>JAZGTH010000035.1:982500-3942500 GCA_036877525.1 Chromobotia macracanthus | reverse complement strand
CCTAATAAAGTGGCCAGTGAGTGTATATTAATAAGACTAATTAGGTATACTAGGTTTACAGTAGTTTTATGAGGAAAGGGTTGACTGAACCGATAAAACTACAAAATCATTAAGCAAGATATGCCATTCCAGCTTACATGGAGATGGCATTTAAAAAGAGAACATCTCTTTTTAAATTGGGACAGGGGTAAAAGGGATTTGCAATAGTACCATTAAATACACATAACACACAAAAGTAAAATGCATACATAAAATATATACAATGGTAATGGTAAAACAGCTAAAAACCTGCCTCTTTCATAAATACCTGACACAAGTATAAAAAGAAAAAAACTACTAACCTTCTTTTTTTTACTCTCCAAACAGGTTTTATCTCTCAGGCACGGAAATGTTGTACTCTTGGTAAAATTGTAGCTATGTACGGCTGATGTTATTGCCTCCCTGTGATTTATCGCTTTTGTGTTTTCCTCACCTTGAAAGTCACTTTGGATAAAAGCATCTGCTAAATGCCTAAATGTAAATGTAATTGCTCCTAGAGGTAGCATATACAGGGTGAAAAGTATAGGCCCAAGCACTGAGCACTGCAGTACTCCATACTGAACTTGTGATCGGTATGACAACTTTTCACTTACAGCAACAAACTGGAATCGGTCACATAAATATGATTTAAACCATGCCAGTGAAGTTCCATTTATGCCAACAGAATTGTCAAGCCTATTTAGTATTATGTATTATACTATGAGGTGCAAGTAAAACATTGGTCTTGTAATCTGCTGCCCCAGGTAACAGACGTTCAAGGTCTTCAGAGCCTACAGCAAAATCATTACAGATAAATATCATTACGGAACAAATAAACTGAGGTAATAACTGCTTGGCCTAACTGTGAAAATAATGTGTTATTGCTCTATTATAATAGGTAATGTGTGTCATTTTTTGAGTGATAAAATACTTTCTTCTGTCTTTCAGATTAATCCACTGGGAAATTTGTGGATCAATCCACCAAAACAATCGTTCAGTGGTTCTGTCAGATGTTTTAAACATTTCAACCCAGTGTTATTTTTGTTCATGTAAACTAAATCCATCCATTCTCTGTACATTTATACATACATACATGTGGGGTCATGAGGAAAGCTGCATGGAGCCTATGAAAACTAGATAAACGTAATATATTGTTAATCGAAACAAAGAATATAAATTGTATAACTGGGAAACTGAAACTAAACTATAACACATTTTCATGACTCCCAGAGAAAAAAGTAAAATGGCCATGAGTAAATTTGAGATTTTGAGACGCATTGTAAGCTATTACACATTTTTAAACAATTTTAACATCCACAAGCCTTTCAATCAATGGCTTAAATTTGGGATGGGCAACAACCACAGCAATCGCACCAGAGTTTGTTTTAATCAAACCAAATATGCCAAGTGTGAACACATCCTTAAAATCTATCAACAATCCTGTTAGGTAACAAAATATCACAGCATATAGTAAGTGGCACTTTTCTGAGTCAATTTGGCAAAGCCTCATTTTTGCAATGCTACAACTAGTGTCAAGGTGATTTGTAGTGTATGTATGAGGTCAGTAGTCCTCAAGTTCATCTTATAGCAGATTAACCACAGGTAGTTCATCACATTTAACTATAAACAAACCACAAACATCTGTTCATCATACACAGATACATCTATTGCTTTATTTTAAACTGAAGAAACTTCTTTTTATTGTTAAATGTGTCTCTAAATGAGCTAATAAAATTAGTCTAAAGCAGAATGTGTTTAAAATATTTCACACAAATAGTTCTTCCATCTAATAGGGGTGATGTGAACCCAACTGGCAGTTCTAGGAAGCTCTGCTGGTGGGTGTGTTTGTGTTCTGTGAATGTGCATGTGAATATGTGTGTATAATGAAAACCACATCAGGTGAAGTCTGATCCCAGGCTCTGAGCCCTGGAAAGGAGGCAGGTGCTTCCGGAGCCATGGTCAGTGATTTGGGCCCCACAATCAGCCATACTGGCTGCAGGAGACGAGGGTGGGGGTGGAGTTGGGCTGCTGTCAAAACTCATCAGATATAACGCGTGTGAGCCCCTCTGATCTCCGAAGCTCAACATGCTATCAGTCACTGCAGTCGGCTCTGCTTTCAGAGTGGACATACACAAATCCAAAGCCACTCACACAGAGGTGGTGGTCTCATGGGGTGGTTTTAGAATGCTTAAAGGGATAGTTCACCAAAAACAAATGTTATTACCCTCATGCTATTACAAATTTATAGATGGTTTTCCATGGCATACAAACAGAGATACTTAAAAAAATGTTTCTGTTCTTTTCCATATGGCGATGATGAGCATATAAAAAAATAAAGTGCTGTAAAATTATTATAAAAGCATTCTAAATGATTTCTGGGCTACAATATATTCTGGACTAAATTATATTATAAACACCTATTAAAATTTTGTGGACACACATGCATGCTGTGAAATTTGACATTAAAGGGATAGTTCACCCAAAAATGAAAATTTTTTCATCATTACTTTCCCTGTCATTTCAAACCTACATGACTTCTTTTCTGCTGAGGAACACAAAAGAAGATATTTTAAGAAATGTCTCCACATAAATACAGTGGTTTTTAAAATAAATATTGTGGTTTTGTGTTCATACAGCGGAAGTCAACGGTTGCCACTGTTGTTTGGTTACCAATGTACTTCAAAATATATTTTTTGTATTCTGCAGAAGCAAAAGATCATATAGATTTCCGGGATATCCCACGGTATCTACACATTAAGCCTGCTTGAGAATGCATCCAGCATCTGACAGACAGACCCAAGATCCAGTTCATCCTGAAAATTGTCCCTGCTCCAGTACACTCAGGTGCTCATCCTTGCGCCATAAAACAATGTCTACAGCAATAGCCTGGGCCACCCAAAAGCACTGGGAAAAATGTGATTGACTTCTTTTTAAAATTTACATAGGTTGTTTAATGTTCATCTGCTTGGTTACCTGTTAAGTTTTATGTGTAAGATTTCCCCTCAGTTAGACTTTTCACATTAACATACATTCGGCCTTCCTCTATTTTCTACCATTAACATCATGGCCCTATCCTCGTTGACACAGCCCTTCTATTTTTCTGACATGTCACTAAATCTGACCCGTATTTCTAATCCATACAAATGTTTAAATCATTTAATTTGAGCCTGTCTTTCTCTCTTATAACCAACTGTAGTTACAGATGGCAGCTTTAGCATGCTAGAAGAAAACTGGCCCTCCCTGCTAAGCCTGGTTTCTCATAAGTTTTTTCTCTCCATTTATACATCACTCAAGTTTTGATTCCTTGCCACTGTCGCCCTGTTGGCTTGCTTACTGGAAGACTGCTGACATTAGCTTAGAACATTTGCTTGTACATTGTGTTAATTATCATTTAATAATAATTTAATAATTGTATTAATTTAATTTTCTTCCTTTTTTCAAATTTTTTTTTTTTCATTTTCATTTTCAAATAAATCTTCATTTTATTTCACTGTTAAATATCTTTGGACATTTTTCATTTGTACAGCTGCTTTGTTCCATTGTTTTGTTTAGTAATAAGTTGAAAAGTTTTTGGCAGATGGTCACTTTGTATGCAACCCAAGTAATTCTGAACAAAGTCTCCTACTCTCATGGTTTTTTAGTGGATGTATAAAGTTATATTTAGTTCCTCTCAAGTCAGCAACATTCTGGTTACTGACCCTAAGCCTTTAGCACTAGACCATATCACCCTCAATCAATCATATCAATCTCAAATTTATGAACAGAGCTTTTATATAGTACTGATAATTTCTGTTAAATATGTATTTTCAAAGGAGGCTGTCAAGTGTTTAGTCTTTCTTTACCTGAAACTCTCATTCTTAAATTCCTCTGAAATCAAAAAGAGTCAAAGTCTACGAGTATTTTTCACTCAACAACATGTCTGGTGACACTAACAGCGGATGGAAATGACACGCTCCATGCAGATAAACATTTGTTTGTTTGCTCTGTAAACTCCTGTGAGACAGCAAGGAGAAGAATCAGCAGCAATCAGTCCTTTGTGTCATTGTTCTCACAGCCATCAGAAGTCTACTTTATTTTCTCTGAGCTAACGCTGCTCTTCATTCATTCTTTATTCTACCTGTAAAAAGACCAAAGTCATTGATTCCGATTTCGGAAAATTCAGCATGTACTGAATTGGATCAATAATAATTTTCAACTTTTTTTATATATTCCATTGATGGATGACAAAAAAGTATACGGTACAGTCTCAAAATTCTGGAATCGAGCTTGTGTAATTCTCCTGAAAATTGCCATTTGATGGCTGCTCTTTATTCTCAACACAAAATTTGAATGACTTTAGAGGGAAATGGAAAATCATTTGTGTTTTAGACTTAGATAGCCTCTTACTAAACTTTCCCTGATGTTTGAGGTAGACAGATTTTGACTGCTCTTATTTTGCTTGACTGTGACATACAGAGCACAAAGACACAATGACACTGAAAACAGACAGACTCAAGTGTGACACAATCTGAGATGAAAATGAGAGAAAACATCAAAATGTAGAAAACAAAAATTGGCTAATGCTTTCATTTTTGTGGCTTTTTTACATGCTGAAAATTTTATTTGCTGTTTTATGAATTCCATATGCAAAAAACATTCAACTAAATATGAATAAACATTTTCATCTTGCAGAATGAAGCAGAAGCCAGTAGCTACACAGTAGTCTTATATAAAAAAGTAAAAAAGTATATAAAAGTATATATATATATATAAGTATATTTTTTATATAAAATATAAAAAAGTAATACACACTTTTTTATATTTTGTTTACAGCATAATGATCCATGTCAAATAAGAGAAAGAACGTGTATTTATTAACAGCTGTCTATTTTGATTTCACGTTGACTTGATTTTTAGTAATATCTTGTTACTTTACGTTGCATTGATGTTGTAATAGAGCTATTGCTACCACAGTACTTAAAGGAGAAATTTGGAGCTAACATACATTGACAGACATAAGGCCATAGAATCCAAGCTAGAAAGCAAAAGCCAGTGAAACTAGTTTTTAAAGGTGTGATGAGTAGGGTTGCCACCTTGAAAAATATGAATACATGGGGGCCACTGTTGCAGGTAAAAAATATTTTCTAATCTCTTATATAAAGGATATACAGAATGTGGTTGTTTAGTCCATAATGCAAATTTTAATAACAATAATCAAACAAAATCTCAGGTATTTCTGGTAAAAACAGTTTGATTTTATTTACTCTGTTGTCCCCACTATGAAGACATGATGTATATGGAACAGATTGCGTTCATGTATTGATTCAGTGAAAGGTGCAGCATTTCATTTCCAGTACAATATCATATTATACAGGACGGTTGACAAATCTGTGTGTACGTCAACATATATTTAAACTTGCAGGCTAAAGACAGACAAGTGGAATGACCCACAACACTTAAAAACCACAACACAGAAGAAAATCCAGTAAAGAAATCCAGTGAGGAGCTTTTCAGCATCTGTGTTCAAGCACACAGAACCATAACCAGAAGTCTTGACCCATGTAAATGACCCATGGCAGTTAGAAAGAAAATGATAATGGGTCTGTCCAAAACAAAGTGAGAAAACATAGCACACAAATATGAAATTTTTTAAAAAAAACACCCTCTGTGGCAGCTCTATCATGGGCTGGTGGGTTCATTAAAGTGGGTCTGCTCAAAATAATTATAAAATAAATCAGTTAGTTACTTGCTGAGAAACGTAAAGAGATTTTAATCATGCCGGACCACACATTACTAGTAAATTTACACAATAGTTAAAATGAATTCACTTCAGATTTGCATCCAAACACAATGCAATACACAATGTTTCATTGTTTTTTATACAGTACTTTCACTTGTATTTATTCTAATATTATTTTGACCACATTTACACTTCATGCCTCTCATATGATTCATCCCCACTTCATTTGCACCTGGCAACATAAATCTGATTGCGTTCATTTGCTTTTCCTGCATCACATGCAAATATATTTGCAATCAAGCACTTTAGATGATATGTGAATTTATAAAGGGAAGAGGGAGGCATATTGTCACAAGTGTCACAATCATTTTTTGTAGTCAAAACATTAGGGTATCTATCTATGATAACATCACCCTGAGTAATATTCACTGGATTTTTAAAAAATGTGCCCCATCTTTCTAACTCTTTAGTAGTTACAATGTTTACATCAAAGACACCAGTTGTATATCACTCTCAAATTATTATATGTTATGAGTGAAAGAAAGTCTTAGATCACTAATGCAGAATGCACGCACAGAGCATTCATTCCAAACAGTTTGTGAACAGCTTCACTATGTAACTGAACGCAAGCTCAGGTTTGGTATAAAGAAAGTACTTCATTACTAAACTAAGCACGTAGCTTGCGCTGGCGTGAAATTTGCCTCTCACTAGCAGTGGCTCCTTTACACATTAAAGCAGTTTTAATTTCAGAGAGCTACTTAATTATTTCATGTGACAAGGGGGGTATTAAAATCATAACTCCGTCAATTATAGATTTAATCACTTACAGGGGAGGTTAACTATGCAGTGATGTGTGTTGAGAGAGTGCCTTTAAAAATGGAACTGGGTTCAATTGAAAGCGCACTGTTGAGCATAATGTACTGTGACAAGTGCCTTCAATAGCCACTGCTGCTGCTAACAGTGTAATTCCACAATACTTATTTAATAGGTTCAATATTTAATTTTTATAATGGAATCATAAAATAAAGCACATTGTAACCCCATTCAGTATATTAAAAGATACATTAAGCTTGGGGATTAGTGTCTTATAGAATGCGTATGTGAAATTAATGCTCCCATGGACTGCTTCTCTGTCACTGGTCTTGTAAAGATACCAGAGCATGAAAGATACAGGAGGACAAAAGACAAAATTAAAAACTTGTGGACAAAACTTCCACAAGTGTGGACAGACATACCAAACTGAAGGAGGGACAGAATTAGATGAATCATGTGTATGACTTTATATTTCTCTTCTTTGGAAGCTCTTCTTTGGAAGATGTGGGGTTTTTCCAGGATCCACCTCACAGGTTACAAACCTGTCAACATGTTTCACTCTAATATAGACCAGAGGTCATGAAAAAAGTGTCTTTAGTAAACCACTAATCCAGTCCTGTTAGCGAATCAGGGGGGAAATTACAGACAATGAACCGTTTCAGCAGATTGTCCAGTGCAGCTCAAAATGACAGTGGCAGATAATGATGCTGAATTTCCCAGGGTCAGTCTGCAGCTATTCCAGCCTCCACTTTGTAAAGGTCATGTGTTTTATTGAGCTCCCATACTGTCATCCCTGTTTGGAGGAATTTTTACTGTGTATCTATGTGTATGTGAGTGAACTGACATAATGGCCACTTCATAAAGGTCCAATTTAGTGTTTGACAACACATTTCATCTCTCTCTCTCTCTCTGTTTTAGATGTGTTTTATGACAGTCTAGTATACATTTGCCAGTATAGTGATACTGTAGCTCAACTGATATAGCATTGCATTAATAAAGTTAATCTTTATAAATAACGTTAATCTGTAAAGTTTATCTTTGGGTAATCTTCTAGTTTTGTCATTACAATTCACACCAGTGAACAATTGCACCACAATTACTTCAGCGACATACGTTTTATATTACTCCAAAATTCAAATAATAATAATAATTCCATTTATTTATTTAGCAAATATAACTTGGAGTTATATTAGATGTTTTGCTTTAAGACATCATTTAATTAATTTACCCCGTAATAATTTTTTAATAATTTGTTTTTAATTTTGTGGCGATATCGGACGTGAAACGAACCAAAAAAAGTAAATAAGAACACGCCGTTGCGTCAGAGACGAATCAGATGCGGCTACGGTGAGAAAAACAACTTAAGATTTTCTCCAATGACGTTCGCGAACGGAAGCACGTGGGTAAACAGGAAGTGGTTTTTGCATTTGGTGGGTTGAGCGGGAGAAGACGCGCAGACATGGCGGGTGAGTGTGAAAAGCCCTCAATAACTGCGTCCCTGTGTCATTACTTCTGCTTTGATGGCGAACGTGTGTTTGTGTGATATTAGAGCTCGAGTGATACTGGCTGTTGATTTCTGGAAACATACAGTTTAGTTGCTCACAGCGGTTTAGCTGCGGCTAAATGCTAAGCATCACAGATGCATAAAGCAGCACATATGTTTATGTGAAATTTTGTTTATATTTACTAACACACTCACAATACACAATTATAAACTTTATACATTAGGATGAACAGGCTCCTGTTCAGCTAGCAGGGCGCGGTTAACTGCACTGTATGAAATGACAGCAACACTGTGTTAAATGAGCTGTCAGTGGAAACACGTGCACAGCTGAAGAACATCTTAGTTCCTGCATATCAGACAGACAGACAGACAGACAGACAAGTGGAGAGGATGACACATACATGTCTGTGTACACTGTAGAATCCAAACGTATATAAGGCCACTAGTGAAATTGCACCTATTTTGCCTTTTTGTACTTTATTAAAATCTATTATATACTATATTAACGCTATATTATATACTATATCATAATGAATATGATCAGTGTATTATAATATACTGGTAATATAAATTATGTTTTATAATATACATTATGTTATAAAAGACATGTTTATTGATGTCCCTTCATCTTCTACAGTTCAGATCTGAAGTCACTGAGCTGGCGTGTTGGTTATGTCCTGTTTATTTAGAGAGGCTAACCTGCATGACAGAAATGCATTTGTGGTGTTGTGATTACACTTACAAACTCAGTTTCTGTTCTACAGCTGTGAACGACATGGAGAAAAAACTTGCAGAGTATAAGTGTGACACCAACGAAGCTGTATGTCTGAAATTAGGTAAAACCAACATTTAAAAAGAAAAATATTCCTCATTCGTGAGTGTCACATCACTTGTGAGTGCATGTTTTGTTTTCCGAATGCTCTACAGTTTCTGCAAATGGGAGCATTTCTGTATTGTACATTATGTTGTTATTAGCAAAAGCATTGTGTGTTTAGTATTAATGTCTGTATTTATGTAAAAGTCTTTGTGTTTGATGCAGTGCGGTTTCCAGAAGATATCCATGATGAAAGCACAACATTTCACCCTGAGTACAGTCATCAGCTGTTTGGAGATGAGTATGTATCATCTACTATTCAGTGACATACAGAACAGATTCATTATGTCACCTTTTTAAACACTGATTTACTATTGTGTTATACAGAGCCGCAAAAGGCCTGGGATATAAAAAAGAATATGACATAAATATAATATTTAAGTTTATGATTTATAGGTGTCTAAGCAATTGTGAGCAAATTTGTGATGTTGATCTTGTTATCTGCTTTGTTTGAAAGGTCAGCTTTAAATACATTAAATATTTTATTTTATTTGTGTTATGGGACCAATGCAGCCAATAAATTCTAACACTTGTGTTTTGTTGTTGTACAGTGAAGTGGCATTTGGCTATAAAGGTCTTCAGCTCCAGCTGTACTACAGCGCAGGGAACCTGAGCACTCTGTTTAAAGTCAAATACACTGCCAGAGTCACGGACAAGTTTGACTGTGTGGAGGTATAGCTTGTTTCCGAACATTATTTATTAGACTGTTAGGATTGTTCACTCCTGACCTTCGTGCCGCACTAGAGTTGCACAATGAAAGATGAAATCCTGTGCGATTACTGACCTCCAGAGAGTGATGATTTATTTAAATAAATGTATAATTTGGATCCTCTGAAAGCTGTTACAGCTTTTTTTCAGAGTGACATCATCCTTTCATGCTTTTATGACCAAATTTTTCCTTTTTCTAGCCAAAATTTATTTTGACCACAGTGCATTCACTTTAACTGAGTGTGAGCAGCTCAGCAAAGACTCACCACTGAACAGTTACCACCACTGACCTTTAGCAAGCGCATGTTAATGGCATCATAAAAACTATAATCTCTGCTGTGCCGAGTGAATCTAAAGTCTGTGTCTCATCCTTCAAAGCAACAGATAAAGCACAAGGATCTTCGGTCTTAACACTATGCAAACAACAAAGAGAACGAAAACAACGTGGATAAAGCAAATCAGAGTTATATAATCCAGAGTAAAATGAGATTTTTGAAGAAGTTTTGCCCATGAGTAATTGTGATTATTTTATTTGCTGTGCAGAAGTCATTGCGCTTTGTGCCACATCCATTGGGAAATGCTTGCGCTGCTCCATTTGTCTTGTGCACACTCACATGCACACAAGTGATGCTGTGATAAAGTAAATTAGTACACAGCAGATCTTTTCGTAACTGTACAGCTTATTGACGCGTCCCTCTTTAAAGCCTGTCACTCAGTGCATTATGCCATAGTGGATCGGAGTTAGTGGATCATAGTGTTTTTATTTTGGTTTTGGTGATATTTAATCCACCAGTTTTGGCCAGTATCGGACCGATTATGATATTGGATTGGCGCATCCCTAACAGCAGTATGTGTCAAAATAATTATTTTGTACATAGCTTTACAAAATGAATATGATTGCATGTCACTCCATGAAAGTGACCAGATAATGACATTTGACCTGTGATTTTCAGATGACATTGAGGGCATCATTGCTTTTGTTTGTAATATAGGTAAGCTCCTACTTAGCTGTATTACTGAAGTGCAAGTTTACATTAACAATAGGCCTACACAGGACGAGAGGCAAAGTACAGATAATATGTGACCTGTGCTGGTAAAATGAGTCAGAATGACTACAGGCTAATTATGAGCTACAGGCAAAATAAATGAAAAATGACAATTTTGGTCTAATTTGAGGTTTTTATAAAAAATAGTTAATTAAGCTTTCGTCTAGCAATACTCCAGATATCAGTTAAACATCAAAATCATCTTTATTTGTACATTTTCTGAGAGGTGAACCTTCCTAAATCTTTTCTTTGATTTAATAACCTTTGAAAAAGTTGCTGTTTTTTCTGCTTCTCGATGACTGGTGATTCAGACGAAGATTCAGGTGAAGCTCATTCATTTTTTTGTCAGATTCCAGTAAATCATCCATCATTAATAAGATTTTTTAACAGAGAATGTGAACATGACAAACTAATTTTGGGAACTGTGCTCATGTGACTAATGTTGCCAGCACAGGTCACATATTCACATCCTCTTACAGTGTTTTCCAAAGGATTTTGTGAGACTATGGGGGGATCTCTTACCCTGAAATGGGGTATAGGAGCATGGTCACCAAAAAGAAAATGTTGTAAACTTTCAAGTTAAATGCATTAATCTGGTGCATTTTGAGAGAAAAATTCTAGTCACTAACTATGAAGAAACAATGTAGTGCTCCAGTAGTAATTTAATTGGTTGTGTATATATATATATATGAATGGTGAGGACAGGGCACAAAAGTCACACGACACATAATGAATGAAATAGTCCATAAATGGCTAAAATAGAGTGTTTAATGTAAAAAGTTCTTGTTAAAGCTACAAAAGTTATTCAGTTCAAGAGCAGTGAGTTGTTCTTTCTTTCTCTTTTGATGTTTGATTAATATTAATGCCATAGACAAAAGAAGGAATATTAGGCTGCCTTCACTTTAAGACCTGTTGCATGGATTTGATACTATATTGACACACATTGCATTTGTTTCAGAGTAAGTTTGTGAATACTTGTCAAAAAAGGCCTTTTTTAATATAACTTTGTGTGGATTCGTCTATGGCTCGAGATGCTGGGATAGGCTCACTGTTTGATATCTTTATGTTATTATGGGAGGTGTAAAATGTTTTTGGTTCATTTGCCAACGCACTCTAGGTAATGAATGGAAAACACTGTTCTAAATAAGGAGAAGATTCAAGGATTCCTGAATATCATTTTGTTAAATTAATAAGAATCTATTGTTTTTCACAGCCCTAATAATTACAGTTCCTGGATCATTCTTTGTCTCTGTTCTCCTCTACCACTGTTGCTCAGGCCTCATGTAAGTGGTTCCAGCAGTGGTTCCATAGCTGTGTTTTATACATGAGTAGTTTGTGCTCAAAATGTAGCAGCTGAGAAATGGAGCAGTGTGAGACTAATATGATTAGTATTGTTTCTGTCTGGGCTTATGTTAAAGAATATCTTTGAAGTTTAGTATGTAATTACGGTGAGTAATCATACTCAAGATGTTTGTATGAGCTGTGTAAAAGAATAGTTGATTGTATTATGTCATCTACAGGGTTTAACTGTTGCTCATATTCGGTTCTTTTTCAGTCTTTTCTCACAGATAAAGATGTCTTTGATTCGAAGTTTTTTTTTCAGTGTTGGATTCAATGCCATTGTTGAGCCTCATCTCATAAAGACGACGTATTCTCAGAATGAACCTCAAGTCTCTGAAGAGTCTTGGATCCTTAAGCACTGTTTTAAGCACTAATTTGGGAACTCCACAATGCTGCGCTTTTATTTGTGTTATTGAGCAATTTGTGGAAGATGTCTATTTCTGCCATTTTCTGTCTGATCTGTTCTTATCTTCCTCTCTTCACTCCCATAATGCAGTGGGACAATAGTGAGTGTTACAGAGCTGCAGGTGCAGAGATCCCCTTATGATATTAGCTGATGTCTGAATGAGCAGGAATTAGTGGCGTGTTGCATTAGCCTTTTGTTGTGTGTTTTGTGGCCGTCGTGAATGAAGAGCCCCGCAACACAAGTGCGGCCCAGCCCAAAGGGCCCTGCTTAGCAGCTTAATATAAAGTGTTCTCATGTCAGCCCTGCTGGAAATGGATACAATGCAAACATGGGGGCACATTCTGCTGAGTAAAAAATCCCAGAATGGGTGGAGGAGGTGCGGTGCCATTGTCCACCCGGGAGCCTGTGAATGGAGAGGGCAAACCCGTTTGATTGAGTTTGCTTGCCAGCTTCAGAACACAGGAGCCTATTATACAAGCCTGGGGATTTTTTTGTTAGGTCGAGATCAATTCATTAAATTTTATTGCCCGGTGAGAAGCTGGGACACAGTATTGGGGGGTAACTTCGTCTAATATTCATGGTTTAAGATAAGTAGTAAATGTTTTCAATTAAGTGGTCTTTCAGTGCAGGCTGAGAAGGGGGGGTGGGCTGGAAACTCCTCAGCTGACATTGCTAATTGCCTAATGGTTTTCCTTTTTGTGCCACAAAAATATGTATTTTTCTCATTTAATTCCCTTTTACACTGTGCCAATCACAGCTGAAGTATAGCTTAATGACAGAACAATAGGGAATTACGTGGTTCGAGCTCTTTTGTGATTATATGTAAAGCCGAGCGCTGGGGGAATAGACACATATCTCGTAAATGTGCCACATCAGTTTATATGATTATTCATCTGCACTTACTGTACACCAGACACAGCTGAGTTAACTGCTCTCTGTCTGTCTGCCTGCGGGAGTTTGGGATATGCTTTGCATTTAGAGAAATGTTTGTGCTCTGTGCAGATGAACAGATTCAGTCTCATGTTTTGGTCTGTCCTATTAAAGGGTTAGTTCAGCCATCATTTCCTCCATTCACACTGCTCCAGGCCTGTATGATTTTATTTCTTTAAACATCACAGGGGAATTTTAGAAGAATGTACATGCTGCTCTTTTACATACAATGATAGTTCACACAGGTCTTTGGTTAAATGTTTTATATATTTACATGTGCTTGGTATGTGTTATGGTAATCTTAATATACACTGGTCATAAATGCTGTTGTATCTTAGAAATATGGAAGTTGTCATTTACACCCTGCTTTCTCTCTCTGTACGCTTGTCTTCAGCCAGATGATGTGGAGGGTAAGATTAGAGAGATCATTCCTGCTGGTTTCTGCTGTAACACAGATGATTTCATTTCTCTCCTGGAGAAGGAAGCCAACTTCAAACCCTTTGGCACTTTGCAACACACCTATAAAGTTCACAGTGTGGAGGTGGGAGAAGATTTGACCTACCAGATACATAAGGTACAAGAAAAGCCCGCAGAGTCACTGTCATTCATGTCAATAAAACACTCATTAAACCATTTTCAACAGGTTGGGCAGTGTTGAGAACACATTTCTGTATTACATTCTGTATTACATGCTGTAGTGAAATGTATTACAGGATGCATTACAGATATATTGTGGGATGATGGATTTGGATAATTAGCATAACATTATTGCTCTGTTTAAAATAGTATACTGCTCTGCAGTGTATCTGAACATATAGAATGCCCAAATGGCCTTCTACATTTACTAAAATGAGCAGTATACAGAAGACCTTTACTCTCATTTAAATGCATTGAGCTTGACATGACCTTCTATTTGCATTGTAATTGATGACAATATCAACAGAAGTAAAACAATCATGATTTTAACATCTCTTTCTTGACTCATTTGTTTGGGCTGCTAAAATGCAAAACAATCCTTTTTGATAACTGGACACCACCTGCATACTTTTTCAATTATTAAAAGCATTGTCAGTACACATATACTTCAGGAAGTAGTAAGCCACTATTTCCGTTCTAAAAGGCCTCAGAAATGCTTGTATTATAACATTCACTCATGAATTGTGCACAGTAAACCCAGTAGCGATTTCTGACTTGCCTTACCCAAAACAGTTTGAAATGCTGACTTCACCAGTTTTAAAATAACCTTTGCTGAAGTTTGTGTAACACAGGTTCTGGTGGACGCACCATGAATTACCATGATGTTGAATCATTTGGGGTTTCAGGTGGACATCTTGTATCCGGGGTTCAGAGAATATCATGAGCGCCTGCAGACGTTTCTCATGTGGTTCGTTGAGACGGCCAGTTTCATTGACGTGGATGATGACCGGTGGGATTTCTTCCTCGTGTGAGTGTCAGAGCATACACAGATCCATGCTTCAGTCATTCATCAGCATTTGAGCGTTCTCCCTGCAAACACATTTCTAGAAAAGTCTTTTGTATTTATATAGAGCTTTATGCAATGCAGATCACATCAGAGCACATTACTGTAATGAAGAGGGAAGTAGCGAGAAATTAAGCGAATTTCAAAGCACAGCATTATGTATGATACAGAAAATGAGTTCTGGTTGAGTTTAACAGTTACTAACAGGCACAAAACAGTGAGATTGATGTACATATCATTATTAAACATTAAATGTTGTCAAATCTGTAATATCTAAACTTGACCGGTTTCATAGGAACCCAGAGATAAACACTGCATATGTTGAACATTTACCAGTTCAGCCAGTACCAAACATATCCAAAATTCTGCAATTATGAAACAAAGTCAAATAAGCTCCATAGAAGCTCTTATGTCATTATCCAGCTCAGATTCGGTAATTCTGTCTATAAATTAAAGGAGTGTCATTACAGGTTAAGCTGCTGTTAATGTGTAGAAAATAATTGTCCCTCAGTTTACCTTATACTGCTCTACAAGGACTTTGTAGTGTCTTGTCACATGGGTTTTTACTGTGTCACATGGGCTTTTACTGTCTGTCTGTTACTGTCTGTTTAGTTAAAATGATCTGTTGTAATTGACAGAATGTCATGGATAACACTTAACTTTCATAGAACCCTATAGAATTGTCCCTAAAGCAAAAGCAGGTAAGAATATTTCTTGAGATATTTTAGGTACAGTTTTACTCTAGGCACATGACCTTAAACCTGTGATGAAGTGCTATGTTATTTTGATAACTTCAGCAGAGCAAAAATACAAAATCAAGTGCTCAGACAAATCCCACAAGTGTCGATAAGAACATGTTCAGTCAGTAGTGAAGATTATAATGACAGTAACTTTCTTAACAATGATTTCCTCTCTCTCACACACAAAAACACAGAAAACTTCCAAACAGGTCCAGTGACGTCTCTCCTGCCTTTGTGGGCCCAGTGGGGCCAATTATCAGACCGCTTTAATTATATTTTCTCCTGAACTGAGGCAAATTGTTGATCTGGCAAGAGTTTCCTTTGTGTTGTTTGTCTCTTTTCTTTGCTCTTGTGTTTCTTTCTTTCTTGAGTCAGGCTAAGAGGCTCAATTGAAGGTTGTTGTCTTTTGAAACAGTGAATGAAGTCTCCAGCGGTAGTGAAGGGGACTCTGCCTGTGTTTTCTTTGCATTGGCACCTATTAAAACAGACAATGGGAAATGGACTGGAGTGATGTGAAGAGGCTAGATGCCTGCCTCTCCGCTCTAAGTTGCAGTGCACCAATTAAGTGCATAATGCATTCAGTGTCTCCAGCAGGTGCAGGGACGGCCAGTGGCCCTCTGTGGCGTGCTCACGCTGGTGACGTGGGGGTGCATGGGAGCGTGCCTATGATTGACCTGCCTGCCTTTGTCATCTCTCTATCTCTCTTTCTTTCTCACAGATTTGAGAAGTACAATAAGGATGGAGAGACCCACTACGCAACGGTTGGCTACATGACAGTGTATAATTACTACGTATACCCAGACAAAACCAGACCACGTGTCAGGTAATTACTAAGAAAGCACGTGCCCACTATCTGCTTTGTGGCATACTTGCAAAAAGGAAAATTACACATCTTTCTCTCCCTTGTCCCTAAATCTCCTAAATTACCACCTTGTGTCTGCTGTGTGCCAGCCTCTCTCTTGGTTTTATTAGAACCTCGAATCCAGCATCACCCACCCAAAAGCCCATTTTGAAAGTGAATCTAATGTATTGATTGGCATGACGTGTTAACGTTTCATTACATTAGCCACTACTGAGTGAACAGATATAACCTTTCAGAGACTGGTGACATCATTGGATACTGTATTTAAGAGCATTTTCTGTGACTGATGAAGGAAGCGTGATGGTGTTCAGTGAGGGTTCTCTAATGGGTCAAGGACAGCAGGGAAAACAGTGCTGAATGAAAATAATAAAGGCCTTCTGCCCAATCAGAGTCAGTAATTTTTATAGCAGGTTCATCAGTCGTTCTGTATTGTGGATAGGAATGATATCATTAGCTCAGTTTTAGGCTTCTGCTATTGTTTATGCATTTTCAAAACTCTTAGTTTTCCCATTAAGTGTGCATCATGTGTGCATCATGTCAGTTATGTCTCATATTGTTGGGCTGATGGTTCACAGTTCATGATAATTTTGTGATTATAATTTGATTTTAAAGACACTGTTGTATTTGTATGAAGAACACTTAGATAATGTTTTGTTTGGGTCTCCATTTGATGCTGAGTGTAAAATCTTGGTCTTAACATAGAACTTTTGGAGAAGGCCTGGTCTATAGTGTCAGTTCCAGTACATTCTGTAAAGTGTAGTGTGCCTCTGAAGGGTGCTGGAGGTGTAACAGTGCTCAGTGTTTTCAGACTGCATGCTCAAAGGCTCAAGAGTTCTAACCTTAAATTGGTATTATGGTTAAGCCACGTGCTCTCATGCAGGGTCACTAAAGCTTTGTGTGTGTGTGTGTGTGTGTGTGTGTGTGTGTGTGTGTGTGTGTGTGTGTGTGTGTGTGTGTGTGTGTGTGTGTGTGTGTGTGTGTGTGTGTGTGTGTGTGTGTGTGTGTGTGTGTGTGTGCAGCCAGATGCTAATCTTGCCACCGTTCCAGGGAGAAGGCCACGGGGCTCAGCTCCTAGAGACAGTCCACAGATATTACTGCAGTTCCCCTAAAGTTCAGGACATCACAGGTATTTCTTGTTACTTATTTGTCTGTTTTTATTAGTCATTACTAATGAACAGGGTTTTGGGTTGGTGGATATTTGAAAAAATCTCTCACTTTAAGTTTTAAACTTAAAGCTAAACTTTTAAAGCTATGTGTGACTTCTGTCATGACCTACTCTGCACTGTAGATTGATATACAAAGTGTCAGTTAACCACTATTTGTTAATGAATGTAATGTTCCAAACCATCTTATCATCACTTGATCATTTTTTTAGTTATGATTAAGATTGTACTAGTAGGAATTTTTTAAACAAACATCTATTGGCTGGTATTTTTTTATTTGCTCAGTTATTTGAGCTTTTGTTTAAAATAGATAACTGTTTTGATCATATTTTAAATCAGGAAAGTTTTGACAAATTATGTTTTGCACAGATTTCATTTTGTTTTGGAAAGTATTTAATTATTTTACCCAGAGAAAACTGGTGGATTATGTAACAGATATTATACAACTCAATGTTTTCACACAGTAATTTCATAAACTATTGGTTTGTTATTTCAGCTGTATCATGATGGGGGTTTTTTTTATGAAAACTGGCTGGTGAATATTGGTGGCCAATACTTTGATGCATTTCTGCTTTTGATAACACCACATCTTGATCTTCAAAATCTTTCTATATTTAGTTTTTCTATGACCAACAAAAAATCAGTAGCTAAAAATAAAATAAGCCTTACTTATTTTACTAGTGGTTTATATTTTATGCTACATTTTTTTAAATCCTTCAAATGGCTTTCCTCTGAAGAGGACAAAATATTAATTGTAAGTAATTTTAGTTTAAATACATATAGTTTATTATATATATATACATATATATATATATATATATATATATATAGTGTTGGGGAGGTGAAGGGATGTGATGTTAATTGCAGGCAGTTTGCTGCTGAAATGTGCTGGCCACATGCTGCCACTCCCTCCCTCCCTCCCTCACCTCCTCAACAAAGACAGTTATTCAGAGAGAGAGACTGCTGATCTCTCCATCACTCACTGTTTTGCGTGTCTCTATCTCTCTATAGCTTTACACACATAGAACTTTCCTTTGCTCTGTTTCTTCTATTTCTGGTGGTCAGTAACAATGTACCCATGTGAGTTCTTTCCTTGTAACACAACATGTGTTTTCCTGTCACTTTATTCCATACAGAATAGGCATATAGTCAAGAGAGGCTGTTAAGGTCTAAAAGGGACACGAACACTGTAAATGTACCATAAAAGCATATGACGTATTAGGTAGTAAAGCACTTAATGTACATTACAGGAGCAGGAGTTTCACATTAACAGCTACTACTGTAGTGTTATAGTCTCACTTTAGTATGGCTGCAGAGCTGTAATAATCAGTCTTTTGTTGTTTTATAAACAAGCAGTTATTTGTTTTATAAATAAAGACATGGTGATCTGCAATATAACGTGTGAGTTATATGAGCTACTTTTATTGTTTTATCATGGGGCTTTTTCATCCTCTTTAAAGCTTGGTAGTCCCTGGTCTCAGTGATGTAGTTTAATTTTTTATTGATTAGTAAAGAGTTGCATCAACATTCTGCAGGGCATCTGGTTTCTGTTTCATGGAAGGTAAGTCAAAAGTCATGGGTTTAAGCTGCTAGAGTCAACTTTTTATGAACAATTTTTTTAAATAAGTTGTGCTTATCTGATTTACAGTCTTAGTCTCTTAAAAATATGTTTTAACGTTTAACAGTATAATCTTTAAAGACTTTCATTGATTGTTCATAACTGTCTGTTTGCAGCGGAAGACCCATCTGAGAACTATGTGAAGCTGAGAGATTTTGTTCTGGTGAAGCTTTGTTTGACTCTGCAGTCCTTCTCCAGTGAGAAACTCTCACAGGGCTTCAGTGATGAGATGGTGTCTGAGGCCAGAGGAAAACTCAAGATCAACAAGGTAACATCACTGCTTTTATCACATCTACTTTATTTTGCCATATTTGGCCTTTTTCTTCTTTATTTGATAGACAAAATAGAGAGTGGCAAGAAATAATGAGGAATGGGATCAGGGAATGTCATGAACCTGGAGGCTGTTGGCCGTTAGTAGTTAGTGAGTGAGATTGTGCCTTAAAGTGACCTCTGTTGGACTCCTCTGTCTTACTCTGCTTCTGTCACTCTTAAATACTCCAATTACAACCCAGCATCCCCTTTTATTCCCCACAAACCCCTCTGATCGTTGTTTGTAAGTGATTATCTCAGGGTGGTGCCTGTGACATGGCCAGGCAAAGTGCTTGGCTCTCCATACTACCCTGGTGGGAGCTGCATGAGGTATGGAGGATTCCTCAGGGCATGGTTACAGAAGTAGTCATGGTTACAGACTAACAGCCTTACGAGCACTGGAATCCCTGAGTAAATGGAATTCAGAACCAGGGAAATGGACAGGGTTAAACCTTTAGTCTGTAATTAATTGTACAATTGTACAGTGTATTCAGAGCCTTGCAGGACCTGAAATTTGGCACGGGATTGTGGGTATTGCACACAATTTTAAAACTTCCTGCATATTCCATACTCATAATCCAATTACAATTTCAGCAAGCATTTATTCACTATAATGTAGACAGAAATAACACATTAATCCCCACACATTAACAAATAAATTATCTTATTTTAGGATTACCATAAATTCATGATCAGTGCTGTGGCGACCAGTCTGTCTCTCTCTCTCTCTTCTATGTATTCTTGCATATTTCTAAACTTTCACCGCTGTTTAAGCTGTTAAACTGTTAAATGTGGTAAAAGCTGTAATGCACTAATTGGACATGCAAATATTGTCAAGACATAACACACATATTCAAACACAGACCACTCCACTTTGTATCACAATGACTGTTTTTCTTTCAAGGAAACAAACCCTGATAATTTAATTGTCTTATCTCACTTTCTGTCTCACTTTCAGAAACATGCACGGCGTGTTTACGAAATCCTGCGTCTCAGACACACAGACATGAGTGATGAAGAGAAGGCCAAAGAATTTCGTCTGGAGGTGAAGAAAAGACTTTATGGACCCTACAGAGTAAGTAAAGGTCTGCTCATATCTGCTGTAGGTCCATTCATCTGTTTTGACAAACTGTTTGAAACAGCCTGCAGTCTCTCTTGTACACTCAGTACATCACCCATCAGGTGTTAATCAGTCTTAAAGCAGTGAGACGGAACATAATGTACTGAACATGGTTTTGCCAAAACAAACACCAATGTTTCACTGACTTTGATTGCTAGGATTGGCTTGCTTGTGTCGGATTCTCTAAACTGAACAGATAAAAATACAATGTGAAATTAAGCTTCTTTCAGTTACAAAGAGAGCTGGTCTCCTCAGCCTTTTTAACTGGACGATATACCAATACTAGAGTTCGGTTCATATCACGGTTTCAGAGCCACAGTTCAGTTCTGTTTGCTGTGGGGGCAGGGTTCATGGCATGGCACCTGCAATGCTAAAGAACACTAGATTCACTTATAACTTTGTAATAAAAATACTTGAAGAGAGTAACTTTAGTGTTTGGGGGACAGTCGCGCTCAGGCACGGTGCAAAGTAATCGTGCCTAGTGTGAGTACACCCTTACTTTGTCAATGGTCAATGTGATAAATGTGTCTGATGAGATGATCATACATAAAGTATATTAAAGACAGACATATGTATAAAGTATGAATATAAGTATAAAGGTGACAAATGCACAATAAGGTGGTGATCATGGAGTTTAAGTCTTTCTCATGAGAAGTGTTATTGTATTATGAGCAAGCAGTCATCGCTCCAGTGCAGCATGCTTCATTAATTTAAAATGTGAATGATCCTTTTGTCTCAACTCGCTTAAAGTGCAGAAATTGTTAAAACTATAAGCAGCTTTATGTAGCGATCTACATTCAGAAATAAGCAAGAATGTGCTTCTTTACATGCAGATCCCTGTACATGCGCACAGAGAGAGAGCACTGATTCACTCATGCTGATTATGAAATTACAGAGTGAACGAAAAAGTATTTATTTCATTTGTTGATCTGTGTGGTTTAATTCACAAGCTCATAAAAGTTTTGCGGGAATTTCTTTTATTGGTGCAAAACTTGTGGGAAAGAAAAAATGTGCACAATGTATAATATTTAGAAAAAAATACTGCTCTTATTAGTTTTTAAAAGTGTACTCATTGCTATGTAATCAAATGTCAAAGAAGAAAACAGTTTTGTGATGTAAGGTAAAGTAAGATCAACCTCCACACTGGGCCAGGGTTGCGTTTAGTACACCGTTAGAGTACTGTGGTATATTGTGGTTTTTCACTTGCATTTTAAATAGTATTACACCCCTACCAGTTATATTAGTACACTGTATTAAATGACAAAAATGAAAAACTTTCAAATGCTTCTGTTCCAATATTGTACAGCATTTGTCTGTTATAATTTATTTATTGAGTGGTGTGAATAGTTGCTTGCTGTTTTCTGTGTGATCCTCTCATGTGGTGTTAAGAGCACAAGGGACCTGGGGCCTGGGTCTGGTTTTGTTTGAGAGTATAACGGTTCACACAGGGTGGCAACCACAGTCTCCACATCCACACCAAGAGCTCCATTCACAACAAGTGTCATTATTACAGATTTGCATCTGATTTAAGCGGAGCCATTTAGCAGGGAGAATGCAGCACCCAGTCACCTGCACTCGCTGTCTCTCTCTCTCTCTCTGCATGAAGACTTTGCAGTATTATAGCTCACTTTGAAGCTGTGCCTTGATCCCTTTAGACTTAGGCATGTGTTATAATTATAATTTGTAGGTTAGTGCAGCATGCTAATGTGCATATGCAAGCGTCTACATTGTTGTGAAGTCTTTCAAAGTGTATTTTGTTTGACTGAGGTGCACGAACACAGGCAGTCCAGTACACTATAGCTTGTGCAGTACGCTATAGCTTGTGCAGTACGCTGTAGCTTGTGCAGTACGCTGTAGCTTGTGCAGTACTCTGTAGCTTGTGCAGTACTCTGTAGCTTGTGCAGTACACTAAAGCTTGCCACTGTATGGCTCCGCTAACAAGTGCAAACAATTCAAGGCACATGCATAAATGATGCATACAGAGAGCATGCAGTTGGAACACATGGCCTGCATGCATACAGTGTTTGCGTACCCAGCTGATGAGGAAATTTACACAGATTGCATAGAATCTTGAAGCTTGAAAACTAGAAGCTTGAAAGCGTCTAGTCATATATGCTATTATTGTGTGAAAAAAACAGCATAAACATCCCAGAAAAAAATTGGAGGACATTTTTGTTCATGTAAGAAAGTCACAGGGGTCACAAGGATTTAGAATGACAAAAGGGAAAGTTAATAAAGACAGAATATTCATTTTTGGGTGAAGTTTTCTTTATTAATGCACAAACTTTATGAATAATGGATGTTTTCATTGTAGGCACTGCAGATTTGTCTGTGGGATTCTGTGGCTAAGTGTGCAGACCTTGTCTTTCTTGATCTTCTCATCTTATTTCATATATTCTCAATGGCTTTAGCCACTTTGCTGTTTGTGTCTTTGTTCTCTATGAAGATGGTGATGGTATTAGTGGATATGTAGTGGATAATGTTAGTGGATATGACATGTAGCAGTGCTTTGATACCAAAGCTGGAGCGGTTTTAATGTCCTGCTTCATCATGACACTGTGCAGCACAGAGAACTCTGACAGCAGAGTAACCATACTAAAGAGAAAAGCAGAATCTGCAGACCATACGTCTCTCTTCCTCTCTCTCTTCTGGAGATCTTAGTACTCTGAATGTCTTGCAGATTGTCTTTGTGTCTGTGTGTGTGCGCGCACCGGTGTGTGTGTGTGCAAGTTTGGTTATGCTGTTGATGTCCTCAAGCCTCAAAATGGACTTGTAATGACATTTTAGGTGGTCTTCACTTTTGGTCCTACAGATTCAAGGTTTAGATCCAGTTCACTAGTTTAATTTTATTTATATAACACTTTTTATAATGTTGAATTGTTTCAAAGCAGCTTTACATACAACAGAAATAAAAAGACAAAAAACAAGATTGAGACATGTACAACACAGAACACATGGTATATACTGCAAATGTTATTGTTCCTGTACTAGTCCTCAGCAGATTACTGTCAGGAAAATGACTTTGTCTGTTACCAAAAGATTTTAGGTCAGTGTCCAAAATTGCTCATTCATTTCGATTGGAAACCTCTAAGCAGATGTGTTGAGGCAAGTTATAGCTAAAGCCTGCAGGACACTGACCCTTTTGGAGCAGGACTGGGCAGCCTTGCAATATGTCCTTACTAATATTGTTATACAAACCTATGGGGCATTCAACAAGTATTTGCATGTGTTTTATTTATTTATATATTCAAATAACTTGCACATGCTTTCTGCAGGGTTGTAGTGTCTGATTGACTAAAGGTCTTATGCAAATCACAAAGCTGCACAAACACACTCAATTAGTGCAGTTTACACTGAGTGTTTTCCCATTGTGTAGGCAGGTTGTGGAGGATGTAGCAGGCTGCACTGATCTGCTGTACTTTACAAGGACTGTACAGCATCACTCCAGCACTGCTATTCAGACACCTAAATCAGCTATTTCAAATGGCTCATGTCTGGACGTATGCCTGCTTACAGTGCTCTCATTTGATGAATTACTGCTGCTATGATCAATAGAAAATGTACACAATCCGTATCAATCCATATACACCGTAACACATGAAGTTGTTTTTTCTCGTTTCAGTGCCAGACTCCGCAACCATACACACTAAATTTTTGCTCACTATTTTATTTCTCCTCTTCTTTTCTCCCTTTGTTTTTATATGTGATGAAGTTTAGCTGTGATGTAATCTGTTTGCCCCAGGGTTTTGGATGGGATCTGGTTTGCATCTTATTTTCTTTTCTGCTGACACCTGTGTGTGTTTTTTTCCCAATGCTTCTGCCATACGTGTAGAAGAACCAGCGTGAGCTGACCAAGATGAGGAAATGTTTGAGGCCAGAGGAGTTGGCGTCTCACATCAGCCAGATGGACACAAGTCTGCAACACGAGGAACTAGAGAAGAGCTACCAGGATGTACTGGTGGAATATCGCAGAGTGCTGGAGCGACTGGCTCAAGTGTGAACAAACAGCCAGAGATTTCTGCATAGCCCTAGAAAGACTGTCATCTGAGACATCAACTTGCAAATAATCTTGAATGGACATTGTATTCTCTTTTCACAGTGTTTGAACATAAGTTCTGTGTGTTATGGGTAATCATTCATTTAATCAGACACAAGTGCATTGGTCTACCCTGAAGCAGAACTAAAGAATTTTTTGAGCTGATATTGTCATTGTTTCTTCCATCAAAACGATTTTCCTTAAAATGTAAAAATGTAGATTTTAAAGCACTTCCTTTCAGAAACAAATAAAATGTTTTGTATATTGCTCAATATGTGGCTTGTGGTGTATGGCATCTCTTTGGTGATGTACCCAAAATAAAAAGAGCTTCATATTACTACCTCATTTAAGAAAACTTAACTGCTGAAAACCTGCATTGCTTAACATGCAACACTAAAGAATGTACATATTTTGTGTTATCTTTGTGTAGTATTTAATATTAATTAAATCTTGCACAGTCGCCAATCTGCCAACACATATTTATAAACTTTAATACCTTTAAAGGAATCATGCTGTAACACAATTTTTGTTGCTCTTTCAAAGTACAGGACTTTAAAAGGAAGAACTTACAGGAGTAAAAACTGTAGAGATTTTGACAAACTGTGCTGTTCCTGCACCTGTCATAGAGTGGAAATGAACAGATTCAGGCAGATTTTTTTTGCAGATTTATGTCACAATATAATGCAGGCCTTTAAAAGGCTGTTTAAAACAATATTTGATCTGACAACAAACTTGCAGTGCTGTTACCCATTTCAAATGTAAAGTGAACCAGACAAAACAAGGATTGTTTACATGGAAGTCTTACATCAGCAAAAAACAGCCAGTTTCAGACAGAAGGTGGATTACCACTGAATTTACCAATGTTTTTTTGATAATAATATAAAAATTGCATTTATTAAAGCTGTAATCCTTAACTGTTGCTTCGTTACTGCCATCTCTGTTTGAAACATAAACTTGCAGGGTAAGCTGGATTTTTACAGATGGACATTTCCTGCAAAAATGGTCTTGACAGTTCAAATTATAAATCATATGAACTTATTCTTGAGAAGCATGGTAAGGTAAGGAGACTGTGTTGGACACTGATCTGTTATGTACTTGTTTAATAATTTTTGTTCATTTTTAACCAAAATATTTACAGATTGCAGCTTTAAGTACTTATCTTTCTGATGACTTTCTGATTACATTACGATTGTTATTTTGCTTTTAATTTAATACCTGGTTCCTAGAAAGTTTCCAAGTACCCTAATGTTTTGTAAGGGTGGTCAAGATGGTGTTTAGCTGTTGATACAGTGTATGAAATCGTAAGCACAGTTATAGTGGCCTTAACATGGAATGATACAGGATTTAAAGCTGATCTTTCACTCAGTTTAATTCAAATAAATGTAAAAGTAAAAATCTACTCCCTCTAATGCATCTTGTAAATGCATTTAGTGCTGAGTGCTTCACTAACCCTTCCTGTCACCACGTCAACCACTCGTGCTGATTCCATGGGTGAATTACCATAAATTTAACTCAATGCAGTTAAAAAATGAAGGTCTGGAGGTTAATTTTCATTTGTCATCCTCTTGAAATATGAGAAGACTAGAACCCTTGACCATATCAGATAATAATTGGACACTCTCATGTTCCTCTGATTCCTGAGTTCATATAAAGACCTCTTGCCTAAATCCAAATAGAGAAGAAAAATTAATGTGGTTGGAGTGTCTGGCATGTTAGCAAAAGTGGGTTTCCATTGTAAGTGCTGAAGATTTTGACATTAGATGTTTGTGGGGAAACTTATAAGCATGATCCAAACACAATTTTCTGTCTTCTGTGGAACACAGATAGAAATTCTAAGCTTCTCTTTTCCACATATCAAAAACACAAGGTCCTTGTGTGTGGTCCAGTACAACATACGGAGAATGTTCCAAGACTTAGGAAGCCATTCAGTAGCTTAGTGGAAGAAAAAGAATTCCATTGAAGTCATTGAAATCACAGGTTCAACAAACCGTCGCTAGACCAGTAAAACTAGTCTCTTACAATAACTGTCTAAATCAGCTTGTGTTGTCACCTGTCAATTACCACAAAACAGTCCTGCATTATCATATTTACCCAGTACTTTGCATTTAAATCTTCAGCCATTTACTTCTGCTACTTTATTTACATGTATGTGTTCTAAAACACACCGCTAAAATGCTTATATTAGCGATACATAACACTCACAGATGAAATGTTTTAAAGCAGTGGACTCTGTGTGTGTGTATTTGGGGAAAATAACTATATTTTTGGAGGCATCACTCTGAGTGCTGTGCAAATCGTAATATGTGCTTGTATTGCAGGGTTTCCCGACTGCAGTCACTCAAACCACTGAGCTGCTGGGAGACAAGCACAGCCAGCAGAGAGAAGCCTGTTCAGATAAATCACACTACAGGCCGAGCCTTTTGTGTTTTAGTTTAGAGGATCCATCATCATTGTCATGATCGCCGTACGTCACTCATCAGAGTTCAGCTTTGCAGTAAAGCTTAGATTACACATTATGTCTGTGTCTGTGCCTCTACTGCGATTAACAGGTTTTAGCTTTTCTGACTACTGCTTACCTGAACTGAAACAGCTGTAAAGTACTCTATGTGTTTAAACATATTCACGCTATATTTAAAGATGTGTCTTTTGATCTGATCTGTCACAATACATACATTTAAGTAACAGTGTTTTTACCATGTGTCACTATTGCCTTCTTATTATGCAAAACTGTTGCCCAGTCATAGCAGTGGGCATTTACTTCAAAGTCTTGAGTGCAACACACCTAATAAAACTGAATGTTATACAGAGACGGTCAAAACCGGACAGAAAATAGCCTAATTCTTCTAAATTATTGTGTTTCTTATGTAAATATCTTGCTAACATAGTAGACATAAGAGAACATTATACAAATAAAAACATACTTGGAGTCCACATGGAACAGGTATATTTACATTTACGCATATCCAAGCAAATGAATTCAATGCATACAGTTTTTTACCAGTACATGTGCTGGGAATCAAACTCACAACCAAGCTATGCTAACACAATGCTCTTTCAACTGAGCTACACAGGTAACAAAGTAACTATTCAGGCACTGGTTACATATTGTAAACTCAGTCCACAGTAACTACCACACTAATGCATAACTTAAAGTTTGGCTTCAACACAAATTGACATGGAATCAAGCACTCTCCCATTGCTAGACTTGTTTGACATTTTCAGTTCTTCTCCATTGGCTTGTTGGCACTGCAGGATTTTGACTTAAAATATCAAACAGTTTGATATTCTCCAACTAGATGGAGTCATAGTTTGAGAGGAAAAGGAGTCTGTGCCCATCATTCCTGTGTGATCTCTTCTATCTGTCAGCTGCAACGGCTCAAAACCGCTAAAGTTGCTCTGAGTCAAGGCAAAGTTGTGTAGTGTAATCCAGGCAGTAGAAGTTCTGTATAGAGTACAGTATTGGATTTGTTCCTGTGTTACTGTATATGTCGACCAGGATATTTCAGTGACAGACAGTATTTCCTTCTGTAATAATGACTGACTAGAACTTTTAGACTAGAGTTTTGAATCTCAGGTTACACTCATTGGTGCATCAACTCTGCGCTTCTCGTTACCTGGTGGCGCCTCCATATCCCTGGACTGAGACAGTGTGGAGCGATTGGAAGTCATCCCAGTTGTCTGCATCAGCCTTACAAACCCGATACCTCTCCTTTGGAATCCCGCCATCTCAGTTCCAGAATTCCCAGGGGGCAGGAGATACAGACATGCTGTATTCCCCGTTTTTATCATGTTCTCAGACTATTGTTTGTGAGCGGCCTCTTATGCCTCAGGGACAGCGGTTCTCCTGAAATTTACTTTTCCAGACCTCTCTTTTTCTCCCTTAACTGAGACCTTCTTTAGATACCCTTTGACATGCTGACAAGCCAAACCTAAACACAGTTAAAGAAACCAGGTTTGACATCTTTTAATTGTGTGTACCAGCATAAGACTGATTAAGGGGTGATCAGGTGGACAGGTTGTGCTGTAAACCTGAGCCCTCTGATGTGTTAGTGTGTATACAGCGGGTCTCTAGGGTTCTCGCTATGTAAACATGCACACACGCCTCACTCTACCTGTTACAGGTGTTTGTCATGTCAGTTTAGATTTAAACACCTGCTGCTGTTTATTACAGATGGGATTTAGAAGCTAGTGCATACCTGAGGTAATATTCATCCTTGTGTATAAGATTAAATGCCTAAAACTATTTCGACAGCAGCCACATATTTCAAAACTGTCTTTGTAGCTCAGTATTATAATTCAAATATGTACAGTTGTTAGATTGTTAGTGGTGTTTGCTCAGGTTAACGTGTCATTATTACTATTACTCATAATCAGCATGTAACTTCAGCATTTGTGATACATCAAAATAATCAGTTTGTTATGGAGAGGTGTGCTGTTACTGCTGATCTGTTTTAATCAGACTAAAATTTCATATAGATTAACATTAAAGCAGGGACCCTGTACAATATCTACATACCAGAAGATATTAAATATATTGGTATATTAAATATATTCTAGTAGGATGGGCTCTTTTAACCTGGGCTATTAATCAAAAATGCATTTAAAGGTAATATACAAATGTTTATATGTATGTTAATGTTATTAATATTAATGTTTATATTTAGGGAAACATTTAAATATTAGAACATAATAAAATAGTTTTAATCCTATAGCTGAAATGAAATCTGAATTCTGAGCGTGACTATAGCTACTTAGTTAGTATAAAACAGATGTGTACAGCACTTGTACAGTAAGCTAGCACTTGTTCACTGTGCACCTGGTTATATTGAGTGACATTGATTGAAGACTTTTGGTCCATTGCTTGTTATTTTTTGTCATTTGTGATGTATGTAGCTAGCGCCGAGACTACAAACAGTTTCGTCCTGAATCATGGCCTTTCAACTCTCAGGTTTCCAACTCTAAACCTCCTTCCTGCCAGTGAGGCATGACATAACATTCACACTTTACTGTCGTTCCCATCTGATGTGCTTAGCTGTTGCTAATTTTCTTTCACTCGTTAACTTGTGAAATGTTTCATTTTTTAACTGACTTGAACAAATGCTAATGGGCAGATGTCAACAGGCCGAACGAGCCGTGCTGATTGACCTTCACTCACAGCGACTCAGAGCTTTTGTGTTCTCATTCACAGGAAGTGAACAGATTGCTGGTTCAGACGGTCAGAAAGGAGTGAGTGATTTTCTGTTCGAGCCCCTCAGGAGGTCATCTTGCTATGCAGAGCACAATGACAGTGTACTAAAACAAAACCTTTTTTCCTTTTACACCAGTTAAGTGGTGCAAGCAAATTTTTACTAAAAATCACAGCTATGACTCATTCACCATGCAGCCAATCTACATTTGCATAATTTTTAAACAAGTTATTTTTTTCACATTTCTGTCTGAAAAGAAAAAGAAATTGGATGGAAATTGGAGCTGCTCTGTGAGATTGTTTGTAACTGGTGCAAAGGAATAAATCAGATCTAGCTGTGGTCCAGAGTGGAGACATTAATCTTGTGAATCTGAAGAGGAACGGGTGCAAAGGACGTCTGGCAAACTGCAATTAAAACAGCGCTGAAGTCTGAAACTGTGGCTAAGCACAGAGAGAAGATGAGCTCTGGTCAAATGAAGAGAGTGTCAGTCATATAGTTGTTTAAGATCACTGCTTGAAAAGGTGTTTTTAACTCTTTCTACAACTTCTCTACATTTGAGAAGTTGTAATACTGCTTCAAACTACCCCAACAAATTAGAATAGAATAATAGAATAAAAGATAAAAGAAGAAAAAGAATATAGACATTTTAGCATGGATGTGATGAACTAAACTGCTTGATGAAGGTCAAATCTGCTCTGCTCCCTGTCACAATGCCTAAACTTTTAACAGAAATGCTCCTCTCCCAAACAGAATCACACAGTTCTGCTTCACTTGCATACAGTGGTCTGAACTTCACAAACACTGACAAGTAGAGTGATACAAACAGTGAAAAGTCCCAGTGCTATTATACTAAACGTTAACACTTTGGAATACTGCTTAGCCAGTTTAGACTAAAATTGTATAAATGTATAATACATATATTTAGTAAGACTTTTTGCCTTCTGTAGAAGTTCATTCCAAAAACAATGGCAAGAAAAAGGAGGAATGTGATGATGAAATGACCTAAGCCGGATTCTAATTAGTGTGTGAACACAAGCAACACTTACTAAACTGACCATTTCTTACTAATTCTAACAGCCACAAGTTACAGTGCTTGATAATTAAAGCTTGACTATCAAAGCAGTTTAGCAATCCCTGAGAGAGATCAGTTTAACCATGTGCAAGAATCAGGTGTAAATAGTTTCACCTGAGCACTAGTGAGCAGATCAGCAGTGATTAACAGATTAACATACTTTTTATTTGCCTTGATTTGCATAATTAAAGACTAAATTCTAAGCGAAGGCTTGTACCTAAAGTCACATCTCAGTGTTGTTTTACTGAAATGTTCCTATTTAGTTATTGGTTTCTAAAGTGAACCAGGATAAGGCTTTAATATTTCTCTGTCAGACAGCTCTGCTGATTTAAACACAGCCTGCAGTTATCAAGAGAAGACATTACAGAGCCTTCCTAATCTCCTTCAGCGGTCTGCAGGTCATGACCCCTATTACAGACTGATTTCTGAGAAGAGACCCTGTGTTTGTGCCTGTTCACGCTATGACCATGTTATAAAAAGTTAAACAGTTAGTTTGTAACTGTGAAACAATATATATAAGTAGGCTCAGACATTTACATTTACTTTTATCCAAAGCGACTTACAAGTTGAGGAAAACAAAGAAGCGATGTGAAATCACATTTTATTTACTTATAGTAGGGGAAAACCTAAACAGGGAAAAATTTGCTGAGAGCACTACACTCTTTGGTGGCTGAGTAATGCATGTGCATGTATGAGATGAGGGCTGTAACAGAATTTAATAAATTAACATTCATACTAGTGCTATGGAAATGTGTGTGGTAACATCCATTAACATGTAAATTAACAAATGTTTTTGTGGCTAAACTTACTGTTAGAGAAAAAATGTAAATGTATAAGAAAAAGTAAATCATTTCGAATTATAATGTGGCATACTGTGTTTAAAAAGTCAGAAAGGACAGGAACTAACTGTTGTAAATGATATTATAATTTGTATTTATAAAGTTAAGAATGACATTGATTTTGAGTTTGCAGTTATTTTTTCTTCTTTTCAATACCTTTATACTAATCACAACACCTTACATTATTTGTTGTTTTGTTTTGAGTTATTTTTATTTTTAATTAATTACATATTTCTGTAACTACTTAATTACTGTCTGTAATTAAAGCTGTAAAACATTGTTTATTGGCCATTTTGTAGTTTTTCAGAGAGGATTTTGGGGGTTTCAGGCAATGTGATCTTACTAAGGGAATAGGAATGTTGCCAACGTCGCAGAGACAAGCTGAAGTTTCCCAGATGTGGAGAGCTAATTAGCCTTGAGTATTCCCATAGTGCCGAGTGTGTGAGAAACCAGAGGAGTGTGTGTCCCTGAGAGGAAAGAACTATCATTGCAGCTCAGACGTTAGGACTGGCCTTACAGGGATGGTGATGTTTATATACCACAAACACCTCTCTGCTATTTGCTTTACAACCCAACAGAGAGTTATTTCAGACAGTGAGAAACTGTCATCCTATAATAGGGTTATTCCAGAAAGATGGTTTTGACTTTTTGTGAAAGGCAAAGAAAAATGAATTCCATGGGAACCTGTTCTCTAGAGTGTGTTAATCTGTGGGAGTTTTAGTTTGAAGGTTTATTTAATTAACTTTTTCAGTTGTTGCATTTAAAAATCTCTCTTCATCATCTTATCTCAAATGAACTGCTGGCCATTTCTCAGACTGTGTTCTGTAATTACTGCTATCTCTGCTCTGACACCTACAGTATGAACAGAACTTTATTTACAAGACAGTAAAGTGTCTGTCCAATTTTGTGCTGTTTCTCTTTGAAGATGAGTCTCATCCCACTGAATTCAGATCTTCCTGTTTAGTGTACATGAGTCTGTACTCTACACATCACGTTTAGAATTATATAATACCACAAGCCATTGTGAAGTGCTGTTAAACGCACACCTGTCCACACCTTCTAAATTATTACTCCAAAATTATTACTTCAGGTTGCTATGATACTTGGCCACCCCAAACACTCAGCAAACACCCAGCAGAAAATATAAAGAATCTTTAGTAAATTGAACTATGATTTGCTTAGTTTGGTGCCCAAGATCCCTTACCTGAAACAAAAATGCAATATCGTAAAGCATGTGACAACTGTTTAGCATACTGCTGTCTGAAATGTTAATTATTGCATATTGCAGTGTACAGCATGATGATAACACTGTTATCTTTCATATTCACTATTATTTAGAGTACAAGTATGATATTGTATGAAACCACTAAATACACTAAAACACAGTTGAACAGATTTTCTAAAGTGAAACAAGATGATGAGACATCATCAAAGTAAGATCATTTCAGCTAAACACACTTTCAGTGTGTTAGGATGGGTTATCGTCATGGAAACCAGGGTACTTCAGCAAGGTCTCCTAGCAACAGTCCAGCCAGTTCAGGACTACAAAGATGTTACGTTTACTTTTGTTAATCTAATGACACAATGTCAACATAAAGAGAAGACTCTTTAAAACATTGTATTCAATTATGAGATATTTTTAGGATTATGATGCTTTCCCGCAGCATTTTGTATAATTGTATAATCTTTTTGTAATACAGGATGCCCTACAATTATTAAAGATGTCACACCTTGCTTAATCTGAACTCAGAAAGTGCCATTTTTGTTGAGTTTCTTTGTCATGTTTGTTAAAAACAGGAAAAACAAATTTAAAACAGGAAGTGAACAGAACCTAAGTCTTTCAGGAGCTTGTGTTCGTGCTGTGACTATGGCAACATTTCCTCTCCTCTCTCTCTCTTGCTCTCTCTCTCTCTGTCTCCCGACTCTAGCTCCTTACCAGACCTCAGCGCTCTAATGGCAGATCAAGGCAGCGGTGACCTGCTCTCTGTATGCTGAATGTTGTTATTATTGGTGTGCTGTGCCCTTAGGGCAGCCTGTCATCCTGGGGTGGGGAGGAAACACAGAGGGCCACTAAATCTTGGTGCTGGCTCACAGCTGTGCAGATCTGGTGGTCTTTTAAACCCTCCTCTCCACACCTCCCTGGAGGAAGAGCTGCTCCAACCAAGTCAGAGCGAAAACAGTCCTTAAAACATTGTGCTCTGCTTTGGGCACAAAGCAAACACACATATTGCTAGTTCATCAAGCAACAATGAATAATCATTATTTTAAGATTTTAATGTGCAAAAATAGAAATTAAAACTTTTTGTATGAAAACTTGAAACTGCATCCTTACGTAACCCACAGCAAAATCCAGACACCTCATACCCCCTCACCTCTGACAGGTGTTGGAGGATATTTCACAGCAGGAGAAGGCTGTTTGCTGTTTAGATGCCCTCATATGGATTCATGTGGGAGAACATGTGCTAAGACACCTGCAAGTCACAGGAGCTCTGTAGATTCATTTATTTCAGCTCCTACTGTGACCACATTCTGACATTCACATGAGATCTAGTCCTCCAACTGTTGTATTTTACCACACCATTTGCATATTTTTCAATCAGATTTCCCCACTTCTCATAACACTCTTCTGTTCAGTGCACTAAAACAAGCTTTGTCTGACTGAGCACTTTTAAGCTTTTCTGAAACTGAAGTTCAGTTATTCAGCTGGAAAGCATCCAATCTTGATCTGTTCTATTCCTGGCAGGGTGGGAGGGCATTCTCCACTGTGTAAATAGGCTTGCAAATTGTGCATGCCCTTTGACTGAGTCTGTAATTGCATGCGTCTTGCAGTATTTTGCTTGGCAGACTTGTGAGTCAGCCCTTGAACCTGCCCTGCTCTAGAGGGGCTTTATACTCTTTTTCATTTCTGTTCCATTTGGGTTTGTCCAGCAAGAGGATTGATGATTTATAAGTGGCACAATACCTATCTGCTATAACAACAATTTGATCTTTAGATGTCTATATGATGATGTCATATAGACATCTAAACCTTCTATAGAAAGATTAGCTCCCATAATGCTTTGCCCATGGTACTAACAGAGTAAACAGGGGCTTCTCCAACATGTCTGATGGCTTTGAGAATACAGAGTGGACATCACTATGCCGCTCTCATCGATGAGCCTGACCTTTGACCTTCTCAGCCTACTTTTATAGTAGTGGTGCCCATCTTAATGCTCTAGTCATGGCTATTTGAACACAGTCAGATCTGTGCCAGGCCTTTCTGCATGTGTGAAATTCAGACTAATGTTTATCTTTACGTTGAGATATGGTTATTTCCAGAAAGTTTGGGAATATTATTTTCTTTGATCTTTGAGATTTTCCCATATGATCCCACATACACATACTTTTATAAGTATAACAGACATGCCATCCTGAAAATAGGTGGCCATTTAAGTCTCTGTTTTTGCTAGAAAATTTTATGTATGTTTGGAATTTTGTTTAAATTGATTTTAATAAAAAATACATTTATTCAATGTACTCATGTTTAATTAGTTAAATTAGTACATTTTGTTAGTATCAGTTTCTGTGTGCTTTATAATAAGTCAGATGTCTTTATATAAATATAAAGACAGCTTATGAAATTTCTTATTTGAATATGTTTAGTACAACCACCATTCCACCCTGTTACATCAATCATGTCACTCATAGGCTGTGATGTATTAATTTCAATTAAAAAAAAATTTAATTTTTTTATCAATATAACCTATTAAAATGTAATTGTAATGATTGGGGGTGTGAAATTGGCTGACATACGAAAAAAAATGAAAGAAAAATCAAAACAAATTTAAAATTTGAAACAAGCAAGTGTGACTAGATTTAATATCTATATATTCATGTTACATATGTTTCCATTGTGACAATGTCATGTTTACTCTTTATCATTACACAAGGAGAAATAATACTTAGTATCAATCTATTTCAATCTATATCATTTTACAAGCAAAACTGTGTGAATGCAGTGTGTGTGTTGAGTGGGTGTGGCTGATGGAGAGTGTAGCTGTATAAAATGGTCTGTGAAGATAATGCTTGTTCTGGATTTACGGCATAAAAACAGGAGAAAAAATAAACAGAAGAAAAAAGGGCGAAAGAGCAACATGTGTTTTCTGCTCTTTCAGCTCTAACCCCTCAATTGACAGCACTAGGGAATCTAGATTTTAATCCAGTCCTTTCTGTGTGAGAAGGATTTATTTTACTATTATTTTCCATCCTTTCTAAAGTTAATTTCAATGTAAGAGCTTACTCTCTGTGTCAAGTGAGGTAACAGACTTAACACCATCAGACCGGAAAGCAATCATTCAAGACATGCCTGTGAGTAAGACGATTACTAATCTTCTTTCGTTACAGTAAAATTATGAATCAAGCACTCTGGATTTCTACTTGAGGCTATATACACTCAAATAATAAATCTAATTTCTTTGTTGTCTATCTTTGTTAGGGTCGGTCATATGGTTACTATACCTTTCTTTCCTGAGTCTGATGAGACACATCTAGTATATAACTAATCATTTGCTTATCCCGCATGCTGATTGGCTGATTTACTGAACTGTGTTTGTGGAAGGGGGATACGCTACAACTCCAATGGCAATTGATTGCAGTACAATTACCAGCAAACGTGTATGGCTGGAGAACAACATGACCAATACTTGACCAATGTTTTTAACTTTGTAGTATTCTCCTGTGTCCAAAATCAGTCTGCAACTGTTCAGTGTGTAAATGCGTCTTTTATTGTTGTTAACTTAAATGTTAATCAGCATAATTATAAAAAAAACTCTATAGATATTAGCTTTTTATTTTAACAAGCATTCAACTACAATGACATATGTTACAAATATGAACGTTAATGCAATTAACATTAGGTTATTACACACAATGCAGATCACTAGCATAAAGAGTGTAATAATGTAAAAATACATTATTGTAAGAAAAAATATTTAAAACAATTGTCATGTTGATCATATTAAAAATAATCATGTCTGAAAGAACAGAACTTTTTGTAGTTCCTCTTAGATGTTTGCCCACTGAATGAGCAGAGAACAGCTAGACAGATGTGGGTCACGGCCCTTGTCAGCCATATAGCAACAGCTGCACAATCATGGATTTAGTCTTTCCTCCACCTGGACGGAAGAACTTCATCATGTCTTTCTGGGAACTGATGAGCTGGTTGCATGTGTTGCTGCAATGGAGTGATGTGATTGGTTGAGATGGTGGACCATGCAGGTGCTGTAATGTTTGCAGATGCAGATGTTTTAAAAAACACTGTCTGGAGGACTGCACACACACTAGATCTGATGTGCACATGCCCTCATCATTAGGTCTCCACATACATTGTATGTTCTACTAATCAGTGAAAATGGACCAAATGCAGTAGACATCTGATGCTTTTGCCTCCGGGCACCTTTAGCTTCAAAATTGTATTGCTCAGAGGTTGCTCTTGTAGCTTAGAAGAGTTTATATTCAGTTATGTAATGAATAAACTTGTGTTTGCCCTCAAGTAGAATTGAAAAGAAACTTGGTTTTTACATGTGCAAGTAAATGTTTGTTGTGCTTGCTTGTGCAAAAACAGCCATGCTGTGATGCTGCTGAGGTGTTCTGGGTGTTTGCTGAAGTTTCTGTAGATGGTTTCTTGGGAATGTTCTGGGAAGTTTCTGTGGTTTCTAATGGCCCAACTGAAAAGTCTCTGTGGTATTCCAGGCTTTAGACCTGGATTAAGTCTATTTTCTGTGTTTTATCATGAACCAGGTAAAAACTGATCACTGATACCTCATGAATGAATGATACCTCAAATCAGACAGCTTTCTGAGAGGAGAGGAGAGGAGAGGAGAGGAGAAGAGAGGAGGAGTGCAATAAGGAGATCTGACTTACAGGTTTCACCTGCCGGGTGATAAAACATAAAAAATAATAGACTTACAGGAGCAACAAATATAGAAGCACTTACATTTTCCTTCTGAAAATGTACAGTTCTAGTTCCTAATAATTAATCTAATATTGTCAAGGAAAAACAATCCAGAAAATAAAAATGACCTCATTTGGTAATTGTAATTTCCTACAGGTGTGTCTGAATTGAAAAATGACCCTGATCTAGACCCTGAATGGGTGACATAATTGATGTTTGTGTCTGTGCGTAAAAGAGCAATGATAATGGCTCAATGTGGGAAATAAAACATGTGTTCAGGTACAGCATCTGCCTGTGAATGAAGGCCTCTCTCTGAAGAGAGCTGTGTGAATTCATGAGTGTGTGAGTCAAAAAGAAAGAGGACTCTCTATTGAAACCCCTGCTGGGGCTTGTGTAAGAATATGCTGTGTGTGTGAGTGATTGTATATTCAGTAGCCCACTGATGGCTTTTGAAATGTATGTGAGTGTGTTTTCCGACCCATGCTGTTCTCTGCCAGGAGCTGTCTGTGTAGAAGAGCGTTTGTGTGTGTGTGTCTTCCCTGCTGAGTGCAGTGTGTTCAGAGTGGCTGTAGTGCTGTTCACTGATTGGTGGGTGATGAAGATGATGAGGAGAAGGACAGTGTTGAACCCTACAGTGCTGCTCTGCAGAGCTCAACAGGACCCTATGGGCTCTCTGCCTAGCACCTGATCGGCCTATAAGATCACAGGGCCACCTGCACACTCGTACATACCCACCAGAGATGCATCTGTACCCACAAACCCCTGTAGATTTTTGGAGCAGTGAAGCAGGTCACCAGTGTCCGACTGCAATGTGTATGCCTATGATATTAAACAGACAGTATGAGAATCTTTTCAGTAAAACACATTTAACCAGCAGCATGGAAGTGAGTATTCATATGCAAGGTGTTCTGAATGCATTGGCCCACACTCCAGAAATGCACTATTCCCTCTCAGGTCTAGTAAATCACACGACACACTGCAGAAGTCTGATTTTCAAAGCTACAATATGTAACTTTTGCCTCTCTATCTCCATCTCTGTTTAAACATAAAATTGCAGGTTACTTTATATATTTTGCATATGTTAAAGTTAAATGAAGCCAAACTGACATTTCCCAGGAAATCCCATCCACCAGCCTAAATTATAAATTGTTTTTGTAAACTTACCACTGTGAATTTGGGTAAAGGTAACCATTATGAACACTGATCTGTTATGCACTTATTTTATTTTTCTTTATTTGTATCCAAAAAAGTTACAAATTGCAGCTTTAGGTAAATAGCAAAGATTTCAAAGTTTGTTCTATTTAATGGATTAAACCAGCCAATAACTCTGGACAATCATGGTATATATTCCACAGTATATTTTATATATTCTCATACAAATTGTAATGACATGAGGGTCATTGAATAGTAACAGAATCTCAATTTGCAGATTAACTGTAACACCAATATCAGAGCAGCCGATGGAACCATCTGATATTTAAAAGCAAATAAAAGTTCTGTTTAGTTACATTTGTGGAACAGATTTATACCTTTTATCTTGCAAACTTTGGTAAATCCAGTGACTAGCTCTTCCTCAAAAGCACTTATTCTTATAGTCCAGTACCTAAGATGTTGCAGATGGACTGGTAAAAACCTGTGCACCACAGGTCAAGTGCTTTAGGTTAAACCACCCAATCAGATTAGAGCTTGTCAAATTAAGAAAGTGCTTGCCAATTTTATGTGCAGTATGCATCTGGTGGCCTGTGAACAGACTGTAGAGGAACCACGAGTTTAGTATCTGAGGCTGACACTAATGTCTTCTTATTTTAGGCTATACAACATATTTTGCCCCAAGCACCTGAAACCTGAAAAGTGTGTGATTCATTTGTGGAGAGGGGGCATCAGCAGTCTGTCCCCAGGGTGGAGATCCATTCCTGGGGCTGAGGTTTGTCACAGAGGGACTGTCGGTCTGTAAGCCTGGAAGGCTCAGCGCTCTAAATGAGAGTATTGTACCAGTCAACCTGCTCTCAGCTTCATGTATAGTCTCTTTTTCTTTCTCTTACAGCACATTACGAGCCCAGACTATGTGACGACAACCATTGTGTCCGTGTCGACACACACACACACATGTTAAGGATAGAGGCAACAGTGAGAGTTCAGAGACCTGGGAATCCCCTGACACACATACACACATATTTACTTATCCATCTAAATGAGGACATTCCATAGACTTCTATAGTTTATAAACACTATACCCTAACCCACAATCTAACCCTAACAGAAAACCCTTTGTATTTTTACAATGTAAAAAAAATCTTTATTAACTATATTTTTATAGGATTTTACAGATGATTATATCCCCCAAAATATCTGTTTTACTCAGATATGTCAGGTTTTGCTCACATTTGGGTACAAATTTGCCCCCAATATATGCTTAAGTAACCCCTCCTCCACATACCTATGATTTTTATTCATCTGACTCCCTTGCATTAGTTTATAATATAATGCTGTTTATAAATTTTAAAATGTAAAATTCTCACATTCTCTTAAATATGAATATGAGCTCATTAAAAGGACATGTATGATTAGAGTTTTTTGTATTGTTTTAAGTGGTGGTAGCCTGTGCAAAAGCTGCCTCCACATTGCTACAGTGGGTGGTTGCTGTGTGGTTGCTAGGGTGTTCTGCTTAGTTTGTTGGACATTGTTAGGTGGTTGCTAAATATTACAGCTGAATATTTGCTTAGGTGAAAGCCCATTCCCAATTGGGTATATGATATTCTTGTTTATAGAATTTTGTTTTGGATTTCATGCAGCGGGACCCTAAAGTCATGCTTGACATGGCCTTTTAAATACCCACAAAGCAACAGTACTGTCTATACCTAATGTTTGTTCACCGCTTTCAGGCACACAGCACAAGCACTTGGTTAATAAAGTGTGTATGATGGTTAACACCTAATCAGTTGGATCCATCTTTATATCATGTGTCAGTGTTTTGTAAAGTGATGCATGCCTTGTACTCTGGCTGCTTCGACAGAAAAGTCTCATTAAAGAGCTTTGCTTCCATAATGACCTTTTGTAACAAAGACAGACTTAGCTGTAGTTACACATTCATGGAAGCTATTCATTCAGCGGAGCACATTCTCTGAGATGGTGACACATGCATGGCCGAGTCCATTTGCTCAAATGGTGAGATAATCGTGCTGAAGCCATTAGCATCTCAATTTCAGTAGCACACTTCCCACATCCAAACAGAGGAACTGGACGCAGCACACCTCACACATGGGCACAGCCCGTAATGGAGTCATTTTAATGGACCCACGTTCTCAACACATTCAGGTTATTTTTGTGACACTTTTTGGCCAAGATCCACATTTCTCTTTAGATTAGTAAAAGATTTTATAAAGTTTCTCTGGGAATTCATTAATTTACATTTATTCATTTAGCAGACACTTTTATTCAAAGCAACATACAAGAAGAGAGAGCATATAACATTTGGCCCTAAGAATCAACAAGCCCAGTATACAAAGCTACATTTATAAGTGGGAATAGTTCTGATGCCAGTGACAGGATGAACAATAGAAGAATTAGTTTTACTTGTGAAATGAGGTTGAACATCAGAGCATTAGGGATTAGTCAGGTGTCTGTGAAACAGGAGTGTTTTTTTTAGTTGTTTCTTGAAGGTTGTGATGGTCTGGAGGCTGGAGCTTGGAGGCTGGAAGCTTGTTCCACCAGGAAAGAACAGATTAGTTTAATGTGTTAGAGAGCGATCTGGTACCCTGTTGTGGGGGAACAATCAGACGTTGCTTGTTTACAGAACCTAGTTGGCAGTAGGGGACATATATCTAAAGGAGTGAGTTAAGGTAGAAGGGTGAAGTTCCAGTGACCGACCTGAAGTGCCAGGTTCAGAGATTTAAATTTACTGGGGCAGCAATGTGTAGCCAGTGGAGTGAGATCAGGAGGGATGTAACGTGGGCTCTTTTTGGTTGATTGAAGATCAGATGTGCTGCTGCATTCTGGATTATTTGTAGGGGTTTGGTTGCACTGGTTGGTAGGCTAGCCAGAAAGGCACTGCAGTAGTTCAGCTTTGATATTATGAGTGCTTAGACTAAGAATTGTGTTAACATTTATGCATTTAGCAGATGTTTTTATCCAAAGTGACTTACAATGTGAGGAAAACAATGAAGTCATAGATCATAAGGAGGCAATAACATCAGCTACACACAGTTACAGTTACCAAAATTACAACATTCCTATGCAAAGGGTTATTATTTTTTTATTAGATCAAACCCATGTCACGTATTCTTGAATGAGTTGTTTCTTAAATATAGTGAGGGATGCAGCCGACCAGCAGAGATACATTGTAAGTAATCACATTACATTAGTTACTTACACAGACACATTAAATCTATAGCAGTTTACAGTATGTATATTACAGTATTATGTTAATAAGTTATATGGAATATAGCTAGTTTTTTTAGTAATTTCTGATGATATTTAGGAGAGTTTTCTCTTACTGACTTGTATCAGTATAAAAATGATCAGTTATTACTCATTAAAGAGATTCAATTTAACTGGGCTGGCACAAAAGACGTTTTGAAAGCAAAATGTCATGTACAGTATTTTTAAATTAGAATTTATTACTACATTTATTTTTTATTATGCATGTAATAATTATAGCTATGATGTTTTTACAAAGTACAACAGAACTGAATGATACTGCCAGCATTTTCCAAACCATATTTATTTATTAAATCTTGATGAAAAGAAACTTGATGTCAGGGGTGATAGTAAATAACTATGTATAATTTGCAAGACTGGAACCTCATGTTTAGGACTGGGGTTATATTGAAACTTCATATTTGTTAACTAATATACAATAGTCCTGTGGTAAATTAGACTAAAAATTGAGGAGTAGCCTAATTGTGAAAGAGTGAAGGACAATTAGCACAAATTTGTGAGTTTGAGCCATGTGTGATCAGCTCAGACCTTTAGGACTGTTAGTTAAAATATTCTCTCAACTGCCGGCTGACCACACAACAGGGGGCTGTTTATTTGTGATCACGTGAGGCTTCACTTTTCGTTTGTCATTGAGAGAAACGTGATATCATTGAATCAGCTGCTTGTGTCGGTAATAATTTAGGTTTCTGTTTTCCTGTTGCTAACTACGTTTTTATGCTGCTAAATGTTTAGTTCAGTAGATCAAGTCATATCCCAAAGGACAATTACACAGAAATTTTCCCAAATTGCAGCTATTTTGTGTTGTTTACTATTTCTTAAGCTGTTTATTTTTCGTTCTCAGAAACTCCTTCCCTTTTAATCTCTCACAATGTTATTGTTGTTCTTATGGCTCTGTGGTGGCAGTTCTTTCCTCTTCTGCAGGCAGATCTTATCACTCTTGGAGTTGAAGATTGTAAATAGGTAGGCAATTGTACAGTATGGTCCAAAAGTCTTAGTAAAAGTTCTTATATTTTTCAAGCTTTATTAAAGTTATAACATTTTTTTTAACTTTATACAATTTTTTATTACAAATCATATTATTAGCATAATAACCTAAGTAAAAATTCTCAAATATTCTTTAATAACAACATGTATTTCAGCTGGCATAACCTAGCAAAACCAGCCGATAATCCATGTTATCCCAGCGTGATTTAAGAACATTTCATGCCTAATGGGCTAAAAATAATTCTTAATTTTACATCATAATTGTTTTTTGTTTTTCACAATAAAGTGAAAAACAAAGTAAATTTCAAAATAAATTTCCAAGTTTAAATAATAAAAAGTTCCCAATTTGGACCCTACTGTTGGGATACTTGATTTGCTTTGATGGGTCCTGTTTTGCAGGAGCAGTGGAGGCAGGAAAACATCAGATTAAGAATGAGGAATGTGTGCTGTTTGCTAAGGCAGCTGGTTGGTAACTCTCGTTCCATTTTATTTCACCTCTCTCCATACTCTGTCCTTCCTTCCCTACGTTTCTCAATTGCCACTGACCCCAGGCGAGCCCCCAACAATGCATAAGCCAGGCCAGCATCATGGACTGAGAGAGAGAGAGACGCAGGATTGGATACAGAGGGGGAGATGTGTTCAGTGTGACTCTCCTGAAGGGTGTTAATAGTTATTGATCTGCTGTGTTTTTAATGTGTGGCATACACTAACAGCAAGGCAGGGGAGGCAGACATGCTCACAGACAGAGAGAGAGAATGTAATAGAAATGTCACTCCCCTATTTTTTGCACCACATCCCTCCCCTCTCTTACATCTCTCCATCTCAGCTCTAGATTGATCTTCCTCTTCCTGTTGTTTGGGGCTCTGTCATTACCCTCTCTGTCATTAGCGTGGAGTCAGCAGCCAGGCAGCCCGGCCTGCATCACTCTGCACAGACAGCTCGACCCATCCCTCACACTGCCCCTACATTTATAACAGCAGTTCACACACATACACATACACAGTTCTTCAATTCCTCACACTGCCCTTACATTTACAACAGCAGCTCACACACACAGACCCTAACATACTGTCAGAACTGTGATCTTTAAAACACAGATGAACTATTCTTATAACTTTGTTTATTTTTTACTTATTTTACATTTACATTTTCCACACAAGTTGTTTACCAGCCCCAGACAGAAGCACACTGGCTCTCAACATTATGTTTGTTTTACAATAAATTACCATGTTTTTCTTTCATGGCACTATATTAATAGTCTTATGGTATTACTGTTGTATTATTTGTATTATTTATATAGGTGGTAGACCTACATAAATATGACAATCATGAAGTACCATAGTATGTATCAAAGTCCATGGTTTTACCTTTTTATCATCACTGAACCATAACATTTTGCCACGGCACTAGGATGCTGAATACTATTATTATGTTCTATGCAAATCTAATCACCATACAGTCTTGTTTCTCATTTAATATTTGCCACAATAAACTTGCATCTTATAAATATTCAAAACATCATATCACAGCTGATGTGTACAAATGGGCTAACCGCTCACAGATTTGCTCTAGATTTAACTTTCGTATTGCATTTAGAATGTGCTGTAGTGTAGGGTCTTGAAGAAGAGGGAGCTCACTCTGACAGAAAAGCAGTGAAAAATGTCCATAAATGTGATATTTTGTAAATTTGCCTTATACTCCCCTTTTAATCATAGAAAATTTCTTGACTCCACAGGAAACAGAGCAATTTCTTCTTTACTGTCCCAACACTTATAGAAGGTACTGTATATTTATGTTCACAGACAAAAATTGTGACATTTTTTGATATATTTGCAAATTTAACATTTGTACTAAAATTTATTTGACTGTAGCATTATATAAAACTTATTTGAACATCTAATATGAGAATTACTAGTAATTGGCATTGATTTCTCAGCTGAATTCATAATTATTCAACAAGCAATCCAAATGAAACATACTTTTAACAAAACAAGTATGCGATACAGCATAATTACTATTATTCTGTGTTTTTAAATAAAATCTGTTCACTTTGCTTATGTGTATGTATACGTGCACATGTTTGTTAAGAAGGTGCAGTTCCAGTGAGGAAAAATGTATGTGACAGTATGAGAAACAGACTTTAACAGTGAAGTATTAAGACACAAATCAAATCTAATTCTTTCCTTTTTACTCTTTTTCAAGCTTTTGCTTATTTGAAGATCTTTGAACTGCAAGTAAATCGACCATTTATTTTTATTTATTCATATAGTTAACATAGTGCTGGTGTGTTGTTGTGTTGTCTTCTTTTGTCATGCTTATGAAGCTTGTTTTAGCATCTGACAGATGAATGCAAATCAAGTTATTGCTTCATTCTAAATGATGATTAATTAATTACTGTAAAAACATTAATTACTGTTTTTTGTTGTTGTTGGTGTTGGTGACTGATGGACAGTGCTATCTGTCTGTATGTTTCTGATAAACTATGATGTTAAATGTTTTAACACAACACAACACATCAGTTCACCATTCAGTTCATTGTGAAGATGTGACAGCTGGTCAGTCATTAATGTTCCAGATATCCACACTGAGAGAGAGAGAGATGAGGATGTGTGTGGCTATGGAAAAACAAGGACTTAAAACATGTTAACCTCACCCTGTTGACTAGGTCTCATATTCTGAAACTGCAAAATCAGATTCTGCCATGACACTGATGAAATGATGGTTATAATAGATTAATAATTGACTCTGAATCATTGAGCTCCCAGTGGCTTAGACTGCTGAAATGTCTCCAGATGTCTGTGGCCCTCCACACATGGGGTCAGACTTTATACATCTGGCAACAGTTTAGGGATGAGAGAAGAGAGATGAAGAAAAAGGGGAAGTAAGGAAACACTGTGTTGCTACATCATTTGAGGATGTCATTGTGTGATGTGTATGGAAAGCATCAGGTGCTGGTCAGTGAAGCCGACGGTCCCTTATTGGCATTACGTGTTGAATTACGTGGGTTCAGCAGGCGATGCTTGAATATCAGAAGACAGAAGTGGTGGTGTCTGTGTGTACGCTTTACAGCTGTAAATATTTCAATACTCGCATTCTCTCCCTTTCCATTTTGCCACAGCAAAAACTGTTAAAATGTAATCTCAGGTTATGATTGTGAATTACTCGGCGTACATGTATCGTTCGTGAAATGACGCAGAATAATATTTCTTCACAGACAGCGAGAGAGGAAAATTACAGACGGAGCTGTTTCGTCGTGGAAGCGTCCTGAATATCCCTTAACATTGTAAGGAAATGTTTCATCTGTCTCCCGCTGGGAAACAGAAGTCTAATGCAGTATTTCAGTGCCTCTGCTGTCTGCGCGCAGAATGGCGGAGACATTTTAATGCATTTCAGAGTTCTTCTGTAAGTACGAGATGATGGACGGAGGAACCTTATATTTGCGAACACCCAGGGTTTAATGCACTCAGCACCGCTCGCCGCCTTGTCTTCCAGCCAACAAAACATGTTCCGTGGAATAAAAGAAAAAGCAAAGCACAAAATTATTCTCCCTGCCTTCTATCAAGCTCCTGCATTCAGCAGCGCGTCTGAAGGGCGCGTCAGTCCGCCTGCCTCTCTCAGAGAGGTAATTATCCTTTTTCCTGTCACAGGGCTCCAAATGATCTCTAACCACTGGGGAGCTTTTTTAGGGGCTCGGCTTTGTCAATATGAAGTCGAAAGAGCTTTAATTTTCAGACAGCTGCACATGTACTTTCATCTCTGCATTATTCCCCTACAGCGGTCATCTCTCCGCGTGCGCGCGCTCGCGCCACCGCGCCTTTTGTTTGTGACGTGGATCTCGCGTGTGTACGGCCTCCCTGCATTAACATATTTATATATAGACTTACAATTTTCTTACAGTCATTTTTGTGTAACAATTTTCACACTCGACATTGTCTGTGTAATTTCCCTTTCAGTGTCTCTATTTTCTCCTGTCTTTCCTTCCCTTTCAGAAAGAGCCATGAATGGATGGAAAATTATCACAATTACTCACATAATTGAGCCGTCTTTGTGGCAAGTGCAGCTCGAGGAGGCCTTTTTCCATCAGCCAAAATGGTTTCATTATAGGGGTTTTCATATTCCCTGACACAGGGCACGGCGGGGGGAGGCGGGCGGAGAGGGGGTGAGGAGCGCTGCAGTGCGCGGAGAAGTCGCTGGGGGAGAAGGCTGGATCATTAAGGTCACAGTGGGGATAATTATCTTGACTATAGAAAGAGCATCCAGCACCTTTTCCTCTTCCTCACCACAAAAGCACCATCCCTGCCCTTTCGGCACAAAGAACTTTGAAATAAATGGAGCTTCCACCAACAACTTATTCAGAAAGAGAGAGAGAGAGACTTGTATCAACATGACAATTTTCTATTATTAAGACTAATGGCAGGCTGGCTTAGGAGATCAAGGGGAGAGGGGAATGTGTTCAGGTGTAGTGGAGTACTGACCTCTCCTCCATCTTTGTTTGGGACTTAACTCGGAACAAAAACAGAAAATGGGACAGAGCGCATGGCTCTCCAGCCACTCACCCCTTCCGTCACACCTAATTATTTAATTGGAAAATTTGCATGTTTTCTGTCTTTGTGGGGCCATTATTTGGACAATGTGAAGTACATTTGCAGCCGTGCTATCAAACATTGTTTCAATATGCATGAGAGTCTAGCCTAAGTAAATAGCATAGGCAGACAAATAGATTGTATTCCTGCTCCAGCTGCTCGAAATCGTCCGCCAGGCCCTGACTTTCCTGCATCCCCATCCAAATCCTTCTCACTTTCATTGATTTTAATTTACTGTTTAGTAGAACATTTGATGACTGCCCATCGCAGGCCTGGAGACCCAAAAAGGACATACCACAAGTGACAATTCCACAGTTATTTATTTTCCTTGTTGTTGATGTGTTAAGTAACCACCTATTTGGGTGGATTTTTCTATTTCTCCCAGTAGCACCTTACTCAGGTAATTGGTCATTTTGGAGGGCAATTTTTGGGCAGGTGGGGGGATGCTGGGCAGACTGTTCTGACCCCTGCTGCTGTGGTAATGATGGAGGTTGTTGGGTTGTCATAGTCCTGTATCTCTCACACATGCAGCACAGCTGTGTGTCGCTCTGTGTGGTCTCAGCTCACCCTCACCTGCCTGGGTTCTGTGCCCAGCTGCCCAGAGTGATTGGTGTAGATTAGCAGGTAGCAGAAGATTCAGAGCAGATCCAATCGCCCGCAAAACCGCCTCTGAATCGTGGCTGTATGTTTTGGTAAACCTGACATGTACACCTGTCACTCAGCGCTACATATCTTTAAAAACCTTCTGATATTTTACTTCATATGAAGCCTGTTTAGATTTCAGTAAATAATCCACAGTGATTCCACGTTTAGCATAACAGCAACAGTTAGATGTTAACAGATTAGTTCTTCAGTACTGCTGTAAAATGTTGTTTCACAAGACAGCAATAGAAAGCACAAAATATCAGAGGCCAACACACAATTTATGGACTGTAGAAAAGAGAGGGAGACAGATTTTGTTTTGCGTGCTTGCTGTCTGCAGGTGTGAATTGCTTTCTGGGTCTGATGACTTTTTTGTCTGTGTTCTCCCAGAACAGAAAATGAAGTCCTGTCAGCTGAAGATGAAAATATACAACAATGTAAATACAGGACTGAAAGCAAATTAATAAATCCATGTAAATATAGAATACAGTTCAACAAATAACACAGGAATACAGTTTACAAATGCTGAGATGAAAACAAATGATTACAGTTAAGCTCAAATCTAAAAAAAAACCCTTTTAGAGTAAATGTGATTTGGTTCTTAATTCTAAATCTGTAGGTTAAAGGGTTTATTGAATTTTTGTTCTAAATATAGAGAATTTGTGTGCAGTTTGTGGCAGCACATAAAGAAACTAATGATTACTAAAATAAACATACTGAATAACCCAACATAGTGAACTATAAAACATTTTGTGCATTTATTAGACTGGAATAATTTGGGAGGAGGAATAATTTTTTTCTACATTAAAATTTATTTTTAAAATAACAATAAAAGTGAAACAGTACTTCTGCTTTGAACTTTGTCCTCCTCACCTTGAATACAAACCCCAAACCTGTCTACATTACTTTAACATACTGCTTAACCCTTCCATACTGACACAGTAATCTGTGGTTACATCTTAGAGTGTCCTTTCTCACACGTATTGCCCAACAAACACTCTCAGTGTCTTTTTGTCCATTGGAATTCAGTGAAGCAGCAAATTAAAGGTGCTGCCTACTTAAAACACTCTAAGAGAAACAGAAAAAACGCAGCTGTATTATCATCAAGATTGATCTCTCTAAAATTGGATTATTACATCCAGTCAAATTTACTGCTGTGTGTTTTTGCTGCTGATAGTGGAGAACATGGGTGGATTCATATAAGCAGGCTTTGTAAATAAGATGTAATTTTAAGTCCCTGAATAAACACGACCACATCCCCAAACACAGATGCTCTTTTCTGAGATGTCGATGGTAATGCTGTCTTAATGACCTAATAAACTGTTACTTATACCTGTTTTGTTCAAATGTAGAGCTGTCTGTCTTTATGCTTCATTTTGTGTGTGTGTGTGTGTGTGTGTTTACTAATGTGATCATAGTCCATTTCACAAGTGGTCTGTGTCTTTAATTTGAAATCACCCTCCACAATTTTGGGGTCTATCAGCAGGGTACATGGATTTTGGTACATGGGGTTTGATTTTTAGGAATGCTTTATCAACCGGACATCTCACACTAACTAGAGAGCTGGTACAAAAGGTTCATATTGAAACAATTAAAACTCTCAGAGAGTCCTGTGTAATACCAGACTCTAATCAGGGAATTTGCCATAAATTTACTCTGGAAGCAAATTTGTAACTCCTTATGAATCAGACCCTGCTGAAAGGAAGGATAAAGCCATAAACTCAACGGTCTCTGTGTGAATCAATTTGTCAGCTGATGTCAGCTTTTAAAGCACACACACATACACTGAGTGGGCCTGGGCTGGTGTGGTGCACTAAATCAGGGCAGCATAGCAGGTATTTGACTCTTATTCTTGATGATCCTCTTCTCTGGAAAGTGCTCCAACTCATCGTCTCACATGCTGCTTTCTTTGAGTTGCAGCTAAACAGAGAAGGTCTGTGGACTGTGGTATCATCCCCACACTGTGGACAGTCAGACTGTGCTGTTTATTATAGAACTGACCATACAGATACTATAGTCGTTGTTCTGTGATGTCAAAGTTTTATCTACCAGAGACCAACAGAGACTTAATCTTTGATTAAAACCTAAACAGCATTGAATTTGGATTCTGTGGGTTGTAACAGAAATTCCTCTTTGGTGTGAAATGGACCATTTTTTAGATTATACAGCCTAAAGAACAGGGACCTAGTAGCCTATGGTTTCAAAGTACCAGAAACACCAAAACCAGAGAACTATTATAGCACAGCATCAGGAGTTTAGGTAAGCATTGTTCTAAGTGAAAATATTAAAATCATTATTATCATCAAGGAACCCTCCTGTTTAAAAGTGATGCCATTTTGCTGATTTCTGATAAATGTCTTTGCCCTTGTCTTATTAATAGTGCTCATAAATTCTGTGAATTCTCATATTTGGCTGGTTGTCATGAAATATTAAAAATCACATACACTTTGTATAGACAAAACATTGTCTAATTAATTAACTGTAGTTCATGTATCCTCCAATTCACTCATTTTTAACCGTTTCTTCAGTAAGTGTAACTTTTTTGTTAATCCCGTGAATTATTGTACGTATCTCATAATTTCATTTTAATTGGAGACAATAAACACAGTCATCAGCAGCATCTGCAAAGAACTAGTAACATTTTTCAGTGTGTGTCCTGAATGAAGATGATTATCAGTTGTAATACTGTCATTATTTCCTCTATTGATAAAGATTTCCTGAGATACTTTGCGAATGTCATTTGAAATACAAATTGCTTTAAATTGGCCAATTATGAGTATGGTGGATATCTAACAGGTATTGTCAAATGTCATTGTCAGTCCATATTATCTGGACATCGTGTTGGTGTCAACAACATTTTTATTCTGAAGAAATGTATGGAATATTTTGGAGTTTTCTGTTACTTTTCAGGCTGCCTTTTTAAATGGTGGAATTATCATGGTACATGTGGCGATTGTGACCATTTTGGAGAGATGAGATAAGACAACAGCAGAGAGAAGGAGAGACAGAAATGAGGAGGTGTACACCAGGCACAAACGCTATATCTTTATTCTCACCTACTTCTGGTAAAACCAGCAATGTTTTTACTCCCAGATACTGTCAAAAGCATCTTGAAGATGGTAGATTTTTAGCATTCGTTATCAACTGTAAGAACATGTAATATTTACCCCAGACTTTAAATCAGACTGCACCATAAAACCCCCAAAATGGCGCTTGTTCTTGGAAATAGACTGATAACGTGTAAATGAGTAATTACTTAAAACAGCTGTTATAACAGATATATAGTTTGAGTTATTTTAACAGTACGTTATATAATTTTTTTAATAGTTTATTTGTACCTTTATCATACGCGAAAATTATTTTTTATGTTTTAATTCGATGCTTTGTAATTGCTGTCCGCGTTTTAGACTTATTGAGCCTATCACATGGGGTAAATCAATTTAATGGTTTAACCAAGTCTACAAACACAAAGATTTGGTGTCACTATACCTAATTTCCATGCAGCGTTACTGCTTCGTCAACCAAACTCAGGTGTGAAACGAATTCACCAAACAGAACCTGTTCTCGACACGGGCCTGCCTCATGAGGAGCGCGCGCGCAACACTGCACGTGTTAAATACACGGCTAATTATGCGAATGAATTAAACGACAGTGTTATGCTAATTTAGCCGCTTTCAACTGCGTCTTCGAGCACTCGAGACTAGCATTTTAATCAAACGAATCAAACTAGTAATTCGTCTTTGCCTGGAGAAACACATTTATACCTGTGTTTAAACATTTTGTTTGATGTTCTCAAAGCCATAGACAGACGAAAAATCAGGAATATGCTAAATTTGTTCATCCTACCTGCGTTTTTCTTATCGTTTCGTACCATAATTATTTGTCGTTTAATTACATAATTTTGTTTATTGCTATGATTATTTATTTATCTATTTAGGTTCCTGTATTCCGAGTATCAATATAATGTTAAATTATTAGGATAATAATAATAATATCGTTAGACGGTTGTTGTTTTTAAATATTGATAATTTGAGAAATAACAGAACAAATTGATACTAGAGTACAATACAATTTTTTGAGTAAATTTTAGCTACCAATGTTAAAGGTTATTGGTTAATATTTGTGCTAAAATGTAAAATTTATTTGTGTGCTAATTTGGTAATTCCTTTAACACTGTAATCGGAACCAAAATGTTAATATTTATACCATGTCTGATATATAAATTGCATGACTTTGTTGAAGCTTTTCTCTTGGCACTGACCCCTCCACATAGGGCCCATGTTTTCCATTCCCTAAATTTCTGTATTAGCATTGCACAATGGAGTCACAGGTTTGTCTTATTCCTTGAATTTATCAGGTCCACCGGACCCGACCCTTGGATTACCAATCCGCGTCGCTCTTGGCGGGAGTGGACCAATCAGAGAGCACCTTGAATAAATATTCATGATTCCCCGATTCAAACCTTTGAGCGAGTTTGTGTGGATCCACAGCATCGTACCTAGACTTTTCATAGAGACAAACTACATTTTCTTATGAATGGAAAGTGAAAAAATCAGTTGAGCTTAAATTGGGATCCATCCTTCACTCAGATCATAGAAGAAAACAAAAAAGCCGGGCGAGAGAGAGAGAGAGATTGCACCAGAAGACATGACCATGTCTACAATACCAGAGAGTCTAAACAGCCCAGTTACAGGAAAAAACGTGTTCATGGAATTTGGGCCACCGAGTCAGCAAATGTCGCCTTCATCTATGACCCACGGACATTATTCAATGCACTGTTTACACTCCTCCGGACACCCGCAGCACGACAGCGCCTACAGCCCTGCTCCATCCTTCCCCAGATCCCTGCCTTATCCATATGTCAACTCGGTCGGTAGCCATTCCTCCAGTCCGTACCTCAGCACCGTGCAGACTTACCAAAACAACGCTGCTTTGGCTCAGACGAGGCTGGAGGACCCAGGTAAGAAACGATGCTGCACGTCTTTGGTCTCGGCTGGTCGTTGAATTTGTCAGCGCATTGTGAGAATGTTGGACTGGAGTAGCCCAGATGTGCTGTTATTAGGCTTGGTAATTATTTATTGCGTAATGCTATAAACAATGTATGCAATTAAGGCTAATTATACCTAAAGTGCCGCCTGTAAAACTTGTGCACAGTGATGTGAGCCTCCCTGCATAGGCAGTCTAAGACAGAATCTTCTCTTTCTCTCTCCCAGCACCAGAGTCGGAAAAAAACACAGTGGTGGAAGGAGGAGAAGTTCGCTTTAACGGAAAGGGCAAAAAGATCCGCAAACCGCGGACCATCTACTCCAGCCTCCAGCTGCAGGCTCTGAACAGGAGGTTCCAGCAGACGCAGTATCTGGCTCTGCCCGAGAGAGCCGAGCTCGCCGCATCACTGGGGCTCACACAAACGCAGGCATGTACACAACTTTTACTCACTTTTTTATGGAAGATTATTTGACTTAAAAAATCAATTAATTACCGTTAAATCGTTTAAACATCGCTTTGGGCGACTGGATTCTATTAATGGATTTTATTTTACAATTCTGTCTTCTATCTGTGCATGCGCTGTACCCGTATACTGTTTTTGAAATTGTCCAAAAATGCTGCTTTTTGACTAGTCCAGTGTCATGAACAATGGCGTGTTGAACCCTGTACTACAATATTAATAGAGTTGCATCTGTCTGAAGAATATATCTGGGAAGTAGTCAATATTTTATTTCCCATTATACATGATGAGATTCGTTCAAATACAGAGTTGGAGTTAGTAAAATCCAAAGATTAGATTACAGGGCTAAGTAATGTTGTTGTCGCGTTGCTGGCTCTGTTTGACACGGATTACTTTTATAGGTGAAGATCTGGTTTCAGAACAAGCGGTCCAAGTTTAAGAAACTGATGAAGCAAGGCGGAGGAACGATAGACGCAAACGCTCTGGCTAACGGGCGCGGACTCTCCACCGGATCTCCATCCGTGGCGCCAGTCTGGAACTCCACAGCCACTGTCAAAACATCCACGCCGACCTCTTATATTCCCAGTTACACCTCATGGTATCCGACAGCACACCAGGACACTATGCAGCAGCCACAACTCATGTGAACCAGTACTGCTGAAACAACCCCGCCCATCTAAACACCAATGGCCCAGTTCAGGGTACCAGACACAGGCCAGTTTCTCTGCGACCATATACACCCTGGCCCTCCGCCCTGGACCACATGTGATAGGGGAACACTCTCAAAAAGACACCCGCTAACACACAGCCTGGTCAGCTGTGTGTGAACGGAAAGAGGGTCGTCTGCACCGAGAGGAAACATGGCTCTTTTTTAATCCAAGTGAATGCCGGGAAAGTGGGTCAAATCAAAGCTGCTAGCCTCCCTTTTTTATGTACAAATACATGAAACTGTAAGAATGTATTTAATGTTTTTTTTTTCTTTAAATTTGTAATTTTTCATAAGTAAATTGGAATTGCCGTTCTGTCTTTAGCACAACAGTGCGGGCTGTTTTACGGTCTATATGAGGGCGCTATGAACATCACACCAATCCGCACATTTTCCAAAAGCATTTTGTGCATATTGTCGCTTCAGGCTTTGCTATGGCTCGATGAATGCGTAATAACTGGGATAAATCTATGAGCAAGTGTGCACATCACATGATTTTCCCCATTTTAAAGGGAACAAAGTAATCTTTAAACAAAATTATTTAATGGCTCTTTGTCTTAATTTAAATATAACTTATTTAGACGTTTGTGTCTGTTTGTATGTTTATTTAAAATAAATGTTCTTTAAATTATGCTGTAAGGCTGCACTATAGTAGAAACACTTCCCAAAATTTGAACCCAATTTGTAAACCCGAGTGTTTTTGCATCTAAAAGAGCGTCACTGTGCAGATAAGCGCGTCCATCATCATTCAGTGGGAAGTGTTAACAGCCCTAATGTACAGAAATAGTCGTCTTCATTGTGTGCTGAATAATTTGTGTTTAAGGACCTAAACATGATTGTGTTTATTAAAATTAATGTCTTTTCGTTTCAAATTGAAAAACAGATTTATAGATTACAGGTCACATTCATTTATGTTTTGTTTCATGGAGTCTTGTATAATGTGTGAACTCTGACAGTAAAAATCTGCTAATGAAAGAAGTCACAAAATGTCATCGCAACGTTTATTGCTTTGCCAAAACTCAGGTAAAATACTGTCAACTACTGCTATACACGAAAACCAAACCACTAGTTTTGTACTAAGGGAGGCAAAGGCAATGTAACGGAAATAATATTTCAGAATGTAGCCCTCTGCGTTTATGTATCCAAAAGAAATTTTGTATTAGTTGTTTTCTATAAACGATCATATGATTTGTTAAAATACTAATCATAAAAACGTTTAATAACCCAAGGTAATTACATTTTAAATATGTAATTTGGTTTGCATACATATAAAGAAAGTGCGGTTACAACTAAAATAAAAAATCAAAAGCTTAGTTTACTTAGTTAAGACGATTACAAACCTGCATTATTAATCCTGATACTTTGCCTCAATATTTGGATATTTTGTTTCTCTTTGTTTCGTTTGCATTACCTTTATAATTTTTTTCATTGAAAGCTGAATCGCCGATTAATCTTGTGGTGATTTGTGTAACAGTAATTCCTCGGACAATAAGGGCACTTGTTTCTTTTCACTTTCGTTTAGCCGCTATAAGCTCTCTTCTGCTCTTGTGTGGCTGCTTTTGATGGCCGTGTGTTAAGTGAATAATCGGGCAGGTGCCGCTCATAGAGGGGTACATGAAGAAAGGCCGGGGATGAAGGCGGGGTGGTGGGTGTTTGCAGATAGGTAAAGAATGACATGTTCAAAGTGCCTTTTGTTTGGGACTGATGGTTTAACTGCGCATTTCATGAAAATTCTGATGCAGATAGATGCCGGCAACAACAATAAAAATATGTTTAATAAAATACCATTCTAACAGTTGGCTGTTCTTTTGTTCTTTAGTGGACCTTAAAATGCGTTCTAGCCTGTTCTGGCCTGTTGCAAGTTTGCCTGTTTATTTGATTATTTTATATATACATTATTAGCCTAGAAATTCATGAATTTGACCGACATCTGTTATTTGATTGTTGAGAGTTGCTCCGATAGCAGTAATGTCAATTCTGTGGGTGCAGTAATTATTTTGACAAAATTTTGACACTCTTCATGTGTGGTCTTCAAAACGGTCTGGTCAAAGCAGGAAATGGCCCCGCACGCTCTGATCATGAGCTCAGTGCAATAGTGTAGTTCTCTCGGATTTTATTAGGCCAAATTGTTTTACGAGTTTCGAGTAGTTAGTATAACTGTATTAAATAAAAGGTCGATATTTCATAACGCATTATTATTATTATTATTATTATTATTATTATTAATGTTGTTTTTGTCAATGGTCAACACAATCTCATGGCAATTTGTAATACGTTTGTAATACGTATGTTTTTGATGCTTTGCTTATTTTATTGGAAAAATTACCAATCGTCTTTGAAATCTAAACTATTATCATCTGTGTATCTACGCATGTCGCGTGTTCAAGGAGAATTCTAATTTGCTCGCAAATGTGTGAGAAAATGCATAAAAATGCATAACCTTTTGGATTAAAAACATACAGGCTGAACTAAAATACTTAATACCGTATGAATTATTACAATAACTTGTATCACAGGTCTGACAAGTATTACCAAAGAAAAATCTAAAACGTCTTGTTTTTCTAAAAATATCCAAAACACAGCTCTTGTTGTTCTATCTTTTTCTTCGACATGCAGCTGTGGATCAGAGAGGGTCAGCGTTATTTCACTCTATTCTCCTCTTGATTACGCGCCGGGCCCACCACACCACACATAATTACAGTCATTCCCTCCTTACTTATTCTAATGCAGCTTCCCATCTACGGGATAATTATGTGCAATTTTTTTCGCACGTGGAATCTTTTGTTAACAAAAGAGATAGCACACTGAAAGAAAATTTGATGTGCGGTGGAGAAAGGGGAAAAAGGAAAAAAGAGTGAAATAGGTGCGCAGCGGTAGTTATAAGTAAGGCTGGCAAATTGCTTGCAGGTGTATACCGAGAGATTTGTCAATGGGAAGAGGGATCAAAATGAACAAGAGCACAATGCCGGAGTAATGAAGGCAGAGGTGAAATTACAGAACAAGGGCTGCTTTATTTTCTGATGGATTCTAGACAAACTATCTCGCAATTTCAGACCGCTTTATTAATGAGATCGACCATGTTTTCTGGTTAAAAGCTGCGAGTGGTTTATATTTGGTTTTCTAAGAACAACTGAATGACCAACAGGCAATATTCTCTAACGCAAACCATATTTTAAATAGCAAAATCTGTCCAATTTAATAATAACATTATTGCACTTGTAACATGTATATAACGCTTTATTATTCGTGTTACTTTTTAAAGAATGCAGACGACCGAAGCATGTGTGAAAATATAATTTGCATGTCTAAAAATGATCCAAATGCTTCAAAACGAAATTTCTGAATGTTTTGTCCAAAAAATAATACGATCATTTTTATACCATGCAAGACAAATCGTCATTCCATTGATCAGCAAATAATATGGATATTTATGTATAAAAATTCCACAGACATTAGCTAAGAAACTTTATGCGTATTCTTCTTACCTTAATCTGTAATACAGGAGAACACAGAGACTGAGAGTGTCTATATAAGATGTGTAACACTCCTGATAGAAGAATATAAAAGAACTTCCAGTGGTCATAGCGTGAGTTCGGCTCTTTGGGTCCCAGAATCTGCCTCTTCTAGCTGGGCTCAGAGCTGACAGCCGCTCTCCGAGCAGGAATGAAAAATCCTGCTTTATTTTCCCTCTTTATAGCTGATGGAAAAAAATTGCTGATTATTAGCATAAATGTTTACTCCTCATTACGCTGATGACATTGTGCACTCGAGATCTTGGTAATCTTTGGGAAAATTATGAGTAATTTTTAAAAATTTAAAGCAGCAGTTACCATGCAATTCAGGCTAATTTTGCGTAGGCTCCAAACGGATATAATTATCGCGGAGTCAAGATGTTATGCTAAAAACTATGCATTGATATTACCATTTATTATGTACATACAACTTTGACAATGTTGATGCTTGAAATAGCTGGAAATTGTCTTGCGCAAAAATTACAGTCCATATTAGGACATCTAAAATTGCGAAGAATTATATAGTAATTGCAGGCTTTCAGATCGGGGAGCCAGAATGCTCAACTGGAGCAATTGTGGATAAAATTACAGATCAGAGTATAAATTAGGGATGGGGTATGGCATTTTTCGAGTTGTCTACAGGATTCCGGAAGCGTCTAATACCACATCATTGCTAATCTTTCAGAAAGAAAGACAGAGCATGTGAGCCTGCACACTGCTTCAATACAACTTTACATTTGTCTGCATTTGCAAGGTGTGACACTTGTCTACGCAGAACCACCTATGAGAGACCTAATCAATGTTCTGTTGCGAGCTGCTATACAGCAAAAATACAGGCTGACAAAAAGCTGTTTGCGCATGTGGTCAAGCGTCTGGTTAGTTTTACCTTTGAAGCACGCGTTAACATAATTTGCTTTGGTTAGACGACTGTGTGCACCGGAATTGATGTGATATTTCATTATTTTTGCTTGTCTCAAGGGACAGCGTGCGTAAACTATTTTGCAACAGTGCGTTATTGAGAGCTAGGCCTTTGCAGAAAAGCAAGACAACTGCTATTGGTTAAATATAGCCCTTTTCATGGCGTGCTTATTCAACGGAGCATATAGCCTGGATTCAGGGGATCTCTGCGGGGCAGATTCTTAGCCTCAGGCGACACAAAACAGCTTGTAATGTGGCAATCACTGACAATATACATCCTCATTACATTTGTCTGCTTTATAGCTTTTGAACCCTCGGACAAACAGATTATTATAGCAAGAGAGTGATACAAACTTAACCTGTTATTGAAAAAAAACAACAGCATTCATTTCTCTTTTAACAAACTAGCTGTGTCGCATGCCTAATTAAATACTATAAATGTGCCTGCAGTTTTGAAGCATGAAAAGAACATTTGGGCATGTTGCGTTACTCAGATTCCTCTGTCACGCATTAGGCATTTTATTGCATGCAACAAACAAGCCTCCAAACAAATAAACAAGTTTTCGTTTGTTATATGCCGTGGAAAATCCATGTAGGCTACCAGGCAGCCCAGCCCCCTATTACAGAGGCCTTGTATTGTGCGTGGGGCGATGGAAGTTATGAGAAATGTTTCCATGTTGTTTTGCTTGGGGCAGTTGTGAGCCGGCTTTTTTGGCTGTGCTGACTTCATAAAAAGTCTGGAGCGCAGAGCTCTGACTCCAGAGAGTCTGAACGCAGCCGAACGCCTTCGTGCCGGGGCGTGTTGAGCGCTCATTCCCTGCCCGAGGCTCTGCCGAGCGTCTCGCCTGTGTCGGGCTTCCGCTTTGTCTTTACGTTTTTGTCTGAAACATTTTGGGAACAGTCCAACAGATTTTAGTGGCCCTCAAAAACCGTGCACCTGATTTTTTCAAGCCTGAAATAAGCTGAATAAGCCCTCTTGACCTACTTATGACAGACAAGGCCATAGGCACAGCTGTCATGTTAGTCAACAAGAGGTGAATTTGTGGGTTTTGTGTGAAACATTTACAAGCCGTTGCATCGCGTCTCCAGCCAGACTTATTAAAGACTACGGACTCAGCTGGCGCCGAAGCGAAGAGTGGGAGGCGTGGACAGATCCACGAAAAACACACCAAACATTCCAACAGTGAACTATTAAAAAAATAATTTTTAATAAAAGAGTGCATAAACGGTGAATTTACATGAAACGTTTTATTTAAATAAGATTGAGTCATTTTAGTGGCAGAATTGTTCATTCTGATTTTAAAATAAATAAAACAAAGTACTTCAGAGAAAATACACTTTAACACGTGAATTGACTTGGATAATCAGTAGCTTGCAGGGCTTTTCATTAGCGTTTTGTCCATAATAAAATATACAGTGAGAACCCTATATAATATCCTATGGCAATATTATCAGGATGATGTGGTGAAACACTCAAGTAAATAACTAGAGTCATTTTGTCAACTTACCGTGTGTACTACATGTAAAATTAACAAAACACGTTAAATCAAATCGCAGTCGCATGAAACACATTTTAGGGTGTATAAGGACAGTGAGGTCATATCTAAAAGGCACCAAACAGCTTGAGGTTGTGCTACATATTCTCTGATGATTATTATACACCCTTCTGCAATGTTCCCCCAATAATATCTGCATGAGTTCTCCAGGCTTTCGATAAAAGTAGTTCACTGAGCAATGGGTTTAATGCCAATGATATACCACCCCTTGAAACAAAATAAATATATCCAAAAATAATTGTATATGTTGGATTCTTCAGTGTCAGCATGTAGACACCATTGCATGAAAAACAGTGTACGCTCAGGACGCACTGGAACGATCAGCGTGGCAAAGGTGACGTCGCACTATTCAGACCAGAAAATATAAGACTATAAGTCATTTGTTAAGTTGCAAGTTCACAATGTGAGTTTTTGAATTAAGTGTCAAAATATGGCCCCGGCGCTGATAGTTGTGTTTTGATGATGCGGTGGCTGTAAATGGGTTGCAGAGTTCGAGGACGAGAACCAGGGGTAGTTTGTCAGAAAAGAAGTGGTCGTGTTCGGGGGGCTGCTGCTCTGGGGCAAACCGGCGCTTACAGTGTTCATTCTCTGATTATGTGTGAAGTCCCAGACTGTGTTGAGAGGCGGTGAGTGGTGAGGGGGAGACTCGCTGGAGGCCACATGCTGCTCGGGTGGGATTTCTCCACTTTTCCACAACTTCTTAAATTTGGAACGACGATTCTGGAACCAGATTTTTACCTAAAACAAACAAACACAATAAATAAATAAACTTCATTATGAACAAAAACATTAAACAAATAAGAAAATTAATCGGAATTATATTTTTCAGAGTATAATTGTTTTCAGTCCAATTCAATTTATGTTAATTTGTAATTCCTTGTAACTGTAACTAGCTGTTGTGCAGTTATGCATTTCAGAATTCTGTCATATTTTTAAGAAACTAGCACTTCTAATAACAAACTGACGATTAGATTTTCTTGATTTTCATAATCATAAAAACAATCATATCCGAAAATAAATTTAATATTCTGCATCTCACTGGCAACATTTACGTGCAAGCTCACCAAAATAAATGCTCTAAGGTGTTGACACTATAATTTATTTTGCAGTTACATAATGGTAACGAAATCAAAAATAAAGATTGTTCATGTTGACTGGTAGGCTATAATTATGAATGGTCTTGGTAGTGTATGATACCTGTGTTTGCGTGAGGCCCAGAGATGCGGCCAGCTCAGCTCTCTCCGGCAGGGCCAGATACTGCGTCTTCTGAAACCTTCTCTGCAGGGCCGCGAGCTGGAAACTCGAGTAAATGGTTCGAGGTTTTCTGACCTTCTTTGGCTTCCCATTAACCATTCGTATTTCAGGTTCACTTTCATCTTTTTCTGTGACAAAAAAATAAAAAATAAAAAATTAAAATTAATACATAAAGTAAATGATTTAAAAACCAATGGAATTATCTTTCAGAGACTATTCTCTTAAAAATAACCCTATGATTTGGTCAAATGTTATAGGTTGTACATAATAAGTTACTAGAATTTATGTAAACGAAAATAATACCGCCCCATAAAATATGAATATTGTCCATTTTTTTTACACAATAACGTATGTTTTAATGTAAAATATGACCACATGACCTACACTGACTCTCCAAATATTAACAAAAGCGACATATTTACCAGCATCCGCAGGCGTTGGAGAGGAGCAGGAGCCGTACGCGCTGTAGGAGCCGAACGCATTGCCGAAGCCCAGCTCGTAAGATTTGGTGTTATACTGGACGCCGTTCATGCTGTTGGTCTGGTACTGGTAAGAGCTGATCTGGCCGTATGGAGAGCCAGTGCACTGCCCGGCCTGCTGGTTGTTATTATAGTAGCTGCTGTCAGTGGCGGTGGAGACCGGTAGAGTGGGCGATTCCTGGGATTTTTGAAGACTGTGGTAATTGCTGGAGGTAATCTGGTTTGAATGCATATCTGTAGTGAGGCTGTCAAAAACTCCAGTCATGTTTTTAATAACGCAAAATGCTTAACGAATGCAAGTCTAACGAAAGATCAAACCCATAAAAATACTCTTCTTAAGCGTAAAACTAAGTCACTTTTCTGATGAGTGCTGCATTCCGTATTGGAAGAAAACAAAGGCAGAGGCGACGCAAAGCTGAGCTCTGATTGTCTGTCTGCAGAGACGCGGGAGGACGGACATTTATCCGGCGTCACGGGGGAGGATGAACTTCTGCGCGTAAAGCAGCCAATAGATGCGGGATACACACGGCTCACATGTGCAGTCTTATATGTGTGCGTAGCGTGCTGATTTACTGCGTATTTGTATTTTACGTGAAAACACCACGCTCACTTCAACATACCGTTATAGCATTAACAAACATTATTAGACAATAAGCAATTATTCAATGCTAAGCGGAACAATTTGTTGTCCACGTTCAAATAAAAATGCTAGTTTTGATTCATGTGTTTTCATAGCTCTGATGCTTAACTTATTAATGTAAAATTACTTATTAATAAAGTTATAAACAACACGGAAACACAATGAGCGTTTTCACGCTTGTAGTCGTCTGCCAAATAATAATGTAATATATACAGAAATAACAGCAACTGCACTCTAAAAATGTTTTCATATGTTTTTGTTGTTTTCAACAACAACCCAGCATATGTTAATTTATAACCCAACAATGTGTTCAGTCCACATTTTACCCAACCATGGACTGAACACATTGTTGGGTTATAAATTAACATATGCTAGGTTGTTGTGTCCCAGCACTGTGTTCTGTTCACAAAATGTACCCAACCATATGTTAAAAACAACCCAGCATTTGCAGAGTGTGCTGGAGACCAAATCTCAATAGCAAGACCCCGTGGATTCTTGTACAATGTATTGAACTGTCAAACATAAAGGTGGTTTAAACACAGCAGTTTGATTTCAGAGTTTGGTTTCCTTCATGACACGGACCATTTCGGCGTCCTGACCTGCTGCGACACCTGTCGGTGTAAATTTTGCACTTTTCTGCATGAGCTGCCATGCTGCACTTGACCTCGTTGTAAAATATTGTAAAGCAGGCCTTTAGTTTCAATTTGAGTTAGTTTAAATTAGTTTCCGTTTTACAAAAGTCAAGGGAGAAACGGGGCAAGTTGTGACGGGAAGGTTGTGACAATGACAATAGTCTGAAGTCCTACAAATGTAAGTTTGCAGTGGTTTTGCATGCGGAATAGTTGAATAGTTCTAAATTACAATCTTTGTGAATTTCAAACTGAAATTCTAAAATCTTCAGAATTTGCAAACTGTTTGCTAAACAAGGACACAATAAAACCAACGCATACATAGTAATTACTAGAATATCAGTAAAGGTCAAATATAATGGGAAAGGAGTCACAAGTTTTGAATGTTATACAGTCTAATATATTTGTTGGCTGAGATAATGTTTTGTTGATATTTTCGTCATATTTTTGACGTTTCATTAATTCCTTTGTGTTTAATAATTGCTTTATTTTAAATTGCGCTGAACAGCAAATAATAGAATAGTTTGTGCTTTTCAGGGCGACAACTACTTTTCTATTGGTTGTATTTACTAACACTTATTTAAGAACTGTCTTTACAATGTCTGAACTTAACAGATGTAAGAAACTCATTTACTATATTTTTGAGATAGTTTTGCTCAAACGTAAATAACAAACATTATGATTTCCCTTTAATGTATATCCTGTATCAGTGTTAAAACGGGTAAATATGTGCAATCATATTTACCCGTGTATATGTGCGGGTAAAAGTGTGATGTCAAATTATAATAATTCAAAAACTACATAAGTTAAAAATTAAACAATGTAAAATTACATAAATTAATGACATAATTTGTTGGTTTAATGAAGTTTATTTGACAAAGTTCGGGAGGAGCAAGCTCATGTAATCCAACCAATCACTGCGCAGGGGTGCGTGTATATATATATATATATATATATATATATATATATATATATATATATGGCCTCTCTATCGCCATCTCTGTTTGAAACACAAAACAGCAGATTTCTTTACGTACTTTACGTGTGTTGAACTCAAATAACAAATGAAAAACTTGACATTACCCGAGAAATCCAACCCGACAGCTCAAATTATAAATCATTATTATAAACTTACCATTGTGAGTTGGGGTAAGGTAAGGAGGCAGTTTCAACACTGATCTATCATACACTTCTTGCTCAATAGCTGATTTTTTTAACCAAAATGTTGTTGTGGCTTTAATAAACTTATAAAACGGTCAGGAGTGTCTGTGTTTTCTGTAATCAATATTACGGTAACCCAAATACAATGCTTTGGGTAAACTGTTCGTAAAATCTAATAAACCTCTTCGCCTCTTTAACAACTTACAACTATTTCACTTTTTGATACTGGTCTGCCTATCTAAAACATGCATAGGAATAAACGTTATTAACATCTAACATCAAACATCTAAAATATACATACATTAATTTATGTAAATTTACATGTACATTTAATTTGTGAAGCTCACACTTTTTTGCATTATTGTAATATTTTAGTATTTCATTATGAGATATAAGAGATTGTGTAAAGGGCTTGATCAAATAAATTGTCTCATTGTATGTCATTGAATATAAATAACCTGTAGAGGGCAGTATCTCTTTGCTGTGCAATTAGGACGAGTAGAACAGTCACGTGCAGATATAAATGTATATTATTCATTCTTTGAATACAAGCTGAGATGATGGGGTGTTTCATATTAAATACCAAAAAATCATAGAATGGAACTGATTTTAATACTGTAATGAATATTGTAGCACAGCTCAGTAAAGGCTGGGTGCAAGATAAGCTTGGAGGTTTTAATCCTTCAGACACTGATGTCACAAAGACTTAATTTGAATGTTACACTAAATAAGTATAAGAGAAACTGTAACTTAAACCTCAAACATGGTCATATATTACAAAAGAACACTACCACAAGGGGATTATAAGTGAAACACCATCATTTGACATAAAACAACATTAACAACACTACAAAAAAACAACAAACAAAACTATAGATCCAATTAATTATAAATAACAATTATCAGTTATCATGCTTATTATTCTTAATAAGCATGCACAATTTGTACACACCAATGCAGGTTCAACAGTCAATGGTGTTTTAAATCATAACACACAGCAGAAAATGTTACATTATGAACATAATGTGGAGTACAAATATTTGCTTTTCATATACAGGCGGATTGAGATCACATGCTAAAGAGCAAAACCATTTTTGTCTAATCTAATGAGATAAGGTAGCATAGATGACTCAGTTCTGGTTATATGTGTCTGGTGGTTTGAAACAGCTGACTCATATATGAGTGTCTTCTCTGATGAGGTAAACATCGTCATACACAATGACAAAGCTAAGAAGTTATTTGCTTGTTCTTTTGTCGATCATTTCACAAGGTGATGTCAAGGTGATGTCAAGGTGATGTGTTCAGTTAGTGGTTCAGTTTTGAAAGCGGGAAAGCAGTTCAGTCAGCTGTGTTGTATTAGTATGATGACTGTAAAATTGTAGCCAGTACTATTTGTGTTGCTGTCTGGGTCTGTGTTTATCACAGTTTGATGAGTATACAGCCCTCCCTTTAATTATTATTATTTTATTATTATTTTTACCAGCATTTAGATGTATGATGTGTCATGAAATACTCAGAAGTTACCCAGTCGTTGTGTGTTCTCACTATGTTTTGGAAGCTTAGAATGACAAAAAACCAACAAATCAAGACTTTAAACGTGAACAACAGAAGTAGTGCTCATAGGCTGCTGGGCAGAGCAGACAGCAGGTGACTGACCTGTGCTGTGTTATGAGGAAGAATGTAAGCAGAAGTTGAGACCAAAAATATCACTTAAGAAATATTCTCTCAGCTAATATGAATATGACTTTCAATTTGTTAATTTATGTATTTTTATTTGCATTTATTCTAAAAGCAGATGCTTTTAGTGGGTTTTATTGGACTTATTTGGAAAAGCATGTGCTAAAAATGGCAAGATCATGGGTTGATTCACAGAGAGCACACACTTATGTGACTTGAATGCGCTAGATGTCACTTCAGGTAACAGTGCATTCAAGGATTTTTGTAGTAGTACTTAATTTAGATGGAAATTGAACCCAGGATCTTTAGCAAAACATTTTATAGCCATTGGCTATTTGTCCCTTTTGAATAGAATTCATTCATTTACTAACTAAATGCTATATAACTTTATGTTCACTATATATGTATTCCTTCATTATGTATGTTCTCAGACATACAGTGGGTTCTGTGAAATCTGTTGTTCCAGGCAGAACAGCTGATGCAGTGTTAAATCAGATGCAAGTAACCAAATGGGACAGGGAGCAGGTGGTATATTGGCTGCTGTCAAAACTCAGTGGCATTGCGCAAAAATGTGCTTGAGTAAGTGGAGAAATCATCTTAACTTCTACCCCTTCATATTAAATTGTCATTGTGGTCTTAGAGCGACTGTAACTGATTCTACTGAAGGATTAAAGTTTGTTTTCCACAGATTATGTACTGCAAAGTTAGTTGTGACTGTGACATTTTGGGACACTCCTAGTTTTAAACAAAGTCACCTTAACAAAACATGTTTCTGTTCTGTTTTCATTTTTTATTTACAGCAGTGAATGTTATTCTTACATAGAAAAATATTTTAATCACTTTAATCAAAATGTAATAACTTGCTCCACCTCTGAAACAACTTTATCTTTGATCTGCTTTTCCAGTACCTTTTATTTTCCACTTTATAAACCATTTTCTAATTGGTCCATTTCTAATAATTTTTCCAGTCCAATCAATTTCTGATGGATCTCACCCTGAATTGTTTGTCATTGAACATCCTGTATATTGGTCCATTAGGTTAAAGAAAGGAAAATGTTTCTTACTGATTTTTAATTAAGTGAAACAAGGGGTCAAAACCCAGAAGGGACCTTCAGTCAGGATTTAAAATAATAAGTTACTTTAGAAATAGAAATAGAAATTACTTCTTTACTCTAAAGTTTTTTACAGTTTTTTACAGTGTAGAATGATGGACGGTCACTTCATCTTGACTATACTGAAAAGTAAGTTAATCTGTGAGATAAACATACAAATATCTGCAGATGAACTGATTTCATTATAAACAGTAAACCGGCAATTAATTATTTAACAGCATGTCTCTCATTCTCATGCTTTCAATATCTCTCACATCTATCCTGTGTCTTATAGAGAGCTATTAGTTTAAAAAGACAGACAGGACACATGATGACTAGACTGGATTCCTAAAAATGTCACCACTTGTGATTTCATGCATTGCAGACAGCAAAGAACAGTGACCTCGCCCTTTATTCATACCCCCCTCACACACACACACACACACACACACACACACTGTTACAATCAGCACATTGTTTGTTTCAAACTAAAAGATGTTCTGGCACTGAAAACAGCTGAAGGAATGCCAGGTCCTAATACACTATTTAAAACATTATCTCCTCTTTCCTTTCACCCTTTAATGGATTCTGTGACAAAAACACATTTCAACCCTATCTCAGTCATTACCATGAAACCTGGTCTCATAGCAACTGCAAATGGAACCATTCAGTAACTGCAAAGGGTAGGAAGGTGTCTGTTTGTGTGTGTGTGTGGTTGAAGATCAGCAAAAGCACTCAACCAGCTATCAGCTAACCCTTTTGCTTATATTTATGATTCGCAAGAACATGGCAAAACAGGAACAAATTGTGCATGTTAATTTCAGTATGTACATGTCTACTACACAGTAAATGTACAACACAATGGTAAAGACATCAGGTCAGCATTGGGACACGTTTGGTGTAATTACATGTTGTCTAGATCAAACAGATCACATTGCTGTGTACTGTGCCCATTTGCATTTAAGTGTTAGTTAAACTCATTACCTTACATTTTATACAATACTTCACCTTTGAGTTCATACAACTACAACAAACAAGAACATCACAGCCAACTTTGGCAATACTGTTTAATGCACTACAGTAAGGTTATAAATGCACTGTATCTAACCTAATACTAGTACATACAGTTTTGTACAATCGCTATGACAATCTTTCTACTAATTCTAACAATTTTGCTAAACTCTTAATGCACCAACACACCTACAACACACAACTGACAAAACAGTTAATTTCATGTTCAAACTCACACACTGCAAACTAAACTCCAACATTAATTTTGAAATTACAATAATACACTCCCAGAGTAGCTTTACAGAATGAACGCTTTATGGAATAAAAAGAGAAAAAGACAGAATTGCTGCTGTAAAGGACATTTTCTAAAGTCCTGTTTTATTTGCAACAGGACATTACAAAAACAAGAAAGAAAACAAGAATGCAAGAAAATAAAAAATATGCAATATAGCTGTCATTTATTTTGTGAAAATACTAAATATATAAACAGAAAAAGCCACAGAAGAGTTAATAGAAAAAAACATCTAATCTGCCTGGTCTTCTGTGTTTGGCCACATGTTCTCATCCACATCACAACTGATATCTTCTATACAAAGCATCTTTGGAAGAATCTTTTGGTATGCCTTATCCACCCCTGGCAGTGTTCAGCTGTTGTTTCTTGGCATGCAGCATCAGGCGGTCAGTGTTGTATGGGCCACACATCACACATTTATTCAGGAGTGCACCATTGTTGGAGATTGCTGCACACATGGTGATGTTGGCTCCTCTCTGGCCTGGCACAGTAACTGTGGCCCTTTGTCCAATTATGTTTCTTCTGCGCCAACGCCTTTTCGCCAAGTTGAAGCCAGCCTCGTCAACAATAGATAATTTCATGTTGAACTTGATTGGCCTCCAACTCCATGACTCTTTGAAAGTAATTAGACACAGTGTGTGTAAATGCTTTGCTGTATGTCCTACTGTACTCCAGGTTTATAGAGTAGTTTACTGTAAAACACACTATGTAGTGTGTAGAAATGACTGTATTGAATAACCTTACCTGGACATATTGGCGACGGCGTTCTTTGAAAAGGAACTTTGTATAGTTTAATTTGGACTCTGTTTAGCTAAAGTCAGAGAAATGGATGTTATGCTGATTGCTGCAATGTTCCCAAAGACAAGGTTGTCTTCTACAACTCTCAACTGAATGTCCTTTCATTTCATTGTCAGCAATCACCATGTTGACAACAGCAAGTTCCTGTTCTTTATTTAGGAGCTTTCCTCTGCCCCCTGTGAGAGGTAAACGTTGAATCCTTAAAGACAAAATACATATGCTCATGTGTAATATGTGTAATATACCATATGCTCATGTGATCATGTGGAGGTTCAGGTGTTGAGGTTTATGTGAGAACCTCAACACCTGATTGTATTTCCTAGATGGGAACCAGCTGTGATTTATTACTTAAAGATTTTTACAATCGCTAGGACACATTTCTCCATACTTTGGTGACTTTTTCAAAGCTCTTCACACAGTTCTCCTAACAAACTTTTAGTTTGGCACAGCAGCATTTCACTTTCAAAATGCACTAAAACTATCAAAACACTTCATTCACGTCTCAAATCAGCTCATTCTTTCATAGCACTAGCAAAGACTGTCATCCACAATACAATGACCTAAAAAACACTAACAACAGGTAGCATTAAACAGTGTTTTCTTCTGTAAAAGAAAGACACCTTTATTGTTTACTGTTTATATATGTTACAAGAATTACAGCAGTCAGACATGATGCTGTATGTTTTTATTTGTATTTATATTTTTAGAAGTTATTCCTAAATACAAGAATTTACACCATCCACAGATACAGTAGGAATGCTAGTCAACTCTATCTTCTGCATTTGGCCACAGATTCTCATCCACGTCACATCGTATGTCTTCTAGTGCAATACGCCTAGGAAGGAATCTTTTGGCATGCCATCCCCAGGGATGAACCCTGGGAATCTTCTGCTGATATGTCCAGGCATCCCGCATTCATTGCATCCAGGAGGGACATTTAATCATGAGGATGGTGGTCATAAACCTTCCACCTCCATGAGGAAAAGAATTCCTCTATGGGGTTGAGGAATGGAGAGTAAGGTTGAAACCAGCCTCATCTACAAAGATGAAAATGTGTGGTGTTCGCCTGCCTTCAATCTCCATGACTCTCTAAATTATGTAAATCCAGAAAGCAACAGAAAAATTTGTCTATTACAGTACGGTAATATACATTATACCTAAAACAGGTCTTTGGGTGCATTTGTATTTGTATATCAAAAAACAGTTCTGTATTTTATGGACATTTTACCTGGATATATTGAGTTCCTGAGTTGCTTGACTTGGTCAAAGTTCCTCTCAAAAGGCACAGTGTACAATTGCTTCATTGTGACCTGATGTTTTCTCAGGACTCTTGAAATAGTTATGCTTACACTGAGAATATTTGCAAATGTGATGTTATCTGCCAACACGCTGTCTTGAATTTCTGTGAGTTTGATGGCATTGATTCTAATGACCATGTCAACAATTGCTGTTTCCTGCACATTAGTGAGCATCTTACCTCTATATCTAAGGTCACTTATATAATACTGTTTGCATTATGTGCTCATTAATCTGACATAGCCAGACTTATTTCAGCACTTTTTCCACATTTTTATCATGTTTTATTTTTATAATTGCTGTCGAACTCTTTTCTTTAAAACCAAACATCCTCAGTGTCCTTCTAGCTGTCATTGGCAAAGGAAACTCATGCTTTGCTTTTACAAGTTAAGTTTGCTAGCAATACTGTAATGCGACACTGTAATGAAGGGGATCCATATCTCGAGGATCCATATGCAGCATATTTATTCATACAAAATACAAACAGGCAGGGTCGAGCAACAACAAACAGGGTAATTATTGGCAAGGGATAGGCACAAACGTAAAGCAGGCAAGGGTCGAGGCAGGCGGCAAACAATCATAGAATCCAGGACAGTCCAAAAATCAAGGCAGGCAGCAAACAGGGGAAAAACCAGAGTAAACAGTCCAAGAACAAAACACAGGAAATCCAAAGACAATGAAAAATGCTCAGAGTTGTTGCCAGGGCAAAACAAGACTTCGCCATGAGTAATAACGAGTGCAGGGTTTATATACACAAGAGTAAATGAGGTTCAGGTGACAAACAGGAAGTAATCAAGCCTACGGTAAGAGGCATGATAGGAAATGTAGTTTGGTACTAGTTAGTACTCAGGTAACCGCTTCCTCTGATGGTTCAGGGAAAGCAGCGCAGGAGCCTCCATCGTAACATAGCCCCCCTCCTACGAGCGGCTCCTGAAGCGAGGAAGGAAACGGCGATGACAGAGGGAGGAGCCAGGGCCGAGACAGGAAAACCAGCAGACCGCTGACCGGATGACCCACGGTGGAGTAGACGGAGGAAGGAACCATGGTGGAGGAGAGACCAATGACTCCATGGGACCAACCAACAGCGGCAGAACAGGCGATGACAGAGCCAGAGACAGGGAACCGACGATCCAGGATGACGACGAGGATCCGGAGGGCCAAGGCAGAGATGGAGATCCGGAGGGACGCGGTGGAGCCAGAGCGACAGAGCACTGAAGAGGTGCTAGAGGAAAGGAGGAGTCCAATGGAGCTGGAGGGACGGAGCGACAAGGTGCAGCCAAAAGAGTATAGTCCTGAAGCGATGGCGGGTCGACGACTGACCAGGGTGAAACCGGAGGGACGAGGGAGCCAGGTGGAGATGGTGGACAGACAGCTGGAAGACCAGGTGAAGCTGAGGAGTCATAAGCCTGAGGAGGAGTCTGGGCACTGAAGACCGAAGGCAGAGTCGAGGGATCCTCCAGCCTCGGCGTGGGTGGAGCAGGAGACTGGCAGATCCGCAGCGAATCCACGACCCTGCTGGCAGGCTGAGGAAGAGCAGACAGGCTCCGGCGACATAGGAAACAGAGGACACACAGGCATGAGAGGAGGCGAGATAGGGAGGTTGGGTGGGATTTCCCCCAAGGCTAACAGTTCATTAGATACCACAGGAACAAGAATCTCTGAATCGCAATCAATAGAATTTCCAGAATCCAAAATGAACTCACCCTCAGCGGTGGTGCTGTGGACGGGGTAGTTAGTACTCAGGTAATGCCTCCCTCTGATGGTTTGGGGAAAGCAGGAGCCTCCATCGGAACAGACACAGACAAACTTGTAATATATTTCATGCCATGACAATCATTTCACACACCTGTTGCTGCTCCCTGTCATCTTGTTTAGTGCAGCAGCTTCTTAAATTGGATATGCATAAACAATAAAACAATTTGTTTTCAGTGATGAGCTTAATGAGCATGTCTTTGGGTTGACTAATAATTTCACACATGGCAGTCTTCTGAAGTTTGAACACTGGTGTCAGTAGCATGTTTACCCACCACGCAATTGCATGCTTTGTATTTTGTATTAACATGCAACCCAGATACATAGAAAGAAACAACTATAAAGCGTGCTATAAAGAAAGTGAGTGACAGTGTCAGGACAGCAGACACCATTGACATGTCTCTGTTTATCATGTGTCATATGGAGAACCGCTCCCATTCAACACAACTGCAGTGTGTGTCTGACATGCTCCTAATGTAGATCAATGTACACCAGCACTCAGGACATTTTATTCACTCACAGCCCCCAACATGACAGGCCATTTATTACCTGAAAAGTAATACAGCTGTCATACACACATTATCTATATTTATAAAAACCTGCACCATTTACAGTATTACAAAACAAAATAATTTCTGTAAAAACAGTGTTAAAATATAATTAAGTAAAAAATATTAAGTATATATTTTACAGTCATGTGAAAAAATTAGGACACCCTATGAAAACCTGTGTATTTTTGTAACATTTTGGATATATGGATATTTAATCTCAATTTTAACAATACAGAGAGATTGAAGTAATATATCTAAGCAATTAAAACTGAAGAAGGGATTTTCTGTAAAATGTAATTTGACAAAATGCAAATTCTAACTGAGGCAAAAGTTAGGACACCCTCACATGTATTCCCTCTTAAAATGACTCAAATCACACACAGGTGTATCACACCAGGTGCACATAATAGTAGATCATTACTCAACATTTTGAATGAGGCTTGCCCTATCTAAACCTCAGACATTTAGTTTGGTGTGCTCCTGACTGTTGAAGTGAGAGTGAGCACCATGGTGAGAGCAAAAGAGCTGTCAGAGGCCAGCTGTCATTGTAGCATCCTATGAGTCTGGTAAGGGATTTAAAAAGATCTCAAAAGATTTTGTAATCAGCTATTCCACTGTCCAGAAGATCGTCTACAAGTGGAGGGCTTTCAAAACAACTGCCAACATGCCCAGGTCTGGTCGCCGAGCAGACCGCAAGATGCTAAAAGAGGTTTCCAAAAACCCTAAAATGTCATCTCGGCATCTACAGCAGGCTCTGGCTACTGTTGATGTAAAAGTGCATGCCTCTACAATCAGAAAGAGACTGCACAAGTTTAACATGCATGGGAGGTGTGTAAGGAGGAAACCTTTGCTCTCTGAGCGAAACATCAAGGCCAGACTGACATTTGCCAGAGAGAATGTTGACCAGGATTGTTCTTTGGACAGATGAGTCCAAAATTGAATTATCTGGACACCAGAGCAAAGGACATGTTTGGCGTAAACCAAAGACAGCATTCCAGGAAAAGAACTTCATACCAACTGTGAAGCATGGAGGTGGAATGTCATGGTTTGGGGCTGCTTTGCTGCAGCAGGACCTGGTCAGCTCACCATCATAGAATCCACCATGAATTCTACTGTGTATCAGAAGGTGCTTAAAGAACATGTGAGACTATCTGTTAGAAAATTAAAGCTGATGCGGAACTAGACCATGCAACATGTCAATGACCCAAAACATACTAGTAAATCAACCAAAGACTGTCTGAAAAGGCAGAAATGGAGAGTCCTGGAATGGCTGAGTCAAAGTCCAGATCTGAATCCCATTGAGATTCTGTGGGGTGACTTGAAAAGGGCTGTACATGCAAGAAACCCCTCAAACATCTCGCAGCTGAAAAAAATTCTGCATTGAGGAGTGGGGTCAAATTTCCTCAGACCGATGTCAGAGACTGGTAGATGGCTACAAGAATCGTCTCACTGCAGTTATTTCAGCCAAAGGAGGTAACACTAGTTACTATTACTATTAGGGGCTAGGGTGTCCTATCTTTTTCCTCAGTTAAAATAGGAATTTTTGTAGAATTACATTTACAGAAAATCTTGAAAAGACTTTTTTCTTCAGTTTTAATTGTTTAGTTATATTACTTTAATCTCTCTGTATTGTTAAAATTGAGACTAAATAACCATATTTTAAAAAATGTTACAAAATACACATGCTTTCACAGGGTGTCCTAATTTTTTCACATGCCTGTATTAATAATTATGACAGTCACATTGCTCTGAAAGCTGGTTTTTGTGTATTATTTAACACCAAACATTACTGAGAGTCTATTATAATGTGAAAGATAGCTTATTACCTTTATGACCATCTCTCATGAGAAAACACAACAGTGTGCAGACAAATAAATCTATGGGAGTCATTAAATGCAGGAGGGAGGTGTCTTTTACAATAATATCATTTCCATGACAGTTCATTTCTGTTATAAACACAGCATCATATTGCATATTTTTATCAACAAGCATCATGTTTTATATTTATTTACATTAACACATTTGACAGACACTTGTAGCCAAAGCGACTTACAGTGCATTGAAATTACACATTTTCTTAGTACATGTACTCCCTGGGAATCGAACCCACAACCTCTTGCACTGCTAATGCAATACCACTGAACTACAGGAGAACGATAGCTTTATTTAGTAGATTCTTTTATCCAAAGTAAGCATTGAACATTTTGCCATCAGGGCCAACAAGCCTAATCTACAGTTACATTTACAAGTAGGAATAGATCTGACGCTATAGGGACAGGGAAAACAGTATGGAGAGCAATGTTTTTTTAAACATAGTTAATATGCAGTTATAAGGATAGGCGTGCTTTCAGCACTTTTGTGTAAAAAAAGTGTTTTTACAGTTCTAGAGTCATATTTTTGTTCTAGAGTTAGACTTGATTTAATCACTTGGTTAGGTTAATAGATAGTTAAAATATTGTATGTAAAATTACAATCATGCAGGAGGTTCAACAAACTGTTTTATGATTTATTTCCTCATGTATGAGGTTGTCAATCTGTCATGTGATTTTTGCATGTTGCATTTGTTACACAATTTTATTATTGCAGGGCATTTAAAGCACATACTTGTTACCATTGTGCATGTTTGGAGGGAATTGACCATGACCTTGGTGTTGCTAGCACCATGCATCTTCAATGGAGCTACTGGAACTGAAATGCTCTCATGTTTTCTTACCTGTGTTGGCTTCCTGTACTACACTGAGAATGTTTATGTGGTAACAATGCTGAAAGGATTCTGGCTGTCCTTAATTGTTTTAGCACTTTATATAAGTCTGCAGAAATAAACAATAGGAACAGAAACTGCACACATGCTCTTCTGTAAAACACAATGCTGGTTTTACACCAAGATATACTGAAATGTAATGTCATTATTTTCAGATTGCATATTCATATGCCCTGCAGAGAACACCTTGCTGGGCTATTCATCTCCATGGCAACCTGCCCTAAGCTTCAAACCCTGCAGTTTAAATTGCACCATGTTACTCAAACATGCTGACCATGTGTGAAGCGGGGGAAATTAGAAAGTACACAGCTAGTTAATGTTTGTTCACCCCAGTTAGAGGGGATCTAGGATGACCAAGAAAGCTAACGTTTAGCATTAGAAATATTGCATTACAAATGCATTACAAATAGCATTATTAAAATGTGCTTATGTGATGCATTTAAACACCACTGACTGTCAAAGGAAACATAAATAACACTGTTTCATCAATGATAATGATAACCAGTTATGCATTCTGAGAAGATATGTGTCAGTATGAAACTTCTCCCAGTTCCAAACATCAGAAGCATATGCACCGACAGGCCCCAGGACAATCTTATAATCTGTGACCACAGGACTGACCACAGGGCAACATTCCAGGTGGTCTTCACCTGCCCCAACCCCCCCATTTCTTTAAACAATTTGAGGACATCTGAGGAGCAACAAACATTTGAGGAACATTTTCCCTGTAATTGTTTTTACAATAAAAGTTACATGGGCATAGCAACAACTGTTAAAATAACTGTAGACCTACGCTGTTTAACAATGATAACTGCAAGACCTAAACATCATATCTATCATATATATATATATATATATATATATATATTAGCAAATCAGATCAGCAAGAAAAAGTAAATCTGTCTAAAACAGTAATACTGCTGAAAAAATGAATTTAGACAATTAATGTCCATATAACACACTGTAAATATGAGCATTTTGTATTCAACTTTTTATAACAAATGCTCTTTTACATGCTCTTTGGGTCCTGCATGGAAATCTGGGAACAAAGGGAAATATCAAGCCACATGTTATAATTCCTACGACACTGTTCAGTCTCATGAAGTTCTACTTTCAAATGTATTTGAGTGTTTGCTCTGTCCTGAACACATTTATTTGTTAGCAGGCAAATATTTCTACTTTCTTTTTGATGCAAGGACTCTTTGACCTCAGGAGGACCGCCTTTTACCACCCTGCAGCAGCAACAAAGAGGGATCCCCCACAATTCCCTGTGTCACAGGCAGAGACAGTCTGAGAAAGAATGCAGTGATGTCCCAGAGTTCTGACATCCTTATTGTTCTCCACCCCCACCCCCATCACTTGTAAACTGGAGCAGAGCTTTTGTGCTGCAGGAGGTGGGTAGATTTACAGGGACCCATGCTTTACAAAAGAGGCAGTGCTCTGTCACAACACTGGCTGATCAGAAAGCTTTCACTGAGATTAAACGCAGCACTTTATCAAGCTACTGATGCAAGAAAATGGGTAAATACAGCCTATAGCACTGCAGAGACCAGCAGCAGACATGCATGTGGAAACAATCTCAATGCACTAGTCAACAGTGTCATGCTGATGTTGGTTTATCTATTTTTGGAGAAGCAGTTTGAATAAGATTGTTGTGCAGATTCAGTCTTTGTGCTATTGTGCTACAACTTTCTTCATTTTCTACTGTGAACAGCCTGTTTCTGCAGACATCTGATTGATTCAGATATGGGGCTCTGCCATTAGAGAGCTCTATCATGCCCATTGGCAAAAACAAGTGTAAATGTTAAGAACAGAATGTGGGATTTCTATAATTGTATTTCTGTATTTGTCCTAGAGAGAAGGGAACGAGATGCAGCTGCACCAATATACAAATGATTTTGCACCAATATACAAATGATTAGTAATCGTAAAAGACATTGAGGCACACTACATACCAGCCAGTTATTTAATTTTTTAAAACAGCTTGTAGAACACTGATATTTTTTCAGCATTAATTATGTCAGTTTTTCTGTTGGTTTACCATCACATCTGACAGATATGTCTGAACACTGACCACAATGGTGAAATTAGTCTCTGTGGTACTGCATACATTAATTACATATGTATATATACAACTTATGGAGATTAGAATCTAATTTCCACACAGCTGCTGCATTCCTGAACAAGAACAGAACAAGAGAATGTAGCACAATCATTTTAATGCTTTTGAGCCACCTAATCCATAACTCATGAAAGCATTTAGAAGCAGAGGAATGCAGAGGTGTGCTCTGGGCCTCTGTCATCCAAGACATTTCGAGGAGTGACAAAACACCACTTAAGATTGAATAGCTACAAATGTTCCCTAGTGTGACTGCAGTGTCATTTTTATACGTGCAGCTCACAGGCACCGGTGCACAAAAGTTAGGTTAAGAAATGTTCAGAGAACAAGTATTTAACTGTCAACAGCTGTAATGGTATCAATGGCATTAACCCCCTATTTTAACACTAACTGTTTGTCATGAACTCACTTTTTTATAAAGGAAAACATGCTGAATAACAAGGATGTAGCCAAATAATCCCATATTGATGGACTTCTTATGTGGCTATAGACCTGGGGATAAATATGTCAAGCATCTTGTGATCATCTTTAACATAATTAATGTGCAACCACCTCACCACCTTGATTACCTGGTAGGTATATGTCTTTAATATTGTATCCAGGTTAAACTTTAGCTGTTATGTTAATCAAGCTATATAAAGTTTAATCCTCCTCTGACTGTATTTACAATTGTGGTCACTTTGAATTTCAGGATGCAAATATTCAGATAGAAATATGCATCTATACCATAAAAAATTCTAAAGTATGTAGATATATTGAAACTATACTTTCAACTGATGATTAGTCCATATGAAACTGGTTATGTGTTTGTGTTTAGAACCTGTGATTTGAATTGTGAATGTGATGATTTGTTGTAGCAAATGTTCATGATGCTCAGTGCACTGATGGCCTCAATCACAGGAGGTTATCTGGTTAATGATGAGAATAACCATCTCTCTACTTTAACTGGCAGGGTCAAATTCTCATCACAGGTCACACCGATGGTCTCTCCAAACTCTTTTGTGCAATGAGTTCAGGCTTTTGTCATGTTGAGAGAATGTCAATGCCCACACAGTGAATCAACAGCCATCACACAACAGTTCCATTCAAGAGAGTGGCAGTCCTGCTTCCTGTGCTGTCAGACAAGACTGTGGGCTGACGACTCACCATACACACATGTGCCCTGTCACTCAGCCATTACAAGAGCCCTACTCTTTTTGTCTCCCTGTGAAATTCATGATGCGTCACACAGTTTGGAATTCTTTAATGTAATGTGTTTTAGAGAGATTCTGGCTGGCAGAGTTGTTTTACCACTTTAAGGTTGTGCCGAGGCACAAGAACATCACATTCTCAGAACTGGAAAGATGAGACTCCTTCCACCCTTAATGCAACAGAGCTGATCTAAAGTCAGCTCTGGGTCAACTGTCTCACCTTTGATCTTTGTTTTACATTTCTAATGGCTAATAAATAATTATTTCTTACTGTACACTAATTTTCATATTCAATAGTCCTGCACCTCTTTCCTTTTTAGCATACAGTAACAGAATGGTGAATGAAAACAAAATTATACAGGAGACACTTGCACATCTTTTATCTAAAATGACTTACACAATGCTTGTCTGGTATACTGTTCCTTGCTAATGGAATCCATGATCTTGGCATTGCTAGTGCTACACTCTACAAATTAGCCTACAGGAACACAAACCAGCAAACCACGTTTAAACCACAGGAGGGTTCTACCATATTGATCAACAGAGGTGAAGTCATTGCTTTTCTGTGAGAGATGACAGTTATTAATTTCCTGAAAGAGCCAGTAAATGATGATGCAGTGATGATGATGATGCACTTTATGTACCATACAGCCCGGATGAGATGACAGGATGTGACCTCATGTTGTGTCATTAATAGGAAGAGACACAGTAAGGGTTTAGCAAATCAATTTATAAGTTGTGAGGTGCATCACATACTGATGGGTTTTAGTGTGGCAAGAGAAAATGTCTTCAAGCTTTAATTTAGTTAGTATGCAGGCTGTTGATATGGTGACTCTGCCCATATGTTTACAAACTGATTCACTTTCAGTAAGATGTACAAATACACATCTCTCACTAAATGCAACCTCTGTACGTTTGTCAGTTTATAGGACACCTGGAATTGCTAATTTAAGGTTTATTATTTAACTACTTTCATATATGAAACTATTTAAATTATCCATGATATCGCTATATCTGCAAATATGTGTTTTAACGTTTCAATTGCATTCCTAATGCATACGTTATGATTTAATGACATTATATGCACTTTTAACCTCTCCAGTGATATACTTAAAGCAGTGTCTTAGATATCATATGCATCTTAACTATCATCGGTCGTATATGTGTGAGCAGATTTATCAGGATCAGATTATTTGCTTCATACGTCATCGACCGCCCGTATGGACAGCGCGAGATCTCTCGAGGTGACAAACCCCTTAAATCTGCTTCTCTTCTATCAGTGTCTCATATTTCCTTTACATTTGGATGGGGAAAAAGACTAGAAGATTTTTTAAATAGTATCATTTATCTGCAATAATTATTATAATAATAATAAACTAATCGTGGTACATTTTAAAATGTACATACATCATGAAAACGGAATATAATGTATAATACCTGTAATGTCATAAAACAGCAGAAGGGTGAGATCTCTCTGCACGACGCAGAGGGGGCAGGAGAGAGAGGAGGGGCCGTGGGTCCTGTACTCACTCAGTCTCTCTCTATTCAGCGCAGTGCAGTGCAGCGCAGCTTACAGCTTCTGTCTTATCAGTGCAGCGGGAATACTGATTTTAAGAGCTTTATTCATACAGCAACATTAATTGCATGCCATGGAGCTCTTTAAAAAGGGGCTCTCTCTAAACCTGTGGATTTGTTCATTGCTTATATGGACTTCTGCAAGTGCATTTAACCTGGACACACAAAACGTCCTGAGGAAGAATGGTCAGCCGGGCAGCCTCTTTGGATTCTCTCTGGCTCTGCACCGGCAGCTTCAACCCACCGATAAAACAATGTGAGTCAAATCATTTACTGTCGATCACTGCGATTAATCGAGATGTTCGATCATTAATTCGATCACACGCGCGCGCTCTATAGGCGCTCCGTTTATCTTCGTCCAGCGTGCACCTGTGCCCCTGTCATTTTCAAACAGTTGTGATACTTTTCCTTTGTTGGAGTATAAATTGTGTTTTACACAATAAAAACATTTTTTGATAAGATTTGTAATTATAGGTCTTAAGGGTGGTATAGTCCGAAATAACGAAGCTCTCATAACAGTCTGTAACAGACTGGTGTTAAGTTGCGGCATGTGGGGGAGGCATGATGTCTGAAGAGACCACCGCTTACACCGGCAAGTTAACAATACCCAACGTGATGCGACATGTCTCCAACAACAATGGTTTCTGAAAGAATCTGAAAGAATCACGGAAAGAACAATGCAACAGGGTTTACACTTCACGTTTTTCTCAGTGATTCTTTTCAGCAATGCAGTGAGCGTTTTGTTTTAAGGAGTCTTTTTGTTGTTGTTACTATAAATGCGGTTTCGTTGGGTATTGTGTGTGTTGTTAACGTTTTTTTTTAACGCAACAGAACATACAGTAGGTGGGACATTTGACTTTAACACATCTAAGTTAAATCTAAGTTGCCTTAGATGAGGTTATACTGAACAGATACAAACAACAGAAGCTTTCTTGTTAAATGTCTTGTTAACTGTATGATGTGGTTTTCTGTATAGGTTTTTCTACACATATATTCAGGTCTGTACTCTGCCTGCTACAATCAGGTTAGGATGGTGTGGAGGCTATAACACATCTGTTAGGTTGAAACCCTGGGCCCCTTTATGGACTACTCTAAAATGTAATGAAAATATTTGCAGCATATTTTAAAGACAGATGGTTTATGGCAGATGGTCTAGAATGAATTCCGTCTGAGATCTAGTTAATTTCTTCAGCAACTTTCTTAACATAAAACAAGTCTCAGTTGGTAGTGCATTCTAGAGTTCTGGTATGCAGATGAGGGGAAAGTGGAAGTGTTGTTCTCCGAATGTTGAACAGAGATTGTTAGTATCTAAGATCTGTTTAAGATTTAACAAAGAGTCTGAATCATTTACTTAGAGTGTGAGGGGGGTCGTTGACTAAAACGAACACACAGAGATTTGTGTGTGTGTGTCTGTTTGTTCATTTGTGAGTGTGTTTAAACAGTTGTGTAAAATGAACAAGTGTGGTGGCTACCATGACAGTGTATAGCACCTGTGAACAGTCTGTCTGTGACAGTGACTAATACACATAAAAAATCATGTGTGAATCAGATTGTAACTCACATAATTCTGTTCCACAGAAGTAGAGATGTAATTGTTTATTTGCGCTCAGTGTTTCCACACACATACTTAATACACATAACATAATATACTTCTACAACCTAACAAGGATTTTCCTGATGATGATTAAATTGTGGTTAACCTGTGGTGAGGGTTCTATGCTTTTCTTTTTTGTTGTAGTTTGGTCTGTTTTGACTGACTTTCGGGATGCTTGGAATTTCTCAGCAGTTTGGTGGTATTTTCCCAGTTTACCTTGAAAAGAGAATCAGTTCTGTGGGGTTAAGGTCAGATGGAGGAGGACGCCACAAAAGACAGGAAATGAGGGACTACGTGTGAGAAAATCTCTTGTTTGAATTCTGAAAGTCCAGCTTTTATTACCAGAATGTAATATGTAATAGTGAAAAGTGATTTGTGATCTGAATACTGTAAGTTGACGTGCATTACAGTGTAAGCTGTGCCAACAATCTCAAGAGTGTAAACAGGGCTAAAGTTTGCTTGTGAGGCTCCAGTGGGGAACTAAGTGTTGAATGCCCATTTGTGCTGCATGACTGCCTCTGTACTATTAGTCTGATATTTTCACATTGCCTGTTGTATCTGTTAAAATGTAAACTTTATAACAAGATGTCAGGTAGCGGAAGAGACGAAGCCAGTCGCAGACAGCATTTAACAGACAAATCTCTTTATTAGATGATAAAGATGATTTTTGAATTGTGAGTTAATGAAATAAATTCAAACGAGATGCATGTTTTCTGGATTCTAGATTTCTGGTTAACGCCTCACTTGCCAGGCTTTGGGGAACCATATTTCCTGCATGTAAGAGGTGAACAATCAATGTGTGAGTCTTTGCTTCTCCTGGCAGATGCAATTTAACTAGCGCAAATTTCAATAGCAGCTTCTTTTAATGCCACACAAACGGTCTTCCTTCCTGTCATTCAGATATCTTCCTGTGGTCTGGAAATGACCAGTGCTGTTCTTCTGTTGTCATCTCAGAGAAGGAAACTGCATAACCCCAAAAAAAACCTCAGATTGACATGTTTGTGCTGCTGTGAATATTCTGAGTAGTTGATGATCAGGTTGACAGTTGTTTACACTGGAACAGGAGAAATCAGGGAATATGTACACCAGACCATCTGTGCTCCTGTAACATGAGTGACACTCCGCTAGAGGCCTCTTTACTCTTCTTCTGTAATGAGACCTCCTCTGTAACATCTTCTCTTTTCATTGATTTTTTTTTCATTTTTCTGTACTGAACAAAAGATGTGCCTTCTTTTAGGTGTGCTCAGCTAACAATTTTGTAGGTTGTAAGAATGTTTTTATAACATTTCCATTCAGTAACAAAAATTTTTGTTATATATATTTATCATGTACACTACCAGTCAAAAATTTGAAAACACTTGACTGAAATGTTTCTTTTCTTAAAAATCTTTTAATCTGAAGACATTTGATTAAATGTTAAAAATGTAAAAATAAAAATATAACATAATTGTACCAACATGTTAATTTCAATTTAATTTTTGTTATTAGAAAACTACAATATTTTTTGAAACTACAAAAGTTTTTGAAATAGATGATTTGGACCAAATAATGAAGAAAAAAGCAGCCAATAAGAGCGCAGGATAAAGGGGCACTCCTTCAAAACTCTTTAAAAATCTTCTCAGGATGATTCCTCAAGAAACTGGGTGGTGGAAAATGTCAAGAACATTTTTGTAAATTCTAGACAAAGGGTGACTATATTGAATATGCTAGAATATATCCTATTTTACCTTATTTTTAATAGTCACAACATAATTCCTAAAGTTACATTTGTGTTACATTTCATAGTTTTGATAAGTTTACTATTATTTATAAATTTAAAAAAATATGAACAATGAAAAAGTTTCCAAACTTTTGACTGGTAGTGTATATATTGTTAAAAACGTTTAACCAAGGTTACTGCAAAAGCATTTTTGATAATGCTGAGAGAACTTTTAGAGAACATTTAACAACATTCTGAGAATGTTTCCTGTTAGCTATGTGGGTGGCTGATGGTCCTGGAAGTTCAGTTTTTTAACTTTAACAGTAGTCAGAGATGATTAAATGGTTTGTTATATCTACAGAGTAAGAGTATATGATGATGTCTTGCCTTAAATATCTGAGAGAGATGCCATCCTGTCAAAAATATTTTTGGGATCAAATATTATTGTACTATATTATACTAAACTGTAAATAATAATTCTAACTAACAAATAATATTTTTTGTTAGGTTAAAATAATAATTTAACAAATAATCTAACAAAGCTCTACTAGCTAGTCGGTTCTTGACCTAAGATAAGAACCAGTCCTTTCAGAGTCAAAAGTTTGGCTACGCAAGACTAATTAAACCCCTAAAAACCCCAAACCAACACTTCACACACACACACACACACACACACACACACACACACACACACATATATATATATAATATATGGTATAATCAAACATACCCAACATAACCTAAAACAAATGCCCCAAATCATTTCCCAATATAATGCAACCCAGAATAATCACAACATGACACACACATAACAACCCTATTCACAGTTATCTCACCCAAGATGTCAGATACAGACAAGCCCTGTTAGGAGATTTGCACAGCTCGACAACTGTAGTGATTTCATTGCAGTGTCATTTTGAACAGAAATAAAACAACCCTTTTGCACAAACTTTGACTGGTTGTAGGGAGCTCTCAGTGTCTGGGACTCAAAAAGCAGCTGCTGCAGCTTTGGTACGGATGGTTTTATAATTAACGTTTGCAGAGTTAGTAAAGGTCTCTAATGCCTCTGCTGTACTTTGTAATGAAAGGATGAAAACTCCTGCATGATTAAATTGACGAGCACAGGCAGCTGGTGTGCTCATTTTTTCCTCTTCTGTGATGACACAGCACTGTGAAACAGGCATGAGGTTAGTCACTGGGCTTGGGGTCACTGTGTATTGTTAGCAAGCAGGTTTTGATGGATACAGTTGGTTTCCTGCAGAGGTGAAGAGATTTTACAGTGTGTAAGATTATAACCAGCTGCTGCGATACTGAGGACACAGCTGTGGGTAGTGCAAAACGAGTAAACACACCACACACACACTGGACACTGTTCTCTGTACTTTTCCTCATTCTATTAATGTTTATTAGAAATTGCTGCAGTCTATCCATCTACTATTTGAACACACAAAGTCAATAGTTATGAGCCAAAAACATTTTTAGGTAATAGAAAGGCTTCATAGCTTATTTAGTTATGGTTGTGTTAAGATAAAAACACAGATTTGGAATTAGTATTTATCCTTTTCTGTTCTTTTCTAGCAGCTTTAGGAGTGCAAAGGTCATGGGTTTAATCCCAGGAAACAAACATACTGATCAAAGGTAAACCCTGAAGCACTGTTGGTTGCTTTGGATAAAATTGTCTGCCAAATGCATAAATGTAAATCTGGTGACCCTAATTAAATAAACCCTCATGCTGCTAATGGCTAATCAGACTCAAATCTTTCTCAGAATAATGAATTCCCTTTAATATCTGAAAATAAGGCAGAGCACTTAAATGCTGTTTTCTCTAATGTCTGTTCTTACATTGGTTAAAAAGGGGGAGTGTTGGGTTAACTGGCCACATTCAGTTTTAATGATTAGTCTTGCAGTCATTAATTCCTCAGTGTGTTAGTTTCTCAGACTCAAGGGCAAATACTCCAGCATCTCCTGGATTCTGAAGACTAAGAGAGGAATATTTAATGGCAATAACTAAAACAATCAAATGAGTTGATTCACAGTGGCAGCAATACCTTCAGTTAGCATACCAGTTGTTATTTCAGCTGTAAAGCCAAAATAAATTAATACAGGATCTCATTTAACCACTTTAAGATGCTTTTAAGCTATAATTTTCTGAATTTCGTTGGGATAATTGTTGTGGTAGTGATTTTATTGCATTAACAATAAATTTAGTAACAGTTGTATTTTGGTGGAAACTCTAGTTATTTAACTATGGATACATTAATGTAACGTTTGTTGTTGGACTGATGTTTAATCCTCCTGGATGGGTTTAGATGCTGGGTCAAATTTATTTCATGCTCACAATGAAACTTTTTATTCATGTGTTTGGCAGTTTCTTGTATTCCCACAGCCCGTTTACATGCTGATCTGAATGGACTCACCATTGGAAAGATTATGGGCACTGAGTGCAGAGAAACCTCTTAACACTTGAATGGCTGGCCTGTTTCCCACAGAAAGCCCTAAAACTCTGCTCTGGCATGTCCGTATCAATCATAAATGTGTTCAATTCAGCAACTATGATCGAAGACCACTGTCATTCTAGGGCTTTCCAAACTTTACAGTTTACTTTACCGTTACCTGACACACTTTTGTACGAAAGGGATAAGGTCCAAATGTTTATTTATGGTACTGATTCATCATAAGTGACACATAGACAAATGAACTATGTTGCTTGACTGAAACTAGTGCTGAACTAGAAACTGAATAGTGTTATTTGTAAACAACAAATTTTTTAAATGTTTCCTTGTTACTGGTAAACTGCAATATTCTTTTTCTCAAAGATTTCTCAAATTGTTTGTTTTAAATGTATCTAATTTCTGAGGACATTTTTCAGTAATTTTAAAAATCCAAACACACACACATACAGGGCCCTGCCAGGAAAAAAAATGAACTTTTTCATTGGCCTCACAATAAGTGCCCAGTGTTACCTGTAAGTGTGACAGAACTAAGTGTTTCAGTTTTTAATTCACTGAAGTGTATTACAAGAATAACAGCAGCTCAGAGACGCTGGTTCTGATCTGCTGTGTGTAAAGAAAACTGCCACTGTGTGACTGTTTGTCTCACTGTCATGCTTTTATTGAATCTGTCCAGTAAATTCAGAAAAGACAATTGAAAAATAGAAAAACTCAGCCCAAAATGCATGTAGTAGACAATGAGATAGGAATTTCTTCTCTTGGGGAAGGTGTGTCTGAGCTGTGAATGAGCTGTGGAAAATGGGATCGGTTGTGAAGGTTACTTTATGTTCTTCAAAAGCACCACAGCAGTTTTAGAAATGTTCTTTCACTGCAACAACATTATTAGTTTGAGTTGGGATTATTGTGGTAGGACCTTTTCACACCAAGCACAAATACACCACTAAAACAATTTGGAACAAAAACAATTCTTTCCTTGAGATCTGTTTACCTGTGACAGAACAGATGAATGTTAAATAGATCTTAAGTAGGGTTTGGTAGGGTCTTTAATTCATTAGACACAACTGCAGTATTGCAGAGTTTGTACAGTACAGTACAGTACAGTACTGTCTGTGATCTGGATGACAGGTAAGTTCAAAGGTTTTTTTGCATCAGTGTGAATTTGTTCATTTAGGCCATAAAATATTTGTTTTGCTCTTGGTGCGAATAGATCATTTATTAGTGATTTGTTTGGTGTGAAAGGTCTTTACGTGTTCCGTTTGTAGTACAGGGGAATTGTAAGTGAAATTGTGGTGTGATATATGTATAGGTCAACGGGTGTTCAGTTCTGTTGTGTTGACAGCAGTGTGTATGTAAATAATTGATTTGGTGCAGCTGGCTGACGTGTGGTAGAATAAGAAGACACCTGCTGATGAAATCATGCGTCACTTCCTCTTCATCAAACAGCACCAGTCGTATTTAGAATGTCTAATAATTGTCATAATCATAAAGGCTTTTCTTTTTTCCATCAATTTACAAGTTTAGCTAAATTCATTGCCATAAAAGAAATTAACATACTAAATTGTTTTGGTTTAAAAAAAAACCCCACAATAAATATAGGTGTCTTGCCATTTTTCTAAAACTGAACATTTCAAAGATTCATAATAGAAACACTTTTTAAAGCACAGGAGGTTTAATTAGCCTGAAGAACGTAATAAAATAAGACTTTTTTTTGCAGATTATTGATTGGTGCTCCCAAAGCCAGGGCTTTATCCAATCAGAGGGCAAACATCACTGGTGGACTTTATAGCTGTGACATCACAACCCATCCCAACGACTGCAATCGGGTTGAGTTTGACAATGATGGTGAGATTACATCTGTGATAAAGGGTCAGAGACACGAGGATCCATTTGCAGCGTTTTAATAGAATAGTAGACAGGCAGGGTCAACAACAGTAACAGGTTCATCAGAACCCTTGCCTGTCAAGGAACAGGCAAGGGTAAGAGGCAGGCAGCAAGAATCATATAAATCAAACACAGTCCGGGATCTGGGCAGGCAGCAAACAATCAGTAAATCCAAATACTATCCAAGATCAGGGTAGGCAGCAAACAAACGAATAATCCACAAAACAGTCCAGAATCAAAAACTGATAATCCAACAAGGTAGTATAAACGCTCAGAATTGTTGCTCAGTAAACACCGAGACTAGTATTCAGGCAACGGTTCCCTCTGGTGCCGTGGAGGAGGTGGCGCAGGGACCTCCTCCGTAACAACATCTAAATGTAATGTACGTGTAAATTTATGTCACATTTTAAAAGATGAAAAACAGGAAAAAACATGAAATGTTTTTAATGTTTAGAACATGCTAAATTATTGACATAAAAATTATAGACTGAATAGGAAAACTATTACGAAGACCATTTTGTAATAGCTTGATATGTGTTATATGTACAGTTGATATAGTTTCATTATATTATATACATTTTTTGTATTTATTTAGCATTGCTTTATACTTTTATTCACTGCTTTCCCCAACCCTGTCATAAAAGACTTGGATCATGACCCACCCATGTGACTTGGGTTGAGAAACACTGTGTTTACTGACATAATGCAGTTATTAGATGCTGATATTGTTTAACTGACTCCTTAAGCAGTTGCAGTTTCAATATTCTGGCTTGATTTCTAATGAACATGACTTGGTTTCTGCATGTGATTCTCTCACAGTGGATACTCGTGTGGAGAATAAGGAGAATCAGTGGATGGGTGTAACAGTTCACAGTCAGGGACCTGGAGGCAAGATTGTGGTACGTCAAGATGATTGTTGATGCTAATGGTCTGTTAATTGACTTTTGTTTACTGTGTATAAATCACATTTATCTTATATACATCCTAATGTATCTTGATGCTGCACAGTCTCACACTGTAAAACTCTAGAGCTCCTTGAAGTAATTTATTTATTTCTCTCTCAGACATGTGCCCATCGTTACCAGCGTCTGTTGTTTGCGAACACACCCCAAGAGGCACGTGACATCACTGGGCGCTGTTACATGCTCAGTCAGGACCTGAGCATTGACAGCCAATCAGATGAGGATGGCGGCAACTGGAAATTCTGTGATGGTCGCACCAGAGGTCATGAAAGATTCGGGGTCTGTCAGCAGGGCCTGGCTGCCACTTTCACTAAAGACTACCATTATGTCATCTTTGGAGCACCGGGGGCGTACAACTGGAAAGGTACAATAGCATTTGATTGTTTATTCAAAATCATGCAGCAGTAATATACCTACAGCTTAGGACGTAATTAAATACGTGGTTCTCATGAACTTTACACACATTCATTTCTTGTTGTTGCACTTTCTTTTCTTTGCTGCTTTGGTGTTGTCTGTCATTCAGAGCATCTGTCTCTTCTCTTTCTCCAGGTATTGTACGTGTAGAGCAGAAGAACAACACTTTGTTGGAAATGGGCTTGTTTGATGATGGCCCTTATGAGGTTGGGGATGAAAACCGCCTGGATCCAAATCTAGTGCCGGTACCAGCCAACAGTTACTTAGGTGAGTCTGAGGTCCTTTTCTCTATGAATGACTGTGAGTATGTGTGGGTGGGGGTTTCAGGTTTACATTTACATTTGGTCCCTACAATTATGTTAAAACCTGATATTACAGACAGTGTGGGAAACATAAACCAGCCACTGGTTTCCACGAGGAAAGCAGCTTAATAAACATACAAATAATGTCTTAAGGAAGATCCAAAAATGTGTGACGATTATGTTTTGTAGATATGGTAGACCCATAATAGACATGACAGAACCATGGTAGCAAAACAAACGTGTGTTTGTGTACATTTGTGGGGCTCTTTTTTGACACTTATTTATTTGTGTTACTCTTTAAGAACATACTTGATTCATTTCCTGTCATTAAATATATTACAAAGACTTGAATACTTAAACTAGGGGTGTGCAGTCCTGCTCTTGAAGAGCCAGTGTCCAGCAGAACCTCCAACTGCCTAGTAAGACTTTAATTAGCTTAATTAGTTCAGGTGTGTTTGATTATAGTTCGAGCTAAACTCTATAGGACACTGGCCACAGTGATTTCAGAAGTGCTCTGTCTGATATAGCCATTGGTGTGTACACCTATTCCCAGGCTTCTCTTTGGATTCTGGTCACAGTATCACAGAGAAAGGAAAGCTCATTATTGTGTCAGGAGCCCCGAGAGCCAATCACAGCGGAGCAGTGGTGTTCCTGCGGAAGGAAGGTAAAATGTCCACCATGCTTATTCCTGAACACATTCTAGAAGGACCAGGACTTGCATCATCGTTTGGATATGATGTTGCTGTGGTGGACCTGAATGGAGATGGGTGGGTGAAAGTAAATCATGTCTTGATGGAATAACTTTTAGTTTTTAAACTAAAATATTAGTTTTAGTTTTAGTGCGGAAACCTTTTGTTTATTATGACTATGAAGGGGTACATTTCCTCCATTGTGAGTGGGCAGCTGAATTGGGTTGATTGTCCCTACAGTTGGCAGGACGTTGTGGTCGGTGCGCCACAGTTCTACCAAAGGGATGAGGAAGTGGGCGGGGCTGTATATGTCTATATCAATAAGGCTGGAAGATGGAAGGATGTCAGAGCTACTCGCCTGAACGGAACTAAAGATTCCATGTTTGGACTCACTGTGGAGAACACTGGAGACATTAATCTGGATTCTTTTGAAGGTTGAATGCAACAATGTTTTTTTGACTTTGCAGTGTGTTTTGAATGTTCAAAAGAAAAACACTGTAAAAATATCCAAGTGATATGTATTATAAGTAATATTTATATTAAATGCCCAGTCATTTAATATAAATAAACCTTATATGTAATATAAGTAAACCTTAATAAACCTCATTACATTGGGATACACCAACAAAAGTAGTTTTAGGGGTCAAATAGATCCTTAAAATACAGTAATATTTATTAACCCCAATCCATAATCAATATAATTAATCCCAAATTTCACTTTCACTAAATTAAACCGCTTGTGTGAATCATAGTATGTGTTCAGCCTGACATTCATTTTCATGTGCTTCTGTCTGTCAGATATTGCTGTAGGTGCTCCATATGCAGATTCAGGGTTTGGTAGTGTGTACATCTACCACGGATCTGCTGACGGCATCAATACTAAACCAGCACAGGTTAGACGCTCTCCACTGTCTGTCTGTCTCTCCCACTGACACAATCTCTCCCACTGTCTCTTCTGTCTGCTGTTTTAATGGAAAATATCAGTGAGAAATCACTTGGGTCATGTAATGGTTGTGCTGAAAGCAGGAGAGGCCTCAGACTCTAAGATTTTCTCAATGTTGTTCTGTCTAAGAGGTTTTCCATTTGAAGGATAAAACATTTGTATAAAAAACAGATGCTTACAGCTTATGTTTGGATTTACTATATTCAATTGTCTTTTATATCATTGCATATAGACATTGTGAATATATTGTATATCTTTGGTTTTAACATTCTTAGCTTTAAGTGTCTCTTCTGTTCCATTTTTGCAGTAACCTTGTGCATGTCATATAAATAGGCAGTGTTTGTGAATAGTTGCAGATATAACAGAGCATTAGTTTTGTCTACAGATACTAACACTTGAAGCAAATATTACTTGCAGATACTGGAGGGCAAACAGCACAGCATTAAGATGTTTGGCTATTCACTGGCTGGAAATATGGACCTGGATCAGAACTCGTACCCTGATCTCGCTGTGGGCTCTCTCTCTGATGCAGTTTTCATATACAGGTACTGAACGTTCATTTCTCATGTCAGGCTCACAAACTCTTTATCTATGACTAACGTCACTGTTGTGTGCAGATCCAGACCCATCATTAGCATCAAGACAGACATTAAGGTCACACCAAATCAAATCGACTTGACAAAGAAAACGTGTGGTAACAGTATTTGGTAAGATAATGACAAAACCAGAGCTTAGAAAGTACAGATGCATGTGCTAGATATTTTGAACACTGTTCAGTTGTGAAAATATTTATTCATGTTTGTTGTTGTATTCTTCACAGCTTGACTGTAGAAGCTTGTTTCTCATACAGCGCAAACCTCCTCACCTACAACCCAAAACTCAGTGAGTCTGTTTATGCTCTTGCATGAGAAACTGTCATAATTTATTATTAGTTAATCATTCATTCTGTGTTATCATTGATGTTGTTACAGATGACAAATTCAAATCTAGGTTTATGAACATAGTCATGTATCACTCTAAAATGAAGATAGCCACTGCATGTGTATGAAAGAAAGGCTGTTTGCCATGTTTTGGATTATGGGGTGAAATAATGATTGCTATGCTTACAAGAGTAAAAGTGACTGGAACTGTATTGCTTTGTCTGCCAGCCATTGCCCACACATTTGAGGCAGAGTGGTACCACAGGAAGCTTGGTCTCCCAGCCAGAGTTGTGTTCCTGGAAAAGAGCACGATGGATCAGGACTTCCAGTCATCTGGCACTTTGGAGCTACGAGGACAAAACAAGAAAGCTTGTCACAAGACCAAACTCAGACTACAAGTAAATAAAGCTTGTTTCTTTCTTCAAATTAGGTTTACAGAGTTTTGATGTTATATTCAACAGACTTGTTCTGTGCTATATTTAGCTAAGTATATTTTTCCTGATGGGATCTGTTATGTGATGGTTTCAGGAAGGAATCAGAGATAAGCTGAGAGCTGTTCCCATCGAGGTCTTTGTGGCCATTCAGAGTGCTAAGAGAGGCAAAAGACAGAGCACTCTGCCTCAACTAATGCCAATACTGGACTCCACTGTCCCCAACAAGACCATTACTGAGGTGCTTACAGCTTTGAAGTCTTATGAACCCCAAACTGTCAATACATCTTTAGGTCATTTTCTGTAAAGTTTAATTAACACAAAATTGTTACAACAAAATAAGTGTCAACAATAAAAGTCAAGTTTGATTGGTCATCTGTTGTGGTCCAGGTGAACTTCCTGAAGGAGGGCTGTGGCACTGATAACATCTGTCAGAGTAACGTCCAGCTGCAGTACAGGTTCTGCTACAGAGAGACCAACCAGGATGTGTTTCCTCCACTTCCTCTGTGTGTAATACATCAGCACGTTCTGCTGAAGCCATGTTTTATGTGATAACACGATAATGAGTGAATGTTTCTGACTGGTTCCTCAGGGAGAATGGGGTTCCGGTGATTTCTTTAAGTGACCAGAAGGACATTGCTCTGGAGGTCACAGTGAGGAACAGGGATGGAGATGACGCTCATGAGGCCAAACTGGTGGCACATTTTGATGAATCTCTGTCATACTCTGGATTCAGATCTCTGAGAACTACAGTAAGTGTATTACACATCAAAACCACTGTACATCTTCAACTGTGGCCTTCACTGTCATTCTTTCCATTTACTTCATTTTAAATGTTTTTATTCATTATTGTTTGGTAAAGTTCATACCATTCTGCAGACTATAGAATAATTTGTGTTTTATATGTTATGATAACTGAATCACTGCTTTCCTTTAGGATAAGCATGTGATTTGTGCGGCCAATCAGAATGGATCTCTGGCGGACTGTGAGCTGGGAAATCCGTTTAAACGAGATTCAGAGGTCAGTGAATATTACAAACCTCTTATTGAATTTCATTTTGTTTGTTTTTTTTAATGTGTCAGTGTTTTTGTAGGTAACGTTCTATATCATACTGAGCACTGCAAATATATCACTCAACACTAAAGAGGTGGAGATCGACCTTCAGCTGGAAACGTAAGTCTGATGGCTCATACAAATGATGCAAATCACTGATTGATTTTCATGTTTTTCATGACAACATGTTTGATGTATTGGTGTAACTGTGTATTGAATGTGTATTAATATGAATGACTTTGTACAGAACCAGTTCTCAAGAGGGGATGAGCAAAGTAAAGCTGAAAGCCAAAGTGGTGATAGAACTCCTGCTGTCTGTGCAAGGGTGCGTACGTCGTCACTTCATCTGCAAGAATCAGTAAAGACATGCCAGGAAAGCTGTATTGTTTACAGGCTTTTTTTATAATCACTTCATATTGAGATTTATTCAAATAAAAGGTAGTTTTGATTCATTTGGATTTTTTAAAACAACACTGTCTCTATTGTTTCTGTGCTAAAACGTTTTTCAGTAAAGCGTGTTTCTTTACTGTCTCTTATTTCTCTGTTGTTAAAATGTATGTTTTGTACATCTGCTTTGCTACAATGCAAAACTGTTAAAAGCACTAAAGAGATATAAATCAATTCCATACTTTCTAAAGTAGTTTTGGGCTCTCTTAAAATGTATAAATGTTGGTGCGAGGCAACACAAAAGTTATTGCAAGAGTGCAAACTATTCTGAGAGATTTTATAAAAATACAAAAAAAGTGTCATTTGAACAGGTCATTTACTACTGTTAAATTATGTGATGGCATATATACCTGTATGGGCATAATTATTTTATTTATCAGTAGTTATTCACTTCTGCTTTTAAAATCACCACTGGTCTTTTCTGAGGGAAACATTGACTAGGTTCTGTTCCGTTTACTTGTTCTGTTCTCTTCACTAATTGTGCTCCATGAGATTAAGCAGACATTTCCTTCTGTACAGCGTGCTAATGATACTAACACAAATACACTGAAAGTAATATTATACAAGTGACATCTTTACATTCAAAACATTTTAGTGTTTATGGGTGTGTGAAGCAGTAGAGCTGGTGAAATCTTTATCTCTGTCTACACTGTACTCTTGAGTGGACCACTTAACCTGGGGTTAAAAGCAGCTGCTAAGAACGTTTAGCATTCTGTATCCCTGTCATGCTTTAGTATATTTATGGAGCACTGACCCTCCGCACACACTAGTGTAGTGTAACATCCATTCACATATCAGTCAGCATGTGTGTATCTGATGTTTGTTATCTTCAGGATGGCCAAACCATCTCAAGTCTATTTTGGAGGTGAAATCAGGGGCGAGAGTGCTATGAAGTCAGAGGAAGACGTTGGCAGCTTGATTGAATATGAATTTAGGGTAAATGTTCAAAGATTTCTGGGAACTCAGTGATGTGCTTTTCAGATATTACTTAGCCTAGCTTTTAAACTCTTCATTCTAAAATTAAATTTTGGTTTTGCAGGTGATCAACTTGGGAAAGCCACTAAAGTCCTTTGGAACTGCTTCCCTGAACATCCAATGGCCGAGAGACAGTTCTCTGGGAAAATGGCTGCTGTATCTGATGAAGATCGGCACCAAGGACCTACAGCTAGTCACCTGTTCACCTGAGAAAGAGATAAACCCTCTCCGACTGAAAGAGGTAATATTCTCACCTTACTGTTCTTGATTTATCAGGCTGTCCTGTTTTTTGGTATGATTTAAAACTAATCAAATATGATCTCAGATTTGTTATTGCAAATTACAAAGTTGACCAAATGTCTGTCACACTTTTAGGAGTCGACATCAAGCAGAAGAAAACGAGAGCTTGAGGAGAGGAGAATGTCTGAAGGAAGTAAAATATCTCTCTTCGCTGACAAACGCAAGCATAAAACTTTGGTAATGAGATTCAGTTGTTTGTACTTTAGAAATGTTTGTGAATTTTAGAAATAATAGGACCAATTATTTCTAAAACAGGACCAAAACTATTTCTGTAGTGAACTTTAAGTATTTATTTCACAGTCATGCACAAGAGATGCCAAATGTGTGGAGATAAAATGCCCCCTACAGGGTTTGGACAGCAGTGCAGTCATCATTTTGACGTCACGCCTATGGAATTCAACTTTTCTCGAAGTAAGGACATAGAGGAGTACCAGTTTCATTTACTTAAATAAAAGTGTCAACTTCTGTTAAAGCCATCAGTTTTCTCTATTGAAACAGGACTACTCCTCTTACAATTACCTTGAAATCATGGTGAAAGCCTCCATAAGTCTGGATGTTTCTGCAACAAACATTGTGCTGAAAAATCCAGAGACACAGGTAATGTTACTGCCTTTCTAAGTGTAACAAAGAATCTAGAAACAGTGAGTCTGACATTTAATGTTGTTATGATGTAATGTGCATGGATCATTACAGGCAATCACACTCAATTCTCCTAGAATGTCTCTTTATATGTTGAAGTGTGAATTCATTTTACTGAATCAGTTTTTTGGGATGGTTCATGTAAAGGCACCATTAAAAAAACAATTAAATGATTTTATTCTTTTAAAAAATTTAATCTTACAAAAAACTAAATATTAGTAAATATTTACATCTAAATAATAAAACTGCAAGTAATATGAGAAGATGAAATGTCATTGTTCAACATTTAGGGTTTTTTAACTGTTCATCTGATGCTCAGGTGAAACTGACCGTGTTTCCAGAGACAACAGTGACTCCGTTCGGAGGAATTCCATGGTGGATCATTCTTGTAGCTGTATTAGCTGGAATTCTAATGCTGGCTCTCCTAATTCTGTTACTCTGGAAGGTAAGTTTCAAACTCATGAAGACATCAGCCGCATTGACAGTGAGCTACTGAGGATGATTTTTGCTGAAAAGATTCCATTTGGATTTGTTTGCATTTCTCTTTTGTTCAATTGTTCTGACTGTATTAAAGTTCTAATGCCGAAATAGATAGTAGTACTAAGTCACTCTGACTATATCGTATCAAATAGTTTGATAAAATATTTCTCCCTTCAGCACAAAAATATTGGATCCAAAACTTTGAGCACCTAAAGGCATAGTTCACCTGAAAATTATTTTTTTCTATTTTTTACTTACCCTAATGTCATTCTACACCTAAATGACTTTAATTCTTCTGGGGAACACAAAAGAAGATATTTTGAAAAATGTGTCCATAATGGAAGTCAATGGGTGCTACTGTTGTCTGGTTACCAGCATACAGTTTTGTATTTATCAGAAGGAGAAAAGTGGACAGGTCTGGGATGATGAGGGTGAGTAAATGATGGAAGAATTTTCATTTTTACTTACTATCCCACACTTAAAATTGTATGAATGTCACCACATTAGACAACTAAAGCATTTATTTGAATAAATATTGAATAATTATATCTAAATAATAATTGAATAATACAAAATACAAATTATTAAATAATATAAAAAAAGTTTTGGCAGAACATTTCAGGCTGTTAGGCTCAACATTATTAAACAATATATTGAGTTCAAAATGAAGTAGATTTGCCACTGGAACTCCACTGTAATGTTTAGGACAAACATTAGCATGACATGCTTGCAATGACCCCTAAATTTGCCCCCTTTGTAGTGCGGTTTCTTCAAGCGAGCCAAGAAGGACGAGTATGATGCTGCATTTCATAAAGCTGAGATTCACGCTCAGCCTTCAGATAAAGGCAAACTGTCCACTGAGGCCTAGTTCTCTTCACCATGGTAAAACACGGCAGCTGAGGCAGAGCTTGTGTCTGCATGACGTGTGGCCTAACAATTCACTAACTCATCTTTTGCTTTGACAAAAGGAAGGAAAGACCCATGCTCCACAGCCTGCTCCACTGTTTCTGACCCACGTGAAGCTGACTTTAGTTGTGTATTTTTGAATCTTTGTTAGTCACCAGTCATGGATGTGCTATTTTGTTGAGCATGTCGTGTCCTTCATTGTCCTTTGTTCAGAAAAGCTTATACACGCAGAGCAATCTTTAAATGCTGAATTGTGAAAATAATGCTAAGTTTTAATTTGTGTGCCATTTTGTTCTGTTTCTGTCAGTGTGGATTTTTCAAACGCTCAAAATATGAAGACAGCATTCCGAAATATCACGCGGTGAGGATTTGTAAGGAGACGCGTCTTTTGAAAGATGGAAAGGACATCTTAGATCCCTTTGAGAAGAAGCAGTGGATGACCACGTGGAGCGAGAATGAGAGCTACTCATAAGATGGACTCTGCATTTGCTGTGGACAATTTTGCATCAGGCATCTTTAACTGAGAAAGGTTTCAAAGAGGGCTGAGCTCTGCATACATTGTTAGCCCGCTGTTGGAGATCACAGTATCACAAAGCAACATGGAGTTTTCTTAACACATCCATGTGTTTCTGATAACTATAAAGCAACAGCAGACTTTCAACTTGTGGATCATCTCCGGGCCTTAAACATCTCCCCTTAAAAATGTGTTTGTATATTTTTGAAAGATGCATGGGATGCCAAGACAGAATCATCTTGCTTTTGTTTGTAAATATAATAAGTATTATACAATGCAGTTTATTTATTTTGTCTTGCAATTTTGTATTAAGATGCCTACTGTGCATGGACTGACATTTTCATGTCTTTGTTGAAGTAAATATTACAAGGCAGGCAGTGAAGTGAAAGAGAAAAGTAATAAAAGTCACAGCTGAGAGATGACAGGTAACCAGCTGTGAATATACCAGCTGTTGCTACTGGAGCTGTTAACTACTGATAAATGCAGATATTTACTATGAGTTAACACATATTAACACACTTTTGGGATAAATCTTTCCAGGTATCTTTTGGCTGATCAGCATGTTTTAACTCTTTTGCTGGTTGGCATTGAACATTAACAGACTTCAGAAACAAATCTAGAGTGCTTATTGACCTTCATTAAATACTCAGGAACCTCACAGGGGAAAAGAAAATCATTTAGGAACCTTATTAATTATTTGGGCCTAAGGAAATTGTAAGCTACAAAGCAAGATTTTCTTTATTTAGTGGAGCCTTTTCTATAGCTAGTTCTTCAGATCTGCTGTGGTCTTGAGATCTTTAAGATGGATGTTAGGATAGATTGCAGACTAACAGGAATTCTGTTTCTTCATACAGAACACCGTTCAACACTATTGTTCAAGCCAGAGCATCTGACAACAAACAGCAGAAGATATGGCACAATAAATGTACAGTACAAAACATATGAAGTCCCTTTCAAAGCATTTCTATTTAATACAGAAGAAAAATCCACAACAATTATAAAATATTTAATGATTCTAATACATACAAAAAAACATGTCAACTGATAAATCAATTAAAAATATACAGTACAAATCTTGGATATTTAGATATACAATGCACTGAAGTTTTTCATTAAATTACAAAAATAATAGAAAAAATCATATTACTTTCCACCACAATTGTGAACCTTTTACACAATGTTATGTGTGTTAAACAATGATATGTGTTATAAATAAATAAACTATGCTGGTACGACTTTAATGTTGTATAATGTAATTTTTGATGACTAACTAATACAGTGTGTTGATATATTGAAAATATTTAAATATATCAAAAATATGAGTTTTAAGTTTTAAAAACAGCAGGAAAGGACATCAAGTGCTTGTATGTACTATTATACACAGCTGAATCCCTGTCATACAAAAATACTTGTCAGATTGAAATGCCCTTCATAAATTTCAAAAATATTTAACTTCCACATTAACAAAGACTTTAGCATTGTAACATGGAACTACTTAGTGTTGTATAAAAGCTCTTCTACATAAAATCAGTGTTTGTTTGGGAAGAGATTTTGTGTTTGCTTTCAGGTGACATCCATAATCTTCATCCAGCAGGAAACTTCTATTTTATTCTGATCCTTCAGTTTTTCCAAACCATCTGCATGCCTTTTACACCAGATTTGCACCCAAGGCAGTGCCCACTTTGATGTCATCTGAACTTGTGCTGGTACTTCTCAAGGTTTGTGCAATTTGTTCTCTTGGCCTCTTCCAAGAGGAGAGAGTAGCAATCCAGAGAATCAGACCACCCAAAGCAGTGATGAGCAGTCCAAGAACGTTAACCAAGACAAGGCTTCGACCTTTACATTTCATATTTGCTCTTATGAAATTTAAGATGAAGCTTTTATTGTAGGTCAAAACTCAGAAAGGAGATAGCATTTTAGCACTGCCGGTCCCGTTATCCTAAAGTCAATGGGTTTTTGGTTAAATGCCTGAAATTAAGTAGATTTATGTTTTATTCTGACATTTTATGACAAAACACACCAGCTATAAATCACACCCAACCATTGGGTTGGCCAACAAAAACACCATCACTGCAGTACTCTGTCATTGCAATGCAGGGAAAGGGATGATAGGATCTATTTGCAGCACTTTATTAAAATAGCAAACAAGTATAACAAGGGCTAGGCAGATCAGTAACAGAGACAGGCAGAGGTCATGGCAGGCAGCAGACAATCAGGAATCAATAATCAATCCAAAGGTAATCCAGAACCAGAGAAACCACTCAGAAATGATCACCATGGCAAATCAAGACTTCACAATGTTTATAGGTAAACATGAGGCTTATATACTGGGTGGTAACGAGGACCAGGTGTCAGAGCAATCAGTACCAGGAACGCAGAAATGTAGTCTGAATAAAACTAATACTCTGGTGAGGGTTCCCTCTGGTGGTTTGGAGGAGGCGGTATGGGAGCCTCCACCGTAACGGTCATAACCATGAGCTGTCTATCATGTGACTGCCCAGAAATAATTTACATATATATTTTAAAGACATTTTAGCCTGTTTTCTAAACTAAGTTTAACAGTTTTTTTCTTCAAAAGGCATCCTATAATAACATAAGTGTAATTAAAAAATTAAAAAGCTATAACAGTGTATGATCTAGCCTGATCTAGTGTATGTGTTAAATGTACCTATGAAACTTTAGTACATTTTTACCCTGGTGTGCTGGGTAAAGTACACCAGTGAGCCCCATCCAGCTGAGCAGGCTGTATATATTGGGAATATTTTTTGCATTGTTAAAATCAAACACAGGTACCACAGAAATGATGGATAACCATCATCTGTTCATTGCTCTTCCAGGACCAGGGCAGCCGGTACATCACAACCGTGGAAGGAAAAGTGACCTTTATTTTAGCAATTATCTGAGGAAAATCAATTCAGACAAATTTGTTTTATATATTTATTTATATAGCACTTTTCGAAATTTACAATTGTTGCAAAGCAGCTTTAAAAGCAGCTCAGAAACAAGTTTTAGAAAAACTAGTTGAAACAAAGTCTGTGAGTAATTGGACCTGTTATACTGAAAGCGATATTAATAAAGTACATCTCTTAATATTACATAAATGGATGGATATATGGAGCTTGAAGACAGCCACCATTCTTGTCTAAATTTGTCTCCATTGATATAGAAGAACTTAGAACTTAGCTTCTTTTTCTTTTTAGACTACTTTTGTTGTTTTTTGTCCTTTCTAAAGCTTTACATATAAGATCACTGTATTGTAAAGAAGCATATAGACAAATGATAAGAGAAGTTATATTTTTGGATGATCTATTTGTGTAAGAGTGTGTGTTAGGTTGTGCAGTCATCATCTAAAAGTTGACATTTTCTCGTCACTGTTTGTCCAGAGGAAATCATGATCATCTGAGGAGCCTGTGGAGAAAAAGTGAACAACAACTGTTCATCTCCAGTCATTGCTGATATTACAGTAGCTATTTCCCAGGTATTTATGCTTAACTCAAATGTAAGTAACCTTGAACCTGTTAACTGGGTAGGTGGGCTCAGCACTTGTTGAGATGTTTAAAAAGCAGTTTTACCACTGCAACTAGAGGAGAAGCATTTTGTCTGAGCTAGCAGTAGCTGTAGTGTACTTGCTGTGTTTATGTTGTGCTGGACTTGTAGCTGTTTGCTAGTAGGAAGTTTGAACTACTCTGCACTTCCTAAGGTAAGCTTTATTAATTTGCTGTTAGTGTGTAGCCATCTGGCTGGAGTTTCAGTTAACACCTTTAGACGCCTTTGAACCTTGAACCTGTTAATTGAGTAGGTGGGCTCAGTTGTGAAGCAAACAGTGAGCCATTTTAAGTTAGCACTCAAGCAGCAGCCTTCGTGTGAAGCCCTCTTCATGTAAAGACATAAGTGTAAAGACTTGAGGCTCAACCTGTGCAACCCCGCAAGGACACCGACAGGACATTGCATGCCATGCCAAGTATGCATTGCTCATTCTCTTTCTTCCTTTCAAACTTTTTATCTCACTACTAACAGTCATCAACTATTCTCAACTTTCTCAGCTCTCCTCAGTCCAACCCCCACCTCCCCCCACTTTGCCAGTTTTTCAAAGATAAGGTTGTCTGCACTACACACCCCTAACCCCCCTTTACCTTCATGCCATCCAACACTCTCCTCTTTCCTCTCTCTGACACAGATGTCTCCAAAATTACCCTCTCCAACCGTCCTACCACCTGCCCCTTTGACGCTATCCCTTCACATCTACTGCAAGCAATCTCTCCATCACTTCTGCCTGAATGCACACACATTCTAAACATATTAATCTCTACAGGAAACATTCCCTCCTTGTTCAAGCAGGCTTGGGTAACCCCACTGCCCAAAAAGCCTGCACTTGACCCCTAAGTGGTCCGCAACTATAGACCAGTTTCACTCCTACTGTTCCTCTTAAAGGTTCTTGAAAAGGTTGTGTTTATTCAGCTGTCTTCCTATCTTTCACAGAACAACCTATTTGACAGTCAACAGTCTGGTTTCAGAAAAGGACATTCGACAGAGACTGCCCTCTTGTCTGTGGCTGAAAGCCTACGGCAGGCAACAGCCAACTCCATGTCATCTGTCCTAATTCTTCTTGAACTCTGCCACTTTTGACACAGTGAACCACCAGATCCAGTTATTTTCACTTTCCAACCTGGGTATTTCTGGACCTGCACTCAACTGGTTCCGCTGATATCTCACAGACAGATCTTTCAAGGCCATGGAGAGGTGGGGAGTCAATGTCACATCAGCTGACCACCTGGATCGCACAGGGATCAGTTCTTGCTCCTCTCCTCTTCTCAATATACACAGCTTTTCTAGGTGCAGTCATTAAAGCACTTGCCTTCTCATACCACTGCTACGCAGATGATACACATATTTATTCTTTACTCTCTTTACTCTGATACACAGCTTTATGGGACAGTTGTGGCCTACTGGTTTGTGAGTCGACATGTAATCAGAAGGTTGCTAGTTCGATTCCAGTGCTGGCGGGTAGCAATTGAAGTGCCCCTGAGCAGGGCACCTAACCACTGGTTGCTCCCCAGGTGCAGTAGTGTGCTGCCCACTGCTCTGGGTGTGTATGCAGTGCGTGTTCACCCCTCACAAGTGATGGGTTAAATGCAGAGGTCACATTTTGAGTATGGGTTACCATATCTGACTTTTCATTTCAGCCGGAAGACCCCACCATTGCTGCCTGGATCACCACTTGTTGAGACATCTCAGTCTGGCTAAAGAAATGACACCTTCAGCTCAATCTCTGCAAAAACAGAACTTCTGATAATCTTGGCCAACCCATCATTAGAATACAACTTTACACTTCACAGATCATCCACTCTTACACCTACTCTGTCCATTAGAAACCTCTGGGTGGTGTTTGATGACTATCTGACATTCACTACACAACATATGTACAACATCAGGAAAATCAGACCTTTCCTGTCCGAGCATGCAATGTAGCTCCTAGTCCAAGTACTCATAATATCAAGGCTGGGCTACTGGCTGGCCTTCTAACCAATGCAACCAAAGTCCTGTAAATGATTCAGAGTGATGCAACACATCTAGTCTTCAGCCAAAAAGAGCCCATGTCACACCCCTCCTGACCTTACTCCACTGGCTACCTGTAGCCACCCGCATCAAATTTCAATCTCTGACCCTTGCCTTTAGCATAGTCACTGGAACCTCTCCCTCCTACTTCAACTCACTCCTTCAGACATATGTCCCCTCCCACCAGCTACACTCTGGTAATGAGCTACGTTTGATTGGTACCCCACTAAGAGGTACCAGATTACTCTCTAAAACGTCCACCTATTCTGTTCATTTATGATGGAATTAACTCCCAGCCTCCTCCCGATCCGCTGAGACCATCACAACCTTCAAAAAACATCTAAAAAAATACCTGTTTCGCAGACACCTGACTAATCCCTAATACCTAATACTAATTCTTTCCTACATATAAAAAGCCTTATTCTGTTCATCTAGTCTCTAGCAGCAGAATACTATACATTTACGACATTTACAAGCTACACTTGTAGTTTGTAAATGTAGCTTTGTAGACTTGGCTTGCTGTTTAATGCTCTCGTCTTTTGTAAGTCGACTTGGATAAAAGCGTCTGCTAAATGAATAAATATAAATGTGGTAAAATACTAAGATTACAATGTAAACATGAAACATTTTTACTTGTTTTTAAACATTTTTTCTAAAATAAAAACCTTAACCAGTAATAACCAGGATGCTACATTAAGCACAACTGTTAATGAACAAACTGAAAACAGTTACAGTATTATCACAAGTTGCAGTGATTGAGAAGTCAGTGACTATTTCATACTTACAGTCACATCCTGACTCAGCCATAATCTTCAGCACACTGTATGAGAAACAGAGAAAAGCATTCATCATTCATTTGATTCACATCTTTATCTTTTTACTGTTATTTTACTGTTACTGTTAGAAATATTAACTGTAAAAATATAACTATAAGCAATAAGGTACTAGAGACTCTATTGTAAATATAGGCAGGGCTATTGATCAAGCAACTTCAGGACTGAAACAATTCTGCTTTATTTTGCTGGGCACAGCAGTAACAATCTTCCATGAGTTGTCTAGGTGAAAAAAAAAACAGAGTCAGAGTCTGCTTCCAGAGTCACACTTCATGTCCCGGACACTGTTCTTCACCTGGTGTACAGAATCACTTGATCAAATGGACAAATGTGACTGATGAATGAATCTTGACCTGATGCCTTCATTTCCACAATTTTAGAACTGTTGATTACAATGGCAATTACAGTAAAAATAACATTTTGATAGGATTGAAAAACAAAGACAGTTGTTTGTGGATGTCACAGTGTTGCTGTGTTGTGAAAGCACACAATGAAGAGCTTTTAGAGCAGTGGTCTCAATAACAAACGTGTGTTCAACAGCTTCTGAGAAAAAGCTGTTTAAATACAGCAGATAATAGACTTTGTTATGTAGTGTCACAAACAGTCTGACATGAATCCTTGATAATGAACATGACATTAAACGCTTCATCAAAAATGAAGATGGTATGGTCACACAGAGATCTGACTGTCATCAGCTCTGCGATTATCATGAAGAGACAAAAACCTAAGACAGCCTAAATGCATATGAACTCTGGCAAGATGCTTGAATATAATGATGGGTCAGATGCACCTTTTACCTTCCATCTGCAGCTTTTATTTACAAAACAGACAGGCAGGGTCAAACACCAGTAGACAGGAGTAGCAGAGACAAGGCAAAGGCGTAAACGAGGGACAGGCAAGGGTCATGGCAGGCAGCAAACACAGTAAAGCCAAAAACAATGAAAAACCACTGAGAACTGTCACGGCAAAACAAGACTTCGCAAAGGTGAGTCTCTGTACACAGCTTATGTACTGTTGGGGAAATAAGGAAAAGGTGAGCAGGAAATTGCGGCTTTCTGGGAAACGTAGTCTGAATTAGAAATTAATATTCAGGAGACGGTTCCCTCTGGTGGCGCGGAGGTGGAGCAGGGACTTCCTCCGTAACACTTGAAACAACCTATACATGCAATTAATTCCTTTACCAGTATCACTGGTCATTACTGTGTAGAAAATGAGTTCACATATCTAAAAAAAATTCAAAAATAATAATCAATAATGTGAAGGGCAAAATAAGCCAGAATCCACATATCTTAAAAAAATATACATTTTGCATTGCAATTTCAAAAATAATAATCACTTTGTGTGTGTGTGTGCGTGTGCGTGTTTTATATGCATGTTAGTGGATGTAATGCAGACATTTGTGGTACAGTTTCTGTATTTATGTTAAATAGATGTCATGTTTATCTCATGTTTATAAATTGAGATTTTTTGTGACACTGGACCTGAGCTAAATTATTGGACCTGTCACTGCATGTGCAGGCTCTAGAAATACTACAGCTCTCCATTCTTTGAGATTTCATGGTTCCTCTGTGTCTCTTATGGTTTGGGGTGTAGATGTAGTGCCAGGGATGACCTCCAATCTGAACCCTGTTCCCCTATTATCATCTAAACCCTTCGAAAACAAGCACCAGTTGAATTCAGAATTTGTTTGCTCTTTAAAATTGTTTCACAGTTAAAAACAATGCAAATGCAATGCTGTAAAGCACATACAAAAGTGATGGCTAAATATATCCAATGGATAAATATATACCCCTAGGTAATGTTTTAAAAGGCTGATTGTCCACACACGTTAAGATGTGTGATATAGACATAAGATAATATACCCACCATGAATGTGAATGTTGACTTGAATACCAAATAGAGCTTCTCCCACAAGCCCATTCATCCCATTAATGTCATACTGCTGTCCCAGAGTCAGCTTCTCAATTCTGAACTAAACAGACAACAGAGCATTACAGATATGATAATACATCATCTTAAAGTCATAAAATCATGAGTTATAAAGATAAATATGGAATCACCTTGTTAAGAATGCATTTAAAATTGTAAAGCTTGACTTGTTGTGGGATACAGCTAACACTCCCTGTGATTCAATTAATCCTTTATACTGATTCATGTGTTTTAAACTTCTAATCTGAAGCATTAGCTGAAACACTGTCCTGCAAAAACAGAAATTATTAAAAGTTAACAAAATTTTTCTTGCAGAAAACTTCTAGACATGCAATCTTCTCATCAGATGTTTCAAACAGTTTTGATCATGAACTGATCATGTTTTTCATATTTACTTTGCAATTGTTTTATACATTAAAATCAAGTTTGTGGTATTATTCCTAGTTTTCAGATATGTACTTACATAAAAGCAATGTTATATTTTTATTCAAAACGGAAGTAACAGACTCACTAGAGGACACTGACACCAGTCTTCAATCTTCTCTACTGTAGGAACTTTGTGGTGCTGATACAGTTGTTCTGTCTGAGGCAAGAGGCTGAGATGTGTAGCAAAAATAAAAACAATAACTGTAAACATCTTATATATTAGCACAATGATGTTTTCTGTAAGGTGCTTTGGATAACAAAAACTGACAGGTGCTATATTTTACCTGCTGTAACAACACTTGTATTATTGTAAGTATATTCATCCACCTACCAAGAAATAACAAAAACGAGCATCAGGCAAAATACTAAACTGCTGTAAAGGGCATTAAAACAGCTTAATGCTCACCTGAAGAATAATAGTTCCAAATATCGTGAGATTTCTCCCAAGTAATTTGCCAATGTCATTGGAAGAGGATCCATTTGATCTTGAATAAATCTAAAATAAATCTACCTTGTGACATCACATATCCAACCATTTTTACATATTTTTTTTCTGAGAACAATTACATACATGTTCTTCTTATTGATAAGGAGGACATTTTAAGATATGAAATCAGCAAGATGTTTTGATGACCTGTCATATGTGAAAAGATCAAGGAAAATGTAATTGCTGTCACGTCACCTTTAACAGCCACAGTTAACCATAATAGGGCAGAATATTTGCCTCGTGAGTTAAACAATGAAAGATAAGCTTAGGATAGGTTCAGGATTGTAGTTCTGTCGTGGGGGATCATGGCGCCTGGATAGTGCATCTGCCTTGCTATTCTTGGAGCCTGGACGATAAGTGACTGTAAAATGGAATCGTGAAAAGAACAGGGACCATCCTGCCTGGCATGAATTCAGACGTCGAGCAGACTTGACATACTCAAGGTTCTTATGGTCCGTGATAACTTGAAAAGGATGAACTGCCCCCTCGAGCCAATGTCTCCACTCTTCCATGGCAGCCTTCATTGACAGAAGCTCTTTGTTTCCCACATCATAATTAAACTCAGCGGGGGTTAGCTTCCGAGAGAAGAAGGCACACGGGAAAAGCTTGGGAGGTTGTCAGTGACGTTGAGAGAGCACGGCTCCAATCCCGCAGTCAGAAGCATCGACCTCCACAATGAAGGGGAGTTCTGGATCTGGATGTTTTAGGATGGGGGCCGTCGTGAAGCTGGTCTTGAGCTTTTGGAAGGCTGCATTGGCGGAAGCGTTCCATGACAACTTCTTGGGTTTTCCCTTGAGTAATGAAGTGAGAGGTGCAGCAATAGAGCTGTAGTTCCTAATGAAGCGTCGATAGAAGTTAGCAAAGCCCAGGAACCTCTGCAATTCTTTCAACGTGGAGGGCTGCGGCCACTCAGTGACGGCGGTTAACTTAGAAGCATCCATTTCAACGTCCTGGTGGCTGATGTTGTACCCCAGGAATGTTGTCTGCTTCACATGAAACTCACATTTTTCAGTCTTGACATAGAGTTGGTGATTGAGAAGCTTGGAAAGAACACTCTTGACGTGAGTGACATGATCCTCTTCATTCAGGGAATAGATTAGGATGTCGTCAAGATATGCGATGACATACTTGTGGAGGACATCTTTGAAGACTTCATTTATGAAGGATTGGAAGACAGCTGGGGCATTGGCAAGGCCAAAGGGCATAACCAGGTATTCGTAGTGCCCCCTGGTCGTGAGAAAAGCTGTCTTCCACTCATCTCCGTCCCTGATGCGTATCAGGTTATAAGCGCTTCTCAAGTTGAGTTTGGTAAAAATTTTGGCCTCCCCGAGTTGTTCTAGGGCAGAAGGGACTAGAGGCAGTGGATACCTGAATTTAACAGTGACATTACTGAGGCCTCTGTAGTCGATGCACGGACGCAGACCCCCATCCTTCTTCTCCACGAAGAAGCTGGCTGCAGCGGGAGAAGTAGAAGGACGGATAAAGCCAGCTTCCAGAGCCTCCTTGATGTAGTCCTCCATAGCCTGTGCTTCTTGGCGTGACAGCGAGTAGACTTTGCTTTTGGGAGGACACATGTTGGGAAGAAGGTCTATAGCACAGTCCCAGTGCCGATGTGGTGGTAACTGTGTGGCTTTAACCTTGCTGAAGACCTCCAAAAGCTCGTTATAAACCTTGGGGATCTTTGGTTGGGTCAGGCTCGGAGGGCTCTCAATGCTTGTGGACAGACATGGACTGGACTGCTTAAGGGTTAGACAGTGACTAAAACAGAATGGAGACCAGTGGGTCAGCTCACCCGTGCGCCAGGAGATGTGGGGATCATGGCAACTTAGCCATGGAATTCCTAAAATTATTTCATATTTGGGTGAGTCGATCAGATATAGAGAGATGTTCTCTTCATGAAAAACCCCAATTTGCATTTTCAGTGATCGGGTCTGTTCCAGAACTCCTCCTTTGATGGGTTGGTTATTGACAGCCGTAATACTGATAGGTGGAAAGCATGGAATGGTGGGTAGCTGATGTTTCCGGGCGATGTCCGAGTTGATGAGGTTGAGAACGGCGCCGGAATCTACTAATGCTGTCAACATAAAAGAACCACTTTCAGTAGAAATCTGTACAGGTAATGTGAAGACTTTAAATGGATTTTGTGAAAAGGTGTCCACATTCACCCAGTCTTGTGCTGTGAGGGACCTCCGGGTCTTTTGAGGACACTGTGACTTATGATGACCTGGTTCACCACAATAAAAGCAGAGGTTGTTGATTAACCTTCGTCTACGCTCGTCCTCAGACAGCCTGGTAGATCCTACTTGCATGGGCTCGGTAACACATGGTGCCTCAGGACTCCGAAGTGCAGGTCGTGACATAAGGTGGGATGCATGCACTTGCTTGGGTTTAGGTGAGTTCCTGAGCAAATTATCAATCTTAACAGTCATGTTAACAAAGTCATTGAAAGAAGATTCCTCACCTCGACATGCCATCTCCAACTGCAATTGGGGACATAGGCTTTCCCAAAACACCCCTTTAAGTGCAGCATCATTCCATCCACTCTGAGCTGCAAGAGTCCTGAATTCGACTGCGTGCTCTGCTGCACTATGTGAGCCTTGAGAAAGGTGTAAAAGACGAGACGAAACATCCTGACCCCCAGCAGGATATTCAAATACTTCTCGGAGTTGTTGCAAAAAATACTCAGGTGAAGATCTAAACTGTTCGTCCGTCTCCCAAACCGCAGCAGCCCAATCAATAGCCTTGCCAGATAATAGTGACATGATAAAAGAGCATTGATCAGAACTAGCATGAGACTGATCCCCCAACGATTCCAAATAAGTGCGTACTTGTCGAATGAACCCTTTACACCATTCTGCAGAACCATCAAACTTATCGGGAAGAGCAAGTCTTACCGTGCTCGACGTGGTGGAAGGAGGAGAGCAAAGTCGCTGGAGCAGTAGTTCATTCGATGCCTGTAAGTTAGCTAGCTGTTCGTGGTAGCTGCGTAATAGTTCTCCGTGGTAGACAAATGCAGCTTGCAGCTGTGAAACATCCGCTGGATTGACGGTAGGCGAAGTATTCTGTAAGGGGGCTGAGGCAGAAGCTGAAGCAGGATCCAGTTGCGGATGTTTATTGGGGTTATCAAATGAGTCGTGATCCATAATCAACAGGCAAAGGGTCGTAATAAACATAGACAGTCCAACCATGCAACACAACAAAAGGGAGAGACGTAAATCAGAGGTCGTAAATCCAGGCAGAGAATCAATATCCAAACAAACAATCCAATCCAGGCGTCAAACAAAGGGGCAAGGCAAAAATCAGAAAACGAGAACCAAACAATAGGTAAAACACAGGAAATCAGGCAGTAAAAGAGAATGCTCAGTAGTCAGGTGTAAAGCTGGCAATACTTCGCAAAGTGGCCCTGTGGCAGCAAGGTTTATATAGATGCCAAACAGGAAGTAAGTTCAGAATTCAGGGTTCAGAGTTCAGCAGAGGGAGCATGAGCAGTCAGTATTCCGGTGAGGGCTCCCTCTGCTGGCGTGATGTTACAATAGTAGACAAATCATTTTACCGGACTAGAGGGCTAACTGTTCATTACCATAGTTTACATAAATCCTCATTACAGCTACAAAACAACAAATCTGTAGTTAGATTTTATATTAAATTTGCAAAAAACATTACAAATATCTGCTTCAATTGGTAAATTTGTGATAGCACACATACTGCTCACATTTGTTTATATAAACCTCTGGGTAAATGACGCTGACATCACATTTGGGATATGGGATATGTGGTTTTAGGCTTCACACCAGGATATATATAAAATAATATCATAATCTTTAAACTGATTGACTGTAAGGTGATTGTAAGAAGATGAAAGTGGTCTTAAAGCTGACTGTTCATGCTGTGAGCTGCATTTTCTGCAGGCTGTCCAGTGGAGGAAGACCACTAGCCCCGTTAGGAGGCAGGATCCAACCTTGAGTATATCTTTCAGCAAAACATCTGGTATTGATGGTTATTTTTCACACATTTACCATTAGCTGCTTTGAACAGCCTACAATCAGAGTGAGTTCCATACAGCAACACATTTTAATATTGTAAAAGAAAATTGATTACAGCACAGGTACAAATGCAACAGGGTGCAAATTAAGGCCTTGTGTCATTCACAAAATTGCTCAGGTTTCTTGAAACCTTTAGAGTACCATGTCAATAGCATGGGTATGTGAATGTGGTGTTCATTCTTCCCTGAGGAATTCCTGTCTAATAATATCACCACACGATGATACCACTGCAGAGCCTTGCAGTGTGACATTCCACATCTAAGACTGTGACTATAAACATATTGACTATAATATGTTGATATATGTTGACTATATAATATGAACATTATATGTACTATCACTGTCAGCATAAATACTACAAGAGTACATGCAGGTAAGTGTCAAGGACAGCAGGTTTATTGGCAGAAATGACAAGACAGTTGGTTAACAGTAAGTATGCTCATAGCAGATCATAGTTTAAATGAACATAGCTTAAGTTTACAGATAGTCCTTCTTTGTCTTTCAGGTTTATGTTGGGTTTTGAGCTGCAGAGACGCTGGAGATTGATGAAGAGATAATTGGAGAACGTTCAAGTGAGTAAACATTCAACAGGAGTCGGGTAAGTCACAAGGCTGAGCTTTGAGACCAGACAAAGGGTGTGAGTAGTGAACGTGACTAAGTATGTTCATTGATTGGCAGCAGCAGGTGTGGGTGATCAGTACTCATGTGATTGGGAGCATGTCAGCGTGGTTGGTGGTGTGGGTGCATCCGTGACAGTACCCTCTCCTCCACGGGCGGCTCCTGATACCCGCAAATGGCAACGAGGATGGCCTCTACCTCTGGGAGCTGGATGATCAGGGTGACCCTCGTTAAAGTCAATGAGTAAGGATGGATCAAGGACATCCTCTTGAACGATCCAGGACCTTTCCTCTGGACCTTTTCCACGGCTAACGCAATGCACTACCACTAAGCTACAGGAAGATGTGGCAGTATGATGACAGATATCTCCCAATTTTTTGGCTCTTACGTTCACTCTGACCATTAGTTTGGGGATGGTATCCAGATGATAAACTGACTGAAACTCCTAGAAGTTTGAAGAATGATTTCGTCTGGAATACCAAAGTTACAGAATACATGCTGGAACAGTAATTCTGTGGTTTCGAAAGAGGTGGGAAGACTTTTGAGGGGTATGAGTTTGCAAGCTTTGGAGAATCAATGTACCACCACTAGTATACAGAGTCAGACTTGGGGAGATCTATGACGAAATTGACTTAGATGTGAGACCATGGTCTGTGTGATATGGGAAGAAGGACCAGTTTACCGGTTGGACGATGGCCAGGGGTTTTGGAGATGGCACACACTGATGACTCCCAGACTCTTACGTACTGGGAGACATTGCGGGCCATATGTGGCCACCAGTAACAATTTTGGATGAGCGAGAGTACATTGGCTGAATGTCCAGAGCCCGGAGAAGCATGGAGCGAGCCTGACAATCACGTTAAACATTATATATTTGGTAATGCATGCCATTTTTATGATATCATAATATTTAATAGACTACATTTAATAGGAGTGTAGTAAATCAAAAGGTATTTAAAATTGTGAAAAAAATGGTAACTGGTTACAGCACCTAAAAATATACTATTCTTTATACATTTGCAAATATTAAGTTTACTCCAAAATATTTTATTCTAAAATAATTTTTGAAAATAAAAGTTCATTGTATATGCTTATCCTATGGCTGGCAAATTTACGTTTACATTTATTCATTTAGCAGACACTTTTATCCAAAGCGACAAAAGACGACAGCATTAAACATTTTGCCTTAAGAAGCCAAGTCTACAAAGCTACATTTATAAGTGGATATTGAACAATTAATTGAACAATCTTTTTTTACAATTGTATTTGTATTTGAATGTAGTATTTAATTTAATACTACATTCAAATACAAATACGCAGATGCACAGCATTTATCACCCAGCAGCTTTCATGCTGCCATTTGTTGTTTAATGCTGATTAATCTCTGACATTTTGGGATAGGTTTGTCTTGTTAACTGTTAGATTTCTAATGAAAATGCTGGTGTGTTTTTTTTACTGCTATCTTTCATTGTGTATTAACACTGTGGTCACTCAGCTTAGTTGTCATCAAAAAGGGGCCGTAAAGCATTTCTGTACTCTTGTGACTTTTCATATGGGGCTATTCAGGTTATCCAGATAAATCACTTAAGTCACGTTCCTGCTTCGCACTGCAAAATATATAATTACACCTGCCATCAAACAGAGCCCACACACATTCCAGACATACATTAGTGATAGCCTGTGGGAATGTATGAAGATGAGGAGTGGAACAGATTCTGTTTAATGGCAGCTGATCAGTCGTGTGGGAGTTGGTTCTGTCGCATAGTGGTGATGCTTTTGATATGCAGAAACCTTAAAAAAATGCCAGTAGCAGCATGTTGATGAAGGTGGAAGTGACATCCACAGTGTACTGACAGCACAAGTGTCATTTCTGTACATCAGTATGTGCTTTAAGCTTGATTAAAAACTTGTTTATCATAATACGTCTGGTTTAAAATAGGGGTGTCAAAATATACTGGTATTGACAATAATCGTGACATTAATAACCATTATTACTGATACAGTGTTAATTCTACACATATGATAATGTAACAAATGTAAAGGGGATTAATATTGAGTTTTGTTCACGAATTAAACATTCTCCACCAAAGCTGTAATTATTTATGAACAAGTTCACTCAATTAATGCTAAAAGATATATTCTCCACCATTATAATAATGAAGCGAATCGGATGTCAAATCAACGAAACACTGTTGTTTAGAACACAATTTCATTTACAGAATAGTTCATTTAATTAATTGTCATTAAATATACACATTTTGTAGTACCTGATCAGCAGAAATGATGGCAATAATTAGCTTATGCATTCATCCAATGAGTACATACGCAATCTTATTGGATCTAAAAAACATTATTTGTCTGGCCTTGAAAACAATGTTTCTCTGCTTTAACAGGACTTTAGAGTATGTAGAAAGATTGAACACAGTTTAAGTGACCTTTTCTGTGAGCACTGAACACAGCAACAATCAAGTGTGAATACGTATGGGTGTTAAACTACACTACAGGGGAAGCATAGAACATTTAACTAGACATAAACACACACATTAAACGCATAACCAAACGTAACGAAAGCAAGGAGAGAGAGAGAGAGAGAGAGAGAGAGGGAGAGAGAGAGTGTTACTCCTGCCCATGGTTTGCCTCCAGACTCTCTGGAACCTGAAGTCTTTTACCTCCAAGCTGGGTTTGGAAGTCTTAAGTGAAGAGGGTACTTTATGATCCCTAAATTATCCAAATATTAGGATGTGCCAGACACTAGAATATTTCATATTAATAATTCAGCACCAATTACATCAATTTAACATTTTGCCTTTAAAGCCAGAATGGTTACAAACTCTCTCTCTCTGCCTCCATACACTCATATTTTGAATGGTTCATTTGCCAAAAAAGAGAAAACACAAAGTAAATTGAAGATGCAATCAAAAAGCTATTGCTTTGTCCCAGATGCACTCATAATGGTGCCAATTTAACTAATGTCTGTCCTGGATTAATCTAAGATCTTAATAAATGTGTTTGATTCCCAGGGAACACATGCACTGACAAAAATATATATTTTATCAGTAATTTGAATGTACCGTAAATCACTTTGGATTTACAGTCCATTACAGTAGATTAGATTAATGTAATCTAAGTCTGTGAAACCGGGTGTATACTAATAGCACACCACTTAACAAGTTGCACAGTTTGAAGTAGTTTATAATTTATGTCTATAGCATAAATGGTGTGAGATGAGTTGAAGTTTAATACTTGTGGAATTTTCTAATCACCAACTTTCAGCACATGTGCTGTAATAGTTTGGTTTGCCTTAGAACAAAGTAATTAGTGAAACATTAAACAAAACCTCTCAGGACACCACACTGTTTCCATAGAAACTTCTTGACTTCAGCAAGTCATTTAGGAACATATGCACAGGACTCATACTCCCAGTTTAAGTGAACTATGAATTTATATATTTATATGTTCAAGGCATCACCTGTAGATACTTTAAAGACAGTTTTGAAGGAGTTTTCAGTGCTCTTATTAAAAGTCATTCTTCATCATTTGGTCCAATTCATCCATTTTCATCCATTTCACAAACATAAATTATATTGTGTCTACAAAACTTGTTTCAAACTTTTTATCAGTCATATTAAACCATAAAAAGTGAGGGGAGGAAGTTCATAAACTATTTTGTAGCGTATATGCAATTCTATTTTATTATTTATGCAATGTAAGTGTATTTGAATAATATATAAATATAAAATAATGAGGACAAAACAGCCAATCAAAGCCCAGAATAGAAGAACTCCTCCAATACTGTTTAAAAGTATCTATGTGTGATGCTTCAAGAAACTAGGTAATAAACTGTCAAGAAAACCTTTTTTGTAAATTCTAAGCAAAGGGTGACTTCACTGAAGATGCTAGAATACTTTTATTAATTTAGAATTATCTTTAGTTACAATATTTAATAGTTGTTATATGTTTACTATTATGCAAAAATGTGGAAAAATAATAAAGTATGAGTAGGTGTTTCTAAATTTGTCACTGGTACTGTATATATGGCCTCCTCTGTATTCAGCTCAATGCTGAGTCCCTTGCATGAGGGTTTAGACATAGGGTTAGACAGAGGGTTAGAGATCTTGTCTTGGAGTGTCTTGGAGATGTTGCCACACAGTTCTTCTGGATTTAGTCTCAGTTGTTTTAGTCTTAGTTGTTTCTCTGTTGTTTTCTCTTCGTGTAATGATGGTGAGACTTGATGTTGAGATCAGATCTCTGTGTGCCACACCGACTGTTGGCAGACTCTTACTGGATATTAATTGATATTTTTTCTGCCTTTTCATCTACAACCCCAAATCAGAAAAAGTTGGGACAGTATGGAAAACACAAATAAAAAAAGAAAGTAGTGATTTCTAAATTTACTTTGACTTGTATTTCATTGCAGACAATACAACAGCACATTATTTAATGTGTTCCTCATGATTTTTATTGTTTTTTCTTCAAAAAAACTAAATTCCTATTTTGGTTCTTACAACACATTTCAAAAAAGTTGGAACAGGAGCAATTGAGCGCTAGTAATCAGGTAAATTGGTTAAATAATGATGTGATTTGAAACAGGTGATGTCAACAGGTGATTGTAATTATGATTTGGTACAAAAGCAGCATCCAAGAAAGGTCTAGTTCTTCCGAGGATCACCAGTTTGCCAACAAATACGTGAGAAAATTATTTAAATGTTTAAAAACAACGTTCCTCAAAGAAAGATAGGAAGACATTTGCTTATTTCACCTTCAACAGTTCATAACATAATTAAAAGATTCAAGGAATGTGGAGGAATTTCAGTGTGTAAAGGACAAGGGCGCAAGCCTAAGCTGAACAACCGTGCTCTCCGATCCCTCAGGCGGCACTGCATCAAGAATCGTCATTCATCTATAAGCAATATCACCACATGGGCTTGAAAGTACATGGAGATTTTGGAGCACAATATGCTGCCTTCAAGAAGACATCTTTTCCAGGGACGTCCATGCATATTTTAACAAGATAATGCAAAACCACATTCTGCACACATTACAAAGTCCTGGCTGCGGAGGAAGAGGATACAGGTACTTGACTGGCCTGCCTGCAGTCCCAACCTGCCTCCAATCCCGACCTGTCTCCAATAGAGAATGTGTGGTGCATTTTGAAGTGCAAAATGCGACAACGAAGACCCTGTACTGTTGCCCACCTTAAGACTTGTTTGCAGCAAGAATGGGACAAAATTACACCTGAAACACTTCTTCACTTGGTGTCTTCAGTCCCTAAACGTCTTTTAAGTGTTGTGGAAAGGAATGGCAACATTACAAAGTGGTAAATGCTTTACTGTCCCAACTTTTTTTGAAATGTGTTGCAAGAACCAAAATAGGAATTTTTTTTTTTTTTAAAGAAAAAAACAAAAATCATGAGGAACACCAAATATTGTGCTGTTGTATTGTCTGCAATGAAATACAAGTCAAAGTAAATTTAGAAATCACTACTTTGTGTTTTCCATACTGTCCCAACTTTTTCTGATTTGGGGTTGTAATATCACGCTTGCTGTTAATATCCTGGGGCTACAGTAGAACAGACATTGACTATGTATATTCCATTTAAAACATAGATTAAACCACAGTATATAGTGAAATTAAAATTAAACTATTTTCTGATAAACTAAGCTAAAAAAACTGTTTAAATTATTAAAACCTGACCCACCACACAGCTGAATGCATAGATGGAGATATGCACATGCACTTTCTTTCAGAGACACACTCTCATATATGAGTGTTTTAACTAAATATCTGCTCTGCTTACCTCATCTTTCTAGCACTAGAGTATGTTGGGCATTTTAAACAAGAGCTCATCTAAATAAATCTGTTTATTTTTGAAGCTTGTTTAATTGTGAATGACCATTGCTCTACTTTCTGTAGGTGAGTGTCTGACAACTTCAATATACAATAGGATGGAACCTGTATGTATTTCTTCACAAAAAGCAGAACCATTTCAGCAGATTCTACAGACTGATGTATTCCTTGTATTTTAATTTTGAATTCCATGCATATTATAGTTTACTTAAATTCATGCATCATGAATATATAATGCTGATTTGGAAGAGCTTCAGAATTTGGAAGACAGATAAACAGAGGAAAGAAGGTGGTGATGCAGAGTGTGGATGCAAAGCAAAAACTGGAAATCTGCTGTCAACATCTGTCTAGCAGAAAAGTCTGAGCTCTCTGAAGAACTGGACTAAAGGCTTTGCCATGAATACACCAAACTTAAGGACTTTGCAGATGTTATTTGTCAGCCTGACAAATGATCAAGAGTAAATTATCTAAACGTAAACTATCTAATTTTTTAGCAAACGTTTAAACTATACATGTCTACCTTTATTCAGCCCTATAACCATGAGTGACGCAGATGATGTTGACAGTCATTTCTGAGCAACCCCCAGCATTCTCCAACATCACCACGGGATGAGTGTCAAGTATCGCGATAGAATTTCTCGCGAGGAGATTCATGTCTTTTTTTTTTTTTTTGATGAGGCAGTAGCAGCAGGCGCCTCGAGACGCACTGCAGAGGGCGATGAAGGTTTGTGTGTCTGTCCCAAGTGTTGGCAGCACCTCCACCCCCAGATGATAAAACCCCACATCATCATTCACTTAAACCTCGCACATTTTATCTGATGTCGTTTGCGCGGACGGGTGATTGATGTTTTTGCTCTGCGCTTCTCTAAAGCGGCTGGATGAGTGCGCAAAGTAACAGTGGAAGTTTGGAAGGTGCGCCATCTTGGCTCCAGCAGCAGCCGCTCTCGAGCGCGTCCCCGGCGCCGCTTTTAAACACGCACGGCGCGTCACTTGCAGCAGCCAAAGAAGGTAGAGTGCGCTTATTTTATTCCTATAAGTCCGGAGGTTTGGATAATGAACGCATATCGGTATAAGGTACAGGAAAATGAGCTTAAAATGCGTCGACCGACTGGTGGTTAGGAGTTGTCTTGGCTCTTTAGCACGCTAGCTGCTTAGCTTGCTCTGCTAACCGTAGCGCATTGGCTTACTAGCACATTAGCATTAGGCTATGCTACCATGTTAGCATCTTGGCTAGTTAGCCTCCCAACTTACTATTGTAGCATGTACTGGCCGGATAGAGCAGCCTTTTAACTGTGCAGTATCGAAAGATGACTCCCCTGTTTCTCCCTACTGTGGTAAGGATTAGGTGTTGGGGCGGGCTTTTCTGATGACGACCTATCAGGTAGCAGCAACCTCAGTGTATAAGCCAATCAGAAGCAGGGGAGTCGTAATCTCACGGGGAGTCGATTTTCGGCAAAACACCGGATAAGATGTTAGCGTCTTAAATAGCTAGCATATAAGCATGCTGATATTATGCTGTTAGCATATTAGCCTTTTTGCTGTTAGCGTGCTAAACACACTGTACTACAGTATAACTGCTCAGTTTATTCCTCCTAAATCAAAAAAAAAGAGAAGACAAACGAATCATTATTGGTGAAGAATATGCGTTTGTGAGTGTTGTTTGATGTGATTTATTGCATTTGATGGGTGTGTAGATTTTTTGGGGGTATAGGGTTTTAGTAAACAGGAGTGGGACTTGGAGATTCTGGTTTATGTAAAGATGTCTGAAGACAAACAGGGTAGCTCAAAGAAAATGCACTTGTTTTTGTTGTTTTCAAACGGCACTTTTCTTATTAATCCATATTAAAGAGTGCTATTATGGGAATAGAGTGGGAAGGATGTTATTGTACTGAGTAAATGTTGCCATGCATACATAATGTTTCACACATACAGTGTCATCCAAAAGTGTGTTGATCTTTAAAATAAATGCATTAGTTTGTTCTAACAAATTAACTAGGTCTTGGCCAATCCTGTATTGTAATTCCTGCAGGTCTGATATTGTGATTTCTAGGTGTCACGCATTAATTTTAAGATGTAATTTTAGGAGTTGTTGGCCTGTGGTTAACTTGTATTAGTCAACACACCTGAACATTGATCCTATTGCTAAGAATTGTGCCTGTAATACTAATGTGTCTGTGTCAGCAAACCTAAAGGTTGTACGCATATACTCTTCTTTCCATGCTTCTGCTTTTGCGTGTGTTGTTTCATTGCAAAGTCTAAAGATAAGTGCTATTCCCTCAGAGAGATGTTTAGGTTAGAACCTCTCAAGGGTTGTTTAAATGAGAGATCTTCCTAACAAGCACTGCAAGGAAACATAAAGAATACTTTATTGGAGTTAATTTTCACTTGGGATTATATTCAAAGGTCTTGGTCTACTTCTGCTTCTGTTCTCAAAATGACAAATTTTTGTTTCACGCTAGTTATTGTGGAACAAGTATTTTTATTATGTTAATGTAATTTTGAAATTTAATTATTGAGATGTGTTAGTGCAGCTGGTTGCATAACACCCAAAGTAGGTGTTTTGATTGGCACTGCAAGTATGTGTCAGGGACAGGTGGACACGGTGCCTGTGAGGAGCAGAGAGCTAAAATGTCATCCCTGTACTGTAAGGGTTCACCCGCCTGCATGTGCAGGGGCCTGAGAGTGCAGGAGACCCATGCAGAATGTCAAGGAAATTATGTCTCTTCACCAGAGAGTGGGAGAGAGAGGGAGAGAAAGGACAAAGAGCAAGAGGGATTGAGTATTACTCCTTCACTTTGCAGTGCTTGTGTTTGAGTTATTTTCTAATGTAATTAATCAATCCTGGATAATGCTTTAAGCTGCATCTGTTTTTTGTAGGTATATTGACAAGATCTGTTGTCTAGAAGTAAAATAGATTATTTAGTACTTTTAAGCATGTCCACAGAGTCTGAGGCCGCTCAAAATAGCCTCACCTTCTCCTGTTCTCTAACATGAACTCTAAGGATAAACCTCTACTGCAGTCCTGTTTATGCCCAGGCCTGATAACACCACTGATCTTTGCACTGCCATTTTGTGTCAGTGGGAATGCGCTGAGCATCCATGTTGGCTCTTGGTTCTCCATAGGGAGAGGGCAAGAGAGGGATAAGTCTGGTTAAAGGACTGCAGACAGACCCTACATTTGCTGCTATATCAAACTCGCATATCAAACTAGTGTCTTGGAAATCGATCCAAAAAATCAAACCAACTGATATCACAAAGGATGCTAGACCTTTCCTCAGAAATAATGTCACTTAATTTAGCAATGAATTTAACCGAGCTGCTGTCAGGTTTGGTTGTAGTGGATGTAGGAACTCAGTCATGCTACTTTGTTGTTGCCATGTTGGATCAGTAATGGTTTTATAATCACCAGTGGGAAACTCTGGATTTTTTTGAGCTTTGATTGGAGATTTTATTTAAAAGCAGAGTAAGCAGTTTTTTCCAGAAACATTTTGTGGTATGTTGGTTGAAAGTCTCCTTGCATCCTTACAGCAATCGCTAAGTAAAACAGTCTAAATATATGTAAATAAATATCTTCTGTGGAAGGTGCAAGACCATAAATGTTTGCCAAACTATGTATGCATTCATGTGTTAGAGGTGAGACAGCATCTTATCTATTGTTACCTTCCCCGAAATTTCCTATCCCAGTGATTTTCAGTCACATTTTCACTTATTTAATATGTCAGTCAATAAAAAATGTGTGTTAGGGATCATATTTGGGGGTATTGTGTGCTCCTTGCCAATTTGACATATAAACAAACTGAAAAATCATTCTGCATGGTTTAAAAAGATCTTGAGAAGTCTTAAATCTAACTCTCCTAAACCAGCATAAACCCTGCCATTGTATTCCAACTAAAACCACTTTAATGTTTTTAATCCAAAGCTGAAGTGTTATTTTTAAAATGTTTTGCTTGGAAACAAATTACATGGTTTGATATTTTGTTTTCTAACGTAATGACATCATCCAGACATTAAATGTGATGTGTCTCAATACTTTTTGAGACATGTCAGTGTTAATGGGGAGATGACAGATTAAAACAAGACTCTAACATGCTCTTCTCTTTCTTTCTGTTTTCTCTCTTACTAAGTGATACTGATGAAATGGTCCCTCATATTTATGAAGTATCTGAGCTCAATACTGTGCGACTGCACTGATTTAATTTAATGACTCAGTGGATGGGAGTTTTTTTACCACAGCAGTTATGATGTGCACAATTGCAGTAAATGTTTTATTGTGCCTGTTTAAAAGGTGAACTCTATAAACAAGCATAATAAAACACTTGTTTTGCGTGGGAAGTTGTCTCTTGAGATGTTGTATATCTTTGGAGCTTTATGTAGACTTTTGGCCAAGTGTCATAGTCTCATAGCTTTTCAGTATTTTTGGAGTTAACAGCTGTAGCAGATGCTTTTATGTACACAAATCTTATATAGTTTTATTGCAACTGAATTCAGAGCACCTTCTACAGGTAGTCTGTGGATCAGTAAGGTGGTGAACAGGATGGCTTTCACATACCCAATTTTCCACGTGTGAACTAGATGCTGGTATGAAAGCCCCCTTGCACAGGTTGTTAGGTTAGACAGCTTGTGAGTATGATGGCATTAATTCCTGAAAAGATATTCAAGAGTTTTGTTTGAGATGCTTAGTAGTAAATAAACTAAATATCCTCAAGTACAATTACTGTGAATGTTCTGATTTGTTGTGGGTTTTTTTTTGTTTGTACAGCCCTTTTTGAAGTTTTCTGTGCTGTTTTTTTCTGTCTCATCAATGTCAGATTTACCTTCCCTTTTAAATTTCAAACAGATTCTTCCTAACATGGTCTATCACAGTGATAGACACACAGTGGCCCAGACTGAAAATGACTGTGCAGAAAGTGACTGTGCAGAAATCATTGAGCATCAATTCTCTCCCCGTGTTATCCATTCACATTTACATGATTAAGTGAAATCTTATTCCCAGTAATCGCAGTGCATCATCCCAGTATGCATTACTGAGTGAAATCCCAGTAATCGCAGTGCATCATCAAAACGCAAGTCTCATCATGTTCATAACATTTCTCAGGTTATTAGCCTGTGTCACAACTGCATAAATCAACATTCTCTAGGGCCATTCAGATATGTGCTTTAGTTAAAGAGTTGCTAGCCAAGTTTGTATGGTATATAACATGGTGTCTTAAAGTCTTTTCTAAAATTATAGACAATGAATTCACTCAGTGTTACACCATGTGGTCAGTATAACTCACAGCACATTTACCTTATTCATTTAACAGATGCTTTTATCCAGAGAGAGAGTCTGTTCTTCCCACAGAGTGAGAGAGGATTTTTTTATCTTTATCCGCCTATTTGTTTGTTTGTTTATAGGTTGTATAACTGTGTGTATATGAGCAAAGACTGAAAATTGTGCAAATTGTTGCTCATTTTCCAAGGTGATAGATTGTTGTTGCATGGTTAATTGAAATATTAATCATGATTTATTACTACGATAATCACACACATCAGCATATATAATTTTAACCCATATAACATAGGGGGGATTATATATGACAAAATAACTAAAACTATACTACTTTGCATTCATTCCTTTAAAAATCTCTCATAAGAGCTTTTAATGGTAAACTGTTATTTACCATAACTTTTTCATTCACCCCTGAAACCTAGTGTTTAAGTGTTGGCAGGTCTGTATTCCTGCTGAAAACTGTAATCATAAGATAAACACATTCAGCTGGTTGCCGTTATATACTTTAAAGAGTTTTCGAAACATTTTCATTATGAACGGCATTTGCTTATGCAAAGATCTTAGTGGCAGTTTACATTGAAGCCTTGGAGGTCAACAGAGGAATGTAGTAGTGTGTACAGTGAATTTTACCCCTGATTAGCATTTTTGTTTCTTGCTGAGTTGTGTGTAATCAGCTGTGATATTGGTGACTTCGTAATATTGGTTAGATTTATAAAAATGAATGAAATTTTGCAGTGGGTGATATAAATCGGACAACATTTGTGAATTTCATTATATTGATATTTACATTAGCTTTTTATTTGCCTCTGAACTTTTCTGAAGAATTGGTCTTCAAAAACTTTTTAGAGGGTAAAGACAGATGTTTTAATGGCATCTCTATTTGAAATTTCACTAGCAGAAATAGTCTTAGAGTTTGACTCATTTCTGTGAATGAGTTCATTGAATCGTTGCAGCAGTTTCTTCACTGACATCTCTGTATGGTAACGCTCTCCTGTCTTAAAATAGAATAGTTAAACTTTTGTCTAAATGAAAATAATTAAGAATTATTCGGCATGTTCATTTATTTAAAATATGGAACATAATGAATTTATCTTGTTTCTAACTAGTTTCACTGTTTAACTTCTAATATTCAACCATTTTCAGTCTGTTTAAAAACAATAGCTATTTGTGTCCTGTGATATCACAGATGTTTAGCATGCATTGTTTTGTGGGACAGCTTGAAGTGAGTGTTTCTCTGTAACAGGGCAGCAGTGTGATTCTGGCACTATACTGCTGTAACTGTGGCAGGAGTAGAGCCATGATGGCTGCTTATTACAGAGAGATAATGATGGCTGGGTCTCGTCCGATTGAGAACACCCAGAGGACCCTCACGGCAACACTCACTCTGTCATGCCTGAGGTACTGCTGGAAAAGAGGGGACGATTGAACATGAATGTGAAAGAGTGAGAGGAAAAGCAGGTGGGGGGATGGATGAGGTAGGCATGCTGAGGCTGTAATCGTGAACAGTGGTATATGTTGAAATGAGTTTTAATTTATTAAGAAGTTTTTCTTTTTTTGCTTGGGTTTGGGTGTACCTCAGAATTTTACTGTAGTATTCCTCAATGCATCCTACTGTGTTACCTATTCTGTTAAAGTACTTTATTGGTATGATTGATTTTATGTACAGTATTGCCAAAGCATCAACTCAAACACACAAAAGCAATGACAGTAAAAAACAATAAGGTGACAGTGATGGTAGGAAAAACTATGTACAATATGCATCAATCCTATGTAAGGTTGCAGAGAATGCTGGAGCCTGTCCCAACATATCTCAGGCAGTTGGCACGGAAACACCCTGGACAGGTGGCCAGTGTGCAATATACAGTTCCTTGTAAAATAAACATAGCGCTTACGACATTATTGAACGGTAAGAATACTGTATTCTGTTATACAGATGACACTAAATATGATGGACAAAATAGAGGTCGTGTTCTGAGGGTCATTAAACTGTCCCAGTAACAACCGCATTTGACCTTTTATGCTAAACTGTAAAAATGGCAACAGTAACATGCTACAATCAGAGCTCTGTATCAACTGTCCATCTCAGCTGTGTGTGTGTGAGTAAAAGGGTTGATGTGTTTAGAGGTGGAAATGTTGTGCAACATTATAAGTATAGTTTGCATTTTCTGGACTGTGGACTATAACTTTTCTTCAATTATATTACTATAATATGATGCTATAATATGAGGGTCTTTTGTGTTTAGTTAGACATAAAAACATTTCTTTGTTCCTTTATCAGCCTGTTTATAAAGTGTTTTACAGACATTCTCCACAACCAAAGCTTTTCATGTGTGTGTTTTTACTTGTAATGTGGTTTCAGTATTAAAATCATGCTTATGAAGAGTCCCCATAAACCACATGCGAGAGTGTGTGAAAGAAAGATTGAGCGAGTGTGAGAGAGACTGTTCGACCTGTTTCTGATCTGTACAGTAGTTGCGACTGGAAATGATCTGGAAATGATGGGGCTGAGTATCTGCCAGGAGACTTATAGACATGACATCATGCTCTTTTTTTTTTTTTTTTTTTTTTTTTTATCTACCCGTTTTAACTAGAACTCAAGCAACTAGTAGTGTGCCCTGTATGTTTGTGTATTAGATCTCAGTTGACGGTCCACAGTCAGGACTCATGTATTCTCTTTGTTATTGCTCAGGTGCTATGGAGGAGCTGCACAGTTTGGACCCGCGCCGACAGGAGTTGCTGGAGGCCAGATTTCTGGGTGGAGTCAGTGGCAACACAGCTGGCAGCACCAGCGGAGGAACCAAAGTTAGTGGCTGATTGTATCACCAAATGTACCCAAGATTTTTAAAGGGATGGTTTAAATAAAAGAAAATTCTTCCATCATTTTACTCACCCTCATGTCACTCCAAATCTGTATGACTTTTCTGCTTCTAACGCACACAAATGAAGATTTACTAGTATGCTGGTAACCAGACAACAGTGGCGACTTAAATTGTATGGATAGAGAACCACTGAGATATTTCTCAAAATCTCTTTTGTGTCATTAATGTGACTTTAATTTTTGGGTGAACTACTCCCCTTAGAGATAATCAGAGATAAATATTATTGCAGCAGATTACTATACAAAATAATGTCAATGGGTCCCTCAATAAAGCAAAGATAAATGTGTACAGTAGTGTACTTGTACTGGTTGTCTGAGGCATGTCTAAAACAGTGCACATAAAAGTCTCAAACATAAAATAAAATCAAATGTCAAACAGTTGAAAGTGACCTTTAAAGTACAACTTGTGCAGTTTTACCTTTAACTGTTAAACTTAAACAATGCTTAAACAACAATACAAGCTTTACACATCTGATTGTAAACCTCTGCTGCATTTTTTCACCCATAAACCTGCATTGTGAGTGCATTACTGTAGAGCTGTAATGGCTGCTCCAGATGAGTCATAATTATGTTCTGTGGTGATTGACAACATGTCAGTTGAATTTAATCTGAATTGAGGCCTAAATATGTCAGGGTTCACCTTATGATGCTCTTTGATGTGAGGTTTTCTGTATTATGCGACTGTTCTTTAAGTTCAGATCATTTATTCATAACACCTGCTGCATAAACGATGCCCCGTATTCTTCTGCCTGCAGTCCCTGCTGACTCATTTGCATTGATCATGTAAATGTGTATGTCAATGTTATGTCTGTCTTCTGTGCAGACCTTGACAAACAACGAATGTTCTAATCACAGTTTTGGGAGTCTGGGCTCCTCCAGTGATAAGGAGTCAGAGGTGAGTAGAAGTTCAATTCTCTCTGAGAGCCCAGATAGCACCTACTTAATCATGTAAAACATGAAATAAGCCTTTCACAGAGCGTTTGTTATGTAACTTATTTTATACCTTTAAAGACATTTTTATACTGTTAAAGCTGTATAAAGCATAATGCATTTTCAAATATATTCAAATAGAACATTCAGAATAAATCAACTACCTTACAATATAATACACATCACAGTGTGTATGTTATGATTTCTTAAATCACAATACATTACTATAAATTAGTCAGATTAGATTAGTTAGGTTATTTGGCATTGTGGGATTATTAGCAATTGGCTGCTTGGCAGAGTTGGTCTTTTCACCTATTGTTGATTCTAAAACATACCAACAGCTTTATCGATGAATAATTTACTTTTCTGTTTTCAGTTTTGTTTGTAAATTGTCAGGAAACATGTAAATTAAATATGTAAATATCAGTATTATAATTAGATTGTAAATTGTTATTACTTAACCAAACAACAAAATGGCTCCCCTTGAAGAAATGAGTCCATAACTACAAAACGCATCAAAATACCGCTCAAGCACATTTTTCCTTTTCAAAAAGGAAAATTCTTTGTTGAGCAAAAGAGAAAAATTGAAAATTGTTTCACTATTGGAGGAACGTCTCTATCGCACTTGAAATGTTGGATTAACATGTTTGTTTGCCATTTATGCTTATTGCCACATAGATTTGTCTTATTCAAAATGTGATATTTCAGATCTGTAATGGATGTTTCTGTCTGCTCACAGTTCAGTCCTGATGCAAGCTGTTGATAACTCAGTTTAAAGTACAGCAGAGGGTTTAGACATTAGAATTGAAGCATTATGGAGAAATGGATGCTGGTGTGTCAGTGTGACTGAGGCTGATGGGAAATGTTCCTGGTAATGAAGCTGTGATTCTGTGTGTGCTAAGGGCTATGGTTCTGCCTCATAGAGGATGCTGTCTCTCTCTCTCTCTCTCTCTGTGTCTGTGTGTGTCTGTGTGTGTCTGTGTGTGTCTGTGTGTGTCTGTGTGTGTCTGTGTGTGTCTGTGTGTGTCTGTGTGTGTCTGTGTGTGTCTGTGTGTGTCTGTGTGTGTCTGTGTGTGTCTGTGTGTGTCTGTGTGTGTCTGTGTGTGTCTGTGTGTGTGTTTAGGTTTTGTAGCAGACTCAAGCTGGGTTGGCATCTGTTGTAACCCCTGATAGTTAAACCATCAGCAGGCAAAGCACCACACAGAGGCACATACACACCAAGAGTCATAGTAAAGAACATTGTCCTCCCCTCCCCCTGCACAACACACCTGCTGTGCCATAAATCAGAGCACGAGAGGAGAAAGCCAATGGAGCGACTTATGAGGAGAAAGAGGAAGTGAAAGAGGAGGTTGAGAATAAACTCCTCATGTGGCTGTGAGCTGCTTATTATGCCACATGTCAGACACCTAGACACACACACCCCTGTCACATACTCCCACTGCATCAGAGCTGACACGCGCACACACACACCCCCGTCAGACTTTGGCTTCCATTACAACAGACATCCAGCACAACCACAAACCCTCTGTTACAGCTCCTCAGACTACAGTCACTATATTACCCATAATCCCCTGCACATTAATCACAACCCACCACACCTGCAGGACTTATTGGATGCAGTGGGTTTTACACATTCGTGATTTGAATATGTATATTGAATTTACATGTTCAATGATGATTATATAACCTTTACATTTCTGAATGCATTTCCATGTGTCCATTTGCTTAGATTTATTTAGCTAATAGCTTTTTTGAATTGCAGGAAATATTCAGTTAGGTATTCAGTGGGGTTTTTTTTTTTTGAATTGCTTAAGTTAAGATTTAGCTTTTGTAACAGCATCACAGTGGTTGTGTTTTCTCTCATGACGAGTGTGTTTCCTTTGTGTTGCTTGTTCTGAGCTGGTGGCCGTTGTGACCCAAAAGTGCCAAATTGGAGCGTGTAGAACATCATTCATGTAGTGACATTCTGTCTTTGTCACTGAGGGCTAATTATAAACAGCAGCCCTAGTCTGCAGTTCTAAAACAACATAATTTTCCTTTCTCCTCTCATGTCTTTTCCTTTCCTCTTTCTCTATTCCAGGGATCAGATGGGAAAAGAGGAAGTTCTCCTGCATACTCAGTAAGTCTGTCTTTCTCTCTGTCTGTCCCTTTCATGAGAAAAGTTGAAATGACTTAAATTATTTTGGAGGCATTCGGCTCAGACACATCAGCTATATTTAAAGAGACGTGACATGGTTCCAGAAACATCCTGCCTGTGCCCACATGAGACTTTATTTGTGCTTCAGTAGCTTCAAATGAAGCTTTGGTTAAGAGATATTAATATGAAGAAGACACGCACACACACACTGTTTATTTCACTATTTCACTTATTTCTGTTTTCCCTGTTTTAGTTTCACACTATTTTATATGTTAACTGTATATAAGACACTGATGATCTCTTAATAATCTTCCTGCACCATATAAGGTACTAAAAATCTGTAGTGTAGTCTGGTGACACACATGGAGGTTTCAGGCCAAGCCAGAGTGAAAACTTCTGTCTGATCAGAATGCAAAGATGCTGTTGGAAGCACACCCCCTTTGTGTGAGCTGAAAAGAGCAGGATATTTCTGCATCCTTTCCCAAGTGAGAGAGACAATAGGCAATGATTATTGGTCCAGGCTCCAGATTATACACTCTCACATTAGGGCTGTTCTTAGAGTCATTTAGACACGAGTGTCATTAAATAGTGTTTAAGGACACGTAATACGTATCGTCTTTGAGCTGATATTAAGAGATTGTTTGATTTGCCCTCTGTGAAGATTGTGAATTTAAATGTGGTACCCTGTGCTTGCCGAGACCAGCAGTATTGTGCTGAGTGCAGAATAAGATGAATATATTGAATAAATTCATAAAGCAACTTTGGATGTAATATCTCTCTCTTTTAGACTCCTGAAAAGAAGCACTCTGAATCATCACGAGGCAGGAAGAGGAAAGCAGACAACCAATCAGAGAGCAGCCAGGGTAAACTCATTCTCTCACTCATCTCTCTCTCTTTCTCTCTTTCTGTTTCTTTCTGGAATGTTCTTTGTCTTACAACTAACCAATTTCTCTTCTCTCACAGGGAAATCTATTATTCGGGGACCCAAAATTAGTGATTATTTTGATGTGAGTATCTGTCAGTTAAGTCCAGTGGATGTTTCTCCTACTCAGGTGTTGAAGTGGATGATAATGAACATGAAACTGCATTTGCATTACATTTAACTTTCATAGTATTGCATTATATTTCCTTGTGAAACAGCATACATAAAGTAGAATACTGTCGGGGATGTGATTTTATCCATTGTGGTTTGATGGTTGGATTGCGAATTAGGTGTGTATGGTGTTATATTAAAGTTCATTGTTACCTTGACCTTGGGTTTATTTGAAAATTAAAGTGTAAACTTTTGTCACAAGAGAATAACGTTTACAATAAGACCAGTAATATTTATAATAAATTATTAGTTTATTTCCTGTTGACACAAACATGACAATTATTTACTCACCCTATATGAGTTAAAACTGGAGTCAGAAATTAACCAGGGCTCAGGAGAAACCTAAATGAGAAATAATACATTTCTTAATTGATGTAATAATTACATGTATATGTATACAGTACATGTAGTTATATAACATTTCATTCAAATGTGATTTTCAATCCTCATGTATGAGGATTTGCAGCTTGTGAGCATCAGCAGTCATGGGTTGCATTGCAGTGATGTCAGCTCCCCCTTTGATTGATTGGCTAGAGGAGGAGCTGTCAGTCTAAAACTAGTAGATCAATGGTGGCGTTAATCCCGCCTTAATCTACATGACATTCAAACTGCAACATTTGAAAAAGCATGTACAGAACATGGAAACGAGCGGAGATAAACAGAAAGTACAAAGTAAAACTATGTGCACAAAATGTCAGAGAGCACCAACAACAGTGTAAGGAAAACATTTTTTGTGTGATTAGGAAAACTTTCCATCCGTGTCTCAAATTTTGTTTAAAATATGTGCTTGTTTTTTGATTGGTGAAATTTATCCAATACTATATGACACACCTATATCCAATAGGTGTGTAATTTATGTGCTATACGCATTGCAGTTGTATGCTAACAGAGAAATTCTTGCATATATCATTATTTAAATGGGAGGAAAAGAAGATTTTGTCAGTTTGATTAAATCTTAAGACCTTTGACCTCTTTCTGTAGTTTCAGGGTGGTAATGGGTCCAGTCCAGTAAGGGGTGTACCACCCGTCATTCGTTCACCCCAGAACTCGCATTCCCACTCAACACCAGGATCCAGTGTATGTCACCCACATTAACACGCAAAGAGTTGTGCCTCTCTTTACCTCACACTTTGTTTTGATGATGTAAAGTCCTGTAATTGTGTGTTTCAGACACGACAAAGCAGCTCATCACCCACCAGTCTGTGTTTTGGGGACTCTGTGATTTCCTCTAAACAGATGTCAGTCAAGAGTGTTCAGGTGAGACCCACAAAACACACGCAAACTCCAGATTGTGACTATAGTGTTGGCAAATGTGATTAAAAAATAATCAACAAAAACTGATAGTTAAACTATCATGGCAGACAGGAAAACTATTTACGTTAAGTAAACGCTTATCAACGCAAATAGTTTTCCTGATTGCCATGATAGTTCATCGATCAGATCAGATTTCATTAGGTAATTGTTTAAGTTTCAGGGATGTGATGAATATAGCATTGCTATATTATATAGAGGATATATAGCATTGCTAGCATTGTTATACATTATAGAAAAATACTAAACTACAAAATACTAAACTTGCGTTCTGTTTTTATTTACATTTTTCACAGCATCCCAACTTTTTTTTGAATTGGGGTTGTATAATAATGAGCCTTTAAAATATAAATTAAGCGCATACATAAATTGATTTACATGACACCGGCCTATATAATGAATGTGAGAGCGCAAACACAATAAATCATATACATTATATAAAAACAAATAACTAAAAGATAAAGCAGCAAACACTATCAATATAGACAATTATTTAACTTGCATCGCTATTTTTCTCCAAGCTCACCTGACATTCTGATACTCGTAACATGCCATTTCGTGCTTTGTGTTCATATTCTGGGCTCCTCTGCTTTTTGCCTTTGAGAAGATGCCATGGCTATGGTAGCTAGGGATGGAGTGCAGGTGCTTAGCAGATCTGACAAGCTTAACATAGCCTGTTGTTGACAACCATGTCCATACTTCCACACTTGGATATGCTCCTAATAATAACATTTATCTAGCAAGAATGCCTATGTAAAGTGTGTAATGCTAAGCTGCGATATTGGTCAAAAGTTTGGAAACACTTATTCATTCTTTATTAACATTTTTCACATTTTAGAATAACGGTTACCTCAAAACTATGAGATGACACAAATGTAACTTTGGGTGTTATGTTGTGACCAGAGATATTTGAAAAATTAAACTAGGCTATATTCCATCATTTAATGCAGTCACCCTTTGCCTAGAATTTACAAAAATGTTTTCTTGACATTTCATCATCCTGTTTCTTGAGGAATCATCCTGAGCAGCTTTTCAAAGAGTTTTAAAGGGGTTCCCCTCTATCTTATGCTCTTATTGGCTGCTTTTTCCTCATTGTTCGGTCCAAATCACACAACACCCTTACACTACATGCAGAAGTCCTGCATCTTCCTGTGGATGTTCAACCACAGCAGCAGATCCTCAGAATAACTATGTGAACATGAGAACACATTAATCTGGGCTGTTTCCAACATGAGAGCACATTAATCTGGGCTGTTTCCAACATGAGAATACATTAATCTGGGCTGTTTCCAGCATGAGAACACATTCATCCGCGCTGTTTCCAGCAGTCAATCACGTCAATTTCGATGTTTCAGTGTGTCAAGCACTGCGCTTGTAAAATGCTGTTTCTATTTAAAAGCTTCAATGCAAGTAAATTTCACCTAAGGAGTGGTAAATGAAGTCTCACCTGTATTTGCTTTTCTGATTATGTTTCCTCCTGTAGACTGAGCTGACAGTGGTGAAACTGGCCACAATAGAGAGCAATAAGAACCTGGACCTGGAGAAGAAAGAGGGCCGGATAGATGACCTGCTGCGGGTAACAGCATGACAATTGACAGCATGAGGCTCATTTAGAGCTAATTTCTAAAATTGTTCTGATCCTTGATTCTGATTGGTTAATAGCCATGGTTTATTCACAGCCGTGAAGGTTTTACCAAGCCACAGTTACCATCACTGCTTAACACCCACAGTCTATCGTAATTTTTTTAGGTGATCATGCTTAAGGCCCATTTACACACAGTAATGTTTTTCCACGTAACAATTTTTTTTTTATGTAAACTTCACATTCCTATGAACCCCTTCTTGATTAGAAATTGTTTACTGCAGTGATTAAATTATTTATTTTATTTGCAAAGACAGTTTTAAAGCTTTGCATTAAATTATGTTTCCAGAGAATTCATTTCAATGGAAATACTTTTGGTGTGACCTGTGATAAACCATGTGTTGAAAACAGGTCTGTAACATGAGACCTTTTTGGTGTTTTAGTGGAAAAATATTTTAAATAAAATGGATACAACTTCCGATTTTAAAATTTTTACCTAAATGTTGAAATTAACATGAAGATTTATACATACTGCATAAGCATCAAGTATGATAGTTTACTAATGTTAACAAATGGAACCGTATTGTAAAGTGCAAACATTTTGACTTCTTTTAACACCTCTTCTTCTGTAGGCAAACTGTGATCTTAGGAGACAAATTGATGAACAACAGAAGCTTCTAGAAAAGTACAAAGAGCGTTTAAACAAGTGCATCACCATGAGTAAGAAACTTCTGATTGAGAAGGTGAGAAACCCGGAGAACCCAAGAGCCGGTTAATGTAAAAATTATTTGATGATTTTTATTATCTGAAGTTTGCTGTGTAATGCCATCATTTTCCCCACAATCTTCGAACAAAAGAAAATGATGTGACTTCAGATGTCTGTGAAGGTGTCTGTGTTTGTCCAGAGCACACAGGAGAAGCAGGCGTGTCGAGAGAAGAGCATGCAGGATCGACTGCGACTGGGTCATTTCACCACTGTGAGACATGGAGCCTCATTTACAGAACAGTGGACAGATGGCTACGCCTTCCAAAACCTTGTCAAGTAAGACATTTAATGTCTCTAAAAAACTGTACGCACTCAAACCATCTAATGCTGTAACATGAGGTTGTTTCATTCTTGTGTTGTGTGAACCACATATTAACTGCCATATTCACTGTAGTAAATGATGTTTATGTATTCCGCCGTGTTAGTGTAAATGGTTTTTATAGTGAACAGTTCAAACATTCTGCCGTCATTTATTGACCCTTATGTTGTTTCAAACATGACTTTTTTCCACTATAAAGAAGTTGATCCCCACCAGGGCTGTGTCACGTTTAATTACATGACAAGCGGCAATTAACAGCATTTGTCATCATTAACAGCAAACCTGATATGATGCACGTTGACATGCCATTTTTAATGCAGTATAGTTTAATGTGGTGGTTGTTTTTTTTTTTTAAGAATTTTAGTGAAAAACATCTTAAATTTCAGTCTGTGTTTTAACTGTCAGATGGCTTCAGAAAATTTGGAATACAGTGAGTGAGTTGTTTTTATATTTAATTGTGGACCTCTGCAGCACCCATCCATTCATGTTCAGCTTGAACATTCTAAACTGTTGTATTCCACAGAATAAGGAAAGTCAAATGGGTTTGAAACAACATAATGGTAAGAAAATGGTGACAGATTTTTCATTTGTATGATTTTTTGTTGTACATAGCAAAGGTTGTGTTGTCTGTGTATATAGACAGCAGGAATGGATCATTCAGCAACGGGAAGAAATCGAGAGACAGAGGAAGCTGTTAGCCAAGAGAAAACCACCATCAGCCAGCAGCTCCCAATCGCCCAGCACAAACTCTGAACCAAAACAACGCAAGACTAAAGCTGTGAATGGATCAGAGAGCGACCCCTTCCTCAAACCCAGCCTTCCTCAGCTGTGAGTACCTGCCTCACTCTTCACATGGAACTGTTTCAGGACATTAGCGACTTCCGCACATTAATCCCATTAAACTGCTGAAAAATTACCACATTCATTTACTACTAAATGTACCACATCTGTTACCTACACAAGCAATGTCCTTCTGTGTTTCTGTCCAGATAAAAAATGTTAAATTAAATCTTTAATCAGCTGTGTCAGAAATATATAGTGGGGCTTGGATGGTTGTGAGTTTTCTATATTTTCACATAAATATGATCTAAACACCATCAGATTTTCACACTACTCTTAAAAGTAGATAACCTATTAAAATATGAAACAAAAATATTATTATTACTTTGTCATATATTGAGGATTATATTGAAAATATGTATTGAAAATTGTCCAATTTTCTGTAAAAGGCAAAAATATATGAATCTTTGTTTTCAGTATTTGGTAAGACCCGTTTGTGCAGCAATAACTGCAATAATGCTTTACATGTCTGGTAACTGTAAATCAGTCCTGCACAGCAGCTTGGAAAAGTTTTTGCCTGTTTCTCAGTACAGAACAGTTTTAGTTCAGAGTTGTTGGTGGGTTTGCTCACATAAACTGATGTCAGGCTGTATCAGGCTGTTCCACATTTCTGCTGATTAAGGTCAAGGTTTTGACTTGGCTATTCCAAAACATTCTTTGGTGGAATAACTTGTGGCATTGTCTTGCTGCATGACCCACTTACTCTTGAGATTAAGTTCAAGGACAGATGTCCTGACATTTTCCTTTAGAGTTTGCTGGTGTAATCCAGAATTGTTGATTAATGAAGGCAAGTCATCCTGGACCAGATTCTGCAGAACAGGCCCAAACCATGATACTAGCATAACCATTATTCATAGATGAGATCAGGTACTTATGCTGCTATGAAATGTTTTTTTTTTCCCAAACGTAACACTTCTCATTTAGACAACAACTTTATATCTTGGTCTCATCCGTCTACAAAACATTTTATTAAATGTTAATTAAACAGTTTTATTAAACATTTTATTGGCTCGTCTACATAAGCTTTAGGAAACCGCAGATGGGCAGCTGACATCATTTTGGAAAACTGTGGCTTTTTCCTTGCAGTCCTGCCATGAACACAATTGTTGTGTTCTACTGATGGCAGACCTGTAAAGAATGACATTAGCCAATGTGAAAGAGACCTTTTTTGCCTTGCTTAAAAGTTACCCTAGGCAGGTAGTTAAAGGCTATTACACATCTTGGTCGAGTACTCCAAGGGATGGTAACTGATGATAACTGAATTTCCTCCATTTGTACACAATTTCTCTGACCATGGAGTGGTGGAGTCCAGGATAGGTAACTTTTTCCGTTATATACTTTTGCAAATGTGTTGTGAACATCATACTTTGATCCTTGTTCGTTAAATTAAACAAGACTCTTACTCTCACCTAAATCTAATTTCACTTCAGTTTACAATCCTGGAGGCTCACATACTTTTGACACTCAGATATGTAAAATTGATCTGATACCCTGTGAACCAGTTTTTAGAATTTTTACTCAGGACTGAGAAGGCTTTTCATAAAGGTGTCCTTTTGGAGTAGACATGTCTGTATGTGCTCATATAAAAGCTCAAAGCTTTTGCTGAGGTGGACATTTTGTTTTCCTTCCCTCTCATCAAAGATGAGTAGCAGACATGGCCCCTCCATTACTGATTTCTAGGCCTTGGCCAAACATCTCATTTGACCGATGTAGAAATCGAGCTGTGCTGACCATGGCGGCAGTAAAAAGGCACTTTCTGCTTATTTGCTTGCTTAACTGCAGTTGCTTGTCATTTTGGCAACTATTTTAAATAAAATAGCATAAAGTAATTAAAAACCAGGAGGCCGGCGTGGTGCTCATGATGTAATAATAGAAATCATGATGTTCATGAAGTCATAATTGTTTTTTCAGAAACAATTTTTTTGTTATGCTGGCTGAAAGTATTTTAATATCCCAATAGAAGAGCTGCCTCTTATCAGTCAACTAAACGTTATTAAGAATAAGTGAACAATTTTCAAATTTGCAAAGTCATACAGTCTGTGATGGACAGTTGGTTGATGTGGCAGTTATGACAGGCAGGAAATCAAGTGTTCATTTCAGGAAGATAATATATGACTCAAAAAGGTGACGTGTAAATTCTACAGGTAAACGTTGTTTATAATTTATTTTACTCAAACGCCACTTTTTATGAAACATGAGTAGTAGCTTGGTGGCAAAACAATGCTATGCTTAGCTTGTTCTCATTGTGAGCAGGACACAGAGCTCACTTAAACGTGTGTCCAAAAACACTTGGAAGGCACAGGACCATTTCAGTTTTATTTTTCTACAATTTCTAAAATGGTCAAAATAGTAGTAATAATCATGGTGTGTCCAAACTTGTGATGTTTTGGGCTACTACTTGGTTTAAAAAAATGGCACATCATGATTTATTAGTAGCTAAATGTACAGTTTGAGCCAGTTTGATGACTTTGGTTAAAGCTGTAATCTGCAACTTGCCTGTCTATCTGTGTTTGAAACACAACAAATTGCAGGTTACTTGCAGTTATTTACATATGTTGAAGTCAAACTGATTAATTTCCTGTGAAATCCGACATGGCAGCTTGAATTGTAAATCATTTTTATAAACTTACCGTTGCAATTGAGAGAAAGGTAGGGAGGAGTTTTAAACATTTGATCTGTTATGTACTTGATTTTATTTTTAACCAAAAATTACTTTAACACTGACAGCAGATGTCTTAAATCAGAGCATTGTGACCTCAAATCTGTAATGTCACTCATAGCACCACTGCAGCACACCTCCATAAGCCATTGGTGTACAGCATAACTCTGACACACAGAAAACTGTTGTACTGTTGAATTTATGACAGATGCTGTATGTTGGAAAGCATGTATTTAACATTGTTAAAGCACATAACAGAAAATCTTTTGCATCACTTTTGTGGCATGCATCAAGGAATTTAGTTCTTACTGCCGGTTGCTATGACTGTCCTGCAGGCTAACGCTAGCTGAGTACCATGAGCAGGAAGAGATCTTCAAACTGAGACTCGGCCATCTCAAAAAGGTCAGTATAAAGCTTATCAATTTATTTAATACAGAATCATTTTCTGACCTTGATGCACAGTTAAAAGGGTTTCTAGGCTACTCTGTGCGAAATAAATCATTTCCCATTTTATGGTTTTCTTGTTCCATGGGAACAAAATGGTTTTCTGCTTGGTTACCAAATAATAAAAAAAATTAAATATTAGTAATACTTTATAACAAGTATTTGGTGTATAGTACAAAGAAATAATAATGAAATGAATGATTTTGTCTGTACCCTTTGCCTTTTAATGAAACTTTATTAGCATCTCCTGATGTTTTGATATCTAGACGTTTGTCTGTTTCCAACCTGTTCTTCCCATCATTTCCTGTCATCACTCATGTCATTAGAAGTTGCAGAGGAAATGATTTTTGAATCTTTTATTTGGATTTGTTTGTGTGTAGGAAGAGGCAGAGATTCAGGCTGAGCTAGAGAGGTTGGAGAGGGTGCGAAATCTTCACATTCGAGAGCTGAAGAGAATAAACAATGAAGACAGTTCACAGTATGTACTGAGACTAACATCAGCTTTGATCATTTAATTTATTTCATTAATTTAATTAAATAACTTGTTACAATTGGCTGATCTTTGTGTAAGTTTTTTGGAGTTAATATTGAAGTATTTTATTATTGATTATTATTAATAATAATATTATAGTATTTATTATTATTTTATTATTGTTAATGAACTCATGGATCAATGTCATGTGCTATTGTTATGGGTTCAGTCAATATTTTAAGAGTTTTCAGTAATGTAACTCTTTAATATCTATAAGTGAAGTGTTCCTGTTTGGTTTTGAATCTGTCTCAGGTTCAAGGACCACCCCACTCTGAATGAACGCTACCTGCTATTACACCTGCTGGGGAGAGGAGGTTTCAGTGAAGTCTACAAGGTATCTTGAGCCTTCATTCATAACAGAGAGCTGTACATGCTGACCTTTAAGAAATAGGAGGATGACTTTTTCACCATTCTGCTTTTCAGGCATTTGACCTAATTGAGCAACGGTACGCTGCTGTGAAAATTCATCAGCTCAACAAAAACTGGAGAGAGGAGAAGAAAGAGAATTATCACAAGTATGTTCTGCCTTTCTGATATTGTTAAAGAATTATTCAAGGTTAGATTAAACTGAGGTTAGATTGTCAACATCTGTGGCATGCTAACGATTATAAAATAAATCACCTCATGCCTCAGCCTATAAAATCATCACACTTACAGTGGAAGTCTGTAAGTCAGATGTAATCAACATCACATGGTTGTTTGTGTCTGTGATCTGTGTTTGATGTTTTGTGTTTGTCATCACTCTGTGGTATCAGAGCAGCAGGTTGTGTGTAATCACTGCAGTATTTGAACATTATTTTCCCGTCATGTTCATTTTATCTGAACTCACACACATGCTGGATTACACACATGCTGGTCCAGATTATTACCAACACTGTACTCTTCACTGGCAATCCACTGTTATAAGTGTCTGTACACTGTTATGTGTAGACATTTTGGTTGCTGCTTTTGTTAAGATGTAAATTTGACAAAGTAAAACAAACAGTAGTATCAAGTATACATAGTAGTAATAGCTCAGACAAGCTTTAATTTTAATGATCAAGCAATTACTGAATGAACCTTTTCAAAGTCATTTCCATATGTGTTTGATTCTGAACGTGGCAGTTTTGCAGGCTCATATTGTGGGGTGAGACACTGTGATGTGAGAGAGTATTTCCATGTCAATTGGTATTCTGCACAGAACTACAAATGTCTGGAAATCTAGTCCATCTGTCTCTAGGGAGGCTGGCTTGCCTGGGTCTCACCTCTGTTGCCCATGGTAACCTCTGCCTCTTGTCTGCAGACACGCCTGTCGGGAATACCGAATACACAAACAATTGGATCATCCCAGAATAGTAAAACTATATGATTACTTTTCACTGGACACAGACACGTGAGTTCCAGCCACTTCAGATTTACCCACAAAATATCAGAACTTTTCAGTAAATAGAATGAACATGGCATGATGTTTTCTGCTTCCTGCAGGTTTTGTACAGTTTTGGAATACTGTGAAGGAAATGATTTGGATTTCTACTTGAAACAACACAAGCTGATGTCTGAGAAAGAAGCTCGGTCTATCGTTATGCAGATTGTTAATGCTTTACGATACCTGAATGAGATCAAGCCGCCCATTATACACTATGACCTCAAACCTGGTAAACTAAACACGTTTACACAGGTTTTCTGTTTATTGCTCTGTTGCACTCAAACTCATACACATACAAAATGCTGCCAGTTTCTATGTCAGTGGTCAAGAGAGAACTTGTGAAACAATATTACATCTATAGCAATGTTGCAATGCAATAACACTGGTTCTGTTAAAGCCATAAATGGACCATTAACCAATATCATAGATCTACAGATAGTGGGCCTTTTTAAGCAGTGTTTTAAGAATGTCATTTAATCACCCCATCTTGTAGTCTGTGTAAGGTTTGTGTGTGAGACTTTGAGGGGGTGGGAATCAAGACACAATAAAACTTAAATTCAGTTCCAATACTACTTGGTGTAAGGTTTTTTTTTGTAATCAAGTAGGGTTATAAATGCATTTAACACCACATGATACTTTTTCTGTTTTGTTTTCTGTGTACTTTTCAATAACCAGAATTTCTCATTTATTTTATCATTTGTTTTGTGGGATCCATTAAGAGAAATGTTGTCCTGTCTTTGTGGTTGTCTGTAGGGAATATTTTACTGGTTGATGGAACAGCATGTGGAGAGATAAAGATCACAGATTTTGGATTGTCAAAAATCATGGATGATGACAACTATGGAGTAGATGGAATGGACCTGACGTCACAAGGGGCGGGGACTTACTGGTAACAGTCACACATGCAAATACTTGTACATATATTCCCCTTGAACACATGTAGCTCAATTGTGTCTTCCTGTGGCTGTAAGGTACTTGCCCCCTGAGTGTTTTGTGGTGGGCAAAGAACCTCCAAAGATCTCCAATAAGGTGGATGTGTGGTCTGTTGGTGTCATATTTTTCCAGTGCCTCTACGGAAGAAAGGTAAGAAACTATTCTTACAAATACATTGGGAAAATTAGTAATAGAGGTCTTAATTTCAGGTAGAAACATGGCTTCTGTTATGTTGCGCCATTTCCCCAAAATATTTTCACATTTTATTCTGACAAACATGACTGATTTGAGTGGAGTTTCTGTATTAGGTGAGCTAGGGATCTGGATTTTCTTGATTGCATTATTAGTGTGTCTGTAGAACTAGGACCTGGTTCAATTCCAATGACTGCCTATTAGATTATTGGCTATTTATTGCATCCCAGCATGCACATAAGCCTGCTGTGACTATGGTAACCATGTATTAATGCTGTGTGTGTCATTTTGAAGTGTGTTCAGTTGACACTTTTCCAAGTGATTTGTTCATTTTGAGTTCGTTCACTGATTTGTTTAGTGACAATTTCATCATATTACAGTAGGTCAATGCATTGACTTGTTATATAAATAAAACTCATTAGGCTTTAATAAAATGTGCATGTCTATAAATCCTAGCGTTTACCTAGCATTACCTAGCATTTACTTTAGAAATGACTAAAAAGCAGATCACTTCTTTCCAATGTGAAATACTGAGCATGACTACCAAGTTGTATAAAAAGCTTTAGTTTTATTAACGTGTTTGTAATTGTACTATATTAAGTCATTATGTTCATCTTTGTGAACAAGAATGACTCCCATTCTGTATTGAGTGACTGGCATGTCTTCTGCAGTTCAGTCAATCGGCAGATCCTTGTTCATGAACACAATGATTGATTCGTTCATTTCATTCACAAATGAGATCTTTCTCTCATTACACTTAAAACAGTGACTTGTTCAGTGAAGGGGCGTATTTGTTCAGTACTTGCACTTAGACGCTATTGGGTCGTGCTTTAGTCCATCTCTGAAGGCAGGAAGAAGCTGTTGAGCTCTGAATTGTTCAGAAATAACAGTTCATTCACAAATGTAATGTCACTACCACAAAAGCATTCAGGTCAAGTGTGTTTTCGACTACCTCTGGATGTGGTCGAAAGTGGACAAGCTCAGAATGTTTTAGATCCCATTTACACCTGTATTTAGCATCGTCCACTTGTGATACAATCAACCAATACCAGGTGTAAATAGGCCCTTAGGGTGATTACTTTTCATTGGATTTGTTTTAAGCTGTGGGGTTTGTGTTGTTTTTCCAGCCATTTGGCCATAACCAGTCACAACAGGACATCCTGCAGGAGAACACCATCCTGAAAGCCACAGAGGTTCAGTTCCCCTCCAAACCAGTTGCCAGCAATGAAGCCAAGGTCATTTTAAAATAATGTATAATATTGATCAACTGTACAGTATGTGGGTAGTTAACATGTCAACAGTTTCTGAATTGTGTATGCTTTACTACCCACATACAGGATGGTCACTAACAAAAATGTCAGTTCTGAAATTAATCTAATAAGCACGCTTCAATGCTGTATTATATTTTTATATTGTATTTTGCTTTAAAGATTGAACATAGAAACAATACATCTATTATAAAAAGCAAAGAAGTGATGGTTATTGACAGCGGCTCTGTGTTTATCTTGTCAGCCCTGGAGCTATTAACATCATCTCATTATTAATTCTCATTATTAATATCAAAACGGAGATCATGTCAGTTGTGCCAGTGTTCACCAGTTTGACATCTACTAGCATGTTACGAGCTGGTTTGATTTGTCACTTAGCTACAAACCACTGAAACGCTAAACATTTGATATTAAACTCTCAGAAATGCTTTAGATTATTTAGTCTAAACCCCTATCATAATGTCATTTAGTTTTTGTCTTTGCATCACAAATTATATGCCTAATTTATTACAGTGTTCTAATTTTGGCATGTTACCGGTTTCTGCAGGCATTCATTCGCCGTTGTCTAGCCTATAGAAAAGAAGATCGTTTTGATGTGCACCAGCTGGGTAGTGACTCCTACCTGCTGCCTCACATAAGACGGGCCAGCTCATCAGGAAACCTGGCACCAAACACTGCCTCCTACTGACAACCTGCACTGAGCCCTCTAACTGAAAGCCCAGCCGGACTGCGTCTGATCTCCCATCCCTAAAGCAGGGCCGGAACGTTTCCAGGCACAATAGGGAGAAGTTGGCTTCCTCAGGTTGAGGATGTTTGGATTTGGATTATTGTGCTGTTTCAGTGCAGATTTTGGTTTACAAAGAAAAGTGTTCAGAAAGAGAATGAAGAAAAAATAAAGCATGAATATTTAGACACCCTAAGAATGTTATGATAATGTCATTGGGGGATAATGTCATAATGGCCTTCTGAAGATTTAATAGGGCACAGCTCCTAGTACTTTGAAATGTGACTGTTGTCATTTGGTTTCTCATGTGGTTGCTCCTGAGTTCAAAGAGGGGACTGTGTTTCAATAAACTGGGTTTCAATAAACTGAATGATTATTATATCTTTGAGCCTACATTCAGAGTTACTGTAACTGGCCTGCAATGGTTTTCATCCTTCACTCTATAGTAATGTCATGTGGTTTCAGACAACAGTGTTAGCTTTCCTTGCTTTGTTCAACTAGCTATAAGAATGTAATTCTAGAATACAGAACGGCTACTGGCTTAGTAGGCCCAGGCAGCATACTAATGTTAAATGCACAAAAATAACCAAATGTAGACAAATGGCAATGTACAGAATCCTATGCAGGACAAAAATTGAAGAATCAACTCTGGAGAATTAATGTATATTTGTTGTACAGGACCTTAATTTCTGATTAAATAATAACAGATTCATTCTGTATAGAGGTTTTTGTCTTTTTTGTAGATTTGGTTTCCTGGTGTGGTTTTTGATTATTTATTAATTTTTTTTGCTGCTTTTATGTTGCTCTTTTAATAACCACTGTATAATGTCCTTTGTACAGTCCTGTTAAAATAATTATTAAAAATAAATGCCAGGAAGCTCAGTCTAGCGGTTCTTATTTAGTATAGCGATTTAAATTGCTGTTCTGGCAAGGAGTCTGTAGCGCCACCCACTGGGCTCTTAAAGAAAAGCTCTACCACTGTGTCAGCTTTACCAATTGCACATGCAGCAGTAATATGCAGTATGCAGCACATGCAGCAGTAATATGCAGTATGCAGCACATGCAGTAGTAATTGCTGACATTTTTTTGATGTTGAAGACGTTTTTCCATTTAAATTTTCAAAATGCCACGTGACTGTATGGGACAGTATCTTTCATACATGTTAGCATGTTCCAACAATTATTTATAATGCACCTTCTTACACTTCAACCACTACAGCAACAGTATATAGTGCAATGTATAAAAAGACAAGCAACAGGGAATAAATTTAACTAATTGATTCCAAACCTTTTAAATAGCCAAGTCTTATTGTCTTAGCAACGTAATATCCAACGTTCTTATTCAAAGAGTAACCAATTAAACCAACATTCTAGAGTTGGAGCTTTTGTGATGTTAGGAAGAGTATTCCATAACTTAGGAGTTTTAGGAGAAATGCAGCCGATAGAAGGCTGCTAAAGTTTGAGCATTATTACATCTACAGTATTTGATATACCTAATATTAGACTAAGCTAAATCTCCAACAGCTGAATCGAGTGTCCGAGCACAACAAATTACCTATACATACATGCATAAAGTCACTAGAAGAAATGCTTTCTGTCAGGTGCCAGTATGAGTCAAAGGTTGCAAAGGCTGTTTGTGAAGAAGAGAAAGTTCAACCAAAATAGAAAATTCTGCCGTGATGTATTCACGCTTGTTATTCCAGAACTATGACTGACTGACTTCAGTGGAACACTGAAGACACAATTTTAGTGACTGACAGCATCAGTCTCTATTCACTTAAATTGTATAGAAAAAGAGCAGCCTGAGCATTCATGTGATTGAACTATTAAACAACATTTGTTTTGGGTTTTATTTTTGGTGAGGCTCAACTTGAAAATTATGTATGTCGTACATCACTTATTACATCTGAGATCAAATGACACATCCAAGATAATATAATCGTGATCTGGCTATTTCGGTTCTTTAAACACACCTGTTGTTCAGGAGTAGTATAGCACGATGGGAGTTATCTGAGATAATTGTGTGCTCAGGCATTGCTTGAAAAGGCAGTATGTATCCATAGTAAAAACAAACGGCTGTTTACTGCAACTTCCAAAGAATGTCATTTTTGCTGCTAGAAGGTTATGGTGCATTTGAAACCTTCAAAAGATGTGAATGCATTTCATAATTGTTCTTAATGTCACCACAATAAGTAAACGGGAAATAGAAGAACATTACGCAAAATGGTAATTTTTTTACTAATACTGCACTTGAAATTGTAAAAGCATTAGTAATATTTCAACATTAATATTAAATCAAATGATGGCTTCACAGAGATCTCTGTTGAGCCGTAAATAATATGTAACCTTAGTGCACAACTACCAGTGCAGCTTTTTGGAGCTGGAAGTGGGGTCCCAAGGTGGGTCATAGGTCTTATTACACAACATGAATGGTTGTGACAACAGCATAAGGAAAAGTAATTCTTTGAAGCTTTCTAAGAAGATGTAAAAGGTCCATCTTAAAAGGCCAACTAAAAATGGTTAACTAAAAATGGATCAAACAGCTCTGAATAAAAGAGATGAGGCTGAGGACAGGAAGACATGCTATGATACTATGTGATACTATGAGAAAATAGCATTTTAGCAGATTTAAATAACAACTGGAAATTAAATCTCTACCCTCTGTGGTCCATTGTGGGTCATCTAATGGAGCCTGTTCTTTACCTGTTTCCACCTGTGGGTCAGGCTAAATCAAGCCTGTCAGGGCAAGTGATTATCAGAGAGGAAAGTCTCTATCTCTTAGTAAGTAATTAATCAATTATTCTTTAATTTCACTGAGTATCATTTACTGTAGGATTTGAACATTATATGTACTGTACCAACATTTTCCAACTTGTGGCAAAATAATGAATATATTTGTTCATCATGGATAAACACTGGAAATTTGCCATAAGATTATTGTAAACTAAGATACATTTAGTTACGTGGTTAAGGACTGAATTGCAATTCATTGCTTAAACTATAAATTAACTGATAAATGAGATAAAGTACATTTAGTTTAAAGAAAAGATAAGTGTTCATGTAAAACCGAAATATACTTCAAATTCAGCAGATGCAAAAATGCAAACAAGGCAAACTTTCCTTTAAAAACTGCTATTAACCCAGAAGAAATATGAACAACAGGACATATGCCCCCTGATTCTGCATCAGATGCTTCCATTAAAAAACATATAATTTACAGAATTTATATAACAACAGAATAACAACAGAATTTATTTAGGTGTGTTGTCAATCGCAAGCCACATTAAGCATTTTAGAAAAGTTCTGTCAGGGAGAAGAAAGCTCTGGCCTTTGAGAAGATGTGTGCTGAGGCCGTGGATGTGGAAGCCGATGGAGTGCAGGTGCTTAGATCTGACAAGCTTGGCATTTCTGTTTCTGGTGACCATGTCCAAATGTTCTTTGGTCTTTTTATTGATCTCAAACTATTCTATAATTCTCTTTGCTCATCACTTAATAAGACAGCTGCTAAAACAGCTGTACTAATGAAAAAATATGATTTTGCTGCAAGGGTTGCCTCCTGATTATTTTCTGAAGCTTACATTTTTATACTTTTTTATTATTTATTTATTTATTTATTTATTACTTTGTGCTAGTTCAAGTCATATATGTTAAACATAAATAGTCTAAATAAAAACCAGAAAAAAAGTTTTGGATAGCCCACGCCAGCAATAGCCATGGTCCTCAGCCTCCGTCGCTATGGAGATGGGGCCAGTCTGCTTTGTGATTGGGTGAATTTTCCTCATTGCGCTCAAACCACTGTCCAGGTATGTTACAAGGCTAATAATTAATGATCACGTTTTGTTTAAATGTTGTTTAAAAATTGATTCCTTTCCTTGCCATTAGACTCACGTGGTTTACATGTTAGGACAACAATTAGAACCCGACAAATGTTTCCCTCATTATCAGCGAAAATAACGTACACTTGTGAAATTAGGCTTGCTGTTGGCTACACCCCTGAATGTGTCTGGAAAAACAACACTATAACTTGGCCTAACATTACTACATAAAATTGCATTTAAATCTGGGATGAAGAAACCCCAGACACGTTAGCCTACAGAAAATAGGGAAAACGTGAATTTCTATTCATTTATCTTAAGTGTTTATAAGAAATTGGAAATCTCTCACTATTGGGGTACACTTTTTAAACCTTATTTTAACATAACTACTCTACACTATATAATTAACATTTTCTGTTCTTCCTCCAGATCCTGTCAAACGAGTCACCTCACCTGTCCGATTCTAGATACACCTGATTTAGCAAACCCAAAGGCACTTTTAAGAGCAAACCTCTATCTCTCTTGTTATCTTTTTCTATTTCTGTCCGTCTCTCACAACTGACAGAGTCGATCTGTCTCACTAACTATATTTCTATCTATCTTTCCAATCTATATCTTTATCTATCTCTCAGTCTTTATTTCACAAACTTCCCTTTCTGTCTGTCCCTCTCTGTCCTCTACTTGTCTGTCTTATCGATCTTTGTCAGTCTGTGTGTCCTTAGTCTGTCTGTTATAATGCCAGGGGGGTCTACAAAAAAGATTTGTCCCTTTTGTCAGGGCATTTTATTTTGCGCAAAGAAGATCTGTTCCTGTTGTAAAAAGGAGCAGCCTCTGAAGCAGCGCCTCAAGAAGAAGCTTTCATGAGAAGCAAGAGGAATGGGTGGTTGGTCATAAAAGGAACCACAACATTGCATCCATCAAGGATGAAGCCATTGTCATGGTATGTACAATTTCTTACATGACATTAAACTGTCCGGATCATCTAGGAAGTAAATTCAGTGATACCATTTGTGATTAAGTGAACATACCATTCCCAGGTCAGAAAGGCTTTTTTTTTGCCAATATATGTAAAGTTATTTTTTTCAATGATTTTATGTCTTTTATATCAGAACAAATTTAAAACTACAATTTTACTATCAGCTTTGAAGTCAGATTTAATTTTGATTTTGCGATAATGTTTTTAATTTAATGTACTGTTTTTATTTTAGTGGTAATAGACTTATGTAATTACATCTTAGCTATAACACACCACAGTCCTAAATTATCTACCACAGCAAAATTGGAACACCCAGCAAATATAAGTGATACCTGGAAATTCCAAATTCATTAAAGACAGGCATGCATTAAGACAGAATCACAGGAGGCTGTAGGCCTTTTCCTGAATAAATGATGAGCACCGCCATTAAAAATTCTAACTTCAGATCGGATGCTCTTCTGTTCCGGCCTCCACAGGTACCCATTCAAATAGCGCTCATCTGTTTTTAATGTAGCTAATGTCAGCAGCTTTGTGTATTCCACACACACATTAAACTTTGATTAGTGAGATACTGACAAATGACGGTCATTGTGACATTGCAAAGTGATGGTGCTATGGAGTTGTGTGCTTTTTAAAAACATTTCAATATGTTTAACATGAGATTATCAGCTCGGAATATACGCTAATTTGATTAAGAAACACTGGAGACCGGAAATGCAAAGCATCCTTCTGTTTAAGAGTCAGGTGTGACTTCTGCATTCAGGAAAAATGTTTATAATATATCAAGGGGATAAGAAATAACAAATGGACTGCATTCATATTACAACATTTATACTGTACTACTCAAAGCACTTTACACTGTACACATGGCAGCTGTAAATGTATGTGGAGCATTCACCCATTTGGTCATATAATCAAAAAGGTTATGCGTTATTTTCTATCAATAGATTTTCACAGTCCAATTTGACAGTGGTTACACAATCTTGCCAATGTAGGTGCGAAACCTGAGCAACTAATGTTGCAAAAAATTCTTTGATACTCTCATGGTGTCAGATTTATCTTTTTGCTGTTTTTTCTATCAACCTTTTTCCAGATTATGGCCACAATGATGGATTCTAACTTCTGCTTGGATGCTCTCGTGTTCTGGTCTACATGGAAATCCATGATAAAACAAGGTAAAAAGATTGACTGAATTAATTAATAAACTTTTAAATTTTAACTAAATATAAAAATGTGTAAGATCTGAAAAAAACATTTTGTTCTCCTTGTGTAAGATCTGTGGACTAAGGTTAAAGGACTTGTACAAGTTCCTGTATCTGATTCCACTCTCTAGCTGTGAATATTGTCTCTTTGTGTCCTACATTTTCAAGAAATGTACATGGTCTTAGGTGGCCACAGCTGAGCACTGCTTTCAGCTGCCTCAGTGTAGAATTCCAGCACACTGTAACAGAGGCAGGGATTCCACGCTGTCCAGACTCCTTCTAAAAGTTCTCCTTGAAAGAGGTACTTGTGTGGAGGAAGGTACTCAACCTGGAGGTTTTGGCAAGGGCCACACTGATTAATTTTGTCTCTTTAAGGCCATCTCCTATGATCAACTGAAGAGTTTCAACCATCTCTTGCTCAACTGTGAGGTCATTCCAAATGTCAGAATCATCAAGGTCATCTCACTGTCCTGGAAAACGTGCTGAATGCATTTTTCATGTTTGCTGCATTATCACAGATGATGTTCAACCTTTCTCCTGATTTGGTACTCTTCACATATGTGCTCAAATTCTTCACAAATCCCCTCTCCAGTATGAGAACCTTTGAAATGGTTGCATGCAAGCAACTGTAATTTTAACTGCAGAATGTCATCTTCAGTACTTAGTTCAGTACTCAGTGTGCCATGACTCCTAGAAAGTCTCTCATCCTACGATCTGACCATATATCTACTGTCACTGATACATTATCTGCCTTTGCTAGATTATTTTTTTAAATTCAACTTTCTGCCACTAGATCATCTAGCTTTGTAATAGTAATAGTTCTTCGACTAACAGGTGAGTGTTTGATGTCCATTACAGATAAAAAGTGAAGAGAACTTTCATGTTCAATTATAGACAAAGGCATGTTGCAGTTTATAATTAGGTCTGACAGTATAGAGTGTGTAATGTCTCTCTGCTGGGGATGGTTGCAGCTGTAGTGTGGTATCCTTGATTCAATGAATTGGGATATTGGAAGCTGATCTAAGTCAAATGTGGCCTTGGTGTGGAGGTATTCTTCATATCTAAACAGAGGGAAGAGAAACTAAATATATACGAAAACAAAATAAATACAAAAAATTTTTCATTTATTCATTGGATAGTTTATCATTACATAATAAGCTGTAATTTGAATTGACACATTGTGTTTCCACATTGTGTAATCATTTTACAGGCATACTAGTTGAATGAGTTGGCTTGCTCTAGGGAACGCTCTCAAACCATTTTGTAAGATTTGGCAAACTACAATTTGTATGACAGCTGACTTCAAAAACTTTTCTACCTGTCCACTGGGAGAGGTTTTACCTGCCGAGTATTGTGAAGTTTGAAAGTAACTGCACAGAATTTGGGGATGGGGAACTATGACTGTTTATTTTTGTTTTTTTGTTTTCGTATTTGTTGTTGATGACTGAAATTTAGTTTTAGGGTGAACCATCCATTAAACAATTTCTTTAATCAGTCCCTAAAAGAGAGCAAGCTTTTGGGAATGATGGAAAGAGCACAACATGTATGTCAAATTCCAGTTTACCACAGATTAACACTCAAAACATAGAGATTAACCATGAGTTTAAACTGCACCTGTTTTAAATAAGCAAAACATAACACTTGTTTAAATTGCACAGGTTGGAACCAGGATCCAGGGGCAATGATGATGAACTGATTACGCTGCACCTCACATCTGCGACCAATTGGAGAACACACGCAACCAGGCAGAGGTGAGGACCACAGAGGTGGAAGAGACAAGGAACATGCTGGTGGAGCAGATGAGTACTACGAAAGGGCAGGAGACCATAATGGATAGGCAGGTGGAGCAGGAGAGCACTACAGAGGAGCAGGTGGAGCAGATGAGCACTATGGTGGAGCAGAAAACCATAATGGAGGGGCAGGTGGAGCAGATGACCATTATGGAAGGGTAGGTGGAGAAGATGAGTGGAGCAGGTTTAGCAGGAAACCACTACAAGAGGGGCAGATGGAGCAGATGAACAATATGAAGAAACAAGGTAATTAGGACAGATTTAAAGAGTTACAGTTGGATTTTGTAAAGGCTTGAAGTGTTTGAACCATGGGTTACCCTAACGTTACTCGACTTCTAGTGCTTTTTCCCCATAGAGATTTATGCAGGTAAGGGCTGCATGATATATCTTTTCAGCCTCGACATTGCAGTGTGTGCATGTGAAATAGTCACATTGCAAGACGCATGATGCCAAGTAGGGGAAAATAACTCAAACACCTCATGCAATATTTTTTTTGCTGCATGATACTAAAGTAAAACTCACAAGGTTCTCAACTTCTATGGATAATCTACAAGAAACGTCCATTTGATATTACATAATTAGATTATATCTGTCTGTACTAGGGTTGTTGGAAAGAATTTTGTGAGTTTTGTGAGAATCATAAATTAAAAAATAAAATAAAATACAAAGCGAATGCTGAAATTACTGTTCCTAATTACTGTACTATTACTATTTTTTTCATACATGTATATGTCAGGGGCATTGTTGTTACGCTGTTAAAGCTAGGATAGATAATGTTAGAGAAACCAGTCAGAGAAGCTAGATTTTGAAAGTATTCAACTGAAAAATTCTACCTCTTCTATCCTTCGGAAAAAATAATTGAAATAAATCGCTTCCTGTAACCATCAGTGGGTTTCCCCAACTGCTGTTTTGAGATCTCTAGACAGGTGCTCTATATGGGATTTTGACTCATTTCTGGTCACTTGAACCATCCAGTGCTTTGTCTTAAACCATTTTTGGTGCTTTTTGAAACATGCTTTGGGTCATTGTCCTGCTTTAAGACCCATCACCTCTGACAGAGACCCCACAGGGACCCCTACATTGCACCCCAGAATTCTTTGGTAGCCTTCAGATTTCATAATGCCATGCACACAGTCAAGACCATCTAGTGCCTGAGGTAGCAAAGCAACTCCAAAATATCAGTGAACCTCCACCATGTTTGACTGTAGGGACAGTGATCTTTTCTTTTGAAGGCCTCATTTCATTTTCAGAATGATGTGCTTTATCAAAAAGGTCTGTGTTAGTCCTCTTTGTCCACAGGACATTCTCCCAGAATGATTTTGGCTTCCTCTGATATGTTTTGGCAAACTCCAATCTAGATTTTTGTTTCTGTGTCAGCATCAGAGCTCTTTCTGGGTCTCCTACCATAGCGCCCCTTTTCATTCAGATAGCGATGATGAACTGTGAGTGCAAGCAGTCACAGTTGTACCTTGTGCCTGCAGGTCAGCTTCAATTTCTTTGGAAGTTGACCAAGGTTCTTTATCCAGTGTTTGATCAATCCTTCGTTGCAATCTTTCATCAGATTTTCTCATTTGTCCAGGGATTAGTTAGCTACAGTGCCATGGGCTGTAAACTTCTTGACAGTGTTGAGTATGTGGAAACAGAAACATTAAGATGTCTGAAGATGGACTTGTAGCCTTGAGACTGTTCATGCTTTTCCACAGTTTTTGTTCTCAAATCCTCAAACAATATTTCACTCTTCTTTCTTTTCTCCATTCTTAATGTGGTACACATAGACACATAACACAAATGTGTTGTCAGTCTTCCCACATTTTAACTGATTGCAAGTGTGATTTCTATATTGCCAGTACCGAATGCATTGCTACAGGTAGTTTAATTACAAATTAAAGGAGCATCACATGTTTGAAAAATAATCATTTCTGAAGATTCTAAAAAGCAACCAATAATTTTGTCCAGTCCATTTTTGGAGTTCTGTATAGAATGTCTCAGATTTGAATTTATTCTCTGTCTTTTTGTGTTGTTCCAATGCAAACAATTTGTAATTGCATTCTGTGAGAAGTGCATTTATTATTTTACAGAAATTCAGGGATGCCAATATTTTTGTCTGTGACTATATATGTTGAAAAGACATCACAAGGTGCATTTTGTCCTGTTTAAATGTTTTTTTCCCTGTGCATACGCCTAAGAGGAAAAAGCCACAAAAGCGTAAGTGCATGTAAATGCAATAATTGATGCTTCTATCAATGTGCTGACAAAGATATTTTTACCCCTGGTTATTTCCTATAGTTCCATTGTTTATTTTTTGTAACTGCTACAGATAATTAGTCAGACAACATACCTTTAAAAATACAACTGGCTTAATGTGTCAAATGTGACCAAAATGAATTGCCAAGCAGTAGAGAAAGCAGCAGTGTAGTATTCTCAATTGTGAGCTGTGGTGCAGCATTACCATTACCATTACGTGGTTATTCAAGCAAGCATACCAGATTGTAACAGAGTAGTTTGGTTCTGTGGTACATGTTAAACTTTTGTTTAGTGATAAACATCACTTGTCATCCTTGCAGGTCTGGTCACTACAGATTACAGATTAGGAAGTAGCTTAGGAAGTACTGAAAATTCATGATCACATACTGTAAATACCAACACTGACCAATGTATATTGTATCAGTGAAACTCGATGCCTATTTTTTTTCTTGATAGGGCAAAGCAGAAATATTGGTTTACTGGGAGCCCTGTCCAATGTACTCTTAATTAATTAGGCATTATTAACGTTCTTTATCTTTGTTATATATATATATATATATATATATATATATATATATATATATATATATATATATTGGTTACATTAATTTCTTATTAATGTTTTGTTTTGCAAATGGTGGTGGTCCTTCATAGATGGAAAATGAAACTGTTATGCTTATTAAAGACATGTTCTGTAATTATGTGTGTTTCACAATTGTTATATGTTGGTTTATTGGGAATACCCAGTAAATAAAATTCTTTGTTTTAAGTGGCAAGGAGTGGGCCCATTCCTGGCAGCCAAAGATTCTCTTCAAATTAATGAGAAGTAAAATGTAGAATTTGAACTACATTTTGGTTTCTGTCTGTTTATTACATTGTTTCTGTGCTGCTTCTGAAGTCATGTCTCATCTTTTTGTAGTGGTGAAAAGGTGAAAATCCCCAATAAATCTGACACGAGTTTAGTCTCTAGTAGGATTAAACAGAAATTCACTTAATCCAACTCGATTTCTTTTTCAGATGTTTTTTGGAAACGTTTTATATTTGATTATTATACATTGCACTGTGTTATTTTATTACAGTTGACATAACTTTCATGATTTCATGTTCTGTTGTCTGTGCTTTTCAAGTTAGCCTCACAGGCCACTGTTAAAACATGCAAAAAATGCTTAAAGCTGTTCCTCTCTGCTGCTCACAGAGAGGAACATTTCAGGAAAACCGATGCAACAAAAATCTTCAGATCTTCCAGCCCATTCACCTCCAGTCCTTTTCGTATTAAGCTCACAGGGATTCTTCAATGTGCTCATCAGGAGCTGAGCTCCACATTCATCCAGATCTCAGCATTGTTATTTACCCCTTCACCACCACCAGTGTCTAGACTCTATGGAGGGATATTCCTTTTCCTATTACCTTTTATCAACCTAAAAAATAAACCTAATAAATCACATATTATTTTTACAACAAGTCACCTTCATTTATAGCGTGCCATTTAATACAGATTGTGTCAAAGCAGCTTTACAGTATTAAATAGGAAAATAGTGTCGATAATGCAAAAGTAAACACTAAATTTTCAGTTAAAGTCAATTCACTGTTGATGTCATCATCCAGCTCAATTCAGTTTAATAGAAAATACACCACATACATAATACAAACAAGCCATAAGGCTGTATTTAACACTGGTCGATGTGGTAAGTTCACTTGAAAAGCACTAACAGAACAGGGAATCAAGTTATTTGTCAACTGTAATAACATATAAGTAAAATCATAACATAATTTTTCTGTTACATACTATCTAATTCATTTTACAATGTAAGTGTAAATGTACAATGTGCTTAGAAATAAACCGCACAAATAAAATTAATACCATGAGTGAATGAACAAGCAGGGTAGGGTGTCTATGGTGGCATTCTATAAAATGACTAAAAAGCATACAGGTTTTAACAAAAACAAAAGTTGTATAAAATAAACATTTCAAGAAAAGGGATGAGTTAAAAGCATCATTTATATTAATGTAACAACATAAAAATATCAATTTATTGTTTAGATTTTTATAATGCATTAGCACAAGCTTACTGTCGATCTACCAGTTCCCATTTAAAGCTGCGTGTTTGCTGCGTAAAAATATTTGTCAATTTTTTTATTTGGTATGAACAAAATCACCAGAAGGGTTTATTGAATATGAAAATTATTTTTTTATCAGCAGGTTTCCTTGTTAAGATCAGTACACAAAGAAGCACAGCCTGACACCTGACTTTAAAACAGTCAGTGCTCATTTTTTTCAATGAAATCACAGCCTTTGGAAGTTAAAGCATCACGTGAAGCTATCATAAAAAATTATAATTAGGACTGACTACTATTTAAGACACTTTTAGGGTCATTAATGGATTTAACTTTTTAGGACAGACAAATTATTAAAAAAAATAACCATATTTAAGAAAGAATGTTATGTTTATCTTCAATGGTGCAGTAATATAACACAACAGTTATATCCTATTACACACTCATACCCCATGATACCTATAATACCTCTACCCCTATTCCCCATATCCTATAATACCCCTGTGGAAAAAAAGGCACAGACCCACTGCTGCTGCTGCACTGCAGAATAAGTGAATGTGGGAAAATGCAAGTAATGAAGAATTAACTTTTACATTTCTGCCTAAATGTGGTGAAAGAGGAAACAGCATGAGGTCACCTTAATGAAATTGCTTACCAAATTTCACGGCAATATGCCCAATAGACAATACTGAACTTTACATTCTGGTCTGAGGGTTGTGCTACAGGGAATATCATGAGGGTTGTGCTACAGGTCAACAAATCTGACAGGAATCATTGCCTGGGAAGCTTGAGAATGCACAGCAAATAACTTCTGTTTGTAAGAAATCTGTTTGTAACATTTGTTGTATACAAGTCAAAAACACAAGCTTGTGTTTTACACAAGAGGAAAGGTCACAGGGTCACCGCAATCACAGGGAGTCTCTCCTTTCCTTTCCTATACTAAGGTTTGTGCATCTTCAAGGAACATTCATGTGCTTACTAAATTGTTTGGCAATCTACAGACACAGTGTTATTTTCAACAATATAGAATGCATACAGACTTTGATGTGGTAAATCAATCAGTATAGTATCGGCAAATACACTGATACTGGGCAAGTCCATTTCCTTCAATACAGTTCTTTGTAGAGCTTCCATCTGGGAAAATACAGAAAAAGAAAAAAATGCAAAAGGTTAAGGATAAAAGGATAAGCAGCTCAGCTGTTTTAGAATGAACAAGGTGTGTAAAGCATCAATTAATTCATAATTTATTTGTGTAGAGTAACAGTAATGGGGATATTCCATCAACACAGCTATTGAAAGCTGTGCTCTCTTGAAAATGCATGGCTTGAATTAACTTTGACTTAATTTGAATTAACTTTGGCTCAAGCATTCCACTTAACATAATTTAGCCATGTCTAGTTTAACCAGGCTTGAATAAGCATGTATTGTACTTGTATGGAGTACAGAAGCAGCCCTGAAGAGCTGAGTAAATTTTAAGGCTTGTGTCATTTGCTACAAGCTGATTGGCTACTGAAACAGGTGCCATGGCTTATATTCTAAAACCAGCATCTGGCAAATTGACAAGTTGAGTTGCAGCGACAGCATCAGCCAGCTTGAGTCAAGCTGAGACGGGCCAGTTGACGTTGCTGTAACATTTCCCTGCAATGCTCCTAAGCCAGGCTTTTCCTTTATCCACCTTGATGGTATACCCCTGGTCTATTTTTGAGAACAAACAAACATACATATAAATAAATTAATTACCTAAATTGTGTTCTCTTCTTCATCCTCACTGATGTCTGGACTACCATGACTATGTCTGAGGCCACTTTGATCTTCTGCTTCAACATGTAGAAGGAGGAGGACCACTTGCAACCTTTCTGACACCTCTGACAGTCTTCTTTTTAAGAGACAGCAAAGTCCCTCATTTCCCTTGTCTACATCTCAAAAAACATTAAGGACAAGAGATAACATTAAGGACAAACTACATATTAAGACTGCTTCATGAGGCCACAGAACTTTAATGGAGTAAAAAGATTTCACCCATTCAAATCTATAAACCAGGATGGCTGGCATTTATATGTGCATCACTGTCATACTACCTGGCTACCTTCTGTATAAACTGTGATGGCTCACTGAGGCGACTTTATGCAGTGAGGCCAAAATCAGGGGAAAAAAGTGTTTTGTGTTGCAGTCAATGTCTAATAGCTAACATCTTTATTCTTCAATACAGTTGTGCTAAAGTAACACCTCGTGTCACATTCAAAAGGTTAAATTAAGATAAATTTCAGCTTTCATGTAACAGCCATAGTTCAACAAATGTCTCAAGCAAATGTGACACACTTTAAAGCCTTACTGACTTGTTACCATATTGAACAACTATATTCCCTTTTTTATTTATTATGTGCAAGCCAAATGACCATGGCAAACAGAGCAATAACTGTTCTACTCCATCCAAGTTCTGTGACCGAGACCGCAAAAAAACAAACGTAAATTTATACTGTAAATGGACAGGGTTTTCATTCAACTCACCCTCCTCAGCTATCTTGTTCTTGAAAATCACTGCCAGGCTCTTCAACCATGTGCAGTGTTGTACCATCTCCAACACCAAAATGCTTTTTCGTCTTGCAGTCGCATTGTCAACATCACCTGGTCATGCAGTTGTTTCTTGATTGAAATATTCGCTAAGAATCAACGACAGTCATATGTACACATAGGGTTGAGTTTTAAATGGCATTTATTGCTGTGCCCCAAGCCCAATCTTCTTAAAGGGACCTTTTGCATTTCTGAGCCCACAGAGCTGATAGAGAACAAAGGCTATTGGCTGAAATTTTTGTGTTGCATGCAGGGGGTCTAACTTTTGTCGAGTACAGTGGGGGTTAAACATGGTCTTCTGATTGGTCACTTTGTTTGTCTTAGGTTGGTTTCAGTCACATGGTCAAGGAAAAGATAAAAAGGGAGTTTAAGATATGCTCTGTCTCTTTTCCTTGGTCTTTTCCATGGAGCTTTTTTCCTCTTGCACTCCTCTTCTTTGTGCTCTTCTTTTCTCTGAGTGCTTTTCCTTGAACTCTGCTCTTGGACTCTGCACTTACTTTATGCTCTTCTTTATCTGAGTTCTAGGCCCAACTTCCAGCCCTCTCTTTTCTAATCTTTCTTTCTCTATCTTATGTTCTTTGTCTGCAAGGTAATATTCTCCACATACACTGTTTAAAGTTAATTGTATATGTCATTTACCATTATATGCATCTTTATTGTATTCATTTTACGTATCACTTCAGGCAGTAATAAACCAGTAATAAACCTATAATAAACCTTAATAAACCTATAAATTCTGTACCAACTAGTTTTGATTCATTGGTAATAATTAAGATACCATACTGCAATACAATATAGTCATTATAGCAATGCTCTCCCACATTTAGCTATCATAACTGCGCTTATTTCCGTCATTGGTATAAGTAGGAGAAGGGTGGAAATTGACAGAAAATACAGTTTTATACCATCTTGCTGTTAACATTTTTCTAGTCATTTCGGCATTCCTACAGCTTGAACCACTGTAGTGAAACCACCCTTACATACATGCACTTACATACATACTTTTTTTAATCAGACTGATACATAAGAAAGCTAAAAATGCACCCATAAACTAAACAAACATTACAACACTCAATGTTACATGCATGTTTAGTTCAGAGTAATCTATAAAGTAGAACTGTAAATAAATTCTTGTGAAGTATCTGAAAACTGACATACCACTGCCATGAACCTCCCACGGCCATATTTGAGACACAGTGCTCTCTCCAGTCAGGCAATGCTCCACCACAGCTACATTAATGTTAGTGGCAGAGTCTAGTACAAGACCATTGTATTTCTCAGTCTCCTGAAGAAGGAGCTTTTTGTCTTCTGAAGGTGGTGGTGAAGCTTGCTGCTGTCTAGAAAGACAGGAGGTACAGGTATAGATGTTTGTGACAGCACTGTCCAATAAGGAAAAATACACTGCACCCAAAAGAAATGAAAGCAAAGCTGCAGTAATTGAAATTATAATTCAGATTTATAAACAGGTAACCCAAAAGTCCAGTGTGTAAAATTTAGGGGATAACACATTCCTGAAAATAAGAAAATGCTGTGCTTTAATTAGAACGGGCAGTTTTTATCTAAATACAGTCCCCTTCCATGGAAGCCACCATGTTCCTACGATAGCCCACAACAGAAAACAAACACTGGCTCTAGGTAGGACCACTCACTTTTTTCTTGTCTGCCACAGTCGTAGTTCTACTACAGCTTGGAAAAGGAGAGGTGAGGGGAGTTGGTTGCAATCTAAAACCTCACTGCTAGTTACCACTAATTCCTACAGACTGGACATTTAAAGCACAGGATGCAATGGTTAAGCTTAAGTTCTACAAAATTATGTGCTAATTACATGTATTTTTGGTGGAGCAGGGTGCATACAGTAGCTTGAATATATCAACCTATTATATTACATAGTATATAGTATATATAGTATATATAGTTATACCATTCTGAGGGTAAAGGGTTTGCTTCCGCTGCCTCACACTAAGGTAAAGCCCCTCAATCGACTGCTGAAGTCCTCTCTGTGTGGTGCCTTGACTGACATGAGATGTATCTGGTGTCTCTGTAAAAGTAATAGTGACAACAAATTTACTGTTAAAACTACACAGAAACTACACAGAAGAGTTTCAGTGTTTGAATTTGTATATAAAACCCCCTTTAATCCAACTTCATTGAACTTGGCATGTGCACTTCCTGCAGGGAAACTGAAATACCCAACATAAATGTGGCAGAACATCTGATGGTGACATGTAGTTTGCTGTAATCCATAGATGATCAACCTGTTATCTTTAGCTGCTATTTAATATCAAACTGAAAATATCAGATAGTTGTGGAAAAGGATATTTGCCTTTTTTTTCTGGTCATGCTTACCGGCAGCTGCCCATTCCTTCACATCAGAAAGCCACTGTGACACCACTTCATCTGTGCAAAGTAACTCTGTTTTTAGTCCAGCTAGCCTTGCTGTTTGATAATAAGTCTGATAAACAGTGTTATACAATCAATCAGGACTTTGTATGATTAAAAACAGGCCAAGTGCACAAAACAAAATGATATACAAAACAATAGGTGACTTACCTTCACATATCTTGTGGAAAGAGACCTTTTTTGTGGTTCCCCATTGCATGCAATGTAAGCACATCCACCCGTGCTGTTTAAAGGAAATAATGAGGTTATAATCCTTAATCTAAAAACATTATGCAAGAACATTGGTCATATATTTGGTCGTCAGGGCACAACGTGAGAGGTAGCTGTTCACTTGCTCCACCTCCTCACCGGCGGTAGTCCCTGCTCTTTCCTGGTTCCTACCACTCCACTTAATCTATTAGTAAATGGTGGAAGAAATTCAGTTTAATTAAATGAGCACAATTTGCCTCAAAGGGCTTTACAATCTGTACAAGAAATGATTAAGCAAAAGCTACAGAGTATAGTGTTGCCCTGCACTTCAATTTCCCATTATTATCAATATCCCATTGTTTTTCTAATCATTATAAATGTACATATGATGCAAAAATATTATACATACTTCACACCTAGTAGCATGCGCTTGAGCATGCATCACACTGAGGAAAGGTTTCATTGTGGTCAGCTCCTGAAGAGCAGGAAGGACACTAGCAGCCTTCTCCAAGTATGGTCAATATTTGTAAGCCACATCCATTGCAAAGAGCTCCTTCTGAAGATACAGAGAGTAGGCAAATATCTCCCCCCTGTACATATTAAGGGCTTTCAGAAGGAATCCGTGGCGACACACAGCAATCTCCATCCCCTCTCTCTGTTCAGTTTGGAAGCCCTCCTTGATGTCTTCCTCGCTGCTGTCCACTGGGAGTCCCCACAAGTGACTTTTCCCTGTGTCTATGACACACATAACAAACACAAAAATCAAATAAAAGCAATGGTGTTATACAATATACAGCATTTATTCTCGCAGTTTGATTTTGGAGTAGTTGGCAGGCAGAAGTAGTTGAAATGGAAGGAAATCAAGGTCGGACTTGTATAGTTATATTTAAAACTTTTCTCACTGCTTTCTGTATGGTATTGACAAATCTAGACACCGCACTGTCTTCAGCCACAAAGTGACCCTCAAAAAAGCCAGGTTTATCAGAGCTGAGGAGGAAAGAAAAATCCATCCATTAAATATATAAATAACTAAATACCTTAATAAAAAGACTGGAACAAAGACCACCTTGTCTCTCTGTGAAAGCGGTACAGCTTTCTATTTCCATCTGCTGAAACAGCCAACATTTCCGGTGTGCAGGCTGGGCAGGTGAAAGGAGCACCACAGCAGAATTGGTCTTCCTCAAATGAAGCATATGAAAACTCTAAGAAGCTGCGCTGTAGTGCATCACCATTGATTTGTCCAGTCTGGAAGATATATAGAACGAAAAAGTATATGTGATGATGTCTGCTTATGGAAAGAAATTTTATAATATAGTAAAAACAAGCGAAGGCTTGTCTGGAGAATCCCAGAGAGATTACCTTGAGTTCCTGAAAGGAGCTCAAGAGGTCCAGTGTATAAAGTGTGGAACTGGTGACAGAGGCTGGCCAATATCCACTCCTAGGGAGGTCCTTCAGGTCAGGGGTCCACTGATGCTGGCATGTTTGACATACATATAGTGGCTGATGCAAGTCAAAATGCCCTTGGAACAAAAAAGTAAATTTAAAAATTAAATTTACAACAGTTATGTGATTCTGCAGTGTGAATGGTTAAGAGTTCATTGCACAATTTCCTATAATCCCAGCATTCATACCAATCTTCTTGAGTGGTATCACCAGAGATTATCTTACTATTGGGAGATCAGAGGGTCTGTGTTACTTAGTATGGGATAAAGCATAACGGTCAACTTGGATCATGTGTGCCTTCATAACCATCACAATACAGCCTTGACGTCATTGAATGTCTTTGAAGCTGTGACACTTGATTGCCGTTTAGGGATACCATTGGGATGAATTGGAGTGCTTTAAGCTGAGTCCCACCTGTCGCAAAAAGTCAGTGATTTCTCTAACTTAGGGTTAGGGTAAGAAAAAAACTTTTTTTGCCCCGGTGTAAACTCTAAAAATAGTTCAATCCAAGACTTTTGTTTAGTGAAAAACATGTTGAAAATTAGCTGACAGGCTGTCGATTCAATAAATGATAAGCGACTTCCTCAAAAAAAACTGTATTCAGCATAGTGAAGCCTCTCCTCTATTAAAAAAAACACATTAAAAAAGTAATTATGTTAAAATAAGGTTTAAAAAGTGTACCCCAATAGTGAGAGATTCCCAATTTCTTATAAACACTTAAGATAAATGAATAGAAATTCACATTTTCCCTATTTTCTGTAGGCTAACGTGTCTGGGGTTTCCTCATCCCAGATTTAAAGGCAATTTTATGTAGTAATGTTAGGCCAAGTTATAGTGTTGTTTTTCCAGACACATTCAGGGGTGTAGCCATCATTTCAGATGTGCAGGGGACAGAGAAGTCAAATGTAATAATAATACCATAATACTTTTTTGTGGTTAAATTGACAGGTTTTATTTTTTTCTTATCTCTTACTTTTAATTGGCTAAGAGATCAAATCAATCAACAACCAATAGTTTGTATTCTATGATATTTTTTCCCTGTATTTTTTCCCATTTGTATCACAGGATAATGCAGAAAATATATTTTATAGATTCTATACTGTAATAAATGCTATGTCAACAGCACTGCATTATTTATATACTTTATTGATTACCTGGAGATGATCACATACCATATATGTCATATAGCTGGATGCCTTTGTCCATATTAGGGATTTCCTGGGATTCCGTCATTCATACTGACATAACTTAAACTACAGTTACATTATATTGCAGTTAACTAGCCCCGTTCAGCAAGCCTAATTTCACAAGTGTACGTTATTTTCGCTGATAATGAGGGAAACATTTGTCGGGCTTTAATTGTTGTCCTAACATGTAAACCACGTGAGTCTAATGGCAAGGAAAGGAATCAATTTTTAAACAACATTTAAACAAAACGTGATCATTAATTATTAGCCTTGTAACATACCTGGACAGTGGTTTGAGCGCAATGAGGAAAATTCACCCAATCACAAAGCAGACTGGCCCCATCTCCATAGCGACGGAGGCTGAGGATCATGGGTCTCGCTATCGAAAACTTTCTTTTCTTTTTTCTTTTCTTCTGTTTTTTATTTATTTATTAACATATTACCCACAGAGGATACATACAACACAAATGTTTAAAAGAACAATATGGCTTGAACTGACAAGCAATAAACAAACAAACAAATAAATAAATAAAAATACAAAATACATAAAAAACCCTTAAAAATGTAAGCTTCAGAAAATAATCAGGAGGCAACCCTTGCAGCAAAATATATTTTTCATTAGTACAGCTGTTTTAGCAGCTGTCTTATTAAGTGATGAGCAAAGAGAATTATAGATCAATAAAAAGACATTAAAAAAATAAGTGTGATACTGTTTATTAGAATTACGATTAGAGTTACAGATGATTGCATTAATGAAGAGATGCCCAACTTAAATTGAAAAAGTAAACAATTGCAGGGATAGTAATTATGAAGAATTATAGCAAACATCGTATTATCAAGCACACTTTCGTAGTATGTGTTCAGAAAAGACGAAGATATCATTAAATGAAAATCAGCGGCGGGTAGGTTTAGCTGGCATATTCACTATAGTAAACGGTCGGTAAGGCTCATGCTACTGTAGTGTTTACTGCTAGATTTGACACACCAAATCGATTGAAAAACGCCATTTCTTAGAACAGAAACAGCTGCATTTAAGCGATGGCCGTATCACAACTCTGCAGTCTCGTTAATTTACCCGGGGAATACTATATTTTTGACTGTAAGCACTGACGAATATAATGCAATAAAAACAAGGATAAAATCTCATAATTACATGTTGAGTAAAGTATCACTTAAAGTAAATAACAAATAAAAAAACTATAAAATATTATAGTTAGTTAACAGACCTTTATCACAGTGGAATTGAAAGCCGGAAGTGCTCCTCCAAGAGGCGTGTAGATTCTTCTGGGTTGGCTAGCAAAACAGTGGTGCTGGTGTTATAGATTAACTGGGGAAATGCGATATTGTACGGAGCAGAGACAAAAACTTTCCACATTATTTGTAAATGTTTATATCATTATTGAACTTTGTTGTTACCTTAGTCGCTGTTTCAATACATTAGATCCTGTTTAAGGCTAGTTTAAAGGCTATGCATTTTCTTGTCGCGACAGTCAGACCACGCCCAGATTATTTTGTTACGCTTGTTTCAATGAAATTTGCTTCTGATGACAATTGTAAATACATTAAATAAATAATTTACTTTTATTTATTTCTTTTCTGTGCGTTTCTTTGCAACGCATGCATATGCAGATTTTATTTTAATATTGCCTAATTTGTTGCTTAACTTAAGGCAAGCAGCAGTATTGATGTGGCTAAATAGATGTTTTGCTAAATATTGCTACAAATGAGTTCAAAAGCATACATGACATGTCCAAAAGAATGATCAAGAGTGATAGCTACAGTTATGCATTTAATTTCAAAATTAGTAACACACAGGTAGGATACTGTGAATTGTCCAGATTATTTAGGGGAATGCATACATAGGTGTTGGAAAAAAGAATGCAGAACAAATGCATCACATGCATTTAGGACAGCTGTATTTGCCAACTGTGGAGGGTCTGCTCACAGTCCCAGTGATAACACAGTCCACATTCTGTACATTTAAACAAACAATAAAATAGGTTACATGTTACTGGGGAACATGTAACCAAATGCTACTTTGCACATGAACGGCAAAGTTGTGAAAGGTTATCTATAATATGTGGAGAAAGTCATATCATGCCCACACTTTAGAAATAAAGGCTGTCTAAGCTATAAGTGATGTAAACGATTCATTCTCACCAGTTTCTCTTAAAAGCTTTTTTAACATGGCAATGGACACTGAGCTATCTGAAAGAAGAGAGGTGGGTCATGAACATTTTAATGTAATATTAGTAATATAATATTGATTTAGTGCAGTAGACATTTTTAATTATTAACCCACTTTCTGATGTGCTGCTCCATGCCAGTAAAATCTAAGAACGATGGCATGGTGAGTTTTGTCAACTTGTCAATGTCTTCCAAGAAGGCCTGTGAGGTATTCCACAAAGATATTATGTGCGTTGTCGGACTAAACTTTGTCCATGCGCATTCAAAAATGAGGTAGAAGACACGACTAACGTTTAACAATTTATTTATGACCAAGTACAAAAAGCCAAGAGTAAATCCAGCGCTGTATACATGAGAGCTCTGCCTTCCTACTCTAACACTCTGCTTTTTTAGATGTTTCTCCAGCAACGCCCTCCTCGCTGTTATCTGACTCCATTCTTCCACATCATCCGGCAGTCCTTGGCGAGTCACACCACTTCTCCGAGAACAGCTGCACCCTACAAATCAAAGCACAACACGCACAAAACACCCTATCCTCCTCTCTATCTGACTCCTTCCCTTCAGACATCCAAGGTCACCCGCCCGTGCAAGCATCAACCCACGCCTCCAACTGAAACATTTCATTTTCTGTAACATCTCCCTTTTGTCACACAACTGTCTTTCTTCTCAGGTCAGAGCTCATAAGCAAGTTTAATAAATCAGTTTTCATAAAAACATCAAGTGATTAATATAAAATGTATAAAAAAAAAACCATGGTAATAAAACAATTAAAAAATATACACTCCACAGCGTCCTCAGGTGACTTTAGCCAAATGATGACTCTTGTCCTGTTTTCTCCTGCAGATGTAGTGCAGTTCTCTATCTGATATAATCATGATATTGAGTAAAGGTTTAATTAACCTTTTTGGTGAGACCAACTTAATACACCCTTACCCTTTAATGTGAAATTTTCACATTGTCTCAAATTGTAATAATGTAATGTAAGCGCTCCTGAGCAGATATCAGAATATTGGTTGTCTGACAAAAAGTGTTTAATTTCTCTAACCTTTCTTGGGTCCATTTGGCAGCTCTCTGCCTCAGTGTGGGCGAGGCCCAGGCACGCAATACAAAGCTCGTGAGAATAAAGCGAGACAACAGTAGCCATGCCGGAATGCAGCAAGGAAAACACTTCGTCGGCGAGAGTAGATCAAAAATCCAATAATAAAGAAATCCAAGCATGAAGGAGAAAGATTCTGAGATAACCATAACCATTTTACAGCACACTGTATACTTCTGGCGAACCCCTTCAGTATTTGCATTTCTAAACTGTATTCCCCATACTTTCTAAAGGGATTCCCCATAGCGTCTATGGAAGACCAAATGATCTAACTAGTCAGAATGCAGTGGTAGAGCTCTCTAAATGAATTAAAGGGCTCTATAATTGTAATTGTTACTAGTAAAAATGAATTTTAGAGCTCTCTAATTCAGTTGTAACTAGTAAAAATGCAATTACGAGTAAAGCTTGGAACATTAAAAAATAATTTGGTCCGCTACTGACACAATGTCTCGTTCCCATCTCTCAGGAAACTGAGGTTTCGATGGTAACCGAAGACGTTTTGATTCAGTAAACAAATGTCCCAAGTTAACGCGGGCGCGGTTTGTGAGCTTGCCACTAAAGTGAAGTCCTGTCTAAAGTAAACTTACTGACGAATGTTCGCGTCCGTGAATCTGCGTCAAATGCGCAGCCATAAACTCTGCACAGTGAAAGCACTTTATATGCATACCAGTGTATAGAAATGGCGAAACACGTTTTAATCTTTGGTCTGTGAAATATAGCATGTGACAAATCTGTCGCCGTCTTAACATCTGCTGGAAATCCAGGTAAACATATTTGCGTTAACACGCATGCCCCCAGATAACCCAGTTGATCCATAACACTGGCACATCGGGTGACAGCCTCTCTGTTGACATTGTCAAAATTTGGACAAGGGATACAAGTCCTTCTTCAAAAAGTTGTAGTTTGTCGATTTACCCAATTTGAGCAAATACACTATGTCTGCGGTAAGCCGTTTCTATTCAGTTTGTGCAGTCTACAAAGAAATAAATGCTACAGCAAGCCTCCTTTCATGTTATCAATCGTTCAGAATCAAGACTAACTTTTTAACTTTTAGCAGGATAAATTTAAAGTTAGCAGTTGCTCAAAGGCTGTGATAACCAACCTCCTTCCTTTGCATGCAGTGTCAGATACAGTGAATGGACAGGTATTAATACAGGCATGTTGCTGCCGGTCAATGCGAAAGAATGAGGAGCCCTATAAACTACAGGTTGCTAAATGTTCGGAAAGTTTAGCCTAAAGTCTAATCCCTACTCACTGAAACAACATTCATTAAAGACAGTTTGTGCTCTCGTGTTCAGTATTTGGACATACATTTATTGCAGTATAGGTTGGTTGCAGTATATTGGTATAGGGGCCAGTTCTGGTTCTTTGTATCTTAAGATGAACAATGACCTCACCACATCCTTTAACATCTATTCCCCATGCTTGACCATGTCTAAGATGAAAATGACCCCATATAACCTGTTTTCTTCAGAGAAAACTATAAACTAGCTATACACAAATAGAGATTAAAGAAATGCACAGGCAGCAATGTAGGGAATGCAAAGATAGTCTTTTTCTCCATTGTAGCTCTTTCATATTTCATTACATTAATTCATTAATTCATTTTGCATATTTAAGCTTGGTGCATCTTGGTTATGAAACATACAAGGACCAGTGACGTTTGGTTCACAGCACACACAACCATACACAAAGGCTTAAAGCAACTTGACAAAATATTACATTGTAGTGCCCCTGTTGAGCAATTCAGTGAAACTGTTCTTGTCTTTAAGTCTCCAGTGAGCAAACCAAGGCTTTCTGTGGTAAAGAAAAACTCAGAAAAATGTTATGGACCTTAATGGTATATAGCATGACACACACAAACTACTTTTATGGCACTTTTTTGTCATTTTTGAAGCTGAATTTCCAATAAACTTTAATTGCATAGCACCTGGAACATTGTTTTCCACAAAAGAAGTCATACTGGCTTATTGTGTTTATTTATAGTGGTAATATTGCACAACAGACTGTAGCTTTATCTTTACTGTGCAGATAGACTTTAACATTGCATACACAAACTATTAACATAGTTGATTGATTTAGGAATGTATAATTGCATTTAAACCACTGAAGATATTAATCCTTAATAGACTGAATCCACTTACAGCCACTAATCAAATAAAAAGTCACCTTTTCCTGGAGTTACAATATAGTTCTCTCTTAACCAAGAATCCACCATGCACCATGCAATCTATTTGTCCATTATTTACCGCTAACTTTACATCTCCTTTTCTAAAAAAGATAATTTTAGGTATTTTTAGATATCTTTTAAATGTTTGTTTTATGAACACCAGTGACCAATTATGTGCTACATTTGTTGCACTGCAGTATATTAATCAAATGCTGTTGATATCTTATGTTACACATAAGGAAAATCTACATTAAATATTATGGGGCAGTTGTGGCCTACTGGTGAGTCAGGCTTGGGATCAGAAGGTTGCTGGTTCGGTTTCAACGCTGGCAGGTAGCAGCTGAAGTGCTATTGAGCAAGGCACCTAACCCCCGATTGCTCCCCGGGCGCAGAGGTGTGCTGCCCACTGTTCCAGGTGTGTGTGTTCACTCCTCACCAGTGATGGGTTAAATGCAGAGGTCACATTTCGGGTATGGGTTACCATATCTGATAAATATGTCACTTTCAGGTGACCATTATTTTTCTTTATTACCCATGACAGGTGTGCATAATTTTGTCCTATGTCTTTGGTTAATAAATAAAGTATCCAATACAACAATATAGATGAATATACACAAAATATAAAGGTACAAAGAGAACTTTTAACACAACTGTTGATGTGATATATCTCAACATATACCTCTATTTAATCTTAGCATTATTCAGACATATCTTACTGTAACACTATGTGATACGTGTTTGTCACAATCACAATTTATGCAAAGTTCATAAATTTTAAAACAGTGTTAATACATGACAATACATACATCACCAGTCCTTATTACACAACAGCTACGAAATTATGCATTTTACTGTGCAATCACATGGACAACATTAGGTTTAAATAGTTATTAGATAATAATATATTACAATATTTACTCCTTGTATTTTTATTGCATATTCAGACATATTGTAGTTCCCTTTAAAGGGAACTCGAAACTGCACCTGGTTTGACACCATGGAGAACATCTTTGGTATGACCTGTGTCTAACTCTCATGTCTAATCATGGCAATCGAGTATTTCAGGGCATCCATAGAGCATGTCATTCGCTTTTTTTCGAGAGCTTTGTTGTTCTTGTGTCAAAGCGTCTATGGACCCAGCCATGAACAACTTCAGAAAATGTGTGCCTCTATGTCAGATGTTTTTGCCCAGAGGTTTCGTGCCTGAGGAAACAGGTTAATTCTGTGTCTTTTGCCTTGGGTGAGGAACTTGCATACTTAGTTTCTGAGCTATTTGGCATATCTTTGCTGATGTTGGTTCGGAAAGCTCAGAGCAGTGAGGGCTCAATCTCATATTTCAAATATACTTCACAGCAGTCCAAGTCCTCATCTGATGCCCTGGCCCACATATGTCTGAGAACTGGAGGCAGGGCCAGAAACCTACCCACCCTCCTCCCCTACAGGCAAAACACAGGGAGTTTCACCCTAATCTATGAGGAGGATGATGGAGTGGAGAAAGGAAATGGTGTGTTGGGCAGTGGCAGCTAGTGCTCAACTCAGATGTCCACCACCCCCCCATAGAGGTAGCCCTATGGTGAACATCTCCCTGGGTGTCTAGTGTACATTTATGCAGTAGCATGAGAGAGTTCTTTTCATCACCACCACTGGGCAGCTGCTCCCATTGGCATGACAAAGTTGGTAATAAACTTCCCACAGCATCAAACCAAATACAGTGTTGAGTTCCCTCAAAAGGTAATGTGTCAGTTACGTATGTAACCTCGGTTCCCTGAGAAAGGGAATGAGAGACTGTGTCTCATTGCCATGCCTCAGGGGCCCTGTCTAAGTCTTCTTCAGACAAATAAATTAATGACATGCTCTACAGATGCCCTGATATACACGCAGGTGCACCAGATGCACATCAAGCACTGCTGTGGTGCAGTTAGATTGGCTTGATTAGACAGACAGTGTGGCGTTCCCTTTCTTAGGGAACAGAGGTTACAAATCTAACCAAGCTGATTTTTAAAGAAATGTTCTATGTTTAAAACACATTAAGGCTGTGTTGCAACAAAGTAAAATGTTGACTCATCCCTTGTAAACGTAAATAGGACAGCATGTCACAAGAACAAGGTTAAGACATTTAATGTCATAAGAAGAAATATGGTTCTTCAGTTTGAATTATAGCTCAAGGAACTCACCACCTCTATGCTCTGGAAAGTCTTATTTGATTGACATTCTAGAATGCAAGCCTGGTGGAACGTTCTGTTTTACCTTGATTTACCAGAGGGATCCCCTGGTTTAGTAATCTGGAATGTCCAGCTAATACTGTTTTCACATATGTTTTCCATTTTCATTTTCCTACAGACTAACTTACATTTACAATACTTAATTTCCACCCTGCAGGCCCTCTATAAATCCTGGCCAGTCTTTGTATTTAATTAATCAGGAAGTCGATGTCTGACCTGGTTACAGCTGGATTAGAGATGACCATTCTGAAGAAGTTGACCTTATTACTCTGAGGCTGGTAGCCCACCATAGTTGTCCTGCACTCCATCATAATTGCCTTTATCTTGGGGGCAACCTGGATTTAATGCCACAGGAGAACAGTGTTGAGCAGGTAGTTCCACAAAATAAAATGAGCATTTTTTTCCAAAAATTCATATATAAATTCCTTCATATTTTATCAGTTTGTGTATACTTGGATAGACTCTTTGAGTAGCTCACGCTGTGGAGCATTTGTCTTTTCTACTCTCCATTTTGAAGGCCCTGCAGACTTGAAGAAATGTACCAGAAGCATACATTGGTGTGCTGAGGCTAAGATGGAATGAAAGACTGCTGACTGGACAACACAGATAGCTTTACAGATTTACAAATAATAGAATTTAATTTACACAAAATAGAAGAAATTATCCAGCAGGTGTTAGCAAATGTATTTATTAACCAAACTTTACATAACTATTTTCTGAGTTACAAAATTCTCTGTTCATTTTGTGGCAAAGATTATTTGTCTTTGTTATCTTAAAGACAATATTACTGTTTTTTTAAAGTAAAAATTGTTCATTTTCAACATTTTTCTAGCCAAGTTATCGCCACATTTACACGTTACAGGACTGCACTGGACAGCAGTGATTTGACAGGTTTAGTAACACAATGATGGGTAATGGAGTATGCATGTAATGTGCTTTCACTCTGTTCTCCTTTAAACACCATCTCATATCCTTTGCAGTTCTTTATCTTGTGATAAAGATACTCAGACAGCTACATGTCTGTGTGTTTCTCGAAACCAATGGTTCCCTGTTAAACAGGTAAGATCCACAACATCAAAAGGGACATTTTGCACAAAATAAACTTCTTGCATGATCATAACTACTATTGCAGTAAAGCTTTCATTTATCAGTTCAAAAACAATGAATACAAAAATACTCCCTATGTCCGTTTAATTGAAGGTCCAAAGTAATTAAACAAAGTTTTTCAGCTTGCATGTAGTAATTTCAAGGAAGAAAAAGGAAAAAAAAACAGCATGGGCAGCAATAAAGGCACCCTTCCTTAATATTTGGTTGCACACCCTTTCGCAGCAATGCCAGCCTCCAAGTATTTCTTGTAGCCATCTATAAGCTTCTTGCATTTCTCTGCTGGTAATTTCCTTTGCTCTTCCTTTGCAATTTGTTCAAGCTCTTGAATGTTTGCAGGGTTCTTTTTTCCAATGGTAGATTTCAGCTCACCCCAAAGATTTTCAATGGGATTGAGATTAGGACTCACTGCTGGCCATTTTAAAACAGTCCATTTTTTCCTTTTCAACCATTTCTGCATGCTTTTGGATGTGTGCTTTGGGTCTTTGTCTTGCTGGAAGACCCATGATCTTCGACTCAGACCAAGTTTTCTTACACAAGGTAGGACATTTCGCTCCAAAATCTCTTGGTAATTTTCTGATTTCATGATTCGTGTGATACAGCAAAGCAACCCCACAGCATCATGGATCCTCCACCATGCTTAACTGTTAGTAGGGTGTTCTTTTCCTTATAAGATTCACTGCGTCGTCTGTAAACAAACTGTTGGTGTGCATTGCCAAAAAGCTCTATTTTTGTTTCATAGAACATTTGTGGTTTGTCTAGGTACTCTTTGGCAAAGACCTGTCATTCGTTTTTATGTGTTTTCTTCAGCAATAGTGTTTTCCTTGGCCTTCGCCCATGAAGCCCTGCTTGGTTTAGTGTACACCGTATAGTACTTGTTGAAACCATGACCCCAAACTGTTCCAGGTTGGCCTTCAGGTCTTTGGATGTTAGACGTTGTGTTTTTTCACCATTCGCACCAACCTTCGAAGAGTTCTTTCATCAATTTTCCTCTTTCCCCTACGTCCAGGAAGGTTTTTCACAGTTCTATGCTTGGCAAACTTTTTTTAAGTGGTAATGTGATAATTAGTAAAGAACTATAATCTTACATCTACATGAAGCCGCATGTTTTATTTCTTACAGATGTCAGCAAGCTCTCCGATTGGATTAAAGGCCCCATAAACTGTAGGTCCAGCTGTGGCAGTCACAAACATTAGCACAAACCCCTGGACAGCAGGGAAACAAGAGAGCCATTTCACCAGATTCAGTCATATATATCTGACACGAAATAATTATATTAATTATTAATAATTATAATTATTATAATTATTTTAAAATACGTTTTTTTACATTTTCTCACCCTCTGCATGGCATCAATGACCTTTGCCTCTTTTTCCTCTTACCTCTCATCTGTGCTGAGAAAGACTGGATTCTCTGTGCCAAAACCCAGAGCTGCACAGTCCTGGAAAGACCAAGTCTTTTACAGGGCACACATAATAAACTCACTCTCGCTCAAGCATACAAGCAATTTAGAATCTCCAAAGTGCCATGTCTTTGGACTGTAGGGGAACATGGAATACCTGGATGAAGCCCATGCTGACCCAGGGAGAACATGCAAACCTTGCACAGAAAGGCATCCAGGTCAACTCAAACCAGCGACAATCTTGTGTGAGGCCACAGCATGTGAATTTATATTTGTATGGTTTTGTTTATTTTTAAAAGTTAGCATGTCAACCAGGTGAGGATGAACTTCCTAAGCAGAGTCTGGTTCTTTTAAAGGTTTTTCCATCGTGCTATGGATTTATGCTTAATTACAATGTGGTCTGATGCTCCTTTGTCACAATTACAGACATTACAGACAAAATCTGACTAAACTAATAACAATTTTTTTCTGTCACCATTCAAACGGTAATTGTTTTTCAGGGTGACTAAAAAAATTGCATGACTCCCCTGTGATAAACATTGAGGCAGAGCTAATTCCTTAAGAAAACAGAACCTCACGTGACCATATGCATGAGATTATATCACAGTGGTGGGGTGGCAACATAACTTTATGCATGTCAATAAATGCAAACTTGATAGAACAAAGACTTTTTTAAACAACTTTTAAATAAATCCCTCCCTATAAAATATGGTGAGTAAAAACAAAAGCCTATCTCTGTAAATGATGGAATCACATTCCCATGTAAACAGTTACCATCCAAACAGGGCAATATGTCACCCAATATTGCAATATTGATGCAACATTTTGTTTTGTTTGAGAATCTGTGCATTTTACCTCCTCATTGTAGAATTTTTAATTATTGTGCTGCTTACATTGCAAAATTCCATCTTCCTTTCCATTGGGCCAGCCAATAATCTCTTCGTTTTCTTCAGTGTGAGCTGCTACATCAGCACAAACACTGGTGCAACTTCATAGGTGAACACACACACACACACCTCCTGGCAGGAGGTAATTCACTAATTATCTGTATTTATGTCAGTCCATTTAATAAATCAAAAAAGCATTCTGATGTGAGGACCCCACTGGAGGCATCTTCAACCAATTAGCAGCAGTCAATAATCATGCACAGTAATTAGGAATGATGAAGGACTCATCCAGTTCTGTTTAATCAATTGAAACTGTAAAGGAGGGAGCTGGGCTAATTGTCATGTCTCCTGTTAACAGAGCCATGGTTGTTTTCTATAGCAGCGTTATATATATCTTGAAACAATTCAAGATTTTCAAACAATTCTCCAAGCAAAAACTGGAGAATCATTATATACAGTGAGCATAATGAATCCACACTAGCAAGGATCAGTAATATGATAACAGATGTAAGCTGAAACTGTGCTAAACTGTGTTCTCACAACGTATCTTGTCAAGGTAGGGTAAGGGGTTAGGTTTGGGTTAGGGTTAGTAGTTGGTAGTTGGGGCAAGTTGTGACAAGTTGTGACAATGTTTTCAGGCCAAATCAATGGTTTGATATCTTTGTTCCTTATAACTGTTTTTCTGTATCATTCATTTGTGCTTTGTTATTTTTTTACTTTTTAGCTTTTGCTGAAAATGTTATTTAATTGCAGGTTCATATAATAAAATAACAAATAACAGTAAAAACAGTAATGAGTTTCATCACTCATTATAGTTTTCAAAGATAGATTATGGCTTTTCATTATGTCTCCTTGCTGCATTGTTTTTGTATTTTTCCTTGTCCCACATTATTCATGTATTCATATAAAACATATACAGTATAACTATTTATCTCTAATGTCTGTAACGAGATCATTTATTGCTTTTATAATACTATCAGCTCTACCATAAAACTGACTGTTAGTAGTTGTAGAGAATGGAACTGTGACGTCAGCAACATAATGCATGTTGGGACTTTAGGACACGCCAGCTGCTATAAATACTGTGAGTACTGGAAAGTTTGTATTATACCGCATTAAACGTCAAAACAGTGAACACTTGCTTTGTAATTAACTGCCTTATCCTCATTCATGACAAGAGTAGAAACTGTATTTTAAATGGATGGCTATGAAACAGTGAAACATGACATAAAATGTCATCTATGTATGAACAGCATATCCTCGTTATTCCTATGACATACCACCTGTTACCACAATAAATTACAAAAAATATGCAATTCTGCATCTCTTTATTTGTGTATCAAAAGTTAAAGAGAATAAACCCATTGCATCCCAAAGCAGCAGTGTGACCCTCAAATATTACGAACACAGAAATCAAGTAAATGACTTAGAAAACTACAAATGAAAACCTATTGAACTTAAAAGTTCTGTGTCACTGTAGTGCAAATACATTATGTGTAAGAATGCATGACGTAACATTCAATAATTAACAACACTGATAGCAAGGCTATAAGTAAACTTTGTGTTTATACAACTCAAGCTCGTTAATTTCCTTTTTCTAAGATGTTTTTGTAAGTACTGCTCCTTTATTTCCTTATTGAGCTTTCTCAAATCAAATCAAATCAAGTTTATTGTCACATCACCTCAACACGCGTAGAGGCGGGTGAAAATCTTGAGTGCGGCTCCAGACAGTGCAAAACAGTATGAAAAAGGAAAAAACAGACATGTAACGGTACAAAAAAATATACATATAACAGTATGTAGTATATATAGTGACAAAATAGACAGAATATACATAATTGTGCACAAAACTACAAATTTACAATATACAATATATGCACATGGATATAGAATCTCTATATAGAATCTCACATTTGATCATTGTTCATTATTGTTTTCTGTTTGTTGCTATGTACTAATATTCTGATGTGATAAATGGATGTTTTATGACATGGCACCCACTACCCACAATGCAATACGCAATGTAGTTTCCCAAGCTCTATAGGCGTTAAGTAGTATCACACAATACAAGTCCACCAAACATTCAATGACAGACATTTTACTATGACAGGAATGAGGGAAGTCAAATAGTTTATTGATCTAAGGAGAATTTAAATGTGCACTGTGAAAGACATCAAATCCCTGATCAACCATCTAACAATGTGCTATCAATCACTCAAGACACACTAGCAACCACTTAGCAGCACCATGTAAAACACACTAGCAATCAAAAGAAAAACAACGCCCTGGAAACAAATCACAATATCCTTTTACATTATGTCAAGTCAAGTCAAATAGAGTTTATTGACATTTCAACCATATACAAGTACATAGTAAAACAAAACGTTTCTCTAGGACCAAGGTGCTACATAAACAGAATAATACAGAACTACAAGGGACTACGTAATTTATACATAAAGTGCACAAGTGAAAACGTGCAGAGAGCAGTACAATAACAGCAGTACCAAAACAGTATGATAACTCCTGGGACAGACAATGGACATAGTAAGTTCCAGTGCACTGACCAGTACACAGTTCTGTTTTAAAGTGATCCTAGTGATAATATAAGTGTAAACATACGACTATGTACAGTTTAAATATATAGCAGCATAGACGAGCAAAAAATTGCAGGATAGAGGATACACAGTTGGTGTGGTCTGTGTGTTCCTTCAGTCCAGTTTCTGTGTATTGAGAAGTCTGATACCATGGGGAAAGAAACTATTGCACAGCCTGGTTGTGAGAGCCGGAATGCTTCAGTACTGTTTATCAGACAGCAGGAGAGTAAAGAATGTGTGAGAGGGGTTTGTGGGGTCATCCACAATGCTGGTGGCTTTGCGGAAGCAGCGTGAGGTGTAAATGTCCATGAGGGGAAGAGAGACGCTGATGATCTTCTCAGCTGTCCTCCACTATCTGCTGAAGGGTCTTGCGGTCCGAGATGGTGCAATTCCCAAACCAGGCAGCTGCACAGGATGCTCTTGATAGTCCCTCTGTAGAACGTGGTAAGGATGGGCGGTGGGAGATGTGCTTTCCTCAGTCTTCTCAGAAAGTACCAGCGCTGCTGGGCTTTCTTAGTTATGGAACTGGTGTTGAGCAACCAGGTGAGGTTCTCCGCTAGGTAAACACCAAGAAACTTGGTGCTCTTGGCAATCTCCATGGAGGAGTTGCTGATGTTCAGTGGAGAGTGGTGATTCTGTGCTCTTCTTTAGTCAACAACTGTAAAAAGCCCTGTTCAGTTCTTCTACCTTATTGTAAATGCTGTACTGAGATCAGTTGAGGTAACCACTGGATATCAGTTATTAAGTGTGACACCACAAGGGGGCGTAGGTTACAAAAAGACTGTGAGATCAGCAGCGAGAAGTGAAGAGCCATCTCAGTAGTTTTCTTTATCACGCTAAAAATTAACTTAGCTAAAACTTTACTGCAACACGTACAGAATAAAGCTGAAGTCGTGAGGTTTGACTGCCGGCTTATGGGTATGATAGCAGGTCACTTGTTTGTAGTGATATTTACACGGGGCACCAATTAATGATACGCCTCACACAGTACACCAAGGGTTATCTGAAGGATTTTTGTGAGATTCTTGCTAACTTGTAGAGCCTCTGATTACCAACACAAGAAAGACACAGTTGTACAAATACAAAAGGGTTTATTCACTAAACATACAAGGGAAATAACTACTGTATAATGCATAGAAATAAAAATACCACTACAACTGAATAATACTTTAGAAAGATTGGATTATTGAATGAAAACAATGACTGGAATAAACACAGAGTGAAAGATGCAATGCTGTTGCTGAATGTGGTGGCAGGAAAATATTCTTAGACTGTCAACTCCCAGAGATAACACCTGGTAACACAATATACTCTCTGCTAAGAAGCACATATGAAGCCTATACTGCAATTACTAGTGCCAAGGTCTTGAAAGAGGTTTGGAGGAAAAAGTATATTTACGTTCCACACTGTCGGGAGATCAGTCCTGCATTGGAGACGTCCTCCACGGAGAGGTGAAGGCGTGATAGAGTCGTTGCAGTTGAGCTGTGAGGCCGGAAGAGCCGTGAGGATTGGTAAAATCCACCCGTGCAGATGATGGTAAAAATTAAGGTTTACTTGCAAAAGCTTAACCTTAGTCATACTGTTGTTTCTTCCTAGTTCGGTCAGAAAGCTCAGAACAAGGATGGATCCGCTGATGAGGGACTTTATATATTTCTGATGAGGTGGAGACTGTAATTCAGTGGCCCCCGTTTCCAATAAGGTGACTGGTTATCGGGGTGATGGCTGTACTGAATGCATGCATACCAAACATGATGTTAAAAGGCTGGAATAATCATTTGTACCTATATTCAGGGGCTACTGGTGAGGTTACACATGTTATTATGACATTCCAGCTACATTTACACACACAATGACATTTTGGTATGTTCAGCATTTGTAATGTGCAATTGTAATGTCCTTTTTAACAGTTCTTTCTGTGTAAATGTAAAAGGTTTGACTCTACTTGTTTCAATCATTGCGTGCCGCATGGCCAGCATATTAGCATGCTGTATCTGGAGGATCAAAGGAACTTCCATCCTGGCCTGGGCCCCAGGATCAAAGCAATGGGTGATAAGGGGAATCCTGTGGACCAATGAAAAAGGGTCCTCTCCTTCCCTATCTTAACCCAACAGAGGTATCTGGCAGTTCCCTTAGCCTCTTTATCTGATGGCACTGGTTGTGTTAGCCCGCCAACGTCCAATTGCAAGTGCGCAAAACTTCCTCCGTTGTGGCAGTTAGAGAGGGGCCCCGTCATAAACTGGGCCCTGGAATGTCCTTTGTTCTGCTGTTCATTACATGTTTGATGTCTCCTTTGCAACGATAATTAGTGTGCGTCATTGATAATAGTAGGTTGCATCACTTATGTTTACTGTATTATGTTGTGGCAACTCTTGTGTATGTTTATAACCTTATGTTAAGCAGTTTATTTCATATACAGTATCTCACAGAAGTGAGTACACCTCTCACATTTTTGTAAATATTTTATGATATCTTTTCATGTGACAACACTGAAAAAATGACACTTTGCTACAATGTAAAGTAGTGTGTGTACAGCTTGTAAAACAGTGTAAATTTGCTGTCCCCTCAATTTGATGCTGATTGTATTAACAACTTCATACATTATTTGTCTATTAATTAGGTCTGCGTAGGCCTGCGCTCTTTATTTGTACATTTATTATCTGTTGTATGTTGTGCGTGGAGGTAAACATATTGTATTGAATGTTTGTGTACTGCCGTTCAATTATGCTTTTACTAATTTGTATTCTGTCTTTCAAAGTTTTTCTTAAAGAGCTTAATTAAACTGCAAAACAACTTTGCTGCCTTAAAATTATAAGTTTAATCAATGTGGCTAATGACTTGTATATCAAAGTTGAATACTTAAAAATGTAAGGCAGTGACGTTGTTTTACAGTGCAGAGACAGATGCGCGCGCAGAACACGTCTCCGACAGTGCTGAGGCTGCGCTCGTCCAGATTCCGTGCGTTCACTTCACAGCGTAACTACATGATTACACTGCATTTTTATTAAAGGATAATTCTATGTTAATAAATAAAATATTGAAGGAACAGAAGAAAAGGCGTTGAAGGAAAAAAAATGACAGTTCTTAGAGCAGAATAAAGCAATCGGGTTACTTACCGACGTAAGATACGAGAGTCAACAGTGATCTATTCGCATATTAACTGTGATCTGCCTAATGTCGCTTAAATGATCGCGTATAAGCGCCTCTCTGCCACCACAATTTCGAGTAGCCTGTCATACCCTTTAAATAACCTAATATTACATTTAAATCGTTTTAAAGCTAGATTTTATTTATTTTTTATTTACTCCACAGAACACATTTACATTTTTGCGTAAATATCTAAACATCTTTGACAATGTATATTTATAGTTTTACTTGTCTATATTGTGTATGCAATAAGAACACACCCACAAACAGATTTAGCACTTCCAATTTTTGGTGGATTACTTCTTTCCAAAGCATCGTATGCAAAATATCGTTAACAATACCAGTAAAATATTATGCATGATGCTGCTTGTGTAATCTCAGCAAAACAGAGGCTTGACGGATTGTAATTTAACAGATATTCATTAATATTCTCTAAGGACACAGTGACCGTACCTTGGGTAATTACATAGACTGAAACTCTGTATCAGTTCGAAGAATGATCTAATATTTAGAAATGCATTTTTTCAATATTTTTCTGCATTTAGACTGCTGCAAAGCTGTGTGGGTATTTCATATTAGTCGCACACACACACACATTACCTTTTAGTCACAATTTGTCTAAAAAAAGAAACGCATTTTCAACCTTTCGCCCTGTTCATACATAATGAATGCAATTGCATTCGGCTGTTGCCGTAACCACCATTATAAGCTTATAACGTTTTTAAACTTTTCTTCTTTTAGATACTCTGACTCCTGTACAGCCAGGAGCTTTGAAAACCTACCGCATATCTTCATTCCAAGTTTCCTCGTACATCCATGTGCTGCTCCACTCCAGTCATAGTCTATCGGGATAAAAAGGCAAAACCTCTAGGTAATGGCAAAATAAAATGAACAGTCATCAGAGTCCCGTCTCTAAATGCACTCAAGCAGCGAATGGTGTCCTTTATGGCACTAATATGGAGCTGAACAGAATTAGGAATTAATACAAGCCGAATCTGGACGAGAGGGTCCATTTGAAGCTCGACAGCACCCCTGCGGCCCCTGCTGCCCAAATTCTCATCAGCGCTTTCATGAGTTCAGCACCATTTAGCAAGTCATTATCTCTGTCTGCTCTCCCAGCGACCGTGCTGCCCATTCCTTTCCGCTCTTCTTTAAATTGCTTCTCTATTCTCTATTGCTTCTTCTCTTCCCTATTCTATTGCTTCTCTTCAGGTGCATTAAATCGTTTTATTCAAGTGTATTTTACATTTTTTTCTTTTTGAACTATAATTTTGATTTATTTTTATTAGGCTGCGGCAAATGTTTGTATGCAAAAAAAAAAACGAAAAACAAAACAATAAAAAAAAACATACAGTATGTTTGTTTTGTTATGTGGCAAAAGGACGATTCTAAATGTTTTTTGAGAATTCATATGCTATAATTTAAAATCTAATTCCCACACATGACGAAAAGACGTCCACATTATTATGATTTTTCGCCTTTAAAATGAAATGACCAAATAATACCTGAAAACCTAAAAATATACCTAAAAAGACCTAAAAACAGTCACTATATAGCGGGACTATTTTGTTATCATGTTTTTGGGAATTCTCAAAGGCTGGAAAAGCTATGAAACAGTGTGCTGTGCCTCCCTCATCTTAGAGGAAGACGCTGAAGCGAACAGAAAGCCATTAGCACTGGTTTAGAGTGGATAAAATTATAGATATACACTTCACAAAATTCTACAGCCAGACCCGTAATCCTTTTTTTCCTTTTGCATCAAGACGAGAGAAATAAACAAATCTATTGGAATATTTAAAAATATTAGAAAAGTATAATACTTATTATTATTATATAGCCTACCTTCAAAAAAAAAACAATGTGACAACAATACATTCACGCAAATCGACCATGACTACACCTGGCCTTTTTCCCCCCATAGCGATAAGATTAAAGAGGTTGGCAACAAAGCAAACAGCCGGAGTGAAATAGTGGTTTATCGGCGATGGACCTACTTGAGGAGGATGGCCGTAAATTTGACGAGCTGGGATCCGGATCACAGCCAGAGGAGGAGGGTGCCGACGCCGCCATCACTCCCAAATGTTTGTCCTCAATCCAAAGTGCGGAAAAGCAGAAAAGTCACGCTGGCTGGAGGTGAGAGAGCGGGGAAGTTCAGCGACAAGTTCTACGTAGTTTCATTAAGTATTACTGCTTAAATTACACAATTTAAACATGTAATAAACAAATATAAAAATGCACCACCAATAAAGTTGTTTTAGGCTTCCAATAAACTACATGTGTCTGTAGTCTTTAGGCTGTATATACATATTTGTTCTAAACAACTAAAAAACAACTAAACAACTTCGTTCTAAATGAAAACTATTAATCACAATTAATATTGAACTTTAGAGAGCTTTCAGTGTACTATAGCTTAAAATGTTTTTCCATATTTGCAAATTGAAATAGCAAAAGTTTTATGTCATACAAATGAATCTGGTGCTCCCAGTCATGACAATTAGAATCACACATTAACCTGATTAATATATCCCACACAGCGTATATACTGATTTAAGTATTTGATTGATTTAAGATTGCTGTTTAAAGATTAATGGAAAACGGCTTCTGAGATATCACACCATACAACATTATAAAAATCATTCTTATTATTAGGTTTATATACAGACTAATTCCCAGCAATTAAATTCAGCCTTAGCTCTGTTATCATAATAAACATACAGCACCAAAAGCGCGAACTGCGCGTGTACTGCGCTTTACTGAACATCTCACTGATGAAAAGCACCTGTTATATTGTTATTTTTAAATAATATTTTGTATAATGAACAGGTATCTTTCTTTTAAAGCCACTATGACAGTTACCTTTTGAACGAATACTGAGAGCGCATCTTAATTTCACGAAGGCAGATATTGACTCCGAAAGTGTTGTTTCGCAGGTCGTCAGGACATCTCACTAACATTGAACAGAAAAGCCCATTTTTTGGCCTAAAACTGGGATGGGAGAGCTGTGTCAATTGGTATCGCGGGAAAATTCCACGTGGTGGCAGCAAGCAATCAATTTACTGTAAAATCTCTACTGTAAAAACCACGGCTTCCCGTTCATACACGTGTAATTACGCGTGTAGTGGTCTTTACGTTTCATTTCAGGTATTACAATTTAAAGTTCTTTGAATTTCTAGACTCATCGGCTGTATCGGAAAAAGATCATTAACATTCCATATTCCATGACAACGGCTTCCATGTTTTCCCACGAATGAAAAGCGTTTAAGAACCTGGACAGCTCCCTCGATCTGTGACTCACATCTGGATTACTGTCGCACTTAAGTTACTCTCTCTCTCTCTCTCTCTCTCACACACACACACACACACACACACACACGCACTTCACCAGACTGCTGGCTGGTCTTTATTATTATACTTAAAAAGTTTTTTTTCACGATTGTTTGCAAAACCTTATTGGATTCAACACAGAGTTCAACGGACACTCTCTTCTTATCCAGAGAGTATCTTCTCATCGTTGCATTATTACATACATTGCATGGGTTCTTCAGATTGGTTCTCTGTTGTTTAAAGCACGAGCTTAATCATATATGGTTTTCTAAAGAAACAGAAGGTATTCAGGGCTGTGAAGTTCAGTTTACAAATACGACTATTAAGTATCCACTGGTGTGAGTATAATATCAGTGTAATCATGACTAAAAACAAAAAAGGAAAAATAATGCCATATTTGAAAAATAGCGAAACAGCGTTAAAGAGTAGCAAGTAGACCTCTAATAGATCACAGTTTGTACTTCAGATACACAAGTCGACACAAGATGGCGCTAGTAAATTAGTAGCTGCCTGTAAAGATTCAGTTTAGTCATTTCTTTGCGCCTTTTACCCCATGTAACCTGTATATCGTGCCTCATAAAAGCATATTGAACAACAACATTCAGTCAACATTCATGCTGGCAAGACAATGGCCCTGTAGAATAGAATTATGTAATTACAGTTGGACAGCTACAGGCTTCAGGCAATGTCTGCAGTGGGTTCAGTCCTTCAGAGCTCTTTACACCTAAATAAACCAGCCGAAAGACTTTTCAGCCTAAAAATAATCTCCAGTAATGAGGAATGTCAATTTAAATGTATTTCAGTGACAATAATTCAAACAGACACAAAAAGATGTCTTGGTAACCGAAAAGGTAAAAAGATTCTTAGGTTTACGTAACAATAGAACAGGTTGTTTTAAAAATGACCAGATGACAAAAGTGCGATATTGAGCTATAAAGGAACTGTCTTAGTCTCTCAAGACACAGCACATCCTCCCACCCATAACCCATAAGCGGTGCTTTGAAACACACCCAGAAAAAACTTTGATACTCAATCAGGTCCAGGTATTTAATTTTCTTTTAAATTTAATACCCTAAAATAAACAAGTACATGTTAGATTTAAAGTATGAGTGCCTAAGTGTGTATGTCTAAATGCCTGAATCTGCCCACTTTCAACAGACTCACATCAAAGGAAGATGAGAATGTACTAATCAGATCAGGCCACGCTGGGTCTTAAACAAAACTCTCTCCAGCCATCCTGAGACATGCAAAGCCATGTGTTTCTGTGATATAACCTGACCATATCTCACACTCTGAAGGAAAAATACTGCACCCTTTTCTGCTTGCTGTATGTGCAATGACACATTAAGATGTTACTGGCTAGTCAGAACCTGACTAGCCAGTACAAAGAGACTTTGTAAAATGGGTGATTTCCGTGTTTTCAGTTGTTAAAGTTTCTGTAGCTTGTACCAGAAGAACATTCCTACTTAAGTACTTTATACACACTGTCAAAAGTGGATGCAATTGTTATCTTAAGGATCTATTTCTACTTGAACTGTAACCTTAAAAAATATTACTATGGGAAATATCTTGTAATGTATACATTACAAATTTGTATTTTGTGACTCAAATTCAAAATGTGTTATTTAGATGATACATTGTATTTTAGATTATCATTGTGACTGAACAATTATTACATTAATTAATACACAGTGGTTTGTGTATTTGTGTCTATTTAGCTACAACAATGATGTAAACGTAAAGAGACAGCAGTGAATGTTTCATGTGTCTAAATCATGATATTACCAATAATTGTACAAAATGGCAATATTTAAGTCTGTGTTAAGTCTGTGAGAATACCAAAGCCCCCCGGACTATGATCATGAACGGGCATCACTTCCACTCTTGTCACCCTGGGCTCCACATCTGCTTCAAACAACCCTGGTGGTTACATAAATTAACTGGATACATTAGGTTAGAACAACAAGTAATCTATCTACAGTATCTGCCTGTCTGTACTTCCATCCCTCCATGTATTAATCCCTCACAGCACACTACAACATATTGTATCCTATTATGGAAAAATGCGGTACGTAAAAATCTGTGTAGAATTTTTATTCATCATTCAGTTAAAAATATATCCACTTTCAACTTTTAAAATAAAATTTTGTTTTGCACAATGGTAGCACAATGGCATTTTTGTCTACAAAACTAATTACAGACATGTAATCATATATCTACAGATCAAAAGGTTTTTACTAGGTTTAATGAGGTTTTATTAGAACTGCAAGTTTTTTAAGAATAAGAAATTCCCTTATGTGATTTTAGGAGAAAGCTGAGTAATATTAAAGAAATGATTTTTCTCAGGAAAAAGACGCTGTAATGTGTTTTAAAAAAGGAACATTACAGTTTCATAAAAAATATTTTTTTAAAAACTTTTCAACAGCTGTCTAAAAAAACATTTTAACATTTTTTTATAAATAATTTTACATATGTGTTAAATAATTGAGAAATGTTGTTACATTTTGCCATTCAAGTCAGCAAAACAATATAACTAATAAAGGCCTTGTAATGTACTGGCATTTGCTACAGAGCAATCTTGATGACAATTTTACACAGATCATTGGCTCTGCTGAAGTAAGCTGGACATTGTTAATACAAGAGTGCAAACATTAGGAAACAGTAATGCACTAAACTACACCACAGAGTTGAAGAGTTGAAGGACTCAACAGCTTTTCTCAAATGGGCCATAAAAATCCCTCAAAAATATCACTAATACAAACATTATTCAATATGTCTTTGTATATTATTACCTGATTTAACAATGTTCATTTTAAATGTCTTTATGCATGAATCATTTTGTAAAGATATGCAAAACAATTGTAAGTACAATTCTCATTTTACTACACAGTGTATGTTGTGGGTGTCTATATCACCACATCTTTCTTTGATTTAATAAAAATGACCTACAGAACACAGAGTCAGAAGGCTGTCAATGAGAATTAACTAACTGACATTTTCTTTCTATTTGCAGTGAATTGCTGGAAACCACTTAATCTTAAAACAGGTTAGGTTCAATTTGATTTGAATTTCAATTTAGTCAAATAACCAGCTAAATCAAATCAATGTAAATAAATTACAACAAAATATGCACATAAATAAAACAATGACAAACTTTTAGACCTACTTCTTAATAGGTTGTACTTATGGGTTGTAGCAGGTGATCTGAATGTCATAATTGTTGCTTTTTTGTAGTTTCACATAGACACTATTAACATGCACTTTAGTTAAGCATGTGCAACAAAAATGTTTGTCACACTACAAAACGTACTTAAATTAAAATACACCCAATTTGGGTTTTTCCTCTTCAAAAAATAAAAATACAATTTGTTTGTTTTAATAATGGCACTTCACCACTTTTATATTTACATAAGATGTACAAGTAATGTTCTTTATTTTCACACATTATTTTCTAGGTTTAACAGATGGTTTTTAATAGCATGCTAGACACCCCACAAGGAGCGAAGAAATTATACTTTCATTCAATAAAAGCTATCAATATATATACAGGATAAAGAAATCTTCCACCGAAGACAAAAAGATCTTAACACAAGTTAAAACTTGTTAATGTTTTTGGATAGCTCAGGGATAAGAAATATTTTCAAAGGGACTGAGTGACTTAAAAATTATATTTAAGTGCAAAAAACGTCCCAGTCTAACAAATCTCATGAACCTGTTTTAATGAGAATTCATTTTTTAAAAAATAAAATAAAAAACTTCATTAGCATCCTCAACTTTGTTTAGATTATATTGCACTACTCTATGGTGGTCTGAGTCAGCTACACAGGGGTTAGGTCTTCTTTTTTCACATAATCAGAGTTTTTTTCGTGACTTTTACTTTTTTTATTCTGGTGCGTCTTGACATGTTTGGCCAAATGATCGCTCCTCATGAACCTCTTGCAACAGTCCGGACACACAAAGCGTTTCTCCCCGGTGTGAGTTCTCAGATGCCTCTGTAACTCATCAGACCTGGTGAAACTTTTCCCACAGAAAAGCCAGTTACACACGAAGGGTCGCTCTCCTGAGTGCCAGCGCAGGTGCGCCTTCAGGTGTGACGTTTTGCCATATACTTTCCCGCATCCAGGAATGTGACAGATGTGCTGTTTCTTTTTTCCGGGCTCTTCGCTGGAGTTAGATGATTGACAGTTAGGACATCGGCATCTCCGGCATCGCCGGGCAGTGGCCAAAGGGGATTTGGTGTGGAGAAGAGCTGCGATTTGGTTCTGGTACTGCGCGAAGTCCGTGTGCCCTAACACCAAACTCCTCTGAATTGGGAAGCGATGGGGGGCGAGAGTTGACGTGTGACTAACGTGGTTGCCTTGCTGAAGGCTCCACCAAGGTATATCGTCACCCGGGTTTGGAGACAACTGTCTCTGCTGCTGATGGACCAGGCCTGAATGTCCCGTCACGAAACCGGGCATCGCAGATGGGATTGGGGTTGGTGAAGAGTAGGTAACCGCAGGGACATACGTGGGTGGGCATGAGGATTGTAACGACTGCATTGAACACGGCAACATCTTGACAGGAGGGAAATCATACGGATATGTGGGGTCGGCTGGAGGGGTTAACGGGAGCTCATGGTGGGAGGTGAAGGAGCCCTCTAAGTGAGATTTGGACGATAGGCCAAAGGAGGAATTGCTGGAAAGTGAGGACTGGGGATTCGTCTCGTTAGTCCACGGGTGGAAAATCCGCGAGGGCGACCCAAGGGTCGTGTCGTAGGGAACTTGAATAAAGTCCGTGGGAGTGGATCCGTGATGATGACCGATCCGGTTACACGTCGCCGTTAAAAGTGCCAAAGGAGAATGTTTGCTATTTTCCGGCGAGGAGTTTGGAGTGCGATCCTGGATCATAGAAAACAGCCACAGTTAAACATGATGACCATATGAAAGTTTCTGAGAAAAAATTTAGTTTAATTACAAAAAAGTTAATAAAAACAAGTAAAACTTATTTTATGGTGCGCATTATGTTTGTGACAATATAGCTGGTATTGTCACAAACATAACATATGGTATGTATTATGAAAATGTACCAAAAACAGTCCATCAATTTATTTTAATTTATTTTTTAATTTAGGACATCTTAAAGAAAATGAAGTAGAAATGCCTTTATGTGCCATCGCGACTGTAAATATAAATATTGCTCATGTTTAAATGCCTCGTTCTACGCGTGTTTGCTCAGTTAAAAGAGAGTGATCACTGTCTATTACCAGCGACAAACCGGTTATAAAGTTATTTTCAATAATATCACAAACTTTTCACGAACCTGAAGAAATGCCTGCAGTGTTTCGTTCCTCAGTACAGCCACAGCTGCCATGGCAACACTTCCTCGATTTCCTCAAGCTTCCTAATTTCAATAAACCAAATTCAATACGTAGAAATAACGTGCTCTCATGGAAAAGTGTAGTCCCGTCGCTTCCTCTCCTCCAGCTATCCCTGCACTATCTGAGGGAGTGAAGGATCACTTTTCAGGATTTGATAAGGACTTTGGTGGGCCGCCAGCCAGTCAGGAGTGAGATTTATGACTTTGAAGTTCGCCGCTGCCCAATCATCAAAGAAGAGCGACTCTTTGAGAGGGGGAAGCAAATCCTCTGAATCCACACAAAGCTTCTGTGCTGTTTGTTGGTCTGGATAAAAGGGCTGATTATTAGAGGGGGATGGTCGGGTGGGGATAAAGGCGGGGCAATTAATGAAGTAATCACTATGTGGGAAATGTATATGCACAAATAATTGGATTTTCTTGATCAAAGACCCCCTCCCCGCCTGGAGACCCCAGCTTTTGGATGCCGGAGTCACCCGATCCCCCTTTCTGTAATGAAGGATTTGTTGTGCGACAATGCGACTGTGTGTTATCTCCAGAGATCTCGTACAGGCGATAACTTCAGGGGAATGAATCACTTGACTCGTAAAGTTCGCGGATGCTTGTGATCTCTCAATAACCGCATTTATTCACTAAAAAAGTTTCATGATAATGTACAATACACATGAGTTTGTAATTACACGCAGTTGTGATGAGGGAGCAATATGATATCAATAACTTAACATACTTTAAATACTTACAAAAACAGTAAAAAGTTACAAATGAGAGATAAAAAGATAAAATGCAAAAACATCTTAACTGTTTACAATATAATAATTTATAAAGCAGAAAACATCTAGAAACATTACATTTATATCTACAACATTGTTACATTATTGACCAGGTTTGAACAGCAAAGAAAGCTGGATCCTTAAACTTTTCTTCAACTTCTATTTAAGCTGTCGACAGACCTAAAGGCAACACAAGAAACAAGAAGTTTGCTCACTGGAGCAATTCGACAAAACAATCGACAAAATCTGTAAAACTTTTAAATATTTTACTGATATTTTATTGATTAGTAAAATTTATTATTTTGACTAATTGTACTAATTGATTGTTGTGTTGCTCTAACTAATAAATAAATATAAATAAAAACAAAGATTTAACATACTTGCCTTCATAGCAGACAAGACAAATAATTTAAGAACAAACAATCTACAAACATCTAGTTAGTAAAACTCTACAAATTAGGTGTGAAGACATGATAATGTCTCAGTTCTGTGATGCGCAGTTAGAGGCTGGCAAGAGTAAGAGAATAAATCCATGAGAAAGTCTGACCATATTCCAGTTCTCCTCCTCCTGCTCCACCCTGAACAAGTCAAGCCTTCAGTGCAACCCAATCTCCAGAACGTAACACCTTCACAGATATTACAGGAATGGCTAAGTATCACAAATGTGAACTAAGAGGTAAGTGTTGTAATGTAAAACAGTTGTTTAATGAGAGTAATTTCAGTATTTCCAAGCAAATATAATGGCAGTTTTAAAAATTGTGGGTAACGGACTAAATACAAATAAAGAATAAAAAATGTGTACAAGCGAACACCCACAAAGAACTGTCTCTAATCTATGACATTTTAAACTGCACATTTCAAACAGTTTGGAGGGCTTGATATTGAAGTAGATCAGCTCTTTTGATGGGATTAGGGTTTTTTTCCTGCCATGCACACAGTAATGGGGAATAAGAAGATGATTACATTTTTCTGCTGTCCACAGAGGAATAGAAGTGGTCACAGTTCTGTGTATTTTTTTTTAAATGTCATCTCCAGTTATAATGTACATGCCATTATTGTGTTTCTTCAATAATATTTATTCCTAAATGCAGACAAGAAATTGTACTTTTCTATAGAATAAAATTCAACTTTTGGTCCCTGAAAGGTCATAATCACATGCAGTAACTTGTATGCAAGTCATTTTTAAAGTAGTTAGCACAAGCATGACAAATGAACAAACTTTTTTATATTGTATACAGGGTAGGATACAAAACAGCTGATGGGATAACATGAGACAATGAGAACCCCAATAATGTCCATGGTTTAAATATAACTCAAACTCACCCATCTGTGGATTATTTTTCATGTCTTCGTTTCAAAATGGTACTGTGTACCAATGGTACTTGTGGAAACAATCCATTACCAGACCAATGAGAACCAGTGATGCAGGGTTAAGATCTGTCCTGAACTGTCTCTGCAATAGTGCATGTTACAGATCTTGAACAGTCACATTACAGCCCTGCTCATGTACACACTCTCCTTCAGAATAAATTGCATTTAAAGATCAAGGTACATATTTAATAAGATAACATTTTCCTAATACATACCTATAGCAAAAAAGTTTCAACTAATATAAGAGTTCAGTGGTGACAAAACTTTCAGGAAGGTCTTCGGAGCTCTGACTGAGGTACTGAATTTGTGAGTTTTTGACTGTTCAGTAAGTTTCATGTTAGGGCTTCTTTCGGACAGGTCAGAACCAATGTCTAACTTTTCAAGGTCTCTGGACAGACAGCAGAAGAAAATGAAAACAAAGAAGAAAGATGGGGTTCCACATCTGTCTCACACACAAGCAGAAGATATTGAGAGGGAGAGAAATGCTCGGGGCTACTGGGTACGAGAGGCTCCATAATAGTGTCTCATATAAGAAAACATCTGTGAATTTCCTCAGTGATCTACAACAAAGTCCAACTCAGACTAGTCACTCAGTGCCTCTTTGAAGCCTCTCCCTGACAGAAAGCTGCAATTGTGTTCTGCCCTTGCCGCTGTGTAGCCTGACTCTGCTCTTGCTAATTTTCAACATTTTCCCCTGAAATGTGATACAGTTGCCTGCGCTCTGGCTGCCCATTTGAAAGGCAGCACTGAAGCGATGTTCTGGCGGGCTTTGGGTCAGGGGATGAGGAAGAGGTCGCCCCTTAAACAACGGTTTGGTACTGTGTGTGGCATTGGCTCTTTGACCCATTCTTTTTCCAGCAGCCCCTGGTAATTGTTGGGGTCATGCCTGGCTTCCTCAAGCATGATCATAGGTTTTGGATTATATTGAGAGGCCAGTCAACATCTAGTTCACGGATATCTACTACTTTTAGATTTTTTAAGAATATTTAAGTGGGTCTTAAACCCACTGCTTCCCACTGTTTGTCCTTGGAAAAATTAAGGCTCTTTTTGTTGCTGAATTAATGAAAGGTTGCATTTCGAAAGCACAGTGTGAGCTAATTAACATTGAAATTTAACAAGTTGTGCAAATTGTGCACAACGGTAGTCTACAAGACAGAGATACTATTTAAATCAGTGATGATATAAAACACAAACTGCTCAGAGGTTGTTCTTTGTAAGTCTGTAAGAGACTTATGAGTACGTTTAGAAAAATAGGACTCAAAACAGTATAGTACAGGCTATATTATTAATGTGGATAGCATATCGTACCTTAAACAGTTTGATGTTGTAATAATATGAACGGTCTGTATTAAGATCTTTCAGTGTTTCACTGTCTTTCAAGCAGTTTCAGACACTAAGATCAATTCTAAAACTCTGGACACATGCAGGACTGCTGAGGCTACTATATTAGGAGAAAAATCTGAAAAACAGAAGACTTTAGCAATAGTCTCCATTTAATCACTTTAATTGATCTATAAGAGAAACAACTGAGGTATTAAAGAGGTCTCATTTGTGATTTTTATAATAGTTTCTTATGTCATAAATGTAATTATATCTAATATTCTTAAGCAAGAAAGAACTTAAAAAGTTACGGTTTGAGCCGAATTAAGTTACATATTTTTTAAAATTGCTTTGTTTGACAGAACAATGCTGCTTTGTGGATCTGAAAGTGTTTAGAATGGATGAGTCTCTTTTGATAGCCTGCCCTGAATGTAAGGGACAGATTTGTTGTTTTGCCTCCTGAATGTAAACAGGTCCTGGCCACTTCTCTCACCCTCCTTGCATTTACTCAGGGGCAGATGCGAGCACCATCTGGGAGGGCTACAGCAAGACCAAACAAAACAGGTTACACCTTTGGCTATGCCAAGTCCTGTAGCGTATTCCTTGTCTGCACAAACAACAGGGGCTAATCGCAATTTCATGCTCTGATTTTCCCCAGACCTCTTTCCAAGCCCTGCAGGAAGAGAAACTTTAGCTCATTTGCAGGAAATATGGGCTACATGCACTTCCATTTGGCCATATGTTTAATAGTGCTTAGCTCAGACTCAAAGAGAAGTCATTTTCACATTGAAAAATGTTGAGCAACTTTAGACAAAACTGGCCCTGAGAAATTATAGAATTTCTCTAAAAAACACCTTCACACTCTTACTAGTTTAATCTGTATACTAACAATGTCAGACTATGGATAGAAATGCATGATAAGAGAATAAAGTAATTTTCTCTACATATCACATTATGCATGCTAGTCAGTCACATTCAGAGGTGGAAATGACATTTAATACTTAATAAAATGGCACAATCAGTTGTCCAATGGCCAATTGCTACAAGAAACACAAATCAAACTGATTCACAAAAAAGTGAAGTTTAGAAAACTTGCTCTCTTATGCAGTGGGCAAACAGCTCAGTTACTACTAATGCAAATGACGAATACTGGCAAGATTTGGCCAAAGCCCACATTCAAGTCCAAATGCAGCAGGGCAAAATCTCTTGCTTTTATCCCTCTGGTATTCGCTCAGTGCTCATGCAAATGTGGGTAATTCAGCAGAGCATAGAAAGCCCTCAACAAATTGCAGGTGTTAGGAAGCAGAAACAAAGGCCACTACAAGCCCTAATGGCATCCAGCATCATTAGCAACTCTTTGATGTGCATATTCCACTCACTCTTTTATCTCCTTCTCCTCTCAGGCCTTTTCCTTCTATATCTTACACTGCCTCTGTCTCTCTCCCTCTCTCTCTCTCCCTCTACATCTCTTTCTCCTCAGTTCTTCATTAAATCAGTTTTTAGGGAGCGCGCCCACTTCTGTACCCGATGTCTGTTTAGCTCTTACACCAGTCTGTCTGTCACACATCTGTCAATGTAAAAACATCGCATTGCTAATCTTTAAATATCCTAAAGTACGTGTTTATTTGGGGAAAGGCAGTGTGCATGGAAGGCTAGGATGATAAAGTAAAGTGTTTACTTTCATTATGCCCATGTGATTATGAGATGCTGTTTGCAAAGAAAGAAATTACGTGGAGACAAACATATATTTGAGTGTATTCCAGTGTATCAATAGCAGGTTACCTGATTTACATCCCAGCAGATTTGAAAGAGGCTTTGCAAACACTGCTATTCAAAACTCTTCCTTTGAACTCTAGAGGATATAGAGACAGGACAATGGAAGTCTATTTGTGTTCCTCCTTTGAAGCCACCCTGTCTATTAGTAAGAGAGTGTGTGCTGTCTGACAATAAATACTTTTCTATCTAAAGATTACGCTTGCAAAATATCTAAAAGGTGCCACATTGCTGTGCATACTTGGAAAAGAAAACACAGTTGACAACAAAGTTAAAACAGAGAGAAAAAAATATTTGGCGGCATGTGGACCACATTAAAAGAGATAGGCATTAAAGTGCTTTTGCTCCTGTTGCAAAAGCACATTAATGAGTGGAAAGAATAGCCGTCCTGGTTTTATGGAGAGTTATTAAGATATTAAAAAGCAGAGGTGCAGCACCAACATTATTTACGTCAGATAAGCTTCTGACAGAAGATCTGGAATTACTAGCTTTGCTTGTCAATAAAAGGTTACGGCTTGACAATTAAAGATAGGGTGAGGGTTAGTTCCATACTCCGACCTACTTTTCATTAGTACATTTCAGGCCACACAGAATTTCTTCAGTTTGATAATGAAGTGAAAGTGACGTCTTTGTCAATGTATTGTAATTCATGCTTGAAATGTGATCTCTGCAATTAAACTGTACTGGTAAGTGGTGAACACACACACCCGGAGCAGTTGGCAGCTATCACTACAGCACCCTGGAAGCAACTGTGACAAAGGTGCCTTGCTCTTTGACATCTCAGTCATTTCATGCCATCATTAGGAATTGAACCTGCAACCTTTGGATTACAATCAGACTCACTAGTCCACAACTGCCTCCCAGGCTGTCTCAGTTTACTGTCTCAGTAACCATGGATGTTGGAAATGTAAACCTTGAGGATTGGCATTTGAAGTGAGCTAGTAGATAAATGTCTCAGCCACTCAAAGGTCGTCCTTTGACCGAACTCTAGACATAGACAGGGACCTTCTGTAGTGAAAGTGCTATTCAGCACACACCTCAACATCACCTGAACACAGAGCCCTGCTAAAAAGTATAGCACACTATTACACACGATTTGAACACAAGACAACAGCAGTTGAAGGTGAGCCAGCTGATAGCTAACTGCCACCATATAGCATGCCATCTCCTTTGTAGCTGGAAGGTTAAAAGGCTGAGAACCCTGTATAAACCCTCTCTATGCACAGAGGGATGGTGTAACTGCCAATCTGTGGGAGTCAGACTTACAAAATGCTTACTTAAGTTATATAAAGAAACCCTATATAAATTAGAAATTTATAAAGAGGGCAGAAACCCCATGAGGGGGTTCTGAACCCAAGTCTCCCATGATTAGCAATGACCAGCTGACCACAACACCACTGGAAACTCCACTCTTAAGGCACTTTTCCAGCCAGGAGAGCTTTAGGACCAACTTCTCCTGCTTCTGTAGTGGAGCAAGAAAAAAGGAGCCTGTTCAAGCTCCTTTGCCAAGTCCACCTGGGAACACCGTGAAGCGAGAAGCAAACTCGGCAGGTTGTCCATCCAGGCTCACCCAAGCAGACAGCCAGACAGAAGCAGAGATTCTTTAGTGAGAAGCCCTCACAATGTGCGGACTCAGCTCCCTTGAGAACTAAGCGTTAATGATCTTTACCCAGGCAAAAGAAAAATAGATTGTGTGTGTCCTAATGTGTCAAAACCCTCTGACACAGAGGCACAAATTTTCTAAAACTTTTTGCAGGGTCCATTAGGGCTTAAGCATGAAAACAGGCGTAACAGCTCCTGGAGACAAAAATGCTGATGACTGTCACGGATGACAAGAGATCCAATAGCGGCAATCAGATTTTATTCAAACTCAGCAATACTCATTCTTAAACTGAGACACTAGAAACAAAAGTGCAGCAGCTCTAGCACAGGCGGGGAGGGAGAGAGGAAGGGAACCAGGAGGGTGACAGGCAGAGCAGGAGAGCAGCTGAGCGATGGATGGGTGGAGGTGTGGGCGGCCGGGCGGAGAGGGCAAGGGAAGCAGGAGTGGCACTGCGGGATCCAGGAGGGGAGAGAGAGTGAGAGGAACTGGTTTGGCGAACTGCAACAGAAAAATGGGGAAACAAACAGAGAACAAGACAGAAACTGGCTGAAGTCTCAAAAACAGGTCAGGAAACCGGTAACAACTGAGATGATCTGACAATGGACATCAAACATGAGGGACTAAAATAGAGGAGGAAATTGAACCAGAGCAGGTGAGAGTAATAATTAGAAATGAGGAAACAAGGGGACAGGAAAGACAAAGACGCTGGAGCACATGGCGAGCTGTCAAAACAAAACCGCTCCGACAGAAAACACAACACAAGGCATGGAAAACCACGAAGACGAACAAAAACCCAGGGTGATCACACCGAGGCCCTGACAATGACATGCTCTACAGGTGCCCTAAAATACTTGAGGGTAAACACGTGATGTGCATCAAGCACTGCCATGAGCCATTTATATTGGTGTGACTAGACATGAGATTCAGACACGTCACATGTGATGCATTCCCCATAGCGTCCACACCTGTTACAGTGTCAAGTGCCCTCAAAAGGAAACTAAGTAATGAAATGTTTTAGGAACTGCAAAATGACATGCAAGACAGAAATATGACATTGGCTTCCAAAAGAAGACATTGCAATTGTTGCACACAAATGTAGTGCAATTGAACTATACTAGCTGCAAGCTATAACTCTTGTTCTACAAAAAGGCAACTAGTGGAACACAAACACCATATGAAAACAGATGTATTTTCATGTATGAAAATGCTGGCAAATAAAATAATCTGCTCATGTGTTTACATGAGACATTAAATAATCAACAATCAAGTTTTTCTCCCCTTTAACTTAAACAGTCATGCACACACTGAATTATCTGGCAGAAACCCATGTATGGTTATCTATATGTGAAGCGAAATCAGAGTAACACGCAAAAATGCAGGTATCAGTCAGGTTTTGCTTAACTGTTTAATCATTCATAATCAGTGTGAGATTGGATGTAACACACTTGGCCATTTAGTTTCAAGTCCTTTTGCCCATAGATACAAAACCTTCACTGATCCTGCCTAAAACTTCATTGACCTTAAAGTAAAATTATCACAGAAAGAAAGAGATGAAAAGACTTTTGAGAACAAGATCTTTTACATCGTCACTAAAGACATCACATCGTCTGAGCCCTGAGGGGTCAACAACTGCAGATGAACTAGAACATATGCAAATAAAGAAAAACAGTGCCATAAATTGGCTAGTAAGCGTAGTTTAGGCCTGGTCATCTGAGAGATTGCTTTCTCTAGAATTTTTCATCTAGAATTTTACATCTACATTAGCAGGTGTGGAGTCATCCATAGGTGTCTAATAAAAGATGTGGAGAAAAAAGAACAAAGTTTGACACTTTGAAAAGAAGGCCATTCGTAACACTCTTATCCTGATGTCTTCATGTTTTTTTGTCTTTGCCTTTCTGTGGGGGATCAAACACAAAAATCACTTTTCATGTGCTAATGTTATCAGCCTCCTTGAGGTGAATTGAAATGATTCTATTGGTTTAATAAACTGTGTTTAATGAAAGAATTATATCAAGAATGTGATTTAAAACTAAAAAAAGACATTGTAGGGTATTCTTCAAACCTTCTATAACCACAAGACACTTTGAAATGCAGATACTGCCTGAAGCCACGAGATAAGGTCATCACAGAGAGCACAGGGCTGTCTTCAGCACCACAAAATATTCACAAGCACTGATAAATATTTAGTTCATAGGATCTTAAAATTGGGTTTAGACATTTCTTTAAAAACCTAAACACTAAAACCTGACTTAAAAACGAATGGCCCTACATTAGATAATAAAAAAGCAAAGCAAATGTCAGCTGCAAGTGCTTTTTATAAAACTATTATGAGTCTAACTAAACAATTGGGGTCCAGATGATTTTAGTGGATGTATGAAGTCAGGTGCCCTCAGGTTCACACAGGTGTGACTACATACTATATACAATGACACAATACATCAACCATGTTTGCATTGCCCTGTGACCTGGATGTTCCTTGATCTAAAACATACTAACATCAGCTGAAAAAAAAATACTCAGGTATTGTAAGTTGTCCAGTATTTTAATTTGTTTACTTTTTGAATCTGTGGCATGTGCAGGACATCATATGGGTATGTCTGTGTACTGTTTTATGAATACAGTATATTCTGATTTACTAAAATGATGTACTGTTTTTTGCATACTATAAAGTAGGAAAGTAGAAATATTCATAGTGTCCAAATACATGTTGTCTTTATATTTAACAGTAATTACTTATTTTCATGTAAAGCTTTTGTAAGGAAATATTTTGCTGGCAAGGTATGCTTGTTTCTTTATTTGAAATAAAAGGCACTTTGATATTTTTAAACTACAGCATTAACATGTAGTTGTTAATGCGACAGTTAACCAAAAAATGAAAATTTGCTGTTAACAAACGATGTAAATAACATTCAATTTCTTGCAAAGACTGATCAATTCTCTTCATACATATTGTTAGTACATCAATATATTGTCAAGAGCAGCAAGGATTACTTTTGTGTTGCCAGTAGCTGCTTTTAGATTTTTGGCAGCCGTGGACTTACAATGAATGACAATACAATGAATAAGATAAGAACTTTCTAAGTGATGTGGTTTAGCGCCTTGCTATTGTTGTATGATATGCTAACGATAGCATAAAATTATGAATTTTTCATACCTTTGCAAAAAGGTATGAAAAAAGGTTTCATACCTTTGAATGATGTTTCTTTAGTGATGTGACACTGTCTTTATATAGTTAGGTTTGGAGGTGTCCTGCTGCGTGCAAAAACGTCTCTCGGTTACGTATGTAACCTCGGTTCCCTGAGTAGGGAACGAGACACTGCATCAGGCTTGACGCTATGGGGAACGCAATACCAACTAAGCCATGCCAAGGGAAGTGACTGCCACATGGCCTGTGTTGACGCACAAATCACCACAGGCAGTAATTAACCCTACCCCTGCACTGGGGTGACAAAAACACCACTCTCAGGGCTGTTGCCCAAACGCAAGGTCCTATAGTAACTACACCGGACACACAGAGGTGTTCAGCGTGGGAGTCAAACCCTGATCTCCCACGTCAGTGTTGAAACACTAACCCAATGCACTAACGGGCCAACCGCATAAAGGCTTGGCAATAACAGCTCAAGAGAAGGTTTGAGAAGGTCAGCTAGCACAAGCTAGGGCCGAAATGGCTCCAGCCCTTAAACCGCGGTATCGACCGATACCAGAACTCCAGGTAATACAACAAGGAGGGCTGAAACATTGACAGCAAGCACTTCCTTGAAGGGAGTAAAGGAAAAGAAAAGACGTTCGCGAGGGGTGGTTGGGCCCACATCAAAACCAACCCTGCGAACTAAAACACATGGTCTTTCCCTGATCTGTGGGGACCTGGGACGGCCTGCCTAGAGTGGTTCAAGGTGGGGCTCAAACCCAGGTCTCTCGGTTCTAGTAACAGCGTGTCACCAGCTTGCTCCACAGGCCTGCCACGACAAGCGCTGACAGGGAACCTCACAGATCTCTTTTCTGTACCAAAAGTGAGACTGGGGCTTAACCTTTCAACCACTAGCTACAGAGGAGCTCACCAGCAGTGAGCTACAATTCCTCAGCCAGGGGAGCTTGCATACAGGCTGTCTGCCTACCTAACGTCAATGTCCGAGGCGGCAGCCCGACTCACACTAAGCATAACACTGGGCTAGATAGGCACTAGTTGAACCATGAGAACTGGCGGAAACTAGAGGCCACCATAGCCATCACTGGTCCCACCCATAATGCTTTATTGTGGGTGCTTGTATCACTTGAAGGATGGAAGATATGGGGCAGGGTAGGGGGAGTGGTTGGTGTAAGAGTACTATACTCCTGCACGAGCCTCCGCTCGGGTGTCCTTCGTCCCTGCCTCCTGCGTCTGGCAATGAGAGGAGGGGCACAATCAGCCATGCTCTGCCTCTGGCCTCGCCTATGACCCTCGGTTGGGCGGACCGGGTGGGGGGATGCCAGACGAGGACCTGGACCTGTGCGGTTTAAACCTGTGGACGGCCCTGGACTGCACGTCCACCACTCTGAACTTCTCAACCTGCACTGACGTGACAAAAAGTTCAGAGGGTGAGACTGGCGAGTCGAGGAGAAAGTTTCTCTCTCTCTCCCCTACATCAGCCAGACTAATCCACAGATGTCTCTGTTGCCACCATAGCTTCCATAAAACGACCTATGGCAACGGCAGTCTGTTTGGTGGTTCTGAGAGCCAAATTCATGGAGTGGTGCAGCTCAGCCCCTTGATCAAGGTCCTTAAGCAGGTCGCTTGGTATACATGAAATACAGAGACACATATGCGGAGCAGGCAGGCTGGGGAAGCTCACCCATGATCTCGCCTCCCAGCCATATTCTGCGTTTGTGTGCTTGCTGGCAGCAGGATGATATCTGACAAATAAAAGAGCTCAGAAGAAAGCTTCTCTGACTCGGCGGACCATGCACTTCAGCGGGGAAGCGAGAACGCCTACTGTGGACCCAGCGAAAGAGCCTATGCCTAGCATTAGCAACAGCCGAGCCGCGAGGTATCCGCCCAGGCTTACCTGGACAGACAGCCAGACGAAAGCGAAACTTCTCTAGCGAGAAGCCCTCGCAATATACGCCCGCAGCTCCCTCAAGAGCTGAGCACTACTGTTTTTCAACCCGGCAAACAACATAGAATTTGCCCGTCCTCAGGTGTCGCACTTTCTGAAGTTATTCGCAGCTAGGTCTATCAGCGTTTCGACACGAGAACAACAGACAAACGGCTCCTGAAAACAAAAAAGCTGGTGACATGCTCTACAGGTGCCCTATTATACTCACATGCGCACATGACGGGCATTAAGTACTGCTGTGGGCCAATTTCATTAGCGTTATTAGACATGAATTCAGAACACCAGTCACACCGAAGGTGTTCCCCATAGCATCAAGCCTGACACAGCACTGAGTTCCCTCAAAAGGGAACTGAATCTTGATTCAGTTGTTTCAATCATTTTTTCCCCTTCCTCTCCGTTCTTTTGTTCGTCTTTGTTGAAAATTGGAATTGTTTTTTTCTTTTGTTATCCGTTTTGGGGTGATGCTTGGGTTACCTGAACTTAACCATGAATGAGTGTGTTTCAAGTGTGGGTAGCATTGTCTGATTTTGACTGCGTTGTTGTCCACTGTGTATCTAAATACCAGAGCTGTGTGCCCAAAGGCAGGGAGGCCGACTTCCCCGCACTCTTTTCTGGTGGTGGTGTTTTTCCTCAGCATGGGCTATGCTGTGTTGATCACCAACAGTAATTTCACAGGGCATTGAGTGAGTTTGTGAATGTGTGCACATGTGCACAATGCCGGCTGGCTACAGCCCTGTAAAGATGCTGTGGTTGTGTGTTTTTCATTGTATTGTTTTTTGGGAATTAGTGCAACAATTAAATTATGCTTGTCTTTACCCTTGTGCTTTTTATTCAAATAACTTATTGTTTGTATCAATAAAAGTATAATTTTGTACCCATGTCTCTTCTCATTTCATTTATTGGTAGAATGAATCTGTGTCCTTGGGTAGTACCTCTAAGTGTGTGGTAGTTCCCTGGGTGCAAGGCCCAGGGTGGCGTAGTCTGTCTTTCCATCTAGTGTTTATATCCTGTTTCTGTTACATCCTACCACTTTGCCACACAAAAAAGCCTGCAAGTAATGTGTTCTTGTTGTACTGTTGTATCTGAAGAAAGTTACTGTTGCGATTAACTGCGAGTAGACAAGGATAAGTCCACAGGAAGATCACAGTACTCAACTTATCAGCAAAGGACTATACAAAGCAATAGCCTCACACCTTGAGTCATGAGACTAAAATCAATATACACGCTGGCCACATTCAACTGTGGCTCTGTACAGAAAATAAAGTTCTCTAGGTTTCAACATCAAAATTTCTCGAGGCCATAAATTAATATTTTTTATTTGGTTGCTTGGAACACTTCATGGGTCACATGTGCAGTTTAAGAGGTTGCAATCTATTAATATGAAGAGTGAAATAAAAACGTGATGGTTACACTCTGCTTTGTGTGTCTGAAGTTTTCCTTTCCCTAGTTGGCTGAAGAATAATATACAATATAATAATATACAAGACAATATAATATACTGTATCAGAAAAGTATGCTGTAATTTCTCTTCAGATGTTAGTTGTGATGTCAAGGCAATTCAGTATTGATTTTACCATGCTTTACACATAGCAACACTTTTTAAAGAGCCCATGACATGGTTTTATAAACTCAGTTTTATATTCTTTGGTTACATTTGTTTGTATTTTTGTGTTTGTGTAAGAGGAAGTTTGGGAAACCCTTAAATTCATGTTACAATCTGACAATGATTGGCTAATAGCAGTTGCCGGTCATGGCTGGTGGTATTACAGAAAGTGATACTCTTAACCTCAAGAGCATGCTATTAGACAAAAATTTGTTTTTGCTTCTGCAAAAATGTAAACATCCATGTAGTAATAGGTATTTGTTGGCGTAATGATGAAAACCAACGGCAGCACATACAGAAGTAGTAACTGTTCCATGCTCAGTTAGTATCACACTACATGAACTGTGCCTGAGAGCAATCAAACCGTGCTTCGGCCCACCTGTCCAGGTGGGCCAGAGCATGGTTAAGTGAACCATGCCCAGGTCCGGTACAGAGCGATCAAATGAACCAGACTTTGGGGGTCAAACATGCCCGGGCATGGTTCAGTGCACCTAGCGCGAGTACCCCCCATTATGCACAGGGGTAAATGAATAACTAAATAAATCATTAGAAAGAAAGAGTTAATCCTTTGATAGAAAAGATGCATGGATATATTTAGCCTGGTTGAGGTATTAGACTAACCAAGTTTAACTTCACAGACTGCAAGGGCACAATCTTACAATTAATGTGTGTTTTTATATTACGTCTCCTATCCTCCCAAAAAAGACAGAAGAAAGCTTTTTAAATGGCTTATATTTTTAGCTGTGAATTTGCAAGAGGAGCAAACAGAGTCATCCTCTTCTCGGCTCCCCCTTCCTAAGCTGTTGGGGTGTTTAGATATGGAGAAGAAGAGCTGTTATTTACCCCAGTTTTCTGGGCTTCCTCTTGCTCCCCTGTTAATCCAGACTTCTCTGCAGAGAGGACACAGGGAGATCGCACACATTCACACAACACACAACACACACAGACAAACATGCAAATGCTTGCAGAGTCAGAAAAGCTTCAGATAAGACAAGCGTGCAAAACGGCGAACATGTGCGAGAGAATCATTAATTTTTAATTCAAAGTGATTTTGTGTTGAATGTGTGCAGATGCTGATAATATCAGAAGTCACAGCATAATTTTTCTTGATCAAAGCGTGCGGGGCTGAGGCTGATGAGGCAGGCATCTTGCTTGGCTTTGATAAACCACATCAATTATTCACCGTGAAGGGAGACATCCTCACATGAAAGCAGCAGATAAAGCGCCAAAGCACATGGCGGAGACAACAGAGCGGCATGGGGTGGGGGCTCGGGGGTCTGGCACAGGTAGCTTTAATTGTATTATCATCTGGAAACAAAGTTAGACAAAGGCTTCCATGAAAGGCTTTGAACTCATGTCAAGATGGTTGTAATAAAGTCTGTCTTCCGGGCTGTTCAGGAGCTTGGGATGCTGTCCTCTTCGCCGAGGGGAACGGTGATGTAGCTTCACCAGCGGACCTGTGGAACACACATACAGGGATCAGAGTCAAGTCTCCAACTGTGTCACCCTGCAGGCTACTTGAGCAACTACATGAGCAAAGGAGTGCGAATAGAGATGGCAGCTTTAGCATACATCACAAATGTACACACTCTAAACATGTAGAGACTAAAAATGTAAATGATGCCTGCTTGTACAAAAGTCACTGCAATGATGCTAGGATGTGTTGGGTGGTTGCCAGGGCATTGCTATGCAGCTGCTAAGTATGTAAGGTGTTCTTTGAGTGCTTTAAGCCTGAAACACACAAAGCCATTAGCTTGTGGTTAACCTGGCAGATATTTTTCAAAGTTAGCAGTGACCCACACTATTCTATTAACAGCCTTAGCATGGATATGTGGTCTTAACAATAAATCTCTTTTTTTAATTCTTACACTCACAAGTCATTTTAAATATGCAGTGTATACTTTTCACAATGAAACATACATCAGATCCAGCAATCTGGCCTACCAAATTCTGTCTGTTTACAATTATCATAGATCAAACAGCATGTCAGGAAGAGAAGTCTTCGTCATGTTCACTTATAACCTTTCCGATATACAAACACGACAAAACTATCAGAAATCCAGGACATCTTTCTATGGCAGCATGTATATTTAATATCCAGGCCCGTTTAATCTCTTCTTCACTTTAAAAAAGTCAAACTGATCATCTTTCCAAATCCTCTGTAAATCTTCTTTGAAACAGAGTTCAGGGATGCACGCTTTCTGTGTAACGCTGCTGTGGATGGCTTTGAACAGACTGAAGAACATTTCTATCTTTCTAACATTTTAAAGTTTAGAGATTCAGTCTCTCTCTCGCTGGGTATAATTGTACTTTGCATAGATTTCATGTTCTGCTGCTTCAAAGACTTTTAAGGAGAAGGTAGTATATTCTTCCACTGTATAGTGATGCAGCTATAATTGTCGCTCGGTTCTGGTGCAGAAGTTCTTCAAATGGGTCAAAGCACTTACTATCACAAAATTCCCATACTTAAATTTTCTGGTTCACACCACATTACAAAGGTATGGGTTGCGAATACTGCTTTATTCAGTTCATGTAGTTCTTCAAAATCTGGAAAACTCCAAATGTGAGCAAGAACATGCAGTTATAAACTCGAAAAATGAAAGAGAATGAAAGAGAGGGGGAGAGAGAGGAGTATCTAACTGTCAGATACTCTCCCACAAAGCATTTAGGTAGTCTGACCCTGACTAATTAGTGATCTGCTGATCGTGTGTGCTAGATCTCTTCCACACACAGCACATGTGGGTTAGTGCCTGATCCTCCCCCTCCGTCTGGGAAATCAGCACCATTTGATCCAGAGCTCTCCCTCAGGGCCACTGCTCTTACCGTAATAGACAAGCAACAAACAGGCTGCCACCAGCTAAAAAATGCTCTCCATCCTATCCTGGGCCAGCAAACCACACTGCTGGAGCCGGTCAAGTTGCACAGCATTTGTTCGGGTTTATAGAAATAGAAATCTCAAGGAAAATTTTACTTCCTCTTACATTTATCCAAAACATGTAATTACAATTTTTTTGTAATTAGAAGATACTTCATGTATAAAGTGAAACAAATAGCCGACAAAGATAATTTTTTCCACACTAAGAATGAAACAAATATTTGTCAAACTAAATTGCATTAACTAAATAGTTAATGCAATGCCATCAGCCTATCACAGGAGAAGCAGCTGAAAGTTTAATAGTTATGCATTAGAAAACCAAAAAATGAAGTGCAAGCAAGCTAAAGAATAATGTCAGCAATAAAATGTGATTCACAGTATTTAAATTTAAACGTTGTATGATAGTTGTGTACATTTGTTACAAAAATCCATGTTAGTTTGTAAAAAAGGGTTAGTTAAGGATTGTCAAAGTTAATGTGAGACGAATTAACCCTAATGTTTATCACCATAAGTTTTATATAGCCATTAAATTAACATTTATCCAATATGCCAATAAAACAGAATTACCATTGTAATATACATTTGAATGTACAATCGTGCACATAAGCATGTAAAACATATGCACAATGAAAGGATTAAACAAGTTTACTACAACCATTACTAACCACTCTATGTTTTTCAGTGTGTGTGTGTGTGTTGTCTGTTGTTGGGAAGGTTTGGTCAGACATAATCCTTTGTTCAGGACTAATTGATTTGTCTTATGAACTGCTGGACAGAAAAAGAAGAAAAAGCAATATAATAAATCACTAAGGGTTGAGTTTTACAATTTGACTTGCATAGTGTAAATGTTTGTATTTGACAGATAAACAGCAGATTCTTCTGAGAGAGGTTTTCATTTGATGAGACTCAGGCCGCCTCTTAAAACGCACCTCCAAATCCCCTGAAAATCAGATTGTGCTTAAGAAACTGCATAAAAAATGCTAAAAGGGGTTTTAGCTGTAGATACATCAGAGGTATATTGATTACTGTTGCTCACATGTTCTGATCACCTGACATGTCTGGCTAAGCTGGGCTGAGCCGCCGGGTTTGTTTGTACAGATGGTGGGGGGGTGCTGTAAAATCATCAGCAGCAGTCTTTGATGTCTAAATGAAGCATGTGCAGACCAGACCATACATGCAAACACACTGCTGTATAGAGACACTGAGAAACAACACACACAGATAAAAGTGTAACAGACAATAATAAGCCACACACTCGCACAGGGACACACTATACACAGATGCATGCAGACTGCATTCCTCAGGCCTTTCAAACAAAGCTACTGAACAACAGTACATTCAAACACTTGGGAATACTTCCAGACCAATATGGAACTGGAACTCTCAGTAATGTCTGATGACTGGAAATGAAACAGCCATATTACAATCTAATAATCCCAATGTGCTTAAAATAACACTAACAAAAGGGCAAAAATAACGGGATTTAATTGTTTTGTTTAATTAGGGTGAAATATGACCTGATATGTAAATCAATACTCCTTCCACACATGCACACAAAATCCAAAATGATAACAAGACAACTCAATTCAACTTTGTATATTTATATAGCGCTTTTACAATGTGGCATTGTCTCAAAGTCGCTTTACAGGGAGGAAAAAGGAAAAAACAAGGAAATATATACACTGATACAAGTAACAACGGTATGTCAATTATCAATAATTAAGTATCAAGTCAGATATTTACTATGGAGTATTAAATATCTATTATCCGCAGTCTCCCAGTGAGCACTCCAACATGGCAACAGTGGCAAGGAACCCAAACTCCAATTGTGAATGTGGAGAAAAAAACCTTGGGAGAACCCAGGCTCACCGGGAGGGTAATTTTTCCTCTGACGCGTTACAGCTGCAATCAGTACTTTATTTGATTTATATTGATTTACAGCGTCGTATTCTGATATAAAGTTTTATAGGTTTGCAGCGTCGTAATCAGTGCTGTTGTGATTTAAGTATTGAATTATAGTAATGACTAGTTTTAATTTGGGTCTGGTGATTTTATATTTATGTTTATGTTAGCCTGATGGCTGACATAATACAATAAGGGATGTTTAGGTGAGGATGCCGATGTTAAAATGAGACTGAGAGCAGCTATAACATCAGACTGCTGGTATAGACAGAATCACATATTTTACTAAAAATATGAGTATAGATTAACAGTAGCATTAGTGTAATAAGTGATGGTGGCGGTTGATTTTTCCACAGTTACCATGGTGGTCACCCCCTCCTTTAGTCTGTTGTGAGCGTTATCTCGTCAAACTGGACCTAATCTGTAACGCTCAGAGTCCCTCGGAGGATAGGGAGAGAGAGAAGAAGAGAGAGAGCGGGGAAACAAAACATGCTTATATTAGCGTAGGGGCCATTTACACAGAATGTGAAAGCCATGTAGTAAAGTGTGAAAAGTAAAAAAGTAAAAAGTGTGCTCGTTTCCGGTTAAGCCTAGCTGTTGCGGCCTAAGTGTGACAGTAGTTGAATTAGGTGAATGCTCGTCTGAAGAAATGGGTCTTTAGTTTAGACTTGAACTCCTCGAGTGTGTCTCCCGATCATTGCTGAAGAGGTCATTCCAGAGTTTTGGTGCTAGGCAGGAGAAAGATCTGCCGCCTTTAGACGTTTTAGATATTCTTGGAATTATTAGCAGACCACTATTTTGCGAGCGCAGTGTCCGCAATGGATTGTATTTTGAAAGTAATTCACGAATATATGAAGGCACTAGACCATGTAGGGCTTTATAAGTAGTTAATAGTATTTTAAAATTAATGCAATACTTTACTGGTAGCCAGTGCAGTGTTGTTAGAATTGGGCTTATGTGGTCGTATTTCTTTGATCTAGTGAGCATTCTTGCAGCTGCATTTTGGACAAACTGAAGCTTATTTATTTGTTTTGCGTGACACCCCCCTAGTAATGAGTTAAAATAGTCAATTCTTGAGATCATAAATGAGTGGATAAGCTTCTTAGCATCTGAGGCAGACAGCATGTGACATTTCTTGGAAATGTTTCTAAGGTGTAGGAATGCGGTACGACACATATTGGAAATGTGACTATCGAAAGAAAGGTTCTTATCTAGCATCACACAAAGGTTCTTAACTGCGGAAGCTGGTACAATAGTGCAACCTTCAATAAGGATGTTGTAGTCTGTCATATCTAGTTTAGATCTATTGGGTTCAACAATCAAAACTTCTGTCTTATTCGAGTTAAGCAGGAGGAAGTTGTTAGCCATCCATTTTCTGATGTCGTTAATACAGTCTGTTAGCTTAGAAAAATGATGGGTTTTGCCAGGTTCTGAGGAAATGTAAAGCTGAGTATCGTCAGCGTAGCTGTGAAAACTGATGTCGTATTTCTTAATAATATCTCCAAGCGGAAGCATATATAATGAGAAAACAATAGGACCAAGAACTGAACCCTGTGGCACGCCATTATTTGACCTGCGAGTAACAAGACTTTTCCTCGTTAACAAAGTGGTAACGGTCAGTTAAATAGGATTTAAACCAGGCTAATGCTTGACCACTAATGCCAACACAGTTTTCCGGTCTATCAAGAAGAATTTTATGATCTGTGGTATCAAAAGCTGCACTGAGGTCCAGTAATATAAGAAGGGAGGTTTCACCGTGGTCAGATGCTAAAAGGAGGTCGTTTATAACTCTGAGAAAGGCTGTTTCTGTGTTATGGTGGGGCCTAAATCCTGATTGAAATTTGTCATATATGCTATTTTTTGCTAAGAATGTCTGGAGTTGTCCAGACACTATTTTTTCCAGTATTTTCAATATAAAAAGGGGAGATTTGAAATTGGTCTGAAGTTGGTCAGCTCTCCCTGGTCGAGATTTTGCTTCTTAATGATTGGCCTAATAACTGCTGTTTTAAAGGCTGCTGGAACATAGCCTAATTCTAATGAGGAATTTATAATATTGAGCACTGGTTCCAACACAGCAGGAAAAACTTCTTTCAGTAGTTTTGTGGGAATGGAATCTAATGTCCAGGTAGACAATTTTGATGAGTTCAATATTTTTAAGAGCTCATCCAATGAAATGGCAGTAAATGACACACACAGACCAACCCAGCTTATCACAGGACTTATATGCTAATAAAAGGGACAGTAAAAGACACTTATTTGAAGTACCATTTTAAATACTCCATCCATTGCTGTCTCGTGTGAAACATTTTGTGTGTGCATCATGTTAAAGTTTTTCTGTTTCTCACTGACATTCAGAGGATTTCCAAAGTTGCTACCTAGATGTTCCCACGATGCAGTGCTCAGTTATATATCAGGAGCAGGACAGCATGTTACATCAAAAGATGATGATGATGATATGAAAATCAGCTAGAAAAAGAGTGAAAGAGAGACAGTGGATTGTGTGACTGCCCTCCAGGAAGCTTGTGTGACAGAGCCCCCCCAATCCCCCAAAATAAACATATCTGTGTTGATCTGACATGACATCTTCCCTGCAGCCAACACAGTCAGCAGAGCAGCCAATTAGACACAGTCATTGAGTTAAGTGCTGCACAGGTAGCCTGGCACCTTCAAATTATCTGTTCTGCTGCTGACTTAAATGAACAGAGCCTGGCATACACCGATCTTCAAAGGACTTAAAGGCATAGTTCACCCCAGAATGAACATTCTCTCATTTTCAGAATAAAAAAATCCTCATGCCATCTCAGATGTTTATGACTTACTTTCTTCAGCCAAACACAATCAGAGTTATATTAAATGATATCCCTGCTCTTCCTAGTTTTGAAATGCCATTGATCGTGGTCCAATGGTTTGAAGCTCCAAAAAGCACATCCATCCATCACAAAAGTAATCCATACGACTCTGAGTTAGTACACAGGTGAGTTAATACATGTCTTCTATAGTGAAATAATAACTTCACCTTAACAATAAGTTGGTAAATTAATCTACAGTGCATTCAAATATTGGTGATGTCATTAAGCTATAAAAAAATATAAAAATATGTTTAATGTTAAGTCTAATGACCATCTGACTGTACTGTAGATTAATTATGTCAGAAATTTTACAATGCGATAATGTTTTATAATGTTACTTAAAGATATTTTAGTGTCACATAAAATCTAATTATTTTAGATTTTAATTATTTTAGATTCACGGTTTCCTAACTGTACTTACTTATATAACAGTTTTAAAAGAAATGTCAGCTGTAGCCCAGATTTATGTGGAAACAAACTACCTAGTGGAAATATGTATTTCACTGAAGTTAATCCACAAGTGAAGTCACACTAACCAGCAAGGACACTATCTGTTCATGTGCACATTATTTGTTTTCTTACTCATTTCGGCTAATTCTGGAAAATTTTTGATCTTGTATTTGATGATGCATTCAAATGACATGTTTAGAGGTATGTTTCCCAGCCCACACACTGAGTAAAGCCCAGATCAGACTATTCTAACACTTCCACACCCCAGAACTCTTCACGCCAATGTTTAGCATTTGTTTTGTGAAATGTTTTTCTTTCTGGAATTTTCTTTATGCCTTTCAAGGGCAATTATGTATATGGAATAACACATCTTTATCTTTGTACGTCCATACTTTTTAAGTGATGGTTAGTTCAAAAAATGAAAAAAAGGATCAGACTTTATGGTTTCTAAAAGGTGAGCTTATGCTAACCTAATGCTAAGTATGGTTTTGGTAAACATATTGTCAGGACTTCTGTCTGATCACCTCAGGTTTTGTTGTCTATGACCTTTGTGTTTTGCTGGAGCACATGGTTTTTGTTTTGACAGCTGTTTTCCACTGTCTTCGTCTACCCCGCCTCCTTGTTTCCTCGTTAGCTCCTCCTTCTTGTATCTCGCAATCACCTGCACCTGCTTTCCTCTCACTTTCTTCCCTTTATAGTTCCCTTGTGTTTTCTGTCCGTTGTCAGATCTTCTTGGTTTATTTTCCAGTTTCCTGACTAGTTATTTCTGGTTCAGCCTTGGCTGATGAGGTTTGTCTGATGCATTTGTCGCCGGAGAGATGTTCGGTTACGGATTACACCGTTGAGTTTCAGACCTTGGCGGCCTCCTGTGGCTGAAACGAGAAGGCGCTCCATATTCGTTTCCTGGATGGGTTGGAGGATGATATCCAGGACGAGATTGCGATCTTCGAGCCGCCCAAGGACCTTAAGACTGCTGTTGACCTGGCTCTTCAGGTGGAGACTCGTATCACTTGCTGCCGCCAACGTCAGGCGGCTCGATGTTGGAGGGGGCTCAAGCTAACACCTCACCTTCGTCTCACGTCGAGCCTCCTCCCAACGTCCCTGAACCTGTGCAGCTGGGGAGAATGAGACTAACTTCCCAACAGAGACAACAATGCTTGGCTCGGGGGTCTCTGTCTTTACTGTGGGAGGCTGGGACATTTCATTCAAAAAACTCTAAACCCTCTCACCAAGCTTCCCTTCTTTTTCTTTGTTTTCTTTTATTTCAGGATAATTCTACTCCGACACAGGCCCTCATGGACTCTGGGGCAGATGGAAACTTCATTGACATCCAGTTTGGTGCCAGGGGGGGCATACCTGCTGTGCCACTTCCAGAACCCCTTCCTGCCTGGTCACTGGCTGATTACCCTCTAGCTACCATCACCTACATCTCTGTATCGATTATCGTGGCTTGAACGACATTACTGTCAAGAATCTGTATCTTTCACCGCTCATGCTCATGGCGTCAGTTTTCGAATTGTTGCAGGGAGCCTGGGTCTTCACTAAGCTTGACCCCTGCAACTTCAGTTTCGTTCCTGGGGCACATCATTTCAGCCCGGGGGGTCAAGGCTGACCCCTCCAAAGTTAAAGCCGTGGCCGAATGGCTTGCTCCCAACTTTCGCAAAGCACTGCAGCGTTTCCTGGAGTTTGCTAATTTTTACCGGTGTTTCATCATGAATTTTGGCTCTGTTGCTGTTGAACTCAAGAGTTTGTTCAGGTGGAACCCTCAGGTTTAGGAGGCCTTTGATGTTCTAAAGTCTCATTTTATCTCTGCTCCTTCTTTCTGTTTTCCAGATCCTTAATGGCAGTTTATTGTGGAGGAAGATGCTTCTGACGGTGGAGTTGGTGCGGTTCTGTTAGTGTTCTGAGAGTGATGGGAAGGTGCATCCTTGTGCCTACTTCTCCTAAAGGCTGAGCCCAGCGCAACGTAACGATATCGGTAATCGGGAGCTTTTGGAGGTCAAGCTTGCTCTGGATAAGTGGCGCCATTGGTTGAAAGGGTCAGTGTAGCCCTTCTTGGTCTGGATGGATCACAAGAACCTGGAATACATCCGTTCTGCCAAGAGGTTGAGCTCACGCCAGGCCCGATGGGCTCTCTTTTTTGGTTGATTTAATTTCAGTCGATTAAAAATGGGCTCTCGTACCAGCCAGGAACTAAGAATGTTAAGCCAGATGCTCTCTCGTGCATTCGAGTCCCCCTGTCACTGGGCTGCCCCCGTCCAATGGCAATGCTGTCATCCTGACTGTGGTGAACCACTTTTCCAAGGCGGCCCATTTTGTTCCCTTGCCCAAACTGCCCTCAGCCTGGGAAACTGTTCGAGTCATGGTTGACCACATCTTCCGGCCCCATGGGTTACCAATCAATGTTGTGTCCAACAGGGGTCTGCAGTTAATTTTCCGGTTCTGGAAAGAATTGTCGACAGACCGGGGCCACATCAAGTCTGTCTTCAGGTTTTCATCCGCAGACCAACGGGCAATGTGAGTAAGCCAACCAGGATCTCGAAATAGCACTCTGCTGTCTGTCATCTCATAATCCGAGTTCATGGAGCCATTAGCTCTCATCTGTTGAGTATGCCCACAATTCCCTCCTGGTAACTGTCCATTTTTAAACAAGTGGCTAAAACGTTTCATAGCACTGTAGCTTTAAAGCCAGGTTTCTTCAAGTGTCTTGGAGAGGCTGCCATGGTTTTCTGGATTTAGTCTGTCTCAGAAAAAACTGTTTCTATCTACCAAAAGTAGATAAGATGTTACGCAGCTTGGCGATGTTTCTAAGATGGAAGAAGGCAGTTTTTATAATATAAGCCACATGATTTTCAAAAGACAAATTACTATGTAATATGACACCCAGGTCTGTAACAGTATTAAATTAGGTGGCGTTACAACCATCTAAATTTCAGTGATATGATGTGGTCCTGACTGGAACTTTTCAAAGATATTGTTACTGTGTAAGAAGGTACACAGTTGCGTGGATACAACCTTTTCTAATATTTTAGACAGAACAGGATATTTGAAATGGGTCTATAGTTTGACAGTTCATTTGAATCTAGTTGAGGTTTCTTTATGAGAGGCTTAATAACTGCTAACTTGAAAGGACTCGGGACATGACCTAGAGATGAGGGGTTTACAATATTGAGAAGAAAAGAAGCTCCTCAGTTGCTGGTAACAGCTCTATCAATAGTTTAGTCGGTATGGGGTCTAATAAACATGTTGGTTTGTAAGTAATGATAAGCTTATGTAGATCATCCTGGCCTATAGCTGTAAAGCATTGCAGTTGTTCTAGAGTGGCAATGTTTAAGAAGGGTGAATCTTCAGGTAAAGTTGCAGGTTGTGTATATAACAATTATATGTTATTCTCAGCTTTCTCTGTGAAAGAGTTCATGAAGTTGTTACTACTAAAGTTTGATGGCACATTGTCTTCAGGTAGTATTTGTTTATTAGTTAATTTGGCAACTCTATTGAATAAAAACCTAGGGTTGTTTTTATGGTTTTCTATTTGTGTGCTAAGATGAAAAGCCTTTGCTGCTTTTAGAGCCTTTTTATAATGGGACATACAATCCTTCCATGCTAGTCTGAATACTTCCAGATTAGATTTCCTCCATTTTTGCTCAAGGTTGCGGGTTTCTCTCTTTAGAGTGAGAGTCGTACTGTTATACCAGGGGGCAATATTTTTTCTCTAACTTTTTTAGTTTGAAGAGTGTGGCCGTATCCAAAGTAGTGGAGAAGATAGACTCCATGCTGATTGTAAATTTATCTAGATCTTTAGCATTTATGGGTGTGCTGAGTAGGTTAGACATACTGGGCAGGGCATTTGTGAATCTGACTTTTGTGGTTGAGGTAATGGTTCTCCCCAATCCATAGCGAGGAGCGTTAGAGCTAACATCAGCGATTTGTATTACCCATGAAATAAGATGATGAGCAGTGATCTCATCACTTCTGACATCTATATCTGTAGGGTTCAGTCCATGTGATATAATTAGTTCTAGTGTGTGATTAAAGTGGTGAGTAGGTCTAGTAATGTTTTGCATGACTCCAAAAGAGTTTAGCAGGTCCCTGAATGTAGTTCCTGACGCATCATTTGCATCATCTCCATGAAAATTATTTATTATTATTAAAATCTCCAACAATCACAGCTTTGTCAACAATCACCAACAGATCAGTGAGAAAAACTGAAAATTCATTCAGAAACTCAATGTAATGCCCAGGAGGTCCATACACAGTAGCCAGCACGAAAGAGAGCGTAGATTGTTTCCTTATGTCTGGTACAGTAACACAGAGTACCATCAATTCAAAGGAAGTGGAGCTAAGTCGTTTGGTCTGAGAAACCTCTAGTATGTCTCTATAAATAGTAGCAACACCACCACCACGACCAACCAGATGGGGCTCGTCTTATTGCTTATAAGAATAGCCTGGTGGGGCGGAATCATTGAGACCAATGTAATCATCTGGCTTGGGCCAGGTTTCAGTTAAACAAAGTATATCAAAACTGTTATCAGAGATCATTTAGTTTACAATAACCGCCTTTGGTGTTAGTGATCTTATGTTAAGGAGCCCAAGCTTTAGAAGGTCTTTTTGTTCTCTCCTGTTGTTATTTTCTGGTTTAATCAAGATAAGATTTTGTCTAGGTCTTGCCGCAGGTCTATTTTTGTTTTCCTCACCATTCGGGGAACAGACACAGTCTCTGATGATTTGACTATACAAGCATTTTTATTTGTTTTTAAAGCAGAACAGCAACAGCGATAAGATGCGTCTGAACTTACTAGTCAAATTGTTCGTAGTGTCCTGGAGCTATTATCTGACATAGGATCTGCTTTGAGAGAGAGATCATTCAGGGTTACTTTCAACATGTATCATACTGTCATAGAAAAAAAAATTACCATAGAAAGTAATTCTGGAATGTCCCAATGTACATAAAGAAAACAAAAGTTGTTTATATTAAAATATCCCTTGAGACTCCAAGGTATCCATTAGGGGTGTAAACAGACATCTCACAAAATGATATGATGTCGGTTCTCTCATCCAGTGATACGATATTTGCAGATACCTCAAAAAAATGCAGCAATTCGATTACGATTCAATTCATTTGGGGTTATATTGAATGATTTTTCAATATGTTGATATTATTGTAACATGCCGCGGGCTGACAGGAACACGGGAGAAGGAATAGACAGAGGAATATCCAAAACAGGCTTTATTATAATCCACAGAAACATACATAACTGAAACACCATATACAGAAACAAGATCTGAACAGAAAGGGGAACTAAATAGTGCAGATGATGAGGGGCAAACAGGTGATGAGAATTAACTAATGACTAAACAAAAACAGGGAAATGACCAAATAAGGTAAAACAGAACCTAAACCAAAACAAAGACCAGGGAAACCAAAAGGAGGAGACATAAGGGTCCATAACTGTGACAATTATGTGCCTAGTTTACACATTTGATTCTCACAAAACTCACAAATGCAACAAAAATACATTGAATGTTTAATTAAACTCTCTGAAAATTATATATGTATGTATGTATAATTATATATAGTATATTATATTGTATATCCAGTATACCAATTGGGACATTTACAACAAAATATACACTTTAGAAAAATAAATAATAGGCACATGATTTGCTAGAAAAACTCTCTCGTAATGCTAAACTAAAGACTCATCTCTTCAGACTTGCATTCACCTAATTCAACTGGTATTACACCTAGGCCGCAACAGGCTTAACCAGAACCGAGCACACTTTTCACCCATTTCACTACATGGCTTTCACTGCCCCTACGTTAATTTGTTGTTTCCCTCTCTCACTCCTCCCAGCGATACAGATTAAGTTCCAGTTCGACAAGATAACGCTCACAACTCCCTGACTAAAGGAGGGGGTGACCACCATGGGAACTGGAAAAATTAACCGCCACCATCACTTATTACACTAATGCTACTGTTAATCTATACTCATATTTTTAGTAAAATATGTGATTCTGTCTATACCAGCAGTCTGATGTTATAGCTGCTCTCAGTCTCATTTTAACGTCGGCATCCTCACCTAAACATCCCTTATTGTATTATGTCAGCCATCAGGCTAACATAAACATAAATATAAAATCACCAGACCCAAATTAAAACTAGTCATTACTATAATTCAATACTTAAATCACAACAGCACTGATTACGACACTGCAAACCTATAAAACTTTATATCAGAATACGACGCTGTAAATCAATATAAATCAAATAAAGTACTGATTGCAGCTGTAACGCGTCAGAGGAAAAATTACCCTCCCGGTGAGCCTGGGTTCTCCCAAGGTTTTTTCTCCATATTCACCATTGGAGTTTGGGGTTCCTTGCCACTGTTGCCATGTTGGAGTGCTCACTGGGAGACTGCGGATAACAGATATTTGATACTCCATAGCAGACACCTGACTTTGACACTGATACTTAGATATTGACATACCGTTGTTACTTGTGTCATTGTATATATTTCCTTGTTTTTTCCTTTTTTCTTTTTCCCTCCCTGTAAAGCGGATTTGAGACAATGCCACATTGTAAAACCGCTATACAAATAAATCTGAATTGAATGATTTGAGGTGACAGTGACTGTATTTTGTCAGCCAAAGCGCTTTCTTTTTTTTTCCATTTTAAATGCGTTGATAAGTTTGTCGTATTTCAAGAGTATTTTAGGTGGCACTGGCAACATTTACAAATTACATGAGTTTTCTTTGTCTGCCCATCTATTTTCTCAAATACAAAATATTTACATACCAACGATTTACCTCCCACCGCAGACACAGAATCGTTGTCTGTCGTTTCACTGCTACCACCGCTTTGTTGCATCGCAATCTGACGCACAGGCAGACAGTATAGTGAGAAAATGAAAATACACACTTTGGCGAAAACATCGCCAAATAGCGGATGTCACGTTACGTGAGATGTGGAGAGTATCAAAATAAAAGTACCTATTGCTATTTTATGAGTGGCATTAATTCATCGTATTGTTAGACATTTGATCGATACATCGATCAACATCGTTACACCCTAGTATCCGTATTCTAAATTACATAGACAACTGGCTAGTCATGGCCAACTGGCTAGAACTGGCTACAGGGCATCGAGAGGTCATGTTAATTCATATGAGATGCTTAGGACTGAGACTCAACTCCAAGAACAGCATGCTTTCTCTTGTCCAGAGAATGATTTTTCTTGGGGTAATTTAGGACTCCACTATGATGGCACAATTGCCTCCAGCACGTGTCTTTGCTGCTGTGGGCAGCATTCGACTAGGTCGACACCTGACAGTCCTCCAGGTTCGGCCAGCAGCGGCCAATGTGATTCCGTTGGCCCTACTGCATATGAGACCATTTTAGTTCTAAAGATAAATGGGTTTCATCCCAAAATCCAATCGTTACACACCAAGGGCTTCGTACCCTTTGTATGTGGCTCAGACCCCTTCTCAGAACAAGGTTACATTTACATTTAGTCATTTAGCAGACGCTTTAATCCAAAGCGACTTACAAAAGGACGAGAGCATTGTACATTTTGCCTTGTGAGCCGACAAGCCAAGTCTACATAGTTACATTTACAAGCGGACATTGTATTCTTACATACAGACATACATGTTACATACAGAACCTGAGAAGTTTTTAGATTTTGTATTAGCATTATTTTTGTTTATAGAAACGTTATTCAAACATTTTTAATTCTGTAACATTTTTATTTAAGAATAACATATTTGATATATGAGATACGTAATGTTTATAAAGCATTCTACTAACATTACTGCATAAACATTTTTTTGAAAAATTTGAGAACTTTTAGAAAATGTTAGCAAATGTTCTGAGAAGGGAAGTCAATCCATGTAGCTGGAAAGACAACATTCTTGTTGCAGATACTACCTTCAGGCATTAAGTTGTGGAAAATTCCAAAATATTTATTAAGCATCTACTTTATATGTTGATATAAAGTATCATCCAGGCAACTCCTTCTTATTGGTCCTGAAGCATGATCAGATTTTCTCCATTGAGAGGTCTTCTCTATATAGACCTCAAGTGCCCTAACAAGGCACTGAAGGTACAAGTCCTGAAGCACTTCAGACCTAGCCACATTGGTTGGTACCCTGGGCATATGCCCCGGCCTTGGGCAAAGGAATTCTTGCACCGTACCCGGGGCAAACTCCAAGCAGGAGGAGGTAACTGACAGGGCTTGCAAATCACTCTCTTAAATGATATGATCTCTAGCAAAAATACTATCTTTAGTGTGATATATTTGAGATAAGATGAATATAGGAGCACAAAGGGAGCTAGGGAGAGCCCCTCCAGTACCATAGCTAGGTCCCAATGTGGTCAACCTCAAAGCTCCACAGAGGAAACAAAACACCAAAAAGTGTTTCCCCAAAGACACACCATTAAGAGATGGGATCTCCCACGGGAGACTGTCTAGAAGAGATACAAGGTCCAAGAACCATACTCAGGTCGGCCAGAACAGGGCCACTAGTAGAAGACAAGCCAATTCCATGACTGTATCCCATGTAGTTTCCTCCACATGACTAGGGAACGAAGGCACTTGCATGTTACCCTGATTGTGCAGAGTGGGTTTTCCCTCGGAGAGAACCCCTTGGTCCTGAACCACCACTGTAGGGGTCTCGTGTAGCAGGCCATTGGGAAAATACTGGTTTGCTGCTGCCATGAGCCCCAGCAGCCCCTGGAATTGTTTAACAGTGGTGCACTGGCCTAGCTTGATTCTGGTTATTGTTGCCAGAATCGACTTGATTTGAGCAGAGGCATATGTCACTGATCATCACTGATTCCCACATAATCATCACTGATTCTTACATAACTCCCAAGGAGGTGGGCCTCTAAGCTGGAGTGAGCACATTCTTCTTGGCATTGAGCCTTAATGTCAAGTGCTGCATATGTTCGAGAATGACATCTCAATGCTGTGCAAACTATATTGTCTATATAATTTAGAATACAGATGCTCTAGAGCCTCAGAGGGTCCAGAGCAGCATCCATATGCATGGTGAAGATGTAGAGAGAAAGTGCTAGGCTGAATGGAAGAACTCGGTATTGATATGCCTCAACCCCAAAGGCAAACCTAAGGAACTTACATGGAAGTATGCATCCTTCAAGTCTGTTGTGACAAACGTAGTCCTTGGATCTGATCTGGCTCACAATAAGGGGGATGGTAAGTATCTTGAACCTGAATCTCTTCAGAGATTGATTTAAGTGTCGCAGATCATAGGAATAGGATGTAGACCCCCATCCTTTTTCAACACTATAAAATACCGACTGTGGAACCTGGTGGTTCCTTCTGGTGAAGGAATATGCTCTCCAGCCTCCTTTACCATAAAGCATTGAAATTACAGTTGCTTGAGTCTGGTTAGGGCTAACTACTGTGGGCAGCATGTTGTTAAACTTTGGGGTACGAGACCCGAACTGCAGCCTGTAGCCCCTCTGTATACTGTTTAACACCCACTGTGACATGTTACACTGGGCTGCAAGAAATACCACCAGAGGAACCAGCCTCTTAAGGCTGGCCTGGGAAATTTCTTGAGCAAATCTGATGATGAAAGAATTTCATGACAGTGCTTGACCAAACCAGATTTTCTACAGGACTCCTTGATAGAGACAAACTTACCATGGCCGCAGCCTCAAATGATGGTCCCAACAGCTTGGGTTCGGAGGAAACTGGCATGCCCTGAAACTCAGATAGTGAAAAGTATAATGGTTTCCTGGGGCCTTCATGGAGGAGCAGATGTAACTAACTCCGTACTGGGAGGTGCCACCCCCAGAAGCCGGCCCACAAGTCAGGGCCTCTTTCTCAAAGCCTTCTTAGCAGAATGACATTCCTCTAATCCGTCTTCTCGTTCGAAGGCTTTGGGTGAGAGTGCTGCTTTGACCCTGAAGCTGATTGAGGGGGGAATGAGCAGCAACACTCTCTTTCTGTTGCTGCCTGTATGAGGAGGCGAACATACATGGTTGGGGCTGCCCCCTGGCAGCAGTCACAGTCTGTCAAGTATGCCTTACTCAGATGTAGTGTGACATGGCTTGATGGGCAATGTCGGGGCTGTCATTCCCATAGCCCATAGCCATTCTCTTTAAGCCCCACAATAGAAGCATAGTTGTAGACCGTGAAGCTAAATATCCTAGCAGAGAATGGCTTATTCCAGGACCTCAACACAGTCACATACTCTGATCTCCTCTGATTAAAGTGCGCCCTGCTTACCCTTCCACAACACATCCACACAACTGACATCTACATGCATATGTCATCACAACACATAATTACGTGTTCTGTTAACAGACAAAATCAAGCCTTTAATTTAGACAGAAATTTCTCTGATAAAGGAAGAAAACTGTGATCTAAGATTTTCGTGTGTGTTGGCACTCTGGGCAGTCCAGTCAGCAGTTCTGTTTTTGCAAATCTGAGGTAAGGTAATTTGACTTAATTAGACAGGGTCAGGCTGAGACGTCTTTATCCTCCAGCACACTATGAGTGTACATATATTAAATAGTGTCAGCCTTAGATGACACACTCATGGTTTTCAAAGTTTAAAAATGTATACTTTAAAAATGTATACAAATTTTTAAAGTATATTAGTATACATATATTATATATTTGTACACATTTTTAAGATTTAAATGTATACAAAACTGTATTTATAATTACAGACTATCAGCACTAGGTTAAGAAGTGTGTGTGTATGCCTGTGTGTGAGAATGTGATCTCTGTGTATCATCTCTGGTGTGCATGTGTGTGTTTTAGACAGACAGTGTGGGGTCATCTGCTCTTAATCTGAGTTTGCAGCTGTTTAAATCAAGATGTGGTAATCCAAAGCCACTGCAGTGTAGAGCATGTGTTACATTAACTGTCTTAATCCGGTAATCTGTGGACACACAGCTCATCTCAATACCACCCCAACACACACCTTCCACCAGTAATCACTCTAACGAAGGACCCCGGCAACCAATCCTAGCAGCCCCGCCCCTACAGTTGCCCCTAATTGACACACCTACCCTTTCTCTGTGCGCACACACACAAACACACAGCTCCCAGGCAGCTTTCATTAATGGACTTCACAGCCCAGGGCAAAACACAAAGCAAGCATATGTTCAGCAAATATATGTGTTTTGGTTTTTGTGTTGCTGTGACTGAGAGCATCTAACATAGTCACTGACATATGAGTCTTTGATGTTTGATGTTGTTTTAATAAAACCTCCAGACAAGACAAATTCTGTCATCATTTACTCAACCTCATGTCACTCCAAACCCTGTATGGCGTTTTTGTTCAGGGCAAATATTACATTATGTTCACACAGAATTTTTCACACTAAGTAAACAGACTACAAAGCTCCAGAAATGACAAAAACACCAAATTGTGTAGTCCATATGACTGGTGCAATATTGCATAAGTCTTCAAAAGTCATGTGACAGCTTAGTGTAAAACAAACTGAAATTTAAGTTAAGTCACTGAAAATCTTTAGTAAGTTGGTTGTGCTTAAGGGTATTCAAACTTACTGTGTAAAGATGCTTGCCAAGTTTGACGTCACTGATGCCAAATATCTATTTCAAATGTACTGAAGGACTTTTATGATGCGTTTTTGATGACTGAGAAAAGAGCAGGGAGCGCACATGAGATTTCCTTGATATATTCCATGGAAGTCATGTGGGTTTGAAATAACATGAATTGTCTATTTTCCTTTAAATAATTATGTGGGGATTTCATCTGTCTTTAGCTCTTGTGTAGTGCAGTACTGTGTGTATCTATTACTTTGTGTGTCTGTGATTTGCTGTATTGTTATGGTGTATTGTGATGTATGTATTCTAGGAATTTCCATTGTGAGGATGTCGTATCAGCAGACGTGTGTGTGTGTGTGTGTGTTGACACCTTGTTCGCTCAGTACAGGTCTATTCTCTATCCTGTCTGTCTTTCCTCCATCACTCTATGTGCCTGTCTTCAGCAGACAGACATCCCTGGAGCTACTGCTTGTGTTTTTACATGCAACATAAAAGAGCAAAGCACACACATGAACACACAAAACAAAGTGAACAAATACAAACAAGTGCATCATAATGAATAAAACAGCAGCAGGTCTTTTATATGAATTAATTTAAGGAATTTATTAAGAGCAGACTGTTTTTTCCAGCATCCATTAACACAGTGTTTGGCAACAATAGCAGTGAGTACTTATGCAGTGCTACTAGAACTCTCTGTCTTTCCCTCTCTCTCATCACACTTAGTTCATTGTAATGCAGGAAATAACAGAGGCCATCCTCACAGACTTCCACACATATTTAATTTTATCTTTGAATGAAAGAGCAATAGGAAAGAATTAATCTGCTTAACATTTCTAAGTACCCCCTCCAAAGCAGCGGGCTGTTTTAATCTTACATATGCTCAGCAGAGGTACTGGCAAAAACTGTACGTTTTCTTCATCCCATCCTTTCAACATCAAATGGTAAGCAACAAAAATTGGATCAGACTTCAAAGCTCGGCAATGTGCTCCAAGTCACAGAGTGGCTCTACTATTTCACATATTGAATTTGAACAGAATATCAAAGTCCTAGCAAAGAACCTCAGGTCTTTACTGGAAAAAAGGGGCTCCAACATCTGTAGAGAGAGCGGCAAAAATACAAATCACCTCAGGGAGACGTCAGCATTTACTATCTAGCACACTTTCCCAGCCTTTTTATTCAGCGCTTCTCTGTACCATCCTGGGTTCCTCTCTCTCTCTTTCTCTCTCTGTCAGTGCAAAAGTAAATTCCTCTGTCCTCTGTCCTTAAACCTGTATATTCTGAAGAATGATCATGCTGGTCTTTTCTATACAGAAACCCACAATTCCTTTAAACCCTCACATTATTATGATGTCTTCAAGGGGACCTGGAAAGTTTGGCAGTTGTTTATTTTGTTGTTATTACATCATAATACCATCTGATATGTGGACATATCAAATATGGTAACTTGGATATCTAGAATTTTGAACTTCCCGCTTTCAACAGCTCAACTTTTCATGGTCATTCAAGTCATTCAACTTGGACAAAAAATAGAGCATTTACAACTCCATTTGAAGGCCTCATAATGTCTGACCTAGTCTTCTTGATTGTGATTGGCAGAGGTTCTTGTTTCTGATGTGTCTTGTCTGGGAATCATAAACAAAATGATAAAACAATTAGAATTTCTTAAAATTCATACTTAATATTTCTGAAACTCAGTATAAAACAAAATCTTATTGATATTATTGCATTCTAAAAGTCAAAAGTAACATTTAATTTAAACTTTAAACAGTTATTTTCTAGTTCAATACTTCTATCATATGTCAAAAGTTGTCTTATCTAGGTCCAAGAGACAAAAACAACTGAGACCAAGTTGTTACTTAAAAGAAGACTCTTGAGCTATAAAAAAGCAACCTCTGAGCAATAAAATGTTCGTGTTAGTCTAGGTACATGTGGCCTCAGCCAATATCAGTGACATTATCATCAGCTTTGCTACACTCACCAAGAGTCAACTAATTATTAAGTGAGGTAAGTCTGACACGTGTAGCATGATTTAAATTCACATACACTGATATCAGCTGACACATTCTCATACTGCATGATAACACTCACATACACCTGCTCCTGTCAGCTAATAAACATGTAGGTAAGTGTGTGGACTTTATATGGGAAAATTGGGCCAGTTGATGTCAAAATAAATGTATAACGATCCTACAGCTCTGATGAAACAGAATAGCAAAGTGTGAGGTTTGAAGTTTTACCACTGAGATTTCTGATATAAACAAGCATTGAGAATCCCCTCTGATAAACCAACTGACTGGATGATACACACACAAACATGCACATACACGCATACGTACAAAAACACTCTCAGATGTGTGGAGGAAGAATGAAAACTTAATATGAATTACTATATAATTTTCTAAACAATATAAATCTGTGCTGTGTACATATGGGACAGCTTTATTCAAAATCACATTCTAATAAAAAGTGCATAAAAGTTGTTTTGAGTCCTACAGAGTAATGCAGATGCCCTGATATGATGAGAAGAAACCACAACGATTCAAGGAATAACAACAGAAAGTTCATGCTTTTAGTTCATCTGATTTGGTCCAGTAGGACATTTTTTGCTCCTTAAGCAACATTTCTGTTAAAACTCCTATCATTACCTTTAGTAATGATTCCAACTATCCCTACGATCAGAGGAAAATGATAGATTGAAAAGAATGGAATTTCCAATCAAAATCCTAGTATTAACCATAAATGTGACTGGAATATTGTTACACTCTTGCTGATCCACCTCTAAGGGTGTACTCACACTAGGTATGGTTGCCTTATACTGAGCCCGATTGTCCCAAATACACTTAAATGTATTAAATTAATTGAAAAATGTACTATCCAAGTGGAAATAGAAGGTGTTTGTTGTTGTAATGATGAGTAACTGTTATGTGCTCTGGCATGGTTTGCCTGGGCACGGTTCAGGGCAATCACACTGGTCAAACTAACCAGACTTTGGGGGTCAAACTAGACGTTTTGGTGTTCCGAGTGCCTTGTGTGAGTACACCCTAAAATCATAGTCAGCTTCATGACTATTCAAAAAAGCAAAATTAAATTTATGCTCTAAAAATGAACTCTCTATAAGTGTGTGTATGTGAGAGTTACTGGCTTGTTTGAATGGCTGGCTGCCTCTACTGTATAGAACAAATATAATGCAGAAACATACTATAATAAGACACAAACCACACACCCAGTCAGCTGTTAACTGTGTTTGCAGTCTTTTCCGCTATTGTACAGTATGTTGTAACATTCACATAACAACATAAATAAAAAAAACATAATATTACACCACTGGCCCAGAATATGATACTATGAAGTATTAAGTATTAAGATCACAGCTGCTTTTATGAAGCTATATCCATAACCCTGTATGCTATGGTATGTTATGGTATATAGTGATATTTGCCTTAGCAAACACTACTGTTAAAAAAAACAGGTGGCTATGAATACCATCAGTGTTTTCCTTTTTGACCATATTAGCTTTGAGTTTGTTCTGTTACATACATTCAGATAAATCTTTTCCTCTAACCAGAAACTAAATGAGCGTTTAGGACAAAAAAATACAATGAGATCTGAGTGAATAATTAGTACTTTATCATATGTACAAATGAGTGTAAACCTTAGAACACAGGAAATAGCAGCACCGCTCTGAAATGTTAAGCAGTCATTTATTCTGCTTTCAGTGAGATGCCCAATTAAAACTCAACACACACAAGCACACACACACAGAGTCAGGAGCAGTGCTAGAGTATATTGTTTGTTATGTGTGAGGTTTAGGCAGGTGTTTAGATATATGAGCAGCCTGAATGCATATTATGGGTGTTCCTTATGGAAGGGTCCGATTCCTTTAACTGAGCCCTAATTCCCTCAAAGAACATCAAAGATAAAGGTTATGGGGAACCTCAAAGAACATATACTTTCTACATATATGTATATAAATGTTTCAACTGTTTTTTTTAATGTTTCTGTATCCACCAAAGTTAAATATGAAAAGAAATTGCTTGATGGAAGAGGTAACTGTACCAACAGTAGGCTGCTTCAGTACTTTCAGTTAACAAATACTGCCTCTGTTTATCACGCAAAATAAAAAGCATGTAAATATAGTGTGATTTCTAAGCTGCTAATGTTACTATACTATACTATATCAAAATGATTTTCAGAACACTGATCTGTAAAACTTTTGACAGCAAAAGAAATCTTGTGTTGTGTGAGAACCTAAACAGCATAAACCCTGAAATTTGTGTATACACTGACCCCCTTGAAAGTTCCTGTGTAAATAACATACTGTGATCACCATTAACACTGTAGATCTTAAACATTGCAATGTTGTATATGCATATTTAAGTAATGTATATTAAAAAGATGCTAATATGGCCCTCTTCAAAGTGGGCTGATGCATAAACACACCTTTAAACAGCTCTGAACATGTGGTTAAATATTACACCACCTGCACCAGCACACACACACTGTGAAACAGAGAAATGCATCTGTCAAAAAGAGAAATTTAAGTACTCCAAAAGAGGAGAGAAGAACAATAGTATCACTCCTCCTTCTCCTTCGTCCCCACAGAACCCAAGTGCGATTATGGAAACGAACCCCAAGAAGGTTAATATGCTGCTTTGATCTCCGTCAGGCCACACCAAGAATTCATTTACATTTCAGATGAGAAGAGGGACAGTATAAAAAGCCATCTTGTTTCTGGTATGTGAGAGTCTGTAATAGGTCTGAGAGAGGAAGTGGCAGAGAACAGAGGAGGGATCACTTTCCCCATCACTCTCTCTCTGTCCCTCTCTCCTCTTCTGCCTGCACTGGGAAACAGATGAAAGCAAAGAGCGCAGCTACTGAAACATTGGGACCAAATGCTGTGACCCAAACTTTCAAAAGAGATGCTGGCTCCACACATTATTAATTTATCAGCGCTGTTTCATGGGATTGTTTGTTGAGATCAAAAAGGTACTTTGTGAAAATGCTGAAGTTTATGATTGGAAAAAACAGAAGAAATAAATAAAATGTGGAGGGAAAGATTTTGACAGAGAAAGACAAGAGAGAGCTTGGTTTTGTCTCTGTGGCTCTAATTTAATAATCTATCCTACTTCCTCATTATGACCTCACTGTGAAGTTTCTAAACACAGAATAGACCTTGTTGAAATGCAACGTGTTATTCATCAATCTGATATCAGAAATACAAAGGTTTTTGAAGGAAGCTTTTCTAAAGTGCACTGAAATTCTATTTTGAGAAGCACCACAATTTTGTGAGATACATTTTTATTTGAGTCCTCAGAGATGTTTACCTGACTGGATCTGCACAGCGGCATGTTCGTGCTTTCACTTGATGAACTTCATATTCTGATGGGCCATGTAACCCCTCCAGGGTAGAGAGAGAGACACAAATTGTGTTACATTCTAACTACTTTGTTACATTCATCACAATGTGTAACACTGTGTAATGTGTAACAATGCATTTGTTAGATTTGCATTTAAGTAATACGATATAAGAGACTGTACTTATATTAAGATATGAGAGACTGTAGAAACTAGGTGACAAGGTCTTAGCTGTGCTATATTGCCAGTATAGCATAGCTATTGACCAATCAGCATCCAGGACCAGAACTATCCATTTTATAATTACAGTCTTAACACAGACCACTGCTATTAGACAAGTACATGCTGTAGGTAACTAGCACCTGACTGTATGATGATTGCCCGCGTTGTTGCATTGTTGGGCTCCCAGCCAGCCTTTGGTGTAGGCCAAAGGCTGATTTTGCTGTTTTATATGATAGTACTTCAAAAACACCTGTCCTGTATGATGAAAAGACAGATAAACACTGTACGAACACATACCCTCACAATGGACATGGCACCACTGTGTGTCTCTTGGAAAGATAAAATGTTTGTAATCTAGGGGTTTACAAAGAAAAAGAGCAGATGCCAACCACTCAGAGGACTGTTTCATACAGAGTTATCAGCTAATTGATTATATCAAACAAAAACATAGATTTTAATAGTGTTATCAGTAAGCAAGCCATTTTAAGTTAATTTCCTGAAGAAGTGTGTCAGTACTATCAAAACACTGCATAACTGTTGTCTGTGCCAGAACTGCATGTGTGACTGAACAATGAAAAGCAAGAAGGAATGTGAGGACAAGAACAGTCATTATTATTGCAATTCTATTTGATAACACTAGTGGTGCAAAAACAACACACTGCAGCTTTTTTGTACAGAACAATTAAAAGTTGTTCTATCTTTTGTTGGATTCTAATTTAGATATTCCAGCATGATATCCCTAGCTCACGTCCATATCAGCATTGCCAGAGTACCAGCCAGAGTGTGAAGCTATGCGGGAGTATTTTCAGGAGGAGTTAGCGATGGGGTTCATATGACCGTCAAGTTCTCTGGTGTCCGCTGGTTTCTTCTTCGTCAAAAAGAAAGATGGAGGTCTCCGTCCATGCATAGACTATCATGGCCTCAATGACGTAACCATTAAGTTCTGGTATCCTCTTCCATCCGCTGTATTCCAGTCGCTCATGAACGACATCTTCTGGGAAATGCTGGAGAAATACGTCATCATTTACATAGATGACATTCTGATCTATTGTAATACTCTAGAAGAGCACAAGAGACATGTAAGGGCGGTTCTGGAGCGGTTGATTCAGCATCAGCTCTACGCTAAGTTGGAAAAGTGTGAGTTTCACAGCACAAGCACCTCTTTCCTTGGTTACATTGTCAGTCCCGAGGGGGTTGCTATGGACGAACGAAAGGTCAGGGCCGTGACCGAATGGCCTCGTCCACATACTGTTAAAGAGCTTCAACGTTTCCTGGGGTTTGCTAATTTCTACCAGAGATTCATTAGAGGCTTCAGTTCGGTGGCAGCTCCTCTAACACCGCTGACTAAATTCAAAAGCTCAAAGTTATCCTGGTCCCACGAGACTCAAGCGGCATTCAAGGATCTCAAGAATTGATTTACTTCTTCTCCAATACTAAGACATCCTAACCCGGAAATTCCTTTTGTGGTCGAGGTCGATGCTTCAAACACTGGTATCGATGCCATCCTCTCTCATTGGCAGGGTTTCCCCGCTAGGATGTTTCTGTGTGCGTTCTTTTCTCGCAAGCTATCTCTTGCTGAACGCAATTACGATGTGGGCAATAGAGAACTGCTAGCTATCAAGCTGGCCCTTGAGGAGTGGCAGCATTGGCTCGAGGGCGCCTCTCACCCTTTCACCGTTCTCACAGATCATAAAAATCTTGAATACCTCCATACCGCCAAGCGGCTAAACCCCAGACAAGTGAGGTGGGCTCTCTTTTTCACTCGCTTCAACTATACGGTGACCTACTGTTCTGGCTCTAAGAACAACAAGGCAGATGCTCTCTCTCACCAGTCAGATGAAGCTCCTCTTCCCAACTCTCATGACAACATTCTCCCTGAAAGTTTACTCCTCGCTCCAGTTCAATGGGACATCATTACAGAGATCAACCAGGTCAACGATTTACAGCCACCTCCTGCCGGGTGTCCTCCTAACCACATTTACGTCCCAGAGACTTTCCATGGGCACCTACTCTCACAGATACATGAACTTCCCAGCTCTGATTATCCAGGGATTACAGCTACCACTCATCTTGCTCAGAACCGATTCTGGTGGCCTACCATGTCTGCGGATATCACCAGCTTTGTCAATAACTGCTCTACCTGTCAGAAATTAAAAACACTAAAAAAACTCCCAGCAGGGTTGCTACAACCCTTGCCTACACCACAGTGCCCCTGGTCACACAAAGCAGTTGATTTTATCACTGACCTCCCAAGGCAACACAACCATCCTTACAATCATCGATCGATTCTCCAAGACTTGAAAATCTGATTCCCCTGCCTAAGCTTCCTATTGCCTTCCAAACTCCTAATTAATCAGGTCTTTCGCTTATATGGATTACCTGAAGACATTGTTTCAGACCGGGGGCCACAATTCACATCAAGAGTATGGACCCAATTGTTCCGGGGTCTCAATGTCAATATAAGTTTCACCTCAGGCTATCACCCTCAATCTAATGGACAAACAGAATGCCTAAATCAAGAGATTATTCGCTTCCTGAGGTCTTATTGTCATCAGAATCAGTCAGACTGGAGTCACTTCCTGATCTGGGCTGAGTATGCGCAGAACTCCTTGGTGAAACCTTCCACTGGCCTGAAACCATTCAAGTGCGTCCTTGGTTTCCAACCACCTCTGTTTGCTTGATCCAGTGAACCCACGGAGCTTCCCGCCGTTTCAGACTGGCTTCAGCGCAGTGAGGAGGTCTGGGACTGCGCTCACACCCATTTGTTGCATGCTGTTAGGCGCCAAACCCACAACGCCAATCAACATCAGTGGGTTTGGTTGTCCATGAAGAACCTTCGCATGCGACTCCCATGTAAAAAGCATAACCCAAGGTATGTTGGCCCTTTCAGAATCTTAAGACAAATAATGTATCATTTTGTTTAGAACTTCCTAACTCATATCGTATTTCTCCCACCTTCCATGTTTCACTGCTAAAACCCGCTGGTGGCCCTGGGGGAGAGTCGGAGGGCAGACCCATAGAGAGAGCACCCCCCATCCTGGTGGACGGCGAGAAGGCTTACTTACTACTCTACTCCACCTAGCTCTACCTAGCTACTCGACTCCAGATGCCAGGGTGGCACTATCAAGTATCTAGTGGACTGGAAGGGGTATGGTTCGGAGGAGGGGTCCTGGGTGAATTCTGGAGATATCCTAGACCCCACTCTAAATGAGGAATTCCATAGACCGCATCCGGGGAAACCGGCCCCTCGATCTTGTGGAAGACCCCGGTGTCGCTTCCCTCCTCGCTTCGGGAGCCGCTCGCGCCCAGGGGGGGTTTTGTTACAGAGGAGAGTCCTGCTCCGCCTCCTCCGGGTCACCAGAGGGAGCCCTCTCCAGAGTATTAACGGTTTCCGGACTACATTTCCCATCATGCCTCATACCTTGGTTTGATTACGTCCTGTTTTGTACACCTGAACCTTGTTAGCCCTTGTGCATACAAACCCTGCATTTTACACTGCTCATTGTGAAGTCTTGTTTTGCCCTGGCAACATTACTGAGCGGTTTTTTTCCTGTTTACTCATTGGATTACCTGTGTACCGTTTGGATTGTTTGATGCATGCCCCTTTATCTGGACTGCCTGTTGGATTATTATCTATTGTTTGCTGCCTGCCTATGACCCATTGCCTGTTTATTGTTTACGATATTTTCTTGCCTCTGATATACCTGTTTGCTGTTGTTTTACCCTGCCTGTTTGACCACGCCAATAAAATGCTACAAATGGATCCTCATTTGATGCACCCTTCATTACACACTCTGCCAACATTTGCTGAACAGGTTTTATGAACATGTAATGGAGGAGTTTTGACTTTTTGAGTGTGAGAAGTTTTGAAGCATTTTATTTGCTTACAAATCAATGTTTATCATTAATTATGCATTAATAGTGTATATCTGGGTGCTGCTGTGTTTGTGTGACATCACAGCAAAATTGGGTTAGAAAATGTCAAGTTGAAAGTCCTATTTGCACTTTTTTGAGTAGGAGGTTTGAATAAGTTGAAAGGTATAGTGTTGTCTGATAAAGCAATAAATATGGGCTCATTGTTCCCATGTGTGTCAGTGTCTGAGTGCTCTTTTCTTATACTTCTGAAATACCTGCCTATAAGTAAACTGACATGAATCTCATAAAGAAACCTTAAAGAAATTCCAGAAGTTTGCGGTTGATCCTGGATGTAACGCCAGCCCTCACCGGAATACTGACTGCTCATGCTCCCTCTGCTGAACTCTGAACTTTGAACTCTGAACTTACTTCCTGTTTGGCATCTATATAAACCTTGCTGCCACATGGCCACGTTGCGAAGTATTGCCAGCTTTACACCTGACTACTAAGCATTCTCTTTTACTGCCTGCTTTCCTGTGTTTTACCTATTGTTTGGTTCTCGTTTTCTGATTTTTGCCTAGCCCCTTTGTTTGACACCTGGATCGGACTGTTTGTTTAGATATTGATTCTCTGCCTGGATTTACGACCTCTGATTTACGTCTCTCCCTTTTGTTGTGTTGCATGGTTGGACTGTCTATGTTTACTACGACCCTTTGCCTGTACTTTCGACTTTGATTATGGATAACCCCAATAAACATCCGCAACTGGATCCTGCTTCAGCTTCTGCCTCAGCCCCCTTACAGAATACTTCGCCTACCCTCAATCCAGCGGATGTTTCACAGCTGCAAGCTGCATTTGTCTACCAGGGAGAACTATTACGCAGCTACCACGAACAGCTAGCTAACTTACAGGCATCGAATGAACTACTGCTCCAGCGACTTTGCTCTCCTCCTTCCACCACGTCGATAAGTAAGACTTATTAATATACTTAAGGCACGGTAAGACTTGCTCTTCCCGATAAGTTTGATGGTTCTGCAGAACGGTGTAAAGGGTTCATTCGACAAGTACGCACTTATTTGGAATCGTTGGGGGATCAGTCTCATGCTAGTTCTGATCAATGCTCTTTTATCATGTCACTATTATCTGGCAAGGCTATTGATTGGGCTGCTGCGGTTTGGGAGACGGACGAACAGTTTAGATCTTCACCTGAGTATTTTTTGCAACAACTCCGAGAAGTATTTGAATATCCTGCTGGGGGTCGGGATGTTTTGTCTCGTCTTTTACACCTTTCTCAAGGCTCACATAGTGCAGCAGAGCATGCAGTCGAATTCAGGACTCTTGCAGCTCAGAGTGGATGGAATGATGCTGCACTTAAAGGGGTGTTTCGGGAAAGCCTATGTCCCCAATTGCAGTTGGAGATGGCATGTTGAGGTGAGGAATCTTCTTTCAATGACTTTGTTAACATGACTGTTAAGATTGATAATTTGCTCAGGAACTCACCTAAACCCAAGCAAGCGCATACATCCCACCTTATGTCACGACCTGCACTTCGGAATCCTGAGGCACCATGTGTTACCGAGCCCATGCAAGTAGGATCTACCAGGCTGTCTGAGGACCAGCGTAGACGAAGGTTCATCAACAACCTCTGCTTTTATTGTGGTGAACCAGGTCATCATAAGTCACAGTGTCCTCGGAGGTCCCGGAGGTCCCTCACAGCACAAGACCGGGTGAATGTGGACACCTTTTCACAAAATCCATTTAAAGTCTTCACATTACCCGTACAGATTTCTACCGAAAGTGGTTCTTTTATGTTGACAGCATTAGTAGATTCCGGCGCCGCTCTCAACCTCATCAACTCGGACATCGCCCGGAAACATCAACTACCCACCATTCCATGCTTTCCACCTATCAGTATTACGGCTGTCAATAACCAACCCATCAAAGGAGGAGTTCTGGAACAGACCCGATCACTGAAAATGCAAATTGGGGTTTTTCATGAAGAGAACATCTCTCTATATCTGATCGACTCACCCAAATATGAAATAATTTTAGGAATGCCATGGCTAAGTTGCCACGATCCCCACATCTCCTGGCACACGGGTGAGCTGACCCACTGGTCTCCATTCTGTTTTAGTCACTGTCTAACCCTTAGCAGTCCAGTCCATGTCTGTCCACAAGCATGGGGAGCCCTCCGAGCCTGACCCAACCAAAGATCTCCAAGGTTTATAACGAGCTTTTGGAGGTCTTCAGCAAGGTTAAAGCCACACAGTTACCACCACATCGGCACTGGGACTGTGCTATAGACCTTCTTCCCAACATGTGTCCTCCCAAAAGCAAAGTCTACCCGCTGTCACGCCAAGAAGCACAGGCTATGGAGGACTACATCAAGGAGGCTCTGGAAGCTGGCTTTATCCGTCCTTCTACTTCTCCCACTGCAGCCGGCTTCTTCTTCGTGGAGAAGAAGGATGGGGGTCTGCGTCCGTGCATCGACTACAGAGGCCTCAATAATGTCACTGTTAAATTCAGGTATCCACTGCCTCTAGTCCCTTCTGCCCTAGAACAACTCAGGAAGGCCAAAATTTTTACCAAACTCGACTTGAGAAACGCTTATAACCTGATACGCATCAGGGACGGAGATGAGTGGAAGACAGCTTTTCTCACCACCAGGGGGGAACTACGAATACCTGGTTATGCCCTTTGGCCTTGCCAATGCCCCAGCCGTCTTCCAATCCTTCATAAATGAAGTCTTCAAAGATGTCCTCCACAAGTATGTCATCGCATATCTTGACGACATCCTAATCTATTCCCTGAATGAAGAGGATCATGTCACTCACGTCAAGAGTGTTCTTTCCAAGCTTCTCAATCACCAACTCTATGTCAAGACTGAAAAATGTGAGTTTCATGTGAAGCAGACAACATTCCTGGGGTACAACATCAGCCACCAGGGCGTTGAAATGGATGCTTCTAAGGTAACCGCCGTCACTGAGTGGCCGCAGCCCTCCACGTTGAAAGAATTGCAGAGGTTCCTGGGCTTTGCTAACTTCTATCGACGCTTCATTAGGAACTACAGCTCTATTGCTGCACCTCTCACCTCATTACTCAAGGGAAAACCCAAGAAGTTGTCATGGAACGCTTCCGCCAATGCAGCCTTCCAAAAGCTCAAGACCAGCTTCACGACGGCCCCCATCCTTAAACATCCAGATCCAGAACTCCCCTTCATTGTGGAGGTCGATGCTTCTGACTGCGGGATTGGAGCCATGCTCTCTCAACGTCACGGACAACCTCCCAAGCTTTTCCCGTGTGCCTTCTCTCGGAAGCTAACCCCCACTGAGTTTAATTATGATGTGGGAAACAAAGAGCTTCTGTCAATGAAGGCTGCCATGGAAGAGTGGAGACATTGGCTCGAGGGGGCAGCTCATCCTTTTCAAGTTATCACGGACCAAGAACCTTGAGTATGTCAAGTCTGCTCGACGTCTGAATTCACGCCAGGCAAGATGGTCTCTGTTCTTTTCACGATTCCATTTTACAGTCACTTATCGTCCAGGCTCCAAGAATAGCAAGGCAGATGCACTATCCAGGCACCATGATCCCCCACGACAGAACTACAATCCTGAACCTATCCTAAGTCCAGCCTTGTTTGTTGCTCCGGTCAACTGGGACATAATGGAGGAAATTCACCAGGCCGTCCTCACAGAACCAAGAGATCGGCAGGTACCTGCGGACTTACTGCAGCTGCGAACAACATCGCTGGGCTGAATTTCTCCCTTGGACCGAGTATGCCCAGAACTCACGCACTCCTCTACAGGACTCACACCATTTCAATGTGTTCAGTGAGAGGGTGTGGGACAGTGCCCATGTACGGCTTCAACGCGCTGTGAGGAGGCAGGAGATTAACGCTAACCGTCACCGTCACCCACACCCTCCATACCAACCTGGACAAAGGGTCTGGCTCTCCACGAGGGATCTCAAGCTACGTCTGCCGAGCAGGAAGCTCTCTCCCAGGTATGTTGGCCCATTTAAAATCATAAGACAGATTAATGAGGTCACTTACCAATTAGAGCTTCCTGCTGACTACCGCATCTCTCCTTCTTTCCATGTGTCACTCCTCAAAGCTTTCCACCGGGACGCTGACCCCGAGGCCATATTGCAGGAGCCACCGCCACCGCTGGACATTGGCGGAACGCCGGCCTACAAGGTGAACGTCCTGCTTGACTCACGGCGAAGAGGGGGTCAGTTACAATACCTGGTGGATTGGGAGGGATACGGCCCAGAGGAGAGATTGTGGGTAGCGGCAGTGGACATTCTGGATCCCTCGCTCATGGAGGAGTTTCATCGAGCCAGACCTGACCGTCCAGCACCACGTCCACGGGGACGCCCACGTAGAGCACCTGGAGGTGCTCCTAGAGGGGGGGGGGTTCTGTAACATCACGCCAGCAGAGGGAGCCCTCACCGGAATACTGACTGCTCATGCTCCCTCTGCTGAACTCTGAACTTTGAACTCTGAACTTACTTCCTGATTGGCATCTATATAAACCTTGCTGCCACATGGCCACGTTGCGAAGTATTGCCAGCTTTACACCTGACTACTAAGCATGCTCTTTTACTGCCTGCTTTCCTGTGTTTTACCTATTGTTTGGGTCTCGTTTTCTGATATTTGCCTAGCCCCTTTGTTTGACACCTGGATCGGACTGTTTGTTTAGATATTGATTCTCTGCCTGGATTTACGACCTTTGATTTACGTCTCTCCATTTTGTTGTGTTGCATGGTTGGACTGTCTATGTTTATTACGACCCTTTGCCTGTACTTTCGACTTTGATTATGGATAACCCCAATAAACATCCGCAACTGGATCCTGCTTCAGCTTCTGCCTCAGCCCCCTTACACTGGGTATTTACTGTTTCTGAAGAGGAAGCCTTAGTGTTGGCCTTTCATAATTATGCTCCTGATAGCAAGTTATGTCTGACAAAAAATACAATGAGCTTTCCTCCACAACATCAGAGGAGGTTCATGCTTGAAACTGTCTCTTTATACAAAAGCTGGTTTTACATAGCCATTGTACCAGTGTAGATCGAACAGTAAAAACTCTAGACATTGTCTGACCACCTAAATACAAACAGAGATTTTTTTTGTTAAACCTGTTTGGAAGGTCTGGTGAAAACATGGACAATCAGGACACCTGTACAAAAAGTCATACAAAATACAAAAGTATGACAGGAATAAAGTCAGAGAGAGCCTTGCGTTTGAGCGTTCCCTCATAGTAAGAGGAATTTTCTGGATCCTTATGTAAAAGAGATGACCTAAGAGATGTCCAGCACCTCACAGCCCATGAGAAAGACAGTGAGACGGGATGAAAGAAGAGAGAAAAAAAAAGTTTATAGGGAATTAAGTGATTCCCCAAGCCTCCAAAAAGTAAATTTGGACTATGAATTTGTTCAGTACTATGAAACTTTCCTCAGATTTACTCCACCCCTTTAAAGTACAGCTTCACTGCTAATTACTCAACCAGAGCCTAATTTAGTATCACTTGTATTCTCAGAGGGTTAAAGACCTATTATTGATGAGTCTTCTTTCATAACTGCCAAAATATATATAGATAACAAACCTGCGATGTGTTTCCCAGGAGCTTTAGGGTGCACCAGAGGAGGTGGGTATATTCAATATGCTCTCTCAATATGCTGATCCGTCTCCAAACTTTGATCTTGCTAACTGTCTGTCTTTTTTCTTAGTTTCGTGAGGCCCAAGAGCTCCAGCTAATTAAATCTAATAACATTCCTGTATTCCAGCTGGAATAATATAGTTTTTGACTGCATAACCCATGAGGTTTGAGGAGTTTTTTTCTTTTGCTGTACAATAAAATAATTAATAATTTCCTTTATTAATATTACCTCTGTCAGCACAAATTCCAGTCTATGATTAAATAAAAAATCGGTATCACAAATGGTGTGGGACAAACATTTAGTTCAAATCCTTAACCCTCAGTGTTTGCAATAGTAATAGTGATGCTGGATTTATAACATTAAAACACTGAACCTATTGTGAATGTTTTTCATTTTATTTTAATGAAAGACATTACCATTAACATAACACTTCCCTTTTTACAGAAATCAGTCAAATGAATTCAGCAACCAGCTTTTGGACTTACAGGAAAGAGCATTCTTAGTCTTCCTGTGAATTCCTGATAAACCAATAAATATGGGCTCATTGTTCCCATGTGTGTCAGTGTCTGGGTGCTCTTTTTTGTACTTCTGAAAATACCTGCCAATAAGAAAACTAACATGAATCTCATAAAGAAACCTTAAAGAAATTCCAGAAGCTTGCAGTTGATCCTGGGTATTTACTGTTTCTGAGGAGGAAGCCTGATAGCATGTTATGTCTGACAAAAAATACAATGAGCTCTCCTTCACATCATCAGAGGAGGTTCATGCTTGAAACTGTCTCTTTATTCAAAAGCTTGTTTTACAGAGCCATTGTGCCAGTGTGGATTAGACAGTAAGATCTCTAGACATTGTTTGACCAATTAAACATAAACAGACATTTTTTTTGTTAAACCTGTTTAGAAGGTCTGGTGAAAACATGGATAATCAGGACACCTGTACAAAAAGTCATACAAAATACAAAAGTATGACAGGAATAAAGTCAGAGAGAGCCTTGCATTTGAGCGGCCCCTCAGAGTAAGAGGAATTGTCTGGATCCTTATGTAAAAGAGATGACCTAAGAGATGTCCAGCACCTCACGGCCCATGAGAAAGACAGTGAGACGGGATGAAAAAATCAGTCAAATGAATTCAGCAACCAGCATTTGGACCCACAGGAAAGAGCATTCTTTGTCTTCCTGTGAATTGTGTAAGTCTTGATGTTGTGTTGTATCGTTTCTGATCTCTCTTCTCCTGCTCTCATTACCAGCTCATGTTTTGTCTGATGTTGGTTGCTTCTGAGGCCCAGTGGGATGAGTAAGACATGCTGTCTGTGAGTGTTTTATTACTCCACAGCTGTTCTTTACCTGTTAACAAACTTGAGGATGAGGATCCTTTGAGAGCAGCCCTGTCACCAGATGTTGATGGTCTTCAGGATACTGGTATAACACAGTTAAACCATCCCACACTCCTTACTGAAGCGTAGAGCCTGTCGGTCATTGTTCCCAACATCATCTTAGACAGCAGATCCATAAGTGAGTACTGAAGCAGCAGACGCACACAAAATTATATTGACTTGTTTGTATGCTAATGCTAATAATGTGAAGAGAGCAGGGTGGGCAATTGCTGATGTATAGGGGCTACTGTTACTCCAAAGTATATTGTTATGGAGGAGGTTCCTGCTCCATAACAATATAAGTTATGGAGCAGGAGTATAAAGTATAAAGGAGTATAAAGTTGGCTTTATACTTGCAGGTAATCGGTGACAGTGGAGGTGTGTTTCTGACAATGGCCTAGCTGTTTATTGTATCAACTTATTTCTACCTTTATTTTTTTGCTTTCTCACATTAGTGACAAAACAGTGTATAAAACATAGAACAATATACAGTGATGCTTGAAAGTTTGTGAACCCTCCAGACATGATCAGGTTTTATGCAAAAAAAAAGTAAATCAAACATACATCCAAAACTCAATTTGTGAAGCAAAATTTCAAATGATGGACACAAACAAAAAGGATATATTGTCATTATTTATTGAACAAAAACTGGAAATTTGACGTGCAGAAGTATGTGAAGTCTCTTACACATCTTTGAAGATTTTTGCCCACTCCTTCTTGCAGAACTCAGCCAGCTAAGAGAGTTTGGAAGGACATCTGGCATGTACCGCCCATGGCAGGTCTAGCTACATTTCAACTGGATTGAAATCCAGACTTTGACTAGGCCAATCAACAGTATGAACCTTCTTTCTTTTAAGCCATTCCTTGGTGGATTTGCTAAAATGCTTAGGGTCGTGGTCTTGTTGCATCACCCATTTTCGACCTAGCTTTAGCTCTCTGACTGATGGCAAGAGATTCTCTTCAAGTTTCCCTGAGTAATATGGAGTCACCCTGGTCCGGAGGCAGAAAAGCAGCCCCAGACCTTCACATTTCCACCACCATGCTTCACTGTTGAGAGGAGGTTCTTTTCCTGGAATTCAGTGTTGGCTTTTCTCCAAACATGGTGGCTTCAATTATGACCAAATCAAATCTATTTTGGACTCATCAAGAATGGACTTCCAAAAGGTCTCTGGTTTGTCCAAATGCTATCTGGCAAAGTTGAAATGGGCAGCTTTGTTCTTTTTTGAGAGCAGAGGCTTCTTTCTATTAACCCTCACATAAATGTCATGTCTGTTCAATTTTCGTCTGATTGCAGACGCATGTACATTTACCCCAGATGCTGCCAGAGAGGTCTGCAACTCTCTACAGGTGATGTGTGGATTGGCCTTTACCTCATTTAGTATTTTTCCTGGTGCTTCTTAATGATAGTTTTGATGGGCGTTGACTTCTAGGCAGAGTTGTGGTCATGTTGAATGCCCTCCATTTGTAGATGATTTGTCTTGTCTACAGTGGATGGATGGAGTTGGAATCTCTTGGAGATGGTCTTATAGCCTTCCCCAGACTGATGGATTTCACCTGAATCTGTTACTCAATTGACTTTACAATGCAGCTGGGGCTTTACTTACTTTTGCACAAACATGTGAAGTGCTCAAGATTCACTATGAAATAAGACACCACAGACTATCTCCGTATGTTAGTGGTTTCCTTTGGGTGACGCACCATTTCCGTGGTGTCCACCTAAACACAGACACACACCTACTCCCATTCTATTTTTAGTTCACCTATGACCAAAATTAACATGTAACCTTCCTGCTCAAGTATAACATTTTAACACACATAAGACCTCAATTATATTACTTTAAACAATAAACAGAGAGCTGTTTTGTTAGAATGGAATGGCAGAACCACTGATAAAAGACAGGGGATATTACCTTAAACATCAACACTTTTAATTTGAAAATGAGGCCGCAAGGGATGAAAGCACACTAACATATCTTTAATGTTATAGTATATAAAAAAGTATAACATTAATCAGATTGTGTGTCTATCCCTCATTTTTAAATAGCATCATTTGGTGTCATTAGCTGTGATTGGCTGTGATTAGCTATGATAAATGTGCAAAACTAAACATCTATATTAACATCCCATCTAGCACTGTTTACTTTTAATGCAAGCACAATTATTAGGTTATTAGCCAATCACAAAATTCTGTGAGTGTGTTTGTGTTAAAGAGAGTGAAGCGGGATTCACTAAACATGAAAAGCATTTTGCAGAAACTACATTTATGTACATACATTTAATATGTTGTGTGTGAGACATGGTTGAACTACTAGACACTCAGATGAGTTTAATAAGAATGATCTTCTGATATTTCTATGAAAGCACAAAACAAGCACTTTAAAATATCATGCTAAAAGTAAAGATCCCTGCATGTGGTTGGAGAGACGTGTTTTTATAATTAACTTGCTGAGTCTTAACAGTATTATAATGAACTCAGTCTTAACAAGGACAAGATACTGTATGTATAACAGCCACCCTTACAACTGATCTCATGAATATATCAAAGATAATAAATTATTTACAGTCAGTCTATACCAGCAAAGTGTGTCTTAATATTCTATTTCATCTGAGTGTGCGGAGACAGGTGTGTTTTTGATCTTTATGAAATAGTGTGTATCTAGAGGGCTGTACACGCACACACCAGTGAGACAATCGAAGAAACTGTTTTAATAAGTCATTTGTCCCACTTCAGCTTACAGGCAGAACTTTGTACAGTGTCTCATCTGTGGCTGATGCAGTTTAAAACGGTTTGAAATATTAACCTGAACCAATTAACTGGGTTCTGTGCACCGATGTCTAATTATGTTTCTCAGATATAACAGTTCATCTGTAGGACTTTTTTAAACGTATACACAGAACAGGGAAAATGGAAAAAATAATAATAGTTTTTCAATAATTATTAAGGTTTATGCCTGTGTAAAGCAAAACACAGGATCTTCTAAATATGTGCTGACTTTTCTTGCTTTTGAACCTAAAGCTCTCTCCAGTGCATCCAAACCTGTTATTGCAACTAATGAAACATCACAATCAGGAAAGAATAAAAGTTCAGATAAAGAATAAAAGAAGAGAAGAGTGAAGAACAGAAAACATTCTCACACACATACACAAGGTCAGATAAGAACAAGTGCACTGGCAAAAACAATTACATTACAAGCCTCAGATCAGTTCAAGCATTCAGAAAATATCACCTTCATAACATTCTACTCTGTTTCTGAAGAAACTTTTTTATCATGTTTCTATAGAACTGAAGCATATGTGAGGTTTAAACATGTTGGGCCTAGTGAAACATCTTACAGATAATAGTAAAACGTCATGCAGATAATAGATATTGTTCTAAAAATTGTGATTTGAATTTAAGCAGCACTTGAAGTAGGTACAGTGTTCAGGTTGAGCATGCAGACCTTATTTCATCCACAGTTCAAGACTTCAAGAACTTTACTGCCATATGTACACGCACAGGCAGTTATGGTTTCTCTTCCTCTCTTCTCTTCATAGGTGATATGACAGTGGTCTTGCACAGCATCCTAACCAGTCCTGACACAACAACATGAAACAGTGCTATTTCCTTGTAAATCTGAGTTTCTGTTCTAATCAGCAGTGACAGTGACACACATCAACAATATGTCCTGCTGACCGTTGAAAGCATGCAGCCTGATGAATAATCACATATGTCTTGACAACATAAGGAATGTGTTATTAGTTTTACATTCTTCAGCCATGAAGTGGACTCAACGCCACTTAGTCTTTCTGCTTCCATTTCTCCCTCTCTTAAACACACATACAATCCTGAATATTAGAATTCACTGTTCAATATGCAGCACTGTCTGAGATTTTCAAAAGTTTTTGCACAAGATGTCCAAATATTTTCCCTGGCTGGGGCTTCAGAGACTAAACTCTGATTAATGGTATTGAAGGAGCCTTTGAAGCCAGATTGGTGACATCAAAGTGCTAATCCATGGGTGGCAGGAGTTTTATAATGAGTGAGAAGCATTTTAGCATGTTTCAAAGGCTCCGGTGCATGAATAAACAATGGCAACACAGATGTGCCACACACCTTAAAAAAAATACCTACTGCAGAAACACTGAGCAAAGCGCAACTGAAGCTGCAGCGCTGTGGTGTGTGTCTGCAGGAATCTAGGGAAATGAAACATCTGTTGTTCTTGTAGTCTACGCTCCAGTACACCAGATGACATTAGAAAGGGTCACAGACTCAAACAAACAAACATATAAGTCAGAAAAACAATTATGGTTTCTCTTCCCACTGCTGCACTCATTTGGTAAGGACCATCTTGTGTGAATGAGTGCAAGCAGAGCCCAGCATTTAGAGCAGATCATCTTAAATCGCTATATCTGTCAGGGATTAATTGAGTTGTTTCAGATCTAACTATAGCTATATAGTTATATATAGCTATAGTTATATAAAGCTATAGCTATATAATATAAAATTGCTTAAAAAGATTGCTTATATATAATATAAAGTTGCTTAAAGACCCATAAATCCCATAAATGCCTCAAAACATTTGTTTCAAAAAAGAGATCTCAACAATGTCACAAACTGAGCTCCGATTGGCAAAGTCTGCAATTAATTTCAATATCATTTAAGATACAAATATGAACTCAAACATTTCTTATCAAATTTACCCACGAAATTTTGGGAGAAACATCAAAGACAAAGCTGATACTTAAATGAAACAACTGAGATCTTAATCAAATCTATGCACTGTGCTAAGACAGTGACATTGGAAGCCCACATTTAACATGCAAGATGTTAGAATAATCACTGCTGTTTACAAACAAGCTGATAAACTCATATATAAATATAATACACATAAATGCAGCATGTATTAAATGTTTAGCTGTGGAGTGGACTCCACACCACTCAGTCTATTATATACATATAAATGAAACTTTGTTGTGTTTGTGTTTATATTCTGGGTTGTTCAAATATTGCACATCGAACAACAAAAGACTTGTAACTTCTCCCTCTTCTGTGAGTAAGTGACACACAGGTTTTTAGTGCACTGTGCTTAGAGCAATTTTTAAGGTTTACAATAGTATTATATTTCTGAGAAGCCTGTCTCTAAAATATAAAACAAAATGGACTGACTGATTGTTTATGTCAATCAGATGACTCTTCCTGGACATTGGCTGGATCTTGATCAGTTTAAACAGCTGATACACAAGACCCTCTGCCAGTCTGGCTATGTAAGAAACATCTTTATATGAAACATCATTATATCAGATCACATGAGGTCCAAACGCTTATCAGAAGAACTTCTATTTGTCTTGCCTGACATGTTTCCTTCCATCTACTGACTCACTCTATCTGTACTTTCAATACTGTCTGTCTAAACCCCCTCATCTCTCAGTACAGATTATTAAAGGACATTTGTCAAAATGATTTAATGTGAGTGGAACAAGCATACAATGCATAAGTGCAATTTCCATGCTTTTCACATTCTCACACACACACACACACTCACACACACACTCATCATGGTCTGATATAGGGAATCTACCCTGAAGCAATCCTATTTCACACCTACGCATACTGAGACATACACACACACAATTTACCCCAGCCTAATCCTGCAGCACAAAATAATTTCAACTCTATCACAGTACATTTTAAATGTATATAGTTATAGATGAATAGACAAATTCCCAGTTAGTTCATTCCCATCACCTGTTAGTCCCTGGTCATCCACACTATTTAAGTTCCCCTTTCAGTTCAGTTCTTGGTCGGTAATTGTATTGTATGTGTTTGGTTATTAATGTGTTTTGATAGGCTGTCTGTGTTTGGAAGATTATTAAAGCCTGATTTGTTGGAATATTTGTTGGAATGTGTGTGTGTGTGTGTGTGTGTGTTTATTGAAAATATATGAAAGGTCAAGTAGGCTATTAATCATTCTGGTACTCACACACATGCATTCTCTTTTCACATAAACATTTTACTCACACACACATCCTCCTTTTTACTTATTTTACTTATATATTTGTTTAACATCATACTCATATATTTTACCACACACATTCTTACATACATCAAATGTACAATGTACAAAAGTGTATACATTTAATAGTTAAAAATAAATGACTGTAAAAAGAAAATGTATGTATGTAAAAGAATATTGTATATAATGTATATAAGAGAAGACTGCATTTATATAATAGAAGAATGTATGTGTGACAGACTAGTGGAAACCGAAGGAGTTTAATGGAAACAGAGGGCAAATGATTATTACATCTTATATTTATTACTCTTCCTCTCTCACCTGCATCACCTCTCTTCTTTCTCTCAATTTCCTTGTTTTGCCTTGTATTTACCTATTGCCTGTATATTTACCTCCACAAAGCATGTGTCAGAAAGTAAACACAGGGTCAACTGATATTCATATGTTTTATAAATCATTTTTTGGACAATATAATTACTTAAGCGTACCAGGTGTTATGATGGAGGCTCCCGTACTGCCTCCTCCGAACCACCAGAGAGAGCTGTCACCTGAATATTAATTGCTCAATTGGACTACAATTCCCATAAGGCCACATTCCCGGGACTGATTACTTGTGCACCTGTTTCCTGTTTATACTCACTATACAAGCCTCATGTTACCTCTTGCTCTTTGCAAAGTCTTGTTTTGCCACGGCTAACATTTCTGAGTGGTTTACCTTGTTATTGGATTACCCGTTGTTACCTCTGGATTGTGTATTCTGTTCTGATTGTTTGCTGCCTGCCCCGACCATTTGGATTGTGGATTCTACTCTGATTGTTTGCCTCCACCCTTGCCTGTTTACTGTTTCTGATTTGCCTAGCCCTTGCTATACCTGTTTGCCATTGCCTAATTCTGCCTGTTTGGTTAATTCTTAATAAACTGCTACAAATGGATCCTACCACCTCAGTCCCTTCGTTACACCAAGAAAGCTGTAAATAGGTTTATTATTCATCTTATGTCTAATATGATGAAAACCGATTTGTTAATGTCTTGCCTCATTGACAGTTATAAATTAAATTAGGCTACATTAAACGCATAGATTATAATCTTAAATTATGAAAAAGTTTGCATCTGTAATTATTTCTGTCAAATATAAGTTTCTTACGTATTACGTATAGCCATTAACCTGAGACAGGGAACAAGACGCTGCGCCATGCTTGACGCCATGGAGAATGCGCTTCAGGTGCACCCAAGTCTGAAAACCAGGCCTATTTATCGGCGAGTTCAAGGTCATGTAATGTAGCATTGCACGCCACAAAGCATTTAAAAGCTGCCTGCAAAAATTACACCATCAGCTTAAGTCTGAAGAAAGGCCGTGCAAGCGAGACTGAAGTGTGGCAAAGTGACGCAGCCTCTCATTCCCTGTCTCAGGGAACCGGGTTACATATGTAACCTGAGACATTCCCTTACGAAGTAATACCCACTACACCACAGTGAGGGAAGGCCTGCCCCAGATGCTGTGAAATATTGGCACAGAGCATAGGAGCAGAATTAAACTCATCAACCCAGGAGAACCTGAGCACCTGGAGTCACATTCAAGTCTAAACTATAAAATCTAATAAATGTGTGCAGAGAGGACCAGCCTGCCGCAGCACAAACATCATTTAGGGAAGAGTCTTAGATAATGGTACATCCCTGGTCGAATGGGCTACAATACCCTCAATTTCCAGGCAGTTTATGTGCCAGGAGAAATAAGGGTCCTCCCACTGACCACGGACTGGACAGACATCGAGGACCACACCCCATCCCTGAGGAAAACATTTGTCGAAAGAAACCTGTGATGGCATAGCGCTCCTAGACCCAATATACGATGCCGGGGTCTGAGCCACATAGAAAGGGGACAAAGAAAGGGTACAAAGACTTCGGCATGTGACTTACCACCCTTAGTGGTGGATTTTGGGATAAAACTTGTTTATCTTTAGCCAGAACTGAAATGATTTCATGTGCAGCAAACCCAAGGAATTACATTGGCTGCTGCCACCATGAGTCCTAACAGCATCTAAGTCTGTAGAACTGTCAGCGGTGGGCCTACCCGAATGCTGCCCACTGCAGAAAGGATCGACTCCACACATGCAGGAAACAATTACCCCTAGAAAAGTAGTTCTCTGAACAGGAGAAAGCATATTCTTCTTAAGGTTAAATCTCAGCCCTAAGCATCTCATATGGGCTAACACAACATCTCAATGCTGTGTAGCTAACTCTTGAGAGCTGGCCATGAACCAGCCAGTCATCTATGTAGTTTAGTACGCTGATGCCCTGAAGTCTCAACAGAGCCAGAGCTGTGTCCACTTCCTGAAGGTGTGGGGCAATATAGCTAGGCCAAAACTAAGTACCTGATACTGGTAGGTTTCGCCCCCAAAAGCGAACCTGAGAAACTTCCTGCTTCCTGTGTTCTGGTAGAATCTTGACATGAAAGTATGTGTCCTTCAGGTCTATCATGACAAAACAGTCCTCGGGCTGGATTTGACACACAATGTGTTTGTGTCAACATCTTGAATCTGTATCTCCTCAGAGACTGATTCAAGTGATGTAGATCCAGAATAGGACGCAGTTCCCCGTCCTTATTGTGAACTATAAAATATCGGCTGTAAAAGCGTAGATCTCTCAAGTGAGAGATGATGAGAGAGAAATGGTGCCCCAGATGGCGGCATGGCAGTAGCACACAGTGGCCACTCCGGATACAAAATGGTGCTATTTTTGTCTTTAGCATGACTTTTAATGGCACATGGACACCGGAGCTACCAGTGTTCATGTATACCACCACCAGACACTTCTACGTCGCAAGTGATGCACGAGAAATCAGAAGCACAGCAAAATGGCAGGGGCCCATGCTAGGCTAATAACAAACCCTAGCTGACTGGCTGTCTGCTCCCTGGACAATAAATTGGATTACATCCGACTCCAGCAAACTATGCAGTGTGAGTTCAGAGACTGGTTTTCATGGAGACATGGCTCAGTGACAGAGTTCCAGACGCCGCCATTCAGCTAGACAGGCTAGCTGTCATGCTGACAGAAACACAGATAAGTGTGGTAAGTCTCACAGTGGTGGCGGTATCACCCTCCAAAGACACATGTTCTAATGCTTTTTATAGACTTCAGTTCAGCATTCAACACAATCATTCCTCAGCACCTGATTGGAAAGCTAAACCTGCTGGGTCTGAACACCTCCCTCTGCAAGTGGATCCTGGATTTCCTGACTGGGAGACCTTAGTCAGCCTGGATCGGGAACAACACCTCCTACACCATCACACTGAGCACTGGGGCCCCATAGGGTTGTGTGCTCAGTCCATTGCTGTTCACTCTGCTGACTCACGACTGTGTAGCGACGGCTTCTCCGTGGAGATCATTAAGGGCACCAAGTTTCTTGGTGTTTACCTGGTGGAGAACCTCACCTGGTCGCGCAACACCAGTTCCGTAACTAAGAAAGCCCAGTAGTGCCTGTACTTTCTGAGAAGACTAAGGAAAGCACATCTCCCACCCCCATCCTCACCATGTTCTACAGAGGGACTATCGAGAGCATCCTCTGCAACTGCATCACTGCCTGGTTTGGGAATTGCACCATCTTGCACCCCAAGACCCTTCAGGGGATAGTGAGAACAGATCATCAGGGTCTCTCTTCCCTCCATCATTGACATTTACACCTCATGCTGCATCTGCAAAGCCACCAACATTGTGGATGACCCCACACAACCCTCTCACAACCCTCTTTACCCTCCTGCCTATTAAACATAACAGTGTACTGGTCGGCGCTTCACTGGGACTTACTATGCCCATTGTCAGCAATGCAGTAGTCATTGTACTGTCTTGTGCTGTCTTCACATGTTTGCAGCACTTTATATATAAATCACATATAAATTATGTAGTCCCTTGTAGTTCTGTGTTTGTCTTATATCCTGGAGAAACGTTGTTTCATTTCACTATGTACTTGTATATGGTTGAAATAACAATAAACTCCACTTGAACTTGAATTTGGGGGGAACATGTTAATGCTGCTCTCCTACCACCACAGTCTGTAAAACGCTGTTGAAACTAAGAGAATGGGAAGCAAATTCTGTACTCTCTCTCTACTGTTCTTAACAGCCATGTGGACAAACTGGGCAGAAGCTTCCACGCTGCCAGGAAGTCCGAGAGAGGTACAAATCCTGTCTATCTATCCAGTTTCCTGAAACAGCAGACTGGCAGGAGAAGACTGAACAGTCGGGTGCTTCTACCCCTGAAACGCCTGAGGTGGCGAGGAAAGTAGAAGCTCCCACTGGGGGATCTGAGGGAGGTTTGGCACAAGGTGATTGTGTGCACTGGGACCTCCCCTGGTGAGGCTGGCCCCCAGTATGCTGCTGGTGTCAGGTGTTCTTCTCCGCAGCCTTTGAGGTCCTCAGATTAAATCTCCTCTTCGGTTGTGAGGCCTGTGTATGCTGGCCCTTTAGATCTATGAGGGAGAGCTTGGGCAGCCATGCTGGCCTTCTGCTGCTGTCTACAGGCAGCAAAGAATTTGGAAGAAGAAGTGGATGGACCACCTGACACTGCACCGGCCTGACCACATGGGGGAGGACCTCCCTAAACATCTCTGATTACTTTTAATCCTCCTGGTGTCTGTTGACGACAGAGCTCACTGCTATGTTGTGCAGCAATGCACCACCCTGACCTGCTGCCACATATACCTTGCCCACCAGATTGTAAGTAATCCTACATGGCTTAGAAAACAAGGCAGGTTACCTCCACGATGATGCCATAGAGGGAGAGATAGCCTGCAAGTGTCTTTTCAACCCTAGGCATCGACCCATATCCATGGAGGAATAATTATTTGTAGCGGGGGTGAAAACATAAGCAAAATATGGGTTCTTTCATGACTTCAGGGAAAAACAGAAGATTGTGATGGGGAGGTTGCTCTCATCTGGCCACTCAAGACTCAACTTCTCAAGACGTGCACGAGAAACAACCTCAGCCGGCTCCTCAAATGCGGCAGAAAGAGGAAGCTGGTCTGCCTCAGCACCCATCTGGCTGCTAGCAGTCAGATCGTCATCTGATGCTGCCAGCATGAATTGTGACTATAAACCCTGCCTTCTTTGATTTGATCATAATTGTCATAATTTCTAACTCTTTAACACTAGCAAGCACTGTTTGATCGCTGAGGCAGCTCAGATGAAAACAGATGAAAACATCAGATGAAAACATCAGATGAAAACATCTTGCTGTTTATCAGTATCCTTGCAGCACTGAGTAAAATTAATATTAGGTACTTATTTTACAACTTTTATATAAACCTAAAAAAAATACAGTGGTCTGGGTCTCTGGGCGCTCAGTGGTGGGTATGGCCATAATTCTCATATATTTCCGCTGTGCATAAAACTGTAGAGAATTATGATGTTGTTAAAGCTTTAAACTGCTAATTTGACAGGCAAATGACATCACACCATTTCTGAGAGTTTGCAATTTATGATAAAACAATTCCTGGTGTTTAAAATAAATAAACTAACCCTAACCGGTTTAGTTTTAAAATGCTGCTCACTCAAAATACAATTTGGAATTCGGAACATCAAAAAGACAAGACACAGGAGCAGTAAACTTGCATGTCTAATAGACAGTAAAGAGGACCAATCTAAATAACCTCACAGCATGTCACATCTCTAGAGATGTCTGTAATTTTTTTGCATGTTTATGTAGATATTCATTGTTATTCTTTATACATATTGTATTTCTTTTATCTTACATTATCTTACCTGTTTTCAGTATTGTCTTATGGTATACAAGCCCCACAAAGTTAATAAATACTCTCCCATACAGTCATCTATAGGGGAATTCCCCTTAATTTCAAGCTCTGTTTACAATACACTATGAAGAAAGTGTTGTACTGTGCACTGTTACTGCAGATAAATGTGAAAAAAGTAGACAGATTAATTGTATGTATACCAGCTGTATTTTTGTCTTATTCTTCCCAAGTGAGTAGAAAGAGAGAAGTATTGGGGTGGTTTGATTTGTGTAATAAATAAATAAAGAAAATAATATATGTTGTTTGTCACATGTACCATTTTTCAACCAGCAGGTAATGTAAGCCTTTTCCACCTGCAAGTATGGCTGCAAGTATATTTCAGACCTATGGGAAAAATTATTTTTTTTATGTTTGCTTTCTAAATAGAACGTTCTATATTAAAAATATTATTTCTCATAAGAAATAATTTATATCTTAATCTATTTAGAACATTTCTTTGCAAGAAATTAAAGTGTGCACTAAAATATATAAATATGAGAGTAACATTTATAAATGTGTGTTAGTAAATTTATGAATATTAGAGAAAAAATGTACAAACGTATAAGTAGTAAAAATATGTAAATAAATATGTAAATGTGAAAAAAAGAATACGTGTGTGAGAGTAAGAATGTCTATGTGAAAGGAGAATGAATGTGTGTGAGAGTGCCAGAATGAATTTCATTTTTTTACGGCTCCTCATAAAAACATTTCTAATTACAGCCTTAACATATTTTAGATATGTGATAGTAGTCAAACTAGCAATTTATTGTGAGAGATTATTGGGGGGTGCAATTTTAATCATTTAAAATTGAACATTTGATAAAAATGCGTCTTAAAGTTACTGACAGCAGAGCATTTCTACAGAGATAATACAAACTGATATCTACAGAAAAAAGTCACAGGCCTGTGAAAAAATATGACATCCAGCATCTCTCCTCACATGTGCTTCTGAGACAAGCTGCCGAATGAAAGCAAGAAAGAGAGAAAGGCCTGTCCTGGCATCTGTGCATTCACTTTGAAAATTAAGCCCAGCAAGATTCTCTCAAAGAACAGCGGCTCAAGCTGCCACTTGTGTTGCTTTTCTATTGACCAGAATAGTCAACGTGGCCTGGATTATAAAGCAATCCCTGCTCCAGAACGACACCTTTCATCTGAGCATGTGTGTGAAGCTGTCGGGACGGGACGGGTTGTCACCCAGCAGTCTACATGAGCTGACTTATGCTAAGGAAAGCTCTTTCATATTTCCTGGTTCTTCCTTGTACTTCATCTCTTTCTTTTTCAGACACTCTCTACTCCTTTAAAATATGATCTATTCTTGAAATTCAGCTTGGTAACCAGGCACATGGGATTGTTCCAGTTTATGAGGCCCTACCCCCCACCTTCCCTTCATGTGCTGTGTTTGACCAGAGGCAGTCCGAGTCCTGAGTTTGGGCGACACAACAGATCTGCCCATTGTAATGGGCTTTAGGTTCTTCGTTGGCTCCTTAATCAGAAGATGGTCTGGTGGGCTGCTTTAGTGTGACTATAACCCAATATCACAGTCAGATAAGCGGTAAAGGATTTTATCGACCTAACTCTGCCCTGAGGTCAAGCTAAGTTTAAAAAGTGGTTCATCCTATTTGAAGGGTAGTAATACTTGTGGGTGTCTGACATTGAATAGAAGCATAGATCCAGGCTCAGGTTTTCGAAACTAGCTGAATACATTTAATAAGTACTAAAAAACAAGAAATCTAGAAAAACCTGAACATTTTGGAAATGAAACAGTAGTATTCAATTAACACCCAAGAACATTGTGACAGGTTTGACACCTAAATGCCAAGGGTTGAGATTAGTAAAGCCACTACAAAAGAAATCCAAACAACTGGTGTGATATATTCCAAAGCCATATGACAGTTCTGTGTAAGGAACAGTACAAAATGTAAGTCTTTTTCACTAAAAACATTCACAGAAATATCTACAGCTTTCAAGTGTCACTCGCTTGTCTGCATAACAACATATCTGAGAACCAATAGAATTTGACCAAACCTGGCAAATGAATTCTGGTGTTTAGAATAACATTAGACCAAATTGTGTCAAATTCATTTTGAGAGAACATTTTTTTCTAATTATGGTCTAGTCCTATATGTATGGTTCTTTTGGTCTCTTGTGTAGCTTCTATAACAGTGTAAAATCCACTTTCATTATAATGAATAAACATTCTTTAAAACTATAATTGGCGTCCGGCGGCATCCGCGCCTCCTGTCTGTGTCCCGGCGGCGGCTCCAGTGTCAGCTCCCGGGTCGATCCCAGTGCCTGCTCCCGGGTCAGTTCCTGCGGCGGCGGTTCATCCTGGCCATGTTCCAGCGGCGGGGCATCCAAGTTCTGCTCCTAGGCCAGGCCCTTCAGTTTTGGATCCTACATCTCGGTTCCTGGGCCCGCAACCTGTGGCAGCGGCTCCCCCTGCTGGTCATCCCCATCCGTGGCTGGCTACTCCCACCATACCTCTGCTGGCCTGGACCGCTCCTCCAAGACCTGGTCCCTGGGGCCCCGGGGATTCCCCGGCGTGGGCTCCACCGGGCCATCTGTCTTTGGTCCTCCTCCTGTGCTCCCTCCATTTGTTAATCCTGTGTTTTTGATTTCTGTCATGATGCCCTTTTTACTTAATGTTCTCTGCGTCTTGTGTCATGTCTTGTTCCTGTCCTGTGTTGTCCTCCAGTCTGTCTGTCAACGTGTAGTTTAATCTGTTTGGTCTGTCTTGTCTGCCTGTTTTGTCTACTCTGTCTGCCCAGCTTGGTCTGCCTATTGGTCTGGCCTGGCCAGTCCTGTCTGTCTTGGTCCTGTCTGTCCTGCTCGGTCCGTCTGGCCTATTTGCCAGCTCGGTAAATCTGTCTGCCTGGTCTGCCTGGTCGATCTGCCCTGCCTAGTCTGTCTGTCACATCCTTCTCGGTCCGTCTGGCCTGTTTGCCAGCTCGGTCCATCTGGTCTGTCAGTCGGTCTGCCTGGCTTATTCGCTTGGGTGGCCCTGTCTGTCTGCCCTGTCTGGTCAGACTGCCTGGTCTGTCCGTCAGGCCTTACTGCTTGGGCCGTCGGGTCTTCCTGCTCGGCCCCTCTGGTCTGTCTCCTGTCTGTCATGTCTGTCTGTCCTGTCGATCTGTCTGTCTGAGTGATCTGTTCTGTCTTGTTTGTCTGTTTTGGGATGCCCGGTGTGTGTCCCTTTGGGGGGGGTAGATGGGGTGTTATGTCAGGGTCCTGGCTTCCTGTTCTGAGTCTTTCTGGATTATCTTGCCAGGATTCTGACATCCCCCTGTGTTCTGTGTCAGAGCATGTTGTTTAGATCCTGACTCCTTCTAGCCTTGGTTCTTGTTTCTTGGAGTCGGGATCTGAACTCATGCTCTGTGTCCTTGTTTCTTGTGGAAGCTTCTGTTTTGTTTACATTCGCCATGTGCTCTCCGGTCGTGCGTCTTGGCCCCGCCCCCTTGTTCTCTTGTCTCGTTTGCCTGTTCGCCTGTTCGTCGTTGTCCTCGTGTTATTTAATGCCCCCGTGTTTTCTGTTTTGTTTCAGTTCGTCCTGCTTCCTCATCCTGTTTTCCTGGATCCTGTTTTCCTGGCGCTGTGAGTCTTGTCGTGTTCTAGTTCTGTTCTCGTTTTTACCCCCTCGTGGGTTGTTGTTTTGTTTGTTTATTAATAAAGAGATTTTTCAGTTAAAATGCTGTCTGCGCCTGGGTTCGTCTCCCGTGATCCTGACAGTATTATTTCACAGAAGTCTGCCTGATCGCAAGCAACAAGTGGGTGAATAAATTAGGGCAAAACATCATGTCAATATAGTAATGTGACTCATGCAGTCCATATGTACAAACGGCTCCAAAATCAGTTCTGCCCTTCCCAATTTCTTATACAGCAAAACACCAGCAGTGTCTCTCCAGAGACCTTCAGATGGAGTCTTTAGCTATTAGTAACCAGAACAGCATACTATTCTGTTCTAATACACAGATGTTCTATGCAAATGCACTCAAAGGCCATACCGAGGTGCATATATATGCAGTATGGCCACAGGCCTGCAGTAAAAGTGCCATGGAGTTTTTAGAACATGGCCAAGCCAAACACACTGAACCCCTGAATCCACACAAGAGCTCTGGCTTTAGACGAATTTGTTCATGCAAATATAACCCATTTCCTCTGACAAAACAGCACCACATGGGCAGTCTGCAGGCCCAAACCAGAGGTTCGAACTCAGGATAATCAGTTTATAAAGGGAATAAGTGTTTATATAGTAGCAATAAGTTATGTATGTGTTTAAATCTCTGTTCAACATCTTAGCATTGCAGTGTTGAACTTTAAAGTTACTACAACATATCTTATAATAACACTGTGCTGTTAGTGCCAGTCATTCTCTGAAACACCACTTTCCAGATTTTAAAGTGCTAGTAAATCAGCAGTGCAAGCATTCCTCTGGTTCAGAAACTAAAGGGTAACTCAAGGATTACCTACACACTAAGCTTAACCCTGAGTTAAAGTTATTTTTAACCCCAGGTTAAGGCCAGCATTTTAACCACACTTTTGGGTTAAATAAATAGTTCACTCAAAAATAAACATTAGCCCATAATTTACTACATTTTAAGACATCCTAGGTATATGTGACTTTTTTCAAATTTAATACTATCCTGGTTCTTCCCGGCTTTGTAATGGCACTGAGGTCTACATTTAAATATGACTGTGTCTTGCATGTGCGTGTTTCATGATTTGACATGCAGAACCAATAAGACTCAAAGTTATAGAATTTAGAGTTATTAAATTCAGAGCTCTGTTGTTTGTTTAAATGCATATGTGACATATTGATCCCTTAATATGCTCAAAATATTAATCATTTTCCTTCACAAACATATTTGCTGTGATGTAGTTAGTTTTTTGTAGTGAGTATACTGTGATTTTCCCCTCCCAACCATATACTCACCCATCCCAGAGCAACACCCTATAAGCACCACCACAATCACTAATGCATACATTGTGCATCCACATGTAATTATTATTTATATGTGTTATTAATGTCAATTTATTACAAGTAACACAAGACTAAACTAATATATTACTGTTGTGTTAATCGCCGTCTAACTCAGCCAGTTAAGAGCTACATTTAGTCTTAAACGTTATATGACTATGCTTCCTGTTTACATAAAATTCATAACTACACTTTCAGGCTCATACATTTAAAAGTTGGTGTGGCAACTTTAGCTTTGTATTCTCCACTATTTTTTTATTGAAAATGTCAATAGAATACAGTTACAAAATCCACCAGTTCTGTAGTGCAGGTGGTTGTGGGTAACAGCCAGACTGTGATTGCACTTTCAAAATATGATGCCAGAATGGTATGTTGGCTATTTTCGCATTAAGACGCAGTAAGACAGAGAGAGATAAAACACATTCTGAGGCCTTAAACATGTTCTGTCAGATAAAAACACTTATGTTCTTTAAATCTTTGAGATTCTCTCTTTCGCAGAGCACACTTATTAACAGATAGCTGTAGGCTGCGGCCAGACACCAAATAGCTTAACTACAGAGACACATCAACACAAATATTATACTTACCTATGCTCCTATTCACATCTCATTAAGTGTAGTGACCATCTAGCTTCATAACTCTTGGCTTTATTAAGCACCTGGCTGGCACAACTAGAGAAATACTTGACCAATAGTAGAGGAAAATCAGTTTATTGGGCCAAACAGCTGCTTTTCTTCCTTAGGTGTTTTAAAATCTTATCACTAGAATAACTCCAGAACATAGCAGCAGGAGCTGTGGGGAAAGCTTAGAGAAAATGAAAACAAAAATCCACACCCACTCTGTCCTTCCATGCTATCCCACTTTTCTTCTGGCTGGAGATAAGCCATGTAAGAGATACATCAGAGATAATGAGTAGAGATATGCATTTATAAAAATGAGAGAGAAACAGAGGGTGGAGATGAAGAATGTGGTGAAAAGATCCGAATTCTGCTCATTTATGTCACTTAACCACACCTGAATGTCTACAGATCACCATCCCACAATTATAGAACAACATCAGTAAGTCACACATATTCAAAATGGTGGAAAATTCCAGAGATAGTTTTACCTGCTCCAGAGAGATGTGCTGGTTGAAGTAGAACTGGATCTGTTTACTAGCGATGTTGATGAACAGCTTCTTAAACGAGTTTTTCTTGAAGTTCTCAAAACCAAAGATCCAAGATGTTCAAGAGCAAAACATTACCCCACTGTTCTAACCAATAACCCCTGAACCACTCTAATGACCAACACAACTGAATATTTTACAACTTGTAAACCAAAAAAGAAAGGTCTCAGCATGTCATTTTGGTTTAAAAAGAGCTTGTGCGCATATCTCTGAACATTCAGTCAATCATGATCTCCTCCAAACTCCTCAGACCGTGAGACAGGTCACCTTCTGCCGCCACTAACAGATTATTAGCTACAATAACATTGAATGCGTTGCTGATTGGAGTGGAAACAGCAGAATTTGGATGGTGCACGCTGAGGTAGAAGACGCGAGTTTCTTTGACAGGCTGATGTCCGACAGGATACATTTGGATCAATGAATAGCTTTCCCACTCTCTCTGAAGTCTTTTTAATCATCCGCTAATTTTCAATGTAACTCTGTATCAAAATTTATAAAAACCTCATTTTTGTCTCTTTTCTTCTTTTGCTGTGGTTATTATTATTCTGAGCTTTGTGGTGGTCAGACTGGAGGTCATTGCTGTAGATGTGCACACTTGAAAAGGGAGATCAGGATAACTTACTTAACAGTCTATACAGTAAATCAACAAAGATCAAAGGTACAGAATAGCCATCACATTGTCAAAATCAAAATGTGTCACATTTTGATCACAAAAGTGACATTTTTTTCCCTGCTAAAAATTTAACTGTTTCAGTTGGTGATCAGACTATCAGTTAAAACCATTTTATTGACCAGCATGTTTTGAGGACTTCCATGGTGGTCAAGTTGGATCACTTATCATGTCAAGCTACAATACAATAATCATGCTACAATAATCATCTTAACCAGATGTACTAGTTACAATGGCAACATCACATACATTAAACTAGTTAAAGGATTAGTTCACCCAAAAATTACACTTTGGCATAATTTACTCTCATGTGGTAACAGACATATTAGAATGCTTGTGCTGTGTATATTTTAAAAAAAAACTGCTGCGCTCCAAGAAGAACAAAGCAATTACTAAATTTGTAATACTAATCTATATTTCTAAATATACTAAACTATATTACTAAACTTCTGAAGCTGTATGTTAGCTTTATCTGACAAACAGACATGGCATATAGAGAGCAGGGGATGTGTGGATTATTTTTTCTTGAGCTTGCCAATAGACATCACATCCATTTTGGTTTAAGAGAGAAGAACAGCTCAGACATTGTTTCCATTTGGGTCTCGTTTAAAAAAAAAACAATATATTAATACACTGTCAGACAATAAGGGTGAGTTCATGTTGACATAGCAGACAGAGAGAGGAGAGTTTCAGGAATGGCTCTGTAGCATGTCTTCTGTCTCTCATAAGCGAATTAATGTCTGATACATACCAAGATTTAGTTCATTAGGACACATGACAAAAGAAAAAAGAAAACAAGAACCAAAATTTAATAAAAGCTTGTCATCTTTGTAAGGTTTACAGATATCATACATAAAAATAGTCAGGGCACACATCCTGCTTTACTACACGATCATGCATAATATAGACAAACTTCCTTCGTGCTGCATAGCAGTGACTAATTTCCTCTGTTCACACTGTATACATACAAATACAAACTCATTGATCTCTTACAATCATGTATGAATCATAAAGGCATACCTCCCAGCTCTGAGGCTGGGATGTGGTCCATGTGAACTCAATATTTCCTGTGTTTAAAATAGCTGCTAAGATCCTGTACATTGAATTTACATACATTTATTGTACTGAACTGCAGCAAATGTTGTAATAAAAGTATTACTGATTCACACAAATCACAAAATTCAAACTGCATAGTTTTTGTGTAGTGTTATGCATGATAATTTCGGCATCACCTACTCAGTGAAGCTGATGATGTGGAAACCCGAAAGGCTTCAAACTGCTCCTGGTAGAGTTTGCTGGAGATTATGTCCTACATCACTTTACCATTAACACTGATATACCTGAGAAACAAAAAAACATGAGCTTATAATGTTTGTCTGTCACTGCAGCTGTGTTACACAAGTAAAAAATGACCAAAGGCACTACATTTTAAAGCAAAAAAATTACACTACAAACAGTGACGGTCACAAACATCACACAGTATCATCCACTCATTTCCTGTATCGTATCAAGGTCTGATGCAGGTCTATCCTATTTTAAGACTGTTAAAGTGTGTAGTGAATGCACTGACCTTTAGATCAGGAAGGCAGCTGGGCACAGCTTTTAAAATCCATCAGGCCCCGGGGACTTTGCAGAATTCCACTGTGCTTTATGTGTAAAGGACAGGTGGGTCCGGAATGGCGACATTGGTTGGCCTGATGAGTTTGTCTTCTCACAGCGTGAAGAACGCGAGTATGTGCTTGTTCCCATACCGCCTCACTCCGTTGTAGCCAGTCAGTTACAGAGGATTGGTAGGTTCTCCAGATCATGAAAACAGAGGTGGTTGAAAACCCAGAACGCACTTGAAAGGAGTCATGCCAGTGAATGGTTTTATTAGTGAATTCTGTGCGTGTTTGGCCCACATGAGGAAGCGACTCCTGTCAGATTGTCTGTGTTGGCAGTATGAATGGAGGAATCTTATGAACTCTTGGTTGAGTTGCTCTGTCTGTCCATTGGATTGAGGGTGGTAAGACTTATATTCACATTGAGATACTTGAAGAAAGTATCCAAACACGTGAAGTGAATTGCAGTTCACGATCAGAGACAATGTCATCTGGTAGTCCATAAAATCGAAACACGATTACACAACAATTCAGCAGTCTCAAGGGAGGTAGGGAGTTTAGGCAAGGGGATTAATCTACAGGCTTTGGAGAATCGATCAACAATAAGGAGTATAATGGCGTTTCCTTGAGAATTGGGAAGATCGGTGATAAATCGTCTATAGCGATATGTAACCAAGGTCTTTGTAAGAGTGGGTATGCAATAAAATGGCTGCAATAAACCTGCAGGTAATTGTTTGGGTGTCTTGGTAGTTTGGCAATTGGTGCAATTGTGAATTTGTATGATGGTATCAGTTATTAAAGATGGCAACCAGAATCGGTTTCGGAGTAGTTGCAGGACATTCGGGATGTGGTGGATCTTGGCTGTTTAAATGGTTAATTTCTGGGACAATATCCCTCTAAACGGGAGCTACTAATAGATTTTCAGGAATTACATTCTCCTGTATAGATGAGTCAACCACTTTGTTTGTTTTGGCGAGATAGAGCATCAGCTTTGGTATTCTTGGATCCTGGAGGATACGTGATAGTGAAGTTGAATCCTATAAAGAAAAGCGTCCATCGAGTCTGCCTAGAATTTAGCTTTTTCGCAGAGCATAGATATTCAAGATTTTTATGATCTGTCAACACACTGAAAGGATGAGAAGCTCCCTCAAGCCAATGACGCCATTCCTCTAGAGCTTACTCCATTGCTAGTAGTTTCTGATTTCCCACTTTATAATTTCATTCAGAATCACTGCGTAGTTGGGTGATAGGAGAACGTAAAATCGGATCATCTCTGAATGTAGCATTCCTATACGTAACTTGAGTTCTTCCGTCATCTGTTGGATTCGACCATCTCCGAGAGGGCATCTGTCTAGCGCCTCCACTGCTAAGGATGAATCACAGGGAAGTAACTTAAGCTGATGTTGTTGAGTGAATTCATAGGATACGAAATTCCCTGCTGCTCCTGAATCGACTAAGGCTGAGGTGGTTATAGACTGATTGGCAAAAGTAATTACTATAGGTAGTTCAAAATTTGATCTCTGAGGGGTATACAGGGTGGTATCACTCACCGGCCATCCAAACACAAGGTAAATGCTCAGAAATGATAGCCGGGGCAAATCAAGACTTCGCACAGGACAGGTGACAGAGTAATCAGCCTCAGGAATGCGGCCTCATGGGAAATGTAGCTCGAATTGTAATCACTAATATTCGGGTAAGGGTTCCCACTGGTGGTTAGGAGGAGGTGGTACGGGAGCCTCCACCATAACATTGCATGTGTTAGACAGACTGAGTGTGTGTGTTCCCTCTATGTAATCACCTCACTGATATTTGCCATCAATGACTAAACACGAGAGCAGAGACAAACAATCTCATTATGAGTCCCTTTCACTGTCACTATCACTGCAGCAGACTACATGTGGTCTGAGGAATGAAGGGCTTCAATCTGGCAACACAGTGATTATTTATTTATAATCACTCAGTCATGCTGAAATGAGGAAAAACAAGAAAAACATTCCATCTTGAGTTTATCAGGGCTACACTAGTACTGTCTAGTATTGTGTATGACAACAGGAATAGAATCTGGTCCACTTTGCATCTTATTCTGGTTAAGAACAGCCTGCTAAACAGGAGACGACCATCTGAACCACATGAAAAATGACCAACTATATTAAAGTCAAATGCATGTCCAAATTAATTTTCTATAGACCCAAATGCTCAATGTTTGGCTGCTTTTCATGATCCATTTAGCCCCTGCTGGAAAAGTACACCATCTGAAAAGACCATCAATTTCCTTTCAAAAGAAGCCATGTATTCTGACTAAACATTTTTGCAAATATATTATTGCATTATAGTAAATGCTACAATACAAGGCATAATACAATATATCTTAATTACAAAAAGATTACACATATTAAAGCCAGTACACTGTAAAAAAATGTTGCTGCCTTAAATGTTTAAGTTTAATCAACTTAGCTATACAAGTCATTTCAACATAACGTTTTAAATCCTGACTGGTATAATTTTAAAAAATAGGTTAAGCAATTTTTCAACCATTTCTTAAGTTACAGCAACTCAAGACCAGTCAAGACTACAAAGAGTAAGTTGAAATGACTTGTGCACCCAAATTGATTAAACTTTTTAAAGAAAGTTTTTTTTTAGCTCATTTAATAAGTTCTAGTGTTTCATTGTAGTGTTTATAACAGGTCCCTCAGGTCTTTTAGGTATTGTAACCTCTTTATTTAAACCTGAGGAGTTTAATGTCTTCATCAGAGAACACTGCCATCTACTGGACAGAGGAAACCTCTTAACACATAGTTGATACATGACAGTAACCTAACCAACACAAATCTGATTCCCATATTTCAGGACTGTCAACAAAAAGTCTCACTATTTCCCATTTATATGTGATAAATCCACTATGGCAGGTCTGCACCTACAGAAGACAGTGATAAATTCTAAGTCAAGCTGCTCAAAATGACCATTGCCACGGTCAAGGTAGCCAGATCTTTGCTCTGACCCTGAAAAGATTCCGAAGTAAGTGATAACATTTCAAAATGACGATCTGTTATTGGCAGGCTATTATAAACCCTTTGACAAATAGTCTAAAGCAGGTCACCTGAGCATCTTCTTAGAACTTCACCCTCAGACAGACTCTCCTCACAGGAAGCTGAGTTCCAAAATCAACATATGACCAGCCTCCCTCTTTCTCATTCTCTCTCTCTCTCTCTCTCTCTCTCTCTCTCTCTCTCTCTCTCTTTTCTCATAACCACAGTATCCTATGTAAACAGTCTTATGTGTTTTCAGGATGGTGCTAGGGGTGGTAGGTAGACAATCGTTTCTGGGGCCCCTGCGTGTTATTGCACGGATGATCTATGCTGTAACAGATTCCACCTAACCGCCTAAAAAAACGCAGGACTAAACATCTTTACTATTTAAAATGATCATGAATCTGCAAAATACTTTCTTATAAGAGACCCATAATACAGCTACAAATGTCTGTGTGTATGTGTCTGTGTGTGTATGACATGTAAACATGTTGCAGAGGTTTTCTCTCTAGGTTGCTGTTGTAGTGTACACAAATTTAAGACTGTAGCTGTATTAAAGCTTTATGTTATCTGTCAAAAATGACAAAGCAAATACAACAAGTCTGACAACTTAAAATAAACCACAAATAAAATAAAGTGTCTAACCTGGGGGCTGTTTATCAAGTGTTACAATTCTCCCTTTTGGCAGGTGTATTGCTGACTGTTTTAGAATTGTGGTATGTGATTATAAGGAATAAAATGCATCAAATGTTTTAAAACGATATTGGGAAAAGTGCTACAAAAATAATTTTGAATTGAATCAAATGTGCATAAAATAGTTACTTGTTATGGTAAATAATTTAACTTATTTAAAATGGAAAAAATCAGTGTAATATGATTTTGTACATTTTATGTTTTAATATGTAATAATGTAAAAATATCTTGGCTTCATCCAGCATATGCCAGCCAGCATAGATTGAGCTGCTATTGACTTTTTACAATTGGAAACACAGTAATGTTATAAGTGACAGATGTGGCATTGTGCAAAAGTGGAGAGGTGTAAATATGGATTTACCCATGGTGTCATGCTGATTTTGCAGACTGTAGCTTGACTGTGCAAAAACCCGACGTAGCTCGGTTAGAACTGCAAATGTAAACATAGTCAATTATTATATTTGATTTGAGACTGAACAAGTGAACAATTGAAATACACATTGATCATTCACTTCAGAAGACTTGGATTATACTATTCTACAAGCGCCACGCAGTGTATATTCTTGCATCCCTTAATGTCTTTCCTGGAACTTGCATTATGATTAATATTGAATTGCATTATATGGGAAAACTATACCATTAATGCACAGCTCTGCTGAATACACTGATATATATATGATGTATTGCTAAGGAAAGCACAAAAAACAGTGTCATCCAAACCTCAATCTAGATGTTTATTTGACAAAGTTCGGGAGGAGCACGGTCATGTAATCACCGTAACCAATCACCGCGGGACATAGCCGTCCCTCACCTCTGTTTGCTGACAGTCTTGCAGCACTTGGCCTCGCGTATTTGTCGCCATGTCGGAGATCGAGCTCTTCCAGCCTGCCCGTCAGATGAGCAGTCTTTCCTTTCCGAAGCTCATCCGCCTCGAATGTTAGCCCATTGAGCACCGGACATCTCTGCCAAGTCTACGTCCTCATTTCGGGGCGTCGGGCCACCCGCTGTACTCTACGAACGCCAAGACGCCGAGGTCTAGCCTCAGACCTGCCAGCGAGACACCCACAATCTTCTTCCGCGTTGGCCTTTGCTCCATCTCTTCTAGTTATTACCGCAATAGAGGGTGGAGAATTGCAATAGAAAATTGACCATGAAATAACTAAGACCTACAAAACTTTAACATCCTGTTTTCGCGCGGATTAAAGCACAGCTATACGATTTATGTGTTTCTCTCCAGTCGACGAAATCTCTCTTCTGCCTTTATCACACCCGCTCGTACAAGCAAGTCATGCCGAACCCAGGTCTGGCGCTCTGTCCCTTCCCTGCTGCTCCTCTCGCTGGCTCGCCGCCGCAGCAGGCCCTCGACAGCCTGGGCCGCGCCCAGCCTCTAACCCCCTACCCGCCTGCTTAGCCTACCGCCCCCTCTCATACTTCCACCATCGGCCACCCACCATCCACACGAAATACCATCTACGAAAATCTTCCTGTAGTAGACAACTGGTAAAAACTCGAGTATCGTTTTTATAACGACTCCTTTTCAACGCTTGCGTAACAGCCCCATCGGCTTGGTCACTAGAAGATTGAAAAAGCTGACAATCGATCTCTGAGCCCCTTACAATTCTCTGTTTATCTTAGCATTAACAGTCTTAAACTTAAAGAGGTTTAAGCTCTCCGCATCACTACAGTGTCGACCAAAGCATTAAAAATTATTACAAATTTCCGCCACGGCTTACAGTTGGCAAAAATAGATATAATATCAATGTTCAAAGTAATGCCTATTAACCCAATTTCATGCCATTTATTTGGCGTCTGCTGGCGCAATAAAATTCTGTATCGTCGTGTGTTTACACTTCGGCTGCGCCACCATTTTCGATACACTGAAACTATATGCTGGGTCGTGTGTAACTGTTACGTCATTTCTTATCCTCTCTAGTTTGCTGAATGTTTAATAATCTCATTATTACTATTATCGGTCACATGACGCTGTTTCAGATGCGCATCTTACAGTTCAGGGCGGGGAATAGAAAGGTCAACCAAAAACATTCTAGCTCATCGTGGCAGAGAAACGACTGCGTATTGCATTAATAAAGGTCGCTCTCCCGCGTTAATGCCTTTTCTATAGCTCGACGCGTCGCGTCTATGACATCTTACAGGTATCGCACCGGACACGCATATTCTATTCACGCGAGCTTAATGTCGCGGTCCACTTCTAATTCGAGAAATACAAAATGGGTGAGTGTTTAAACTTCCAAGTAAATTGAATAATATGTGGCTTTTGGACGTATATCGTTGAGTAGGCCATTTATCACATTGTTTTCTTGTTGTTGTTGTTGCGTCTGTTGTCTAAGCAATTATGTAACAGTTTAAGTCACATACCTATTTAAATAGCTCATGTTGGTTAACCCAACAGTTAAAGTTAACGGGCGTTTCCTGTTGATCTAAAAACCATACCTATACCTGGCGATATTTTTACAACCCGTTTTTAATAGTTTCGCTTACGTTTAACATGCATAAGTTAAATGCGCCATTCGCATTCGCAGGTCGGCTTGTATACAAGTTGTTGAAGTTAGTATTTACAATGATAATTGTGGAGTTTAATGTCTAATTGTGAGTCTCGCTCTGTGACACGGCAAGTTTCTAAGCAGCATCCAGAGACATGGCTGAGCGCCGGCGAAATCAGTGCTCGACCTTTAAAGTTGTGGCGCGGCGCTGCGCTTCTCATGCGATGTGCGACACCCTTTTAACGCCTTATCTGTTTTTATTATAACGGCTGATAAGGCTCCAGTTTCCGGAAAATCAAATCGCTGTCTCTCTCGTTTATTATCCAGGAAATTCAGGCTGCTGGTAACAGAGGCGGATCTATCTCCAACCCCAATTTCCTCATTACTCTGAACTTTTTTCCCGTAAACCACCATTTAAAAAAACCTTCTCTACTACTCTCAAATCCATCCTCCATTTCTCCTACATCCATGACTCCCGTTCAATCATACCACTCTCTCTCTCTCTCAAATTACCTACAGCACAGTCGGTCGTTCCCTGGTCCAGTCTCCAAATGATCCACGTTTCATCGATGACTCCTATCACCTCGCATCGAGATTCAAAGTCACTCAAAACTCGTTCTCACCCAGTCTGGTGTCCTAGCCTAATTGTTTAGCCATTCATTTCGTAAAGGTGTGGCACACCTATCAAATCTCACTACATCAAATTCAGGCATTAGACCGCTGGTCATCTGAAGCCTTCAAACCTTACAACAGATCCAGCCACTTCCATATCCGAAAAGCTCACCTAGCCTTAATCAGCTAATTAAATAATACCGTCACCGAGCCGAGCCCACCCCGCTCGAATAGCAGTGAGCCTGTTTTGCTAGGCGTCCTCGGACGTTCACTCACGTTCACGTTCGCACCTTCGCCACTCCGAATTGCTGGTCGAGCCACCAGCGAGAGCCCTTCCGATCAAGCTTTGCTTGCCGTCCATTACGCGGGCGCCCCGTTTCGTTTTCTTGTTTCATCTTTACGCCGCTTTTCAATTTTGTTTTATAATTTCCACGTATTTGTTTAAATGCCTTTTGAGAACCGAGTAAAGAATCAACAAATTTTGTAATTTGGTTTATTTTATTGCTAGTACTATTGCTTTCGTTAAGGTCGACTACCCGTTCACTGTCGGGGCTTACGCTTACGCGCCGTGAGCCTTCTAAGCTTCCGTCGGATGCTGCGAGAGCCCTTCCGGTCGAACGCCTTCACGCCGCTTGTATTCAGTTTGCCGTTTTTCTGGTTTCGGGCCAAATTCCGAGCTCGAAAATTTAAATTCAATTTAAAACCATTTCTCCTAAGCAATTTTGTGAAAAACAACTGAGACAAAGTTTATACATAAATAAAAAAATTGAGAAAGATCAACCTTAAAGCAATATAATTTAGCTCTGGGAAAAGCACTGTAGTGGGAATTAGCAGGCCCTGTCGGGATCATCCAGGCCAAACATTTGCAGTTGTTTTGGCATTTTTACATGGATGATGTTTTCTGGAACTTTTAAGAGACATACAGAACATGTAAAGTTTATTTGCTCTAGAATAATCTGGTATGCATGGAGGTATGCAAATACATTGTTTGACGGACAAATAGGTCATCCTAAAAAGAAAAGCAATAGTCTACTCTCCCTTTAACCTCTACAGCACATGTAGAGGTGTATTTATGTTCCCTTAGATAGTCAGCAGGGCTAAAACCAAACAAGACCTTTTTCTATTTATTTGCTCAGAACACAGCACTCAGGATAAAACCCCCTTCAGCAGACATGCACACTATAGATATGACTCTGTTACTGTGCTTTTAATTCATAAGGTCTGGCCGGCATACTTGCCACACTGACAAATAAACAGCTAACACAAATAAATGAGTCAATTAGCTTCCACAGCCCTGCTGCATGTGAGCATCTCCCTCTGATGTTTTCATTTCCCATAATAAAATACTAATCTACATTCAAATGCTTTATATACCTACAGGCACGTACACAGAAGCAAAGCAATGGCTCTTTTATTAACAATCTCTGATGAGAATTCAGACACACATCTGAACAGCTTTAGTGAGAAATGAGTTTTCACTGCATTATTAGCATGATTACAGAAATAAGCATAATTTGCCTGATCACAATAAGAAAAAACAGTAAAATAATTCTTAAATAAATAGTAAGTCAATCAACTGACATAACCAAACATCAATATCTTATAACCAGTCAGACAGCATTTAAAGCAGCAATCTACTTTTGCCTCTCTATCCCCATCTCTGTTTGAAACAAAAATGGCATGTTACTTTATGTACTTATATTCACATATGTTGAAGTCAAACTGACATTTTCCACACAATCCAGCCCGGCAACTCAGATGATAAATTATTAATATAAATTTACCATTGCAAATCAGGGTAAGGTAAGGACAGGACAAACAAAAAAGTTATGGATTGTCGCTTTAATTAAATTATTTTAGTTGAGGCACTAATCTGCAAAAGTAAATCTGAGTAAAAAAGAAATCGTTAAAAGTAGATCTGCAACTTTTTGCAGCAGAAAAGAGATAAAGCCGCTGAACTCACAGAGTGATAAAGTGACTGAAACTTCTGCACCTTCTCAGGGAGGTGTAGAGTGGGAGATGGGTTCCTGCAGACCACAACACAAAGAGAGAGAGAACAAGCATGAATGAGAAGAAAACAAATGTATTAAACAGACCTCATTCAGGATTGGGAATAAATATCTGTTCACATTCATTTCCACATTCACACACACACAAAGCTACAGAACTGTGCAAAATGATTCTTATACAAAATACTCTACAGTAAAGGGCTAAAACTCAGTTCTCTTTCCTAAAGTCTTACACATTCAATCTGTAAGCTTCTAACTTCATATTGTCACCATGGTACAAATGGAAAAAATATTTTTTTCATTTAATCACACATCTCAGATATAAAACATGATATTTATGCTGTTGTATTAGACAGTTTTGACATTGGGATTGGCAAATTGTTTACAACTATAATAATACAGAAGAACAATATCATTGGAATCACTTTTAAATTTTCAATTTTTAAAAAAATAAACAATAAAAAACTGGCAGCCACTCAAAACCTATTCATATTTAATGAACTTGCGCCTGATGGTGTAGATGTTAATAGCTACAGCTATGGTTACTGCAAATGAAATTTAAAACGCTTATTGCCGTTTCTTTTAATATCAGCTGAGAAGGTTCATATCGATATAAATAAAATGGGGATAAACCCTCAGTCAATGTGAAATGCCCCTTTTGAATCCAGATTTGGGTCCATTTGTCCAACATTTTACATTTTTCAGTGACAAAATAATGACTACAGCATGCAGTCGTGGCACATAGCACAACCCATCAGATTTTTCTTCAGAGAGTTAGTTAAGCAGGTCATATCTCATCTGAGCTGCTGTATATCAGTGAGGTGAAGTTGTAAGTGTTCAAGTCTTTAAAGAGTAGATTGTGGGCCAGGGACATGTCAGCCTGCTGCTGGATGACAAGCAAGCCACCCACCCAGATAGTGTCTGGCAGGCAACATCTGTCTGCAGAGCAGCTGAGTTATGAGAGCGAATAATCCCTCTGTCAGATCAGACAAGACTCAAACAGAGCCATCTATTGACTTACTCACACATTTTCGCATGTCCATGTAATAACACACAAGCAGCACTCCTGCTGCTGGTACGCTGAATGTGAGGGCCAACCCGGAACTGTCAGACATCAAACTCTGGGACAGTTTAAAGCCGCATAGGAAAACATCTGTAAAACGTTTCTTTCTGTATAACATTTTATGATTGTGACTGCATTCACTATTTATAAATTGTAAAACAGTTTAACTGTACCTCTCTGGTAAAAGGAAATAGTCAATCTAATATTAACCATTTCCATTTGGTTCAAAATGGAGCTGCTAGGCTTCTGACTGGCTCACGAAAATCTGATCATAACATTCCTATACTCTGCCTAGTTCGGCTTTAAATATGAAGTAAAATATAAAGGTATCTGACCTTCTTAATTTATATACATACTGCAGATGTTTTTATGTCAGCTGAGATTTTTGACTTTTCCAAGATCTTGATTAAAGTTGAGAGATGACATTGTTGGGCTAAGACTGTGAAATAGTCTCCCGGTTTCTGCCCTTAGGCCCAGACTGGCCTTATCGTGATCTGGATTTAAATCAAAGTTAAAAATCTTAATTTTAACTCGAACTTAAAATCTTTTTGGTCAAGCTTGTAACTGCTATAAGAATTTTTTTATTTTTTTATCTTATCTGTGTTTTGATGCCCTCTGTTGCATTGTAGTCTTTTATAGGCTGATGCTGTTGTTTTTACTTTGCCTAATAAATAAAATTTGCTTTAAGTAGTAGCCACTAACAAAAATATATTACCTTTTTTTGTTTTATAGACATGGTAAATAGTATATACCACAGCATTTTTGTTTTTACAGTATATAGTAATCTTCAAGTACTGTTGTATATATAAACATTCATCTTGTATAATCACTGTGCAATGGTAACACCACAGCAGAGTCCACCACAATAAAAGGCAGAGTACAAAACACAATGCTTCTAAACTGATAAAAGCTTCATAATGGGCAAAGGAAAATGCTTATACCCCATTTATATATATGATTATAATCACAGTTCAGCCCTGCCTGCATTATTTAATGCAGCCGTTGCACAGCAGAGATGAGTGAGGACCTCATATCTTTTTATTTATATTCTTTCTACTTCTGCTTCAAGATTTCAGTTTTTTCTCTCAATGGCTCGTAATCTACTTTAAGCTTTATGCTTTAAGTCACTTGGTGCTTTGGTAGATATTCAGACAAGCCATCCTCACTGAAGAACAGATCAAAGCAAAGGAAAATACTGACTCCATTGCAAAATATAATGCGTGCCTGCAGCCACATGCTTGCTTTGATGCTGCAGTGCTGTAGACAGCTGCTTATACATAACAAAGTGAAGCAGTGTGGTTAATGGCACTCTTATTGTGTTTGCTAAATTCTGCTGTGGTATACACCCTCACTGGCTGTTTGTGAGCATGCTCAAACAGGATGTAAACATGGTAGGTTTTTTCTAATCTAGCTGCAGAGGCCCTAAAATCTGACTGCAATCAATTACACTGGCAGCCATGTTGCTCACAACACCAGTTTGTTACATTGCAGATGGCAAGCTATAGACACGCACTAAACAAAACAAAAATGTATTATTTTCGAATCAAGATTTTTAGCATTGTTACATTATTTTCATAACTACTAAAATGTTTTTGGGATTTTTGAAAAAACAAATCTGCATATTTAAATGTGTGCATATTTGTGCATATTTAAATTGTATTGGTGTGACTGAGACGCACAAGAACTAAAGATGGCAAACTTTATTAATGGATAAAGCATTGTTAACATTCTGCTAAACTTACAGAAAACTTTCTGCATTTACACCTTTTTTAATACATCCAATATATATTTTTATAGAGACCTTAACCCTCCTAAACACACACACAGACTTCTTTTAAGTTTAAGTTTACCTTATTTTATTTGCTCATTTTTAAATCTTTATAAAGGCAACACATTATATTTATCAGAAGTTGATGCTTAGTTGGGTAAAAATAGCCTAGATGGACACACAAATGTAATCCTAACACAAGCACTCTTGTCATATCACCAGACATTGGAGGTTTTGGTCAAACACCAGACATTTTGTCAATCTGCCATGTACTAAAGTTTCTTCAACCACCCAGCGACCCAGTGGCAATTATTTGTGAGCAAATTGTTATTTGTGAGCTCTTGTTTTGCTGTTGTAGACTGCCACTAATTTGCCACTGTCACTAATGTACTGCGGTCATATGAGAAATAACAACTTGCATAATGAATTTTCATGTTGGTGCTGGTTAATTAATGCTTCTTAAGCTAGTTCAGAGGTCTAATGAGGACACTAGCACACCATGCTGTGGACAGGTGAGCACCCAATAACACAAGAATAAAAGTTTTTTCAAAAAGGTTTTGCAATTAATACAGAGTAATGATAAATATCACAGCAGGGTGTTTCTGCTCTCTAGTTCATTCCAAACTTTCCCCAGTCATTTTCCCCAGTTCTATTTCTGACAAACAATTAGTGACAGTGCCTTAAGAATGCTTACTACTGTATATATTGAATTCAGTTTACTAGAAAATTGTTTCAAACATAAATCTACTACACAATGTTGTAATTAGGGTATGCATAAAATAAGAAAAAAAATTACAAAATTTTCTTATTGAATATACCCAGCAAATATAAAAATCCAGAAATGCTCCTCCGTCAGTGAGAAAACAGTGAGATAATTGTATTCACATTGGAGATGCAGCTTTTCACTTCTTTCTATCCTTCATTAGGAGTCAAACATTTCAGACTGACAGGATGTGATCTGTCCACACCCCCTCGTAATACCTCTGCCAGAGAGCGGGCTGATGGTGGAAGCGCTACCCCAAACAGATGACATGTTAACAGAATCATTGAGCAAGGCACCCAACCCCTAATTGCTCCCCGGGCACAGTAGTGTGCTGCTCCGGGTGTGTGTGGCTTACAGTGTGTGTTCAATCCTCACCAGTGATGGGTTAAATGCAGAGGTCACATTTCGGGTATTGTTTACCATATCTGACAAATATGTGCATAAACTCTCAAAGCATTAAATGCATTCTGGGTAATAATGGTGCAATTGTAAAGATGATGGATGGTCAGATGTTCATCAAAGCTTTAATCCTTTAACATTAATCAGAAAACAGTGTCAAAAAATTCTGATTATATAATTAGACATCACAGTAAGCAGTGATATTTTTTTAATACAGTGCCAGTATGGCAGTTATGCACACAGTCTTGTTAGAAAAGATTTTTTGGCTCTTTTGAAATGAGTTTGAGTTTGTATATCTAGACTCTAACATACATACATCTTTCACAACTCAAAACTCTCTCCCTAGTCTCTCTCCCTATGACTGAACTGACCAGTTCAGTTCAGTCATGGTATTAATATCACATTAACATATGCACATTGCTGTTCAAATCAAAACAGAAGTAAATTACAAGAAGTCAATTACAACAAATTACAACACAGTAAATTGCAACAAACCTTGACTAATATAAGTGGATCTGGGAGGCAAATTATAAAATATTACCCCGGTGACTCACCGTGGTATTTTGAAAAGTGCTTTCACCTAGTGCATCTCTGCCAGGGAGGGTCTCCATCTGACAACTCTATAACAGTGATGGCCAGAGACCAGACATCACAGCGGGCATCATAGGAGTAATCATACTGTTGTTCACACACCATCTACTGCTTGCAACAACCTATAATATTCATCATTTCTAGTCTGTCAAACCCATATGCAAGAAAACGTCTCAGGTTACGTATGTAACCCTGTTCCCTTAGATTCCCTTAGATCCCTTAGATGCAACAAGATGCTGCATCAGCTTGACACAATGGGGAAAAGCACTTCAGACATGCCCTAGTCTGAACACGTGTAAAATCAGGCCTATTTATAGGCAAGTTCAAGGTCATGTGACATTTAAAGCTCCCAAGGAGCTCCGTCCAGGAGAGACATTATGTCTGAGAACCAGACCTGGGTGCGGTCACCAAGGAGGACCACGTTCTCACTCCCCGGAGTCCTAGCCAGGACCGAGTTTGGCTGCTTTTAGTAGCCCTGCTCATTTCCAGACAGTTTATGTGCCAGGAGAGATGAGAGTCTTTCCACTGACCACGGACTGGGTGGCCATCGAGAACCTCACCCCAGTCCATGAGGGAGGTGTCCGTCGGCCTCTAACAGTCTATAAATCTGGAGGACTGTTAGATGTTGCCTAGACGAACGCTGCCCACAGCAGCAAGGATGGACTCCACATGTGCAGGAGACAATTGTACCTGCATCGTAGTGTCCCAAATTACCCCTAGAAATGTTGTTTTCTGAATTGGAGAAAGCATACTCTTTTTGGGGTTGAGTCTCAGCCCTAAGCGCCGATACTGTGTAGCTAACACTTGAGAGCTGGCCATGACCAGCCAGTCATCTATGTAGTTCAGTACGCGGATGCCCTGGGGTCTCATCAAAGCAAGGACTGCATCCAAGCACTTTGTAAAGGTGCGGGGTCATAAAGAAAGGCTGAAAGGAAGTATTCAATACTGGTAGGTGTTGCCCCCGAAAGCAAACCTGAGAAACTTTCTGTGTTCTGGCAAAATATCAGTGTGAAAATATTCATTCTTCAGATCTATTCACAAACTAGTTCTTGGGCTGGATTTGACACACGATTTGTTTGAGCGTCAACATCTTGAACCTGTATCTCTTCAGAGATCGATTCAAGCGACACAGATCCAGAATGGGACACAGCCCCTGTCCTTTTTGGGAACTATAAAGTATTGGCTGTAAAAGCCTAGATCTCTCAAGTGTGGGAAAATGCGTTCTATAGCCCCTTTCACCAAGGGAGTCTCTAGTTCCTGGGCCAACACTAAATGCTGCTCTCCTACAACCACAGTCTGTAAAATGCCATTAAAATGAGGAGGACAGGAGGCAAATTTAATTCTGTACCTCCTCTCTACTGTTCTTAGCAGCCATGGGGACAAACTGGGCAAAAGCTTTCACACTGGCAGGAAGTCCAAGAGAGGTACCAACCTGTCTATCTGTCCAGTCTCCTGAAACAGAGGACAGGCAAGAGAAGTCTGGACAGATGACCCGTCGGGTGCTTCTACCCCCTATTTCAAGAGGGGTTTGGCACAGTACGATGGTGTGCAGAGCTCACTGCATCGCCGAACAGACACTGAGGAGCAACCAGGGCATCCAAAAGGAAGGCTGTATCCCTATGTTTATCCTGAATGTCTGACAGGTTGAGCCACAGATGCCTGCCTGCAGCCATAGAACGGGTGATGGAATGGGCCTTCTTATCAGAAGTAACCCTGCAGGGCTTGGAGGGCAAGGCAGGTTTCCTCCACGAAAATGCTGTAGATGGAGAGAGATAGCCCGCTTCTGAAGCCGGCATGTGCTTGTCCGATTCGGCAGAGAGTGTGAGAGAAAAGCTGTGGCCAAATTGAGCTGCAAGCCCCAAGAGTGAAGCCTTGCGAGGTGCAGCTGCCCGGCTTCCGTCTGGATTGAAAAGAGCCAGGCAGAAGCAGAAGCAATTCAAGAGCTGACCTAGCGTGTGTAAAAACCACACATATGATGTGTGTCATCCGCTGTGATATAGTGTCAGCAAGGTGGCACGCACTTTCTGATGTTCTTGGAAGACATGATTCTTCTAACTTTTTCCTAATCTTATATCTTCTTTCTTTTTTCCCCTCACCCATTGTCTGGCTACACACAGACTAACAAGCTTTCTGATGACATATTTTACAGATGCTTTTTAAAGGCTTTGTGGCACACAATGCTAAGTTACATGACCTTGAACTTGCCTATAAATAGGCCTGGTTTTACATGTGTTCAGACTCGGGTGTGCCTGAAGTGCTTTTCCCAATAGCATCAAGCTGACGTAGCGTCAAGTTCCCTCGAAAGGGAACTACAAATAAGATTTCTTCTTGTTATTCATCTTTCAATATCTTTATTTTTATAGAGGCAGAAATTAGATTTAATGAAGGGTAAATGGGGACTTCTCCTGCTTGTCAGATGTTTCTTTTGAGTAAAATCCAGAAATGTAGTGTCTCTCTATTAGAGTTTCAGAATAAAAACAGAATTGAAAACTGTTCTCAGGTTTGCCAAGATACCAAAGTTCCAAAAGCAACCCAAAGTCAGGTTTCAAACTAAAAATAAAAACAAACAAAAACAACATTTAAAATGACACAGTTATGTGATGCTACTTGTAAATGAAGCTTTGTTACTAGGCTTGTTGGTTCTTAGGGCAAAATGTTATATGCTCTCTCTCTTTGTAAGTCACTTTGGACAAAAGCATCTACTAAATGAATACATTTAAATAAATGTGATTCACATTAATTATAGGTGCTCTACAGTCTTTCTGTATGTTATGGAGCGTTTCTGAGGACAATTTTAAAAAGCAATTAAAACAATTTGCAATTGTGTTTTCTATTTGTGGGTGTGAATGTTGTGACAATTCAAATGCAAATGCAAATTGCATTTGTGTTTACAATGCCCCATAGTATAGTTCCACCCCTGACACTGATTGACAGGTTTGTGTGCAGGTATCATAAACACAAATGCAAAGAGACTTTGCAATTGCTTTTGCGTTTTGGCAGACTCAGTACGCAGTGCTAAGAAAATAAATTTGCAAATGGGTAATTCCTATTGCAATTTAAATATGACCGAGTCGCAACTTGTGGGACATGGAAAATGCAACTGCAAATTGACTGCAGACATTGCACGTTCTCACTCATGGTTAATTCAAAACTGGATGACTTTCTTACCTCTATGGACCACAAAAGGGCTGACTTTTTTAATTATCTCTACAATGACAATGAATGAGGTTAGATGAAAACCTCCAAAAATGACTAAAGCATCATAAAAGAGGTCCACTTGTACTCATATATTTTTGTGCAAGGTATAGACTAACGTATATAGTTATTTGCTGAAAATCTTACACCTTTGCTTTCAGATTTAATTTGCGTTTACATACATTCAGTTATGGTGCTTGGTGAATGTCACTGGTTATCATGCATCTCAGATTCTAACATACTATGAGGAACTATCTTTATTTGGCAAAAATCTGTGTCATAGCACTTTTATGTTAAAAAAACTGCTTTTTTTCTTGCATCAGCTATGATACATACCTGTACTTTACATCAAACTAGTGAAAAATGTCTTAATGTCTAAAGCATCTAGAACAAATTGTCTCCTTTTGTGTTCCACAGAAGAAAATATATTAGCTTTGAACATTGATATTTAAATGATAAATTTCATTTTTGGGGTAAGCTATTATTTGAAAAGTTTAAAAAGTATTTATAGATTTTACAGTGTAACAAAGAAATTATTGACTAGCACAATCCTGAAAGTTTGTAAATGAAAAAAGAGATAAAGTATATTTGTCCAGAATGTTCATCAAATGAATGCTCATAAGAATTAATAAACTGAACAAAGGCACCTGTGAGCCTCATGTATCAGGATCATAGGCTTTCATAAGATTATACTCTTGAGCATTTAATTTTTTTATTTTAAATGGATGAGAAAATAGTGAAACGTCTGTTTTAAGTTTAGATATGGGGGAGGGGTGGGGGCCTACACCACTGTAATATACAAAATGGTTAAATTCTTTCCTAAGTAACACTAAAAAAAATCTGATATATTTTGATTATGACATTTTGATCAAATGTATTTTGAAGACATTTTGAAGGAATAAAATAATATGATGTGGCATTAAGGCAGCAATGGGCAACTGGGATTCATCACCATAATGAGTGGTGTTTTGCTTCCCAGCAGGGTTAACAGGTAGCTAACAGCGTTAAAACAGTCCAAACTGGACAAATCTGGGAATTAAGGTAATCTTTACTACCAAACTATCTCAGCAGAACAGTGTCAGCCATTATCGAAATCCACCAGTTTAACTCTACCATCTGTGCTGAAAAGTATGTTATTGCCATTCACATCACAATGAATTATTCTGTTGTTGTACAGATGCTGGAGACCCTAAAGAAAAGAGACACTTAGGCCAGCAGGTGGGGTTATGTAAGCTAGCCTGCTTCTGTGATCAGCCACTCAAGCCTTACACTTGGCATCTTTCTCTCTTCACTATCACAGCCCAAAATAACTACTCTGCCTAGGTCAGAGCGCTGAGCAAGGGTTCCTGTGCTCAGAGTTGGCAGATTACCTCTGTGTGTGTGTGTGTGTGTCTTACCAGAAGCACTCCATACAGGACACAGGAGATGATGGGCTCCTCCAGACATTTTCCTCTCATCAGCAAACCTTTTCTTGGTCTGTTACTGAATCTCTGTAACACAACAAAAAAAAGAAACACCAGACACACAGGAAAAGGTGAAATAAAAGACAGTTATAGGGAAGAGGGCAACCAAAAAAACAGTAAGAACTTTAAAATGGTTTCAGCGCATTGTTATGATTCAAACTACCACCACAGTGTTTAATTTAGTTTCATATGTTTTAAACACAGAGCAAACTGGGTGCAAGCTTATAGAATGCACATAATGGCATATTTGTATTTTTATCAACATATATTTTATTCTGTGGAAGGACACATTATGGATGTTTTAAGCAACACGTGTTCCGGAAACATGTTTAGGAAATAATTCATATGTAATGTATGAATATGGATTGGTTCCTGGGTTTAATTTTTTAATGCATATTGATTTCTTCAAATATGTATTGGTTTGTTCAAGTATGTATTGATTTGTTTGTTTAAGTATGTATTGGTTTCTTCAGATATATAATGGTTTGTTCAAGTATATATTGTTTGTTCAGGTTAAATGTATATTGATTTTGTTAGTAACACACGTCCACTACCAACCACGCCCCCACTATCCTGATTGCCCGAATACTAATCCCGCACACCTGTCACCAGTTAAAGGCAAGTATAAAGCCACATACAATTCTCACTCCCTTGTCCAGTCTCACAGCTTACTCGTTGTGACTTACCTGACTTACTGTGACTACCTCAAGACTCTCCTATGTTTTCCACAAACTCTGGCATTCCCTGTGTATCCTCCGCTATACAATCCTGCAAATACAGAAAGGACTCTGTTTACACTCCAGCTAAGTCTGATACTTGCTAATTCTCTATGTGTTGCTTACCTGTGCCAAGCCCTTGTTGTCTATGTCTGATATCAGAATTATATAAGACTTGTCTGATAATTATTTACATTCTGAAGATCTTTTGTTTGGATGCTAAAGCTAGTAAAGTCTATTGTATTTTCACTCTCCTGCCTGTTTGCCCATGTGATTGCTGACAGACACAGGACCTGAATAATAAGAAATGGATTCCCATAACCCTACTGCTTCGGATCCATTCACCAAACTCACATCACTTCAAGCCACACTAGCACTAAGCACCATTCCATGATCTGCCTCAGCCAGTCCCTTACTCAGATGAAGCAGTGGATTGTAAAGGATTTCTGCTCCAGTGTTCTTTGTACATCGAAATGCAATCCCATCTGTTCACCATTGAGAAATCTAAAGTGGCGTTTTTCATATCGCTCATGTTGGGACGTGCGCTGCTGTAGGCTTAACCAATCTGGAACTCCAATAGTCCTATAATTAATTCCTATGACTCATTCACATCTTGCTTCAAGGAAGTTTTCAGATCAAGATCAACTCATTTGCCTACGTCAAGGGAAAACCTCTAAGTAACTACACTTTAAAATTTCATACACTTGCTGCAGCCAGTGGATAGAATGAGGCCACTCTCTTTACAGCCTACCGACAGGGGCTCGACCCACAAATTTGCTCACAGATGGCCATCTATGGTGACACGATGGGGCTAGAGAACTTCATATAGAAAGCTGTTAGGATATCTCAATGCACTATAAGTCTCCTCCTGTCATACTTCAAATTGAGTATTTCCATCGGGAGTACATCTCTTTTCTGGTGCTGGAGGGCTCAGCTGTCGACATCATTCTGGGACACCCTTGGCTCTCTGAACACTCCCCTAAGATCCAGTGGGCAATGAGTCAAATTACCCAATGGAGTAAGTACCATTTACAAAACTGCCTGTCTGATGTCCAATTCCTCGATCTTACGATCAAGCTCTCCAACAATGTTTGATGTTGGCCGAACATCGCCAACACATTGAACAGGTCCTCTTGAAGCTAAGAAAATATCAATTATATCTTAAACTTGAAAACTGTGAGTTCCACAGAACCACCATCCCATTCCTAGAATATATAATCGGTCCCGAGGGTGTTCAGATTGATCAGGGCAAAGTTCAAACAATTCATGATTGGTCCAAACCACAAACTGTAAAAGAAGGTTTTCACATTTTTATGGCAGATTTATTCATAATTTTAGTCTCCTCACTGCCTCTCTCACCTCCATGCTCCACAAACATCCCAGGTCTCTGTCCTGGAACCCCGAAGCCCACAAAGCCTTTGAACAGCTCAAATGCTCCTTTTGCACTGCTTCGATCCTCATCCATCCTGATCCTCAGCATCCCTTCTTCATAGAGATCAATGCCTCCACCATCGGGGTCAGATCAGTGCTATCACAATACCATGTATCTAATATTACAATACCGCTTACTACTCCAAGAAGCTTACCCCAGGGTAGCAAAACTATGACATCGGTAATCGTGAGCTGTTGGCCATCAAATTAGCACTTGAAGAATGGAGACACTGGCTGGAGGGAGCTCAACACCCTTTCACAGTGATAACCTATCACAAGAACCCATCACAAGTTTAAGATGAAAAAGCAGTTTTACAAATATTGAAAATTTGGTTTTTAAAGGACAAATTGCTATCAAAAAGGAAACCCAGATTCTTTATAGGCTTTATTGAGCATCCATCAAGAGTAAGACAGTATTCTAGATTGTTCTGTGTGGAAGATTTTGGTCCAATAATTAAAACTTTTACTGTTTTCTCCATGTCTCTTGATAATTGCTTTCAAAGGTAGTATATACAGCGTGAAAAGCAGAGACCCAAGCATTGGCCCTACATCACTCCTTACTGAACTTAGGATTGATATGACACAATTTCACTCACAGTGCAGTGTAGTTGCAGTACAAATGACAAATGAGGTAAACTAGTTGTGTAGAGTCTTTCTTATCTGACACACTTGTTTAAGCTCATGAAGCTGTGTCCTAATGAGCAAATGATTTGTGATGAGTGTGTGTTAAATAAGGGAGACATACCTAGTACACTAGTATACATGTTGTATATTACTAGTACATTGATATCAGTAATCGTAGCTAATATCACTTATATTACTTAAAAAATTAAACTTGAATTATACTTATTTTTGTAAGAAATGACTTATTACAGCATTAATATGCATCTTTAGTGGAGAATACCTAATATGAGTTTAGGGCTAATTTTTCAAGCGTATGTTGAGAAGTAAATAGCTGATCAATATGCTGTGCAGCCAGTTTTGAACATGACAGCACAGTTAATTGTGAGCTTGGCTTAAAACTACAAAGTAACATTGCCAATTGTCTTTGAATAATGCATTGTGATTGAAATTACTTCCGAAATATGAAAGTGTGCAACATTTCATGAAGAGACATCAGAACTGTTAGGAGGTCCCGCTCTATCTCTATCTCCTCCGTACCACCAGAGGGAACTGTCCCCAGAGTATTAACCTTGTTTTTGGACTACAATTCCAATTACAGAAGACTTTGCCAGACAACAATCCAGCAGCAAATTTCCAGACTGAACATGGAGCTATCGTTTTAGGCCACTCAACTGGCAGCTCAAGACCAACAGTTGAACTGGCTAACTGGGCTAACTGAGGAGCTTGTGAAAGCTTCCCGGGGCCTACATGGGGCCTACCACAGTCTTTGTTTCCCAGAATGGCAGGACCATTGAGGAATATGTGCAGGAGTTTCTGGAGAGAGGCTATCTTGCTGCATGTGATGAACTGGACTACAGACTTGGCTTCATCATACCGAGAGCTGATACGTGCTGGACTCTCAAGGAGTACGTAAACTTGGTGCTCTGGACAGTCGGATTAACGTTCATGATAGACGAGGCCAAGCCAAGTCCGGGGTTGTCACATGTGAGCACCGCCAGCACAGAGGCCTCACAATTCATGGCTGCCAATTCCAGAGCCCAGAGGACCACCACCCCGCAGCGCAGATCCTGTGCCAGAGCCCACCGCGGATGAAGAGCCGATACCCACGGTGACCATCGAGCCCTTGCCAACAGGAGCGACAGAGCCGAGGATCGCACCTGGAGCCTGCCCCGTCTGACCAGGTGCGCAAGCCAGCGCTATGGAACGCCGCGGTGGACACAATCATGGAGTATGAGGGGTTGGAGGACCCCGTCCACAGCATCACTGCGAAGGGTGAGTTTGATTTGGACTCATGGGCTCGCCGTGGGTCTGCCAGTCACCTGCTCCACCCACGCAGAGGCTGGAGGATCCCTCGATTCTGCCTTCTACGCCCAGACTCCTCCTCGGTCCTACGACCCTGCAGCTCCACCTGGTCTTCCAGCTCCCCTGTCTCCACCATTGCCCATCTGTCCACCAGCTCCACCGGGCTCCCTCGTCCCTCCGGCTCCGCCTTGGCCTCAGCCACATTTTTGTATCCAAAAAAAGATCTTAGAGCTTAACACCTCCGAAGTGATAGTCTGATAAAGCAGCAAGGCAACAAGTCAGCTTTTGGACGTGGTCCATATCTTAAACCCAACATTCTACAATAAAATAACAAAATTAAACAATTTTTTGATTGATTTTTTTTTTTTACCTATCTACAGTTTTCTACATTGTTTTTGTTCTAATAAAAAGCCATGGCAAGCACATCTTATGTTTCCCCATTTTTGACTTATCTTTAAGATACATATATATTGGTTCTTTCCATTCTGCCTTTTTATATGTAGATGAGCATTATTTGTATTTCTATAAACTCTATAAACTTTCTATATAATTTCTTTCTACTTGTATTTCTATAAAGGCATGAAGTATATCTAATCAATGAATACAAGTTGTTTTATTTATTCATTTAGTTTTCTCTCATTCATTTAGGGTTTTTCTAAGTTAAACTTAAATAAGCATACTTAGCATCATTTTACCATGGTACTAAGAGGGTGTCTAATACATTTATTTTTGTTCTGTTTGCCGTATTCCATCTCTCTGTATTTCTTCTTTCCTAAAAAGTTGTGTATTTTTTATTTTGAATAAAAGAAAAATTAAACTTTTAAAGTTTTTTACTAAAAAAACTTAATTAATTTTTTAATAAAGAACAGAACAAATGTCAGACATGTTCAACAAAGAATACATGGTATTATTACAAATAATATGTGTGAGATGTATATTAATAAGACTAATTAGGCATACTAGGTTTATAGAAGGTTTATGATAAAAGGGGCTACTGAACTGATAAAACTACAAAATCATTAAGCAAGATATGCCGTTCCAGCTTACATGGAGATTTATCAGCATTTAAAAAATATCTTATGGGATAGGGGTATAAGGGATTTGCAATAGTACCATGAAATACACACAACACAAAGTAAAATACATACAAAAAATGTATACAATAAAAATACCTAAAAATTACACAATTAAGGCGAATGGGAGACAATTTGAGACAAAGGAGTAGCTAAACAGAACAGTCTTTGGACTGTAATTATATCCTATTGCTAGAAGCAATATTAACAATTTATAAAACCCTAAGGTAAGTTAGACGTCAGCAGTCTCCCATTAAGCAAGCCAACAGTGGCAAGGAACCAAAACTCCAATTGTGTATAGCTGGAGAAATAAACCTCAGGAGAAACTAGGCTCAGCCGGAGGGCCAGTTCTCTTCTGGCAATTTGTAACTTTCTTGGACACAAACGGTCAGTTGATTATACCGATTTATTAATACTTATTGATAAGAAACTGTCCTATGTCAGGCAGATGAACATAGGTGTTTAAATTAAAACAAAGCCAAACAATCTGCTTATTTAAAACTATGATTATGGTATCAGTATATCTCTATTTATTTATTTACTGAATATTAAAATTAGTATTTGCAACCTTATACAGATTTATCTTCAGGTATATATTCTAAAAGTAAACACTTAAAAAGAAAAATTTAAGATTGTGTACAAGTTTTCTGGTTTCCATTTGAAAAAATGTACATAAAAAGATGTTTTCATTAAAGTCCATAGATGCACCCTCAAAGGTTTTTGGCTGAACAGATACAGTGAGAGTGGTTAACACAAAAACCATGATTACGATAGCATTATCTTTATTTTGTTTTTTATATGCATATATAAAATAGGCCACCTTTAATTTAAGATATTGTCAAAAGTCTGTTTAAAACTAAACATTAAATAAAAATGGTTAGAAATAAATGCTTTGTAATAAAAAGAAGATTATGTACCGTTTTTTTGTTATAATGTGAAGATTTACCCTGTAAAATGTATTTATGTGACAGTCTCTTTATCTGAGGCATGAAGCTCAGTGGAAGTGGAGGGAGTCTATGGGTGTCAGTACACATTAAGGATATTCAAGTTGGAGTTGGAGGCTTGTCTTTAATCAGAAGACTAGAATCAGAAAAGTAGATGATGACAGAATGCTAAAGCATTTTTTATTTTTGTCAATATGTCATTCTGTGATTATCTAGAGATCTAGTGAATGCATTAAATTATTAACCACCATATTAAGGACGTTTGTCACTAGAATAGGTAACTTCCCAAGCCAGAAGTCAGAAGCGTTATTTGTTTTAACAACTGCTATAAAACCATTAATAGGAAAGCTTAGGACACACTCCCCCCAGTCCGGAAAAACAAGTTGGGGTATGTCCTTTAATCAGAAGCTAGATGAAGACACATTAAGATAAAATGGAAACCCAAAGATCATACGCTTTCATTTTGTGTCTGAAGTGTAAACGCTACAAATGGAACGCAGCTCTTACTACAGTCAACACACACACACACACCGTAAACAGTTATTTACCCTTTACAAAACTTTTCACACATTCACACCCACATGGCTAGAACGGAGTCAAGAGAAAGTCAGAAAACATCTGTTGTAGAAATGTGAGGAGAGGGTCAGAGAATTGTTGTAGACAGAACCAAAGTTTGGAGCAAATCTTACGCTCATAAACACCACTGACATGGACAAACTAGACTTAAAAACAGACAAACCAGAGCAATAAATTCAGAGGGCAGCCAGATCCTCACCAGGAGCCTCAGACAGAGCCAGAGTAGGGAGGGGGCACTTCCTCAGGACCTTGATGGACAGAGGTTAAAAGTACATTTTGCACATATACATGATTGACATGTAAAACTAGACTAAAATCGGACTCCCTTCCAAAACAGGGTAATACATTAACAAGTTTTTGATTGACAGTTGACAGTTTATTGTGTGTTCTGGTCTCAAAGTTTGGATCCAGCTGACAACAGGAGCTTGGGGAATCTACTTCCGCTAAAATTCTAAAAATTCTAAGTTCTAAATTCCAAGCTGTGTAAAACGTCATATTTCTCTACACCAATAATGTATTTATGTATATATACACACTTCTGTATGCCAATAAGCTCTTGTTGATTATGAACATTAAATTACCAATTCACTGCTTGGTCTTATAACCAATTGATATTTAAATGTGCTTATTTGAAACATTTTCAACCATAACACTGGAAAGTCAAAATAGATTTAATACTATGCATGCTTCTCTTTTAATGTTGTTCTGTATGGGAAACAGCCTACAATAACAGTGCGCGTCTCCCGCATTTGCACTCAGAGCATGCAAAGCGCAAATAGTGCCTGACAGGACAGCGTTGTGGGACATCAAAGTGGGATGTTTAAATTTTACAAAATCTTATATCAGTTTCTTAGGAGTTATGAAAATAACATTTAAAATGAAAATGACCTACCAAAATAAAAATGGCTGCAGCTCCTGAACTCTAAGGCCTATATTTTTGAAACTAGACATTTGAAATTTTGTTGTCCAAGAGTCATAACAATTCAAAGTAGTATATACGAACAAAATAAGCAAGGTAAAATTTACATAAAAGTGACTTATGGTTTATTTGAATTAATTTAATTTAGGATTAAATTGGTGAGATTTTAATGTCAATGGCCTGGAAATACCATAAACTTGAGTCCTATGCCTCTCAGAGTCTAATAACTCTCAAACTGTTTATTTTCACTTGACTGCAGAGGTTACTATTAGTAGAGGTTACTACTACTAGAGGTTACTAGAGTACATTTTCAGCAGAAAATAGTTACTGCATATTTATTCAAAAGTAATGTATGTGCCCATTTTGCCCCCTGTTGTTACTATTGTTTAGAAAAACTAAAGTTTAAGGCTTAAGAAATGAGTAAACAACCAAGGCTAAAATACATGATGATTTCAGTGTGCTTACATCATGAAAAGTAAACAATGAAATGAAATTGCTCATTACTGGGGGTGTGTTCGCAAAATAGTTGTCTGCTAATAATTCCAAGAATATCAAAAACGTCTAAAGGCGGCAGATCTTTCTCCTACCTAGCACCAAAACTCTGAAATTACCCCCCCAGCAATGTTCAGGACTCAGACACACTCGAGGAGTTCAAGTCTAAACTAAAGACCCATTTCTTCAGACATGCATTCACTTAATTCAACTACTGTCACACCTAGGCCGCAACAGCTAGGCTTAGCCGGAACCGAGCACACTTTTTACATACTTTACTACATGGCTTTCAAATTCTGTGTGAATGACCCCTACGGTAATATAAGCCTGTTTTTTTTACCTCTCTCTCTCTTCCTCTCTCTCTCCCTCTCCTCCGAGGGACTCTGAGCGATACAGATTAGGTCCAGTTCAACGAGATAACGCTCACAACAACCTGACTAAGGAGGGGGTGACCACCATTGGAACTGTGGAAAAATCAACCACCACCATGACCTATTACACTAATGCTACTGTTAATCTATATTCATATTCTTAGTAAAATATTCTGTCTATACCAGCAGTCTGATGGTATAGCTGCTCTTAGTCTCATTTTAACATCGGTATCCTCACCTAAACATTCCTTATTGTATTATGTCAGCCATCAGGCTAAAATGAACATAAAATCACCAGACCCAAATTAAAACTAGTCATTACTATAATTCAATACTTAAATCATAACAGTACTGATTATGACGCTGCAAACCTAAAAATATTTATATCAGAATACTGATTGCGATGCTGTAAATCTATAAACCCTTACAGCAAAGTACTGATTGCAGCTGTAATGCGTCAGAGGAGAAATGACCCTCCCAGTGAGCCTGGGTTCTCCCAAGGTTTTTTCTCCATATTCATCATTGGAGTTTGGGGTTCCTTGCCATAGATATTTGATACTCCATAGTAGACATCTGACTTTAACATTTGTATCATTGTATATATTTCCTTTTATAATATATATATTTTTTTCCATTTTCCTCCCTGTAAAGCAGCTTTGAGGCAATGCCACATTGTAAAAGCGCTATACAAATAAAGTTTAAATCAATTGAACTGTTCTGTCAGCAGGGTAATGATAAACGAGCAGCCTTGAATGTGCTCTGATGCTCAGCATTAAAGCAGTGGAATGGAAACAGAGTGAAAATATTAACCAAACAGTTAAACCTTTATGTCTAATTAGAAAATAGTACAAAAACTGAACCTTTGATTGCAATGACGCACCTATGGCACATGAAAACCTAATGTAGCAGAATCCTGCTATAGAGACAGTCAGTACAGGACAAAAAAAGGAATGAATACTATTACATTCATTTCATTTTCACCTTCACAAAAATCACTTTAACAAATGATAATGCATTTTCTGCATCTAATATTTTACATTAATATAATAATACAAAAATTTTATACTATAGGGCAATTAACACTGGTGTTATTTTGATTCCTTTGCATTACTCTGTGTTATTAATAAAGCATTCTTCTAAGTGCAAAATGTATTTTACATTGTTTTAGGGTGTAAATACAAATAATCAAGAGTCTTCAGATAGACGTTAATTTAAATGTTTATTTAACAAATGGGCAAAGTGGCTACTTTTAAATTTACATGCCAGATACATAGATCAGTTAGTCACATTTATGTAGCGTTGCACATATATACAAAACTGTGAGGAGAAAAAAAAGACACAAATTAAAAACACTTCAATCAATTCTGTAGGCGTAAAAATGTTCATCAAAACAAATAGTTCTGAGCTTTGATGCAGCTCTAGTAACACATTTATTTCTAACAACAATGTAATTGATTTTATAAAACACTAGCAAATCAGGGTCTACTTCGCCACAAATAAATAAGGTAGAACGATATTCAGTTCCATTATACTTCACCCATTTCACTGAGAGAATATTGGTTTGTGATGGAATGTTCAGCTTGGGTGCAATCTGAAGACTTTCACTTAAATCACAGAGAGAAACCGTTTTTCTTGGTCTAAGCACTATTCTGTCATGGTTGAAGGTTTCACAGTTATATGCTATGCAATTCTGATGTTTTTTTGCAAGTGTCTGAGTGATGTTCTTAAAACTTTTTTGCTGTGTCTCATGTGAACAATAGGCCCAATATTTCGTATGCATTGAGGATAATGAATGAGTAAATTATGTTTAGGCAGTAAATTCTTGTCTAAAAATATACATTTGAACAACCTGTGATGCTCAGCAATTAAGCGTTTTAAATAAATAGTAAGGCCTTCAGTTAAAATGGGAGAAAATACAATGGTTACTATTTGTAGTAAAAGTAGCAGTAGCTCCCAGTATTTATCAACTCTGGGTACAATGTCACCGAGTATCATTGGCACAGTCCTGAGTAGACAAAAACACTGTATTGCATTTATGCCCAAATCATTGCTCTCATCATCCAGTTTTACAGCAGGAGGCCGATTTCTTCTCTTCATGTACCCATAATTAAATGAATGCAATCTGCCATCTAACTCTTTTGCTGTCAAAAAAATTGGCATGTACATAACACAAAACAAGTTCATTCAAACTGTGCAACTCCTTCTAAAACACCATGCATTATGTCTACAGAAAAATTGTCTGATATATTAAAGTACTGCAGAGTGTTTAACAAAGATGTACGTTTCACACCATAAACATGAGGTAGTGTTGGGTCTGATTGTATAGCTTCACAGTGTAGTGAGTGTCTTTTTAGTGCAAAAAGATTTGGCTCATCTTTACAGAAGACAGTTTGATAATCTTCCATATCCATAAGGCAAAACCTACAGTTATTCCGAACTCTAAAGGATTCAACAAATACAAAAAGGCAGTGTAAACCAAGATTATCCCCTATTATTTGGACAATAATACCACGCACATAACCACCAAGACAATTCTATTCCTCTGGTCTCAAGGACTTTTATGTCATTGACAAGAGGTTCCAATATTGCACCAAATTCATGTTTTAATGTCCTGGGCATGGAAAAGCACACATAAATGTTTGTTTGCTAAAGCTAAATTAAATTGTAGTGGGAAATTTCTCAAAGTAAAATATATACTGCCCAATTTGTGAATTCCCTCTCGAATTCATCATAATACAGTTAAATTTGAAGTGCATTTTTTTCAGTTGAAAACAGGGGATTGTAAGGGCCACCCATTGGCCCAATAACAGAATCCAATGGTGTGGGTGAAGGTATCTCACGTGTTCTGCCTTTCCGTAGCGCTTCTACAAATTACTTTACTTTATTACAATTTAGTTTTATTGACCCTGTGGTTAGTTTCAATCTGACTCCAATTTTATATGAATTTTAGATTAGTGATTCCAAATTATCTGTTGATCATAATTTAATGTTTATTTGTAAATTCCCATACTCTTAGTTATTCTTTCATTAGGGATCCATTCACACTGAGTCTCGCGCCGGCAGACATATTTCAAGATTTGATCTGAGAGTTCTTGTGACCTGAAGGGGTCCTTACAACACTGTATCAAGTAATAATAGAAATTAGACCCTTTTACCCTTCACACCATAACCTTCAAAATGATACCAAACATGACAATGGAAATTCAATGACATCACACTGTATGTTGCACATACATGTTCAGTGAGCTCCATTGATCTGAGCCTAGAGGGAGGGGGGAATAAGAGGGAAGGGGGGAGGCAGAGGTGAAATTCAGGGTATCAGTGCCACATGGGGGGCAAGCAAGAAACCATAGTCTGGGAACAAGCATCAACTGGTGTTTTGTTGTTTTATGGTACATTTCTGCAAACAAACCCAGTGCCTGTCTCTAGACCAGCTGCCTGACTCTTTATGTATAGTCCATCTTCAGTATCAGAGTAAATACCATCTTTATTTGGTATACCTGATTTGAATCTGTTTGTGGTTTTTGGGTGCATTAAAATACTGTGTAAAGTTTGCAGAATTGGAACATAGGAAAATGTGTCAGTCACTGCAATTTGCTTATTTAATCCAGTGGTCCTGTTTTTTCTGTTTTCAAATCTAACCCCAAGTACTTTTTCAACAGGCTGGACAACCCCCATTTTTTGGTAAAATATGAGTTTCACTTAGATATGGAATTAAGTAAGGTGAAAGGATTTTCGATTTCTTGAAATGGCTGTTCAATTGTACTACTAATGCCTGTGTTCTGTGAAGTAATTTAGAGCCTTCTCTTTTACTTGATCCTGAATGTCTTGAACCACTTTTTCCATAGACATAAAGGTATTAACAGTAGTCTGGCTGACACCTGCAGCTTGCAATTGTGCTATTGCTGATGCACACAAATCTGTAGTGTTTTTGCTGGAAACTGGCAAAAAACTTATATTTTAACAAGTAGCCACATCATTAGTACTTGGTAGCCTGGCAACTGCATTATGAACAACATCTTCAACTGTATGTACCAGAACATCTTTACTGCATGAACTCTGTTCAAATGTTTTCGAAATCCTGAAAAGGTGCCAAATTCTAAACAGCAACTTGTTTGCCCACATTTTAGGTGAAGTGATTTGCCAGGCAACAGCCCATAAATTAACTTAAGAACAAGCACATATGTGTTCTCCAGGCAGCAAAAACAAACAAAACAAATCATTTTTACTGTAAATAAACTTGAATGCATGAATCTAGCCCTGAGCTCAGCAACTCTTGTACTCTCTTTGACCTTGCCAATGTCAATCGGAAAAATAGTTGTTTGTATGAATGTGTACACGTTGTGCAGCACTTTGCTGAAAGATGCCCCAAATACAAAGTGAGCCTTTAACAGTTCATCAAAGGCACCAAGACCACTCACTGACTTGCATGGTATGGCTTTCTTGTCAATAATTATGTAGTATCCATTAATGCTGTTCTTTGTCCCAATGGCAAGCAGGTATGTGTGCTCTCTTCAATGTGAATCAAGGTGTTCTTGTATGCTAGTTCCTGCCTAGAAATAAAAAAAAACAGAACAAAGAAAACACTTATAAGCAGCTCTCTTATAAGCAGTTTTTTTTAGTTCAGTTTGAAAACCTGTGTTTGTTTGCCGTTTTGCCCCCTTGAGAGTTCTTGTTTTGCTTGTTTTATAAATAAAGACTTATTTATAAATAAAGACTTTATGTTCTAACGCTGTCTGTGACTGAGTTTGTTCCCAGTGACCTTGACAGCATCATCTGTTTCATCCTCTTGATGATCATCCACTTTGTTAAATGACTTTCTGCATAAATGTAGTTGGCCACTCTCCAAGAATTTAGTCTTCTCACCAAAAATCCTGGTTATCCTATCCTAATACCTATGGTTGCAAAACCAGCTCCTTGTTACAAATACAGTAGAATGATAACCTCTTTTATCAACAATCTACCTGAACTGTCTCAGTTCTTTAGCATAACAGATAACTTTAAAAACTTTGAGTGCAAAAGAAAATGTTAACTCCCTCTTTTCTAACACCTTAGACAAAGTTGTTCCTCTACACTTAATATATGGTATAACAGCATACTCACACCCTAACAAAGCAGTCCTGGAAAATGGAGCATAACTGGAAGCAAACAACACTAAAGGTATTCCGTACAGCATGGAAGGAGAGCATTTTTTACAGAAAGGCTTTTAATTACATAAATTACAGAAAAGCCTTTAACAGCTACAGATCTGCCTACTTTTCAAATCTTTCAGAAGAAAAAACACAACCCTAGATATTGATTTGATACAGTGGTTAAATTAACCAAAAATGTGTCAACTGCTTCTGACAGTTGTCAATATCATATCAGTGATTATTTCATGAATTTCTTTAAAAACAAAATAGATACTGTCAGAGAAATAATCATAAACATGCCTGCAACACAATCACATCAGATGTTGCATCATAATTTGCCCATAGAACAACTCCAGTCATTCTCTACTATAGATAAGGATGAACTGTCAAAAATACATAATTGACATAATTGATCCTCTACACAGTATTGTTAATAATCATGGGATTATGTTGGAATATGTCCCAAAAATAAACAAGCTGGCTGTTATCATACCTCTTGATCAACTGGGGAAAAACAACTCGATCCCAGGGAGCTAGTAAATTACAGATCCTTCTCAAATTTACCTTTTATTTAAAAAATACTTGAAAAGATGATGTCCTCACAGATATGTTCTTTTCTGGATAGAAACGTATCTGTGTAAATTTTTTCAGTCAGGATTTAGACCATATCATAGTATAGAGACTGATATTTATCTGACATATTCCAGTTTGTTGCAGTGAGTGTAAAGGTGTCATATCAAAGTTTAGTATGGAATGCCGGAGGGCTCAGTTCTTTGGCTTCTGCTTTTTACCCTGTGCCCTATGTACCCTATGCAACCTCTGGTAGCAGTTATTAAGAGACATGGAGTTAGTTTTCATTGCTTTGCTGCTGATACCCAGCTGTATATTTCTTTACTAACAAAATGTATAATTGATATCAAAACTTGGATGACTAGCAACTTTCTATTACTAGCTTCAAGCCAAACATAAGTTTTAATTGTTGGACCAAAGTCTTCCACATGGAACAACCTAGAATACTGTTTCACTCTTTATGGATGCTATATAAAGCCTGCTTCATTAGCTAAGAATCTGAGTGTCCTTTGTAAAATCAATTTGTCCTTTGAAAACCATATTTCCAGTATTTGTAAAACTGCATTTTTTCACCTTAAAAATATATCAAAACTCTGACATGCTAGAATACTGTCTCACTCTTTATGGATGCTCTGTAAAGCCTGCTTCATCAGCTAAGAATCTGAGTGTCCATTTTGATACCAATTTGTCCTTTGAAAACCATATTTCCAGAATTTGAAAAAAAATTGTAAAACTGTCTATTTCTGTAAATGGTCCAAATGTGTTGTAGTTATCATCAGTTCAGTCAACTCTATATTCATTAACCAATTACAATCTTAGTATCCCTAATTAGTTTTACTAATGTACAATATACTACAATGAACAGTACAAATTTGCAATAATACAATGTATTGTTTATTCTGTGCTATACATTTGATAATGTTTCTGTTTTTATTTTTATTTAATGTACAGCTGCTTTAAAACAATGCAACATTATAAAAAACTATATAAAATGTAACTGTAAATTGAAAACATTATCTTATATTTTATAATGAAATTAGCTGTAGAAAGTGTTGACTTTCGCAATGTTTAAGGGATGTGTACAAAGGATTGTGGGTGATTTGAGACTGTGAAGGATACACTATATGACGGATGCAAAAAGGGTGCCTTCCAAGCATGCTTCAAATTGAGATGTCCTTCGATGGCACTTGATAACCAGGCAGGTGAAATATTCAGCCTTACTAGGACACAGCCACTAATAAGCTTGCAAGAGAGTAATAGTAATGTTTTGCAAGCACCACTAACTAGATATATATAGAGATATATTTTTTGAAGAAAATGTTAGTGGTGCCACCATGGAAAAAGTTGGGCCAGAATAGTTCAGCGATGCAAGCATGGTTAAACACGATTTTAGCATGATGCTAACATGTTTTAACATGATTTGGCATGAATGAGTATAATGCTAATATGACAGTATAATGCTAATACAATATAGAGATACTCGCATAATTATGTTATGTCATTGTGAGCAGTTGCTAATTTAAATGTAACAATGCCACTGGGTATTGTTATATCACTATAGGTCACTTTTCAGGAAACAATGGCATTTGTTTTTACACTGCATAATTTACATTATATCAAGAAATAAAATGGTTAAAAACACAGACACAAGAGCATCTGTGTATTTTATTCACATATGTTACATTTTGCATTAAATTGCATAAGTCACCATTTCAGAGATGACATCAAAGAGTCTGAACCACCACCTACAGTAATGTACTGTATTACTGCCTGACTGACATGCATATACTGCAGAAGATATCAGCATTATCCACCCCATCACACTTAGCAAAACTGTCTGTCTATACAAAGTGGGCAGGGAGAGAAAAAGGAAAGCTCAAAGAAAATGGGTAATAACAGCAGTGTGCAAAAAAACCAAACACATGAAGTAACTTCAAGTGCACTGAATTAAAACAACCTCCCTCCAGCACAATGTGATTTCAGCAATGATAATCAATACCTCTTGATCAAACTGATCAACAAACCAAATATGCTTTTCTTGTTTATTTCTATATCTGAACATGAGTTTTTTGTGTTTAGGAGGGGGGTTAAAGAAAACAAATATATTGCCCTTAATATAGTTGGATGCTATGTTTGCCACAGTAATTGCAATATAAAGAGCTCCATTGACAGCATTTTTTCATTGTGAATCTTGATCAAAATACACAAAATTGGGAAATAAAAAGTGGAAAATAAATTGCAAAATAAAAGCGTTATATATGTCCATGGCTGGACTGGGCTGTGACTATAATTTGTATGTGATCTGATTGTGATCCTAGGTCACAGATATGTGATCCTATTAAAGCATTAAAATTCATCCCTCTCTAGTGTATAAATAATATAATCAGTGCTGGTCTGAACACCACATTTTTCTACATTAGACTGAACACCTAGCTTTCTCTATTTGTTTCATGGATCATATAACATTTAATTTTTTTGATAAAATTAAAACACCAAATTTCTCATTTTGCTTTGTTTTTAGATAAAGCATCTACACACAATTTGGCCAATGTTGAGACCAGAAAGTCACACCCTTTTCTCAGGAACATCTTAAATCGGGTATAGAAATGCAATATCTGCATAAAATATAATCAAATTAACACATACATAATGCCTAAAAACAAGCTTCAACAAGAGAACTTTTAGTTCTTAAATTGCTAAAGGAGAATTTAGGCTCCTGTACCCAGTTGCAATATAACCCTATAGAAAACCCATAGCAATAATACAAACTTTACAAACTTAATTGGTTAACTGAGCACAGAAACACAAAGGACAATTGTACTGTGATATTAACAAAAAGATTTTCCTCTCAAAATACTCATTACAATAATGCAAAAAAAATCAGATTTTCATTACTGCAAATTTCTCAGATAAATACAGTAAAATACTGTATGGCAGTAACAAAAATCTGAGAAAAACCTTTAAGAACAATGAGATATCATCGCAAAATAACATCTAGGTGCTTTAGTGTAATAGTCAGGAGGAAAATGTTACAAAAATAATGCAGTGCAAAATGTCACCTAAGCATCCTGTATATGCTTAACAGGCTTCATTTTCTTTATGCAAATAATATTTTTTCCTTTTGATCTTGGGGAGAAATATGAGTCCAGTGCAACGTTTTGACAATATTCACCCCATTATTAGTTTTAAATACAGTTTCATTTGGAAAGAAGGTATGGAAATTATTTTTATAACGACTTGACCTGTCTCTGATTATGAGATATAATGTGCTTAGAAAAACTATACAAAGTTGCAGTGATATTTTTATAAGAAGTCAACATACCAGCTAACCACCATCACTACAGAAGTTTCCTTAGAAAATTCCATGGATGAAAACTGTATTTTTCTTTTTTTTTACAAAACTGTTTAATTAACTTTTTTCTTAACAGTGAATAGCAGCACTTTTTAAATATTAAAATATTTAAGGAGACTACAAACTAAAAATAAAGTAAAATTCCTGAGGATAACTGTATGGATAACTAAATGTCTGAGACAAACCTTGCTTTAGCTTTGATCTGTGATATTCTTGTCTAATGCCCTGGTTTAGTAATTCTCTTTAAATGGTATCAACCCACAACAGCATATAAAGTTCTCTGAGCTACCAAAACCAGAATCTTAAGAGATGTGTTGAAACTCAAATAGTATGATCCTTTAATTGCACATTGCACTGGTCACAGGGTGTTGGGTGGGTGGTAGTTGTCTTTTCTTAGTAGACCGAGTACCTTCAGTCTTCAGGTTTTGATTATTAATTCTGATATCTGTACATGATTTGTTTACTGCTGGTCAGTCCCATCCCAAGTCTCTGTCTTCAAAAACTATGTCAGTTTTCTAAACATTATGGAAAAGCATTCAAATCATTCAAACCACGTTTACATTCAAAAGTCCCACAAGACAGTGTCCCACAGAAAGATTCACATTACTTGTGCTTCTACTGTGAGCTTGCTGGAACAAAACAAAATCCTCTCCTTTAAATCCACACAGAAAATCACTTTAAGCAAGCACGCACGTACGCACGCACGCACGCACGCACGTTGTTAGTCACAAAACTTCACATGAACCCAGGCTATGGCATAAACCAACTCGATGCATGTTTTCTTTATATTACATGACAGAACTCATATGAGGACATCACTCAGGCTAGTGCTGACATCATGTGACCTGTCCTCTGCAAGATCTTGGCTGGCTGTGGGAGGTTCTGTTACAGTCCATTGTAGTGGGGACCCCAGCGCTTGTTGATGTGATCGAAGGTGTGAGACACCCACTGCTGCTCCAGGACACGGTATCTCTCTTCACATAAATACAGAGGTTTTCCTCGGCTATGGAAAATTGAAGATCAAAAGGTTACAAAATCATCAAAAAGTGCCATAATTTTCACAATTACTGTACCACTCTGTTCCAATCCCTAATGAGTTGCCTTATATTCTACTGTCTTAGATTCTACACTTTCATTTTAACATAACAGATAAAGCAATCCCAGAATGCACTACAACAAAGAATATATGCTACGTTTGATTTTGGTAAAAACAAAATACCTTCAGGCAGGATAACATTGTTGCATAGTGTTCAGCAAGACAGCCCACTGCCTGTGTTACTGTACTTAAATGTTCTCTAGGTAGGCAAATCACTAACCTTTGGAACAAAGCAGGACATTCCAAAATCTAAACAATGCATCAGAGCACAAAGAGGTCTGTTAAATGTGAGTGTACCGTAGGTCTCGGTCCTCCTCTCCGTGTGCGTCCAGATACACAGACCCCCACAGACAGAATCGATGCCCTCGAATGATAACGATGACTGATGCGTTTATCAGGAGGAAGATACCTGTCGCTGCTCCGCAGTGCTGGGAATGCTGTACAGTTCAAGAAATACCGAATGATCATTATTACCAGCGTAGCAGTTTCTTAAACACGATGCTGGTAGTGTAAAGTGAGCTACTCACCAGCACACACTCACATACCCCCTGCTGCTTACAACAGTGACCTTTGAGACAGACGAACGCTCCGCACACCAGACACAGCGCAGGGTCTTTGGGGGTTTTGTTGCAGCTGGTGCAGGTCTTTCTATGGTAGTACTGGAAGATTGTGTTGTAATTGTCTGGGAGCTGCAGGAGACGAGGAGCTGCCCACTGAGGGTCCTGATCTAACAGAGACTGAGGCCCAAGGAAATCATAAATTACATTGTCATTCAAAGATACAATCATATTGCTTTAGAATATGTCAACAGATATGCATAATTAATAACAATGTATTCAAAGTTCACGTCTTTTCAAAGTTAAGCAAAGTTTTTGTACTTTTTAGCCATTAAGACATAGTACTAAGCTTCAATTTTTAAACGTTGTCAGTAGCTCCACCCCAAGTGAAAGCTCATTTGTACAGGTGGGGTTTAAGTTTGTACTTTAGCTATGTAAATGCTTCTTTAAATCTATTTGCTTTATTAAATTAAACCTCCATTAAACTGCTACTTAAGTAGTTTGAGGGGCACATTAAATAAAGCAGAGCATCGATATATGATCAAATAATAAAAGAAGAAATTCTGACCACAGACAGCTGGGTGGGTGTATCAGAGAGAGAAATGACCTCTGAACACCACTGAGAAATCAGATCAAAAGCATTGACGTTCCACGCCAGACAAGCTGCACTGCTGAAAGGTCCGGTGAACTGACCAGAACCAACCAGACCCAGACCTCCGGTTAGCAGAGAGAACTCCTCCTCTACCTGAGACATGAGAGAACAGTGAGTATGTGACCTATGGTGAATGAGTCAGTGTGTGTGTGTGTGTGTGTCTATACCGGGCAGCCAGGTAAGCTGTCTCCATACAGATGGTGTTGCAGTAAGCAGGACAGTCGCAGAAAGGGCAGACATAATTGCTGTAGGGTGAACTCAATGGACTGAGGAGACCACACACTAGAGCTCAACTACACACCAGAAAAAAACATCATTAACATCACTTCCTTCCCTGTTAATAAAGTTTTAATATACAGCACGCCACTGTAGCCACATCTTTATTGACCATGATACACAATAGCTTTACAAGAGAAAAATCGTTTTAAAGTAGAAAAGACATATTAACCTGTTTAGTACGCAACACCATTTATTACGGCAAAATCTTATTTTAATATATCAAAGAATATCAACATGAATTATTGATATTTTACCCTTAAAACTGTTTAAAGCTGTATTAATTGTCTCACCACAGATGAACCCTCAGAGTTGATATCATAAACATCTTTGGCCTTGGTTAGCTCAGAGATCACGTGACCCAGCAGTGACTTCCATGATTTGTCTGAGTTTGGCATTTTCTGTGTGTGAAGGAACAGCAGAAATAAAGAAAAAACACCTCTAAAAGTATCTCATATTTCTCCCTCAGGATTAGCAGCACAAAATTCCATAGAGTGGTTTCAAACCCTGTGAGCTGCAAACTGAGAAAACATCACAGGCAGATTCAAACATCCGAATGCACTTATGACACCTCAAATGAAGCTATGATCCCACTGTAACTCAGTAGGTTTTAACACATCTTTGTGTTGCTTTACATGTTGTCAGTGGTTTGTAAGATCAATTAAAATTTCAGTTATAGTAGTAAACAGGGAACTAGGAGAGAGAGGCTCTGTAATGTGAAAGTGAACCAGTCTGACTAGAAACATCTTCATTAGTCGATTCATTTCCCATAAAGCCACTTTACACAAAAAAACACTTAATACAGAGGACAGAGCTATTGCTAATGCCACACTCTTTTGTACCAATAAAAGCTTCAGTTTTAATGACTAATGTTCTGCCTTTGTGTCTGCACACTGGTTGAGACTTCTCCAGAAGAAAGCTGCGGTCTCTCCTCTGGCTAATCTAAAGATTATTCTGATAAGAAACAAACAGGACAGCGGAGCGATGATGTTCTCTCTTAATAAAATGAGTCGTTCCTCAAGGGTCTTAATCTCAAATTAAAACAGAGCAACTCAATAAATTAAATTCTAAATTCTGATTCTAAATTTTGGGTGACTCAAGGCTGAAGTCCTAAAATAGCCAATAAACACTTTTATGTGAGCATACAGTCATCTGAACTTCTTAATTGTTTTTGTTTATTCTTTTTATAATTTTTTTTTTACTATTAAATTATAACTGCCCCATGTTATCTTATAAGACATCTGCTCCACTTTATGCAACTTTAAGCAACACCGCTCTACATTGGGAAATTTAGCATAAATGGCCTGGCTACGTCATCCAACATTTATTTATTTGTCTGTTAATATGCCGGGTCTTTGATCAAGTTGAACACCTCTGTGCTTATAGGCTAAAGTATGCCTGAGAAAGCTTTTGATTGGTTAAGGTATTTGGTTGCTAGGGTTGTGAAATTAAGCAAGGCTAAAGAAGCTGTTTTAGTGGTTGTTGACTGAACACGTGATTTGTGATGTGATTTACTGGAGTGCACCCAAGCAGGTGATTTGATTGGATGCTGACAGGATGTGATTGTTTAATATGGCCTCCAGATGAAGCACTGGCTGTACCTTTTTGGCAGCTCCATTATTGCTCCAGGCTTGTCTCTCCTCTCGGCTGAATCTGACAGACAGAGCAACCAGAGCCTGTGTGTACTGCAGACTGTACAACACCTTCACCACACACCTAAAGTGCTCTACAAACAAAACACACTCAGCATTAACTGTTAAACAAACCCCCGATAAGGACACCAATACCCCAGACCTCTAAAGGGTTTATATTTTAGTAACTGACTGGATGTACATTATCCTGCTGAGTAAATGACTGGACATGACATATTGATATGAAATATTATATCTTATTTGTAATATTCAAATCAGTAGACCAGAGAGATACATAACACATAAGCAGTACCACTCAAGGTGGTGTGATCGAGGAATTGACCTTGAAATATCACCTCTCAGAACCAAGTATTCCAAAGCGCTGCATAATAATGTTGTTTAATTTTGTGTTGATCATTCAGACAATGCATTACTGAAAAACAAGTCTCTTCATAAATTTCCAGTAGACAAAAACTCCAGGAAACTTATTTTGTGAAAATTATATATAACCTGAGACACTAAAACTGTAAAAACAACTAAATGTTAAACAAAATATACAAAAATGTAATGTTTTCATTCACATCAAATATCTACTCTGAGTAAAGTCTATAGATAAAAGCACTTAAAAAATGCCTAACTAATAAAAATGCAGCACTAATAAAAATGCCCACACAAACCCCAGAGCTTTCAAGAGATTCATGGGTCCTTTGTAAAGACACAAAAATCAATCATGTGACCAAAAATGGGGTGAGAGATTGTTTGAAATGGGGGTAATTAGCTACTGTGTATGTTTGTGTGTGTATAGCAGCTGGCAGGACTGCTCGTGTTATGAGGAAGACACAGACACACAGTGACACTCCATTAACATACAACACACAGTGCTAAGCAATATTCTAACATGTACACATGTTTCCTGTTTTAATGTGTTCTCTATTGTATAGTTTGGTCATTTTCTCATGCATTTTCTGTTGGTTGGCCTTGTGCAGAACATTGTGTGGAAGGCTGATTAAACAGTAAAACATAAAAGCTCACAAACGGCACTAATAAATGTTATACATAACATAAAATGTTGCATGAAACGTACATTGAACCCATTTACTAGAAAGGTGCCAAGTCACCAAATAAGACACACCCCCTCATTCCACAATCCAACAAATACGAATGGTTAAGCTCAGCTTTACACTGCCCATGCATGGATACTATGTCTAGTCAAAACAATGGTAGTATAACAGAATTTTTCACATGACAAAGTACTGATGCTTTTGGCTTCCCATGTCCCACATTTGGGCTGCCCTGTGAAACATCTCGAAATGCTCTTGGCTTATAGCACCTTTCATACATGTTTATGGTCTCATTGTGTAATTCATCTGTACACGTTATTTCAAAGAAAAGGAGTTTGTCGTTATCTTTTTAATATGTAATGACTTTCTCTTCTGAAATGACTTATGTTTATTTAGAAAAATCTTTTTAAACAGATAAACATCTAAAAACTGAGGCAAATTTAGAAATACCATGCTCATGATGGTTAACATATAATTTACAAATGTCTCAACACTCCTTACTCTTGTCTGTATTTTCTTCATAATAATGTATTATTGTTATTAAAATTGAAACAAGAACAATCCAAGCAATATAGGCTTACATGTTTTATTTTAGCATGTAATAATGTGTGTGTTACCTTTGCGTAAGGGCTGAGGCATGGTAAGGATGAAGATGATGAGGAGGGATGGTACATCTCTGAACAGCATGGGCACCTCGGGATGCTCTTCATCACAGTACCTGCACACAATACCCCACATAATTAAGCTCAACAACACAGTTTTTCATGTGGAAACATGAAAAACATTTCCACAGGTGGATAATCATCCGTGGCAAACAAACAAAACATACAGTCCACAAAACACTTCATAACTCATTTGTAACAATTGTGTACCAGGACATCACTGTGGGCAAATATTTATAAGGCTTCAAAAAGTGTTTCTGTAAATGTGCAGTAGGTGGGCTGTTCAAAACCAGACTTAATCTTTCAAAGGCAAGAAAACATCCATTTAGTAACCATTTATTTATTTTACAGATAATTATTTGAGTGCTTGTAGAGGCAGTATAGCTCTGGACTGAGGCTGAAAGCTCCTTAAACACATATTAACAGTTAATCAAGTGCATTCATGTGTAGGAGTCATACAACACATATTTAAACACTGACTGAATGAAATAAACCATCAAAGCAAGTGTAATTCATTTTAATGAAAGTTCATTAACACTTTTAGCCAAAACACTTTAAATTATAAAATAATAGATCTACTGCTCAAAAAGAGAAAAAGCATTTGTACAGTTGTCTCTGTTGGCAAACATTAGTGGAATATGTCCATGGATAATGTGATGAGCTACACCTGTGGTTACTCGGCTAGGGCACCTGTGTTGAGAGAAACAATTTAACATCAGCAGATGCATAGACAATTTCAAAACTAGCTCAGAAAAGTTCAGCTTAAATTCACCCTGCATCTGAAAACCTGTAGTGTAACAGTACATATTGAATTAAATGAGGCACCTACTTCTTGACCATGAAAGAGTGCAGTTTTTTATTTTTGCATAATTTATAGCATGTAAGTAGGTGATTTCGGATGCAAAGTCAGTTCCTAAGAAGCTTGTTTGTCAATGCCAAAGTGTAATTTAATGACATATTTTGGCATATTAATGGCATATTTTTAAATGTGGCCACATGCTTTTTGAGACCTCTGTCTGATTACATTATGTTTGAAGAGTGATTGCAGGCAGGCAAGCAGAAAGAGTGACAGCAGTGGTTTTATTTTAATGGCAATATAAAAAACTTAGCTAAAGTGCCTGAAGGTTCTAGTGAGGTTCCTTCAAAAGGCCCTAACAAGGTATTTATAACCATGACTGCCTCCCCCCAGAGTCTAGCATGGCTAACAGAGACATACAGGTGAAAACCCTTTTCCTGCCCTAACACACAGGAAATTAGGCCATTTAAGCAGCAGAAGAGTGTTAAGTGCTTTTTAAACAGGAGTCACTGTTTATGGCTGTGTGAAGGTTACTGCTCACCCCCAGAATAAACCATGGCACTCATAAAATGTATTGCTGCACACTATAATTTGCCAGATGCAGCAGTTATTGGCATCTATGGAAACCCTGTTTTTGCAAATCTCTCTCTCTCTCAAAAAGATGCTTCTAGAGATGAGAGACACAGAACAAACTGGTGAAGTAAAAGTACATTAGAGTTGCAAAGAGGTAAAAAACAAACTTTCATGTGCTTTTTATTAAAAATACCTTTAAGTATAGCAAAACTCTTCTGTGCACGTTTGTTTACCTATAATTTCACATTGTCATGATAAACATGCAGTCAGTGAGTGATTAAGAGTAAAATGATCAGACTTATGAGTCTTATTGACTGATTTATCAAAATAAATAGAATTTGTAAATCAGAACACAGCACAAAACTGTTTTAAAGTATTTGCCATTTAATTTCCTAACAGGGTCTCATAAGCTAATCCAAGAGCTGATTTAAAGATAAAAATTTCCTGTAACCATAAATTAACTTCCTATTCTAAGAAGTGATTTGTCTAACTACCTATTCTAAGAAACATTGATCTGTCTTGAAATAAAAATCCATTTCTCCATGGAAATGGGATTTTTAATTCCCCAATGTTCTAGAAATACAGTTTGTTGTCCTTGTAATTTTGTGGTACCCCCATGTTTCTCTCTCCTCATATTTTAATAACTCAGGTTAAATATCATTCACTTACTTTGCCATGATGCAGTGAAGATACAGAAAACATTGGTGTGTGTGTGTGTACTCACTTAGACTCTCTGCTGTGTGTGCTTTGTGTGAGTCTGGTCCATGGGTTGTATGCTGAGTCTATGCTGTAGAGACGCATGTGAATAGCCAGCACATGAAATAACTGGTCTGAAACACACAAATACAGCCACGTGTTACAGTATGTAACATGATACATGTAGTTTATGCAAGGTCTCCCGTATGACTGACACATGGTGTGGGTCATTTGTGTGTCCCTGTGTACACTGATCAATACCTTTAACACACACTCTCACACTGCAGACGAGCAGCTGTGGATCACAGCTGTCCTCCTACCTGCACCTCATAAACTCACACCTACAGGGGTTTCAAACTCTAGAAGCAAATTACAGGAAGCTGCAGTTTTAGCTTAACAGAGCTGCTGGAGACGCGGCTGATTTAAATCACCACTCAAGGGAGGCATTCCTCCAGACATGGTTTTACATATATAATCCTAAACCTATTACTGGGTTCATGTTTGGAACAGTGTACTACCAAACTGCTCTTTGTATTTCTTCAGTATGCAATGACCATGCTGTATGAAGTACAGTAGTAAATAAATCCTTATAATTCATTTAGAAAGTTTGTAATAGTTTTGATGATTTGGTAGCTCTTTATTTTACAGCCCTGCTCTATATGTGTGTATTCTGTATTTACTGTGTAACAACCCTGAACCTAACCCATGTTAAGTATGTAGTCAGTTGTATTTTGTTGGGTAAGTACACCTACTGTAAAATAAAGTGCAACTGATTCATTAGCTACAACTGAAGTCCCATTTTCTACATTACAAAGCTGCCCAGGTGTGTTGCAAAGACATCTATGAAGTGTACTAACTTGGGCCAAACACTGAATTAAACATGCTATACCTGTCACATGACATCAATGTACAGTAGCGCTCTACTATATAAAACATATCACTGCATATTATTTGCGGTTTTAAACAAACAGTAAGTATACAGTATATACTGCATAGTAATCAGTAAACTAGCATAGCATTTTAATAGATATACTAGTCTGAAAATATAGGGTGAAACAACTCAATCACACACTCATACAAAAACATACAAAAACCAGTATTATGTAATGCTGCTTATGTAATGTGTTATGTTAGGTATCCTGCATATCTAATCACTCACTCTAGTACAGGTCTGTGACTGCAACAATGTGCCCTAGACGGAAAAAGACACCGATTTAACTAACATTTGTTTCCTATGAATAGATGATTTGTCTCTCACTGGCTTTCTGTGATTTTTATAGGCTGTGTGGATTCTTTGTGTAGACAGGATGCTAGATTGAGCATTATTATCAGCAATAAAACACCTGCCACATAAAATATCCACACACATGGAGCAATGGGGCCATCTATGGGTGATTATAAGAAAGACTGGACAAAATTCTTCAATATCCCTTATTGAAAGCATTCTTTTAGATAACTATAAGATGGCCAAGTAAAAACATATTGACTGAGTGTGAAACTCTATGCAGAGCAGACATGTCTGACAACTGTGTCTGCATTTTGTTTTACACCAGTAGCAGTGTATTTCAAGTTACAAATAATGTGAATATGTTTATGAATAAAGTGAAATAATATTTATGAAACCCAATGCATCAGAGCTGGTTAAAAATCAACAGACAATCAAAAAAGAGCTCCGGGTTGGTCCTGAAACCTCAGGGTTTTGTTCTTTGATATATTAGAGAAAAAGAGGGAGAGCACGAAAGACAAACAGAAAGAGACTCAGGAACAGATGCTCAAACCCATGTTAGCATTATGTAACATTTGTGCCATGAACATGAGGTTAGATATTTTTTATAGACTTACATTTGAGGAGAGACCTGAGCTATAACTAGACCATAACATCAGAGACTTTAGGATGGGCTTTTAAGCCTTGGGTCAACCATCTAACAAACCATCAGAACACTCAGAAAACTAGCAACCACTCAGTATCCACCCAGAACAACCTAGAAATCATGGTACCATGCATCCCACATGGATTCCAGCCCTTTAATATTTATATCCAATATCTTAATATAATATCCAATATAAATGTCTACAGATTGCATATATTTATGTTATGGACTACAGCTTTAACGTGCCAAAGGAGAAGTGGCCCTCTCAGTTGAGCCTGGTTTCTCCCAAGGTTTTGTCGCCATTTATACATCACTGGAGTATTAGTTCCTTGGTGATATATCAGGCAATATTGACTGATAAACTTTTCTGTTTGGCCAATGTATATCAAAATGGATTATGTCGCTACATTGATTATGTCGCTATATCTATTTGACCCCCCCATTCATGGGTCTATGACAAACAGTGCAGGATGAGTTATGTACCAAAGTTTTATCCAGAAGCAGAAGATGCAAGAGAGTAAGAGTGATGCTTTGTTTAGCTTGTATTAGTTTTACAATGAAACAGACAGACAAAACAAAACAGACATAAATCTCCATTATTCACAAAATATTTTATCCTTAAAACAAAGCAACCTGTTACTATGTAAACTAACTATACGAAACTTATATGAGACTGTATGTCTTAGGTCACGTTATTTTTTATGTATTATATTTTGCTGATATGAGGCTGATTATCCAGACTGTTTTTTCATTTATTTCAACCACTACTCATAAATCATAATCATAGCATTGTTAATTAGTTAATTGTTAATTCTAAGCTATCTTTTATTATTTATTATGTGTATAACTGCTTTGCAATAATGGAACATTGCGAAAAGTGCTATATAAATAAAATTGATTTGAATCTAATATCATTAAAAGAAACATGTCATGGAACAAAATCTGGACTGCAAAACACACTGTTTTAACTCCATCCCCCAATTCACCCAGAGCCAAATATTAAAACAAAGCTGAAAAAAATGTGTCATTCAGACATCAGTGACATCACAACCATGAGCTATTAATATGACTACTCTTCTCTAATGTACTGCAATCTGTCATTCTGCCCATCTCTGAGAAAATATATTTAATGTAGGTCAGAAAATGGCTGCATTGCTGAAGTGTAATATGTCTTCAGCTGTGCTCTACTAACAGGATTTTTCAAAAGCCCATAGAGCTTGCGCACCTACATACACAGATACACACACAAACACACACACACCTCATAATATTAATTAAATAAACAAAATAAAAATAATATAAAAACAGAAACAAAAGTATTATTTCTGAACAATCAAAACATTTATATCTGAACCGGTATTGTGAACAGCATTGCAAAACGTCACATCATATGGTATCAGACAAATTATAAAATATTCAAATCACTACTTATAATTCTTAGTAAGTCATTAAAAAGAAAACCTGCACTAATAAGGTAGATCATGTCACTAGATTTCAGCTGGTCAAATGGGCAGTTAATGACCGATCTTGTCAGGATGGCCAGATTTATGACACTGATGTCTCAGTCAGCTTTGGAGATCCATCACCTTGCACACGATTGTGACCGAGTATTATATAAATGTAACACACTGAAGAAGTGTTTCCATGATTTAAACCAGGTGCATGACAAACTATGGCAGGTCTCAAGTGTGTGTGTTTGAAGGGCAGTTTACAGTATGTACAGTACAGTATGTATATCTTTTGTGTGTGTGTGTGTGTGTGATAGACTCACTAATACAGGAGCGTTTGGCTGCAGCACTGGCCCCTCCACTACACAGATTCCCTCCACGATGAACCAACTCTAACTCCAGATTTGTCCTGTGACAGAGAGAACATATGAACACACATTCAGAACAGGGAGAAAGAGTCAGGGGTTTTGCCAGTCCTCAGGGAGAAGTTTCTAAAATACTCAGAGGACCCAGATCATGATAATGCAGCAAAATCATTATTCAGCAAAACGCGTGCACATATATTAAAGAGGGTCCTGTTATGCACTTTCACTTTTTTAAATTTAGTGTGTAATTTTGCTGTTTGAGCATAAACAATACATACCAAGTTTCAATACACAAAGTTCACTACAAAGAGAATTACAATAAATAGCTGAAAGGAACTACAGCTTTCTTCATCCTCATTTCAGGATGTCATTTGAATATACTGCCCGTGACAGTTCTGGACAATGTGCACAAGGTAGTCAGCCAATAAAAACACACTGGGCCAGCTAACCAGTCTGAACACATGATGTAATTCTGAGGGAGGGGCTTCTTAGAACACAGCCCCTTTTTATGAGAATGGAAACAGTGGTGTAGAAAAGGTAAATTGTGAAAAATAATGTTTTTTTTGAAAAACAAAGCATGAACACCTATTGTAGTGCACCCCAAAAACATAATCAGGACCCTTTAATAAATGAACAAATCAATCAAAAGAATTACACAGATCACATGGGTCAGTAAGACTTCAACTACAGCCTGTATTATTACAAAAGCCATTTGTAATGTTTTAGGATATAAGGTATTTAGGTGCATTGATATAGAAATGGATAGTACATAATTTGTGTATTTACTAGACTATTTTGTGTAATCAAGATTATTAAGGTCTTCAAACAAATGAATGATGAATGAAATATGGAAAAGCATCAAAGTGAACAAACAATCAAGAAACAATGGACAAATAAAGAACTGAACTAAAAAAACAAGAAAACAAAATAATGACAGGCATGAATGAATGAAAAAGATGAAAAATAAACAAATAAAAAACAACACAAGCACAAAAAACAACAGGCAAACGTACAGAAAATGAAAGAGCATTATTTCATTTGTTTGCTCATATTTTTACAAGAAACTGCAGGAAGAATGATTCAGGGAGACAGGGAAAACAACAGATATAATATAAAAGAGATATAATGTTCATTAAATGTTTAGTCCATGTGGCAAAGTGTCTGTTGTGAGAACAGGCTACAAAAGCTCAGTCAATAAACTTTCATTGCCAGAGTCAATGCGGCTGAAAATACAGTACAAATAACACACACAACTACTGCAGGAAACATTACACTGTAAATGACAGCTGAAATGCTAAAGAATCTCTTTTCGAAAAAACCCTAAATGCACTAATAACATCAAACAGTGGCCAGCTTATCTATAACGCAGGACATTCGAATAATTTGCAATAGCAAATGTCTGGAATTATATGTAACCAAGAGACCATGACTGCTGACCGTGGACTACAGTTCTTGTAGTGGACCAGAAACGTAAGGAGGCAAAAACAGATCATGACCTTCGTTGCACATTAACTAAATGCAATTCAAATACTGCTGCTTTTACAGTACATGAAAAACAATTAGGATGAGAAATTTAAATATTTCATACTGTCTTTCCATTTACTATTCTGTTAACAACATCATTACCATATTTGGTGTTTACAACTTGCTTCTCAACCATATCTTATATATAAGATCTCTCTATATCAAATACACAATGCATTAATAAAGTGTGTTTCTCACCTGGCCACAGAGTACATAAACAAGAAGTCATTATCAGGTGACCCTGGGTTCTTCCCATAATCCATGTATTTCTTCTGTGTGGTGTTTTTGATGTCTTTAATAACTGACTCCATCTCTTTACTGAGGTTTGACTCTGCCTGGATAGAGACATTCACAAAACACATCTGATATAAAATGGTCTGTGCAGTTTTAGAGTTTTTCAAAGTCTATACAACTTTATTCCTAACATGCAAGACTCTTGTTGTGTTTGTTTGTTAAAGTCAAGGCAACGTTTGGCGGGACACGATGAATCAGATCAAAACAAAAACGCGGTCAGGGGCGAGTGCTCTAATAAATACCAGTATAAGATGTCTCTGCTTTACGCTGGTGCTTACTGGGAAAATGCCCAGCTGCTCCTGAAGGTCCTCCACTTCCTTCACCAGTATGGTCATGCTCTTGCTGCTAGGTGCATACCAGCTGCCCGTCTCGGTGCCCCACCCAGGCCGACAGGGTAAAACACTATTGGCGAACTGACGACACAACGGGCAGGTGAACTCACCCTTATCCACTGAAAAGCCTTGCAGAACCTGATCATTCTGAGGAATGAAAGAGTCATTTACAAAGTGTTTGATTAAGTTTCTTTTTCAAAAACGTGTATATATATATATATATATATATATATATATATATATATATATATATATATATATATATATATATATATATATATATATATATAAAATGCATTTTTGAGAGCCTGGTCTACATTGTAGCTCTTTCTGGCCAAGAACCACTTTCTGGCCAAGAAATAACCATCTGACTTAAATTTAAAGCAACCAACCACAGTTTGCCATTTTCTGTGACATTTAGGGTGAAGTAAATATGAAATTGAAGAGTCCAGTGTTCAACAAAGTGGTAGCTCATTCAGAAAACTAGATTTGAATATTTTTGGTAAAAGTGAATGGTATGTGGCTGTGAAAAACTCACTGCAATGATTGTAGGTGGTTGCCAACACACTGATAAAATTGTCACTAATAATAAATCATTTTTCATTTTATCATAATAAATCATAGCCAATAAACCTGCAGCTTATAAACAGGATTTTAAATCTTTTGAAGTTTTTGGGCAAAATACATAGTATGTTAGAAAGCCTTTGAAGTGGATTTATCGTCTGAGAATTTAAGTGCTGATAACTCTGGAGTTTAAGGGCCTGTGCTACTTAACCTCCACAACCTTGCCTTTGAGTTTCAATGTCTGGTCATAGCATAAACACGTCTCGTTCAAAGATTCAGTAAAAAAAAACCCTCAATGATAGATGAGCAGCTGCTGGCAGATCTAAACAGCTTACATCTGTCTTCCCCACTCATTTTTTTCTTTATTTACAAAACGAATAGGCCAAGGACTTATCTGGAATACACTGACATATTCAAACATGATCCAAAGCACTGTTAAACATATCAGCTTGTGCATCAAAGTAAAACAATAGAAAGCAAAACAAAATATTATTGCTAAAGCTCAATTTTCAACAGAGATGGTTAGATGTCTACAGAATCAAACATTCTTATGTGTAATAGTTAGTGATGGCAGGTCCATCAGTCTGGGGTTTGTGGTTCACAGGGGCTTAGCCGCTGTTGGACATTTTCATAAATTATGTATACAGGTTTGAAATATTGCTGAATTTTGTGTGTGAACACAAAATACTGAATATGCGCTTTAAGTCAAAATCCAGACAGAAAGACTCCAGATAAATCTGAACTTTACATCAGATGGAATTATTCTAGTATCATCTGTTAGGTTAAAACAATTGCTGAAATGTGAGGTGGCCTGTAAGATTTTGGGTGCTTATAATTAATGAGTTTAAAAGGATTGCTAAGCCTCAGAATTGCTAAGGATCTTTGTATTAATCTCAAGCAATAATGCTCTTTATAAATCAGTGCAGTCTTTAGTATAAAGACATGACTGTCTCTCACCCTTAAGGATTCCATATATGATTTGTGACAGTCTATATGTAAGGTGTGGCCACATGTCTGCACATAAACACCACCGTCCCAACCAACAGACACAGACTGCAGACAGGAACTCTGGGGAATTAATAACACATCAAAATAAACAAAACAATCCACATAGTATACATGTATACATGTACATTTACAAAGACTAAAGAAAAAGCTCTTCATTAAGGAAGTCAGTTAGAAGTGTGAATAATTCTGAATTTGTGTTTACAATCATTTTTTGTAAGAAAATATTGCAAAAGATTCTTTAACAGATATAATTCAGTATGAAAGTAAAACAAGAAAATGTGAGAAAACCAGAGAAAACGTAAAAGAAGGTGTGTATTATCAAGAGTGTGTGAATGTGTTTATATAAGAACATACATCATTAAAGTAGCGTTGCATAAGAGATAGTCTAACATCATGGGTTGCTCCACACGTGTCCTCGGGATAGATATGTTCTTCATCTGTAGTAGGCAATTGTTTCGGCGTGTCACCACGACAGCGGTGTCCCAACACTGCAACATGCACATACTCTTTATGAATGAAAATCATGTGGTTAATAACTGCCCCGAATATTCTGATAACCGATTAATAATCTGTTGATTATTTTCAAATAATCAATTTAATAAAAAACTTAATCATCATATAAATTTTAATAAAAAAATTGTTTTAATCCATTATTTTAAACATTGTTATTTCTACATTCTGCTCAATGCTGTCCTCCAAACAATGTGTAACAAAGCCTATGTTATAATACCTCCCACATTACAAGAAAAGAAAACATCTTAAAACACAGACGTTACATTCCAAACCTATAAACTAAAAGTAGAAATTGTTAACACAAAATATTAGCTTGTAATGAGTAATGAAAAACAATTTCACTCATATGAACATTTATATTACATGAAAAGGTTATTCCAATATTGTTTTTTCTGTTACTGTTCTCATAAATACCATTACTCATGTTTTTTTTAATAATTTTAAACCTAAAATTTCTTAATTTCTAACAAAACTATTCTAGCAAAATCTTTATTTAGTCGGAATTATTGCACTTCTTTACTACTCTGCTTTGTTTGATGTGCATGCACCCACCGGCACTTGTTCATTAAAGTCAAAGTTAGTAAAGGTTGACTCGCTTGTCAGAATATGCAATATTTAAATATTCATGGCACTTTCTAACATTTACATTTATGAATATAACCATAAAATGTAATGTGATCATTAATAATAATAACAAAGGCATCATATCACTGGTGCAGTCCTACCTGATGAGTGGTCTCAACACTTAAATGAAGCAATTAAATTTAGCAATTAAAAAACAAGTACAGCAAAGTAGGTGAACTCAGAGCTGTGTGTGGTTTTCATCCACAGTTACAGAGCTCCACTGACCCATACCACAAGAATCTTAACCAGTAATGCTACACTGCTATACTGTAATACAAACATTATGTTAGGATACATTTACCTTTTTAAAAGTGTAAAATGATTTTTTTTTTTTCCCCATCTGCTATGATGTCACTGCCGATACAAGAATAATAAGCAATGACGGTGCACAATTCTGTGGTGCCATCGGCCAGTCACAGCATTATCATTGTCAGGATGCCATTGTCATATGGTTCCAGAAAGATCTGCCCTGCGTTGTTATATGAGAGGTGTGTGATACCTGAAGAAGCCTGCAGCAGTACCACCAGTCCCGTGGGTCTGTCTTCAGTAGATGGTCCACTCTGACCACAGATCACACACTCATACAGAGCCTCGGAGTCCATAGGTTCTGACAAGCCCACATCCATCACTACATCTGATTCAGGTGGCTCTAACAAACACATAAAATCAATAAACCATTCATAGGCCTCTCAAACGCTCTTTACCCTCCTGCAGTCTGGTAAACGGTACCAAAGCCTGGTTGTGAGGGCCCGAATGCTATTCAATAGTTTCTTCCACCATGCTATCAGACTCCTCAATACATAGAACTGGAGCTGAAGGAACACACACATCCATACACACACAACTGTTTATCCTCCACCCTGCAATTTTTTGCACATATTAAATACTTTTTGCTGCTGTAATACTTTTGCTGCTAAATATTTATACTGCACATAGTGGTTGTTTACACTTATGTTAACACTTACATCTTTATTTCACCAGGACCACTCTGGAACAGAACTGTGTGCTGATCGGCACTGCACTGGGACATACCATGTCCATTGTCTGCCCCAGAAGTCATTGTACAGAAGACATTGTCTTGTGCTGTCTGCACGTGTACACTTGTGCACTTTATGTATAAATTATGTATAAATTATTTTCTAAACAACCTCTAAATTATTATTAACAAGTTAGAAGCAGAGGTGAAAAACCGCGTATTTCAAGAATGGAAGACACAGTTGTCAAAGATAATGCAGACTTGGTCAAGATGTTGGTGACCCTTGAAACAACTTTGGACAAAATAGATGACAAGAATAGAAGCAGGAGGTACAACATCAGAATAATCGGCCTACCTGAGGGAGAGGAAGGTACCAACCCTGTTCTGTTTATTAAATCTTGGCTTCTCAGTCTGCTGAATATTGACTGCAAACATTGACAACTCAAAATAGAACGTGTGCACCGCATCCTGATGCGCCAAACTGCTCCAGGTGAGAGGACGCGCACTGTGATGCTGAAGCTTTACAATTTTCAGGATAAAGTGCGCATATTACAAGCTGCGTGAGCTGCTAGAAAACTGCTGCAGAAGCAGCATGTCATCTCCATTTATGAGGATTTCTCAGCAGCAATTGGTGCAGTCAAAAAACGTCTCTGCGAGAAAGGACTGGGCTTCTCAATGACCTATCCAGTGGTCCTCAGAGTGCAATATGAAGGCGCCAAGTTCTTTAAACAGCCGAGCAACGTGGAGGATTTTCTTTCTAGTTTGCCTGCCCTGACTTCCACTCAGGCTGATGCAGATTGTCTTGAAGTGCCTGAATGACTTTAAAATCTAGTCCACCAGTTTTTTAAAGGATCCGATTGTTTTTGCATGCAAGGAAGTTTGATTATCCACTGGAAATAAGGTACGAACATTTAACAAAATGTTTTTTTTTCAAGTCACCTCTATTACTAGTGCATACTTCTAAGTACTTATGCAATACTTGCATATCTCCTTGTGTTTAAACCTGTTATTTGTTGTACCTCTCGGTCTTGTAAGGTTTCTTTTGAACATGGGTCTGTTTACCCATGAATTTCAAATACGAAACAGACCGGCGTCAAGCTCCGCTCTTTGACTTACACAAATGTTTTTGTTTTTATGTATGTAAATAGTTCTAATTTTTTGTTTGGCATGCAGGGTAATTTACTTTTGTTCTATCATTTTTATCATGTTAACTCAACTTTCTCTAATTCCTTTGGGTCTGATGGAGTTAATTTACTCATTCCTCACAATATAATGCTACCTATCTCCACGGTGTTTTGAATACAGGATAACATGCCTGTTGTTAAAATTTTACATGACTGCTACATCCACGATTAATCTGAAATTGAAACTTTGTAGTTGGAAAGTAAAGGGGGTTCAGAATCCTATTAAAAAAAAAATTCTGAATTATCTGAAAAAGTTCATATTGCTTGTTTACAGGAGACACACTTGACGGTGAATGAACACGCCAAGCTGAAGCGAGACCGAGTTGGGCAAGTGTTTTGCTCATCATTTACTAGTAAGAGTAGGGGAGTGGCTTATTCTTATTCATAAACATCTCCCTCTCTCAAATGTAAACGTTCATGATAACTCAGGTCGATATGTGTTATTGTGATATTAATGAAGGTATATATACCCCCCATTCAGTCTAATGATTTTATTACACAAATCTTTTGTAAATTCACTGAATTGCAGTGTGAGCACAGTCTAATTGCTGGTGATTTCAATTGCATTCTTTCACCTGAATTAGATAAATCTGTTCTGCTGAAGGGTGGACGCTCTGGCAGGGCCTGTGCCCTGGTTAAGACATGCCAGGAATTAGGCTGGGTAGATACGTGGCGGGTTCTACACCCTGGGGAGAGGGAATATACTTTCTTTTCAGGAGTACACAAAACCAGCAGTAGAAAAGACTACATTTTTTCCCCCAAAGACTTCATAATACACTGAATTGCAAAATTTGTAATATTGTCATATCTGATCATGCGGCTATATTTCTTAATTTATCCATCTCTAATGCAAATGTCATCAGGGTATGTGGAGCTTTCCCTCCTGGCTTGCCTTTGATCCAGATTTTGAAACCTACCTAAAGAAAGAAATTAAATTGTTCTTCATAGACAATAAAACCCCCAGGATTTCTCCCAATCTGTTATAGGACATTGCAAAAGCGTATCAGGGGGTTAATTATTTCATATGTATCAAGCTTGAAAAAGAAAAGCTTAGCAGATCAAAGAAATCTGGAAATGAAGCTCCATGATCTTCATTCTAGATATAATACATCCCCTTCTGATGAATTATTTGCAGAAATTGAAACTATACAAATATCCCTTGAAGCTATTCTCACAAAAAAAGGCAGAGAAAAAATTATTTTTCATAAAATGTGAACGAATGTATGAATTTGCAAATAAAGTAAGCATCTTGCCAATCCCCTACGCCGATGCTCTCAGGCTCAGATAATCTCCACCATTAAAGACAATGCTGGGGATTTATGTCATGACAATGAATCAATCAACAGAGTTTTCAGGGCATTTTATGAGAAACTTTATACCTCCCAACTGGAGCCAAATCATGGTGAATTATTAGAAAAGTTTTTCACTAATCTATCTATTCCAACATTGTCTGAAGAGCAAAGACAGGCTCTCAATAGGCCAATTGAAATCAGTGAAATGTTTAACTGTATTAGGGAACTGGCTAATGGGAAGGCACCAGGGCCAGATGGCTTCACAGCAGAATTTAAGAAATTTAAAGACTCTCTGGTTGCCTTTATGCGTGATATAATGCAGTACTCGTACAATCTCGTTGCTTAATGTAGATTTTAAAATACTAGCAAAGTTTCTAGCCACTGGAGTTGGTGCTGCCTAGGATTATTAATATAGATCAGACTGGCTTATTAAGAGGTGACCTTCATCCCATAATATCAGGCGGTTACTTAAAATTATTAATCATTCAGATCTTTACGCAAAAGGGGGTATAGTCATTTCATTACACACTGAGAAGGCATTTGATAGGGTTGAGTGGCCGTATTTACTTTCAGTATTAGATAGATTTAGTTTGGGGAATACTTTTGTAAATTCGGTTTAAATTGGGCTAGCAATTGTTATTAGAGAAGATTCTGGCATTAAAGGGGTTTTCTTGGGGAAAAAGATCCACAAAATATCACTTTATGCCAAGGATGTATTAATTTATTTAGACTTACCACAGAATTCTACCAAAATAATAGATTGAATCTCTAATTTCGGTGGGGTCTCCGGATACAAAATAATTTTGCAAAATCAGAGGGAATGCCTCTTTGTGATGCCTCGTTTCCAAATTTGCTGATTCCTTTGCCGTTTAAGTGGTCTCCTGCTGGGTTTACATATCTAGGAATAAAGGTCTCATCTAAACTGTATCGCCTTCATAAATTAAATTTTAATCCAGTTATCCGATTTATTATTAACGATCTGCATAGATGGTGTAGTTTGCCATTATCACTGCTAGGACGTATTCACCTTGTCAAGATGAATATTGTACCTCGTATGTTATACCTCTTCCAGATGATCCCTGTTTTGCTGCCTAGTAGAGCCTTAAGACAATTACACAGCGCAGTTGCAACTTTCATTTACCAGTTTTGTGCCGAAAAAATTAAAGGATCACCCAAGTGGTATTGGTCTGTCTACATTGGAGACACAGCTGAAAAAACTGCTGTCTTCCCAGTCAGCACTTAGTCATTTTTATAATATACTTATAAGTTTAAACAAGGACAATTCGGATAAAGTCAGGGGTTTGTGGGAAATGGATATTAGGGAGGAAATACATGAAGCAGACTGGAAAGCAGCATGTGAAACACCCTCAAAGCCTGGCAGATAATGCATCCTGGGAAATGTGGTTTAAAATATTGCACAGGTTACATAATACTCCAGTACTCAGGCACAAAATTAATCTCAATCTATCCAGCTTTTGCAATAAATGCAAGACTGCTGAGGGAACTCTCATACACTGCTTTTGGGAGTGTCTCAAGGTCCAACATTTCTGGTCAGGTGTTTTCTTAAAACTGGATAAGATTTTCTCCTGCTCTCTGCAGTTAGGACCTAAGATCCGCCTATTGGGTCTTACACAGGAACTCCCTTATGGTTTTAAAGGTACTCAGCTCTTGCAAATATTGCTACATTGTGCTCGTAAATGTATTTTGTTGCAATGGATAACGGACATAACTCCTTTGGTGGCCCAGTGGATAAGTATCGCAAAGGGACTTATCCCTAATGCAGCCTATTCCACAGTACTAAGAGATAAGCCCTTTAAATTTCAAAAGATTTGAGACCCCTTTCTTAAATTTCTAGGTATAAAGGCAGAACATACGTTATCCTTGGGAATAAAAAATCTAGCATGGAAGGATAGAGGTGAAGTTGAGTGACCCCCCTGCTCCCCCCTTTTTATTTATTTTTTTCCATTTCAGTTATATAATCTGTGTAATGTCTGTGATATCCAACTGTATGCATTTTCTACATTGTTTCGACTTTGTTGTATTATTGTTATTATTATTTTGAACTATCCCTGTAATTGCCAAAAAAAGGCAATAAAAAAAACAAGGTTACATTTGTTAACTATCTTGGATAACACGCACAATGAACTAACCTGAACAAACAAAAGTACTTTTTATTGTTAGTTTATATCAACTGAACAAACTGAAGCCAAACATGACAACTTAAGAGAAAAAAGGTAGAAATCCAATAACTGTACATGAGTAATGAGCACAGTAGATTGGCAAAACTTAATTAGTTATGTAATTTGGACCTGAATTACATATTTGCCCTCTACTAGGTAAAATAAAGTTAATGAAGATTCAAGCAGTCATGCATTAAAATCAGTAACAACAGGGCTAATGTAGTGTAAACATACCTTATACGTGCAGTATGTGCAAAGGGAAGACTATTCTGTTGTTTGTGAAGGTCAGTATCCAAACAAACCCATTTTCTGAGATAAATTCCCAGTTGTCTGCTCATGTGCCTAAAAATGTTTGTGATGACATAAAGCATGCAATTCACACCACAAGAGGCACTATAGCAGACATTAATATAAACTGTATTTTACTGTCAGCTCTCTTGTTCAGGTTCTGGGGGCTGCAAACACCGGGCCAGGGTTTGACTAGTTAGCATCAGCAGTGAACTACTACATTGGGATTTAAGACTTTTCCTGACTTTCCTAATTTGCATAATGTATTTGGTTTGTTTATAGCAATAGCAATTTAATAGCATTGATTGTACTATACAATTCCTAATGGCACGTAGTCAACGGATTTACTAAAAGAATTGTTAGTGGAACCAGACTCAGGACTAGAATCGTTAAATTGCTTAGAATTTTCAACTCTACCAAGGACGGATGCATTGCTAACACAAAGCTCTACCAGTTGAGCTACAGGATCTGTAGTAATGTTTTATTGAATCACATAAGCATATGGACAGATACTCTGAAATTTGACCAATTTATCTCATTATTCCAGCTCACGCATAGCTGTAATTAGTATGAAAATGTCATTGATATGATTGTCACAATAAATCTGAGGGTGCTATTTGATTTGTGAACGTTTGATGTTTACAAATATGTCAGTCGTGAAGAATATGACTTTGACTGTGCCAACTATATTGTACCGTGTATTACCATATTATATATTCTCACTACAATCTTATAATTTTTTTTTACAGTTAGTAATGCTAATGTACAAATAAAACATATACTCTTTTCTGTTTAATAATGTGGATTTTATAGTATATGTATATAATATATATTTTAAAATTGTATTGTTTTTGTTCTTATTATCTCTGTACTGTTCTTTTATGTCTCCACTGTTTGTTCTTAAGCTGTTTTGGAACAATGCAAAACTGTAAAAAGCACTATAGAAATTTACTGAAAGTTACAGTAGGGCTGTACTAATGTCTTATCACTCATGTCTTTAACACTGTCAACATGTTCTGTGTCGGCATATCCACAGAAGCAATATCACTCTGGTGTACCAGAACACACCCAGAAACAGCCCTGACAGACGCACACGGGTTCTGCTAACAGGACCTGGGGGAGCGTGCAGGAGACAGACGCAGCTCTTGTCACCTTCCTTCAAAGAATGACATTACTGCTCACAGTTTCATCTTGCAAGAATGCAGTAATTGTAAAGGTAATTTGCTATTAAGCATGTTATACTGTCAAGTCTACCCTTTAATATTTTATTCTTTACCAAAAAACAACAATCACCAACCTGCTTACATTACAACCTGTCAGACTCTGAAAAAGATTTCTAGGGGTGTTTTCCAGTTGTTTTGTCCCTTGAAATACTGCTAGGTGAGAGGCACATGGAACATGCAAGTAACTCCACAAGCCTTAAACACAGAACATCAGACTAAAGCAAATACTGTATCATCAGACCAGACATGTCAGACTGAAAATCAAATTAATCTAAAACTGATCATCTGCTAATTAATTAAAAGTCTCACCAACATCCATGGCTGTTTCCATGAAGCTCTTCTGCCTGGAGGCAAACTCAGCCAGGAGCTTCTGCTGTCTCTCTCTGGCTCTCTGACGCCTGCCAGAAACAACCAATGAGAGTTAATAAAAACAACTAAGATGAAAGGAAAATCTAAATGATGAACTATGACTATGACTATTGATGAAACTTGTAGATGAAAATTTTTCTACATTTCACAACACGAAGGGTCTGATGATGGGTGCTAATAAAATGAAAGCGAAATGTTGACAGCTGTAATCAGTCTGTATCTGATGCCTGATTTAAGGATGCACTAGATCATGTTACACCAGTGGAATTTTGGCTTGCATTATTTTCATCTTAACCAATAAAATGGCCACTATCATAAATTTATACTATTTTGTCTGTTATGAGAATATTATAATGCCAATAGCAAAGAAGGGTAATAAGAGTTTTCTTTTCAAACTTGATACAAGCACAGAAGACTAGAGTAATTATTATGTGTTGGATAAACTGGAATATAATAACTGCATACTCTATTGAGCAGTTGTGGCATGTAATCAGAAGGTGTGTGTGTTCACTCCTCCCCAGTGTTGGGTTAAATATAGAGGTCACATTTCGGGTATTGGCTTCGATATCTGACAAATGTCACTTTCACTTTTTTCCACTTTTTAACAGACTTTTTAACAGGCTATTATTGTGTATTTGAGATTTTATTGTGCATTTTATTTGTGTGTTGAGATGTGACATGTAAACGACTCCTAAAGCCACACACACACACACCTCTCTTCTTTGTCCATACTCTTCTTATCTACAGGACTGTTTTTCTTGGGTGGTATAGGTGGACAGACTTTCCCACAGATATCCTGGAGGCATCTGTTGCTGTGCCGACTGCGTGCAGCAGCTTTCGCCAGAATTCTTTCGATAGCTGTTATTCCATCTCCATGTGCGTGTTGGGCCAGATCTACCTCGGCCAGCCAGCTGAGAGACAGAGAGTTCTGCTTGGCAGACAGTTTCTGGTGCAGCTTGACCAGCAATGACAGCATGCTCTCACGGATCTCCAGGATCTCTGTGACCAGCTGTGGCGGTGAGCCCGGTGGCAGCCAGCGAGAGGACGAGGACTTGGGCCGCACCGCCTGACTGGCTTCATGGTTGCTGCGGTTTATGATCTCCTGAAACTTTCTCCTGCGCTCCGCCACCAGACTGAACACCTGAGCTTCTCGCAGGTTCTGAGGAACAACCATAAGAACTGAATCAGCAGGCAGAACAATTACACACAGTAATTACAGGGCCAAGCACAGCAAACACATGTGCAGATTTGTTTAGTCATATGCCCTGATGATGAATCTGGGCCAAGTAACTATACGTAGATTTAACAGTATGTATTTAGAGATCTGTAATTTTCCCACACATGCATGTATGAAGTGTGCCAATAAATTAAGACACGTGTTTGCTTTAAAATGTATAATGCTTTAGACAATTATTTTTACAGTTTGTAATTCTATGTACATAATTAAAAAAAAAAATGCAATAATACCATATATTCTGTACGTCATATGTACATAAAAAATGTCCTGTTTTCTATTATTCTTTCCTTATTTCTATGTTTTGTTAATGTGTTAACAAAAAAATGTGTTATGTAAAAGCTGACATGCAACAATGCAAAAATTGTGCTACAGAAATACATTTTTATTGAATTAAATGGAATATTTTGTGGCCAGTATCTGGCTTTCTGTACTGAGACAGTAATGTTTCATCTCAATATCCAGATCTTTTCCAAAATACAATCTCATATACTGTTATCATCAAATTAGTATTAATTCAAAAATCTGATTACTTTTAAATTTGATTAAAAATGATCTGAAACAATTTTTGTGAAGATTGGCAAAATAGGCAGAGCTTAGAGGTTCAGATGTCTTTATTTTATGTTGGTTTTCTAGGTGCTAATAATTATTTGTATGTTATTTCAAATTTTAGTAAACAAATAATTCCAATAAGACTCTAAAAGTCTTTATATTAGGCTCAATGAAGGATTAAACTTTCTAGCTGCGTAGTGCCCATGGAGGAAGACAGCGTTGTGTCTTATAGGAAACAGTTATTAGCTAGCAACATCTGCTGCCCAATAGTGGAAACAGAGCAAAAGAAATAAAACCACACAAGGATCTCAAACACTTTCTTCTGTGTAATAGAAGGGCTTGGAAATAGACATGCTTTACTCTGCTTTAAAGTTATTTATGATGTACCTGACCACATTTAGCAGAATCTTGACTGACATCAAAGAAGAGCTTTTCAATTACACAAATGAAGAACTAACGCTTATTGAATGTGTCACTTGTCAACAGTGTGATTAATCTGCATGCGCAACTCACTGAGCTGAATGAATATTTAATGACGAGCACTGAACTGCTCTGACCACTGAGATCAAGACCTATTATATAGCCATACATCACAAAAAACACGTGCGGTTAAGACTCTTCCCCCACTTACACTCGTCTTTGAGCTAGTCTAAAAATACACAGACTGAATCACAAACAGAAAGAACACATTCACCCAATACAGGACACAACAAACCAAGCAGGAGGAATAAAACTGTACAGATTAATGGACAAAAAAACAAAAACTTACACACCAAATGCACAGAAAACTAAAAGGTACCACAAGGTACTTTTTAAGGACCAGTGCTTATTTTTAGTGCAATAACCTATTAGTGGGCCAATGATGTAATTGTTTTCCACTTATTCAAAAAAACATTAAAATGTACATTATTAAAAATGCTCTAAACATTTAATATGATGTGTTCTTTATGATGAATATGTTTTCAATTCCAAATTAAAATCTTCTTTGAGGGCCTTAAAGAAAGAAATATTCAGGTGTTACAAATATCCTGAGATCATGATGGAATAGTTTCAATACAATTCAAAGCTTTTTTGCCAACCTACACACATTTATTTTTAAAAAGCAAACAGTGAAGCAGTTTACTTTTAATTATTCCTATAGGTAAACATGTGTCCACCAAATCAAGCAAGTGTGGTGTGATCATCATACAGAAACCCTGAATACAAGAAATACTAGAATACTTCATTGAAAATGGTATTTTTTAAAGACAAAACAGTCTGGACAATTACAGACCAGCATCTACAATGACTACATTTCAAGATTACTAGCACATGCATTTAGAGTTTTTGTTTTTGGTTTCCAAAAATTAGTAATACTAATTAGTAACACTGAAAAGGAGCAATAGGTCTTTTAAAACACCAAAACAGTGCAGATATCCCATTTCAGATTATTCCATACTTGGTTATTCAAAACAGAATTATTCCATATCAATTTTAAAACATTCCTATATCCCTCTACCTCTCTCCAATTTCCTGTCAGCCTTCTGGAACTCTGTGAAATAAGCGTGATGTCATCAACAGAACAGGATATAGATCAACCTATACAACTCAATGCGGTTTTCTTAATCTGTTGTCAACAAATCCTTTACATTCAAATGGCCCTGAGCAGTGCATGACTCACCTGCCCAAAGGTGGTGTTCACCGAGCTGGTGCTGGGTGGAATCTCTTTCTCTCTTTCCCTCTCTCTCTTTCTCTCTACCTCTGGGGCTGTCTCTGGCACTCGAACCCGCACAAAGTTGATGACATGATGAAGGTTAGAAAGCAGGCTTGTGCCTGGAAACCAGCTGTCATGACAGTGCTCTTCAATGCATGGCTCCTGTGACAAAAGAGGGAGACAGCTATATCCCCACACGGCAGAGAACAATCTGATAAACCACTAAATATCCTGTAAACCTCTGCTGAAATTTCTGATTTCAACCTCACAAGTTCCCAAGCCAGACTGTGTTTGGTTCTAACCTGAATTGATAAATCAACATCTAACAGAGAAAACAGACTGTAGTCTACAGGTTTGTTAGGACTTAGGAACAACCGCAAAGTACTAGACCTTAGTTTTGCAGAGTCAGATTTTTACCATTACAATCCAAGACAGTAGGTTATGAAGTGAGCCTAGCTATTCCTTTGATTGCCATACTGCAGCCGGCTTTCTGACAGAAGCGTGGATGAGGCACAATATTACGACAATCGATAAGCAGTGTTTAATGAGGCCTTGTCACTGCTGCCGTTAAATACAGAGCTCACCTCTCCTCAAATTTGCTATTCACTTTCTTTAAAATAAATGCTCTCTGCTACCTTAAGCCACACCTCCCTATCCTCACTCACATCACACTGAATAATACACCAGTTCAACAAAGTGTCTCCTCAAAAACAACAGAGCAGCAGTCTGCACAATACAACACAAAGATTCTGCATGCCTGTAAACTTTGTATTAAGAATTTCAGGCTGTTCTAGGGTAGACTACTTTACTTCAGGGTTTTTGACCATTTAAATGTCCTTGTGCAAGACAAATTAAAATTCAAACTCAGACACAGTGTCTTGTGAAAATATTAACACACAGCAGACAGAGATTTTTTATACAGACATTGCACTAGAAAATATTTGTCCATTAACTTATTACACAAATCTAAATTGATTGTTTATGCAGTTAAAGCATTAATAACGTAGCTTATATGTTAGCTAGGCAGTTGTTAAAAATATTTTATTATTGGCTATGTTTTTACGTAAAACAAAAATGATCAGTAGGTGTGTTTTCTGAGGCTGAGACTTACAGAAATCTACCTGAGGCTGAGACTAAAAATAACAAAAGCGCACCTCTTCCACTATGCTATCCTGAACCTGGTTATCAAGTCCTAGTTCTATAAGGTACAGCACCATACACAACACATGCTCAGACATGTTCTGATGATCCATCCAGATCTATAAAAACAGAAACACATAAAACAGCATTTTGTTAGGTCATAAAAGGTGAGAAGAAATTACTGTTTATCTGATCTGAAATGAAAACATTCATTTAGTTAATTTATTTAATAGTGCTAGTAACGGGACTGTGCTGGTGAGCACAAACCTAGATATAAAGTTTAAACTGAAGCTCACAATATCCTGTAAAATTAACCACTCACGTCTTCACTAGTTTGTTTTATTCACCTTATAAAGCAGTGTAAAGATGACAATATGTAGAGTTTTGCAGTGTAGCAAGCGCACCAGTCCTCTATAACATGGATGCAGAGGGGTCCTCTCCTTATAGGGTGGCCAGGGGTTACCCGTATGAATGCCTGATTGCTTCAAACTACAAAACAAGTATGTTATGCAATCAGAAAATTACATAACATAATTGCATGCTGTACATAACAATTTTAAAATAAATGTTAAAAGAATTGGCTGATGTAAACCACGAGAAAGCGCTGTAACATTACATATTTCTGAGTGTAACAAAATATTATTTTAAATATAATTAAGTGGGTTTGGATGAATTGGAAACATGTTACGCTATGTTTTATTGGCCAAAAATATAGCTCCAAAAGTTTTATTATAGCATCCCCTAGAATTAGACAATGATGAAATGTTTCTTCACAGAATGTCCTGATATCCATGTTTTGTGAAGTTTGGTTATTCTCAAGATACCAACCAAATTATTATTGTGGGCCACACCTAAAAATGTATCAGTCATAACTGCAAAGTTATGTTAATGTAACAATGACATAATTGGCTCCATTAATGTGAAGAGGGCCATGGGCTATAAAATATTTTGTCCTCTTGGCAGATAATCCATCATCCTGCAGCCAGACACAAGGACAACCCAAACAAATTCACAAACTGACACAAGCACAATTACGTGCAGTATGTTCCCCTGACAACCACGTACAGGCAGTCATCATTCAACTGCTCAGTTCAGGTTGATGTTGCTTACAGGGTCAAGACTTAAGCAGGCTATTGAATTACATACATTTGTAATTCATTCACATACATTTCTGCCTTTAAAAACCTGCCTTTGAAAAGCCATTTTACTGTTTGGCTGACATTTATTATTATATAAAACATTTTTTAGCCTAGTGTTAGCCTAGCTTATTTGTTAAATTGATACATTTTATATGCATTGTACATAAGTGAATAGTGGAAGAATAATATTTAACTACAGTGTTGGGGCTGTTAAATATCTTGCTGAGATGAACAGAAAATTTCTGTTTTAACCTGCTGGTGTATTAGATATATGATGTATTGACTGTCCATTACATCACTCCACCTGAAACACTATCATGAGCCTAAGTCTCTACATGAACACCTTCGCCACAGAAGGATAAAGGAGTGACCCTGAACATAATTCACTATTCAGGTGGATTCTAAAGCTCAGGATGAACAGCACAACAAACAGAGCAATTTACTCCATGTGCGAGTTTGGTTTCAGGATGATCAATGGTTAAATTTCAGCGAGGTTCAGACCGAAGCTGTTTTCAACATAATTTTCCTTCCTGTAATGTAAATTTGTAAATTGTAATGATAATTAAATGATCTTAAACTTCATCCAATCAAGCCCCACCCTACTTTTGTTTTTTCAAAATTTCAGAAATAAGTCACATTACACAGGAAAGGTAAGTTGTGAACACAGGTTCATATTAACAGTTCCAACTCTGCAGGGTTTGTAATAAAGATGCCAGACATCTGAATAAATGAGTCAATAAAGGAGTGAGTGAATAAAGGAGTGAGTGAGTTGAGTACACAGAGTGAATGAGTGAGTGAAGGAATGGGAAGGTCTTTAGAGACTTACAATGCTGCATACCGATCCATAGCTGACTGCAAATCTCTGCGGTACACTGTGCGTAGAATCACCATGATAGGGTCAAACTCCTCCTCCCACACGTCAGCTGAAAAAGACACAAACAAAAAAGGTGAGTGCAAGTTACAAGTGTTAAAAACAGCATTAGTCTGCCACCATGTGGTGTGCACTATAAAATATAACTGAATTATCCCAACCCTGCTTAACTACAGTGTCATAAATCTGAATGCTTAAAAATATATAAATAAACATTTCACTACTACAGTGAATGGACTGGACATGTGAATGGACAGACACACAGGCACAAACATGTAAACCCACATTTATTCTATAACACAAGCACACTTAGGCCACAGTTAAGACCAGACAATGAATCACATTTAGAGACGAACATACAGAAATCTACAGATAATTGCTGGGTTACGTCCTACATTAGGTAACAGAGGAAATAAAGACATATACAAATACAAATATACAGAAAGCAAACAACTGGATCTCACTGCTGAGAAACGTAATCATGGACCCACAGCACCATCTAGAGGTTGTGAAAGTACGGTCACCCTCATGCATTGTTTTTATTGGAATATGGCAATGGAATAAAACCAAGCTCTAAAATCTGGTGCACAAGGTTTCATGTTTCAAAGCAGGTTAAGATAACAGTCCTTGGATCACACAGGTCTGTCTCACCTTTAGGTGTGTACATGCCCTGTTGCATAGATCCTCCAAGTTCAAACACTGGAGCTTTAAAATCAGCTACAGCAGACAACATCTCCTCAAAATTACAGCTGCCAGGTAATACACCGCTCTTGGGGTTGGGATTCTCTGGGATCTACACCTACAGTCAAGGCCAAACTTAAACCCAGAACTAATGATCCTGTGTCTTTAACAATCAAAATATTATTGCAATAAAGAGTTAAAAAGCCCATGTAATGTAATGCTTTGTATATATTTATTACTAATAATCAGAAAATCTAAAAGAATGGTCTGATCATTTGCTTTTCATTATTATAATTACATAAAATGATTTTAAAAATTAAATTTTATGAAATTAAATTTTTGTTTTTCAAAATTTTGTTTTTGTAACTATTCTCCCCCATACTCTGGACTGGAGTTTTCAGTCTCATAACATGTCACAAAAACACAATCAAAGCTCAGAACTGCAGAACTTGGTGAAACATTTTAGTTTTATGGTGAAAGGATACAAGATCCAGCAAGGAACTATGGGTACGGTCATTCATACACAACTGTGAAACCATCTCGGCTCTTAAAATCTCCTCATCAGACATTCCTGCAGAGAGACATACAAGAGCTCAAAACAATATGCTGATTATCAGCCCTAAACAAACAACTTCAACACCATGAACAATTACCCAAACATTACCCAAAAATTAAAACTAATCATTTACTCGCCATCATACCATTTAAACAAATATCAATAACCAACTTCTATGGAACACAAAATAAAATTTCTGATGACGTTAGAGCGGTTTCTTTTCATACAACAGAGGTCAACAGGCATCAAAACTATCAAGCTCCAAATATATTACCTGGAATAAACATAGAACAAACCAGTCACCTGGATATACATTTTAATTTTTTGATCCCCATTGAATTCTACTGTATGAAATAAACAGCAGATAAATTTTTCAAAAACAGCTTTGTCTTACACAGAGGAAAGTCATACAAGGGTGAACAACAAACATTTCATTTTCAGTGACCTTTCCATTTAGTGCCAGTTTATACAGATTCACCAATCACAAAAATCTTCTGCATAGCATGTGTATTGTGTAAGTTGCTGATTATGAACCTAAATGTATTCTGAGACTGCAGAGAATGACCAGGAAGGTGAGCGCCCCCTCCAGCATGGGTCTCTCCTGCTCTGAGTCCAGCACAGCGTTCTGATGTAGAGATGCCATCGTCAGTAAATCCACAACCTTAAACCTGACAAACACATAACAATGTTTAGTGGCCGTTACTGAGTGATGGTGCTTGTGACAATTTCTGTGAATAAATGTGAAAGAAAATAAAGCATGCTCAGTGAGGACAGCTGCAGTACCTCTCAAAGACAGAGGAAATAAAATAATCTGGATCCAGTCGAGACGCACAAACCTGCAATACAGCAAAGAAGGAAATAAGAGGATTCAAAAAGATTAAAAATTTTAAAATGCTGAAGTCATACCAAAAAAATGAAATCTTTGACTAATGCCTTAAAAGAAAACAAACAGGGCTCAAAATTAACACCTGAAGTGTAAAAAGAGTGAGTGATGGGTCAGTACCTGCAGGAGATAAATGTCCGGGTCAATCATAGAGTTACAGAAGTGGGACTGGACGTAGGTCATCGCCTGACCTTTGATCTGCAGTCCATTTCTCACCCACATGTTACTGTGAATCTCAGACAGGCTTGCCTGCATATGCACACACATCAACTGATGTCTCATTTACAAACAACATTGTACAATGAAAATCAATCACATTAATGTCAGGACACATCAGGTTAATGAAATTATATGGTACTTTGGCATAAATTAATCTGTCACTGGGTAGAAGGTCGTAAAGCAGATGTAATATGAACAGGTTGGGTGACTTCACCCTAAAAATACAGAACATGTTGTGAGCAACAGTTAGTAAGCAACCACTCTTATATAATGTAAAACGGTAATAATGCAAGTCTTTTTCCTACTTACGTCATGTTCAAAGCAAGTTTAAGAAAAATTGAAGAAAAATTGGTAAAAAAGCCATCTAACCGTATTTTGAGAAAAAAAACACCACAATAACATGCACCTATTTGCAGAACTGAAGCGTTTTAGCACCTTGAACAAATGCACCACTAAAGTTTATACACACAGCATTAGTAGGCACATCATCTTGCGTGATGTAAATTAAACACAACCAGTGGTTTTTAACAGATTGTTATTCAAGGTGCTTGTTAACAGCTTAATATCTTCCACTGATCTGTTAAACTCTCTACTCTCTGCTGTGCATTACCTGAATCTGAAGGGGATGAACCATGATCTTCATCAGCATCTCCTGATCAGGAAGCAAGCTGTCCAGATCCAGACCCTGACACTTCACTCCCTGCAAAATAATCCAGCACATTCAGATTTAAACTGTCTTTACGCCAAAAGGCGTAATTATTTTTGTATATTTGTAAAACATTTTATGTATTATTGTAAATATAGTAACTAAAGAGTGATGTTAACCCTTTCATCATCACTATATTTACAAGACAGCCTGACCTCAAGTCTCTTATTACACCTCATACTGTTTAATTAAAACAACATGCATAAGAATATATTGGATATGCAATTCCAAACACTTAGACCCCATTTACATCCATTTCAAGTAATCACAAATGGACAGCACTCCGATGACGCGAGTTCAATTCCCTGCTCGAGGTCTTTTACCCAGGCCATCTTTCCAATAAAGGCATGAAAGGACCAAAATAAATAAAAAAAAAATATTTTCTTTTTTGTGTGGTTTATTGGTTTTCACGCCTCATGACTGCATGTCACATAACAACGCTAGTCATGAGACACGCAAGAACCAATAAGACTCGTGTGCCACCATGTTCAGTGTTGTATTTCATACAGTTGTGTTTACATTCACACATGCAGTATATCAATCGCTTATTGCACACAAAATAGTAATAGTTTTCTTTCACAAATGCATTGTTTTAATTCAGAGAACATTAACCCCCTGGATTATAGATTACTTTAATGATGGATGCACTTTTTGGACCTTAAAAATCTCTGTCTCATTCACTGCCATTATAAAGATGGAAAGAGCCAGAGCATTATTTAATATAACTCTTATTCTGTCCGGCTAAAAGAAGGGCAAGTAATTTATGGGCAAATTTTCATGGATGAACTACCCCACATGCCAGCGCACACATGCCATATGTGGGACAGGGTTCTGAGCATGTGAGACTGTCAGGATTACCTTGCTGAGGAACATGGCGTAATACCGGTGAAGAGGTAAATGAAAGGTGAGCTGGTTGAGTGCAGGCTGTTACAGAGAGGGGGGGGGGGAGAGAGAGAGAGAGAGAGAGAGAGAGGGAGAGAGGGAGAGAGGGAGAGAGGGAGAGAGGGAGAGAGGGAGAGAGGGAGAGAGAGAGAGATGAGATAACTCACAAGTGTGATTTGTATTGTTATAAACAGTCAATGTAAGCACCAATACTGTACCTCATCTACAAAGCCAATGGCATCAAACCACATCTGCAGGGTTTCCAGACAATACCGCACCACGGTCTTAGTATACTCATGAGTCTCCTGAAAACCAGCACAATTCAGCTCATTTGTAAGAGCAACAAACACTAATGAAGTCTGTTTTTGCTTTGAAATTTCACAGAAATAGGAAGAATTCAAGAGTCAACACATAAATATACCACAACTGTATTATAGCAACCATATCTACAAACTTCAAAAAAAAAAATTGATTCACAATAACACTGCTGCCGTGCAACAAGTTAAAAGAGCATGTTTTAAAGGGCACATCGGATGAAATTTTCACTTTTTTTTTTTTTTTTTGCTTTTTTTGCATTTATTGTTTTTTGGCATATCTTCAAGAGTCTGAAACTACGTCATCCTATGAGCTGTTGCAATTTGAAGCCAGTTTCTATGTGGATAGCTAGCTGTTTGAATACCACCACTTCCAAGCCACTTACAGAGTCTCCTTATATGGCTATAGAACACCCCCTTCCCACCCGATTTGTTCAAAGGTAGCGAAGAATTGGACAAGGTGATCCTGGCATGCAACCAGCTCTGTGTTCGGCTGTAAAGGCTCATTATCATTTAAAGAAACAGGTTGCTATGAACAGAGCTGTTTTTAACAAGGAAAATGTTCCTGTTTTTAACGAGGAAAATTTCATGAAGATCGTTAAGAATCATACCAACTTGTGGAAAATAGGCATCCAATGCACCCCTTATATCAGGCGTTGGGTTGAACGTGTGTCATGAATGCACAGATGAGTGTGTTCTCACTTTAAATTTGCAGTGGGTCAGAAGACCCCACATGGGCTGAGCACAAGCCTCCAGTTCAGCTGCAAACGCTGCGTAATACGTCTGAGACTCAAACTCCACATGCTCATTCAGTTCTCGCTTGTTCAGATTAATTCCTGACACAGTAAAATATACAAACATCCAAGGTTATTAAAGATTGGAATTTTAAATTTAGTTTTAATTTTTGTTTTGAATTTCAAATTATTTAGTTTTGTTTGATTATTTTTTTTTTTAGTCTAATATAATTTAGCTTTTACTTTTATTTCTGTTTCAGTTAACAGAGTTAATACAGAGGACTAAATTACATACAAATATATAAAAACAAAAAAAAAATGATATTTTCATTTTAGTTAGTTGTGCATTGTGCTGTATGTATTAAATGTAGGTGTTCATTTTATTTTCTTTTGTATGGCTATTTTTAGAAATTAAATTTTAGTTTCAGTTAACTATAATATAAACTAATATAAACTCTATATAGAGTTTCAGTTAACTATAATAACCCTGAAAACATCAGACTCAATCATTCACTGAGGTAGGTTTTAACTAAGGCTGTCCGTTTAAAACATTAAATGATCACAATCATGCCTCAGGGACAACAGTTTCTAGCGAAAGGATATTGTGAATAGAATTAGCCACAACTCTTGCTGTGACTTTTACAATTTAAAATTCACCAAGACCCCTCGTTCCATTTGTAGGAACTCATACAAATGGATTTAATCTTGATGTTATTCTTAAAAAAACTGTCAGAATTAAAACCATCCTGGAAAATCAAACTACTTACCTTGGAAGAAGGAGACAAAACTCATCCAGAGCACCAGCAGAGAATGATCCTCCAGGAAGCGCTTGGCCACACTTTGGTGTGAAAGAATATTAATAAAATCACTAACTAAAGGCCAATAGGTGTTATTCTTCAGCAGAGCTTCACCACAGTTCACAACCACATGACGATTATTCTCCTCATCTGTGAGATAAACACAGATCAAAAGACATTTGCAAACAACCTTTGACTGACAACCCATTTAATTCCATACTCAGATCGAAATGGAACATTTAACAAGCAACAGGTAAGAAACGTAGGATATGATTTCATCAGAATTTGACTGGCTTGTGAAAAATGTGCGTTCTAAGTCAAAACAAAGCCAAACTGTAACTGTGTATGCAGTGTATCTATAGTGGAGTCTTCCTCTCCCACAGCTAAATCTTTAGCTGCGGCAAAATCTCTAGTGCCTTCTGCAACTTAAACTGGTCAAAAACAGTTTAAGCTTTAGTTTTTACTTAAACTAAGCTATTAAAACATTTTATCGGATTTTAGTAAACAGAAATTTAGGCATAAATATTATTTGCAAAACTTAACCTAAAAGAAAACTAGAAATGTTACCTTGCAATAAACTTAAAATTAGTTAAAAAAAAATTTAAGTTTAGACTGATGCACTACAAAGCTGTGCTACCAGTAACAGTTGTAAATATCAATCATTTTGCATTAACAAGAAGTGACAGTAGTCACACCACAGGTCGAAAAAACAAAAATAACTACAGACATACCCTTTAAGAACAAAGACTGTTGTAGCTGTCCTCACACCCACTTACAAGAAACACACAGAAAACAGATCCTCAAAAACACCCTAATTTGTTTTTAAAATAGAGACGGCCACTTGCTATTAGTTTTTCCTAAAAAGACAGTAGAGGGGTAGACAGGAAAGTGGGTAAGAGCAAGGGAACAAGACTTCAGGATTCAGGATTTGAATCGAGGGTCCCTTAAGTCAAGTCAAGAGAATTAATCCAACAGCTCCTTTATATGTCGGGGGTGAGGGTAAAACTACTCTTACTTTACAGTCTCTTAAATAACCGAGTCAACAGGGAAAGTAATATTACATCTAGTTCATTTGTGACACTGGAAATGACTAAGTGCATTGTGGGATACACAATACCACACAGTAAGCTCTGATTGCATTCAGCACATTTTTGTAATATTAGAATTTCACCCAGAAAACACACCCTGCACAGCATACATAATGCATACCAATATTTTAAAAACCAGCATAAGTATGCCATGTCCCATGTCTTGCCTTGCCTCCCATCATTACCTTGGAGTTCACTCTTGATAAGGCAGCTCTCCATCATGTAGAGTAGCACAGTGACCATGATGTCTAGTAATTGGCACTCTTCTGTGACGTGTCTCGCCAGCTCCTCATTACTGAACAGCTGAACGCTGATGTGAACGATGCGGTTGGACATGGTGTCAGACTCGTGACTCTTCATCAGAGTCTTCATGATAAAGGCATAGTGCTGAACAAATGTTTTAGTGAAGGTGATCTGTGAGACAGAGTGGGGAAACACAGGAACAACTCAAAGTCCACTGAATGAAAATAAAAGGAAAACTCAACCACAGAATTACAATTGTCTCATACTTTACTCATCCTTATGCCATCCCAGATGTTTATGACCTTATTCCTTTAGCTGAACACAATCAAAGTTATGTTAAATAATACACAGCTCTTCCCAGCTTATAATGGCATTGATCAGGGTTCAGTGTTTTGAATCTCTAAAAAGTGCATCTATCCATCAAAAAAGTAACCCATGTGTCTCTCATAGGTTAATACATGTTTTCTGAAGAAAAATTATACATTTGTGAAAATTCAATATTTTAGCATTATTTAGCAATCGCTATGTTGCATATCCATGTAAACAATAAGATCAGAGTGCTATATTGAAATATGGTGGAATGTGGATAACGGCACATCTCTTTTGCTTTTCGCATGTCTCCTGACTGTTTCGTCAAAAAGCAAATTTTAAATAAATTAACCCACAGGAGTCGTTTGGATTCTTTCAATGATAATTAAACGTGCTTCTCTGAGCTTCTCCCTGAAGAGACACCCAGATCTTTATTTCTCCAGAACTCTATGTGTTTATCTTGCATATGATGTGGTATGTGACACAATGACCCACACTGTTCGCTACTAATATGCCAAAAAAGAAAAATTCTTCCATTTAAATTAAAAATTACACAAAACCGATTTATCCACTTTGGATAAAGGTAGGCTAAAAATGTTAATTTTGGCCCCCTGCTTACATTTACAGTTTGACATTAACATTTTAGCAATACATACCTTGTAGTCCTGATCTGGCAACATGTTGAGCAAAAAAGTGACCATCTTCTGTGGAAATTCGTACTTGATAGTCCAAAATAATAATTCTTCTAAAAAACATTTATGTTTCAAGGTGTCCATAATAACTGGATCTAACAAAACAGGAAAAGAGCAACTTACTAAATTATTTTGGGAAAAGATGAAGTTTCATATAATAGTTTATCAAAAATTAAGCTTATTAACACTTAATCATTTCATTCAAATTGAATTTGCATGCTGTGTTTTAAAAAAAAAAAATCTCTTCATCATACATTGAAAATACATAGTGACTATGGCTATTTTTATATCCACCTTTGGTACAGTTACTGAGCTTGACTCGTTTCCTTTGGCCCACACCCTGCAGTCCATCCTGATCCTCCTGTCAACCAAACATGAAAACAATTCTTAATGACCAGACAATTTTTTCTGGCAAACACTTTATAACACCAAAGTGCCAAAAGGAAACCTGTTCTTTCTTTCTCTGTGTTTGTTTTGATTGGTTACTTGTCACATATTTATCTAGGTGTGTGCCTACCTCTTTGCTAGAGTCCTCCAGATTGGCGGCAGCAGTGGCTCCTAAAATAATATTATTGTAATTACAAACATGTTGCAGACAACTGACACCACGTTACTATCAGTTTGAGTTTCTCAAAGGGAAGGTTCACTCAAAAAAAATCATCCATCAATTACTTGCCCTCATGTCATTCCAAACCTGTATGACATTTCTGGTGAACAGAAAAGATTATGTTTTGGAGTTAAGCAAAAGATGGTAAGTACATTGGTAACCAAACAACACTGGCACCCATTGACTTTCATTGTATGGACACAAAACCACAAAAGCTAAAAATATCTTCCTTTGTGTTCCACAGAACAGAAAAGGACATACAAGTTTGGAAGAACATGAGGGTGAGTAAAAAATGGAAAAAATTTTTTTTAGTGTGAACTACCCAATAAATCTTCTTTGCAATAAACAAAAGAAGGCAAACGAAGGCCTGTAAAGGCAGCAGTGTTACCCAGAAGACCAAGAGCCCCTGCTGGAGATTCTGTTGCCCCAGCCACTGCTCCTCCTGCCCCCTTTAACTCCACTGACACCAGACCTGAACTCTTCAACGCTGACAAATACTTCTCATAGTTCTTCTTTGCATAAACATTTTCATCTTGACCTATGAGTGTGGGATAACATGGTAACACGAAATCTAACCAAAGCAACTTCTGAAAATATTTAGGTGTACCCTAAGGGTGACATAACATTAATTTTCCTTGATCTTCTAAAATAAAACAGCTTGATGAACTATGAAAATATGATCTTAAACTTATAGGAAAAAAACAAAAAGCCCTCAAGAAACTTATTATGCAAGTTCTTGTCAGTGAAGTGACAAACATGTCAGGTGTAACACTCACCCATGCTCAGTTCTTTAAAGGTCTGCGGATTGGTTAATGTCATGGTGAGAACTGTGCGCATGGCCCCACCCATCTTGGTGAGCTCCTCTAAGAATGACATGTGCGGCTCTAACTGCTGAAGAACTTTCTGGAGATCTCTGTCAGCAGCAGACCCTGTCAGCACATAAGATGTTTATATTACAAAATAAAGTAGCATGTGTTACCCCATTTGGTGCGATAAGCGAAGGTTTGGCGATAAGCGAAGGAATGTCAATGTCTCCTCCCCTAATACCACCTGCCTAAAGCATTATTATGCAGGGTATGAGCTTTTGATATGTCCCATAACAACAAGGTGTCAGTAGGAAACGTCTACTTGTGCTCACCTGGTTCAGTGTAGCCGTCTCGCAGGTACTGAATGATAGTGATGATAAACTTTGGTAGTACCATCTCAGACATGAGCAGCAGATCTCGAGGGACCAATGGCAAATTCTCACCAGTTTTTAACCGATGTCTACTACAAAACCTGTCAAAAATACAGATTATTAACATAACAAACACTGTCATGGAAGTCGACTTTATTTTTAACACAGATACTGTGCTATTGCTGCTGTAACAAATAATAATCCTTATGCTGCAATAATTCCACAAAAGCCTTGGCTACATACATACTCAGCTGTATATTCCTTTTGAGACTCGACTTGATGCATTAATTCATCAAACTGACTGAATGAATAGAAGATATTAAAACCTAGATTAAAAACTAGCAGCTACTACTAAATTCAGTCAAAACAAAAGTTATTATAAGTTATTATTGGACAACAATCGTTCACATGGAACAACCTAGAATACTGCCTTTCTCTTAATGGATGCTCTATAAAGAAATTTGTCCTTTGAAAACCACATTTTCAATATTTGCTAAACTGTGTTTTCATCTTAAAAAAAGGTTTAGTACAAAAACTCCAGATGGCCTACAATTCAACAACCAGTTTTTACAAAAATTAAAAGTATGCCAATGTTAGCCTGGTTCTGTCAACACAGCACTATCTGCCTATTAAGCATTGCTTAAGCTTCAAAATTCTACTAAACCTACAAGGTCCTGAATGGTTCCGCTCCTCTACCAAAGCAAGCTTCTTTTTTATTACAGTCCTTCAATGCCATCTCAAAATTCCAGCCCGTTGATAATACCCAGAATTCTGAAACCAAGCGTGGGTGGTGGATCCTTTTCTTACCTGGTGCCCAAACTCTGGAACTGTCTTCCCAGTGTTCTCTGGGAGGCAGATACTCCCTGTCAGTTTGAATCTAGATAGATCTAGATGCACATAGCATCTCATAAATCTATGGATTTATTACTCAAATCCTTTACTCAACACCCTTATTCATTGGCTAGGGTCGAGAAGAGAGCCATTTAAAGCTGCTTTGAAACTTTATTTTGGACCTTCAAAACGATGAACCCTGTTGAATAGCATTAGATGGATACAAATCCTGGAATTTTTACTCAAGAACCTCAATTTCTTTTTGCCTGAAGAAAAACATGGGGGTTAATTATTAGGAAATTTTCATTTTGGGGTGGACATATCCTTTAATTCAATTATTAATTTGCTTCATCAGAAGTGTTTACAACAATTGTTGCATTTTTTCAATGTTAAAATAAATAAATGTAAATTCATTTGGTTTGGAATAACAGTAAGTAAATGACAGATTTTTTCCCTCCAAGAAATGATATACATAAGACATACATTAATCATGATGTAATAATTATGTCAGAACATGACAGATTAGCCTCTCAATCCTCTGATCTGGCAGCTAGGCTAATGCACTGATATTGTGGTTATCAAAATGCTTGTTAAATTGACATAAATTAATCTCTTTAAGTAAGAAGATCAAGATGATTGCAACTAAAGGCAATGGACAAGAAAGTGGAGCTCTTACTGCTTCAAAACCCACATCAACAACAAATAAAACTGCCAATATCTGAACTTCTGCATAACTGTTCACTTTGTGGATTGTTAAATTAAATTATAGTAGACATTCATTCATCTGTCTGAAGGTTGAAATGTATGTAGTGTCAGAGGAAGTGTAAAGACCTGTCACTGACCCTGTGGGTGGGTTAAAAATAACCCAGACTGTGTCACTCTCAGTAAGTGCAGTGATCAGGTGGCACAGAACACGCTACACTATCAACCCCCCCCCCCCACCACCACCACCACCACCACCACCACCCCAACAGACTGTCAACAGTGTACAGCGGTTTCTCAAAACCTACTACTCCATCTACACTTCCGATTACACAAAGGAGAACTGTTTTCGAAACATTTGTAATATTTTAATTTTTATGTCCCAATAAAATGTTGATGAATTAGAATCAGCCATATCCAGAGAAACTGCTAAAATGCACCTATGATGAGCAAAATACTGAAGATACTGCAGAGACTGAATGCACAGATTCTGAATGCACCAATTTTGCCCCAAAACAATGTCAATCCAAAATACACCTATGGTGGCCAAAAATGCTGCTGATTTGCACCAGTTTTCAGCAAAGCTACTTGATCAAGTTCACTTGATTTGAGACTATTATGCTCACAAATTATGCCAACTCAGAATACAACTTATGATGCCACCAAAAAGGCTGATTATGAACATACTCTCCAAATGACTTAACATTCAGCCAATTCTTACATGATTTCTAAATATTCTGTCAATTTGAACCCTTTTCATACAAAAACAGTTTACGTATTTAGACAGTATTAGGCCAGCAAACGCTGTTGATTGAGAATGCAACTATAATCTCCAAACATACCAAACCAAACATTCCATAATGCTGTCTACCAAAAATGCTGTCTAGGTAGACTGCTGACTAAGAATGAGACAACAAGGCCCAAACCACCATTGTGATGGCCAAAAAGTTAATACGCAAAAATTGTATACGTTTTTTTATAGGTGGTCAGCTCACCAAGTTTGAGACTTTAATGTCTCAAAAATAGCTAGTTGGGAATTCTCCTCTGATATGACAAACAATAATACTTTGTAGGTAGTCAGCTCACTAGAGTCAGTGAATTCTGCTGATTATGAACACGCCCACCAGAAATGTAATGAAGGCCCAAAATTCTGTCAACTGAAAAAGCGCCTCAGCCACAAAATGCCCCAAAACGTCATGTCTAGGTGTTCATGTACTAGGTTTGAGACTAATGCCTTAAAATTGATACTAGTTGGAAATTCTCCTCTGATAGTTGCTCAATAACACCGTTAAGATAGTCAGCTCAATAGGTTTGACCATAATGCTTGAAAACGCCGATGACTCGGTACATACACGTCTGCGTTATGTTACGATGCCCAAACCGACGTGTACCTCGTCTGCCCCTGTCAGACAGACAGATCTGCCCTCTGAGCAGCTACTGACCCGCTCTCTCTCATCACATTCCCGTCCCCGCAGTCGCAGGCCCCGCCAGCCTGACTCCGGAACATGTTAAAGTCGTGGCCCGTGTGATCGCCGTTATTGAAGCACTCCGCGCACAGCGACATGCACGGAGAGATGCCGCAGGTCCGGCAGCGGTACGCCACAAAGTTAGCGGTCCACACCAGCCCGCAGAGGGTGGCGTTATCATAGGATCGGACGGTCCGGCAGAACTCATCGAACACTTCCCCGCCGGCCAGAAGCCATTTACACCACTCCAGCGCCTCCGGATCCGAGCCCCGCTCCGGATTCAGCACACTATCTAGCAGCTCTTGCAGCTGCCGCAGCCCTATGCTGTTGTCATTCCGCTTGAGATCTGCCTTCAGATGGGCGGCGGTGGATCTCTTGTCCCGGCGCAGCAGCGACGCCGCCATCATGCGCTCCGGGTTTGTTGCGCTCACTTTATTTTGGTTGTCTTGTTGCTGTGTTCACGGCGCTTCTCGCGAGATCCAATTGCCACCTTGAAAACAGAAGTAGCGGGTAAGGTGAAACAGACTTACTGAGCCTGATATACGTATCATGTTTCTGGAACTGTGCGCAGTAAAACATTTTGTGCGGCCCTAAACTTTTAAAGCTGCAATTTATAAACCGTAACTTTTTATTTTGAATAACAAAATAACAAAGTTATTGTGAAGTTTATTTAATATAAAAACATGTTGTCTGACTTATTATATAATGACTTATTGATCACATAATTTTTTACAGTGTGGGTTCGCGTTCTCTCTTTCTCTGTGTGCTGTGTTGTTAACTGTTACCTGTTTAATCGCAATATTTTCTCACACGTTTCATTTGGGTAGGTCATGTGGTAGGCTGAGGTGTTGCTTTACTTGACAGGAGCGTATTGCTTGATCTTAAAATATTAACATCACAATCAAACATGTCATCATGACTCAGCAGCATGAAAAGAATACAAATACAGTATGCTTCATTTTTAATTTTTGGAGCTTATGTAGTCTACACAAATATAATTACTCAAGCCGTGTGCTTTTTTAAAATGCAATTTGAATTGCAGTATGGATTCTATTTTTATTTTTTAATTAAAATATCATTATTGTTTCTTAACATTCGGATAGTTTTTTATTCTTATGATAATATGGAGATGTGCTCAGTTGTCACCACTGTGTGCTGTGCTGTTAAGCATTTGTTTTATTCTGCTAAATATCACTGCATAATATTTATAATCAGTGTTTCCACTATATTTATTCTGCTATAGTGGGCTGCTGTCATGAGAAATCAAGATCCTATCCAAGACTGGGTCCAGAGATTAATATGGGGGAAATAACAAACTTGGCTAACTACCACTGAAAAAGTGTAACAGTCAACTTCGATCACGAGAGGAACAGTGATTGAAGCCAATCAGTATTGACAATGACATCAGTGGCAGGCGTTCAGAATTTTACGACAGTCAATTACAGTTTTTACAGTTTCTTGCCAGAATACAGAGAATGTGAAGTTGGTGTCACGTCATGTTGAATTCTGGGTAAATGTTTTTTTCAAAGCCCTATTAGGAGGATTGCACTTGGACAGTATTTTTATTTTCTGTGAAGATTATGAAAAATGTCAATACTGTAGGTCATTCCTGCTGCATCGAGAATAGTCACAGTAACTTGCCTGATTGTTCAAGGAGAAAACTAGACAATACCTTTTTCACCTTTTCTACACTTGAAACACCTAGGTAGCAGGTCTAGTGGACAATTACACATGGATAGCAAATCTATTTAAGTCATCACTGATTAAACCCACTGCTTATAACTTAATAAAACAAATCACATTGCTAAGAGTTTTATATGTTTTTTTTATTACTGAGAAGTTTTACATTTTGTCTGTTTTAATAATTAGCATCACCTTTGTGTTTATGACTGTCACTCAGCTTTGAAATTAGCAGAACTCTTACGCAGTCACTACAAAAATGTTCACAAGGTTCTAAGGATTTGATTAGGAAATTGTTGAAATAAATATGCATACAAAATGTATAAAAAACAGTGTTAATGTCTGTCTGCTGAATGTGACCTACAATCTTGATTCTGTCACGATCAGGGGAAATGAACCCGGTTGCAGACAGGAACGGCAGGCCAAAGACTAGAAAACTTGACAAGACTCGAAATGCGAGAAACCACATCAAAACCGGCGCAAGACCGAAAACACGGGGGCATTAAATAGAACAAAGACAAGGACGAACAGGTGCGCGAAATGAGCGCAAACAAGACGAGAACAAGGGGGCGGGGCCAAGACGCGACACCGGAGAGCACATGGCGAATGTAAACAAAACAGAGGCCATGTGCTTCCACAAGAAACAAGGACCCAGAGCATGAGTTCAGATCCTGACTCCAAGAACCAAGACTAGAAGGAGTCAGGATCCAGACAACATGCTCACATGTTGGTCAGATAAATTTTCATTTTTGATGTGTCAATAACAGCTTATATTTAAACAGGTTCTGAAATATTAACCTGATCAATGGCACAAAGATTTGATGATGATGATGATGCAATCCCTTTATGAAAAATTGTTAACTGTTACCATATTCTCATGAAAAATACTTAAAATGTTTAACACATATTAAGGGAAAAAGAGGTTTCTAAGTGACTGTGCAAGTTCTCTTAGTTTCTAACTTTCATAATAGTATTTTACAGTAATAGCGGTTAAAGAGTATTTACTGATTTGGTCACATTAGCATTCAAGTGAATAAATGTGATGAAATTATATTTATATGACTGGTCAAAGCTGACAGGTGACTGCTGTGATACTAAGATTGACAATCCCTGATTGTACATACTGTACAACATTCCGAACTACTGTCAAACAGTCAAATGTAAACATCTTTTTAAATGACACATAAAATACTTGGACATTCCCAGTGCGCATCAATATGTTTAAAACAACAAATACGAAAGGAGGTTAAGGTTTAAAGGAGTTTATGACATAAAACCAATACAGTCAAACATTCTTTGTATAGTTCTTATTTTTCTATTTGAAGACGTTCAACCCTATATTCATCATGCCAGATATGAAAACTTAATTTATTATCATGGGAATGTTTAGTTATTTCAGCAAGCACAGGACCACGGTTTCCCCCAGAGCACACATCACGTCAGCTAGAGGGGTGAGGAACTCTGGTGTCACCGCATTACAAATCAGACACATCATTAAAATGAGACCACACATCCCATCTACCGTGAACTGATGAAAAACAGACAAACTGAAAGTGACATAAATAGAAAAATAAACAAAAAATAGAAAAACAGAGGCGCATAGCATTATTATCTTTCAACATTAACAGACGTGAACCCTGCAAAAAGAAGGTAAGCATAGTGTTTGGTGACCTCGGCACCAGCCAGCAGAGGGCGATACCATTCTGTGAGATATTACATGAGCTCTAGACAAAGGCTGTTCGCTATGACATACTACCATACTACTGATGCTATTTCTTCAGTATGTATACTGTTTGCACAAATCTTTTGCATAGAATACCTGGAAGAAAGGCATATTGCATTAATCAAAATATGCAGTACACAGGCCACAACGCAGTGTGCTTGACTTAAACTTAAAAAATGCTTATGCCTTTACAAAGATGGTCATTGGCTCTTTTAATAATGGATTGGCAGGACTTGCATTGTGATATACAATGAGCTGTGTAGTACTTCACGTTTTTATATAAGACAAAATACAAGTCTTTCCCATACATGTCAAATGAAAACAACAGCACTCATATTAAAAGGGTCCAGATATTTTATGTTTATATTTATTTTAGTGTTTAACCTAATTTTAACCTAATTACTATCAACTTCAGTTTATTCCAGCTCACAGAGGTCTACATGGCATCATGCATTAAGAGCAGTGTCTCTACTTCCATGCTAGTTTTTTTATGGTCAAGTTCATCCTCACAGTCAGACTCATCTGTTCTGTTGTGAAAGAGAAATGTTACACAGATTTACAAGATTACAGCAGGACAGAGTTTACAGTCTGACAGAATTCCAGCTAAATATTACTAGAACACAGAAATGAGTTTCTAATACATGTTAAGTCAACATTAACTCAAAAAACATCAAGTCTTCAAAGAATTAAAATTCAAGTTCTGCGCATCCAATGAGGAATTAGACTTGGAACTAAATGTTTATAATAGCCAATACACACTTTCCAGTAACCGCACATCAATTGTGAATAATATATTAATGTGCAGACGTAAATTAAGACTAATTTTGAACTACGGAACTTAACAACCTAACAGGTTAACAATTAAATGTACATGCTGTTGTTTGTTATAGTCTAGGCATGTGTTGTGGGCTTGTTTTAAGAATACCTCAAATCCCTGCAGCCTGCCCAGATTCATCATGTCATTGCACAGTTTTGGCACCTGAGACATCACATCTACTGCTTTCTGTTACACAGTGAAGAAATGAAATCAGTTTGACCTCTGGAAATGAATCCATGTGTTTCACGCTTAGCTTATAAAGTACTGATATCATGATTTATTTAAAATAATGAACATTTTATATAGTTATTTTAACAAACAAAATTATGATGGCAAGAATGCTAGATTAATTTCTACTTCCATATCCTGACAATCTTAGCCAGCCTTTATACTGTATTTCAAGAAGTCCTTAAAAAAGAGAAATAGTGGAAAACATGAGATACGTTGATAAGACATTATTATTAAATGGTTAAAGGGAAACACTCTCTTAGTTGTTACCTTCAGCAGTAGCTGGTATTCCTGCTGAATCCCCTGAGAGCCTATTACAGACACATTAGTATAATCTGGAGCTGATGAATCTACATGTGTATGTCTGTCTTTTCTCACTTTAAAAGTGATCTTAACAGAAGACAAAGTAAAGTGGGGTTTACCTCAAAATATGAATCATACTCTGCATGGATGTATTCAAACTTGGGTTTTTCTGGCAGTAAACCACATACATTGTCTCTCCTGCATGCGTATGAACAAAAACACTTTATGACTGATCCATGCATGGACACTCATGCAGCCTTTAAAGGGGTGCCAGAAAGTGAAGACAGGCCTCACAAAATGCCCTCACTTTACTCTCTTTTTCCTCACTCTGTTGGTCTAACTGGTCACACTGGTCCTCACAAAGATACATGTATGAATACACACACGTTTAACGACATTTAACACACACACACACACACTTACATGTTTCCTGAACAGTCCAGACAGCTTCTCATGACCTTCAAGACATTTTTCCAGTTCACCCACAAAGAAACTTCAGAAAGCAAAAGCAATTTATAACATTAATCTAATTTCAGTCATTTTCCCGGAGAAAAACATTTCTCTCAGAACAAACAATATGTTTTGTGAGAACCTGAGAGACTCACTCTTTGTGGCAGTCATAGGTCATTTGGTAAAGGTTTCTAAAGACTATCTTGTATTTTCCTTTCATGTCATCTTCTCAGTTTTTTTCAGATCAACACAGATCATTTCAACCTCATGTGAGTTACCACTCAAACACACACACAGCTAAAAGCAACAATACTTCACAATGCTTTCATAGACAGTAAGTGTTAATATTAGCACATCCAGACTAAGTAAATACTGAAACACTGATGGTCCCTTATGGCAATACAAACTAGTAATGACACAGCAGGTAATGTCATGGATATGAAGATGTAGATGCAAATGGCTTTAATCTTCAGAACGCAAACTGACAAAAATAAATGCAACACATACTGTACACACACTGTACAAATACAGTCCTGTACAAATATTTTCATTTTAAAATCATTTTTGCAAGTCTTTAATCATTGTATGATGTTATGTTGACAGGTTATTGATTATCTAATACATAGTTAATAACTAACCACAATACCTAAATCCTTCATATAGTCTTTTTCTGTCTGAATTAATTCATTGATAACAAACCTGAAGCACAGAACCATTATGAAAGATCTGCAACATTAACCATTATTTTTGTTTATGCAAATATTAGCTTTTGCGAAGATGGAGTTATTAGACAAGAAGGCACAAAACTTACCTGATCATCTCTTTACAATCACAGTGATAATCACCATGTTGGTTTAGCCCTTGACAAACCCAGCTGAGTGAAGAGTGTGTATTTCTTACATGTGTCCATGCAGTGCTTTGGCTTACTGCTCCTGCTTTGGGTTTCTGGGTGGCATGGGGCTCTGCTCTGCTGGGTTCACTGTGTTGAATCCTGGGTAGCAGCCTGGCTCCAAAATCTAGAGAAACAACAAAAACAACAGACTCTAGTCAGTCTGTTTGGAGTGACCTGACCAGATACAGCAGAAGCAACAGTCAATAACACCAGCAGCACTGCTCAAAAGTTTTAGACTGAAAACAAACTAGGGGAAAATGATTCATACACCTGCAACTTTCGACTGCACTGGAATGTGATTTTAGTATTTGTTTCAAAAGAATGAAACATGCTTGTTAACATTAGACAATAAGATTACAATACAATGGTATTGCATTTCTGTCTTTTAGTTTTTTTAACACAATTATCTGTACCAAAAAACTACTCCTAAATGTTGGCAAAGAGAAATAAACGGGACTGTTCATATTTAGAGCAGATAGTAAAGAAGAAGTAAAAAAAGTGTCCAGTATATGGAAAATTATGGGATATGGAATATTCTGTTTCAGTAGCAAATGTGTCATATCATGGAAGTAAAATGTGTTACAAATGCTGTTTAAACAAAGTTATGTGTATCATCTCTATAAACAGACCAACGCAGAATAGTTATAAATGCTTGATGAGTGACATAGTATGCAATCTCTGCTGAGTGTTACGATGGAGGCTCCCGCACCACCAGAGGGAGCCGTCACCTGAATACCGAACTACATTTCCCATAATGCCCATATTGCCCTGTCCCTCAGACTGATTGTACTCACACCTGTTCCTAATTTACTCTGTGTATTTAAACCCCAGACTCACATGTGCTCTTTGCCAAGTCTTGTTTTGCCCTGGCAACAACTCTGAGCAGTTTTAATTATTCCTGGATTTCCTGTGGTTTTGTTCTTGGACTGTTTACTCTGGATTTTTTTCCCCTGTTTGCTGCCTGCCTTGACCCTAGCCTGTTTTTCGTTTACACTTTGGCCTTGCCTTTTATTCCCTTGTTTGTTGTGTTTGACCCTGCCTGTCTGTTTTGTAATATGCTGCAAATGGATCCCCTTGTGCCACACTCATCATTACACTGAGCCCTATGACATTACACTCCCTTAACTCTGGTTCTTCTCCTCTGCTGTGTATCCCTGATAATTTTGACCATTCCAGATTGTTCTCTCTTCTTTACACACTATCTGGAAGCAAAAAGAAACAAATTTAAAATGTCATTTTAAGTCAGCAAATTTACGATGGAGATTACAATCATGTTATGTCCGTTGTCCCCTCAGATCTAAGGTCCAAAGAAACCATACTGACACCTATTGGTGCAGAAACCTTTTTGACATTGTAGTTAATAATGCTGCATTGTGTTTAAGAGCTAAAAACTTTATGCTTGCTGTATAAAATAAGCAAAGACACGGTGTAATACAGAGTAGCCAGAGCAGATCTAGAGCCCAGGCTGAGTCTGAGTTGAATATTACAACAAGAGACATTTCTGTTGCGCGCAACAACGTAATGGCCAACCAGGGGTGTTTAAATATCAGAGCAAAAGAGTTTTGTTTAGGCACACACTCACGGAGGGTTTACTCAGAGATTATATTAATAAAGGAGAGATAGCAAACTCAGCAAATCTACCATTGAAGAAATCATAACAGTCAACTTCAATCGCATAAGGAACATTAGCCAGTCAGCAATGACAATGATATCAGTGCCAGGCGTTCAGAGTTTTACAACAGTCAATTACAGTTTACATTGCACAGTTTCTTGCCACAATATAGGATTAGATTTTAATCTGCTAAAAAACTATTGGGAATACATAGAAATGTTATTAATGTCTAAAACGTGATTGTAACTTAATTGTTGAAATTACTATGCCTTCTCTTATAAAATAGCATCTTAATCATAGTAAAACCCACATACAGTTCCCAGCAAAGGTACATTTGCCACATTTATAATGTTTGGTGATTTGAGAAAATGTTTAAATATATTTTACTGGCTATGTAACATTCAGTTTCTACTTCTAAACATTTACTATTTTTTAATGTCCTAGCTTTACAATAAAGCACAAAACAACCTAAAAGGTAATCTTTGGTAGAAAAGAACTAGGTGTGAGCGACTTGAATCAGCACTGCACCAGTCAGTGTATGTAATAAAAGTACCAGGAAAGCATTTCAAAAGCAATTATTAATACAGATTAATAAAAGATCACATTAAAGTTGGCCCATCTGCTGTAGACTTTGAACTTGAGCTCACCCATACAGAATGTGTGCTATGTCAAGTCATGTCAGTCTCAAGCACTGAAATAAACATGGAAGACTAAGAGTAGCTCACTCAGAGCAGGGTACACTATGCTTATACTAGAGCAGAGATTGTCAACAGTCGTGGGCGGGGCTTGTTCCACTGTGACATCACAGTAGACAGAAATCTGTAACAGCTCTAAGACACTGTTTCAGATTTATTGGGATTATAAAAGCAGAAAGGGTGGATTTTAAGGTGGTTGTGTATACACTGCAGACACCCATTAATGTGAGATAATTTGATAATGTGAGTCAAGGATTTCAGAATATCTGCCTCAGTGATTAATTTGTGCTTATCATTTCTTGCAGGTTTATGTGGTGTTGCAAAGTTTCATATGATGCCTCCTTTTTTAGTCATGATTTCAAAAACAGATAAATTTTATTGTTGTGTTATTATTGTTTTTTATTGTTCTATATTGTCATTATTCCTAAGTAATTGTTGCAGGGCACAATAAATGTTGCTGTTACAGAGGTGGCTTCTGTGTTTATTGAACTGGCTATTCAAGTGGACAACCTCATTCGACCTTCCCTCCCGTCGACCTTCTCGCTTTGTGTCTCACCAAATACCCAGAGTACCTACTTCTGTTGAACCCATGCAGCTGGGTTTCACCCGCCTCACACCCGAGGAGCATCATCTGTGCCTGTATTGTGGTCAGGTCGGTCACATGAAATCTGCATGCCCGGTCAAACCAGTCAGTCATCTACCCCTAGCTATAAAATGATCAAACGAAATACAACACCCAATAAAATGTTATTGGCAACATCCATATGAGGCAGCAGGCCAACAGCAGCCGACTCACAGGATATGAAAAGTTTGCTTACCTAGAAAGCAGCTGCAAAATCCTCGACTTTGCGCCAACGGGGCCGTAAGCAGGAATATATAATGCATAAAATAGAGAACACAGTCTAGCCGGGTCCTAATAATAGTATATAAGCAGCAAGAGCCGCAATAAACACGATAATCCCACATATGCCCAAGCGCAGCAAAACAGCATGACTAACTGTTGACCAAATGTGCCCCAGAGGGTAAAGCAATCCGGCAGCAATGGGGAAGGCAGCGAACACAAGTCTAACGACTAAGTGAAACATAACCCCAAACGTTCAAGCGTTAGAGTTAGACGGGAGATTCTCACTCACCGAAAGCACTCTGGAGGCCAAAGATGAAACATCTAAATGGTAGAATCTGGCGAAAGTATTCTAAGAAGACAGCTAAGAAGCCAGCTGCCATACAAATATCTTGAATAGAAGCTTAGACCAAGCCCATGAAGACGCCAGGGCCCTCGTAAAATGAGCTTTGATATTAAAAGGACATTCAACCCCTTGGCTTTCATATGCCAGAGTGATAGCCTCCGCTATCCAGCCTGACAGTCTCTGCTTAGAGATGGGCTGACCTCTAGAGCATCCACCCTAGCACACGAACAGCTGGTCAGACTGCCGAAATGAAGCGGCACGATTAACGTAACCACAGACCTGTTGTCAGTGCGAATAAGAACATGACGATTCTCCAAAGTTCTCAGAGCAAGAAAAGACCGGTTTATATTCCAATTTTTCCTCCTCTGTCCAGGAGCCCGAAATGGGGCTGCCTTCGTATATTGCCCCCCAGCCTGTGGTCGACACATCCGTCGTAACCGCTCTCCGTCTGGTTATCAAACCCAGCGGAATGCCTGTATAGATCCGGGTCGCGCTACGGTTTCAGAGCTTTTAAGCAACTGTGTGTTACCGTGACACGCAGGTTGCCTCTGATCCACGCTCTCCATGGAACATGAGAATTCAGCCACAATTGCAGGGGTCGCATGAGAAGAAGATTGAGGTGGCAAACCAGTGTTGCCGCCTCCATCAAACCCAGGAGCCTCTGAAACTGCCTCAGGGCCAGCGAGTGGCCAAGACTGAACGAGCACAAAGCGCACCGAATGCTCTGTATGCGACCCTCTGACAGGCGAGCTCGCATCGCAACCGAATCTTGTGATGCGTACCCCTAGATATGTTATAGATTGGTTCGGGACCAACATGCTCTTCAGCGTGTTCACTGTACAGCCCCAGGGTACGAAGATGTTGAAGAATCAAATCTACTTGGCTGTAGAGGGGCTAGCGCCAACCCGAAGGGAAGGACTGAAAACTGATAAGCCGTGCCCTCGAAGGCAAACCTCAGTAAGCGCCTGTGATGAGGGGCTCACAGGCATTTTTTTTCTGAATGTGAAAATAGGCATCTGAATGTGAAAATAGGCATCTGTCAGATTGATCGAAGCAAACCAGTCTCCAGGATGGATTTGCACTAGAATATGCTTCAGTGTCATCATTTTGAAAGGACGCTTGTGAAGCACCCTGTTGATCGGCCTCAAATCTAAAATTGGACAAAGCCCGCCTTCCTTCTTTGGCACAACAAAATAGCAGCTGTGAAAACCACTCTCTCTCTCGTGGGAACTATTCTATTGCTCGTTTTGCAAGGAGATTGTGAATTTCTTGTCTCAGAACCGGAGCGTTCTGAACTGAGACGGACGACGAGACCACGCCATTGAATCGAGGTGGTCTGCGTCGAAACTGGAGGAATACCCTTTCTCTGTAGTGTTCACAAGCCAGTCTGAAATCCCCGGAACCGCTTTCTAAGTGCTCAGGGATTCATACGCTGATATATTCATTCACGACATAGCGCTGTCTGTTGACAGGGCAAAGCTCGCCACAGACAGAGGGGGAGGAGGAGGAAACGACTCTCTTCGTGAAGATGCTTGCATTTTTATTTTTGCAGACATAACACAAACAGCATTCAAACACAATTTTTCTTTGTCGCCCGCAACCGTCAAGCGAACGAGAGAAAACCGCCACCATTTGGCAGGAGGACCCCTGTCGAGCGACCTCGATGAATCAATCAGTAGCTCTGCTTCAGAGCTGACGCTCCCTAACCTGGGCGGGGGCTCTCCCCGGGTCCGCGGCGTTTCTTTGGCTGGTCCTTCCAGCCTTTAGCATGAGCTGCCGGCTGGGCTTTAACTGCCGCAATGTAAGATTGGACGTGCTGCTTATCTGGTCTCTGGGACGGGCGCTGAGCAGAAGAGGAGTGGGGGCGCTCCGCCGAATGCGAAGCGGAGCGTCTCGGGAGAAAGTGGCTTATGGCACGAGCATGTTTCTGAGCCTCAGTGAAGCTCTCCACGACCGACTCCACAGCATCACCAAAAAGGCCGGAGGGAGAGATCGGAGCGTTTAGAAGAGCTTTTTTGTCCGCCTCTCTCATATCTGTCAGTGTGAGCCATAGGTGGAGGTGTAAAACCACCAGAAACCCCATGCTGCAGCTGATGGCTTCGGTCTTCTTCGCAGCCATGAGAGTGAAGTCGGTAGCTGCCCTCACGTAACGGAGCGCCTCAGGGCTTGGGTCTCCGTCATCCAGTGTCTTCAAAAGTTGTGCCTGGAACACCTGAAGGATGGCCATAGTGTGCAGGGCTGAAGCCGCATCACCTGCAGAACAATACGCCTTATCAGCGAGGTGAGCCGTGGTTCTACATGGTTTAGACGGCAACGAAGGACCCGCCCCCAGAGACGCAGAGGGACAGAGATGTGCCGCAACGGCCTCCTCGATGGCGGGGAAATGCACATAACCGCGGGCCTCCGACCCCTTCGACCTGAGGGAAAATAGGTGAGCTGGAGGCGTGGACGCGCTCCGATTGGGGTGCAGACCACGCTTTGATGAGCTCGCTGTGGACATCAGGACATCAGGCAGGAAAGGAGCAGAACTCAGCGGAGCGGCCGAACGGTGGCCCACTTGGAGATACCACGAGTCCAACCTACTTCTGGCCGGCTCCTTTGGAGGACTCCAAAGGTATAAACGGTATGAATCTCCGCCCAGTCTTTCTCAGAGGCAGCCAGAGACATAGAATCCTCGTCGTACTCCACTCCGAAGGAAATAGCCCCCATCGCCGACTCAGGGGTGCAGAGGCCCTCTTCCACAAAGAGGACTGGAGAGCGGGGGGACAGCAAAGAACACCGGCTCAAATCCTGGTTGTCACCGCCCCCACGCGGGGAAGCTGACCCACCAGCGGTGCACTGGCGGCAGTGGGTGGCTGCCCACGTTTCTCTGGGCGTGCAATGGAAAGTCCTCGCAGTGCGGGGCCTGGATTGTACCTGGATAGCGCCGCTTCAGCGTGAGCGAGGCCCAGGCAGGTGATGCAGTACTCGTGTAAGTCCGGCGGGTCGACTGGTCCCGCGCAGAGAAAACAAGATGATGCCATTGCTGGAACGCAGCGAGGAATCTTTGGTCCAAGATCGTCTGTCAGCATTGGTCACAGCAGGCGATTCGTTACTCAATAAGTGAAGGAGAAAGATTCTGAGGTAATGTCGTTATGCAGCGCATTATATACACTGTCAGTATTTGCATGCATATGCAGACGACATTGGACAGTTTTTTTTACAGAAGGAACCCTCGCCCGAATATTAGTCAGTTCACTGCCAGACTCCATTTCCCATGAGCCTCATTCCTGGGACTATTTACCTCTTCGCCTGTTTCTCATTATCCTCACTATATAAACCTCACTCGAACTCTAGGTTATTGCAAAGTCTTGATTTGCCACGGTGATGTTTACTGCGCGGTTTCCCTTGAATTTCTGTTTACTTGTTTTTGGATTGTTTATCGTTTTTGACTGTTTTGCTGCCTGCCCTGGTGAACATTTCTGTTCTGTGGAGTTCTGATTTCTTGAATTTACCTTGAAGTTGTTCTGAAGTCGGTTATCTGAATTTATTTAGATAATGGTGCATAAACTCTGTTGTATTCTATGATGACCTGCATAAATGAAAATCACAGATTTTTCTGTACAATGTTTTGATCATATTAAAGACCAAACAAATACGTTCATAAAACAAGTAAAAAAATAATTTTTTATTGTATTTTTAAAAATATTTATTAATGTACAGATATTTAGTGTTGCATTTTAAAACCATTTAATCTAATATTGTACATATTAATACAAAAAGTATTCTTTGCATTTGAATATTTTAAGTTATTGCGTCTTTCTCTGCCTTTCGTATATTTAATGCAAAAACCCTGAATTTAAGCAGAAAAAATATGCTGTCATGCTTTTTTCTGGATTCTTACTAGATTCTCTTACTAGATTTTACAGTTCACGTTTATGCTTAAACATCTTAGCTGCATAGCTGTGTTACGTACCGTTACGTACGTACCTTGCGTAAGTTTGTGTGTGTTAGTCTGTTGTGTGTTTCAGATCCCATTGGCCCACCAATCTGTCACTCTTCGCCCTGGAGAATGACGCCCCGGTTCTCGTTATCCAATCATCTCACATCACTTAGTTTAAAACTCCGTTATTGTCCCGCGAGTTCCAGCTTTTCGCTCACCTTGGATGTTGTTTTTTGCTCGTTATTTTAATTCGCTCGTTTTGTGATTTGTACAGTATATGTCAGAGTGTAAATACATCGTTGTCCTTTTGTCAATACAGTATTTGTGCAGTCGTTTCGTTTTACTGTTCCGTCTTTGTTATTCTCTAGGGTGGGAAGGCGTGAGCAGGTAAGTAGGTCGCGCTACATACATTGTGCAACACGTAGGAAAATCTGGATGTATTACCCCTAGACCACCTAACATTAAAATCTAAGGGACGTAACAGCTGTTATAGTTATTGTTATTTGTTTTTTTTATCGGAAATGTGTTCAGGCTTTATACCCTTACATCACATCTGTTGTCATACATTTTAGATATTTCCTCAATGTTTAAATAAACTACTTACACAACTGTGCTGTCCAAGTGAATATACTCTATATACAGATAGTCGGTTCTCAAAAAGCTGCACTTACTGGGTCCAGACCCTAAAAAGGCCATAGCCCTGTTGTAATTGTTAGTATTTCCTCCTCTTACTGGGAGTCTATGGCAGCCACATGAATGGTTTGCAGGTAAGTTCAAATTTGGCACAGTGTTTGATAGGGGTGTGAATGGTCATCAGTTGGGATCTCAAACTCTATAGCATCACTATCAGTTCAGAGTTCATAAGCCCTGTATATAACAATACTGAGAAAATTTTGTTTTGCAAACAAAAATAAAATACACAGCAAAGGATATAATAGCAAAAATGAATAACTGCTGTAAAAGCCTCTGACACATATAGTTATACAAGTGGATCGCAGGTATGTTTCCTTTTTTTAGCAACTTAATGCTGGTATTACACAGTGAAAATGACTAATGCTGGTGAAAAAAACCTGTTGCAGAGATGAGGAAGGATCAAAATTAAGTTTCTTTTCACAGCGGTCATTATTTTTTGTATTTTTATACTTCTTGATTGTAAAACTTGTTTGCAAAACCTTTTCTTAACTAATAATTGCAGTTTTTGTTTTCTTACAGTTCTTAAATTCCATTATCTCTCAAGTTTTGGATAATGACTTTAAAACAAACATTTATGTTTTAAAGGGAAAGCATATATATCTTGTAAATGGCCACAATTAAATTTAACTAATTCATTTTAGTTACATTTTTAGTTAAAAATGAGCTTTTAGTACAAATTTAACAGTAAAAATATTTCAATTAGTTCAAATAGTTTTGGTGGAGTAAAGCATGTCACCACACAGCACATGTACCTCTTTAAAAAACTGTTCCTCAACTTGAGATTAAACCCTTGGATTTAAACGTGTTTAAGGAGGGCTGTTAATGCAGAGGTGGCACTTTGAGTAAACGCACCTTGATGATCTTTAAGATACCAAACCTGATGTAACTTCAGACTGATTATGAGCAGCTACTTTGAATATGAATTTGAGTTAGTATGCGGTCTAATGACAATATGTGAATTAGTTTACCACAGATAAATTTACAGAAATCAATCAAAATTTTAGCTTCTCAAAATGAAAGTTTTTAACAACTCAACAGACATTTTTTTTTCATACTAATGACACGTAAAAAAAAAAGTTTCTGGAAAATGCCCTTGCAGATAAATTTGAAGCTAAACAATAATAGGTGTTTTTATTCAGGACTGTTTATTTTCTCAGCAAGTAACATTAAATGTACATTCAATGTACGAATACCTAAAAAGGTTCTGCAGTTAAAGGCATTGTAATACCTCTGAAAATATTCTTACAAAAATGCAGGCAATACAGACAGTACTGCCTTACAGACAGTCAGGACCGGACAGTCAATGAGTTCAGAGCCAAATATCCACCACTCAGATCTTTATCAATACACTGTCAGCACATTCCAAAGGGATGCAAAACACATTACAGGAATACATAAGACAGAGTGTGATGGACAGCATAACAGTGACTGATTATGGAGCATCGAGCTGCTCTAACAGAGTCCGTCTTCTCTTCTCCAGCTCTCCTTCACTGAGTTCACTGCCAGATGTGTCCCATCCTCCCTTAGAGACAAAGTCACATATGATTTGATTACTAGAGAATATGAACTGAATAAAGTTAAAATCAGCTTTGTGTCAGGGTTTTGATCACCCTGAAAAATTTTTATTTTTGATGACCAGGTGACTATACATCATCACCTAATTACAAGACCAATAAAATACTAGATAATGAAATCCAAAAAAGAGATGTGAAACTAGCAGAGCTACGTTGGAAATCAACAGTCAATTAGTAATTAGGGATAATTTACGGTTAACTAGTTATCACCCGGAAGAGGTTTATTTCTGAAATATTGACTGACTTTACGTTATCCTGTTTATTACATGGCTACCAAACAGTAATTGGACAAAACATTTGATAAGAAATAGAATTAGTTATTGTTTTATTACACAAAACATTTTGTCAGCACCAGCAAAGTAGCCGATGAGTGGTCTAATATCACAAAGATATTAGACCAATCTAATTTCCAAAGGTGTTGTTATTATTGAGGAACACTGACCAATCAGAGTAGAGTGTTTTAAAGAACCATGATCTGTCATAATACAGTTTATCTGTGTTTTACGGCTAAATAGACAGTGTAATAATACTTGGGTTATGTGTAATTACCTCCTCTTTTGTGCTTTTTCTTTTCGGAGATTTCACTTTGGATTCCCCGCGGGTCTTCCCTCTGGATTTGTCGTTTTCTTTATCCTTCTCTTTTTCTCGTCCCTTACGCTCTTTTTCTCCATCAGACTCTGGAGAGGCCTGGAGAATGAATAAGTGCTTAAGTTCATAGAATGCATAACAACAATGCTAATTTGGTTCCTGAAGTACTGAACATTTTTGTAATGTCATACCCATATCATCCATATGACCATACCCCTCAATAGACAGGTCTTTCATGTTTGTGCTCAATATGGGCCGTTACAAAAATGCGGAAACTATTTTCTTTAATAAATTAATACCACAGCAGTATAATGATCAGAGCTGATTATGTCGATTTACTTAAAATTGAGTGGGAAAAGAAAATATGTCTGGCTTGAATTAAAATGACAGAGTTGCACCCTGCAGCATAATGACGCAAATATCCCAGCTATGACAAACCAAACAATGCGAGCTACATGTGACTATTAAAATGCTCCTATCCCAATTTAATCACACATGAATAAACTGACAGTTTTCATTTATGCTTTCACAGTTTTGCTCAGTTTCTCTATTTGAGAATAAGTTTATTTCAAATAATATACACTTTCATTGAGTTTATTGTTTACTGTTTATTTTTGTTCATTAGGTTTGCGTTCATTTTTATTGCCACAAAATAAATCCCATAAATGACAATGGGCTGAACAAAACTCTTCTAATGTGAGGTGCCCTCTGGTTTGCTGTACTTACTGATTTGTGGCGTCTTTTCTTTCCCTTCTTCTTGTGCTTCTTAGACTTCTTGTAACTTCTCTCTGTAAAGATCAACAGTAAAACACATGATCAGTCCTCATTAAGAGCCTCTCATTGGTGTTAAACAGCATGATTTTGATATTGACCAAGAATAATTTTGGTGCTAGAAAGTTCCAATGGAACACTCATAAATTTTACCTTCACAAATGCAAATACACCAACTGTAAGCCTCTCTTCACAATATTTATAAAAGAAATGGAACATATCAGGACCTTTGGCCATTCTGGGAGTAGCCCCCAGGCACTAATAATGTGAAGGGGGTATGTGCTTCTGACAGTGTTTTGCCAAAGAGGAGGGGTTAAGTTTGAATGTTGTTTACAAACAGTAACTGAAATTACTGCGTAGTGCACCTTTAAGTGATGCTTCCTGATTAAGAAACAACACTGACCAGATTCCCCAGATGACGAGTGCTCAGATGGCGATTTAGATGTTGAGCGTTTCTTCTTTTTTGAGTGGTACTCTTCATCCTCAGACTCTGAACCCTTCAAGCAACAAAGACAGGACACAAATTAGGTTTATGTGGGCGTGTGTGTGAAGTAAATAAAGAGAATGCCAATCTGTACTCACTGATCGAGATCTGGAGCGTTTTCTGTGGTGTTTCTTGGATTTCTTTGAGTGTTTTTTAGTTTTAGAGTGATGATGTTGACACTCATGCTGTGTAGAGAGATCAGACACATTGTTTTAGGATCTAGCTGAGTTGAGAAATGTGTGCCTGTAAGCATTTAATCACATATTTTGGTAAAGAGCAGCTAGAGAGCTTTATAGGGAACGGCAGTGTTGTCTGCACTACTATTCAGCTTCAGGGTATACTCACACTAGGCACTCTGAACCGCGCCCAGGCACGTTTGGCCTTAAAGTCTGATTCATTTGACCAGTGTGATCACTACGAACCATGCTCTGGCTAACTTTAAGAGGTGGGCCGGAGCACAGTTCGATTGGGCTTGGGCACGGTTTGCATGTAGTTATTGTGCCAAACCACAGAACAGCTACTCATCATTACAACAAAAAAAAACACCTATTACTGCTTGGATAGTACACTTTTTAATTAATTTAATCTGAATATATTTAGGTTTATAATGGGTCTGATTCTCACCTTATTGATGAACGGTAACTATAGTTTGCAAGTAAAGCTGCAAATTCCTACATCTAGCTATCAGCTAGATACGTAGGATACGTCAGCTATCTCCTTAATCTTATGATATGTACTGTACAATTAAGTGAAAAATCGCTATGCGGCATAAATAATAAATCTATTAGGTAGTGTATAGCAAAAGTGCTTTCTTTCATCTGAAAATTTGCATCGTGAATGATTTAAGCGTGTTCCGGCTTGGAACTTTAAGTGCCAAGTGTAAGTGCAGGACAGTGGGGAAGTGGGGAGAGGAGACAATCACACTGGGGCTTGGTACAAGGCAACTGTGTCTAGTATAAGAACAACTTCATTTGGTCATGTTTACAATACTGCACACAACAAACAATGTGAACCATCATGGTCTATTTGCAAATTATCTGAGCAGATTCTTTATCCAGTCATGGATGAAGGTTTAATGGTTTAATTGGTCTTGAACTTGTCTGAATCAGACTCACTCAGAGTGGTTGTTGGTAACTGAAGTACAATTTATTTTACATACATTTTACTAACATGTAACATTTTGAATAGTTACATCCTATTCAAATAAATTGTAAACATTTGCTTGTTGGTATTCATGTTTGCATTATTGGTATCAGTTACAAAAAAACACCCTGTTATTCTCACCCTAATTGTAAAGAGTTTGGTTTGGAGAACTGTTGGTTACAAGGGAACAAATGTAAAAAGTTTACATTCAATTAAATAAAGGGCAATCCTATCTATTAGTATTATCTGCTACACAGTCTGCAACCGTTTTACACACTAGCTTATTTCGAAATGGGGATGCATAAAATCTCTCTGTGAATCTCTAACTATTGCAATAGATTGTGACAGATCATGAGCATGGACAACAGTGCTTTTAAATAACCATACATATCCAGCAATTTGGGGGAAAAATAAATAAGCTGCCTTCTGAATATTTTGAACCTGAATTATTTTAAGCCATTGCACCCCTAGTCGTTTGTTTAGTCTGAAGCCCTGTAAGTAACTCATCATACCTCTAAAACATGCATGAAGTCTTTGAATATCCTCTTCCTCTCAGATTCCAGTGTGATGTCCTCAAAGGCAGGCTCTTTCAGAAATCGCTCTCGTACCTGTCACACATACAGACACAACCATCTGACAGAACATCCTGGACACGATATTAAAACCTTGGGAGAGGAAATTATGTGATGACTTGTTATTGTTGTTGAAATTTAGTGTAACAGTGTCATACTCCTTCCCATGTGGCTTCTGGCTCCAGAGGAGGTGTGGCCTGTTTAAGCATGCTCTTAAACGCTGCTTCCTTCCTCTTCATCTTTCTTGCCTCCTCTTTCTCTCTCTCCCTCTCACGTGCTTCTGCCTTCTCCAATAACTATCACATGCAAATGAAGAGAGATATTTAAAAACCTAGGAAGCTGCATTGCTGTCTACACAGGCAACTACTTTCTAGGCAGCATCCTAACCATCACTGAACCTCATAACGGACTGTTTTTAAGTGTTTTGAACATAACACAAACAGAGCTCTGTACTGGAGATTCAAATTACAGTTAATTTCAATAGTTTATACATGACATGCTGCTAAGCTAAACACTATACTCCAAGCAAAAGAAATTCATAGCACACAAAATATACTCCTCTCAATCTTAAGGTTTTCAATAACATCATGGAACATTGTAGTGAAGCAGTAATTTTCCACTGTCTTTGCTTGTTAAAACACTAACTGAATTTGTGCTCATCAGACAAAGTTAAATTAAGCACTGAGAGCACAACTATGTTTATTACCTGCTAAACTGTTGATTTAAATCTACTATTGATTTGTCTTTTGCCTGTCTGTATGTACTTTTTGGCTAATATAGGTGTTACATTTAAAACGAAGTTGACTAACTTTGAGTCCGATATTTCCTAACAGAGAAAAATAATCTAGTAAAAAGTGAATTAGATCTAAAATATTGTAGCTGTTAGATCTAAAAATAGCTGCTTCATAATGCTACCTACTGTCTAAAACAGGTTAGAAGGCTACAATGATTTTAAATGTTATCTATGTATGCATCTTTTGCTAGATTTTGGAACAAAGCCAATATAGAACAATAAAAAAGACATTTTTTGGGCAGTTAAATCATAAAGCTTACACTGTTGAAGGCCAGTTTAATGTTTCCTGCGTCTAGTGTGGTAGCACGTTTATCAGAGCTGATCACTGAGCCAAACTCCTCAAAGCCTGTGTTGATCTCCACCAAAAAGCCTTTATCCTGCAGACATGCACAAACATACTTGATCAAGATCTTTAGCACAAATCTGATCAACACTGATCTTAACACTTATTCACTCACCTTCAGGATGTCTTTAATGATTCTCTTTTCATCATGGTAACGAGCTTTCAGATCCTCCACATAAAATTTGAATAAGTCCAGAGGGGTGGAGCCTTAAAAGATAAACCATAGTATTAGTGACACACCAAAGCAAAATTCTCGCTTGAAACTAAACCAAATCTCTGCACATACTGGGCGAAAAATAAAATGACAGGTCTGTGCAATTAAAAGAATATTATACACAAAACATTATAACCTATAATCCATAGACAGCAAATTTTCATTTTGAGGTATTTTGAACTATCCCCTTATGTATACATAATTGCATTGATAATTACTGTCAATACTATTTTCACATTTCCTAAAGAAAATGTGAGCAGTGTGTACCCATGCAAAACTCACCATCTTGTTGCTAGAGTGTTATGCTGGTTGCTAATGTGTTTGAAATGTTTAATTCATTGTTATTCAGCTTCTAAGGAGCATTGCTAGATGGCTGATAGCATGATCTGTATGTCTACTGGTCAAAAGGGTCCACCAACTAAGTTTCTTATAGATATTCCTGTGATGTCATAGACATGGCATGGGTCCTTCTGTTAATGTATGTCTATGGGACTGTTTCACTAGTATTATCCATCAATACAAAATTGTAGAGTTGGAAAAGTAATTGTAAACCTCTCCTAAACAAGGCACATGATTTGAGAATCATTCATATCAATAAGGTATAGATTATAGCTCAGGCTAAAGGGTTTGTTGAAATTCTAACCTCTAATCCAATCAGTTTTTAGAGGTACAATTGTTTTAAACTGACATGAGTTATGTGGAATTCACAGTACAAAAGAGACATGGTTTGAAATTAGGACAAGATACTTTTTAATGTATTATATATCAGCATCAAAGGCTATCTCTGTGTGTGTGTGTGTGTGTGTGTGTGTGTGTGTGTGTGTGTGTGAGAGAGAGTATGAGAGAGAGAATGTATGACCTGGCTGGCCTAACATGTTATTGAAGCGAATATCAGCACTGACGGTTGGGTACATCTCCATCCAGGCAGACATGGAATGCAGCTGGCCATGATCATGAAGCTCATCAAGAAATTTCTGAAAAACACATATCATCAAAACGCATGCAACGGTACTTTCCACAGATTCTGTACAGTGTCCGTTCGGCATTTTGCACTCAAATCTTAAAAAACTGCCATTATTTAGACCATGATCAATTTGAATTAAGAAATAATGTCATAAAATGCTGCATATTTGTCACATGCATTTAAATCCAAAAATAATTGAGGACAAAGCCTGTTTCAATTCTGATGTAAAAGTGGCACATTCCCTGCTGTCACTTGGAGGCACTAAGACTGTGACAATAGCTACATCGTGATCAAACCACAACACCAAACATATTTTCCAAGTTTGATGTATATCACTCAATGCATGCAGAACATAGTAGACACTTCCTGTTTGTCTTTTTGCCATAAATTTACTGCCATAACAATACCTTTCAAGAACAACAATCGATTCACAATTTAGCATCTTCAGTGTCTCCTTTAAATGCTGTTGTAACAAACACTTCCTGTTGCCAGTTGACTGACTCACGAATAGTCATATTAATGTCATTAGCCCACCATACCAAACATATTTCCCAAGTTTGATGTAAATCAATCAAATCATGCTGCAGATATTATAGACTTTGTTCCCCATTTTTCTGCCTTGCCATGGCAACATTTGCTTTTGCATCTTCAGTGTCTTGGCATAATGTTCACCAAGTTTGGTGCCAAATCACTTGAAATCCCTATGAGAAGTATTTAAAAGTTCATGTCATGGACTTTTAGAAAATCCAAAATGGCCAACTTCCTGTTGGGTGGAGCTATTTTGTGTCAGTGAGAAAGTTGTTGGGATCGACAAGACCAATACACAAAGACACAGAAAAATTTCGTACATATCTGTGCATGTATTGAACCACTCATCTCCAACATCCCAAAAAGTTGTCATTAGAAAAAGATAAATTGTATAGAGACAATTACAATTTTTAAAATACCCTATTTAAAAAATAGCCTGAAGCTCAGTGATGCTTCAGCATTCGGGTCTCTCCACAGACACTGACCTGCGGCACCTCATCTGTCATTACAACCATCAGCCGATATTCCAGCATCAAGTTTCAGTTAATCAAGCTAAGAGCTTTTGATATTAACAGGGATAAGCACGTGTTAGTGGATAAAACCAGACTAAGTCCCATGTGTGTGTCAGTCACCTGGAAGGCTTCTCTGTTCTTGCGCTGTCTGCGTCTCTCTCTCAGTAAAGCTTTCTGCTTCTCATCTTCCTCCTCTTTCTCAAGAGCACGAATGTGTTCCTCAAAACAGATCAGGGCATCTTCCTTATCCATGTCTAACACACAAACACACACACACACACACACACACACACACAAAGGGGAAGATAAAAGCTATCACTATATCAAACAGCCAGATTCACTTGTGTGTGGGTAAAAGCATGATCATCAGGGTACTGCAGTCCTGTGTTTGTGTGTCCATACTCTGTAGCTCCTCATCCTCAGCAAAAGTGGGGTTGTCCAGCAGGTACTGCTGGGCCTCAGACCAGGTGGTTCTGTATGTGACATTGGCCATGTTATCTAAAATGTTCTTAAGTGCCTCCCAGTTCCTTTTCCTCAGCTGCTTGGCTTGCTCCTGAAAAAGAAAGCATTGAAAGCATCAAGTCAAGAAAAAAAGTTGAAAAAATAAATTAACCGTTATCGAAATGACATTTATACACAATAGTGACCTACAATTTGACCAATAATTTTAGTTAACAATTATTATGATATTACTAATTACTGAAATGATGATTATTAATTATAGTTATCAGTCTTTCCATTATAGTTTTAAACTTTAAATTTAATAAAAATTAACGCACAAGCATCATCCCAAACTGTAACAACTTTAATTACACTTAACTGTATGTTATTGAAATGAAGAAACGAAATAGCAGGTGTGTTAATATTAATGTAAATATGTATGCAAGCGCTGTGATAACCAGGACCATCCAGTCAAACCTTCTCTTTCTTGGCCAGATAAAAAAGGACATCCTCGTAGATCTCCAGCCTGTCTCTCTCTGGAACACATGACCAGACCTCCAGATCAGCAAACATCTGCTCCGCTTTCCTGTACAACACACAAATTCAAATACACAATGACTTACAAGGTCTGAGAACTGAGAAATGTCTGACTGAAATATGATGTAATGCTACACTTCACCAATCAGTCAGAAGGGGGCAGTGATATTACAGCAGATTAGCACCAGGTAACTTAATTTATTAAAAAGACATCACTGAGAACTAAAATGCATCACTGAGACCTTGTGCAGAATCACAAAAACAACATGCTTTTTAAAACCGGATTACAGGTGTAATTTACACCAGTAACAACATACTTTAATTTAGTGACATCATCAAAACCTCCCTACATGACAATGCTGACGTAATTTTAATCTCTAAAAAACTGGGACAAGTTCAAATACTTTGAATCAATGACAGATCAACAGAACAGCCAGAACACTGCAGTCATTAACCTGCTTTAAAGACATCCTACATCTGAATATTTTCTGAAGAAATGATCCCCTATGTCGTGCTCCATCATTCTATGGATTTGTGGGTGGACATTGCTATTCAGTTGTGATGTATGATATTTTGTTATTGTAAAAGCAAAGTGTACAAACTGTACAGTTTTAGATATATTAGTCATTAATGTTCATAGCACAAACAGTGTGAAAAAGTTTAATTAAATCCTTTTTAAACAGACCTAGGTGGTATGACATTTTTTTCAAATGCCATGAGTACAAAATATGAGTCTATTTCCAAATTCTTTAAGTGAGCAGTGGGGAAATTATTGGAGTTTTAACTGGTTTTAATGGTTGTGATGTCATACACTCACTTGTATCTTGTGGTTGAGGTCATCTTCTCATGGTTCTCAAGGAAGCGCTGGAAGGTCTCTTTAGACTCCTTGTACTTGATTCTGGCTTCTTCTTTCTCCTCTTTCTCTGTCTGGACTTTATAGGCGTTAAATGCCTGTTTCTTTTCACTCAACTTGGGTAAAGCACTTTAGATGCAGACACACAAAGGAGGTGGTGAGAGCAGATTGTCAGGGATACATTTAACTGTAGGAATTAGATACTATTAAATGTCAACAATACCTGTAACGAGGGTCGTTAATTATGAGCTTCATCGCCTGCTCCCATGATGCATTAGAGGAGACCCCCTAAAGTTACATGAAGGAACAGAAAGAGTAAAAGTTAGTTTTCCTGAAACAATGACCCTTAAAGATATGTCCAGACTAAGTAAGCTTGCCATTGTGCACAGGGGCTACACAATATGGAAGAAAAATAGACTACACACAACTTTTTGAAGTATTAAAATTAGGGCTGCCCCAACTAAGGATTTTCCTAGTTGACTGGTAGTCGTTCATTTAAGCCACTGGTCAAATAGTTGCACGTTTATGATATTAATTTAATTACGTGATTATGTACTGGGGAGGGGGCTATTAGATAATGGTTTGGGTTTCAGCGATGAGAAAGAATGTAGAACAATGTTAGAAATGTTTCATATAACATCAATCTACAACACTGATGTATTTTCAATAATGTAGACAACTTCCTAACTCACAACTTATTTTTTCCTGCGTTCTCAGCCTTACATAAGAAAGGAACACTGGACATTCTGAAATGCTTAACATCAAATTCTGGGCTCCTCTGCTTTTCTGTACAAAGTACACTTTATTAATAAGGCATATCCCTAACCTTGTCATTTGGTCTTAATGAATTAAGTCACATTAAGCTTGAAGAACAAGAGTTTGTCTGCAGTGTCAGGGAGAAATGAGATCTGTGTCCCGCTCACAATGAAGCATGTGCACCGCCTTTGAAAAGATGTGCACTGATGTTGTGGATGTGGAAGGGCAGGTGCTTAGCATATCTGGCAGGCTCTGAAGAGAAGTCTGCAGTTTCTGCACAAATAGTCTGTATTGTTTACCTATGTAAGTTGTCAACAGAACTGAGCCTAATGAAATGCATTAGGAATTTTTTTGTGATTTACCCATTATTGGATTGTGGCAACCCAACCAGCCAAGTACGCCTAAACCTATATCATATTTATGGCTGAGAAATCAAAGAGAGAGAGAGAGAGAGAGAGAGAGAGAAAGAAAGAAAGAAAGAAAGAGAAAAAGAGAGGTTGTCAGGATTCTGTGAACCGTGTGATTCCACTGTTTTCTGTTTCACTCACTCCAGTCTAATCATACACACACACACCAATTAAACAGCCACAGCTCTCACAAGAGCACTTTGTGTGCCAAATTAAAACACTAAATTTAGAAAGACCCTGCTGGAATAGCAACATCTCCCTCCATCAGTGTGGAAGAGACAGAACTGGAGAGAGACAGTGAGAGAGACTGATTTACCTTTTCTTTCAGGAGCTCTTTAAAGGCCTGCTTTGCCTCATCTTTTGTGTTCCACTTGTAAACTTTTTTCATTAGCTCAGGTCTCTCCTCCTTAGATGCGTCATTACTGTCAAAATTGAACTCATTATAAAACAATTACTGAATATTAATTTGTGATTTGAATAAAAATCAAAATGTGTTTGTTAAACTATACTGAAACTACATTTGCAATGCATGAACTTTTGTGATGACACTGTCAAATCACATTTATTGGTCTAGGTTTTTTAACAATAAAGTTTAAAAGTAGCTTTACAGAAAAATCATAGTGTAGTGCATAAATAATGAACTAATAATGAAATGTATCAGGAGAATAACAAAGGACAAAGGCTGTCTGGAGCTGCATTTAATTTACAAAACCAATGCAGCATCAGAACTGTCTAATGTAAAGTGACAGTAAAAGTGAAACTGACTACTCAGTTTAGTAACATTTTATTTGTCAAGATTTGATTGAATCATGAAATGTGAAACAATATTATGTTGTTAGTTAACTGCCTGTTAATTAAGTTAACTGCCTAACTACTTTTCTTTTTATTGTTAAACATATTGTCTGTATATCATCAGATACATTTACTATGATGATCATAATAAATGTTTTACATGAAGTCTCCGTTAATAACGTTTTGCCCAAACTTATAGACCAATATTTTATAGAGATTTGGCCCAAAGTGTCCACCTAGCAAAACACCCTATTATCCACATACTAATGACCTGTCAAGCACTCAAAGCAACTTTGCATTGTACATTCTGGAAAGCCACACAAACTAACTTTAGAAAATGTGAAAATCCACATGGTTAACATTATTGTCCTTAACACAGATTGGTCTATGTTAGCAGAAAAGGTTGAAAGTGAAATAATTACATTGAATAAAGGATTAAGAAAACATTGTTAGATTAATGTGTACTTATTATTTAAGCCAGTGTTATTTAAACAAAAAACAGGCTCAATTTAGATCTTATATCTAGATGTAATGCCTCTTCACTGTATAAATCATCAGCATCTGGACAATGTGGCAGAGATCTGAGCAGAGATCTAGAACATTTGATTCAGACAAGCACACATGGGGCTTACAGAACAGGCCATGTGAGGGTTTGTAAATTATGTTGTTTTGGTGTACAGACGTGTTGTACGTGTTCCATTACCTGGGTTGTGTCTCTACGCTGGCTGTTTCCTCTGAGGAGTTTACAGTGGCATCACTGCTAACTTCAGCATCCTGTGCAGGCACGTGAGGCGGCTGCTCTTCTGTGGTGCCTATCACCATGGTAGCCTCTGTCTCAGCAACTGCAGCCATGGCAACAGAAGACTCACTCTGAGACGTAAGAGCAGGGGTGGTGCCAGGAGCCACAATGTCAGCCGTCCTTTAACGGGCACACGCACGCACGCGACACACACGCACGCACGCGACACACACCGCACGCACGCGACACACACCGCACGCACGCGACACACACCGCACGCACGCGACACACACCGCACGCACGCGACACACACCGCACGCACGCGACACACAGAACTGGATCTTTAAACTTTAAAAAGGTGTACAGAAATATTTTGTGTGTATAAAACCAAGATGTACAAATTACAGCAGGTGCAAACCAGATGCAGTGCTTAGAGCCACAGCTAGGAAATTTAGGGCCTGCTTTAAACATGTAAAAATGTAGGCCCCAATTGCCCATATTTTATACAATATAGTACCACATCAATATTAGATTATAGGTCATACTACATGACGCGTGCCACTTATACTGCAGGTTCAGCTTTCAAATAACACTTTGAGGCAACTTTTCACTGAGGTGAAATGAGTTTACCCTTTTTATTTCCTTTTTGTGGATGTAAAATCATTTGAATTAAAATAAAATAAAAACTTTTAATTAATTGAAAATAATTTACTGAAAAAACCTGATTTATTTAACCCTGGTTTATCAATCATGCTGATTATTAAAATTTTAAATTGTATGTTTTGTCATCTGAGCTGAGAAATTTAAAGAATTAGATTTGTATTTTATAAAATACAAATAAAATAGAATAAAATAAAATATCTACAGGTGACCATGGTAATAAACCTAACTCTAATAAACATCTGGTGTATTAATATTTTAAAGAGAAACATGAGACTCACCCATTCTCCTCTGCTTTTATCATCGCTGAAGAAAAATGAAAAAAAGGTTAGTGAACATTGATCTTCACATGAAACTGAGGTCATTTGTACAGCATAATGCTAGAAATTGTATTTGATTTCCATGCACTAACCCTCTAGATCCTCCAGTTCTTTGGGTTTAGTCCAGCGAGACTCTTTGGTCTGTGAGTTGTAATAGTAGGGCTTTCCTGTGTCAGATTTATACTCCTTCCAAGGGCACTTGGACAACATTTGCTGCAAAACATGAATCTCTCTCAAGTTTGCTTGATTTTACATAAATGTAAAAATGTAAAAAACCCAGATTTTTTTTTATTATATACTAAAATAAAAAATACTGAAGAGTATTTACATACACTGAAAATATATAACAAACACAGAATTAACTAACATTAAAACAGTATTATTATTATTATGAAATAAGCTCATTTTGTTAGCATTAAAGCTACAAAACAGAGCTTCACCTATAAAAACACAATTACAATTACTTTAGTTTCCTAATGTGAATGGCAAGTTTAAATTCTAAGCAACTGCTTTAAGAACAAGCTACAAACACAAGCATCTTCAGCACCAACACACGCAATATAGTAGCTGGGTCTTCTTTCTTTATATGGACATAACAATCACACAGACAAATTACATCAAACTGACATTTACCACAAAATCAGACCCAACACGTCAAATAATAAATCATTATTATAAACTTAAATAAAAATCAAGATGTGGTATTTGCTCAATACATGTTCATGTTTAACCATCAAAAAAGTTACATATTACAGCTTTGAGCTACATTCTGAAATGTTCTAAAACGGAAACGTCCTTAAAACAAAAACTGCACTGAAACTAATAATCTAAAGTGATATTTTAAACACTGGCTAACTAAAACTCGTCAAGAATCAATAAAAAATGTTGAAAGGTGGATGTTAATTGTGGCACATTAAACTGAGAAAAGCTGGTTTGTGTGTGTTAAATAATATGGCCATCATCCAGAGCATGACCTCCTGACTGAATTGGCAATGAACAGTAATTGGCAGATGTATGTGTGTGTGTAAGAAAAACGGCTTTGTAAGCGTCTCTTTACCTCTGCAGGCGATTTGAGCTCATCAGGTTTCTCCCAAGTGGATTGTTTGGTCTCAGTGTTGTAGTAATATGTTTTTCCATCCAGTGATTTGTGCTCCGTCCACACTGACTTCTGCATTACAAAATATGAACACTATTACAATCACCAGTCACACCCTCTGTACAGCCTCATGTACAGTCTCAAGTACATGAAAGCAAAAACCTCCTCATCACAAGCGTTTCAAAACTATAATTATTCTATTCATTACCTGTCACTTGCACTGAAATGTAAAATTTTTACCTTAAGTTGTACAGTTCTGCGAGTCAAGACGTATAACTTCTGGGAAAATATGGCCAGATTGTTGTTACTATAATTTTTTTTTTAGTTTTTGACCAGTAAAGATTTTTTCACTACTGTTTTTTACTATAGAACATTGTTATCCAAGTCAATATTCTTATACATACAGTGGCCCTAAAAAGTATTTAGACATTTAAGCCACACTTAGGTTTAAATATCACTGCATTATGTAACAATATCAAACAAAGCAAAGCGAAGCGAGGGGATGAACTGACTTTTTACAACTACTAATAATCATCTTGACACCAGCTGCACAGAGGTCATTGAAATTATGTCTGAGAAAAGCCCTAACATGTTTGCAGATGACACTTGATATTGAAGTGCGTTATTGATAATTGATATTATAAAGTGTCTAAACTTTTGGGCCGCCTTTACATTAATGTTGTAAAGTACAGTAATATGTTATCAGGACCGTAAAATAATATTTGACAACTATTTCATGATTGTTACCTTTTTTGGTTGTTCATCAGGTGAAGACTCAGTTGATGTGGTGCTCTGGGAGGAAACCAATAATTGTATTTACAAGAAAAAAAATCTGAACTAATTCAAGACAGGTTCATTTAAATCATTACTTAAATGCTAATCGTTATTGAGCAAAAATAACAATAGCATTGGAAGGTCTTTTGTTCTTACTGTAGTTCCCGGAGCAGCTGGAGCTGAAACAGTATAAAACATTGATTACATTTAGAAATAAATCCACAATTTGAATATGGCTTAACATAATTCATCTCTCACCTGCAGACTCCACTGGACTCACACCAGGCTATAACAGACAGAAATAAGCACATTTTGGTTTATGTTTTAAAGTTATCTTTATCTTTTAGATCCACTCCAAGCTTTATGTTATTCATGAAAGCCCTGTCTGTTATTTACTGGGATTAAATTAGCCAATGATATCAGAGTTAACTTCATTAGTAGTATCAGCAGGAAGAAATGACAGACAGGGTTGTTTGATAGACAGCTCCTGTACTTTCACCTGCTTTCTGCATCCAACAGTTTAATCTACAGTTCAAACCTGAAACTAATTATTGCTGATGCTATCAATATTTAATACGCCTAACAAACAACAGGCTGCTTAATATAGTTAATTAAATGAAAGCAGATCTCATTAGAAAGAGGTGCATAGAGGTTTACAGCAAAAAATGATGGTTCAATAAAGGCAAAATAGAAGTAAACTGGGGTACACCAATGAGGTGTACTAAGTACAACTAAATTCACTTTCACACATAAATTCACACACATGAATTATTCAGAATAAAACAGTTTGAGACAAAGTTATCAAATAAGTTATTTATATTAGGTCATGAATATTGAAATTATTGGTCTGACTGGGTATGCACATCCCACTACACATTTATACTTCCATGTTGAAGTTTAGTTTTGGGATGACATTCCCAGAAAATTTAGTTTACTTCATGTAATCTGTACTCTTAATTATGATAATATCTGAATGAGCCATTTGAAGTTAAAGTGACATTTGGCAGATATGGTAACCCATACATGAAATCTGACCCAAAATTTCAAATTCAAATTTTATTTGTCACATACATAATCATACACAGTACAACATGGGAGGAATGTGTATGATTATGTGCAATGTGTATGAAATGTGCAATGCGTATGAAATTTGTGCAATTTAGGATGTGTTGCACCAACAAAGAAGACATAAACCTAAATTAAATCAAGATTTAATTATTATTAAAACCTTGTTTACACTAGGGTTGGTGAGAAGGAACTAGCACCAGTGACAATACTGTGCCCCTCAGCCTGGCTGATTAGCCCTTTTATCCATGTTTAATCAGTGTTTAAAATTAAGTGGTGCAACAACTCAAAGTTAAACTGTGATTAAACTAGATGCAGTCCAAACTCAGCATAATTTAATCCTTGTTAGTATAACCCACCTTAGTTTTAATAAATGGTTTTATTAATGGTTTTCTGGCCCTTTAAAACAGGGTCAGAATCTTCAGTAAGTTTAAGATGTACCAATGCAAAATAAAACCTGCTGTAAAAGTGTGATAAAGTAGGGAAAAAGACCTTTTGTACACTGAGATAAATTCATAGAGGTCAGGTAGATCTTGCTGCTAACTTTACTATGTCACATGGACAAGTGCTATAATAAAATTGTGTTGATTCTAAATTGGTACATTTTCCCACTTTGCAGTGTATTCAATACACTTTTTCTGACACTGTCGACAGTGTGTTAGTGTCTGTATTTAAAAAGTACTGCTGAAATACAGAGAGATATACAGGCTAGTTTACCGGTCCAGTAGGTTGTACTGATGCAGCTGTTATACGAGGGGGCATCATCATCCCTGGCATCACTGGTGGCATCATGGCAGGCATCTAAGAAGAGTTTCATGAAAAATGCATGTGAACTGCTCATTTCCCTTCTGCGTTGCACAGGGGGAGAGGTGTGGTATTTATACACACTGTGAGCTGAGGGGTGCTAAGGTACAGTTTGTGCTCTTCTGTTCCTCATTACAGCCTGATTCAGAGAATTAGAGTCAAACACCTCCATGGTCATGCCAGTCACTTATGTTCTTATGTGACGCCAGTCACAGAAGAACATAATATCAATGTTCTTATGTCTACAGTTGTTTAGGCAAATGCACTGCTCTCATCCTCTTCTCATCATGGCAAGTACAAAAAAGAAAAGAATTATACTTTTCATAAATAAAATTAAGCTTAATAAAGTTTGTTTGTGTGCTTTTTAAGACCATGCCTGTTTCTTTGGCTATTTCATAGCGAGAAACATTTATAATGAACAAACTCAGTTATATATTAGTATCAGTTTTTTTTCAATTTTAAATCTGCAATCCACAACTGTTTTGGGTAAAAATAAAAATCAGTTATTTACCAAGTACACAAGGTAAGTCTCCTTACCTTACCTCGATAAGCAATGGTAAGTTTTAGCTGTCTGGTAATAAATACAATAAAAACAACAGTTGTTTTCACTCTTTTCATAAAAGAGTGTGTCTTTATTGTTGAGCCCTGATAAATTAACTTTGTTTCAAACAGAGATGGCAAAGTTATGGATTGCAGCTTTAAGCCTAGTAAAAAAATAAAGGCTAATTATAGGTCCACCACTGCAAAATAAAGATTGGAATAAATACAGTTTTATATAATGTAATTTGTTTTAATTTATACTGTGAAAATAATTGACTATAAAACTATTATTGTATAAATTGTTTTAATAAAAAACTGTAAACAAACAGGATTTTTTCATTACTGTAATATGCCACATTTTGCTTATTAATCTCATTTGAGATTTGGGGGTTAACTATTTCTCTGTAAAGTGAAAGTGCCACATTTGTCAGATATGGTAACCCATACCTGAAATGTGACCTCTGCATTTAACCCATCACCGGTGAGGAGTGAACACACACTGCAAGCTGTGAACACACACACCCGGAGCAGTGGGCAGCACACTACTGCACCTGGAAGCAAGCAGGGGTTAGGTGCCTTGCTCAAGGGCTACCTGCCATCACTGGAATCAAACCAGCAACCTTCTGATTACAAGCCCGACTCACTAACCAGTAGGCCACAACTGCCCAAGAAAAATTTATTCTCAGAAATATAACTATAACCTAACCTGACATGCACTAATACACACCTGAAGGAAAGAATTATAGCCATCTAAAGAATTTTAATTAATGGTGATTACTGATTATACTGGAAATGTTCAAATATTTGCTAAATGTCTATTTAGAAACTCTCTGAATTCTTTAATATGAAATCTGACTGTCAGAAATGGTGGTTCTGTAGGCTTTAGCTCCTACCTGTCCCATAGGGGGCATCATGGGGGGCATTATTCCTGGGGGCATAGGAGTCATGCTGGGTGGTCTCTGTCCCATAGGCGGCATTCCCATTGGAGGGAAGTGAGGTGGAATTCCTGGTGGTCCCATCTTTGTAAAACACAAACATATTCCAGATTTGAATAATAGGAACAAAACTAAGCAGCTGCATACAGAGAGATGGCTTTCCAACACCAACTTACAAAGGGCGGGGGGATTCCTGAAGGTGGAACACCAGGAAAAGGTGGTGCTTGACTGGGGCCACTATTAGCATCAGTCGAGGACTGTTATGAACAAGAGAGTCCATTACAGTAACTACAGTTCTGAAGAAGACTCTGCACATCTCTGATCTAAAGTGTGATGATCTTGTATGAATGTACTTTAAGTTGGTTTCACTGTCAAGTACTACTAAAATTCTTAATTACATGTTAATGCATGTATAACACTGATTCTTCAAACATAAGACCAAGCATGCCTCACAGCTTACCTGCTTTTAGTTTTTAAAATAGTTTTACACTTCCACTTTGAAATTAATCAGAGTTTATCCATTAATCACTTCATAACATAAGTGTACTAATTAATTTTATCACAGTTATAATGTAACATTACCCACCTCCTGTCATCATACTATAATTCAACACACATATATTTATCTTAAACAAAAATACAAATATTTTTAATATTAGTATTACTGATATTTAAAATGTTTGAACTTGTAATGTTTTACTACTGTGTTCCTATGTTTTGTCCACACTACCTAACGCTTACCAAAACACAAACTTCAGCCCTTAACCTAAATATTTTTGTTCCCCATATTTAAACTACTTTGAAGCCAACAATCACACAGGCTCTAAGTTTTATAAAACAAATAAATAAAAATGTTGGGATTTTTCCTGATTAAGGCATTTCTTTTAAGAATTAGAAGCCAGTAACACAAACAGTAGAACAAAATGTATACTGCATTTGATGCATGTGCAAAATATTGCTCTTTAATTAACCTAAACAGAAATAGTATATTTTACACATTTATTCGGGATTTCGCATCTGCAGATGACAGATGATGAGCATGTATAAATCTATGACCATTGACTTATGAGGAATCGATCAACTATCAATTTGGCATACGATTTGATCATAATGTGATCAATCAGGATTTCCCACTTACATTAAAAACAATCAATAATAAAAACACTTCAGTTTATCACACAACTCAGTTCAATACAGGCGTGCATCACACATTCAGAGCTCTTTTAAGCGCTTTTAATGAAACTTACAGAGCAAACGTAAACTCTCATTCAAACGCACATTAGCTTTAGCATTAGCTCACTTGCTAATTAGGTTTTATTTTACCTATAATGCATTAATTTCCTCACTTTCGCTACCTTAAACGCGAAAAGTAAAATCTATCACAACTGCTGTGTGTAGGCTGTAGATATTACACTAAGTAATTAACGTGTGTACACGAATAAGCTGTGTGGTTTATTGGACTCACCATGATGAGAACATGTAGCAGCCCTACGTGAGACAAAATCTATGCTCTGATTGGCTGCTGCGCGCCCTGTTCAAACGAAGGTGTGTTTTAGCACAACAACGTCGCGCGCGAAATACGCAGTCCCAAAGGCAAAGGGGAAGTCTAGAAGAATTGCGCAAAACACACAGATCTTAAGTGCAAATTTATAAAACGTGACCTTGTCTGTGACAAACCAGCTAGTCATTTTCGGTGAATTATTGTTTTCTACGTAAAATCATTCTACATGGTGTAATTTAACATTCTGTAAAAAAAGAACCTTTATATCTTTAATTTGGAGAGAGTACGGCCATGTCAAAGATTGAAATCATAGTGAAATTAATTAAATCAAACTCTGATGCTCCTAATCTCATTTAGATTATGAGGCTTTACCCTGGTTTTCATAGACAGGGTCACAAATACTTGTTTTCGTCTGTCTGATTGTTGTTTATTGTATGTTTGTTTAATATTTTAAAATAACTTTCTATGTCGATAGCTTATTCATAATGGGTTATACAGATAAATGGAGGACGGAGAGCTGCTTTATATGACCTACATTTATCTATTGTTTCAGATATGTACGTTTTAAGCATTTTTTATCACTCTTAAATAAAGCTGAAATATTTAAATAAGACTGAACAATCTGTACATTCTTGTATCCTATCCATCCTTGTATCTTATTCATCATTATATGCTGATTTACTGCTTTGACACATTTGATCCTTCATATCGTCAAACAATATTATGCATTCTCAAATCCACATAATAACAATGGTAACTGAAGATGTATTTGGCCTTTTAATACCTAAGCCTAAATTAATTTATTAATATAAAATTTATTATATTGTATTATTGATACAACTGATCAACATTAGAGCCTAATACACTATTTCTGTAACTTTATTGACCTTTATGTAGCTCAGTCATTGATATAATTTACTATAGGATGTCCTAAATCTCTAAGGGTGGAATATTTCAAGGTAGACTTTTGCATCAAGCAGGGGATGAAATCAATGCAGCCACCCACATTGCTCAGGAAGTCTCTCTGACACATGCTCTATTTCTAACTCTCTGTAGGTAATCAGTGAACTCGACCTGGCTTCACAGTCACCTTTTATGCTGCTTTAACTGGCCGCTTGTTCCAGTATACCATAACATTTATTTATATACCATAACTTTGTATATCTTTCATTGTATTTATTTATTAATTTTATACAGTTACATCACATTGTTCACATCAAGGTATATTTCTTTGCTGTTTGATCCTAAAGTACATCATGAACACAAATGAACAGTTTTCTTGGAAGGAAAATAATGTGTCATCACATTTGGTGTTCACAGACATCACTATAAGGCAGGGACACAAGAATCATTTAGGGGGCAATTTTCATGAAATTGGGTATCATCACTGGGTTCTGGAGGTAATGCCGGCTTCAAAGCCATCGGAAAATTGGCTGTGTGTGTGTGTAGAGTGTCTGGCTGTCCTTTGTGAGGCTCACCGCTGCTGTGTCTGAAATGGCAGCTGCCCTGGACATCTGCAACACAAACAGGATCTAAGACTCATTAGAACAGGGTCATACACACACAACACACCTCATTAACTGCTCCAGACATCACCATTTGACTTAATTTATCAGACTAACATTCTCAGAAGTTAAGTGACTTATCTAAACCACCACGTTATTCTCTTCAGTAAGCAACAGGAAACATACTATCTGTGTGTTTGGGGGTGGATGTCTCATCCTCAGACAATGACAAAATGAACATGACATTGTGTAATGGGTTTTCTAAAACATACATGTGCCCATACACAAAAGCACTAATGCCTGTTCCTCTGACTGTACAGAGTAAAAGTTTTCACAGTTTATCTGAGAGAAAGCATTAGCTTATCAGACCCCCTAACCAATAAACCTCACTGAAATTTTCTTATGATTCCAAAACATAACAAAAACTATCTTTATGAACATATAATATGACTATTATTTTTACCAGAATTATTATAATAACAATAGGGAATTCAAATATAGGAATATATCAGGTTTTCAAAACTACTATAACTTCTTTGTGATTGCTAAAGGGTAAAGTTTCTAATGTGTATGTCTTTAACAAACAAAGTGTTTTTTTACCTCTTTTGCCTTTTTAAAAAAAGAAAGGTATACAGATGTCATATCATCCTTTCTCCACTAGGACATGTCTAAATATGCCTCTTTATGCTTTCATTTAATTTCAGCTCATTCAAACCCAACACAAAGAACCTGATTACAGAGAGAGAGAGAGAGAGAGAGAGAGAGAGAGAGAGTGAGAGAGAGAGACTCCCTCCTACCTCTACCACTCTAAAGATGCCTGATTTCATGAATATCAATCCGTTAATCCCATCTCTTTCTCAGTTTCTCAGTCTTTCTACATGATAAAATAAAGACTGTAGTATTGTAGTAGTTTCACTATTTGTTGTGTTTGCTAAGGCAGACTGTTGTTATAGTTAGGGATTTGAATCACTAACCCTAAGTATTAAACTTTAGCATGTCACTCATGTACAGAGGGGTACAATAGCTTTTTTATTACTGTTGCTTGGTGACCAAAAATCTCATAAATACATCTTAAGGGAGAACAGAGACTTGGGAGTAGACTCTTTTTAGTTGGCTAGTTTGCTAAACAAGCATCTAGACAGCACCACTTACAGAGGTTAAGATCTTGTTTATTCATTTATTTATGATGGACAAACCATCTTAGACCAGTTTTGTTTACTTTTGTAAAGAGTACAGAAACTATAAAAAACATGCCAGACTATTGAATATTTAAATGTTGTAAAATAGAGACCACAAAATTTGTCACTGTAGACTTACACTGTAGAAATAATCTGTAAGTAGACTCTGACAACAGAAGAACGTTACTGAGGTAATGTTTATTGATGAAACACAGTAGAAAATGTAAATTAATTGTAAATTGAGCAGTGACAATGAGGAGATTTGAATACCTGATTTTATTGTTCTTACAGATGCAGCAACTTGTGGATCATGGAGGGTGAAGAGGTGAGTTCTTTCAATAGGTGAAGGACAACAGACACATAGGAGACTAGGAACCAGAAGAAATCGATGAGGGAACCACACATGAAAGATCGCTAGAGCATGGAGTAAGTAGTCCTTTACAATTAACAAGACAGGATGATGGAGATCTGTGACAATATGAATGTTTTTTCTTTTAAAGACCTATAAGTTTTAAAAAAAAACGTTAACTTTAATTTTTGTGAAAACAAAATGCTAAATGTACCATGAAGATACAATACAGTAATTTGGAGAGACCACCAAAATTAAAAATCTGGGTGTCTTGACGTGTGGCATAAATTATTGATCTGTTCAAAAAACAGACAAAAGCTCAAAGCAAAGGTTAATTGCTACTAGATTTTTACATTTTGTGAAGAAAATATGAGTGGTTCCTGCCTGCCCACTACCACAGATGTTTTAGGTGATTGCTATGGCAATTGATATGTGGTAGTGAGTTGCCCAAATCAGGAGTACATGCCTACATCCAAGTGGTATCTTGGGCTGTAGCTATGGCTCATACCCCGTCATCAATGTAAGTGACCCACAGGGTTTGAGTTTTTACAGATGGATACCAGAAAAGGAGGTTTTTAAGTTTAGTTTACTTCTTTGTCCAAATTTGTCTCTAGAATATTAAGTAGGTGTACGCACCCACCCACCCACACAGGTTTTTTTTATATCTTAGTGGGGAGTTTTAATTCATTTCTATAATTTTTATACAGCTCTCTCAAACCTTAATCAGTATCTAATGCTCTCTTTCTCTCTCCCTCTATCTCTCTGTCCCTATGAAACTGGGACACCTTAAAACAATGAGCCATTAAGGGAAAAAACAAAATAAATGCCATCCATCTTTTGGTTCGGCAGGAACCATCCATAATTGATTAATGAGGATGACAGTGGGTGAATGTTTTTAATGAGGTGAAGGAGATGAGAACCAGTCTAAATTGATTAGTGTACTCTGCAATCTTTCTGCTACGTGTTAGATAGCGTGTAAGTAAACAGCTATTTATATATATAAGGTATATACATTTCTCCTTTTTGTGTGTTCATTTATTTGTTGTATTTATTACGTTCATATATTTAATGTTTAATATAAATAGAATTTAATATATATTTAGTGTTATTTGTCTTTCAGATGTTGGTGTCTCATTCCAGTGTATATGCTGAGAGCCGCAATCAGTCTATCTCCAGCTGGGGGCAGTAACCGGCCTGTGAAGTATTTGTCATTGTATGGTTCCAAATACTTGAAATGTCATCTCTGCATTTACTCACCTTTTCCAGTGAGTAGTGAACGCACAAACTGCAAAACGTGAACACGCATGCCCAGAGAAATGGGCAGTTATCATTGCAGTGCCCGGGGAGCAACTGTGGAAAGGTGCCTTGCTCAAGGACACCTCAGTCCTTTCCTGCCAGCTGTGGGAGGCAAACCTGCAACCTTTGGGTTTTTAAGTTTGACTCCCTAACCATTAGGTCACAACTGTTATCCATAACTGTGTGGACATTATGGATTGGTTATGGTGCCTGCCTCAAGGGCAACTCAGTTGTTACCTGCTGGAATTGGAAATCAGACTAGCAACCTTCAGTTTACCAGTCTGACTTTCTTAGCAGCAAACACAAAGTTCTTGGCACAAACTGCCACAAATGCCCTCATATGGCTAGAGAATTGTAGGCTGTATGTCACACAGCCCTAGTTCATGTTTTGCAAGACTGCCAGTCTTTGTCATATCTTAGGTTTATTATTACTGTCTATAAAATCACAAAATTCATTATCTGTTTTAATCATGATTATAGGAAATGTATAGGTTTATACTTAAATTAAGTTAATTTTTGGAATCTTTCACCACATAGCCATTTTTTATACCTGAATTTTGTTCATTCATTTAAATTACAGTACTCAACATTTATTCTCATTAAAAGAAACAATAATTAAAGTAAGTAGTTAAAATAAAAACTGTTGTTTTTTCCAGCTAACAGAAACCTCTGAATATAATGTGTTATGTCCAGCATGGGTCTAGGGGTATTAACGGGTGCAACAAAATTAAAGATAAAAAGGTTTTAAAGGTTTTTAAAGGTTTTAAAGAGCAACAGTTACCTGAGCCCTGCCACAGCACTACCAACAAGCAAATAAATTTCAAAGTTATGTTTTTTTTACTTAAACATAATAAACGCAAGGTATCATGATGACAGACACAATTTAAAATTGAAACAGTGGCTTCAGGAGGGGGCAAGGCCAAAATAACAAACAAAAGCAATATATCTGGGGAGTAGCTTCAAACCAAACTACCAAATGAAAGAAAATTACCAACAGAAATCTCCCTTAATTCCCTTCCTGTCCACAAAATAGGGAAAAACACAGTTAAATCAAATTGGTACCCACCTCCCTAGAACTTCCACATAAATAACAAAAAAAGAATCAAGCAGAACCAAGACTGTGCTCTGGAGAAAGCTCTTGAGGGAAAGTTTCTCAAGGTCTAGAACTTCTGAAACAGAAAGAACACATAAAAAAACACACACAAAAACACAGCTCATAACAATAAACTATAAGTCTCTGGACATAACAAATGGAATCAATGTTCTTATCAAAAGTTCTAGCATACAAATGCCTTTATAACCCTCCACAAATCCACAGGACAGAATGTTCTGAAAATGAACACATGATCAATTAAAAGTAATTATGGTACAACAACCTGCCACACTATTCTGACAAGCTTGTTTTCTTCGGCTCGAAACACAGAGAGGTCTTTAAATAACACTGCAAAGGTTAACTCAGGTGTGGATAAGAGACATAATTACCAAAGAACTATTAGCAACTGTTACCCCATCATGATGCTACATGCGAGGCTGAAAGCACTATTAAAGGAATCGTTTATTGGAAAAGATAACATTTTTCATCATTTACACATCTAGTTCCAAACCCATATGGCTTTTTTTCTTGTAGAACAAATGAAAATATTTAGCAGAAAGTCTTAGCTGCTCTTTTCTGTAAAATGAAAGCATATGACCAGGGGCTGCCAAACTCTAAAAAGAGCAAAACTACCACCCTGAAAGCTGGCCATGTGACTCATGCATAATATTTCAAACCAAACAATAGCTTTATACAAAAATATCTCCCTCTGCTCTACATCTACAATTTACAACTTACTGTACTTACTGTTTTTGCACACAATTCACATCAATTCACAATTCTCTCACGGTTCTCCTGTGAGTTTTTGTAGTCATAGAAATGATTAATGGTGTACAGTAGGTGCTGTGAGAGAGAGGCAAGCGTTCTGCTGTCAGTAGCAGCCACACTAACCTGCTCTCTGATTGACATTGCATTTATAATATGCACCTGCTCACACTTTTAATGAGCCTGTTGAGTTGCTCTGCCATGAACCCAGAGCTGAAACACCTGATGAAAGACTCCACACACAGAGACACCCAGAGAAATAGCAGCCATATTCTCCCACTGGTGTAAATAACCTTCTCATATTTCATTACAGTCTGTTCTGAGATCTCCATGGCTCAGATTAATCAAGACTTTAATGACACTCTTTTAACATCTACATATGATAATTTCACTCCACTGATCAGATATCTATTTAAAAAATTACTCTGTAAAAAACAGATTGTACCATGACAAAAAGTTTTACACATTAAAAAAATTAAATAGTGTGATTAGATAATGTACACTGATATGATGAAGACTCCAGAGATATCAGCATGCTAATAAAAATGTTTCCATCATACTTTATATTCATATTAGAATAATTTAAGAATTGCACCTTATGGTACCCCATAGGATACTTGTGCACTAGATGAAGAGTATTTTCCACTCTTCACTGAGAAAATCCTATTCTAACCCATTTATTACCTGGATCCCAATCTGCTGCTGTAAGCTTTTTAAAAAGATTCCGTGATCAAGGATGTCGAATGCCACACCGCTAACCGCTAACTGCTAACTGTTAACTATGTAAGCATGTTTCTGTAGCTCAGCTGGTAGAATATTGCATTAGCAGTGCAAAGGTTGTGGGTTTGATTGCCAGGGAATGTGCATTTTGTATACCCTGAAGGCACTGTAAGTTGCTTTAAATAAAAGCACCCGCCAAATATAAATGTAGATGATGGATCAAGGTTTGGCTTTTTAAGTAGTGGCTGCACAATTGCATATTTACAATGGAACTGTACCATGAATCAAGCAGCTGCTTATTGTTTATAACTTTAGGCCAACAATGTCTAGTATATTAACTAAAAAGTGGGGAGGAACAATATCCAAGGAGCAAACTGGGAGCCTTATGTTGTAAGATGCTATGTTGTAAGATTTGTATGAAATAATCAATAGAGATAGTGGAGCAAATTTAGTTAACTTTGTTATAGTGTAACCTGAAAAAGTTCAAATATATATCAGATTACAGAATCAAACACAGTGCAATCACAAAATTCTGGCCTGTTAATTAAATATATATCACAATTCTCAACATTGGAATAGCCTTCCTAGCCTTATTCGTAATTCAGACACACTTGATCAGTTTATGTCTAGACTCATTGCTTTAAACATCCACCTAATTCATTGCCTAAACATGCTTGTGCCCTATTAGTCAACTAGACTGGAACCGAACACAAACACTTCTGCCAAATCATATAATTCTTACATAATGTATGAGTGACCTCTAAACTAAAATCGGCTTGTTTCCATGTCTTATCCTTGGGGGACAGTGGACATCTGAGACTATGACAAGGAATACTAAATACTATAAATAATAAATAAATGAATTTAGAGATATCTGTCTTTCCACATTAAAGTAGATTGGACTTGCTCTTGTATTACCTAAATAGTTGCTCAGAGGCATTTGAAATATGGCCACCAAGTATAGTGACTATTATGGAGTGGAAACAGTATCAAATCCTCCCACAAATCCACACAAAATTTCACATACCCACATGGCTATCCACAAATTGTCACATAGATCTCCTGTGTGCATTTGTGAATTAACGTGCATACGTGTGGATCTCTTGCATGCATTTTTGTTTGAATCTCTTGTGTGCATTTATGAGAGGTTTTGATACTGTTTTCACTCCATATCTTTGTTACTGTTATGTGCCCTGAAGTTTCCAGAAAACCATGTAGTTTATTATCTCACTGACACTAAGCACCACATCTCAGCCTGAAACTGTAAATCCTTTGCATTGTTTGTTTGAAAATGTTTTGGTTTTGACAACATTGTATTTAGAGGCCAGATTATTAGTTAGATAGTGCCAAGCATCACTATCTCTCTCTGTCTTATTAAATTAGGCATTTGAAGCACTCAGTGCTCATGCTTATCTCTGGGAAACAGTTGGGCTGCTGCCAGTGCCAGGCTGCTTGTCTGCCATGTGTGTGTGTGTGTGTATCATTGACTTCTCACACGCAGTGACAGGGCAAAAGTTTGTCATTAACACATAGCTCTCCTTGCACTGCTGTCACAGAGAATGATTACATTGATCAAAAAACAGCTCAGTCCAACCTATTAGAGCTTTCTGTTATTTATATGGTTTCTATCTTTCTCTCTCTTTGTTTATGTGGTCATTTTCAAACAACATAAGATAACATGTTTTCAGTTTCCTATTACTTTAGCTTTCAAAACCTCTAAGTATTTGTGCTCTAGACATGAATGGTACTGTAAACTGTAGAGTTTTGAAGTAGTGTGTGCTATTAATTTTCTGAGCAATCACATTTAAATTTGCCGGGCATATGAAAACATAGGAAAAAATAAAGCTTCGAGCAGTGATGATGGGCCTAAGCGCTGCAGTGCCATCACCACCTGGTGCTTCTCAGAAAACAATGCATGGTTGTTCATATCTTGCCATGGCAACACTATCTGAGATTCAGAAAACTCTTTGCAATTAAGCATCTTCAATGTCCTGGTATAATATTTGTCAAATCTGATCGCAATCCCATAAATTTCCTAGGAGGAGTATTTAAAAATTCATAGCCTAGAATTGTCAGAAAATCCATAGCTAATGAGCTAATTAATGTATATTTATAAAGTTGTCCAGCATGATGAGAACAATATATATACCAAGTGCATGACTGTAGGTAAAACTAAGTCCATCACTTAGCAACAATACTCACCATGCCCATGTCTAAGCTTTTACTCATGCCTAAAGCCCGACCAGTATGATGTGTGTGCCAAATTTCACACTATTTTAAGTATCTTTAGAGCCTCAAATACACCTGAATGTAGTTTAAAAGTTTGACACATTACCATGGGAACATAATTTAAGATAACATAAATCCTTCTGGAACTTTACATCAGCCATGTCTCTACATTACTCTGACCAAGTCTGAAGTGACTTGGCTACTGTTATGGTGGAGGCTCCTGTACCGCCTCCTCCGAACCACCAGAGGGAGCCTTCTCCTGAATGCTAGTGTAATTTGGACTACAACTCCCACAGGGCCACATTCCTGGGGCTGATCACTTCTGCACCTGTTTCCTGTTTGTTGGACTATTTAAACCCCTTGTTACTATGTGCTCTCTGTGAAGTCTTGTTTTGCCTTGGCTAACATTACTGAGCAGTTTTCACTGTTGTTTGGATTACATTGGTTACTACATTGGATTTTTTTCATACTGTGTTTGATTCTCTGCTGCCTGCCTCGACCCTTGCCTGTTTACGATTCTGATTTGCTTAGCCCTAGATATACCGTTGTTTGACCCTGCCTGTTATTGTGATTCTTAATAAAACGCTGCATATGGATCCAGCCGCCTCGGTCCCTGCATTACAGTTACATATAAGTGGACTATTTTAAAGTTTAAGTGTTAAGTGACACTTCCTGTTGCCAGTTAGTGGTACTGTAATCATGACTCACAATAGTCATATCAATGTCATCAGCCCACCACACCAAACATAATCCTCAAGTTTGATGTAAATGCTCAATGCATGCTGTAGATTATAGACTATAATTTTACCGCCTCGCCATAGCAAAATTGTCCTACATATTAAATCCCTCAGCAATGTTGCTTTTGTTTTTGTATATTGGCATGATGTTTACCAAGTTTGGTGACAATCTCATGAAATCCCTATTAGAAGTGCCAAGTGCGCTGTGCCAGCCTTTGGGCCTTACGACCACGCCCATTGCCTTTAAAAAGTGCCTCCAAAATATGGTGCAAAATACAAAGATACAAAGTATAAAATTACATTTTTAATTCAATTGTATGTAGCACTTCATACAATGTTCAATTGCTTCAAAGCAGGTATACATATAATGAAAAATAAAAAGACAACATAAAAAATGTCACATGTTCAACACAGAATACATAGTATTATTGGAAATATGTATGAGATGTATATTATACTGTGTAGTTGCAATAAAAAAAACTACAAAACATTTAGACTATTTGAATAAATGAATGTGTATTAGAAATACCTGTCATTATGTGCAAAGGCTCGTACCTCTCTCAGGGGTCTGTGAGAGGGTAATGTATTCAAACTGCCTATTTAAACAGTATGTACTTCTGAGACTATCTGATGTGTAGTCAATTAATATGATAGATGATAGAGTATCATATTAAGCAAGATATGCTTATATAATAGGTATCATATTAAGCAAGGTATAAGCTTAGAGATGGCATATAGAAAGATAAAATCTTATGGGACAGGGGTATAAGGAATTTGTAATAGCACCATGAAATACATACATACACAAAATATATACAATAAAAATACCTTAGAATTACACAATTGAATTAGAGACAAAGGAATAGCAAAATAGAATAGTCTTTAGGACTGTAATTAAATAATATTGCTTCTAGCAGAATTAAGAATTTACAAAACCCTAAGCTAAGTTAGATGTCAACAGTCTCCCAGTAAGCAAGCCAACAGGGTGACAGTGTCAAGGAACCAAAACTCCAATGATATATAGATGGAGATGAAACCAGGGTGAACCGGGAGGGCCAGTTCTCCTCTGACACGTTAAAGCTGCAATTAGTAACTTATGTTGATAATGATTTATAATTATTTATTGATTTAATATTATCAGGTCTGGATAAAGTTCGGATCCTGCTGACTACAGGATCTTGCCACTTAGAGTAGAGCCAGTAGTAGAGTACATCTGTTCTTATGGAAAGTATCCCCTGTTTCAGTTTAATTATTAATTAGATTAATTAATTTAATTAATGCAGCCTAATAATCCGTTATGGGATTGGAGTAATAAATCCATAGGACTATGTGTAGGCTAGATTAAAGAGGTGGGTCTGTTCCAGAGTTTGGGTGCCAAATATGAAACGGATCTACCACCTGTGCTTGATTTTGAAATTCTTACTTATGAAATACTTGTTCGTTCTCATGAGAACTCTGGCTGCTACATTTTGAACCAGCTGGAGTTTTGTATTAATTCTGCAGGGCAGACCAAGTAGGGCTTTGCTATAATCAAGCCTTGAGGCCCCTTGCATAAACAAATTTTTCTTTGTCTGACACAGAGAGCATATGTAGTTTTGATATATTTTTAAGATGAAAATTGAATTTTACAAATATTGGAAATGCAGTTTTTAAAGGACAAATTGCTATCAAAAACCAACATTTTTGGCTAATGAAGCAGGATTTATAGAACATCCATCAAGAGTAAGACAGTGTTCTAGGTTGTTCCGTGTGGAAAAATTTAGTCCAATAAGTAAAACTTCTATGACAAATTTGTTATCATAGCACTCAACATAAGGCAGTGAATCTAAAAAGATAAGTCTCATCATGATAAGGCAAATTAATTAAAGGGTATCAGCAGTTTTGTAAATGTTTGGGGGGCTGGCTCCAAACTTTGTCATTACTCTCAGACAATGAGGATGATGAACCATGCCAAGTTTCGTAAAGATACGCAATTGCATTTGTAAGAGATAGCATTTTACAACTAAATTAAAAATGGCAGATGCCCAAAATGTCCAACCAAGGGACACTGGGTAATGTTTAACTCATCATACCTTAAGGAATGTAAAGAGACCTAAAAGACCTAAAGAGATCTAAAAAGGTTTAAGAACAAAGGTTTCAAAAGATATAAGCCAACATAACCATTCTTCATATCTCTGGACCAGTAGGTGGTGCTGTGATAAACCTGTGCCTCAGGTTATTTTTTGTGGATAATTCAAAATGGAAAAAAACAAATTCATGATGGAAAATTACTCTGTCTGTCTGCCGACTGGCAGCTCCTCTGATCATAGACAGGTGTTCTAATTGTAGTTGACAACTTGTCATGATGTATTTGTATCCTGGTTTGAACCAGCAAATATTAAAACACAATGAATGTGTGTTTGCAGCATAACATAATGCTTGTCATCATGCTTGAAAGAACACTGTAATGAACATCCCGAAAGCTCTCTTTGTGGGAGAATGCAACTTCTAAAATAAAAAAAGAAAAAAGAGAGCAATAAAAATTGTGGGCAAGAAAAGATATTAAATTTCAAAACATGTAAAAACGGAATGCAAAGATTTACATCTCATGTAAATAATAACTGTAGGAACATAATGCAGGATAAGTGATACAAAAATGTAATGCAAACAAAGTCAGTGGAAGGTGTCAAAATACGATTCCATGGGAGTAAACTAAACAGAAAGACAGTGAACATGTGACATTACAGGTATGAGAGGGATAGGGTGCAAGAGAGAAGAAAAGGTTGACAGTGCAGGGACCACGGCTAAGGGGATGGATGACCAAGGTGGAGCCAGAGAATCAGAAACATGAAGTGGAACTGGGGTTATAGAGGCCAAAGTGGAAACGTAGGATCGGAGGGCTGGAGTGGAGCCACAGGATTGGAAGACCAAAGTGGGCTATGAGATTCTAGGACCATGATGGGACCTGTGGGACTGAAGGCCAAGGTGGAGCCGGGGAGACTGGAGAGCCAAGGTGTAGACAATGAAATGGGGGTTTGAGGTGGAGCCATTTGGAAAAAAGACCAGAGTGGACAACATTTGGGGACAACATTACCAACATGGCATGCCAGGGGGTCAATGGAACTTAATGGAGTTCAAGGGATCAGAGAGCCAAGATAGAGCAGAGTTGAAGTAAAATTGAGAGTCATTGAGTGAATGGCCAAGGTAAAACTGAAAGGACAGTGGGTGGAAGACAGGGGGTTAAGGTCTGCTGTAACCAGTGGAGGAGGAAGAACCTTTTGGGATGGATATAGTAGTGAGAATTAGCTCCATGGTAAATAGGGTAGTACTGCACTAAGATGAATGGACTGATGGCACTGGCTTTTGAATGGACTGGGCTTCAGAATGAGAGTCTATAGTAGGTGTATACACAAAATAAATTCCAAAGATGGAGCTCTATTAGTTAAATGAATAGTACATGTTAAATGAATTTAGGTGTAATTGGAATGTGTATCAATGCATACCAATCAAATTCATGTGACCAAGAATAGATTGACAACTTTATGGCTCAAACTGGTTTGTTTTGGGAAAAAAAAAAAATACTTTTAAACCCCTCAGAACACTAAACCAGTTTAATTCACTGAAATCATTACAACATAATGTGAAATTAACTGAAAAATATATATGCAATACTGTATCAGTTCAGGTGTTTTAGGGGGTATAATAATCTGCTGCAAAATTTGTGACAGCTTTAACATCAGGAGCTTGCCAATCACTTAAAACGATGTAAAGAAAGGCAGCTAAATAGGATTTGAAACAGTCACAGCAATGAATGCTGCTTTACTGGAGGTGGAGGACTGATTAACATTGCGTCTATCTTGTTGGTGTAGTCGCTCCATGCATGTGAACCCAGAAGTTCCCTCCAATTAGACGTGTGGGTTTGGGATAAACAGCAACTCACAGGGGACACACAGTCCAAAGAACACAGCTGTCCTAAAAACATTAATAGACTGTATTGAGGTAAAAAGGTGAATAAAAGAGAGGAAGAAATAAATGAGAAAAAATACACCTGCAGTAGAAACCAATGTATGCATGAACGGGGATATGGCTCTCTTTAAAACAACTCAGTTTCAAGTTTCTACATCATCTTTAGTAATACTTTACAATAAGGTTGTATTTGTTATCATTACCTAATGCATTACCTGACATGAACTAACAATGAACAATACTTCTACATCATTTTTTAATGTAGTTAATGTTAATTTTAGCATGTACTAATACATCTTGACAATCAAATGTTGAACTAACACAGTGTCGTCGAACTTTCTCTCTGTAGTATTATGTGTTATGTGTAATTTGTCTGTTGTGATTGATGTTCTTTGAGGGTGGAGCCCAGCAGGTTACAGCAGCTCAGACTCGAACAGCACAGATTTCTCACAGATGACAGCAGAAATGCTATCTGCTCTCCTCTGAGAGAACCACAGTGACCGCAAATCAGATATGAAATATTCATCTGATCCCTGATGTGGCCTTCTGTCTACTGCACACAGAGTGAGCAGATGTCACAAAACTATTGGTCAAGGGAGAAAAAGGTAGTTAATAAGTTGTCTGAATAGTCAGTAAAAAATATAATCAGTCATAAGATCCGGTAATCTCATCTGTTGAATATTGAAAATAAGACATTACTTAACCTGTGACCAAATAAACTTTAATTTGGTGTAAATTTGATTAAAAGATTCTGTAGTGCATGCATAGGACAGCCCGGATAGTGTGTTTGCAAGGGGGAGAGTTTCAGTTCTTTGTCTATGGCTTGTTTCAACAATTTACTTTTAACACTAAACACAAGACAATGATAAAACAAACACAAACAATGTGATTTCTCTAAAAACCAGGAACACAGTGTGCTTGCATCGCTGGACATCAGTTTGTAAATTATTCTAGATCATGACATGCATGTGTGGGTCTCTTTGATGCACAGATACCAATTTGATAAGAGACAGCGTGGTTTACAAAGGAGAGATTTGAATCAATAAAATGAGCCATTACATAAACACTATTACACAACACTTGCTGAATTATATCAGACAGTGAGAGATTTCTTTTCCAACTAGCATATTTTAAAACTCATCAGGTGCATTTGGGTAACAATTAATATTCACTTAATGTTAAGAGTTTGCAAAGGGGTTCTTTGATGTCTAATAACTCATTTAACAGAAATACTTTAAAAATGACTGATTATATACACATGACAAATAGTGATCCATTTTTAACTCACTGTAATGTTTGATAAAGATGTTTATCCATACTTAGCCAGACTTACTTAATCAAGCTTAATTAAAATGAGATATTTGGCTCAGTTTAGTACAAATGGTTTTTAGATAAAAAATAGTATCAATGAACAAACTAGACCACACAAAACCAGTGTTGCTTTTTGTAATGGGTGTGATGTTTTGATGTTTCAGGACATTCTATAAGCTTCATAAAAACCTTGACATGCAGTTGGAGGGACAACAGTAAGACAGATCTGGGCAGCTTCTCTGACACCGCTGTGGGTGTCTGGATCAGGTGCCGGACACTCACCTTGTAATTGGAAGTTCATTGAGAGGCCACTAAATGTGCAAGGTAAAAATCTCTTAATCATTGCATATTTGAAGGAGCATGCCCTTTTCATACTCTCTGTGCCATTTTTAGGAACCTCAGTCCTTTAAGAATGCACATTTCCCAAAACAATCTGGAGTTGTCATGCTTACACTCACTGTTCAACAGAACTGCTGTCTACACGTGATATGAAGAAAAAGTAACTCTGGCTGTTTGATTGATGTGACGCTGGTAATTTCAGTGTATAATAAATTCAGGCATTCTTTTATGGTTCAGTGAGTTCAAAAAAACCTCTGTTTCATCTCTTACAACTATGTATTGTATTTTGTTATGTAACTATGTATTTTGGTAACTAAGTTTGTCACTGTAGCAAAATTCCAGTAGTAGTATCACAGGTTAGGATTTAGAGGCAGTGGAACCCTATAAGCTTCTAAAAAATCTGTATAAAATTGTTCTGAATACACGTGCTTGTAGATCATAAACTTTAAATACATTGTATTTAGTGTTTTCACTGGAACAAGAGGGGTAAATGGGTGGAAGTTTGACTCGCCTTTAAAAATAAAATTGAAGATTTAAAGATCCCGGCCAAATAGCAAATTGACTGTTCATGTGCAACCCAAAGCACTCTTAGCAATCATGTGAGTGTCTGAAAACAACATTAATGCCCAAAACAAACAACTCAAGTACTTGAGCACAGACACCTCTACATACAAAAGCTTGATTTTGCAAAAAAATAAAAATGTGTGTTGCACAAACTGTGTTGTTCTACAAACATTCACTGTGTTCTTCTGAGGTTAATTTTCTATTTCAGGTCAACTACTCTAATGTAGTTAACTCTGTCAACCCTTTACTAGTGCTAAGGTTTGTTACTTCCAGAGCAATGCAAGAGTTATGCTACACCTAGAACACCAGGAAACCAAGAAAACCAGTCAGAATACCTTAACAACCATAAACATGTTAAAAATCTAGTGGTACTTACCATATCTTTGCAGCCCAATGCTGTAGGAAAGAGAAATTGTGGATATATTGTCAATATACTGGAGATGCAAAGTCTAAAAAAGGCCAGTTTCAATATCATGGTAATAAGGTTCGCACCCCTAACATTTTTTTCATGTACAAATCTATTATATTATGAGTGATATTAGTCAACTATGGTATTTTGATGGAAACATGATTTATGCTGTACATTTTTGTAAGGGAGTACACACAAGATCAATTAAATCTAATCCTATGTTGGCAACTAGATGAAGGTGTGTCGTCTTTTAAAAAATTATCAGTCCGGTTTGAAATGCTGTACTCCAAAGTGCACTTTTCTCCCACAAATATATACAATGTACAAAATGAGCTAACTGCATAATACATTTTCTACATCTAAAAATGTGGCAATAATTTGTCACTGTTGCATAAAAATGTCTGACCCTTGGAGCTCTCCCCAAATGTCAGCAGTAATTGCTCTGCATCAAACTCCCCTGTGAAACGAGCAGAGTACTGAGGTGATTTCAGGCTCTACACACTTTCCTTACAGTCAGAATAACAGCAGACAAGAAAGAAAGAGAGAGTCCACTCAATGTTTAGTTTAGATGCATTTTCCATTTCCAATGTCACTATTGATGTGATGCTAATGGCAGATGAGAAAAAGGTTAAGGATGACACAAGTGAATCAATAAATATATCTGTAATAAGCTTTAAAAATTTAAGTAATATATCTTTTATAAGGCTGTAATATACTGTCTTATCTGGGACCTGTCTGTAAATGACTGTGTATTAACATTACGGTCACCAGGTCTAATAGTATGTGTTGTAGTGAGTTCCATGTACAGATCTTTAACATGTAAGAAGCTTCTTCATTAGAACCTTTTGAAGGACTAGTACAACTGCAAAGTTGGACTGCCTTTTATTTTACAGAATGTGCATTTCCTGGTACTACATGTATACTTAATTTGGGTTGGGGTTAGATTTAGGGATAGATTCAGAGTTGATACCGAGTAATTACACTGTTACAGAGTAAAGACATAGTAAATTCATATGAGACAGGATTGTAAAATAAAGTGCTACCAAAAGTCAATCATTTAGACCATTTTGCTCTAATAGGGGGGAAGTCCAAACTTTTAATAAGAAAATAAAGGACAATATTTACCAACCTTTTGTCTTCAAATTCTATTTTCTTCCAGTTGTAGACAAGCGTGACTGTCTCTGTGGAACTTGGTTGTTATGTGAGAAGAGTAAACCGAGGAAGGTTCAGAATAATTCAGCTGAGGACTGTGACAGAGGTGTAGTTTTCTCTTCCTCACCTCACAGGGGGTACCACCAGGGTCCACTGTCATACTTGTAACACATCCTGAGTTCTATAATTTACAGTATGTTGCATCAAACAGTTGATAGTATGTTAGAATATACATATTTGGGGAAATTCATGATTACATGCACTGCTGTTTTGCACTGTCCAAAATGTGTTTAGAAAAGCATTGGTACTTGTTTAGTTTTTGTTGATCTGTAACCGATCTGTAACTTACACAGTGGAGTGTGCAATTGATTATTTGTCTTGTTGAACACTACAGGGACAATGTACACGGTTTCTTCATTACACATACAGTTTGCTATGGGAAAACGTTGAGTTGAAATGTTTTATATCATAATAGGCCTATTTCACGATATGGCAACAGAGACCGGAAGTATGGAAAAGCTACTTCCTGCCATGCCGCTGTGATCGATAAGTGTATTTATTTAGAGTATTCCAGATTTAAAATTCACTGCTAGTTGTGTTATAGTATATTTATAACTATATATGTTACAAATAAACTTTTGAAAAAAAAGACATATCCATTCAAATTTGGTTGCATTTGGTTTGGATCACAGTCATAGGGCTTTGATAAACAGCCTCCAATAGGATTTTAGTGAGAAAATGTGCACATCTGGATAAATATAGATATATTTTGTTAACTTCATATTACTTTAGATGGAGTCATAATGTTTTACTCATTTTACACTAAAATATGCAATTTAAAGATCTAGATGTGTCACCTGGCTGTTTTTATTCCAGGATCAATGACTTACTGGCAGATCATTTATTGACTTTTGTGTTGAGTATATGTTTGCTTTGCTTAAAATTTTGCTCAACCTGCACTAAACTTAAATCTCCTAGTCACATCGTGTTAGGGGACATGTTATTGTAATTTTTACACCCGCAAAAAGTGAATAGTGCAGATAATAATAATAAAACAGACACAACAATAACCCTAAATAACATGCTAACATGATTACACATAATGCTAGTATGATTTAACATGATTTTAACACGATGTTTACATGACTAAGCATGATGTTAGCATAAGTTAGCATGATGCTAACATGACTTAGCATAATGTTAGCATGAGTTAGCATGATGTTAGCATGAATTAACATAATATTAGCATGATTTAGCATTTTACCATGAATTAGTGTGATGGTAGCATGACTTTTGAGGTTGCTAGGGTGCTCTAAATGGTTGCTAGGGTGTGGCTAGGAAGTTGTCAGGGCAACACAAAGCCCACTGAAAGCCCAAATAATCAAGTCAAATAAGCCCACCCACATGTCTTAACAACATTCTAATGTTGAGATATTGCATTTTCATTTTATTACATGGCTGCTAGGGTGTAGCCTGACAGTTAACAAGTGTGTGTGTGAATTAAAAGAGCCAACTCCCACGTCTCTGTGATGTTCTAGTGCTGGGATATGGCTAATTCATGCTGGTTTCTAGGATGCTCAAAATGGTTGCTAGGGCATGGCTGGACAGTTTTCATGGTAATAATTAAAGATGTGGTGCTATGATGACACAAAATTCAGCCCAATGTTACGTCTATGGAATTTTTCGTACACCAAATCACATATAAAAGTCATAGCACACCTCTACTTAATAAGCCCATCGATCTGACCCCTCATTCATGGGTCTACAACAAACAGTGCAGGACTAATTAAACCAAAGTTTTGTTCAGAAGTATGCAAGAGAGTAATAGGGATGTGGTGCTTCACAAGTATCACAGATTTAGCCACGCCTCCCGCACCAGACCTCACAACTCTGCCCACTCATTCACTCTCACCCACCTACTGATTGTCCGCTCCTGCAGAGTGAATCACAGACTCTCTATGTAAGCATCACCTGTAGTTCCTGATTCCAGTTTTGTTTGCTATTGATATTCATCTGTCTGAACTTACTTCCATTAATAAAGATTACAAAATCTACTATCTTGATCTCCATTCCCCTATGCAGTATTACAGAAGACCGGACCAGACCAACAATATGGAGGTAGGAAGTTCACCCTTCGACCCAATTGCAGAACTGGTTTTAATGCTATGTCAATATCTACAGTTACATTTATCCATTTCTTCTACCACCAGTCCCATGGCCTGACCCCTCACGTTTGCTGTTAATCCGGATAAATGTAGCGGTTTCCTGCTGCATTGCTCTTTACAATTTGAAATGCAACCCCAGTTGTAACCCACTGATCGATCAAAGATTGCTTGCATTATCTCAATGTTATCCTGTAGAGCACTGTAGTGGGCACAGGCTTTATGGAATGCAAATGGATCTTTAAACAGCACACTGGCAGATTTTCTTTCCTACTTCAAAGAGGTATTTGGTCAATCTGCTCATTCCCTGTCAGTTCATGATTAACTGTTTCAACAAGAGAGTTTATCTGTGGAAAAATACACCTTACAGTTCAGAACTTTGGCAGCCGTCAGTGGCTGGAATGAGATTGCCCTAATCACTGGATCAGTTGAAACAATATTTTAGATCCGTCATTACTCACAGAGTTCCATATCAACCATCCATATCTCCCAGCACCTAGAGGCAGAGGTCATCCACGTCTTCGTCCATTTGGGCATCGGGAGCTGCCTGTGGAGGGGGGGGTACTGTCACAGAGCCAGCCACACTTCCTGCATTAGACATCACATCTCTGCCTACTCGTTCCCTCTCACCCACCTATTTATTCTCTGCACCTGCATAGTTAATCAAGGACTCTCTATATAAGCACCACCCTACTATCTCGTTCCCCTCTGTAGTGTGACAGCAAGCACCACTAAATAAAAATAAGAAATAATTATATAGAAAAGGACAAAGAAGCCATAAAAACAATAAAAAAAAGTATTATAGAATACACAGTAGAGATTATTGCAATTCTTCCATCTACATTATCAATACTATCTGGATTAATAATTGTGTGTGAGTTCAGACTGTTATATTCACAGCTATATTAATTATGTGTGTCAATTTATGTAAGAGGTACGAATACCTGACATGTGTTTAATAAAAAAAACCTAACCCTTTCTCCTCTCTCCCAACAGGTATTGCCTCTATCAAGCATTGAAACGTTTTAATCTCGGTAATTGTGTACAGCTGATGTTATTGCCCCCTTATGATTTATTGCTTCATTGTTTTCCTCACCTTTTATCCAAAGTCCCTTTGGATAAACGCAACTGTTAAATGTAAATGTACATTAGTGGCAGTAACTGAAAAAGTAATTGTCTTTTGGATTGTAATTAGACATGAATAAGCAGATATGTGAGTTTTAAAAAAATTATCACATTGTGAAAACTAATGGGCATATCCGTATAGGCCAGTGTCAGTGATTTATGTTGGGTGATTTAATTAGAAGATTTTGTTGTCCCAACAGTTTATATCATGGGACATGGGCTGAAAAGGCACAGACCACTGTATATTTACAACTGGTCTCTCGATGGATATGGACATGGAAGTGGATATGGAAGTGCACTCACAGTAAATGACATCCCTCTTTTCTTCCTATGGCCCAAATTTAACACTTTTTTAAATTTCCGTTGTTAGAAAAGGTATGAAATGATAAATATGGTTGATTGTTGATGAACACTGACTTTATTCTTAGTGAGGTGCTTAGCACTCACAGTAAATGTGAGTGACCTGTTTTCATTTTATGGCCCAAATTTAATGCTGTTTAAGAGTTTGTTGTTGGAAAAACTATGAAATAATAAATATAGTAATTTCTTCTTCTACATGCCAAACTGCTTTCGGTCCTCTAAAATGGTCTGTAAGTTAATAAAGCTAGTGCATCGACTATGAGCATGAATTGGTGCCAGGCCACGTTAAGAGCATTTAGCCTTACGTATGCGGTGCATATGTGTGTATTTAATATTTAATTCTGTTCATTTAATGCTTATTCTCTGATCCGCTGGGAAAAATGTTAATATATTGAGCAATGTAAATGTGAAAAGCGAAGTACAAAGAGAGTTTAACACATTTATGTATTTTCAGATAAATGTAATCGCTTAAAAGAGCATATTTTCATGTTAAGAATTGTTGTATATTAATTTAGATACAAATAATGAAAACAGTGAGAAGTTGATTTCCAAATAATTGTTAAATGCCCTGAAACTTGTACTCCTTTTTGATTTATTGCTGGTTATAAAAATAACTTATTGTGTTGTAATGTTGTGTTGACAAATTTTAAAAGTTTATATACATCAATAATTGTTAAATGCCATCTGCATTTAGAAATCATGTCTATAGAAAGTCAATGATGCTTTTTTAAAAACATATGTTTCTCCACTGCAAACTTTGTGAATCACTTTTGTAAGAGATATATAGTAATAACTTATTTTAACTGCATTCTCAAAGTTCCTCCTTTGGCCTGACTGGAGAAGCTGGAATTGCAGCTTCATACTTCTGTAGTTCCCGTCATTGTGCTCTGCACCTCATAACCTCTGGCTTGCGTAGGCTATCACAGTTTTCCCACATTCTTGCAGTTGCAAGCACAATGCCTAACCCTAGGTTACTGGCATTGGTCTTCAGCATAAATGGCAGGGAGAAGTCTGAATACCCTATTGTAGGAGCACAGGTAAGCCTCTGTTTGAGGTGTTCAAAAGTCTACTGACACTCCATCATCCAGGAGTCCTTGAATAACTTTATGGAACTGAGCAATACTCCCCTGGAAAACACTAGTGTTCACCACATCAAGGAGAGGACTCGCCACCCTAAAGAAAACCTCTTTCATGACTCTTTGTTGTAGCTGCAAAATCCTAAAAAGGATCGCAGCTCCATCAGAGTGTTAGGGACTGGCCGAACAGCATCCATACATACTCAAGAAGCCTGAATAACATTACGAAAGCGGTCTTATATCAGTCCTTCTCATGGATAATTACTTGGTGGTAGCTGCTTGCAAGGTCAATAGATGAGAGCATCTGGGCCTTATTTGCCTTGAGTCTCTGTCATTGATGTTACACTGACATGGGTTCCTCATTTCATGATCCCCTGAAACCCATCAAAACACTACATTGCAGGAAGCACCCTCAACCTGACGACCCTGTGACAGTACTCAGAGTCTTGCTTTAGGAGAAAGTCAGACATCTTCAGATGCCAGATTCAGAACCTGTACCAAAACCACACATTTACAGAATATAGAGCTACATGAACACCGTGCTGTTCCGTTTACATAAATGATTTTAGATACCTAATATATAAATAATCAGACTCAACAAAGAGACATATGGCAAACACTTCTGAGAGTACAGTATGTCCAAATTAAAACAGTAACCAGAGGCAAAAATAGTATTGGCAAGTTTGGAGAGTTGACATTCTGTTTTGACCTGACCTTGATATACAGTAACTGACCACTAGTTTGAACAGTACAGGAACAGTTAATCCAACATTAAAATACTGACATATAATTTACTTTTAAACCTATATGTGTAACGGAAGCAGACTCGGGAACACAGATGGGTAAGTACCAAACAGGAGGTTTTATTGAGATGTAAACGGAGATAAGGGAAACAGCAGAGCCTGGTGTTTCCGTGACAATATGACCATTTGTCTTTTGTGGAAAATTACACAGAAAGGCTCAGATGCTTGTTTCCAAATATATATTATTGAGCTTCTAAAATCAAAATTTAAAACACTATAAAAGTACATTACTCCACATGCCATACTCTATATTCCATGTTTTCTGAAGTCATGTGATAGAGGAACAGAATAAATTTCAATTATTATTTACTGAAATTATATCACCATTACTCAAAATCTCTTTTTTGCTTTTTGTTAACATATATAATTTCAGCTGGATGATCATCCAGCCCACAACTGTCACAAATAAGGTCCACTGTTTTTAAGGTTTAAGAACGCATGTGGGATTTATTTAGAAAAAGAAGCAAACATAAACATAGACTAGACTTTAGTGATGTTACGCCTGATTCAGAGGCTTCTGAGCTTGTGGTGAGAATGTCAGGTACTTCCCGTACGTCAGAAGCTCTGTATTGAGGCTTGTATTGTTTTAGCGAAGTGATGCCACAGATGACATTTGAAGCCTCGTTTGAGTAAAGTGCTTTAAGGAAGGATTTACTTTTGGTTGAATACTTTGACTGTATAATAGAAAAGTTAAAATAATTAAGTAGTTTTTAAGTTTATAAAATGTCAGTTTATTATAAGAAACACAAGAAGGTTTATTTTTCCACTGTTACATGTTAATCACCATTTAAATCAGCCAGTTAAGAGCTACATTTAGCCTTTAATGCTATATAAAAATGATCTCTGGAGCACAGGTTTTATTTACAGTAAATCTAATAATTTCATCTGCTGTAAGCAATAGTTTCAGGGGCAGGTTTACAAAACAGTAAAAGAGTGTAGTTTGAAATTGCTTTTGTTTCATATTTCCTTTAGTTACACGTTCCCTTCTTAAACATTGCCCCTCTAGAACTATACCAATGCTTCACAGCTATAGGCCAGGATGATCTACATAAGCTTATCATTACTTACAAACCAATGTGTTTATCAAACCCCATACCAACTAAACTATTGATAGAGCTACTACAAGCAACTGAGGAACAACTTCTCAATATTGTAAACTCCTCTCTATCTCTAGGTCATGTCATGTCCCAAGTATCAAGCAGTTATTAAGCCTCTCATAAAGAAACCTCAACTAAATTCAAATGAACTAACAAACTACAGACCCATTTCAAATATCCCGTTCATGTCTCAAATATTAGATAAGATTGTATCCACGCAAATGTGTACCTTCTTACACAGTAACAATATCTTTGAAATGTTCCAGTCGGGATTTAGACCACATCATAGCACTGAAACTGCTCTGGTTAACATTACAAATGATTTACTTCTAGCTGCAGACAAGAGTTGCATCTCATTGTTAGTTCTACTTGATTTTAATGTGGCATTTGACACAAAAGACCATGTCATCCTGTTAGATCGACTACAAAATTATGTTGGCATTCAAGGTCAAGCTCTTCAGTGGTTCCGCTCCTATTTGTCTGACCATTACCATTTTGTTCATTTAAATGGGGAATCATCAGAATTAATGCCAGTAAAATATGGCCTGCCTCAGGGATCTATTTTAGGCCCTCTGCTATTCACATTATACATGCTGCCCCTCGATAATATCATTAGAAGTCGTGGGATAAATTTCCACTGTTATGCTGATGATGCTCAACAATATATTACATCAAGACCGTATAATATTCCTACCTTAGCTAAATTAGACTGTCTTAAAGACATAAAACATTGGATGACTCGACAGAGATATTACTTATTGGACCAAATGTAAGTAAACAGTAGCTCTCTGATTACAGTTTCCAATTAGAAGGTTGTAATGCCACTTCATCTAATACTGTTAAAGACCTGGGTGTCATATTAGACAGTAATTTGTCTTTTGAAAAGCATGTGGCTTATATTATATTATATAAAAACTGCCTTCTTCCACCTTAGAAACATCGCTAAACTGCGTAGCATTTTAACTACTTATGATGCAGAAAAGCTGGTGCATGCTTTTATGACCTCCAAACTGGACTACTGTAATGCACTTCTAGGTGTGTGTCAATCTTCCTTAAGAATTCCTTCTGGAGTTCTTACTCCAAGGTCCAAGAAATATGACCATATAACTCCAGTGTTGTCAGATCTACACTGGTTACCTGTTAAATTTCGTAATATTTATAAAATTCTACTGCTTACCTACAAAGCCTTAAACAGGTTAGCACGAGTTAACATACCCACCATTTTCCATATGTTTGTCATAGCACAAGCTCTCAGGAGAGCAGCCTTAAGCTTCAATGTCATCAGCTGTTCTTGTTTCCAAAAGCCCAGCTATGACACCTCCACAGCCAGACTGCTTCCATTGAATGAGATGCACCATATGATAAACACACTGAAATATGAATGACCTCAAACATAAACAGCATAAAGACAAAAGACTTTTAGACTGAGACAAGCAGAATATGAATAATGTATACTGCTATTAAACACCAGTATGATGAGGTTGCTCTTCAAATACATAATCTATTATTGAAGATGATTAGAAAAGCTTACACTCTTATGGGAGTGTAGGACAGTACTATTATTAATTTAGCAGTTATGAGAACCTTTCAGCAAACGTGTAGAGTTACTCCAGTAACTTACTAAGTTACTCTTACCAGGTCCAAGAAATATGAAATACTCCCCCATCTAATATTCTGTTAAAATGCACTGTAATTTTATAAATATATCACAGTGTATCTAGCTGTGTTACTTAAAACATGTGTAAGAGAAAGAGCATTTCTCTTAATGTTTAAAAGTAATCTGATTTCATAATTAAATTCACATGTATTTTTTTTTAAATAGCACTAAAATATTATGACCAATATGATCAGCATGAACACAAAGATTATTCCTGGCTAGGTAAATGCAGTAAAAAAGTGTGCAGCCTGGAAAAGTACTGGTTTATGAAACAGGCTGGCAAATGGCAAAGGTCGCCTATAGTGCATGAGCTAGTAATAGTAATGAGCCCATCCCTTATTCCCTGGATTTTACTTCAGGTTATTCATATTCAGAGATCAGGCATTGGTAAGGATCCTGGAAAACTACACATTGATATGCTGATGACTTAATTCCCTAATCCAACCAAATGACTAATTTGGTTGGTAGGGTTCATTTGTAATTGGTTGCTGTTTAATTTAAAAATAAAATAAGCTCAAAAGTGTTATGTAATGTCATTATGTAATGTAATTTATCCAAATTAATATCCTTGATCAACAGTAATTGTGAGAGTATAAATGCTTTTAATGCTATAATGGGCCATTTAGATGCATTTACAATTATTGTAGCATGTTTTTGTAGCATTGTAGCATGTTTCCTTTGCAAATAATATGTAAGACTGAAACCCTAAGAGTAAACAATAAGTTACAAGCGGCAGTTCTAAATTACTAAGTTTACATTTTTTTTCCAAATAGCATTCAAAGTCTGTTCCTGTTAGCTCAAAAGGCATTCTGCAAAGCTGAAACCCTGGAGAAAATCCAGGAGAAAAGCTTGTCCTAACTAATGATCACACTGAGCTTTGATGTAAGCGCTAAGCTTTTGTCTAAGCTTTTCTCTTTGCCCCACAAAAAATACATTTTATGTTTAATATCACCCTGCCAGTCATTTTTGCACAATTAATCAAAAGAACAGTGTACAATAAGTGAAAACATTCATAAGATGAGTGAATGCCAAACATCATTAGTGAAATTAGGCAAATTGTTCTTAAAAAAACGTTTTAAAAGGGAGTTGTTGTGGTGACTATACATGCAGTCAATACTCTACAAATACTCTACAGTATTTTCTACATTCATTTGTAGCCAAATTAAGCAGTTACTAACATACACAGGCTGTGTGGTCTTATCCTCAAAAACTTATGTACAGGATGAAATATGTACAGAAATATGTACTTATGTACAGGTAAAATATGACCCAGACAAGATTAGATGGTTTCATTTGCAGCAAGTATGGTTTGTACCAACCACAATGTGTTTGTGAGCATAAAACCATTGAATGTTACAGAAAATAACCTAAATTTTAATCTAAAAATAACCATTAAAAATCAGTTAAAGGTAGTGTAAGCAATTTGGAGAGGCTAGCAATAGCCAATTAGCTTTAACAGCTACACCAAAAACACACAACGGTTTTTGAACGGTGCACAGTGATATGCAAATATATAGTCTAACAGCCAAGTAGGGCACCCTATCATTGCATCTGGACCAAATGCAATGAATTTTATGCTCATGCACCTTACACAGAAGGTATATAAATATATTTAGACCATTTTACTTAGCGATTGCTATCAGGATGTCAAAAGATGAAAAAATGTTTCTGGAAAAGATTGCCTACCCTACCTTTAATAATTTCAATGTTTTTCAATGTTTTGTCAACTATATAATTAAAAAATTTAGTGCATCAAAAAAAATTCATGCACCAATTCAGTGCCTTGACTTATTCTGTGTTAAATCAGTGCACTAAAGCCAAACCATTTCAAGTTTTGAAGACAATGAACAGAATTTCTCATCGTCTCCAAAAAGAAAAGATTATGAAGCCCAAAACCTGCATAACAAAGAACTACTTGTTAAAAATGGTAACTTTATTTGTAACTTATCTCTCTCAAAGTGGGAATGAAGAATGGACAAAACTGATGGCTCTGTCACAATGCAGTCTAGAACTGTCAATCCTAGAACTACAGTCTAGAACCTGGGCCGCCATCACCTGATCATCACTCAGGAGATGTTTTAAACCTCAGGATATGAATGAGAATATGTACTGCAATCCTATATCTCGATCAGGCTCGGTGAGGTCTACTTCTTTCAATTTGGTTCTTTACCTTGACGCAACATCTTCAAAATGTGACACCCAGTAGGTAATTGTAAGTTGTGTGTACATTGTAGTTACACAGCAAGAGTATTGTGGATCTTATTTTTTATATTCCTGTGTTGTTTTCATATATATGTATATTGTTTGTGTATATATTGTATATTCTTTGTATGTTGTATATTTTATATATATTCTGTAAAAAAATTCCTTGTATGCACAACTTGGCCTTTTAAAGCCAAAACCCTTAACCTCCGCCTTGATTTAAAGCTAGACTTAATGACTAGCCGAAACATTCAAAGATTGTGCTCAACACATTTAAAGACTGTTTCATCAACTTTTACATCAACAAGAGAAGCACAAACTTAATGACTGAGTCAGTCCAGCACACACTGGACACCATACATTTTGTCCAATCAAAAAATCTGTTGATTAGTGTACTGATATAGAGAAGCTAGTTTAACTTTATAAACCATTTCATCAGTTATATATGTACATAACAACACTTTTATATGTACATAAAAATATGTACCATCTTAGGCCTGTAAAATTCTAAAATCACTTCTAATAAAAAACTTTTCTGACAATGTACAATTTCTTGTAAAGCAGCTTTGAAACTATATGTATTGACAGTGCTATACAAATAAATGTGAAATGAATTGAATATACATAATAACACTTAATCAAATTCAACCATATGTTATACAGATGTTTGCTTACATTGCAAACTTTTTTTGCCGTTTCTCTCCTTCTGTCTGTTCCATCTCCAAGGCAGTGGTAATGTCATTGATCGCAGGTGCAAGTCACAAATATTAAATATATTTATAAAAGTCATTGTGAGGATTATTGACAAAGTAGAATCTTTAGACACCAAAAAACGTCTCAGTTATGTATGTAACCCTTCCCTGATAGAGGGAATGAGACATTGTGTCGATGATGACACTAGGGGTTCGTTCTTGGGAGCCCAATCGCCTCCTATTTTTATATAAAAAGCCAATGAAAATTGGCAAATGGAATTTGAATGCCAGTTGCCGCCCAAGATATCCGGGTATATAAGCGGGCTGGCATGCAACACTCACTCAGATATTGTGCTGAGTCGCCGCAGACAGTCATGACCCCCAGCGGTGCAGTTCAGTACTGTGGCATGAGGGACACAACATCTCATTCTACTCTATCAGGGAACAAGGGTTACCTACGTAACCGATACGTTCTCTTTCTGCCAGTCACTCGATGTTGTGTCGATTACAACACTAGGGGTCCCTATACGAAGGGCCACAGGAGCTGAACTGTGCTACGAGTATCATCCTCACGAGTCCTGAATGTGAGAACGACCTCACCTGCTTGGGAGTGCGCCGCCACCACACCCTTGAACTCTACCAGCTGGAATGAGCGTAACGGGGGCTGGGAGGTCCGCGGGGACAGACCCGGCGGATTATCTCCCAGATAACTATCTAAAAGGCGCTTGAGCATGCTCGAGCCCGAGACACTCAATGCACCAATTGTGGCCATCTGAGGGTGCGACAAATCAGCCACATCCAGTACCACAGGGACGGAAGGACATCTTTAAAAAGATGCCGCACCACTGTGGGAGCAGAAGAAATAAGCTCTTTAGGCTCTGTGACTGTCCTGCTGAAGTGCAAAGGGGAAGTTTGACTGAGGACAGGATGGGGCAAACCACTGCTGACTTTATTCATTTATATAAAGAGGCGTCCTTTTCATTGGCTTTTTATATAAAGATCGGAGGTGATTGTGCCCCCAAGAATGAACCCCTAGTGTCGTCAGCGACACAACATTGAGTGGCCAACAGAAAGGGAACTAAATGACAACGTCTGAGGCCTTTGATTTACACTACTTATATTTAAATTTGAATTTGTGAAATGCATTGGTCCAGCATTCAGATTAATGTAACCAAGAAAACTCCTTGGCAGTGTAACACTTGATTGTATGAAGGGCAATTGTTCATTGTTAGGCTTAACCACTGAAGTTTCTGAGAAAACTACACCTACCATTAGCATTTTATAAGGTAAAGTTATATATTTGTGATCAAAACACTTCACACACTGCCAGATTCAAATTTGTGCCTTTCATTGACATAGACAACTACTAAACCAAAGAGTTTTGAAGAATGTGAATAGAATAGAAAGATCTTTATTGCCAAGTATGTTTACATACACAAGGAATTTGTCTTGGTGACAGGAGCTTCCAGTACAGAATTAAATTAAGAAAAACAGTTATATAATACAGTAAAATGCAGCAATGTAAGTAGTTCTGTGAATGTACTGAGAGGTTATTATTGCACAGATATGTTATTTACAATATTATTTACAGGTGTACAGATTATGATTGTTATTTACAGATGTACAATTTGGGATGTTATGTAATAGTATACTGTTGTGTTGGGCAGTGTGGAGGTAAACAGTTTTAATTGTTTAGATTTAATATAGCCTGTGGGAAACAACTTGCTTGTGCTCGTACTCTGTAGCGCCAGCCAGGGGGTAGCAGTTCAAAGAGGGAGTGCGCTGGATGTGTGGGGTCCAAAGTAATTTTATTAGCCCTTTCTCTCGCTCTGGAGGTACAGAGGTCATGAAGGTTTGGCAGGGGGAACCAATGATCCTCTCAGCCATTCTGACCCTCCGTTGTAGTCTCCTGATGTCTGATTTGGCAGCTGAACCATATAAGACAGTTATAGATGGCCACCGGACAGAATGACTGAATGACTCCACTGCCGCTGCTGGGGGCTCTTTTCTGAAGTTTACAATCATCTCCACTGTTAAGCTCCAGGTTGTTGTGACTACACCAGACAGCCAGCTGTTCATTCAGATCTCCAGTCTGTAAGCAGACTCGTCACCATCATTAATGAGGTTAATGACTGTGGTAGGGAGAAAAGCAGTGGAGAGAGCACACAAACCTTGGGGGCCCCACTGGTAGTGAGAGATCTGGATGTGAGTTTCCCCAGTCTCACTAGCTGTTGTGGAAGCTGGTGATCCACTGATCCACTGGGATACCACAGAGAGCTGTGTTAGTTTGGATGACAGAAGACCACGCATGATGGTATTGAAAGCCGAGCTGAAGTCCTTGCATATGTCCCAGATCTGTCAAGATGTTGCAGGATATAATGCAGCCCCATGTTGACTGCATTATCCACAGACCTGTTTGTCCTGTAAGCAAACTGAAGATGATCCAGCAAGGGTCCAGTAATGTCCTTCAGGTAGATGGTCAGCAATAGTCTTTCAAATGACTTCATGACCAAAGATGTAGGAGGGGGGTTGCAGGAGGTGTTGGTGTAGGTGTGAAGTGCAGGTCAGAGCAGGTGTGGGGGGTGTGCGGCTGGGTTTTTCAAACCTATAGTATAACTCATTCAGATTGTATGCCACTTGTTGATTCTCCACAGATCATGGGGGTGGTGTCTTGTACATTGTGATTTTGCCTATCCAGACTGACGCTGGGTTGTTGGCTGAAAATTGTTTTTTCCTGGTAGGGATGCACATATCTTCACAGAAACTGACATATGAGGTTACAGTATCTGTAAACTCATCCAGATTGGTGGTTGCAGCTTCAAAAACACTCAGTCAGTGCACTCAAAGCAGGCTTGTAAATCCTGTTCTGCTTCAACAGTCCATCTTTTAACAGTCCTTATTACAGGTTTAGCTAATTTCAGTTTCTGCCTGTAGGTCGATATGAGATTAACTAAACAGTGATGGGAGAGCCCCAAAGCTGCACATGGGACAGAGTGGTGTGCATCCCTAATTGTTGTGTAACAGTGATCCAGTGTATTACTATCTCTGGCGGGACATTTAGGCAGTTCACGGGACAGATTTATTAAAATCCCATAGAATGATTAAAAGTTAATCTGGTGTAGTGATCTTCACACGGGGCACCAATTAATGGTACGCCTCACACAGTACACCAAAGGTGTGTGTGAGTTTTGGTCACACGTCACCCCAAGTGTGTGTGTGTCAGATGACCTCTCCCTCCTTTAACCTCGGGGCACCAGCTGAGGAATTCCACATCAACATTTGTTGGAGTAATCCAACATAAATCATAAATTATAAGAAAAATTATGTTAAGTGGAGGGGGAAATCACCTGGGACAGGTGAGATTCTTGTTAACTTGTAGAGCCTCTGATTACCAACACAAGAAAGACACAGTTGTACAAATACAAAAGGGTTTATTCACTAAACATACAAGGGAAATAACTACTGGATAATGCATAGAAATAAAAATACCACTACAATTGAATAATACTTAAGATTGGATTATTGAATGAAAACAAGGACTGGAGTAAACACAGAATGAAAGATGCAATGCTGTTGCTGAATGTGGTGGCAGGAAAATATTCTTAGACTGTCAGCTCCCAGAGATAACACCTATATTCTCTGCTAAGAAGCACATACAAAGCCTATACTGCGATTACTAGTGCCAAGGTCTTGAAAGTTTGGAACCCTAACCCAGGTTTGGAAAGAAAAAGTATATTTACGTTCCACACCGTCAGGAGATCAGTCCTGCATTGGAGATGTCCTCCACGGGTTGTGCGGGTTGCGTAAATTCCAAAAAGTGCAGAATCACTCTCAGAGAGTTGCAGTCATGGAGAGGTGAACTCTGTTGCACCAGAAAGACTGTAAATCCAAGACGTAATAGAGTCATTGCAGTTGAGCTGTGAGGCTGGAAGAGCTATGAGGATTGGTAAAATCCACCTGTGCAGATGATGATAAAATTTAAGGTTTACTTGCAAAAGATTAACCTTAATTGTCCTGTTGTTCATCCAGCTTTTGTTACACATGTGTCTGGGGGATGTATACATTGACAACAATGAATGAGGAAAACTCCCACAGCGTGTAGAAAGGTTTGCATTTATAAAGAGCGCCTCTAAATTAGGATGGCACACCTTCTTCAGAGTTGTTATGTCTGAACACCAACTTTTGTTAATGTAGAAACACAATCCACCACCTCTTGATTTTCCGTTACCGCCGTGATGCAGTCAGCGCGGAACAGCTGAAAACTCGGCAGATGCAACACTTTCAGTGTTTCAGTGGAGCATAATGCAGCACAGTTTGAAAAGTCCTTAATAATACGAGTGAGAAGTAATTCATCCGTTTTGTTAGGGAAGGATCATTTGTTCACAAGGTAAATGCTTGGGAGGGTAACCAGTGCAGTGGCGTGCTTCAAATGTTTGCGTCTGACCATGCGTTTGAACAGCACCGTAGCTCCTCCAACTACAATATCCAACAAAACGCCTGAATCATCAAAAACTTGAAAGATATTATCTGGTGTATGTTGCTTGATGTCAAGGAGTTCGTCTCTGGTGAAATTATAGGATAAGAATGACTAAACACACAACAAACAAACAAAAACAGAAAAACAATTGGAGAGCTCCTAACCGAGGCTGCCATCCGCGGCGCCATCTTGCATTGATTGCATTGAATCTGGTGTGTTTATTTTATGTCACAGACACCCAAATAGCCACAACCTACAACAATAAAGATGTACAGTTCATAAACACAGGGAAAGGTCAACATATCAGAATTATCAGGAAAGGTTATCAGGAAAGGTTATCAGGAAAACTATGCAACAGTGCAGGAAGAATTATCTTCTATTAAAGGGCTAGTGTGGTGCGACTCTTCTTCAGACTTCTGTTCAAAACCAAATAACAAAGAATAAAATACATTGTCATTGACTAACGTCACCATGTCCTGATAATAACTTACAGCACTATCTGCATGCCACAATATTAGCCAATATAGCAGAGTTCACTTTTGTGATGATGCTATTATAACTTACTAATGGCACTCAAAATGTGTTTTTAATACATTAGCCTGTCACAGTATGTTTGGAAATAGTGTATGAATACACTAAGCAGGCATGGCAATGTTTTTTGAATCACTTCATGCAAATGACACATATAGAACTAAACTAAGACCTCTGCAATTGCTGAATACAAAACAAATAAAACTAAATCAACTAATGATAATCATGACATTTTCATTTTTTTGTAGATCAATTTAATGAACACCTGGGGTCAGGACATTAGTTTTTTAATAACTCCTTATTCGTCCATTCTGTATTCTGATATTGTTAAGGCATGCACTTCTCTATGTTAAATGTCTATGTTCTCTGTGTTCTTCTCAGTGCTGATGTTATTGCAGAGTTTCTGCAAATTTAAATTCATTTAAATTCAAAATTATTTTTTATTTTTTATCAATTTAAATTCATCGTTAATAAGATCTCAGTTCTCACAGACACTCTTATAAATAGATCTTTTAAAAGTGACAGGCCTCCTTTCGCTTGGTAAGCACATTTAAAAAAGATTTACTTATTCATGCAAGCTGTAATTTATTATAATCTTAATGATATCAACATATGAAATATGAGTCTATATGTATTCAACAATGTACTAATAGAAAAAGCTATTTTTCTTGCACAGCAACATGCTGTGCTTTGCCTCACAACTGTTTAATTAAACAACAGCTACTTTAATTTAATTAGTTTATCTTTGAGCTCAAATCACTGATTAATTCCATTCAATTACCCAAATTTGAGAATGAGAAAGACAATTTTACTTCACAATGCACCGTAGCATCAGTTAATTGCACTTTACAAACCACAATCTTTTGCTGTGATACATAAGCTGTAAATAAAAAAATATAATCTGGACTAATAAAGCTTATGTTTACAAAGCTTTACTTTATATTAAAATTCTTTATATATACTTATTGCTAACAAGTCTATCGCTAATTAGTGCAATAGCTAACATGTAATAACAATGAGAAATACTTGTGTTTATTAATCTGGGTCAGTAAACTAACAAATCTTTCACATTTTAAGTTGTATAAACAACATAAATAATTAACATTATTTAATGTGTTACCAACAATCTTGAATTAGCAACAAACAATAGTATATTTATAATGTAATTGTAATAATGTAATGTGTAATAGTATTTATAAAGTGAAATTATCGTAGATTATTTATCTATAGAAAAGCTATAGGATGCTATATATTTGTCAGGTAGGGTAACCTATACCCAAAATGTGACCTTTGCATTTAACCCATCACTGGTCAGGAGTGAACACACACACAAACCCAATTGCTGTGTCTGGGGAACAGTCGGCAGTTAGGTGCCTTGCTCAAAAGCACTTTTGTTGTTACCTGCCAGTGCTGGAATTGATCCAGTAACCTTCATCTCCTGACTCACTAACCAGTTGGTCACAACTAACTAAAGTGGTTTTCGTGTAGCTCAGTGGTAGAGCATTGCGTTAGCAATGCAAGAGGTACAATAAAGTGATTTATAGTTTTTGGCCAATAGGTGGAACTGTCACCAGTTTTGTTTTAATGTGGTCAGGATGTTGTGGCAAGGACAACCACAAAGTTTTGTGTCAATATACCAAAGAGTTGCCAATATACAACCCTATATTTATTATTGTGTGCTCATCGCCAAATTTGTTGATGCGCTGTATGAGAAACGAGTGGCTGATCAAAAATCTTGTAATAACTGTTTGTCAGGTATGTCTGTAGATGATGCATAGCAAATTTCATGCAAATTGGACAAACGCAGTAGGAGGAGTTAGAAAAAGAAGGTTCCCCCAAAAATGTTAAATGGCCAACAGAAAATAGCTTTGATTATGACAAATTAGGCATTGTAGAACCCGGCATGAGCCAAAGAATATAAAGAATATAATTTTTTTTTCCAAAAAATTCAAAATGGTGGAAACATTTTCATGACGGAAAATGTCATAGGGTGCATTCGAATCGGCATGAGCCAAGGAATCAGAGGGGAAAAGAATTTTGTTAAGCCCTTTTGGTTCAAAAGTTATTAGCAGAAACGTAAGTGAAAATTTGGACAGTTGATGGCGCTAGAGGGAATGAGTTAGGGACTCCAACATTGCTGTGGTTAATTATCCTACTGTCCTCTATCAGTGTGCCAAATTTCATAACTTTCCTATGTATGGTTCTATGGGCTGCCATACACTCAAAAGCGGAAGAAGAAGAAGAAGAAGAAAACTAACAATAACAATAGGGGTCCACGGCCCCTTTCAGGGCTTACCCTTCAGGGCTTGACCCCTAATAAAAAAACTACTAATAATAATCTAATAATTATTATAACTAATAATATAATAAGCCTACATAGAGTAACAGTATGTAACAGCATAATTAGTGTGTGTGTGTGTGAATGTGTTCTGAGGGTCGAAATCATGGGTACAGGTAACAATTACTTAGTCCGTTAATGATAATGACAATAAACTAAAGTAATTTAATGCATTAGAATCTTCACTTTTTCACAGCAGTACTGCAGTATTTGGACGTTAAATTTACATCAAATAATGCATCAATGCATATATTGAAATATAAATGACACTAAATCAGAATAATCTAAATTTCAAAACATGACACCACTAAAAGTGCAAATGCGTAATTTTCTTTAATTTTGCCATTCATTATTTGATTTGTTGGTGTTCCTAATGTTACCAGATTAATTAACGTACATTAGTAAGTATTTTGACGAAGCACATTTAAGATTACCTACGGTGTACAGACTGTACATTTCCAAAAACCCACATTATTCCTGGGAAAAAAGATTTAGACTGCATTTAAAAATATGAAAGAGAAAAGATCATTTTATTGTAAATGGAATTTATTGCAGTAACATGATACCTAAAACTTAGGTATACTAAAAACCAAATAATTAGTTCGTAAAATGCTCGTATTGTGCTTTACAGATCAATAACTATTACAAAACAATCAATACGTGCTCCATCGCATAGAAACAATATTCAATGACAAATGTAGAACTTAATGCAGTGTATGGTCGTTTGGAGTTTGAGTGGTTAATTTCATATAATTGAAGGCGGTTGTATGTAACAGTGTAAAGCTTGTGCGCAAAATGGAGACGCGAGGGCGTTCAGTTTATTTCCAGACAGTAAGTTTTGATCCAGCCAAATAACACTGTGTCGTGCGAGAATACCAACAAAAGTATGTCCATCAGGTGGTCCATAAACTCGAGTGGTCACCCTTATTTTCTGGCATTAAATAATCCTCTCATCATCTCTAGTACGCGCCCACGATGACCGCCTCCACCTCCTTGGAAGGTCTCCGATCCGTTACCAAAAAGTTGATCATTCCCTCCGACTTAATGAGCAAATTACAGCCCAGAAAAAAAATTCCAAAGACAACAGTGATGGAGAGCACACACATCACTGCGATCTGAACTATTCTCATGATGAACAGACTCCTCTCATCTGGAGCGCTCGCCGTGAAGCCATTATCCGTCACCACTGACGAAAAGTTACAGCACAAAAGGATCTCCTCGGTCCGGTTGGAGAAGACCCCACTGTCCGTTAGGTTAAATGTAGTATTCATGCCTACTCTCCGAATGACAGTCCAAAACAATACTTCATAGAAGTCAAAGCGTTCAAGTAGTTTGGCTTTGGAAGTCAAAACACGAGGAATTGCGAGGAAATGTTTGTTAACTCAAGCGCACCCATTCAGTGTTTCGTCGGTGGCGCACTGGCGTCCCAAGACATGCTCCAGCCCAGATTCTCCTGTAACTACACTGGGAGCTTCCAGTTAGCATCATACCTGCTTGGGCAGAACCATTGAGAGAACAGATGGGAGGAGACTGTTCCCCCAGTCAACCTTTAAATCGCACAAACATGCCTTTTTGCCACCTACAGTTAATTTACAGACGTTGTCTTCCGATTACAAACACCTAAGAAAGACTTTCATATATAGTCTATCTGTCTGTCTGTCTGTCTGTCTGTCTATCTATATCAGTTCAATTCAGATTTATTTGTATAGCGCTTTTACAATGTGGCATTGTCTCAAATCCGCTTTACAGGGAGGAAAAAAAGAAAAAAAGGATTAAAAACAAGGAAATATATACAATTAAACACAGTAAACAATGATACACAGTAATCACAGATGACCTACGGTTATATAAATAATATATAATAATATATATGTATATATACAAAGTAAATAATAAATATTACACGTTAAACAGTAAAACAAAATGTAAAAAAGTAACAAAAAGTAAATATTATGTAATAGCCTAGTTACTGTTTTACTATCCATATAGTAGGCCTAAACCTGCTTTTGTAATGTTTTTGTAACTCGTATAATAAAATTAATGGATTATAATAACCTGTGAAAAGATTTCTGTAAAAAGATCTAACATATTGTGTTTAGACAGTTCTTATAGGGCAGTACTGCCATCCAGTGTCTAAATGACGAACTGCTTCAGAATATGGGACCCTGTCTATGAAAAGGCTTGTACTGTACCAAAAGATTGTGCTCATTCACTTCAGCTCATGAATCTAATCTGTTGCACAAATATTTTAAATGTAAAAATGTGTATTTGTAAATTGAAATATTGGTAAATGTATTTCTTTCTTGCTTAAAAAAAACACCCTCCAAAACAACAACTATAATAGCATTTTGTGCGTTTTATGTTGCTTGGAAAAATGATAGTTTGTCAAAATACACAACTACTTAAAAATTATTTTTAGTTGAGATTTTGATGCGTTTGACTGCCTGAAGGGAATCATCCACCCAGCCGAGGTTGTCTGTTCCAGTGAAATCAGCATAAAACCAGAGGTGTTAATTCCGCGCCCAACAAATTAATAAGTTTTATTATCATTTATTTTGTTTTATTATTTCTCTTCCATTTTTTTTGTCGCTGGAGATTGTCACGATCAGGGGAAAAGAACCCAGTTGCAGACAGCGTTTTAACGGAAAAAAGACTGCATTTAAATAAACAAAACAACAACTCACGAGGGGGCAAAAACAAAAACAGAACAGGCTTAACTGGAACAAAAATGCCTCCAAAAAGCGGAGCAAAAGCGAAACTAAAAAATGGGAAAACCACGGCAGGACAGAGACTAGGAAACTAGAACACGACAAGATTCGGAAAAACCTTCCACACAGGACTGACTCGGGTAAACACATCAGAAGTAACGAACCCACACAAGACCGAAAACACGGGGGCATTAAATAGAACAAAGACAAGGACGAACAGGTGCGCGAAATGAGCGCAAACAAGACGAGAACAAGGGGGCGGGGCCAAGACGCGACACCGGAGAGCACATGGCGAATGTAAACAAAACAGAGGCCATGTGCTTCCACAAGAAACAAGGACCCAGAGCATGAGTTCAGATCCTGACTCCAAGAACCAAGACTAGAAGGAGTCAGGATCCAGACAACATGCTCTGACACAGAACACAGGGGATGTCAGGATCCTGGTAAGATAATCTAGAAAGACTCAGAACAGGAAGCCAGGACCCTGTCAGGTGATATTGTTTACAATTGAAGTGATTCAGAGCTGCATTCAAATCAGACATATTTGATCAGTCATATTACACACATTCGTTTATTCTGTAACTGTGTATTTATATCTTATATTCTCAGATATAATAATTTGCAAACGTGTATATACAGTTTACATAGGTCTACACCAGACAATTGGTAAGCCGGTGCTTCGAGCATGTCTGATGCTACAAAAGGGACTTTTTTAGTTTTATCTCCAGCAATATTTAACATTTATTTAAAAAGATATAGATTATAGTGATATTTAATAAAAGAAAACATTCGTATGTGTTCACAGAGAATACAGAAGAAAACCCTTAAAGAAAGTCCTCAGTTAAGACGGATGTGAAAACAAGTGATTTTTACTGTTTAAAAAAACTAATAATTACTGTAAATTATTAGTAAAGTATTTCTTTTATAATGTGTCAGTTAGTATCTGAAATAGTATCTGAGAGCATCCACTGGTTATATTGATTGAAAATTATCGTACAGACAGATGTATAAAATGAGACCAAGCACAGGACATACAACTCCAACATCCTTGCATCTCAAGGAATGAAATCTGGCCAGTAATGCAGCGGGCAAAACGCATGCTCACATCATTTACAAAGAGACTGCTGTAATGGACAGCTCAGTTTGATTAAATTATTTGTGTTATTTGGTATTACTTGAACCATGTAGTTTTTCGAGTTATACATGTACCCAGAGATCTAAATAAAATTGTTTCTCATTTATAAAAAAGATAAAACAGAAGCAACACGTAGTTGTTGAAACCACCCTTACACTACAAAAATCGTAAAATGTTTGTATAACAACTTTCCCTGTCACCACTTATTGAGAATAATTATTTCAAATGCTGCAGCATTGACCCTGATGGCAACAGTTAATGAGTCAAAATGGATGTTTGCACATTAGCTGATGCACATGCATGTTGATATACAGGCCACCATCACTGCATGAGAAAGTAAAACAGTTTTACCTTTAATTCAATGGGAAATGCTGCTGTCTCAGGGACTTAAGCATATGTTCTGCCTTTGAAACTGCCTGAAGTGGTTTACTGGAATTAAATGTTTTGTAAGGAGAACCACAAGGATTCTGACTTAAGAATCACACCTGTTTCACACATAGCCAAGCTTTGAGACATGCTATCCCTATTTGTAAACTTGATGACCTAATTTTTGAAAAAAAAAAAAAAACTGACACAAATAAACTATTAGCAAACATGTCAAATAATTATATATGCAAATGAATAAGATCTTATTAGCTACACAGCTGTGAATCTTCACACCAGTCTGCTGTTCAAATGAATCTCTGAGAAAAAAAACACTATTCCCACGTTTAAGATGATCTGGCAATAAGGTGTTATTGGTGAATTTTACTATGTTATTAGGTGGCTGCTGATAACAGTAACAGTATTAACTTACTAACATTCTCCTAAAGTTCTTAAAGTAAATATCATAATTATAAAAACATATTATATATATAAATTGTTATTGTTGTGGAACATTTTAAAAAATGTTTAAATAACATTCTTATAACCAAGCAGTAACTTTAATACTATGTCTAAAATACTGGACAGTTTGAACATTTGTAGAACTTTCCAAATAACATTTCAACATTTCAACGCTTCATGAAAATATTAATGAAACGTAATGAAAATGTTAGCGAAACATTCTTACAACTGTTAGCTGGATTGCTTATCTGTAAGGCAATAACTATAGAACTACAGACTTATCATTATTATGGTTATAAACCTAAAGAAATGATTCTATATCCATATTTAAATCTGCCCAGAAACACATTCAAGACCATCCTTTATCGTTTATTTGTGGGTTTACTTTGAACTGCACTGAAAAATTAAGGCAAATGACCAAAGGTTTGAAATCTATGATATTTTAATGGGGAGCAGTACTGTCCAGCAGATAATGAGGACTCATGTTTTCAGCTCATGTTGATGTCAGCTATTCCTGAGCAAAGTTCAGCCTGGTGCTACTGAATTCAAACTTAGCCCTGACAACCAGACAGATGGTCAGAAAAACAACTAATCAGATCTAAGGTTTCAGCCTGGAGATTTGTGATGTGAGCAACTGTGTGTGCATGATGATCTCAAATAACTAATTTTAACTAACACATTTGAAAGGGTCTCTTAAAGTTGAAATGTCTCACATAATCTTGAGTCTTCTTTCAATTTGTAAGAAGTAGCAAAATGATGCATTTAAAATGAAAGTCTGTAGGGTAAGGAACTGCACCAGGATTTATGTCTAAAAAGTATAGCCACATGACTGAAAGGTACTTGAATAAATATACTGTTCACATTCTTTTAAATCACTCTGGGTGCCCTACAGACCTCCACTGTAAATGCATTATGGCAGATGTCATTGTGTAACAATTTAACTTTTCTTCCCTCAAGTTCTATTGTTACCTTGGTGTCATGCCCTGTGTTTTGTGTCAGAGCGTGCTGTTTGGATCCTGACTCCTTCTAGTCTTGTTTCTTGTTTCGTGGAGTCGGGATCTGAACGCATGCTCTGGGTCTTCGTCTTGTGTGGAAGCGCATGGCCTCTGTTTAGTATTCATTTGCCATGTGCTCTCCGGTCTTGCGTCTTGGCCCCGACCCCTTGTTCTCGTCTCCTCAGCGCTCATTTTGAGCACCTGTTAGTCGTTTGTCTTTGTGCTATTTAATGCCCACGTGTTTTGTGTCTTGTGCTGGTTTGTCTTGTAACTTCATCCTGTATCTTGGCTCTTGTTCCTTGGCTCATCTTATATCTTGGTATTGTGAATTTTTTGCAACGTGCATTTTTGTAATTTGTAACTTTGTTTTTGTCAAGCTTTCTTGATCTCTGTATTGTTGTTTTTGCACTGTTTTTTTTTAGTTTTTTGAGTTTTTGTTTGTAGCCTGTGTTTTTGTTGTCGTTTAGCCCCCTCGCTGGTTTTGGGTTTTGTTAAAGACTTTTTTTCTGTTTACCGCTGTCTGTGCATGGGTTCGTTTCTCTCTGCCTGACACTCTGGGTTCTTTAGGGTTAATTTTGTTTACACTTCATCAATTCAATAAAGCTTGGTCAAAGCACAAAACTCAATGATCAATTGATCAATGCATGTATTAACAGACATCATCCAGACAATATTCAACCCCCATAACACAACGAATAAAAGTACATTGAATCCAATCAAGTTACAAAGAAGCGAATTACAACAATCAGAGTTCACTTTAAAGAGGCAGTCCAAAAACAATAATTCCAACAAAAAGGCAAAAAGATAAGAGAGAAAAAAGTTAAAAACCTCATCGATCTCACCAATGTTATCTTCTCAGGGATTTCTGGATCCCACAGGAAATGCCACAAAAAAAAGTAATCCAGAAACAATTCAAGAAAGAGAAAATGTAAGAGTCCACTGGAAATAGGCTCCAAAACCGAACAGGTAATCCTTAAGTCAGAGTGCCAGATAAAACATTACACCATGGCACTTGCACCAGTGAGAGCATGGCATTTCCCAACACCTTTATTTGCCAGCCTCTCAGCACATGCTACCTGTCTCACCATGTGCCATGACATTTCCCCCATCATGGCCACCCATTTCCTCTTCCTTAAATAGTGGCCATCTTCAACAAGAGTCCATCACACCCCACATCCTAATTCAATACAACAAATCCCCCCTCCCACAAAAACAACTTACAAATATAAATAATCACAACAAAAATACAAAGAAACAATTTTCAAAACTATGTAAAAATGTATTTTTTTCAATTTTGTGGCAGTGCTACAATTGTTAAGGCACAAACACTGAAATTACCAAGGGCACTATTGTTTTCTAGGGGTGTAACAATACATTGATATTGATGGATGTATTGATCAAATGTCTAATTATACAATTCATCGATGGCACATGTATTCAAACTGAGTAAAATATTAATAGGTACTTTTAATTTGATACACTTCACATCTTCACATAACGTGACGCCCGCTACACATTTTGCCAAAGCGTGTATTTTCATTTAGCAGCGAAATGATTTGGTGTCAGTTGTTGGACGCAGATTGTGGGTATGGAAATATGGATTTATGAGATCTTAAAAATTGTAACAATGGCATTGTGTCCATGGCAAATCCTAAACTGTGAATCTCTTCACAGTTTAGGATTTGCAGTCTCTTTAGGATAAGACAGTCTCTTATCTTCTGCATGCATTAAGTGATTTACATCAAACTGATCACATGTTGACAGCATGTTACAGATGCATCAGGAACTAAAAGAAACAAACAAAATAAAAAGTCACTTACATCTTGACCTTAGGGTGAGTAAATTAAAAAAATAAATATAATGCAGCCTGGGCCAAGTATGAGCCATAGCGTCAAACCCAGGGGAGCTGGAGGAGCCAGAGAGAAGTAGAGGGAACACTGCACATTCTCCTGAGAACTCCTCAAACACTGAAGGTAGCGGGGATGAAACAGCACAGTGTTGTGAGAGCCTCTCATTCTTTGAATTGCCTCTCAAAGAAAGTTACAAATTTTACACTTTGTTATTACTTGTAAATCAACACAGCAAACAGTAATAATATACATATTATTGACACATAAAATTGGCTCTTACATTTACTGTAAGTCATTGTGATATCCATATTGTGATATGCACATTTGGGATTTTTTTTATCATTTTGATATATCTTGTAGCCCTACACCTGGCTCCTCACATGCGTTGCATTTTTGAGCATCAGTGAATGTTTGCACCTTTAGCAATAATTGTGTATGAGTCTCTTAGCTGTGATAAGTGTGAAAAGATGGAAACATTGAAAAAAGTAAAGAATGTGTGGGACCTAGAGTATTTTTCTGAAGAACTGCTGGTAGTTTAATGGCCTAGTTCAATGAACAACTATCATGTAACATAAAAAAACAGTCATTGATCATCCAGGTAACAACACACAGTGAACTTTTGTAAATTACATTTGTAAATTATGTTATTATTATGGAGTATGAACTGTATGTAAACATCTGTAAAATTGTTTATTAAGGGCAGTACATAGTAAAAAAAAAATACAGTTCCTCTGTTTATTTTTTTTCAATTCTTAACATTTTGCAGATTCTGCAAGATAAATTTAAAATAATGACCCCAACTGTATGCATATGAAGAAACACTCCAGCCCTCATTTGGAGACAAATATCTCTACATATTCCACAAATTTCACAATCTGGGTTATATATAACTTTACTATGCAGGCTGTACTAGATGTATCACTAAAACCCACATCATAAAGAGAGAATAGATGATGTTTCAACATCAGGCAAATTCCAGACTAAGAATATATTCTGTTGGCCTGATAGAACATTAGTGCTGGCCGATATTGAAAAAAAATGTGATATGCAATAACTTGCTAAATGATACGATATATAGTATGCAATACGGTGATGCTTAAATTAGTAAAATCTATGTAAATTGTTAATATATATTTAAAACTATAAATTATATATATTATAAACATGTTTCAATTTTTTCCTGGAAAAATACACTACTGCAACTTCTGACAGCTGTAGTGTATTTGGGAACATTAAATGTTTAGCCCAAAGGGAAAAATCACGCACAATTTGATGTGATTAATCATACGTGTTTTATAGATTTTACCTAATGCAGTAGAGTTAATACTAGCGACAGACTAAATTACTCGTCCACTGGGTATTCAGCGGATCGCTTAATTCTAAGAAATGTTACTTTTCTGGTCTTGAAAAGTCAACATTCTTACTGACACAGTACTACTTCAGAGCAGGTAAGGAAATCAAGGCAGTTTAAGTGACTTTAATGTGTGAGCAATAAACACAGAAACAATTCCCAGGAATAAACACGCAGGTTTATTGACTAAGCTACGGGGAACATATATAACTACACTAAACAAATAAACATACATTAAACAAAAAATACTTAAACATAAACAGGGAGAAAAAGAGGAGGAGTAAAAATGGCAGGATAAAATTGGCTAACCACTTCTGCATGAACCATCAATTAAATCATCTTAAAAAGGGGTAACGCTTTCATTGGGTCCTTCCTGACGCCGGATTGGTTAGCGAACATAGACAAACTGAGCCGAAGCAAACACCACCGGAAAGGCTGTCTCGGAGAGTGAGGCATGGCTCGAGAGGATGTGAAGCGAGTGGGTGAGGAAGAGAGCGAGTGAAGTTTGCTCTGCATAGTGGACTTTTAAACCTGGGTGTACCACACCGCTTGAGGGTTGATGGACCAATATTGAGGTGTATACTGAGACGACCTCATTTACATGTTCCTCATGTTGCTGAAAAGTTTGTGCATTTAACCTGAATCTAAAATAATAAGCGTATGATGCCAGATACATTCATACACTATACTGCATCAGTCAGTAAATTAAGAAAGAAGCATTTAGAATGTAAACATGACCAAGTTTGACACACGTTGATGTGCAATTTATCTGAGAATATGCATACAGGTAAAATACTTGTCAGACTATATATACCAAGGCAGTAGACGATGGAGATGAATATGGGGAGACACATACAATCAAAAACATAACATATATATACACATATATATATTTGGATGGCTCTTTTTTGAGTTGAGACAAAAGTTCTCCCTGACGTGTATTGAAAGTCCTTCAGTCACTTGTTTTTTCTTATTTTTGTGAGCAGAGCTATCCTCCCTCCTTTTAGGCACTGTTCTGTCAGGGGTAAGAGGGGGAACAAAAGGCCAGAGGTGTTCTGGTTGGCAATAAAACCATGATATAATAAAACCATGAGAACCAGAATATATATCATGTAGACTGATCATATAACTGACATTATATATATATATATATATATATATATATATATATATATATTCATTCTTTTTAGAATGCAGAAAAATATGTCCTATGTAATGAAATGTCTTTTGTCATCTTCATTTATTTTTACATTTATGCATTTGGCAGATGCTTTTATCCAAAACAACTGACAGTACATTCACAAGTTATACATTTTCTTAATACATGTGCTCCCTGGGAATCAAACTCACAACCTCTTGCGCTGCTAACGCAATGCTCTACCACTGAACTACAGGAAGTATATTTATGTGATGCTGCCTTTGAATTTGGCTGAAATTTGATATTTTAGGGGTATTTTAGGTTTCAGAATAGAGTAACAGTCTCTGTAATGGGACAATGCTTCCAGATTTACTTCAATGACATGATATGATGTGCTGTCCTTGTATCCAAGTGAATGGAATTTTTAGATTAGGCAGCTGGAAAAGACTGCAGTGTATGAGGGTGTAACAAATCCTCTTGAAATGCTGTGAATGTTGAAGAAGAAAAAGCAATGCTGGAGATTGTTTCTGCCAATCAATGTCATTCTTGCTGTTGGCTGGTTGTTACATCTAAAGAACTTTTTAACACTGCTAGAAGGTTATGGCAAATTTGAAAACCTCAAAAGATGCAAATACGTTTAATCAGTTTTTGACATCTTTCTTACAGTCACCGCAAAGACTAAAAGGGAAATTTCACGAAGGTCGTGGCTGCAGCTCATAAGTGCTGGCACTCAGTTGTGTTAGTTCACATAGGTACTTAGGGCTAAAATTCAACCCCAAGAAGAGCATGCTTTCCCCAGTTTAGAGAACTACTTTTCTACTGCATATGAGACTGTTTCAGTTCCCAAAATCCATCCGCTAAGGATGGTAAGGGTTATGTGCCGAGGGCTTCGTACCCTTTCTATGTGGATCAGACCCCGGTTTCTCACCTTGGGTCCCACTCTTGGCTAAGGAAAAATGAGTTTAATTCCAAAATCTATACACTGAGGATGGTAAGGGTTACTTGCAGAGGGATTTGTACCCTTTTTATGTGGCTCAGACCCCAGTTTCTTACCTTGGGTTCCACTCTTGGATAAGAAAAAATGGGTTTCATCTCACAATCCATCCACTAAGAATGGTGAGGGTTATGCACAGAGGGCTTTATACCCTTTCCTTGAGGCTCAAACCCTGGTTTCTCACCTTGGGTCCCACTCTTGGCAAAGGAAGAATGTGTTTCATCCCCAAATCTATCCGCTGAGGATGGTAAGGGTTACACGCCAAGGACTTTGTACCCTTTCTCTGTGGCTCAGACCCCAGTTTCTCACCTTGGGTCCCACTCTTGGCTAAGGAAAAATGGTTTTATCCCAAAACCCATCCATTAGGATGGTAAGGGTTACACGGCAAGGGCTTCGTACGTTTTCTTTGTGGCCCAGACCCTGGTTTCTCACCTTAGGTCCCACTCTAGGAGCATTATGCCGTTGCAAGATATTTACAATGGATGCTTCTCACATGGGCTGGGGTGCAGTTCTCGATGGCCTCATATTGCTCAAAAGAGTAAGAGATCTAGAGGATCTATCTGTGGATCCTGCCTGCTTGGATTTTTCCCCTGGTTTTGTTAAAGCCAAAGCAGGAAAGGCTTTATTCATTGTGTCCAGTTAGGGCCAGTGGCATAAAACCTCTCATCTCTTAGTCTGTTTTGGGGGCTGCAACGGAGGTAATGTGGTCACAAAACAGTGCCTCACTGGATCACAGATGCTATTACCCTGGCCTACGAGCCTTGTGACCTTCTGTCACTTTTGTGGGTGACCTTCACCCACATTCTACTAGGGGTGTAGCATCATCTCTGTCTAGGGGAAAATCCCTAAGTGATGTTTGTGCTGTGGCAGGCTGGTCCTCTCCACACACATTCATTGATTTTACACGTGTTTAGATTGGGGCACGCCTGAAGTGTGTTCCCCGTTCCCTGTCTACATACGTAACCTGGAGACGTTTCTACAATATATTGCTATTAAGATATGTACATGGAAAAAATATCACTTTTTACCCAAGTAATAGACTTAAACAAAACACTGCATTACTTGCATTTATTCAGCACATTCTGGATTCAACAAAAAAGACTAGGACAACAACAATTTATATGAATTATGTCTATGTTGTTTATGTTGTTTATGTCTATGTTGACTGCCTGCGAACACACTGAAAGTACTCTTAAGTGACTGGCTAGCCACATGGCCAACTCTCAAGAATTAAGAATTAGTTGAATGCCATCCCTTGTATGTTTATTTTTGTTAGTTGAGAGTAGGAAAGTTAGGAGTATACAGTGCTGTGTGCTGAAGATTTAGTTTTCTTTTCTTTCTCTTTCTTTAGTTAGCTTAGAGGTTTAAAATAAATTAGAATTGGTTTTGTTGTACTTCTTTCTTTTGCCGTCACTAGCGTCCCCTTTCTCTTGGGTTGATTGCTTAGTTTTTTGTTCATTTTCTAAATTGTAAACATTTGTACGTATTGGTTATTTCTTTGATTTATTTATTTTTTGACAGTTCATTATCCTTGTATTGTCTTTTGCGTCCTCCATCACTAAAAGGGTCATATCAGAGCTATTGCATATGAGATTGTTTCAGTTCTGGCTAAAGAATAAAGGGGTATACAGAATCCCAAAAACCAGATTGTACAAGATGTTAAGGGTTATGGGATGAGGGCTTCATTCCGTTTCTATCTGGATCAAACCCCAGTTTCTTACCTTGGGTCCCACCCTAGGGGCACAATGCAGTCGCAGCATTTTCACAATTCTCGATGGCAATCCAGTCTCTAGATTGTGGGAGGGCCCTCATCTCTCCTGGCACATACATTGCCTGGAAATGGTAGTGTGTCTGGCATTGAAGCACTTTTTCCCACATCTCAATGGCCAACACATTCTAGTTCATACAGACAACACCACAGTGGTCTCATATATAAATCAACAAGGAGGGCTGAGCTCACATCCCCTGTTCAGGGTGGCGCAGCAGATCCTGCTCTGGGCAGAGACCAGACAGCTTTCTGTCAGAGTGATCTGTCAAAAAATTTGTTCACCTCTGAAGAGTTGACCCACTGTCACCTCTTGCTCCCAGGAGTCCTGGAGAGGGTTTGCCAGGACCAAGTTTGTCTACTCTTGGTAGCGCCATTCTGGCCAACTCGGATCTAGTTCTCAGACCTAATATCTCTCCTGGACGGAGTCCCTTGGGAGCTTCCAGTCCGGTGGGATCTTCTGTTTCAGGCATCTATTGGGAAACATCCTTTGGTGTCCAGTTTCTGTCTGTTGCCAGCTGGCTGGAGTCCTTTCAGTCACACATTGATCTCCTCTTGGAAGCTTACTTTAGTTTTAAGTGGCTTATCTTCGACTCCATTTAAGCCTCTAGAGTCAGCCTAGGTGGCACTATTATTAGCTCTGACATCATTCAAGAGAGTAGGACATTTACAGGCTCTTTCTGTAGACCCTGCCTGTTTGGATTTTGCCTGTGGGTTTGTTGAAGCCATTTTGCACCCTAGACCAGACCATATCCCCAAGGTGCCTGCTACTGCTGGTCACCCGCTGGTGTTTCAGGTCTTCTGTCCTCCACTGTACAAGTTGCCAGAACAGGAGAGGTTTCACTTATTGTTCAATTCAATTCAACTTTATTTGTATAGCTCTTTTACAATGTGGCATTGCCTCAAAGACGCTTTACAGGGAGGAAAAATGAAAAAACAAGGAAATATATACAATGATACAAGTAACAACAGTATGTCAATTATCAATCAATTATCAATAATTAAGTATCAAGTCAGATATTTACTATGGAGTGTCAAATATCTATTATCCACAGTCTCCCAGTGAGCACTCCAACACGACAACAGTGGCAAGGAACCCAAACTCCAATGATGAATGTGGAAAAAAAACCTTGGGAGAACCCAGGCTCTCCGGGAGGGTAATTTCTCCTCTGACGTGTTACAGCTGCAATCAGTACTTTGGTGTAAGGGTTTATAGATTTAAAGCATCGCAGTCAGTATTCTGATATAAAGTTTTATAGGTTTGCAGCGTCGTAATCAGTGCTGTTATGATTTAAGTATTGAATTATAGTAATGACTAGTTTTAATTTGGGTCTGGTGATTTTATATTTATTTTATGTTAGCCTGATGGCTGACACAGCCTGATGGCTGACATAATAACTGTGTCCAGTTAGAGCTTTTAGGATCTATGTCCACCACTCAAGCCAGTGATGTAAGACCTTTCAGCTCTTAGTCTGTTTTGGTGGTTGCAACTGAGGTAATGCAGCCACGAAACAGTGCTTTTCTTACTGGATCATAGATGCTATTACCCTTGCTTATGAGGCCTGTGGCTTAGTGTCACCCCTGGGCATTAGAGCCCGTTTTACTAGGAGCATCATCTAAGGCATTGTCTAGGGGGACGTCTCAAGTGATGTTTGTGCTGCGGTAGGCTGTTCCTCTCCACACACATTCATTAGATTTTACAGCTCACACTTGAATTGAACCCTCTGCCTTCCTTCAGACTTATCTTAAGACATATTTAGCAGATGCCATGTTCAGACTAAGATGCTAACATTTACGAGCGTTTTTCTACTTTGCTGTTTTGTGTATTACCCTTGATTGTCTCCCATTTACCGATTGCTAGCTGCCAGCCTTGACCCTTGCCTGTTTTTGTATTTTGATTGTTAGCCGCCTGTCCTGTGTTTTGGCAATGTCTCAGTGTCTCAAAGTATTTAGATCTAATGTGACAAACCAGTCTACAGGTTGAATTTGACACGATCTGCTTGAGTGTTAACACCCTGAATCTGTATCTCCTCAGAGACCAATTCAAGTGACACAGATTACTTGTGCACCCGTACTTTTTGGGAACTATAAGACAACAGCTGTAAAAGCCCACATCCCTCATGTGAGGAGGAACACATTCTATAGTCCCTTTCGTTAATAGAGTCTTAAGTCTGAAGGGTGAAGGAGCTCCTTGAACTGCATCCAGTTCTAATCCTGATGTTGGTCTAGGTCTTTAAACAGGTCAGCCTAGTATGCCTGCAAAACTTCCATAGTGTGCAGGGATGCATCAGCGTGACCTGCTGCCGCAGGTGTGTAATTTGAATGTGTATAAATGGGGTAGATTTATATGTCAATATAGGGAATTGTTCCAATTTCTAACAGGTTTCATTTGTTCATGAGCAGAGTGTGCTTGTTTAATTAGGCAGAAAACACGAGAGAAAAAGTGGAGCCTGTCTCCCACTGCTCCTCTGCCAAATCAAGCTACAAACCCCACGAGTGCAGTCTCCGCTCTCCTGCGAGATGCAGCTGCCCAACTCCCATCTGAATTAAAGAGAGCGAGGCAGGAGCAGAGCATCTTCAGTGGAAGTGATTCACATGGAGGGCTCTGATTAGAACTCTGATTTTACATGTTCAGACTCAGGCACGCCTGAAGAGCGTTCCCCATAGTGTCAAGCCTGACGGAGTGTTGAGTTCCCTCAAAAGGGAACTACGTGCCGTTCCGTCTACTGACAGAAGCTATAGTCTGTCCAAAAAGTTGCTATTTGTCGCTAATTTCTTTCTTAAAAAATAAAAAAAGTCACCAATAGGGTCTGAAAAAATATTAAATCTGGTGACAAAGTCCCTAAATTGGCAACACTGCCCCAAGTAAAGAATTTCGTCCATTTCTTTGGAGTAGCACAACAGACTACATGAACATTTTAATTATTATTTTATTTTCTATTGTTTTCATAGTTATCTAAATTTGTATTTGGACATTAGTAATTTATAAATAATAATTATAATTATAATGATAGTAATATAATACTAGATAGGTACATTTTCTGAAGAAAATGCTTGCTGTGGTAAAACTCTGGAATATTTAAACAATGTTAACATGATGCTAACATGATTGCACATTTTGCTAACATGTTTTAACATGATGTTAGCATGTTTTAGCATAAAATGGCACAATGCTAGCATGACTTAGCGTGATAGATATACCAAAATATGACTTATTCATGATGTTATGAGGTTGCTAGGGTGATCTAAATGGTTGCTATGGTGTGGTCAGAAAGTTGCCAGGGCAATACCTAAAGCCCACTGACAGTCCAAGCCAAATAAGCTCAACCACAATGTCTAAGTCTCTACAATGTTCTAATGCTATAACATGGTTGCTATAGTACATTAAATGGTTGCTAGGGTGTAGCTAGACAGTTAACAGGGTAAATCCAATAGACAGTTGTGAATCAAAAGAGCCAACTCCCATGTCTCTATGATATTCTGGTGCTGAGATATAGCTAATTCATGTTGGTTGCTAGGGTGCTCTAAATGGTTGCTAGGGCATGGCTGGACCGTTTTCATGTAATAATTAAAGACTACTTGCCAGTCTGAGTCAAAAGAGCCACCCACTTGTCTCTATGATGTTCTGTTGCCTCTCACCTTTTTAAATGGAAGCCAATGGGGTGGTTGCTAGGGCACTGTAACTGGGTTGCTAGGGTGCGACTATGAAGTTGAAATGTCACCATTTGTTGCTGTATGCTAAGCTTGGCGATATGAGCCCACCCCCAAGTCTCTACAACATTCACAACATCACAAAATTCCTCCCAATGTTAAGTCTATGGAATTTTTCACCCACTTTTTCGTACTACCTAAAGACATTGATCTCTTATAAAAGTTATAACACACCTTTCCTCAAACCTTTTTTAAAAACAGAATGTGGAGATATTTAACGACCACTTATTATGTGCTACAAGATATCACACATGCTTACAAGAGCAGCTACAGAAGTATTAAAACAAGACCGTTGGATGGTAACAACGAAAACGAAACTGGTGTTTCACAACTTCTATGGGCCTGGTGGAATAGGAAACATCATATAAGGGTCACAGGAAATGAACCCAGTCGCAGACAGTGTTAGAACAGAAGTCTGTTTAAATAAACAAAACAAGAACCCACAAGGGGGCAAAAAGAGAAATAAAACAAGCTTTAAATGTAACTAAAAATACCTCCACAAACCGGAAAAAAATTAAACTAAATAGGAAAAACATGTAGAAATAAACACGTCACAAAAACATGGCGGGACTGGAAACGTCAGCGAATCTGAAACAACAAGACAGGTAAACTGTAAGATTCGACAGTACGAAACATATGAAAACGAACCTGCACAAGACAGTCGAGGTAGCTGAGGATGCGAATGCCCACTTCCCATAACGGGGCAAGGGCAGCCTCCACGACTTTGGTAAAGACGCGAGGGGACAGGGACAGCCCGTAGGGGAGGACCTTGTACTGATATGCCCAACCCTCAAGTGCAAACCGAAGGAATGGCCCGTGTCGAGGCAGAACTGAGATGTGGATGTGCATGTCATTCAGGTCGATCGCTGGCGAAACAATCGTTGGGATGGATGCACGAAAGTATGTTTCTGTATAAGCATTTTGAAGGGTAACTTGTGCAGGGACAGATTCATGACACGCAGATCCAAGATTGGCTGCAGCCCACTTACTTTTTCGGGCACAATGAAGGAGAGGCTTTAAACCCTGACTTCATCTCGGCTGGAGGGACAGGCCATATTGCGTCTTTCGGCAGGAGGACCGCAATCTCTGCTCGCAGGATGGAGGCGTCGCTGTCTACCACTGGGGTAGAAAGGATGCCTGAACCTGGGTGAAGGATGCCTGAACCTGGGTGAGCACCTGGTGAACTGAATCGTGTAGCCAAAGAGGACAAAGAGGAGGTAGTACATTCTGCGAACGCAGCCTAACCTGCCTTGGTGAAGTAAACTGACAAGCTCAGGAGTTCCTGGAACAGAGGGGGCTCGATCTGAATGAAAGTGATTTGCGGCAGACTTTATACCTGCTTCCGGGTGGGCGTGACTCGGCACACAAATCCTTAGCCCAAATGCTCATTGGCTTTTTCCTCTCGGGCCAATGTTTACTGGTGCGTTATTCTACTTCTCGAAGGTGATAGGGCTCTCAAACAAGACCCCATATGTAACGTTCAACGTGACTAACTGAAAGGGAACATCTGTTCCTGAAGCAGGCTCATATGCAGTAAACAGATTCTTTCAGATTGTTGTTACTACAAACACAATCTGGATGACACCCTCAAGTGCATGTTAAAATATCTTTCTCTGATGAGCTGTACATATTAGCATGCCAAGGAAACATAAGCAAATCTTATTATCTCTCAGTCTTATGCTGGTATAATAGACGGTTCCTTCTACAATGCTAATTCAATTCTGGTCATGCTGTTAAGTTGTTTACCATATAAACTGATTAAACGGACTTACCATATAAATGGACTTAAAGGAACTTAAAGGACAATTTTTCATTCACTGCTTATTTCATTTAAAACGATTTAAAGTATTGTAGCTATCAGTAAAACAGAAAGGTGCATTAGAGACCCAGATTGGCTGATCCTCTGAAGTCTCGAGGTGGTATCTGAATAATGTTAATGCACCCTCTGGGCCCAAAAAGAATTTCTGTCTGGATTGCCATGGTGATCCCTGGACCTGTGTCTATTAGCCACAGACTTTTTAAAATTAAGACATGTCATCTCAGCACTGTGCATCTGAACCCTTACAGATAACTACTACTATATATGCTAAACATATGATGGATTAATCTAAGTTACTTCAACTATAAGCAATGACTAGAAATAAAGTTTTTCATCACAGCATAGTGGACCTCTTCTTATTATTGGCTCTGTTATTCAAGTACTCTTACACATCTTTGACTATTTACACCAGGTCTACGATCATTTTCAGCGATCAAAAGAATCTGAATTAAGAATAGAATCAATATCCAATTATATGCTGCCTATAAACCCACATTATATAACTTTATATAAATAAATAAGTTATAATAACTTATTATAAACACAGGCATAGAGATTTCAGTTCTGAAATCAAGACATGGTGTCCTTTGTGCCTGAAAATTTTAGGAATTTGTGGTCAACAGCTATGGGTTCATTAAAGAAAAATTATTTCATTTTTACCCCATCTGCCCCTAGATCTGCCCTGGATAGATTTATATCAAATCCTGTGAATACGATCAGTATTCTGTTTGTATTTATAATTATGAGTAAGTCACGGGCACACATAAAATACAAATATCACCATTTGAACGACTCAGGTTTTAATCCAAACCATTTCTCATAATAGCCATTCTCAATCAATAACCCGCTATTTATAACTTAAGTCATCTAAGTTGTTTTTAATTTATTTGATATGTAAACATGCATTGCGTAAGCTCAGAAATTGCTTGTTGCAATGAGAGTATGAGGTAAACACACACTACCGTATCTATTGAGGTACAAATTATAGGTAAAAACTTAAAGAATGGTAGCATGAGTATAGTCATATTTATCTAGTTTTGACTGCAAATGCAAAGACATTTGTTATATCTAAAATATGAATTAAGAAATTGCCTCACTTTGACAGACATAATGCACTCCTCAATTTGATTTGTGTATGTGCCTATATATTGTAAAAATGTTCGGTGGTGCATCATTTATTTTAATTTTTTTTCTTCTGTCTGCTACAGAAATACAGTAGTTTCCAATTTTTTTCTTGTTTAGACAAATTTTATTCTACAGTAGAACCCAAATAATGCATTTAAATTATTTTAGATTGTAAACAACCTTCAAATGGGTACTAAACCATAAACTACTATACAGGGTTCAAATGCCTCATGCAAACATTCTTTCCCTAATAATGAAGTGTCATTTATTCATTAACAATCACAAAAGGGCTGTTCCTCATATCAGCGAGGACCACTCAGGATGTGAAAAACTAAATTCAGAGGGTTTACTTTGTGAGTCACTGTGTGTGCTTGTTGTGTTCACTTGTTGACCTAGTACTGAATAAAACGTGCATGGATTTAGATTTTGTAATTGTGCTCTGGTTATGTCCCAAATCACATCTCTCACACATTTGGTTTAGTTTCTGTCTGTCATTGTTACAAAGAATGTACATTTAAATGAACCACATGCAATCTTCTGAAGTGTGCAGAAAGGATTTACCAGAAATGTTTTAGGATACTTCGTATAAATCATGGCAACTATTTAAGTAAGGTGTTTGTCTGTCTGTCTATATAGATTGTGTTTTATTATGTTTTATTATGTTTTTAGAGATATGTAGATTAATATATAGATGATATACTATATAGATTAATACTTGTAATTGTTTAATTGTTTATCAAAACATTTATTGGTGGATGTAAGCTCATTAGATTTTAATTATCAGTCATTAGTACTTCCTTAATGATCTTTTATTATGGTCTCAACACTTCCTCCTTCATTGCATCCCCCCTTTTCTTCCTTGTCTTTGTGAGAGCCCCTTTCTGTTCCTGCTCTGACGTACATGTAATTTGTTATTAGTTAGGCTGCCGAGACGAGGGGAAATTTGACTGACAGCAGCTGCCCTTTTTATTATGAAGTGTACAGATAGGGGTGCACCTGTGTCCCTCAGCCTTCTCACACAAACAAACAGATGCATAGTCAAGCACATGCACCTGTAAAATAAGATTTTACAAGGAACTCAGTTATCACTTAGCATGGTATTATTATTTTATGATTATTAAATTACATAGTTGTCATTGCTTTTATTTTAAGGTCTTCTGTTTCTCTGTTGATCATGAGTGTTGTTTGTATGTGATTGTTTGCACAGATTTATGGAAAGCAATAGTAGAGAGTTTGTAGATGTGCAAGGCTCTGTACATGATACTGCACATGATACTGCACATCAAACATCTGTTAGCCTCATTCTCAAAGAGCTGCACTATTTTGCATGCAGAAAAATCGTCTGCACATAGACAGTACACACAGAACACAGACAGGGTATGTGTGCCAGAACAAAACACAGACAAGCTTACATATATGCTTATGTATGTTACAATTGAGGCTCCCATACCCCCTCGTCTGAACCACCAGAGGGAGCCCTTTCCTGAGTACTAGTTTGTTATGGACAATTCCCATGAGGGCGCATTCCGGGGACTGATTACTCTCACCTGATTCCAATTAACTACCCTATATAAACCTACCCCAAACTCTGTAACTTTGTGTAGTCTTGGTTTGCCTTGGTGATTGTTTCTAAGTTTCCCTGTTACCCTGTTTACTTGTGTTTAAATGGATTGTTTATCATTCTTGACTGTTTTGCTACCTGCCCTGATTCTTGTTCTCTTGACTCTGATCGTTTGCTGCCTGCCTCGACCATTGCCTGTTTCACGACTCACCTAGCCCTTGTTATCCCTGTCTACCAGTGTTTGACCCAGCCTGTCTGTTTACCTTTTAATAAAGAGCTGCACATGCATTCTAACGTCTCTGCCCCATCATTACAATTTAAGTATTTCTCTATAATACAGAAGCTGTGTCATTCAGTTTTAATAAAGAGTCCTGAAACAAAACTTAATAATATAAATAAATAATATAAATAAAAGTAATAAATAATAGTTTTATAAATAATATAATTTATATAATAATATATATATAATATATATATAATAATATATAATATATAATAATAATATATCCAGGTAACCTGTGTGAAGCCTGCAGCAGTGCGGGCTTTCTCAAAGATTGCATTAACGGCTTAAAGAGGGCACTCGTAAGCACACTTTAGAGCTCTTAAATGATTAATGGGACACCCTATAGACTCACATTGGCGAGCACACGCAATTTAGGTACATGAGACAGATGGGTATGCGTGCATGATACATGATGCGTACCATTTGGGACAGGGCCAGAGAGTACAGTGGAAACAGAAGGAGTATAAACGAAAGTCAGATGATTTATTACACTGTAATTAGCTGAATAAGAAGCATAATCAGGGTCATGTGTTCAGGTCCCGATTAGCATGAGAGAGGGAGGTGAGGCACAAATAGCCTATGCCAACAAGTCATTGGGGTTAAGAAATATTTTATATCCTACCACTGCTATATCAACAGTTTCATCTCTTTAGCACAATGCAGTCAAGCCAGCTTCAGTTTAAAAATACATGGTAAAACAGTACCCTAGCAACCGGCCCATAGACTTCCATTTAAAAAATCCCACAGACTTAACATTGAGCAGATATTTGTGATGTCATAGCTCCACATTACAATTTCATAGAGACTTGGGAATGGGCTCATATCATTTGGCTTAGCAAGCAGCAACAAACTGTGGCATTTCAACTTTATAGCCACGCCCTAGCAACCAGTTACAGTACCCTAGCAACCACCTCAATGACATTGAAAAAGCTGGGCTTGTGAAGCAAAGCATCACTGTTACTCTCTTGCATACTTCTTTTTCTGGACAAAACTTCGGTACGTAACTCATCTTGCGCCGTTTGTCACAGACCCATGATTGAGGCATCAAACCGACCAGTTTATTAAGGAGAGGTGTTCTATGACTTTAAGCAGTCAGGTGTACAATGTTGTTAGGGCATACAAAAAAGCTAAACAATCCATTAGTATGAACTGTGTTACGTTATAGCTCCACATCATTTTTATATTAGCTTTCCCAAACTATATGCACATCTCATGTGATATGATTTTAGTGTAACGCTTTTATTCTACTTTAAAGACCTATACAGACGTCAAGTTTAATAGGTAGAAAAGCACAAATGGCCCCACACAATTTCACAGTCCACTAGGCTCTACAGCTTAAACGCCAAAAACAACACACTGTAGATTTTACTAACATTAGGAAAATCCGGCCTTATCTCACTGAACATGCGACAAAATACACAAAAAAACTGAAATCTGACTGTTGGGCTTGTCAATATTTTAATGACTTCCTCACAATTATTTGGATTGATGTTTTGTCTTTTTATCCTTTCTTTCCTTGGCATTCTATAAATAGATGTTGATACAAATAGAATGCATAACAAATCAAATACAAATGGGGGGGATGATGAATATTACCAATTATTATTACTTTACCAAATAAAACAGTGAAAATTAAGGTATTCAGGCTCATGTCCAGCTTTATGTTTTACTTTGTGTTTGTATTATATGAGTGAAAGTACTAGATATTATGAAATCAAATATATAAATTCTTTACACGTTAGAAAGTTTGACATTGACTTTGACATTTCTTTATATATGTATTTCCCCAATGACATAAGGACATGCTAAACTATATGCTACTTTCATTGAATGGCCTTTGAAAAAAACAGATTAAATGTAATTGTCAGAAATGAGAGAGCAATCAAGTACTGACTTTTACTTTTATTGTAATTACACATAATTCACATGTCGCTTTCTTTGCTTTGTTTACAGAGGCAAAATAGTAGAGCAGTAACCCTGTAATTAAGGGTTAAGCCCTGAAGGGCCAAAATGGAGGCTGTATCTTCACCTGACACCAAAAATCTGACACCAGAAATAACAAAATTGGTCTCTTTGGATTCGGTGCAGCATGTTGAGTAGAAGGATACCCAGTTTTCCCATATCAGCCATTTTGGACGTCATCTATTTTGAATTTTGTCATTTTACGAACGTATTGCTGTATTGTTACACAACTTGGTATGTGTCGTTAGCACCATGCCCTGACGGTTCTCAAAAATTTCCAAAAATGGTAAGAACTTTTAATTGTCACAAAATAACATAATAAAACTGGTCTTAATAGGTTTCTTGCGTGATGCTGAGAACATAGATACCAACTTTGACAGTTGACCAAACTTCCTGTCCGCCATTTTGATTTTCTTTTAAAACCTAATTTTTTAAACTCCTCCTAGACCATCTGTCCGATTTCCACCAAAATGTATCATATGTATCATATCATCAGACCATGCCAGCAAAAAGTTATGGATTTGGTGTATACAATGATGCCAAAACAATTTGAGGCTATATCTCTGTAATGCTTTGGCATACTGACACCAAAGTTTTTGTCATTGTCACCTTACTCTTACCACACAACATCAATTTGGTCACAGCACCACCTATTGGTCAGAATCGAATTACTAGTGACTGTATTTCTTATTCAGCCATATTGCTTAAAATGATTAATATGTCTAAAATTACTCATTGTTGCAGTTGGTCTGATTCTACTTACTATGTTTGTTTAACTCTTCATTTTGACACTATTGTGACATTTGCTGTAACTTTAGAACTGGTGGTCTGATTGACTTCAGAATTGGCATGCAGTGTCTTTGTCTGCTTTGTCATCATATTCCTTGTATTTTGAGAAACATGACTGCTATTGGTCATTACATTTAGGCAGTTATTAGACAGAGATAAATGCGGATTGGAACAGTCATACTGTCTAGCATACACTGTCTATCACACACAAAGTAAGCCTGCATGGCACAGGGAATATACAATGAACAAATATAAAACTATAGTGCCTACATTGCAGATTTGCACTCCAAGTGGTGCACATGGAAAAATTCCTTTATTTGTGGTCTGAATATATAGGTTATCCAGCATGCGTCAATGCCAAATAAAGGTTTAAATATTTTTTTTTAAAGTTAAAAGTTTTTTAATTAAGTTTTAATTAGTGAGTCATTAATTAAAAATTTCTGATATTCAGTGAAAACAGTGTTCCTGTTCGTGTGATAATTCTTAATGTTATTTTATGTTGTAAATATAAAAATCAGGAACTCATTATTGGGGCATTTTTGGCTCCTATAACTTGAATTTTGCATTTGGGCATTTGATAATTTTGATTATATTATTGCTCCAAGCCCCTGTTGATTTTTGAATTAAGATCCAAAGCTGAAATGACAAAATTAAAACAATTTAATAAGTATGTAGGAATTGAATAAGGTCTGTAGCCTCAATTAAAAATTATAATTAAAATTCCTGTTATGTATTGTGCATTTAGAATGTACACCCAGGATGTTTGGGGTCTCCAGGCCCCGGACAGTAAAACATAATTTTAAACAAATTTAATATTACTATAATATTTTGGTCTAAAATCGTGGAAGTGGTCTCTTTAGATTTTCTGAGGCATGCCAAGGCAAATTATATGATTTTGAATAATGTGATGATTGAAGGATATGATGTTCCATGTTCGCCCATTTTAGGCATCTACCATTTCAAATTTTGTAGTAAAATGCAGTATTCAGCAAACTAAATTGGGTATCGTTACAAAACTTGGGATGATTCATCATCACTATAGTCTGACCTGCAAAATTTGGGACTAGTGCCACCTAGTAGTCAAAAGATATAACAAAATTTATGAAAATGCTTATAACATGATTGCAATAACATATTGTTATGCAGTGTTATTGCAAGCATATAAAATGGAAATCATGCTGTATCTTTGAAAAACTTTGGTGTATTGATTTGAAACTTTGTAGATGACATTGTCACAACATCTATCTTAATACAAATTTGGTGACAGCACCACCTTTTGGTTATAAATTGTTCTATTGTGTTGTAACTGCCTTTCTTAATCTCATTATCAGAGATATACACAAATATTTGCAAATGAGAGATTTACCCAAATAGGTTTGTATCACTGCGTTCCTGGCGGCTGTCCTCAGGGCAGGAGTGTACTTTATAGGTTCATGTTGATGTGTTAGGGTTATTTCTTCTTTTGTAATTTAATAAGATTTTAACAGTCAAAAAATTGAGGTTATAAGATTATAGTTGCTAGCACCATTAAAAGCACTCAAAAACAATTAAAAGCATTTTTGACATTTGTATCATTTTTTCCTTTTACAAGGAACCGTAAAGGGGCAGGCAACATGAATAGAAATGGTAAACATATGCATTTTATTCTCATGTGAAGTTTTCCAAGCTGGAAATGCAATGTATGCAGTTGAAAATCTAGTGGTGAAATACACAGACACAATGTTCTTCACCTATGCAGCAATGCATTTTTTATCTTTGAGAGGGCTAAGTGAAGACACTAGAATTGGCTCAATAGGGCCATATTCACTCCACCTCAGTAGCTTTCAGTCCCTTCTGGAAAAAAGGAAGTTCCAGATGAAATAAATATTATGTATTTTGTAAACATGCCATATCAGGTGTTCCTGTAGCTCAGTTGGCAGAGCATTTTGTTAGCAACACAAAGGTTGTGGGTTTGATTCCCAAGGAAACACATGCACTGAGAAAATGTATAACTTGAATGTACTGTAAGTTGCTGTGGATAAAAGTGTCTGCCCAATGCATAAATGTAAATGTCATGAATATTTGCATTTTACCTTTTTGTGGAACTTCTGTGTCCTCTTTACATTATGGCTGCCATATTTCATCTTTACAGCATGGTAAGTGTCATCTACCAATGTATAAAATTGATCCAGTTGCTTTGTAGCTTCATTAATATGTAATTTACAAATATCATTTGTAATTTAGAGGAGACCAGGTGTAGTGGCAATCAATTTTCACATTTTACAGCATATTCTCGATGGGAGGGTCAGGGCAACAAGTCATAAGGTAAGAATAACCTCACTAGCATATTTTTATGTATTGAGTTTAATTCTGGGTAGCATTTGTTGATTCAAGTACAGAGTGTGTTGGTAATAAAATGCACAGGGTTTACGATTGTAAATAATAAATGTTTAAAAGTTATCCTTTATTTGTTATCCATGTTATACAGTTTATTGTAGTTTTTGTGTCCCCTTGCTGAAACATATTCTTGGAAATGCATCTGAACTTATTGGTCCTTACTTAGAGGGTGGAAATCACTGAACAATCTAACTGATGTTCAGTGTAGTCCAAACAAAGCCTGCTGTTGTGATAAGTGGAAATGTGGATTGCATAACATGTCAGCGTATTGACACAAAAATAATCTTGAACATTTTGATAAAATCATTTTTCATCATTGTATCATTTTAGGCTGTCCAAATTCCTTTTCAGCACTGCAACATTGTGGATAAAACAATAACTTACCAAAAGTTCACTTGGTAAAAGAGAGAGACAGAGAAACACATTTCATCTAGCCTATCTTTACGTTTGATAATGTTTATTAATCTGTTAAAACGAAATCTGTTAGGATGTTTGCCACTGCAAAATGTTTCCAGGGACCATGTGAAATGTGCACAAGAGAGCATGTCATTCAGACACACTCTTCCTGTAGTATCTTTACAGCTGTGGTAAAATAAATTCAGTTTAATTTTTTTTTTTTTTAAGTTGAAATGTAATTCCACTGTTTTGTCCTGATCACTCAAAAATGTCATATGGTAATGCTGTTGTTTTTGTAACTTTATTGTAAGTTTGCCGAGACCTTCCAGGGGTGGGCACCAGGGGTTTATTAACTGCTTATTGATTTAGAAAGAGAGGGAAAGGCTGGCACTTCCGCTCTTCGCTTGGTGTTAATTGACATTTATATCTAAAGCTATAATGACACACAGTTCTATCAAAGCCTTTATTATTTTTAGAAAGGTCAGGCATTTGTGGTGTCTGGCTGACTGTTGCTAAGAACAAGTGCTTTTAACAAATCTCAAGTTAAATTTTCCAATAAAGAATAAACATTTATAATGCTGATCAAGCACTCTACTGTATATTTAGGCAAGTCAACATGGGAACTGTTCCGTATGAACACACCAAGGAGCAAACGAGGGAGGCGTTGGCGCTACGGCGCAGGCAGCAGGGAAGCAAACACCGTGAGGACTGGGAGGATGACAAGCAGGGCAGGGTAGGACAGAAAGCAAGGCAAAACAAGACCTAGGATGAGCCTTAACTCTAAAACAAAGACTAAAACTGTACCAGACAAGACATTAGCGGGTCAAAGAAAACCAAGACGATTGACAAAGGACAGAAAAACAAGAGGGAACAATAAAGAGAAGATAACGAGAAGAAAACAGGTGCAGGTAATAACACGAGACAAGGAAACAAGGAGGATGAACTAACAAGGAGGCAGGGTTGACGAAGGCAACAGAGCACATGGTGAGCTGTCAAAACAATGACCATGTGCTTCAACAAAACAAAACAAGAGAGACAAGGCCCAAAGACAAACAAACCCCAATATAATCAGACAATTAGTTTGCTTATATTTTGTGATGTAATCTATTCTTTTGTAACATTTTTTATTGTCTTTATCTTTTTATTGTGCAAAGTGATACAACCACCACGCAGGAAGATTCAATTAAATGTTTAATACAGGAGCATCATCAGTTTTGTTTTTTGACCAGGGAACCCCTGACTATATAAATCTTCCCTTATTTATTAAGGGCATTACATTTATTTATTGAGGGGGTTATGTCTTCCTGTTTTGGGTCTAATTGCTCTTGCCAGGATTCTGACATTCCCTGTTTTGTGTCAGGACCTAAACAATGTGCCCCGACCGAATCCTAGTTGTGGTTCTTTCTTGGAGTCAGGATCTAAACTCACGGTCTGGGTCTTTTTTTTTTTTTTTGTGGAAGCACATGACCTCTGTCAGTTTACATTGGCCATGTGCTCTCTGACCCTGCCCCCTTGTTTCCTCAATCACATTTTCAGTTGATTTCCCTCACCTGTTTGTCTTGTTACCTGCTTGATTTGTTCCTTTTTAATGCCCTTGTGTTTGCTGTCTTGTGCGGTTCGTGGTTTGATGTTGCTGGATTATTTTTTTTTATTTTGCTCTGAAATGATACAAAACACAATACTATACAAAGATTGAATGAAATCTCTCACAGAATAGAAACATTAGCAGAGTAAAATCAACTACTGGCTTGACAAAGCATGTAATCTGTAAAACTTTAGGCCACACAAATGTTTTCCCTGCAATTCTGATGTGACGTGTGTGTTAGTGTGGACACACTAATCAGAAAAGCTGATTGTTGATGGCGTTTGAGTAATCGCATATCTTCGGGTCTAACATAAACTCTTATATAGCCTTCACACATGACAGGGATTTCTAATGCATGTCCATTTATTCAAATGGTTCAAATGTGTGGTGGTTGTCATTAGTTCAGTCAACTCTATTCTTAAACTACAAACCTAGTATATTATTAAAACTAATTAGGGATACATCTCATAACAAAATTTGAAATACCACCACCTATTGTTTTTTGTGTAGTACGTTTGACAATTTTCCTGTTTTTTCATTATTTGTAAAGCTACTTTGAATGAATGCAGCATTGTAAAAAGCACTATATAAATAAAACTAAATTTGAGAATCCAATACTTACCCAGCTAAGAGGGAACTTCTTTATAAGTCTTCCTGCCATTTTGATGTTTTTGTTGTATATATACAGTACTAAAAGTGCAAAAGTCTTAAGCACATTAGTACTTTCACCCTAAATAACTGGCTAAATACCCTAAATAACTGGCTTTAAGCCAGTTATTTGTCTTTTGCTCTGGTGCGACAAGTAGAAATATCAGTTTACATTTCCAAACATTCCATTTGCTATTAATTTTTAATAATCCTGTGAGATTCTTGTAAATACAAGGAATCTGTCAACAACAGTCTGCTCCACACCGAGATCTGATCTTACCATCATCAGGTCTATCTGGGATTACATGAAGAAACAAGTAACAGAAACAACCGAGACTACCATGGTTCTTCTGGATTTAGTCAATGTTTCCAAGACATATGAAGAAACCGACCTCCAAATCTACTGTACTATTAAAAGTTTTAGGCACTTGTGTAAAAATGCTGTAAAGTGAGGATGCATACATAGGTTTTATCAATTAACTTTGTATTAACTTGATTTTCTCTGATTTAGATAACCGCACTCTGCACACACCAGACTGTCACAATAACTAAGACTGTGGTAACTCAGCAATAGCATCTAATACAGAAATGGACACTGAGACGTAAATATTACATTCTACATTCAGTCATTGTACAGAGACACACAGTTGTAAAAGTGTCGGTTTGTTAGGGCAATTTTTCCCAGTCCCTCCTGCACTGTAATTGGACAGCTAAATTAAAAGTGACATTGATAAAAGCAGCAAAACTTTATCCAAAGTTCAATATTTTAAATTAATGCTCAGCACCTTGCCTGTATAGTACAAGAGTCTGTTTGTATTTTTAAATTTGCAATCGCATTTTACAAAATGTAGTCAATATTTCTATTAATAATTTATCTCATCCATCTGGACCCACCCACAATTAATCAGAATGTTATTTTTTATTATTTGGCTGGTCCATCCCATGGATTATCTGCAGTGTCCATGGTTATAACTACATTTCATGTATGAATGCTGAATGCCAAACAACCTGCAGCACATACTTTGAAGAAAGCAAATACATTACAGAGTCAATTGCTCTTTTTTTTAATCAGTTAAGACATTCATTCTTATATGCATGTTTTGGAAATAGCCTGCCTATGATCTTACACTTTGGAGCTGCGGTACATTTTACCATCAAGTTTTTTCAGGCACAGTTGTGCCTAAAATCTACAAGATTAAGTCAGAAAGACCTGAAATAAAAGTTAAATCAGGAGTGCCCAATCAAACATTAAGCTAAAATCAAGAAGTGCTCTGCTACAAGGAAGCTAAAGTGGCGTGAGAAGTGATTCAACTTGTATGTTGCAACAAGGACTTAAGTTTATTTACCCTGCATAATGTGTTTGGGAAAATCTGATTCGATGGCGTTTGATTATAATATTTCTTCATATTTTGTCTGATTTTTAAGATTAAGTTATTGCAACTGAAATGAAGATTATACAGTTTTGTGCCCTTTGAGATGTAATCAAGCTTTAAGTGAAGTCTAAAGTTCAAGGTTAAGTCTACTTATTTGGAAACTTTTCCTTTGAGGAGAATAAGGGATTTAATACATTGAGTATTTTTCTCTACAGTTAAGCTTCCTAATATACGTTGAGTAAAGTGACTTGTAATCATCTTGTTTTCTTCATTGTCATTTTCAAGAGTAGATAAGTTTAAGCGAATGCAATCTTCAAGTCTGATTTCCACATTTTATATTTGTTAAGGAATTCAAACAGTACATTTACATATTCCAAAGTTTAACATATACAAGCCTAATTTAAGTTCAGTGGTCACACATTCTACAGCCATTGAAGTCATTTCAAGATGCCTGACCCAAATGCTGAAGCCTGTTGTAAAAATGGCAAATCACCTGTACAACTTGAATTTACAGACCCAGAGCCTGTGGAAGTACTGTGAAGTGAAAGAATCAGAACCCTGACAGAAAAGGGAAGAGAACATTGAAAGTGGAAAATGTTTGGTACGATTTGAGTCTGAGAACATGGCTAGACAACAAGCAATGCAGGACAAGTGCAGAAAGCTTGAACGATTAGAAGTAAAGTTGAATGCGGCAAGAGCTTGAGTAAAGGTCTATGATCAAGTGGAAGGAAATTTTGAAGTAATTGATCTGCTGCATACCGAGTCAGCAGGAGAACTTCCAGTTCCTGACTTCACAATTTCCCCCCATCATTCCCCAGTCTCTGCCAATCACAGCCCAAGCCCTCCAGACTTCAGGTCCACCATTTATTCCTCAGTCTTTACCAGTTACAAGTCAAAGGCCATTTGTGGAGACTGAGAATTGAAACTTTCAAGCTTGACCAGCTGCAACGCTTAGGCATCAAATGCAAAACGGCTCTGATTTGGTCAGTGCGCTAGCAGAGGCTATGAGTGCCAACCGTCTTCTAGTGCCAGAACCCATATTGTTTATGGGAGACCCTTTGAAATTCATTCATTGACTGGCGACTCTTTTGAAACACTAATTGAGACGCTGTACACAAACACAACAAAACATTGTTTTAAAATGCATATTTTGTAAAAGGACAGGATGTGTCTCAGCTAAGTGTAGAAAGTTTGGTGAAAGGTTTGTCCAAGATCATGTCAAGTTTGCACGTGCAGAGGAACTCTGCTTTGGATGTTTACAAACTGGTCATCATTCAAGATGATGTGGCAATAAAAGCACATGTGAAAGGTGTCAGAAGATAAATCCTACATGTTTGCATGATGACATGAAGAATTTCAACGGCCTACTCCTTTGAAGGAATGTGGTCATTCAAAGGATAAAAGAGAACGAAGAAATAGCTGCAGCTGCAATCACCAATACAGTCAGAGAAGGCGGCTCAAAGACACAAACTTCCACAATCTTGCCGGTTTGAGTGTCATCCACAAAATCACCAGATCAAGAGGTTCTTGTCTATGCGCTTTTAGATATACAAAGTGACACAACCTTTATCCTTGATGATGTAGCTCAGGAGCTCAAAACGAATAAGGAGAATGTCAGATTGCAACTATCCACAATGTCAGCAAGGTCGACAGTCATACAGTGTCAGAGACTAACAAATCTGCAAGTGAGAGGATACAACTCTGAGAAAAGGATCCTTTTGCCAGCAGTCTTCACATGAGAGTTCATTCCTGCAAATAGGTGGCATATCCCAACGTCAGAAACTGCTCTAAAATGGCCTCACTCGGAACAGTTGGCAGACAAAATTCCACCTCCATTAGATTGTGAAGTCGGTCTTTTGATTGGCTACAACTGTCAACAAGCACTTCTTTCCAAAGAGATCTTGTATGGGGAAGAAAATCATCCATACGCACAAAGAACTGACCTCGGCTGGAGCAGTCGACTGCTCATCCCCAACAAGCAATTCTGCTGATGCAATAAGAGTCAGTCACAGAACCTTAGTGCGACAAGTAATGCCAGCAGGGAAATCATCAGTTGAGTTGAAGAGTGAAATACACTTTGTATGCAGAACTCATGTAAAGTCACACCAACAGACAATCAAGGCACTCAAATTCGATTTCACAGATCACAGTGCAGATGACAATCCAGTTTCACAAGAAGACATTCTCTTTGAGAGAATCTAAGGTGAGGGAAGGTATAAAGCAAAAGGAAGATGGCCACTATGAACTTCCACTTCCTTTCAAGACAGACAAACCCAATCTCCCAGATAATAAACAATGCGCTATTCATAGACTCATCTCTTTGGAGCGGCGACTGAGGAGAGACAAACGGTATCATCAAGATTATGTCCAGTTTATGAATGACATAACCTGGAAAGATGCCGAGATCCTGAGTCTGAGCTGGATAACCAACCAGCATGGTATATTCCACACCACAGAGTCTACCATCCTCACACACCAGGAAAAATCAGGTGGTTTTTGATTGTTCAGCACTCTTCCATGAAACCTCCCTGAATGATCACCCCTTAACAGGTCCAGACCTGACCAACACATTAATTGGAGTGCTGTTTTGATTTAGGAAAGGCCCAACAGCCATAACGCGTGACGTCAAAAGAATGTTTCAACAGTTTCACGTTGCAAAAGAACACCAAGATTATCTGAGATTTCTCTGGTGGGACAAAGGCAATCTGGATTCCAAACCCTCTACATATAGGATAAAGATACACTTGTTTGGTGCAGCTTCATCCCCTGGCTGCTCCAACTTTGGATTCAAGTATCTGGCATCACAGAGTCATGGAAAGTTCAGACTCTTCACTATCAAGTTCATTCAGAGAAGCTTTTGTTAAGCCATCATCTACGTAAGTGTATGGTCACCTGCTGAGGCCATACATCTTGTGAAGGAGGCAAGAGCCTTATGCAGAACAGGAAACCTTCGGCTACACAAATGTGCCAAATAATAAGGCAGTGATCGCCGAAATACCACCTAAAGAATGGGCGCAAACAAAGGATAAAAATATGTCCTTAGGAGAACTTCACGTTGAGCAAACTCTTGGAGTTCAGTGGTGCATTGAAGCAGATGAATTCCAATTCAGGACTGTAGTCAAAGAAAATCCACTGACCAGAAGGAGTCCTCTCCACTGTAGCCTCTGTCTACGATCCACTAAGATTTGTTGCCCCTCTTACTAATTGGCAAACAGATTCTTTAGACGCTATGCAGGGATAAGCTGGGACGAAGAACATCCAGAACATATTTTACCACAGTGGGAGTCATGGCTTAGAGACTTCCCAAGAAGATCCCAAAAAGCTATCATCCATTAAACTTTGACAAAGTTGTGCTGTACGAACTTCACAATTTTTCAGATGCAAGTTTAAATGGATATGGTGCATGTTCATATCTCTGTGCAATAAGTAAAACAGGACAAGTTAGTTGTTCACTCATCATGGGGAAAGCAAGAGTAGCCCCTGCCAAGCTAACGACTATCCCAAGGCTTGAATTATCATCAGCTGTGACTTCAGTCTGTAACGGTGATGTCATCAAAAGGGAACTCGAGCTTGAAAATCTACAAGAATATTACTGGACTGACTGAATGGTGGTCCTTGGCTATGTGAATTATGATGCCAAGAGATTTCACACATTCGTAGCCAACCGCATCCAACGCAAAATCTAGTACATCCCCTGAACAATGGCAACATGTCAGTTCTGGAAACAATCCTGCTGACCATGCCTTAAGAGGGCTGAGTGCAGTTCAGCTCAAAGAGTCCAAACTGGCTGAAAGGGCCTGACTTTGTGGCAGAGAAATCTCCCACACAAGGAGGAAATGGTGGGAGAAATAGAAATGACTGACCCTGAGCTTCGGAAAGCCCATGTTTGCACAGTTAAAGCAAAGGAAGTAAGTGAAGCAGTTCACCACTGAATTTAGTTTTCAGACTGGTCGAGAGTAGTGAGGGCTGTTGCCAGGCTCAAGAGGTCAATCAGAGAAATTCAAGGGAGTTCAGCCAAGGACAAACTCAACAACTAGTCTTGAAGAAAGAAAGGAAGCGGAAGTCGTCATTATTAGGCTGGTGCAAGAAGACGCCTTCTCTGAAGACATCCAAAAGATCAAGCTCCGGAGGGAATGCACTATGAATAAGTGCAACAATTTGTGGCAGTTAAATGCCTTCCTGGACAAGAATGGTGTCCTCAGGGTGGGAGAGTGGCTCTCTCAATTAACCTTGCATCATGACGTAAAGCATCCTGCGATACTTCCAAAGAAATCTCATTTGTCAGCCTTGCTTGTCAAACACAATCATGAACGTGTATTCCACCAAGAAAGAGGCATGACCATGAATGAGTTATGTGCAAATGGAATATGGATCTTAGGATGTGGAATTGTTGTCTCATCACATCTACAAGTGTGTAAAGTGTAGAAGATACAGAAGAGCTACTGAGGTTCAACAAATGGCAGATCTGCCAGAAGACAGAACCGAGACATCTACTCCCTTTACATGCTGTGGTGTAGATTGTTTTGGCCCCTTCATTGTGAAGGAGGGAAGAAAAGAATTAGAGATATGGATTGTTATTCACTTGCTTGTGCTCTAGAGCTATACACAGAGGCACTAGATGACTTGACAACAGACGCTTTCATAAATTCACTTAGCGTTAACAGCCATCAGAGGACCTGTACGCCAACTAAGATGCAATCAGGGAACAAATTTCATGGGTGCTAGAAGAGAGTTATCCGAGTTACTCAAGGGAATGGATCAAGAACGTTTGAGAGCAATCTGTTGTGAATTTATAGTTAATGTTCCCTCAGCGAGCCACATGGGTGGAATCTGGAAACACCAGATTCGAACATTCGAAGCATTCTGACCTCCATGCTCAAGTCGGTTAGCAGACTTGACACCACAACTCTGAGAACATTTCTTTATGAGACAATGGCCATTATCAACAGCAGACCACTAAGTATTGAACACCTTCACGATCCTACTGGTCCAGAACCACTCACTCCCAATCACATACTTAACTATGAAATCTTCTATCATTCTGCCCCCTCCAGTACAGTTTGGCAAAGAAGACCTCTATGTGCGTAAAAGATGAAGAATGCAGTTCTTAGCTAACGAATTCTGGCAAAGATGGAAACACGAATGTCTGCTAAATCTGCAACAACGTCAAAAATGGCAGAGACCATCTCGAAATTCACAAGTGGGCGACATTGTTATTCTGCATGATGACAGTCCTCAAAGAAATGAATGGAGGCTCGTCAGGGTAGTAGAAGCTCACCCTAGTTCGGATGGCTTTGTACGAAAGCTGAAGCTACTAGTCAGTGATACTACATTTGATAAGGGAAAACCACAAACTAGATCAGTTTACCTAGAAAGACCTATTCACAAGGTAGTTACATTACTCAAGGTCCATTAAGTCACATACACAACTCAGCTACACTCATTTAGGTCTAAAACACATTTTTCGAATTATTTTCATTTCTTTTATATTTGTTCAAAAGAAAATCCCACATTTCGAGCCAGAGTGATTTGGTGGGAGTGTAAGTGCTGTTATGTAAATATTTGTGTAAATGCTTGTGTTTCTTTAATCCTTGTGTAATTCTTAATTTTATCAGTTCGTTCGAATCGTTGAGATATGATTTAGAAAGCGGGATGTGTTCACTTTAAATAGAAGGCGTGAAGGTGCATATTGTTACAGCGGAAATGACGAAATGCTGTATATTACAGACATATCGATCGTGGACGACTCAAGAAGCCTCTGCTCTAATTTACATTAGAGATAATACGATTTAAGGTTATTGCTGTTAAAATTTCGTTTTCATAAAAGACTTGATCACTTTTCATGACAAGTAGCCAACGAGGTATTTGTTTTCCTCTGTAAAATATTAAGCACTTCCACCTAGAATTTGCTTGTGTTGTGAATCTACAAATGCAGTTCTCACAGCGTAATTAAGGAATAAACGCCCGTTTTAAAGAACCGACCTGTGTCTTTGTTGTTGTGAAGAGAGATACACTTTCTGTGTATCAGTATGCATGCCAGAATACCACTGATATACCAGAACACTAGGTTCCTTACAGAGGGCTAGAAAAGGCAAAATTCATCAATTCAAAGACACAGACAGACCAGGAAGATGACTTCAATTAGCTTTCACTTTGCGTGTAAAATGTATATAGAACAAAATTAAAATGTAAGAAACAGATGTAAAAGAAAAGACTATTTTAATTAAGTTTTCTTTTTTAGAAATGGAAAACCCTTTGGAATTATTTAACCTAATTATATCTATTTAGGCTGTATTTGTTTTGCGAAATATCAATTTGATGTTCCATTTAAGTTAAATAGATTCATCTATTTAGTTAAATTTGAGTCAGGTTTGATGGCTTTTAACCGTTCCTAATTCTTTAATTTTTTTTTAAGCTTTGTTTCTGGTTGTCTTAAATTATAGCTTTTAACCCACACAAAAGATGAACAGCAATGAATAGCTTATTTCAGAAAAATAAAACATGACGTAGTAATATGAGAACGTAACGGCAAATGAATGTGAAAGTTTCTTCAATCCACAGAACAAATGTTTGTGTATGTGCAAGAAAAAAAAACGTCTCCTGGTACAGTCGCAGTGCAACGTCTATAGTGCAATGGTCAGTTTCGTGTGATACTCAAGTTAAGGTAATTGATGTGAATTACCACTACGGATGAATTGAATCCTTGTGTGACAACCAGTAAGGCACTGGTCACTTGATGAATCACAGAATCTCTTCGTCTCCTTTATGGTCCTCTAGCTGGGTGGCTCGCTCTGTCAAAATCTCCAGACTGTGTTCCAGACTCACCCGATCCATTTATACAAACAGCGCCAACTAAACTCATAACCCTCTTACATATTTACATAACTGTTGTACTCACATCCGAGCATCTTTCTCACTCAATACGCAACAAATCATAAGCTCTTTAAAAACAGAATTGTTACACAGACCACCTGAACATTAATTGTATTAAACGTGTACAAAACGCTTTAAAACAAATACAACACTTAACACTTCATTTAATATCAAACATTTAACATCCCACAATTAATTTAAGATCAATCTTTAAACTTACCAGATCCTGGGGATTTTAAAACAACCTTAATCAACCTCGTCGGTGTCAGGAACCACAGGGAGATCCAAAAGCAGGTCACAATTATTTATTCAAACAACTGGAGTAGGCTACAGCCAGAAAACAGAGAAAACGAACTGCAAACAACAGAAAATCCCGGACGAGGGAAGCAAACAGCGGGAGGACTGGGAGGATGACGGCAGGGCGGCGAGTAGGAACGGAATGTGCGGAGTTGGAGTCGAGACAGCAAGTCCGGAGAGCAGGGCAGAGATAAAGCAGGACGGTAATCCAAACAAGAAAAAACACAGGAACCAGGAAACTAGAGAAAACAGAGGACTAAAAAAAACTAGGACGAACTCAAAGTCTAAACAATAACAAAGGACAAGTGGAGAACCAGACTGAAAAATAGCAGGTCAGGAAACTAAGGCAAAAACCAAGGCAAGTATTGAGTGCAAATAGGTGACGGGAATGAACCGATGATGGGATGATTAGCGAGGTAACAGGAGGGCGGGGTCGACACTCAAGACAGAAGAGCACATGGCACAAAGTAAACAAACAGTGACCATGTGCTTCCACAAGTCACAAAGACAAAGAGCATGAGTCTAGATCCTGACTCCAAGAAACAAGACTAGGATTGAGTCAGGATCCAAACATCGTGCTCTGACACAAAACAAAGGGGCTGTCAGGACAGTCAGATTTCACAGGGATCACAATGGATTGTCTGTTATCATCCATCTCAATATCATCAATCATTCCACTAAAATGACTCAATAAGACTTATATAAGCAGTTTAACATCACACCACCTATTTCTCACCTATTACCACCTATTAACTGAGATGAATTTTACGTCTTTTACCCTACTTTTAATGACACTTGTGATCTGCAAAGCGTGCGCTCGCTCTGCCAATTTGCATACCATAATAATGCCACACACAGCAGCCTTCTAATTATGAAACTTTATGTTTTTGTGTTTGGTATTTTTTTAACAATGTATAACAGAGCAGAATGGCTTTTATTGCACATTTTATGAATGAAACTTATTGTTTTTGTTTTTTTCAATTTCTGACCCGTTACACCAAACTTTTGTATCTTATCACAAATACAGGAGAGAGGACAATCATTTCTCTCTACATGTACTAGAATAGGTCTGGATCTGCACACTTATGGTCTCTCAGTGATCAAGCCCATGCTGCACATCTAATCAGACTCAAATGTTCTAACACCCTCTCATTTTCAGCACATGCTTCAGCCTGCCAAATTCTGTGGTCCCGACTTGGTGAAGGCACCAGCATTGCATCTGTGCATCATCCATTTTCTACTGTTTCCCAGCTACTGTTTTAGTCACACTAGTTTATGTTATTGCAAGCCTGAACAGTATTGGTAGGAAAAAACAAGACAGGCAGACGGGACTTTAATAAGGATTCAGCCAGAGAAGTTATTGCATTATAGACAAAAACTCATGGTCTGCCAACTATGGGCTCACCAACCCCAAAAAGGCTTTGGCCCTTCACCAATGTGTGCCATTACCAGGTCTTTGCTTTGGCTTCCTTAAGCCATATTTCACTAGGGATAGCGAGTACAAATACAGGGGATTCAACAAATAAACCTTACTGTAATCATACAGAGACAAACAATTCAATGTATGCGGAATATATCACAGGAATACATTTTATCTTTCAATGGGCAGTGGAGCAGGTTCAGTTTGTGTGGCTATGTGAATTTGCTTGTCCGAATTTGCTTGTATATTCAGATTTATATTTATATATTCAGGATTCATTACTATATATTCATATTTTATATAATTATTTTTGTTTGGCCCTCCATAATATATATATATATATATATATGTAAATATACACTCACCGGCCACTTTATTAGGTACACCTGTTCAATTGCTTGGTATCACAAATTGCTAATCAGCCAATCACATGGCAGCAACTCAATGCATTTAGGCATCTAAACGTGGTGAAGACGACTTGCTGAAGTTCAAACCGAGCATCAGAATGGGGAAAAAAGGGGATTTAAGTGACTTTGAATGTGGAATGGTTGTTGGTGCCAGACGGTCTGGTCTGAGTATTTCAAAAACTGCTGATCTACTGGGATTTTCATGCACAACCATCTCTAGGGTTTACAGAGAATGGTCTGAAAAAGAGAAAATATACAGTGAGCGGCAGTTGTGTGGATGAAAATGCCTTGATGTCAGAGGAGAATGGGCAGACTGGTTAGCGATGATAGAAAGGCAACAGTAACTCAAACAGCCACTTGTTACAACCAAGGTATGCAGAATACCATTTCTAAAATTGCATTTGCATTGCATTTTCTATTTGTGGGTATAAGAGTTGTGACAATGCAAATGCAAATTGTTTGCATTTTCGTTTACACTAACGTACAATGTCTGTCAAAATTCAAATGAAAAGTCTGTTTGCAATTGCATTTCCCATGTTTTATAAGTTACAACCCTGTCATATTTTAACTGCAATAGCAATTACCTGTTTGGTATTTAATTTTGTATTTCAACTTAATTTTGTTAATCTAAATAAAGAAATAAGCCCATGCATGCTTTAATAACTTTGAAACAGTCAAACAAAAGTTTTAAAGGGCTGGGATCTTGCCATTTCAAGGGCGTGTGCGCGTGTGCGTGTGCGTGTGCGTGTGCGCGTGCGCGTGCGCATATTCAAGGAAAACAGCACTGCACCAGAAATAGAGTCTTGAGGGACATGTAACAGGTGCTGATGAGAAAACAAAGTTACCAATGCAGACAGAAAAATTCCTATGAGATAAATAGGATTTAAACCACTTCCAAAGCAATACCTTTAATACCAACAACATTTTCCAACTGAGAGATTAGGATATTATAATCAATGGTGGCACCACCCACGGAATCCAATGGTGTGGATGAAGGTATCTCGCATGTTCTGGCTGTTCTTAGTACTCCTACAAAAGTTCAAGAAACATTTAGTTTAATTGGCTCTGTGATTATTTCCAGTCTGACTCCAATTTTATATGAAATCTAGTGATTCCAAATTATGTGCTGGTTACTTTGTGTTTGATTATTTGTAAATTCCAGATAAATTGTAAAATCCAATACTCTTATTGGATTAAAAAACACTAATAGGAATTAACAATGTAGTGCCTAAAACAGATCAGACACACAATAGCTAGTTATATTTAATTAATGTAACTACTATATGCCTCACTCCACAAACTAACTATGCTCTCACAAGAGGCAAGAGGAAGCTAGTTGTGTTCTTGGACACTGGTCTGGGAGGAAGTCACACACTGAAAAGGTGTGTTATCCAACCATTGAGGTTGTCCTCTCAGAGGGAAAGTTAACTCTCTTTGTCTTTCAACATTTGGTTTTGGTTTTGCACATGGAATTTGATTGGATGTAGAGGTGGAAATTTTCAGAAGGGTTATAATGTTAATATAAACCAAAGTTATCAAAATATAATGGACATTAATGTTCAGGAAATCAAAAATGCAACTCCTATTTACCAAGCATAGATGCATGTGATCTTGATTAGCTTAGTAAGTCTAAAACATTTATTTAAATATGCACAGATTAATATATGAGAAAGACATGTAACATGGGCGAAATTGCATACATGTGTTTATTTCCTTTATGCATTTGCAAGTGAACATGTACACACGTAGACATGGTATCTTTATCTGCCTTAAAGTGAATAAAATAAAATTAAATCTTATCTAGATGTTCTGCTATGTGTTGCCTGATTCTGCATCTGGGTGTTAATCACATTTTGGGGGTAGTTCTACAGACACTCCACAGCATAGTTAGTTTGTGGAGTAAGGGATATACTAGTTATATTAATGAAATATAGCTAGTTATTGTGTGGCTGACCTGTCTCAGGCACTACAGTGAGTAGGATTTGCATACCAATCCCTGCCCTGGTCATCTGGTAAGAAAAGGAGATTGCATGCATCACTCATTCAAATTTGTTTTACTGAGCCAATCCATGTATGCTCTTCAATTGCTTCTCTTCGCTCCACTCTGCCTGCGTGCTGTTGGATTCTATGGTGCGAATCGGCAGTCTCCCTTTTCTTCCTATGCTCAGATAAGTGTGGGGAGTTGTGCCTGGGCACTTTAACAGCAGTTAGGAGTAAATTTCACTTTAAAAAGCAGCACTCACGCACTCACATATAGTGTCTTTTTGAAGATGTTTTCCATCTGTGCCTTAAAAAATGAATGAATTTCCTTAAAGATCAACACTCATGGTTAGCATCTTTTAAAAGATGTCTTTCTGTGTGTGTATTTAAGTGCCTCTTACCTTCTATATATGTAGGGTGCTCCTATGCTGAGGCAGAGTTTGTGGAGCATGTGTTTTCTCTCTATGATAGATGCCCATTGTGGCATTGCGGTCATATCTCTCCTTCTTTTTGAAACAAGCCACTTTGGATGCTCCCTGTGCCTTCCTTTCACTGCATAAGCATTTAAGGATGTGACTTCAAGCACCAAAAGTGATTCTGAAACCTCAATGAAAGCATTTCTGCTGAGTTAAAAATATCATAAACCCTATTTACCGCCCATTGCCCTTTATGTTGTCCAAACCATGTGAGTTCTCTGAGGGGTTAAGCAGCCCTCCTCTAGTGGACTCGCTTTCACATCCAGGGCTCTAGTAGGAAGATGGATATTGATTACAGCATTGGAGGCTGAGCTTATGGCATTTAAAGCAGATGATTTGCTTACTCCCTTATTTTCAGGTCTGAGATGAGGCCATGCTTTCTTGGGCAGCTGTGAATGTCAGGTTGGGATGGAATCTTCCACCCTCCCTGGAACACTTGCAGTTGATGATTGGTACTGCAACACTCGCCTCACCATGGTCTATAAAGTAATGGTCCTTTCTTCCCAGAAATGCATGATGAGTTTATATCCCCTTTCTGTCTATTTGCATGTTGACAACTCATCCATCCTCTCTATCTTAACAGCAGATGAACGGGTTCACGGAGGCTCCTTTAGTTGAACATGCTATTGCAGTGCATATCTGCCCACTGCGAGTTGGAGGGCCTTCAAAACCCACAGCTTGTAAGTTACTTCTCGCTTAGGAAGAGGGCTTACAGTGCTGCTGGTTAACTGCTTCCTTCATCCCAGGGTGATCCTGCAAGCCAAGGCACTAGGAAGCATGATGAGGATAGTTCTGACCCAGCATAGATGCAAGAACTGTTCATAGTGACCGACTTTGCCTCTCTGAGGCATCAAAGGCCATGACACACATGGTGGGCTGGACAATGCCCACCCTGATGGGCCTAGGGCTCTATCTTTGGCTGAACTTTGCTGAGAGCCTCCTTTGGTGCTCCTATCTTACAAGGTGGCCTCTTGGCAACACAACAAGGATTGCAATGCAGTTCTTGATGGGAGGTATACAGAGGCATTTTCCCTGGTGTTACCTTACTTCCCTGTACAGGCCGCCAAGGAGCCATGCCCTGTTTGCTGACATCCGCTGCTAGCTTGCTCCTTGACCTTTTCAAAGTCCACCAACAGGAGAATTGTGCTGGCTGCTCAGCTGTGATTCAGTTCACCAGGCTCCACCCAGGTTCAGTGGCATCTCTTGTACCTCGGTTGAGGTGAGGATGCAACCATCCTGCAAGTGGACATTAAAGGGCATGATGGAGCCTGTCCCCAGCTGAGATGAACAGGAGTTTCCCGCCTCCTACTTCACATTGAGTTATGCCTGTTCCTGAATCTATGTGCTCTGAAATGGGTCCCTCGCAGATTCCCTTTTAAGATGCTTGCATTTAACACCAGGATTGGTGCATGAACATCTACCTGAAGGACATGTGCTGTATGTCTTTCTGATAAGAAGCAGATTAATTGGTCTCCCAAGTGTCACTAGTACCCCTAGTGTCACTACATCAACACGTCCATTCCCTTCAGCAGAGAACAGAGGTTACAGATGTCACCAAGACGTTAATATGCATTAAAGCTTCATACTGGCTGGCAAAGGTAGCACAAGTGTAATTTCCTTTTTTTTCCTCCTGATGGCAGTCTGCCCTTATTTTTCTGTTCCTCTCCAAAATGCAACATCAGCAATTGCTTTTATTATTTGCTGTGCACTGTAGAGAGAGAGAATATTAGAGATCATATTTTGTGTAAGTCTCAGCTTAATGGTCTTGTATTTAGTCATTTATGAGTTTAAACGCTTGCCTAAATAAATCATGCATTTTACATATTTCTTCATAATTTTATGCTTTAATGCTACCTCATATTCATTATCACGCAAGAGAGAAGTAAAGGCAATGGAAAGAAATAAACGGCACTTTTTAATAAGAAGTGTCATTTTCATAGGTAGGTTCCTATGCTAAATAATGATGAGTTAATGTTGATGACAACACACAAAAATGCAAGATTAAGCTACAGCACACCACTACAATATTTCACTTTATTTGTATTCCCCCATTAAATAAAATAATTCCAAAAAAGAGAAAACAAAGGAAAAACAAAGAACTAAATCATTAAATGTATAATAACATGTCTACACACCCAGAGTTTAGGCTTTAAAGTAATATGTTTTATGGACATTATTAATTTATTTTAACTGAAATTGTAAGGTGTTTATAAATGTTGTCTGATTGTTTGAATGAAACGCATCATCTTTCATTGCAGGTAAATTAACTGACCAGTGAGCTGAAATTTGACATTCGCATGATGATTCACGTTCATGAGGTATATGTGATGAAAATGCACTTTGTGCAATGCGTGTTTCTCTGTGTGTGTGTGCCCTGAGTGCCTCTACCCCTGCTGGCCCGCTCTCTCAACGCTCACCTAATTCTGTCACACAGATTTGACACTGTGTCATTCTCTCACTGCGTCTAAATGCCATATAATGCAAAATGAATATAATGCACAATTTTGTGCACTTTTATAGTCTTTACCCCCACACTCCCTTTCTCTATTTCTCTCTTGATTAATTTTTTTTCTTTGCACATTAATTATCAGGATGAATGAGTATGCCTTTATGATTTAAAAGCATGCACGCACACGCACACGCACACACACACACGAAATAACTTTCTTTGTTAATGTCTTATTTTACAATTCAGTTTAATACTGTCTAATAATATCAGTGATGTTTATGTGGAACTAAGACAGCGAACAGTTATTTTGGATTTAGTGGCTGATCAGTTTAATCGACACTAAACTCTTAGTAAACAGCAGTAAGATTTATACAGAGGCTCTGACAAACACTGTATGTGATTTGGAGTTTTAGCTTTAATCAGTGGCTTGCCAAAAAGAAACTGCCAGGAAACACTTTTCTGATTAGAGCATATATGTATAATAGTTGTCTTAATTTAAATACATGATTATAAATGATTATTAAACAGACCCAAACAGTCACAATCACAAGAAGTTATGTTTTTATTTATTATGATTTATTTTTATATGATTTTGTTTTAGAATATCAATAATCAAATATATTAATCAAATTAGATAATATAATCAATTCAGATTAACATGACACTTTGTAGCTCTTCCGGACGTGTTGATGCGGATAATTAATTTATTGGTTTTATTATTTGACAGCAGTCACCAACGGTGTGTCAACATATAACTACCTGCTGTTGTGCATTGACAATTAAATTACTGCAGAACACATTTACAGTAATGGCTTGTTAATTTCTTTCTGATAAATGATGGTGGGTGTCTGTTGAGTGTGTATGATTGATGAACTGAGGGAAACAGAAGTGGGTGATTTCAGTCTCCTTATCTGAATCTGGGATTCTCTCTCTTTTTCTCTGTCTGTCTCCTATCATTACACTATTTTTTTTTATTACTCTTTAAAAAATATTGTTCTTGTCTTTTCAGCATTTTACAGCTTTCCACCTTTCTAGCTTTTTTCTTTACCAGCCATTTACTTTACTCTGTTGTGTTTCTTTTTTCTCTTGTTCTTTTATTTATCCACTTTTTATTCTTTTTTAAACTTTGTTCTCTTGCTTGCTCATGAGACACTGGAGTTTCTGTACTGTGATCTTTTTCTGTTGCAGTGTGGGTGAAATTACTCTCAGCATTATGCTGCTTGTAGATGAAATGTATACAAAACCTAATATTTAATAACACATTAAACAGACAGATATTTACTGAAAAATTGTGACAGCACACCTGTCAGTCATTGTGCTTAGGATTGCTGACACTGAATTTTTGTCTTTGGAGGGCAGGCTGTTATAATTTCAGTCAAACTCTTAAAACTTTATTTATTAGCAACTGTAAGAGGCACGTGTAATCGAACGCAGAATGCAGCTAAAGCCTGTTGCACAGAGAGACAAAGTATAGTTAGAAAATGTGTAGGTATGTATATGTATAGGGCAGCTAAAATTACTCTGCTCCTCCTTATTTGCATTGTGAACATTTACATAGCCACTTCACTTTTTCCTTATTGAACACTTTATTCTCATTATTTGGTTATTTACTGTTGATTATGGGCTATCCAAATTGTCAAATTGCGCCAATCCAGTCATGCCGATTCAAAGAACTGACCACAAGGTTTTAGGAATCCTGTTTTTTTTTTTTTTTGGTTTTTTTTTAACGCAAAAGTTAACGCAAAGTTATTGTAAAATATCAGATATACAACTGTGTACATCAGCTCTTGTTTTTTTCCCTTTCTCTGTTCTTTACATTTATGCATTTTATTTCTGCTCTAATATTTGTACTGCTCCATTATTGTACTGTAACTCAATTCTATGCAGTAATGCACTTAATCTACTTATATTTTTTCATACTGGTACTTGTGTTTTATGAAAGCAATAGGCCTCTTAGGGCTGTTATTTTACTGTTACAGGTATTTTACTGCAGTAAAAAAGTATAGTAAAGAGGGTTTAAGCTACTTCCTTAATACTCCACTTCTTGTCGGACATAACACCTCATACCTTTGGTAAAACATGTAAATTAACTTCATATGGCTGATCTATATTAGTTGGTCAGGTGTGTCATCCTTTATCATGTTATGTAATATAATTTATGACATAATTATCATTAGTTAAACAGGAGATGTTTGTGTTTTTATACATGTTGGTCATGCACTGCTCAGTTAACGAGAGTGAACATACTGCAGAGCTGTGAATGTCATTGTGTTCTTTGTTGTTTAATTTATTCTGTGTTCAAAGACAGAGGAGGTGGCCCCGCATTGGGTGCCATCTATTGATGTGACTACAGTAAGTCTGTCTCCTGCTGGGCCTGTCTGCTGAAGAGCTCCCGCTCTCTCAACCTCTCCTTTGCTTTTTTTTCTTATTTTTGAGCCCCATATGAAGGTTTTTGTGGACTTTTGCGGTCCTCATGACACACACTTAGATCCACACGTAGATCCATATCATTCGTGTCATAAAATCATTTGGTAAAGCCCTCTGTAGTTTATTGGAGGCTGGGGGTGTTACTCTAATGTGCATGTGTGTGAATGTGTGTTTTTGCATCTGCATTTGATTGTGTACACATTTTAGTAATTTGGAGTATTGTCTAAGTCATCTGTATGTGTTATAGTGGATCTTGCTGCAGAAAGTTCAACCTCTAAAAGAAAAGCTCTAAAGTGAGTGTTCCTTATATGGACCATATATATATATAGAGGCAGGAGCTAGTCAGATGGGGAAGTTGTCCTAAATGTTTGGGCAGATGTAATTTTTATTGGGGCTGTTGCCATATATTCTGATTTTATATAATTTATGAAGCACAGTTTCTGTTGTATCCTAGTGTATTCTGTTGTAATTTTCTTTTTTACTTGGTTTATGTACAGATTTTATGTAGTCTCTCAATTGCATATATAATGTTTATGATTATAATAACCGCACAATTTTCTTTATCTAATGAAAAATATTTACACTTTGCAACGTGGGGTCATTTTCCCAGTTCTTTACTTGACAATGTGTCTTTTGAAAGTAGTAATTTCTTTAAGTCTAAGCATTATGGTTGTTTATTGGGAAAGAATAACTGAATAATTGAATTTAAATGAATCTACTAATGTACCCTATCAAATAAAGGTTTTAATTATAAAAAAAGCACATTTATCTCTGAGTTGTATTCTCATTCTCAGCTCATTCCAGTCTCTTTCTTTCTCTCTCCTTTAGCACTACCTGCTTTTAAGTCTTAATGAAGAATCATATTCTTTAAATACACCCAAATTCCTTCAGAAAGACTCCTCAAAGTATTCATTGTGCTCAACTTGTTCCATTCAGCAGTATGGAGATATATATATATATATATATATAAAAATTTACAATGGATATATATTAAGGTAGCGGCTATATCTAAAAGCCAATACTGGTGGCTCCAAATGCTGAAAGCCTGACCTGATCTGCAGAAAGATGGAGGCTCTTATTGAAAGGTAAACTTCTCCAAGGAGCGACTGACATGCCAATCGACATAGATGTTTTTATCTGTCTTTTCTCTATATGTTTGTTTCTATGTCTGTTGGGGGCTGTTAGGAGCCGCATCATACTCAAATACTCAGCTCAGCAATCTTGTTTGTTTGAGACTTAAGGCTCACACAGTAAGCAATCATATAACTTCAGCTCTGTTAAACAGTTTCAGAGACAGAAGTGTTTCTGCTTCTATTTAAATGACTGGACTGTTAACACCAAACACTAGGTTCATGACTGAATATTGCCACTTACCTCAAATCCATAGAAGAATATTATGTAAGAATATCGACTGTAACCGAATTTAGTATGCTCCCTCTGATGATAATCAGAGTGCATAGTATAGGGTGCATAGTAATCCATTTCTAGTTTTAGATGGCCATGAGATACATTTAGCCTTTTTTTTTAAAAAGGCAAGTTAACAGTTGTATTATGACTGTTTACAAAATGTTGTGTTTTGGATGTTAAAGTATGCATAGTCTTTGAGCACAATATACAACCTCAACACACTTTATAAGCGTTATTATTAAATGAGTGTCTTGAGTGTCTCGTGTGTGGGGTTGAATTTCACAGGAAGCTGTGAGAGTTGGTTTTAGTGTGTTAACCCAGCATGTCTGACACAGTACTGTCTGCCTTCAAGTCCCATGCAAACTGTCTACTGGAAGTGACGGCCGGATCTGCGGACTCATCCTGGCTGTCTGTGGGTGGCTAGCCTGCTCAGAGGGGTGTTAGCAGACAGAGTAGAAAAGGGCATTGGTGGAAATAGATTGTGACGTGTTTGCAGAGGACCCATAGCTTTCTGTGTCTTTTCTAGTTAACATTGCAAATGCAGGAGGCAGACAGAAGCTAATTGAAAAGCAGGGGGAGATAACAGAAATGATAGATAGATCATTAAGACTGTACTTGTCAATTAAATCTTAAATGGCTTAACAGGCTACATAATAAGCACACTAAGTCAATCTCACATGAAAGAAACAAGAAGGAAAGAGAGAGAATCAATCTGATCTGAATAATTTGTAAGTTTGCTGAACAAACTATTAGATGTTCTACAGAGGGTTCTACAGAGGAAATAAGTTGAGGGTTTTAGCTTTTATATATTAATTCTGTTGGGATCTGACACTCTCAAACATTCTCAGATACACACACGAACACAGCGCATATACACACAAACCTGTATATACTGTACACAAGCCAATATATAATACACTTTCTTTTTTCTTTAAACATTTTTTTTAATGAAGCTTTCCTTGTTTAAAAAAATCCTACATTAATTATTTTACACTTTTTTTATTCTTTACATATTCACCCATTTGTTTAGCCATACTTTAATTTTTTATAATAGATCCTGGATGATCCAATAGATATCCTCTGTATGATAAAACACATCTATGAGCTCTTCACCAAAATATTATTTTTTTTATCACTGCACAGCATCCATGACTGACTGATATTTATGTTGCATTGCAAAGCTCTACCATAAAGACTCTGGTGGCAGGAAAGCATCTAAATAATATTTAACAATTAATCAGCATATGATAGCAAATACATAATATGATAAAGTTCTTTGGCATAGACCTTGCGCATAGTTCGAATCCAGTGTTGTAGATTGTTGCAGTTCCTGCCTGATGAAGAAGGCAGTGGTAGAGCCCCTTTCTTGGATAACTTTCTTGGATAAAAGAGCAAGAGAAAGACCACGTAAGCCGATCTTTTCTTGAAGAAAGATCATATAAGCTGTGAAATAGATAAAACATCCAGTAGAATTAAACGTAAATGTGTCACCACCACCAGTAGTTGCGTAGATAACATACCTTGATTATTACTGGACAAAACCTGATGAGTATTTATGATGGTTTGGGAAACAAATATACACAAATATACAATTCAAATGCTAGGTGAGTTTTGAACCAGTCCTTTGTTAGAGAAGAACCATTAGGTAGATACCTGATCCTGAAGGGTCTGTCTTAGACAGTAAAGAAATTAGTGAATGGAAATCAGAGAATGGAATTAGAGAGTGGAAAATGTGTATCAGAAAATGGCAAGTCTCGGGTAAGATATAAATGTGATCTTACCCTTAATGTGATTCATTAATAAATTCTCTGGGGCACAAAAAACATAGAAAGCAGTTAAAAATGTGGCCTCTAGAAGGTAATTAATGTATGTGGAGAACAAACTATTGCACAGAGAGAACCTATCCTTTGTAATATTGATAAAGTGATAGGCAGGCGTTTATCTTTTTTGGGGTGGATTTCTTTTTGCCTTTAAAAAGATGGCACCTGGTGTCAAATTGCAGCCAAATGGCACCCAAGGAATTGTATACCAGCAAGCAGTTTACGTATTGTGGTGATCTTCAAATTTCAAGATTGGTAAATATACATTGAAAAAGAGCAACAGTCGTAATTAGAATGGGAAATAAATGAATCTGAAATGCATCTCGACACAGACATAATCGCCAAACAGGGTGATCTTCCTTTATTAATTACATGGGATAATATGTATATAGGATGAAATGGAACTAGAAGGTAAGGCATAACATTCACAAGGCCACTTTTCAGCAGATCACTGCCTTAAACCCCCCAAAGCCAATAGAAGAAACAGCATAAGTAATAATACCAACTGTTTAGCAGGTCCAGAACCTAAGGTCTGACAAACATCTATCGTCTAAGTAAACTGTGCCACTTAAATTAGCCACAGAGTGAGCTAAAGTTAGCAGGCGAGAAATGGGCAATAATGCTCATAGAAAAATTGAGGTCTGATAAGTGAGAGCATATCACATTTGGCTATAGCATATGAGGTGCTAAAAAACTCCATGAAGTACCTAATTCTAAGGAGTTTCTCATTAAGTAGAGAATCTTGCATTTAGTCGAGCAGAATACCAAAATAATTCTATGGATGTTCCTAGGGTTTTTTTATTGGGCAACAGGAACACCACGTTAATGTTGCTACAAAAAATGTACAAAAACGTAAATGCTACAAAACAGTTGCTGCCTTTATTTCTTAAGTTTAATCAACTTTACAAGGCTTTACAAGTCATTTCAACTTTATATTTTAAATTCTGACTGGTGTAACTTATAAGTTAAGCAATTTTTCAACTTTTTTTATGTTACATGCAACTTCCGGTTGAGTGTTTGACTGTCGCTGTTCTCCGGTATGCATGTTATTGAGCTCTGGAATTTGATCTTATGAGTTTATTCTTCTGAATTTTATTTTGTCTTATTTGGTTTTGTTTTGTTCTAACACAACGACTTGATCTGGATTGAACAAACTGATCTGGATTATTCCTTCAGTCAAGCTGTATTACCTGCCAAACGCAAGCTTTCACCACTATGCAACAGGCTGCTCTTTCATAAGTAAGTTAACAGTTTATTTCGGCGTGTCAGTGTTACTGTTCTCCGGTATGCCAGAGGGAACGGTCACCTGAATATTAGGTTGTTCTGGACTATATTTCCCATAGTGCCACTTCCCTGGGACTGATTACTTCCTGCTCACCTGATCCTCATTAACTCTGTGTATAAAAACCTCAGCATTGGATTAACTCATTGTGAAGTCTTGTTTTGCCCTGGCTAACATTTCTGAGCATTTTCTATTGTTGTTGGATTACCTGTTATTACCTGGACTGTTTATCGTTTCTCTGATTGTTTGCTGCCTGCCCCGATTTGGATTGTTTATGGTTTTCTCTGATTGTTTGCTGCCTGCCCTGACCTTGAATTGTTTATCGTTGCAGATTAGCCTAGCCCCTGATATACCTGTTTGCTGTTGTTGACCCTGCCTGTTCAACTACTCTAATAAACTACTGCAAATGGATCCTACTGTCTCTGTCTCCCTATTACAGACATTTGTCGATTGTATGTTAGTTTTGGCTGGTCTTAGAAAGGGCTGCCTTTCAATATACTTGCACTGTGGAGTGGCTTAGTTGTTCGGTGTGCTGGCTAACACAGGTTTATTTAATCTGGCTGTGTATACGCGGCTGTAGGATGTTTTTCCTTTTGATGCTCGTCGTGGGTTTTTTATTTGTTTTTACTGATTTTTGCGCAGTGTTCCAAGATTTAACTAACCAGGATTTTTTATTGCTTTCCAGCTTGTGGAATTATATTATGATGATGGATTTGTATTATCTAAACTCTAAAGCCCAGTCAAAACTGCTTGTTGGACTCACAATCAATGTCTTGCACATAGAATTACTCACCAGCCTCGTTATTGGGGTTCCTGTCGCAAACAGTGTATAAAGACTGCATCTACAACTTCAGCTGTTGGGTCTATTGTACCTGTCGTTAGGTCTTCCTTTCACCTGCTACATACTAAAACATGTTATGAGGATGGGAACATAAACTTAAATGTGAATATCTGTCATCTGGTATGTTTTATCTGATGTTCTGCCAACCGATAGCTCAACCTCCAGTCAAAATGGCTCCAGTAGATGCTAGGCCATTACCAAATAAAACCTTTATCTTAAATTAAAATAAAATTTAAAATTAAAATTTTTTCTCTTCTCATGTCTCATGTCTCTTCTCATGTTCTCAGTCTCATGTGACTGAAAGGTCAAAAAAATGGTGACATCATCTCTGTTCCCCTGTGGCGAGCTGTCCCCCTCTGACTGTTCTTTCTATAGCACTCCTAGACCAAGTGGACATAGTGGTGGCTTAGTCACTGTTTTTAAAAACTCTTCAAAACCATACATTCTGTTCTTAATCCTATTGTTTGTTCAGTTCCTGTTGTCAACATTAAGACATGCACACAATTTTCAGAATTTTTTTTGTTCAGAAAATACAAGATATTAGATCACATCTCTCTCGTTTTGACATAGATCACTCTCATCTTGTCCTTTCATCTAGCAGCTTTACAAATTTTCAACCAGACTTCATCTCAATTACTCAAAATAGTTTCTCAGATTCACATCTTGTCAATCCGATGTATTGCCTGGTTGTCTGCATAGAGAGGTTTTAGATTCAATCAGCCCCACCCTCTTAGATATTATAAACAGCTCTTTAATAAATGGGGTATGTCCAGAAAGGTTCTATCGTGTATCGTTCTATAGGTTCTAATGTACTATCGTAGAGCCCCTATTGAAAGGCCTTCATTTTGACCTCACTGTGCAGGTTTTGAAAAAAGTTGCACTCTCACACTTTACTAAGTATTCATGTATGAAGTATAGGATAAGTATAGAATACTTAGTATTCTATTCTAATTGATTCTGGGTCATCTGCTATCCTGATACGTTTAGATTTGAGTGCCGCATTTGATACTGTTGATCATTATATTCTTCTGAAACAACCTGAGTGTGTTGTTGGGGTTCAGGGCCTAGCTAGGGCCTAAAGTGGTTTACCTCATATTTAAAGTGGACTTTATCGGGTCATTTTCGGGTCATTTGCTTCACCCTGTGCCTATCCATTGTGGTGTTCCTCAGGGATCCATTCTTGGCCCTCTTTTATTTTCTCTCTACATGGTCCCTTTGGGCTAAATTTTTCAGAAACATAACATTAATTATAATTTTTATCAAAAGTGAACTGTTCCAGATTATGTTTGTGATCTTATTAGGCCATATACAGCCCCTAGGTCATTAAGATTTTGTGATTTGTTTAATCTGTCCTCCGTTCTCATTGTAAAACAAAAGGTGATCGATCTTTCTCAGTGTCAAACTGAGAAGCTGTCAAACTTCTCCATCACTGGATGCTTTTAAATGCAGCTTTAAAACTTATTTTACTCCCTAGCATTTGAGTGATGCTGTGTATGTACCTTGAATAGTTAAATTGTGTTTTAAGTATTTACATTAATTGTTTTTGTTTTGTTAATTTTTCTTTGTCTGTATTTCTGATATTTTTTTTTCCTTTTCTCTTTAAATTCTGATTTGTTTTTTATTGTAAAGCCGAGAAGCTACGAGGCCTCTGCCTGCTGCTGAAGCCGAACCCTGAGACTGCGGCCCCGTCCACTGATGCTACCCGCACAAGCCGACGGCGCCGGCGCTGTGAGAGGGGACAGAAATGTGGCAAGCGCGGGGGTGTACGAGCTAGGCTAAGGGCTAACCCCACCAGACCAGCGATCCCATCATTAACGCTCGCAAACGTTCGCTCATTGGTAAATAAACTGGACTCAATTCAACTCAGTCGGTCTACACAGCATGAGTCAAGGGATTGTTGTGTTTGTTTTCACTGAAACATGGCTAAACGACAACATACCGGACTCCGCCATTCAGCTGCACGGACTAACCTGCTACCGAGCAGACAGGGATTCATTACTGTCTGGTAAGACTCGCGGGGCGGCTTGTGTGTGTACGTCAACAAAGAATGGTGTAATAATGCTGCGGTAGTGACTAAACACTGTTCGTCGCTGGTGGAGGTGATGTTTGTGAAGTGCAGACCGTTCTATCTGCCGCGGGAGTTCACGGCCATTGTTATTGTCGCGGTTTACATCCCCCCGTGTGCAAACGCTAAGGACGCGCTTCGCGAGCTGTACAGCGCCATCAGCGATCAACAAACAAACAACCCCGACGGCTTTTTCATCATAGCCGGAGATTTTAACCACGCAAACTTAAAGACAGTCTTGCCAAAGTTCTACCAACATGTGAACTTTGCTACAAGGGGAAATAACACACTGGACTTTGTTTACACAACACAGAAAGACTCGTACAGGACTGAACCCCGCCCCCACCTCAGGTACTCCGATCACATCTCTGTTATGCTAATCCCAGCATACAATCCACTGTTGAAACTCACCAAACCGGTTCAAAAACTCATCACAGTCTGGCCGGATGATGCTACCTCAGCACTGCAGGACTGCTTTCAGACTACAGACTGGACCATGTTTAAAGAGGCAGCCACCTACAACAACAGCACCGACCTGCATGAGTACACTGAAACAGTGAGTGCATATATCAAGAAGTGCATTGATGATGTGACAGTCACAAAGACCATCACCACACGTGCCAACCAGGTTATATGCACAAAAAATCAATAACCACTTCACAGACAGCAGAGACTCACGGAACCTGTGGCGAGGCATTCAGACCATCACTGACTACAAGCCCCTGCCACAGGCCTGTGATGACGACACATCCCTTCCAGACGCACTTAACCAGTTTTATTCACGGTTTGAAATGCAGAATGACACACCTGCACAAAAACTGCCCACACCTCCCACCGACCAGGCGCTCTGTCTGTCTCCAGCCGTAGTGAGAAAGACCCTGTCTAGGATTAACCCACGCAAGGCTATGGGTCCTGACAACATACCTGGCCGTGTACTGAGAGACTGTGCTGCACAGCTAACAGATGTCCTAACAGATCTTCAACATCTCGCTGAGCCAGACAGTCGTCCCCACGTGTCTCAAGTCCACAACCATCATACCGGTACCTAAGAAATCACCTGTGTCCTGTCTGAATGACTATCGTCCCATAGCACTGACTCCAATCATGATGAAGTGCTTTGAGAGATTAGTCATGAATCACATAAAAACCAGCCTCCCCAACTCGACCCGCTCCAATTTGCATACCGTCCAAACCGCTCTACGGATGATGCAATTTCCTCCACCCTCCATCTGGCTCTTACCCACTTAGACCAGAAGAACACTTATGTAAGAATGCTGTTCATTGACTTCAGCTCAGCATTCAACACAATAATCCCACAACAGCTCATTAATAAATTACACCTGCTGGGCCTTAACAACTCTCTCTGTAACTGGATTCTGGACTTTTTAACTGAAAGACCCCAGTCAGTCCGTGTCGGCCACAACACCTCGAGCACTACCACACTGAGCACAGGTGCCCCACAAGGCTGTGTGCTCAGCCCGCTGCTCTTCACACTGCTGACCCACGACTGCACTGCCAAGTTCAGCTCCAACCACATCATCAAGTTCGCTGATGACACAACGGTGGTAGGTCTCATCAGCAACAACGATGAAACGCACTACAGAGAGGAAGTGGCACAGTTAGCGGCATAGTGTGGCGCGAACAACCTGTCCCTCAATGTGGAGAAGACAAAGGAGGTTGTGATGGACCTCAGGAGAAACTCCACTGACCACCCCCCACTGACCATCGACAGCTCGACTGTGGAGAGAGTCAGCAGCACTAAATTCCTGGGGGTGCACATCACAGAGGATCTCACCTGGACCACCAACACCACGTCACTCTCCAAAAAGGCACAACAGCGCCTACACTTTCTCCGCCGGCTGAAAAGAGCAAGTCTCCCTCCACCAATCCTCACCATGTTCTACCAGGGAACCATTGAGAGTGTGCTGACCAGCTGCATCACTGTCTGGTATGGGAACTGCAGCGCCGCAGAGCGCAAGATCCTCCAGCGGACAGTGAACACAGCTGCAAAGATCATCGGTGCCCCTCTCCCCTCCATCCTGGACATTTTCCTTTCACGATGCTACAACAAAGCCACCAGCATCGTAAAGGACCCCACCCATCCCTCACACAGTCTCTTCCAGCTCCTGCCGTCAGGAAAACGGTACTGGAGCATCAGAGCCCGCACTGCCAGACTGCTCAACAGCTTTTTTCCCCCAGGCTGTGAGAGCCCTGAACTCAAGCATGGCCCTCTGAAAAACCTCATACCTTTTAAATATATATATATATATATATATATATATATATATATATATATTTTTTTTTTTTTCTCCCTTGTGCAATTCTGAGTGTGCTACACACAGGTGAGTAGGCCGCACAGACCACCTGTAGTAACACACTCTCCTCTATGTGCACTAGACACTTTTTACAACCGAGGGTACATAATCCCACAAAAAAGACTCATAACATATGTATGTTTACAAGCCCATGCACTACAGATAATCTTGTACTGTTCTCCAGCCAGGAACAGTGCTTGACTTTCTTTTTCCTCGTGCAATATTTATGTGAAACATTTGTATAGTTTGTATTTAATAGTTTATGTATAGGCAACTTTATATATAGTATATTTATAATCTAATTCTGTTAGTATTTGTGTTTAGATTTATACTGTTTCACGTCATTGTTGTATGTCTGTATTTATGTAGCACCGTGGTCCTGTGAGGCACGACATTTCGTTCCACTGTATGTCCCCACATATAGTGGAATGACAATAAAGCTCAACTTGACTTGACTTGACTTAAACTTGTGCTCTATAATTAAAATTTGCAATTTAAGCTTGCCAAGAATTAAGGTTTAAAATGATGCAAAGTCAGTGAGCAGAGAGTCATCAAGTAAATGCAAAATGAAAGGAAGCTTATAGACCTTCAATAGGATCCAATCCCATGTTTCGGATAAACAATTAAAGATGGGGACTACTCTTACAACCCATTACTCTTACAACCCACTACTCTTACAACCCATCTATTAACCTCTTTGTCTAATAGAACACAAACCACATCAGGTTCAGTTAGAGCTGACTGCTGTCTTCAGGTTCAGTTAGAGCTGACAGCAGGCTTTTTGCTAAAAAGTAAATAAAGGAAAAAGAACTCAGAGAATATTATGTCGATTATCTAATAACTAGGCTTTCTAAGTATGAACTTTCCTCAGGTTGCAGGCCTGTACAGGCGTGGGCAGACAGATTTGGGTGTGGGTATATGCGAAGACTACAAATGTGAAAATTTACATTTAGAATAAGTACAAACAGATTCACTGAAATTTTTACACAGAGGAATACCACAAAATTCAGTAGTAAGGATGACCTTTAAAATCATATGGAGCACTTACAGGGTCAGCTCCATGGAAAGTGGGCATAGTGCAGCTAGCATAGGCTTTAGGAAAGAAAGATGCAGAGTGCCTGTATATTAACGTACTAGCAGTTCAATATCAGTAACCGATTAATCTAATCTTGTTGTAAATGTTACTGATTTCGCGATTAATTTGACACATCACCACAGTAAACTTTGATTGCTTGACTGGTCGCTGGCGAAGGAAGCAACAGTGTAGCCAAGATTGTTCTGACTTTCAACATAAGGGTGTACAATTTTTTTAGGGTGTACGAAAAAGTGGCTGAAAAATTCCATAGACTGATTTTTTTGATGCTATGGCCCCGCATCAGAATGTCGTAAAGACTTGGTGGAGGGCTCATATTGCTAGGCTTAGAAAGCAGCAACAAATGGTGACCCTGGCAACCATGTAATAAAATGAATAAGCCAAATCTCAACATTAGAACATTGAAAAGACATGTGGGTGAGCTTATTTGACTTGGGCAGTCAGGGGGCTTTAGGTATTGCCCTGGCAATTTCCTGACCACACCCTTGCAACCATTTAGATCACCTTAACAACCTCAAAACATCATGAATAATCTATATTTTAGTATATCTATCATGCTAATTCATGCTAGCATTATGCTAACTCATGCTAATATCATGTTACTTCATGTTAACGTCATGCTAACATCATGCTAAGTCATATTAGCATCATGTGCAATTATGTTAGCATTATGTTAAAACATGTTAACATTGTTTATATATTCCTGAGTTTTTCCACGGCAAGTACCACTTACTTTTTCTTCAGAAAATGTACCCATCTAGTTACTATTACTATATTTTACTACTTAACTCTAATTTCTGTGCTGCTATCATCAGTAATACAAAAAATGATGCCTGTATCATGAACACTGTAATGCACAGTGATAGCTTTCTTTAGTGTTATTGTTTTGTAGGTCATTAGGTTATTTTGCATTTCCCTTGTAATCTATGAATATGAAGCATATTTAATTTGTAAATGGCAATGAATTACAGCCAGTTTGCTATTGTTAATAAATGATAAAGAAACAAAGATAATATACTGGTGTTTCATGCATCATAAATAATGGTTAACACAGGACACATAAACAGACACGGGGTCATATGAAAACACTTTTGAGTGATATAAACAAATTCCTCATCGTTTCTTAACCTGATTATTGTTAAAAAGAAATTATTTGGTTAAACAGATCAGACTTCCTTACCCCAAAGTAGATGGAACTTTGACTGTCTTTGGCTGCATTATACTGCCTCAGCAGTTTGGTGGTCTGACTGCACAGACATCAGCATTCTTGGCTTGTGTAGTTATCTACTCAGAGCAGCAGGCCATAAGAGACTAAATATATCACACAGTCTATTCACTTTGACTCAAGCTCACACACTTTCTCAACAAGAGTGCTATTTAATCTTTCACACTATCCAAGATTTAGATAAGTCTTGGGAACGATGTTCTCATCTCTAAAATCTACATCAGTTTATTCTTGTAGTTTGTATTGAAATAAACATAAACTGGAGGAAGTTATGTACTTCATAAACCACACATTGCCATGTTAAAAAAATTAATTTGATATTAATGTGTCAAGTTGCTACATATATACCGTACTGTGCAAAAAGTCTTAGGCACATTAGTATTTTCATACCCAAAAATGGTTTTAAGCAAGTTATTTATATCTTTTGTTGTAGTGTCAGTAGTAATTATGTAATTACATTTCCAAACATTCTTTTTGCCATTAATTGTAATAATCCAGTGAGATTTTTGTATGCACAGTCAGTGCTCCACAGAGAGATCTGATCTCACAATCATCGAGTCTGTCTGTGATTACATTATGAACCAACAGAAAAAACTGAGCCAGACTAAATCCAGAAGAACTGTGGCAGTGTCTCCAAGACACTTGAAGAAACCTGCCTGCAAAGCTAACTGAAAAGCTATGTGTATGTTTAACAAGGACAAAAGAGGTTTTAACCAAAGGGTGTTCACACTAAATATTGATTTGATTTAGTTATTTGAAGATATGTTAATTGATAAATGAAATCTATTTATGACATTATTTTTGAAAGCATCCGCACATTACAGCATTTTTAAACAAGTGGCTAAAACTTTTCATAGCACTGTAGCTTTACAGGCAGGTTTTTTTCAAGCGTCTGCCACAGTTCCTCTGGATTTAGTCTGGCTCAGTTTTTTTCTGTTGGTTCATAATGTAACCACAGACAGACTCGAAATTTATTCAAAAAAATTTTTTAGTTAATAAATCAAACTAGCTTATATTCTAGCATGTTCAATGTAGTCACCCTTTGACTAGAATTTTCAAAAATGTTTTCTTGACATTTTATCATCCTGTTTCTTGAGGAATCTTTAGAATCTTTAAAAGAGTCTTTAGAATGAGTTGCCCTCTGTCCTACACTCTTTTCGGCTTTTCTTTACTATTCAATCTAAATAATCCATTTTAAAAACACACAATAACAGAAGTTAATATTATATTTTATTTTTTTTATTATATTTGTCTACAATAATACTTTTAAACATTTAAGCAAACAGTTTTAAATGAAAATATTTTTTTGTAAATGTTTCTCTGGTTAAACTGTTCAGGGAAAACATTAAACCTTTAACTGCGTCAATCCCAGCCACCCTAATGTGACACTAACACAGGGGTGGAATGATTTTTCTTTACACACACATGGGCTTATGTGTGCATGTAAAGTCAGAGCAGTTGAAAGCATTGGTCAGATGTGCAAAAATATCTGTGTACTTATGTTTGGTACACTGAAAGTGAGACGTAAAAGATATGGCATGTGAACTAAGGTTAATGGTAAGCTGTCCATTATCAAAGGTTTGAGGGTAAAGTGAGTTATAAGATACATTATAAATTTTAAATAACCATCAAAAATAAAAGAAAGTAATGTAACAAAACTATTAATTACTATTTTTGGTTAATTTAAAACAAATAGTTTAATTCATACAAATTATTAGATATGTCACTTACAACACAACTGACACACATTTAGAATTTTGTTTGGTCCCAGTTCAGGGACAAAGTGAGCATCAGTTTGTTGTTGTTAAGAACAGATATGCCCTGACGTGATGGTTTAAAGCCAGTGAAATTGAAAGTGGCTGCCTATGAGAAGAATGCCAAATTTCCATCCATCTACCTTCCTATTTTTCTTCAAGGTGCTAACCCTACATTTAAAGCAGAATATTAGTCAAAGACACAGTAAATGACTTAAAGGTAACATCAACCAGAGACAGACAGAGGGAGATAATGTGAAAGCTCACTAATGGGCACCCGACAACACAGGCTCATTTTTCACATCATGTCATCTACAGGGTTGGAATTAAAGTACTGGCAGCCTTCAGCATCATTCTACTGTGCCATTATAGCTCTGGAGTCTCTGCATTTATTTGTGTTGACTGGTTCAGTCAGTGAGTTGACACAGGCCTCAGATCAGTCACAGCAATGATGTTCCCACTCCACCACAGCTTTGACAGGTCCCTTGTGCTCCTCTGCCTGAGCTGGCATGTTAGGCTGTGCAGCTAAAACTGCATCATATCAAGTGCACCAATCTAACATGATTGCAGATCTGGCACCTTGTGGATGTAGACCGGTCTGTCTTTTGTAATTGTGTGACAGACAGAAACTGGGAAAAGAGGGTTTTGCACGTTTCATGAAGTAAAAATTAGTGTCAGTCAAAGCTAAGTGGCTTTTTTAGTAAAGGGGGAGTTATGGAGTGAGACAGCTTTCCACAGGCTGGTTAAACTGTAGAGACATGTTCATTAGTGAAAGTGGCATTTTTATTCTGTCCACTCAATAGAAAAGGTAACCCATATAAATGTAGAATTAAAAGATCACTTTTCAAAGTGGTTCAGGGTTGAGTGTTGGTAGTTTGTCATTTATGAATTAGCATCATATAATCACAATTTTCTGTTGAAAGCATTCAAATGGCTGCTGCACAATGTTGGACATGCTTTGAAACTGAAAAAAAAAAACTGTTTTCAGTAAAGCCCCAGCATGAAATAAAACCATTTAGAACCAAACAATGTCTTTTCTGTAAGTACATTGATATACATCTTTAATAAAACAGCGTCAGCTGGCCTTAGCACTTCAACAGCAAGATGCGGCTGCTAAGCTACACACTGTAGGCTTTCAGCTAACACTTTATTTTAGTGTCTTGTTATACTTGTTACATGTAGCAGTTAATGACATGTAACTCACTTTAAACCCTAATCCTAATCCTATAGTAAGCACATGCTGTTAATTAATATTACTCAGTACATACATGCATAATTACACTGTAACATTGACACCTTAAAACTGTAAATTATAAATGTTATATGTATTACAAATCCTAAGAGAACCTAAGAGAACCTAAGAGAAAAGAATATCTATTACTTGTCAACTGAACTTCATATGATCTTGGATTGGGTGACAGCCTCATCAGTCACTCTCCAAAGCCAAGAATCAAAACTCTCAGGGAGCCAAGAAATTTTTAAATATTTCAGTATCTACAACAAACACTGAAAACATTAAAATCTTACTAAAGATGATATAGTTTATCTAATGCGTTGTCAAACATTTTAATGCTTTTAATGCTTGGACAATACACCTGTGTGTGATTTTAGTATTTGTGGGTATTTGGGTATATATTTGTGGGTGCATGGTAGGACTTCAAAAGCAAGATTTAGAATAGGAAAACACACATTTCTGTATGCGTTAAAGTTAAAGCCAGCATGCAGGACCCCCTGATAGGCAGAGTCCCTTAGATTAAGACATATTGAATTCATGATAAAGGGCAGAAAGTTCATTTTTTAAAATAAAACAGAATATTATTCATATTACATTTAAGATTCAGATTGCCAGCTGAACTGTGACTTGACAGCAGTGTATTACATTTGCAGAGACCTGCACTATCCCCTCCAGCATGCATCAATTCCCTCTCGCTCACTATCTTTTTATATTTGTAATAATAAGTAATTGATTTTATAATCATGTTATTTAAATATGTCAAGGACACAGAATTCAAAAAATGTGTTTTCTCCATTTCATTTCGTATTTCATTGCTATTTCAAGTCTGTTTAAAATTGCAAGTAAACGCCGTCCCTTGTTTCATGTTCTGGGGTTTCCTCTTGTCTTTGAGAAAATCTGTGCACTGCTAGGTTGTGTTACAGTGTTTGTGGGAGTAATCAAAAGAACAGGAATATAATATCAAAATACACTTTTAACAACCAAAACTCAATAACCCAGGAGACCATAAAACGCCAAAATCAACCACCATAGTCAAGAGAACCTGAAACACCATAATCAAACACCATAGTCAAACAAGGACTGACAAAGAACTGAAGAAAAATTGAGCAACTAAAGAGAAACAGGTGAAAACAATAAGTAACTAGGAGGCAATGGAGGTGGAGCTATATTAGTAATAAGAACTAATTAACAGGATAATGACTAAATTAAAAAGAGGAAGACAAGGAAACCAAAAACCAAGTAGTACCAAGGTGGAACTGATGTATGCAGGAGCCATTGCAGAGATTTAGTGGAACTTCTTGGTGGAGCCAGGTGGCTGACTAATGAAGGCAGAGCTGGACGGAGGCAGAAGTGGGAGGAGACGATGTGCCGATGGACCAGGGAGACATTAATGGCCTGTAAGTCCAAGGGGGCACTGCGGGCTTCCTCAAGCAAGGCAAAGGCAGGGGACTGGCAGACTGGGTTGACAATGGAGAAAGTCAGAAAGGTGGAGCCAGGGGGAAGGATGAGCCCGGTAGAGCAGGAGGGGTTGAGGGACAAGGCATAACTGAAGAACTGGAAGTCTGCAGTAAAACCAGAGTGACGAGTGACCAAGGTGGAACAGGAGGGATGAAGAAGCCAGGTCGAGCTTCCAGGATGATGGACCACTGTGGAGTTGAGGAATAGCAGAGCCAAGGCAGATGCGAAGGGCTGATGGGGTGAGGTGGGGACATGGGCCCAGAGAACTGAGCTGCAGCCTAGCTGGTGGTAAAGGTGCCCGAGGTGGAGCTAAAGAGCTGGGGGATGTAACCAGGCAGGGCGGAACCAAGGAGCTGAAAGACACGAGCAGAGGGAGTGGATCCTGATCAGGCTCAACTGGGAGGGCTAGTTCTCCTCTGGCATGTCAAAATTGAAATTCGTAAAAACAGATAAAAACAATGTGTTACTATGGCAAAGGAGAAGAAGCAAATGAAGAACTATTTAACAGGATAATGAAATTAACAAGAGGAAAACAAGAAAACCAAAACACATGACAAAAAACTATTATATATATTAAATATCTGCCCTCTGTGGAGTTAGGCAAACCACAAAAATCTGTTTACCAAAGCTTTACCAAAACATTTATTCAAATCTAAATAAATAAATAAATAAATAATCTAATTTCTACACGAAACAATATCCATAATGCATTCACAAAAAATACGACATGTTTTGCATGTTATACGACATGTTTATTTTGCATAAGTGTTTTTAAAATGTACAGTTTACTCAAAAAAGGAAATTATGTACATATAGCTTATAGTTTGTGAACATTTATACATATTGTATATGTGTGCACGCCTTCTTACTGTGCCAAACCCCTCTTGTAGCCCCCTGTGGGGGCTTCTACTTTACTGGCCTAGCTCTATCACCCCGCACCGCTACAAAGTGCATGGATGCAGCCCTGGCCCCATTGAGATTCTAGGGCATCCGCATTCTGAACTACATAGACGACTGGCTGGTCATGGCCAACTCTCAAGAGTTAGCTACACAGCATCGAGATGTTGTGTTAGCTCATCTGAGGTGTTTAGGGCCGAGACTCAACCCCAAGAAGAGTATGCTTTCTCCAGTTCAGAGAACTACTTTTCTGGGGTAATTTGAGATTCCACCATGATGCGGGTACAATGTCTCCTGCATGTGTTTGGTCCATCCTCCTGCTGTGGGCAGTGTTCAGCTAGGCCACTGTTTAACAGTCAACAGTCATTCAGAGGCTGTTAGGTCTCATGGCTGCAGCAGCCAATGTGATTCCGCTGGGTTTGCTGCACACAAGGCCGTTTCAGTTCTGGCTAAAAATAAAAGGGTTTCATCCCAAAATCCACCCACTAAGGGTGGTAAGGGTTAAGCGCAGAGGGTCTCATACCCTTTCTATTTGGCTCAGACCCCGGTTTCTTACTTTGGGTCTCACTCTAGGAGCGTTATGCTGCCGCAGGATTCTTACGATGGACGCCTTTCTCACAGGCTGGGGGGTTCTTGATGGCTGCCCAGTCCGTGGTCTGGAAATGAGGGTGGTGTTTCTGGCACTGAAACACGTCCTCTTACACCTCAAGGGCCAACACGTCCTAGTCCGTACAGACGACACCACAGTGGTCTCATACCTGAATCACCAAGCGTTCGTGCCCCCTGTTCAGGCTGGCACAGCAGATCCTTCTTTGGGCAGAAACCAGGCTGCTCTCCATCAGAGCGATGTATATCCCAGGTCATGCAAATCTGGGAGCAGATATCCTTTTGAGGCAGGGGCTGAGGCCCGGGGGGAATGGATGCTCCATCCACAAGTTGTGTGCCTCTGAGGAGTCGACACACTGTTCCCTCTGGTTCAGCCTCACTCATCCAGCTCCCTTGGGGCTGGCCGCCATGGTGCAGACATGGCCGAGGTTACGTCTGTATGCATTTCCCCTGATAGCCTTGCTCCCGGGAGTCCTAGCCAGGGTCTGTCAGGACAGAGTTCATCTGCTTCTAGTAGCACCGTTCTGGCCGCCCCAGGTCTGGTTCTCAGACATAATGTCTCTTCTGGACGGGACTCCTTGGGAGCTCCCAGTTCGGAGGGACCTCCTATCCCAGGCTCGGTGGTCGATCTTTCAGCTCCGGCCAGAGATCTGGAAACTGTGGGTGTGGCCCCTGAGGGGAGCCAGCTCTTAAATTCTGGTCTCTCAACTAAGGTTGTAGAGACCATTCTGAGTTCCAGAGCCCCATCTACTAGGAGACTGTATGCCCTGAAGTGGCAGCTCTTTGTGTCGCTGTTGGTTTAGTGCTTGAGTTCCTTCAAGAGCGCCTCTCTGCAGGGTTGGCTCCTGCCACCCTGAAGGTTTATGTGGCCACCGTGTCTGCTAGCCACGAACCTGTCGATGGAGCCTCTTTTGGGAGACCCCCTTTGGTGTCTCTTTTTCTGCGTGGTTCCAGATGGCTAAGGCCTTTCTGTCACATGCGAGTGCCTTCTTGGGACCTTACCATTGTTAAAACCATTTTGCACCCTACACCAGACGATATCCCCAAGGTGTCTGCTGCGGCTGGTCACCCGGTGGTACTTCAAGCCTTCTGTCCTCCACCGTTTGATTCGCGGGAGCAGGAGAGGCTTCATTTGTTGTGTCCAGTCAGAACCTTGAGGATTTATGTCCACCACTCAGGCCAATGGCGTAAAACCTCTCAGCCCTTAGTCTGCTTTGGTGGCCGCAACCGAGGTAATGCAGTCACAAAACAGCGCTTATCCCACTGGATCATAGATGCTATTACCCTGGCCTAGGAGGCCTGTGACCTTGTGTCACCTTTGGGCATTAGAGGCCATTCTACAAGACGTGTAGCATCATCTAAAGCTCTGTCTAGAGGAGCATCCCTAAGTGATATTTGTGCTGCGGCAGGCTGGTTCTCTCCGCACACATTTATTAAATTTTATAGTTTTGACTTGAACTCAACTCCAGGCGCTCAGGTCCTCCTGGGTTGACAAGTCTAAATCTGCTCCTATGCACTGTGCCAATGTTTCACAGCATTTGGGGCAGGCCTTCCCTCACTGTGGCAAAGTGGGTATTACTCCCCATAGCGTCAAGCTGACGCAGCATTGAGTTCCCTCAAAAGGGAATGTCTCAGGTTACGTATGTAACCATCTCAGTCCCGCCTGTATGACCTTTCTTCAGACCTAAGCTAATTACATATTTTGCAGGCACTTTTTAAAGGCTTTGTGGCGCACAATGGTACGTAACCTGACCTTGAATTTGCCTATAAATAGGCCAGATTTTACACATGTTCAGACTCGGTCGTGCCTGAAGTGCTTTCCTCATAGCATCAAACTGACACAGCGTCTCGTTCCCCATCTCAGGGAACAGGGTTACATACATATCCCAAGACATTTTGTTCTGTTCCTTACACGAGTTTTCATACGGTTTAAGACAATGTGTGTCATACTTTTACCAGACTTTAATATTGCTTGACAGCTGCAGGTGCTTTATACAAAAAAAGTAACATTCTTTAAAAAAACTTTATTTCACAGAATAAAGTTGGACAGGCTTGGAACAATACATGGGTAAATAAATTATGACAGATTTTAAATGTTGATCCTTTAAATGTTCAAATACCACCTATAAAGTAGATACTGAGAACAAACTCAAAATGGCAACAACATCTTTTTATGTGTATGCTGAGCTCAAAGTACTTAACATCATGTTATGACATTTTCCACGCAATACACTAATTAAAATTAAAAGACATATGCAGGCACATATAATATATATATATATATATATATATAAATAACTAATTAAATAAATATTTCCATAGGATTACGGCACACACACACAAATGCAGTAATAGTCCTTCCCTCTATCTTTCCCGGCACAACATATTCACAACCCCTTAATTGGTCTGTGCTTCTTCGACATGTTTGTAATAAAGTACGCTGCCCGTGACTCTGTGTTGGCTGGAGGTGCCCAATTTACAGAAGTGGGATGGTGTGATAAGCGGCAGAAGAGTGTCAGCACGGAGGCCAGGGCCATGAATCACAGTGTGCCAGTCTTGAGCTGGGTATAATTGAGTCCAACATCTTCAAGCTCTTTCACCATAATTAATGATAATCTGTAACAGAGGAATCTCAGATTCCAGTTCACAGAGCTATTTAATTAGGCTCCAGTAATGAAAGTACAGACGCTACACAGAAGAATATGGCTGCCGTGCGGTGCTATGATTAATGGGTTGTGCTGGAGAACACAAAAAGTGCTGCATGCTTAACTCACCAGATACCTCTTTTTCTTTCCTTTAGACTTCTCACGGCCATTTACTAAATTATATGAATAACCTTTCTTTTCATTTCAGTCTATATTTTCCAGTTTATATAGAATTTACGCTAGTCTCACTTTGGGATACTGGTGTCAAAGACTCTGTGTTTTTGCTGTTTCTTTATTTTTACAGCTTTTACAAAAGCACTTCTCCAAATATAATGCCATTATATGACATATTTTACAAAAAGGTCATTTTTAAACTGTTAGAAAGGAAGCATTTTTTTTCTTTTTTTAGTACCTCACGTTTAACAAGTTACCTATTAGCTTGCATATTACTGGCATATTGGCTGTTTATTAGTACTTATAAAGCACATATTAATGCCTTTGTCTGCATACATGACATGGTTATTTTATATGAAATTGTATGACTTGATTTGTATGTTTTTATGTTTCCACATAAAACATAACCATGAAGCATAACAATAAAAGGAATGTGACAAATCCAAAATACTTATGAATATGAGGAGGATTGTTCTCGTTATGGAGACATAGATCATGCATAATCAGTTCTCTAATACTGTGAAACTCACCAGTCCAGTCATTCTCACTAAAGAATTAGGTGTAAATGTGTGATAAATTTAGGTTCCAATAAACTCATGAATGAATTAACCTGTGAACAATAAAACTGTTATGTCTAGAATACAGTAATGTTTTTTGCCCTTATGGGGTTTTATGGCTTGAGAAAATGATATAAAGAGAGAGGAAAGTGTGTGTTACATTACCGAATGAAATGCCTTACAGGCATAAATGTGTTTGTATTCCAATACTGTGGCAGCTTTTGTGTTCATGATGAGTCTATTTCATGTGGTCAGTTCCTGTTTTTGAGTTGTTGGGGTGCTGGTAAGCTGACTGTAAAGCGCTCTCTAGAAATGCACAAATGATGGATTTTGGGCTGTGTCACAACCAAATAAGCTGTTGAGATGTAGTAAATGGGTTTCTGTTTTTTTTTTTTTGAAGTGTATATGACACATTGTACAGTATGTAAGTCTAGGCTGTATTAAAGGTTCGTCATGCTGATGTTCTGGCATTACACCCACCACGTGTGATTACCGCAGCCCACAATTTACTCTTTTGGGACCAAATGACAAATGTCCCTGCAGAGGAACAAAAGTTGAGTATTCTCAACAAAATGTTTTTTCTGCTAAATCTACAATATAAAGCAAAATCTGGCAATGTGTTGAGGCATCATAAGGAACAAAATGCCTCTGACTTTTGCTGCTTTGACAGGCTGAAAATTTCCTTCCAAAATGAGGAGAAAATGGGAAGCACAGTGGAGCAGAGCAAGGTCTATGCAAACATGACGCATTGCCACAACCCCCATAAATCTATGACAAAACTCACGTTAAATGAGGGCAAATAAAGAGAGAGTATTCATGTGAAAGAAAAGCCTGTCATAGGGCCCTCAGTGAACAGAAATCTTGTTTAATTCTTTAATTCTCCACTTTCTGACCTAAATCTGGCTGTCGCTGCACATGAAAGAAATTACAACGGCCTTCGTCAGCTTGCCTGCTGTCTTCTTGCTCGGCAGCATTTGTCATTGCCAAAACAGGAGAGTTTAATTAAGTGTTGTGGGCAGCCTAGTGAGAAACACACTTTAAATTAAACCACTGATGCCGCTATTGGTTCTTTTACCTTAACAGCAATCGGTGGGGGTTTTACAGCATAAATTCGGCCCCTCTCTCTTTTTAACTTGAGGAGGGACAATGCACCTATAGCAACGGTTTGCAAACTACACTCCCAAAGCATTGCCCCTTTCCGCTCTCCTAAGAGAATATTTTATTCTAACAGATTTATGGATGTGATAATATTCATCCCTTTGCTAAACATTTTGTTTAGTGGGTGTGAGTTCCAAGCTGCTGTCATAAAGGTTCAGGCAATAGGCTCTGTAGTCTTGGAGGCAGAATAGATTTACATGGCAAATTATTTTCTGAAGCATTGTGTAACTGTTGGTGTAAAGGAATGAATCGATTTAATACCTCAAAAATTAGATTGTTTAGAGTTGGTTGGCACTTTGATTCCTGTAAAGCATTTGTGTTTTCTTTTGGGGCAATGCAATGCAAGAGATCAGTGAAGTTATATAAAGTACATTAAGAAGCTTTACATCTGTGGCATATATAATGCACAGACACAGACAAATGAGTTGTGTAATGAAGATTCTTAACAAGATATCTGATTCCTTTGTTTCTTATCTTTTTCTTAACTCTTAATAATAAATGATCCCCAGTGATTCTTTGCAGTTCTTTACCAGGAACCATTTTTATGGTACAGGATTCATGAGTTGCTTTGTAGGGAAAAGATTCTTCAGATCAGATCAGATTGATTTCTGATGTTTTAAAGGACCGTACTCTACATACACTATGGTTTTCCAAGTAGACAAACTTCTAGATAATTGCTGTGGGTGGATTTTTCTCTATGACAAAAATTCCTCCCTTTTTTCCTTGGTGTATCATTGTTTCATGTAGCCCTGTCCTCATCTGAATGGCAGAAATTAGAGCAGCACACTTATTCACACTTCAGTTGTGAAGACATCCCTCTAACCTTTTACTCTCACTTCTGGGAGATGAGAAACCCCTGTATACATCAACGGTGTAGAAACAGGAACCTGTCAAACCCACTGCCGTATTTTTATGGCACAAACACAAAGTCCAATCAAGCTTAACTCACTTGAACCTTAACCAAAGTTAAAAGAACATTCTATTCCTTTATCAGGTGACATTTCATCCTGCTAGTGTCTTCTCTCCTGCCTGCTCAGAACATTAGAGATTGGACAGCCTCGGTGAACAGCAGCACTATTAATGAGAAAGCAGAACGTAAGCTGTATGTAGTGGCTGTGTAAGCCAAGCTGGTGCTGGAATTGTTATGTAAGCTTAACAGCTATGTTATCTTCTTCAACAATGGTGAATAACCTTTCTCTCATGTTCACAGTCTGTCACTTAGACTATGTGGTCCTCACTTCCTGTGAAATTTGATGATTCCTACAGCAGTTCAAAATCGGGGAGATGAAATATTTGACAAGGCTTTCCTGTAGCTTAACTGATTAACCAATTGTCATTTGATGATGCCAAGGTCAAGGGTTTGATTATCAAGTTATGCCTGTACGGGTACAGATAACATGCATAGCTTGAATGGATTGTAAGTTGCTTTGGATAAAAGCAAATTACAAATGCTTAAATGAAATGTTGACAACTTTGTCAGTCATGTAAGAGATATAGCTTGTTGTATATATATAGCTTGTGTTTTATTGGAACAGGCCTCACTATGTCAGTAGTAATGTGGTCTTAAGGTTAATGTGCAGGAACTGTAAGGTTGTTGGTTTGATTTTGTTGACTGTTACAATTTCACAGTGGGTAGCCCCAACCACCATAAAATGTTGTTGCATTAAGTTTAGGCAGACTTTAGACCTTTTTAGGCAGACAGGTGTAAGGACTGTTGTCACAATTGTTACCCTGAGACATTTAAAGTCAACTTAAATTCAAAACTGACCTTAATTTACATGTTCCTGGTCTTACTGAGCACAATTAACCTGTGCACATTATTCTAAAATATTTCACCTTCATCCTTGGCTAATGTTTCCATACACTAATTTTAACCCCACTTCTTCAACTACCCATTATCCCAAAAATCCAATTTGGTAAATCCAGTAAACAAAATCCAGTGACCATCCAGTTCACCAAACAATAAATCTGCAATAGATAAAATTAAATCTTGTTTAATATTCTGATTCACTCATTTGTATATGACAAATGTCATTCACACTTGCGTTCAGTTCAAAACATTCAATAACATTGTGTTATGATTAGTCATGGTTAGTTGAGCCAATTTTATGATGCTTTCTCCCTTATAGGAATACAAAAACAAAATTCTTTCATTTTCTCACTCTCGTGCCACACTATTTTTTTGTTTATCTAAACCTAAATAAAGATAATTATAAAAATATATGCTGCTCTCTGTAATAAAAAGTGAATGGGACTCAAAATGTTGAAGCTTCAAAAAGCACATGCATCCATCATAAAAGTAATTACAATAGGTGAATACATTTCTTTAATTTCAATATCAATATTCTAATAAAAATATTGATAAATTGATTGATTGATTTTCCCAGGAAAACACATGAATGGAAGTATTAGGTGATGACTTTACTGTACTGTAAAGTCACTGTAACCATACTGTACTGCCAAAACTGTAGCCATAATCCATCACTATATAATTAAAGTGTTTATCGCTCTAAGAGGATGTTGTTAGACTCTAATATTCTCTGACCCATTGAGAGACAGCAGAAAAACCCACATTACTGATCTTTTGAGCTACTCCCACTGACCCTCTAATATCACATTAGATGATCACTTCTACAGCACTAGTTAAAGAGCACTATTAACTTTGTGTTTAAAAATGGTAAGGTAATTGATTCACCAATTGATTTATTAATGTTAATTCAAGTGTTTTACAAATTAATCACATTAGAAATTAATTTACTATATGTTATGAGCTGTTATATAATTCACTAATGATATGAATTAATCAAGCTTAGAAAGAATTCAAGCAATATTGTCTGGCCAATTTGTCACTTGGTTAAAGGAAGGATGAATACAGGCTTTGATTTACGAGGTTAAGGAATACTGTACAGTGGTACAGAGAAAAATTTGCCAGCCTGCAACTTTAACACTACACTTATCTCAAAACATATGCATGAACAAGAGACTGAACACATCACAAATGACAATGTGTTACACTATCACATATCACAAAAATATCCCTGTTTTTTTGAACTGCAGTTTGCAAATTTTCTCTCTGACCTATTGCTTAATGTTGTCAAAACTCTTAATGTTGGCAATTTTAACATTCATGCAGATAACAAATGATGCATTAGGACTCGTGTTTACAGACCGACCAAACTCCTTTGGAGTCATGCAACATCTTAAATGACCCACCCATCGCTATAATCATACACTAGATTTAATTATATCACATATAGCAAATCTAACTGATATAATTCCTCAAAGTGACAATGTCTCTGATCTCTCATCATGTTTTGTAGAAACCTCACATTAATAAAGATAATAAAGAAAACTGCAGAAAACTCACTCTCCTCCTGTTGCCAGGAAAATCTGGCGCTTCTGAATTAGAGCCTATAAGTATGTTTTATTATTTTTTAAAAGTATTTGCAGTTGACTGTTCAAATGTAGAGTTTTGGGCAGTGTACAGTAACGCATACTGTTTATGGTTCTTATAATCAAACATGCAGATGTATTGATCGATCGGCTTGGTCATCTGCATTTTGATCTGACTCATGCTCAGACTAATGTGGTTAAACTGCTGAAATGATTAATTAGTGGTGCTACTAATTTCTACATGCTACTTGTCCCACACAGTTTGTTGTAAACCCGTAAATAAGGTGTCAAATCGACCGGCTTGCTGAGGAAAGGTGTGCTATGACTGATCTTTGTGATGTCATAGCTTCGCAACAGAATGTTGTAAAGATTTGGGGTTGGGCTCATATCGCTCGGCTTAGTAAGCAGCAACAAATGGTAACATTTTAACTTCATAGCCATGACCTAGCAACCAGTTACAGTACCCTAGCAACCATTCCTTCGACTTTCATTGAAAAAGGTGAGAGGCATCAGAACGTCGTAGAGACAAAGTGGATGGCCTCTTTTGACTCAGACTTGCAAGTAGTCTTTAATTATTACCATGTAAACTGTCCAGCCGTGCAATAAAATGAATAGCAACTAGCAACCATATAATAAAATGAATAAGCCATATCTCAGCATTAGAACACTGTAGAGACATGTGGGTGGGCTTATTTGACTCAGGCTGTCAGTGGGCTTTAGGTATTGCCCTGGTAACTTCCTGATCACACCCTTGCAACCATTTATATCACCTTAGCAACCTCCTAACATCACAAATAAGCCATAATGAAGTATATCTATCATGCTAAGTCATGTTAGCATCATGCCATTTCATGCCAAAACATGCTAGCATCATGCTAAAATCATGCTAAATCATGCTAGCATCATGTTATAACATGTTAACATTGTTTAAACATTCCCGAGTTTTGCCACGGCAAGCATCACTCACATTTTCTTCAGAAATGTACCCATTTAGTTAAAATGGCTTCAGAAGCTGAAATTTACAATTATGGTAAGTAGTGTAACATTTCTGCCAGACGCCTGAGATATTTGGCCAATCACATTCACAACGCACTGTGTCAGCTGGTCAATCAGAGTACGCTGTGTTTTTTGGAAGGATGGGCTTTGTAGAAACCCATGCGTTTACAAGGGTGGGGCATAGAGGAGATAAAATAATGTAAAATATGTGAAAAATTACGTTTTTTGAAACCTTAAGCCATGTTAACATATTCTATTACACCCAAAAGTAATGGTCTTTGAAAATAGCATAATATGAACCCTATAACTATATTGCTTCCCGCTATCGACAGGACAGAACAATTATCCCAATCACTAAAGAGAATTTCACAAATAGCCTGCCTGATCTATCCCACTTGCTCAGCGCATCCTTAAACCCAAATGAGCTACATGAATTGACTAGAAGTGTGACCTCTATTTTCACTAGAACACTAGATATGGTTGTACCCATCAATTTAAAAAGAAGCTTAGAGGAAAAAGTACTGCGCCTTGGTACAATAGTGCTATTCACACACTAAAGGGAGAAACTCACAACCTCAAGCAAAAATGGAAACAATCTAATACAGAGGTTATTTGAATAGCATGAAAAACAGCATTTCCAGCTATAAAAAGGCTCTAAAAGCTCTGATCTTTAATTTTCGGTAAATCAGCTTTAAAAGAATACGTATTGTGAAAAGTGTTATACAAATAAATTGAATTGAATTTCCAGGCAAGAAGTTGATTAGTCCAAGTCTGATGTCTTTTAAACTATTGATTGTTGAGCCAATGTAAAAATAAAAACTTCTGTTATAAAGCAGTTGTCCAAAGCAATTGCAACATAAATTATTTAAAAAGGGCACACTGGCCTTGGCCATCAATCAGCAGATATGGCTATCACAAAAAGAGCGAAAGCTTCACAGAGCTTTTGCTCCACAGAGGACAATCCCATCATGCAGGTGATGGACAGGAAGAGAGGCTGACCTGGTGTCACCAGCATTGTGGCTCCATCTTTGAACGAACATCTCATCCAACAGATAGACTGGGCAAACGGATTCTCCGCTTACCGCTGGCCTTCCTCTGAGCACACATTTCAATTTATCCAACACTAAAAGACAGACAGAATGGCAGAAAAACAGCCACCAAAAAACAGATGAATTTTTTATGGAATGCTTGGATTGAGTTGCAAGAGGCACCATTTTTATTCACAAATGGAATTCAGGGATTCATGCCCTATAAAGTGACCCCTGGACTTAATTCTATGAAATGAACTAACTCCCATTGTGTTCCTGTGGACCTGGGGAGTAATGCCAATGCATTGGTAAACACATTTTCAGAGCATTTCATTTCAACACCCCAATATTCCTTTGCGGTGTTGTGGCCTACTGTCGTTTTTCCAATGCAGTTTGCATCACTTTTTAACATGATGCCAACAAAATGATACAGACAAATGCTACCACACGAGGTCCACTTTTTCAGACCTAAAAAAATAACAAATGAGAATTAACATCTTCTGAAAAGCAATCAGATTAAATGAAGTCTTACAGAATAAAGATTTTTCTAGATAAAAAAACAGAGGAAATATCTCATTAACCCTGTGTCACAGTTACGGACCCTTATGTCTTGTTCTTTTGGTTTCCCTGGTCTTTGTTTTGGTTTAGTTCCTGTTTTACCTTATTTGGTCATTTTCCTGTTTTTGTTTAGTCATTAGTTAATTCTCATCACCTGTTTGCCTCTCATCATCTGCACTATTTAGTTCCCCTTACCGTTCAGATCTTGGCTGGTTATTGCTTCTGTGTAGTGTTTTTATTTACGTATGTTTCTGTGGTTTATAATAAAGCCTGTTTTGGATATTCCTCGTTCTGCTTCTCCTGTGTTCCTGTCAGCCCACGGAACGTTACAGTATGTGTCTCTTCTAGAGTTTAGAAGACATCTCAACAATGAGTACACACAATTCATATTCTTAAAAATCTGGTATATAACATGATGCTAACATTACCAGAATCATGGGTGTGACTCCTAGGCAATAAATAAATGATAACATGTATAACTCATATGCACTATTAATAAAAGTGTATACCAAATACATATGTAAATCTGAGCTGGTATCCACATTCATGTATAGCTATACACTCTTACTGGATGTCAACAATTGTTATTGTTGTGTCTATTTATATATTTACTAAGGAATTTTAGGACAAAAACCATACACCTAGATCCTCATTTACACTCCATTAATCTGCACTAGTTAGGCATGTCGCATTTCAGCTGTAGATCTCAACCTCCAAAGGAATCTTTCCGTGGGTGCATGTGTAAATTAAGCACCTTATTCAAACCTGAGATTCTTCAGTGATAGCACATTGAAATCTCATCTGTAAACCCCCATACAGCATTTATAGCAGAAGTGAGTGTCTTTGAGGTCCACATGCCACTTTGATTAATAATTGATTAAATGACTCCTTGGCGCTTCAAAGGCAGGAAGGCAAGAGGCACCTCTCTCCTGTGGATGAGACTGCAACCAATCACTACTTTGTTGTTTAAATGTTCTCTGAGATGTGCTGTTTGAGAGACAGCAGGTTACTGTCATCATAAGCAACTAAAAATCCTCATGGTTGCCCTCACAAAAGGTTGAGGAAAGACTCCTCTGGATGGTGCTTCCTGCTTCCTGTTTCATTGAGTCTAATTTGGTTAAAGGCTCATGTTCTTAGCTTCATCATTGAGTTGCAGAAATGGTTCTCAGACAATATTGACCTTAGGCAAGACATATAAATGAGAGATTGTAAAGAAAATGACAATAATATATAACATTAATAATTAAACACTAATACATTCAGTAAAAATGGTTCTTTATGATTAATTTTAACTCTAAATCTTAAGGCTTAAAATTTAGGACATGTTATGTTTTCCACTACCTGTTGCAAGGAATTGTAATATACAGTAATATCAGTCACTTGACATATACAGCTTAGGTGATGATTAGCTCAAACAATTAACCTATGAAGCTGACAGCATGCAGGATGCATACTTTCAGACGTCTGTGTCCACCAGCTGGAAAGCTCCCATTGAGATGAACAGAAAAGTTAACAGATAGGAGTATCCTAGCATTGAAGGTCATGTTTGTCTCATTGAGTTGGTATTTGAAATATGTATTTCCTCAGAATCTGCTTTTCAATTTTAACAGGTGGTGTTGTAACACATTTGTATAATGTACATTTCATTAATGCATATGTATGTGCCGTCGCCTATGTGTAATTATATTTTCTTGGGAGTTTGGAATGTTGGCCTGAATAACCTTCAAGATATCTAAACTCACCTTGAAAAAGGCAATATTTTGAAAAAAAATTTAACTATGAAACCAAACTATATATAGTAACTAAAACAGGTTTTTGTGTTTGTTCTTTTGTTTTGTTGTGTTGTTTTGTTCTATACTGTAAGAGTGTTGGAAGCCTGACTGCAGCCAAAGGTGTGCTACTCTCAGACTTCTTCCATGTAATGTCTCCTGTTGGCTCCCTGCATCCTAGCTCTGCAGACCATGGTGTGTTGTGTTGGTGGCTATGACCGGTACTGGGTGGTGGACAGATAAGCTGCTAACTCAGTCAGATGGCTTCCAGCGGGTCTGACCATTTCACATCTAATCCACACAGCAGGGACTGCAGTAGACACAGCAGCTGTGTTTCTCAAATGAGAACAATGTTGCCAATTTTTTTGTGCGTCATTGTAAGTAAGATGGGTACAGCAGTGCCATTCCCAAAATGTTAATAAGAACATTTGAAAAAGAGAATGCTGTAATACAACTAACAATTTTAGCAACTAGGTGTAAAGTAATTATTTGAATTTACAGCATCATAACCAAATCTCATTGAAAATTACTTTATTTCTATTTTTTTAATATACTGGCAAATACAAATAAAAACCTTGCATAACATATCCGAACAAGCAAGCAAGCACAACAACACAATGTGATCAAATTAGTTCACTCCCATTAACAAGCTGCCCACACTTCCAATAGCACTACGTTTATATATAGTCATTACATGCAAAATATCTCTGACAATGAACACTTGTCCACTAAACAAACAATGGATAAAACAATCTGCTTTGAATCAGAAAGCTCCTGTAGGTCACCAATTGCACTAGTGTAATAAAACAAATAGAGCCTGGGCTAACTGATGAGATGAGTATGGAAAAAGTACTCATGCTTTACTTTCCATTAAACAGATAACTGTTTTGTAAGAGTAATGCTGGTTACTCAGAGATGCTTGCTTTAAGCTAAGCAATAATTTTTTTTTAAAAAAGCAAGCGCTTCAATTATAACACCTGCCCCCCTGTTGCAATTGGTTACAGTGTGCTTTGAGTGGCAATTGGTTACAGTGTGCTTTGAGTGACAACTGGAGTGTGAAAGTGAACCTCTCTCTAGTGACTCCTTGAGCCACTTGTTTTCAGGCTCCAGCATCTTCTCCAGACCAATTCTTGACATGAGTATGCAGAAGATCATTGTCAGCGATCCAGTGCCAACCCAGCCCCTAACACCCTCCAAAAAAAGTTAGTGCTGGGGTAGAATCCACAAGCCAGAGATTATGTCCAGACCTGTCCACCAACCACACAAAATGATTACTGGTCAATTACATCCCCATCTCTCCATCCTCATTTAGGATCTAATCTTCCTTATAGACACCAAGTGTCTGTTTATCTGCCTGTCCATATTCACACTGCTCTTGCTTACCTGCCCACTTCCGCTGCTAATAGAGAGCTGATGACCTATCCTGACACTGACTGAGAAATGATTATATTTAATAAGTGACAGAGGTGGCTTTTGTACTATGTGGAGGACCTGTCTACCTACTACATACAGACTTTCTGCCACTTATGTGACACTGAATAAGCTCATTTGTTGAAAATTGTGAGCCTATTCCTGAGACACCCTTACAAATGTGAATAAGGTGTTAGGCCCCAGAGAAGAAGAGAGAGCGCAATACTTTTACGAAGTGATATTTAAGTAAAGGACATTTTTATTCTGGTTTGATGCCAACATTTAAAATATGATGGTTGCACTTTACAACAACAAAAATACATACAAACCCAGGCATTAATTCCAATGTATTTTATAGCCAAATATTAGCACTTACTGTCATTTCATAGTGTGTTGTCTTGACGCTTACCATTTACTCTTTTTGTTATTCTGTCTTACAATGTCGGCATGTTCCCAGTGTTATAAATTGTTATGAAAACCATAATATGCTATAATGCATATATACTTTTGTATTTGCATTTTCATTTATATTGTATTGTATTGTGTTTTTTATATTGTTCTTAATATTTTGTATGAAATTTAGGGATTCACACGTCAAAGCATACATAGTATTTAATATTTTACTTTTATGAAATTAATTTCTACCATTATATTTAACCAATACACAATGTAATATTATATTAACATCATTTAACTTACATTAATGTAAACATTCACGTGATTATAAATGTGATATTGATATAGTAGAGTGTTTCCTAATATGACACAACAGACACATGACACAACAGACACATACACATGCATGTATGAGAAAGTGTCAGTGATACATCTGAATGAGGTTTTTGTGACTCAGGGTTTTCTGTGGTTTTTACTGCTGTGTCACAGGGATGAGGGTCAACTGTGTCCAAGCCATTCTCTTTAAAAAGTTTAACCCAACAATAAAAAATTCTGTCATTTTTTTTTTAATGTTGTCCAAACATATGCTCTCACGAAATGTGAAACATGACCAAAGCACCAAAAAACATCACAAAAAACATACGACTTGCTATACTTCAGGTAATACAAAAAATGTTGGTCTGTTGCTCACAGAAAGCTAGTCACACTAAACATAACTGCAATCACTTTTACTAGACATTTTACAGCTTGATAAGCAAGACAATATTAGTAAATAAATAAAGGTATTATAAAGGTGTATTTATAAATAAATAAATAAATGCTGACATAGGAAAACCTGCCGGATTGAGGGCTGGCCACACAGTGTGTAGGTAAGTAGGTTCTATTTCTGAACAGAGAGTGTGCACCTCAAGAAATTCATTATTAATATGTAGAAATTCCTGCATAACTGCCATGATTATGCAGCAAAAAGAGCGGAAGTCCAGGCTGGAAACAATAGATGAAAATAAAATCTCCCTCTTGCTCTCTCTCTCTCTCTCTCTCTCTCTGAACAACAGCAATACCATCTATCAATGAGCAAGAACCCCTTTGATCCATGCAGGTTAATTCTCTATGACTGTTAAAATCTCCATGATATGCCGACTAAATCCAGAATTAGGGTTGAATGAACCATGCACTTTGATTATTAACCATGATTATTTTCCTTTATTGGTGGAATTCCACCGTGAATTTGATGTGCTTTTTGTCAGCATACAAACCAGCCATAAACAAAAGCAACAAAGGCAACATTTTAGGCTTTTATTTCTCAGCTAATGCATCTGTGAAGGAGGATGTAAAAATATGCCAGATTAATATTTATTTATTTTTTAAAACATTTTTAAAAACATTTGAGTTGTGGCATAAGGGGATATTAAAGGTTAATAAAGCAGACGTACAACTGAAGGCTTTGCTGAAGTGTACACATCTTAGTCTTTAATTCAGCCTTTAAAAATGTTTAAGAGTTTCTAAGCCTTGAGATACACTTATGTGTGTGTTTGGTATTTTTATACTAAATTAAAATGAAGTCTCCCACCTATATATGGAGGAGGAAAATTCATCTGTGGTTCATCTCTGAGTAAACTTGCAGGCAAACATTGGCAATTCTTCCCTATGGCCCTGTTTGAAATTAGACTAACTAACAGAAACCAACATTTGCTAGAACAGGGGTTGGGGGAGGGAGAAATGAAGAGATGTTCATTAAAATGACTCAAATATTCGGAGGTGTGATTATGAACAAACACAGATATGAATGATAAATAGAAAATATGATTCTGTTTGAATATGAAAAGAAGGGGATAGAAACAAACATAAAAACAGGATTTTCTGGCAACATATACAATTTTTTGTTAGATGTAACTGCAATCTTTACAGGAATTTTCCAATAATGTTTTTATCTTTTTTTAAACAAATGGACAGTGTGAGTACATACATCTGATTGGTTTAAAACCTCCTGCTTTCCATACTCGGATGGATACTTTTATCTGAAATATCCAATAGTTCTTACTACCTAAATCTCACTACCACCCTTGTAACATATGAAAATGATCTAAGGGATGGCAGGAAACTATCGGTGAAATTATATGTAAAGATTATCTGGTTCTGTTCTCACTGTGGTCATGATAAGAGTCCACATGGGTACATAGCATGTTTTCATCCATATGGAGAGATCTTTGCTATATCTTTCTCTAAAAGGGAGGGCTCTGGCTTATAGTGTGTTAATGTCATTACAAGTTCTTAATACACATTTAGAGCAGTAGTAGGGTTTGGATCACTGCTCTATTATCTAATATATGGAATGCTACCTGACTAATTACTCAGTCCGTGTTTGGCTGGTTCATGGATGATCTGACAGTTATGGCAGCTATAACAGACTTATCACTGTGTTGTCTGGATGCCCAGTCATAGTCTGGTATTTCTGTTGACCTGAGGAAGCAGGCGCCCCCCACACCTTTTATGTTTTGATTTCTCAAATGTCTTGTGTGTGTCTGGTGTATCAAAAGTCTTAATGTAGAGCTGGTGGGAAATGTCAAGGAAGGAGCAAGAATCAGTAAATTAATTACAGTAAATTACAGTAAATATTTCTTAAAATTATTATTTTATTAGTAAATGAGCACCTAGCAAGTACTAGAAAGTAATAATGCTTAATCCCTAAAAGGGCAAAAAACGTAATAACACCTTACAACTAATTGCTAATGTACTAATTGCTGTTTTCCATGCAAATATAATAACTTTCTTTAAAATATTGCTTTTATTTTCAATTTCACAGTTTGTGGCTCTCATGAAAATAAGATTTATATGACACATTTAGCCCAACATTAGAGACCGCTTTGTGTTGTTTGTGTTCTAGCAATTCTTCAAAGTAAAAGAGAGAATAAAAAAAAGAGAGAATTAGATGTTTCCGGCTTGACATTCTTCTATGATGTTAAGGGAAAAGACACAGCTGAGTCATCTAACAGAAAAAGGATTCTTTTATTCTTGACTTAGCCTCAAAGGAGACTCGGCATTAATGTTTGTTCAGGACAAATTTTTAGGATTTTAATCCAGTTGAATAAGGAAAACTGTATCAAACAGAATAACAAAAAAACAAAGACTTATAACTTGTAAAAGGTGTACAAAACAACAGCAGTGGCCTATATTTGTCTAATAAAACAGACCAAACTGAAAAAACACGAGCATGAGAAATCTGCACATCTTGCCACATCAATGCATCACCTATGTTATACAAGGTTCACATTTTAATCTTTTTAATGCATATTAATTCGTAAATAAACTAAAGGTAACAATATAGGTCTACACTTTAAACAGGGTACAATACTTTTCATGCTATGTTGAGAGAAGAAAATAAGCAAAACTCACTCTTATTTGGGCCTCTGGATTATTATTCACATGGAAATTGGCATGTGCGATCTCATCTATCCTTGTTTTCCCCTTTCAACAGTATAAAACAACAATTACTGTATATTCCTTCCATACATGTATTACACTGCATTATTTTACATTATAACAGCCTTCAAAACATATTTTGAATTAACTCACGCTCAATCTCCGTTGAAGATTTATCACGTGCAGCAACAAAACATTAATACAGACAACCGAATTAAGCCATCCACCCGGTACAGTCACACAACTGAAATAACCACAGGTCCATGAGTTGATAACCAACTTAGATTATATCAGTTTAACCATTTTTATTTACTAATTTCTCCTCACTTCTAAATGCTGCTTCTACCTGTGCGCTCTCCATTTTTTTCTTTTTTTCTTTTTCTACGCACCCCCTCCCTCTCTTGCACATACTAACACTCTTAAAGGGGACAGCACGAGTAACTGCATCCTAGAGAAAGCTTAAGGGGAAATAAAATAACAGGCTATTCCTGCCCGGTTACACTCTCCCCAGAGAGTGTACAAGACTGTACCCGCCAATACCTGGGAAAGGACATCAGGACTTAAGGACACAGCATTACAAGCTGATTAAGGCAGTTTGTTCAGGCTACTATGAACACCAGCTGTTGACCGCTGGGTCCTACGTGGCGTAGGACAGGGTGCAGCACTCTTTACCCTGGGCTTTCGTGGAACAGGTACTGGCATAGCCACCACCACATCCAAAGGTGAATCAGTTCTTTCAGTGTCAGGCAGAGAGAGCTCCCCAACAACATTTGTCTCATTATCCACTTGGACATCACCAAACCTTTCCTGTGCTTCTTCCACTCCAGTCCCTGTGCAATTGTCTGGTTCCACATCTGGCTGTTGTGACTCCTCATGCACTGGGCCCTCCTCATGCCATCTGGTATTTTCTACAAGCATACATTCTGCATCTAACGAAGAAATCTTGTCAGCCAACTCAGAGGTAGGTCATTCTGCAGGTGTCACTTTTCTTCTTGGCATTGGTACCTATGCACTTTTTGCAGTTCCGCCCCCCACTGGCTCCACAGTGTAGGTTGTACCATGCACCTCCACCACCTTATAGGCTGTGGGTACACAGGTGTCCTGTATCTTGTTGCATTCTGGAGGACAAAATCGTAAGTACACCTGCTGACCAACTGCTACCTCTGGACAGTATACCTCACTCTCACGCTTGGCAACTTGGTCTGCTGCCTTCCTTTTAGCGTACTTGTGCCCTGGAATGAGCATCACAAAGCCTCTCCTAGTCTCCTGACCCAACAAGGCATCTACTGTTAAGTGGGGCTGTATTCCAAACAACACGTAGTAAGTTGAGTATACAGTGGAGGAATGAGGTCACGTTATAGGAATATACCAGTTCAGGTAAGCACTCTGGTGGAAGAGGTCATGCAGAGTTCTGTTAAATCTCTCACACTGTGCATTTTCCTGGGGGTGATGGGGCGTAGTGTGGGACTTCCTCACCCCATACAGCTTACAGAGCTCTGTGATAATGTTACTCTCAAAAATGTATTTATTTGTGAGTTTAGCTGTGATGCTGACTCCGCCCACTGAGGCGTGGACGAGATCGCTGGAAACAGATAGAGACAGAGAACGAACAGAGAAACTGTGTGTGAATGACATTTGAGAATTCTGAAACCAAGTTATTTAGAAAGAAATATCTACAGAGTTTTGCACAAGGATTAAAAAAGTAGATGAGTTATTAATAGCTAAAATCCTGATCAATTGTGGAGTTTGTAAAGAAGCTTACCCGTTTATGGTCTTGTTTATCCGGAGCGTCGAGCTGAAGTTAATGGCGTCATCGCTGTAGTTCATGACGTCATCGCTGTAGTTCGTGGTGTAAAAGATTTTCAAAACACTGTTAATTCAGAGGAATTGGCCATTTTGTTGTATGCTTTGAAACTTGGATTTTCTGCTGTGATTTACGTGCCTGGTGTGGAAGCATCAAGTCACGTTTAGGAAAAAGAAAGATGGCAAGCCACCCATAGATTGAGCCTGAACCTTTGACCTTCATCTTCTCATCACTTTGTCTTTTCTGCTAACGGATTTCTTTCTTCTTTTTTTCCCTTTTAAACTTTAAGGGACAGAGGAAGTCTTAAGTAAAAGTGCTGCCTTTACCTGTGCGCTCTCCCTTTTTTCTGTTTTTTTACACACCTCCTTTCTCTCATGCACATACTCACACTCTTAAAGGGGACAGCACGAGTAACTGCATCATAGAGAAAGCTTAAGGGAAAAGTTACCAGGGGTATTAAATAATGGGCTATTCCTGCCCGGTTACATAAAAAAAAATGGCAACTTTGAGTCATTCTCAAAGAGTTTCTTGTGGCCTTGTTCATGGCCTATCTCTGAGGATGATCCGCATGAGTTATTTTTCGAGTGCTTTGGGGAGGAACAGGCTGTTCTAGCCTCCGAGGGTGCTGAGTGTGAGCATTGTGAGATGCTTCTTGTCAAAATGCTCTGCTCTAGGCTCGGTTTCTTTACACAGGAGCAAGTCTGTGTGCCCTCCCTAAGATCTTGGGGCTCATGTGTTGATCTTGCTGAAAGAGATAAGGCAGGCTTGTCTCTCTCCCTGACTCTTTTGTCAGATCATACCCACCCAAGTGACGAGTTAACTCAGTCATGGAATAAGCCTTACACTTCCCGTGTCTTTATGCCCTTGATGTTGATTTATTTGACTACCGTGGGTGCTAGGGAACAGAGATATACAGTGATGCCCCAGTTAGAAAAAATGCTTATGGGCTATCTCTCCGTTGGCAGGGCATTACCCCTCAAAAAGCTGATGCTCCCCATCAAGCTGTGCAGGACAACATTCATGCTGGTGGGAAAAGCTTTTCAGGCAGCAGGTCAGGGCTGTTGGCCACACAGTCCCAGCTAGGCCTGAGGTTCATGATTGCAGCTAAAAAGAAGCCCTGAGGCCATTCTCCACATTTCAATGGCATAGTTTTCACAACCTGAGACCAGAGCAGCCGCACCTCCTGACACAAGAGCTCCAGACTCTTCTGGATGGCGGAGCAACAGTTGCGTGCAGCGGCCACTCCGGATACAAAATGGTGCTATTTTTGTCTTTAGCCCGACTTTTAAAGGCACATGGACATCAGAACTCTCGGTGTTCATGTATAACACTGCCAGACACTTATAACCTCGGAAATAACACTACAGCTACTCTGTGGAATGATCTGCTGGAGATGCTACGCAATCTCGGCTTGCTGCGAGGACCAGGCCTCCAGCCATCGGAGTCGCCTAATGCCAGTGGCCGGGGGAGGGGACATCACAAGCAGTGAGCGAGAAAGCAGAAGCATGGCAAGAGGGCGGGGGCCCGTGCTAGGCTTAAAACAAACCCTAGCCGGCCGGCTCTCTCGTCCATCCTTCTCTCCAATGTCTGCTCCCTGGACAATAAACTGGATTATATCCGACTCCAGCAAGCTACGTGGCATGAGTTTAGAGATTGCTTTGTTTTCACAGAGACGTGGCTCAGCAACAGAGTTCCGGATGCCGTCATTCAGCTAGACGGGCTAGCTTCGTTCCGTGCCGACAGAAACACAACTCTGTGTGGTGGCAAGACTCGCGGCGGCGACTTGTGTGTTTACATCAACACGGAATGGTGCAAGAACTCTGTGCTAGTTTGTAGTTACTGCTCGCTGGTGGAATTTGTGACTGTTAGATGTGGACCATTTTATTTACCACGGGAATTCACCACCGTCTTCATAATCAGAGTATACATTCCCCCCAGTGCTAATGCTAAAGATGCACTCTGTGAACTGTATGGTGCTATTAGCGAACTGCAAAACTCAAACACAGACGAACTGTTTCTTGTTGCCAGAGATTTTAACCATGCAAGTCTCAAGTCACTGCTCCCTAAATTCCATCAGCATGTGGACTTTGCAACGAGAGGAAAGAACGTGCTGGACCTTGTTTACACAAACATCCCCAGTGCGTACCATGCGGAGCCCCACCCCCCCTTGGCTACTCAGACCACATCTCTGTTATGCTAATCCCAGCATACAGACTACTAGTCAGACGCGCCAATCCGGTGCTGAAGCAGGTGAAAACCTGGCCAGCAGGAGCCATCTCTGCTCTCCAGGACTGTTTTGATCTCACTGACTGGCACATGTTCAGGGAAGCGCCAACTGACAGTGACTTCACCAACTTGGAGGAATACGCAGCATTAGTGACCAGCTATATTAGCAAGTGCATTGATGACGTCACCATCTTCAAAACCATGACCACACGCTCCAACCACAAGCCATGGATGACTGCAGAGACTCCGCCTTCAGAGCAGGTGACAAGGCGGCCCTAAGAACAGCGAGTGCCAAACTGTCCCAGGCTATCAGAGAGGCAAAGCGCACATATGCTCAGAGAATCCATAACCACTTCGAGGCCAGCAGAGACACACGGCACAGGGCAGGGCATCCAGGCCATCACCAACTACAGGACAACAACACCTGCCTGTGACAGTGATGCCTCCCTACCAGATGCGCTGAACAACTTCTACAGTCGGTTCGAGGCACAGAATGACGTGACGACGAGGAAGACCACCCCTTCTCCCAATGACCAGGTGCTGTGTCTAACCACGGCCAATGTGAGGAAGACTCTACACAGAGTTAACCCGCGGAAGGCTGCTGGTCCAGACAACATTCCTGGCAGGGTGCTCAGAGGATGTGCAGACCAGCTGGCAGATGTTTTCATGGACATCTTCAACACCTCCCTGAGCAGCACAGTTGTTCCGTCGTGTTTCAAGACCACCACCATCATTTCCATGCCAAAGAAGTCACCATTGTCCTGCCTCATCGACTACTGTCCTGTTGCTCTTACACCCATCATCATGAAGTGCTTCGAGAGGCTCGTCTTGAGGCACATCAAGACCCTGCTGCCTCCCTCACTGGACCCCCTGCAATTTGCTTACCGCCCCAACCGCTCAACAGATGACGCCATCACAACCACCCTCCATCTGGCCCTCACCCACCTGGACAATAAAGACACATATGTTTGAATGCTGTTCATAGACACAATCTGTTCAACACAATCATCCCTCAGCACCTGATTGTAAAACTGAACCTGCTGGGCCTGAACACCTCCCTCTGTAACTGGATCCTGGACTTCCTGACTAGGAGTCCTCAGTCAGTCCAGATCGGAAACAGCACCTCCAACACTACCACACTGAGCACTGGGGCCCCACAGGGCTGTGTGCTCAGTCCATTGCTGTTCACCCTGTTGACTACTGTGTAACAATGCACAGCTTGAATCATATCATCAAGTTTGCTGATGACACAACCGTGGTGGGTCTCATCAGTAAGAACAATGAGTAAGCTTATAGAGAGGAGGTGCAGCAGCTAACGAACTGGTGCAGATCCAACAACCTGTCTCTGAACGTGAACAAAACTAAAGAGATGGTTGTTGACTTCAGAAGAGCACAGAATGTCCACTCTCCGCTAAACATGGACTCTTCCGTGGAGATTGTCAAGAGCACCAAGTTTCTTGGTGTTCACCTGGCGGAGAACCTCACCTGGTCGCTTAACACAAGTTCGATAATAAAGAAAGCCCAGCAGCACCTGTACTTTCTGAGAAGACTGAGGAAAGCACAACTCCCACCCCCCATCCTCACCATGTTCTACAGACGGAATATTGTGAGCATCCTGTGCAGCTGCATCACTGCATGGTTTGGGAATTGCACTGCCTCGGACCGCAAGACCCTCCAGCGGATAGTGAGAACAGCGGAGAAGATCCTCAGGGTCTCTCTTCCCTCCATCACAGACATTTACACCTCACGGTGCATCCGCAAAGCCACCAGCATTGTGGATGACCCCACACACCCCCTCACACACTTTTTACACTCCTGCCGTCTGGTAAATGGTACCAAAGCATTCGGGCCCTTACAACCAGGCTATGCAATAGTTTCTTCCCTCATGCTATCAGACTCCTCAATACATAGAACTGGAGCTGAAAGGAACACACACACCCATGCATACACAACTGTTTATCCTCCACCCTGCATTATTTTGCACATATTAAATACTTTTTGCTGCTGTTAAATAATTTTTGGTCCTAAATACTTATAATGCACATATTCATTGTTTACACTTATGTTCACACTTATATCTGGTAAATACTTTTGGCTGCTGAATTATTTTTAATGCACATAGTAATTGTCTATGCTTATGTTACCACTTATATCTCTATTTCACCAGGATCACTCTGGAACAGAACCGTGTGTTGGTCGGCGCTGCACTGGGACATACTATGTCCATTGTCTGCCCCAGAAGTCATTGTACTGTTTTGTGCTGTCTGCACATGTTTGCACTTGTGCATTTTATGTATAAATTATGTATAAATTATGTAGCCTTGTAGTTCTATGTTGTTCTGTGTTTTTATGTAGCACCTAGTTCCTGGAGAAACATTGTTTCGTTTCACTATGTACTTGTATATGGTTGAAATGACAATAAACTCCCCTTGACCCTTGGATAAAGGAGCTATACAGCATGTTCCCCTTACAGACAGAAAGAAGGACTATTACAGCTGGTATGGTCTGGTTCCCAAGAAGGACAGGGGGTTGTGTCCCATTTTGGACTGTCGTGGTCTGAACTGTTTCCTCGGTTTAGTACAAGTTCAAAATGTTGATAATCAAGATCAAGAAGAAAATCAAGAAGTCGTGTCTCAAATACAATATGAAGACTGGTTCATATTTTAGAATCTGTATTCTAAATTATATAGACAACTGGCTTCTTTTGGCCGAGTGTTAGGAGCTTGTGGTTCTGCATTGGGATGACATCCTCACTTACCTCAATTCTCTAAAGCTAAAACTAAATGCCAAGGAGACCATTCTCTCTCCTGCCCAGAGGACTTTTTAGGGGTTGTATAAGGCATTATTTTACTGACAAATGTCAAGGGTTCATTATTGTAGTGCGAAAACACATTAATATAATGCTTGAGCATTAACCTCTCTGCTCACACTCGGATTTCCTTTGCTCTCGCACAAATTTAGACATGCGCTATCAGGTTTGCGCTGCTTTCTTTATAAATTCACTCTGTTCTCGCCCAGAGAGTGTGCACAAAATGTGTCAGTTGCAAAAATCACAAATCTGTCCTCTTGCTCAAAGTGTGCGTGTGTTCGCTCAAACTGCACCCCAAGCACTTGCAAATCCCTCAGTGTTCTCGCTCTCAGCACCCGGCTCAGGCCAGAAAATATACTGGCCTATGAGGCACGCAGTCAAGCTTCACCTTTTTGATGTGGGGGGCTGGTCCTCACCGCACACGTTTATCAGATTTTACAGTTTTGGAAGGCCATGTCTAAGAGCTGTCCAGTGTTTACGCACACACCACACAACCTTGAGGGGTCCAGACACTTCCAGTGCAGCGGTGTTGGTATTCTCATTCCCATTAGTGTTATGAAATGCAGCATGGAATGCAGCTTTTAATAGAGATTTCGGGTTATTTGACTGCAATCCTGTTACCTGGAAAAGCAGGAATGAGCTGTGCCTCATTGCTACACTGTGGGCATGCCTAGAAGTCTCTTCAGACAAAGATATTACCCAAAGATGTTTTATGTCAGTTTATAGCCTCAGCAGACATGCATTCTGATGACATCATCACCAGAGGTTACGCAAATCAAGTTTTTGGTGTATTGACAAAAATGCTTCTCAACCACTCTAACAAAGAACATTCTATTTAGAAATGCAGAATCTCGTTCCTTCATTTTCAGGGAACAGTCAAGGTTTCTGAAAAATTACAGGTTACAGTCAAGTAACCCGAGACATTTCTTGGTTCAGCCTTTAAAATGGATGTTTTCCCAAGGATACAAATCAACAAATATATGCACAAATTATATTTCAGAACTATTGTGGAGTATTGGAAGGGAGTCATGCCAGTGAATTACATTTACATTACATTTACATTTATTCATTTAGCAGACGCTTTTATCCAAAGCGACTTACAAGTGCGGAATACAACAAACGAGTCAACCTGAGGAGGCAACTAGACACAATAAGTGCTCACAATACAAGTTTCAGACATTGCTCAGAGTATCATATGCTACAACAAGGGAGAGATTTAATTAGGTTAATTAGGGAGTTTTTAGTGTACTGTTCTGTTCAGGACTGCAATATGTTCTGAGATATTTGCCGATCTCTTGGTTCAGCTGTTCCACTTGGCCATTAGACTGCAGGTGATAACCTGATCTGAGGCTTACATATGTGAGGCTTATGTCAGTGTCAATGTCTTTAGGTAAACCATACATTCTGAAAACATGGTGAAATAGAGCTTGGGCTGTTTCCATGGCTGTATGGAGACCTTTGAGAGAAACTAACAGACAGGTCTTAGAGAAGCCATTAATGAAGTATGGCAGTAAAACCATTGGAGAGGGGCAGGTCTGTGATAAAGTCTATTGACATCCAGTGGTAACAGTTCGTTGTTACCTACATCATAGTTGCCGAAGTTTAGAAGTTCCTTTACTGTAATGAGTTGGGGCCACTCTGTTACTGCTCAGACCTTGAAGTTGTCCATCTCTACACTTTGGTGACTGATGTTATACCCAAGGAAAGATGTTTGTTTAACATGAAACTCACAGTTTTCAGCCTTGATATACAGTTGGCTCTTCAGTAGACAGGAGTACTGTTTTGTTGAATGTGTTCAGATTCAGACTTGGAATTGATTACAAAGTCATCAATATACAGCATTACATACTGGTTCAAGAGATCTCAAAAGAGTTTATTGATGAAGTATTGAAAGACTGCTGGGGCATTAGCAAGTCCATAGGACATGACCAAGTACTCATGGTGCCCCCTATTGGTGATCTGTCACCTTCACAAATCTGGAACATATTTAACACTTGTATGATCGAGTAGTGTAAATCTTGGCTTCACATAGTTGTTCAAGTGCTGCAGAAACCAATGGAAGGGGTCACATTATTTAGTCCTCTATAGTCTATGCACAGCTGCATCACTCTCTACGAAGAAAAATCTGACAGCTGCTGGTGAAGTGGAGGGACGGATACACCCAGAGTTCATGGCCTCTTCTATGTAATCGTCCATGGAGTTTCTTTGCATGACAGGATAGACCTTGCTTTTAGGAGGCATTAAGCAACAGGTCAGTGGCACAGTGGGTAACTGTATGACCTTGGTTTTCCTAAACACCTCACTAAGTCATCATGACTGGAGGGAATCTTCATGGTTTGAGTGGTGTTAGGACTTTAAATGCCGAGTGATGTCGTCTCCTATAGGGGTATCGTTAACGGCACTGATCTTGATATAGGGTTGAGAAGGGATATTGAATTTGTTGATGGGGTCTTTATGAATAAGGTTTAGAGCGGTTCCAGAGTCTATCAGTGCTGTCAAATCAATAACAGTATTTTCAGTAGTGAGCCGAACGGTAAAGTCAACATTTACTAAAGAGTGGAGAACATGGTAATCTTGGTAGTCTTCCAGGCTTTGTGTAAATATGTAATAATAACATATTAATAATATAGGTTGAGTTTGGAAAAAAACAGTTGCATAGGCTCTTGACTTCGCATTGAGGCGAGGTGGGGAGTCAGGCAAAGCTGATGTGTTGTTAGAACACTTGGCTGTACTAATCAGGTATTTCTCCTCTTGAGGACTCATGGTTGTTAATCTTGATTGTGAGATTCATATATTCAGAAAATGGACACTCTTTACCCTTTCATGTCAGTTCAGTTTGTAGGCCTATGTTCAAACTTTTTGAAACACAGTGTTCAAGGAAATATCATTCCAACCACTTTGAACAGAGAGTGTTCTAAACTCAATGACAAAATATGCAGCGGTGGGGCTGCCTTGAGACATCTGAAGCAATTCTGTTGATATATTCTTGCCCCCAGTGGGATATTCAAACACGTCTCATATCTGATGAATGACATAATCATACAAATTTCAAAACAACACATCCCAAATTTTCCCAACAGTTTCCCAAATTGCTCTAGCCCGATTTATCACTTTACTAAAGAGCAGTGACATCAGAAAAGCACATGTCTTTTCATCTAAGTTAAACTGTTCTTCCTGGTTGTCAAAAAAAATCTCTGCCTGAAGAATAAAACCCCGGCATTGCGCAGCTGAACCATCAAACTTTTCTGGCATAGCAAATCTTACCGTGTTCGGTGTGGGTAGGAGGAAGCAATTTAATATAATGGGTCAGATACTCATTGGCAGACTAAAGCTTGTTGAGCTGTCCCTAGTATCCCTTGAGCATCTCGCTTTTAAAGCGAATGCTGCTTGAAGCTTGGCAACTTCTGCTGGATTCATCTGAGGCGAAGTATTTCTAATGAGGGTGAGGCTGACCCCATGTTCAAATCCATTTGCAAAAACAGGTCATACATGTGGCAACCAAACAGGAAACAACTGTAAAAGTAGCAGAGGGAGTGGTAAACAGTCAGTACTCAGACAAGGGTTCCTTCTGCTGGCCATTAAAAAACAGATCTATCTTAGACAATGCCACCACTCGCCTCCACTCTGCTTGCAGGCAGGTTAGTGGCATCCATCTTTAAGTGCTTCAGCTGTTCTGAAGGGCCACTACAGCATTCACAAATTCTGCTGTCTGCTTTCCACTCCATCGCTCCTGTTCCCTGTCACATCATTGGCGTGCTGGCCCGGGTAACCCTAGGCTAACAGTTGTCTCCACTGATCCAAGCCTTTTCCTGCTGGGGGACATGGACCCTGGACATGCTACACACACACATTCACAATTGCCTTTTCATGCCACCACTGGAAAAAAAATCAGCATTTGTTATCTGGTTTAAAAGTGACTGACTTTATATAGAAAGATGTCATTGGAACAAACAGATACAGTTAAAAGCAATATAAAGTCAAAATTACTAGCAATAGCCTTCTGCTTTTTTATCAAGGATGTTGGTTGTGGGTATAGCTGTCTCCAGAAACCTCTCACCACCTCTTGCTTGATGTTTGTTCTCCTTTGTAACAATGAAGCCCCATTTAATGCCAGCAAGCAATTGAATTACCACATGTGAAAGCCCCTGAAAGTGTCATTAAAATACCAAACCCATTTTTAAGTATTCGCCCAAAAAGATATAATTAAGTGGAGTTTTAAGCAGCTCTCTAATGGCTGTCGTTGCCTTTTAGTGAACAGCCCGTTCCCTCAGATCGGTGATTATGAGGCAGAGGTGGGGAGGTCTCACGTGCAGGTCACTTTGCAGGTTTTACTCTCAGCTGCCAGTCTTTGCTTTAGTGCTGGAGTAGTTGAGTCTCACTCCTTATCTTGTAAGCTGTCATCCTCCAGGTGGTCTGTGGGAAATTATGTTCACTAAACACTCTTTCAGCACCTCTTATCTGCAATTTAATAACTTATCCTAGATGTGAAACTCCCACACTTTGAAAAAAGAAAACATGCAAAAATAAAAGAAAAAACATATGTTGCATAAAAAAGCCTGTTTTGACTAGTAAGTTTTTTTTTTTTGCTATTTCATGACAAATAAGCACATTTCCTACCTAAATTGTAATTTTGATAATGTAGCTGGATGTTTTACTTTTTAGCTTTTATTTATTTTTTATTGTGATTCTACTGAGATCCTCATTAGTGTAATACAATATATATTTACGGGCACAGGGCAGTTGTGGGCACAGGGCAGTTGCCTACTGGTGGACAGTTATTGTCAGGTTCGTAATCAGAAGGTTGCTGGTTTGATTCCAGCGCTGGCAGGTTACAACTGAAGTGCACTTGATCCTAACCCCCGATTGCTCCCCGGGCGCAGCAGTGCTGCCCACTGCTCCAGGTGTGACTGTGTTCACTCTTCACCAGCGATGGGTTAAATGCAGAGGTCACATTTCAGGTATGGGTTACCAACCATGTTGTGTATTTTACAACTTATTTATCCTCTCTGTGTTACATATTACATACTAATACCTCTAGCCCTTCATGGCACATGTACAACAAGGGATACTTAAAGGGAAAGTTCACCTAAAAATGATTTGCTGTTAATTTACTCACCCTTAGGCCATCCAAGATGTAGGTGACATTTTTTCTTGAGTTTAATTTTATTGGTAAATGAATTAATTTGGTTCAATTGCTTTCTTCAGTGATTCATAAAATGCAAGTCCATGGATGCCATCTCTTTGAGAGTCAAAAACAGATACAAACAACGCAAAATTAACCCTGCCTTTAGAAGTGCCAGAAACTTGAAATTATTTACAACGTTTATACTCCATAGCTTCAGGCAAACGGTAAACACCTTGACTGGTCTAAGGATGACAATAACAGTAAATGTTTATTTTTTAGGTGAACTATTACTTTAAGCAGATTTCAGAATGTACTTTGAAAAGTTTTGATTTTCCTTTTTATTATCTTTCATTTCTTTTTATTATTAAGCCTATAAAACATAATATTGAGAAAGTTTAAAATAAGTCATTTCAAAAGTGAAACATTCGATTAAAACGAGAGGGGGGCTCCATAATAATTTTTCCTAGGTCCCACCCATAAACAGTTTACCTGGACTCCACCCATAAACTTTCATCATGACTTATCATAGTAATGAGAACTGAGGGTTATTTTCTTTAAACAAAATGTGCTTTCCCATTGCTTCCTTTTCTTCTTTTTTATTTCAGAGTAAGAACCCAGGGATTGTTCTGAGCATGTCTAAACAGAATATATCCATTGATTACTGGCATTATAAGATAAAATGTGAAAAATAAAATGTCTTTTTTCTCAGAGTGAGCAATGTTATTATTTTCGGTTAGAGGAAAAGGTATGTTGTGGTCTAGCAGCAGAATTTTGCCTCTTCAGGCAGTGTTTAATGAAAACATTGACATGGACATTTTGGGTCCCTTTTACATTACATAGACACACTCATGCATGGTACTGGTTGGATGTGGTATTATGTGAAAGGTCAGAGGTCACAGAGGAGGGATGTGTTGTTAATTTCACAGGGTTAGGGAACTGTGGACTCGCAGGGAATACAGATCACTTAACACAGACCTACCGCACCCCCCACTCCCCTACACACAGTGCCTCGCTCACCCTCTCTCTCCACCCCTCCCCCATAATCTTGTTTGTTAAGCTCATATCTTAGGCCATTGAACCACAGTACATGTAGAGGTAAACACAAAGTCTGTGGGGAAAGGGTTCTGACATAGTGGCAGCAGAAGTGATGTTACTCCCATAGCTATGTGCATGTGCAGTTGCTGGTGTGTGATTAGTTCCATTTCTTCAACTACACAGTGACAGCATTGTCAGAGTTAGCCACCTCTCATCTCTAACAGGCCACATGTGTTTGTGTGTGTAGTGATGTCTCATTGGCTATTGTGTAGTTATTAGCCTGCTAATTCTCATCTTAAGAAGTTACCCTATAGGGAAAATGTGAGCAATTTGATAAATTGTGATTTTAAATTGCTATGTGATAAAAGCAACATAAAAAAGCCCATACTTCTTTTAAGTATATTAAAAATGAGCCTTTTGAAGTTGACTCATCAATGATGGTGCAAGCCATCTTGTCATCCATTATGGAGAAGCATGTTAGAATATTTAGAAGTGCAAATTAAATTTGAGAAGGATTTAGTAAACAACAACGTAATTGTTTTTTGTCTGTTTTTACCCTTGAAGCTTTCTTTGTATGTTAATAAAAAATAATGAATAACATGACACTGAATATATTTTCATTCAAACTTTTCACTTGAAGAAATAAAAAAGAAACTTTTTTTTAAACTGTTAATTTGGTTGACCACACTATCGTGGTGGATTACATCATAAACAAACCTCTTCTAATTGGTTCATTTTGACACTAAATTTAATGTGTGAACATTCGTTAATCTGATTAAGAATGTTTAAATCACAGATGCTGTCATTTGATGCATATAAATCCAAAAGCTTTTTGGCACCCCAGATAAAGAAATGATAGTCATACGTCTTCCCTACTGTTAGGGAAGAAAAACCTTTTAGTCTAACTGGACAAATATCGCTGTTGCTTGTTTAAAGAAAGTAAAATTGCATTCTTTATGAGATTGTGCTTAAGCCATTCATTCTGTAGAAATGGAAATGGCTGCTAAAAGACTATCCAATGAAATCTGAGATGCTGTCCAGCTTTCCAGATAAAACTGTACGAAGATACAAAAACACAAAAGAATACACAAAAGATGGCTGGTCTCTCAAACTGCAGAGGGAGGAATTATTGCACTTGTTGGCAAGTGCTGCTGCTTTGCACAAATAATTCAGTCATGGCTTTGAATAAAATCTCTAAGTCATTCATTTGAAATTCAGCTGAAGGATTCAGTCAATATTTGCTCTAGAAATATACAAGTCCCTATGTGTGACTGTGATACAAAAATCTCTGAGATTGGAAACAGGGTGAGGGACCACTCAGCTGCCATATTTTATATTTTGGTGTTATTCATTTCTTGTGGCATATATAGACCTTTAGTCACCTCATCCACAGCTATTCTATTCTTTGTTACTCCTTACAAGAGGCTTGTGTATTCTTCTCCTCCATTTTAATAAGCTGAACCAAATCATCTCCTTTTCTACAGGCAGCTTCATTTCATCTTTGCAAATAAACTGAGACTTTATTTCCGTGAAATCCTTATATGACACAGATATCTTTATTTTTGCATAAAGCATGAAGAACAGCCCTAATATGGTTGGCATCCATATATTTAAGTAGACATTTGCATTGCTGCTGGAAAGAGAGAGAAAAAAAAGCAAAGGAAAGAGAGTAAGGTCTGAGCAGTCTTTTAAACACTAGAGATTTTGGGTGACATATGACAGATGTGACAGAAGCTCTGTGTGTGTGCGGGGGGATGGGGGGGGTGCTGTGTTAGTCTGGTTTGGGGTTGAAATTAGGATGGTTGAGGGCAGTGGGGAGGGCCTGGATGCATCTTTGGTCCAATTATGGAATGTGTAATGCTGTCAACCACTGCAGCCTGACTGCACCTAAAGTACAGACATTATTGATCTCATGTCAGGAAGACCATCACCCTCCAGTACCAGTAAACCTTCAACCCCCCCCATCCATGGCTCCCTGCTCTCTTAAACAGCTGCTGAAACCAGGCTATGGTTGGCAGGTAGGGGTGTACACTGGAGGTCAACATGTTTCTCTGTTAAGTACTCCCTAGACTGCTGAAAGACACTGATTTGAGAGTAATACAGGGGCAGGCTATAGTCCATATGTGTTCATCTGTGAGAAAGAGAGAGAGAGTGTGTTTATTTGTGTATGGGCACCTTTCCTGTGTGTGTGGAACAGTGCTTGAATCGAGATGATGAAAAAGCCATTGCAATTAGTTCGCTCTGGTTAGCTGTGCAGAGGTGGCGCCACAGCATTTGAGTATGTGGCAGCTGCCGATAACATCAGCTTACAGAGAACAGACATTTAGAATCGTGCAGATCAGTCCAGCATCCATTAGCAGTACAGACCTTTGGAACAGTCCAAGCCAAAAGTCCCAGCAGGTCAATAGGCAATGATACTACTCTGGAATGTCAGTTAAGTCACATTTACACCTGACATGCTACGTTCATATTTTTTATACTCCTGTGCAAGCCTTTTTTGACATTCCAGCATTTTCATTCTCATCAAATTCAGCAAAGATAAATATTTTTAAGAAAATTAAATATCAAGTTACCAGGGGCTTTTCATATGTGATATTACATTTAAAATGAAAGATTACATAATTTTTATATTGAATAATGCACACCTGAATGTGTTTTAATGTTCATAGCAGAAAACATATTCAATGTTGTAGTATAATATTTTTCATTATCATTTGGGGCAGCCTTCATGTCCTGAGGTATCACAGAAATCTATAGTGCAGGTATGCAGTTCACTAGATTTGGGGGTAAAGCCTAGCAAATAAAAGCAGCCAATGAATGTACCTTGACAGAGGTGTAAGCTAATTTCTAACATCTACCATTTTTGAATTTAACAGTTCGACAAAGAAATTCACAATAGAGACAATGTCACAGTGGCCTATATATAGGACCTATTGAAAGCTTATCCATTAGCATTCCTATTCATCTTAAAGGTAGTTGTTTGGTGCATGAACCCCCACAGTACATTATCTGAAGTATGCTGTTTGCTCATGGCCACTCAGCTCCTTTAGAAAATGTTTAACAACTTGCTATGGATAATTTTGTCTTGATGCAGTCCAAAGCACATCACAAAGACTAGCCTGACCTGTGACATAAAAGGCAGCAGACAGGGAAAAATATATTTCTTGACTAACAATCTTTTAAGCTTTTTACAAAAAAAAAAAAATAATAATGAGAAGCTCATGATGAGAAAGAACTGTTTGTGTATATTTGTGTATATGTACATATTTTTGCATTTTTAGGAATCATAAAATTCCCCATGTTATTCTGCTGTTTTTTCTCTATTTAATTTTCTGCTCTTAAATTAGGGTGAACGCAGCCTGATATATTTCTGGGGATAGCAGCCTCTGACTTCTTGAGAGAAGATTAAAAATGATCATCAAAAAAAATCTCATAAAAAAGTTTTGTTACTGAGTCTAGGAGAGCACAGACAGAGAAATGGGTCAGTGTAAGATTTTGTCAACTTTCGGAGGGGAATCAAATTTCGCTGTGGGTCCCCTTGGAAGACATTTGTGCAGGTACGTACCGAAAGTTCTTTAGCTTAGAAATGGGCCCTGCACATCTGACTACCTGTAATGTTTTCTAGTCCGATCTCTTGTGTTGTGCTGAGTTGTGTTCATTTTATATTATGAGCAATTTGTAAGCAACATGACCAGATTTAGTCTAACAGAACAGCATTCTTATGTCTGTGATAATTTGAGATATGTGCTGCTTTTGTCAGAAAATGACAAAAGCAGTACAGGGTCATCTTATTTCCTTAACACATGCTTAATTTGTGAATTAAAAAAAAAGATAAACATTCAAATAAAACCACAACAGGCTTAATATAGACCAGTAATTCAGTGCAAAAACAGACCCTCTGCATTTCTCTCTCTTTCTCAGTAAAATGAGAAATGCAGATTGTACTTTAATTTATTAATTAATTTAAAATTTAGACTTATCCAAAGCGCCTTACAGTGATTTCACACAATACACTTTTTTAATCAGCATGTGTGTTCGCTGGAATTAAACCCACAACCTTTGCTCTGTTAATGAAATTCTCTACCAGTTGAGCTACTGGAACACCTACTCCAAGTTATGCGTACTCCATACATTACAGCCAATCAAACAATAATCGTACAGAAAAATCCTCCAGAAACAATTTTAATAATGCAGAGCCAGAAATGGAAAGATATGATCAAAACTATATTTCTGCTATTCTCTACTCCACAAACTACCTGACAATTGTTCCTTAACGATTCACAATAAATTCCTTAAAATAGTAATTTGTCATCTTGTCACTTCATTTGTGACCCAAAATAGTTCACTAGAGGCATCATTAGATAAATTAATCACTATCCAGTATCCATTTCTCCTTTGTGCGTGCCATTATGTGCTAGCTCTCTGCTGTCGCTCTTCATTTACATATATTTATTGGCTTATTTGTGGCTGCTTGAGTATAACGGTTTGCATACATGTCAGGTGAACTCTCCCCTCTTTTTCATTTCAAAGAGTAGGAACAATGCTTTTAGGCTTTGCTACTGTTCTCCACAAACTGTAGAAGGATGAAACTGTGATTTGTGTGTACTTTCAGAGATTTCAAAAGCCATTTTGACTTGACTCACATTGGCTGGTGTGACATTATCAAGTATGCACTTTGATGTGAAATTAAACCTTTAATAAAAACAGACATCTTGCCCTAAGGAGTCATTTTTTAGCATGATTGTAATATTAGAACACATTGCAAAGTTAAATCAATGTTAGCCATAATAAGCCCCTTTATAACAGCCAGAGAATGTGTAAATACATTTTGACCTTTTTTAGGAGTTCTGCATATATAAATCTCTGTGGTTTAATTCTAGCAATATACTTGAATAGGAACACATTTTAGGAACATACATTACTTTCATTAAATTACTTTCAAGTAGGGTTGAAGAGCTGCTAATATGAGGTACATATCTGTCAATCCAGAGGTCTGAGTGATTAGAGAAATGGGACTACACTCGTTTTTCCAAGAACTCGTTTTTCCAAGAACTCGTTTTTCCAAGAACTCGTTTTTCCAAGAACTCGTTTTTCCAAGAACTCGTTTTTCCAAGAACTCGTTTTTCCAAGAACTCGTTTTTCCAAGAACTCGTTTTTCCAAGAACTCGTTTTTCCAAGAACTCGTTTTTCCAAGAACTCGTTTTTCCAAGAACTCGTTTTTCCAAGAACTCGTTTTTCCAAGAACTCGTTTTTCCAAGAACTCGTTTTTCCAAGAACTCGAAATAAAAACACAAAAAACACAAAATAAACAAAATAAAACACAAAATAAAAAAATCCATAAAATACACATTAAAAATGATACTTGCACGTTTTAGGAATGTTTAAAATTTCCATTTTTTTTTGCATAGTGTTAACATTGCTTATAGGAACGCCATTTTAAACCTTATTCTGTAAAGTTTAAAATGTTCTACTAACAACTTAAGCATAATGGTTTGGATATACAATACTAGAAAAAGTTCTACTAATGTTACTGCAAGAACATTTTTTGTCAAGTTTGAGAACTTCTATAGAATCTTACACAACATTCTAAAAACACTTACTGTTAGCGGGGCAAGGTCTGCTGAAAATGACAAAGTATTATAAAAGCACCATAAATACAATGTATTTTATATAAATGTAATAAAGATTGCAGCTGAAGCCATTTGTGTCCAACAGCAAACGGGTATGACGGAGACAAGGCAGTAGAAAAAAAACGTAACTCAGGTGTGGGTCGGGGCAGGCGGCAAGTAAACAAACAATGCAGTCCGTGAATCAGGACAGGCAGCAAACAATGCAATAATCCAATAAACAGTCCAAACGGTAAGGAGTAATCCAACAAACAGTAGTAAATGCTCAGAAATGTCGCCGGGGCAAAACAAGACTTTGCAAAGAGTAATACAAAACATGGGGTTACAATATATACAAGGTGCTAATGAGGTTCAGGTGACCAAACAGGAAGTAATCAGGAAACCCAGGTATGGGGCACTATGGGAAATGTAGTTCAACATAGCATTAGTATTCAGGAAACGGCTCCCGCTGGTGGTGCAGAGGAGGTGAAGCAGAGACCTCCTCTGTAACAGGCAGCTTAACATTTTTCTTCTCTGCTCTCTCATCCAACTGTCCCATCTCACTTTTTAAGCAAAAGCAATTAGCATAATGAAGGATTAACATGCTTTAATTGTTGAAGGTGATGCTAACTGCTAATGTGTCATTTAACATTGCTGACAATGCTTTATTATCTTTAGGCAAGAGAGAAATATAAAAACAAACATACAAACACTATCATACAAACATGACAAACTCCGCTTCCATTAAATATTCAAATATAGTAAACACTCTTTCTTACACACAATAAACATTTAAAGCTTTAGGTGATATATTTCACTCTTTGATTAGATTATTGTCATAGTTAATAACATATTTTAAGATAAATGTTCATTCTTTCTTCTTCTTTGTGTGTGTGTGTGTGTAAATGTGTTTTGAGATGCTGTTTGTTTTTAGAAGATTATTAAAGACTGATTTCTTGGAATATTCCTGGTTTTTCTCCTTTGTTTGTGCTCCTGTCAGCCCACAACATGTTACAGATGTTAATAAATGTCAACTGAAGTAAAAAAGTACATTTGTGAAATAAAACGATTACTATTTTGAGCATATTTAGTGATTCATTTGTCCTATAAATGTAAACATATCTGTATGAAAAGCTACACTGAACACAGCAGACCACCGACTTCACGATAATAACAATGAATATGCTCCAGTTAATGGACACAGTCTTTAAATGTATTGGGTTCAGTCTTGGAATTCAACTAGTCATTAAAGAGTAAAAAAATGTAAATTCTGTCATTATTTACACAGCCTCAGGTTGTTCCAAACCTGTATAAATCTCTTTGTTTTGCTGAACACAAAGGAAGATGGTTTAAAGAATGTTTGTATCAAAACAAAGGTCAAAGGTGTTTTGGGATACCTTTGACTTCCATATTATTTATTGATATCATAAAAGCAATCCAAACAGTCTTCTGAAGCAACACAACAAGTGTGTTTAAGAAAACAATTCATATTTTAAACTATTAAGCAAAATCAAAAACATATAACTGCTTATCAAATAAAATATGGCACAACATATTAAAAATAAATCAGGACTAGTATGATACATACTCCCTTGCTAAAGGGATTTAATGATCTCCGGGTGTGTTTACTCCTCACCAGTGATGGGTTAAATACAGAGGTCACATTTCAGGTATGGGTTACCATATCTGACAAATGTCACTTTCACTTTACCCTTCAGTATGTCATGAGCTGTTGGTCTGACACATTTCTGTTTTACATTCTGCTAATAGGTGGATTTCTAAAAACACACCCTCTCTAACAAGTGTACTATAGGAAAACAGTGTAGCAAGAGAGAGATATACAAAGTCTTATTTTAAGGAATACTATGTTTGTTTGTATAACTGTTGTAGTCCATCAGGCTAAAGAACAAAAGGTGATCCTGAAAAGGTGCTTTTATTAAAACTCTCTCCCCAGTTCAGCACACCAGATCATCGTCTTTCTGCTGAGCCAACATTCACAGAAACATTAGAGCACTCTGAAAAAGACACACAGTCAGACTTGCATAGAATTTGCTTAAGTATTTGTGCTCTGCAGCATGTAGCACTGTAGTAAGAATAATAGAAAAAAAATTGTTTGTTATAAAGGCAGTTATGTCAACATTTTTGGTAACACTTTTCAATAAGGTCCCATTCATTAACATGAACCATAAATGAACATAAACTAAAACTAATGATAAATGCATCACACAAGGATCCATCTGCAGCGTTTTATTAGCGTTGTCAGACAGGCAGGGTAAATTAACAATAAACAGGTATATTAGAGGCAGTGCATTAGCGTAAAAGTTAAACAGGCAAGGGGTCATAGGCTGGCAGCAAACAAACAAGGATAATCCAATAAACAGCTCAGGGGTCGAGGTAGGTGACGAACAAGCAAGACGGGACGAACAAGCAAGACGGGACGAACAAGCAAGACGGGACGAACAAGCAAGACGGGACGAACAAGCAAGACGGGACGAACAAGCAAGACGGGACGAACAAGCAAGACGGGACGAACAAGCAAGACGGGACGAACAAGCAAGACGGGACGAACAAGCAAGACGGGACGAACAAGCAAGACGGGACGAACAAGCAAGACGGGACGAACAAGCAAGACGGGACGAACAAGCAAGACGGGACGAACAAGCAAGACGGGACGAACAAGCAAGACGGGACGCAGGTAAGCCAATAAAACCCACTCAGCGATGTTGCCAGGGCAAAACAAGACTTCACAAGATAACAGTGTGTGACTAGGGCTTATATACACAGGTAAATTAAGTTCAGGTGATACAGGAAGTAATCAGTCCAAGGTATGAGGCACTGTGGGAAATGTAGTCCAACTAAAGTAATATTCAGTAGATGGTTCCCTCTGGTGGTGCGGAGCAGGTGGAGCAGGGACCTCCTCCGTAATAAAAACAAAAATTATGCATTCTTAATTGTTAATGTTGACTAATGTAGTTAACCAATGTTATCAAATGTTATCAAATATCAATGTTTTTTGCTATTTTAATCATGCCATTATGTACATGCCATTGAAATTGATTCTATGTCTCTGTTTTAAAAATTAGTAAGCACAGTCTTCTTGCCTACATACACAGTAGGCGTGTTCTACGGTAAGACTAAGACCCTTGTTCATGACTGATTTGGACTCTCCACACACTGTGCATCACACAAACAGTGTGACTCAGACATGACTCTCTATTGATTTCAATAGAAGCCTTAGCATGTTGCTAAGCTAAACAAAAATATGCTCTGATAAGGATTAGGACATATCATAAACTTTTTTTATTAGATTATTTTTTCAATCTAAAGGCAAATGTAAATATTACAGACTAACACAAACTAAATTTTTGTAAAGTTGTGAAAAGAAAAATGCACTTTAGGTGCAATATTGTTCTAACTGAAATTTTAATCTAAAACACTTGTCATTTGTGAATATTTCTCTGTTAGATTTTGTTTCTGGATATACTACTCTAGAAAAAAGGCTAAGTGGACCCCAAAGGGACAAAGCCTGTAATAAGAGAGAGAACTGGAGAACACACAATCCAATCCGTTACGGTCTTTATCCATTCTGCATTAATATAACCGTCTAATTGCTCCACTTTAATCCTGTGGCGAGAGTGTTCAGGTCCAGCACAATAATTATTTTTTGGATGGTGATCTGGAGCACTTGATGCACACAGCGGGCTCTTGGCTTCAAATGAGTTGAATTAGAGAACATGACCGTCAGCATCAGCACACGCTCATAACCGCGACTCCCAGCACATTTAAAATGTCTCTCAGATTGAGATTAAGACCTGCTCCTCTGTGCAAAAAGTGGTACAGTTTTGCAGCGTTGATGGTGCAGTGGGTAGATGAGTTCATTTTATTACCAGTGGGCACTAATATTTTCAGGTAATATTCTTAAATTAATCATGTTTACAATTAATTCATTTAAATATTGCACAAAGTCATTCATCATCCACTTATCATATTGAAAGCAATCATTTTCACACTATCCTTAATGATTTTGGCTCTTCAGTTATGGATGAAAGTGTAACACACTGTGTAACGCCATTATGACATTACATATCAGAGCAGTAATGTGACAAATGATTCAATAGGTTGAAATGTAAAAAATCCCAATACTTAATTTTAATTGCACTCACATCAGTAACGAAAAACAAGTAACAGCCTTCCTATAGTATGTCCATGGGAGGCAGGTCTTTTATATATTATTCCTCCTGAAGGGCAATATATTCAAAAACACTCCATCAAGTTTGGCCCAAAAATAAATTGATGCTGATTTTCTAATAAGGGGCATGAGGAGAGAAACTATGTTAGAATTTATTAGATTGAGTTATACATTCAGTATTTGTCTATGCAGAGACGAATGTGAGAATGTTGTGCACACACACACTATTGCAGCTATTCACACAGATATTGTGTTAATTAATAATATACACACCCTGTTGTTTCACGTTTCACATTGGAATAATGAATGTGTATTACATACTGTCACACACTGCATTTTGACAAATAGGTAGGAAAATGGATTAAAAATACGCATACACACATGAAGCAGCCAAGCGCTTGGAGTCCGATTTAATTTAGGGAAATAAATTCAGCAGTAATAGGCAGAACAGCACACTATGGCCCTGATTTGATGGCTAGGATTGATGGATAATGCCCCTTGTAACTTTATTATAAGTAATGTCCCCCTCTCCTAACACACACACAGAAAAAAATTCATCAGCAAACCCCACTACACGCCACCCCATCCTACCACAGAGCTCGCAGTGTTAGATAATTCATGATCTATAATTAAAACACACTTTGTTTTCACACTTTGTGTCTAACACTGGAGGATAATTTTATTACTTGTGTTTTGTGTGCACATATACACATACACATGCACACACATACATGCAACAGACCTGTTAATAAAGGCTGTTGTGGGAAATGTATGTGTACAGGTTTAGGTACACTTTGAAAAGGAAAATTTTTGGTATTGTTCATATCCAAGTTGTTAAAACATTTTGTGGAAAAGAAAGATTCATAAATTGAAAATCATGTTGTACTTTAAATCTAATTATGTAAACAGGTTTTGAGGGTTAAGTTTAGGGTTAGTTAAACCTTTGTGTGGGTGTCAGGAATCATGCTCCTCTCTCATCTCCTGCAGTGCTACATATGACAGCACTGAAACTAAAGCTTATTTTCTATCTTGTGTGTGTATGTGTGCATGTGTGAGTAATGGTGGTGCAGTAGCCTCAGTGATGCTGGGTAGATCTCTACTGGGCTTCCATGTCAGCCTAAAGCCTGTCTGACATTTCCACAAAGTCACATACATGCGCCTAGCTAGCATACTAAACTTACACACACACATTTGTACATCTATCTTTGTAAGGACAGTCATTAACAAAATACAATCTATAGCCCCTTACCCTAATGTTAACCATCCCAACTAAGTGCAAAACACTAACCCTTGCCCTAAACCTAACCTTAACTAAATTGTAATCTTACCATTAAAACCAACTCTTAACCCTCAAACAGTCATTTAAAGGGGTGTCAGAAAGTGAGGAACGGCCAAAATGTCCTTGCTTTACTCTTTTTGTTTGATGGTCTAACTGGGCACACTGGTCTTCACAAAGATAGATGTACAAGTGTTCATACACACCACGCAAGCATACACACTCTCTTCAAGCCTAAACATACACACATACACATGTGGCACATCTAATTTTTTCTTGTAATTGGTTTATTCTCCTTTCATTCTTTCATTTCATTTCCTGCTCTCAGTTGTATTAATGACAGCCAGAAAAATCCCTCTGCAGTTTTTTTAATGGTAACAGTTTAAAATTTATTTTATTTTTCACTGTATCAGCAACAATAGCTATTTTCATGGTAAACTCAGTATTACATGGTATTACAGCTTCAGTGACAGTTTAAAGTAAAAGATGTTTGAACTTATGGAGAAATTTTACTGTGCAAAAAGTCACTTATTTGCTGTGAGGATTCATTTTTGATGCCTCAGAAACTTTCCTTATTTACCATCACATAAAATATGTTCAGATGTGCACAAGTGTAAATTTAAGAACTGTGGCTAAGATTTTTTAGTTAATTAAAACTTACATTTCAGTCAGTTCCTCAGACAAAATTATCACATGGCTGCATGAAACTTGTGGTGTGTTAACTACTTTTATAAAACTTTTTGATGATACTTCAATATTTTTTGGTGCTTTCTGGATCTTGACAGCCAATATTCATTGTATACTTGTGAATTTTCCCTTTTGTTCCACATAAGAAAAAGTCATATAGGTTGTAAATAACAGAAGCATGTAAATGATTACTGAGTAAATTATTATTTTGAGTGAACTATTCTTTTTGCCAAATGTAATCAGGTTTATTTCAGTAGAAATGCTTTCTCTGAATTGAATAAAACAAGATAATTTAAATGCTTTTAGGCAAAGTACAATTGTAGTATGATTTTACAAAAATGTTTACAGTGTAGCTGGTTTTGGTCAGTAATGACTTTTCAAGCTGCTCATTACTAAAGCATATTACTATTACTAATTCCTAATACTATTTTTAAATTTCCTTACAGTAAGCCAGTATTGTCTTTAGTGCAGTGTGATATCATATACAATGTAATTGTAATGCTAATTATGTAACCTGTAGCCCTTCAAACATTATAGTGTAAATGTTACAAATGAATTTGCTTCTTTAATGATGTGATTCCTTTATAAGAAGAGTATCATACAAGGGACAAAAATCCACAATGTAATGTCACACTCAAATTTGGCTGTGGTTTCTAAGGGTGAATTGTGACGTGCTGTTATTCAACACAATAGCACTCCTGCCCGTATGATATTGCTTAGACCAAAAATCAGGTGCACATGTTTTCATTGAAGGCTCCACTGAAATATACTGACCTGCGGCTGATAAGTGCAATTGATTTATTGGTCTTTTGAGTCAGGCACTATTATTCTCCTTCTCGTGGGAATGGCTAACTCAGACACTGGGGCAGCATCCCGCCACAACAGCATGACAACTAAACTGTCTCACTCATGGGGGCATCCCCTCTCCAAAACAGAGAGCAAAAGAGAGAGAAATTGTAATTGCACCCAGAGGAACTTCAATCCTATATTGTTAGCTCTTGTCTGTTGTCTAACCCTTTACTCCTAGTGCTATGAGAAGAATTAAATAGACCCTGGATATAACAATGGTATGTTTAATCTCTGGGTATAGAGAATGAGATGAGTAGTGTGGATTACATAGCTGTTTATATGGATCACTGAGAAATCCTTTTTTAATTATAAGCTGCTTGAGTTCTGAACATGTATAGCAAGTCCTTAGAGAGAGGTTCATATTGTTCATACCTTTAATTTGTGTGCTGTTAGGGAGATATTAGATGCTTGCAGAGCTCATTATCTCAATATCAGACTCAAGAGTCTTTATTTTCCTCATAGCTATTTATTTACTTTTTTCCTCTGTGTAGTCTCAATGCAGATTTTAAACTCTTTTCTATTAGTCTAAAATTGCCTGTAAACACAATTCTATGACAGATTTGCTTGCAGGCCATATCCTAAAAGTCTGAGGAATTGCTTGATCAAGTCTTCTAGTCAAGGGAAGATACTAAGGAAATTTATGACTTGCCTGTTTTTATTGTTTGAGTAAATAAAACAATATGACAGACATGAATACTTGAACACAAGATTATGGATAACATATTTATCTATCTGGCTGTGTTGTTCACCAGAGATGAGTGCCTGAACAACTTATGTGAAATGGCTTTTGAAAATTAAACATAAACATATGAATTTGTAGTTTGCACTACAAGATTTAAAAATGCAAAGTCATACACATTAATCAACAAAATGTGATCCAGTTACCAAAATTACATTAAATGTGACTGTGGTATTATATTTTTTAAAATCTGATTCATCGTCTGTCAGGTTTTTTTAAAAGAAAAGTAATTGCACAGCTGTTTTTAACAAACCACATGAATGAAGGTCTCATTCATTGCCAGTTGGTGTGGGATGGTCCAGGACAATAGACTTTAATACATTTGAGTTAGGGCTTTATTAGAACTTTTATTGTTATTGAAGTAAACTACATTTACATGGACAAAAGTAATCCAATTATCGACCTTATTATGAATAAGAATATTCTGAATAAGTTGTTTACATGAGTTGCTTTTATAATATTTCTTTCATCTTCCCATTTCACATGCAATATAACAGACTGATTATTGGCACACGTCATTGTGTCCCCATATAAATGTAGTTATTGATGCTTACTTTAGCAAGAATCTCTAATAATAACTTTGTTTTTGTTGTTATTTTTTATATTTTTGCTGAGGACAGTGGACAAGGTAGAAAGTTGGACAGGACGTTTAAACCTGGGGAAAAATTCCAAGTCTTTATAGCCAGTACAGGATAACCAGCACACCCAGCAGCTGCTGGTGATAATGTTTGTTGAAATCTGCTTATAACACACATCAAAAGCTTTGTTAAGGAGAGCGTTTAATTCCAGATAAACCCACCCTCCTGTACACTTATCTGCTGTCTACTCTCTCTTTCTTTGTCTTCCCTCTCTCTTCCCTTCTCTCTCTCTCTCTCTTTCTCTCTTTTTTCAATACACACGGCATTATTTATGCTCGGTAAAACAGCCCTTAATTACAGCTGAATCTCCTCTGTGAACTGAGTTCTACCTCCCACCAATTCTCCCACTGCTCTCTCTAAAAGCTGCCCCACAAATATTAACACCCTCTCCAGCCAGCACCTCCACGAGAGGAGGCAATAAATAATTATGTAAATATACAGGGATGGGATTTGCATATTCATAGGCAGGCAGACCGATTCTCCTCCTGTTCTGGTAGTCTGTCTTATTAGGCCTGTTCCCAGGTCTGCTCTGAGAGCACATCAGCGATGTGATTAATCCCGGCTCTCCATGGGAGATACCACTGCCTATCATAAGGCACAGGAAATGGATCTTGACATTTTGCATAGCACTTGGTTATATGCATAGCACAAACATAAACATGATGTTTATGTTTGTATGTAGTTAAAATCTTGCTGTTGCTAAAAAATGGGCATATTATATGTTGAAATGAATGTATAAAACAAAAGTGTACTGTCAATCTTAAAAGCTATTAACTGATTAGACATTTTCTTAAAATGTTCAACATTTTTTATTTTAGTAATTCAAATGGTCTTTCAATGTGACAAATGATAATTTGTCAAATGACAAATGATAAAAATTGATAAATATTTCATGTAGGTTTTTAATTATATGAGGTTGAATTTTATTTTATTGCATAGTATTTTTTTTTCTATACGGCCAGGGTGCATTTATTTATTTATTTTGTGCAGCTCTTAAAGAGTTTTGGGCTTGGCTAAATTTGATAACGCATGTTCTGATTTCTTATTTCATCTTAACTTGAAGTGTTAATGGAAAACAGCCCATTTGAAGAAGGTAAAGTAGATTTATGTCTTTATCTGTTTTTATATCTGTTTTTATCTGTGGGCGGCCATACCGGAGTGGATTTGTTTCATGTTACAGGATTTACCTGTTCATGTCGTCGCCTTATCTCTGCTGTGAGAAAATAAATGCGCTTCGAGTGGATGAGGTTTTAGCGTCTGCTGATGCTGTCAGATTCTGGAACTGTCATGATAAGGGTTTAACTTCTTTGTTGCGGCCACAACATCAAAATCAAAGGAAAACCATGTGAGTGTAGGCCATTTTAACTCCCCCAGCCTGTCAGGATGTACCATTTAAACCAGATATAATAGATAATAGAGTCATGCTAATTTGTAGATAGTTCTGCAAACAACTTCATGAATACATTAGTAAACAAAGAGGAACAAAATCTTGTTTTGTTCAACTATTTGTCTCAGTTTTTGTTTGGATGTGTGTGAGGCATTGTTTTTCATAATGAAGATAATTAAGATGTATTCTTCTGCTGCTCCTCTCTCCTCAAACCCAAAAAGGAAAAAAATAAAAAACGTAACTACAGTTCAGGCATTGACTTTATAGAGCCCAGCGAACAACCATTATAAAATAATAATTAATTACTACTCCCTTCTTCTTTCTTTCTTTCTTTCTTTCTTTCTTTCTTTCTTTTTATTTTACCAGCTGTTCATTAGGAGACAGACTAACACATACACACACACAGTAATTACATCACATGTTTGTAACACTGCAGCCTCACACCCCTGTTAAAACGTTCCTCCTCCTAATTACTGTTTTACTCCCGTTTTCTTAGTGGCACCTTCATGATAGATCATTATTTTCCCAGCAATTTGTTCACATTTATATGTGATATAATTGGACCTGATTAATTATTATGATTTATGTGGAACAGTTTTGCGGGTACAGCCATTAATACTGTGGATATCATATGAGAGAGGGGAACAAAGTAAAGATGCCACACCTCCACCTCTTCGACCTCACAATGTTAGAGCATCTGATTCCAGGACAGATTAGACAGACAGGTGCAAAAATATAGATAACCACAGGTAACTCCCAAATTAACCAATTCTAACTTTGTGCTGTGGCCTATTGGTAATGTTGAGGAATTATATTAATAATGATATTAATTACATTAATAATATTTTGTTATGTCATTAATGTGATAGGATATATGTAGCCATTTGTTAAGGATAACATCTGCACATTTAAGTGTTTTAGACATTATTGTATATTTAAAGATAACGTTTTAGTGCTGTGTAATATGTTTTGTAGTTCTGCTGTTATCAAACATCTGACAGTATCATATATCCCAAATGAAAAATTAGGCAGACACCTTGTGACCCAAATCTGCATGCTGGGTGATTGTGGCAGCCTGACGCATCTAATGGTTATTTCAGATGGACAGTAGTCAATTCATCTCTCATGTGGATTCCTCATTAATGAGAGAGAACTGTTGTATGTGTGTGTGTGGCCAGCTATGGGTTACATGCAAAATAGATTTATGGTGTCATTCAGCCCAAGAGAGCAGCTAATGAGAGTGAGAGAGAGAGAGAGAGAGGGGCAGGGAGAGAGAGAGATGGCAGTGTCCATGTGTAATTCCACAGTCAAGCAACAGAGAAAAATAGACTTGGGGGTGTTGTTAAGGGGAACATATCTTTCATTTTGTGTGTGCATGCATGCATGTCTCTAGAGTTTTCTTTAATATTTTAATAAATAACATCAGTCCAACAAGAAATTAATGAAGAGTATCATTAATAATAGTTGTGCAGTGTGCAGTGATGGCGATAATATTAAGCCGGGCTGCTTCAGGGGAATCTCAGGAGATTTGGGATTTTTCTGACAGCAAACAGGGTCTGAGCAGCTGGCTGGCTTCTCTCCTGCTCTGCGCTTCCCCAACAGGTTGAATGTAATAAAAGAGGATTTTGCCAGCTATAGAGTTAAGCCTGCAGAAATCTGCTCCTGTAGAGTCAAGCTAGACACTCAGCCAAATGTAATTCTTAATTAAACTTTAATCATCATAGTACTGTTTGCATTGGAAACAGAAAGAAGGTGTCCTCAGCCATAGTTACTCTACTGTTGTGTCTAATGGCTGGGTATTATAGTGGTCTTAACCTCGCCTTAAAACACAGTTATTTATTTATTGGCCTTTTTGGGGGGTTGGGGGTGGGGGATGTTTGTAAAGGTTAACACTGTGCTGGTTTTTGCCCACACATGCACATTCAGAGTATGTTTTTAAACTGTGCACAGGGTAGGTTCATTTAAGACAGCTAAATTTTTAGTAGGTCAGTTTAATAGTACAGATAATTTAAGCTGTTTAGTGTTAGAATGTTAGACATTTCTTGAGTCTTTATGTTTAGGTCTTTATGCATGTACAAAGACTATATGGGTTATGAGATTCCAGGGATCTCAAATATGAAGGTATTAGTATTATCATCATTGCATTATTTTTACTATGTTATTATAATATTACAATAATTTAATATTGCAATAACAATGTGTAATTAGTAGCGCATTCTAAGTACACACTGTTCATTTGTTCATTTTGCATATTCAGTCAATTCTTATCAATATAATAAACGCATATATAGATACAGGAAAAATACAGGTGATATCAAAACAAATACACAGTTCCGTTAATTTTGTCTGTAAAACCATTTAAACTAATGGCTACATAAGTATTTCCACAAAAGCACAACAGTTCTAGTCTTGCAAGGTAAGCGGATAGATTTTTAATAAGAAGAAAGCCTTGTGCTGCAAACAGTAATGACTGTATTATGAAGTGTTACTGTGTGCACAGTCTGTGTTACTGATGGAATTTGTATTTATCATTTAGTGAAAGTATTGCTCTACATTTGTGTATGTCATAAATATTACTGTTTAACCACTTAATTCTGTACTATATACTTCCCTGCGGACACTTTACACAAATGACCCAGGGATAGGTCCGTGCCTCATCTTAAAGGTAAAATACATTAATTTAAGCAAGCAGATATGGGTCAGGGGCATTTGCATAACAGTGCACATAATATAAATACATACATGAAAAGCACAGCACCAAACTGCATATTCCATCATATGCATAATACTTATAAAGGTGTTTTGGTTGTAATGTGAATATATTTGTCTTCATGAACTGTTCTGTAAATCATTAAAGGACTTTAAAGCCCTACTAAAAGGACTTTAAATAAATGTATTAGTTTATAATAAAAACTTTTTAAATGTGTGGTCCTTTGTTTAATGTGAGCAATTTTATATTTACACATTTGTTTAGGTTCTTTACTCTGTAAATCATTTTGAAATGTTTTTCAATGTTGTTTAAAATGTGGAAATCAGTAGCATGGTACTAAGCTGAGAATATGTGTCCCCTTTCTATTAAAAAGTGCCACATGCCAGATTCTCTATTACATACCCTTGGCAGTCATCTGTATGCTGAAACAACACAATTTTGTGTTGTGAAAAGTGGATTACAACAAAACAGTGGAAAGTATCCCCAGATGTCGCCAAGAAATAAGCCCATCCTGTTTAAAACCTCTGTTTAAAAATTTAAAAAAACAAACATGTATTTTAAAAGGACTTTTAGCAGAGTCTAATGAGGAACCAATAAATCATTTCTTAAAAATGTCAAACTATGATAGTTTTAGTTGCTACATAATTTATTTGTGAGACAAATATTTGTGCCCTAGGTATTTTTGAAAATAAGGTTGGTCTACCTATCTGTATTCTTCTATGATTTCATCATTACAGACCCAATGCAATGCCTTATCCTAACCTATTAGCAATAACCCATTATATGTATTGCATTAAAATTTGTTTAATTTTTATCTCTATTTATTTCTAACAGTTTGCATATTACTTTTAAAATGTTCCACTACAGTAAATGTGATTAAGAGGTGATTGAGTGGTCTGAAATTAAGAAAGTTTTCTTACGCTGTTTAAACCTGCAAACACAGCATGACGAGGGATTTTTGTCTTAAAATCATTACTAATGCATTTATGGATTTTCCTACAAGCATTTAAAATGCTTATAGAGTGTATTGATCAGGGCTGTGATAAGTGGCATACATTCAGACACATGCAGAGGTGTTTATGAGAGTGTTGATTGTAGACACACATCCACAAATCAAAATAGGCCAATAGCATTTGTCTCAAAATGTATGTTAATGCTGTTGCTGTGAAAGCCCTTTGTTTGTTGCTTTTCTTTGTCTCAGATATACAGCACAAACAGACGCAAAGACTTTACCAATATAAAAAACCCAAATGCATAATTTCTGTTTCCGAGGTTTCTACAGCTAAATGAGTTTATATTCACTCTTATTATTCATAAAGACCCTCTTCTTCAAAGCCCACTTCTCTTTCTCAGCATGGTCATATTCAGTTTTACGCATCCCAGCTAATACTCACCAGGTGTTTGTGCAATACATGTAGTCTGTGTGTGCCTGCATGACCTAATGTGCTTTAAATCAGTTTTTTGGTTTGAATGATGAATACTTAACTGCTCACCAAATTTTAAATTCTCTTTTTCTCTTAATCTATCTCTCTGTGAGATTATTAGTGCTGATAGTTGCTCAGAACAGGGCAGAGATGGAACAGGGTGGTAATCCAAAACAGGAAACAGGAACTAGAGTGAACAGAGAAAAGAAAGAACAAAAAACAAAAACTAGGACAAGTCTAAAGACTAAGACTGGACCAGACAATAAATTAGCGGGTCAGGAAAAACCAAGAAAAGGACAGAAAACGTGAGGGAACTATAAAGGGTAATGAGAGGAAACAAGGAGGCTGGGACAGACCAGAAATGGTTAGCGGGAGAGAATTGTGGGTGTACTCAACCCACGAGAGCTGATGGCTCATGGAACTCAAATTCTATGATGACAGACAGCGGACTGATCTTTTGGGATCCTGGTTGGCTCATTCACGTTGCCCATTGGTCTGCAGATGAAAACCTAAAGACAGACTTGATCTGGCCCGATTTGTCAACAGAACTCCTTCCAGAACTGGGAAATTAACTGTGGACCCCTGTCGGACACAACATCGGTCAGTAACCCATGGAGCTGAAAGATGTGATCGATCATGACTTGAGCAGTTTCCTGGCCTAAGGACAGCTTGGGCAGAGAGACAAAATGGGCCGCCTTGGAGAAGTGGTCCACCACAGTCAAAATGACAGTGTTGCCATTGGACGGGGGCAGCCCAGTGACAAAATCAACGGCGATGTGAGACCAAGGACAGGAGAGAACTGGGAAGGGGTGGAGCAGACCAACGGGGGGAGGGCATTAGTGGTCTTGCTCTGATGTCGGGTCTCATCAATGGCCATCAGAATCGCTGGCTGCCATCCACTGCCTCTGAATGCCTGGATGGCAAGCCAGCTTGGAAGAATGTCCCCACTGAAGGACTTCATGAACAACAGACCTTCAGGACACCCCTCTGGTATTTCAACCCCTCGAGAGCCAAGGCAGCCTCACTCACCACTCGACCCCCCACTAGAATGACCTTACCACCATGCCTTGTTTGAGGATGGCTTTGGCTCAACTTGAATGCACCAGAGGGCATCAGGTATGATGTTCTTAGTACCTGGCCGGAATGAGAGGGTGAAATTTAACTGGCCAAAGAAGAGTGGCCTGGCCTGAGCTCAGCCTCTTGGCTGAACGGATGTATTCTAAGTTCTTAGGATCTGTCCAGACCAAGAAGGGCTGCGCTGAGCCCCTCCAACTGCTACTCATCCACAGCCAGCCTTACCACCAACAACTCCCGATTGCCGATGTCGTAGTTACGTTCCGCAGGGCTCAGCTGATAGGAGAAGTAGGCACAAAGATGCACCTTCCCATCACTCTCAGAACACTATATAAAGATAAAACTGCACCGACTCCAACTTCAACGGCGTCTACCTCCACGATAAACTGGCATTCTGGATCTGGAAAACAGAGAACAGAGGAAGAGATGGGACTTAAGTACATCAAAAGGCCCCCTGAGCCTGAGGGTTCCACCTGAATGGGATCTTAGTGGATCTGAGCACCATGAGCAGTGCAGCAACCAAACCAAAGTTCCTGATGAAATGGCAGTAAAAATTGGTGAACCCCAGGAAGCACCTCAATGCCTTATGGGTGTCAGGAACAGGCAATTCGGCCACAGGCTTTACCTTGGAGGGGTCTTGACCTCTTGGGCTGAAATAATATGCCCCAGGAACAAGACAGACTTGGCGTAGAACTCACACTTCTCTGTGTTGACGTAGAGGTGATTAATGAGGAGCCGTTGTAAGACCCTCCTGACGTGCTGCGTGTGAACCTGAAGAGAGGGGGGAAAAAATAAGGATATCATCCAGGTAGACAAAAACAAACTTGCTCACCATGTCTCTCAGCATATCATTGATAAGAGCCTGGAAGACAGCTGGGACGTTCATGAGACCGAACAAAAGGACTCGGTATTCAAAGTGACTCGTGGGGGTATTAAATGCTGTCTTCCCCTCATCCCCTCATAAGGTGGTAGGCATTGCAGAGGTAAAGTTTAGTAAAGACCCAAGTTCCCTTCAGTAACTCGAAAGCAGACGACATGAGTGGTGTAGGGGATACCGAATATTGACTGTGATGTCGTTCTAGCCTCGACAATCAATACAGGAGGGAGTAGGGAGCCATTATTTTTCTGTACGAAGAAGAACCCCACACCAGCCAGAGACGAGGAGGGGCAGATGGGACCAGTTTTAAGGAACTCGCTTATGTATTTGTCCATAGCCTCTCTTTCTGGACTAGACAGGGAGTACAGGCAACCTCTGAGCGGAGAAGTGCCTTGGAGGAGGTCTATGGCACAGACGTAGTGCCTGTGAGGTGGGAGTGACGTAGCCCAAGACTTGCTGAAGACCAGCTGTAGATTGTAGTACTCTGCCAGGACCCCAGAAGGATCAGCGGCCTCAACCTGCAACACAGTAGAAACAGAAACAGGAGAAGAGGCAGCACCCAGGCAAGATGCAAGACAAGATGCAAGTCCAGGCCAATGCGCCAACACAGACCTTCCAGACCAGTCAACATGAGGGTTGTGCTGTACCAGCCACGGATGCCTCAAGATCACGGGAGCACTCGGGATTCAATAAGGCACAGCACAATAAACTCATAATGATTGCCTGAGATGACAAGACTCACAGGGGGGTGGGTGATGGTGGTGAGGGGGTGATCTGCCAGGGACCAGATGGGAAGAGGATCAGGGAGAAGCACAGCAGCTATGCCCCACCTAGCAGCGAACCGAGCATCAATAAAGCTTCCACGAGTCCATGAGGGCCCGAGCAGGGGTAGACACACCCTGGAAAGAGACTTGGCAGTCCAGGTAAAACAAGGAATTGAGCATATAGGGTCATCTTGTTCCAGGTGCAGGAGGCTGCCAGGGTCTAAAATTCAACAGCGTAATCCACAGAGTGGTGCTCCCCATTATTTTGAATGCTGCCTCGTCACTCCATTCCGATCGGTCGAACAGCTTAGTCATCTCCTGCCTAAAGTCCTGTGGAGGAACCGACCGTCCATCATAGGTGGGAGCAGAGATCAGCCATGTTTTTTGTTTGTTTTGTTAAGATTTTTATTAGGGGTTGAAGCATTAAGTGCTAAAACCCTATTGTTATTGTTAGGACTTTTGGAAAGGTAGCACAGCACGCAGACCCACTCGTGAGCTCTCACCATAAACAAGGTGATGACATTTTAGAATCCTCTGTAGAGTGGGGCTGCAGAGAGAAGGCCAGAGCACCCTGGGAGAGGAACACCCGACACAAGTTCAGATTTCCATCATAGGGTGGAGGATTGTTGACATGGGGATCTGGCTTGAACCCAGCTAAAAAAAACAGGTAAACAAAAGCTAATTGCAGCAATTGGCCATGCTTTAATGTAGAAAAAACACAAAAAATACTATAACTCTTACAAAGTTAGCTCAATTGACTAGAAACTTGGCATGCAGTGTCTTTGTCCAAGATGTCTTGATTATTTTTGATGACTTTTGAGTACTCAATTCTCTGGACTCTCTAGGTCAATAATTATCAAAAAAGTTGAACTTTCGCATTCAGAAAACTATCCATCTACATTTCCTACACAAATATATCAGAAGACCACTAAACTAAGTAAGCTCATTTATCATGTGATGCATAATATTTGGTGTGGATGGGGCAATAGGTGGTGCTACAGCAGTAATAAATGTTAAAAACTGTATTTTGTCCAATAGAAGAAGTCACAGGATAAGAATTAAGTCCTCATATGTCATCAGTGTTGAAATGCTTAGAACACTTTGAAGAATCATAAACTACATACAATGTTTCCTGAGGTTTATTTTTAGTTTGCAAATAAATATATGCCCAAGTACAAGAATATTTTGTTCATTAAGTAAACACATTTTCTTGTAATCTCACAACAGCTTACTGGAAGCCACAGACAATTCATTTTTTATCTGCACTTACCTTTATTGAACATGTTAATATTAAACTATTGTTGCCCTTCGAAACATGTCTGCTGTAATAAGCTTTTGTGTTTTGTGCAGTATTGTTATGCTATGTGTTTTAAACTAACTAAAATGTTAGATTAATATATTTATACAAATAATAATATCTTTAAAATCATAATATCTTTATACAACTCAGTAAAAGGTTCTAAAGCGCTTGAACCCTGTTAACTGCTGCTTGCAGCTATTATTATTATTATTCTGCCCTAAAACTGATCAATCTGCTGTCAACCGAACCACTCCTTTAAATAGTTGAAAATATTTAAAAAAGATACTTTTGAGAACTAGTCCTAGGTTTTTCACTCAACATAAATAAAACCAGTGCTGCACTTTAGGTCGATAATTATGAGACAAAATTAAACTTTTGATTTGGAAGATTATAACAGGGTGATTGGACTTGGCAAAGTGTACAATAATTCTTTACTAAACAAAATATCAGAAGAGCACAAAACTTAGTGAGCTCATGCATCTCATGATTCTAAAGAAACATGCAAAATTTTGTGTCAATCGGACTATAGGTGGCATATCATGTATAAATATGAAATAATGCTGTCCTTGTATGGTAAATTACCTGACGATGCAAAAATTATTTTTTAAGGTCTTAAAGCACTTGAACCCAGATAATTGCTGCTTGCAGCTATATTATATTAATTCTTCTGGAATTTGGAATTTGCTACATTTCAGTTTTGACTTTTTACTAGAGTTACTATACAAATGAATTCCCCTGCAAATTTAACTGAACCCTCTTCAGTTGAAAAATTAAATTTGTCATTTTTATGTGTACATGTGATTTAAACTTTTGGAAAGAGGGTTTCCCAGCATGCATTTCTCTGACAAGTAACCTCAGAATGACATATCATATGTGTTTGTGCCTCTTAAACTGCCCTTCGGCCAGCAGCTCTTGACACTCTACACTTTGTCTTGTCATGTCAATTTGAAGAAGGATCATAACTGCTGTTCTCTTCTCTCACTTTACTGTTTTAATCAGGTGCTTGATGGAAAGAGAAGCTGTGTGGCACTATCAAAATGTGTCAAATTACTGCTACAGACAATGGTAATAAAACCAGGACAAGGACGCTGAGTTTTTAATCAAAAGTCTTTGCTTGTAAGTGTTTATAGGTTTAAACACTTATAAGTGGTTTTCAAAAAGTGAGGCAATCCCCTGGTACTCTTTACTGTTTGAAAATCATTGTACAAGAACATATATGGGAATGAGCACTGAAAGAGGGTAAATCTGTGAAAAAACAAATAAATAAATGAGTATAAAACAAAACATCTGAAAATAAATAATCATAAAAAATAATCATACAATGATAAAATTCTAAATCATAAAATTTTGCACTTTAGGCTTTCACTCTGTCACTATGAGGCATAAAATAGATTTGAGGGTTTTTTTGCTTCTCTCTATTTTGACATTAAACTTGTTCTCATCAATATAGAAATACACAGTTTTGAAAAGCAGCACTTCAAATCACCAATAATATTTTACAAATATTTATGTCACTGCTGTTGTTTGACAGATATAATCACGATGCTCCATTACTCAGGAAAATGAGCCATCTTATCACAGATTAAGACTTTTTGCAGAGGGATTTTGTTTACTAGGAGAGTATCAATCAGCTGTAATGAAATCCTCACTGCAGAGTGACATATATACAGCTGAGAGTGAGAAAGCCATTCCAAATCAGATTATAAACACACAGAGTTCATCAATCAGGCCACAGACACAATATTGCCTTTTTCCCATGAACATGTGTGAGAGACCATACATATTTAAAAAAAAAAAACTTCAGGTTGTACATGTATTCATGCTTTATTGCAGAAATATTATTTCTTTCCCTTATGAGACCGGGGCTAGTTGTCAGATATTTTACTTTATTGAATATTATATTCTGTGTAGCCACATACCTTAAAGTCTTGATTCTATAAACTAAAAACTGCAATGGAACAATGGGAACCTGATATTAAGTAAGATAAGAACAGAAAAAAACAACCCCTATATATCTGTCAAACAGTAAACCTAATATTATGCTAAGTATTCATTTTGTGTTTCAGCAGAGAATATGTATGGTTGACTGTTAATGGGAATGACTTAAAAACTGTTGTATTTTTAATTGGCTAATCTATGGTAATGTTTTGAAAATATCTCACAGACATCTAAATGTTTTTTAGACAGTTCACATGCCATTGTGCCACATGCATGTCAAGTTTATTTTTCATTTTGTCTTGTAAACCCCACAGTTACAACATCACCTTTTCTCACCTGATCATCATCTTTAATAAAATTATGCTCAGATGATGGGTCCTATGTGCCGTACAGGTGTCCCCCACACCCTTTATAAATGAAAGTTGAGTGCTTTGGTGTATTGATCTTTTTGCAGGGGGTTAGGGTTTTTGGTGGTCTGTCGATCTAGCGCACAGGCTAACAGTTACAGATCTCTCTGTTGTGCCTGACTGCCTTCACTAACTGCCCAATTTTATTGAGTAAATTTAGTCTGTCAGTTCTCATGCTGGGAACATAACTCACACAACACATAATGATATAGGAAAACAAGGATAAAATAATCTTGTCAGGACTCTAAAAGTGATTGCTGGATGCTACATTCCCCAATCAATACCCTAATTCTGCAATTTATACTGCTGGCGATAGCAGAGGAAAGCAGCTCTGATAGGGTGTTTCTTGGCTCACTGACCAACTTTGACCTTCGGTATGCAAGTGAGTGTGTGTGAGCGAGTTTAAGGTGTTTTCCTGTTTAAGAAGCATTGCGAGAGCAGCGCCTGACATTTAAGTTCAGGCCCAAAACCCAAACTGATTAATTCCAGTGAGCACAAGCTCGGCTGCTCTTTTCCTTGGCTCTATCTTTATGGCTACAAAATCCTTGGCTCTATCTTTCTGCTGCCTGATGGGTAGATGGCAAGCAACATAAAAGCTATCCAGTGATTTTCTGCTTTTTTTTATCCGTTATATAAGTGAACATTTTTCATTCACCCTGGGGGCATTACATACTCTTTGATGAGGTGTGTCACTTATTAACAGTTATAATAAGATATGATCACTTCAATAAATCACAAGGACATTTTTTTGAAGTGGTCATATCATGAGGAATCAAACGTGTCTTTATCATTTGAGATAAGAAAATTTAATATCCTCAATATTCTATAACGTTCAAAACTTAAAACCTCTTCTCACACATTGCTTTTAAAATAAAAAATACAAGAAATCTTTTACATTTGACCTTCCACATTTACATACCCTTGAGTTTTGGGTGATTAAAAACGCTCTTTACCATGGTTAGGTAATAACAAAATAAAACAGAATATATTAATTTATTCTGAAACTCCAGATAAATAACTTTTATAAATAAATTTATAATTTATGAATAAAATGTGTTACAGTCTGTCAAATCTTGTGCTCTTCCCGGCTGTGTATAGTACCTTCTGCTCTACATATCCTTCTGAAGAATCCCAATGTTAAAAACAACAGCAAAGTTGGTTTTAGTGAAGTTTTTTAAATGAAAGTTTTTTAAGTGAAAGTTTTTTAAACTTTTAAACAAGGAATTACTGACTAACATTAAATGTGAATGACAAGGGAGCAAAATGTTACAATAAAAATGTGTGATTTGATCACTTTGCTTCTGAGGGCTGAAGTACTTAACGTCATGGGGGACGTCCTCGACCTCTGGGGGCTGGAGCTTGAGGATGAGAGCCGTGGAATTGTGTCAGTAGATTGGGATTGAGTATGTTGTCTATGGGGACCCAAGATCTTTCTTTGGGTCCATACCCTTCCCAGTCGACCAGGTATTCTAATTTACCCCCACAATGCTGAGAGCCCAGGATCTCCTTCACGGAGCAGACTGTTCCATCCTCCAATACCAAAGGAAAAGGGGGGTCGTCAACCGGACCAGGCTCTGTGGCGACAGGAGAGACAGGTGAGTATGGTTTGAGAAGTGAGACATGGAATATGGAGTGGATACGATACTGTGCTGGAAGTTTGAGTTCGTAGGTGACTGGGTTGATTTGTTTGGTGATGGGGAAGGGGCCAATGAACCTGGCACTCTGCAAGGAAGTCTTAAACAGATATCTCTGGTGGAGAGCCAAACCTTCTGTCCAGGTTGAAAAGTTGGTGTAGGGGCTCTCCGGAAATCCGCATGATGTTGGTGCCGTCTGACGGCTCGCTGCTGATATGGGTTTGCTGAGTCCCATACTCTCTCACTCTCCTGGAACCAATGAAAAACCGATGGAACATCTGATGGTTCCCCTGAACAAGGAAACAGAGGAGGTAAGATCTGTGGTGGGTTGGTGAAGGGAATTTTGTGCATACTCGGCCCAGACAATGCAGCGGTTCCAGGAGTTCTGGTGGGCATGGCAGAAGGTACGGAGATATCACCCTATCTCCTGGATCTTCCTTTCGGTTTAACCGTTGCTATGAGGGTGGTAACAAGAAGATAGGCTGACAGTCACACCTAGGAGAGAGAAAAACAATCTCCAGACTCGTGAGGTGAACTGGGGATCTCTGTCAGAGACAATATCTTCGGGGATATCAAAATTATGAAATACCTGACCAATCTTTAAGCAGTGAGATGGTTCTATTGGCCCCAGGATGACCAGTGCCCAGAGAGGTGTGCGTTGTGTGGATAAAGGGTATTCTCTGCTGCTATGTCGTCATCCAGGGACCATTGTATGGGACTTACAATTAGACTGGGAGAGAGAATGGGTTCAGGGTTCTCCAATATATCTTCTGGAGAGTCTAGACAGGGCATCCGCCTTAGTATTTTTGGTTCCTGGATGATAGGATGTGGTAAAATTGAATCGTGTGAAAAAGAAATCCCACCTAGCTTGTCAGGGATTGAGTCTCTTGGCTTCTCTCAGATATTCAAGGTTGAAATGATCGGAAAACATCACAAATGGATGGTGGGCCCCCTTCAGCCAATGTCTCCACTCCTCCAGAGCTAGCTTGATGGCAAAGAGTTTCCTGTTGCCAATGTCATAGTTCTGCTCCGCCTGGAGTTTTTTAGAGAAAAAGGCACATGGATGGAGTCAAGGAGGAGTCCCCTGCTGCTGGGAAAGAGCAGCTCCCAGATGTTGAGGCGTCCACTTCCACCACAAATGGTCTTGATGGGTCAGGATGGACCAGAAGTGGAGCTGATGTAAATGTCTTTTGGAAGGTCTTCATGGCTTCAGTGGCCTCTGGACTCCAGGACCTTTTAGGAGGTTAGTGAGGGGAGAAGCTATTGTACTATAATTGTAAATAAAACGACAATAGAAATTAGAGAAACCTAGGAAACATTGGAGTTCTTTGATACTGGTGGGAGTTGGCCAGGAGTGAATGGCTTTCACCTTCCACTCGTCCATCTTGATTCCTTGAGAGTTGGTTTCGTAGCCCAGGAATTGAATTGATGATTGGTGAAAGGTGCGTTTCTTGCAAATCTGCCTTGTAGAGTTGATGTTCGCTGAGCCTTTGAAGGACCTCAGAGACATGGTGGCAATGTTCTACCTCATTCTGGGAGTAAACTAGGATGTCATCAATATAAAAAATGAGGAAGCGATTGAGGTACTCCCGGAATACCTTGTTCATATATCCCTGGAATACGGAGGGGGCATTCACTAATTCATAGGGCATGACCAGGTATTCATAGAGTCCTGTTGGAGTCACAAAGGCTGTCCTCCATTCCTCCCCCTCACATATTTGGATAAGATTATGTGCTTCTGAGGTCCAACTTAGTGAAGATCTTGGCTCTGTGTAGCTGTTCCAGTGCCGAGGGAATGAGGGGAAGTGGGTAACGATATTTGATTGTGATCTTGTTGAGGGCCCAGTAATCTATACAAGGCCTCAAGCCTCAAGTACTTTTTGGCCACTGAGAAAAAGCTGGAAGCAGCAGGGTAAGTGAAAGGACAGAGGTAGCCTTGCTATAGAGCCTCCTCGATGTACTCCTTCATGGCCTTCTGTTCAGGGATGGAGAGTGAATAGATCCTATCTCTGGGCACTGGTTCATCAGGTACAATGGCACAGCTCAATGGCACAGCCCCATGGTTTATGAGGTGATAAATTGGAGGCTCGTTTCGGCAGAATACGTCACTGAAGTGGGTGTATTCTTTGGGAATGTCTACGGATCCCTTCTCGATGGGGCTTTTGACGGAGGTGGAGTAAATGGGAAGTACAGGAACAGACGATACAGGTTTAGGGAGATTTAGAAAACATTGATGGTAACATTTCTCACCCCACTTCAGGACTTCTACAGTTGTCCAGGAGATGCAGGGATCATGAGAAACCAGCCATGCGTGCCATAGAACTATCCCAGCAGTGGATCCCTCCAGAACCAGGAAGCAGATTTCCTCGATGTGGAGCTGTCCGAGTTGTAGTGTAATTGGACCTACGCAGTAGTGGACTTGTCTTTGGCCGAGGGGTGTTCCTGTTATTAACTGGACCTTGCATGAGATGTTGTTAAGCCTCTTTTGGAGTTGAAGTTGAATGCATAAGTCAGAGGAGATGAAGTTGCCGGCTGACCCAGAGTCGATGAGGGTGTTGACTGAAATACAGTGGTGAGGAGTAGAGTAGTGAGTTGAACAACAGTGGTTAACGGACATACATTGACTGAGGAAGAAGAAACCACACTCACCATGGGTCGTGGAGGACGGATATATCTGTAAAACATGTCCCAGATGTCCGCAGTACAGGCAGAGTTTCCCATATTGTCGTCGTAGGAGGAGAGATGCAGCCACAGAGAGAGCTCCAGTCCCTGATGATACGTTGTCAAAAGGGAGCGCTCGTTCCATCCACTGGAGGCAGCTAAAGTTCAGCATAGTCTTGTACTGATTTTTTTCCCTTGTTTGAGATGATACAATTTCTCACCGATAAATGCATCTACCACAGGATGTCTAAAGACTCCACAGAAATGAGCAAAGAAGGAGTTAAGGGAGTGAGTGACTGGTCCATTCTGCTGCCACAACGATTACGCCAGCAGAATAAAGGAGACAAGAGGACAAGGGAGATTTTAGCCCTTTCAGTTGGGAAACGGTGCAGCTGCATCTCCAGCGTGAGAAAACATTGGAGCAAGAATCTACTGCATTCATCCGCTGAGCCAGAGTAGCGTGCTGGATTGACCATGAGACTGGCAGCGAGGCACGGTGCAGGTGAGGAAGTGGTATGTGGTATAGAAGTGGAGGTTATGGTATCTCATAAGTTATTGATCTGACAACTCAACATAGCAATGCTGCACATATAGTGTTCCCTGTCAAAAGCTACACTCAGAAGTGAAGAATGTGTGTAAAACACACCAAGAACCTGGCTTAAATAACCTCCGGCAGTGACATCATTGGAATGCGCAAATAAAGTGCTCCATGCTCGCCTCACATTTCTTTTGCATTGTTTTGAGGCCTTCCTGGAACTTCACCAGGCCACAGATTTGTCTCTCTGGGTAGACGGCCTGTACCATTGGCCATTCTATGGTGGCTTCGTGAATAATATAATCATCAGGTTTTGGGAGGCAAAGAGACCTGAGGAAACATTTGTCAAGTTTCTTCCCTGTTTTGTTCAAAGGGAGGGGCTGTGGGGCACCCAGCCCCAACCTGGTCCATCCTCTCAGCAGAGGGAGGCCCAACGTCTGGTTGTTGTGCTCAACCTTGTAGAGATTGGGGACCTGCTCTCCATGATCAGCAGCCTAAAAGGAAGGTGGACCTGAGATCCATCATCTCTGCTAAGAAAAAATCCTGAGGCTTTTGCTTTTTCTCTGTTCACAAAAAAAATTGGGGGGTTGCGCCCAATTTTAGAGCTTCATGGTCTGAACCATTTTTCTCAGAACATAGAAGTTCAAGATGCTGATGATCAAAATGATTGCAACAGATTCAACAAGATCCAATGCAACAATCAAACTCCAGAGGCAGATAAGGGTGATGGCTGCCTTCATACCTCTTCTGTGTGGTTCAGACCACAGTTTCTCACCTTGGCTCCCATTCTAGGTGCATGTAAGAAGTGCTTGGTGCTTGGCTCCCACTCTAGGTGCATCTGTTATTAGCATCTTAAGATGCGAAACGAGATGCTGTGCCTCATTGCTGCACTGTGGGCTTGTCTATACGTCTCTTCAGACAGTGTTCTAACCTGAAGTTTGTTTCATTTCAAGTTATAGCCTCAGTGGACACACATTCTAAAGACGTCACTGTCAAATATTATTTAAGCCAAGTTCTCTACGTGTTTGACACACATCCTTTAAAATGTGTTTGACACACATTTTAATTAGCATAATCAAACACAGCACCTCATTCCCACTTTTTCAGGGAACAGGGTTACAAGCAAATAACCTTAAACATTTTTATGGTGAGTGCTTGGAAAACGTGACTCATTGACAATGCATTCAGTTTAACTTAATGCAATATATATATATTTTTCAAGATGCTAAAAATTGCCCGGGGGAAAAGTATTTTTTTTCTTCCCCAGTCTTTTTTTATTAATTTTGCAAACATATTTAAGTTATTACATTAATTACAAATTAAACAGGATGTCTGGTAAGAAGAAATACAAGAAGCAAGACAAGTTAACATAAAAACAGGGACCCCCACCCGCAACCCTCCCCCAAAGGCCACCATAATAACATGCATACACACTCACACAAAAAAGGAAAATATATACATACACACATAAACAAACATGCATATATATATATATATATATATAATATATATATAATTTTATATATATATTATATTATAGTTTTATATATATATTATACATTATATAATTTTATATATATATTATACATTATAAAATATATATATATATATATATATATATATATATATATATATATATATATATATATATATATATATTAACAAAAGGCAATAGAAAATACACTGACGTCTAATCAAATGGTCTCCTCTCCTCATAAGAGTCTAATCAGAAGGTCCAGATGTCACAGTATGTAAGATGTTCCACATTTTATAAAAGGATCTCAGTGAACCTTTGAAAGAATGTCTAATTTTGTCAAGGTCGATGCACTGCAATACTTCTCGTATCCAGTCCTTATGTGATGGGGGAAAGGCATGTTTCCATTTAAAGAAAATAGCACAACATTTAAGGCAGAACCAGTAAAGTAATTTGTCAATATTACAAGCCCAAAAGTAGCAGTGAAAGTTTGGAAGTGCTAAACAACCTTCAAATTTGGGAAGATGGAGGACTGGAGAATTCAGTTGTGGGTCCAAATTAGTAAAAAAAATGATTTATTAATGCAGACTGGGACATTTTAATAAGATTTGCACGTGCAATTAAAGAAAGTAAAAGGGAGCTCCACCTAGCAAAATCTGATTTACATTTGTCCAAAAGTGATATAAAATTTTTAAAAAACAAGTCTTTAAATTTAATAAAAATGGGTAATAAAAATGCCCAGATATTTGAACCCGTCCGAAGCTAACTTTAAAGGACAATTAAGAAAAGGTAAGAGATTTAGGCATTTGATTATTGAAAAATAACCCACTTTTTTGAAGATTTAAGTTATACCCTTATAGACTGCCAAACTGGTCAAGAATAGACAATATGTGTGGGGAGGAGAAGCTATAGAGTCAGAGATGTACAATAACAAATCATCCACATATAGGGAAAGTTTATGAACCTGGCCATGGTGAATGATGCCTTTAAATGCATCATGACTATGAAGCCAGATGGCCAAGGGTTCAATAGTTATATTAAATAATGGGCGAAAGTGGACACCCTTGACATATTCCTCGTTGGAGCAAAAAGTGTGGCAAACAAACTTCATTAGTATGCATTGATGCAGTCAGGAAAGCATAGGAGAGTCAAATCCAAAAAAAGAATTTGGAATTGAACCCGAATTTACCTAAAGCAAAGAAAAGGTATTCCCACTCCACCATATCGAATGCTTTCTCCGCATCCAGTGAAACTATAACTTTGGGACTAGCGGAAGAGGGGAAGAAAATAATATTGAATAATCTTCTAGTATTAAATAAGGAATGCCTCCCCAATGTAAGGCCTGTTTGATTTAAGAGATTATGGATGGCATGACGTCTTGGAACCGAAGAGAGAGAATTTTGGCTAGAATCTTACAGTCTATGTTTAACAAAGAGATATGATGTTAATTACCACAGTAAGTGGGATCTCTGTTCTCTTTCAAAAGTAAGGATAAAAAGGCCATATACAGAGTCGCTGGTAGTCAACCTTTTTGAAAGGAATCGTTTTACATCCTCACCAAGACTGGGGTTAGTAAGAAGTGGAAGAAGTAAGAAGTTAGTAGAATATGCCTTGTAAAATTCAACTGTAAACCCATCAGGGCCTGGGGATTTCCCATTCTGCATTAATCTAATAGCTTCTTGGACCTCCTGGGGGGAAATGGGGCTGCCTAGTTTTTTAGCTGTATCTTCTTCAATTCTGGTGTAATTTAATTAATTTAAGGGGTTGTGAATCTTTTTTGAAACTGAGGAGTACTCAGAGATATAGAGGTTAACGTAAAAATCTACAAAGCCTAGTTGATTTCAGCCGGATCTGCAGTAAAATTGCCATTAGGGGAAACAATTATTGGAATCAGCCTAGAGACACTGACTGCACAAGCCTGTTGGGCCAAAAGTCTATCTGCCTTATTGCCTTGTTCAAAAAAATGCTGCTTGGTTTGTCCTAGTTGTCTCTTTACAACATGTGTTATCAAGCAGTCATATTACGATTGTAATATAAGTCGTCTTTGTAAAGGGCGGGAGAAGGAGAGATGGCGTATGCTTTGGTGTGAGGCAAAAAAAAAAGAAAAAAACTTTATGGTGGGTGTTTTAAACCTCCATGGGTCCGAAATCCCCAAATGAGATGAGCAAGTAAGCACTACTTTATTGAAATTCGATAAATAAGTTTGCTTAGATGATGACCTATCAAGACTTGCACAAGATTAAAATTGCCCCGATTAGTATGTGATGACTGTCATTGTTTGGAATTTTAGCAAAAAAACTTATGAAAACCTGCTCATCGTCCCAGTTGGGAGCATAGATGGTAGGTTCTATAGCAAGCCTGATACTATGACATAACAACCGTTAACATCTTCAATAATTTGTATTGGTTCAAATAGTATATTCTTACTAATAATAATAGCAGCTCCTCTAGCCTTGGCAGAGAATTTGGAATGAACCACATGACTCGTCCAAGTTCTTTTGATATGTTGGACATCTGATGTTTTAAGATGTGTTTCCTGTGTAAGATGTGTATCCCCTTTCAAATGTCACAGCTGCAGCATTATTGTTCATTTCCTTAGTATTCCATGAAATCAGGCGTACACCTTTACCCATCTTTGAAATATCAACAGCCATCTAGAATGATGTATAGGATTGAGGAAGCTTGAAACTGTGTGGCCTTCTGCAACAGGAAAAGAGAGGAGACTGGAGCAGAACAGGAATATATACATATATTAAAAAAGCAAACACCCACACACATACAATAACAACACAACCCAAATTGTGGCCTCAGAAGCATCCCCCCAGATGCAGACATTATCCGAGTAACATAGCTCCATGCATTCAAGACTTCCAATGTCTCATTCCCACCATCAACATAAAGGTCAACCTCCCCATCTCGTAATGTAAACATTAGTTGGATGTAAGCACCATAGCACTCTAAGGTAGCAGGTGTGTATAACGGCCAGGAAATCGTGAACATAAGGTTGCACACAGTGCACACAGCCCCTCCCTAATGCCTAACAAGGGGTATCTGTAAATCTAAAACAAACTTTGGCACATTCAGATGCAACAACCAAGCAATAACCAGTCTAAAACTCAAGTCTGCACCTCTGGGGCATAACCCTCGTAAATAGCAATAGGAGTGCTACGATCGTAAAGCTTTCCCCTTTTGCTGAAACTTGTAAAGCCAGATGATAATAGGTGTAGGCCTCTGCCCTGACCTCTGTTTGTCAGATAGCAACCGGTGCGCTCTGTCGCTCTGTCACCCAAACACTTCTGCCAGTACCTCCGAAAAAAAAAGAGCATCCTTCAATGGATTCAGGTAGTCCAACAATTCTTAAGTTATTATGCTTGCTGCGGGACTCAAGATCTACAACTTTGGCAAGCATTTTAGTGTTGCTCTCTGTTAACATAGCACATGTCGTTTCTAAGGTGTGTATGTGCTCATCCTGTGAATTTGCATAGGTCTCGAGCGAGGCAAACTTCAAGGGGTGTTCTGAATTGGATTTGGTCCAGCTTTACCTTGAGTGTTGAAACAATGGTTTTAAAGTCTGCAGAGAGGGCAACCCGGCGTTCCTCCAGAAGGTTAGCGATAGCTGGCATGCTAACATCATTTCTGTCATCTCCGCACCACTCGACTTTCTGATTCTTTTAGCCTTGTTTTTTTTTATTTAGCTGCCATAATTCTCAACAAATATATGTACAACCACACTACAGTCCAATACGCAGTAAAATATAAATAAGCCCTGGGGATGGTAATAAAACAAAAAGTTGTGGGAGCAATACTCAATGCGTCTCTATGCCATCTCACCAAACTGCAAGTTCGCAGTGTAATTTTGAAAGAGTTAAATCCACACAGATTTAAAACAGCTATAATGAATGTATGAATGAATGAACGAACAAATGAATTTAAAATTAACAAATTATTTAATTTATGCCAATGTTTTGAGTTCCATGTCATTATTGAGCAGTTGCATTTAAAGCTTAAAAAAATTATGCCTTAGACAATACAGACTAGCATACATATGATAAATATTACTTCGTAAACTCTTTTTTTCATGGTTCTTATTTCCTGCTCTTGCTTCCCCACCCTGGTTGTCTGCACCTGTCTCATTACTTCTTATGAGTTTGTCTGTATAAACCCCAGTATTTTGTGTTATCAGTGTTTGCTGTAAATTGTGATGTGGCTTTCTTGGTCCCTGTTGTGGTCATGTTTGGGACTTAATAAACTATTGAACACTTGGATCCTGCCTCATGCCCTTACTTAGCCCATTTTACATTAATATGCTTGACCACCCAGTGGAATTACAGGTAACTGTGGTAAGGAATGAAAAACTGTTAGGTGGGCTTGTTCGATGCGTTAACATGCATAAAAGTAATTGACACAATACATTTCAATGTATTCAATTTCATTTCAATACATTTTTTTATTATTATTCCATTTTACTGCTTTTAATGATAAGGTAGGCAATTTATGAGACGCTGCAATAGGAAGTAAGCTTTAAAATCTCACCCTCTCTTCAGAGTTCTCTTCAAAGCCACACTTCCTCCAAAACACACCAATACGCTAAGGATGGGAGATTGTCTGCACAAGCAGGGTGCACAAAGGTATGCAAACACGTAGTTTGACTCGAAAGTAGAGCATCCTTTTATTGCAATCTGACCGAATGCAATGATTGTATGAACATGGTTATGGTTCTGCACCTTTCACAGAAGATATATAAATATATTTAGACCATGTATTGATTGCTATATAGACATGAAAAGACTTTCAACCAGCTGATAGATCCAAACACCCAAGGTTCAGGTCCAGTTCATTAGGTCTTGCACTAGGTCTCATTAGATTTCTCTTCTTTAGAGAAATTATTTTGTCCATTAATCAAAGCTAGCCAGCTGTTGGGAGTTAACACTTCAACTCCACCGTGAGGCAGATTGAGAGATTGGGGACACCAGAACAAGTTCAATCAGTGTTATTATAAAAGAGACAGTGGAAAATTATTGCTTTATAACATTGTCCCATGATGCTATTACAAACCTTGAGATGATCTTTTTTTGTAAAGACAATACAAACCCAACACAAGATTAAACAACATTAATAAAGAAAATGTAGAATAGAAATTACAAATTAGTAAAGAATAATAAGGATAAGAAAATAAGAAATTAAATACAACAGAGATGTATGTTTACTCTCGGGTTTTCAGTAATTCCAGTCATCTCTCAGATAATACATACAAAGGTTGCTTTTAAGAAATTGAGATCCTAAGATAAGAGACATATCAGGACATAACAGGACATAAGCACAATGCATTCCCAAACTTTTGTCCTTTCTTTTCTGCTTTCTTTTTTGTCCTTTGTCTTATTTGATAGTAAACTGTCAAAAACTAATAAATTATTTGATTTTTATTATTACTACTTATTTAATCGTCTTCATCAAATCTTAAAATATATGTAATTGTTTCTGGGATTCTCATTTGCTACATAAATCTGCTGTTACGGTGGAGGCTCCTGTACCGCCTCCCCCAGAGGGAGCCACCAGAGGGAACTGTCACCTGAATATTAGGTTACTTTGGACTACATTTCCCATAGGCCACATCCCTGGGGCTGATTACTTCCTGTTCACCTGATCCTCATTAACTCTTGTGTATATAAACCCCAGCATTTGATTAGCTCATTGTGAAGTCTTGTTTTACCCTGGTTAACGTTTCTGAGCTGTTTCTATTGTTGTTGGATTACCTGTTATTACCTGGCCTGTTTATCATTTCTCTGATTGTTTGCTGCCTGCCCTGACCTTGGATTGTTTACCGTTGCCGATTAGCCTGGCCCCTGATATACCTGTTTGCTGTTGTCGACTCTGCCTGTTCAACTACTCTAATAAACTACTGCAAGTGGATCCTACTGTCTCTGTCTCCACGTTACATCTGCATCTGTCCTTGCCACTGTTGCCCTGTTGACTTGCTTACAGGGAGACTGCTGACAGTAGCCTGGCTTAGGGTTTTGTTAATTGTTAATATTACTTTTAATATAATAATCTAACTACAGTCCTAAAGATACTATTTCATTATTTCTTTGTCTACTATTCTCCTTTATTGTGCAATGTTCAGATATTTATAGTGCTGTTGCAAATCCATTATACTCCTGTTCTGTACAATTTTATCTTCTTTTTAAGCACCATCTTTATGTAAGCTGGAACAGCATATTATGCTTTATATGATACCTGTCTTCTGTATTAATTGACTAAATATCACAGTCTCAAAAGTATGTACTGTTTTAGTAGGATGTCTGGATACATTACCCTCTTATAAACCACTGAGATAGGTATGAGCCTTTGAATTTATTTTCATGTATGTAAACTGCTTTGTAACATTGTAAAAAGTGCTATTTAAAAAATTAAAATTAAACTTATTTTATTCATTATTAAATATTAGGTCAAATATCAATAAATTCAACCTTTTGTCACTACACTCTCAGGACAATTGTCACAGGACAATTGTCACTACACTTATTGTGACAACTGACCATTCAACAAAGCCATTTTGGATTTGTTTTATCACTGAGCTTGTTGCAGTGCATTATGGTATTGCCTTCCTTGTGAAGAATACATGCGACGCTGCCATAGAATTTGTAGCAGGTGTAGCATAATGTTGCTGCTTACCTTTTAAAAGATATTTGCATTGAAAGTGTGCCTATGATGCATTGAAATGCAAACATCTAAGTAGACAGCTTACTACATTTTAGCACAACAATGTTGGATCTGAGTTCATTGTAATGAGCCACAACCAATACACTTTCTTAAAAAACATTGTAAATGTACACCTTTTTCCAGATCAAGATTATAAGTGCTTCTAATTTGCCGGGCCAGTGTCTAACTGGACCAGCAGGAGATGGTAGTTGACAGTTATGGCTGATATCTCCATGCAATCAACTTTGGCCTAACCATTAAACCCTCAGTTTAACTAATACCTACACTGAGATACATTTATTTATAACAACTGTGACCAATTAAGGTTGCCAATTATGAAATCATATACAAAACGTCCACCCCGTGCCTCCTCAGTGCTGGGTGGACGAAACAACAGGTCCCCCCATGCTATGCTGGCAGAGAAGGGTGGTAATGGTCACTAAACATCACTGTTCAATTACAGTGGGAGATTGGCATGTTGGTGCATGACCTTTGCTGTGTTTACTCTAAGACTCCAAGAATCATTGTGTTTTTGTGTGTGTTAAGAGAAATTACAATGTGTTAGATCAGAGGTTTTCAAAGTGTGAGTCGCTCTCCTCAGGAGGTTGCCATAACCTCCAGAAGGGGAGGTGTGCACATGGGTTAAAAAAATTGTCACTGTGCAGCATGGTAACAATTAAAGACCAACTATAAATAAAATTCTTGTATTTTATTTATTTGAGTCTTGTATTTTAGTCCATAATATAGAGAGTTAGGTCGAGATTCCACCACTGGATTGATAGCATTTACTTTCTCATCTCTTCTTAGCCCACCCCACCTCCCCCTGAGACTACATCTCTGATTGCCAATGACTTTGCCAATTTTTTCACAGACAAAGTAGCAACCAATTCTCTGCACCACACACCCCTAACCCCCCTTTACCTCCATATCATCCAGCACTCTCCTCTTTCTCTCCTCTCTCTGAAACCGGCATCTCTAAAATTATCCCCTCTAACCATCCTACCACTTGCCCCCTTGACCCTCACATCTTCTACAAGCAAACTCTCCATCACTCTTGCCTGAACTCACACACATTTTAAACGTGTGTGTGCGTATCCTATAGAACACACCCCTATAGGAAACGTTCCCACCTTGTTCAAGCAGGCTCAGATAACCCCACTGCTCAAAAAACCATCACTCGACCCCTCAGTGGTCAGCAACTATACACCAATTTCACTCTTACTATTCCTCTCAAAAGTTCTTGAAAAGGTTGTGTTTAATCAGCTGTCTTCCTATCTCTCACAGCAACCTACTTGACAGTCAACAGTCTGGTTTCAAAAAAGGACACTCCATGGAGACTGCCCTCCTGTCAGTGTTTGAAGGCCTACGGCAGGCTAGAGCCAACTCCATGTCGTCTGTACTAATTGTACTAAATGTACTCGACCTCTCTGCTGCCTTCGACACAGTGAACCACCAGATCTGCTATCCTCACTTTCCAACCTTGGTATCTCTGGACTGGCAGTCAACTAATTCAGCTCATATCTCACAGACAGATCTTTCAAGGTATCATGGACAGGTGAGGAGTCAATATCACATCAGCTGACCACAGGGGTCCCACAGGGGTCAGTCCTTGCTCTTCTCCTCTTCTCAATATATACAGCTTCTCTAGGTGCAGTCATCAAAGCACATGGCTTCTCATACCACTGCTATGGAGATGATACACAGCTTCTTTATTCATTTCAGCCCGACGACCCTACCATTGCTGCCTGGATCTCCGCCTGCCTCCTAGACATCTCAGCCTGGATGAAAAAATGGCACCTCCAGCTCAACCTCAGCAAGACAGAACTTCTGATAATACCAGCAACCCATCATTAGAACACAACTTTATAGTGTTCTAAGTAATCACACAACATCGACGGCCCATCTGCTCTAAAATGAGCACACTGTGCCACTCAGCAGAAGACAGCAGCAAAAGGCCAGTGTGGCTGCTCGAGCTCCCCTACACAGACCTAAGGGGACAAGGCAGCACATGCAGGCCTCGCAGCCTAAGAGCAAGATCCATCTAAGGACCATGCTTTCCTTGAATGCTGCAAAGAAGAAGAATACTAGGTGGTTTCAGGTGGATGCACGGCTAGACAGGATGTCTTTCTCAGATTTTTTGTCAGCTTCTGTCCAGATCATTCCCATGGCTGTTAAGTACAGTAGAGAGAGGGTACAGAATTCGGTTTGCCGTCCTCTTTGCTTTAACTGCGTTTTGCAGACTATAGTAGTTAGAGAGCAGCATTTAGTGTTGGCCATGGAACTAGAGACTTTCTTGGCCAAAATGGCTATAGAATGTGTTCTTTCTCTCATCCGATTCTAGATTTGTATTACTTGAATCTGTCTCTGAGGAGATATAGATTCAAGATATTAACACTCAGATCATGTGTCAAATCCAGCCCAAGAACTGGTTTGTCATGATCTGAAGGATGCATCCTTTCATATTTAGATATTGCCAAAACGCAGGAAGTTTTTCAGGTTCACTTTCAGGGATGAATCTTAGCAATATTGAGTGCTTCCTTTCAGCCTAGCCCTATTGCCTTGCACCTTCATGTAGTGCATGGATACAGCTCTGGCTCTGCATTCTAAATTACAAAGATGACTGGCAAGTCATGTACAGCTCTCAATAATTAGCTACACAGCATTGAAACGTCATGTTAGCTCATATGAGGTGCTAAGAGACTCAACCCCAAGAAGGGTATGCTTTCTCCTGTTCAGAGAACAACTTTTCTAGGGATAATTTGGGACTCCACGATGATGCGGCACAATTGTTACAATTGTTTCATGTCTGCAGATGTGGAGTCAATCCTTGCGGCAGTGGGTAGCGTTCAGCTAGGCCGGCACCTGACAGTCCTCTAAGTTCAGAAGCTGTTAGGACTTATAGTAGCAGTTGCCAACATGATTCTGTTGGGCCTGCTGCATATGAGAACCGTTTCAGTTCTGGCTAAAGAAACATGAGTTTTATCCCAAAATCCATCCTAACTTACCAAATTACCATCCTGTACCCTTTCTATGTGGCTCCGACCCTGGTTTCTCACCTTGGCTCCCACTCTAGGAGCATTATGTTGTTGTAGGATTCTCATGATAGACGTTTGACTCACAGGCTGGGGTGCAGTTCTTGATGGCCACCAAATTCGTGATCGGTGGGAGGGCCCTCGTCTCTCCTAGCACATAAACTGCCCGGAAATAACAGCGGGTTTCTGGCACTGAAGCACATTCAGCATAGCGCCAAGCTTGACTCGTTCCCTGTCTCAAGCAACTGGGTTAAATACACATAAGACATTTTATTCTGTTCATGTGTTGACCTGTTTGTCATTCTTGGAATGTGTTTCTCTTTGGTATTTATTAAATGTTTTGATCTAGTGCATTTGAAAAACACATCATCCACCATCACGTCCACTTTTTTTCATTCTGGAAAACTTTACAGCCATTAGTATGAATTTGTCTAGGAAAAACACAAACACCAACTGCAATATCATTTTGGATACATAACTCATTAAGAGTTTGAGATGAGCAACAACAAGTTCCCTGAGGAACAGCAGCTCTTGAAGTTTGGGATAGGGAATAACGAAAATAATGAATAATGAAACCATATTAAGCAGACCCCTGAACTGACTTTATGGAACCCTACAGGCAGCACATTGGAAAGTCATCTTCATCAGTGTGAGTGTCCTTAAAACCAGCTTTACAAGGGGAAGAGGGAAACTGACCGAAGCAAAGACCCTAATATGCGGTAGGGCAGGAGAAGACTGCTGGGGTTGTCTTAACCAACCGTCTGCTAACCGTCACGTCACAGATGTCACACAATTTACAACACAAAGAATCATTTAAACATTATAATATTGAGACTGTGTCTGTTCCCCAGACTGGTAAATGCAAAAACCCTGTAAACAACCAAATGGCAATTTAATCAATGTTAAACAAATACAAAAGATACATAATACAGACAAACAATTAATAAGGATTGGTTTGATGAATATTAAGATCTCTGTCTACAAAAGCACTTTTTGTTAATGATATCATCACAGATCACAACCTAGATGTGCCCTGCTTGACAGAAACATGGCTAAAACGAGACGATTACATTATATTAAATGAATCTATTCCCCAAAATTACTGCTATAAAATTACTGCTATAAGCATGAGCCTCATCCAAAAGGCAGAGGGGGAGGTGTTGCTGCACTTTATAGGAAAACTTTACCAGTTACCCAGACATCTGACTTCAGATACGCCTCTTTTGAACTAATGGTGTTCAGAATAACTTAATCTGGGGTAAATAATAAGCAGAGTTTGTCATTTCTACTGGCTACTGTCTACAGGCCATCAGGGTACAACAGAATTTGCTGACTTTTTATTAGAAGTAGTAATGGCCACAGATCAAGTCTTAATTGTTGGTGAATTGTGAAACATTGGCATAGAGCATAGGAGCAGATTTAGACTTGTCAACCCAGGAGGACCCAAGCGCCTAGAGCTGAGTTCAAGTCTAAACTTTAATAAGTGTGCGGAGAGGACCAGCCTCTATTTACCTCGGTTGAGGCCACCAAAACAGACTGAGAGATCTTACGCCACTGGCCTGAGCAGTGGACATAGATCCTCAAGGCTCTAACTGGACACAATGAATGAAGCCTCTCCTGCTCCGGTGAATCAAATGACGGAGGACAGAAGGCTTGAAGTACTACCGGATGACCAACCGCAACGGGCACCCTGGGTAATATAATCTGGTCTAGGGTGCAAAATGGCTTTAACAAAGCCAGGGGCAAAATCCAAGTAGGCAGTATCTACGGATAGAGCCTGTAGATCTCCTCCTCGTTTGAGTGATGTAAGAGCCAAAAGCAGAGCCACCTTCAGAGTCAGAAACTTATCCAAGGCTGACTCTAGGGGTTCAAATGGAGCCAAAGATAAACCCCTTAGAGCAATGGCAAGGTCCCAAGAGAGGACCCGCATATGACAGAAAGGCTTCAGCCATCTGGCACCATGAAGAAAACGAGACACCAGAGGGTGTCTTCCACTAGAGTCTTCATCGATAGGTTCGTGGTTAGCGGACATGGTGGCCACATAAACCTTCAGAGTGGCGGGAACCAACCCTGCAGAGAGGTGCTCTTAAAGGAACTTTAGCACTGAACCAACAGGGCAGTGAACCGGGTCAACATGGTGTTGCTCACAACACGACACAAAGAGCTTCCACTTCAGAAAAAAACAGTCTCCTAGTAGATGGGGCTCTGGAACTCAGAATGGTCTCTATAACCTCAGTTGAGAGACCAAAATTTAAGAGCTGGCTCCCCTCAGGGGCCAGACCCACAGCTTAAAGATCTCTGGCCGGGGTTGAAGAACCCCCGAGCCTGGGATAGGAGGTCCCTCCGGACTGGGAGCTCCCAAGGAGTCCCGACCAGGAGAGACATTATGTCTGAGAACCAGACCCGGGTTGGTCAGAACAGCACTACTAGAAGTAGCTAGCAGCAGCAACTCTGTCCTGGTGGATCGTGGCTAGGACTCCCAGGAGCAAGGCTATCGGGGGAAATATGTAACCTCGGCCACATCTGTACCATGGCGTCCAGCCCCAAGGGAGCTGGATGAGTGAGGCTGAACCAGAGGGGACAGTGTGTCGACTCCTCAGAGGCAAACAAATCCACCTCTGCTCTGCCATACCTCTGCCAAATGGACTCCACCACTTGTGGATGGAGCCTCCATTCCCCGGGCCTCAGCCCCTAGATTTTGATACCTAAATCTTGATACATAAGTTCAACAGACACTGTAATACTGGATGGTGGTTTAGCAGTAATGGAGCTTGCACTCACCGAAACTGGACGGCTAAAGGGTTTAACTGGACAATTGTATTTAACGTGACCGGGTGCCCCACAGTAGAGACACAGATTCCCCTTTCTTCTGCGAGAACGTTCGTCAGGAGATAGGCGAGTGGTACCCACTTGCATGGGTTCAACTGGGGAACTGAGGTTATTCTGAGCGTGTGGTGCAAGACAGCAGGGTCGTCTGGAACAAATCAGATTGTCCAGTTGGATAGTTAAATCAATAAACTCACCCAAGTTCCTGCCCTCGTCTTGGCAGGCTAGTTCAGACTGTAGATCAGAGTTCAAGCCTTTACGGAATAACAGTTTTAGCGTGTCATCGACCCACTCCATCTGAGCTGCCAGAGTCTGGACATTTAGGGTGTATTCTGCTGTGGTTTGGTTGCCTTGAGTTTAGGTGAGTAACTGCTCTCCTGGGCTTCCTCCCTCAGCAGGGTGCTCGAACACCTCACAGAAGTGTTTGAGGAATTGCTTGAACGTGGGAAAATTAGCGTGATCTATTTTCCATACTGCAGTAGCCCAGTCCAGTGCTTTATATGTGAGCAAATAGCAGACAAAAGCAATATGACTAGTCTCTGTAGGGTATAATGAAGGTTGTTGACTCACAAATAATGAGCACTGCAGCAGGAAACCCTTGCACTTGGATGCGGTTCCATCAAACTTGCCTGGGAATGCTAGTTGTGGATTTGTGAGCGGAGCCGTTGTGGAAACCGTACTAAATGAGCAGGAAGCAGCAGCAGTAGTTCCAGCAGATGTCATACATAATCCCTGTAGTGTTTTAACCAACTCCTCTGTGAGCAGTTAACTTCTGGTGATGCATCGCAAGTTTGTCGGCTTATGCTGAAAGCTCAGTGGAGATCCTTTGAATCGCCACTGGATCGTTTGGTGGTGAAATCTTCTGTAAGGATTAGTCAGAAACATTTCAATCCATTTGCTGGCTCTTTAAAAAGAAGAGGGTAAACAGACAGGCAATGGTCGAAACCGGCAAACAGTAGTGACAGAGGCAGAGCAAAAGCGTAATCCAAAAACAGGCTAGGGTCAGGGCAGGCGGATATCAATCAGAAAACGAGATACAAACTAAGGTAATACACAAACTAGGGTAATAAATTAGCAAAATACAGAGACAACGCTCAGAGTTTTAGCCGCATCAAAACAAAACTTCGCTTTGCACATATGAAACTCTGAGGTTTATATACACAAGGAAATCAGAAACAGGTGACTGCAATAATCAGTCTCAGGAATGCGGCCCTATGGGAAATGTAGTCCAGAAGTAAACTAATATTCGGGAGAAGGCTTGGGAGCCACCTCTGTAACAATGATACTTAGCTGTACATTTCTGCTAGGCCCAACAAGATGCATATATTCACCAAATTAACAGAATGCATAGTCGATATCAAAACTTGGATGGCTAGCAACTTCCTACTACTAAATTAAGACAAAACAGAAGTTTTACTTATTGGACCAAAATCTTCCACCCAGAACCCACTACTTGGTGGCTGCACTGCAGGATTAATACAAAAACTCCAGCTGATTCAGAATGTCCAGTTTTGTCCACACTGCACTGGCTGCCTATCAAGAATCGTATAAACTTCAAAATTTTGCTGATTACCTACAAGGTTCTGAATGGTCTAGCTCCTCAATACATAAGCGAACTCTTCATTTATTACAGTCCTTCATGTTCATTGCGATCTGAAAACTCTGGCCATTTGATAATACCCAGAATTTTAAAATCAAGCGCTGGTGGTAGATCCTTTTCGTATTTGATGCCAAAACTCTGAAACAGTCTTCCCAGTACTGTCCGGGAGGCAGATACATTATGTCAGTTTAAATCTAGATTAAAGTCCCACCTCTAGTCTAGCCTACACTTAGTCCTACGGATTTATTACTCAGATCCTTTAAGGGATTATTAGGCTGCATTAATTAGGTAACACTAGGGACACTCTCCACAGGTACAGAAGAACTGGCTCCACACTAAATCTGCCTGGTTTCCTGGTGTCCCAACATCAACCTCGTTTCTCCCAAGGTTTTTTTTTTCTACAGCTATACACCATGAAGTTTTGGTTCCTTGCCAATGTTGCTCTGTTGGCATGCTTACTGGGAGACATGCTGACATCTAACTTAGCTTAGGGTTTTGTAAATTGTTAATATTGCTTCTAGCTACATGATATAATTACAGTCCAAAAGACTCTTCTATTTTGTTATTCCTTTGTCTCAAATTGTCTCACATTCTATTTTATTGTGTCATTTTCAGTATTTCTATTGTATATACTGTATACTGTATTGTATATACTGTATGTATGCATTTTACTTTGTGTTGTGTGGATTTCATGGTACTATTACAAATCCCGTATACCCCTGTCCCATAAGATGCTATATTTTTAAATGTCATCTCCACGTTAGCTGGAATGGCATATCTTGCTTAATGATTTTGTAGTTTTATCGGTTCAGTCACCTTTTTTAATTTTTTAATCTTTAAACCTACTATAAACCTAGTATGCCTGATTAGTCTTAATATACATTTCACAAATTATTTGCAATAATACCATGTAATCTTTGTTAAACATGCCTGACATTTGTTCTGTTCTTTATTACAATTTTTTTTATTATATGTAAAGCTGCTTTGAAGCAAAGTAACAGTGTAAAAAGTGCTATATAAATAAAATTGAATTGAAATAGTCAGTGGTGGTTCAGGGTATGAAACCCAGTTAAACTGAGAACTGAAATGGTCTCATGTGCAGAAGACCCAATAAACACTGATAATCTCTCAATGTGAAAGACTGAGAGATCCTGACAAAGCCTGATGCTGCCTGTGGCAGCAAGAATTGAATCTACACATCTACAATTGAGTCTGCGCTTTGGTGGAATCCCATACTACCTCTAGAGAAGTGGTTCTCTGACTTGGAGATAGTACATTTTTCTTAAGGGTTCAGTATCAAAACTAAGCACCTTATATGGACCAACATGACATCTCAATGTTGAGCTACCAACTCCAATTTAGTACATTGGAGTCGCAGAGAATCCAGAACTGGACCCATGCACTTTGTGAAAGTGAGTGGTGATAAGGCTAAGCCAAAAGGAAAAACTTGATATTGGTATGATTTGTCCCCAAAGGAAATTCCCATGTTATGGCAGAATCTCAATGTGAAAATGTACATCCTATGGACATTTGGGTACTAAGAAATAACAGCTGTAGAAGCCTCTCAGGAAGGGGGACATGCTCTATGGCCCTTCTATGGTTCAAAACGAATTAAAGTTCTGTTAAAACAGGCTTTTTTTCCATGTGTACTACAGTGGGCAGTACACCAGTTAAATAAAGAGGATAGGAGACAAACTGTATCTTGTAACCTTTCTATATAATTTCTATATAGTGTAGCTGCCACACTGCCAAATTATGTGAAAGCAGTATCATTCTTTTGATATGTAAAATATAGCTGGTCTGTCTGGGACTCTGAATCAGCATACTGGCAGGGATTGAACAAGCAGGCAACACAAACAGATTGTGGCTGAGTGAAGATGGGGCATGATAAACCAACCCGCATTCTTGCTTCCTGACTCACCAGAGGTGGTAGTAGAAACATCCACTAAGGGCATTAATGTTGTGATGTACTTGGACACTTGAAGGGCTCACCCTTCTTCAAAGATTTGCATTCACAAAGTTCTTTTCACTTTTCACTTCAATTAAATTGTTATATCTGAATATAATTGAATATAATTGTTAATATCCGAAACAATAAATTTACATTTAGGCATTAAGCAGACGCTTTTATCCAAAGACTTAAGTATCTGTAAAGTGTGTGGCTCAGAATATGTCATATAGGTTTGACTGAGCCTTGTTCTTCCCCCGTGAGAGTTTTTGTTTAAATAAAGTAATTTGTTTTGTTAAAACTGTTCTGTGACTGAGTTCTTCACTCACAGTTCATGACACTGTTCTAGAAACTGTCTCTAAAGTGTCCCAACATCAGTTAGTATTGTTCCCTGGAAAATCCATGCTGTGCCAGAATAAATCAGAATAAAAGATATATCTGTCTTTTACACAAATACAGTACATTTATTAATACTTTAAAAGTTCCTGTCCTTAGCTTCTACATCCGAGATCTACTCTAGGTTTTATGCCTGGACATCTGCATATGGAATAAAGTGAAGTGCTGTTAATAAACATCAGTCTTTCAAACATCAGTTTTTTCCATCAGTCTTGTATTCTTAGGAGGACAGAGAGGTTGTGTCTCTCAAAAGGAGGAAATCAATAAGTGTTAAAAGGGAATATGTCTTCAGTGATGACATCCTTCGACATATCGTTTCTGTCTTTTGTCCTTTATGACATAATCTTTGTGAGACAGAGAGCAGGAGAGCAGGCAGATCTCAACCGAGACTGGAGAAAACTGTCACTTAATGTTGGCAGCAGTTAGAATGCACACAACCCGAAGCATCACTCTCCAAACATGCAGTTAAATATTCCTTTAGGAATTTGGTCTCCGAGAGCAGCCAGCTGATATTGCCTTCAAATCTGTAGGCGGAGTGTGTGAACCACAAGGCAAGACTGAACAGGGTAACCTATCCCTCCTGACCTCCTGGGAGCCACTTGGCCAGCTTTCATCCACATAATTATAATAAATTTGACATTTCATAGATAATATTGATTTCTTTATTTTAGCATTTCACCGTAGATGACAGTCCAGCGTCAGGAATGAAATTTCTATTGATCTTTTAGGCATTAATCCCTCATGTGTATGTGATCATTTTTATAAGACCTTTTACTACGTATAAATCGATATTTCATATCTGCAGCTGTATCAGAGGGGATGTCATATTTGTAAACTGCGGCTTGACACCAACAATTCTCTTTCTTGTTCGGCTGTAACTGTGCAAGACCTGTCAATTTGAGAGGTTGCAGATGAAGGAGAGAGATTGAAAGAAGAGAAAGCAAATAAATTTCTTCCACTTACCTGAAAATATATAATTATTCCCTGTTCAGTGATGAAATAGGGCTTTTGGAGGAAATTAGAGAGAATGTCAGCGGGTGGTAACTGATGAATAATTAAAACGAAGTGGCAAAATGCTTCTATTGATTGGCTCTCTCTTGTACTGACGAGTATTGACCACATTGCTAATTTGACTGCTAATTTCTTCGTTTTTGTTCTTAGCAAATCTTACAGTATTTTTCATTGTCAAGATTTTCTGAAAGCGCAAAGGCAGTGCTAATTGTAGTTAGTGTTCTAATGAATTTGCGATTTCCAACTTTAATTTAAAAGTACTGTTATACAGTTAAGTATTTAAAAGCATGGCATTGGCTTATTGAAAACTAAATTCAATCAGCATTAAGCACAAACACAACAAAACAAAAAAAGAAACAAAAAATCAGCAAAATTTTGTTTTCAGAAAAATGAACTGACTTGCATGCAAAGACATTTCCCAAACCGTTCATTTTAAACCTTTCTCTTTTGAGATATTTCACTGTGAATCCAGGAGAAAATTCACAAGTTTTTGGTGGAAAATGTGATCATCTGAGCACAGCAGACACATGACCTTTTCCTGCTTTTTCCAAAACATGTCCCTCTCCTCACAGCCGTGGCTCCCCGAGAACCCACGGCAAAGGCCAGTCCATTACGAGCATATGCTAATTTCACCATCTTTGCCTAATTGATGCTATTTTATCGAGTAAACAAGACTGTCTACTGAAGATCTGTTTCTGCCAGTGAGGAAATCTCGGCAGCACTTTTCACTGTAATTTCTCCTCGGAGAAGCTCTGCTATTGTTGAGCCATTATTGCAAATTATACGTTTTTTCCATCAAAGACTAGAAGTGCTATTTTCCCATTTTTTAAAAGGCCATGCTTCTCTTTTTGTCTCTTTCTTTTGCTGTTTTTCTTGCATTTCTTACTCGCTCTTTCACATCAGGATGTGTTGGAGCATGTATGTTAAAACAGAGTGACAGACACTGCAAACGTGATACACAACACCCACTCCAGTGTGTTTGTCAGTCACATTGGTGCCCCTCAACAAAGCTGTGTTGTGCACTACATAGGGACACAACAGAGCAAAAACATTACACGCAAAGTCTTATGATACCTCATTTTTCTTTTTTCCTGATATCCATTTCTCTTTCTCAGCCAATGAGTGTATGTTCTAATTTCTCTTCTTTATCAGAAATCCATCTTTCCTGTCACTCAGTAATATTCCCCTGTTCGGGGTAATGCTGATGTATATGCTGTCTGCAGACTTTTGGATCTCCTGTTCCTTATATAGAAAAAAAGTGGAATGACCTGTGAAATGGCTCCCTTGTATTGTTGCTTTGCAATCAGCTCAGTAGTCTCTGAAAATGCTTAGAACTGGTGTGCATGTGTGTGTGTTTGGGGGGTGATATAGAGAGAGAAAGAGAGAGAGAAACAGAAACAATGTCTGTCACTGTCTCTGTCTCTTTGACAATCATCAATCAGAGGCCTTTAGCACACCAGCACATTTCATAGGTGCCTGTATTTTTCTGTTGTAAAGTACCATATGAACACAACAAATGTGTATTTTTTTTCTTTTTTTCATGTGTCTCTAGAATCTAAAATACAAGAATTCGCTAATAAAAATCCAAGAATCAAAATGTATGATTCATATGTGATGATCTATATCCACATTACTTTTACAGTATACTCTTATTGTATGTCAACATTTATTATGTTAACATTATATCTCCCTATATGCCTAGTAGTGTATATACCTAGTAATATTTTGGAGAAGAATCTGAGTTGATAAATTAATCATAACCTGAGACATCTTTAAGTACATGACTCTGTTGAATAAAGAAATATATACTGCTTAACGCAATTAAATTTATAAACAAAGTAACAGAAACATTTTTACATTTTGTTTAAAATTGGTCTATTTCATTCAAGCTGAAGAAGTGATCAGACAATAAAACTGGCCAAACTAGCAGAACTTTGATTGCACCTGTAGAATTTATCTCTCGAGTTGGGAGAGAATGATTGCACATTGCTTCGAATTCATCTCAATTTGTTAAGAGAATTTGACCTTTTGTAACTTGATTTTAGTTGATATAAAATATTCCAATTTCCCCCACCATAGGGCACATGAGAGGTATAACAGAGGGAATCGGACATTGTCAATGTTGGAAATATTTAATTGTGCAGAATTAACAACTGATGAGCTTTTGTTCTATCAGATTAAATTGTTCTATCAAAAACTCTTTTGCTATTTCATGATTAATTTAGAGTCCCTGTAACAGCCAGAAGCATTGACTTTCTACCTCTAGCAAACCAAATAAACACAATGTATATGTATGTATTTTTGAGGAGGAAATTAAATCAAAATGCACATATTACATTGAAGCATGGAAAGGGAAAACTACAATTGAATTTGTCAGTCAGGAATTTAGTTACAGGGTTAAAGACCTTAGAAGATAATGTCACTACACAAAAGTAAAAAATGATGTGCTGCTCATAGCCTGATCCGATCTATAGAGGTTACATTTGTGTGATGGACTTCATATTGATGCATTGGATTTCCAATATCCATTCTCCCTCATATATAAATGAATATACAACCCCAAATCAGAAAAAGTTGGGACAGTATGGAAAACACAAATAAAAAAAGAAAGTAGTGATTTCTAAATTTACTTTGACTTGTATTTCATTGCAGACAATACAACAGCACATTATTTAATGTGTTCCTCATGATTTTTTTTGTTTTTTCTTCAAAAAAACAAAATTCCTATTATGGTTCTTGCAACACATTTCAAAAAAAGTTGGAACAGGAGCAATTTAGGGCTAGTAATCAGGTAAATTAATTAAAAAAAAATTAAAGGTTAAATAATGATGTGATTTGAAACAGGTGATGTCAACAAGTGATTGTAATTATGATTTGGTACAAAAGCAGCATCCAAGAAAGGTCTAGTCTTTTAGGAGCAAAGATGGGCCGAGGATCGCCAGTTTGCCAATAAATACATGAGAAAATTATTGAAATGTTTAAAAACAATGTTCCTCAAAGAAAGATAGGAAGACATTTGCTTATTTCACCTTCAACAGTGCATAACATAATTAAAAGATTCAAGGAATGTGGAGGAATTTCAGTGCGTAAAGGACAAGGGCGCAAGCCTAAGCTGAACAACCGTGCTCTCCGATCCCTCAGGCGGCACTGCATCAAGAATCGTCATTCATCTATAAGCAATATCACCACATGGGCTCAGGACTACTTTGGCAAACCTTTGTCAAGTACCACAATACATAGTTGCATCCACAAATTCCAGTTAAAACTGTACTGTGCCAAAAGGAAGCCCTATGTTAACAGTGTCCAGAAGCGCCGTCGACTTCTCTGGGCTCGGAGGCATCTGGGATGGACCATCACACAGTGGAAACGTGTACTGTGGTCAGATGAATCAGTATTTCAGGTATTTTTTGGGAGAAATGGATGCCGTGTGCTCCGGACCAAAGAAGAAAAGGATCATCCATACTGTTACCAGCAACAAGTCCAAAAGCCAGGGTCTGTCATGGTATGGGGTTGTGTCAGTGCCCTTGGTAAAGGTAACTTGCACTTCTGTGATGGCACCATTAATGCTGAAAAGTACATAGAGATTTTGGAGCACAATATGCTGCCTTCAAGAAGACATCTTTTCCAGGGACGTCCATGCATATTTCAACAAGATAATGCAACACCACATTCTGCACACATTACAAAGTCCTTGCTGCGGAGGAAGAGCATACAGGTACTTGACTGGCCTGCCTGCAGTCCCGACCTGTCTCCAACAGAGAATGTGTGGCGCATTTTGAAGCGCAAAATGCAACAACGAAGACCCCGTACTGTTGCCCACCTTAAGACTTGTTTGCAGCAAGAATGGGACAAAATTACACCTGAAACACTTCTTCACTTGGTGTCTTCAGTCCCTAAATGTCTTTTAAGTGTTGTGAAAAGGAATGGCAACATTACAAAGTGGTAAATGCTTTACTGTTCCAACTTTTTTTAAAATGTGTTGCAAGAACCAAAATAGGAATTTTGTATTTTTGAAGAAAAAACAAAAATCATGAGGAACACATTAAATAATGTGCTGTTGTATTGTCTGCAATGAAATACAAGTCAAAGTAAATTTAGAAATCGCTACTTTCTTTTTTTATTTGTGTTTTCCATACTGTCCCAACTTTTTCTGATTTGGGGTTGTATGTTTAACTCTGTTATGCGTGTAACCTGTAAAATCATGTATTTCAGCCATTTATTTTCCCTTTGGAATATGAAAGATGTTTAAATCACTGATGCTGTAACACTCCAATAGACTTAATTTCATATAAATGTCCATGTCACATTTTACCCCAAAATCAGTCTTGTATTAAATGCTTAAATCTGTAGCTTTTTTTGCTTCAGAATAAATAAAAAACAGTTATTGATGATATTTAATTACTAAAATTTAAGATGCTGGGTCGGATTTCACAGGAAATGTTAGTTTGACTTAAACATACATAAAAGTATGTAAAGTAACCTCCAATTTTATGTTTCAAACAGAGATGGTGATAGAGAGGCAAAAGTTACAGATTGCAGCTTTAATTGACATAAAAATAATGACACATTTCCACTCTTAAAGGATCTAAAAATAGGCTTTTATATAAATAATAATCTGCTTTTTTACGCCTTCTGTGTGATTACATTAAAGGGTTTCTGACTGAAATATCTGAGGATTATTAATTAAAGAATTCACCATGTTTCTCTCACTGCCAGTCACTTTGCACCTTTAGTTTTCAAACCTTAGCACAGCAGACATCTGGGAGGGTCATGATCAGTTTATTTTCCAGGGTGTCTATGCCCTGTGTGTGTAAAACTGGCAGCACAGTCGGGCGGCTCTTAATTGGAGAGATTTGGGCTAAAATATAGAGGCAGTGGTGTCAGCTACATACAGAAACACAGAGATGGGTGCTGACATTAGGCAGGGGGCATCATCCTGATATCTCCCTCTCATCCCCCATCAAATTCATTCATCACATTTTGGGCACTATTGTTATTGCACACAAATATCACAGTTATTACTCTGCTTGCTACACATTTTTGTTTTGCTGCTGTACATGTGTACACATGTATTTATTGAGTGGTCCACCTATTGAACACTTTAGGGGAAATGAAATTAACTAGGTTTATACAAATTAATACCATTTCGTACACATACAAAAAAGTGCTACTGTGTTTGTACCATGGCAACACAAAAAACTAGCTAAACTAACTGAGTATAAAATAAGTGCCTTAATATGTTTATATAATGGCACCAAAAGTAATAATAATTACAAAACCAAATAAGTACAGGATAATCAGTGCTGTTGCCAAAAGCACATTGCTAATATTCTGTACAACAGCACGTAAGCAAGTGTAACATTTGTACATTTTTGTGGAGTATGTACATTGTGTTGGAATACACTCCAGTTTTCTGTTGTTCTGCTTCCTGCTTGCTTTACACTCACTTGTAAGAGATATCTGCACAAACACACAAACACTGTGACTTTCAAAAAACATGTTCCTTGTCTTTTCTCCGTCAGCACTGCTGGAATGCCACTTGACTAATCAAATTAGAACTTACCACAACTAACTTGTTGTTTAATGTTTAATGTTCAATAAATAATTGCATTATTAATAATATTACAATTACTATTATTACTATTACTAAAATATTACTTAGTCATTTTATACTTAATAAACATAATATTAATATTAACATTACGGTAACAACTTTAAATGTGGTTTATCCCATAATTAGACAAAATTAGTTACTAGCAGCAGTTAATATCCCATGTGTTGTGGTCATGTGGTTGTGAACATTTTTAATACATTTGATACTAAATTTTGATTTTAAGGCCTGATTGTAGAGACACAAGTGTAAAACAAATATTGTCTTTGTTTATAATCGCATCAGATACATAGCATTGCTTTACACAGTTAGATATTTCATTGGAATATCCCATATTTGATTTTAAATGAAATGCAGTCAAAGACCACCCCTTCTGTCTTCTTTATTACTTTACTAAATTACTTTTATTAAGCATTTAATAAGCATTTTTAAGCAGCTTGCCCTTGATGCTTTTTTCCATTGTTACATTAACGTTACACATGTGGATTAACTGTAAACTGTGTTTGAGGTTCCCTAGTAGCTGATGTTTGCACAGATTCCTTTTAAGCACAGACTCTTTCTCACTCTTTTTTTGTGGATAAATGAAGATGAATTATTACTCTCGATCTTTCTGTTACTGTTTTTGTTCTCTCTTTGTCCTTTGAAAATGTCCTTTGCATTTTCATTTACATTTCTTTTTTTTATCTGAAGTCTTTCACTGTTGTTTCTTTCTCACACTATGCTTCCTAAACACTATATCTGCTCCTTGATTTCACACATTGTTTTCTCTGTTTCTCAGATTTTGTAGGTCAAGACTTGGCAGGTCAGATCAGGGTTAGCAGGACACAGAGTGGTTTTGGTTTTACAGTGGTGTCACATCGCAGAAAGAAAAGTCAAACAAACATACTTTTCTGACTCAAGTTTGGTCTTTGATCTCAATTGGTTTTGCTTCAGGAGTCATATTTTAAACATAGGACATTTGGTGGTGACCTGACACAATACTAAACCCATAATCTGCATTTCATATAGTGTGTATTTTCCTTTTCTTTTACTTGATATAGTTTTATTCATGGTTGTAGAGAATGATAACATGTCCGACAACTTGTCAGATGAATATGTGCCAAACTAATGTAGGGTTTGATTGGACGCACAGCCTTTGATGTCAACAACAACCAAAAGAACCATAGATTACAGAATTAACAAGATGCTGAAGTTCAACTACTTTGAACTACTTTGGGGAAAGTGTACAACTTAATATTTCCACTCTAGCAACTCTACTCAAGTCCCACCTTCTAGTATAAAGAGCTTATTGCCAATCCTTAAACAGTAACATTCTCTGAGGGAGGGGTGCTGTGAGGTACTTGATAACCAGGGTGCACCTGAATGCCCATTCCTCATAGCGTCAAAACTGTCACACCTCGTGTGTTCCTTGTCTCGAGACGTTTTCCTGAACTGTGTAAACATGATCAAATGCAGGTGTTACAGGGAAAAGACAATCAGGCATATGTCCATATTTATATTTGAACTGAACACCCTCAGAAACCAACCAATGATCTCCATTCCAACATTTCACCAGTCTGTAAAAAACAATATTTATGCCTTTCATTATTTTGCTGAAAATCTATTTTATTTTACTGCATCTTCTCTAAAATTGTATGAGTTCAATTTAATTTATTTATATAGCACTGTTTACAATGTTGTGTTTCTTCATAGGAGCTTTACATATAATGAAAAATAAAACACAAAAAGCAAAAAACTTATGAAACGTACAACAGAATACATGGTATTATTGCAAATGTATATTGCTCATTATAAAAAGTATATCAATAAAACTAATTAGGGATACATAGAACTTGGATTGTACTTGGATTATGACTATGAAGTTGACTGAACTGCATAACTACAACACATTTGTACCATTTAAATAAATGGACGTGCATCAGAAATACCTGTCATTGTGTGTAAAGGGTTATATCTCTCTTAGTGGTCTATGAGAGGATAATATATTCAGACTGTGTAATAAAACAGTATGTACTTCTGAGGCTATGCGACATCTTGACAATCAACATGATTGATGACATTAATCATATTAAGCAAGATATATAGTGATATATAGAGAATATCTAAACATTGCATAACGGAAGAGAAAGGAAAACAAAGAAATAGTGAAATAGTAGAATCTTTAGGATTGTAGTTGGATTATTATACTCGAAGCAATATTAACAATTTGCAAAACCCTAAGCCAAGTTAAATGTCAGCAGTCTCCCAGTAAGCAAGCCAACAGGGGGACAGTGGCAAGGAACTAAAACAATGGTGTATAAATGGAGGAAAAACCTTGGGTGAAACCAGGCTCAACCAGCAGAAGAAATATAAAGATGGGTGTTGTCAGCATAGCAATGAAAACTAACTCCATGTCTCTTAATAATTGCTTCCAGAGGAAGCATATACAGGGTGAAAAGCAGAGGCTTAAGCACTGAGCCCTGTGGCACTCCATACAAAACTTATGATTGATATCACAACTTTTCACTTACAGAAACAAACTGTAATCTGTCAGATAAACATGATTTAAACCATGGGAATACAGTTCCATTTATGCCAACATCATTTTCAAGCCTATTTAAGAGAATGTTGTGGTCAGTAGTGTTAACAGCTGTGCTAAGTTTGAGTAGCACTAGAAGAGAGATGCAACCATGATCAGCCGACAAGAGGGAGGATGAAAGAGGATCTCTTTCAGCAACCTGATAAGTACAGGATCAAGCATACATGTTGCTGGTTTAGATGATTTAATTATTTTTGACGGTTCATCCTTATCTATAGTAGAGAATGACTGTACCTGTTTCTTGGACAAATTATGATGCACCATCTGATGTGATTGTGTTGCAGGCATTTGCATGTTTATAATTTTTTTCTCTCACAGTGTCTGTTATGTTTCATTGTTCACATCTTTTTTCTTTTCTTTTGTGCATGTAGTTATATGGATGTTTTGGCATTATTATATAAAAATCATGCCAATAAATTTCTTGGAAATTTTCTAATTGGAAAATTGAAATTGAATTGATTGATTGAAGTTCACATTGACACATCTTTTAAAATACATCTGCCATTTCTGTACAAACAATTTGTCTTTATGAGCCATCAGACAAAAGGCAGTTGATTGTATCAGAGTTGCATCATATTTCAGGGACCTCATAATTTATCAAATTAAGTACTTTATTGGGGGTGCCCTTTCGAAAGTATGAATTGGACAAAATATGGATATGCCCTAAAGAGATATTATTCATGTAATGGTTCTTTTTTCAAAAACAGAAGAGACTGTTTTAAAAACACATTTTAAATTAATTCTGCAGAAGTTTAGTACATTGGTATATAGGATCTCAAATCTAATAAACGTAAAGCCACAAAATTCCAACTCATTTTTTTTTTCCATTTTTTAATATTTACTTTTAACAAATTTACTATTAACAAAGAGCTTAGCTGCTCTTTAAATGAAGACAGTTTGGCTTGCCAGCCTCACATACTGCCTCTCTTTTTCCATGTGTGCTGTGGACAGACAGGCTTCAGGCTTTGTGCTGCTCATTATAATTGGTTTTCTGCTTGAACTTTCAAAATCAGACGTGTCAAAGCGTAAGGATATTTTCTGTTGTGGTTTGGTCCAAAGCATTTGGACATGCTTCATCATAAAAACGTGCAGATATCTGTGATGGTGGCTGCTCCCTGGCAGGAAGAACAATAAAGAAAAAACATCATTATTTTTGTAAAATACAACAGTACACTTTCATATATTTAAGATTTTTAAATTGGTTTTTTAATCTTTTTTAATTTTTTTAATACATTTTTGTAATCATTATTTTTTATTCAGTAGTTCGTTATTAGAGAAATGAGGGAAAATGATGAAGACAGCGTCAATGCATCCAAACACAGTAAAAGTTTGCATCAGTTATTAAGATTAAAAATAACTATGAATAAGAACACATTACTAGCATGTCTGAGAAAGAAACACGGTTGTAGACATAGTGTTGCAGGTATAGTCTGAGTACATGCTGGAGTACATGGTGGTTAGTTTCCCAGCACAGTGACATTTTATATAATTTAGATGCCTGATGGCAGACATACACTCTCATTGAAAAACATTTAGTTATTACAATATGTCTATAATTTGTGTGTCTGTGTTGTCTTTACATAGTGCCTGCATTTGTGTGTTCATAAATGTCAAGCATTTAAAAGCTCAGATATTTTATATAATTACTCTGAATAATCATGAGAATTTAATACATTTGTTATACCTATTTTTTAATCAAGCCTCAGACATTATTTGTGTTGTACCATGTGTTGAACAAACACATTACACTTATCCAATACTTCAATAAATGTTTTTTTTTTTTACTGTATAAGCAGCGTGGGATCTGGCAAACCTTTAAAAACCTGTTCAATATGCAAACACATTACCACAAGAAAAAGAGTTTGTATACAGTAATACAGCTCTGTGTTAAAAGGGATTGGATAAATTCTGTAAGATTATCTTATTAAAATTATCAGTGTACAATGTGCATTGGACTGTGAATGTGGATTGGAATATTGATGTATTCATTCATTTATTTTAACTCCTATTATACAGTGATAAAAATGCATTAACCTTACCTTTTGTATATGAAGAGATGATCTGAGGATGAAAGTTTGTGAAACCCCCTAACTTTTTGGTTTCAATAATACTTATAATAATATAATAATATAATATAATAATATAATAACTGATCATAGGACCTCCTCTGATGATACAGAACCACAACAAATGCACCACATTAACTTTGTGTAAAACATTGTGAAGCAAATGACTAGTTTAACGGGTGTGTTTCATTAACACAGTCTTTGTGCCACAAAGACACCAGATTATCAACCCAGATTTAAATTTACAGAATGTTTACTGAGTTTAACCATAAAAGGGGCAGATAACCAATGCAATAAAATGCATCTGTTTCATAAATAACAGCTACTCTGGCAACTTACAAATTTGTTTGTTTTGATAATGTTCCTATTGGTTCTCATATCTACAGAAAATGTCACTCAGATTTGCTAGCAAAAATATAGGGTTTTGCAGGACTGCATCCTTTTGCATGTAGATTTGTATTAGTCACCCAAGCCATGCTGCATTCATAATGACACATGAAATAATAATCTCACAAAATTCATTAGGAATCAATGCAAAACAGCAGGTTGGCCCACAACTCTTATTAGAGTTAAATATTTATGAGTGGCATGACTGTTCCCACAACTGCAGTCAGTCACATTAAGGAGGATCTTTCAATAATTAGTGTATCTTACTGGCCTTATGTGTTTGATCATGTCTGTTAGGACACAGATGGACAGGGCTTTGATTTTCACATGCAGTAACATCAGTCAGAGCTTGACATCTGGTCATTCATGTACATGACTGAAGGATTGATTGTCTGTTTACTAATATGAGTGATTGAACAATGTCTGGTGTTTGTGTGTGTGTGTTTGGTTTTAGTCTTTCTCACAAAGAGACAGATCTAATATGTGTCCAATGGATAATTGTCATTTGCAGTGAAGGGAAACTGTTGAATATGTGTGATCATGCTTAAAAAGACACTCTAATAAATCAAACAGACATATTTATATTAATGAATTAGTAAAATATCTTCTGTTTGACAAGCTTATATATGTAAAACGTGTGTGTGTGTATGTGCTGGGATCTCTAGCTGTAGAATATGGAGTATGTGAAGCTAACTCTGACCCACTTTACTGATACACACTCTAACAATATGATAAACTGTTGTTGTCTGACTGCAGTAACCAGGACATACACAATGCACCTTCATCACAGTCATCATCCTTCTTTAGACACAGTAACACTTCGAAAGCAGAACAAAACTTACAGGGTCCAAGATGCCAAATATAATTTAAATCCAAACTTGGGCGACCTGCCCAACATACATTCACGAAATATTTGTAAAAAACAGTTGTTTAAAAATCTACTTTATATTGTTGACTTTTGCATTATTGAATGCCAGTGCCATTGTGTGTGTGTGTGTGTGTGTGTGTGTGTGTGTTCACGACTTGCAGTGTGTTCACTCCTCATCAGTGATGGGTTAAATGCAGAGATCACATTTTGGGTATGGCTTACCATATCTGACATATTTGTCACTTTCATATAAAGCCCTTATGAATTTCCCCATGTGACAACTAGCCCCATTCTTCCCTATATGTAACTTGACAGACACACGTGTCTCCATCCCTTCATTTAAAACAGTAAAAGATGAGTGTTAAAACAGCAATCTTTCTTTTAAAAAACAAAGGTAGAAAATCAGAGTGCAGAGATTGTGTCGCTTCCAAGACTCAGTTTTATGGTAGGTAATGTTTGTATCAAATGTATATATTTGTGTTGAAAATACGGCATTCCACACTGAATACCACTTTTCTATGTCATAAATGTCCCACAATAAATCTTCATTAAATTGTAGATATTTTTTGGTTAGGTAATATCTATAGATATACATTCGCAAAGGGTGCATTGGGCAGACTGTATTAAAGGCAAGTAAGCATTGGTGATCTACCAACACATGACATTGGCTTTAATAATGCACAGATTTGCAATGTTTATGAGACCACAGGTCACACAGGATGCCCATGTGTTGCCAGGAATATGTTTGCCATTTTGAAGCCATTCGAAGTAAATTATTTTTTACAGTTTGCAAAGCAAGCATGAAATAAATAAATATACTAAAGCTGACAGTAGAATAGACTAAGTAAAATGAGAAAAATGGAACTAAGTAGAATGAGAAGGCACTCACTACATCCAGCTGGGGCTTAAGGTCATTTTCATAAACAACTACTGCTTGAGGTCAGGGCTGCTGCTACCTCTGTCCAACCTTGTTATTCTGAGGCCTTTACAAGTTACTGAAATTGTCTATGAAGTAGGTAGAATACATCCTGGGCTGTTTAATAACTGTGTTTTAGGGTGTCTGTCCCATCAGCCCCACAGCTCCCCCCCAAGCACAAAGACTGGACAGATCAGTGGAGTGGGCCACTGCATTATAATTTAGTTCCTCTTAAGTTTCCTGCTCTAGCACTTTAGACAAAGTGCCTTCGGCCTCTGAGCTCTTATAAGAAGTGCTATTTCCATCTCTTCGTCTGCTTCTGCATTTATCTGTGGTGCTAAGCAGAAAGCAAAGAGCAAGAAGGGAGCATGCACGAGATCGTCTTTTTCCCCACTGTCAGTTCACTATATCACTATACACAGTTCCCGTGCTTTTCTTTGTGCAAAGATTAGGAAACTAAATGATTATTTCAGTCAATTCGAGTTTGTGACACTACCGAGCATCTTTCTAACTGATCTGCTAAATGTCAGCAAACTGCTTTTGAGTGTAATCTTAATTTATCTAGGAATTAGTCTTTTTGCTCTGAATATCTAATTATTCAGACAATTTTTTGCCTTGTGAGAACTTTGGGAAAAGATCAGCCATGCCATAGATGACGAAAGAAAAAGAATGACAAAGAGTGAGCGAGAGAGGGAGATGTTGCGTGATTGTGAGCGCTCTCAGACGCTGCTCCAAAGGTGCCTTCATTTTCTCTTTAACCTACACGGACCTGAACGACGAATGACAGAATTCTATATAAAACTCTACAATACAGCACAATAAAAGTATGCATGAATACCATACCTTCTGTATAAGAAATCATGTGACAGAAAAATGATTTTTTAGTTTATTCCACCCTGAGTGTGTTAATCTGTGCCCCACTATATTTATTTCATAATTAGGTGGATAGATTTTTACACCACTTCCTCACTTTCTCTAGGCACATGGAAATGCATTCCTTATTCTTTATCTATCAGTGGCTTTAAATACAAAGGGTATAAGAATATAATATTTAGTATTAAAAATGTATTTGGATAATATCCCACTGTCCCCTAATGTCCCCACCCAGGACATGAGTGCCTACACCGGCATTTCCGTGCGGTTCATTTCACTTTAAACAGTCAAGCAGTGATGACAAACACTGTCTGCTTACTCATCTGCCAGATTAGATGAGTAAGGTTTAAAAAATAAAAGACCCACCCTATGATACAGATGTTTATAGCCATTTAAACCTCAGAACTGCTTAGATATTTAGTTATTTATGGCAAGCAGGATCAGTAACGTTTGTAATACCCATGTATCAGGTTAATTACCAGACTATACTTAAAATGTTCATTGTATTAAACAGTAGGCTACATATGAATACATTGTGCATGCGAAAAGTCTTCAGTATGCTTTAAAGCGTTTTAGGTTTATCTCCAAAAGATAACTAGTAATATTAAACTTTCTAAACTGTGATTGTTTGGCATTGTGTCCTTTGCAACGGATATTGTTGCAGATATTGGATATTGAAATAATTAGCCCCGCAGTAAATAGATTCTCACCTTAAAATTATGCGTTTTCCCCTTTTTTGCTACACACACACCTTGGTATTCACCTAATCAGTTTTGCGTTCGAGACTGAAAATATTACAGACTAAACATTAAAACGAATTTTGATCTGGTGTGAGATCTGGTGTCGCCAGCATTTTAATCTCGCAGCAGTTCAAAATTCGTAGTATGCCACATAACAGAACCTTAACACAAGTTCGACATAAATTTCAAATGCACTATCAAATTAACTTTGATAGTTTATTTTACTGTTCTCATGTGACTTAATTCGAAACAATAACGTTGCTCACGGGGCATTCTTACATAACTGAGAAATAGTTAAAAGCATATATATATATATATATTTATATATATATGCATATTCTTTAACATTTTTTCCAGACACATTTAAACGACTATTATTTTTAATTTCGTCATGATCAACTTAAGTTTCTTTTAAAATTTAACAAGGAAGGAAAGCAAAGAATCAAAGCTTAACTATACATGCCACAGTAAAGGTATTTAACTTTAAAAGTCTTGTACTATTGGGAAAACTAGATTGGCATTATTATTATATAAGGCTGTCATTTTCACTTCTATTATTATTGTAAATTATCAAGATAAGATATCTGTACATTAAGTATTTTAAATGTTTTTATTTTTATATTATTATTGTTTATATTATTATTATATTAATGTTTTAATTACCTAATTTTACGGATTTTTTACGGTAACATTTAGTAGTTTATCATTAGTTTAACATCAGTAGTTTTTCATATTAGTTTACTTTGCGATAACGAAACAAATAGGAGAAACTCAAATATATTGGTATATTGAAAGAATTAAATGACATTTTCTATTTTCTGTGGGGTGAACTTGCAAAACTCTTAATGTGTTTTAAATGGAACGTTGCGTAAATAGATTTTTAGCTATATAACGAGCATAAAATATTCCGACAGTTTTGGGATTAGGTTTAGGGGATTGGGTATATATAGACTGAATTAAACAAAATGTTTTAAACTAAATGACTGATAACGTTGATTTTGAAATTTGCCTCCGATCACGTGGGAATCAAAAAGAACAAAATAATTAAAAAAAACCTGCAATCAAAATCTGCATTATTCCCGCCTCGTTCTTTTTTAATTACGTAGAGTCTACTTTCACAGACATTAACTGACTCTATGTTATTGTAATATTATTGAGGATCTTTAAAATTGTCCCTATTTTATTTAAATGCATTCTCTCTAATTGCAACTTGATTAAGAGAGACAGCTCCTGATGATTTAAAATGGTTTAAAAGTTTTATTTGTAAACATTAAATATTCCGTTCTCTGGATTCGGATTCGAAATCGAACATGTTGCAATTCATTCTGTTAACCACAGAAAAGGCAGTGATGATCTTCAGACACCTACAGGAATAGAATATGGCGGTAAATTAAACCATACATTAAAGACATGGACAAAAACTATGGTGATGCGTCCGAAATTTCAACTGCACCATGCTTTAACGGCGAAGACCAAAAAAATATAAATGTTTATATTAAACAGCAACAGTACATACAACGCATACAAACAATGTCTGGCAATTTTACAAACACTATGGGTCCCTTTTTACCTGTACATGATACTGGTATTTTTATGCCATATGTGCCAGTTGCCCCATACTACGAATCTTTATAAAATCTAACAGACTACATAGTGTCCGAAATATACTGTGTAATAGAGACAATAGTCATCTACAACATGCGTCTCCTTTTCCACCTGACAATGATACACAGGCACAATTTATAAAAGACAAAAAGTCTGTACACGCTTTATACATCATATAAATTACATAAATCTATTGTATATGTATATAGAAATGGCATATAATAAATACACTCTGAGAGTTGTCCATGTACACAGACGTCTGCAAATAACAATAGTGGCGATTTTTATTGTCTAGAACCAGGCAAACTATTAGTTATTTGTCTTAAGTTAAAATTAATTCACTTATTGATTAGTTTTCTTTAACTTTATCTTATTTGTCTTTCTGGGATCCCAGGGCGCAATAAATGTAGACGTAATAAGGGAAGAAAACACTTGCAAAATTGATGCAAAGTTTCTTTTTTCTCTGTTTTCCAATTTTGAAATCCTTGTTTAATGTATAGTTTCTTGGGTTTTTTTTCCATCAATTTGCGATGGTTGGTTTGAAAAAAGAAAATAAACTGTTTAAGTGAGAGTTTATGGATGTTCTTTGAGGGTGTCTGAATTTTTTCTGGGTTTAAAATGGCAGAGTGTCAAGAAAAAGTTTGTCGATTATTGCTGGCGGTGGAACCAGATCTTCTAGCTTTAAATAGAAAATGCGCTGCAGACCCTGTGTGCACAGAGTGCGAAGTTCAGGAAGTTTTCCCAACAGTTTGGACAGATAGTTTGGGCGATTCAAGCCGCCCCCATTAAAGGTGAGCTGATCTTTCAGACAGTTTACTATCTTGTTTTGAAGCTCCTCCACTCTCTTGGGTTCTGTAAGCCCGTGTCTTTCTGCAAAATAATAATAATAATAAACCGCTTAATTGTATGGGATAAAATTAAAAATTATAATAAATAAATACAAATTCTGATCTCACCTGTTACCACAGCCAGGGCAGCGATGCACGCGAAAGCAGATATGTCTAAATGCATGCTCTGAAGACTAGACGAGAACTCCACTATAGAGTCAATCCACTCTCCAAATCCACGGACACATTGCAGTCTGTGCAACACCACCCCGTTGCAGAAGATGAGTTTGCCCTCCATCGGGTTGGACCTGAAAATTATGACAAAGCGCAGATAAATTACCGTGCAAGTTAAACTGGAACCTAATTATTGTAGAGCCAATAAAAAAACTGAAGCAGCAAAGCCTTCTCTCCAGAGGCCATTGTACCTGTAAGCCAGCCGCAAAACAAAGAGTTCTAGGAAGGCGGACTCGAACAGCAGATCCTGGTCGGGTTTGGGCAGATCGATGAACCCGGGGATCTTCTCTGCCCATCCTCGGATGATCTCCATAGATCCGGTTAGGAGGTCGTAGAACTGCTGGATGTGCTGCGTGTCGTCTCCGCTCAGCTGGTAGTCTGGATTGGCTTGGAACTGGAATTTAATTTAAACACGACCCAATGAGCTCCCTTAAAATATATAATCCGTGAAATTGCCATGCCCATTTCTAGAAGGGGGAGAGCTTTCTTCCCCTTCTTTAATTTAACTTGTTTCTGTGTTTCAGGGTTTTCTCTTTCAAAAGCAATTTAGATAATGAAATGTGTCACCCTTAAAGTGCTGAAAGTTTATAATGAAACACTGTATGATATTAAATTCCTAATATTGGTTATGTCATATTCAAACTTAAAATCAGGAGTTTTTGTCGTAAAGAGCAAAATGATGATTGAAATTAAAGATGAATGCCGTGTAACTCACTCTAGTGTAGTCGAGGTTGCTCATGGAAGGGTTGGAGTCCATATGAGCCCTGACCAGAGCGCTTATCAGACTGACCGGTGGAGAGGGTGGAGAAGACTCCTGCGGACTTTTAGGTTTTGAGGGTAAACGGCCTCTCCGACCTTTTAAACTGGCGGTCCGGACCACTGTCAAAATACAAAAAATACAGGAATAACTATAACCATATTAATTTGCAGCTGTGAGCTTTGGTTTTCAAGTGCGCTTTATAAATATATATCGTCTGTGAACATCTTAAAATAGACCTTCGATTGCTCATTGGGTTTTAAAAGTATGAAGAAATATCAGTTTATACCTTCTTTCACCATCCCGACCATCAGGCACTTCTGAAATCGGCAGTATTGACATCTGTTTCTCCGACGTTTATCTACAGGACAGTTTTTATTGGCTAAACAAACATATTTGGCGTTCTTCTGTACTGTCCGCTGGATCAAGACAACATAAATTGTTTAGTTTACATAAAAGTCTGGCAAGTATTTAATACTTTATAAAGCACGCATAAGGATTTCCTGAAAACTGATAGTCTGGTCAGACACGCGAGTAACAAGTGACGAAACAAAATGTAGTACTCTTAAATACAGACTCTTACAAATAATGTCTTAACGTGTCCCTTCATAATTTTGTCAAACAGACAAACTATTATTACGATGATTAATAATGATTAATAATAAAATAACAGACTGATAAATTATTATTATTATTCATACACGAAGAAATACCTTGAAGAAGCCTTTACAACCTTCGCAGGTTCGAACTCCATAGTGCTGACACGCTGCGTTGTCCCCACACACCGCGCATAAACCCTCGGTGGATGGTGATCCTCTAGACGGGGGTGAAGGCACCTGACTGTCCATCAGCTGATGCCCGTGAGTGAGTTGTAGGGAGTGAGTAAAAGCGATGCCCGCTTGTTTCCTGATAGCACTTGGCACTGCAAAACTCTGACTGTCCAGGGCTCGGTGCGCTCCAGGACTGTCGTGGCTCATGGACACATGGAGAGGCCCGTCAAAGCGCATCTGACAGCTGGATACAGGAGTACCGGGAGGTGACTGTTTGAAGGAAAAGAAAGACAACCTGGACACTGGATTTTTTCGCTGGTCTAGCATGTGCGAGGTCATATAGTTCTGATGGAAAGTGTGCAGCGAGCTCGGATCTTCCCACAAGTGATTGGGCTGAACCTGAAAGCTCGGGGTTCCTGGAGCGTGAGGCGAGGACGGTTTGAAATACACGGGCCCAGAGTGGGCCATCATGTCCTCTGACTGTGGGCCCAAATGGCTCTGCTGAGGGTAGGTATGCATCTGGACCTCCTCCACCTTGATAGAGGACTGTTCTCCAGAATGGGGAACCTGGTACAGACAGGGCGGCTTCACGTCGTAACTGGTGTTGTAGCTGTCCATGAAGGTGCTAAAGCTGGGCAGGGAGGTTGTGGCGGCGGTGATCTCGGTGTTGGTCAAGTCCATGCTGAACTTTACAAACTCTGGCGTAAGGAAATCGCAACTGTACTCTCCGCTGGTGTGGTAACTGTAGCTCTGAGAGGCAGGACTGGCGCCCTGCGGGGATGAGCCATACTGAGCCTGGACGCAGGGCATGGCTGCAAACAACACACCAATCAACAAAACAAGGAACATAGCCTAAAAAGGGAATAATAGATTTACAGACATTTTGCCCACTTAATCACATTTTAGCTTTGCATACAACTTTTAATACGTTGAAACATCTAGCAATTTAGGGTTGGTTGTTCAAGTACCTTCAGTCGTGGGGCTGTTCCTCTGCAGATGCCAGTAAAGATGATAATATCAAATGAAATTTAATACCGGGGGCTCGAGACAAGTCAGCTCTGGATTGCCCCTCTGATAAAACACATAACTTTCATTTGATCGCATCACATTATATCAGCTCCTTTACAAAATGTTTGACCATTCTAACTTTTATACTTGAAGCTTACATTTCTGAAAGCTTCTTTGCAACAGCAAAAGTGCAACATGCGCATAGTATTCTGTGGAAGTTTGGGTTTTTGGGCGCTCGCATTTTATCGTTCTTTTAATGTACTTTTAATACATGTATATTAAAGAACAATCTCACACAAACATAAGTGTACACTGTTTTAAGTCTCAACCAAGGACAAAATAGAAATGATTTTTTAATTCGCTGCTTTTAAACATCTATCATTTCTAATAAAAAAACGGTAGAAACACACCACCAGAAATCACATATACACGGCTTATTTAAAACATCATGTTCACAAAAACAATAAAATAAAGAAATAAAGACAATGACATACCTCAGTTGACCATCAGTAAAACTCTATTGTATCCATACACGTGTGATGTACATACAATATGTGGGTAAATGTCCAGTACAGCGTGCTGTCCGCGGAGCTCGGAGCTCAACACTGGCATAACGAGCTCTGTGCCAATGTGTCTTTGTTTATGTGAGACCCACGTGTCAGAGTTCAGTACGTCATCTGCGTCATCAATGAGAATCACCAATCAGCTACAACATTCTTCTGCCGACTGACAGCCAATGCACGACTATGACTATCTGTTGTAATATATAATCTTCGTTATCACATAGTAATTTACCTCTGTTTTGTTATTTATATTGATATTCATCTTAAGAGATAAAAATTAATAAAATACATGCAGCTGATTGTACATTTTCTTACATCAAACACTAATGCAATAAATACACAAAAAAAAAAATTTACTATTTACATGTAAACTGTTAAAATGAGTGGTAAGTTTAGAGGGTTTGCCTTTTTAGTTGAAGATAAGACCAAAGAAATAAATCAAGCATGAAGATATGAGTTATTACTAAAAGCAGTAAAAATTAGGTAATGCAACCACATGGTAATAACTATCACAAGTCTAAGTAAACCATCTTAGTCCTGTTGTTGACCAAACTCAACACATCAAGCAAAGGCAATGTGTTTCTTTCCAAATCGTACACCCTCCCTTTTAATAGATACAGGTTTTCTTTAATGTGGGTGAATATTGCGACTTTCTAAAATCTTTCACCTATTTGTATGAGACTAAATTCATTTTGCCAGCAAACTGGGAGGGGTCATTAACAGAGGAGGGGTTCTTACAGTGGTACCAACTTAACAAAGAAAGAGAGAAACGCAACAAGAACTGGAAAAAAAATTAAGTGTGAAGCAGAAGACAACAGCTTTGACGTAGCTCATACAGAGGTCTAAAAATAGAGCTTATTTCTCCATTTTCCTGATATTTCAGTCTTATTCCACCACGTGAATGCTCAACACATTCTGTAGTTTCCACTATAGTGCGTAGTTATCCATTTCAAGACCGCAATGCTAAAACATTCACATCCCTTCTGTCCCTTACAGCAACAAACATCAGTTTGTCATCAGTTTTCACTTATATATGACAGCACATACAATATGAAGGTCACTGTAGTTTTCTCAATACTACACATGGATGCTCTTTGGGCAATGATTTTGTAATGTTAATAGATAAACAATGGTGTTCTTCAAATGGGGGTGCATTTTCCTCTAGAGGACACTGTTGTTCAACACCCACTGCATAATAAATCATTATTATATACAAATTATATTTCATATGTTGTTATACTACAAAACAAATACAATGCTGACCAATGCATTTCAACTCAGTGCTGATCAGATTAGATGTGAATGAGCCATAGATACATTGATTCAACCGCTCAAAGCTGATATGTGGTGACAAAACTCCCTGCAGTCTATGAAATTTTAAACATTATGCAATATTAAATTATGAAATTGAAAAAATATGTCTAATACTGTCAGTCATATTCCGCATAACAAGTGACAGCCAAAATGATGAACACAACCTTGTGTTCAACACTTGATAGGGTTTATTTAGCTATCAATGTATAATATCCACAAAATGGTCTACTTTCATTTACCATTTTAATGAACGAAAATTACATTCAGTTAAGCAATAATTGCCCATTGGCTCATTTAATTTCTATCTGCTTTGTGGCAAATTTTGTTACATATAGAAACAACCATATCTGCTATCATTATTGTTCCTGTACAACCACAAAATCTGACACAAATATATGGTTTATAGTCTGACAGGAGCTGTCCATTCAGAACTCTTACCTAAATGTTGACAGGTGCATTACCATGGACAGCTCCATATCTGTTTGAGTTGATTGTGCTGGGTTGTACATAGTTTTGAAAAGTCTTGTATGCCTGTCAATTGTTGTTCATGTGATTGTGATTTTACAATAACATGGTTATTTAGGTAGAATGGCCTTACATTGCATTAAATATCCTTCAGGGTAAGTCAGGATAACCTCACTTTTCAACCTGAAGAGAATTGCACTAGCAATGCCAAGGTCATGGGCTTAATTCCTCAGGATTGTACACTCTCATGAAGTGTATAGCTTGAATGCACTGTAAGTCGTTTTAAATAAAAGCATCTGCCAAATGCATAAATGTAATCACTTGCTATCTTGACAAAGAAAATGAATTTAGTCTCAAATAGTATTATTATATGCATGCATCTAGTTGTACTTACTAGGCTGCATTTGGAGGTATTACTGTCAGTGGTGGAAATGGCCAAGATTCACTGGGGAACCATAGTCTTTATATAGGGTACATATATTATGTTTTAAAACTATAGCTGCAGACATTCCCATTTTATTCATATATGAAATTTGCATAGCGTTTGGAAGCTGTTACATGAAAAACGATGATGTAAATTGTTGAATGGATAGAAACTTGAACTGCCACTCCCTCCCCCGCATCCCCCCACACACACACACACAGCGTTCCTAGCCCTGAAAACCATATAAAGCCTGAAAAAGAGTATCATGTATGGAATCAGAATTTCTGTATAAAACTAGGTTGTTATCACACAATCTAGTCACAATCTAGGTCTGAATATCGACACATTTTCTATTAGAGCAATGTTCATGAAAAATTACTTGAATCATCTGTAGTTGAAATAATGGCCAAATTGATAGTTCTTTGCCAAATTAATTGAGCTGTACAAACAAAACATTCTTTTGTAGACCCAAAATTGTGAAAACGTTTTTCACCCTTCATTTTAAAAGAGTACTTTTGCTTTATTGAACACTATATATGGCTTTATTGAAAAAAATCCAAAATTCACATCCAAACATCCAAATGTATTTCATGTATGTCATCCAAACATTCATGTCACATTCCACTAAAATCATACAGGTTTTGACAGAATTTTAAGTTTTGGGTGAAGTCTTCCTTTAAAGGTGGAGATATGGAAGGAAATCCCTATTTCTCTTTAGTATTAACTTTAAAACACATTTGAATTACACTTTCATTCAAATGTCCTAAAATTACACTGTATGTTTACAGGCTAATATTAGCTATAAAGGTTGTCCAGCCTAGACATTACTTACAGTGGCTATTTAGATAAGGATTCTACATGTCTGGCTATATCAATATAAGATAAACTGCACTAATATGGTGTCAGTGGCCAAAAGATTACTTTGAAATCTTTCACACTTGATATGATGCAGCTTGATTTAGAGATGATAAAATTTATCCCCTTTTCAAGCAGGTTCAAAAAGGTCAGATGTTGCTGATTGCATGATCTAATTTCCCTGTAGATTCTTCAAAAAAAAATCATTCCCCATCCATATTTCCTGCAGTCTTAAAGCACCCCTTTTGCTCCAGGCTCTGGTCTATGTCTTTGTTCCAATTTAAGATTCCTTCTTTTCAGGGCTAAATGTCCACTTAATATGCTTTAATGTAAGTTATCTGGTACAAGGGAGCACTCCATCACTTTAATACACTTTTATATAACACACATTTAACTATTTAAGCCTAATGAAACAGCTTGTCTTGCAGCTGGATGGCTTCTCCGTGCTGTGATGAAGGTTCCTTCTCTTCTTCTCAGTGAAACTGTAAAACAAGACTGTTAGGAGCATGAAGATCAGGGAGCGTTGAATATTCATGAAACAGTGTCATGACATGCCTTGTAATTGGCAGAAATGTTTGTATTGACTCTGCTGGCATCTTGTGAGTTCTTGCATACTCATGCCATAGGGTAATATACCCTAGTTGCAGATATTTTTCTCTTTCTCCTTGTGTGGAAATGAATTCTCAAGCTGCAGGTGGGCTCTTATGCCACAATCAATTGTTAAATTGTGCTCCAGTGAAAAAAAATCACTGCCAGTCTAAAGAAAGATGAAAGGTGTTTATAGTTAGTCTAATTAATTGCACTTCATTTACTGCATAGTAATTTTAGCTAAGCATATACAAAGTAATCAAGTCAAGGAGTTTTTAATTGTCATTCAACCACATATAGCAGGTGCAGTACATAGTGGAATGAAACAACGTTCCTCCAGGACCATGGTCCATGACATAGACAACAATGGACAACAAGAGTACAATTACAGATTTCCACATAAATGCATGTGTGCAGACTTGTGCAGACAGTACATACATAACAAAGAAATCAAAAAGTGCAGACAGTAGAAACAGAAACAACCTGTACAAAACAACCTGTACAAACACTACAGAACAGACAGTACGCTACAAAAACACTATACTACAGTACCGTAGAGCACAGAGGGCAGCACTGACCAATATACATATTTACAGAGTGTGAGGATACTTAGTTGTAAACATTCGACTGTTAGCAGCAGTATTAGCAGCATTCTCCACATTTGTGAGGAGACGTGCAAAAATGCAAATGTATTGTAATACAGAGATGTGTGCAAAAATAAAGAATGTGTGCAAAAAGTTGAATATAAGTCCAGTGAGTGTGTGTGAACGTGTGTGCATTGTGTTATATTCCCAAGGTGTCAGGCTGTAAGATGTTACACCTCCCTCTCTATATACTGTCTTGCTGATGAGACCCACCACAGTCGTGTCATCAGCAAACTTAATGTGGTTTGACCTGCACAGCCGTAAGTCAGCAGAGTGAACAGCAGTGGACTAAGCATACAGCCCTGATGGGCTCCAATGCTCAAGGTCGTGGTATTGGAGATCCTATTTCTGATCCGGGAAACAAGTCCAGGATCCAGTTGCAGAAGGAGGTGTTAATGCTGTTTCCATTTATTTAATCACCTTTAATCTTTGTCAACTGTTGTAATTCAACTGCTTTGACTTATTTTTCTTCTGCTTTTTTTTGTTGACCAGTTTAACTAGCTAACTAGTTTGGATTACATTGTGTTTAATTTTTAATTTTAAGGTAAAATTGCTGATTGCTTTGATTAAAATATGACATAAAATGTTGACGTTTAATGTCATATTTTAATCAGAGAAGTGAGAACAAAATGTTTTGCTTGGGGAAAAATGTTTAGACTACAAATGATTTTAAAGAGATAAAGACGTTTGTAAAATTTAGCAAGAAAAAAATAACTTTCCTGTGGCAACAAAATGACCTTTTGTATTAATAAATGTAAAGAAACTTTTCTGATCAGTGCCTAGATCTGTTCCAGTTGTTATTATCATGTATGCAGATCTAAAATGTAAAATCATGTTCAATGAGAAATGTCCTGTAAATGCATATGCATATTCATTGTCTCACATGCAAATTTTGAAGAGCACAAAATTGTCACACACACCGATATCACACCATGTTTCAGTAAGTTTTTATGATTAATCATGCTGGACACTCGTTAGGAAAGAAAAAAATTAGCATGTAATTGATCATTTTATCATCATTTTCATTTGATCATATGGTCATTTTATATTTCTTTATGATGTCAGTCTTTTTTCTCTGTCCTTCTGAAAAAACTGCATGATTTTTGTTTTGTTGAATCCATCATATAGAATATGAAGACTTGCATAGTAATGATTTATAGTAAATTTATAAATGCACAATGTCCCCTGAAGTTGTGACTATTCATTTGTGAAATGAATAGCTGGTCTGTGTGTATTTTCACCTGTGAGCAGGTGAGAATGGCTACCATTTTATGAGAAACAATGTATAGTCTTATGCAACATGCAAGAATCTGATGTTCTCATGGCTGCTAGCAGAGTAACTGGGTAAGGATGCATAGAACAATAGTGTCACATGCAGCAGGTAATTATAAATTATTACATTTGCTTAGTACCGAACAACAAGTAGGACATGCAGTTCTACAAAAAAGTTGTCATAGTTATACATTTTCACAAACAACAGTAAAGAAAACTAGATAGGTACATGTTCTGAAGAAAATGTGAGTGGTGCTTGTCGTGGTAAAACTTCGGAATATTTAAACAATGTTAACATGTTTTAGCATGAAATGGCATGACTTAGCATGATACTAGCGTAACTTAGCATGATGTTAGCATGATCCTAGCATGACTAAGCATGATGTTAGAATGATTTAGCATGATAGATGTTAAAATATGGGTTATTTATGATGTTAGGAGGTTGAAAAATGGTTGCTAGGGTGTGGTCAGGAAGTTACCGGGGTAATACCTAAACCCCACTGGCAGATCAAGTCAAATAAGTCCACCCACATGTCTCTACAGTGTTGTAATGCTGAGACATAACTTATTCCTATTATTATATGGTTACTAGGGTACAATTAATGTTTGCTAGGGTGTAGCTAGACAGTTAACAGGATAAAACGAATAGACGGAATATGCGTGTGAATTAAAAGAGCCAACTCTCATGTCTCTATGATGTTCTGGTACTGAGATATAGCTAATTCATGTTTGTTACTAGGGTGCTGTAAATGGAAGTCAGTGGGGTGGTTGCTAGGGTAATGTAACTGGTTGCTAGGGCATGGCTATGAAGTTGAAACCATTTGTTGCTGCTTATTAAGCTGAGCGATATAAGCCCACCCCCAAGTCTTTACGACATTCTGATGCGGAGCTATGACATCACAAAGATCTGCCCAATGTTACATCTATGGGTTTTTTTTCAATGGAAGTCAATAGGGTGGTTGCTAGGGTACTGTAGCTGGTTTCTAGGACGTGGCCCTAGAAATTCTAGGGCGTGGCCCTGTTGCTGCTTACTAAGCCAAGTGATATGAGCCAACACCAAGTCTCTACGACATTCTGATGTGAAAAAAAATTCTGTCACAAAATTCAGCCCAGTGTTAAGTCTATGGAAATTTTCACCCACTTTTTCATACACCCTAAAAACATCATACATCCAGTTGCTTATTAAAGTCATAGCACACCTCTCCTCAATTAGCCAGTCAATTTGACACATCATTCATGGGTCTACAAAAACTAAGCAGGACGAGTTATGTGTAAAGATTTTAACCAGAAAAAAAGGTTTGCAGGGAGAAGTATGCTTTGCTTCGCAAGCACCACTAAAAATGCTCTGTTTATTGTTGAGTCAAGATTTCTTTTCAAGAAATCTAAAAGATGAATATGAGACAAAAGTACAGAATGTCACATTATGTAATTTGGCTGTTTCAAAACATGTTTTTTACTAATTTAGAAGAAAAGTAGAGTTTCATTGCTCTATCTAATGTGAATTGGGACAATTGTGTTTCTAAGTGATCATTTGACTTCTGCTGAATTATTTGTTCAAACATTAAAATCAGAGAATGTGTACTATAAGTTCTGTTCATTGCTTCTACAGTGTGAACCTTGTGTTTAGTGTGGACATACATAAGCCAAAAGCAAGAGCTGATTCTGAGAGCTGACTTTGAAAGAAAAGCAGTGAGAAATGTCCAAAAATGTGACATTCTGAACTTTTGCCTCACACTCATCTTTAAATCGTAAAAGAGGAATTTTCTTACTGGAGAGGAATTCTTTACTGTCCCAATATTTATGAAGGGCACTGCTATATTTCCTAAACAGTTACCTGTGACCATAAAGGCTTGTCAGGTTAATATGTCAGGATTTCTGTTAGGTCTGAAAGGCTGATTTCGAGCGGCACTCTGTTTTGTGAACCACCATTGTGCAGCTATAGATAGATTTGCTTTCAGCTAAGATCACTGCACACATAGGCTCTGCCACTAAGTGGCTTTAGCCTTCTCCTTAGGAGGCCCCAGCATCGGATTTTAATCTTCCAGAAAGTGAAGAGGTTGCTGGGTAAAGCCTAATTGCAGTCTTTGAAATATGTCTGTCTGACTCTCACAAATGAGACTTCCTGTGATCACCTCTTCTGTTACTCCATAAATCAGTTCTAATATCTATGCTCTAGTTCAAGGTTTATGTTTCCAGAATTCTCCATTTTCATTGTCTAATGGTGAAAAATGAGAGCAAGAGATTGAGAAAAGAAGGTTTTGAAATTACGCTCACCCACTCTCCTAATTCAAATGTAGTTATTTTTTTCTTCAGCAAATTTTGGATTTGCAGCTTCTAGTCTTTAGGCAAAGCCCAGCATCCTTCAGTGCCATTTATTTGTAGACTGTGGTTTACAGCTTCTTATTCATCTTCAAACCCATCTGCTTCTTTACATTCTTACTGCACTACTTAGACAAGACAGGTTTTCTAAATGATTTTTGAGTTGTAATTATTAACATGTCCGTCATATCCTTTACTGATTTGCTTTTGAATCTTTATAGTCATTTTACTAAGATGGAAGGGTTTTGTGTGTGGATGTGGGTTTTATGGAAAGTCAACCAAAACCTGTTGAAATAGGCTATCAAAGAAGCTCTATCAAAGAAGTACTATCAGAGAAGTTCTAAAATAGGAATATTTCCTATGAAAATGTCCCATCTTTGTAGATCCATAGGAATGCAAAGGAAGAGAACCGATCATGACGATCTAAAAAGCACATATGACCATGAAAGTAATCCAATATGAAAGTGTTCTGAAGCAAAGCGATACTTGTAAGACAAATATTATTTTAATACAAATTCCTTTCCAATTGCAATGAGAACCAATTGACCAATGGGATTTGTTAATTTATTGACTAGACTTGCAAACAGCAAAATTTGCTAAGAATTTGCTATTTTAAACATGTATTAAATGTATTAAAACAAAACACATATTCACTGCTCAAAGAAATGTTGATAACATCAAATTCTTAGCAAATTTTGCTGTTTGCAAGTCTAGTCAATAAATAATCAAATCTCATTGGTTAATTTGTTCTCATTGGAATTGGATAGGAATTTGTATTTTTATTATATATTTGATTTGAGCTATGAATTTAATTTGTTTAATTTTGATATACTACATTTAAAATATTACAAAGATGGGATTTTTTTAATCTTTCTGTTTAGCTGAAGAAAGGAAGTAATCCTCGGATGAGTAAGTGATAAGGTATGAGAGTCTGATGTATTGTCAGTTTAGCCATAGCTGAAAGTGTTGCAGGCTCTCCACTTCATGTCATGCTTAACAATGCCCTTCAGCTGATCGTTGACAGAATTCTTATCTGTAATTCTCATAGTCATTGTTTATGATTTTCTGTTTTGAAGTCAATGTTTTTGCAGTATTTAGGATTTATAATATGGTAAAACAAAGGAATTATATTACTGCATCAATATTCAACAAAAATATATACTTGGGATTATGTTCACAATGTTTTACTCATAATGTTTAGACTAAAGTCTAATTTCACAGATTTCAAACCCAACCCCAGTTGGATCCTGGGCCAACCAAGCAACTGCTATAGAGATGAATTAGGATGTTATGGATAGCTCTCTCCAGGTATTATAAGACCTTCTCAGTCCCATCCAATTGGGCTTTTCAAATACTCTGCAGGTCTATATTCTGAAAACGTAATGCAAAATAAAGCTGGAATCCTAAACCTTCAAATAAATGTTATTTCAACATTTAGTGTTTTTAAACAGTCACATGTGCACTCATAAATATTAACGCCTCCAGTTTCTCATGGAGATATGAATGTTCTCTCATATTCCCCAGCTATCTTCAGTTCTTCTTTAAAGCACATTACAGTGCAGGAAGAGATGCATATGAAAATGGTATGCAATATATTCTAAACATTTTGTGGTTGGTGAGAATAAGTAGCCAAGTATCAGACTGACGTTGATCTGAGGCTGTTTTTCCTCACTCCCACAGCCCTGCCAGAGTACAGTGATTTCTCACCAGGGACCGGCAGCACAAACACTTTGCTTATTCACTGTGGGGTCCGATATTTACAGAAAGCCATCATGAAATTAGATTAGGAACAGGTAAATGCTTCATTTTTTACGTCTCCGTTGACACTCATCCGCTAAATTCCTGGTCCTTCTGGTCATATTGCTTTATTTTTACTAGCATATCATTTTTCATTCAGAAGAGGCCCTGACATGTTCGTGTTGAATCAGTGGTAGGGTTTTATATTTATTTTTGTGCATTGCCTCTTTTCTTTTTTTCTCACCAAGTTATTTAAAAGAAATCAAAATACTTTAGCCACACAGAAGGAAGGAGAGTGTCCCTGTAATTGTCAAGATGAGATTATATCAAAGTAATAAAAAATGATTTCAGGCATTCAGGACTTCTTTTGTCCTCACATTAAGAAATCAGCTGGGTTCAAACCAAAATGCCATAATTTTCTGTTACATCTGAAATGATCTGAGGAATATCATTATTTTAGGGCTGTTTTATTTTCCTATCTGTTTGAACATACTGGGGTCACAGAGGAGAATCAGAGAGGGGTCCAATTAGTGTGACTGCAGTCAGTGGGACTGCACACTCAGCAGGTAGTGGGGAAAAAATACAGGAGATGAGCACTGACTGTACTAGGCAAATATGACCAGATATATTCATATGTTTGGCAAATGTTTCACAGAAAAGATGAACAGGCCTCTCAAACTGTCCTGTTCGCAAAGTGTGCCATAAATACAGTACAGATCAGATGATTAAGTTAATAAAGTTACCATTTTTACACGCACAACAAAAAATTATATGAATACAGATTAGGTCATATATTGATAAACTGTTTATCATGTAAATGCCTTACTCTGTTTAATATTGCTGTAATGCATTATTTATTTAGATCTGTGGGTCCATATCCATAAAGAAATTCAAAGCCCTAGATTCGCAGGCATAAATGATATTTATATATAAACATTTAGGAAATTCACATTCAAATATGTCTTTATAAATGCAACAAGCAAACATACAATAACTGCTACAAATGTATTGATGTTCCCATAGAGAGAGTTTTTATAACAAAATTGATTTTAGATTTGAATTAGATACTAGAGGAATACCTTTAAAAGAAAAGGACATTGCACTGATGAAGATCAACTCTTTCACCTTATGTACCATTAAAGGCAAGAAATCAACAGAAATGGCCACCACAGGTGGTAAGAAGGTAAATATAGATAGACTTTTCTCTTCAGTTTAAAATCAGTTTCATTCACATTCATTCTACTCTGACAGTAATACAATCTGATTTCAATCATTTTATATATTTTATATTAATAAAATGAGTGGGAAGGTGAAGTTGGAAAGTAATATATTTTTTGATGTAGCAATTTTTCGATCCAGTAGAAGACAGTGAGAAAATTGTTGAAAGTATTTTGCAAGAATGGTTGTTGACACTGGAAATAATATGCTACACCAGGCTTTCAGTCTGTTTTTCATACATCATATGCAGCTTTAAAATACACAAATCATTATTTTCTATAGGGATTTTTTGGCAAAAATCTGTGTCAGCCTTCATTGTATGGAAAACAACAGCTGGGGCATTCTGCAAAAATAAAAATACATTTTGTGTTCCTAAGAAGCACATGCAGGTCTCAAATGAAAGGTGGGTAAATAATGCCATCATTTTCATTTTAACCCTAAAACTATAGCTGTATGTAAAGTTATAGAGTCTTAAGTTGAAGACACCACCAGATATTTGGTGGTACAGGCCAAATGACTATAGAGTGCCATTTTCCTCCAAGTGATTTGTATTTGCATATCTCTCATTCTCTCTCTCTTGTTTTGTGTCATTTTATGTGCCATTTTATATCATGAGTTTTAATTGCATGTGACATTTCCATCCTCTCCTCTGGTATTTAAAGCAGCATTCAGGTGTGCTTCATCACTGTGGTGAGACAAAACGTCCCATATGCACTTGTACCCGCTTAACTGCACCTCATCCACTCTGTAACCCAAACATACCCATCTGTCACTTAGTAAGAGTTTGCATAAATGGGATATCTATCAGAGATGAGGAATAGGTAAGAACTTCTAAGATGAGATGTCACTGTCCCACTGACCCTGATCTGCTGTCTGTCTCTTAGCTTGACCTAAATTATTGCTAAAGATCTATTATGGCTATTTTGGCTTTGTCTTTTACAAAATATATGACTTTAAAAAGATCATCATAAGGTAGATTTCCATGCATGTTTCTTTAACTATCAGCAACTATTGATCCTATGGACTTTAAGATGTGCAAATCCCTCAAAGTACTTTCATGCTCTGAATAGTGCATTTGTCTACAGCATCCAATGATACATATCCATAGATGTGATAAGTGGGGAAAAAATGTATAATAATAAATGTGTCCTTCGTAACAAAAACAAATAAATAATAGTACCAATGATAGTCATGACTAAAATGATGTCACCACTGAGAGACCACTATGTTAATTTCACATGGTTAATTTCACATTTTATTGTTCCAAGACAATAAGGTGATCTTCATGTCAGTTAATTGTACAAAAAAAGCTCTGGGACATAAACGTATTATTTGTAGGACATTTTGTATTGTTTATGCTATTATGCTTACGTCATAGGTTACAGTCCTACAGCCCATGTGCATTTAAAATGCAATGAATTACTACACATTTATACCTCCATACATCTATACAATACATTTGTCAGGATACAATGGAAACCATTGCCAATAATAGCCTCATAGTCAAACCATACAGCATAAAACTAATAACTTCAACAATAACTTTAATTCAGTTCCAAACTAACCAGTCCATGTGTATTAAATCTCAGAGTATAATGTATATAATATGTGTTTGCACTTACAGCCTACAAACAAATAAAAGGTAGATATTTAACCTTCAGCAGACAACAGCAGCCAGAGGACAGTTAGTACTCAAAACCACTCAAAGACCACTTACAGTACCAATCACACAAATACCCAGTAACCCCTCATTCAATCATATAGAAACATTTTATAGCTTCTGAAAGTGGTGAAAGTGTCAGCTCCCGCATTAACTACTGTGTGACTAAAATGCATGGCCATGGTCACAGTCACTGTCTTACCAATTACATACTCCACAAGAGCAAGCACATGAAACTGAAGTCTTTCCAATGCTCAAGAAAGACAAACAGAGAGCAGCTGTAGTTTACTATCATGGTGAGCATAACATCTTGTAAAGTTGTTTTGAGTTGTATTTCAGATGCATTTTTGACATGCTTTCACACACCCTACCTAACCACCCACAATTTGGTACACATTGTTTTAAATTACTTTAAGGTTCTGAATGACTTTCTAATTCCAAAGCAAGTTCCATAGTGCAAGGTATACATTTTATCAGTATGTGTGCTCCTTGGGAATCAGACCCATGACCCAATGAAACATCCTTCCCAGTATAATTATTCACTATTAAACTAATTAGAATCAACAGTCTGCCAAAACATGCAAAAAATAGCCAGCAGCCTGTTTGCTCCAACTGGTCTTTGAACCTTAGCAATCTCTTGCAGCCATAAATGCTCTGTGTTTGCATCAGAAAAAACAAAGCATATGTCCATTGTTAGCCTGGATGTATATAGCATGTCCTGTTTGTTCTGGCTGTTTAATACATGCAAGCCATCAGCCTGCAGTGAAAGCACCAGGATATGTGTATTCACAGGTCCCGAAAAAGGAGAAATAAGTGAGCAGCTGCTCTCACTCTTTTAGCATAGAGGAGCCATAAACGTCACTTCTTTCTTTGTAGATATGTTTTTGTAATTTTATTTGTCTTTATCTTTGCATTTTTTATGATTAGATCCTTATGTAACATTTCAAATGGGCATGTTACATGTGATTCAAAGAAAATCTTCTGTAAAGATTATGCTAAATGCATATGTGTACACATTAAGGGTTTTTAAGGCTTTTTTTTAGAAAGCTATGATACTTGTGTGAAGGATGATGATTGCAGTGACATTTCAGAGGTTGGCCCTCTTCTTCATTCTGAGCGTGGAACACTGGAATTTATTTCTCTCGGGACATTTAGCAGGCCAACACACTCTTGTGTTTTCAGTATCGAGCAAAGAACAAGACATATAGATAACAGGCAAGTCAATCTATTTGCGGAAGCTCCTGTTTGGATTATTTTTAGGATGAGTGTGACAGAAGTGCAAGGAAATAAATGGATTAACATTGTAATTATACAAGTTTAAATAAAGTTTGAAGTTTAAAAGTTTGAATAAAGTTTCTTTATTAATATTAATATTATTAAGATTTCTAAGTAGTGATGTTTTTGTTCTGTTGTCTTTTGCCTGAAAAGTATTAGTCCACCTGGGATGCAGTGAGGAAAGCAGTCAGCTTGGTCAAGCATCTCACACAGCGACTGGCCCATATGACATTCATCATCACATCTTTAAGTCAGTGCCGTGTCCAACCTCACACACTTGCACGCCACTGAGTTGCTTACCTCCAGGAGGTACAAATTACACAGAGAGAGGGGAAATGAGACAGGGGCAGGGAAAGGTCTAAGTTCTGGGTGCGGAACTTGGTCAATTCCAAGGAGTTCAAAGTCATTTTTTTCCTATCAGTCAATATTTCTATGTACACAACATTAATGGTACTCTCCATACTCTAACAACACTGTGACTGACTGTCATATTGTCTGTTATTAATGATAAACAGAAAAAGACATTTAATGGAAGGCAGGTTTGCATATTCCTTTGCCTTATTCTGAATTATTGCTCGCCATTTGCCTGGGGCTGAAATGTACCCACTGCAAGCCTCTTGTGGACTCCAAACTATGCTTATGCACAGGATCAGTGAAGTGCTTATCCAGCAGAGAGGATAGAGGTGTTACACACCTTAATACATCATGGAAACACACATGCCCCTGCTTGTAATTTGTTTCAAAATTTGGCCTTTATATTTGTTGTGTTTTCATATTATGTTGTCCCATTTTTCTGCCTTTTGTTCTGAAAATGGCTTTGAGCACACAGTAGCATTAACCGAAGCCTACCAGTTCCTTAGCCTCTGGTTGTTTTAAGCATCTAAGGAAAAGCAGGGGGAAGGAAAGACCAGAGATTCTTTAGGCCATTCATTCCCAGAGTGTAGCAACATCTTGAACCATCAACTTATGTTGGACTTATGTTTGGCAATAACAAACAGAAAGCGAGCTGTTTTAGAAACCAACATTAAAAGAAATTCATCATTTCAGCTTTCACTCCTTTCTTTAAGCAAGGGATTATACTGCAATAAATCTTGTACATAAGAATCAGTCCATAATGAATCTGCACTTTGTTCATTTGTCACCTTTAAAACCCTTTTATTTAAATTACAAAACTTACGACCTTGTGCCTTCAAGTATGGATCTCTGGTATTTTCAAACACAAAAGGGATTAATCCATAAATCTTGATGCAGGACTCCTCTCTTCATTAATAGGAATCTATGCCAGTGTCTTCAACATACAAACAGGGCATGTCACAGACATAGAAGTTTCTGGACATAGAAAAATTGACAGAAAGGGTTGCCAGTGACACAGAAAATAAATAATAATTTTCAATGATCAGCATGGTCTCTGGCCTGTTCATCCACCACATCTGCCTTTACTGTCTTTGAATTAATCTTACAGATCTTGCCCACAAGCAGAGCAGAAAACATAGTCACATTTGCTCTTTACCAGAGGCCAAAACTTGGCTAAATTGGCATATGCCTAATACATGTATATAGTTCACCACTAGCTTTGTTGTTTTAGCAATTTTTATGGCCATCCATATTTATTGTTGGTGTCCTCTTTTTTAAGAAACAAAATACAGATCAAATGTGCACAAAATTGAAAAAAAAACCTTTCTTTTTTTCAGGCAAAAGTCATTATTTAATTTGACCTCCCTTGGCTCTAGGGTTCCATTCCATTAAAGTTTAAGGGAGTCAGGTTGCTGTTATCATTCAGGTGTAAAAGGAAGTCACACTAAATACTTGCCACTTAAGCCTATAGAAGCTGTTTTGAAGATTTGTTTCCTGTTTCTTAATACTGCATATGCATTACCTATATTTTCTAATATTCTAATAAGAAGAATTTATTATGTATGGTCGTTATACCATTGCTTAAACACAATTGCTGAAATATTTTTCATTCAGAACTGCCTTTTAATTCTTTCAGCATTGAGATATTGGAAACATTACCAGTATTGGTCCATATTGATATGATAGCATGTGGTTGCTCTACAGCAATGTGAGACCACGGCCTTTGGGGAGTAGGCAGAGGTTGTAAGAGTCCCGCAGGTAACTGTCTGGAAGTTGTAGTGGTTTGACAGTTGATGCAACTCCGAATGTGCTGAATGGTATCAGAAGTCATTGATGGCCACCAGAAACGATTACGTAGTAACTGGAGAGTTGCTGTTACACCAGGATGACTGGGATTCTCATGTATCTGAGTGATTAGACGTTTGCGTATGGTCACTGGAACAAACAGAAGGTTATTGGGGCATTCAGGAGGTGGAGGGTCTTGATTATTGAGGTTATTGATTTCAGTTATGATGTCCCACTGGACCGGAGCCACTAGCAGCTTTTCTGGAAAGATATTGTCTTGTGAAGCTGGATCTGGAATTTTATCCATCTGACGGGATAGTGCATCTGCTTTAGTGTTTTTGGATCCTGGTTGGTAGGTCACTGTGAAGTTGAATCGAGTGAAGAATAATGCCCATCGAGCCTGCCTAGAGTTCAGTCTTGGGTAAATATTCGAGATTCTTGTGGTCAGTTAGAACGCTAAAAGGATGTGTTGCCCCCTCCAACCAATGTCTCCATTCTTCTAGCACCAACTTCATAGTGGGTAATCGCGAACAACAGTTCGTGATTACCCACATCATAATTCTGCTCAGCCGAGGATAGTTTTCTTGAGAAAAAGGCGCAAGGAAACATCTTGGGTGGTGAACCATGACGTTGTGACAGTACTGCTCCCACACAAGTGTTAGAAGCATCTACCCCCACAATGAAAGGATGATCGGGATCAGGGTGTTTGAGAATTGGGGCTGAAGTGAAGCGATTCTTAAGGTTAGAGTAAGCCTGTTGTGCCTCTGGTGTCCAAGCCAATTTGGAAGATTGATGTTTGGTTAACGCAGTTAGGGGCGTTGCCACCATGCTGAAATTGCGTATGAAACGCCTGTAAAAGTTCGCAAAACCCAAGAATCGTTGTAACTGTTTCACAGTGTTCGGTTGAGGCCATTTGGTGACTGCTTGTACTTGATGATGTACTTGTTCAATGGAATTTCGCATTTCTTCTATTTGGTGTATAACTGGTACTCGATTAGGCGTTTGAGAACTGATCTGACGTGCATAGTATGTTCCTCCAGCGGCTTTCTGAGTACTTGAGGAAGTAATTTCAATCACCGGTGGCTGTTGGACGCAGTGTTTTGCTGGGGCACACATCAATTTTGTGTGTCTGGGTTGACCACAGTCAATGCTGGAGACGGCATTGGCACTCCTCGGGAGACAAACATGTGTACCCCAGCTGCATAGGTTCCCCTCCAGGGTGCAGTACGGGTGCTGGATAATACAAAACTGAAGAGCCTCGGTGAGAGCGGATGAGATTATCTATCTGAATGGAAAGTTCGATGAAACCACTCAGACTCTTTCCCTCATCACGGCATGCCAGTTCTGCTTGTAGCTCTGGTCTCAATCCCTTTCGTAAGAGCAGTTTCAGGGTATCATCCGTCCAGTCAGTCTGGGCTGCAAGGGTATGGAAATTTAGTGCGAACTCAGAAGCGGTTAGTCCACCTTGATTTACGCTGAGCAGTCACTCGCCAGGAGTTTGTCCATCGGGTGGGCGATCAAAAACCTCTCGAAAGAGTTGCAGAAATGTCTCGAAGGTAGGTGATTCCAATTTATCTGACTTCTAGACAGCGGTAGCCCAGTCTAATGCTCTCCTGGTTAATAACGAGCAGACGAATGCGATATGGCTGGAATCCTTAGGATATAATACAGGTTGTTGGTCCATAAATAACAAGCATTGCAATAGAAATCCCTTACATCTTGAAGCATTGCCATCAAACTTATCAGGGAAAGCCAGTCTGGGACTTACAGGGGTGGTTGTTGCAGTCGGGACATTAGAAGTTGCCAAGAGTCTTACTGTAGTATTTCTTAATGGCTGTCGCTTTCCCTGTAGAGTCTCTACCAGCTCGCCTGTGAGAGTAGTTAGTCGTACGAGCTGTTGGTAAAGCATGCTCAGTTGTGAAGCCTGGGCGGTTAACTCCGAGGTTAATTGGGAAATGGCTGCTGGATCCTCTGGTGGCAAAGTCTTCTGTTACGAAGGGACAGAGGCAGTTGGATCCATTCGCAGCAGTTTATTAAGAGTTTATTAAGTTTATTAAGAGTAGTCAAACAGGCAGGGTTGGCAACAGTAAACAGGTGTAGCAAGGGCTAAGCTAAGCGGCAACAGTAAACAATCCAAGGTCGGGAAGGCAGCAAACAATCAGAATAACGATTAACAATCCAAAGAAGCAACACGTAATCCAATAACAATAGAAACGCTCAGAAATGTTAGCCGGGGCAAAACAAGACTTCACAACAAGCATGAGTAAACATGGGGTTTATATAGTGGAGTAAATGGGGAAGAGGTGAGGAAGTAATCAGCCCCAAGAATGTGGCCCTATTGGAATTGTAGTCCAAACTGAAACCTAATATTCAGGTGATGGCTCCCTCTGGTGGTTTAGGGGAGGCGGTACGGGAGCCTCCACCATAACACCGGTAAAAAGACAAAACACCCTTGGCTTGTGTAAACAGCATATTTGTGAATTTACTAGTAAAGTCATTCTGGTAATTTTACAGTAATTTACAAGGATTATTTACTTTGGCATTTAATCAGTGCCACATTGTTGTCTGATTAGATTTTTCAGTTAACACATTACCGTTAACATTATGCCACATAAAGTAACTAGTGAGCACATGAACACACTGACCAATTTCTTTTAGGCTTGGAAGTGGTTGAGTCTTTAAAAGTTAGGTGGGCAATTATAAACATAAACAATTGTACATAAATAATTACTAACATTTTCAATCAGATCTAGAGCAGTCTCTGGCATGTCTGGACTGCAGTTTTTAATGTGGGATAGGATATTTTAATAGAATATTTTAATTATTTTATAATCATAACATTTGGATGAATTTATCAGATGAATTTACACTTTACACCTCCATGGATAAGGCAATGCCTTTTCACAATGCCTTGTAATACGCCTATTGAAGTCAGCATATATGATGGCAAAATAATACATAAACAAATATAGCTGCAAGCAGCAATTATTAAGGTCAAGCCCATCACCACTGATGAAGAGTTTAAGAAAAAGAATTTAAAAAAACAACTAATCCACTTACAACAGAATAAAATTGTTTATAATTTTAACCAATAAGTGGTGAGGTCACCAAATGTTGCAGTCAGCATGTGGTCACAATGACACACACAAAGTTTCATGTTAATACACCAAAGCATTGCAGAGTTACAGTCTTGAATGGTTTTTAACATTGTGCCATCAAAATTGTTGAGGCATCATTCGACAGCTGTTTGGTGTATCAAAAAGATTCGGAGAATCAGAGAAAACAAGAATTTCTGGGAATTTCAAGAATTGTTTCTGGGACTTATGAGACAGAATTTATGAGCATAAACATGAGTGAAACTTTGAACTGTTGGTGGCGCTAGAGGGTTTGAAGAAGAAACTCAAATTTCGCCTCTATCTGTGTGCCAAATTTCATAACTTTTTACCATTCAGTTCTATGGGTTGCCATAGATTTCCATGGTGGAAGAAAAGCGAGTCTATTTTTGCTGTACTGCTAACGCTTAAAGTGACTGTTGATTACAGTGCATTGATTATGGTCAAAATACACATGGAAAATTTAAGAAAAACGCACACTGACAACATCTACTGTTTTAAACAGTCATCATATTAAACAGTCAATTTTAAAACAAAACAAACTTAACACTTTCCCTTTTTTTCGCTTCCACAATTTTTGTTGTTTAAAACTTAACTGAAAGATTAAAGATTACTTTTAAAGTACAAAACATGGTTTATATATATATATATATATATATATATATATATATATATATATATATATATGACATAGACATAATGTAGACATAATGGATGGCACAATGTCTAGTCGTTGAAGTAGAACAACAACAAGTCCTTTATGATCCATGTGATGTCATGGTCATGTATAAAGACTTGCAAGCTAAGGAAAAGGCATGAAAGGCAGTTTCAGCAACCAGACGTTAATATACACCAAACTCTCTCCTGCGCTGGTTTAGAGACTGAATACAAAGTCTTCATCTTATCATTTATCGTAACCTTTGCAGTAAGAAATACAGCGTGATGACCTTTCTTCTATCTACAACACTACACAGAAAACAAGCAGAACAAAAGCGCTGTTGATGAAACAAATCAAATCTGTAATTTCTTCATTCCAGTTCCATCCAAGCTTCAACTATTATTATCTACACTACACTATCATACTAAGTGACTAAAAAGGTTCTATAAACTTTGAAAATTAAGACTTTTTTAGAAGTAGAGCCAGCCAAAAGATAGTGTATAACAATATTTATAACTTAAATTGTGATGATAAATCACAGAAAGAAGTCCATAAAAAATCAATCTTCTCCACTTGTAAACTTTTGGGTCATAGAGTTCAACAAAACTAGAAATATTTTCTGAAGAAAATGTGAGTGGTGCTTGCTGTGGCAAAACTCGGGCCAGAATATTTTAATGTTAACATGTTTTGACATGATGCTAGCACAATGCTAATATGATTTTTCATGATGCTAACATGATTTAGCATGATGCTAAAATGTTTTAGCGTAATAGATATATTGAAATAGGGCTTATTTATGTTGTTATGCAGTTGCTAGGGTGTTCTAAGTGATTTCTAGGGTGTGGCTAGGAAGTTGCCAGGGCAATACCTAAAGCCCAATGACAGCCTGAAACAAACAAACAATCCCACCCACATACCTCTACAATGTTCTAATGCTCAAACATGGCTTATTTATTTTATTACATCGTAAATGGTTGTAAACAGTTAATGGTTTACTGTTTAGCTAGGGCGTAGCTAAACAGTTCACAGGGTATAACTAATAGACGGATGTGTCTGAATCAAACGAGCCAACTCCCATGTCTCCATGATATTCTGGTGCTGAGATATGGCTAATTGATGTTGGTTGCTAGGGTGCTCTGAATGGTTGCCAGGGCATGGCTGGACTGTTACTATAGTAATAATTAAAGACTACCTGAGTCAAAAGAGACCACCTGCTTGTCTCCACAATTTTCTGATGCCTCTCACCATTTTCAGTGGAAGTCAATGGGTGGTTGCTAGGGAACTGTAACTGGTTGCTAGGGTGTGGCTATAAAGTTGAAATGTGACCATTTGTTGCTGCTTGATAAGCTGAGTGATATAAGCCCACCCCCAATTTCTACATGAGATCTTTACATGTGGATTGTCGGTTGGATTTTGTTGGAATTTAATGTGGATGTATGCATCTTGGGCTCACAGAGAAGTGACTGATAAGTGGATTACTTACCTGTGAGGATGTATTTACACCTTTTCCTTACACTGATTTCTCTGTATATCACCACATCCTGTGAGACTGATCCGAATAATGGGGTATTTAATTCCCCAGAAACTTTGTTTGTTAATATACAATAAGAAACTTTTTTTTTATTGTATATATTTATTGCTGAGTGTTTCTCCCTTAATATAGTGTACCATTCAGCGATTCGGTGTAATAAATGCTGATTGTTACTATGGGATTTTTTTCAATGGAAGTTTATGGGGTGGTTGCTAGGGTGAGGCTATGAAGCTGTAATGTTTCAAGCCTCTACATTTTAAGTCTCTATAACATTCTGATCTGGAGCTATAATGTAACAAATTTCAGCCCAGCGTTAAGTCTATGGAATTTTTACCTACTTTTCGTACACCCTAAAAACATTGTACACACAATTTCTTATGAAAACCATAGCACACCTTTCCTCAATAAGCTGGTCGATTTGACACCTCATTCATAAGTCTATGACAAATGGTGTGAGACAAGTTATGTACTGAAATTATATCCAGATAAAGAAGTATGCAAGAGAGTAATAGTGTTTCTTTGCTTCGCAAGCACCACTAATGAAATCTTTGGAAGTCATTTTAGGTTCTTGCAATCCAGACCTTTAATACTGTGTGACATAAAGCCTCTTTATATTTATGTTAAGTGTAGATAAGATAGAGAAGATTCTAGATTCTATACAGAATCCCCCCCCCCCCCAAGAAAAAGTATACACCTTATTTTAGGCTAATACTAAAAATATAAAACAATACTCTATATTAGTCATTATTTATATATATTATTACACTAGAAGTGTGTGGTGGTGTTTCTGTTTACAGTATTTTCTTGTTTTTGTGGGGGTGTTCAGAACATTTCTGGAGGAAATCTTTGGCCAATGGGTGTGTAGCCCCCAGCCAATAATGACACCACATTAAAGTGCATAAAATATCATAAATTACATATAATTGTTTGTATGTCATAAATGTATTATTTGAGAGAACCTGAAAACCATACTTATGTCCAATTTAAATATGAGGTACGTGTATGTCAGTATATCAGTACACCTTCTTAGCACTTCCATTAAAAACATCCTTTTAACAAATGCAAGCATCAAACAATACAGGAAATGCAGAGAAACTCACATGCGCACACACCTTGCACAGCCTCCTAGACTGCTCTTTGACATGCTAGTACGAAAGGGAAAATTAGGTATGTCTGTTGCCTATTAATTACAATCCTTTCCAGACTCTCCCACCATTGCCAGAGAGCCAGTCCATTACCGTAGACCTGTTAGCTGCTAAATTAATAATCCAGCATGTCAGCCCCAGCAAATGAATGGGATGCAATGATAGATGCTGTTTTCTTTCATAAGCCAAAAGCTGATGTCAAAGCCAAATGTGTTAAAAATGCATTTGCACTGAGGATGCACCGAGGAAAATTGATTGAATTTGTAACAATTGAATTTGTAACATCTGTCAGTGCCATGCTGACGGTGTTCATTGTCATACATTGATACTACAGGAAAAAAGCACGGACATGACCACAACGTCTTTATAGACGTTGGTGATCCAAATGTATTGTATTGGTTATGTATTGTAGGTCAGCCATAGACAGTAGAGTGTGCTTTAAAATTTGACTTTTCTAACCTAAACAATTGTTTCTAAATAATGAACATTATTTACATAACGTTTCATTAAGGCAGTTTTTTCATTTAAACAGCCCTCTTTGCAATACACATGGTTTCAAACTTGTACAGGAAAACAGTCTCAATAACCCCCGGAAACACTCCTGATGGAATGCTTGAGGAAGAAATGTAGATGAACCAAGATCAGGTCACATGCCAGTAAACAATGATGAACTCCACTAGGTATGTTTATGGTGCTGGAATTATATTTTTTCAGTGCACATGTATATAGACACAATTACATGGAAAGCTGCTTAAGACGACAGACATTTGCACATTCATGCACGGTGTAAGTGGTATATTCTCTACTCCTGTTTACATGTTTTAGTAAGCAGCTTTCTTCAGATCAACATAACTTCTCCTGTAAATACAGAACATGGTATCTGAGGACTGCTTAGCTATTTTTTTCTGTTTAGGTTTGTTTATTCCAAATCTTTCCACAGTTGTTGTTGCTGTGTTTTCATGGTGGCTTGCCTTAGCATTTCTCTCCAATCATGAGGTTCCTTCTCATAATATACAAAATACATAATTTTTCATGTTTCCCACATCATAAGGAATGCTGTAACAAAGATATAGGCTTGAAAATAATAAACAGATCACTTTCTTTCCAAATTATTTAATCTTGCATTCCTTCTGGTCTCACCTTGTATCTTTTTGCCTCTTCTCAGGTAATGTGGATCTGTAACTAATTACACATTAATTACACAGGTTTCTGTACTTCCTCTTCTTATATTCACTTCATGATGTAGTTTTGTTGCTATATCATGTTGTAGTCCTGTCCCTGTTGCTCCACTCTATAAGCCTATTTCACAAAGTGATGTGTACAGCCTGGAAGTAGGGAAACTTTTCGTACCAATGCATTAGCTTTGTTCACTTATGGAACACTTGCAGAGGGCAAAAGCAGTTAGGCACGTAGGATGCTCTTTATGTTTTAGTTCAAAGAAGAAACAACTGTATCAACTTTATCAATTCATAGTGTTTCCAAAGCCAGAATTTCAAAAAAAAGTTTGAATTTGGAACATAAGAAATGGCGGTGTCATTTTCAATGAAGAAAAATGTTAAAGGTATTAAATGTGGGCCATACAAACAAAGGAAGGGTGAACTGTGTCCATCAAGAGCCCACAAGCTGTGCATTCCAGCACATGTCCCATGCTGTATCTTCCAAGTAGGCTATTTTGTCCTTACATAAATCTTTGACTGCCATGTACAGAAATGCCTGTTAGTATTCACAATGTGATAATTTGATGTGATGATGATTTAAAAATCACATACCTGCTTACCTGTGCTATGGAAATATTGGTTCAGTTACAATCTTAAAGACAAATATAGCTGCTAGCAAAAATCATGGGGCCAAGCACAAAGAAGGCACAATAAGTCATGCAAGCATGGCTGGCCATCAGAACAACTGCAACAATAAGTAATTAAAGACGTATTAAGATCATTTTAGACAAAATAGCTGGAAAATCATACATAGACCAATAAATCAAATTACTAGTATAGTAATACTAGTATATTACTTTCGATCAATAGGTCAGAGTAAGGTGACAATGACACATGCAAAGTTTGGTGTCAGTGCGCCTAAACATTGAAGCGATACAGCCTTATAGTCAACAGATACCAAGTTTTATAACAGTAGGCCAATGTGTTTGTAAAATATAGCATTTTATGACAAAATTCATAATGGCCAACGGCAATAACTTCCTGTTGGGTGCAGCTAAGGGTGTCATTGTGACAGTTGTCTTGCCCATGTGCCTATTTCAAAGATACAGCCTGATTTCCATCTTGTATGCTTGGCATCACATTTGTTGCCATGGTATAAGGGAATAATTGAAGATCAACATGAATTCCATGACAATGTTATTATTAGTCATGTGTTATAAGCATTTTCCAAAATGTTGTTATATCTTTTGGCCACTAGGTGGTGCTGGCCCCAATTTTGTAGGCCACCACTACAGTGGTGATGAACCATACCAAGTTTTGCAATAATACCCAATTGTGTTTGTTTGGATCTAAAGAGACCACTTCTATGATTTTAGACCAAAGTTATCAAAATTAAAAGCAAAAACAACCATTTTTATATCTCTGGACCAGTAGATGACGCTGTGATGAAACTGTGCATGCACCCTCAGGACATGCCTGTGATGACACACACCAACTTTCATGTCAATACACCAAAACATGGCAAAGAAACAGCCTCATGTCCAATTTTACATGCTCACCATAAAATAGAATAGATATGTAGATATGGTATATGAGAACGGCAAGGGATATGAATGCTAATTCTAATAATCAGTAGAATTTAATTCTCAGGACAGACAGTCCTAATAATTCTCAGGACTGTCTGTAGATTCCATGTACCAAGTTTCGTACAAATCGGACAAACGCTGTAAGAGGAGTTTGAAAAAGTAGGTTTTCAATATAATTCAAAATGTAGTGTAGATGTAGTATTGACTATGCCAAATTTGGTATTGTAGTCCTCTACATGAGACAGATAATCTAAAGAAAGACATTGCATAACAATATGTTATTGCAGTGACAAGTTATAAGCATTTTTGTTAATGTTGTTACATCTTTTAGCAACAAATTTTGCAGGTTACCTTAGAATATGACAATGGTGAAACATATAAAGTTTTGTAGTGATATGCAATTGCATTTGTTAAATATGGCATTTTATGACAAAATTGAAAATGGCCGACCAACATGACACGCATGATTTGTGTCAAATCTATTGACATCATGTCAATAGATTTCTTGGCATGTCTCAAAAAATCTAAAGAGACTGCTCTCATACCTATACACCAAAGTATTTAAAATTTATAAGCAAAAATAGAAAAAAAAATTTATATTTCTGGACCAGTAGGTGGTGCTGTGATTAAACTGTGCACACACCCTCAGGTCATGCCTGTGATGACATACACCAAGCATTGCCAAGATACAACCTCATTCATTATTGCCTGATCACAACAAAATTTGTAAACACGGTATGAGAATGATAAAGAGGTATTAACACGAATTCCATAACTTTTCGTCAGAGGCGTCCCTAGATGCTATGTACTAAATTTCACGCAAATCGGACAAGCCCCCTAGGAGGAGTTTGAAAAAGTAGATTTTTTAAAAAATTCAAAATGGTGGGATGCAGATCGGAAAATGCAGATTAGAAAAAGAAGGTTTTCAATATAATCCAAAATGGCAGACAAGAATTATCATTGACTGGGACAAATTTGGTATCGTAGGACTTTGCATGAGCCAAAGAATCTAAAGAAAGGTTGCATGATAATATTCAATTCAATTCAGCTTTATTTGTATAGCGCTTTTACAATGTGGCATTGTCTCAAAGCCGCTTTACAGGGAGGAAAAAGAAAAAAAAAACAAGGAATTATATACAATGATACAGTAACAACAGTATGTCAGTTATCAATCAATTATCGATAACTAAGTATCAAGTCAGATATTAACTATGGAGTATCAAATATCTATTATCCGCAGTCTCCCAGTGAGCACTCCAACACGGCAACAGTGGCAAGGAACATAAACTCCAATGATGAATGTGGAGAAAAAACCTTGGGAGAACCCAGGCTCACCTGAAATGGGAGGGTCATTTCTCCTCTGACGCGTTACGGGTTTATACAGGTTTTATACGGGTTACGCGTGTAAGGGTTTATAGGTTTACAGCGTTGCAGTCAGTATTCTAATTTAAAGTTATATATATTTGCAGCGTCATGATCAGTGCTGTTATGATTTCAGTATTGATTTATAGTAATGACTAGTTTTAATTTGGACAGAATCATGTATTTTGCTAAAAATATGAGTATAGATTAACAGTTGCATTAAAAGAATAGGTGATGGTGGCGGTTGATTTTTCACAGTTCCCATGGTGGTCACTCCCTCCTTGGTTAGGCTGTTGTGAGCAATGTCTCGTCGAACTGGACGTTGAATCTGTATCGCTCAGAGTCCCTCCGAGGAGAGGGAGGGAGAGAGGAAGATAGAGAAAGGGAAACAAAACAGGCTTATATTAGTGTAGCGGCCGTTCACACAGAATGTAAAAGCCATGTAGTAAAGTGGGGAAAAAGTGTGCTTGGTTCCGGTTACGCCTAGCTGTTGCAGCCTAGGTGTGACAGTAGTTGAGTTAAGTGAATGCCCGTCTGAAGAGATGGGTCTTTAGTTTAGACTTGAGTTAGACTTGAGTTAGTCTAACTTGAGTTAGACTCTTTAGTTAGACTTGTGTTATTTCAGTCATGTGTTATAAGCTTCTACATAAATTTTATTATATTTCTTAACCACTAGGTGATGCCAGCCTCAAACTTTGCAGGACAACTCAGACGATGGTGATGATGAACCATACAAAGTTTGGTAACAATACACAATTGCATTTCTGAATGCTGCTTTTTACAACAACATTCAAAATGGTTGATGTATTTAAGTTTCCCTAGTGCAGGCTGAACATAGTCTTAAGCAAATCGAACATAAATGCAACAAAAATAAAGCCAACCAATCATTTGCCAGTGAGTCATCAAACCCGGAATACAAAACAGCCAGACACCACTTCAAGATCATCTGATTACATATTTTTTGTGTAAAATAGAAATTCTGATTATGTCTAAAATATTATAAACACAAAATAAAATATATTTCTCCAAATGTACACATTTTTAGACTAAAAATGGATGTTGTTTAGTGAAGCCTTGGGCTGTGATCATAAAAAAACAAGATCAGGCATAAATAAATATGTATATCTCTTATGCTAATCTGATTCAGAAAATGTCCTTCATGAAATGACCTTACAGATAATGGGGCTCATGGAATAGTAGCAGGTGTGGGTGATCAATACTCAGGTGAGTTGGTGCATCATGATTGGATCTAAGAGGGGCTTGGCTGATTGGTGGCTGGTGATTAATTGTGGAAAGTGCCTGGCAGGTCCATGATAGTTCTTTAGCTGGGCCAGGCTCTGTGGAAAGAGAGACAGGTGGGTGATAAGAAGTAAAACATGGAAAGTGTGATAACAGTTGTAACTTATAGAAGTGCTAAGCAGGTGATTTACAAGCCTGATAGATCTCACTCATGCAAGAGAAACCTGACCTGCAGCATTAGTCATATCATGTCCACAAAGATCAATCATATGTTCCAGTGTGACAATCCCAGCCAGTTGAAACAAGTGCAGTGCAAAGAATCCCACTGTATGCCCTTTGTTGAAGTGGGTCTTATGCCTCAATGCATGGTTAAACTTTGGGAGACTGCACAATTTATGAGCCCTCAGGTCTATCATAAACAAACACTCAGCAAGACCTCAGCTCAATGTGGTTTTGGATAAGGGTCTCCAGAAAAGGTCTACAGGTCCAACAAAGAGCCTCTGAATAGGTTGGAATCAGAAAGCAGTGTCCCTACTGGAGAGATTAATGTGTCCCTGTCCTCCTCTTTTCTTTAAGCTCCAGGGGACCCAAGCAGAAGGTCCCAGAAAATCCACCAGCACCGTCTGTATCCTGGCCAGCAGCTGTGCCAGAGAGTCCATGCATATCAATCAGTGTCACAACACAGATGACACCAAACTATTAATCATAAATGTATGTCCCCTAAAATGCATTTGTGGTAAGACCATTTCCATTTTTTAGAGGTCCTTCAACTTTCTCTAAAACATTGTCCCAGTTTTTACACAGTCAAAATAAATTAATATTTAAAACCATGCTTGTTCTAAATTAACCCACCAAGAAAAGCAAGCTTCCTGCTTAGTTTCTGACTGACAGCTACAGTGTCACTTTTCCCAATTAAGTTTAGCAAAGAACATTACATCAAAATCATTAATACTTACTAAAAACTGATTCACAGCCAGGAAGATTTACAACAAAATGAAGAGAAGTAAGGGAGTAAGTCCATGGATGGTTGACACAGAGATTTTTGAGCATACTCAGCCCAACCTATGGTTCCAGGAGTTCTGGGGCCATAACAGAAGGTTCATAGGAAGCGACCAATCTCTTGGATTTACCTTTTCATCTGCCCATTGGATAGGGTAGGTATCCAGAGGTCAGGCTTACTATCACATCTAGGAGAGAAAAAAATCCTCCAAACTCCAGATATAAATTGGGGACCCCGATCAGACACCACGTGTTTGAAAAGTTCTTCAGCGGTTTACATGGCAGTGGGCATACCTTTTAAAGGAAGCAAACAACGTGATTTGGAGAATTCAAATTAATTCAAATCAAGTTTTTGAGCACAGAAGAGTGGTCCGATTTGCCAAAGGGTGGGTGGGGGAGGGACTTGTAGCCATCCCGGAAGGAAGGACAATGATCCAAAATCCGGTTTCCTTATGTGTTGCATGTTATATGCTGAAAGAATTTTGGTGTTATTGTTCTGAGGTTGGCCATGTTAAAGTCACCAGTTATAATGAATGCGGCCTCAGGGTGCACGGTTTCCTGCTCGTTTATACTGCCATACAGTTCTTTGAGTGCCTGGTCTGTGTCGGTTTGAGGGGGAATGTATACAGCTGTGATGATAACAGCCGTGAACTCCCTCGGCAGCCAGTACGGTCGACACAGAAGCATGAGGTATTCCAGATCAGGGGAGCAAAAGGACTTTATTGAGAATGGTGGTGAGCGAGGGGCCCGGAAGGCACAGTGTCTCAGCCTGTCAAGAACACTGGCTCTCTTTCCTCTTTTCCAAGGTCGTGGCCGGGCCGTCCAGACAAAGGGCTCTGTTGTCAAGTTGGTAAACAGAGTGTCTATGGGGAACTCAAAGTCCAGTTTCTGGTGAGCGACAGTGTAGCCAATATCCAAAAGTGTTTGTTTATCATATACAATTATACTGACGACATCACACACGAAAGACAACATGGTTACATACAAAATAAACAGATAAATAAACAAAAAACTGTAGTGTGTCAACGGAGCTCGCAACACGGCTGCCATACTCGGCACCATCTTGGCGTACATGTGAATTAGTCAATAATGACTAGGATACATGTATTACCTTCAGAAAATGTTAAATCCTTAATAAAATCCACCCCTAGGTGTGACCATGGGTGGTTGGGAACTGGCAGAGGAAAAAGTTTGCTGGATGGTAGTGGGTTCTTGGTAATGGAACCCTCTGAACTTTCTGACATTGTTGGCCAAGTTAGGCCATCAGAAACGGTCCTTAAGTAATGAGCCTTTGAGTTAACAGAGTGGATAAGACAGTTTTGTTGAGCTCTTCTACAATCTGTGCAGGCTGTTTTGTCAAAGAGAAAGAAAATATTAACAATGTCCAAAATTAGAAGATGTTCCTCCCTGCTCTTCCTGAGTATGACTCTCATGAGTTTTGCTTTGAGTGTTTGGGGAAAGAACATGCTATCCTTTGCTTCTGAATCTACTGAGTGTGTGCACTGTAAGCGCTTCATAATTAAAGTGCTCTGTGCTCGTCTCACTTTCTCTCCAGGGCAGAACCTAACATTAAGGTTATGGGGCTCACAGATGAATCTGGTTGAGATGGGTTCTTCCCTTTCTCACACTTTTACAAGATCGAGAGTGAGGAAGATTTTATTAACCAAAATATAAAGGAATCATGTACAAATTTTTTACCATTATAGTTCTATTCTACATTTAACTGTGCAAGCACGTCTCTTACTGTGCAAGCACATTTCTTGTTATTGTTAGGGGACCAAGTGAAGAAGAACATGTTCTGTTTGTTATAATGGTAACTCCAAGGACCCTGTTAGCTCATTTTGACGTGTGTGTGAGAAAACTCCTATAAAGATCCTTCCCCAACCAGGCAAAAACAGTTGTTCTGCAGACCAGCTCAGCTTTATATCTCCGATAATAAAGTCTATCTTTTGGTATCAAAACCCGAAGTCTTTGACAGCTGTGGTTGTCTGTGGTTGTACTGTAAATTGAGGTTGTGCACCCTCTAACCAATGCCTCCACTCCTCAAGAGCGAGTTTGATGGCTAAGAGTTCTTAATAACATATGACGTAGTTTTGCTCCACCAGAGCTTCTTGGAGAGATAGGCACATGTATAGAGTTTACTGTGGCCCTCCTGCTATTGAGACTGCACCACCCAACTCCCATGGTGGAAGCACACAATGAAAAGTTTGTTAGGGTCTGGATGGATTAGGAGTGATGCACTGGTGAAGGCGTCTTTGAGCTTCTGAAAGGCCTCCTTGGCATCTGGAGTCCAGGATAAAGACTGGGGCTTATTCTTGAGGAGATTCAGGGGTTAGGTTATGTACTTGTTATTGCAAATAAAACGACAGTAGAAGTTAGGCAAAGCCAAGGAAACCTTGGAGTTTTTTTATTGTTGTGGGTTTTGGCCAGTTCATCACTGCTGCAATTTTCTTCTCATCTATCTGGACACCACTTTTACTGATATTGTAGCCTAGGACTGGATGGTGGGTTGATATAAGAAGCATTTACCCTCTTTCAAGAAGACGTTATAATCTCTCAGATACTTCAGGATCTCTGCAATGTGGTGACCAACACGAAATGTCGTCTATGTGTTCTAAATGTCAACGACATTTTGGTGTACTCTTTGAGCATGGCCAAAGATCGGCACCACATTGCAGAGATCCTGAAGTATCTGAGATGAGGATGAAATGGTTCAGGAAGTCCCAGAGCACCTCATGCATGAAATCATGGAATACGGAGTGGACGTTCCAAACCATAGGACATTACTAAATACTAATAATGGCCTGTAGGGGTCACAAAAGCTGTCTTCCACTCGTCCCCCTCATGTATCCAGGTGAGGTTATACAAGCTGCAAAGCATGGTGATCACCATGGCTTGCTGAAACTATTCCAGGGCTGCAGGGAAGAGAATATCAGAATTTTACTGTGATGTTATTATGGGCTAGGTGGTCTATGTAAGGTCGCATGCCTCCGTCCTTCTTAGCCACAAAGAACAAGGGGATGCAGGGGATGTGTTTACTGTCTTTTTTCATTACCCTGCATTTCATTTATTTCAAGTTCAAACAACTGTGGTAAGTTGGAATAAATCAACAAACATGGTGAGTCATAGCATCTTCTCCTGTTATTTGCCACATGTTTGGTGTAGCCTTCTCTTTTGCTTTGAGGGCTTCACATGTGATAAATTCAGGAAAACAGGCTGACAGAGAAGATTTTAAAACTAGAGACACGAATCCAAACTTTACTCAAGGAAGAGTGATAGGGTTTTACAACAGACTTTGAATGCAACTAGGTCCATACAGCAGCAGGGAAATTTTGGGACTGTGGGACAGAATAGCTTCAGGACAAAACCCCACTCTCCTGTTCTGATTTTAATTTCAAACAGGTTCTCCCCACTAAGTGATGAAACGTAAAAACAGGGGCACCAGCCACCATAGTCAAATGTTTATCAGGAGCCAGAGCGCCCAACATTAAAGTACATTTAAATGCTAAATGTAAATTTGAATTTAGTAAGATTATTATCCATGTCAGCATGAATGATGTTTCTTTTCATGAGTTGGACATCACCAAAGACAATATTAAAGAGGTGTGTGAACTTGCTAGTGCAATATTGGACACTGTAATGTGTCAATCTGTGTCAATCACCAGACTGGTAAATACTTTATATTAGAATACTGATTGTGATGCTGTAAATCTATAAACCCTTACACCAAAGTACCGATTGCAGCTGTAACGCATCAGAGGAGAAATGACCCTCCCGATGAGACTGGATTCTCCCAAGGTTTTTTCTCCTATTTTGGGTTCCTTGCCACCGTTGCTGTGTTGGAGTGCTCACTGACAGACTGTGGATAATAGATATTTGATACTTCATAGTAGATCTGACTTTGACATAGTAGATCTGACTTTGACATTGACAACTGACATACCAATGTTACTATCATTGTATATATTTCCTTGTTTCCTTTTCTTTTTCCTCCCTGTAAAGCGGCTTTGCCACATTGTAAAAGCACTATAGAAATATATATACAAATACAAGTTGAATTGAATTGAAATACAAAACACTCTGTAAACAATTTAATGGCAATTTAATCAATGTTAATCTAATAAAGATGCACAATACACACAAACAATTAATAAGGCTTGATTACTGAATATTAGATTTTTCTCTACAAAAGCCCAACATCTACCTGAACTGTATCAATTCTTTAGCATAAGAGATAACTTTGAAAACCTTTATAGTGCAACAGAAAATGTTAACTCCCTCTTTAGTACAAAAGGTTTAGTACAAAAAGCTGGTTCAAAGTGCAGAGTTCTTACAAGAACGAACAAGAATGACCATATTTAGCCAGGTTCTGTCAACACAGCACTGCCTGCCTATCAAGGGTCACATAAACTTAACAATTCTGCTGATTTCCTACCCTGGGTGGCCCTGGATGGTTTAGCTCAGTACCTGTGTGAGCTCCTTTCTCATTACAGTTCTTCACCTTCAAAGCAATTTCAACATTTCAGCCAGTTGATAATACCCAGAATTTGGGTGGTAGATCTTTTCATATTTGGTGCCCAAACTCTGGAACTGTCTACTGTCAGTTTAAATCTAAATTAAAGACTCATCTCTTTAATCTAGCCTACACATAGTTCAATGGATTTGTTACTTAAATCCTTTAGGGGATAGACAAGATGGGACGACGCATGGGACAGACCAACCCAGCTCCAGTTCAACCTAACATTAGTCCTATTTCCAGGTCAGCAAGATGATCATCCCTATGCAAATTTAAGAAGAATACAGCCATAACCTGCAGCACTGAAAATCATTGGAAATATGATGGACTTCTTTATTAATTTCCTACGTCCAGCCCAGTTAGATTTTATATTTTTTCCCTGCCTAGTCACAGCAGTGTGATGTTATAGCAATTACAGTAACATTATGCTTTTGTTGCCATCTCTGTTTGCAACATTCCTCAGTGCATTTGTCACAAAATCAGACCTGATAGTTTTTTTTATCAATACAATATTACAAATCAGTATTATATTATATATCTCCAATGTAACCAAAAAAATTATGAATACATGTTTGATTAATTTTTTTCAGTTTTCTCTGTTTTTTTATTTTCATTTTATGTAAACCTGCTTTGAAACAACGCAAGATTGTAAAAAAATTGAACTGAAACACACAGTTAAAACAGATATGTGAATAATAATTCAGAGCAGTGATGTAACTGATTTAGCTGATATTAAATGACCATACAGATGATGGAGCTTGTGGAATGGTGAGAGAGTGGACAACATGATATCTATATGAGTAACTGGTAAGTATTATCCACAGGTTTGGAGTGGGAAAGACACAGAAGCAGGCTTGAGAAACTCAACAAGGAATAACACTGGAGACACAAGTGAGTAGTCCTTTTCGTAAAACAAGACCAGACAATGAGTGCTGGCTTGGTGTGTGCTTAAATCTGGTGAGTTAATTAGGTTAATGCAGGTACAGGTGATCAGTACTTGGGTGATCTGGTGCATTGTAGCTCAGAGGGGCCTGGCTGATCGGTGACTAGTGATAGGTTGTGGAAAGAACCTGGCAATTGGCAAATACAATTGCTTAACCTACAACTACATAAGTTGTACCAGTCAGGATTTAAAATATTAAGTTCAAATTACTTGTATAGCCTAGTTGATTAAACTTAAAAATTTAAGGCAGCAAAGTTTTTTACAGTGTAGCAGTGGACTGTAAATCTGGAATACTCTGTGCAAAAGAGTACTTTTTAATTGTATTCAACATGTACATCAAACAAACCATAAACTGGAAATTCCCTATCATGGTAATTGTCTAAAACACCTTATAGTTATTAAAAAATTTTTAAAAAATTATATTTTTTCCATCTTTTCACATCTTCCTGAAAACTGGAACAAAATGGACAACATCTGCTATCGTTACATTTGGTAAATAAATTAAAGATGTTCCATTTTATTTAGTGATTACCTTGTTAAACATCTTTCTTTAGCTCTTCCTCTGTTGTCCTTGTTACTTATTTCATCTTTTTCTAGTTTAGTTACCCTGTGTATATATACTCCCTGGTTTGGTTCTGTTCTTGGTTTTGCTATGGTGTTTTGTGTTCTCCCTAATTATCTTTACACTTTTTGTTTAAATCGTAATAAAATCATGCAGTGTTTACATGAACGCTGATTAGAGTAATGGGTTGATATGCATGTTTACATGACACATCAGATTCGATCTTTTGTCATGCGCAAAAAGTGAACAAATACATGTTTCCTGCCATTCTAAGATGCATATACTAGCAGCCAACCTATTGCCATTGCTTCTTTTATTGTTTTCAAAAGCACACCTAACATTTACCTATTTCAGTTTTGCTTCGCCATCTTACCTTTGACAACAACAGGTGTGCACCATATGTCATTACGCGATTTGTCATTGCACATGCATAGAACTTTCAAATTTCAGTTTTCTAGTGATCACTGCTTACAATCCAAATTAAATTTTAATCAGATCTGGCCAATTCATTCCGATTAGCATGTTTACATGTGGCTTTTTTAATCTGATTGTGCTTTAAGTCCTTAAGTCATTTTGCTCATTGAATACAGTTTTCTTTTGTAGACTTTTAAGACAGATTAAGTGGGTTTACCTGTTCATGAGTAGCTTTGCACACAGGTTCGGAGTATAATTTTTAATTTCTTTCTTTGATTCTTTAGATTCTTTAAAGGGAATTTTTTTAAATCTGAATTTAGGCCACAACTTTATTCTAAATAATAAGTTAATTACTGTGTGTAATAATGAAATTAGCATTATATAAAAAAATCTGTTTTGTAAATATGTCATCTTAATTTTAACTCAAATGTAAAACTGCCTAAACCTTTATTCTCCAAACAGTTCCTTTAGTTCTTTTCAGTTTGTGACTGTTCTCAAATGCTATATGAGAGATGATCATGGCATAGACTCGCACCCCCCACTAACAGAGTTTCAGTCATCTTTCAGATAGTACACACATACAAGTTGCATTTAAGAAATTCAGATCCTAAGATCCTTCATCACTAATCAGGAAAATGTTCAGTATGGACTTTTCAATAGCAGATACATAAAAAAAATGCCATAACAGATTTCAACTAGATTTTAAAATAGATTTTAAACCTTTTTGTTGCTTTTTTCACTTTTGTCTCTTTCCACAGAAGGATGTAATATTTAGGAAAGAAAGAAACATTTCTGTTTACTTGTTTAGAATCTCCACCTGGAATAATATAAGAATGAGGACACAGAGCCACATTAAATTATATTGTTTTTGTTCAGTGGATTTTATTAGGGCACACAGGTGCATTTTGCTGTTCTTTATATGTAAATATTTCTCCAGCTGAGACATCATGGTGTCTCTCTTACAGATAACAGTTTGTGTGTCCAGTGAGAGCTGCGGAAATTAATGACCACTGGCTATCTCTCCTGAATACACTTTATTGATTTAAAGCCATGGCTCTAATCATTTTTTGTTGGATTGGGAGATGTTTCTGTTATTATTTGATTGATTAGACCCAGACGCATTACCGTTATTACACAGCCAATACACAGCCAATACACACACACATTATATCTCCCTCACATACTGTATCTCTGGTTTATTTATAAAAACAACCCATTTACACAGGAGAATTTTTTGACCAACATATAAAACCTGTTCACCGAACTTCTCATAAGTTGTGAAATCAATGCTTGTCAGGTCAACAAAGCTTTTGCCATTTTTCTTTGCATCAGATGGTCAGTGAATGGACTGTGGATTAGTTTTCCTTATGTAACAAAGAGCTTGTAAAGCCAGATAAATATATGGTCTGGACGTATCTTACTCAAACCTTTCTTTATTAAGCCCTGGACAGGGGCAGTGAGTGAACATATGTCTACGACAGACAGGCAGTGGCTATGCCGCAACTGTGGCGCGCAAACACTGGTGGTACTCAAAGCGCCCTCTGGTGGTGTGCGACACGACAGGAACCGAAGACACTAAAAATATATATTATAAATTATGTTACATTATAATACAGTTTAAAAGCTTTATTTTTGTTTAATAAATATAAAATGTTTGATATATTTGCAATTTGCAATGAATCTGCAAAAACAATGAAAAACTAGTCATATTCATGGTCAATTGATAATGCCATGATATCTCTGCCATTTATCTATACTATCAGTCTATACTATACTTATCCATCCTGTAATCTTTTGTCTTAGGATTTTCTCTGTGATTTGTTTTGAGACACTCCCGGATGTTATTATCAAGCATTTCAAAGGCATCATCTGCATTATGGTCATCAGGAACATCTGTATTTTATGTCAGGTGTAAAGGATTCCTGTCAAACATTAATACAAATTTACTACAATATTTAATACTGTGAAACAAATTTTTGGAAAAGAGCACTACTGATTTGCAAACACTTGAAATGTAAAGTTCAGGACTTGAGGGGATTCGAAATCCTTTTTGGGATTTGCCTGTCTTGACTCAAGACTTGACTTGAGACTTCAATGCAAAGACTCAAAACCTACATGTGAAAATAATGACTTGCCCTACCTCTGGCAAGCATCATTGTTACTGTTACTGTAAGACGTTACTGTTCCACAAAGGATTGTGTTGAATGCCATCATTTCGCACATGTACAGAACCTGGCTGCAATGCCAGCCCAAAATAAAGAGCATTAAAGTCAAATATAAGGAGGCTATATGGATATATGGAGTTGTTGTGTCACAGATGTGGAAAGCATTAAAGCCATTTTTATGATGGAAGCATTAAAAAAACGCATTCGCTTTTTTGTCTAATTAATTGCTATTGGGTGTACTTTTGCCGATTTTTGAACAAGTCAATTAGCATAAGTCCATCCACAATTTGAGGGTCAATCATGGTGCTGATTTTAGTGAATAACTGGAATCGTTTTGGGCAGCCATGAGCTATGTCTAAAGTGTAAACAGGCAGGACAAAAAATCGGATATGGACTTAAAATCGGATATGAGCATTAAGACTTGCTGTGTAAATGCAGCCTATGTGTCAGCAGTCACATTTTCGACTCCCTTTATTATGGTGGAATTCCAGATTAAAGCCTTTAAATATGGAATCACATTGGACAAAAGAATAATTGAATAATAATTGCTTGGGCACTAGACAAAGTATACACTTCAAAATTTGAAAAAAGCAAGTTGTAAAGCAAGGGCTTCTTTTGTAGTCTTGTTTGTTTTTTGTTTCTGCTCCCTCGCGGGTGTTTTGTTTGACAAGTTATTTGTTTGAAACTGTCTTCCCTTGGGATCTTTATCTGCATACTTTGATACATGTTTTATATTTTTTGTTTTCTGTGTTTATTTTCATTATATGTAATGCTGATTTGAAACAATGCAACATTGTAAAATGCTCTCTATAATTAAAAGTGTGTGTGCGTGTGTGCGTGTGTGCGTGTGTGCGTGTGTGCGTGTGTGCGTGTGTGCGATGTTGTCTGGACTTCATAATTGATGTTGTTGACGCATTCTTACAATATAAAATCTGATGATTGGCCATTTCAGCATTTAATCTCAAAAGTTTTGTCAAATGTTTCTAACTATGTAGCTTATCTTGATGCTATTGTTTGTTAATCAGATTATATAATATCCAAATGTTCAACAACATTTTTGCATGTTTAAAAGATTCCAATCGCACACTAAATTTGGCAAAATGTGAATCTGCTTGTGCTGCTGTAACCTATTTAGGAAAGAAGTTGGGAACTAAAAATTTGGCCACTAAGCTGTCTTCGATAATTGCTTTTGGGTGATTCAGAAACTGGCATGAGGATGATCATCTAGCTGACCCGGAAATGAGACTAGGGTCAAGTCGAACTGGACCCAGGGTGGTCTATCTCAGGGGTTGTCCCATCTCCCCACCATCTAGTCTGGATCCTGCTGACTACAGCACCTTGGGGAAATAAAAGACAAACAGACTTGATGAAAGCCAGTCTGTTCTTATGGGAAGTGTCCCTAGTTCAGGTTTACCTAGTTAATGCAACCTAAATCACAAAGAGATTTGAGTAATAAATCCATAGGACTGTGTAGGCTAGATTAAAGAGATGGGTCTTAAACCAAGATTTAAACTGACAGTGTGTATTTGCCTCCCAAACAAGGACTGTAGTAAGACGCTTGCTCATGTACTGAGGAGCTAAACCATTTAGGGCCTTGTAGGTATTCAGCACAATTTTGAAGTTTATGTGATACTTGATAGGCAGCCAGGGCAGTAGTAACATGATCCCACTTATCTGTTCTCATATGAACTTTGCATTTTGAACCAGATGGAGTCTTTGTACTAAACCTGGAAGGCAAATTAAGCATGAATTAGGTTTTCAGTGTTTGACATAGAGAGCATGTGGCACAGTTTTGATATATTTTTAACATGGAAAAATGCAATTTTACAAATATTGGAAATGTGGCTACAAATGTGGCTTTACAAAGAACAAATTGCCATCAAATAGAATACCCAGATTCTTGGCTGATAAAGCAAGCTTTTTAGAGCATCCATGAGAAGACAATATTTTAGGTTGTTCTGTGTGGAACATTTTGATCCATAAAATAAGAATTTGCCTAAATTTGGCAGTAGAAAGTTGTTAGTCATCCAGGTTTTAATATTGACTATTCATTTTGTTAATTTGGTGAATTAATGTATCTTGTTGGGCCTCGAAGAAATATACTGTCAGGAACAGTGAAGGAGAATCCAATCGCAGATCAGCTTTAAACAAAAATTAGCAAAAAATAGCATATATGACAAATTTCAATCAGGATTTAGGCCCCACCATAGCACAGAAACAGCCTTGCTCAGAGTTACAAATGAGCTCCTTCTAGCATCTGACCGCGGTGAAACCTCCCTTCTTATATTACTGGACCTTAGTGCAGCCTTTGATACAATAGATCATAAAATTCTTCTTGATAGACTGGAAAACTGTGTTGGCATTAGTGGTCAAGCATTAGCCTGGTTTAAATCCTATTTAACTGACCATTACCACTTTGCCTATGTTAATGAGGAAAGTCTTGTTACTCGCAGGTCAAATACGGCGTTCCACAGGCATCAGTTCTTGGTCCTATTGTTTTCTCATTATATATAATTCCGCGAATATATAAAAATACTATTAAGAAATACTGCTACGCTGATGATACTCAGCTTTACATTTCCTCAGAACCTAGCAAAACCCATCATTTTTCTAGGCTAACAGACTGTATTAATGACATCAGAAAATGGATGGCTAACAACTTCCTTCTGCTTAATTCGAATAAGACAGAGGTTTTGATTATTGAACCCAATAGCTCTAAACTAGATATGACAAACCACAACATCCTTATTGAAGGTTACACTATTGTACCAGCTTCCACAGTTAAGAACCTCATTGTGATGCTAGATAAGAACCTTTCTTTCGATAGTCACATTTCCAATATGTGTCGTACTGCATTCCTACACCTTAGAAACATTTCCATGCTGTCTCAGATGCTGAGAAGCGTATCCACTCATTTCTGACCTCAAGAATTGACTATTGTAATTCATTACTGGGGGGTGTCACGCAAAACAAATAAATAGACTTCAGCTGGTCCAAAATGCAGCTGCAAGAATGCTCACTAGATCAAAGAAATACGACAACATAAGCCCAATTCTAGCAACACTGCACTGGCTACCTGTAAAAGTATTGCATTAATTTTAAAATACTATTAATTACTTATAAAGCCCTACATGGTCTAGCACCTTCGTATATTTGTGAATTACTTTCAGAATACAATCCATTGCAGACAATGTCCTCGCAAAATAGTGGTCTGCTACTAATTCGTCTAAAGGCGGCAGATCTTTCACCTACCTAGCACCAAAACTCTGGAATGACCTCCCCAGCAATGTTCGGGACTCAGACACACTCGAGGAGTTTAAGTCTAAACTAAAAACTCATCTCTTCAGACGAGCATTCACCTAATTCAACTACTGTCAGACCTAAGCCGCAACAGCTAGGCTTAACCGGAACTGAGCACACTTTTTACCCACTGTACTACATGGCTTTCACATTCTGTGTGAGCACTGATTACGATGCTGCAAACCTATGAAACTTTATATCAGAATACTAACTGCGACGCTGTAAATCTATAAACCCTTACACCAAAGTACTGATTGCAGCTGTAACGCGTCAGAGGAGAAGTGACCCTCCCGTTGAGCCTGGGTTCTCCCAAAGTTTTTTTCTTCACATTCATCATTGGAGTTTGGGTTCCTTGCCACTGTTGCTGTGTTGGAGTGCTCACTGGGAGACTGCGAATAATAGATATTTGATACTCCAGTAGATATCTGACTTTGACATTGATAACTGACATTGATACCATTGTTACTTGTATTATTGTATATATTTCCTTGTTTTTTTTTCCTTTTTCCTCCCTGTAAAGCGGCTTTGAGACAATGCCACATTGTAAAAGTGCTATACAAATAAAGTTGAATTGAATTGAATATAAAGTTAAGCTCAGAAAATGTCTTGACATGAGGCAGACTTCTTGACTTACTTTAAAAACAAGAACCATATCAGGAACAAGAAACAACACGCCTGCACAAAACAGAAAACACAGGGGCATTAAATACGAAAAGCAAACAAGGCAGGTAATGAGGATGTGAAGGTGGGTGAAGGGAATTAACTAATGATGGGATTATCGAGGTAACAAGATGGAGGGGTTGAGGCTCAAGACAGGAGAGCACATGGCACAAAGTAAACAAACAATGGCCATGTGTTTCCACAGATCACAAAGACACAGAGCATGAGTCTAGATCTAGACTAGGATTGAGTCGGGATCCAAACATCATGCTCTGACACAACACAAGGGCTGTCAGGATCCTGGCAAGAGAATCTAGGAAAAACTCAGGACAAGGAAGCCAGGACGCTGACTTATACAGCTGAAATATATCAGCATAGCAGTGAAAACTAACTCCATGTCTCTTAATAATTGTTCACAGAGATAGAATATACGGGGTGAAAAGCAGAGGCCCAAGCACTCCATACTGAACTTGATCTATATGACACCGTTTTACTCACAGCAACAAACTGGAATCAAATAAAAAAAATGCTGTGGTCAGTAGTGTCAAAGATTGCGCTAAGGTTGAGTAGCACTAGAAGAGGGATACTAGACAATGATCAGCTGACAATAGCAAATCATTTGTTACTCTGATGAGAGCAGTCTCTGTAGTATGATATGGTCTAAATCCTTGCAGATACCGTTTCTTGCCAGGAAAGAACAAATCTGTGAGGATATCACCTTTTCAAGTATTTTTGAAACAAAGGGTAAATTGAAGATGGGTCTGTAGAAAGCATCTATTTCAGCAACTCAGCAGGTATAGGATCAAGCATGCATGTTGTTTACTTAGATGATTTAATTATTTTTGGTGTTTATAGCTGGCACTCTGTAGTCTGACTGTATCTATTTTTTATTATTATAGCAACTGACACTTTTTTGTTAATTTAGCCACTGTATCAAGTAAATATCTAGGGTTGTGTTTATTTTCTTTTAAAAGATTTGAAAAGTAGGCAGATCTGGTGTTTTAAGGCCTTTCTGCAACACTTTCCTAATCACAGCATTGGGCTGCTGTCCTTTATCGTCTTTAAGCACAGAGGACAGTGAATTAACATTTTCTGTTGTGTTGTCAAGATTTTCAGATTTACCTGTTATGCTATGGAATTGAGACAGTTCAGATAGATTGTTGCTAAAACAATCATTAGATTTTTGGATGTCATTCTTTGTTTTTGTTTTGTTTTGTAAAAGCATCATCAAGTTAATTCTAAGTTACATAATGCTTGATTACATATATTTGTGCGCATATTTGTGATAAGTTCTTTCAAAGCTTTCATTTGATGTAATTTTAGTAATAGCCTCTAGCTGTTAGCCTAGCCTTTATTTGATATGGTGTTCATTCTACTTTGATAAGACAATTTGTCTACACAAATCAATATCTGCATTCATTGATATTTTTGGTTATATGTTATTGATTACATCAATAACATTTGAGCTCTTATTGAGATATAAGTCTCAGAGCTACTTGTATGGTTACTCTTTAGTTGTCGTATAATTATTTTGATTATTGTTTGTTTGATGTTTTTTTACAGTTTTACTCTTAATCCATGATGTACACCTCGCTGGCATCTTATTAAATGAGAAACTAAGATGAATCCTGACTCATCGATACTTTATGGGTTGAGTTTGGCTGGCTGTTGAATTGCATTCATACAAGGAGAACAGTTCAGTAAAAAGATCCTGCAAGCAAATCAAGTTACATGGCCGAAGATAGCAGTCACATTTGCACTATGAACCATGAATCTTACAGCCTCTGCAGAGGAAACCATGAGTATCATAGACCAAGCTTCGGAGGCAGGCTCAAAAGAAAAGGATATGCAGGATTCAAATTTCAGTTACAAGCTGTATCCTGAGGCTCCAGACATTAACCGTTCTGCTCACAATCTCACTAAAATGAATTGTACACAGGATGTGTTCACCGAACTGCCACCTCAGCCACTTCAGTCAGTCACTGATGAGGTTAAGCATGAAACATATGACCCTCACACATCATGTTTCTCTCAGAAGGAACCTGTTGTGGCATGGCCACAATCAACACAGGTTCACCAGAATAAAGCCTCAGGTATGTTTGATTTTGCTAAATATTTAGCACGTCATGAGCTTGTAAACACAACTCTTGTTAAGTTTGATGACCGACCTGAGAGTTTTAGGGCATGGAAATCATCCTTTGTTGGAGCCACAGAGGGCCTAGGTCTGATGGCTGGTTAAGAGTTGTACCTGCTTATTAGGTTGAATCATCTGACGGCAAAGAATCATCTGAACATGTGAAAAGATTATGATCAGTTCATGTCATTGATCCTAAGGGAGCACTACATCTTGGGAAAGATTAACAGAATGTTACGGTGCTCCTGAAATAATTGAAAATGTACTCCTGCAAAGGTTTTCCTGCAAAGGTTCTTAGTAGGGACTATGTCAGATTAAGAGAGTTAGGTGATCTCTTGACAGAACTAAAGACGGCTAAGCAAGATGGCTATTATATCTGGCCTAACATATCTGGATACTGCTAGAGGTATAAATCCCATAGTTGAAAAGCTACCACACTTTCATCAAGAGAAATGGCTCTTGCACGGCATGAAGTACAAAGAAATGTACAATGCCTCCTTTCCTCCATTCTGGTATTTTGTTAGCTTTATTGGTTTTGAGGCAAAAGCCAGACAATTGCCTACCCTAGTAGGGACTCAGGCACCAGTGATGAAAGTTCTAAGAACTGCCTGATACATAAGAAACCTCACCCTCTGAGAAAGAGGCACGGTGTTCTGTATAAAGCCATTTGAGGTACGTAAGGCCTACTTGAAGGAAAATGGTATCTACTTTTGATGCTGTGCATCTTCTTCTCACATTGCACATCATTGCAAGACTGTAGTCAAGTGTACAGAATGTGACAGTGAAGATCACGCTACTGCCCTTCACCCAGGACCAGCACCATGGGTCCAAGACATTTCCTCTTCAGAGCATGGCAGGGAGGAAGAACATTCACCACCCCCTGTGAACAGCGCCTGTTCACTGGAAGGTTACCAGCCAAATCTTGTTCTAAGATATGCTTAGTTAGAGTGTATCCTAATGGTAGTTCAGAAGCTGCTGTTAAGATATATGTAATACTCGATGACCACTCGGTTATTTAATTGGACTTTGTGCTGCACTTAAAAAGGTTTCTGGTACTGTAGGATGAAGTGGATCAGAAACTGTATACATCAGTATGGTTTTAATTCAGCGTTGTTATTTTACACTGCTAAGGTGGTTCTGCTCTGTGGTGTCTCAAGATACAGTAGACAAAATTAAATGGGTATTTTCTTGTTCAGTAAAACGAGAGAATGGTTAACGGTAATATTTCTGCTAGGCACCATAATTGTACTGTTACATATTAAGAAACAAAAAAATCCCAGATGTTTTTTGTGCAATAAGGATTGGCTCTCATTTAAAACCATTTAAATCATTGTGTGCAAACGAACACTAACTAGCTTCAGATTTCAGCAAAACAACCTTTCTAATTTCTGTCTTATGCTACGTGTGTGTGAAACCAGAGCAATAGGTCACTAGTGAGATCAGAGTTTTAAATAGTCGGGCTTCTCCTTATCTTTTGAAAACCTGTGCTGGAACTATTGAAGCTTCTGGAAGGAGAGCTAATGGATTTCGGATAGAGTCCGTCAATGGTGATATTAGCTTGACACTACCTCCTCTAATTGATTGCAATGACATTCCCGAAAACCGGGCAGAAATACCTACCCCAGAGGTCGCTCTAAACCATCCACATCTTAAAAGAATAGCCTCTGAGATTCCAGAAATGGATGACAATGCCCAGATCCTCATGCTGTTGGGTCGTGTTGCTCTGAGAGTCCATAATAAAGATTATTATTCCAGATAAATGGGCCTCGTAGTGCTCCTTTTGCAATTAAAACAGATTTAGGCATATGAAGTACAAGGAATCTTTCATATCTACAGGGGTGCATGTACAAGCAAGGACAATCACCTTGGCTGTTCTGTGTTCCAGCGCACAAGGGATGATGATCTGTTGAAGATCATCTTTTTATGGAGACCATGGACAACGAGTTTTACAGAGATAGCAACAATAGCTGGGTGGGTCCCCTTCCTTTCAGATACCCAAGACCACCACTTTCCAATAACAGATAGCATGCTGTAATTCGGCTCTACTCTCTATGTCTTACTTTGTTGAAAAGACCAGAGATGAAACAACAATTCACAGACTTTATGCAAAGGTTGTTTGAAAACGATCATACCGAGTATGCCCCTCGGTATGAGATGGTATAAGTGGTGACCAGGGACATTAGTATTTACCATTCTTTGGGGTTTATCATCCCAAAAAACCCAACCAAATTAGAGTGGTGTTTGACTCCAGCACACAATATCAGGGTCTCTCACTGAATAGTGTCCTTTTGACAGGAGCAGATTTAAACAACACCTTGTTAGGTGTCCTGATTTGATTCAGAAAGGAGCCTGTTGCTGTGGCTGTCGATATACAGCAGATGTTTCAGTGAAGGAAGATCACAGAGATTATTTGAGGTTCCTATGGTTCTGTGATAACGATCTTGACAAGGATGTAATTAAATGCAGGATGAAAGTCCATGTATTCAGAAATAGCCCCTCCCCAGTAGTGGCAATTTATGAACTTTGTCGAGCTGCCAAAGAAGGAGAGCTTGTGCATAAAACTGACACCTACAATTTTATGAGGAGAGATTTTTATGTGGACGACAGTGTAAGATCATTTCCAACTGCCTTTGAAGCTTCAGAGGCAGTTGGAATCTTCTTCAGAGGACACAAGCGTCTCTGGCAGAATCAAATCTGAGGCTTCACAAGATAATGTCAACAGTCCAGTGGTGTTGGCAGCCTTTCCATCTGAAGACTGCGCAGAAGGTGTCAAAGATCTTGATTTTGAAAATGATTCCATTACTGCTCCACGCAGTCTTGACTTGAGCTGGAAAATATCAACAGACATACATTCCATTCACCAGATAATAGCAAACCCCTGACTCGTCATGGCATTCTTTTCACTGTTAACAGCTTGTATGACCCTTTAGGCTTTGCAGCACCTGTCACAATCCATGGAAGATTCCTTTTAAGAGAGTTGTCAAAAGGAATAGATGACTAGAAAGAACCCCTCCCATAAGAGAAATGCGGAGAGTGGAAAATGTGGAGAAATTCACTGCAAGACCTGGAAAGAATTCATGTTCAGAGGACATACAGCCTGAAGTCACTCTCAAAGGCAAAATCTACAGAACTGTGCATATTTTCAGATGCCTCTGTCAAGGCTATTGGGGCAGTAGCATACCTCAAGACTACCCATGAAGATGGACAGATCAACGTTGGATTAATTTTGGGTAAAGCTAAATTGACACCTCCAGACGAACCTACTATCCCTAGATTAGAGCTTTGCGCAGCCGTGTTGGCTGTCGAGATCTCAAGATTTCATCTTGGACAAGATCGATTTCAAAACAGACTCTGTGAAGTTTTTCTGTGACAGGTCATATTGGGTTACATACAAAATGAAAGTAGGAGGTTTTACGAATGGCATTATGTGCCTACCGGGTACAATCCAGCTGACTGTGCCTCTAGGTCTGTCCCAGCCTCTCACCTTGCAAACACCATATGGCTGTCAGAACCAGATGTTCTTTACAAACCTTTAGCAAGCAACTTACCCTTGCAAGAGACCTTCGAACTAGTTAATCCAGAGGCAGATTCTGAGGTTCGTCCTTAAACTCAAGTGAGCACTGATGCCACAAATGTAACCGAGAAACCACTAAACCCAGAATGGTTTGAACGCTTTTCTATGTGTAAATTTGAATTGATCCATACTGCACATTCCTTTCGTTCTGTGTCTGAAGGACAAACATGTAGATGTATAGTCTGGCATAAATGTGATCAAAATTGTCACAAGGTCAAAATCATCACAAGTGGAATAGAACTCACCTGACAACCTGTCAACATGGCGGTAGGACTGGCCACTGTGCTAGCACCACAGGAGCGGGGAACCCTCTATAGTGAGGGTACCAAAACACTCAGACCGCTAGCATTATCTTATGGACCAAGCTCTAAGAGGCAAAGCATTCCTGCAGCGAAGGCACCACCTAAATGCAGAGCCCTGCTGCCAGATACAGCGCACTAACACACAAGGCGTGTAAGAGCACCAATCCCTTGGGTTATAATTCAAGCGTGCCCTGGGCCGACTGCATAAAGGTAGAGCTTTAGGGGGAGCGGAGCTTTACTCTACCCGCATCCTATACTGGGTTAGAGCTCTAGGGGGAGCGGAGTTCCACTCTAGGGTACTACTCTGCATACCGCCCAGGAGTCATAGTCCCGAGGTAAGCCCATGAACAATGGTCACCGCCTCCAGAACTAAAGTCCTCTTCTTCCTGACGGCTACCGGGGAGCAGAGGACGCTCAAGCGAGGGACTTCCTGTAGTGCAACTGCACACCGCCCCGAAGATAGCAGTCGGACAGGATTGTCTAACTGTCCAACACACTGTTTCATATTAACGCCAAGAGGGCAGAACCCCTGAGAGCTCAACAGTATGGTTGAAAAATAGCACCAGGGTACCCTGCCCTCAAGGCACTCTCCCGGCGAGCCTCTTGACTCACTATCCAAGGTAGGCCGAAACGGCTCCGCCCCTGGACCGCAGTCTCAACCGATACCAGAACTCCAGGTAATACAACGAGGAGGGCTGAAACATTGACAGCAAGCACTGCCTCGAGGGGAGTAAAGGATTTGAAAAGAGGTTCACCAGGGTGGTTGGGCCCACATCAAAACTAACCCTGAGAACCAAAACACATGGTCATTCCCTGATCTGTGGGGATCTGGGATGGCCTGACTAGAGTGGTTCGAGGTTGGGATCGATCCCAGGTCTCTCAGTTCTAGTAAAGGTGTGTAACCAGCTTACGCCACAAGCCTGCCATGACAAGCTCTGACAGGGAACCTCACAGACCTCTGTTTCAACAGAAAGTAAGACTGCTGCTTAGCCTTAAAACCGCTAGCAAAGAAGGAGCCCACCAACAGTGGGCTACCACTCCTCAGCCAGGGAAGCTTGCATACAGGCCGCCTGCCTACCAAACGTCAATGTCGAGGCGGCAGCCTGGCTCACACTAAACAGTAACACTGGGCTAGATGGGCACTAACTGGACCATCAGAATAGGCGGAAACAGGGGCCATCCTAATCATCACATGGTCCCACCCATGATGCTTAATGTGGGTGCTTGTGTCACTGTGAAGGACGAAGGATATGGGGCAGGAGGGGAAAATGGATGGTGTGAGCAAACTATACTCCCGCCCGAGCCCCAGCTGAGGTGTCCTTCACCTCCTGCCTCCTGCATCTGGCATCACGCCTCCTCCATGCCTGACCTCGAAAGGGGGGTGGCACACAATCAGACACACTGCCTCTGGCCCCATCTACGATCCTCAGATGTAGAAGGGCCGGGCAAGGGGGTGCCAGACGAGAACCTAGACCTGCGCAGTATAAACCTCTGGAAGGCCCTGGACTGGACATCTGCCATCCTGAATTTCTCAACCACCGCCTGTACTGACGTGCCAAAAAGGTCAGATGGTGAGACTGGCGAATCGAGGAGAAAGTTCCTTTCTTTCTCCCCTACGTCAGCCAGACTCAACAAAAGGTGCCTCTCAGTGGCCACCATAGCTGCCATAGAACGACCTATGGCTGCAGCAGGCTGTTTGGTGGCTCTGAGGCGAGATGGGTGGAACGGCACAGCTCAGCCACAGCGTCGGGGGAAAGCCCCTCCCCCTGATCCAGGTCCTTAAGCAGGTCAGCCTGGTATACCTGTAACACCACCATGATGTGTAACGCAGCAACTGCTTGACCTGCTGCCGCATACGCCCTGTCGTTAAACCGCAAAGTGACCCGGAGCAGCCCAGTTGGCAGGGTAGGGGCCTGCAGGAAAGATGCCCCCCCCTACTGAGAGATAGCTCGCAAGCGTCTCATCAACAGGGGGAATCCCCACATAGCCATGCTCCCTCATTCCCTCCACGTTTGCGTAGTTCGTGCACAAACCGGAAAAGAAACGAGCTGGATATGGCTTTTTCCACGATCTCTCGACCACTGCATACAGGTCGGGGAGAAAGGGCAGGCTCACCTGGGGCTGTTGGCCATGAGCAGCCAGAAACCGTTCGTCTAGCCAGCCACGAGCGATCACCGGCTTCTCGCGCCACCAGGGGAGATCTAATCTCTCTGTGGTGCGAGACATGACCTCTAATAACTCCCTGTATGCGGTGCAGGCAGGCTGAGAAGGCTCGCCCATCCTTGCACAGGTAATTCAGTGCAAACAATCATGACCTGAACTTATGCCAGACTGCAAAAACACATGCAGAGAAATTTAATGACAGATCAACTCCTTTAACTAATACATCAGCACCACAGAGTGCATAGATACATCCGTAGATGCGCTGGGACACAATCATCAGTTTTTTTTTAGATCATTAGGTGTTTTGGGTCTTTCAACATCAGACACCCTCCCTCAGGTGACCCTGGGGTTGATCAGGCCAGCAGTGCTAGCCCACTTCTTGGACCTTTTAATCCAAACCCACCTTGAGGCTATTTTTTCAGCCCCTGTGGTACACTTGATCACTCTTTGCAGCTCCATGCTGAGCAGGGTAAAGCTCTTCCACAAGGAGCGGGCGGCAAAGCACCCCACAGATGGTTCACAGCAAGCCCTCCAGCCCCTCCTCTGGCACTTTTCTATGAGCTCCTGATACTTAAATTGCTTGCGCTTATTAGTTTTTTTCCATGCAGTCCTCCTAAAGGACTGTCAGTTCCAAGAGAACCTGCTTAGAGAACCTGCTTAGACAAAGCAGATGTCAGCACCACATCTGGTCTTCAACAGGTCGATGTTACAAAATCTGGGACTTGAGCTGCCTACCCAAGTCAACCCGCAGCTCCCAGTCTGGTACTGATGAGAGCAAGTTGGCTGCTGGTGTTGTCTGTGATCGTGGCTGCTCTACAGTTTTTACAAAAGGAATTCTCCTCTGGCTGCAGACCTATTTATTATTGGCCACTGCGCTGGAAATGGTCTCTCCTACAGACTTCAGGACCTGGTCGTGTCACCAATGATAGCAACCCTCTCCAAGGGCTGACGGGCAGCTGCTCAGAATGTTCTCCAGGGTCCCTCTTCCGGCACAGTGTGGACAAGTTGAAACGTCACTCTTGCCCCACATCATAGACAGCTTGAATCATGAACTTAATATGCTGTGGCTCTGCCTTCCTCCAGCACTCCTTCCCGCCTTGTCCATGCCCCCTGCTGATGGATACCAAGATGCCATGCTGGTATAACCATGCCTTGAACCTGCCATGTAGGCCAGATTTGTCCACTGCCAACTACCAACCTTCAAGCCTCTTGACGGTTGTTTAAACTGACACTGTGTCTCCAAGGCTACAGTCAAAAACCTTGCCTAGGCTAGTGACAGGTTTCTCAGTGATATATGGTATTAATATACCACCCACAGAGAAGCGAAACTTATCCACCACTTCCCCTTTCTTAAGGACCATGGACCTAGATTTTGTTGGTTTTCTAGCCCAAGCAATGAGCTTTACCAGGCTCTAAAGGATCCACCTGCACCCAGGCACTGATGTAGTGGTGACTGTCAGATCATCCATGAGGGCTCTGATGGGGGGCTGCCAGGTTCCAGATGTGGACAGGGGGCCTCTGCACTCCACCTCAGTGGCCTTCACCAACATATTCATGGCGAGTGCAAAGAGGATCACAGAGATCATACAGCCAGTTATGATCCCTTTCTAAAGCCGATGCCAGTTCGATGTTATGCTCCCTGATGGAACTCTCAGCCTGAAGTTCCCATAATAATCCAGGATGAGGTTCTTCATTTTACAGGGTATGTGGTGTCGGTCTAGGGTGGTCTTAACCAGCTTTTGGGGCATTGACCCATATGCATTGGCAAGGTCCAACCAAAGCACTGCTAGGTCTCCATTTCCCTCTTATGCCTCCCTGATCAGTTGTATGATCAGTTGTGCTTAGGAGTGAGATAGTTCGAGCTTAGTTGAATTCTGTTCCTTGGGTATTCAGATGCCCTCTGCCTGCATTCACTTTTCTGCAATGGTCCCTCTATGCCAAACCTCTTAGTAACTTCCAAAGGATTCAACGCAGCCCTGGGCAGCGCTTGTTCACCTTATAGGGTACTTGACTGGGCCCTGGAGTCGAACTGGCTCTGGCTGCTCTCACCACCTCCTGAACTTTCTTCCAGGTGGGTTCTGAGATGTTAAACTCCACTATGGGTGCTGGTACATCTAGGAGAGCTGTCTGCAGCTTTTGCTCTCTGTCTGGGTCACTCAGGGTGTTATGCAGGAAGTGATCTACCTCTTCCTTAGAGCAGTCTAGACGTCCACTGCGCTTCTCTCCTAATAGCCGCTTGGTAAAGCCAAAGGGGTCGGCTAAAAAGGAGGTTCGGCTCCTATCTCTCTCAGTCCTGCGTCTCCTGTGCCATTCAGCCCTATGCAGGGTCAAGAGCTGGACTGCTGGGCACTTTGAAGTTCAGGGCTCTGTGGGGTGCTTCCGGGCTGAGATCCACCTGCGTCCTACCAGGCATTGATTCTGGGCGCTGTACTACCTTTTCCTGTACCAAAATGATTTCTGATGAATTTTTAGCCCCCTCAATGCAACTACTTATCATAGTAGTTAATCCATTTTCCAAGGCCATCATTGTTAGGTCCGTCCTGTTGGGGTGCTCATCCTCCCCCCCTCTTGGGCACCCCTGGGGTATTTCTCAGTGGATTGATCTGTAGCTTGCTTGGGTGATTCCTTACGGAAGCTGCAGATTTGGCTGCTACCCCTTCTTGCCCCTGGGGCCATCTCTCTGAGCTGTAATCGTCTCTCCAGTTGTCACCAAACTGCTCGTGATTGTCACCCAGCCTGTTCCTGGGAGTCACTGGGCAAGCCAGTTGAACAGTGCATAGATGGCATAGATAGTCTGTGGAGAAAAAGGTAATACATTTTCTAAAATAAATGACTGAGCCTCACTGGTATCTCACAGGATGCGGACAGGTTTGGCCTTGGATGCAGATCCAGTACGTGATACTGTCCCATCAAAAATAAATGTCTTAAATGCAGATTCAGCAGTTGATTAAGATGCTAATTCTGATGATGATAATCAACTGTCAAGTAGGGCAATTGGTGTGTAACACAACTTTTTCATCACATCATAATCTAAGCTTTGCTTAAGAGTCAACACAGAACAAACATCTTGAGCTTTCCCAACAAGTTTGCAATGCAATAGCAGCAGCCAAACATTTTGTGGCCATTGCAGCGTGGTGCCGATACGTTCTAACACTGTGAAGTATCTACTTCAGTTTCACAGGAAAGCAGGACTGACGCAATTTGCTTACTAATATTAAAATGTTGACTTGTAAATTGTGTCGAGTATCAGAGCCAGGAGAGGAAGTGTTGAGCGGTGTCACAGGCATACTCACGGCAGGTTGACAGTAAATGGAGGCATGTTCAAGCTCCGGTCCCTTAGGCAAATTGTTCGCAAACAATCAGAAATAAGGCAAATTTTATTAAAACTTGGTAAACTGTGGTCTGGACTATTGAATTTGATTATTCAAACCAGCGGAAAGTTTGAACTGGCTCACACAATGACAATCTGAATCAGACATACATTTATTAACATAAAGTTTAAAGAAATTCTGAATAGAAGAGATTAATTTTGGGTGTGGACTAGGACAGCATAACAAATGAAAATATATACATTGATATACCATTAAATGAACTACCAGAGAAAAAAAGAAAAGAAAAACTATTCATCTCCCTAACTCTCTAAAGTAAAACATAGAAAAACAATACATACAAAAGAAAATGGAGTCACATTCCCAACATTCCCCAACTTATTATACACAACTCTTACAAACAAAGGTTAATAAAATTCAAATCAATAAATAAGAAATGTATTACTAAGCAAAGTGAGCTTTGAAAAGGAACAAATAATCATCCAAAGGAATTAAACAGGGAAGTACAAAATTGCACTAAGTGGCATTCCTTAAGCATTTGGGGAAGTCCTTATAACCAGAACTGGGACTAGAGCGAGTCAATCAGAATTTCCAACTTAATTAGATATCTTCACCTGGAGGTAGATATTTAGAGACAGAGCAGCAAATACAACAATGCTTTCATGCATTGTTGCATGGTTACATCTACTGGAAAATGTTCATGATACAACCCCTTTGGAATGACTTCTTAAAGGTATTAACGCAGGGCAAAAAGCGTATTTTGGAATAATTTAAAAGGTCAATATGCTTCTAATTTTAACAATGCTTGACCTTTGATGGTTAAAGTAACAATACTAAGCTAAATCAATCTCCATCAATCAACCATCAATCTCATATCACACACTCTTATTACCATACTGCAATAGCCCACAGGACAGCCCTTGCATGGCTGTTGCCCTGGCATGTGAACAGGTGGCGAATATCTGACTTTTATCTATGGAGGGCAATGCTTTGAGGTGATCAAAGTTAACAAAAACAAAATTATGAGTTAAGTACAAGCTGCTGTGATAAATTCTTAACATTTAAATCCAGTGATTGCAGTTTTGTAAGCAGTGGAAGGCCCAGCTAGGGTAAACTAGCCCCATATGTCTTATTGATATTCTGTTAAATGCCATATGAGAGAGTGTCATTCCTACAGGGGTTGTGTGACCACAAATTTTCTTGTTAATCAATCAAGGCGTTTGAAACCAGGGGAGAGAACCCTTAGACAATCAATTCTGTGTTGCTGTCAGTCAGACATTCACACACAATCAAAAAGCAGGAAAAGACCTTCCATCAGCATGAATGACATCACCTCCTGTAGGAGTACTGTAATGTCACAAGGTCAAAAACTTGGTCATTTTCTGAATTTAATATCAGAAATAATAATTTAGTATCACCATTCGTCTTCCATTAGAGGGTATCCATGTACAGCTATTAATTGATCACAAAATGTAGACAACCCTAAATTTACAGCTCTGGAAAAAATTAAGAGACCATTGCACTATTATCAGTTTCTCTGGTTTTACTCTTTAAAGGTATGTGTTAAAATGAAATGAACATTTTTGCTTTATTCTATAAACTGCTGATAATGTCTCCCAAATTCCAAATAAACATATTGTCATTTAGAGCATTTGTTTGCAGAAAATGCACTCAGGTCAAAACAACAAAAAACATGCAATGTTTTCAGACCTCAAATAATGCAAAAGCATTTTTTTTTATTAATTTTTAAACACCACAATGCTAATGTTTTAACTTAATAACTGATAAAGGTTAAATTCTAGAAAGAGCTCAAAAATCAATATTTGATTTTTAAAAACCAATACAGGTTTTTAATTACAGCTTTCATACGTCTTGGCATGCCCTCCACCAGAGATGCTCTTCACTCTTTCACATTGCTGTTGGGTGACTTTATGCCACTCCAAAATTCAAACAGCTTGGCTTTGTTTGATGGCTTGTGACCATCATTTTCTTCTTAATAACATTCCAGAGGTTTTTAATGGGGTTCAGGTCTGGAGATTGGGCTGGCCATAACAGGGTCTGGGCCTGTCTCTTCTTTGCTTCTCATTGATGAAGAGCTTTTTTCTAGCTTTGACTTCAGCCTTGTGCTTCTGCTAGTAAAGCCAGAACTGAACCCTTCTTTTTCTCACTCAAAACATTTATTTTCAACTCTTGTGGCATGGTCCACAGTTATTATTTGATTCCACTTACTTTTGAGGTTCTACTAGCACTGTTTTTGCCATCTACCTGGTCCTATTGCAAGATAATAGTGATGACTACAGCCATGTTTTCTATACTTTTCCTCATTAAATAATACTTGGTTTAGGTGACACTTAATCAGTACTTCATTAAGCACAATGAGATGTGACTGTGTTGGAATTCAACAGACGATGGAATGTAATGGCTGCCACAAATGTAGAGATGTGGATTTAAGAAATATTTGGAGTGGTCTCTTAATTTTTTCCAGAGCTGTACACCCGTCTGTAATATTATGGCTTGACATCAGAGGTTGAGCTTGAAAACATAGTCTACAAAAAGTTTTGCAAACAATGTCTGAATATTTTATTAGTAATTACACTGATGTGTTTAACCCTAACAGTTAACCCCAACAGTCTCTAACACTACTACTATTCTATTACATTGTCAGTAAAGCCTTTGCTTACCTGCTTTGCAAATGTAATAGCTCACAAGCCAAGCTCACCTTGAGATGAAAAGGGACATGATGATTTATTACAATTCAGTAAATTTTAGATCATAGTACTTAAAACTTTATATTTCACAATGCATAGAGAAAAACAAGCCATTAGAAAAGTACTGTGGGGCTGTTTGTTGTTACTAAGACGACAATGAAATCAAAAGGGTCTTTAACTCAGGGGGGCTTTATTCAAGTTATACCCTATTTGTTTCTTATTTAACCAAAAAACCACAATGATGTCTTTCTGCTCCTCATAGATGATTGTCCCAGTCAATGCTAACCAGCAAAGACACTCACTCAGAATGTTATCATGTTTGTCACATCACAGCCAAATGTGCCTCATGTTTAAACAGTCAGCCAGATTGTCACTTTTATAAATTATGACAAATGCCTAAGATTTGTACTCATTTCTCCATTGTTTGTATGGTTATAAACTTGCCATAAACTCTCTTATTTGCTATGTCACAATGAATTAGTTTAGCAGTAGTCCTCAAAATCTGACTTCGGGCTTTTGTTGTTGAGCGGATTTACTCTTATGGCCCCTCTTTGAGTGTCTGTGCATGTGTACTCTTCAGACACTTCCTCCAGCATGACAGTGATTAATGCTGAACATGGGACACATTAATGCAAGAGTCTCTGGTCAATGTTAGCCTTTTTTCATTGTGTCACTTAAACCAACAGGATCACACAGCAGGAAATGGTAATAGACCCTGTAGTGCTACACCCCCCACCCCCACTACACCTTGTCAATGAACATGCACAAAAACCTGTTCACTCACAGAAACACATACCTGAAAGCTGTGAGAAAATGTGTTTGTTACACAATAATAAAGAATGCAAAAACCTTTTTCTAATTGTGCATATACATTGTACACAAATTACATCACAAAAATTACATGGTTCAAGCTTTATGCTTTATTCTTGTGTTTCTTTTTCAGAGATTTTTTTTATTGTGCAGACTGTGCAGACTGTAGCTTCATTGTTTACTGGTCTTGCTGGACGTTTTTCCAAAGGTGTGGAAATGTAATGACTTTTTCGGAACTTGAATGTGAATTCAGGTGGAAGATTCTAATTAGAAGACAATTCCGATATTGTGACAGACACACTTTGAAAACAACTCATGTCCACATTTTTAAAATTCTTCTTATTAAAGGTGGTTCGGATGCAAACATTATTTCTTTCATGAAATGTTAACCTAGCTTACATATGACATATAGACTGGAGCCTACTAATCAGATGATAGAAAAGTTGCACAAATATGCCAGAGCTGTGCCAAACTATGTTTCATGTGCCAGATCGTTTACAGAGGTCTTAAACACACTGATGGAATGCTCTCGGAGTGATGCAAGCAAATCTAAGAAGTCAGTGGTGTCAAGGGTCAAACCATAACAAACCTCTTCTAAATGTCAAATGAATCAGTCTGTGAGCATTAGCATATGAGGTTCGGACTAACCATAGCCCATAGAAAATAAGGCTAACCATATTTTTTTAATTGTCGATGTTACCATTGAGTTCAATAAGTTTTAACATCAATATTTTTACATATATTTACATATATTTTTGAAAAGTTGTGAAGATCTTATATTCTTACTAATCCCAAAAGGATGTGTATTTTGGAACTTTAGTAAACAATTATTTTGTACCTGTGCTGTTTGTATATTATATCTCCCTCTCTCTGCTACAGTATTCTACAGTAGAATAATTAAATGCTGAATTTATGCACAGTAAAATGAGTAACAAATCAGATGTAAGCATAATTAAGTGTTTTAGCGTTTATGCTGTGGACTCCAGTGATTGGTTGGAGCAAAATGATTGTCTTGCATAAATTTACTCCTCAGAATATGGGTTAAGTATTGTGTTAGCTGCTGCCTTTTTCATTTCTAATTTGTCTGTGTGCTTGATGTTTTTATGACTATTAATTTTGAAGCTGCAGTTTGTGTCGTGGGTCGTTCCTATTTATAGAGTCATCAAAGATTACATTTAATATGCCGTACACTGAGATCCTCTCTCAAACGAAAGCATAAATCAGACCAGACACTTCTGTCTCTGTCTCACACAATTAGTTACTCAAGCAGTGACATCCTGTTTTGTATGTTTCAGAATCTAATAACCTTCCTACCTAAACATCATTTGAAAGCAACATAGGTGCATTCCAGACTCCTAACACATGTGAAAGCTGTTTCAGACCATAAGAATTTTCATTTTTGCCCTAAATTTTCATTTTTGCCCTATATTATATACATACTTTGTAAAATTCCATCAGTAAACACCAGGGCTTAGTACAAACAAAAAGAAAAAACTGAATGTCAGGAACAAAATTAAAATCTAAATACAAATTACATCTTTAGCATTGTCCAGCTTCACAAATATGGCTTTATAAGTACCTGTCAACACATGATCTGTGAAATTGTATTAACAGGCCATGTCTATGATGTATACATCCATGCATGCCCACATGAGTGTCCAAAGCTAAATGTATGATAATGATAGAATAATAGGATTTCAGCCACACTTGGGTTTAGACCTCTACTTAACATTTTCTCCCCTGGCAAATGGGTCAAAGTCAAAATGAAGGTAGACAATTTATAAGACTTTAATAAAAAAGTTGATTAGATTACTGAGAGAAAGGGAGAGAGTTATAATGACTGTGGGCTAACAGGCTTTTCCTCTACTGAGATACTAATGCTGCTCACGCAGGCTAATCAATGATTTAGGCTGCACTTAACTGTAATACAAAGAAAAGAAAAATGAAGTTTAGATGAAGCTCTACCAATTGGGGTTAAATGGTTTTAATTTGAATTTATGCTATACACTAGACTCATTAAGAACACATCAAAACTAAATATCCTTTCAGTTCAGGTTATTTAAACATTTTGGCATAAAAAAAAAAAAGAAATTATTCATTTTTAGCAGTTTTTATAGGTTTCTTTTCAAGAGAACTAGACTGTGTCATGACTGTCAGGTCAAGGTCATGTGCCGTGGTGTTGCTATTAAAAAGGCACCTGCGAAATATGTCATCAGGTCTAAGAGTGAGGATAAAAGAAGATATTAGAGCTAGGAAACAGAAAAGAAAGTAAACAAGAGAAAATTTGTTCTATAAAGTTCTCCTTGCTCCCAGGAGTCTTATCGAGGGTTCACCAGGACAGAGTTTCTCTACTTTTGGTAGGGCCGTTCTGGATGACCCGAGTCTGGTTCTCAGAATTAATGCTTCTCTTGGACAGAGTTTTTTGGGAACTCTGATATGTTCAGTGTTGGAGTTCCTTCAAGAAAGCCATTCTGGGGGGTTAGCTCCTACTCTCAAGGTATATGCTAGACAATGTTTATGCTGTTTCTGCTAGCCATAAACCTGTTTATAGAGCTAATGTCTCTAATAGAGCCTCTATTAGAGACATCTCCTGGTGTCTCATTTTCAGCATGGTGCCAGTTGGCTAGGGCATTTTTGTTGTATGTGAATCCCTTTTTGGGACCTTCATGTAGTCATAAGGGACTTATCTGGGCTCCATTTGAACACCTAGAGTCAGCCTTAGATAAGTTTATGACCCTCAAGGTGGTTCTATTATTATTAGCATTGGCATTTCTCAAACAGGTAGGGGATCTACAGTCTCTTTCTGTAGATCTGCCTGTTTGAATTTTGCCCCTGGCTTTTTGCACCATTTTGCACCCTAGAACAGATTATATTCCTATGGGGCTTGCTACTGCCAGTCACCTGGTGGTTCTTCAAGCCTTCTGTCCTCCACTGCATGAGTCACCGGAACAGGAAAGGCTTCACTTGTTGTGTGCTGTCAGAGCTTTGAGAATCTATGGTCACCGTTCAAGCTAGTGGCGTAAGACCTCTCAGCTCCAAGTCTGCAACCGAGGTAATGCAGTTACCAAACAACACTTATCTCATTGAATCACAGATGCTATTACCCTGACCTATGAGGCCTGTGACTTGGTGTCACCCCTGGGTGTTAGGGCCCATTCTATCAGGAGTGTAGCATCATACAAGGCACTGTCTAGGGGTGCACCTCTAAGTGATGTTTGTGTCACGGCAGGCTGGTCTTCTAGACTGGCCGCACACATTCATTAAATTTTACAGCTTAGACTTGAATTGTGGCATCAGTGTGGTGTAGTGGGCATATAATGTAAGCATGTTTTAGCACTAATGTTCCCTATAGCATGAGACAGGAAATGAGGTGCTGCATTGCGTTGCCACATTTTAGTCATGCATGGCCCTCCATCAGACTTCTGATGACGCATTTTACAGGCACCTTTTAAAGTTTATGTGGCAATGTCACGTGACTTTGTCCTGCCTATAAATAGGTGTGATTTCATGTGTGTTCAGACCTGGGTGTGCCTGAAGCGTATACCCCACTTTTCTATCAGACAAAAAGTGATTGGTTCGAGTATCTAGTAAATATCTTACTCTGCATGAGTAGTAATCCTCCTTGGTTTAAGTTTCTGTCATCCTAATTAAGTTTCTTCCTAACTAAGATTTTTCTCATACTGAGTCATATTAAAAATAAGCTCTAATTGCAGAAAGGAATAGTATCATCTGATAGTTATAGTGTATTTTATTAATGTAGCTTGACTTGCAAAATACCATTCATCATTCAGCTTTTAATGTAAGATGTTGGAAATGGTTTAGGAATAATATTTCCACTTTGTCAAGTGTTACATTATTAAAACACAACCAGAGAAATATCGAGAAGAGAAAAGGTAGAGAAAGGCAGAGGGTGGGATTTGTGACAGCATGGATGGAGAAATATGCCATTGAACTGGAAGGCCATACGTTTTATCAGTCAAGGCACTGCACGTTCAGCTGCCTGACATTAGCTGTCCTGTTCTGGGAATAGGCCCCCAGCACATCGGCGTGCCACAAATCTGAGTGCAAAAGAATATCAGCTCTCCTCACATGCTGTTTTGTGCCACCCGGCACCGCTGTCTGAAAACTATCTCCATTGTCCAGTTTGATTGCTTGAATCAAACTGATTTACTGCAAATCCATCAGAGCTTTGATAAATCTATTACAGTTTCATTTTGCTGATTTCATTAACGTGAATAAAACTCAGCCATGCTTTCTGCATAACTGCCTTTTAATGGTCTGGCCCTGTCACCTGCCCAAGCATTAATCCCTATGACTTATTGCTCTACAGAGGAAATGAGTAATGGCTATTTGAATGTGATCAGTGCAGTACAATGCAATTAAGGAAGCAGCACTGTGCTGTGCCTTTAATCCTGAACTAATTTGAATTGCAGTTTGATAGCACTGTGAATCCTGCATAATTATGTAGGGTGAATATTAAACTGGATGACATACCGGAGAGGGTCTTTAACTAGCCCAGCCAAAGGCAGGGAGCCAGGGCCCAACCGAAGATGGAGGCTCAATTAACTCTGCTGACAGGAGCGCACCCCAGGAAAAGCTGCAGAGCTCTGGGATGGTTGACATGGACATCTCTTTCTTATCCTCTACTTGGGCAGACATGTACAAGTGTCATTTTTACCTTGAAATAACAGAAACATCAAGTGTGAATTAGAGGGGCCGGGGTTGAGTCCAGCTAAAGGGTATGTCACATTTCCTTAAGGGAAGAATTTTACATTAAGTTTCAGATGGGAGGTGTCAGTTTGTGGTATGGGGGTTGGGTCAATGTACATCTGGCAGGTTGAAGTTAAATTGAGCTTATCAAAGATATTTATAAGGGGGGATTCATTTCAGTTATCTTAAGTCTGTCTTTGACTGAATGACAATTCATTAACTGAACCCACCCTGCTTTTCTGTTCTTTATAGCATTAAGATAGCACAGACATTTAAATGGTACAGGGAGACTGTGTTTAGGACAAGAGCAATAGCAGGAGATATCTTAAAAGAAAAAGAGGCTGTAAAAGGAAGTTAGACATTGAAAGAAGATGCTCACCAAATTAAGGCATTGTGACTGAAAATCGTCCTGTAATAAGGTTCATGCTGTCTACAACTTCATCATTCTTCCCTGAATGATAATTACTTTATTCAATCATGTTCAAGGTTTTAGTGAAAGCTAGCATTGATTGATTAACTTCAATTACCATGCTTGCATTAGCATAGATAAAAACTGCTTTTCAATTTGTGAGTGGTGCACAGGGTAGAAACCCTGCCTAGATATTTGCATTTCAATGTGTGGCGCTGGCAGGAAAAGGTCTGATCAGCTCTAAGCCCTTTCTGCACCACTGCCCCGACACTCGGCTCATCCTACGTAACTGCTCTTTGTTATGATGTCTGTGAGTGTCACATGAGAAAAGAGAGAAGGTGCATTTGCAGGCAGTCTCCTGTGTCCATTCAGGGGTGTGAAGTGTGTGCCGGTGTGAGTCTCCCACCATTAACAGCATGCTAGTGTTTATTGTCTGTGAAACGCTCAGGGATGGAGGGACGTGTGCCAAACCTACATAATTTCACTTATCAGTGTTCCTGTCACAGGGCCTGCGTGCACTTCAGCAGAGAGTCTGTAATATTTGAGATAAAGAGAAGACAATTCTGTCATTTGAAACGGCATTGTAAGTGAGACAGTGATGGGTTTAAAAATGACTGATGACTTAGATCATCGTTTGTTTTGAAGGTGGTCACTCTGTCTGTCTATGAGCATTAGGAGGGTTTTATTTTGTCAAGTTTAATCTTCAAGAGTGCCGAAAACTCTTTTATCTTGAGCTCCAATTCTCAATCAGCATTTTGTCTAAACCTTGTTTTGTTATGCAGTTATGTCAACACCAATATTAGACTATGGCGAGCATGTCGTCATCATTTGTGCTACGAGTGTGAAGGAATCCTTTAACTGCACAGAATGTTAAAGAATCATTTGCTATAACTTTTCTAAAAAATCAGACCCAACAGCTGCATAGCAACACCCTGGCAACCAACTTTTTAATATCCTATTACCACTGCATCAAGTTACATGCACCGCATTCACATTTTCATTAGAACTTATATATAAATAATCTAATTTGATTATAAATCATATAGTCATTTTTATTTTAATATCACTTTGATTTTACATTGTTTATATTATTGTAGTTTCTGCATTTTTGATGAGGAGTAGGGTGAGATCAAATTTATACTTACAATACATCATTGTATGTGATTCCAAAATTCTACTGTACAATGACCTGGATGTATTACCTCATATGATCCAAAATATGAAAAAGTACAGGAGATGGCTGTGATTACCTCGCCTTTGGCTGCGTATTAAAGTTTGATTAATGTCACCTAAATGCAGTGGCTTCATTTGGATGATTTTTGTGCTGGGCTAAATGAGTATCTCCTTTTTGTTTGTTTGGAGCTGACTGATTTGAATTGGGTTGACATTGTTGTCTGTAATTCTGGGGATAAGTACACCTGTAAGTTTGCAAATGTACCAACGGATGATAATAACCTTATTGTAATTTCTAAAGTTGAAATCAGCATTAGAGCAGAAATGAACTGTTAATAATAATTGTCCATATGCCTGTGTGTGTCAGAGCTTAGCTTTGCTGAGCTGCTCACATTGGCAGGTGAGACTCGAAGTGAGACTTCCATAAATCAACTAACAGTCAGCTTATGTAAGTAAATATACTTACATAAGTAAATATGATCTGTGCCACATATGCAATAAAATATATTGTTATATAATACATTTCCTACCATGTTGGGGAATTCTTTGAATGCTAAAATGGGTGTCACGGCTGTTAGCATTACATTACTTTGCAACTACTGAGGTTCAACTCTCCAAATTACACTCATTCAATTTATTTCATTATTAGCCATCAAAAGCACAGTAGCTAATAAAATCCTATTATACTGATATTGAAATAAATCATGTCATACATATACTGATTAACACAGGTTTCATATCAGGGTCAGACATTATCGGAAGCTTGAGGCAAAAAACCCATTGAAACTGACAAAAATGCCCCTAAAATTTAAATGTACTGCCCAAAATGCCCAATTTTACTGTTTTGCTCTATTTTTTATTTGTAAAAATTGATGTAATACTTTTTAATATGCTATTTTAAGCTCAGTTTTGCATACTGCATAAAATATGAAGTATAATTAGGGGTAACTGTCTAGTTATTAAAATTAGAATTTAAAATTTATTTGAATGTGCTCATGTAAAAGATTTGCCATAAAATAGCATTTTTAAATACATATGGTGGAAAAAAATGCCATAAGTAAAAATATCACTGACATTCAATTTTAAGGTGCACATGGTTCATTTTTTTAAACTTTCCCATAAGTGCTGATGAAACAAAACTAGAATATTTTCATTCTGAATACAAAACCATTAGTCTTTTTCATCTGCAGGAACATTGATTATTTTTAAATGCATAAATCATGAATACATTTTATTTTGAAACAATACTGCAACTCTTAGTATATTTTAAGCCCTTTAAATACAGCATGAAACTTGAAATATTCTGTATGTTGAAAAAAGCAGAATCCAAGTTAATCAGGGATTCTCCCTAACTGTGATCACAGCTTGTAGTCATAAAGCAAAAATATATGAACCCTCCAGTAGTTCCAGCAAATCCGTTTCAAATGAGTGAATCTATTCTACCTACATCTATTTGATGTGTCAATCCAGTTTGAGCCACTAGCAGAGGGAACAGTAAGCTTTTGAGGAGTCATAATGTGCTACCTGAAGAGGAGCTCCAATCCCCCGTGGCTCATTCTGCAAGGCTGGGTAGAAACAAAAAGCAGACTCATCTACTGGATATGAAAGACAATTTCCCTTGTCACACCCCACTGTCTGAGATAATGGACAAGACATATGAATGATCAGTGTCAAATCTCACTTGTACCTGTTCACTTCTGTAATTCATGTGTGTGAGTGCATGTGTATGTGACCGAGGTTCTCCCTTATTCACTAATCTAGCCTGAATAATTGACAGTACATCTTTCTGCAAAAGTCTTTAAAGTCTAGAGCCAGCACTCTACCCAGAAGTACCTATACTTGAAAATGTGATTTTTCAATTATACTTCATTTATTTAACTTGTGGTTTTGTTGTTTTTAAAGTGCATAAGTTAAAATAATTGTGCTTTTAGACATTTTATATTTATTAAACAATTTCACATAGAAGTGACAACGAAGTGTCATAAAAGAAAAACAAATATTAATGTAGGTACTGGCTTAAAACTTATTCAAACTTTATCAAATAACATAAAGACTATGTCAGGGTCCTGGCTTCCTTTTTTGAGTCTTTCTAGATTATCTTGCCAGGATCCTGACATTCCCTGTGTTCTGTGTCAGAGCATGTTGTTTGGACTAAACTCATGCTCTGGGTCTTTGTTTTCTGTGGAAGCATATGGCCTCTGTTTTGTTTACATTTGCCATGTGCTCTCTGGTCGTGTGTCTTGGCCCCACCCCCTTATTTGCTTGTTAGTCTCGTTTTTGGTTTATTCCCCTCACCTGTGTGTCCTTGTTTTGTTATTATTTCATGCCCTCGTGTTTGCTGTCTTGTGCTGGTTTGTTGTCTGACATTGCTGTTTCCAGTCTTGTTGGTTTGTTGTCGGTTTTGGAGTCTTGCTGTGTTTTGCACCATGTTTGCTCCATGTTTTGGAGAGTCTTATAGTTCTGTATAAAAGCCTGGTTTTGTTCCTTGTTTTGCCCCCTCGTGGGTTCTTGTTTTTGTTTATTTTAAATACATTTTTATGTTTAAAATTGTCTGCAATTGGATTAATTTGACATAACGCAGAGATGCGCGAGCATTTGGGTCTTTTTCTTCACCAGGAAGGGCAGACCCTCTTGCAGTATGCCGTGGAGTTAGACATCACAAAGGAGGACATGCCAGAGCCCCTTGTCGATGCCTACCTCATGACAGCCTCATCCACTGTTGCAGGAGCGGAATTGGCTGGTCCTTCTACCATTCTGGGATCTGGTGCGGGAGTTGCAAGAAGGAGCAGGAGTCTCCCACGAGTCCACTTCCCGTCTTCTCATGGTCCCATCAGGGTCCAGCTCCAGTGGGTCTGTCCTTGGGTTTTGTTTCCCTCACAGGCAGAGATTATGCACAGAGGGGGTGGAACTTCTGGCCTCTCATGATTAAAAGACCCTGCTTGGCTCAGGCCCTGTTTAGAGAGCATTTGCATTGCTCTCAAGACTACAGAGGACTACCAAAGATCAGCAGAACTACTTTTTGTGTCTCTCCTGTTGCCTGCAGGAGATCCTGGGCTTACAGCCAATAATTTGTGATTGATTAGGATATGCATTGATCAATATTTCATAGCTTGCTCTCTTACTGCACATTAAACAAATAAAAGAACCTTTTGCTGCAGACCGCAGTGTCTGTCTGTCCCTATAGGCCCTAAGTACCCTGTCTCTTCTTGGTATTTGAATATTTTTACAGTTTCACATGTGAGGAAATTAGTTTTTGAAAATGTCGGGAAGTGAACAGATCCCATGTACAATGGGCCCCATTCACTTCTTGTGGCATGGTAGGCTATTGGAGATCTATTAACTAATTTAATTGCATTTGGATCTACACCCTAGAGTGGTCAACTATGTAATTTCACTAATTCATCCTAGTGAGAGGTTGACCTTAAGAAATGTAATTATGCCCACCTGAGTAACAGAGGGGCCCCAAAGTCCCACTAAGCACTCACTAAAAAACAGCCGATCATTAGCAAAAACACTGTTTGCCTTTGGTGTAGTCAGTATACGGAACACATAAACATCTGATTGTATGCACACAGAAATCATCTTGGAACATCAACAGCAGCCATCATTGCATTTTTTTTGTTTGCTACACAGACATAAAAGTGTTTTTTTGTGTCTTTGTGATGTAGATATGTTAGTTATGCATGACTAGCATGACCACACAATACTGTACAGTAATCCTGCACAATAACTTTGCATAAACATAAATTATTTGAGTTTTTTAATGAATCAGAATATAATTATGCATGACTTTATGCATGACATACTTTTTAATTGACAGAAAATACAAAGGGTCAGAAGGTGGCTGGTAGAATGACTTCGTTTAATTTTTTGACAGCGTAAATACATAGTTACAGATCTGAAGCATGTGAATGTGTACATATATATGAAAACCAGTCTTACATACCAGGGTAACCCTAGTGTACACCCTTTAGACAAATTTACAAGAGAATTTATTGCTTTAACAGCTAGAATTTCCACTTCCAATATTGTTACAGTAAGTGTTTAAATGTTTAATATTTGCTATATTACTTTGTAGTCATTATTGCTAAGACAAACAACCACTATTGTGCGTAGTTAGGGTGTGTTGTACATAGTTAGGGTGTGTGAACGAATCCTCATCCAAGTGTTACATTTCGGTGCATAACTAGTCCTCCATACAATTTGTAGTACAGAAATAAAATATACTTTTAAATCACGTAAGTTACTGGGAAGAGATGTGTTATTACTGTTAAGATTAGACTCAGAATGTTTGTCTTGAAGATAAAAACAGACAACCCTAATAAACGATCCAGAACACCCTATCAACAGCCTAGAAACAATCCAGGATGGTAATAAAAATGTTGCTTTTATATAATTGATAGAGTCATTGAACCTAAATATTATGATAACCGTTACTATATCAAACAAAATAAGCATCACATGGTCTCTGACAGTTACATCATCTAGCACTTCTAATATCTAAGCAAGCTCCTGTCAGATAGTCCATGATGTACATTGTAGTCACAAAATTCTGGCAAAAGGCAGTAGATTATTTTCATAAAAGATTCTTTAAAATAGCCTTTCCTGCCTTGTTCAGGATTGAGACAGTTTAGGTTGAGACCAAAGACTCTTTAACCAAGCATTAAACTAATTAACTGCCTAAAAATATTTACATGTCTACTGCATTATATGAGTTGCCCAGAACAGAACTCAGGTATTTGTTATTCTGAATATGTTTTACATTAACGTGTGAACGGCTTCTACAGTAACATTAACCTGTCACATTTCCATGTCTCATATTTGGGACTCAGGTTTGGTTTGATACTCATCTCAGCTCTGGTTTAGCCCTATGTCATCAAATGATAACCACTGCTGTATAGCCTGCATTAACCAGAAAGATCTGTAATGATCACAGTCTGCACCCTGTGTCCCAAGAACAATAATATACTGTCAGGTCTTATCTCTAATTTGGTTAGAAGCTCCACCTCACAACCACATAACAAAGAACAATGAATACAATTCCAGAGAATAACAGAGAATGACAGACCTAGCTTCGGCACAGCCAGATTTTTTTTCCCTTACAACATGCTACAAGCAATGACCACAGCATTACCCTTCACCAGATAAGAGTCTCCAGTGATCATGACTTGTCACTTTAGGGTTGTCCTAATAGCATTGAACAGGCCAGAAGCCAAAATGACTGCAGATGTGCCACTGAAAAGCCCAGATACTTTAGACAATAGTAGACGACATAAGATGGACCTTATTGATACCTTTGCCGTTGCAGCTTGGTTAAACTAACAATGTTTTGCTTGTGCTTTGCTTGCTCTGTAAAAAGACAAAATGTTATAAAACAGCCAGAGGTGAACTGCCCCAGGTTGAGCCTCAGTGACTCCCACTCCAGAGCCTCTCCACAACATAGCTGCCACTCCAGAGCCTCTTCACAACATGACCGTCACTCTAGAACCTTTGCACAACATGTCCACCACTCCAGAGCCTCTCCGCAATATGGCTGTCATGCCAGAGCCTCCAGCCGTCATGCCCACTAGGCCAAGGGCCCCCATGCCCTGATTTTGGTTCCTTGCCACACGGTAGCCACAGGCTTGTTCACTGGGGGGTAATGCAATTAATGCACACGCAATTTCTTGACATTCTGTGAGCGTAGCTATTCATATGTTGTACAGACTGTTGTTTAAACAAAATAAATTTGTCAGTAATGTATGTAGGTAATTTTTACTTTTTGTTCCAGTTGGTTTTAGTTAGTTAGATTTTTCTTTCTTTTGTACTAAAATATTTCTGTTTTTGTACGTTTGCTTTGCTGCATTTCACATTGTAAAAAGTGTTAAAGAAATAAAATTTACTTGAACACCATGTTCTACCATTAAATTTATCAAAGGCCAGATTATTTTAGCTATACAATCCATATTAATTTTAAAGCTCATTTTAATTTTAAAAATTAAAGCTCATTTTAATTTTAAAAATTAATTTTAAAGCATATTTCTAATGCATTTTAACTGTTGTCTTATTTTTTTATTTCTTATAGGCAATTTTAGAGGAAAAACTAGACATTGGTACAAAATACTGGTACAAAATACTGGTACAAAAACACCATGCTAAGGTACAAAAGAGTAACCTTTGAGCAATATAAATTTCCTCTGTTTCCCTGCACTGCTGCTATCAGCACATTGACCAACTCAGATTCTTCAGCCATGTCTTTGCCATGCCGAAGTTCACATGTAGGTCACCAATCTACGACCTCAAACCTAAAACATTCAATGGCATTGCCAGAAGGACCTTGAGACAACAGTACAATGTGTCATCAAAGGAAGTGGGAGAATGCAGCTCTCCAAAAACAGCCATTAAACAAGCAGCAAATAAATCACAGTGTCTTCACAATATAAATCCACACCTCTGATCCACAAAGAAGGATTTTAAATGACGTGCGTTTACCCACCCCACTCACAATTAAACACACAAGCATACATTGTGCCTGTCAAGCAAGGAACACTAAGGGCTTTATGATGCAAGCCATCTGGAAAAACACAAAACAAGTTTATAGATGAGTCACCAACAGACTTCTTAGCTTGGGCATAAAACACTTATGCCACAGTCAACATTTCCACTTAAAGCTCTGTTTAATGCTATATTTAGAAGAGAGTTAATTTACTGTGCTCTCGTAAGATAAAATTCCATAGTATTGACACAAGGAAGAATTTTGTAAAAGGGTTTTAGATGCATACAACTTGTGTGAGCCATACTAGCACACCTCATAGTATTTGTAAGCAAACAAAGCATATATTTTGCAGTTTATTTTGTGAAAGAACCACAGCCACTTATCTAAGTGCAAAAAATTTTGGGAGCGGTAAGCAACCACCCAGAACAACCTAGCATCGAGACCACAATCTAGTTTTCTTTATACATTTTTTTGATATACCATTGAGCACAAAGCATCTCATTGTCTTTTGGAAAAAGTGAAAAGTCTAAATAGTGGCCAAAATCTTGCCTAAAAAAGTTTATTCACACAAACCCAAAACTATTTTAATTTGCTAGGACAAATTAGGAATCAAAACATAGCAGCACAAAGTCATTATTTTATAAATGCTCATTATCTGCTGTAAGTGTGTATATGATAGCGAGGGTTGTTTTGGTTAAAGGATATCATTAATCATTGCTCTAATCAGATGACATGAGGCCATGAACTACTAAATGTGCTGTCCTCATTATGATAATCAGACAGAGCGAGTGAGGGCTTGCAATCTATTCTCCATTTTGACACTTTCTCCTTTTGACAGGCTCCTGTCATTTCAAGAGAAGAGACAGAACGTCAACACACTGTCGGTCGGTGAAGGTGGACCCAAATGAGGATAAAGATGAGCACTTAACAAAGATACACACACATTTAGCAGTTATTTACTGCTCTGTTCATCAATGTTTTATTATCTCTGTCAGCAGTTCTGTTAGTTGCACAGTTTTTTCTAACAAAATAAAGATATTTAAAATGATAGTTCACACAAAAATAAAAAAAATTCCATTACTTACCCTCATGTTATTTCAAACCTGTATGACTTCTTGCTTCTGAGGAACAGAAAAAATTATATTTTGAGGTGTGTTGGTAACCACACAATGGTGACACTGATTGCCTTCCATTGTTTGGACAGAAAACCACTAATACATTACTCAGAATATCTTCTTTTGTGTTCCAAAGCAGAAAAAAAAATTAATATAGGTTTGAAATTAAATTCATTTTTGGGTGAACTATCCCTTTAAAACAAATTAACTGTTGGCACAGATCTAACTTCTAACATACAGTCCTGTCACTCTCTAATCATTCAGCCTATCAATTAATACAGCAATTCGCTCATTGTGAGAGAAAACTTGAATGTGCTTACCACTTTCTTTAATTGATATAAGAGAGATTATAAATAGGCTGCAGGCCATTCTTTGTCAGTGGAAAATAAAGCCAGCGGCTGTTTACTGTCTGTGTGATATATGAAGTTTGTGCGTTTGATTGTGTGTGATTATGCTCGAAGAGGATGACCTTTAGTGGAAGCCATATTGTATTCTAATGAGCGGGGAGGCAGTGCTGGGTTGTACTGTATGAAGACAAGCTAAGCTCTATATCCACACACACTCCATCCATCTACAGTCACAGATGTGAGACATGGAGAGACAGACAAACACTAGCGCCTTCATTTAGCTTACCAACATTAAACTAGAGCTCAGAGACCACATGAGTACACAAGTTCACCTGGACCTGAATGAAGGATTCACTTTACTGCATTTATTACTGCATTTATAAAGTTCTTACAATTTCTTAAACAGTGAAACGCATAACAGTAAATTTCTTACAATAGTCTTTCTTCCAATATAATATATTATATAATATACAATATAATATAACAATACAATATAACAATACACCCTTCACTAACCTCTGTCCAAAAACATTAAAAATTTTTCCCTAGCATTTTTTTCCACTTGCCATATCAGACAGACTTTTGCTTTTGTAAGTCTATGGATGTCCACACATTAGTTTGTTAGCTGGGTAGAGAAGCTGGGCCAGCAAGGCTAATATCAGGTTGCCCTATGGGTACTGTCCCTTTGAACAAAACCACATTTTAGAGGCAAAAAAATGAAACAGGTTTGTGCAATCAGCAATGTGAAAATTAGTCTATGTCATGACATCAGTGGCCAAGAGCTTCTGTGGATCTCACCTGCTCATTAGCTGGGCCAAAGGTGTTCGCAAACCACTCCAAGATCTTCTGCTGTCTTAGACAGCGTAATTAAGTAGTCCAATCAGAACCAGTATAAAATCACTTCTCTGTCATGTTCAACTCGCTAATGAACCAAAATATCCCATTAAATATGAGTGAGTTTTGTGGATTTATGTCAATCATATTGTTGAGATAACAGCACTTTTACATGAAGGAGCTCTGTGGGAAACGACCCATTTTGTCACATGAACAGTCAAGTGTTTTTCCTCAAGGCATTGGCTTAACAATGATGTTTAGTGAAAGCACAGAGAGTTTGTAGAAGTAGTTTTGTTCATAGCTTGAAGTGGTGGTATTTGCAGCAGAAGCCATGTCTAGTTTGACAATGGCAAACTAGTTTACTGTATAGTTTGACTGTAAAGCGGCGATAGAAATAGAATAAACAGTAACAAAAGACTGTAATGTAACATTATGATACACCATATGATACACCATAGGTTGTTACGAAAATAGAACATGTTTATGAAACTTGTTGATCTACTGTCATGTTACTGGTAATTATAGTTGGCAGAATTACTGCTTTTAGTTAGTTACCCATCAACACTGGTTCTGAAGTTAAAAATAACAAAAAAAGTTAGCAAGCGATTACTTTCTCAGCAAACTACCACAGCTCTCACTGTCAAGAAGACTGAAAAGATGGACAGACTACCAGCAAACCAAACCAAAGAAAGAAAAAACATGGAAGAAAAGGGAATAAAACACCAATTAGAGAGCCTTACCCACATGCTAACTCACAAAGATCTGATCTCCGCTAAAGGTCAGACTGAAATTTGAATGACGGGGCTAAAGTCTTTTACTCATAATTTTTGTGTTTGCAGTAGAATTCAGAGCGATTCACAGCCTTAGAGGCCTTAAGTGAGAGAAGCAATTAATTGTAATGAATAATCTGACAAATCTAGTTGACATATGGCTGCTAATTCTCAGCCTTTCTGTAGGGAGCAGGCGGAGGATTAGATTATCTTAAATGAAATCTGGGAACGGCGTGCCATCTGCGTGTTCTGCGCACCCGCCTCAACACGTTAACTGGGCTGTGTGAGACCTTTCCATGGACCTCTTATTTTGTCTCTCTCCTTCTCTCTCTCTTTCTTTCTCTTAAATATTGAATCAGCTGTCTCCCATTCAAGTAAAGCAATAATAGCTGAAGACAAGCCAAAAATCAAAGAGCAGGGGGCCACTAAACAAATAACAGGTAATGAGTGTTGAGAGGTAATGAGTGTTGTACAAACACATAAACAAACGTCTCAAGTCTCAACACCTGAGCAGACAATCCACTCTTAGGTCACCAATATTGCCAGTAAATGTCCCTGGAGAACATGCACCAGGACGGCAGTTTTTCATAACAATCTGACTGAAAGAACAGAACTATTAAATTGACATATGCCTTTAAAACATGCATCAAAAATAAGCTTTTTTGATACATGTTTTAAATTAATATATAATTAGTTGTCTGACTTTAGCCATAAAGTACCATACACAAACAAACACATCACAGTTAACTAAAAACTGATTAATGAGACTTGTGAAATATGAAATCATACAGTCTTACAGCCATACAGAGTTTATTAATGCATGTGAGGGATATAGGTAAGTGCTTAGTCAGGAGGTATAAAGCAGCTGACGTTTACAAATGTAAGAGTGATTTCAGGCACTCTTTGTTTTGAGCAAACCTGCAGCAAAGATGAACAATACTCCTCAGATGACAGTGTTATTTCAGCAGGCACTGCACCACTCAGATAAAGAGAAAGAAAATTAATAAGGTTTTTAAAAAATCACTAGTGGCAAACCCACTAAAAAACCTGGTAACAATTTTTTTTAGTCTGAAGTACAAAGAAACATTCAAACTATTTATTACATAAAGTACTTTATTTAGATCTCAGGTGCTAAGCCTGAGCTATTTTATGCTTACATGCAAATCTGTTCATGATCACCATTGAAAGTGGCTCCATAGAGCAACAAAGCAACTATTTCAAAACTATTTCTTTTTGAGGGTGTGTTAGAGGGTGAAAGAGAGAGAATAAAGCAATGTCAGTGTATGTGTCATTGCATACAATCGTTTTATTCTTACATGATATGGAAACATGCTCTACACAGAACTAAAAGATATCCAATAAATAATGGTTTAATGGTTGATGGTCAATATGCATTAAAAAAAACATTGGGGCTAGTAAGTGCACATAGTAGTGTCATAATGGTTTCTGCCTTACTAGGATGCATCCCTCTGTTTAAGAAAAGGTTCATCTGAAAAGCTTTTTCTCCCACCTAAAAAGGGTCATTTAGGGCATATAAATGATCTGTGTGGTATTTTGAGCTGACATATTCTGGTGACATCATGGAAAAAGGAGTATAATTGTTCCCCTTAAAGTTTTTGTTTAGTCCCTGTAATTTTAGTTTGTATTTAGTTTCTTTGTTGCTGTGTTAGCTATAGCTGTTTTATCGCCTCAGCTGTAGGCAGAGGGCAGCACCTGCTATCTGAGAGGTGTGCAGCTCCTAACAGCCATAATTGCCAAGGAGCAAGTCTTAATTTAAACCAATGGCTTATTATCATGCAAAGCATACCACCCTAGAATGTTTGCATAACTATCACAAGCGTTTTCATAAATGATGCTTTAATTAGTCTTAATTAGAATTTGTTTAAGTCAGCAGGGAATGCAGGTCCCCGTGAAATGATGTATGTAATAAGCATCAGCCCCCCGCCCCCCCCACAGTTTTTTTCCTTCTCAGGGAATAGGTCTGACAAAATCACATCACATTAAATTGATTTAGTCAGAATTAAAATTCTTATGGTATTAATTAAATGGGGAGGATCTCATTAGCGATCAGCATCGGTGAGGAAACGACACACACAAATGTGATACTCCCTCACCATTAGAGAGAGAAGACATACAGCAGATGTGGTCAAAGACAGGAAGACATTGTGCGACAGATTGACAGAGAGAATGAAAATTAAATAGAATTAAACATTGTAAATGAGAGAGAGAGAGAGAGAGAGAGAGAGAGAGAGAGAAATGACAAACAAGACAGAAAGAGAAAAAGAGAAATATTAATCACCACTCTTTACAACACATCTTGTATGGCTTTATTTAGCTGCTTTTGCTCTGTTTGGCTGCTGTATTACAATAAGGAGAGAGCTAATGAAGAGGGCAGGTACCTTGTTATCACCCTCATGACCCTCATCTTTCTCTTTCTCTCGCTCTCTCCTTCTTTCTTGTTCTCTCGCTACCTTAGATGGTGATTAATAGGACACAGGAACCTGTAAGCTCTGCACAGATGTACACTCATCCACACTTTCTGATCTGAGTTTCTAAAATTATTGGCCGCTTAATTGGTTACATTGTGATCTGATGCTTCATGTACCTGGTTTACACATTAAATAATAGATTTTAAAAAATTATATTTGACTGCAGACACTAATTTGATTTATCTAATCATCATTATTTTAGGTTTTGGTGCTTCTTCATTGCCTTGTTCTGCACTTAAAAGGAATAATAATGAATAATCATAGCTTAATAGCATAACTGTAATAGCATTGAATAGTGTCCAAGATTTTGAAGCTCCAAAAAGTGCATCCACCATTCATAAAATAATCCAAGTGACTCCAGTGGGTTAATAAATATCTATTATATAAAAAATAAACAATATATTTGTGAAAAAATATATTTTGAGCTTATTAAATGATCAGTATATCACATATCCCTGTAAACAAACAGATGAATTTTTCCAAACAGATGAACATCAGGGCCTACTCAGAGACTGCAAGTACTGCAAATGTATGCTAATTAACTAGTACAAGGAATGTCCAAAACATAACCATTGTAAGAAAACCCATACACGTTGTATGTTACAATTGAAAAGAAAAAACATTTCAAATCCTACACTTGAGTGGTTATGCATAACACAGTACCACAACGTAATATTTGTTCCTTTTCGAGGGAACTCACGCTGTGTCGCATAATGACACTTTGGGGAATGCCCTCAGCATATTAGTGTCTAAAGTACATGTTAAACTAGTCCAATCTTGATTGGTGCTGTGTGTTGATATAGCCCACAGACCACAGAAGCTACAAAAGACGCAGGAACATGTGTGAAGCTGTCTGTCGTGTGTTGTGTGTGAAAAAGTTACAATAGCGAGAAAGAATGATCAATTTAAGCTGTCTATTCCTCCTTGCCCCAGATATATTACGGGCAGGGATACACAAGAGCTTTATGTTGATTGTTTAGGAGTGAAGCATGCACTGGTGGTATTTTTGAACATTGTGAGTTGCTTCCCTTAAGAATGCTCCACTCCTGCTTGGTCCTGTTTGATAAAGCAGGCTAGCCCCAAAACATAACTTCCCACAGTTTGGGGCTATGGTGTTTACCATTTTGTTACTGGAATTGTCCTTCTCTGAGGAGATGAACATTCTTAGCATCAACACAGGAAAATTGTGGAGTTGCCACCTCATTCTCTCATTTATGAGGACCTCCTGGAGGTTGTGACTCAGGCAGTGGGCAAATTAAATATTGATTGGCCACTAGAAAGGCAGGAAATGCATAAGAAGAATAAATGGAATAAGGGTTTCCTGCAGTCCTGGGCACAGCCTCAGTGTCAGGGTTTGCCCTTCATTCCTGACCTCCACACTGAGGTCTCAAGATCATGGAAAAGACTGTTCTAATCTCTTATTTTGAGTCCCATAGTGCATAACTACTCTTTCATTGTGGAAGAGTCACTCATTGTGACAGGTTGCTCAATGACCCCGTCACTTTAGGTCTCATAAGGTTGCTGCCAAGGGGCAGCATTTACCTTGACGAAGATGGCTGTGTAGTGTGAGAGCTCTTCACAACTTAACTACCTCTAACATTCCTGATATTTCAGCTTGGGTATGATTATGTCTAAGCCCCTTTCAGTGAAAGAATGTGACATCTTTTCAAAAGCACATAAGACGAGAATGTGAAGTTCAAAAATAGTACTGTCAGCAGAGAGCATGGATGCTAACACTATGGCGGAGATAGTCAAGGTGTTAACTGAGCTAAAAGCACTTTGCTCAGAATGTGGATCAAAATTATATGGTATAAACAATCATCTGGGTGTAATGGCAAACTCCATATCCGCTCTGGAGAGCAGCTTGTCTGATATTAAGCAAGATGTATCAGCTAATGAAAAACATATTAAAGAAACAGAGATCCGTATTGCAGCAGCAGAGGACAAGATTGATAAAACCGAATCCACACTAGTCTTGGTGACAAAACAGATTGCACAGCTTGAGCTACAGATGTACGATCTGGAAAATTGTGGAAGAAGAATATCCAGTGTTCGGTTTTAAAGAAGGATCTGAAGGCAGACGCTGCTTGCTGGACTTTATGGATGATATGCTTCCTCAGAGGCTGGAACTTGGACCCAAGAAATACTTCGCCTTGGAGAGAGTTCACCACACACTGTCACCTGCAAACCCTAGAACAGAGCAGTGCTCATCCATTTTCTTAAGTTTCATAACAAGAAGTTTGTCTTGGCTCAGAAAGGCAGCAAGATATCATCCACGATGGATCCAAATTGTTTTTTGCCCAGGATCTTTCAGCAGAAACAAACCGACTGAGGGATGAGAGTTTAATGACGCTAAAAAGCTGTTTATCAGCATGGGGATTTCTGCAGGTTTCACCACCATCCTTGCAAGTTTAGGGTGCTGCACATCGGGAAGATGAAGCTTCCCATAAATTATGGATGATCAGGTTTGATTTGACCTAACTGCTTTCTATAAAAGGGGATTTATGCCTGTTATATGCAAAAGCGTTTCCCCCAAAAATAGTTTATTCCCAACTGATCCATTCAGCTGTGATGAATACTGCAGATAACAACATATATAAGGATGGGCTTCAAGAAGTTAATTTCTTTTCAAAACCCAGTCACCTCTGAGTTAGGTTTTCTTATTCTATTTGAATATATTTACAAGTACACAATGGGAGTAAAGCTAGCTTTTTCTGTTTAAGTAAATGTAAAAATATTTATACACCTGAATTTGATGTGCGATGTTGGGGGTATTTACTATTTGCCAAACTAGAGACTTGGCTGGTGTTCTTGGGGAGGGAGTGGGGGTTGTTCCCAAGTTTTTTTAATCATGTGGTCATATTACAAACATTAAATGTATAGATGGTCAGTACACTTAATATGATATTATTTAATCTCAGAGGTTTAGGTCACCCAATTAAACGCAAGCAAATTCCTATTTTTCTTAATAAAAGAGGCGATGGGCGATGTAACTCTACTTCAGGAAACTTAAAATTGTTCAGGTAATAAGAGGAGGTATGCAATACTTATCCATAAAAATCTTTGTTTTAAACTTAAAAAGCAACATAATGACAGAGAGGGTCGGTACATACTGATTTGTGGAACACTTGGTCAGGATTTCATATTACTCAATGTCTTTACATCAAATGCAGATTGCCCCAAGTTTATGACTAAAATTTTCACCCTATTTAGCCAATATTACATGGATTTTGGTATAATTATTACACAGATTTTGGTATAATTGCTAGGGATTTTAACTGTTGCATGGATAGTAGCTGAGAAAAATGATCATTGTCTGTTTACAATCCCAATGCATCAAAGGTCTTAAAGACAACCTCCAAAGATGTAGGCTTCATTGATATATGGAGTGTGTTCAACCTTTCAGTTAAAGATTACACTTTTTACACAAAACCTAATAGACTCAATTAGACTATTTCATCCTACCTCAGGAGTATCTCTCCTCTGTCGTCTCCTGCAGTATAGGTACGATTCTTATATCTAACCATCCGCCAATTTACCTTGGTCATTCCTGCATCAACAAATACATTTAATCTGGATTCTACTGGAAATTTAACTCTTTGCTTCTTACAGAAACTGATGCCTGTAAAAGTATTATTCAATGGCTGGAACAATATAAGCAGGACAATGCTGCCTCTGCAGTGATATGGGACATGGCCAAAGCTGTGATTTGGGGGCATCTGATTTCATATAATAATCTATAAGGAAAAATTCTATGATTAAGTGGGTGGAGCAAATAAAAAAGACATTTGTTTTTTTCAAAAATATATAAGAAAGATAAGGATGCTGCTGAATGTGCCTCTTATGTCCAGTTTCATTGCTCCCTGTTGACTTGCATAATATCTAAATTAATTGCTCATAGGTTAGAAGATTTCATGCACAGAGTTCAAGATTCCAATACAGGAGTTTTACAAATATTTGCAAATTCATCGCATGATAAGCACTTTTGATAAGGAAGGCCATTTTCTCATGGCATGTTCTAGGACAGAGGATCCTGATAAATTCAATGACATTAAGACATGAATTCAACAACATTAAAAATCTATGTGATATATTCTACAATGTTAGATCATCATAGTTTCCTCAAAAGGGTTGGGGATATCCTTTCTGTGTCTCCTTCCTGTCTGGAGTTCGTTCCAGCGAGGGCCAAGACCATTCTCCACCCTAGGCCAGGTTATGTGCCCAAAGTGCTGAAAAATGTTGCATGGTCTGTGGCCTTCCATCCTCCACCTCATGAATTATGACATAACCCAAGACATTTTCTGTTGATTGCATTTTTTAACACATACTTATTAGATGTTGAATACCACACAAAATTGGTATTGGTAAACTGGTCTCTTCAGACTTCCGGGACACACAATTTCCTTATTTTCTCAAGCTACACTCAAATCAAGTTAGCTAAATTAGCTAATGAATAAGACCAGAAAGTACTTAATGTGATATAATTTGTGCATTCTTGAAAAAAAACCAATTGCATCACTAATTAAATCCATTAACAAAATCTTCCTGCTATTTAGCTACTGAGAGATTGCAGATTTCATACATCATTTCCTCCCAACGAGAGCAACTTCTGTTGAAACATGCCTGATGTTAAACAGCTGATGTGTTTTTGTCATTTTTAAGGATTGTAAAAATCTGAATTCTTTTCTTTGGTGCTGAAAATTAATAAATACCATACCTGTAACAATTGAGCAAAAAAAAAGCATTAAATCATCTTTAGATAAACAGTATTCTGCAGTGTCAGTGATGAATGCTGTAGAACCAAAAGCCCTCAGGATGTTCTAGTGCAGCCCTGCCTGTACTGAAGTTACAACATTTTATTAGGAGCAGGCCTCTCTGTTAGCGCGGTCCTGCATAAATAGTTAGAGTAAATACACTATATCATTTCTCTTCACAGTTGAATAGCATTATGATTTCTATGCTGAGCCAGGTGAGGCAGGGTCAGCAGAAGAAATTAAGAGGCTCTCGGCAGCAGCTGCCACCTCCACTCTCTTTTACCATGCTTGGCTGCTTCAGCCATCTAAAGCCATTTGTACATGCATCATAAAAAATATTGGCCATGTATTTTAAATGGTATTAAAATGCTGTTGACCCTTAAAATTAGAAAGGAAAATGTGCAACTACTTGTATCCCAGTTGCTGAATCTGAAGTGCAGAGGGAAAGAAGAGAGGCATATATGGTTGAGAGGTGTTCCGAATTTATTGACGCACAGCAAAAATGTGCAATCACTCATTTATGACATCACCATTTTAGAACTGCTGGTATTTAATTGTATTGGATAAGTCTGTAAATAGGCTGTTGCAAGTCTGTGTAAATATACTATAATTATTTAATGATGCCTCTCTGTAAAACAGATTATTCATGTGTTTTAACATCAAAACAGTTAAATTGCTGCATAAAACCTTTTCTAAAATTTTATGAAATCTCTCAGCTCATATATATTTACACTTTTTCATGTTTAAGTGTTTCATGTTTGATTTGATCTGAAGGTGAGATACATATTAATTTCATCATGTCTCCAACTAATCACATATTAATAGCTCAGATTGTGTAGGGTGAATTCAGGTAAAGTGGGACATCAGGTAAAGTGGGTCATTTAAGCTCGATTGCACAGTGCTCAATGGGTATACACTGTCAGAACATATTAATAGTCTTGTATTAAAGGGTCACTGTTTCTTTAAATGCTCAATTAAAATGCATTGAAAAATACATTTCTTATAGGGTGTTTAAATATTGCTGAACATGCTAGATAAAGTGGGCCAGTGGGTTTCAGATAAACTGGGCCATATTTAATCTTTTCTTATTCTACTCATAATTATTAAATAAATTGGCATTAACTGGTTATTTTACAACTGGCATGTGTAATGTACTGTTTTAAAAAACAGGAATGAGTGTGCAGTCAGGGATGTTGGATTAGATATAAACGAAAGGATGTACAATGTGTAAATAATGGTTGGATGATGATTCTTTCTGCTGCAAACAGTGTGCTTACAAAATGTAGATTCAGAACAAAAAATATATTTCAGAGCAAAAAGTTTTATATATTTTCTATTAGAACTATGCAAATCTGATGTCAACACATGCTCTGTATATTCTGTTCTAGTTGTTTTGCATTGTACTCAGTTGAATGAATTTTTAACATGATCCTTATATGTTTGGGGTCGTATTAAATATACATTTGTTGAATGTAATTGAATTGGTTAAATGTTTTTGTTTTAATACAAATATATATACATATATGTTTATAATGTTTTTTTTATAATTAAGAAGTAGGATTTCTTTGACAAATTAGGAATGGCCCTTATTACCAGACCAGCTGGCCAACTTTGCCTAAAAAAACATTTGTTTGGCGTGCACAATCACAAAATGTTTAATGCTATATTTACCACCCAAACAAATTGTATATAATAAATTTAAATATTTTGTATCAACCTAAAAGTTAACAAATGTGATAAAAGCATAATACCTCTAGAAATACCCCTAAAAAACATAATACCTCTACAAACAGTGTTCCACTTCACCTGAATTCACCCTATATAAGAAGGCTTCACAGGTCACTATTTCTATAAGATGTCCATGTCTTGGTTTGGCACAAAAACACTATAAACCAATTATTTTAGCAGACACTGACATCTGTGTTGCCAGGTTTTACCCACAAAATGTTATTGTGTATTTCTGACAGTGTGATTTCTGAGAGTGAAACTGGCATGATAAGGCAATCACAGGGCATGTTCAGTTAAACTCACTACATGCTTGCCATCCATAACTAGCACATATCCCATAGTCCTCGCTGCTGCACCCACAGCTGGTTGCTGCCCTGTAGGAGGGCTGGATTATTGCTGGGTTAATTTTCGGATGAATGTCCCACCTCTCTATTCAGTTTTCCCCAAATGGCCAATTAAAGAACAGCAACTGGCACGGTGTTGCTCGGCAGCAGGTTGCCGGGAGCAGCAAGGCTGGAGGCAATGGCAGAAGGTGTGGGTTTCACTTTTAGTCACTGTGTATGTGTGTGATGAGGGGGTGTCAATACTTAAGAGAAATAATAACATTTTAAAGTCCCAAGACTGAAACTTTTTTTTTAAACTAATTTTGCTGTCTGTATAAATGTGGGTTGCATGCATAAATTCACAGAGAATTTAAATCTAATAATAGATACAGCTTACAAAAATAAATCCCTGGGGAAATCATGGTGATTAAACAGCTAGAACAGTTAATAGCTGAGCTTTGCCTACCTGAATAATCAAAATTATATTATAAAATTATAATTATTATAATTATAAAAATGTTCAATATATAACAAACTATAAAAACTTTGATTTACTTCAACAGATTTTTTTTCTCTCCTCTATGTCCCCATATCCTCCATTTTGTTACTCATATTAGTACAGAATGGCCTCTACCTGTGCACATAAATGCATCACATAATATGAAATTCCACTCCTCGGATAACATAATTTATATGAATAAATGTTCAAAACAAAAAGGCTAGATATTAGTGCAAAAACATACGGTTATGGTTTAAGGTGTCCTTGTTAAAGTGTAATTATACATTTAAGTATTGAAAAATATTGATTGACAACATGAATTTACTATAGGGTTAGGATTAGGGTTTGGTTTAGGATTAGATGCATGTAATGATGCATAATTAACTGTTATTACTATAGAAGCTATTACTATAGTATTACTATACCAAGTCAAATTACTATCGATCAAGTCAAAATTTACAACACAACAAAATTAAGCTAACAAAATTAAACACAAACAGAATTAAGACCAAACATGTCTGGGGGGCATGGCAACAAGGGGGGGACTATGCATAAATTAAGGCTACATCATTAAATAAATAATGAACACAGAATAATACTTTAACATTTCATAACCTCGTAGACCCACGTAAGGGGTGTGTTATCAGTAAGGGGGTCACTGCAAACTCGTATTGTTTCAGAGGTATCTGCTTCGCCTCCTCCGCACCACCAGAGAGAACCGTCACCTGAATACTAACCTGTGTTATATTCGGACTTCATTTCCCATAATGCCTTATACCTGGGATTGACCACTCCCTCTCTCACCTGCACCTCACGATCCTCCATTATTTAAACTCCGGACAAACGGTCATTTATTGCGAAGTGTTGTACAATTCTGAGCGGAGTTTTCCCTTTGTATTTAGACTACCTGTGGTTTGATCTTGGGCTGTTTATACTGTTTTGCCTGTTTGCCGCCTGCCTCGATTATTGGACTGATGATTGATTCTGTGATTGTTTGCTGCCTGCCTCGACCATCGCCTGTCCTTCGTTTTGCCTCTGCCTTGCCCCTGTTTTGTAATCCTGTTTTCCTGTACTCGACCTTGCCTGTCTGTTTATTCTAATAAATGCCGCAAGTGGATCCCTGTGCGTCTAACTCACCATAGATATGATGTCAAAGAAATGGACTGTCAAGCACGATTTATTCAAATGTTGTAGTGAATTAAACCCCAAAATTTTCTATTTAATGACTGAAAATTTAATATTTGTTAGTTTTCACTGCAACAGTTTAGTAGTGCACACTAGAGACATGCACCCTAGTGCATGACTCTTGCAGAAATGGGATTTGTAGACAGTTGGTAAAGTTCTGCAAAGTTCTTTTCCTTCAAACAGAAAATGCATCAGTCTAAATCTGTATCTCATCAAAGTAAACAGGCAGAAGAACTAAAAACACTAATTCTTAAGTGTGTAAAGATATTTTGCAACATCTTATGTCCCTGGCTGAATTATCAGAAAGTTATTCATGTCAAAATGAATACACACAAAACAATGCTTGTTGTCTTTCACAGTGCATATATTTGTTTCTGCAGTGTCAACACAACAGTTGTGATTACCAGCAATCTATATTCAAATGAACAATGACATTGAATCTAACATCATCTTAAAACACAGTAAAAATGTAGATATTGCATGCTGGCATTTTTAATGCTTCTAAAAGCGACTAGTTTCTTCTATTTTTCTAAATGTCACACGTTGAAGTTGTGGCTAGTCATTACAATTCAATGTTTAAAATCATAAAAATCGTTTGAGTTTGCAAACAAAGGAAGTGACTGTTGTCTTTATATGGGTGCATATATGTTAAATAAAAAAATATTTTCCTTCACAAAAAGGGGCCTGGCAGAAAAAAGTCTAGGATCCACTGAACTAAAAACATTTTTAAGGTATAGTGTCTAGAAACTTTATACAGTGCCCTCCATAAGTAAAAAATGCTCTGTTTGCTGTGGAGTTTTTTATGATTAAAAGATTAACATGATGCACAAGTACAGAATTTCACATTTTGTTATTTGGCAGTTTCAACACATAAATGTTTTACCAGTTTAGAATAACAGCCGAGTTTCATACTTCTATCTAATGTGAGCCTAAGTATTGGGACAACTGTATACTCCCAACAAAATACTGTCACAGTTGTGTGTCTAAGTGATCTGTGTCCTGTTTCATTACTTTACACATTAGAACCAGGGAATATGCAGTATCTGTTCTGTCCATTGCTTCTGCACTCTTGGTCTTCACAGAAACGCAGTGAAATGTGATGCAGTGAATATGATGCTGATAGTTTATAGAAGACACAAGTCCCATGATGCACCAACAGAGGTCAGTGAACCCTTGTGGTAAACTCTATAACTGTACTCAGTCATCTGATCATGTTCTCAAGACACACTGCTGTGTTCAGTTCTCTGAAGTCAAAGACAGATAGAAACACACAGAAAAAGACAGCAGGTCGGTATGATGTTATAGTCGTCCAGATCTGAGGGCCGATTACAAACCAAGGATGTTGTGCAATATCCGACCCTGTCTCTGCTGGAGTAGTTTGAACAGAATCAAAGCAAACAAAGACTTGTTTATCTCTGCACCTCTAAAAAGGAAAAGACACTGAGCACACAACCTGCTTCCTTTCATATTCACCCTTATAAAGACCCCCAAATGAAAAGCGGTAGGTAACATGGAGGGGAGGCACAGGACACGCTGAGCCTTTATAGTGGGGTCGCAGCTAGAAGCGCCATGATAAGGTCACTCCAGAATCTAAATTTACACTCTGTAATTGGCTAGCAGGTGCACCTGATTGTGCTCTAGAGCTGAGTGATGTTTTAACAACCTCTGGCCTGAGAAAAATTGTGGCTGATCCTAGAAATAAGAATATAGACATTACAATGATAAGGAATTTTCTTGTGAATTAAAAATTCACAATGTGATGTCAGACTGTAACACAAAGGAGCAACAGAGTAATACAAGGTAAGAAAAACAGAGAAAGAGAACATTAACTATGAGTAATTTGATCAATTGGCCATGAACACAGAAGGTGTATTTGGTACAGGAAGCAGCTTCCATTTAAATTGTGAGTTAAGTGGAGTTTGATTGCACTGTTGGACTGTCAGGAGCAGCGTTGTATGCCTCCTCACTCCCCTATTTAGAAACGTATTCTTCTAATTAGAGGTTCGCAGCTTTTTTATTTATCTAGAGGAATTTCAGCCGCATGTGAGAATCATGCATAAGGTGTATCATAAATAGTGTTTATGGTTAACATGGCTGTCACCATTAAACCATTAAGACTAATGAATGAGGTTCCAAACAATTTACCTGAGTGCTTTAGGCCACATCTCTGCAAGAATCCATTACCCAAAGAGGGTTTTGTGGTGCAATGGCAAAAAGACAGCTCCAAAAGTGACAGAAATTTGAACCTTGTTATTCTTAAAATCTCTTTTTAGTCAATTTACTTGGTGGCCATCTTGGTAACACCCTCAAGTCAAACATGTAAAGCTTTTGTGTATTTCAGTGAGGAATGATTGTAATCACTGTTTGTCAAATCATATTTAATATTTTCATGTTAAAACGGCAATAAAATCTGATAACAAAAGTATGCTCAATGTAGCTTTATTTAGGTCAAATAATGCAAAAAAAAAAAACTAAGAGTTGCTACACCCCTATCAGAAGAGTCATTCCCTTAATTAATCTGAAGGTGGGATTACCATTCGTACAGCTGCCAAACTGAGTATTCCATTCATTTTAAATAAGTGGTCTCTCTTCTGAAAACCATTACAGAAGGAACACAGGATCACAGAGCTGACAAAGAGATTTAAATATTCTTGAAGAAAAAATGTTCTCTTTCATCCAGCAATGCTTCTCATTCTTTATTATAAATCTTTATTCAAACTTACCAAGTGTAACCCCTCTGACCCTCCTGGCATCTGTCCCAGATGACTACTGTCTCTTGCCCACACACTCCTCCATGCTGTCTGAGTGGATGTAGACATATTCCAAGCTCAGAATAGCTCAGAATAAACAGCATCTGATCTGCAGTCCTTCAAATCAGCCCTGATTGTACGGAGTGTATCAGGATGCTAAGAGAACATTCATAATAACATTAGAAGTCATGGATGACGGGCAGTAACATACAGTACAAATCACGGAGCGCAACTGAACTTCAGCCAAACACCTAACCCATTAATTATTCTTTGAGGCACTGTCGGTGTTCAGAGATTAAACATTAATTGAAAAGTAGAATTATAAATGTAATGTAACACCTGATTAACCAGCAAAATTTTCTTGGTTAGCCAGCTTCACCAGAGAGGCCAGATTGATCAAAAGACCAGCAGCAAAACTAGCACAAACTGGCATACATTTAAATTCATACTGGTCTAATTCAAGCATTTGTACATGAGTGAGGAAAATATATACTACATATGTTGTTGTTTTGACAAGATTTGATCCTATCAAGCTATTAAGCTTTGTTAAAGACCATTTAAAATAAAAAAAATCAAGATTTTGTGGCTTTTTTAGTTCTATTACATAAAGACTTTAAAATAATAGACATGAAGTTGTGACGGTGTGATTAAAACGGCTTCTGGAATGAGAAGAAAATGTAGGGCGGAACATGATTTCATTCATTGGGAATTGATTGGATGGCTGGAATTGGAGGGGCAAAAACGTAGCTATTAACCAGTCAATATAGTCCCGCCCTTGCACTGAGACATACTTATCAAGAGATGTTGTTCATGCAGCACAATTGTGTATTGTTTATCAGTTCATTGTGCATTATAAGTTACAAGTTTTGGATTTTAACTGAGATTAATAAACTGTACACATTGTTAACTGTTAGTTCATAATAACTAGCACATTTTCTAAAAAAAACAAAAACAAATAAATAAATATAAAATAGCACAGTATGAACAATATTAATTCCAAATTATGGCTCTACCAAAAAATGAACAGAGAGGCAGAATTTTTGCTGAACTTCTGGTGTTCTCTCTGCTGTCCAGCCGAAGCTGTAACAATGTGGAGTTTCTCTGCGCAGACACTGCAGTGGAAGCACTGTTAAAATGACAGAGGCAGGCAGGGATGTAATTAAGGCGACTGACACTTTTATTCTGGCTAATAGGAGACGAGGGTCTAGTCTATTCCCTAATGCACTCCCCACTCTCCTCAGAGTGCATTTTAATACCCGCACATACAAGCACCTAAATGCCACTCTTATGGCTCACGTGGAGAGGTAATATTGATGTGTAAATAGAATAAATACCAACATCCAAGGGTTTAAAGAATGTAGTAAATAAACATTAAACTAATACACAACAGGCACAAACATTGCAACAGTCTATCTCGAAAGAGAAGTCATTGAAAGATACACGATTTCTTTGTGTCCATTTTTGCAAGGGATAGATATAAAGTTGTCCTTTGTATGACTGAATATGTGCTCCCACATGCAAACATGCAAATAATATCACTATGAAATGTGCAATGGTTTTGCTGTGTTATTAAACTTGTAAAAGCACATTGTATGTCAGATATTGTGTATTTGCTCAGGCAGACAGACAATGAATTGTTGTATAGCCTTAAGTTGCTCATTGAGGCTAAGTGACAAAAACAATATAAATTTAACATCACTGAATTGGAATACTAGTTTATAATTCAGTTAGAATGTCTGAGTGTTCGAACCCAGAATCTTACAAAACAATGTTACATCACTGTAACATTGCAGATGACTAATGCAGATGTTAATGATGAAGAACGCAGACACCAGGCCCTCCTGCCACCAGCCTGATCTTCCAATTTTATCTGCAATAAATAATCCACCATCACTGCGCTTTGGCACATCATAATGGCAAGTGAAATATGCTGGAATGATAAAAGCAATAAATCTAGATTTTCCTATGGTACCCTCAGGCTAGAACAATATGTAACTATAGCAGTCTTTGTCAGGTGGAGCTATCACTGAACTATCATAAAATCTAAATGGGTGCTAATTAGCCAAGCCTTACCCTTCAGACTCGATATTTCTATTGACATTTTAGTGTGCTCCAACATCCCTCCTTTACTAGAATGCCATAACTCATGAGAACAGAATGAAGATAAGAGAGAATATCTACTCATACTGCATAGATGAACATGAACACTCAATACTTTGCTCAAGTATGCAAATTGGATTGACAGATGAGTCTTGCCTTTGCATTCATGGCTAAATGCATTTACACCATGGTTTGTACATAAACCTGTATGTTCTTAGAGGAAAAATAAACTGCTCAGAGGCTCAGATGTTTTTCCATATAGCTCAGATATGGGCGATTCAATGACATATCAACTAGGTCTTAAATGTATCTTCTAATAAATAAATAAAATAAATAAAAAATAAAACAAATGGGTGATTGTTAACATACACTCAATACAAGTTTAGAGCTATAAAAATGATTGTAAATTGTTTCTAGAAGCATTTGATATTAAATATGAGGTCTCTTTTGGATTGCAGACTTGGTATCTTAGCAATTCTGAGCATACTTTGAGACATTATTGAAATATTTTCTAAACCTACGAGGAGAACACACATGGGGTCACATTCTTAGGCAAAGACTTCAGCAAAAAATTTTATTTGCAAAATATGTTAACTCATTGCTATCATTTTCCAATGAGACCTCATTTGGGATTTTTTTCTTTTATTTTGGTTTTTCTGCATGTAGTATGGCTGATATAGCAAAATATGTCATAATCTTTAATATTATCAAATGTAGTGGGGGAAATTTAATACATCTGTGCATCTTCCCATCTTCCCAATGGATCAAGAGTGTTTATTTTATATTAAACTGTGCTTGTTCACTTTGAGAGATGCTGCAAGACTTGACATTTGCAATAAGTATTATATAAAGTATCTGAAGCTCTTTCCATATTGATCAATTTTCATTGTCACAAATATACATTCTAGTGATAGGCTCGCACAGACTAAGAAAGCAAGATCAAATAAACCTATATGCATCTCTCTCACAAATTACTAAACCTGTGTGTTCACGTGTATGTGTGTCTGTAAGAAAGAGGGAGCATATGCTGAGGAGCTAAGCACCTGGCTCAGATTCAGGCATTTTCACCAATGGCAGGCTTATCCTACCTGACTGTAAGCAGAGCTCTATTTCACTGGCAAGGAGGCCACAAATTTTAGAGAAATATTAGAGAAATTATTATCTTTTTGGAGACTCAAATTTGGGCTGACATTTCAGCATCAGCACCAGGTAATTCGATGGGCTGTGCAGGAGGAGGTGGGAAAGGGGGTTTCATGTTAAGCCCAGTACTGATGATTAATGAAGCTGGAGCAGCCTCACAGACCTGACACACCTCCACCCAGACCCAGAGGCTAACACACACGTGAAAGCAGAAGAGAGAAAGAGAGATGATAGGTGGAAAACGTCTCTTGGTTACATGTCTCTTCCCCTTTCTCAAGGAACTGAGGTTAAATACGTAATCGAGAGGTGTTTCCTTTCGAGGAAATTCAACATTGCGTTTGGTTTGACACTATGGGGAACGCAACACCAACTGCATCATGCCGAGAGGAGCAGCTGCCACATGGCCAGTGTTGAAGCACACTCACCATAGGCACTCAAGCATCATCCTTTGACTGAGCTCTAGGGAGAAGTGAGTAGTGAAGGTGCCACTCAGCATACCCCCACCATGCCCAAACACAGGGGCCAGTTAAAATATTTGACACTATATACACAAGGAGTTATTTGATGTGGAATTCAAACATAGGTCTCTCAGGCTAGTGTCAACACACCATCCAAATGTGCCCCTGAGCCAGCAGCATAAAAACTAAGCTAAGCTCTGGGGGAGCGGAAAACTACTCTACAATAAAGTTCAACTTGACTTGAACATCCAGTGAGAGTGCTACTCCAACAAAACCCAGAAGACAGCAGTCAGCTGCTCGCTAGCTGCTACAGTCCAAAATGCCAATTTAGGCCATAAAGCTGAGGACCCTGTACAATACCCTGCCACAGCCACAACTCTGCCAATCCATGGGAGCCAGACTTACAAATGTTGGTTGTAGATATATAAAGAAAACCCATACAAATCATCAAGAGGGTGGAAACCTTACCAAGCATCCTATGTTCATGATAGGCTGACCATCACACCACAGAAGATTCCGTCATCCAAGAAGTCTTCCAGACAAGAGAGCTTCAGTGGAGAAGAGGGCCTGTATTGGGCTTTGCTGTTAACTCGACCCTTAGGACCCGTCTTCCAAGGGAAGCCATTAAATGTTGGCTCTAACCACTGCGGTACCTGCCTAAAACCGTTCACTAAATCATAAGAGTAGACGAAGGTTTAAAATAGGTTGCCATAATCATCACTGGTCCAATACACAGGGCCTGTTTAAGTGTTTATGCAACTCTACAGGACAGGGAAATAAAGGGATTACTTCCTCACTCCTTTGTGACTCTCAGCCTGCTTGTCCATGGCATTACACCGTCTTTTTGAGGATCACACTGCAACTGCATTCTGCCCCATTAGGGGGGAGGAGTGTGGGTGGCAAAGCTCTCCTTCTGGTCCCGCCTCCAGTCCTCAGACATAGGTGGGCCGGGCATAGCAACATGAGATGAGGACTTGGACAGTCACAGGATATATTCTTAAGGCCTGAGACTGGGCCCTCACTGCTCTGAACTTCTCAACCATCAACTGTACAGATGTTTAAAATAGATTAAGGGTAAGACCAGCAAGTCGAGGAGAAATCTTTTTCTTCTCCTCAATATCAGCCAAGCTCATCCACAGATGTCTCTCTGTGGCCACTACAGCCATGTCTAATAGAAGCAGCCATGTGTTTGGTGGCCTGGAGAGCTAAATCTGTAGAGCGGCAAAGCTCAGCCACCAGGTCAGAAGAAATCCCCTTCCCCCAATCCAAGTCCTTGTGCAGGTCAGCTTGGTATGGCTGTAATATGGCCCATTGTCGCATATGCTCTGCAATTCAGATGCAATGAGACCCAAAGTCATGCAATTCCCAGAAGCTGGAGCCTGCAGGGATGAAGCTTCACCAGCTAAGAGATTGACTTATTAAAGGTAGGCATCTCCACATGCCCGAGCTCTCAAATTCCCTCTGCGTTCACGTAATTCGCTCACGAATGTGGTTAAAACGAGAAATACAGATTCTTCCACGATCAGGGGGAAAGGGCAGGCTAACAGGAGCTTTGCAGCCATGACCAGCCAAGAATGGCTCGTCAAGCTGGCTCCTTGCACCTGCAAGACATGATGTGCAACAGCTCCTCATATGTGGGGCAGGCAGGCTGGGAAAACTCACTCACAATCTCACCTCCCCAGCCACATATCTGTTGTCTCAAAGCCGCTTTACAGGGAGGAAAAAGGAAAAAACAAGGAAATATATACAATGATACAGTAACAACGGTATGTCAGTTATCAATCAATTATCAATAATTAAGTATCAAGTCAGATATTTACTATGGAGTATCAAATATCTATTATCCGCAGTCGCCCAGTGAGCACTCCAACACGGCAACAGTGGCAAGGAATCCAAACTCCAATGATGAATGTGGAGAAAAAAACCTTGGGAGAACCCAGGCTCACCGGGAGGGTCATTTCTCCTCTGACGCATTACAACTGCAATCAGTACTTGTACAGGTGTAAGGGTTTATAGATTTACAGCATCGCAGTCAGTATTCTGATATAAAGTTTTATAGGTTTGCAGCGTCATAATCAGTACTGTTATGATTTAAGTATTGAATTATAGTAATGACTAGTTTTAATTTGGGTCTGGTGATTTTATTTTCATATTATGTTAACCTGATGGCTGACAAAATAAAATAAAGGATGTTTAGGCGAGGATGCCCACGTTAAATGAGACTGAGAGCAGCTATAACATCAGACTGCTGGTATAGACAGAATCACATATTTTACTAAAAATATGTTTAAAGGGTACCCTGTTGATACAAAGAGTGGACACACTTTATTTTAAGTTGTCTTTTTACAGTGTAATTTTCCATTGATGTATTGAGTAATTTTAATTAAGAACTCGTACTTACTATAGGGTTAGGGTTATGAGCAGAATGGTGTGTTCTGCTTTAAAATAGTCCTTACAATGTACATTTACAATTACATTTATGCAATTGACCAACACCTTTATCCAAAGTGACTTGCAGTGCATTCAAGTTATATTTTTTGTCAGTGTGTGTGCACATGCATGTGTCTGTGTGTTCCCTGAGATATGTAACTTAACAATAAATAATGTAACAGTACATAACTAAGTACATAACAGTAATTTTTGGAGAGACAGAAATTATGATCACAAAATCTATACATACATTAAGCTATTTATTTCTGTTTTTCTGTTCACAGAGAATGTGTTCAGGTAAGGTCATTTTCCCACACTTTTTCCCACACATCAAACAGTTTTGGTAAACTCCAGGACCTTTACAGCAGATCTCTTTCTCCATCCAGAAAGTAAACGGTGTTTGAGAAACATCTCTTTTGTACAATTCTGTTGGAATTACTGATTACTGATCTGAATTCTAATTTTTACATAACTCCCTGATCACAACAAGCTGGGGAAAAATATATATGTTTTGTTTGTATGTGTTTTTATATTACTACTTACTGCCAATAGTTGGCAGTAGTCAAAGGCAGACATGCTCCAGCTGTAATAAAAAACATAAGTGTGATGTAGTGGTCTTTCCACTGATGTAATGTAATAGAAATAATTTGATGGTTTACACCATTGGATTAACATTCTAGTATGTTTTCTCTTTTTTATTCCTCCATTTCTTCTCCTGTTTCAGAGATTAATTGTGAACTTTTTTTCAGCTTCAACTGCTCTGATGTGCTAACTTGTTAAAATCTAAACTAATTTTAGGCCTGAGATATTAAAATATAATCCACCTTCTTCCACAGGGAGAGCTAATTAGAAAATGTGATTGGCATAATAGAGAGGAAGAATAGGAACTGTGGGATTAGAGATATGGAGAGAGTAGCACAGGTTCACTGTATTAATGCCAGATTTCCAAAAGTATAAGAGCATATAAATTACCAATATTACACAGCCAGCACATAACAGCACAGGAATTTGAATAGTATGACTCTCAATAGGAAGCCAACACTGGAAACACTATGCAAAACAAAGGTTGAAATTATAAATACCCTTATACACTCTTTACTCATACACTGGCTTGTATCAGCAATTGTTTCATTTTATCGAAGCTTGGCCCTGCAATGGGACAAGTCATAAATAACATTAGCCTGAGGCTGGGGACACACTTGGCCATGATGAGTCTTTTTCTTTTACTATCTGATAAGGTTTTGTGGTTAACCATACCTGCTCTTCTAGAAAACCATCTAGAACCTAGAATCTAGCACCTTACTAGAACCAACCAAATTTAACTTGGAAGCAATAGGAGGTGTTTAAGGAGCTACTCCCTCGCCAGGCCAAGGCATCTGCAGCATCAGGTGGTCCACCAATTTGTTCTGCTTTTAAATACACCTCTGCTTTTATGCATCAGCAGAAGGCCAACATGGCAGCTCGTGCCCCCCACAGAAAACCAGGTGGGTTGGGCAGCACACGCAGGCCTTGCAACCCAAGAGAAAGTTTGATCTAAGAGCCATGCTTTCCTTAAGGGCTGCAAAAAAGAAGAACACCTGACGCCAGCCAAAGCCAACAATTTAGGCTTTTACAGATGTTACTTCATAGTACCCAAGAAAGACAGGGTGCTGAGTCCAATTTTTCACTACCGTCATTTGAAATGATCACTGATACTAATCAAAATGTGAGTTCATTAAAAGCCCACAGTACATTAACGCAAAGTGATACATCAATTATCTGTTTTTAGTAGTCACAATACTTCAATTTTTGAAGTATCCATTTATAAAAATTGATTTATAAATCAATTATAATTTATTCACCCTCATGCCATCATAGGAGCATCTGATTTTTTTATATTTTGTTACCAATACTGAATCTATACCATGGCAAAAAAATTAACAACAATAAAAGTAATGTTTAGGTTTTGTTCAGGGACCGCAGTTTCAAGTTGCTAGAGCTGGCATTGTATGGCTCCCCTTGGAAAGAGGGTCATGAAGCTCTCCTGGCCAGAGGAGCACCTTGAAGGTGGAGTCTCTTGAGATGCTGTGGTCTTAGCTGCCCGATAGTGCACTGATACTAGCATGGGAGATTGAAGGTCGAGTCCCACTCCAAACATTTTTCTTAGTGTTTAGTGTAGATGTTTACAGGGCTTTGCGTTTGGGAAGTGGCCTGAGAAAGTTATTTTTGTCACCAGCAGTGCGCAAGTAGGATGTTTGCAATATGCCTATAGTGATTGTGCTTCAACATGGACCATGTGGCAGCCGCTCCCCTCAGCATGATGCAGTTGGTATTGTGTTTCCCATAGCATCAAAACAGATGCAGTGTCAAGTTCCCTTAAATAGGAACATTTCTCGGTTATGTATGTAACCTTGGTTCCCTGACAAAGGGAACGGGACACTGAAGTTGTGTCTCGTTCACAGACAAAGAAGTTGATGACACGCTCTACAGGTGCCCTAATATACTCACAAGTGCACATGATGCAATGCCATGTGCAGACTTCAGCATTCCCTATAGCATAAAACCAGAGGCAGCATCTCATTCCCTTTCTTAGAGAACTGAGGTTACATACGTAACCAAAAAAACTTTTTTTGTTTTCAGCCTGTATTCGCTATTCTGGAATAAACCTCACATGTTGGCGGGGCTTAAATGTGCTTTACTCTTATTGGCGAGATTAGTGAGATTTTGATGAATAGCTCTCTAATCCGGAACTAGACTTCAGTGGAGAATGTTGTAGAAAGCGATTTGGATGTGGTTAGTTGTATAGTTGTAGTGTCTATTCTGTGTAGTGACTGTGAATTAGTTAGCAATTAGCACTACAGTTAGTAATTAATATTTGAGGTTTGGGTAGTCTCACAACTGTTTTTCGAGATGAGGATCACGGAGCATCATGCAGCATCTTTGTCATCATTCTCCTGATCTGTCTTCCTGTCACCCTCAGGTAAGTTAATGTTAAGTTAATCAATATAATTGAGTTTTATTCCTGTACAATAGCAGTGCTGACTTTACTATGTATTTAATTGTATGGACTGCCATAAAGATATAATCAGTTACTTACCTGGGAACAACACATGACATCCAATACACAAGAAGACGAGTTACAATTAAGCTAAAAAACATTTTAGGAAATATATAACAATAAGTCAATATATAACAAACGTCAAATAATGATCTAACTGCTGCATACTGTACATAAATAAAACCTTTATCAATTTTATTATCTCCGTTATCTTCTCAGAGTGTCCAACTGAGAAGAATCATGATGATGACGCTACGTGGTGCTCCTGTGATATGTAAGGGTTTAACTCTCCATGTCCATGTACTGGAAAATTGCATATTTTCCAAAATGCAATGGTACAGCGATTCCAAAGTACAATTGGGGTGAGGTCCTTTTAAAGAATTTTAAACTGCTTTAATTGCTTTTAAACTGTGAAGGAATATTGTCTATAGTCTTCACTTTCAGTTCAAATAGTCTTCAGTTTCAAGTTCACTTATAATTTTCAAATATTGCTACAACAAAATACATTTTAAAGGTGACAATTACAGTTGGAGGCCTTAAAAATGTTTTATTCATTTTGTCTGCATTTTGGCATGGCAATAACCATGCCATTATATGAACATGTTTAAAAATTGATGTATACATATAATGGCCAAAAGAGAGACAAAGCTTAAAGAAATGACATGTTCGCCATTCTGGCACGAACCTCACATGTGGGCGGAGCTTAACTGTTATTTACTCTTATTAGCTAGTGAGATTTGGATGGATATCTCTCTGTCCCAGAACTACACTTTAGTGGAGAGCGAGCTGGATACAGTAATGTGTAAAGTTGTAGTATTTGTTAGCACTGTTATGCACTTGGCTCACACTCTCACTCAGCCCAAATAAATAACAAGCCAACATAAAGTAAATGTGATTTATGTGCTTATATGATTTTTTTTTCTCTGTTTGGATGTTGCTTAATGTGGTTTTTAAAGTACACTGTCAAGTCAGCCTGACAAAATAGTGTGTGTTTATTACTTGTAATTATAGTAATATCACAACAGCAGAGAAACTTGAATGCTTTTAAAGGCTTTATAATCGAGCGAAAACAGAACAGTGTTCATGTTATCTTTATTATTTAAAGGTGGAAACCGTGGTGGCAATTTTTTCTAATCAGTATTAAAATAGTGATATATTGTACTCATCATTGTGCGGAGACTTGCAGAAGTAATACCACTATTTGAAGACACGTCATATTATTTCTAATTTGTTACCTGATTACTCTAACCTGTGTTTGTTCAAATTAAAGGAGCATTTTTGTTTAGAACGCCATTTAAATTGAAATACAGAGAGACATTGTGACTATTATCAGAAAGCGTTACAGTATAACACAAGTACACATTCTCTCTCATTGATGACACTTACTGAAAACATAATCAAGTACAGATGTTAAAAATGTCATTCCTAAAACTGTTCTTCCTTGTCTGTTTTTTATAGAGTATTTGGTGATAATTAATAAAATTTTGAAAATGTGACATCCTTACACTTTTCAGTGCTTTTTTATCTCACGCTTACCTCTGCAAGATTTTCAGAAGGATGTAATTTAGTTAAAAGTGGCAATTTTTCTCAGATGGACACTGCTCTGTTAACCCTTCCCCTGCAGGATGCTGCCTTATAAGCCATTAACAGACATACATTTTGGGGTAGTTCAGTGTGGTAATAGTGGCTGAATTGCTAGCCTGCTGTGGGTCCATTTGGCTGCTCTAAAATGCATGGCAATGCACCCTCATGATATGTAATTATGAAGAGAAGAGAAGAGAAGAGAAGAGAAGAGAAGAGAAGAGAAGAGAAGAGAAGAGAAGAGAAGAGAAGAGAAGAGAAAACAGTACTGTACATATATGTTGTGTTGTTTGTTGTCAATTAAGAGAGGACATAATGTAACCATAACCTACACATAATGTTTTGTTTACTTGCATCCATATACATTGTTTCAGTTCTTTATTAGCTTGTTGTACTTTAAACACGTGTTTTGAGACATGTCCACTATCAGTTTACTATTTCCACTTAACCATAATTAGTTAGGTCCATTAGTGGGTTTATGTAGACATTTTTTCAAAATGGGACAAATTCACACATGTAACTACTTAAAGAAGAGTTGAGTGTGTTAACAGTAACAGTAACTGTTGTACAAACAAAACTAATGACTCAGAATTGTACTGTGAAATCAATGTAGGCTATGTAATTTTCTTTCTAAACATGAAAACATTGATAATAGTTTTTGATAACAGTGTAGTAGTTTCTGTTTGTTTGTTTGTTTTGCTTATTTTGCATTTTTCTCCCAGTTAGTGTAACTAGAATTAGTAAAATTAATTGCACTGTTACAAGAAGAAAATAAGCTAAGTTTAATGACTGTATGTCTGACAATCTGACCACCAACTTTTGTTGTTGTTGTTTTCTGAGAAGAGAGGTTGTTTTCTTTGGTGAACATAGTTTGAGTTGTCAGCCAGACATGTACAGATATTAGCAGTCAGCATATTAAACTCTTTTAATGTAAATATACATATAGTTTTGCACATTAAGAATTTCCACCCAGATGGACTCTCTTTTGCAGCAAACAACTTGCAGCTAACAACTTTAAACTTCAGTGTTTTCTGTGGCTCACAGAGGATTGTGTTGTTCTGTATTATAAGACTGTATGTCAGAGCTGGATAAAGTGCTGATTAAAGTTATAGAGAACACCACTAATGTCTTCAATGTCAGGGGGAGAGAAAAAAGACTAAAGAGATAGAGAAAAACAAAAAGAGGAAAGACAAGTTCATTTTAAATTCAGCACAGCAACATTGCCATCTTTTGGCAGCATGCTGCACAGTTCACATTTCAGATACAGATGAACCCAACCTTCACATACATGAATTTAAGAACATACAGTTAATTGGAATTTTAACTGTTAGGCAAATAAAACATCAATGCGTATTAATATTAATATTCAAATTAAAATTACCTGTACGTTGCATTGAAGCAACTGGTTTCATTTAGTGAATGATGCTTAATGTGTGTATTTTTTGTTCAGTTTTATTATAAACAGAATTCAATTTGCCAAAGCTTTACTCACAGACAGTATTCACTGTATAATCAGCTGCTATTGGTTAAGCTCTAATAGTCACACACTCTGCAGTAGTTAAATTGTATTTAGAGACTGCTTAAAGCAAATGTGACATATTTGAGAAATATTATCCATCTTAATAAAAACAACTTTATGATTGCTGTTTGCATGGTGCTGTATGTGTGTATGTGACATCAGGGATGAGGACTGCATCCAGAATGACGCAGACTGACAATTCATCCAGCTCTCCATCCATCCAGTGTGCCACTCCACCTGATGGCTTTATTGTGTGGCCTGTCAGAGCACTTAATCTGTGTCAGTCACACACACACACACACCTTCATCAGCATTAGATCAGGTGTTATGTCAGTCAGCATGATTCAGATATGATCAACTATTTAGCATCATTTAGTGTGTTTTTAGAGCATGGGGCTGTGTGGTCTGCCCAGAGATCCTGTCGTTTCTTAGTCCGTTTCACACTCTGACAGATGTCACAGCACACAGTACTCAGCAGACAGACACTCTGTGTTTATCACAGACAGACATGATGTCTTACTTTCCAGTGAAAAGAGCAGGTGTCCTGTCATCATATGGACAAATAAATAAACGTTACACCTTTCTGACAGAGATCACCCTTCATATGTTTAAGTATTTACAAAAAGCTGATTACATAAATGTGTTTCTAATTAAATGGATATTTTTTGTTTTGTTTAAAGAAAACTAAATTATAAAAATGTTCAACACAGAATACATGGATATTTTTGCAAATAAATCTCGTTGGGCGGCCTCGAAGACATGTACAACAGAGTATCATCAGCATAACAATGAAAACTAACTCCATGTCTTAATAATTGCTCACAGAAGTAGCATATATAGGATGAAAAGCATAGGCTCAAGCACTGAGCCTCTTCAATGACACCTTTTCATACACAGCAACAAACTGGAAACGGTTAGATAAATATGATTTAAACCATGCCAGTGCAGTTCTATTTATGCCAACATACAGAATGCTGTGGTCAATAGTGTCAAAGGCTGTGCTAAGGTCGAGAAACACTAGAAGAGAGATGCAGCCGTGATCAGATGACAAGAGCAAGTCATTTGTCACTCTGATGACAGCAGTCTCTGTACTACAATATGGTCTGAATCCTGACTGGAAATTCTCACAGATACCGTTTCTTTCCAGAAATGAACACATCTGTGAAGACACCACCTTTTCCAGTATTTTTGAAATACAATGTAAATTTGAGATGGGTCTGTAATTTACTAGTTCCCTGGGTTTAAGTTTAAATGGTCTAATAACAGCCAGTTTGTAAGGTTTTTGGATATATCCCAACACAAATCATGAATTAATAATACTATGTAGAGGATCTATAATTTCAGGAAGCATCTCCTTCAATAGCATGGTAGGTATAAGATCTATCATACATGTTGTTGATTTAGATGATTTACTTACTTTTGACAGTTCATCCCTATCTATGGCAGAAAATGACTGGAGTTGTTCCTTGGGCAAATTATGATGCACTGTCTGATCATTTGCATGTTTATGGTTTTTTCTCTGGATATTTTGTTATTAAAGAAAATCATAAAATCACCACTGCTATGATATTGACAACTGCCTTTGATAGTGATAACTGTTTTTGGTTAATTCAGCCACTGTATCAAATAACTATCTACGGTTGTTTATTTTCTACAAGATTTGAAAAGTAGGCAGATCTGGAGCAGGAAGGCCTGCCCCAGATGCTGTGAAACACTGGCACAAAAACATCAGGAGCTGACTTAGACTTTTAAACCCAGGAGGACCTGAGCACCTGGAGTTGAATTCAAGTCTTAACTGTAAAGTCTAATAAATGTGTGCAGAGAGGACCAGCCTGCCACAGCACAAACATCACTTAAAGATGCTCCCCTAGACAGTGCCTTAGGCAGAAAGGCTACCAGTTGTAGGCCCCTGTTAAAATGGGCTCTAATGCCCAAAGGTGACACTAAGTCATAGCCTCATAGGCTAGGGTAACAGCATCTGTAATCGATATAAGTACTGTTTTGTGACCACATTACCTCTGTTGCGACCACCAAAACAAACTAAGAGCTGCAAGGTCTTATTCCACTAACCTGAGTTGTGGACACAGATCCTCAAAGCTCTAACTGGACACAATAAATGAAGCCAGAAACTTATCCAATGCTGACTCTGGGCTCAAACAGAGACACAGGTAAACCCCATTAAACAATAGTATGGTTCCAAGAAGGGACAGAAAGGCCTCAGCCATCTGGCACCATGCAGAAAATGATAGTCTCCCAATAGAGGATCTATCAACAAGTTCATGGCTAGCAGACACTGCAGTCACATAAACCTTGTGGGTAGCCAGGGCCAACCCTGCAGAGAAGTGCTCTTGAAGAAACTCCAGCACCATGATGCAAAAAGCTGCCATTTCTGGGCATACAGTCTCCTAGTGAATAAAGCTCTGGAACTCAGAATGGTCTCTACAATCTCAGTTGACCATGTCTATTCATCCATGGTATTCAACCCCAGTGAAGGCTGAACCAGAGGGGACAGTGTGTTGACTCCTTGGATGAGAACAAACATCCACCAGTCGTGGATGGAGCCTCCATTCCCCAGGCCTCTGCCTCGACAGGATATCTGCTCCTGGGTTCACATCCCCTCAGATATACCTCGCTCTGATGGAGAGCAGTCTGGTCTCTGCCCAAAGAAGGATCTGCTGTGCCAGTCTGAACATGGGGGGCGAACACAGCCCTCCTTGGTGATTTAAGTACGAGACGACTGTGGTGTTGTCTGTATGGATGTAAAATGTGTTGGCCCTTATTTTCGATGCTGTGTAGATAACTGGGAACTGGCCATGACTGGACAGTCGTTTATGTAGTTCAGTACGCAGATGCCCTGGAGTCTCAGATGCCCTGGAGCCAGGGCTGCATCCACACACTTTGTAAAGGTGCGAGGCGAGGCCAGGGCTAGGCCAAAAGGAAACACTTAATACCTCTGAACCTTAGCAACTTCCTGTGCTCTGGCAAAATCTTGATGTGAAAATATTCGTCCTTTAGATCTATCAAACCAGTCCTTTGGCTGAATTTGACACACAATCTGCATGAGCAGAACATCCTGAACATCCTGAAACTTTATCTCTTCAGAGACAGATTCAAGTGACGCAAATCCAGAATTGGAAGGAGCCCCATCCTTTACCGGAACTATAAAATATTGGCTGTAAAAGCCAAGATTTCTCATGTGAGGGGGAATGCATTCTCATAGTCCCTTTCTCTAAGAGAGTATTTAGTTCCCAGGTCAACACTAAATGCTGATCTCCTACAGTCTGCAAAATGCAGTTAAAATTAGGAGGACAGGAGACAAACTGAATTATGTAGTTTGCCCTCTCTCTACTGTTCTTAACAACCATGGGGACAAACTGGGCAGAAGCTTCCATGCTGCCGGAAAAACAGAGAGTGGTACCATCCTGTTCATCTGTCCAGTCTTCTGATGCAGCGAACTGGAAAGAGAAATCTGAACAGATAAACCGCTGAGTGTTTCTACCCCCCAGAACACCTGGGGTGGTGAGGAAAGCAGAAATGCCCACTGGGGGCTGAGAGGAAGGTCTGGCACGAGGTGTTGGCGTGCACCGTGACCCCTTCGTGGGGCTGGCCCCCAGTATGCTGCTAGCGTCAGGTGTTCTTCTTCACAGCCTTCAAGAAGATCACAGTCCTAAGACTGAATCTCCTCTTATGCTGCAAGCCTGTATGTGCTGTCCATTCCCCTTAGTTTTCTGTGGGGGAGCTCAGGCTGCCACGCTGGCCTTCTGTTGCTGCCTATAGGCAGCAGAAGATTTAAAAGAAGAAGAAGAGGTGAAAGGACCACCTGACGCCACAGCAGCCTAACCACGGCAGGGGAGGAGTTCCTTAAAAAGCCACCTGGTATCTGCTTAAAGACCTGGTAGGTCTTTAAGCAAGTCGACCTGACCTGCTGCTGCATATGTCTTGCCGCTGCATTGCAATGGGGAGACTTTTGATGTGATAGAAACCTATCATCCAGTTTAGATATTTTAATGTGCTGTCTTTTGTCTGACCACTTAGCTTCTCAACAGCACAAGAAACTACAACCCCAAATCAGAAACAGTTGGGACAGTATGGAATACACAAATAAAAAAAGAAAGTAGTGATTTCTAAATTAACTCTGACTTTCATTGCAGACAATACAACAGCACATTATTTAATGTGTTCCTCATGATTTTTATTGGGTTTTTTTCAATAAAACAAAATTCCTATTTTGGTTCTTGCAACACATTTCAAAAAAAGTTGGAACAGGAGCAATTTAGAGCTAGTAATCAGGTAAATTGGTTAAATAATGATGTGATTTGAAACAGGTGATGTCAACAGGTGATTGTAATTATGATTTGGTACAAAATCAGCATCCAAGAAAGGTCTAGTCCTTTAGGAGCAAAGATGGGCCGAGGATCACCAGTTTGCCAACAAATACGTGAGAAAATTATTGAAGTGTTTAAAAACAATGTTCCTCAAAGAAAGATAGGAAGACATTTGCTTATTTCACCTTCAACAGTGCATAATATAATTAAAAGATTCAAGGAATGTGGAGGAATTTCAGTGCGTAAAGGACAAGGGCGCAAGCCTAAGCTGAACAACCGTGCTTTCTGATCCCTCAGGCAGTGATATTGCTTATTCATCTATAAGCAATATCACCACATGGGCTCAGGACTACTTTGGCAAACCTTTGTCAAGTACCACAATACGTAGTTACATCCACAAATGCCAATTAAAACTGTACTGTGCCAAAAGGAAGCCCTATGTTAACAGTGTCAAGAAGCGCCGTCGACTTCTCTGGGCTCGGAGGCATCTGGGATGGACCATCACACAGTGGAAACGTGTACTGTGGTCAGATGAATCAGTATTTCAGGTATTTTTTTGGGAGAAATGGACGCCGTGTGCTCCGGACCAAAGACGAAAAGGATAATCCAGACTGTTACCAGCAACAAGTCCAAAAGCCAGGGTCTGTCATGGTATGGGGTTGTGTCAGTGCCCTTGGTAAAGGTAACTTGCACTTCTGTGATGGCACCATTAATGCTGAAAAGTACATAGAGATTTTGGCGCACAATATGCTGCTTTCAAGAAGACATCTTTTCCAGGGACGTCCATGCATATTTCAACAAGATAATGCAAAACCACATTCTGACACATTACAAAAGTCCTGGCTGCAGAGGAAGAGGATACAGGTACTTGACTGGCCTGCCTGCAGTCCCGACCTGTCTCCAACAGAGAATGTGTGGCAACGAAGACCTCATACTGTTGCCAACCTGAAGACTTGTTTGCAGCAAGAATGGGACAAAATTACACCTGAAACGCTTGTCTTCAGTCCCTAAACGTCTTTTAAGTGTTGTGAAAAGGAATGGCAACATTACAAAGTGGTAAACGCTTTACTGTTCCAACTTTTTTTGAAATGTGTTGCAAGAACCAAAATAGGAATTTTTTTTTTTTTTAAATAAACAATTAAAATCATGAACACATTAAATAATGTGCTGTTGTATTGTCTGCAATGAACTACAAGTCAAAGTAAATTTAGAAATCACTACTTGTGTTATTTGTGTTTTCCATACTGTCCCAACTTTTTCTGATTTGGGGTTGTACTTCAACCAGCTCCTCAAATACGGCAGAAAGAGGAAGTTGGTTTGCCTCAGCACCCGTCTGGCTGCCAGCAATCAGATCATCATCTGACACTGACAGCATAAGCTCTTCGTCCATAGCCATAAGGGAATTTGATTTATTTACACCAGATGAAGTTATACAGTATTGAGCACCATCACTTCAAAAGAATTGCATCTGAAATCATATATTGTACTGTCATGCTATATTACTGCACAGCAGCCATAGAGGCCACCTATTACGTTTAACTCAACAGAATATAGAAATATTAGTACTTGAAATGAAATTATTTTATGAAATAACACATTTCTATTAAATACTTGGGCCAACAAAAGATAACATGAGCATACCACTTCCTAACTTTTGCTGGATGAAATGCTGGCATCTGAGCTGTGCATGCCTGCTTGCTACAGAAAATTGTCTCTTTAAATTCCTTCAGATGAACGACCAAAAGTAGCACAAAACACAAGAAGGATAGATTTCCAAATCCTTCTTTTTACTCACAATGCATTTTCCTGCATCAGTGAATGAGGCTGCTAATTAAATGTATGTAGGATCATACATTTTCCACTGGGACAGCTTGACACAGTGAATTAATGTCATGCCCTAACACCTCTGCCTCTCCATTACCGTCTTTAGCCAGAGCAGCCCAATGCTTTGCTAAATGGAGTTGGATGTTTTTTTATTCTTACACAGAGCAGCAACATGCATATATCTTGCATGGGAACAAGAGTGTTTTGGGTCTCTGATCCTCAACTGTTTTAGGAATGAATAGATCTACACTGAAACATGACAAGAAAGAAATGGACATGGTTTTTGAAAATAATCTCTGTCTAATATACAGTAATGTGAAAAAATTAGGACACCCTATAAAAGCCTGTAGCATCTGTAGCATCCTATGAGTCTGGTAAGGGATTTGAAAAGATCTCAAAAGATTTTGTAATCAGCCATTCCACTGTCTGGAAGGTCGTCTACAAGTGGAGGGCTTTCAGCAACTGCCAACATGCCCAGGTCTGGTTGCCCCAGCAAGTTCACCCCAAGAGCAGACCACAAGATGCTAAAAGAGGTCTCCAGAAACCCTAAAATGTCACTTCGGGACCTACAGCAGGCTCTGGCTACTGTTGATGTAAAAGTGCATGCCTCTACAATCAGAGACTGCACAAGTTTAACTTGCATGGGAGGTGTGCAAGGAGGAAACCTTTGCTCTCTGAGAGAAACATCAAGGCCAGACTTACATTTGCCAGAGAGAATGCTGACAAAGTCCAGGACTTCTGGAATAATGTTCTTTGGACAGATGAGTCCAAAATTGAATTATTTGGACACCAGAGCAGAGAATGTTGAAAAGGGTGACTTAAAAAGGGCTGTACATGCAAGAAACCACTCAAACATCTCACAGCTGAAAAAAATTTACCTCAATGCAGAATTTCCTCAGACCGATGTCAGAGACTGGTAGATGGCTACAAAAAGCATCTCACTGAAGTTATTTCAGCCAAAGGAGGTAACACTAGTTATTAGGGGCTAGGGTGTCCTATCTTTTTCCTCAGTTAAAATAGGCATTTTGTAAAATTACATTTTACAGAAGATCTTAAAGACTTTTCTTTAGTTTTAATTGTTTAGTTATATTACTTTAATCTCTCTGTATTGTTAAAATTGAGACTAAATAACCATATATTAAAAAGTTACAAAATACACATGCTTTAACAGGGTGTCCTAATTTTTTCACATGATTATGCTTGAGTGGAAATCTTAAAATATAATTACCACCTGATTATTATTATTATTGTTGTTTTTTATTATTATTATTATTATTATAAATTTCATTCTAAATTTTGTTGTCTTTAAATGTTGATAATGAAACAATATTCTTGGTCTAATCTTGTTCTAAACTAGCATGAATGTGCTATAAAAAAAAGTTATTCATGTTCACAGTTGTATCCATTGCTTCCATACAGAATGTTGCCTATATTGCCTTATTGAAATATAGCACATTAGTTACCTAAACAATTTTTATGGTACTGCCTTTTCAGAACTCAACAATGGAAATTACCTTTACTGTATGCATTGCATGACAGCAGATCAGACATTCTATAAAGTATCAGCTTTTGTATAAAAAAATGAGTGATGTACCCTCTTGAGTGATGTAATGTAATGATGTAAGGGCTAAACGTGGTGCCACCTTAAGAGTCAGAAATTATCCAAGGCTGATTCTAGGGGCTCAAGTTATTTTCTACATTCTGAATACTAGCTGCTTCCTAGTGCTAATATCTTCTTTATTTCCTCACGCTTAGACCTGACTAACATGCAGACAAACGGGCTTCCTGAAGACAAGAAGCTGATGAGGTATTAAGCAGGTGCATTTTAAAGCTTTGTGGCGCGCAATACTACGTTTGTTTTCTGATCACTTATGTGATCATAAGTATCTGTGATATGAATATACACACGATTTGCTTAAAGAGCATTTGAGTAGCTGTATGTGCAAGTGAAATCATCTTCTCTAGAGTGTCTCTAACAGAGGCAGTTGGTGATGTACAATATACATAATGTTTCTTTGTCCCATTCTCACCCAGTGCCAGCAAGCAAACGTTATGTTTAATATGAGGAAGGGCTGCATTTATATGCATGGTAAAAGTTGTTTAAGCAATTTTCAGTCACCGAATATTTTCATTCAACTTCCATGTCCTCTAATCAGCTATTTTATATAGAGTCTTCTTGTTTGAGTTTGTGGATGATTTTCCTGATACAAAGTTAGTCTGGAAAATGAAAAAAATTATACTTAACATTTAGTATTATTGTTTTAGAAGATATTCCAGCTTATTATAATTTAAAATACATTTTGAATGAGTTATATAAAGCATATTTGTTTTAATGAAATTAAAATTATTCAATTTTAATGAAACTATAAAGCCAACAGAATTACATTTAAAAGGTCTTCTCACAAAATTTAATGAATGTCCATATTTAGGCCCCACTCACTTTCGCTTTTATTTGACTACAGACATTGGTTCCAATGCACACCGCTATAAGTTGAAGTACCCAGGCACAAAAAGGTGCATAGTTCCTTCACACAAACACGCACTATTCAAGCAAATGCTCTAGAAAATTCACAAATTAAAAGACATTCACAGAGACAACACCAAAAACACACACCAGCAACTCAACCTGCTGCCCAGCAGGGACACTGGGGATTTTAAATGACTTCCTGGGGCTTGAAGCCCTTCCCAACTGCTCACCCTTGAAGGGCCAATGCTTCAAAGCCCATTTGTTGTGCTTTATCTTCGTGCCTAACTAGTATGGCAGTGCTTATGCCAACCTGCCTTTACACACTCGCAAACAGATGCTCCATGCCAAGTGGCACTCTAAGACAAGACAGCCACAACAGTGTGCCATTGTTCCCTCATTAAATCCTGTGGTTTTCAATTTTTTTTCCTATCTCGTTTTTTCTGTTTATTTTTCATTTTGACCTCTTTCTCTCAAGCCATAACTGCAATTTGTGTGAGATAAGCTAATTCTACAACAAAGAACACCTGTTTTCATCTTCATATTAATCGAAAACAGGAAGTATAAATCCCAACTCGGGAGCAGCTGGTGTCATGTTAGATGTACCTTCAGGGAGAAGTCTGTGTTTGGCACATTAAAATATCACTCTATTCCCCTGTGTTACCCGTGCAGTGCACAGCACTGCTCTGTTTCAAATCAGATATCATAATTATGGATGCCAACGTATAAAGATCACTGTAATATTCCTACATGTCAACTCTTGCTTAAGAAATGAGAATATGTTAGGCAGTCATTGAGGCAAAACGTTGGTCCAGGAACATCTCTTATTTGGCAAAATCATGGCCACCATTCATATACCTTATTTAGAATTTAGCACTTTAGAGTACTATTTATTATTATGTTGGCTTGAAAAAGCCAACATATTTTTATTGTACATAAGCTTATTATGTTGTTTTATTAACTCATCTTGCACTATTTATTTTAGACCCATGAATGAGGCATCAAATCATCCGAAGAGGTGTGCCATGACTTTTATAAGTAATTGATGTACAATGTTTGCTTGGTTTGCAAAAAAGTGGGCAAAAAATTCCATAGACTTACCATTAAGCTGAATTTTGTAACGTCATAGCCTTGCATCAGAATGGGGGTGGGCTCATATTGCTCGGCTTAGCAAGAAGCAACAAATGCTGACTTTGAACTTAAATTTCAACTTCATAGCAACCACCCCATTGACTTACATTAAAAAAGGTAAGAGGCATCAGAACATTGTAGTGACAAGTGGGTGGCCTCTTTTGACTCAGACTGGCAAGCAGTCTTTAATTATCACCATGGAAGCCATGTCCAACCATGCCCTATTTAGCTCTAGTTAGCTCTGTTCACAAAAGTGAGAAAAACCAGGTGACTGAAGGACTTTCAAAACACATTAGAGAGAACTTTTGTCTCAACTTACCAAAAGAGCTATTCAAATATATATATGTTATGTTCTTGATTGTATGTGTCTCCCCATATTCATCTCCATCGTCTACTGCCTTGGTATATATAGTCTGACAGGTATTTTATCTGTATGCATATTCTCAGATAAATTGCACGTTAACGTGTGTCAAAATGTTTTACTAAATGCTTTTTTCTTACACTATACTGCATCAGTCAGTAAATTATGAATGTATCTGTCATCATACGCTTATTATTTTAGATTCCGGTTAAATGCACAAACTTTCCAGCAACATGAGGAACATGTAAATGAGGTCTTAAGCAGGACAAAGAAACTCTTTTGCCGTCTCAGTATACACCTCAATATTGGTCCATCAACCCTCAAGGGGTGTGGTACACCCAGGTTTAAAAGTCCACTATGCAGAGCAAACTTCACTCGCTCTCTTCCTCACCCACTCGCTTCACATACACTCGAGCCATGCCTCACTCTCCAAGACAGCCTTTCCGGCGGTGTTTACTTCGGCTCAGTTCGTCTATGTTCGCTAACCAATCCGGCGTCAGGATGGACCCAAGGATGAAAGCATTACCCCTTTTTAAGGTGATTTAATTGATGGTTCATTCAAAAGTGGTTAGCCGATTTCATCCTGCCATTCTTTACTCCTCCTTTTTTTCTCACTGTTTATGTTTTATGTATTTATTTGTTTAATGTATGTTTATTTGTTTAGTGTAGTTATATATGTTCCCCGTAGCTTAGTCAATAAACCCGTGTGTTTATTCCTGGGAATTGTTTCTGTGTTTATTGCTCACACATTAAAGTCACTTAAACTGCCTTGATTTCATTACCTGCTCTGAAGTAGTACTGTGTCAGTAAGAATGCTGACTTTTCAAGAAAAGTAACATTTCTTAGAGTTGTTAAGGGATCTGCTGAATACCCAGTGGACGAGTAATTTAGTCTATCGCTAGTATTAACTTTACCGCATTAGGTAAAACCAATAAAACACGTATGATTAATCACACTTAATCATGCATGATTTTTTCCTTTGGGCTAAAACGTCAAATTTTCCCAAATACGCTACACTTCTGAACAGCAAATATTTGTCAGATATGGTAACCCATACCCAAAATGTGACTTCGGCATTTAATCCATCACTGGTGAGGCGTAAACCTACACTGCAAGTCATGAACACACACACACCCCTGGAGAAGGGGGGAGCACATTGTTGCACCCGGGGTAAGATACTTTGCTCGAAGGGAGCTTCATTTGCTGCCTGCCAGCGCTGGAATCAAACCAGCAACCTTCTGAATACAAGCCCGACTCACTAACCAATAGGCCACAACTACCCCTGTTGTATTGACTCTTTATTGTTTCTATGTGTAATACTCACAATTAAGGTCACAAACCATCTTGCTACATGTTTTTCATTGTTTTTCAAGGCCAAAAAAATAAAGTTGTTTTTGGATTCAGTAAGATTGCATATGTACTTGCTGAATAAATGATGAATGAATACATGATGAATGAATGCATAAGATGATCATTGTCGTCATTCCTGCTTATCAGGTAATACAAAATTTGTGTATTTAAGGACAATTAATTACACTTATTTTCCTTTGAAATTAATCAACTATTCCCTTCCTATTTCATTGATTTGACCCTCAATTTTTTACACATTCTTAGTTGCAAGGGCTTACAATGCTGTGGGACAAGCCACCGTTGCCTTGCATGCAATGGTGATCTCTTAGGCTCATCAGGCTAAAGCCCTGAAGGACTTGCATAAGGGTAGGACCGACCCGGGGATTATCCAAGAACTGCGCACTGCCACCAACCTTGCTCTTAGGGAAACTAAGGTTACGGTGGGTGCCCAGGGTAGAATGATGTCCACATGGTGGTCAAGGAAAGGCAACTGTGACTCGATGTCATGAATGCATGAATTACCATCACACAAAAATGTTAACATCATACTAAAACATGTTAAACTTGTTATTATTTTGTTGAGAATGTCAGTATTTATAATTGATTTATTTTATAAGTATTTATAAACTGTTTTAAGTTCAAGTTCAAGTTTATTTATATAGCGCTTTTCACAATGGCACACTGTTACAAAGCAGCTGTACAATGAAAAATATCCAAAGATACTTAACAGTGAGATAAAATGAAGAAACATTTATGTTTAAATGTTAAAACAGTGGCAAGGAACCAAAACTCCAGTGTCGTATAAATGAAGAAAAAGGCTTAGCAGGGAGGGCCAGTTTTCCTCTGACAAACTAAAGCTGCAGTCAGTAACTGTAATTGGTAAAAAGAAAAACTAGGCTCAAATTAAATGATTTAAACATTTATATGGATTAGAACTACAGGTCCAATTTAGTGAAGAGAAAGAAAAAGAGATAAATAAGAGGCGTGTCAACAAAGACTGGCTTGATGTGAAAAGTCTGAGGGGAAATTTTATACATTTATAAATTAAAAAGCAACCAAGCATCTTTGTCAAGCCAACATATTTGTCCCTAAACTTTATTATGTAGTTACCATAGTAAATGTTAAAAACACTACTATTTCATACTGGTATCTTTGGTACCTTTATTTTTGTGTGTGAACCTCCAGAAATATGTGAATGAACTTCCATAAATTACTAAACAGACATTCTCCTTCATCCATCCTCTTATTTCCATTTCTCTCTGGCCTGAGAGCTGGAAGCTGTTGTAGGGTTATTCAGCACAAAGCTTAGAACATTGTGTGTGGTCCACTGTCGCTCATTAAAAACATTAGCAAGCATCACTCTAATGAACTCATGACAATGCTAATTACTGACAGAGAACAAAAAGAGCAAAAAACCTTGATCCACAGGCCATGCTCGTACAACACAAGTTCAGTCATTTCAATCTTTTAGTGATGTGGCAAGGAAGTACACTGCATATTCAGTCTAGCGCTGGGACAGGTCAAAGGGATTGGTGCTCTCAGAATTGCCGACATATTCACCTGTGACAATACTTTATGGGTGCGATAAAATAAAGTATCTCAAAAACCCAGAGAGCTGACTCTGCTCCTGAATGTCCCTGGAGACCAAGTGTCAAAGTTGTCTATCAGCAACTTGAAAGGATAAGAGAAATATGTTAGCAGGGGCTATTGTGCTGCTTTTGTCATTGACTGATTGGGCCCATTTAATGGGCTTTCACAAAGAATGAAAGCACCTCAATGGATGAAACAGGGACAGCCTTCCTGACAAACAAGGAGTCCACGGAATATTCATGGAGGATCTGTGGAGGAAAGATTAATGCATTAGAAATTAAAATGGGGGCTGAGACGTTATGATCTTGCTCTAACACTTGGCCAGACCCATGTCACCCACGTTCATGCTAGCACCTGAAGTCAGCACACCACTGCTGCCAAGGTGGAGAGAAATCATTAAATAGCCTGCTATTGTGTGGGAAGAATAATCTAACTTCACCCAAGCCTAGCTGACAATGAATAATTCCAGAGCCATTTGCAATGTTAACAGCACCTATCGGAGCCATCCACGCTGTTCCGATAAGAGCAGCAAATATGCATTTCAACAGTTGGAACACATGCCACCTCACCGGTGTTTCAAAGGACACCTGTCATTCATCTGAAAGACTTGTCATTCTGTGTCTGGCAGCGGAGCCAGAAAGACAGACGCAAAGATAATCTTGACTACCCTCACCCCCTTTCATCCACCTTCTTTCTTACACACACGCTCACTCCTTTATGTTTTCTGTCTTTTTCATAAACCAGAGCCATGTTTGCACTGGACTGACAGTTATTTAGTGAGGGAAATGGATGTGTTTAAACAGAAATGGGGTGTCTACTCTCTTAGGTGGTCCTGGTTTATTCTTCGCCCAGGTTTAAAGGCAGGACTGAATGTCATTATTTGTGATACAGTGAGACACTAGACATCTGTCTGAGCTCAAAGGCGTCACTGCTAATTCATATATCAGAGGAAGTGGCTGGCGGACTGTGGGCAACTCATAGATTCCACCCTCTGGAAGTTTTGTTCTATAATATGCACAGGTATTTCTAAAACCAAAATCACATCCTACAGCAGATCAGTCCACTGCTAATCTAGGTCACTACACAGACTTTTTAGGTAAAATAGCTTTCTCTAGTTTCTAAGTTGACGGTTGTTTCTAAAAACATTTACAAGGATCTTATTTTGTGGTGTTTTACTAGTGCTCATACTGAGGATAAGGAACAAAAATCTCACAGAACTTGTCCTGCATCACCCACAACACCTTAACATTGTGGTAGTAAGGTTTTCATAAAAAAGTGCCAATCACAATGTCATCATACAATCAAATTGTAAAATCAGAATTTATCACAATGTAAAGTTTACATTGAAAGAAAGAAACAGTTTTAAGGCTATTATATCAACCTGAATGAGCACTTAAGCTATATACTTCTGTGCACCTTTAAAATAATGTTTAGCAAACAAATCTACACATTCTTAAAAAATAAAATACTAAAGAAGTGTTCCAGTTTTTCTAAAATACGTGCATGGCTTCCACAGACTTATGGGTTCAGTTTGCCACCAGCAGCACCTGGCATTTACACTCCAGTGCAGTCAGCATGCTTTGGGCACGCTTGGACAAACACAGAAATTTTGTGAGGACACATATTTTGATTATAGTAAAAGAAGAGAACATGATGAAAAATCATCACAAGCTAACAATCTTGACAATAGTTGTCAATAGTTGTTGTTTAAATAGTTTAATAGTTTAAACTTCAATAGTTTAATAGTTTAATAGTTTAAAACTATCTCACAGAACTTGTCCTGCATCACCCACAACACCTTAGCATTGCGGTAGTAAGGTTTTCATGAAAAGTGCCAATCACAATGTCATCATAAAATCATATTGTTAAATCAGAATTTATATTAATATATATAATATATAGATTAATATATATATATATATATCTGAAATGCTGCATTAGGGCTATATTTTGGATTTATTATGATCAGATTTTTTATATTCTTTTCCTGTTTGGTCTCACTATTTCTGTATATGTCATGCTTTGTCAGTGTGAATTTAAATTTAAATTAGGGATGCAACTTCCAACTACTTAAAATATGGCCACCTGGAAATAAAAATCCCAATCCTTGTCACAAATTAGTGTCCCTAACACTTGAGGAAGATAATTCAGCCTAACCACTGGAAACAGCACATTCAGTCTATAATGAGCTCATTTAAATTTGCTGCACTTACATTATTGAGCTTCTGGTTGGGAGACATGGTACACATTGCAGCCTTTTTGTATCCATTAAAATTAACATATGGTCCTGTCAACACATCAGGGAAGTTTGATGTAACAATGCTATTTAGCTTCACAAACTGACCTGCCACTGGAATAAATGTGTACAGCTGATGAATGCCCTCAGGCCTCCAGCAATAGAGACACTGAGATCTCTGCCCAGTGCTTACTTTTAAACAGAGGCTTCACAGTGTACATAGTGCTTTTCTGAGAAAATAAAGAAGTTGTCTTTGTACTAGCTCTTTCTGTTCAGCGCCTGCTTAGATCTTCAAAAACAAAACACTAGAATATAGATTGGTAAAAATTGTTATTAGACTGTTATTATTAAACTGTTATTAGAAATTTTGCATTGATCTTTAATTCTGTAACTCTTACACTGATCAAGGATAAGAACCGTAACAAAGTAATGACTGAAAACGTAAAAATCTAGTTTTTACTATTTGTGTTCAAATTCCTTTGTTTTTAGTACAATAAGTTGTTGAAATGTTGGTATGAAAATAGTTTGGCAGTATAGAGCTGCACAGAGCTGCCAGGACACAGATGCAGCAGCCCTTTTGTTGCATTGTAATTGTTTACGATGTGTGCTGAGAGCAGATATTGTTGTGCAGTGGGGCACAGCAGGGCAAGTGTCTATTGTTCAGGCTGGGTTTAAAAACACAAAGCTGGTTATCAATAACACACAGCCTCTCTTCAAGCAGTCTTTTGTGACTGACAACCCAGCATACCTCACTTCCAGACTAATACGTGTCTTAAAAAAGATCCTTATGCTGTTTAATGAAAGCATGCAGGCCCTCTCACGTGTTTGTCAAGTCCTGGGTTTTCTTTCTCACACACACTCAAATATTCAGTTTTTGTTCATTACAGACTTTATTTTGCCTGTGTTATTTAATTTGCTGACTATTGCTTCGATTACATTTCTTCTTCATCATTTCTGAAAAATCATTATGTGCCAATAGAAAGTGTGGCGTTTTATATATTGGGAGATCTGCAGGTTTAGAACAGAATTAACCCTGTGATCTGCATGTGACAGCAAAAATGAAGACAGGGTGTCTGACTGCAGTCCTGTGGAGGAGCACACCAACCTGAAGGAAGAGATGCTCTCTACCTCCTGCACCTATACCTGCAGCATTAAAGGAAATGTGTAAGCCTAGGGCATACTGTGATATTTCAACCATTCATCTGCTATGACCTGAGCTGCATCTAAATCAGACTGGGGGGGTCTATGACCAACAGGGAAATGGGAAAACTAAGAGAATGCAAGAAAGAAAAACACAAAGAACGGCAGAAATATAAGGATACAGAGAAACAGAATGAATGTTCTGCAATGATGCATTATTTTATTGCTAATTTAATCATGCAATTTTTTTATTTACTCATGCAATTATTATTTCAAAACTAGCGTTACAATTTATACCAGTATTACAGCTATGAAATCATGGAGAATTTCCATGTTTTAGCCACGTAACAGCCTCCAAACGCTATGTAAAATACATAAATATGGTGGGATTTTCTGCATCTGTTGTTAAAAAATAAATTACTAGGGTCCATGAATCTTGTCCATTTCCACCACTGCATACAATTATGTCTTATGTACAACAGACCTTGTTGCATACCATATTTATACATGTTAGGGTTGGCATATAGCCAAGGAATTATTACATTCTGAATTCTAATCTATAATAAAAAATTGTAAACTATCGCAAACTCATCCTCTTCCACAATGATGGTGATGGTGAATAACATTAACTGAAAAAGCAGGCACAGATACTCTCTTCAAAAATCTACCTGAAGTACATTCAAGCATCCAAGCATACTGTTACAACATGTAACAGTAAATGTAATCTTATTTTGACAAGCATCCATTGCTTGAAATGGTTTAAATAGAGTTTTAAATTGCTGAGTCAGCAGGGACCTGGCATTCTTTGAACTTGGCATATATGGTTATCCCTATTTTAACATCCACTATGTGACCATGTATTAGGACACATATATTTCCTTAATATTTAATATTCCTTATTTTATGTACTTAAAGCTGCAGTCTATAACTATAAGCAATATAAGCTATAAACTATAATCATCTCTATCACTATTACAGTTTGAAATAAACTTCCAAGTTACTTTCAGAGTTATTTTCTTAATGTAGCTGACCAGTTTCAATTCTAAGCAACTGCAGTAGACGTGATGTAACCATGCAACCAAACCATTTACCAAATTAAAACATTTACCAAATTATTAATTATTATAAACTTACCCTTGCGAATTAGGGTAAGGTAAGGAGACAGTTTTGAACACTGATTTTTTATGTACTTGCTCAATAATCTATTTTTGTTCATTTTTAACAAAAAAGTTAAAGATTGCAGCATTAATATTTAGATGTGTCAGTCCGAGCCTTGTCAGTATTTTTAAAGAAAGTTGAAATTTTGACAAAGTTTAACAACAACCATAACAAACTTTCCATTGTGCAAGCAGGAATTATGCAGTATTCGCCAAAAAGCATCAATGGATGTGTTTTAAAAAGAACGCTGGAAATTGTACACCTACAGTTTGGAAATTCTGAACTCACATACTGTATTATAATGTGAATTGGAACACAGTGAGTGAGAAGCCAAAATACACATAGTCAGCTGTAGTCTTCAGGAGGCATCTAATTACAACCATCTTTTCACTGCATTGTGTTATATTACCTTTCCTTTCATCCACATTTAAACCAAGTCGCAGTACTTCCATTCTGTCAGTATGCTTATTAATACTCTACATATTCACAGTTCAGCACAACACATTCTTAATGAGCAAAAGAGGATTCACAAATGGAGTTTCTCCTGTCTGTGTCTATTGCACAAAACAACTGCAATAATGAGTGGGGTCCTAACTGAGTGATAGTAAAGAAACAATTTCTGTGTTTCTGTAGCTCAGTTAGAACAGGAAGAGCATTGCGTTAGCAGTGCAAAGGCTGTGGTTTCAATTCCTGGGACACATGTACTGATAAAATGTATAACTTAAGTCACTGTGAATAAAAGCGTCTACCAAATGCATAATTGTAAATGTTCTATATAGTGCCAGTCAGCTCTGTGGACATGAGAAGAGGTAGAACTGAAACTGAAACATATTGATCGTATTGATGACTCTAATACAAAAGGTGCAATTGTTTAGGCCAATTACAGAAACGCTCTGAATATCAATATCTTTCTAAAACAGTCAATTTAGAGCCATGATCCCACCTTAGAGGGGTCTTGTAATTCAGAGGAACTCATTGACTTCCGCAATAAATACTTCTGCAATAGGGGAAACCCAAAGGCTTGTAGTCTATTACATGCTATACTACAAAAATGTGTGGATACCCCTTTCTAAATAACTGGTTTGACCTTAATTCCAGTGAAGACAATATCAATGATAAGGCATAGAATGACATTCTGCTGTAGACATTTCTGTGTGTCTGTGTCAACAGATTAGGGAAGGTCTTTTTCAATTCCAACATTATAATGTCACTATGCACAAAGGTCAGGAAAGAAATTGTTTACTGAGTATGGATTGACTGCTCAACATCAGTGCCTTATATTTCGGTGATGTTCAATGTTCCAAAATCTCAGAAATGTGTAAGTAGCCAAGAAAGGACCAGATCCCTAACTAAAAGCTTTGAAACTAAGTGCTTAACAATCATGTTTTTTATTTCTGTTTGATTATCCACATACTTTTGCCCATATACCAGCAAATGTTAACCCAGCAAATGTGATATTTATTTAAAAATGATAAGTCTGAAACTATGTTTATGCCTTCTGATCTGTCAGCCTTCAATAGCTCTTAGAAAGCACTTCCCCATCATGTTTAAAGTAATGGAGCCATGCTCAAATTTTTCTCAGCCCTTCAAGCGCAAAATACAAAATGCCTAGCTGACTGCTCCTACCTGATTCAATCAAGTGTGCAACATTGTATACCAATGGTATATACACAAAGAGGGGAAAATCAAACTTGTGTTTTAATTAATATCATAATACTTTATTCTCAAAAGTAAAGCTTGTGGCATTTAAAGCTGTGTCTTTATTTTTTATGTACTGTAAACATTAAGGCAAACACAAAATGCTTGAAACCTTTTTCTTTTTTGTATACTCTTTCGGAAATTATACAATTAGTTTGGTTTGTGGTATGTCAGACCTAAGTTCACTCCATGCAAAAATGCCTCGGACTAAATTTTAATGACAAAATCAATTCCTAGAGGTTTCTATGATGTTTCAACATTCTGATATTGCTGGTATGTAAGTCAAATTCATTATTCATCAGATTTAAAAGGCCAAAAGGGTGCAAAGAATAGAAGGATTAACATCCAGGATCAGAATGGAGGGAGTAAGATATTGCCATGGGTCACATGGTTAATGAATCATATGTGTGTGTACATGTATATCTATCTTTGTGAGAACCAATGTTACCAGTTGTATCACTGGAGTGAGGGCAAAGAGAGTACAGTGAGCACATTTTGTTTGAGGGTTAAGACTTGGTTTTAGGGTTTGAATTAGGTAAAGGTTAGGTTTAGGGTAAGGGTTATGGTTTGGTAGTTAGTTGGGATGGTTAGGGTAACGTGCCAATATTGTGCCAATGAAAGTCCTCACAAAGATGGTGGTACAAATGTGTGTGTGTGTGTGTGTGTCTCATTATGGCTAACATGTGGCTTTCTACCTGCATTATGTTAAGTTTAGGGATGTCAGGGCAGAGTAGAAGACCATAAAACCAATGGATTAATTATTATTTAGTTATTATGTCTAATTAATATCAATTATTCATATCAAGAAACTCTACTAGGACTTGACTAACAGAATATTTTAGATACAAACAAAAACATATGTAAAGAGTAAGTAAAAGAGCAAGATGATGCATTTTGACATTTCAGATTAACCTAAGTGTAAATTTAAAATATTTTCTGTCATTGGTCAAGTGAGACACAGTTTGTTTCATAAATCTTTTGGGTTTTTTTCGAAACATCATTAAAACTGTGAGCATTTTTAATTACTTAAAGGAAGGTTTTCTGCACAAAAAAAGTGATTATTCTGGAGTGATTATTCCAGCCCTGGTAGAAGAGCTGTCTCCCTGTGCTCTGTCAAAAGGTCAATTATAGCCTGAAACCGCCACATGGCTGACACTGACCTGGAAGGACCAGCCACGACCCCACAACCACAGGCACCAAAGACTGGATCATCTAACATGAAAGCAGCCTGCAGCCATGGAAAGCTGACATTTCTCCTTATTCAAATGAACACAAACAATATGCGTCTCAGCCCTTTGCCCAGCCTGTCCCAAATATAAATGTGCCGGGACAAGTGGACACAGTTATGCAGGCTCCTGAACCCCCAGTGCTGCAGGGTATATGCATGTATAAATAGAAAAAGAGAGAGAGGGAGGAAAATTGTGTGATGCTTGCTCATAAAAAAGTCATTGGCACAGTTTTAAAGTGTTTGTGAGTAGTAGTAGCCAGAGTGTTGCTGTGCAGTTGCTAAAGGGCTCTAAATGGTTGTTTGGTGGTTCCTTATTGACCAGTTTTGAAATAATAACCATTTGAAGTAATAATCAAGCTTATCTTAACAAGATAAACAACAGCAAATAGCTTGGTATTAAACAAGGAGGCATATGAGGAGAGCTACTCTATCTGTTACTGTTCCTATTCGTACTAAAGGCCAGTGCATAAAGTGATTCAAATGCTGCTTGCAAACATTTGTGCTACTTTTGAATGGCTAATTTTTTTTGTTTGCATAATGGTGTACTGACTGGATCTCCTAGTTTTAAAAGAGGAATATGCAGGTATGCTTTACAAATTCTGTTGTACACCTCAACAGGTGTTTCAGTTCACATCCACCATAAAATATATGTCAGTTCTTCTAGGAGATTTGTATATTTCTCTTAATACATTAACTCGCCTAATTAATTAAAAGGCTAATTCTTTTAGTTAATGTTTACCTAAGTGGGTGAGTTTTCTGTTATTTTCTGTGCCACATTTGTGGCTGTACACAAGTCTCTGATCAGTGTTTACAACTGTAAGGGCTCTTGTGTCTGGAAGGGATCTATGGATTACTCCTGAAATACACAGATGAGAAGATCAACCAAAAATAGGTTCAGCATAACCTTTGCATCACCCTCTTATGGTCTCCCAACCCCCATCCACCCCCACCCAAGCACCACACTCCATTCTCTGCCTCACTATTCTCCGGAATCAGTTTTTGTAATTTGCCTTGGCTAAATCATATGGAGAGGTATTACAAATCACTAGCCTTGTGCCCACAGAATCTAATCATTTCAGCCACCAAACACAAAGAATTGGATATCCAATGAGAAATATGGAGAAAAGGATAGTTTTCATATTCCAATACAAAAGAAACACACAAGCTCCATATATATCAGATTGGTTCTGTGCCTGTAGCCCTGGGTCATGCACAGCAACCTGATATTAGTTTTAAATACAGATTGCAAACAATAAAGCTGCAGAAGGGCTCCATTCCCGGTGTACAAACACAAAATCACTCTCCTTTTCTCTGCTAGGGAGCTTCAACCACAGACAGGAAATAAATGTACTTGTTTGGCTCTGTCAACTGTAAACTGTTATTGATTTTACAAATGAAATTTGTTCGTGCTGATCGATCAAACACATTATCTTCTTGTTTCTTCTCTTTCCCTGCAGTCTATTACCAGTTACACAGGCATCTCCTGAGGCACCGTGGTGAAGCTCTAGGCGAAATGGATTTCTGGAAGAAAGAGGATGTAGGGTTGTTAAAATCATATAAATGTAAAATCAAATAAATGTCTGTGGACATAAGCACTAGTACTTAACGGTAATGGAGTTATACTATGGCTAAACAGCAGGAGCTGGACGTGCAGAGCTACAAACATATCTTTCCCCCTGATGCTTTCTGCCCCTCCCCCTTAGCTCCCAGTGATATAAGCCCGCCAGTTGCCGTACCTCAGCAATTGGCAGGTCAAACAGACACAAGTTAAACTATATGGGTTGTGTTACCCATTATCAAGTATCAGAGGGGAGCAGGACTCCACCAGTGACATTTCAATATTACCAGCTCTTGTTGGCCCTCATCCCACAGACATGATCAACTAAATGGAAAGGACGGAAAGTTTTTAAAAGAATATGTGTACTGTACAGGAGTAATTGGTTTGGACAGGCCAATATCCAAATCATTGTTAAATGTTTCATATGGCTTCTTTGAGCTTGTATGGTGGAATACAAGCTAAGAAAAATAGCTCCACACATTACATTACAGTATTCGTCACCATGGAAGTTCATGCTGCCCTAAGGTAGTTTTAAACAGGGTAAACAGCAATTTGTCTGTTGTTAAAAGCACAGTTGTATTGTCAGATTTGTTTCCATGTTTTTGTTTCTTTGACAGTGTGGCCTGGTTAAAGATGGTCCTCAGCCCTTTAGTGCTTTATTCCCCTAAGATCAGATGTTGGGTTCTCATGTTGAAGAGCACAAAACTTGAACACTTTCTATGTATTATCTTTAACTCTAGAAAAGCATGAAAAGTAATTCTAACCTTCTATTACAGACAAATTACAAAACAAAACAACTTTTTTTGTCATTCTATTTTCCTTTTCTTTTCTTCATCACCCCCCAGTCACCTGGTTTCTGTTTCCATCAAGGCCGCTATTGATATGATGTCTAAATTTATTGCAGAATAATTCTGAGGGAAAATAGATAAAAGGTCTCTGAATAAAGTATGAGGAACAGGTTGTAAATTATGGCAATGCATATCATTTCATTCAAACGGAGGACGCAATTACCATCTGCGACGCTCATCATTCCTTCCTTTATGGCTTAATTATATGTTTAATGCTATCAGATTAAGGAAAGGGCACAACAGATGAATGGAGGCAGAGGGAGAAAAGATTCCACAACAAGACAAAAGCCAGAAAAAAAGTAACAAAGAAGAGAACCGATTTCATTTACTGCCAAGCGGGGAAGTTAATTTGGACACATTGTGTGCTAATCTCCTTCTCTGCTGTATGATAATAAAACGTCATGTTTAGCAATAGCTCTCATACAGATTTAAGAAAGGGAGTCAATATAAAGTAATCAATATTAAGTAGATCCTATTTCACTATTAATTATTTCACAGATGAAATTCATCCAGTTTTGTACTACAATTCTATTATTTAGAAACAAATCTCAACTATTTTAAAATAATTTTGTATATTGTTTATGAAAAGAATAATTGTTTATTGCCTGCTGATATGGACAGCAGGTCTTTCAGCATGAGCAGTTTGGATTCTGCATTGAAGCATTAGGAGTCAGTTTAACTGTAAGGCTTCAGGCTGGCCACAGGGCATGCATAGTGCCAATACAGCCACTGTCCAAACTTAGAGGTGCTATCCAGTGTGACAAACTGACATTTAACACTGCTGCCATGCAAACACCTGCCACTGCTATCAGAACAATTCACACACCATCAGGATGCAGTCATGGTGTCACTAAACTAAATTGCTATCTATCAAAGACTAAATTGTCTAGCAAATTTAAGCTTTAAGACTGTTGCACTGATGTCTTCAAAGCATCTGCATATTAGACTTTGCTAACCAACCTCAGTGTTGTGCTAAAATCACAATGAATTATGAATTTATTACTTTGCCTTTAAGGTGCCATGCTGCTACAATAAACATTTTGGGTAACACTACAATGAGGTTCTATTTATTAACATTAGTTACTGCATTAGTTGACATGAGCCAACAATGAACAATGTATATATTTTTACAGCATTTGTTAATCTAATTGTTAGGTCTGGTTAATAAATGTAGATAACAAATGGAACAAATGTTAACAGATGGAACATTTTGAACATATTTCAGTGTGCCGAATTATGTTTATAATAAGAGATATTTATTTATTCTGAATTTTTTGGTACCAGATTATTTGTTAAAGCAAATACAGACAGTCCAAAACATGAGGAGAAACAGAGTACATGAAAATAAAAGGTCATATAGCAAGTATATGTGTGTGACACAATGGACATCACCAGAAAAGTAACTATCAATAAATGTTATTAATATAAAATACAAAGTATAGCAACTTTCTGTTAATCATTTGCATTTGTTCTTAAAATGACAGAAAGATGCAGTACTGCACATGAGGCCTAAATGTAATATTAAAAAGAGCTTTAAAATAAATTAAATAAATATCAATGTCTGCAATAACTTTAACTTAATAACAATAACACAATTGTTTGTTTGTTGACACAGTCAGCTACCCAGAGACAAAATATACAAGGTCACATCATGTGTATGTAGTCACAGCTCTGAGAGAGGTGCATACATCTACAATAATAACTGCTCAGCTTAACAAAAGCTAATATGATAGCTATTACAGGAAGCTGCAAGACTGCATTTACAGAACTCTGTGTTGCATGCTTCTGATCTTATTTCTGGGCAATAGCATATCATTATAGTAATTTAAGTTTGATTCAACAATTTTAAAGGTAAGCTTTCTTTCACTGAAAGATTTTAAAATATTTTCAAATAAACTGATGATGTGCGCCATAGCACCATTTAAACTGGACTGGACTATATTAGGTGTTTGTATACACGTCTTACAAAGATTAAAAGAACTAAGGCGCCATCTAGTGATCAACAAGTGTTCAGTAGGAAAGTTACAGTTAATACGCTAACTGAAAAAGAATCATCCCAGAATTATTTGAATTGATTAACCTCTTTCAATGTTTTAAAAAAAGGCAACAGTATTTGTTTAAAAGCATAGCATTTGGTATTTGTTGGTATGACAGCACAAAGCTCTATACAATATTGCCACAAATACAGTGTGATCATATATGATGATATACATTAGCTTGACGTTTTTGTTCACCAACACCACCCCACAGTTACAGTGACCGTCAGGGTCTGGGTCTGTCCTTGCTGGCAAACATATGATTGAATTGAGATTAGGTCCTGTTTAAAAACTACAGCATGGACATAATACATGTACAATCTTATGCCCAAGCATTGAGATCTGAGGGTACAGGGATGGTAGAAGATTAACAAAAACCATTACAATAGTCCAGTTCATTTATTTGACTGCTGCAGTAGCAGAGGGGGAAATGTTCACTTATTACAGCTATTTACAGCCAATCACACAGAAGGAAATAGCACACAGATTTCCCAATACCAATTGCAGGGAGTGAAAAGGGAATTAATTGATTTCAAATTAATTGTTTGAAAGGGGTCTTCCTGATATGTGCCATCTGTCCAAACAAGCTGTACATTTAGTAAAAAAATATTAATCATAATTAAAGCCCTAACAACCTGCATACATCATAGTTAACAAGAGCAGATAGTACTACAGGAAATGCTATGAAACAAATTAGCTTTAGCAATAAAAGGAAATGGCTTTGCATAACTAAATATTACGGTAGTTTCTGCAATCCATATTTCTTAATTCATTTTCTAATTAATTTAATTTACATATTGTGTATAATTTGAAGCAGGTAATGTCATTAGGTCAAATTTAACCATAGTCAAGCTGGCTGTCGGTTTTAACAAGAGACATATTAGCTAAACATGACCCCTATGCAAATGAAAGACCAACTGTTGTCATTTTAATTCCAAAGCCTAATTAACATGTTATAAAAACATGAGACATGGGATTGTTCCGTTCAACTCAGGACATGCCAGAGTCTCTTTTGCAGGGGCAGAAAATATCCTAATTAAAGGCTGGCTACTATATTTTGCTCATCTGCTCACCACAGTGAGTACATCTCCCACAATCATATGGCTTTAAAATTCTTTTACAATTCTGATTCTAATTTATGGCTTGTTAAGTCTCTAAACTTGGCTCTGATATTACAAACAAATTTAAGGTAAATAAAGCTGTATCTCTAGCAAATAAATATCTCTGGATTCCGAGTCTTTGTGAGCAGTAAAGGTGAGTTTAATTAAATGTGATTGGCTAATAAACTAAAACTGTTTGGTAAAAGGCACTGTGGGTATTGGTTTGGTGCTGAAGGGATGACCTGAGGCAAATCGATTTAAAAAACACTCCAATAAAAGAACATCCTGCAGGACTATATAGGCCACACACCCCCAGAGAACCACCTTCCAGAACAGAGCAAATGTTGCCATCTCTCCCTGAGTGTTAATTTCATTAAAGGATAATTATTGTATTATTCATAGACAAGCATATTAAAATACAGCAAGCTGTAGTCTTTCTGGGTTTCACCTAAATATTTATCATTCTCCTTAAAGGTGTATGTAATGATCTTGCATGTCTCAAAGCCTTTAGTCTGTTCTAGACTAGAATAAACACAAATCAGGCTATCAGGTACTGTAGGCCTACGACGGCAAAACAGGTTAAACCAGACACGCTTGTTTGTAATTTCCTTGTATAGATTTATATGGCCAAGCATACACGGATATCACAGAACCTTTAACAGCCAAACATTCTCCGTCCTCATTAAGTGAAATTAATTCACTTCTATAAAAGGTACTGTGATACCATACTACACTGATTGTATCAGGTGGCAATATAGTGGTACGCTATTTAGACCATTTTGGTCACACTTGATTTGCATAGACACGCATAGACTTGGTTGCTTGAAATTAGTTTTGTAGATGAGTATACCGTTTTATTATGCTTGCTTCATCGGCAGATAAACTACCTTATAATTCTTCACTAAAAGTAAAGAATCCCATGGTATTATGTTATATATACGATAGTTACCCTGTATTGTACCATAGTACTTTTTGTTTGTGTTCTCAATATTTGTGATTCTTAATATTTACACAGTGTACAACGTGCATTCTACAGTAATATTCAAGTATAGGCTACATGTATGACAACACGCTGATCAGAAATGCATTCGTCATTGCGTCAAAGATATTGCTCTAAATAATGACACGTAGTCACAAAATTGTGTACGTGTAAAATAGGGCAGGTCTGATCTGCAGGAGTGTAGTCACTGTAGGCTGTCTAAAGACGCGCGGAAGTATATGTCCGTGTGTTTATAAGTGTGATCCACGATAAATGATTGGGTTATAGATGCAAGAGCAAAAATCTGCACACACATTTATTTGAGAAGACTGGAGGAGCCTGTGTATTGTTACAAACTTTGCGACGTGGATATCAAGAGGACGTTTTAAACTGGGTGAATGTTTCACGCGACTATTTCTGGACGTGCTTCGAAAACGGTAATTTAACATGGATATATAACTGGTCCAGTATGGATATACTATGACTTTGAGTCCCAAACCGCGAAGGTCCGCCAGGAGAACAGTTTGCTTCATAGCAGATCGCAGCAATGTTGCCACGCAGTCGTGTTTGAGTAAAAGGGGTTTACTAAAGACTGCTTCTCTATGGATATACACACAAAAATTAGGTGTTTAGCAGTGATAACTTCTACTGCCTATCTTAAAAACTCAAATTGTCTATACTACTCCACAAGAACAAATACTGTGCCTGTCAATGCCAATCCCATTTCTCTTCTCGCGATATCTTTGAATTAAGTACGTAACCACAGCGACAGATAGCTTTTTGACTTTAGATGTGTTGTCAAAAACGTTCCCTTCAGGGCCAAGTGCTTAAGAGCAATGATACCTCAGTTTCTAGGATGACTTTATGTAGTTTTGTTCAGAACTAACCAGAGTGTAGCTTTAGCTGATTTAACACTCCAAAGCTGAGAAGCATATTGTGATGCTGTGTAAAATCGCCTGTTAATCGCCTTAAAAGTTTGATATAGTAAAATGAAGTTTAGGAAGTATTTGAGGGGCAGTGGAAGGGTGCTGGCATTTGTTTTCATTGCGTCTGTAATTTGGCTCCTTTTTGATATTGCAGCACTGAGGATATCCATCAATGATGTGAATCAGAATCTTAAAGAGAGAAAGCTTGCACGAAAACAAGAAAGAAGGACAGACAATGTACAGGATATAGGGTTTAAACTTCCACTGAAAAAAAGGAACAGGGACAAAGGGACGTTTTTAAAAAATGGCAGTAGGTTTGAACCAAACAATAATGAGGTTTACAGAAAGTGGCCAAAGGCAAGGCTTGAAACCAAAACTCTATTAAAACATGACAACCATTTAACTCCAAAGATAAATGCTGGCACAGGTTTTGTGGAAGATAAAGAGGCTATTAATCAAAGCAAAGTGCATCTAACCATAAAACCAGAAACAATTGTCAACATCCCTGAAAGAAGCAATGAGACAAAAACTGTGATTAATGTCAAAGAAAACAATGTAACAAAACTTGAAGCTGCTGGACAGAAAGAAACACATCTAGATAATAAATTACATGTGGTTACTGAAGTGCTGCTTGCTGTCCTGGAGGAAAAGCACCTATTTAAAGAAAAGAGTATAAGGAAAGTGCATCACAGCAATAACACACTAGTGACATCACATAGTGATAATGATAATGATTTGCTGAAACCTAAGAATGATAAACCAAAAAGCATTATTAACAACACAGCAATACAAACTTCCAACAAAACTAAAACACATTTTATTCAAAAACCAAGTGAATTGAATCTTCAGGAACTAGCAGAGAAAGCAGGAACAGTACTAAACTCTACAGGTGTGAGGATAAGGAGGTCAGGTGGGCTTCATAAGATTATGGCCCTTGATGTGACCGACAGGCCCAGAGACCCACTGGCCATCGGTCAGTTTGGACAGCCTGCAAAGGTCCCCAGTGATAAAGAACTGGAAAGCCGAAGACGCTGGAGTGAAGGGCATTTCAATGTGTTTCTGAGTGAGCAAATACCAATAGACAGAGCCATTCCAGACACCAGACCCCAATCGTGAGTGTAAACTAGCTGGCAGGTCATGGCAAATTTTTTTAAATGGCAAGAACATGTACCAGATATATAACACCTATCTGTACTGTGTTGTAGATGCTCAGAGAGCATCGTTCACGATGACCAGCCCTCTACCAGTGTGATCTTCTGCTTTGTGGATGAGGTTTGGTCCACTCTGCTGCGTTCAGTACACAGCGTGCTCAACAGGTCTCCACCACACCTGCTAAAGGAGATCATTTTGGTGGACGACTGCAGTACCAAAGGTGTGAGGAACAAATCTGTGTTGATTATGCACCATCTGAAAGGTGCACTCAAAAACCTTTGGTTTACTTATCAGCTTGTGATGACTTGAGTTAATTATTTTGTGTGCATGTGCATTATAAAATGTGTGTTGTGTTTTAGAACACACTGAGTAAATTAAAGCATGATGGTTAATTGTGTTTATACTTTTGAGAAATGTACCTTAAGAGAATTAAATTAGTGTTAGTTACAGTAGTTGTAAATAGTTAGTAAGTATTAGTATTTAAGAAAAATCTCATCTCCAATGTCAAAGTTTATCTTTACAAACGTAATTTCTTTTTTAACAATTTAAGTGTGATTTTCTCAGTGAGGACAAACTTACTGTGCATTTTTAAGTATTGTGAGAAAATGTTTCTATTTGAGGGGTTTCAAATAGTGAAACCAAACAGTGAAGCTTTGTTTCTGTCTGCCTGTGTTCAAGAATACTTGAAGGAGCCACTGGATATGTACATGGCTCAGTTTTCTAAAGTACGTATCATCCGCCTAAAAGAGAGACAAGGCCTCATCCGAGCCAGGATGGCAGGAGCAGCTGCTGCTACAGGTGATGAGGCTCATGTTTTCTTCAGTTTAGTCTGCTTTATTACAACAATGACGAAAAAAGTTTAAGTTATATACTAAACAGTATTGGTAGTGAGAGAAACAAACATTTTAATTCTCTCTTGCAATTCTCTGTTTCATACACACAGTACTTCTAGGTCAATAATTTCCAATTCTGGGGTACATAGCATATTATATCTTTGTAAACTCTGCAGGTGAAGTCTTGACTTTTTTGGACTCTCATGTTGAGTGTAATGTGGGGTGGCTGGAGCCGCTGTTAGAAAGAGTTTACCTGGATCGCAAAAAAGTGGTCTGTCCTGTTATTGAGGTCATCAATGATAAGGACATGAGGTAATGAAGTACTGTTGCGGTACAATTGTACTGTTTGATTACCATATTCTTTTAATCGTACATTTGTTAAAAAAAGTATTTTATACTCAAGAGCCTCTGTGCGGCAGGGGGCAGATTTTAATTAATTTGCAATATTTGCAATTTCTTATCTTATAAGGGCATTTATTTCTAACAATAACAAACATACAGGGCAGTTTCCTGGACAGGTATTCGATTAGGCCAGGACTAGGCCTTAGTTAAATTTGCAAGTTAAAGTAGTTTTCACAAACATGCCTTGAAAAAAAACATAACCGGTGTGCATCTTGAGACAAAACAATGGCACTTCTATATTCTATTATATATAAAATAGAAGATATGTAAGTGCTAGCTGTTTTCATTTAAGACAGCTTAAACATGCATTTTAGTCTAGGACTACACTTCCCTGTCTTGGGAAAAAGCCCCGCATTTTACCCATTTATGTCGAACTCTTTATCATTTGTGCCACAAGCCCATGTTAATGGTTGACCCTGCTTTTCAGTAAATTATTTCTCAGCATTTCTAAACTGACAAAATGTATGCAATAAAAACATCCTTTTCCTTGTTTTTATCTATGTAGTTATATGCTGGTTGATAATTTTCAAAGAGGTATCTTCAGATGGCCACTGGTGTTTGGCTGGAGTTCTCTGCCAGAGGAATTTATCAGAAAGAACCAGGTGAAGGATTCAGACCCTATCAGGTAACATTGGACTTCTGTGGCATATCAAAATCACTTTTAAACATGTCAGTTCACTTGGTGGCTTCTTGGTGCAATCTTTGGGACGCACTCAAGCAGATATTATCCCAGTGGAAACTTATGATGTCGTCATCAACTAAAATGCATGCACAAGTTATTTTACTTCCTGAACGAGGGAGCACCCAAGTCTGAATTACTTTCACATTTACACATAGCGTGCTATAGTTCTAGTGAAACTGAGCTCAGACCACCTCCTACAGGTTGCCTTGGGTTTGGTACGCTGGTGGGCTTCGTGACAGCTTTCGCCTTACCAATTTTTCCTGCAAACAATGCCTCATTATGAACTAAACTGCCAGTGTAAAAATCACCCTAACATTTTAGTAACATATCACAGACTGAGCAAAGGTTTCTGAAAGATACTTCTGGAATGCTTACGATATATATATGGGCAGATGGAATAACATTTTCTGGTTTATTTCAATTGTAGCATTATACAACATAGTTTTCCTCATTTTTACTCTTGGTTTCACAAATAAGTTAATAATTTAGATTTTCATTTTTAACAGCAGCTGCAATGACTGTCATCAAACAGCAGTAACAGTCCAAGCAAAGGCTTTTCTGATTAGCTCTTTCCTTTGGAAGGAAGGACTAGAGCTCCCATATTAGGCATTTTCAGTCTCTGGGCATACAGTAATCAGTACATGTTTCTTTCAAGCAGGCTGCAGCGGTTTGCTAAGAAATTAGTATAAAGTTATTTTTAGTGTATGGATTTTTATTTGTAGAATGGATTTACTCACAACAGCTTTTGTTGTTCAATTAGATACTACACACTAAGAAATGAGCTATTAAGCTCATATCATTATATAAGCTATTACTCACAATGCTTATAATACAGTGCATTCAGAAGGTATTCAGACCCACTTTAATTTTATGTTGCAGTTTGATACTACAATCATTTAAATTCATTTTTTCTCATTAATCTACACTCAGTACCCTATAATGATAAAATTAAAACAGAATTTTAGAAATGTCTTAATAAATTTATTAAAAAGAAAAAACTGAAATATTACATTGGCATAAGTATTCAGACCTCTTGCAATAACACTTGAAATTTAGCTCAGGTGCCTCCCATTTCTCATGGTCCTTGCTGAGATGTTGCTACACCTTGATTAAAGATGGAGAATTGTGGGGGTGTTTTTCAGCAGCAGGGACAAGGAAATTGGTTAGTTCAAATTCAAGTTCAAGTTTATTTATATAGTACTTTTCACAATGACACATTGTACAAATTAAATGAAAAATATCCAAAGATTAAACAGTAAAATAAAATTTTGAAAATGAAAATAAGAATGAAAATGTAAAGTTTTGAAAGGAAGGAAGAAAAGTAGTATTAAACAGTGATGATTAACACAATGTACAAAACGCTTCGTAAGCAAATGTTCAGCAGTCTCTCAGTAAGCAAACCAACAGGGCGACTGTGGCAAGGAACCAAAAGTCCAGTGATGTCTAAATGGAGAATAAAACCTTGTGAGAAATCAGGCTTAACAGGAAGGGCCAGTTCTCCTCTTGAATGCTAAAAAAAAAGTCCATAGCTATGATTTGTAAAAGAAAGAAAGGCTCAAATTAAATGATTTAAACATTTGTATATATTAGAACTATGTGTCAGATTTAGTGACATGTCAGAGAAAGAGATAAATAAGGGATGTGTTAACAAGGATGGGGCCACGATGTTCATGATAGAAAACTGAGAAAGGTTTAAACAGGGATGGAGGTAATGGCATAAAGTTACTAATTGCAGCTCTAACAGCAAACTGCTGTTACAAGACAAAATGGATGCTAATGTGAAAAGTCTGAGGGGAATTTTACACAAAAAATAACAGGCAACCAAAAAGATAAGCATTAAATCTCATCACATTTTTCCCAGTGCTTTTGGGTGGCCCAGGCTATGGCACAAGGATGAGCACCTGACTATACTGGAGCAGGGACAATTTTCAGGATGAACTGAAGCTTGGGTCAGTCTGTCAGATGCTGGATCCATTCTGGAGCAAGCTTAATCTGAAGCTACCCCGGGATAGGGGCTAACCCGTTTAAGGCTTTATAGGCAAGCAGTAGTTTAACATGTAACCAGTGTAACGATGACAAAATTGCATTTTGGACTAACTGCACATTTCAGTAGTCCAGTCTGGAGGTCATAAAAGCATGAACCAGCTTTTCTGCATTTGTAATGAAGGGGCACACCCTCGAGGATCCATTTGCAGTGTTTAATCGTAAACCAGGCAGACAGGGTCGATAACAGCAAACCGGTATAACATAGACAAGACAGAAGAGTAATCGTGGCACAGGCGTGGGTCGAGGCAGGCGGCAAACAATCGTAAATGTGAGGCAGTCCAAGAATCAGGGCAGGCAGCAAACAATCCAAAAACCAATAAACAATCCAAAAACCAATAAACAATCCAAAAACCAATAAACAATCCAAAAACCAATAAACAATCCAAAAACCAATAAACAATCCAAAAACCAATAAACAATCCAAAAACCAATAAACAATCCGAGTCAGTAACAATAATCCATAATGCAGGTAATGAACGCTCAGTAATGTCGCTGGGACAAAACAAGACTTCGCACCAGGTTAGCATGTGGCTGGGGTTTATATACACAATAGTTAATGAGAGTCAGGTGAGGCAACAAACAGGAAACAGGAAGTGATCAAACCCAGGTATGGGGCATTATGGGAAACGTAGTTCTAAAAGATGTTAATACTCAGGAGATGGCTTCCGCTAGCGGTGAGGAGGTGGAGCCATCTCGGAGGGACCTCCTCCGTAACAGCAAAGTATAGAGATATCCTCAATGAAAACTTGTTCCACAGCACTCAGGACCTCAGACTGGGCCGAAGGTTCACATTCCATCATAACAATGACACTAAGCACACAGCCAAGAAAACACAAGAGTGGCTTAGGGACAACTCTGTGAATGTCCTAGAATGGCCCAGAGCCCTGACTTGAACCTCATTGAACATCTCTGGACAGACCAGAAAATGGCTGTCCATCAATGGTCCTTATTCAGCCTCTTAGGATTTGCAAAGAAGAGTGAAATGCTACAGTAATGGAGGAGGGAGGACAGGAACCAGGTGGCAGGGGAAGCTGGACAGCAGAGCTGGGAGCTGATGAGCAGAAGCACTGGAGCAGGGCGGAGGAGACCAGGAGACTGAAAGCAGGTTGAGATTGTAAAGGCAGGCTGGACTGGAACCAGTAGACTGAGATAATAGAGAACTGGAAGAGAGGGCAGACAGGCATAGGGAACCAGGACAGGAACAGCCAGTAGTCTAAACAAGACATGACTATGGCAGGCAAGAATTATGGGCAGGGCAAAACAATCAGAGCTATAAAGCTATAAAGGAATCTATTGAGGAAACAGCAGGTTAAGGGCATGAGCTAAATGAGGTAACAGGTGGTAGAGCTAACAAGATAACTTCTTGTCTTATTTTGTTGTACATTTTAGAATAATAGTACCCATCAAAAATATAAATAATAAAACTAATCAAAACTATGATAAAACACAAATATAACATGTTGTGGTAATTATGTTGTGCCTAGAATTTACAGAAATGTTTTCTTGACATTTTATCACCTAGTTTATTGATGTGTTTTGAAGGAGTTCCCCCCTGTCCTACGCTCTTACTGGTTGCTTTTTCTTCATTTTTAGGTATAAATAAATCTATTTTAACAGTTTTAAAATAAAATTCTAATTCTAATAACAGGAATTAATTTGTTGGCACAATTACATTTTTTGTCTACAATAAAAATGTTTAAAATTTAAACAAACAGCTTTAGATGAAAAGATTTTATAGATGATAAACATTTCAGTCAAATGTTTCCAAAGTTTTGACCAAAAGTGTGTGTATGTACATTTATTTTTATTTTTGTATTTATTTGGAGAATGCTCCTTTTGTTTATATTTTTGCACAGGTGTCCTGTTATGGCAGGTGGTCTTTTCTCTATAGATAAAAAATATTTTTATGAGCTGGGGGCATATGACCCGGGCCTGGATGTGTGGGGAGGTGAAAACATGGAAATCTCTTTCAAGGTAAACCAGAGATATTGATTTATTATGTTTATTACTTTCATTTTACGGACCACACATTCTAACCATTTTAATTTGAGACTTTAAAGGGGTCATGACATTTTTTCCTCATGTTTTATTTTGTTTCCTAAGATGTAATTATAATATTACTAAAGTTTTTTGTCCCAAAACATTTAAAATCTGTTTTTAGTCCTGTGATTAAAAAAGTTAAATTTGAGTGTTCCTCTTTAAGAACCTTGGGTTTAATCGCCAACGTGTATGATTGGCCAATGTCTTAGCCAATGAATCTACACATTTCAACACATTTAATATTCACAGCGAGGAACAGCACAGCATTCAGCTAGCATCTTACTGATATCACAATTGTATTGTGATTGTAACGAGGCCTTTAAATCCACTTGCTCCTTGCAATGATGTAAAAGTAGGTGTTATCTTACTCAGGGGCAGGTCATATGAAAATAAATCCACCTTGGGACACAAATCCAGCCATTTGGCATCAGGAAACTATTACAAATGCTTTCAGTATTGATGAGGATGTTTTAGCTATTATGGCCGGATGTTTTAATGATACCAAGACCTCTAATATGTCAAAAGATCAAGGAAAATTTGTTTTCTCAGGTCATGACCCTTTTAAGCTTAAATTAAGCAACATATTAAATAAATGTAGATTGATAGGTAGCAGCAGGTAATGTGTCAGTGTGCTGCAGATCTGGATGTGTGGTGGTGAGATCGAGATTATCCCCTGCTCGCGGGTGGGCCACATCTTCCGTGGCGATAACCCTTACAAGTTCCCTAAAGACCGGGTGAGGACTGTCGAGCGGAACTTGGCCAGAGTAGCAGAGGTGTGGCTAGATGAATATAAAGAGGTCTTTTATGGTCATGGATACCACCACCTGCTGGACAAGAGCATGACTGATATAGGAAATTTGACAGAACAGATTGCCCTTAGAGAAAAACTCAAATGTAAGAGCTTTAAATGGTACCTGGAGAATGTCTACCCAGATCTGGATGCCCCTTTGGTCAAAGCTGAAGGGCTGGTAGGTGTCAAATAAAGTAATAAACTTCACTGCTGTCATTCCATAAATTATTTTCTTACTAAATGATTTGTTGAAAGCAGATCAGTGCATTATACTTGGGACACTTTGAGTTGGAATAGTCTAAATGACTCATTTTCTTTGTTTCTATTCATACATGTTGTTTGACCTTTTGCTATCTTCAGATTTTTAATGTCGGGATCAGAAAATGCTTGATCTTTCAAAACGGCATTCTGTTTTTTGATAAATGTGATCTCACAAATAAGGTAAATTTAAATAATCAGAAAATAACTTTGGTGTAGTTTTACATGGATATGCAATTCTAATTCTCAGTGTCGGTCTGCCTGTATTTTCCTTCTCAGAGTCAGCACTTTAGCTACACATGGTTAAGGATGCTTCGACACAGCACTTTTTGTGTGGCTCCTCAAAAGATGCATGTAACTATAGAACTATGTGACAACACTAAGCCACACCTCCGCTGGATGCACAAGTCTGGTAAAGTTTTGGTAAGTAGTCAGCAAAATCTCCACTGAAATGCTGTATTGTTTATTTTATTGTTAATCATATAGAACCGAAGCTATTGATGTTGTATAAAGATGCCAACTGTATACGTGATTTGATTTCCTGTTGTATGTAGAGTGGGGTTCCTCCCCACTAACAAGGAACATTCTCTAAAAGTTCTATAAAAGATATCAAAAAGCATTAGTAAAACTTTTTCTACGTTAAATATAAATTTATATATATATATATATATATATATATATATATATATATATATATATATATATATATATATATATATATATATATATATATATATACTGTTATTCTTAAGTTGTTAGTGGAACATTTTAAAAATATTGTAACAAAGCAATAATGTTAATACAGCATTTAAAAACTGGACATTTTGAATGTTCCTAGAAGATTCAAAGTAACAATTTTAACATTCTTGCTAGTTAATGGAAATGTTGGAAATTTCTTACTACATGTTAGCTGTGCTATCTCTAGATTCAGGTGTGCAAACATTGTTTAACCAAACCTTTTACCTTTTAAATTTTTCTAGACTGAGCATCTGATAATGGAGGTTCATTCCCAATCCATCTGTCTGGAGGCTGGAGTTAACGGTGATGGTATCCTCTTGAAAGACTGTGATCCCATCAATACTTTACAAAAATGGCAGTTCACACACTACTATGCTCAGTGACTTGCATAAGAAAATCACTCACCGATTCTCCACCACCACTTGTCTATGTGCATAAACTCCTTTTGTTTTGTTTGGTGGTATATTCAAATATATTTGGGGTTTAGGGTTTCAGATCTCTCATAGATAATCTGAATTAATAGATAATAAATTAGGTAATTAGTAATTAGTATTTTGGGTTAGTGTTTTTTATAAAAACAAAGACACCTAACAAAGCAGTTCTAAACAGTTTCTCATACAGGTTTGGGACAACAAGAATGTCAAATATTTTTTTTATCGTGGGTAAACTTTCCCTTTAATGACAAAATATGTACTTTTCCTCTAGAAGGAGCTGTTTACCAAGTTTTCAAGATAAACCTGTTGCTATCAGTTCTTTTTTACTTTGCTGCTACTGCTCAAGTTTTTTAACTGATTCTAAGAAGAGGATTGCTTCTCTAAAACAAGTGCCATTGTTATTTTTGCAGGGTAAAGACTGTATTTTATAACTAGGAATCTACACTAATTACAGCTGAACTGTTAAAAGACAGCAGCACAAAGAGTACAATCTCAATGAAGGCAGAGTACTTTTGAATACAGTATCGCACACAGATCTGATGTATCATTCAAAGTTGTTTTAAACATTAATTTAATAAACTTAAACTAATGGCATGTTTACTGATCCCAAACACCAGTTAAAAAAGAAATAATTCTTTGATTATATTGATATTAAAAAAAGTTTCATTTTTTTTTATTCTTTTTTAATTTTTGTTATTTCACATCCTGTCCAATGTTGTCCTTCAAACTATGTTCAAATTACAGGGAAATATAGTGAATGTAACCATGTAGGTTATATGCTATATTATGTACAAAAAAAAGGGTTAAAATCACATTATGTTACAGTCCAAAACATTACATCCAAATGTCAACAAAAATGGCTAAAACAATGGCTTTAATGTTGTGGTTGATCAATATATGCACTCAGGTAGCTAGACCATGCTACCTTTATGCTCACAATTTGTATCCAGCCTAAATAGTATAAATTCGAATGCAGAACTAGTATGTTCCAAAATCATAGTACTGTATGTTGAAATGAGTAGCCAAGATGGTCTATTTCTTTTTATCAGGTTTTGTCCACAAATAAAAAAATACCCAAAGCCTGGAATCTCATGCTGTTTATGAAGTCCCAACAAAAATGCAAAAATGAAAGAAAAACAGCAGTGTCAAACTCTTATAACAAACTTTAACACATCCACATCCTGTATTACAGTATGTGCAGGTGACTTGCAGTGACAACAGAAATCACATCTGTTTTCTGAGAAAATCTCTCCACATGCTAATTTCCATCTGAATAAGTATAAACAAACAAATATCACTGACCTCCACATTTTTTCCACATTTAAGAGCTGTTGATATGTGTACTATTTATGTTTACATTCAGTTTTAAGACAAACTATCTGTTACAGAGATCACTCAAGAATGCAAAAAAATACTTGGTAAAAGTAGCACCTCTGTCAGACCACATCCTGTTATGAAGATCTTTTCTATACCTCTGTGGTTTGGAGCTCTGACACTCAGCTAGGTCTCAGTCACGTTTTTTGCGTTAACTAACTTTCACATCATACACACTCACTACAGCTATAAGATCAGTTTATTTTACATATATTTAAAGGTTTGATCTAAACTTATCTGATTTTCATTTATCTATTCTCCAACTTTGCTTTTTGTCTGCAGGCTCATGGAGGGCTGGAGCCCATGCCAATATCTTGTTCTGTAGGCAGGAAACACCCTGAATATATGGACAGCCTATAGGGCTCACACAAACATTTATGCACCCAAAGGCAATTTACTAACTCCAGTTTACCTAATCTGCATGTCATAGACTACTGAAGAAATAACATGGAAACTGAAGGATACTCAGATGGGACTCAAACCAGGAATTTTGCTGTGAGGCAAACAGTGCTACCCATTGAGCCACTGTACCGCCTTAATTTGAACTCAGCAAGGATATTTTTTTTCTTACAGAGTTCTTCTTACAGAGAACTACAACTTCAACTCTATCCCTAAACTCAACTATAAACTAGTACTAAAATTACAGGAAATAATAAAAATGATGGTTGATATAATGCTGTTGAACACCAGCTCTTAAACACCAGATCTTAAACCTAATCCTACAACCAAGTGTATAGGATTTCATAGGAAGGTTGTTTCAGGGTAAACAAGGATATTTATCCAGGAACATGTTCTACTATACTTGGCAAAACCATGATGAGTGTACAGGCATAATTAATTGATTTGATATAGGTTGGAGTACCTGGGATTAAACCTGCCACTTCTGTACCTTTAAAAATAGGCTTCAACAACTGACTCACCATATTTAATTTTACATGGTACATGCCTGTGAGACTGAAGTGTAAATCACTGAATTAGAGCAACGGAAGTATGGTGCATAACTCTACAATATTCTGTAAGTGCAGTTTGTTTTTACCATATATGTTAATTCAGGTTGTTAGTTATGGTGCAGAAATGAAGGGAAGAGATGGGTAATGCTTTTAGTCGCTCAGAAAAATTGGCATAAATGACATAGTGCTCTTCACCCTGCAATTTGTAATGCTCACAAAAGACTCCACTCTATTTTCCTCAACGCTTAAAGCGAGAAGTTAAAAAATCATAAGATTTTGCATAGTACAAATTTCAGAACATCATGAGATACTAGTAGAGGGTCAGATGTCAAACATCAGTAGGAGAAAAGAGCCTTTTGGCGTATGTAGTTTATAGTCTTCACCTGCCTGAGGTCACTATAAAGGAGTCAGTCAAATAAACAGTCATCTTTGGTTTAATTAATGTTTCAGCTGTTCTCTTCCTCTACAGAGTAATTTAGTCCAGATATTAACTTCAAAAGGTGCTTGCGGACACTGCCTCTTCTGCCTTTCCGTGGCATGGTCCCAAACATAACTAAAGATGAATTTACCCAGCTTGGAGAGAGTGAACTGTTGTTGCTTGTCAGGCTGATGCTGCATGTTCGAGTCAAGGAGCATGATGGACACCCATCCATCTGAAAGAAGTCCACGTTTGACTGTGTGGGACTAAACAGACTTGAATCATCAAATACTGATGACATGAAAGCTCCATCCTCACTGTCATCTGTCATTACGCTATGGCAGCTGCTGTCACTGGAGAAGCGCTGGTCAGAGTGACCCATGGGAGATAAAACAGACATCAGAGAGTCCACAGATGGATGCTGAGCTTCCTTATTCAGATTACCTAAAATAACAAGACCCCTTTAAACAATGTCTCAGAATAAGTCCACATCAGCTCACACATCAATTTGTGTAATATTATTCACTGAATTGAATGCTGGCTAAAATGCTCAGCATTAGGTTGAAATCAAAATCACTGCAATTACTTTTACATTCCTGGACAGATTGTGAAGTTAATCAGTGGATGTTTTCCAATCAAAAATAAATAATTTTTCTTTTACTTTATCCAACTAACTTCCTTCGCCTCCAAACACTTGTCATTTTTTGTTGATTATCCAGTTTCATTCTGTATTATTACAAAAATATAACAGATTGCAAATGAGTTTGGGAAAAGTGAATTGGAAGGTAGAGAGTCAGATGTCAAACATCAGTAGGAGAAAAGAGTCTTTTTGCATATATAGTTTACAGTCCTGCACAAAAAACTGTGCTTCACAATGCCACAGAATAAACCATTTTGGTTGTATCGTTCCATAAAAAATCATCTGTAGAGCCTTTCTGTTTCAGATTCTATGGTTCTATGTAGAGGGTTCTTTAGACTAGAAAAAACGTAAGAGAAAATGGTTCTTTAATAACATTTGACTGAATGATTCTTTAGGGAACCAAAATTGGTTCTTCTATGATGAGAAAAACCTTGTTCTAACCAATATTTTTTAGAAGTGTGGTGCTAATTTGAATTACGTCTTGTGAGTTTTTAGAAATCCCAACAAAACTTTATAGTGCCCTTTTTGTAAGTTTGGTTTCTTCCATCAAATGAACAAATATACAACATAAGATCCAGACTAAATGATTAATGCTGAATTCCACAAATCCATTTCCATTATTGAAATAGATCAACCAAATATAAACACACAAACATATCATCATCTACTACTGTCTTACGGCAGTCAAAGTGTTTTTTTATTCTCACCTTGTGTTAGGCGCTTTTCCTGAATTGTGAGAGATTGCAGTTCCACCCATTTCTCATGAAGAGTTTGCTGTGTGGAGGGAAAACAGAATCGAGATGCATCTATAAGTCATTCTGGTACATTTCTTTGTATGTTGATTACCAGATCATATAATTGGCCCAGCACTGATGCTAACACTTACAGTACAGTTTACATACAGTAGAGTAGCAGGAGATTTGTACTGTGTATCTTTCTGAGTAAAGGTTCAATGTGTGTTCTGTATGATTGTTGGCTTTTGCGTATTATACATTCGATTTCCTCAAAACCTATTAATCTATATACACTACCACATAATGACTACAGACACAATTTTACACACATAAATATATGTATAAATGTGCAAGTACTCACCTTAAGGTTATGCATCTTTTTCTCTAATTCAATTCTCTTCACAACACTCCCACTGACTGTCTCTAGCCTTCACACACACCAGATGGGGAAGTTAGTAGTTAAATAAATAACTGAATATACACACATCTCTGTGCAAAATTTCAATGTGAGTGTATGGGATTTCTCTCCAATTTTATTGTGTGGCATGCACATGTCTATGGACTGTCTGAGGAACAGAACACCTCCCTAACAGTTTTTAACAAGAAAGCTGAAAGAAAGCCATCATATTGTTATTTGATTTAAACATGATCCTAACCACACCCTAGTAACCATTTAGAGCACCCTAGCAACCTCATAACATCAAGAATAAGCCATATTTTTGTATATCTACCATGCTAAATCATGCTAGCATTATGCTAAGTCATGCTATCTATCTATCTATCTATCTATCTATCTATCTATCTATCTATCTATCTATCTATCTATCCATCTATCTATTCTATTTGTGTTTAGATTTATACTGTTTCACGTCATTGTTGTATGTCTGTATTTATGTAGCAGCGTGGTCCTGTGAGGCACGACATTTCGTTCCACTCTATGTCCCCACATATCAACTTGAACTTGAACTTGACTTATCTACTACAATCTTAATTTCTTAAAACTCTTTATACTGTTTTAAATTTTAAATAGGTTTTCTAAAGACAACATAAAGTTTGTTGACAAAGTTTACTCTTGTAGTTATTGTTAATATGAAATGTCCCATGTCTGATGTTCATACTTACTTCAGCTTACTAGTGGATTCTCTAATCAACGCAATAATGTGTTGATGGGTGGAACCCTCAATACTGACTCCATTTACTGACAATATAATGTCACCTTTCAAAGAAAGAGAGATGAGACAAAATTATACTATTACTTATACAAAGCTGACATTTACACAACACATTTTTTAACAGTTTAGTGTTTCTTTTTTTACTTGCTGTGGTAAAGTATGTATTTTTTCTCTTTCTGAATATGTAAAAACAACTATTCATAAGCTATACGCTGTTTTTTGGCACTTGGATGGTTGTTTTAGAAACCTTGTCCCAAAGTCAATATTTTTGCAATTCCATTTATTGACTGCTATTTTGTTGATTAATATTTTATTTGATATTCTAATTTTACTTATTACACTATTTACTTATTTTACCCAATGCAGCTATGATACAAATACTAAATTCGGAATTAAAATGTAAAGACGTGAAGATGCATTCAATTAACTGTGATGTAAAATATTAGTAAAAAAAATGCAAATGGTGTTACTTTCTGACTGGTGAATTGAAAGCATGAAACAGCTGATCATAATGGTCCATACCAGGCAAAGAGAGAAAGAGCAATGCATCAGCTGCTAGTAAATGTAATTGCGGTGTAGGTAGGTGGGACAGTGCAGTGCAACAAGGCCAGATGGGTGGAGTAGGTTAACATTGATAGGAAGTGATAAACTTGCTCACCAGCAGTCACACCTGCAGCTTCTGCTGCACTGCCGTCCTGCACACTGCACACAAATGTGCACATCTCCACCATACTGCTGTTCTTCACCTTTAGACCATATGTCTGCAAAGAAACACACCCCAGAGAATCATTACTAAAAACGTTTGAAATTAATCTACAGTCTGCTATAGGCCTGTTGCATGCATGTGCATGTACATTGTCCCTAAATATATTTGGTCACTTAAGATAAAATTAAAACATCCAACCACTGATTTACAATTCTAGTGCCATTTAAAGTACAATAGTGCACTATTCATACAAAAGAATGGATATATTGTTCAAAACTAAGACAAATTTGCTTTGTGGTTTAATACATCCACTAAAAATCTAAATGAAGTGAACTTGGGTCTGAGAAAAGCTCCGTTTTTATTTTTTTGATGCATTGATGCATAAGATGTCAGGTGTGTCCAAATACATTTTTGGGGGCCATGTTAATATTGAATTAGATCTGTGTATTAAACATACATTTGATGGAATGCATGGCATATTGGCTGTGATTGTGACATACCTGAACCTCAAATCCAAACGCTTCATTGTCCTGTTTCACCAATACAATCATTGTTCTATGCAAAACACAGGAGAGGTACAACAAATATTTGGATGAAACTGACCCCACAAATAAAGTTCCACTGCTGATGTGATATCACAGTGAATCAGTCTTACCTCTGAGGATTGGTATAATCCACCAGAGACACTGAGTGTATTTTGCTTAGCTGCAACAGAAAACCAACTACTAATAAGAAACTTTCTGTGAAACTGCACACACAATTGTCCTGTTGTTATAATTTGACTACAACTATTTAATTTGTTTTACAATTGTCTTCAGTGTCCGAACTTATAAAGTGTAAACATTTGGGCCAATATATTAATAGAAATTTGAGAGTTATTTAGAAATAAAATTAAAAACCTCATATTGCTATAGAGCATGTTTTCTGTTAAAATAATTTTAGTTTTACATTACTGTACAGTATCTTGATTGTCCCACCTGACTACATGTCCGTGATAATGTCCTGGTCTCTTCAGTGTTTGAATTTTTAACAGAGTTGTTGAAAGAGCGTTGTCGCCACAGTATGCTTTTCTTCTTCTGAGAGCTGTCTAGCATGTAGCTCTCCAGGCTGTTTTGCTGTTTCAAAGGTGCTTTAAAGTTCTTATTGGAAGTCATGATGCTTTCTTATTCAGAGAGCCAAAGCACAATACTGCAGGCTTCAGTCTGTCTTATCAGTATACAGAGGAGATATACACGTCATGTGAGCACCAGGAAGCAGAGACAGCAACAGTAAATGTGTGGGAGTGTGTTGACCTCAGACGCTTATGGGCCCAATATTTGTTTCCTTTTTCATCTTGTGTGTGTAAACAGAAATAGTGTCTTTATGTGCTTGTTTCCTCTGTCTGTGTTCTGACTCTTTTGAGCATCTTGCAAAAACTCAACATCCTATGAGTTTAAATATCTCTACCGTTTTCACCAAACAACATGGTTTTCAGTCCCCTTACAGGACAAGTGATTACTTCTGTTTATATGAGCAACTACTAAATCTAACCATATATAAATGACCAGTGTGATGTTAGGGTGTCATGAGTGGTTGTCACTCATGGGCAATAAACATTATTTAAAGAATTCTGTAGCAAAAATGTTGGTACAAGTTTGTAAGTACAAAAGTTCAAATGACTGAATATTATTTCTTCATAATAGTCTTAGATTTGGTTATAACCTGATATAAGCAGTAAATTACATTAACATAAAGACTGCTAAAGACCGACATCAACTCATATAATGTATATCATGCAAATATTAAATTCATAATTGTCATATCCTACACAAAACCTTGCACATAATCTTAACATAAACTAACCCTAATTTTCAAAAATGTTTAGAGTCTAGGTAAATCATTTTCATTGATACAGTGAAGTCTGCGGTATTACCCACCCATCTTCCACTTTCATCAATTAATCAGATCACTGCCCTCAGGATGCAAACATAAAAGAAAAAGCCACTGTCAAATATGTGACAGCATTCATGCACCATCTGACAAACCCGTTTTGATTCAAGGAAACGTTTGACCAAATCATTGACGTCTAAAGTTATTTTCCAAAACACTACAAATTAGGCAAAAAGCCCAGAAGCCAGACACGCAATGCACATGAAACATTTTTGACACGTTCAACAGTCAAATCTTCTTAAAACTGCCATATCTTCAAGTTAAGACAAAACTACCTAGCTGAGTCATCAGTTAGAACGTCATATCAAGACTAATTTAATTCTGTTGCGTTTGTAAAGGTAGAATGATTTTACAAATACTTAAATTTTCAAATATATTTTTGTGCACCTAACTATGGGGTTCCATTAGTGCCAAAAATGTGTCATCTGTATATGTCTTCTGCCTATGTGACATACAAGCCAGGGTGACATACACAGAAAACAAGTTTACGACCGGTAGGACGACATAAGCAGACAACACATTTTTGGCACTAATGGAACCCCATAAACACCACCCATACCCTAAACCTACCCGTTTCTCAAGAATATAAAACACGTAACAGGCAAATAAAAGTATAGCCACATGTATTTATTAAAAACAACTGGCCAAAACGCAGTATAAAATAAAACGAACAACTCCTGTTGCAATGCAGGTCTTCTGAAGCCACGCGGTAACTTTATTAAGACGATCAGATGGAATCTTAAGGTGTCGATCGCTGAAACGATACGAGAACGGACACAGTCATGTCTCTTTCAAAAGAAACATCCAAACATTTGCATTACACAGTCGAGTTGAAGGTTTCAACTCAATTGTATCGGAAAAAGGTTCATTATGTCAGGAACACGACAGGGATTCAATAGCGGTTAACCGTTTATTTCACAAACAGAGAAAGTCAAACAATGCAGGCAAGTTAACAGATACAGATGCAGGGCGGCTCCGGCGCAGGCAGGGGAAGGGGAGAGAGCGGGGCAGCGAGAACCGGGAGGGTGACGGGCGGAGCAGGAGGGAGGCTGGGCAGTGGACGGGCAGTGAAGCGGGATAAGGAGCAGGCGGTCAGGCGGGGAAGCAGGAGCGGCACTGCGTAGTCCGGGGGGGAAGAGAGAGAGAGGAAGATGGTGAGGAGAACCGGACAGCAATCTCTAAAAGAAAACAGGGCACAGGGGGAAACAACAACAACAACAACAACAATGCACGGCTTGGGTCTCAGACAAAACGAGACGAGATTGGGTCAGTAGCGGTATGAACCGAGACGATCTGACAAGGGACGCACAACGAGAGGGGAAATATAAAGGGAGCGAAATCAACGGGGAACAGGTGAGGGAGATAATGAGGGAACAGGGTAACAAGGTGGGCGGGGGAGGACGCGGACACCGGAGCACGTGGCGCGCCACCAAAACAATGCCACGTGCCCCAACAGAAAACAAAACAAGCTAGGTCCTGACACATAAATTCAGTGAGGGACGGATATAACTGTGCCGTTGGCACGGGCAGTGGTGAGACTGGCACAACATCATTCGCAATGTTTCGAGTGGCTGTATCATATGAAGGCGGAGTTTTCATTTTGTTTTTAAGTTCAGGATTTTTGCTCGTATAATTTGCATTAACATTATTCTTGGACTTTAATTCCATGTTTTAAGTGACACACTCCTTGTTGCCATTTGGTGGTGCTTTGGCTCATAAGACCCATAGTCATATCAATGTCATCAGCCCACCACACCAAACATATTTACTAAGTTTTATGTAAATCACTCAATGCATGATATAGATATTGGGGATATATTGGAGTCTTCATTTGCAAACATATACAACACAATACAAATAACAGTATTATTGCCAATTGTTGTTGTTCATTAAAATATGTATATTAGTAAAACTATTTAAGGATACTAAGATTGTAATTTGTTTATAAACATAGAATCGGCTGAACTGATGATACCTACAACACATTTGGACTTTAAGACTAGTTAGATCATTATGTTATTATGTGTTCCAGCACTGGCAGGTAGAAACTGAAGAAGCAAGGCACCTAACCCCTGATTGCTCCCCGGGCGCAGTAGTTTGCTGCCCACTGCTCCGGGTGTGTGTGTGTTCACAACTTGCAGTGTGTGTTCACTCCTCACCAGTGATGGGTTAAATGCAGAGGTCAAATTTCGGGTATAGGTTACCATATCTGACAAATGTCACTTTCACTTCACTTTTCACTTCATGTTAAAAGCAGTATTAACAATTTACAATAAACTAAGCCATTCTAAATGTCAGCAGTCTCCCAAGAAGCAAGCCGTCAGGGCAAAAATGGCAAGGAACCAAAACTCCAGTGATGTTAGGGTCCTGGCTTCCTGTTCTGAGTCTTTCTAGATTATCTTGCCAGGATCCTGACATCCCCTGTGTTCTGTGTCAGAGCATGGTGTTTGGATCCTGACTCCTCCTAGTCTTGGTTCTTGTTTCCTGGAGTTGGGAGTTTCCTGGAGTCGGGATCTGAACTCATGCTCTGGGTACTTGTTCCTTGTGGAAGCAAATGGCCTCTGTTTTGTTTAGCCATGTTCGCCATGTGCTCTCCGGTCACGCATCTTGGCCCAGCCCCCTTGTTTCCTTGTCTAGTTAGTGCTTGTTTCGCACACCTGTTCGTCCTTGTCTGTTTCCCAATTCAATGCCTGTGTGCTCCCTGTGTTGTGCTGGTTCGTTTTCGTGTCTGACTTTCGGATATGTTTTTGACGGCTTTTTATGCCTTGTCGGATTTTCATGCCTTGTTTGTCTTTCAAGTCTTGCCGTGTTTTTGTACTGTGGGCTGTACAAGAAATTGAAGGTGGTGATGCTCTCAGCAGATCATATTGAAGCTATGAGTGTTTGGACTAGGAGCTTTGTTCCTTACGGACTGAGTAGGTGTAAGAGTTGATGATTCAAGTTGACCTATGAAGCTGTGTTCTAATGATGGGTTGGCCAGCATTACTGGGATTGAGCTGAAGGTGCCGTTCCTTCTTCCAAGAGGGTTGATTAAATACAACCTTTTCAAGATTTGAAAGGAACAGTGGGAATGAAACTGGTCTATAGTTGCTGAACACTGAGAGCTTGAGTGTTGGTTTTTGAGCAGTAGGATTATCTGAGCCTGCTTGAATGAGAAGGGTACACTTCCTTTAGAGATGGACATGTTTAGAATGTGTGTGTGTTCAAGCAGTAGTGACAGAGTGATTGCTTGCAGAAGATGTGAGGTCAAGGAGGCAGGTAGTAGGATTAGAAAGGAGAATTTTGGAGACAAATTTTAGAGATATTTTGGAGAGTATCGGATGGCATGAAGGTAATGGTAAAATCTTCCCACTGCTTTCAGGGTGATCCATGTTATGGCTGTAATCTCCTTAAACTGGCATAAGGATGACTATTTAGCTGATCCAGAAATGGGATTAGTGTCAGGTCGAACTGGAGCTTGGTCGATCTGTCTCGGGGTCATCACATCCTGTCTCCCCACCATTTAGTCCAGATCCTGCTGACTACAAAGCCTTGGGGAAATAAAAGACAAACAGACTTATTATGGAACCAGTACATCTGTTCTTATGGAAAGTGTCCCTGGCTCTGGTTAATCTTATTAATGCAGCCTAAAAATCTCTTTTGAGTAATCCCTTTTTAAGTGCTTGATAGAGATGCTTGGAGTTTTTGTACCAAACATGCAGGGTAGCCACCCAGTAAGGCATTGCAATAATCAAGTCTTAATGTCATTAATGCATAAAGTAACTTTTCGGTGTTTGGCTTGTGTCAAATCAAGTTTTGATATATTTTAAAAAATGAAGAAATGCAGTTTTACAAGTATTGAAATGTGGCTTTCTTAGGACAAATTGGTACCAAATAGGGCACCCAGATTATTAGCTGATGAAGCAGGCTTTATCATCCTTCAAGAGTAAGACAGTATTCTAGGTTGTTCTAGCTGGAAAACACTTCTGTTTTGTCTGAATTTAGTAGTAGAAAGTTGTTAGTCACCCAGGTTTTAATATTGACTATACATTCTGTTACTTTGAATGAATTTATGTGTGCTGTTGGGCCTTGAAGAAATAAACAGTGTATAGAGTATCGTCAGCATAGCAGTAAAACTCCATGTCTCTTAATAATTGACACCTTTTCGATCACAGCAATTTTTTGTTCAAGTGCTTTAGGACCTTTGTGTGTGTCTAAAGCTATTAGGAATTATTTAGCAAGCTTTTAAAGCCTGCTTAATAACTTTCTCATTATCAATAGAAATGTCATTTTTAATGTTTGCAGCTATCACAGTGCCACCTATTGCCTGATCACCACAAAAGTTTGCATGCTTCTATCACAAGATGCATGAGCTCACTTATAATCATCATCGTCTGATGTTTCATTTAGGAAATATGATTATATATATATATATATATATATATATATATAAACCCGATTCCAAAACAGTTGGGACACTGTACAAATTGTGAATAAAATCAGAATGCAATGATGTAGAAGTTTCAAATTTCAATATTTGTATCATATATATAAAATGTAAAATGTATTATTTTAAGGGAAAAATAAGTTGATTTCAAATTTCATGGCATCAACACATCTCAAAAAGTTGGGACAAGGCCATGTTTACCACTGTGTGGAATCCTCTCTTCTTTTTATAACAGTCTGTAAACATCTGGGGACTGAGGAGACAAGTTGCTCAAGTTTAGGAATAGGAATGTTGTCCCATTCTTGTCTAATACAGGCTTCTAGTTGCTCAACTGTCTTAGGTCATCTTCCTCTTTAAAATGCGCCAAATGTTTTCTATGGATGAAAGATCTGGACTGCCGGCTGGCTATTTCAGTACCTGGATCCTTCTTCTACGCAGCCATGATGTTGTAATTGATGCAGTATGTGGTCTGGCATTGTCATGTTTGAAAATGCAAGGTCTTCCCTGAAAAAGACGACGTCTGGATGGGAGCATATGTTGTTCTAGAACTTGGATATACCTTTCAGCATTGATGGTGCCTTTCCAGATGTATAAGCTGCCCATGCCACATGCACTCATGCATCCCCATACCATCAGAGATGCAGGCTTCTGAAGTGAGCGCCGATAACAACTTCGGTTGTCCTTGTCCTCTTTAGTCTGGATGACATGGCGTCCCAGTTTTTTAAAAAGAACTTCAAATTTTGATTTGTCTGACCACAGAACAGTTTTCCACTTTGCCACAGTCTTTTTTAAATGAGCCTTGGCCTAGAGAAAACGCCTGCACTTCTGGATCATGTTTAGATATGGCTTCTTTTTTGACCTATAGAGATTTAGCTGGAAAAATACGCAACGAATGTTAGATTATGCACTGTAGATGATGATACTGCTGTTCAGGAAGTATTCCTGAGCCCATGTTGTGATTTCCTTACAGTAGCATTCCTGTATGTGATGCAGTGCCGTCTAAGGGCCCGATTTTTGGAATGTGTAGCTCTCATGAAATCAAAAATTTCAAAATGTCTCACTTTCAACATTTGATATGTTATCAATATTTTATTGTGAATAAAATATAAGTTTATGAGATTTGTAAATTATTGCATTCCTTTTTTATTCACAATTTGTACAGTGTCACAACGTTTTTGGAATCGGGTTTGTATATATATATATATATATATATATATATATATATATACAAGGAAGATCTATTTATGGGAAAATGAAAAGTGGTTTTTAACAACTAAGGCTACACAAGATCCGATTTTTTTCGTATCCGATCTGAGCCACTTTCAAATGTGGATTTAAATCGGATACATATCCGCTATCCAGACATCCGACCTGCATCTAAACACACACATCCAATTCACGTTGGCTATAACGCCACTGTTCCATGACGGATTGCATTGAACGCCATCATTTCGCACATGTACCGAACCTGGCTGCAATGCCAGTGCAAAATAACGAGCATTAATGCCAAGTATAAGGCGGCTATAAGGATATAGGGAGTTGTCAAGGGTCAATCATGGTGCTCATATTAGTGAATGACTGAAATCTTTTTGGTCAGGAGATTAACGTAAATGTGCGTCGGATATGAGGCGTAAGTGTAAACAGGCAGGACAAAAAAACTTTGTAAATTTGCAGATTGTTTACATGTACCACCGGCTTTATTACTATCAAAATGGTACTATTAAGAAAAGCATAAAAGTCTCAGCTCACCCATCACCTCCTCCTATGGAGTCAGCAGAGGTTGAAGTCTCTGTGAGCCCCTCATATCCCAGGCAAACTCAATCGTGCCAGCTGACGCTCCACAGAGAGTGGCGACTCAACCCCCAAGTGGTCCAGCTTATATGGGACCAGTTCAGAGTGGCACAGGTGTATCTCTTCGCCTCTTGGGAATCAACCCATTGCCTGCCTTGGTATGCTTTGACTGAGGCTCCCCTTGGCACACATTCCTTAGCCCACAGCTGGCCCCAGAGTCACTTTTCCCCCAGTAAGCCTGATTGCACAGATCCTGTACAAAGTCAGAGAGGAGGACGAGCAAACATTAATGGGGGCCCTTTTTGGCCCAGTTAGACTTGGCTCTTGGAGCTAATGCTCCCTTCAACAACTCCTCCCTAGCATATTCCCCTGAGGAAGGACCTTCTTTCGCAGAGGCAGGGCATGATCTGGAAGCCCAGGCCAGACCTCTGAAACCTTATGTGGCTTCTTTTTGTGTTCTTCCTGAGGGATAACTCCCAAACATGCCCTATCGATTTCATGCTCACTTTCCTACAGGAGAGGTTGGCGAGACAATTGTCTCCCTCCACCCTGAAGGTGTTCGTGGCTGCTATTGCAGCACATCACATTACACTGGATGGGAAATCCTTAGGAAGACACGATCTGATAATCTCTAAGGTCTACTTGCAAGAGCTTAATCTTAATCGTAGTCTCTTTCCTCATCAGGTCAGAAAACTCAGAACAAAGGCGTATCCACTGAGGAGGTCCTTTTATTCCTTCTTGATAAGGTGGAGATTGTAACCGCCTTCCGTTGCCAGTGATGTGATTGGTTGTAACCATGTAGGATGAACCCATGCAATAGGGCCCACCCTTCCCCTTCTATGTGGAACTTATTTGCATCAAAACCACTTTTATAACACCCATGGCAAACACATACATACCAAACATGACACCAGATGATGGGGTTATCATTAATGTATACATTAATTTCTTTGTAATTGGGTTTACACCAGTTGCTATGCAGTCCCAAGTTACTTGTATACATGCAAAGCCATTTTCAGTGTGTTTGTTTGTCCATTTAAATGTTTCTTGTGTTTGATTGTGGAAAGTTTTGACCTTCTTTGTTTCTGCTGTTGCTGCCACATGACCAGCAAACTGCATGCTGTATCTGGAGGTCTTAAGGAATTTATGGTTCAGTACCTGTTCCTGGGCCCTAGGATGAAAGTAATGGGGGTTTGGGTGATAGGGCAAATCCTGTGGACAAATGAAGTCCCTATTCTGAACCCAAATAGAGGTGTTTGGCAATTGTTCTTGCATCCTTATCTGATGGCACTGGGCATTTGTTACTGTTAGCCCATCAAGGTCTAATCACAGTTAAGCAAACATTTCCTCACTCTGGCAGTTAGAAGGGGGCCCTGCCATAAACTGGGCCCCTGGAGAACTCTGGCAGCCAGGAGGGGGTCCTGCCATAAACTGGACCCCTTAAGTGTTCTATTAACTACATTGCCTATTAGTTGTAAAACGCCTATGAACTAAAAACCTATGAAATACTGGGAGAGTGTAGTCAGGTCAGAACAGAACAAAAATAGAAAAAGTTTTGGCTGTCATACTACACACCATGTTTAGAGAAGAAATGGCACTGCACATCACCCTAAAAACACAATACCAACAGTGAAATTTGGCAGTGGAAGAATCATAGGGTGGGGCTGTTTTTCATTACATGGTACTGGCAGACTTCCTATAATTGAAGGAATGATGAACAGAGCCCTTTACTGAGACATTCATAAGAAGAGTCTGCTGCCATCTACCAGGATGATGAAAATAAGACATGGGTGGATCTTCCACAAGGACAACGCATCCAAAGCATACAGCATCCAAAGCATACAGCAAAGAAACTCCTGGAACAGGGAAACTTCTGTATTACTCATACAGCGAAGTAATCCAGTTCCAAGTTACCCCTAGCAAAATAATTCACTGAACTAGAGAAAGCATGCTCTTCCTAGGGTTGAGTTCAATTTCATTTTATTTATATAGTGCTTTTTACAATGTTATATTGCTTCAAAACAGCTTTACATATAATAAAAAATAAAACACAGAAAAAAATGTCAAGAATGTTTAACGCAGAATACATGGTATTATTGCAAATAATATGTGTTAGATGTATATTAGTAAAGCTAATCATAGATACTTGGTTATTGGTGTCTGACACAAGTTGTACAAGTTGAAAAATGCAGTTTTACAAATATTGAAAATGTGGTTTTCAAAGGACAAAGGATTCAAAGGATCTGCTATCAAAAAGGACAACCAGATTGTTAGCTAATGAAGCGGGCTTTATAGAGCATCCATCAAGTGTAAGACAGTGTTCTAGGTTGTTCCATGTGGGAGATTTTGGTCCAATAAGTAAAACTTCTGTTTAGTCTGAATTTAGTAGTAGAAAGTTGCATCCAAGTTTTGATACCGAATATACGTTCTGGTGAATTTATGTGTGTTATGGGGCCTAGAAGAAATGTACAGCTGAGTATCATCAGCATAACAATGAAAGCTAATACTAATATTAGCATTAATAATTGCTCCCAGGGGTAGCATATACAGGGTGAAAAGCAGAGGCCCAAGCACTGAGCCCTGCTTCCAGAGGTAGCATATACAGGGTGAAAAGCAGAGGCCCAAGCTTGATGTACTATAATATGGTTTAAATCATAACTGAAAATTCTTGCAGATACCATTCATTTCCAGGAATTAACATATGTATGAAAACACCACATTTTCCAGTATTTTTTAAATAAAACGTAATTTACTAGTTCCCTGGGATCAAGTTGTGTTTTTTTAATAAGTGGTCTGATAACAGCCAATTTGTACGGTTTTGGGACATATCCCAACACCAGTGATGAATTAATAATACTATACAGAGAATCTTTAATTTCAGGAAGCATCTCTTTCAACAGCCTGTTAGGTATAGGATACAGCATAGCATGTTGTTGATTTAGATTATTTATTTTTGACAGTTCATCTGTAGTAGAAAATGACTAAAGTTCCTTTGGACAAATTATGATGCACCACCTGATTGTAATTGTGTTGCAGGCATTGTTTTGTTTTTTCTCTGGCAGTATCTATTTTGTTATTAAAACAATTCATAAAATCATCACTGCTATGATATGGACAACTGTCAGAAGCAGTTGATGCTTTATTTTTGCTAATATCTATAATTATCCATGCTGTACAGAATACCTCCAGTTTTGTTTGCTTCCAATTGTGCTCCATTTTCCAGGCTGCTCTTTGTAGGGTGTGGGTATGCTCATTATACCATTGGGCATTGGGCTGCTGTCCTTTATCTTCTTTGACCATAGAGGAGCAACTTCTATGGTGTTAGAGAGGAGAGGGAGTTAACATTTCCTGCTGTGCTATCAAGGTTTTCAAAGGTATCTGTTATGTTAAAGAATTGAGTTCAGGTAGATTATAGTGGCAGAAGTTATTCTCCTACTGTACACCATAAGACAGTATTAAATCTAGGGTATGATTACGACAATTAGTGGGTCCTGACACATGTTGTGAGACACATATAGAGTCTGTGTGGTACCCTGGTGGCCTATAGACAGTATCCAGTATGACAAGCACAATTTATCATTTACACCAGATGAAGTTATATTGAGCACCCTTACTTTTAAAGAGTTGATCTGAAAAAGAGGTGGTATCTGAAATCAGATCTCTGGGTAACTAAAATATTCCTATGAAGTGCAGCAACACCTTCCCCTTTGCCTTTTGGACGAGGTTTGTGCTTATAACAGTAATTTTGGGGGATAGACTCATTTTATGTAATGTAATCGTCTCGTTTTAGCCATGTTTCTGTCAAGCACAGCACATCTAGGTTATGATTTATGATCATATCATTAACAAAAAGCACTGTTGTAGGAGAGATCTAATATTCTGCAAACCAAACCTTATTAATTGTTTTTTAGTAGTTAACATTGATTAAAATGCTATTTAATTGTTTACAGGGTTTTTTTGTATTTACTAGTCTGGGGGACAGACAGTCTCTATATTATTGAGACTGTCTGGACCCCAGTTGGTCAAGTATTATTAGTATTAATAACAAGACTACGTGCAAAAAAATCAAGATAGTGGCCAAAAGTGCACAATGTGCCACAACTAAAGAAAAAGCATGCAAATAGAGAAACACCAGCAAATTATGAAAATGTCATCAGTTTGACAACATGTGCTGCAAATCCTCATAAGGCATGCTTATTGTGTCTACATATCTGGGTTTTATCAATGACCTGAAAGGTATGTTTTTGTTTATTTGAACATCCTGATCAACTTGCAGTGCGTTTCTGTATTTCACTATGTTGTGAGAATTTGCAGTGCATGTTTTGTCAAACTGATGAAGATGTTTTAATTAGCTGGGGTTTTTTTTATTATTTGAATGTGTTTTTAGTTGCAGCGTGCTGAGCTTTCTCAGCCACTGTAAGATGGAGTTTATTAATTTGAAGATTTGTACAAAAAAGTTTACCATATTTTTGTATTTAAGAAATTGTTCACCTAAACCTGAACACTCACTCTTAGGCCATTCATTCTGTAGATGAGTTTGTTTCTACATCTAACCAGATTTGGAGAAATTTAGCATTACATCACTTGCTCACAGACTGTTCCTCTGTAGCAAACAGGTTCTGTCAGTATGAGTTAAAACAGATGATAAAACATTACAATAATTGACATGACACCAGTCTATCAATTAATGTCACCGTACAAACGTGTACAAAGACACTGTGTCACTGTGTAGGCATGGAAAAGGTACACTTTTTGTATGACCGCCATGCTTTAAACAATAATGTTTAAGAAGTTCCCATCTTTTAGAAATACAATATTTACATTTCCATATTTTTGTCTCATATCACCTGTAACAGAAAAACTATTGAAAATAATATTCAATGCAAAAGAATTGATATGATAATATTACAGTGTTATACAAAATACACCTAAACCAGCAAATAAAGGTGTCTTGCTCTAAAAAGTGACGATGATTCTGGAAAGTATATCAGACAGCTTTATATTTAATTATCTAAATTACTTTATAGCTAATTATTGGTGCCCAGGGTTAAGAGAGATTGATTTCACTGTCTATTAAACATCATAATCTGTACCAGCTATAGCTGCAGTGTCCTTAAAACACATAATACATTTATGATTAATGTTTACGAAATACTGTTTCACAAGTCAAAATATAAATTTCTCAATTTTTCATACCTTCACAAAATTATCAAGCAAATATTGTTAATTAATGACGACTGGAAGTTGACTGGAAGTAAGCTACTGCAAATGGATCCTACCGTCTTTGTCTCCACGTTACAGAAGACTTGCAGAATGACACACCTGCACAAAAACTGCCCACACCTCCCACCGACCAGGCGCTCTGTCTGTCTCCAGCCGTAGTGAGGAAGACCCTGTCTAGGATTAACCCACGCAAGGCTACGGGTCCTGACAACATACCTGGCCGTGTACTGAGAGACTGTGCTGCACAGCTGACAGATGTCCTAACAGATATCTTCAACATCTCGCTGAGCCAGGCAGTCGTCCCCACGTGTCTCAAGTCCACAACCATCATACCGGTACCTAAGAAATCACCTGTGTCCTGTCTGAATGACTATCGTCCCATAGCACTGACTCCAATCATGATGAAGTGCTTTGAGAGATTAGTCATGAATCACATAAAAACCAGCCTCCCCAACACACTCGACCCGCTCCAGTTTGCATACCATCCAAACCGCTCTATGGATGATGCAATTTCCTCCACCCTCCACCTGGCTCTTACCCACTTAGACCAGAAGAACACTTATGTAAGAATGCTGTTCATTGACTTCAGCTCAGCATTCAACACAATAATCCCACAACAGCTCATTAATAAATTACACCTGCTGGGCCTTAACAACTCTCTCTGTAACTGGATTCTGGACTTTTTAACTGAAAGACCCCAGTCAGTCCGTGTCGACCACACCTCGAGCACTACCACACTGAGCACAGGTGCCCCACAAGGCTGTGTGCTCAGCCCGCTGCTCTTCACACTGCTGACCCACGACTGCACTGCCAAGTTCAGCTCCAACCACATCATCAAGTTCGCTGATGACACAACGGTGGTAGGTCTCATCAGCAACAACGATGAAACGCACTACAGAGAGGAAGTGGCACAGCTAGCGGCATGGTGTGGCGCAAACAACCTGTCCCTCAATGTGGAGAAGACAAAGGAGGTTGTGATGGACCTCAGGAGAAACTCCACTGACCACCCCCCACTGACCATCGACAGCTCGACTGTGGAGAGAGTCAGCAGCACTAAATTCCTGGGGGTGCACATCACAGAGGATCTCACCTGGACCACCAACACCACGTCACTCTCCAAAAAGGCACAACAGCGCCTACACTTTCTCCGCCGGCTGAAAAGAGCAAGTCTCCCTCCACCAATCCTCACCATGTTCTACAGGGGAACTATTGAGAGTGTGCTGACCAGCTGCATCACTGTCTGGTATGGGAACTGCAGCACCGCAGACCGCAAGACTCTCCAGCGGACAGTGAACACAGCTGCAAAGATCATCGGTGCCCCTCTCCCCTCCATCCTGGACATTTTCCTTTCACAATGCTCCAACAAAGCCACCAGCATCGTAAAGGACCCCACCCATCCCTCACACAGTCTCTTCCAGCTCCTGCCGTCAGGAAAACGGTACCGGAGCATCAGAGCCCACACTGCCAGACTGCTCAACAGCTTTTTCCCCCAGGCTGTGAGAGCCCTGAACTCAAGCACGGCCCCCCTCTGAAAAACCTCATACCTCTTAAATATATATATATATATATTTTTATTTCTCCCTTGTGCAATTCTGAGTGTGCTACACACAGGTGAGTAGGCCGCACAGACCACCTGTAGTAACACACTCTCCTCTATGTGCACTAGACACTTTTTACAACTGAGGGTACATAATCCCACAAAAAGACTCATGTATGTTTACAAGCCCATGCACTACAGATCATCTTGTACTGTTCTCCAGCCAGGAACAGTGCTTGACTTTCTTTTTCCTCGTGCAATATTTATGTGGAACATTTGTATAGTTTGTATTTAATAGTTTATGTATAGGCAACTTTATATATAGTATATTTATAATCTAATTCTGTTAATATTTGTGTTTAGATTTATACTGTTTCACGTCATTGTTGTATGTCTGTATTTATGTAGCACCGTGGTCCTGTGAGGCACGACATTTCGTTCCACTGTATGTCCCCACATATAGCGGAATGACAATAAAGCTCAACTTGACTTGACTTGACTTCGGCACCAGAGGATCCAGCAGCGATCAACCAATTAACTTCTGAGTTAACTACCCAAGCTTCACAATTGAGTATGCATCACCAACAACTCGTTCGTTTGACCTCCATCACCGATGAGCTCGCACAAACTCTGCAGGGCATGCGACAGCCGGTAAGGGACACTACAATGAGACCGCTAACAACTAGCAGCATTTCCTCCGTTAGGAGGACTACTCTTGTAAGTCCCAGACTGGCTTTCCCCGATAAGTTTGATGGCAGCACTTCGAGATGTAAGGGTTTTCTGTTGCAATGCTCGTTATTTGTGGAACAACAGCCTGTACTATATCCCACGGATTCCAGCCGCATCGCTTTCATTTGCTCTCTTTTGACTGGGAGAGCGTTGGACTGGGCTTCTGCTATTTGGAGATCGGATAAGAGAATCTTCCACCTTCGAGAAATTCCTACAACTATTCCGGGAGGTTTTTGATCATCCAGTCGATGGAGAAACTCCAGGTGAACAACTCCTCATCTTAACTCAAGGTAAACAAACCGCGGCTGAATTCGCCCTAGATTTCCGCACTCTTGCAGCCCAGACAGATTGGACGGAGAATGCATTAAAGCTACTACCCAATTATGGAAAAACAAATTTGTTGCACACTATTACTCTATAAAATTTACCACGCCACTTAGATAGGGATGTTAACTTCAGTTATCAGTGGTCACTTTCCAAATATTCAAAGAAAGGATTCCAATGTGTGAAATTTTCTTTGGTTTACCTACAATCTCATATCTAATCTTTTCCATATGTAACACATTGCTAAACTCTGTAAGCCATGTCTCAAATTTAGGTACAAACTCTTTATTCCACAACAACAAAATTGTCTTTTTTGCTATTGTCATCCCATATTGAACTGTCTGAACTTGACTGAGACTATAGTTCTCCAAAGAAGGGGCCCAGCCTAGTAATGAAACAAGAGGATCATGAGGGAAGTCAGTCTTAAGTACCTTTGAATAAAAACAAAACACCTCAGTCCAGAATTTAGAAATTTTTGGGCAATACCAAAACAAATGATCCAATGTACCTTCATTAGATTTGCATTTGATACACAAAGGTGACACAGAGGGATATATAGAATGTAATTTGGTACGAGAGTAATGTAATCTATGGACAGTTTTATACTGAATCAACTGAAAATTAGAGTTTATGGAACAAGGACCCTAGTCCAGTTATCTTCTGAAATGTCTAACCCCAAATCTTTTTCCCAAGACATCTTTAAATATTGTGTAGAGGGGGTTCTAGAGTCATTAAAGAATTCAACATATTAAGACCCTTCGAGTCAAGTTCAGAGGTCATACATAAATAAAGATGTTCAGGGGCTTGTAAATTTCAAAATTAGAGATTATTTTTAACATAATTCCGCACTTGTAAATATCTAAAAAAAATGAGAACGAAGCCCAAACTTTTGTCTAAGCTGAGTAAAAGCAAATACATTATCTATATATAGATCCCCTATAAATATAATTCCTTTTTCTTTCCATGATAAGAAGGTCCTATCTGACTGTGAAGGAGGAAATGCATTATTGCAAGCTATAGGGGTAAGAGAGCAGGTCTGAGGGAATTTAAACATCTTTCTAAGCTGATACCAAATCTTAAGAGACTCCACAACAATAGGGTTACATTTCTTAAGTGTTCCAATAGGTTTATTTTATGCAAAGAGTAGAGCAGGGACAGAGGATTCCGGAATATCTCTCTCAATAGCTAGCCAAGCAGGGATAGTAACATTCGATTTCCCGGGACATGCAATCCACCAGTACATTAATGCCCTAACAGTGGCTGCCCAATAGTAATGCTGGAAACAGGGAAGTCCTGGGCCGCCGACCTCTTTTGTTTTACATATATGTGCTTTAGATATACGATGAGCTCTATATCCCCAGATAAACGGCATGATCACGGTATCAAGTGTTTTAAAGAACAGCTGGGTTAAAAAGATAGGAACATTTTGAAACAAATAAAGAAATCTAGGTAAAATAACCATGGGAGTTCATCAAAGTGCAGTGAAGATGAACCATAGGGTAAAGTGAGCAACGATTTAAGTACAGGCACAGGTATTACTGAATAATAATGAAGAAAAAACACAAACATATTCAATACAAAGATAAGCTGGCATAATACTACCCCAGTAATCTCGCTTCTCAAACATAAGCAAAAATCAAAATGCCCCATTTAAACATGAGGTCACCGAACCGAACACAGAAGGGAGTAAGTAAATAAATAATTTTAAAAAAAAGTAAAAAAAAGGGCAAAAATCAGCAGGTGACGGACTACCTGTTTTTCGAAACAACACACACCACTCCGTCTCCATACTTGGTGATCAGGAAAAAACTTTGTGTGTAAATGAATGCACAATCATCCCATACATGTACACCCATACAAACCCACCTGTATACATACATGAACATCTTTTAGCATTATTGCCTAATAGTCTTTAAATATTAATAGAACGGTAAAGGTGGGGTTGACTGATCCGCCAAAAATATAGAAAACAAACGTCCACCAAGCCCATTCAATTTACAGGCCGCAAACAGCTATAAGCAGCAAAGTCTTTACCAAAGTGGGTCCCAATATAGTTCACCTTCCATCACAGGGAGTGACTGTCAATGTAAGAATCGGCCTCCTGTGGGGATGAAAATTTTTTCTTCGTCCTCTCGTGTGAGAATGAGACGAGCAGGATACAGTAGTCCATATTTTATTCCCTTGGCTCTTAATTTCTCCCGTACACCGTCAAACTGCTTTGAGTGGATACCTCTGCTGGAAAGTCTGGAAAGATACTGATACGATCACCGTCGAAAGAGAGTGGTCTTTGGTTACGGGCGAGGCGCAGTATTTCAGTCTTAACAGAATCGTGGTGTATCCTGGCAATCATAACTCGCGGCTTGTTTCCAATGGGGCCAATGTGGTGAGCCCGATCAACCTTTACTCCACGTGGAAAGTTGGATTCTCCTAGTAGCGAGGGCAAAAGTTCGGAAACAAATCGTGTGGGGTTGCCCTTCTCAACGTTCTCAGCAAGACCTGCTATCTTGATATTCTGCCTGCGAGATCTGGCCTCTAGATCCGTTAGCTTAGCCTTCAAGGATGTATTCTCCTGTAATAAACCGGAGCAAAGCTGCTCCAGGTGAGAGATGCGGCGTTCATAATCAGTGCTAGCCTCTTCCAGATCAGTGATACGGGATGTATTGGCGGTTAGCGTTGACTGTACTACTGACAAGGAGGCTTCCAAATCATTAAATCGGGCATTCATAGAGAAATCCAACTTTCTAATGGCCGAAAGAATAATCTTGGGTGAAACCTCATCTTCAGCCTCCAGAGGATGAGACGCATCGGTGTCCGTGGTCTCACTGACAAGATTAGTTTGGCCACACGTGTTAGCATCGGCTAGCGCCAAGCTAGTTAAAATGTCTTCCCCGGTATTGACGGACGGGGACGGAGCCTTTTTGACAGTCTTTTTGGATTTATTCATTTTCAGCGTATTAACTTTGCTGACTGATCAAATTAAATGAAAATAACGAAATTTTAAATGATTTATTCCATCAAGTGGGACGGAGCAGGGTGAAAACGCGTCTTATTCCATTGCCCTGGCTGCGTCAACACGATCCAGTAATTTCCTGGAAGGATGGACAAATTTTACGGTGGGGTTCTTCATGTCATAATACCTGTTTATCCAAGTTACAACGTGTCAACACAGTGCCTACCAAGGTTATGTCACAAGCAGCTCTTGTTTCAAGTGTGCCTTCTGAGTACTCAGATCTTCTAGAGGCCTTCAGTCAGAAGAAAGCATCGCATCTACCCCCTCATCGTTCAATTGACTGTGCCATTGATCTCTTGCCTGGTGCCACGCCCCCTAAGGGCCGAATTTTCCCTTTGTCCCAACCCGTGTCTGAAGCAATGAAAAGCTACATTGAAGAGGAATTGAATAAGGGTTTCATCCGGCCTTCCAATTCACCAGCTGCTGCAGGGTTTTTCTTTGTTAAGAAGGAGGACAGGGGCCTGAGACCATGCATTGACTATCGTGGACCGAATGAAGTGACCATCAAGTTCCGTTACCCCCTACCGTTGGTTCCGGTGGCCCTAAAACAACTAAGACAAGCTAGATTTTATACAAAATTGGATCTCCGAAGTGCCTACAATTTAATTCGTATCAGGGAGGTTACGAATGGAAGACGGCCTTCTCAACATCCACTGGACACTATGAATACCTTGTCATGCCATTTGGTCTTGCCAATAGTCCATCGATATTCCAATCATTCATGAACGATGTCTTTCGCGATATGCTGGACAAGTGGGTAATTATCTACATCGACAACATCCTGATCTACTCAAACACACTGAAAGAACACATCGAGCATGTCAGATCAGTCCTTAAATGCTTAATTGAGTATCAGTTATATGCCAAAGAAAAGTGCGAGTTCCACCAAACCAGTACGTCATTCCCGGGTTATATCATTAGTCATGAGGGAGTCGCTATGGATAAGAAGGTACGAGCAGTCACCGAATGGCCACAACCTACCACTGTTAAACAGGCTACAAAGATTCTTGGGTTTTGCAAATTTTTACAGACATTTAATTCATAAATTCAGTATGGTGGCTGCTTCTCTGACAGCTTTAACTAAACGTCGGTCCTCTAAATTAGCCTGGGGTCCGGAGGCTGAACAGGCTTTTTTTGACCTTAAAAGACGTTTCACCTCAGCCCCTATCCTCAAACATCCTGATCCCGACCGCCCTTTCATTGTGGAGGTTGACGCTTCTAAAACCGGTGTGGGAGCAGTATTGTCTCAACATCATGGTTCACCACCCAAAATGTTTCCCTGTGCTTTTTTTTTCAAGGAAACTATCGCCGGCCAAACAGAACTACGATGTGGGCAATCATGAACTTTTAGCTATGAAGCTAGCTCTTGAAGAGTGGAGACACTGGTTAGAGGGGGCCACACATCCGTTTAATGTTCTAACAGACCACAAGAATCTTGAATACTTGCGCTCCGCCAATAGATTAAATTCCAGGCAGGCTCGATGGGCTTTGGTTTTTACTCGGTTAAATTTTCAGTCATAATTCAATTTTTCAGTTATAATGCCCCAGTCCAGTGGGACATTATAACTGAGATCAAAAAGCCTCACCAATTGAAATCCTCCTCCTCCCGAATGCCCTGACGACCTTCTCTTTGTCCCTGTATCTCTACGCAAACGTTTGATCACCATGATACACGAGAACCCCAGTGCTGGTCACCCTGGTGTAACAGCTACCCTCCAATTACTACGCAACCGTTTCTGGTGGCCATCAATGGCTACAGACATTATTCAACACATTCGGGGTTGCAACAATTGTCAAACCTCAAAAACCCCAGACAACTCCCTGCGGGACTATTACAACCTATACCCACCCCCCAAAGGTCATGGTCCCACATTGCCATAGATTTTATTACCGACCTCCCAAATTCCCAGGGTAACACCATGATCCTCACCATTGTCGACCGGTTCTCTAAAGCATGCAGATTGGTTCCTTTACCCAAAAGTCCCACAGCACTTGAAACTACAGAGGCTCTTTGCAATCAGGTATTCAGATTTTATGGTCTACCTGAGAACATTGTCTCAGACCAGGGTCCTCAATTCACTTCACATGTCTGGGCTGCTTTCTTCAAGGGGCTTAATGTGAACATCAGTCTGACCTCTGGATATCACCCACAGTCTAATGGACAAACCGAACGATTGAACCAGGAGGTCATTAGATTTCTACGTTCTTATTGCCAGAACTGTCAGTCGGACTGGAGTCGTTTTCTTTTCTGGGCTGAATATGCACAGCATTCCTTGGTAAAACCTGCCACTGGACTCACTCCCTTCAAGTGTATACTGGGATTTCAACCACCACTCTTCGCTTGGTCTGGGGAACCCTCTAATCTACCTTCTGTTACAGAGTGGCTTCAGCGTAGTGAAGAGGTTTGGGACCGGGCACACACTCACCTCATGCACGCTGTTACAAGACAAGAGCAGCAAGCCAACCAACGTCGTCGTCCTGGTCCTACCTATGCTCCTGGCCAATGGGTGTGGCTATCCACTAAAGACCTAAAGCTCAAGTTGCCCCGCAGAAAGCTCAGTCCCAGGTATGTTGGTCCTTTCCAAATTATCAAGCAAATTACCCCAGTTTCGTTTCGCCTTAAATCTCCCATCAAACTATAATATTTTTCCCACCTTTCATGTATCCCTGTTAAAACCCGCTGTTGGTCCGGTCGGTGAGGCAGAGAGGGAGCCCAGGGAACTGCCTCCCCCCATTCCGGTCAACGGTGAGGAGGCCTATCGGGTTAAGGAGCTTCTCGATTCTAGGCGTCGGGGCGGTATTCCGATACTCCCAGTCAACCAGTATGTGGTTGACTGGGAGGGGTTCGGTCTAGAGGAACGGTCTTGGGTCAATTCCGGGGATATCCTGGATCCTACTCTCACAGAGGAGTTTCACCAAACCCATTCGGACAAGCCGGCCCCTCGTCCTCATGGTAGACCCCGACACAGTCGCGCTCCTCACGTCAGGAGCCATTCCTGAACCACCAGAGGGAACCGTCACCCGAATATTAGGCTGTTCTGGACTACATTTCCCATAGGGCCACTTATGGGAAATGTTTAAGAGAATTGGATTAACTCATTGGATTAACTCATTGCGAAGTCTTGTTTTGCCCCGGCTAACATTTCTGAGTGTTTTCTACTGTTGTTGGATTATCTGTTATTACCTGGACTGTTTACTGTTTCTCTGATTGTTTGCTGCCTGCCCTGACCTTGGATTGGATTGTTTATCATTGCTGATTAGCCTAGCCCCTGCTATACCTGTTTGCTGTTGTTGACCCTGCCTGTTCAACTACTCTAATAAACTACTGCAATTGGATCCTACAGTCTCTGTCTCCACATTACATTTAAGTAATAAATTTCAGTATAACAAATCAAATAAAGATATTATTTGATATCTCAGATATCATACCATCACAACACAAACATTACATAAAATATTAATTAATGGCCATGTTTGACTGGGAATCACTGCATTAGTTCTCTTGTTGCCATGAAGAACGCCTTGCATGGCCAATCCCAACATGAGAAAACCAAAGCGAACTAGTTTAATTAAACCTGTTAAACTGTGCAATTTCTGATAAGTGCAAACAAGCAGTATTCTTTATCAAAGTCAGTGAAAATGTCCCTGATAGTAGGCACCATGTGCTTGTGGGCAATATACTGCTAATTACGATAATTTCAGGCTGTCCATCTGCAAATGACAGCCCATTTCAGTTTTTTTAAACAGAGAAACAGCATGGCAGGTTTTGGATTGCATTAAAACCAGAAAGAAACAAGCAAAACCATTTCGAAAAAGGGACCACACAGCAGAAGAGTCATTTAAGATGGTTTTTGATGACTTGGGAGAAAGCTGAACAGAACTCTTTTGTGCATTTTTACGTGGTGTGAATGTGTATACAATATTCAGATGTATGTGTGTGCATAAAAAGGCTCTATTGTTTTCCATTATGATCATAAATTGAAAGTATGTGTAATGATGAGCTGTTCACACGAGGATCCATTTGCAGCATTTATTTGAAGTAGTCAGACAGGCAAAGGTCGAGTACCAGCAAACAGGAACGACAAGGGCAAGGCAAAGACCAAACGTGAGACAGGCAAGGGTCGAGGCAGGCAGCAAACAATCACAAAACCAATAGTAAATCCACCAATCAGGGTAGGCGGCAAACAGTATAAACAGTCCAAGGTCAAAACACAGATAATCAAAATACAAGGGAAAAATGCTCAGAATTGTAGCCAGAGCAAAACAAGTCTTCGCAATGAATGAATGTTTGTAGGGGGTTTATATAGGGAAGGCTAATTGAGTTCAGGTGTGAGAGGCAGTGGTCAATCCCAGGTAAGAAGCATTGTGGTAATTGTAGTCCAAATGGAAATGAACAGTTTTGGGAAATGAACCCTCACCGGTGAGGGTTCCCTCTGGTGGCACAGAGGAGGTGGAGCAGAGACCTCCTCTGTAACAGTATGTATGTATAGAGTATGTATATTTGTCAATGTATGGTAAACCATACTTGAAATGTGACCTCTCCTCCTCCTAACCAATCCAGTGAGTAGTAAACACACATATGTAGCAGTGTCAAGATTACTAATATTGGTTAAAAAAGCCTTATTGCTTTTGCTTTTTTGCACCTGTTTAGTCTTGTTAATATATGAGTTAGTATTATAATTAATCCTGACATTGAACAAAAGTTAACATTCATTTGTAAACATGCTTGAGCTAAAATGTAAACATCACACACACTTGACTACCACTTGGAAATGGAAATTGGATGTTTTTTTGTGTAAACAATGTAAGATGTTTTTATTGCTGTGTTTTTTTAAAGATTTGGTTCACAACATCAGGGCAATATATTATACTCAACATTCATTTATTTTCAACTTCCAGTTTAACAGACAGAAAAAAGGGAATTAAATAAATTTAATGATTTGATTTAAACTACTCATAAATGCTGATAAAGTGTAGAAACAATACAAATGTTACAATCAATAGATAAATACATAAAACACATAGTATTTGACACTTAATAAGTCATCAAATCTCCTTAAATATAAATTCTAAATATAATTTTTTGTTCTGTAAACAATGTGAAAAAATGTTTGGATCTTTAAATATACAGGGTTCTTTATGAAAGCGAGATTTAATTACTGTTTTGACTACATTTAGCCTTCACAAAAAACTCACAAAAGTAAATGTACACAGAAAGTACTGACCTCATGGGAGTTTTGAGAGTACATGTTGTGATCAAATTGTGTTTTCTGGTTCACAGTATGATAGAGCACCTGTTTAGTCTTGGTGCTGTGTCACTAAATAAACATGCAAAAAATGCATTAAATAATATAATGTATCAAATAATACACAGTATGTCAAATGTTAACCAATATACTGTAATTATTTTAGCGATCTTTTAGCAAAATTGTATTTTTAAGACATTTCAACTTTTAATCTTTCAACTTTCTAATTTCAACTTTTTAATCTTTCATTATTTTAAATCTTGACTGATGCTGAGTTGCTATAACTTGCTTATTTTGAATTGATGTTGATTTCATTTTTTTACAATGTATAACTTTGTTATACAACTTTTGATGTTATTGTATCTCTTAAAGTTTAATCATGTAGATCATGTAGAATAATTGCTCATGCCCATGACTTTGCATCATGAATTTACACAGCACACAGTTCAACAACAATGATTGGTATGTTCAACAGTAATCAAGATTAGTTACTAGCATTAGACAAAATGATTTCTGTTTTCCTCTTCACCTCATGTGACTGATATTTAGGCCTAAATTTATTTTAGAGAGGTGTGAAGTCTTTACAGAGAAATGTATTAATTCACAGTCACACACTGACTTGATATTTTTGCTTTTTGTGAAAGATTTTCAAACTAATTTCCTATTATTGTTATTCGGTGACTGATTCATTTACTATCTAAACAGTCTGAAGGGAATTTATAAAAATGAAAGCACAAAATAAACTCCGTCAAACGGAGTTTCCTAAAAAATATACTAAAATACTGTCAACAAAATACTGTAGTTTAGTCTACTGTAGTTTACTTACCTAAAGTAGATACATGTAAGCAATGTTGATTTTAGCATTGATTTTGCCAGCTCTATTGATTGTTATATAAATGTTCCAGCACTGTACACCATCTAGTCACCCATCCAGAGTCTTAAATGTGTTATCTTTAATATTAACATCTTTGGTTTGTAGAGACATTTAGTTACTAATATTAGTGACTTTTACAAAGTATTAGTCAAAAGTTAGTATAGACTTGGCTAAATCTATGTGTTCTCATGCTCTTTTATCTCATTAAATCTTTTAATCTAAAGGCTTATATTTAAATGCTTGCAAATCATAGTGACATTTTTTTGGCCAAAGCATATCTCTAATACTTTTTTGTTATTAATAGTTTGTATGACTTTACTATTACTGGAAAAATCTAAAAATTCTAACATTTAAGCAGTAGTGTGCATGATCTTATTGTTTATATGAAACACAGACCTAAACACAGGGCATGAATTTCTCCTAAAAATGAAAATGTCTTTCTGCATTTTAAAATGCATATTTTTCAAACCATGTTTACAGTGATGGATATCTCTGTGCTGAACATAAGTTTGTTTGTGAACATGTCAAAGGGAGCACATGAGGGGGTGGAGAAAGAGGGAGCAGATGTTACACCTCCTTCCACAGCCAATCAATGCATAGTGAGATCTATATCTTTAGAGCTGATGTCACAGAGAACAGTTTTTATTCTCAGAATCAGGATAACACAAAAGTCCACACAGTAAAGCAGATTAAAACAACAGGATTGAAAACAGTTTTTCAGTTTACCTTTAAATAAAACAGACAATACCACAAGGTATGTACTAAAATGAAATTTTAAATATGGGTCACCGACAATGTATGTCCAAGATGATATAAAAGTTTATTTATACTTTCCTTTCTCTTCCAGATTGACGTGAACTACAATCATGGCACCTATTTTATTGAAAAGTATGGAGAATGAACATTGTAATTACATTCAGTAAGTATGGCATTTAAAAGCTATCTGTTAAATGCCAAGCAACTGAGCACTAAAACGTTTTTTATGCACATGTGGTTTAATGTTAAAATGTTCTGCTTGAGAACTACCATAGCTGTTTATTGGAGCTAACAACTGTCAATAGCAAATGTGATGCGTCACAGGCAGGTAGAGTATGTAAAGAACCCTCACTTGGACAGCATGGAAGAGGACATCTTGTACCACTTTAACCTGAGCACCAAGACCCATGATCTGCCTCAGATGTTTGGGGATGTGAAGGTATGTAAACCCTGAAAAGACATGAGTTAAAGTGGGATTATATGTAATACTAAAAATGTAATTAAATGAAGTAGATGATGCTATAGGAGCTACATTTGAGTGGATACATTGTAATATACGTAATATGCAATGTACAGGCAGTTGGTTATCACAAAATAAACCCCAGCTGTCAGGAACACGACAGGGATCCAATTGCGGTTAACAGTTTTATTCAAAACAGAGAGTGTTAAACAATGCAGGTAAGTCAACAGAAACAGATGCAGGGCAGCTCCGGCGCAGGAGGGGAGGGAGAGAGCGGGGCAGCGGGAACCGGGAGGGTGACGGGCGGAGCAGGAGGGAGGACGGGCTGTGAAGCGGGCGGAGGAGCGGGCAGTCGGGCGGGGAGCAGGAGCGGCACTGCGTAATCCAGGGAGGGGAGAGAGCGGGAGGGAGATGGTGAGAATGACCGGACAGCGAATCTGTAACAGAAACCGGGGCAACAGAAGGAGACGAAAGACAAAGGACACACAATGAGAGGGGAAATATAAAGGGAACGAAATCAACGGGAAACAGGTGAGGGAGATAACGAGGGGACAGGGTAACAAGGAGGGCGGGGGAAGACGCGGACACCGGAGCACGTGGTGCGCCGCCAAAACAACGCCACGCGCCCCGACAAAAAACAATACAGACTGAGTGATCACACCGAGGTCCTGACACCGGCATGGTAATCATGATCCCACATTAAGTAATAGATTATCTGTTTATTAATGGCTAATAAAACTAGTAAGCATATGGATCAAAAAGTATATGGATCTAAATCTGAATAAAACTGAGACATTTTTGTGAGTTTAGCTGAAGCTTATATAATAAGGACGAGTCAAGTGGAGTTTGTCATTTCAACCATACACAAGTAAATAGTGAAACGAAACGTTTCTCCGGGACCAAGGTGCTACATAAAACAGACACAGAACAACACAGAACTACAACGGACTACATAATTTATATATAAAGTGCAAATGTGCAGACATCACAAGACAGTATATTGACTACTGGGACAGACAATGGGCGTAGTCCCAGACAAAGTCCCAGTGCAGTGCCAAACAGTACACAGTTCTGTTTAAAAGTGAACCTAGTGACAGGAAAAAATATGTGTAAACCTAAGAGTTGCAGCCTATGTACAGTATAATAAGTATGTAGCAGCATAAACATGCAAAAAACATTGTGCACAAAGATTGTAAGAGGATGAAGGATGCACTGTATATATGTATGTGTGTGTGTGTGTGTGTTCCTTCAGACCAGTTTCTGAGTATTGAGGAGTCTGAAGGCATGGGGGAAGGAACTGGTCATGAGGGCCTGAATGCTTCAGTACCGTTTACCAGATGGTAGGAGGGAAAAGAGTGTGTGAGAGGGGTGTGTGGGTTCATCCAATGCCACTGGCTTTGCGGATGCAGCGTGAGGTGTAAATGTCTGTGATGGAGGGAAGAGAGACCCCGATGATCTTCTCAGCTGTCCTCACTATCCACTGAAGGGTCTTGCGGTCCAAGACGGTGCAATTCCCAAACCAGGCAGTGCTGCAGTTGCACAGGATGCTCTCGATAGTCCCTCTGTAGAACATGGAGTGGATGGGGGGGTTGGAGATGTGCTTTCCTTAATGTTCTCAGAAGGTACAGACACTGCTGGGCTTTCTTAGTTATGGAACTGGTGTTGAGTGACCAGGTGAGGTGTTCAGCCAGGTGAACACCAAGATCTCCACAGAGGAGCCACCGATGTTCAGTGGAGAGTGGCCATTATGTGCTTTTCTAAAGTCAACAACCATCTCTTTAGTTTTGTCCACGATCAGAGATAGGTTGTTGGCTCTGCACCAGTCCGTTAGCCACTGTACCTACTCTCTTTATGCTGACTTGTCGTTCTTGCTGATGAGACCCACCACGGTTGTATCATTAGCAAACTTGATGATATGATTTGAGCTGTGCATTGTCGTGAGTCAGCAGAATGAACAGCAATGGACTGAGCACACAATCCTGTGGGGCCCCAGTGCTCATTGTAGTGGTTTCAGAGGTGCCATTCCCTATCCTGAACTGAAGTCTATGAACAGCATTTGAACATATGTGCCTTTATTGTCCAGGTGGGTGAGGGCCAGGTGGAGGGTGGTAGTAATGGCATCATCTATTGAGCGGTTGGGGCGGTAGGCAAATTGCAGGGGGGTCCAGTGAGGGGGGCAGCAAGGCATCTGCCAGCTGGTCTGCCCGTCTTCTGAGCACCCTGACAGGAATGTTGTCTGAACCAGAAGCCTTCTGTGGGTTGACTTTGTATAGAGTCTTCCTCACATTAGCTGTAGTTAGACACAGCACCTGGTCATTGGGAGGAGGGGTGGTCTTCTTTGCCGTCAAGCCATTCTGTGCCTCGAACAGAGCGTAGAACTTGTTCAGCACATCTGGGAGGGAGGCATCAATGTCCCAGGCAGGTGATGTTGTCCTGTAGTTGGTGATGGCTTGGATGCCCTGCCACATGTGGCGCGTGTCTGTGCTGACCTCGAAATGGTTGTTGATTTTCTGAGCATGTGTGCACTTTGCCTGCCCGGGACAGTTTGGCCCTTGTGTTCTTAGGGCCACCTTATCGCCTGCTCTGAAGGCGGAGTTTCGGGTCCTCAGTAGCGCATGCACCTCTGCAGTCATCCACGGCTTCTGGTTGGAGCGTGTGGTGATGGTCTTGGAGACGGTGACGTCTTGATGGCTGGTCACTGATGTCGCGTATTCCTCCAAGTTGGTGAAGTCACCATCAGTTGCCGCTTCCCTGAACATGTGCTGATATGTAAAAACATAGAATTAAGGGGTGTACTCTGAAACGGAAGATCAGTGGGGCTGTCAGTTAATACAAGGCAAACTGCTCTGTGACCAAAGAAATGATAACATTAATTTGGATTTTTTCACAATGTACACATAATGTTGTTGTTGTTTGAAGTGTCCTACCATGCATTTGGTCAAAATGGTCAAAAAGTGGTCAAACATACTAACAAAAATTACAATTAATATCCTTATTGTTCACATTAACATATTATTTAATACCTACTTTCACATTAACAGATGAATTATATAGAATTATAACAGATCTAACATCAACATTTAGCATACTGCAAAATATCACATTTCCTTTGCATGAAATAAAATATGGTATAGGACAGATCTCCTCAAACTAAGAGAGCAGCTGCTCAGCAATCATTTTATTTGTCTTCTCAAAGTGAAAGCATGCAGATCACACAAACCACTTATTAAACTATTGTTTTAAACTATTATTAAAATTGCACTTTTGATGTGCAATACACAAAAACTCCACAAAACAGACTATGATAGATTAATACAAAACATTTTTTGCTAAGAAAGTAAACCTATTTGCTATAATTTTACCTTTCTCTTCATGTCTCTTTTCTAGTTTGTGTGTGTTGGAGGAAGTCCCAATCGCATGAGATCCTTTGCTCAGTTTATGCATGAACAGCTTCAACTGCCTGGCAGCACTGCAGATGTCAAAGACATCTGTGAGGGAACAGACCGATACTCTATGTATAAAGTGGGACCAGTGCTGTCAATCAGCGTGAGTGTCTGAAAAACGTTCAGTTTTTAACAGTGTTTAATTGAGAGTTTAACTAGCCAACATATATTGTAGAATGTTAAATAAAACATGTTACAGTCACTAATTTCAAACACTTGATTGGAAAGACTTTTTTAATGGAAGGATACCATTTAATGTTTATACTGGAAAAAAACATTTAAATAAACAATTGTGTCCTTAACATTTTATATTGTGGTAGTGTCCCTAGCAGATCCCTTCATCCATAACTGTATTTACAATACAGTGCAGTCTCTAGTATTTTATTGCTTAAGTAATGATTGTACATGGTATTATTGGATGTTTCATATGTCTCACAGACAATACAGTTTAACATTTATTTATTGGCTGAATGCTTGTTATTCTATTCCTTGGCATGTTTCTGACAGCACGGCATGGGTGTGCCCTCCATTTCCATCATGCTGCATGAGCTAATTAAACTGCTGTATCATGCTCGCTGCCGTGACGTGATTATCTTCCGCATCGGCACTTCAGGTGGAGTAGGTAAGCAGTTCATACTGTCATGAACAAATACATCATGTATTTAAATACAAAATGTGCACACACATACGCAAGCACAAGTATATTAGGGCTGTCAATCGATTAAGTTTATAGCAATTAATTGCACATATATATTTGCTGAAAAAACTAATTACATTATTGTTGGAGGAAAAGCAATTTATTTGCCAAACAAAAAATTGCAAAAAATTTTCTTTTTTGAAAATTTTTCTGATTTGTAGTAAAACCATAGTTAATTTTTATAAGGGGTTGTAATGTCTTAAAGCTCCCAGCTGGCCCTTGTATTGTAATGAACTGTTCCCTTTCGAGGGAACTTGACACTGAGTCTGGTTTGACGCTATGGGGAATGCCTTCGATGTGACCGGTGTGAATCTCACGTCAAATCACGCTAATGTAATTGGCCCACGGCAGTGCCTGATGCGCATCAGGTGCATTCGTGAGTATATTAGGGCACCTGTAGAGCGTGTCATCATTTTTTGTCTTTAGGAGCCGTTTGTCTGTTGTTTTTACGTCAAAGTGTCAATAGACCTAGCTGCAAATAACTTCAGAAAGTGCGTGCCTCCGGTTTCTTACACCAGAGGACACGCACAAATTCTGTGTTGTTTGCCGGGGTGTAGAACAGGCAAAGCTCAGCTCAGCTCTCTAGGGAGCTGCGGGCACACATTGCAAGGGCTTCTTTCTGGAGAAGCTTCGCTCTCGTCTGGCTGTCTGTCCAGGTGAGCCTGGGCGGACGCTTCACTGCTCGAGCTCTCACCATTGCTGAGACTCGGCGGAGGCTCATCTCGCTTCCCCGCTGAAGGGGTGCGTGATCCACTGAATCAGAGAAAGCTCTCATTGGCGTTCTTTGATCTGTCGGATATCATCCTGCTGTCAGCAAGCAAATAAATGCAGGATGTGGCTGGGAGGCTTTCCCAGCCTACCTGCCCCACATATGTGGAGCTGTTGCCGGTTTACGTTTTGAGCACGAGAAGTCCGGTGATCACTTGTGGCCGGCGTGACGAGCAATTTTTCGTTTATAACCGAGAAGCTCCCGTGAGCTTGCCCTTTCTCCTTTATCTCACGCTGTGGTGGAGAGATTTTGAATGGAGCTGTATCTCTCTCTTTCTAATCGTATTTGTGGGCGATTTGCCCGATTGTGCATGAAATTCGAGAGCACAGGCATGCGGGACACCTTGCACTGATGAGATGCTTGCAGGTGATCTCTCAGTGGGATGGGCTTTGTCCCTGAAGGGGACATGTGGTCCAAGATATCACTTATCCCATGTGGTCCAAGCCAACAGAAGGTCTACTGTGTAACAAGTCACAAATGCATTTCATTGTTCAGTGTATCTACAGACCAATTGGAGTGCCTATGATGACCCCTATCCACTATCAAAGTGCCAAACATTTTAGCGTCAGAACTGGACCTTGAAGCAGTGGAAAAAGGTTGTGTGTGTCCAGTGAGTCCCATTTTCTTTTACATCACGTGAAGGCCATGTATGTGTGTGCAATTTACCTAGGAAAGTGATGTATCAGAATGCACTGTGGAATGAAGAAAAGCTGGTGGAGGGAGAGTAGTGGTAAAAATTTGGGTCTGGCCATTCATGTAGATGTAAATTTGACAAATGCTACCTAGCTAAATATTGCTGTATGGCATTGCTGTATATCCCTGATGGCAGTGGCTTCTTTCAGTGGTCAGTGCTGTTTTGGCAGCATGTGGAGGACCAACAGCATATTAGACTGGTGGTCAGAATATTTTGTCTTACCAATGTATATAGACAATAATTAGAGCTGCAATCCATAACTTTTTCGGTTAAAAAAAGAAAAACAGTTATTGAGAAGGTACACAACTGATAAGTGTTTAAGAGTGTACTCAAACTAAGAACGGTTGCCTTGGACTGTGCCTGAGGGTGATTGCCCCATGGTAGTAGTCTATGGTAGTACATGGAGCTATTCGTGGGACAGTTTCGAAATTTTGCAAACAGAGGACAGTCTTAATTGCTACCATACAGAAGCAAATTTACAGTCTCTATCTCAAGCTCTCTAGCATCAGCAACAGTCCAAATTTTATGTATAGTAATGCTCATAACTTTTGAAGCATAAAGCCAAGATTAATGATGGACATCTCTATTGATATTGATGGAGTCGTGGATAGGCCCTCATCAATTCAATAGGCTCTCAAGAATCTCAGAGTACTGTTTGACTCTAAATTAGGTTTGTGAAGCACATATTAGACAGATTGTTAAATCCTGCTTTTTCCAACTTCCAATAATGTTAGTATTATCTCTTACATAACCTTAGCAGTGCTGAAAATTCTGCTGCTCATCACTCCCATTCTTCACTAGTTACACTGCCTTCCTATAGCCTATCGTAATGTTTAAAATACTTTAATTTTTAAGGCCTGTCCTGGCTTAGCTTCTTCATATCTAGCTGAGTAAATACATTCACGTTTTTACTCGTACTCTTAGATCTAGTTCTGACAACCTTTTCACATGCTACATAGCAGGGAGTATATGGGAGACACAGGGTAAAAGCAATCCTGAGGTGTCTGATTAGCTGGTTCAGGTGTGTTTGATTATGGCTGGATCTAAAAATCTGCAAGACCGTGGCCCTTCAAGAACAGGATTGGACACATCTGTTATACAGAAGCAATACATAACAGAGCTTGATATAACTCTGTCTGTTGTCTGAACACACAGGTCTGGCAGCAGGTACTGTAGTGATCACAAATAAAGCTGTGGACGCATTTTTACGGCCACAGTTTGAACAAGTGGTTCTGGGAAAGGTGATTGTTAGGAGCACAGAGCTGGATGAAAATGTGGCCAAACAGTTGCTCCAGTATTCCACAGAGCTGCCAGATATTCCCACCATCATTGGAAACACAATGTGCACTCATGACTTCTACGAAGGTAGTGGATGTGTTTTTTGCTAAGGAAAAATATTTTGAAACTGTAGTTTAACAAGCTACAAGCTACTCATAAGTTAAAATAGTTAAGACACAGTTAACATACTCCTCCAAAAAAGTAGATAGCTACACTACGTTACTATTAAAAAGTTGCTACATTGAAACTACTTTAAATTAATATTAAAATTCACATGACAGTGTATGCTGCAAATTACTGTATGATTGTTAATGATGAATGTTCTAGGTAAAACATTTGGTGTTTATAACAAAGTAATGTAATACAAGTATGACTTTGCTCTCCATCTATCTGCAATTCTTGGGGTGTCTTATATCATTTCCTGTTTTAGGCCAAGGCCGACTGGATGGTGCCCTGTGTTCATTTTCCACCGAGGAAAAACTGGAATATTTAAGGAAAGCCTATGAGATGGGTGTCAGGAATATTGAAATGGAATCCACTATCTTTGCTGCCATGTGTCGAGTCTGCAGTCTTAGAGGTACTACAGAAATTGTCATTGTTTTCATTGTTTTTGTGCTGTTGTTACTTATAGGGCACGTATTTAAAAAATATAAAAAAAACACATATATCTTTCATCCAGTTTTGCCTTTTAATAATACTTCATTAAAAGTGATTTTGTCTTTTAATTATGTTTTAGATAAAGCAGCAATTTGACATTGAAAGAGCTGGATGTTAATGGTTTAAATATAAACATATAAAAAGATCATTCATATTTAACCATTCTTATTTTTAACTTTAACTTGTGCCTTTGTCTGTAAGAGCTCCAACTTCATTAAAACAACTAATATATACATAATACTGTGCAAAAGTCTTATAGTATATAGACTATATAAAAACTATTTTACCTATAACTTGTTTTTGCTGATTCTCTATCAAATACATCACAATGGCACTGGGGTTGTGCGAGCATTTTGCTGAGCAGATTTTGATTAATCAATTAATGCGCCAACACGGAGTGGAAATTGGTTCTTGGTTTTAAAAAATTGAGTCAGATTTCATCAAATTTCGATTTTCTTTTTAGAATGTGCACAATTCTTATACTCACTACTGACTAGTTGCTGAGTTATAAACAGAGACTGTTCTAAATCTTGCTACAGATGCAAAGCTGAATGTTATGGTGGGCCAGATTTGGCCCGTGGGCCTTCAATTGACTGGCCCTGCCCTATGCGTTAAAGGGGTTATTTGATGCTATTTTCAAAAAATCATTATTTTTGGGTAAAACAGAATATGTTCATCTGGTTTAAACACATTTTTCAGATATTGTACATTACTGTAGCTCCTCTATGCCAGAACTATGCCAGAACTTACTTATGCATTGTGATTGACCAAATGTCTCAAGAAATTTTACGCCCCTTACCATAATTGCATATTTTAGCTTCCAATTCCAATTATAAAGACAGTTAATAATGTCATCAGTTTTACTACGTCAGTTTAAGCCCGAGTCAGATTCCAAAAAATGCAGATGACCCAGCTGATCGATCAAAACCTACTTTGCCTGTAAAACAGCAAATGTAGTCTCTGTTGTTTTTTTGCCACCACATATTAGCAAAGAACAGAATACTATGTCTGCAAACATAAATCCATCTCTGCATTTGTGATCCTAAGAACGACAAACAGTACTGCACAAAATTCCCCATTTGAACAGTCAACAGCAAATACTTTAACAAATAATAAAAAATACATAAAAGCCCTGATTTAAGAAGTGCCAGACTGTCCTAGCGAAGTCTCCCGCAGAGGAAAGCAAGTCTTATTGCTTATTTGTGGACCTTTTGGCCTGTCCTGGGCAGTAACACTACTGTGATAAATGAAGCCACACCTTGGTTCTTTGCGTATACCTTTAAATTGTTTGGGCCAAAGGGAAATACGCATTTAAGTGTGATCAATCATGCAAAATTGGTCCTAGTGATACTTTTCTACAGAAAGCAGAGTAAAGGTTGTACTTTAGATAGTAAATTCAATGTCACAGGAGCTTCTAACCCAGTTTTTACTTAGCAGTTATCGAATCTGTGCATTTCAATAACTGTCTGATTTGGCTCAGCTATCAATTCACACCTGCAAAGGCTACAACAACAGTTCGAACAGCTGAAAGGATTATTTTTTTATTTAAAAGGATTGATTATTGCTCCCTTGCCCACTCTTAAGGACCTGTACTCCTCCAGAGTGAAGGGCAGAAAAAATTAGGCCTGCCCCCTAACAGTCTACTAATATGTTTAAAAGGCTTTGTTAAAGAAATTTTAATTAGTCTATTACCTGCAGTAAAAAAAATAAACAAATCTTTGATGGACAGATATGTGGTATGTGTTCATTTTTTAATCAACCTCAACATCACTTACTACAACTCCAATTCAAAAAAAGTTTGCATGCTGTGTAAAATGTAAATAAAAACAGAATGCAATGATTTGCAAACCTCATATACCCATATTTTATTCACACTAGAACATAGATAACATTAGATGTTGAAAGAGAGACATTTTACCTTTTAATGCAAAAATTAGCTCATTTTAAATTTAATTTAACACTTCTCAAAGACAGGGGCATGTTTACCACTGTGTAGCATCCCCTCATTTTTACAACAGTCTGTAAATATCTGGGAACTGAGGAGACCTGTTGCTGGAATTTTGGGAGGGGAATGTTGCCTCATTCTTGTCTGATGTAGGATTTTAGCTGCTCAACAGTCCTGGGTCTTCTTTGCCAGATTCTTCGTTTTATGATATGCCAAATATTTTTAGTTGGTGAAAGATCTGGACTGCAGGCAGGCCAATTCAGGACCAGGACCCTTCTACTACGCGGCTATGCTGTTGTAATGGACGAAGTATGCAGTTTAGCATTGTCTGAAATATGCAAGGCCTTCCCAGTAAAATACGTCATCTGGATGGCATCATATGTTCTAAAACTTGTATATACCTTTCAGTGTTGATGGTGCCTTTCCAGATGTATAAGCTGCCCATGCCATAGGCGCTAATGCATCCCCATACCTTTCAAGATGCAGGCTTTTGAACTGTGCACTGATAACAAGCTAGTTAGTACCTCTCCTCTTTTCGTGTCATCTGACCACAGAATAGTTTTCCACTTGGCCTCAGTCCATTTTAAATGAGCTTTGGCCCAGAGAAGACGGCGGTGTTTCTGGATTGCTAAGAAGAAGCGATATGTGAACGCATATGTGAGCTCTGATAGAGCATTTGTAGATGGCATGGCAAACTGTGCTCACAGACAATGATTTGTGGAAGTGTACTGAGTGAAGAGTCCATGCAGTGGTTTCCAAGACAGAATCATGCCATGTTTCAATCACGTTTTTAGTGCAGTTCTGCCTGAGGGCCGGAAGATCATGGGTATCCAATATTGACTTTCAGCCTTGTGCACAGAGATTTCTCCAGATCCTGTGAATCCTTTGATTCACAGTTGCTGCCATCAGTTTCAAAATGAGGTAATATTTTTCATGAAATAGTAAAATGTCTCACTTTCAAAATTTTTGATATGTTGTCTGTTATAGTGTGAATAAAATATTGGTATATGACATTTGCAAATAATTGCATTCTGTTATGCAGCGACGTTGCTTACAGCCAACCACATTTTGGCGGTTTTGTAGTCCGCATGTAGGATGAAAATGTGAGGAACTGAAGATCAGGCCTAGTTGCATGATTGTTAAACATTTTTACCACAACACTGTTAAACATTTTAACAATGTTTTTTTTGTTTCTTTTACTTAGTGTTAAGAGAACAACACAGATGTGATTGACAAAGCAGGTGAAGAGAACTGGCAGTAATAGGGCACACAGGATATTATGAATTATATTAGAGAGAGTCAAGAGAGTCAACATTTATTTGTCACATACAAGTTACATAGAATACAACAAGTAGTGAAATGTGTATCTGAATGCTCCGTTAGACTGTAAGATAAATACTAAAAAGTCCTGGAGATATGCTCAGCTGAGTGCACCACTCTCTGAAGAGCTTTACGATCTTTGACTGATATGTTTCCATACCATGATGAGATGCACTGAGTCAATACACTCTCTACAGCCCCAGTGTAGAAAGTTTTCAGGATCCTAGGAGAAACACTGAATTTCCTCAGTAATCCCAGATGGTACAGTCTTTGTTTGGCTTTTTTGATGACCATATGGATGTGGTCGGACCATGTTAAATCCTCAGAGATGTTCACACAGAGGTATTTATAGCTGCTCACTTTATCCACAGGGGTCCCATTGATGATTACTGGGGAGTAGGTCCGCTGCTGCCTCCTCCTAAAATCAACAACCATTTCTTTGGTTTTACTGACATTCAGAGAGAGACAGTTAGCTTGGCACCATAATGTTAATTTCTCCACTTCATCATGGTAGGCAGACTCATCGTTGTTGGAGATCGGGCCCATCACCACTGTATCATCTGCAAACTTGATGATAGATGTGGAGTCGTGAGAGGATACACAGTCATATGTATACAGTGAGTAGAGCAGGGGACTGAGAACGTAACCTTGTGGGGCTCCTGTACTCAGGGTGATGATGTTGGAGGTGTTCTGACCCACCCTCACTACCTGAGGTCTGCATGAAAGGAAGTCCAGAACCCATTCACAGAGGTGGGGATTCAGTCCTAGAGTCCTAATCTTCATAGAGATTAGTGTGTTTGAAGTGATTGAAGTGTTTGTCTTGCAATAATTTTATTTTCTGCATTAATGTTGTATTTAAGCTTAATAATGATGCTCTTTTTCTAGACAAAAATTTGGTGTGTCTCGTCCTGTACTATTTGTCATAGACCCATGAAAGAGGGGTCTTATCGACCGGCTGATTAACGGGAGGTGTGCTGTGACTTTTATAAGCGATGAAGTGTACAGTATTTCTTGACAGTATAAAAAAATTGGGAAAGATTTCATACACTTAACATTCGGCTGAATTTTGTGACATTACAGCTTTGCATCAGAATGTCTTAGAGACTTAGGAATGGGCTCATATTGCTCTGCTTAACAAGCAGCAACAAATATATACCTACCCCAGCAACCATCCCAATGGCTTGCATAGAAAAAGGTGAGAGACATCAGAACATTGTAGAGACAAGTGGGTACCCTCTTGTAATTGAGACTGGAAGTAATCTTTAAATATCAGCAAGAAAACTGTCCAGCAATTCCCTAGCAAATTCAGAGCACCCACATGAATTAGTTGTATCTCAGCACCAGAACATCATAGAGACATAGAAGCTGGCTCTTTCAATTCAGACATACATCCTTCTATTAGTTTTATGATGATAACTGTTTAGCTACACCCTAGCAAGCATGTAATGAAATGAATAAGCCATATCTCAGCATTAGAACATTGCAGAGACGTGTTGTGGAAAACTAATCTCTCAATGCAAAAACTCTCAGTCAAGGGTTCCAGGTGCCAAAAGGTAAAAGTCTTTATTGCTTCAGACAACAAAGCTGAGAAGCTCAGAAAACATCCAACTTTGAATCTGACCATTTTTATACACTTTAACATTTGATTCCATGTGACTTTATTATCAGGAGACCTACAGTCCTTCTTTTTTGACAATGTTTTAGTTTAAAGCTTAAAACCAATGTTTGAAGTGTAAAGATTTCCATGTAGGGTAATTATAAAATGTGCACATGTGCAAAGGATTAAAATTGATCAAAATTGTAGTGCTCAGTGACTGTATTGAAATACACCAAATATATGTGAAATATACAATACATATCAAGCAGATCAGAGAATATACCACGGTGTGTGGTCTTATTTAACTCAGACTGTCATTGGGCTTTAGTTATTGTCCTTGCAACTTCCTAGCCACACCCTAGCAACTGCATGATATCATGAATAAGCCATATTTCAATATATTTATTATGGTAAATCATGTTAACCTCATGCTAAATCATGCTAGCGTTATGAATCCTTCTAGCATCATTGTGTTATAATATTGCTAAAATGTGCTAGCATCATGCTACTTAATGCTAACTAATATTAAATCATACCAACACGTTTAGTCATGCTAATAATGCCTAGCAACTGCATAGCAACATTCTACCAACTACCCTAAGTACCATAGCCACCACTTAGCAACACCCTAGCAACCACCCCTGGTATCTTTGCAACCACATAATAACCAATTGTTTCAACGGACATTCAACCCCCCAATTAGCCACTGATAATTTGGGCTCAGCCACTGATGTTTTCCTAAAATTCTAGAAATGCCCCTGGTGATTCTCAACATTTGTAATTCACCTGCCAAAGTATGTTGGTGTTTGTTGATGTTTGTCAAATCAGTGTGAATTAGGACACTGAGCCATGTTTAGAGACCAAGTTACATGTTCACAAAGACTTATTTATATACAATACTTTTATATTATCACTAGGGCTTCTTTAATAATACACTAATGATAAAACGAATAAAAACTTTATTTTACAGCTGCAGTGGTGTGTGTAACACTACTGAACCGGTTTGAGGGGGATCAAATTTCCACTCCTCATGATGTTTTGATGGAGTATCAACAGAGACCGCAGTGCCTGGTGGCCCATTTCATCAAGAAACATCTTGGACTTATTTCATAAAATCCTGGAATGAACCTCTATATTGTACATAATACTGTTCATAGTGTGTTTGTGTTATTTAAAGATTGTTCACATTCAAACCATCTTCAAACACACTGCAGCATTGTAAAAGTTATTTGTGTGTATTATAGCTTGTAAATCAGCTGTGTGAGTTAAATTGTGTTTTGAGTTTTTATATTGATTATTACATTTAATAGAATTTGAACAAGAATTTGTTTATCATTGATATTTTATTAATTTAATAGTAACATTGTGGCATAGTGAAGCAGTTATTTAGGGTTATTTAGAGTTATTAAGGCCTGGTCACACCAGGAACATTAATTTTAATAACTCTAATGTTAGGATTACTTTCAGAGCAGTTTTTCCACTCAAAATCCATCCCATTTCTGTAATTTTTATTAAATTATTGCAACTGTAAATTGCAATAATTACTGTTATTGGTGTGAACCGGAATGTAAATGAACTGTAAATCTAAATAAAATACTTGTGAAATATCAAATGTGTCAGGTGGTTTTGTACTTTAATAACACTTGATGCTGGGATTGTGATAAGCAGCTGAGTAAGCAGTTATTCTAGAAAAACTGATGCCTTATCCCTAGAAAATTCTAACTGCTGACTTTTGACATTTATGATAGTGTCCTGGCATCCTGATAGATAAGTAAAATTTTCAGCACACCTGTCATATATATCCACTGATTATTTTAAGAGCAATTTGATTATTTTAGGAGCTTTTGTCATATCCTGACACTCTGCGTGCTTACAGTGCAGATACACTTAAGCAGGTTTAATATTTGTAGCATTAATTTAACTGTAGGCTATAAAAACATTTTAAAAAGACTTGTAAAAGTTAATCACAATAAACATTGTCAGGTAAATGTAAATGTTTCTCATTTACATTTACTTCTAGTACACGCATTAGCTGCAGGCACCACTGGTTCCATGTATATTAGTACCTAAAACTTGCTGTTTGTTCACATCTCTGCTTTTTATCTTTTGTTAGGAGATTAAAATATTAATGGCTTAAAACAGATTAAATATTGGGTGAATTTAATGCACTTATCAGCTCTATTGCCACCATGTTTCTAACATACCTAACGAGACGCTGACCCCGTTTTAATGCCAAGATTGACAGGGCAGGGATATGATTGGCTCAGAATCCTTTTTTAAATCCTTATTGAATTTTGCTAAATTAATTGTGGGGTATTATGAAAATGCATCTAAGGTGTCCTGCCAATGAGTGAAAATGCAACTAAGAAAAATAACATTTAAATGATGATTTTGCTACAGTTTTGCTTCAACATGTTACATCTAATCATGTTATCTAAATAGATATCTAATCAGTTTGTGTAATACATTATAATTTTGTAAAGCTTTAAAATATATATTTAAATTACATATTAAAACCAGTATTAGAAATGTTAGATGTAATTTATATAACTGAATTAGAATTTTCATTTTGCACTTGAGAACCTGGAGTTGCCCTCAGGTCCGTTTCATAGTGCCTGATGAATGTGAAAACAGAGCTGAATTCTGTGGCCCTCCTATAGGGTTTGCAAGACCCAGCGAGACACAAATGGCAGAACTTTCCACTCTGCCAAATGATCTACTAAGAGAACCATCTTATCGAGGCTGCTTTCTGGTTTACTCAGAAGAGCCAGTTCCACGCCTTAAAGTAGATGACCGGCAGGAGACAGCCAAACTGTGATTGTTCTAGGACCCTTCTCAGAGGAAACAAGCCTCCCAGTGCTGCAACATCTCCAGGTGGACACTGAGAACTGAGCTCACCAACCCCAAAGCACCAGAGGTGACGTGGGGTTGGCAGATCAGCCTCCTGAGAGCACCAAGGAAAAACAGGCACCATATAATGAGGCGTTAACCATTTATCTCTGGAGGGGCTTGCCCTCCAAAGCCTACTCCCTCACCTACAGTACTGTGCAAAAGTCTTGAGCATATTAGTATTTTCATACCCAAAAATGGTTTTAAGCAAGTTATTTATATCTTTTGTTGTAGTGTCAGTAGGAATTATAAGATTACATTTCCAAACATTTGTTTTGAAATTGAAAGATTGAATTATCCACCAGGTTAAATATATATTACCTCAAATCAAATGATTGCTTAGAAAAGCAATAGCACACGTCTACACAACAGCCATATGACTTGAGGTATTATTTATATCCATAACACACACATGGGGTTCGACCTACTTTGAAACAAACTTTTTCCTTTGCCACATATTTAAATACTACTCTGAAATACTACCTGCAGCGGCAAGAGCAGTATAGTATAAGTGCCTTAAATGAGGTGGGTGAAAGAACGAAAGAAGGATAAAACACTACGCTGAGCCACAGATCCTGCCCTCCATGCTACCAAGCAAGCGGACCATGCCATTGGCTATTTAATGGCTGATATGGTTGCCATGAAGTGGCATTTGTGGCACATTGTTTTAGGAATTAGGGGGCAAAAAGGCCAGTGTGACTGCTTAGGCTCTCCCTTCAAATAGACTGGGACACTGTGTTTCCATTTTTTCACAGTGTGGTACTGACCCTTGAAGAAATCTTGTCTGCCCCATCTTCCCTCACCAGCGAAAGCAGCCTTTTTTCAGCCTGTTTGGTCGTTCCCTGTCAGCGTGCTGATTCAGGGCCCTGAACAGGCAATTTCAAATTTAAATAAAAATTTTCAGGCCAAGATCTGTCAGACATTCGAATTTAGAGGCTGTTGCATCTCATGACAGTAGCATAGGAAAGATGGTAGGAGAGAGCAAGAAGAAGGGCTTTAAAATGGATGGGTTGAGGTTTACATTCGAGTCCAGTCTGATTTTTTTAAAATAAGTCAGACTTTTGTCAAACTTTATTGGTCATAAACTGTCTGGAAATGAGGGCAGTAGCACTGAAACACAATATGTTGGTCCACACTGTCAACACCAATTAATCACCAGATTGGGATGCATTTGTGCCCCCTTTTTAGATAGGTGCAAAAGAGATCCTGCTCTGGGCAGAAACCAAACTGCTCTCCCTAAGGGCAGTTTACCTTTCAGAGCATGCAAATGTGGGAAAATGGTAAATTGTAGTATACCTAATTAGTTCTATTAATATACATATCATAATGAACAATTAAAATTTGCAATAATACCATGTATTCTGTTTTCTGTGTTGTATATGTTTAAAAATGTTCTGTTTTCCATGTTTTATTTTTATTATATATACAGCTGCTTCAAAGCAATGCATTGTAAAAGTGCTATATAAATAAAACTGAATTTAAATTGAAAACTCCACCCTCAGGTTGTTAAGTCCATATGGCAGAGGTACAGCCAAGCAGAATTGGACTTGTTCAACTCAGAGGAATCTACTCACTGTCTTTTCTGGTCCGCCCTCAATTCCATTGGGTCTGAACATGAAGGATATACTTGACCGAGGCTTAATCTGCTCACTTTTCCTCCTATAGCTCTGCTCCTGGAGTCTTAGCAAGGGTTTGCCAAGACTGGGTTCACCTATTATTAGTGGCTCCATTCTGGGTAGCCTCAGTCTTGTTCCTAGATTTGGTGTCTCTTCTGAAAGGCACTCCTTGGGAGTTTAGGAAGACCTGTCTCATTTGTAGGGGTTGATCTTTCACCCACAGCCAAAGATTTGCTATTTCATAGATTCTGTTTTCTCAATTATCTGTATGTGCCCATTTTAAAATTGTTACTTTGTTTTCAGAAAAGAAAAAGACTTGTGTAAGTTAGTGTTTAATGTTCAGTTATGCTGGATATTTAGAAAAGTTCTGTGGATATTTAGAACAGTATTTCTACTGTTTTTCTATTTAGTTTTGTGCAGAATTTTGTGCTTAGGTTGTGGGAAACTTTATGGCAGTTATGATGTGTTGCTTTACTCAATGAGCAATAACAGCTAAAAACAGTAGCCTTTATTTATAAAGCGTTTTTGACGACAATTTTAAAAAGCAATTGCAAATTGATGTCATTTACAGCCGACCACATTTGGGCAATTTTGCGGTCAGTGCGGTCAGAAATTTGCAAACTAAATAGGGCACTTACTGCCACCTATTATTAGCATAGATTATTGACACTGTTACAATAAAAAATAAATAAAACACCATAAAAAAAGAATCACGGAAAACCAGTGTTTCATTTAAACTGATTTACATGACAGCCTGGATATACTGTAACATAAAAGTTGCCCGCACGGTTTGATACAATTGAACAAATATTTCAGTCTCTGAAAATGGAAAAGTATTCCTCTTCAGCTAACATAAAATCAGCCATTGTGTTTGAGGAAACTATATTGGTCCCTTAATTTTTTAAAGATGAAATGTTGGACTTTGTAGGAACTTAAGGAGGCACTTATAAGCAGTTAAGGGTAAATATTTAGTGACAGCTTTAAGTGGTAGCATTCAGCACAGTCTTATAACCAGTCTTATCCTCGACTCCAGAATGTATTAAAATATGCATTGAACCAGGAATCTTACCCCACATCCTAACCAGATATGATTCAGATGCAATTCTTTTGAAGTAATAATGCTCAAAATAACTTTAAGAAAGAATTTGCTGACTTTTTATCAGTAGTAGTACTGGCCACAGATCAATCTTAATTGTTGGTGATTTTAACTTCTATGTGGATAATAAAAAAGATGCATTGGGGTTGGCTTTCAAAGACATTTAAAACTTTCACAACACTTCACAATATGTCAGGACCCACTCAGTGTCATAATCATACTTTAGATTTAATATTGTCCTATGGTGTAAATTTTGATGATAGTAATATTCTGCAGCAGAGCAAAGACATTTCAGATTGTTATCTGGCGCCCTGTTTAATACATTTACCCATGGTTGCAAAATCAGCTCCTTGCTACAAATACAGTAGAACAATGACTTCAACCATTTAAGATTATCAACAATCTACCTGTACTGTCTCAATTCCACAGCATAAGAGATACCTCTGAGAACTTTAATAGTGCAACAGAAAATGTTAACTCCCTCTTTCTAACACCTTTGACAAAGTAACTCCTCTACACCTAAAGCTAAAGGACAGCAGCTCAATGCTGTGGTATTATGAGCACACCCACACCCCAAAAAGAGCAATAAACACAACCCTAGATTTTTTTTTTTTGATACAGTGGCTAAATTAACCAAATATAAAATAAAGCATCAACTGTGTCGGACAGTTGTCAATATCATAGCAGTGATGATTTTACAAATTTCTTACCAGATAGCTGGAGTTGGAGGAGATGACGATATGACCCAGGATATTTCTTTGGGGCCATACCCTTCCCTGTCGACCAGGTATTCTAACTTGCCCCCTCAACACCGGGAGCCCAGGATCTCCACCGAGTAGACTGTTCCATCTTCCAATACCAAAGGAAGAGTGGGGTCGTCGACTGGACCAGTCTCTGTGGGAACAGGAGAGACAGGTAAGTGATAGGGTTTTAAAAGTGAAACATGAAATGTGGGGTGGATGCGGTACGGAATCAGAGGAGGTTGGTAGTAGGGTACGCACTGGAAGGGAGTGAGATCTGTGATGGGCTGGCAAAGGGATTTTTGTGCATACTCAGCCCAGGCGATGTAGCAGTTCCAGAACTTCTGGTGGGCATGGCAGAAGGTACAGAGATACTGACTTTGGTTTGGCTGTTGCTTTGGGGGTGATATCCAGAAGACAGGTTGACAGTCACAAAACAATCTCCATACTCATCAGATGAACTGGGGACCTCTGTCAGAGACATTGTCTTCAGGGATACCAAAATTTCGAAATGCCTAATTGAAAAGAACTTCATAATTCCATATCGGTTGGGAGTCCTTTTAGCGGTACCACACAACAAGCTTTGGAGAATCTATCCACTGCTACTAGGATACAGGTGTCACCATCTGATGCTGGTAGGTCCGTGATGAAATCCACTCCTAGGTGTGACCAGGGACGCCAATGAATGGGAAGTGGTAGTAGTATGTCTGACATGACATGACACATTCCTGGCATCCTCTCACATACTCTCTGATGTCCTCTGCCATGCCAGGCTACCAGAGGCGATCTTTGTGCAGTGAGAGGGTTCTACTGGCCCCAGGATGACCAATACCCAAAGAGGTGTGCGTTGCGTGGATGAGGGATGTTCTTTGACTTCAAGGAATGTATGTGTGGTTTGGTGGACAACCTGGCGGAGCAGGGTCAGAGACACTGGCTGCTGCAATGTCTTCATCCAGGGACCATTGGATGGGACTTACAATTAGACTGGGAGAGAAACGGGTTCAGGGTTTTCTGATATGTCCTCTGGAGAATGGAGTCTAGAGAGAGTGTCCCCTTTGGTATTTTTGGTCCCTGGACGATAGGATATAGTAAAATTGAATCGTGTGAAAAAGAGAGCCCACCTAGCCTGTCAGGGATTGAGTCTTTTGGCCTCTCTCAGATTCCAAGTTGCGATGATCAGTAAACACCACAAATGGATGGTGAGCTCCCTCCAGCCAGTGCCTCCACTCCTCCAGAACTAGCTTGATGGTGAGGAGTTCCCTGTTGTCGATGTCGTAGATCTGTTCCACCAGGGAAAGTTTTTTGGAGAAGGCGGCATATGGGTGGAGTGAAGGAGTCCCCTGCTGCTGGGAAAGCACGGCCCCCACTCCAGACGTTGAAGCGTCCACCTCCACAACGAATGGTTTTAATGGGTCAGGGTGGACCAGAAGTGGAGCTGATGTAAACGCCTTTTGAAGGGTGTTCATGGCTTCAGTGGCCTCAGGATTCCAGGACAGAGACTTGGGCTTGCCTTTCAGGAGATTTGTAAGGGGGCAGTTATGGCGCTAAAATTGTAAATAAAACAATGATAAGAAACTGGAGAAACCTAGGAAACGTTGGAGCTCTTTGATACTGGTGGGAGTTGGCCAGGAATGGATGGTTTTCATATTCCCTTTGTCCATCTTAATCCCTTAAGCGTTGATTTCATAACCCAGGAATTAAATTGATAACTGGTGAAGGGTGCATTTCTTTGCCTTGAGATATAGTTGGTGACCGCGGAGCCATTGGAGGACCTTGGAGACATGGTGGCGATGTTCTGCCTCGTTCCAGGAGTACACTAGGATGTCATCTCCCGGAACACTTCGTTCATGTAACCCTGGAATACGGAGGGGGCATTAACTAATCCATAGGACATGACAAGATACTCATAGTGGCTGGTTGGAATCACAAAGGCAGTCTTCCATTCGTCCCCTTCATGTATCTGGATCAGGTTATAGGCACTCCTGAGGTCAAACTTCGTGAAGATTCTGGCTCCGCGAAGCTGTTCCAGTGCCAAGGGGATGAGGGGAAGTAGGTATCAATATTTTACTGTGATCATGTTGAGGGTTCAGTAGTCTGTGCAAGACCTCAAGCCTCCATCCTTTTTGGCCACAAAGAAGAAGTTGGATGCAGCAGGGGAAGTGGAAGGACGTCTGTAGCCTTGCTGTAGAGCCTTCTCGATATATTCCTCCATGGCCTTCTGTTCTGGTATGGACAAGTAATATATTCTACCTCTGGGCACTGGTTCATCAGGTACAAAATTGATGGCACAGTCGCATGGGCGGTGAGGTGGTAGTTTGGAGGCTCATTTCAGGCAGAAACATCACTGAAGTGGGTGTACTCTTTGGGAATGTCTACGTATCTCTTCTTGAGGGGGCTTTCGGTGGAGGTGGAGTAAACTGGGAGAGCAGGAACAGTCAATACAGGTTTAGGAAGATTTGGAAAAACATTGATAGAAAAAACTCTCATCCCACTTCAGGATTTCTCCAGATGCCCAGGAGATGGAAGGGTCATGGGAAACAAGCCATGGGCGCCTTAGTACTGTCCCAGTGGTGGATCCCTCCAGAACCAGGAAACAGAACGATCCTCGACTTGTCCTCGGCAGAGAGGAGTTCCTGTTATTGACTGGACTTGGTATGAGATTGAGAGTTGTTGAGCCTTTTCTTGAGTTGAAGTTGATTGCACAAGTCAGCGGAGATGAAGTTGCCGGCTGACCCAGAGTCTAGGAGGGCACTGACTTTACAGTGGTGAGAAGTAGTGAGTTAAACAACAGTGGTTAAGGGAAGCACATTGACTGGGAAGGAAGAAACCACACTCACCACGAGTCGTGGAGGACAGATGGGACATGTCTGTAACAGATGTACCGGTTGTCCATAGTATAAGCAGACTTTCTGGGTCAGCCGACGTTGACATTCAGTTTGGTGAATGTCAACGTCAGTCGGTTTATTGAGATGTTCAAAAAACAGGTGGTTTTATTGAGATGTTAACAGAGATAAGGGAAACAGGTAAGTAGCAATAGTATAATTGCTCTTGAGTAAACTGAGACAGATCTGTAACGTAGTTGATGTCTTTACCAGATAGTTGGAGTTGGAGGAGATGATGATGGTTTCCAGGAGCTGGTAAGAGAGCGGACTGGGAAAACACTGGAGCACAGAGACACTGGAGAACACGGGGAAAATGATAGAGACGATGGAGATCGGTATCAGGTAAGTAACTTGCATGGGAATGAGTCCTTTTCCAATTGGAGACCAGACAATCTGCTTTAGGTGAAGTGTGTGCTCTTATAATGCATGTGGTGATTATGAAATGTTGAACAGGTGAATGTGATTGGTATTCAGGTGAATGGGATCACTGACCTGGGACGGAGCCTGGTGTTTCAGTCTCGATTCTCCTTCATTGTGTAATGTTCAGGTTTTTTATGGTATTAGTGCAAATACCTTAATGTGCAAATGTTACCTTCTTGCTGGAAGCTGGAACAGCATATCTTGCTTAATATGAAACCTATCATCTATCATGTTAATTGACTAAATGTTGCATAGTCTCAAAAGTACATACTGACAGTAAGCAGAATATATTACCCTCTCATGGACCACTGAGAGAGGTACGAGCCTTTACCTGTAATGGCAAGTATTAGTATAAGTATTGGTTTTATTAATAGACATCTCATAATGAACAATTAAAATGTGCAACAATGCCACATATTCTGTTTTCTGTGTTCTGTCCTCTCTCCTCCAGGCAAGCTCACGTTATTGCCTCCAATCCCTGGCTGTCTGAAGTCCTGCGTGAACACCAGACAGAACTCAGGGTGGCCGAGAGAAAATGGCGCAAAACCAGAGAGCCTGCTGACCTCAGCAAGTATCAGACACACTACTGTCCTCCTTCTCCACCAATATCCACTTTGCTAAGACTGCATACTACACAACCAAGGTCAGCAACACATCTGATGCTCGCAAGCTCTTCAGAACTTTCAACTCCATCCTCTGTCTTCCTACACCCTCCTTATCAGTGGATAACTTTGCAGACTTTTTCACAAACAAAACAGCATCCATAACCAGCCAGTTCTCACCACTACCAACTCCAACACCTGACCCACCCACACCCAAAACTCTACTCACCTCTTTTTCTAGGCTCAGTGAAGCAGGGCCTAGAAAATCCCCTCCCATCTTATACAGGCCATATCAAGCTCGCTCACACCATCACTCACATACAGCATTAACTCATCCCTTCTTTCTGGCACCTTTCCCTCCACATTTAAGCAAGCCCTGTTTACTCCTCTGCTTAAAAAGCCCACACTCAACACTTCCATTTCCAACAACTACAGACCTGTATCACTCCTCCCATTCATAGCAAAAACACTTGAACCAGATGGCATCTTTCCTCTCACAGAATAACTGGCTTGGCAACATGCAGTCTGGCTTCAAGAACAACCACTTCACCAAGACTGTGCTGCTGTCTGTCACCGAAACCTTGAGGACAGCTAAAATGGAGTCTAAATCCTCTGTACTATTGCTACTCGCCTCTTCCATGAATACCTGACACAAATATGAAAAAAACTACTAACCTTGTTTTTCTCCTCTCTCTCAACAGGTATTGTCTCTCAAGGTTCAATGTTGGAAGAGAGCTGGTTGCTTACTTGAGCAAGTTGCTTACTCAAACATCCAGGACGGTGAGCCGCACGGTGTTGGCAACAGTGAGATATCTGTGTCTCGATACAAAGAGCCAGGGCCTCAGCAGCATCAAGGTTCTTGGGCACAGATAGTGATCTCATCCTAAATGTCGTAATCCAACCCATCCAGGCAGCGAGCATGGAGGGCCATCTCGTTTCAGCCGCAGGAGGCCGCCAGGGTCTGAAACTCCATGGTGTAATCCATGATCGAGTGACGTTCCTGCGACAACCGCATCAACTTGGATGCTGCATCACCCCAGGCCAATTAGTTGAACAGCTTTGTCATCTCCTGCCTGAAGTGTTGGAAGGTGGCACAGCACGTAGTCTTAGCATCCCAGACAGCTGTCCCCCACTCACAAGCTCTCCCAGTGAACAAGGTGATGACATAGGCAATCATAGACTCCTCATTGGAGTAGCAGCAGGGCAGAGAGAAGACCAGGACACACTGTGAGAGGAGCACCCGACACGAGTTTGGATCCCTACCATAGGGTGGAGGATTTGTTGTGGGGATCCGGCGGGGGTGGGGAGTGGAGGAACCCACAGATCGGCCCACCATGGCCTCCTGCTGCTTTCGAGGCAGGAGCGGAGATCAGCCATCCCAGCAGAGAGTTTTTTTTCAGTTAGTTAGTTGAGCTTTATTGTCATTCCACTGTATGTCCCCACATATAGTATAAATGTCGTGCCTCACAGGACCACGGTGCTACATAAATACAGACATACAACAATGACGTGAAACAGTATAAATCTAAACACAAATATTATAAGAATTAGATTATAAATATACTATATATAAAGTTGCCTATACATAAACTAGAAAATACAAACTATACAAATGTTTCACATAAATATTGCACATGAGGAAAAAGAAAGTCAAGCACTGTTCCTGGCTGGAGAACAGTACAAGATGATCTGTAGTGCATGGGCTTGTAAACACATATGTGTATGAGTCTTTTTTGTGGGATTATGTACCCTCGGTTGTAAAAAGTGTCTAGTGCACATAGAGGAGAGTGTGTTACTACAGGTGGTCTGTGCGGCCTACTCACCTGTGTGTAGCACACTCAGAATTGCACAAGGGAGAAAAAAAAAAAAAATATATATATATATATATATATATATATATATATATATATATTTAAGAGGTATGTGGTTTTTCAGAGGGGGGCCGTGCTTGAGTTCAGGGCTCTCACAGCCTGGGGGAAAAAGCTGTTGAGCAGTCTGGCAGTGCGGGCTCTGATGCTCCGGTACTGTTTTCCTGACGGCAGGAGCTGGAAGAGACTGTGTGAGGGATGGGTGGGGTCCTTTACGATGCTGGTGGCTTTGTTGGAGCATCGTGAAAGGAAAATGTCCAGGATGGAGGAGAGAGGGGCACCGATGATCTTTGCAGCTGTGTTCACTGTCCGCTGGAGAGTCTTGTGGTCTGCGGTGCTGCAGTTCCCATACCAGACAGTGATGCAGCTGGTCAGCACACTCTCAATGGTTCCCCTGTAGAACATGGTGAGGATTGGTGGAGGGAGACTTGCTCTTTTCAGCCGGCGGAGAAAGTGTAGGCGCTGTTGTGCCTTTTTGGAGAGTGACGTGGTGTTGGTGGTCCAGGTGAGATCCTCTGTGATGTGCACCCCCAGGAATTTAGTGCTGCTGACTCTCTCCACAGTCGAGCTGTCGATGGTCAGTGGGGGGTGGTCAGTGGAGTTTCTCCTGAGGTCCATCACAACCTCCTTTGTCTTCTCCACATTGAGGGACAGGTTGTTCGCGCCACACCATGCCGCTAGCTGTCCCACTTCCTCTCTGTAGTGCGTTTCATCGTTGTTGCTGATGAGACCTACCACCGTTGTGTCATCAGCGAACTTGATGATGTGGTTGGAGCTGAATTTGGCAGTGCAGTCGTGGGTCAGCAGTGTGAAGAGCAGCGGGCTGAGCACACAGCCTTGTGGGGCACCTGTGCTCAGTGTGGTAGTGCTCGAGGTGTTGTGGCCGACACGGACTGACTGGGGTCTTTCAGTTAAAAAGTCCAGAATCCAGTTACAGAGAGAGTTGTTAAGGCCCAGCAGGTGTAATTTATTAATGAGCTGTTGTGGGATTATTGTGTTGAATGCTGAGCTGAAGTCAATGAACAGCATTCTTACATAAGTGTTCTTCCAAACAAGAGAATCTTCCTGATTCCTGACAGGAGCGGTTGGAGCGCTGGAGATTGATGGGGATTATGCTGGAGAGAATTCTGGTGAGTAAACATCAGGAGAGAGTCAGGTAAGTCACAATGACAATCTGTGAAACCGGTGGGGAGTGCGTGTGGCTATATAAATGCTTGTAGATTAGCAGTGGCAGGTGTGTGTGATTAGAACTTGGGTGAATGGGAGCATGTCTGCGTGGCTGGCAATGGGGGTGTGTCCCTAACACATTCACATCGAATTACTTTTAAATGTCCCAGTAATTACTGTTGGTTTTATAAGAACTATTACTGCTAAATGTAAGACTGTTACAATAATTTTGTTAAACTTTGGTTGGGTGTTGTTGACTATTTGTGTGTCTGTCTCTACATTGTTTTTTTGGACACACATTTTCTGTGAACGTCTGAATATTTAATGTTCTAAATTGGCATTCTACAATTATATTATGTTAGAATTCTTATGTCTGTTGTAAAAAGCATGAAGAAATATATCTGTTCTTTTGTTCTGATATCCCACAGAAACTATTTAGGTAACTCAATTACAATGTGACATCACATTGCAGTATAGAATTTTCATTGCAGAATAAACCATAAAAAACATAATTTCTGAAATCATACAATTTTGTATAATTATACAATAATTCTGAAGGTTTAAGCAAAAAGAAACTGAATACCACACACCATATTGATCTTACCTGTTCAGTGTTACAGAGGAGGCCGTAACATTGATTTCCCATGAGGCTGCATTCCTGGGACTGATTACTTGATTTCCCACGGTGATCATTTCTGAGCATTTTACCTTGCATTCCTGTTTACCTGTTTTTTTGGATTTGGATTGCTTATCTTTTTTGATTGTTTTGCTGCCTGCCCTGATTCTTGCGCTGTCTTTTGGATTGTGATTTTTTTGCCGCCTGCCTCGACCCTAGCCTGTCCCACGATATTGCCTTGCCTTGCCCTTGTTATATCTGTCTGCTGGTTATTGACCCTGATCTGTTAACTCTTGAATAAAGTGCTACCACTTCTGACCCTCCGTTACATTCAGGAAGAACACATTCACAAAACATTCAAATAAGAAAACCGCAGCAAAGAAAAAATGGCAAACTAACAATGTTTAACTTGTTTAATAAAACTGCTCAATTAAAACAGGAATTTCATTATTCACTTCTAAAATTTGACAAAAGCACATTGCAGTAGGTCTAATACTTCGTCTATTCACCTAATATTCATCGTACTTTATAATGTATAATTGAATCTATTGTACATACAGTTGTAAACATCTGAAACCTATGTATTTGTTAGACCGGTCAGGACATTATTTCAGAGAAAATTCTCTTTTACTTCATTTATACTGTTTTTGATGTCGCTTCTAGTTTTGTCATATGGTGATTATACCGCAATTATACTTTTACCGCAATTATACTGTTGAAAGATTTAGTAATTAACTCTAAAACAATCTTCACTATGTTTGTGAATGTTTGCAGTTTAATGTTGTATGTCTTGCTGTCCGTCTTACAGTTTTTCATACTGTTGGTCTCAAATGTTTACAATTGTATGTACAGTAGATTCAATTATACAAATCAAAATCAAATTTTACAAGTGAATAATGAGTTGATATTCCTGTTGTAATTGAGCAGTTTTTAGTTAGTTTGCCTGTTTTTCTTATTTGAATGTGTTTTGTGCTTAATAATGTGTGTCGTAAACCTTCAGAATTATTGTATGATTATACAATATTGTATGATTTCAGAAATAATAGTTTTTATGGTTTATTCTGTCACAAAAATGTATACTACATTACCTATACATTGTTGGGATACACTGGTCTACAATGAGAAAGCCTCAGAAATGAAAGTAGCTCAATTTTACCAGAAGTGGGTCACTAATAAAGGGAAATTATTCATATATAAATAAAGGGAGTTTATTTATTAATTAATAAAGAATTATTATTAATAAAGGGAGTGTTAATTGGCTGCAGTTTCCAAGATACAGCTTGAGGTCAAAATTGCATCAAACTAATTAAAAATTAGAAGATTATGCTCCAATCATTATAAATTGATCTTTTTACTGATACCAGTAACATAACTTTGAATTCATTTTTTGTTTTTTTCATGTAACATTTTCATGCTTTCTCATAAAAAAATAACCAAATTGCAGGTTAGAAAATATAAATATATATATATATATATATATATATATATAAATATTATATAAATATTAAAACAGAAAAACTACAATTGTGTTTTCAAACACATACAGAGTGAACTTATTAAAGTCAGATAATAGCCAGAGTGACTATTGTTTTTATGCACACTTGATCTGTGTTGAAAAACATGCTATATATTCAATTCCTATTCAAGTCAAAACATATGACTATGTTAACGAATTGATAAAACGTACCCAGTTGATCCCAGTCTTGATTTTCATTGAAAATGTTGACTGATTACCCACAGCATTATAAGTATGGCAACCCATCCATGGTGATTTTAACATCCACCTATACAGACCACAAGCAACTGACCTTTTAGCTCTTCTGCCCTCTTTTGACCTCCTACTAACTAATACTCCTCCCACCCACAAAGGAGGGAAGCAACTAGATGTGATCTTCTCTTGTAACTGCACCACAAATGTCCTTATTACACATCTACATGTGTCTGATCATTTCTTCATACAATTCACTGTTACCCTCCCTCCATACTTACCACCCATCCCCACTCCTGTTTCTGTTCATCATAACCGCCGCTCACTCTTACCCACTCGCTTTCTATCAATGGTTTCCACTTCCCTCCCTCCAATAACCCAGTTCTCATCACTCAGTGCTGAGGCAGCAACTGATACTCTCTGCACGACTTTAACATCCTGTCTTGATGATATCTTGATATCTGCCCTCTAACCTCCAGGCCAACACGCACAACACCCTCAAGCCCCTGGCTCTCTGAGACCCTCCGCAGCCACCAGACCAAGCTCAGAGCCATAGAGAGAAAATGACGCAAAAAAGACCCTGCAGACCTCAATAACTATCAATCTCCCCTCTCTTCCTTTTCCAAAAACATCTCTCCATCACTCTTGCCTGAACTCACACACATTCTAAACATGTCAATCTCTACAGATAGCATTCCCACCTTGTTCAAGCAGGCTCGGATAACCCCACTGCTCAAAAAAACATCACTCGACCCCTCAGTGGTCAGCAACTATAGACCAATTTCACTCTTACCATTCCTCTCAAAACATATTGAAAAGGTTGTGTTTAATCAGCTGTCTTCCTATCTCTCACAGAACAACCTACTTGACAGTCAACCGTCCGGTTTCAAAAAAGGACACTCCACGGAGACTGCCCTTCTGCTGGTGGTTGAAGGCCTAGAGCCAGGCTAGAGCCAACTCCATGTCTTCTTGACCTCTCTGCTGCCTTCGACACAGTAAACCACCAGATCCTGCTATCCTCACTCTCCAACCTTGGCATCTCTGGACTGACAATCAACTGGTTCAGCTCATATCTTACAGACAGATCTTTCAAGGTATCATGGAGAGGTGAGGAGTCAATATCACATCAGCTGACCACAGGGGTCCCGCAGGGATCAGCAGGGAACAGGGAGCACACTTTTTACGCACTTTACTACATGGCTTTCACATTCTGTGTGGAAATGAAACGGCCCCTACGCTAATATAAGCCTGTTTTGTTTCCCCTCTCTCTCTCTTCCTCTCTCCCTCCCTCTCCTCCGAGGGACTCTGAGCGATACAGATTAGGTCCAGTTCGACGAGACAATGCTCCCAACAGCCTGACTAAGGAGGGGGTGACCACCATGGGAACTGTGAAAAATCAACCGCCATCATCACCTATTACATTAATGCAACTGTTAATCTATACTCATATTTTTATTAAAATACGTAATTCTGTCTATACCAGCAGTCTGATGTTATAGCTGCTCTCAGTCTCATTTAACGTCCGCATCCTCGCCTAAACATCCCTTATTGTATTATGCCAGCCATCAGGCTAACATAAAATGAATATAAAATCACCAGACCCAAATTAAAACTAGTCATTACTATAATTCAATACTTAAATCATAACAGCACTGATTATGACACTGCAAACATATAAAACTTTATATCAGAATACTGACTGCGACGCTGTAAATCTATAAACCCTTACACCAAAGTACTGATTGCAGCTGTAACGCGTCAGAGGAGAAATGACCCTCCCAGTGAGCCTGGGTTCTCCCAAGGTTTTTTTCTCTACATTCATCATTGGAGTTTGGGTTCCTTGCTACTGTTGCCGTGTTGGAGTGTTCACTGGGAGACTGCGGATAATAGATATTTGATACTCCATAGTAAATATCTGACTTGATACTTAATTATTGATAATTGATTGATAATTGACATACAGTTATTATTTGTATCATTGTTTTTTACTTTTTCCTCCCTGTAAAGGGGCTTTGAGACAATGCCACATTGTAAAAGCTGAATTGAATTGAATCAGTCCTTGCTCCTCTTCTCTTCTCAATATATACAGTTTCTCTAGGTGTAGTCATCAAAGCACATGGCTTCTCATACCACTGCTATGCAGATGATACACAGCTTTATTATTCATTTTAGCCTGATGACCCCACCATTGCTGCCCGGATCTCCGCCTGCCTCCTAGACATCTCAGCCTGGATGAAAATATGGCACCTCCAGCTCAACCTCAGCAAAACAGAACTTCTGATAATACCGGCCAACCCATCATTAGAACACAACTTCACAGTTCTTCACTTGGAACATCCATTCTTACACCCACTCGGTCCGTTAGAAACCTTGGAGTGGTGTTTGATGACCAGCTAAAATTCACTCCACAAGTTGCAACAATCTTTCTGCCCTGCAGTATGTGCTTTACAACATCAGGAAAATCAGGCCCTTCCTCTCCGAGCACACAACACAGCTCCTAGTCCAAGCACTTGCAATATAAAGGCTGGACTACAGCAATGCCCTTCTGGCTGGCCTTCCAGCCAATGCCACCAAACCCCTGCAAATGATCCAGAATGCTGCAGCACGTCTGGTCTTTAATCAACTAAAACCTGCCCATGTCACACCCCTCCTGACTCCACTGGCTACCTGTAGCCGCCCGCATCAAATTTAAATCAAATTTGTTACGCTTGCCGTTAGGACAGTAACCGGAACCTCTCCCTCCTACCTCAACTCACTCCTCCAGACATACGTCCCCTCCCGCCAGCTACAGTCAGTCAATGAGCGACGTCTGATTGTTCCCCCACAACGAGGCACCAAATCAATATGTAAAACTTTCATGTATTCTGTTCCTCTGTGGTGGAATCAACTCTCAGCCTCCACCCAATCTGCTGAGACCATCACAATCTTTAAAAATCAACTCAAAACACAACTGTTTGACTAATGCCTGACACCTGACTAATCCCTAATGCTCTATCTTATCCTCAAAAAAAAAATCTCCTTGTCTCTAGTTCATTCTGTCTCTAGTAGCAGCAGAATACAATGTCCGCTTGTAAATTTAGCTATGTAGACTTGGCTTGTAGGCTCGCAAGGAAAAATGTTAATGTTAACGTAAATGTAAATCAAACACAATCATGTATTAAAATGAACAAATTATAAACAGATTTTAAATAATGTAAAAAAAAAAAGATAAATAAAACATAAATTGAAATTCTTACTGTTAGGATGAAAGGCCAATTTCTACTACTTTAGATTCTTTAAAATGTAATTTGAGGTCAATCTAATCATTAGATTAGATGTCCAAAATAATAACTATATAACTAGGTACATTTACTGAAGAAAATAAAGTGAAAGTGACATATTTGTCAGATATAGTAACCCATACCCGAAATTAGATCCCTGCATTTAACCCATCACTGGTGAGGAGTGAACACACACTGCAAGCCCTGAACACACACACACCCGGAGCAGTGGGCAGCACACTACTGTGCCCGGGGAGCAATTGGGGGTTAGATGCCTTGTTCAAGGGCACTTCAGTTGCTACCTGCCAGTGCTGGAATCAAACCAGTAACCTTCTGATTACAAGCCTTCTCACTTACCAGTAGGCCAAAACTGCCCCATATATGAGAGGTGCTTGCCATGATAAAACTCTGGAATATTTAAACAATGTTAACGTTTTAACATGAAACTAGTATGACTTAACATGATGTTAGCATGAAGCTAGCATGACTTAGCATGATAGATATACTAAAATATGGCTTATTTGTGCTGTTTTGAGGTGATCTAAATGGTTGCTAGGGTATGGCCAGGAAGTTGCCAGGGCAATACCTAAAGCCCACTGACAGCCCAAGTCAAATAAGACCACCCACATGTCTCTGCAATAATCTAATGCTGACATATGGCTTATTCATTTAATAACATGGTTGCCAGGGTACAGTAAATGGTTGCTAGGGTGTAGCTAGACTGTTGACAGGGTAAAACCAATAGACAGATGTGTGTGTGAATGAAAAGAGCCAACTCCCACGTCTCTATGATGTTCTGGGCCCGAGATATAGCTAATTCATGTTAGTTGCTAGGGTGCTCTAAATGGTTGCTAGAGCATGGTTGGACAGTTTACATTTTAATAAATAAAGACTACTTGCCAGTCAGAGTCAAAAGAGGCCACCCATTTGTCTTCACAATGTCAATGTTTAATGGGGTGGTTGCTAGGGTACTGTAACTGGTTGCTAGGGCATGGTTATGAAGTTGAAATGTTACCATTTGTTGCTGTTTGCTAAGCCGAGCAATATGAGCCCACCCCCAAGTCTTTAGGACACTCTGATGCGGAGCTATGACATCACAAAGATCTGCTTAATGTTATGTCTATGGGATTCTTTTCAATGGAAGTCTATGGGGCGTTTGCTAGGGTACTGTACCTGGTTTCCAGGATGTGGCTATGAATCATTTGGTTTTTCTTTGCCCACTTTTTGTACACCCTAAAAACTTTGTTGTAAGAAAAGTAAGAGAGTAACAGTGATGCTTTGCTTGCCTTGGCAAAATTCGGGAATATTTAAACTTATGTTAACATGTTTTAACATGATGCTAGTATGATTTAACATGATGCTAGTATGTTTTAGCATAAAATGGCATGATGCTAGCATGACTTAGCATGGTAATTTCTCATGATGTTAGCATGATAGGTAAACTAAAATATGGCTTTTTCACATACTTTGCAAGCACCACTAATAATTAAAAAGATTTGCTAGAGAGAGTTTGAGGGTGAAATTATACCAAACTCTAACACAAGGCAGTTGATAACATCTTTACCTTAAACACACACTTTACCTTACAAGTAATGATTAAGGAGTGGTTACTAACATTGACACTGTACAAGTAAAAAAACATACCTAAATCAAAAAATACAAAAACAAAACTAATACCTCTATAGATTCATTTATGTAAGAACCAAAAGATTCACTCAAAAAAAACATCCTTTGACTGTTGTGTAATGCTATGAATATAGACACACTGGCCTTTCCATGTCAGAGGCGAATTAGGATGGAACCCTTGCAACAGGATGGAACCCCTGCATTGTTAAATGCTTTTTTCTTTGTTTTAACAAATTCTATAAATCTGATAAAGGTGAACCTTAAGAGGTGTCGATATAAACACATTTGAATGCCCTCAATTCTCCAGTCAGGAAAACAAGTTGGGAGGTGTTCTTTAATCAGAAAACTAGATGAAGACACAGACTGCTAACCCCTGATTAAGCAGTAGTTTTTATCTTAGTCAACAACATCATTCTGTGATAATGTAGGCATAGTGCACACTTTAGTCAACAAGTTTAGAAACTTTTTGATATTCATTCCTCTGGTTAGGTAGACATGTTCCCAGTTAATGTGTGATTTCTTTGTTTTAACTATTTTGTTTTAACTTCACACACACATACACACACATTATAAACATTTTTTTCCCCTATCAAAACTTTCAGGCATTCACACCTACTTGCTCACAAAGGCGTTGGGAGAAAGGAAGGAAGGAAGGAAGGAAGAAAAGAAGGAAGGAAGGAAGGAAAAAGGGAGGGAAGGAGGGAAAGGTTTCACAAGGTGAGGGTCAGATCCATAGGTCCATAAATAATATGAATGACATGTATAAACTTTTGTCTGACAACTGGACAGATCATAAAACGAGGTAAGACATTATGTTTTGTTTTTTGATTGACACTTTGACAGATAGTAGTATGATACTTACTCTCCTGGTTCCAAGTCTCCTGTATGTCTGTTGTCCTCCACTTGTTGAAAGAACTCATCTGTTACTCACCTGGATACCCCACTCCATGTGTGCTGTCATCTCTTTACCCTCCATGATCCATGAGCTCCTGCATCTGTAAGGACAATCAAATTAGTTATTACAGTCTCCTTATTGTCACTGCTTAATTTACAGTTAATTTACCTGTTCATCTGTTTTTCATCTTTAAACATCATCTCAATAACATTATCCTGTTGTCTTAGTCTACTTACCATAACAGTTACAACTCTCATTTTCCAAACGACAGGATTAATGAGGACTTTGTGCTGGAGTTCATGGAAATAAAGCCATCTCACCACATGTGATGACCTCACCTTAACGGAGGGGTTCTGGTGCATGTTGGACAACCACATCCACTTCATCATGTCTAAAGCTGATCCTTGCTGGATGCTCAAGGAATGCATTAACTTTGCGCTCTAGTTAACTGATTCAGTGTTCACGGTAGGTAAGGCAGAGTCCAGCCCAGGGTCACCACATGCGAGCGTCGCCAGCCCGGAGTCCTCACTTGTCATGGCCGCCAGCCCAGAGCCTGGAGAACCACCACCCCGCAGTGTGGAGCTATTGCTAGAGCCCACCACAGACGGAGAGTTAAAAAAAAACGCCACGACCAATGAGCCATCACGTTGAATTAGTTAATAACCTTTACCTGTTTGTCCCTAGTCAACCTCCCTATTTAAGTTCTCCTTTCTGTCCTGCTTTTGTCGGTTATTACATTTATGTTGATTGTAGTTCATGTCTATGCATTGCTATAATTAAAGACATTTCTGTTGGATTTACCTTGGTCTTCTTAGCAGTTGTGGACTACTGGTAAATGAGTCGGGTTTGTGATCAGAAGGTTGCTGGTTTGATTCCAGTGTAATAACTGAAGTGCCCTTGAGCAAGGCACCTAACCCCCAATTACTCCCTGGTGCAGTAGTGTGCTGCCCACTGCTCCGGGTGTGTGTGTGTTCACTCCTCACCAGTGATGAGTGAAATGCAGAGGTCACATTTTGGGTATGGGTTACCATATCTGACAAGTATGTCACTTTCACTTTTGTCCCGTTCCTCGTTCCCTATGTGACAGCTTGCTGACTTAAACAAATTTTTCTGGATAAAATGTAAAAGTCTGGTCACAGTTGGCCTACCTGTTTCCTCAGGCATGCAATGACCAAAATGCTGAAAATCTATTTTTGCAGGTGCTTTGAGGTTATCCAAATAAATCAAAATACTACTCTGTGAAAAGGTGTCCAAGTGTCTCATTAGGGGTGAAAAAGTAAATGTTGTTCATTTAAATTAGACCTGCAGACAACCACACACATAAAATGTTTTCCTTATATTCTCAAGAAGCATATTCTCAATACAGTCACCAAGATGTTGCAGAGTGAGATGTGTTTCAGGATCTTCTGTTAATCCTGGAACAACATTCCTGTCAAAGAAACATGGTCCTAACTCAAACGCTACAAATAACTTACCTCTAAAATTAGAGGGAAATAATAGGTTAATAAGAATACAAGCCCCTAACCCATAACAATGTTCATCCAAGATCCAAGAGAACTTGTTCTATTTGGTAAAATCATGTTAACAGCATATATACAGGTGTTGGGGTATGCAAATATGTAGCCGTCAACAAGTGCTACTTTTGTGTACTCATTGTTCTGTCATGTGAGCTCAGATACGTGTCTATGTATTAGTGTGCTGATAGCATGTACCCGATTTTATACATTACCATGACAACATGACAGAACTAGACACTTAAGTTACAGGACCTATAATTTAACCTGTAACCTGTATTACCTGTGAACATGATACACTTATAAACATCACATTAGCTATAAACAATAATAACATGAGCAAAATTAAAACAACATAGAATATAATTATATTGTGATGTGATAATGTACTGATGTATGAGGTCTCGCTTGAGAGCTCTATCTCCTTCGAGTAGTAAAAAAATGTGCCAATGGACATTGGCCCAAGAGGAAAGAGCCAATGAACATTGGGCAATAGAGTTGCAGAGCGAGTCACGCCTACCCTGAAGCAGGTATATAAAGCCGGCCACAGCTCGCGCTCATTCAAGTTTGTGCTAAGGAGCCAAGATGTGTCCCAGTGAATCGGTGGTGAATCAGGCTTGCGGCAGGCGTGACATAATGTCTCCGTTCTCTTCTTTAGGGAACAATGGCTACCTACGTAATGAAGATATTCCCTTTTAGTCAGTCACATTCGACATTGTGAACATACTGACATATAGGGCCCATGTAGAAAATGGCACAAGCCAACAAACATTACAGGACAGGAATGCAAGTACGGGCAAGGCTTGCCACTGTATGACAGCTTACATAACCTTCCCAGCATGAATTATAGGCATGAGATGCTGATTGACAATGCCTGCAGGTCCCCAATCCTCTTGATGGAAGCGATTGTGGTCAGAAATCTGAAGAGACACACTCTTCGGCTTAACTGACTCAAATGGCTCAAAAGGGGCTCCCTGTCCTAAAGGGCTCCAGAAAGGTCCCAAGAGGAAAAGAGGGGCTCAGGGGGTTCAGTCTCCGGGCACCCTTTAGGAACCTGATGACCAGCTTGTGCTGCTTGTGTTCTACTGCTAGATGATGGGCAAAGGAAGGGGAAGAGCCAGCAAGACCTGCTCCTCATCCTCCCTGACCTTGCATGTGTTTGTGCAAGGAGGCTCCCTGGGGGAAACGGTACTTGCCAGCCAGGGCCAGCTGGGTGCCAACACATCCGTGCCGAGGGGGACCTTGGACAGGGAATGAAACAGCAGGAAGTGGGAGGACTCCTGGGTGGCAACAGGTCCACCTATGCCTACCCAGATCGACTCCAAATCAGTTGGACAGCCTTGGGATGGAGTCTCCACTCTCCTGGGCTTGACAGCTGCCGTGAGAGCACATTGGCCACGCTTTTATCCAAAACGACTTTTTTACATTTTGTCTTTCGCGCCAACGAGCCAAGTCTGCAAAGCTACACTTACTAGTGGATATTGTATTCTGTTACTAGAGAGAAAGATGAACTAGAAACAAGGAATTTTTTTGTTTGAGGATAGGATAGAAGAGCATTAGGGTTTAGACAGGTGTCTGCGAAATAGGTGTGTTTTGAGTTGTTTTTTGAAGGTTGTGATGGTCTCAGCAGATCTGGTGGAGGCTGGGAGTTCATTTCACCACAAAGGAATGGAATAGGTGAAAGTTTAACAGATTGATCTGATGCCTCGTTGTGGGGGAACAGTCAGACGTCGCTCGTTAGCTGACTGTAGCTGGCAGGAGGGGACATATGTCTGGAGGAGTGAGTTAAGGTAGGAAGTAAAGGTTCAGGTTACTGTCCTAAAGGCAAGCATAAGATATTTAAATTTGATGTGGGCGGCTACAGGTAGCCAGTGGAGTAAGGTCAGGAGGGGTGTGACATGGGCTGTTTTTGGTTGATTGAAGACCAGAGGTGCTGCAGCATTCTGGATCATTTGCAGGGGTTTGGTTGCATTGGCTGGAAGGCCAGCCAAAAGGGCATTGCATCAGGCCAAGCAGAGTGACTGCGACCGTGGATGCCATTTAGTGGGACGGGTGCCTGGGCTCTGCGTCCTGCAAGTGTCCTGCCTGGGCAAGCATGGCTGGCAGCTCTGATCCCGACACTGCAGAGGACTGGAAGGTCCTCAAGGTAGTCTCCACTATCATTCTTCCAAAGTCTAACCAACTCCACCACCTTTGAGTGCTTAGCCTGTGCGGCAGAATGGGTAACAGCAGAAGGGGCTTGATGTCCCCAGAACAGAAAGAGCTGTGACCGCAGTGTCGAGATGGCCATGCTACCACAATGAGAGCACGACCCGACTGTGAATGCTGCCTCAGCATGCTTTTTGCCCAGGCATGTGATGCAGCGATCATGGCCATCAAATAAGGTCAGAAAGTGACTGCATTCAGAAACACACAGACAGAAAAAAATCTTTAAAAAGATGCATTTCATCCATAGGAGCTCTTTAGAATTGAATAAGAATGGAATAAGCTCTTTTATAACCAGGTCTGCCGAAAAGGCCAAGGGGAACCTCTACAGAAAGCGAGTAAGAACCGCTGATTGCGCCATCACACGGAGCAGATGGAACTTTTGAGGGAACTCAAAAGGTGATAGTCGAGTGAAACGCATGTAGCACACACTTGGCTCTGAAGCAAAAAAACAAATGTAAATGAGCTGTGGTCAGCTTTATATACCCGCTTCTGGGTAGGTGTAACTCAACCTGCAGCTCTTTTTCCCAGTGCTCATTGGCTCTTTCCTCTCGGCCAAATGTTCATTGGCGTGATTTTTACTACTCAGAGGTGACAGGGCTCTCAAGCGAGACCCCAAACGTCAGTAAGCGTTGCCATAACATGGAACGTGACTGACTGAAAAGGAACATGCAATTACCATTATATTGACCAAATCCACGTAAAGCCCAAGATCATGGCTATTTGTCAATAAATTTCAATAGAGAATATCTTCACTACGCTGCATGAACTTTTTGTGAAAATAGCATATCATTTAATGAACCAACTGTCTGCTAATCTTCAACTTGTTTTACATTAAACAATACCTTTGTTTGGAACTGTATGTAGGTTTTACTATGATTTAGATGCTATTTTATAAGAGAAGGCAGAGTGGAGAACACAACAGATCACAACCGTAGCAACAGGTAGGACTCATTTTTGGCATCACTACAAGCAAATGTGTAATATTACTATTTATTAATAAATACTGTGTAATTATGTGATATTTTCCAAAGTAAATAAGAAATATGGATGTTTCCTTTGTTTGTCTTTTTAGCTTTCACCAATTAAAATAAGACTTTTATGACTGCTGTGCATGCCTAATGACTATGATATAACGCGTTTTAATAAATAAAGGTGGTCAAATAATAATAAAGCCTTAATAAATTTAAAATATGTATTATTTCGTTGGCTTTAATTTCAACAGTTCCAATCACATTTAAGAAGCTAATATCATTGCTATGTATGTCTAATTAAACTGTTTTTAATGAGAAGATTAAAATCTAATCTTATATTGTGTGCAACGTAACATTAAATGACTGTCGTAAAACTCTGACCGCCTGCCACTGATGTTATTGTCATTACTGATTGGTTAATGTTCGCGCGATTGAAGTTGACCGTTACGATTACTTCTGTGGTAGGTTAGCTGAGTTTGCTATCTGCCCTATATTAATAGAATCTCTGACTTTTGTATACAATGTAACCACGGAAACTGTATCCTCCTCTCATATTGGCCAATTCAACAACAAAACCTTCAAATCAAGCGTCTGCTTTATCCTCTGTGGACCAATGGAGTGCGGGGCTTAAATTCCACAGGCGTTTACGTCATGCGTACTCTGCGTGTCCGGAGTGCAGTGCACGCGGGGTGGAGAGTAATCTCGCTCTCCTGGAATATGGCAATGCATCCGGGGGACTAACAAACTCCGAAAAGTGAGGACTATTTTAAACCTGCGAGCGCTGATACTTAAACACGTCGCCTGGAATAAAAGAGTCCTCCGAAAGGTAACTAGAACGAATTGTTTCACGCAATCAAAACTACGCGATTTAACCATTTAAGTTAGAATCGGCTACGGTCATGAGTGAAGTTTCGCGAAAAACGAGCACAAAACGCAGTTTGTTCTCAGGAAAAGTGCATCTTGTATTAATTAGAACGTAAATGCATGCGGAGGAGGTTCAGGTATTAAGGATCTTAAGTTAATATTATATTCATCTGTTTCTTATGACTACTTTAGCTTGTATGTACACTTTGACTAGACGTCTTCATACTGTATTCGTTGCCTCCGTCTCGTCTGCACTTCTTACTGTCTGAGAACGCGTATTTGTGAGCGTGGAAGTGTCTTGTTCAAGGGGGGGAAAACGAAAAAGGTTGAGGCAGGTGAGTACGTCGCGAGGATTCTCGGGAATGCGAGGTCAGGGAGGAGCTTAATGTTCGTACTTAATATACTACAATACTAAAGTATCTTGAGTATTGCCAAGAATGTGAACATTGTTTTTATGCAAGAGCAATATTTTTTTACAGTATACTACAACACAATGCACTATCATACCCAAACAAATGGACCAGAAAACAAGATGCAGCCAATGTTTACACAAAGTGTAGAAAGCATGGGGTCTGAATGCCATGTGGACAGAAGTTATTTTCTTGTTAATCCAGATTTTCATTACCTTTGCCACCCAGTTTTGTCTCACAGCCATATCGAGTTTATACAACCTGAATCTTAAGTGAAAGCATTGAATGCTGGAGAAGCAGCGAAGCCGGATGTTCACACACAAAGGTGTGTCTGCTAAGGGCTTGAGTAATATGCAATAGGGTTTCCACTTTGAAAAGCTAACATTCATAATCAAATTTAAACCTTAAAAAATGGGCAGTTTTGGAATAAAAAAAAGAAACAACAGGATGTTATTTTGTCAAAATGCTTAACAATATTTAAGTTCTGCATTTCTTTTATATTTTAATAATCAAATGTGGTATTGACCACAAAATCTTTTGGTGAAATATCTGATTTCCATTCCATTAAGGCATACAAAGGTGCTGTCTGAAACATTCTCAAATCATTGTGGGATAACAGGGATCATCAGGTTTTGTTCATGGCAACTTGAGCATAGTCAGTATGGCAAATCATGACATACCAAATACGAAGGCATTTTAAAAGTCATGTAAAATTTGTAATTTGTAAATTTCGATGATAATGTAATTTCTGATAAAGTGCAACATTTTTACTTGTGGTCCCAGATTGTATAACAGTGCAAACTACACGTCTATGGCTAAGCTACATGACAAAGTTTTAATTTTCTTGTATAGTCTTAAATGTGTTTAAAATGAAACTTGTGTGTCCTTCATGTGACCCAAATTCTAAAAGAACTTCTGGTGGGGAGTTGTTTACCTAATGGTTAGAGAGTCAGACGTGTAACCCAGAGGTTGCAGGGTCGATTCCCAATGCTGGCAGGACATGCCTGAGGTGCCCTTGATCAAGGCTCCCTGGGCGCTGTAGTAATAGCTGCCCACTGCTCCGGGTTTGTGCTTCAGGGCATGTGTGTGACTGCAGTGCATGTTCATTATTTACTGAATGGGTTAAATGCAGAGGTCACATTTCAGGTACAAATACATCACTTTCATTTTATATTAAGTGTGCTAGTTTCCCTGATGTGCTTTTTTTACATAATATTTAATTTCAGATATGTTCCCTTTTTGGAAGCAATAACATTTTTAAAATACTTTTCAGTGTTTTTACTGATTTGTATTATAGGAAATTGAATGTTTTGCTGTAGGCATATTTTATTTCAAACTGTTATGATTCTCATGTTATAAACAGGACTGACCACATGAATGTTTTTTTTGGTGTCATTGATTTGCTAACAAGAACCCTGGACACATGCCATGTGTGGCTGTGTAAATAGATCTAGTAATGTTGGCTGACATCCATGTTTCAAGCTATATCAAGCTATATCAGAAACTTTTTGCTTTGCAACATAACCTTTTTGCCAACACCATGTTTTGGGGGTTGTATTTTACTTTCTAAGAGTGTTTTACTTTTTTTTATTATTACCTTAGAATAAGGGCCTATTCACATCCCATTATCAAAAAATGATAATGGCACATTATTAGCACCTTTACCAAAGGATTTAACATTCTGTTTCTTTTGAGCATGTGCTGCAGTTATATTCACAGTCAAGGAACTGCAAGTATTTTAATCTTTTTAACATCAGGAAAAAAATGTTCTGAAAGTGATCCCAATGATATTGCTTCTCTGTGGCAGAGCTGAAAGTGTTCTGTTAAAAGTTAAAAGTGCTCCTGGGCATAGCCTATATTTTATTGTATTTATGCAACAGCATTTCCAACATGCTCACGACATGATTGTTATGGCAGTAGCATGCCGTACTTGCCCTGCAGTAGCAGCAGCAACAACAACAGCAACAACAACAACAACAGCAGCGTAAGCAGTAGTTCGTCAAGACCAAATACATTTACTTGTTATACCATTAACAATGCTAAAATCTATTTGAAAATGGTCATGACTGAAATAGAAAATGCAGTCTCTGTATGTCTATACCATGGGATCAAATCCCAGTCATATGTGTTAATATGTTGGGTTGTTGAAGTAGTTTGTTCATGTTGTAAACTGACAGTACAGTACAGATATGAGAGATTTCTGTAATGTCAGACATTTTCTTCTGTGATGTCAACAAGTGTCAATGTAAAGGTTACATATCGCTAGCTTTGGATGGAGTGCGCTGTATGAATGTTTTAGTTCAAATGTGGTGATTTACCTGTATCGGATGATTAGAACCACTAATTAATTTTGTTTCTCTGAAACGTTGATAGGGATTGCCTCTCTCCCCCTTTTTAAGGCTACTTTAGCCTGTGCTTTCTTAAGGGTATTTTAGTAGTGATGGAAGTTAACTAATGTCACTAACATTAATTAGCATCAACGGAGTTTAGCGCATATATGAACATGTGTGCAGTGGCCATTCAAAGGCATTAGTCACTAGCACAACAGTCTGCTCAACACTGCTCAAAGGATTGTTTAGCAAGTGCTCACTGGCTGAATTCTAGTAGCAGTTGCATTTTTTAAAATGTTGCTATAAGGAACAATGTGAAGTTTTTATTTACTGCTGCAACAACGGCAATAAAGTAATTTAGAATTGGTACTAGAATTGGTTCTCAAAAACTTGAGGGACCAACACAGCTCTCTTAAAGTCAAAAGTGATAGCTGATTTCATGTTAATTGAAGAGGAAATACCAGGGCATTTTAAAAAGAAATTTGTTAAAGGGGTCATGATGTGTTTTTTTTCTTTGTGTAATTTTAATATTATTGTATTTTGTGCCCAAAAAAACATTCAGAATAAAGTAATTCATGCTTTTTTTTCCCCACTCTGTTTTTAGTCCTGTAATTAAGTCAAATGTGAGAGTTCCCCGTGAAGAACCTTTGGTGTAATTGTCAACATGTATTATTGGCTAACGTATTAGCCAATGAACAGCACAGCATTTGACTGTCATCTTACTACTATCACAAACGTATTGTGAGTGTAACAAGACCTTCAGATCCACTTGCGCCTCCAAAGTATTATCTTCCACCTGTTGTGCGATTGATTGTAGTGGATTAATCACAAAAAAGAGGATGTTGCTGTGACGTTCTGTCAGGTGAGGCCTGTTACCTAGTGATGTCACATACATATCCAGCCATTTTGCATTTTTACTGGTACACAAATATTTAAATGCTTTCGTTAATGATGAGGACATTTTAAGCTATGAAACTTGCAGGATGTATGAATGATACCAAGACCTCTTATGTCAAAAGATCAAGGGAAATTTGATTACTCATGTCATGACCTCCTTAAACTGTATCAGCCCAAGCATGCTACCTGTATTATATCCAGTAACGTAAATTAATTTATCTTGAATGTTGGCTTCAATTTAGCATACCTTTTTATGGTTGTTTAATACTTTTTGTTAGTATAGTGTCAGTAATCTTAGCAGGTGGTGGTAAATGCACTGTTTAGGGGGCAAACCTGTTTATAAACAACTCTTTGCAGCTGACACAACAGAGGAGAATTATGTCGACAGTCACTAATGATTTATTTATATGTTCTGGGGCTGCCCCCTAATTATGTGCTTATCATTCGGGTGTCAGTGACATGAATAAACACAGTGTGCTTAAAAAGACCATTTGACTGTATGTACGAGTGAAATGCAAACTATGACCAAATAATGGTCATTCAAGAAAATTTAAGAGGAAGATTCCTGTGTGAACATCATAAAAGACTTGTGCAGATTTGAATGTGACCTAACTAACTGCGTTAGCTGCCATTGTTTGCATGCATTCCAGTGAACAAACACAGAAATTGCACAGGTGTTTTAGTTTGTGTTTCAACAAACCTATTTGTATACCCTAAGTATAACACTAACACTTAGGATATGTGGCATGAGTTATTTTGTATAGCTTTTGTATGCTTTTAAAGCTTAAGAAGATAACAGCCATTGAAGGCCATTGGGCCATGTGGATTTAAATCGGATACATATCTGATATCCAGACATCTGACCTGTGTCTAAACACGCATATCCGATTTACTTTGCCTGTAATGTCACTGTTCCACGACGGATTGCATTGAATGTCATCATTTTGCAATTAAAGCTAAATATAAGGAGGCTATAAGGATATAGAGTTGGCTTGTCACCAATGTGGAAAGCATTAAAGCCGTTTTATGCTTTTTTTTTTTGTCTAATTGCTGTTGGGTGTACTTTTGCCGACTTGAACAGATGAATTAGCAAAAGTCCATCCACAATTCGAGGGTCATAGTAGTTAATGACTGGAATCTTTTTGGCCAGGAAATTAGTGTAAACACGTCCATCGGATACGAGATGTAAGTGTAAATAGGCGGGCCCAAAAATCGGATATGGACCGATTAAGACTGAGCATTAAGACTTGCAATGTAAACGCAGTGTTTACTGTTGCACAATATACCTATACTAGAAAGTATTGCGATATCCTGCTGTCACATTTAAGTAGTACTTTATAGAAATACTTTAACATTCTTTAAGAATAACAGGGTTTTAATAAGATCCATATTTCCTGTTTTGCGTCCCAACAGGGCATTTTAGCATGTGTGCACAAAGCGCTCCCTTCAGTTACAGTGAGCACTGGTGAACTTTTTCCAGTGAAGATTAGGAAACTTGGATTATCTTCAGCAGTAGTCTTTAGAAAATTAACATGAGTCTAAACATCAGAGCATACTGCTTGATCGCTGCAATCATCAGGTCTGACTTAAAGTTAACAAACATTGCATTTATAGCCATTTTGAGTTCCTTCAGTTGGAAGCAAAGTGCTCAGATGACAGCTTTAAACAAAGCACAGAGGCTGATGTGGCTGATATAGCTTAATGTCAATGACACTTGCGCATGAACTAGAATGTGGACAAACCACAGTACAATTGAGCATTGCACTGATGTCTACAGTTCACAAGCATATTGATTATTTGGAAACATGCGTTTCTGCTCGCATTTCATAATTTTGTATTTATGATGTGATGTTGATGAATGCAACGTTTTCTCTTTATACATTACATGCTGCAAAGTATGGAAGTAAAATGTGACCACTATGACTATAGGCCTCCCACTCCCACTGATTTTAGCTTAAGTCAACATACTGTTGTTGTATTTAAGCTTATTATATTATAATGTGATTATCTTTTCACACTTATAAAATAAAAACAAACTCAATGGCAAAAGTGTAGCATGGTTGTTTTCTAATCTTCCTGTTTCGCAAATCATCATTTATGAATGTGCTAAAATTGTTTTTGTTTACGCTTTCACAGTTTTAATTTTTAATCTGCAAATTTACGTTCACTGTTCTGGCACAAACCTCACATGTGGGTGGAGCCTAACTGTGCTTTACTTTTATTGGCTAGTGAGATTTTCATGGACAACTCTCTGACCCAAAACTAGATGTTTGTTCTGTAGAGTGACTGTAAATTACTTATTTATTATGTGTGCGTTTTGCAAATAACCTTGCCAATTAAAATTGATGTATACATAAAATGGTTTGAAAAGAAGCAGAAAAGTGATTTTAAAGACAAACATGTAATACCGTTATTTTGAGATTGTTTAGAAAAATACCACCACAAATCTCACCTTTAAATAATAAAGGTAAACATTTTATTCTACTTTTGCTTTTTAAATGCTTTTAAAAGCAAAGTTCTTTGCTGTACTATTTATTTGTGATGGCATGACAGTTGGCAACGCTGCTGATGTAACTAAGTATTGTATTTCTTAATACAAAAGACAGACACTACAACTATACAATTAACTGTATCCAGATCTTTGTTGTTCTTCATTGGTTTCTCCAGATGGCTCTCCACTTAAGTCTAGTTCTGGGTCAGAGAGCTGTCAGTCAAAATCTCACTTTTCAAATTATTTATACATTATAACACTTTATACAATGTTAAATTGCTTCATAGCAGCTTTACATGTAATGAACAATAAAACACAAACCAAATGTCAGATATGTTTAACAAAGAATACATGGTATTATTGCAAATAATATGCGTGATGTACATATTACTAATTACGTAGTACATATGTACTAATTAGGCATACTAGGTTTATAGTAGGTTTATGTATAGAGGGCTGAACCGATTAAAAACTACCTACAACAATTTCATAGCCATTCCAGCTTACGTGGAAATGGCACATAGAAGGATACATTTTAAGCAACAGTTGCAAGGAACCAAAACTCCAATGATGTATAGATGGAGAAAAAACCTTGGGAGAAACCAGGCTCTACCAGGAGGGCCAGTTCTCCTGGCATGTTAAAGCTGCAGTTCGTAACTTTCTTGGATATAAACAAAGAGTTGATAACAATGATTTAAAATTATTTATTGATTTAAAACTGACGGGTCTGATTATATCTGACAATATATCAGGCACTGAAAAATGTTACCAACAGAAATGGCGACAGAAACATAATGTTACTAATTGCAGCTATAACATGACATGCTGTGGCTAGGCAGGGAACAGAAATATAGAAACTAGCCAGACTGGACTTTGAATTTGCGTATTGATAAAAACTGTGAAAGTGTAAATGAAAAGGTTTTGATTTGTGAAAAAGAAAGATTGGAAAAGTTTTAAAATACAGTTTGTTTTAAAACCATGCTACACTTTTGCCATTGAGTTTATCTTTCACATTAATTATTTTTGTTGGTTTCTTCAAAGTTTGCATTAATTTTTTTTTACTTTTCTAGCATTACTATTCTAGCATCTAGCATCATCACTATTACTCTCCTGCTGTTGTCGTATAAGATACGAATGTCGTGATTTTGGAGTGGGCTCATATCGCTTAGCTCAGAAAGCAGGAACATGGTGACATTTCAACTTCATAGCCACGCCCTAGCAACCAGTCACAGAACCCTAGCAAGCACCCCATTGACTGAAAATTATGAGAGGCATCAGAACAAATAGGTGATCTCTTTTGACACAAGTATTCTTTAATTATCACCATGGAAACTGTCTAGCCTTGCCCTAGCAACCAAGTAAATTAGCCATATCTCAGCATCAGAACATCACAGAGACATGGAAATTGGGTGTTTTGATTCAGACACACATCTGTCTATTAGTTTTCCTGTTTAACTGTTTAACTACATCCTAGCAACCATTTACAGAACCCTGTCAGCCATGTAATGAAATCAATAAGACTTGTGTCAGCATTAGAACATTATAGAGACATTTGGGTGGGCTTATTTGACTCAGGCTGTCAGTGGGCTTTAGACAGCTTCCTAGCCACACCCTAGCAACCATTTAGAGCACCCTAACAACTGCATAACATCATGACTAAACCATATTTCAATATCTATCATGCTAAGTATAATTTAACATGATTGGTTCCATGTTAAGTCATGCCAAAACATGCTAGCATCATGCTGTTTAATGTTAAAACATTTTAGTATCATGGTAAAATGTGCTAACATGATGCTAATTGATGTTAAATGTGTTACTGTCATGCTATTTAATGTAATTTTATGTAACATTTTAGCATAATTTTGCACATATGTGTTAGCATCATGTTAATGGTAAAATTTATGTCATGTTAAACTGCTACCCCGGTACCTTAGCAACTGCATAGCAACACCAAAGCAACCACCCTAACTACTCTAAACGCCACTTAGCAACACCCTGGCAACCACATAGCAACCACTAAAATGTCATAGTGTGAGAAATTGTTAGTGTCAAATTTTACTTCCATACTTTGCAAGCGTATGTAGAGTAATGCATGTAGAGAATTCATTATTAAATTAAATTATTGCATTACTAAATTAATTATTGCATTCATTAACATCATATCACATGTTGTGCATACAAAATTATGAAACGTGTTGGGAAACTCATATTTCCAATTAATCAATATGCTTGTGTACTGCAGACATCAATGCAGTGCTCGCCTGTACTGTGGTTTGTCCACATTCTGGTTGGTGTGCGAGTATTATTGATAGTAAGCTGTATCAGCCACGTCCAGTATGTTTATATTAAATTTATTAAATAAATTAATACTGGGTCATTTAAGGTCCATATAATACTGTCTGTTGTCAGATCTGTAGAAGACGCTGTTTCTGTTCATGTGTGTAAGACATTTTACAAATTCCGAAAGGTGATATCAGTTTGCTTGAACTGTGATTTTGGCAATATTGCCCACCTCTAATTCAAAGGCACTTCACACTCATCTCCTGCATGTCATTTTGCTAAACCACCAGATGTCACTGTTGTTGGCTCAGAGCTTCGCCTGTGTCTACACCAGCAATCTGTGTTCGATTGCTGTGTCTGAAGTAAAACGCCCTCCTCATTACCCTATTGGCACAGAAATGTAGAAATAAATCTGGAAATGAATAAATGTGAAAAAAAAACACATTAATACATAAATAGAAATATAAATGAATATAAAACATTTGTTTTACACCTTTCTTTGTACATTTATTTTTGGAATTGTTTAAACATTTCTTTGCAGATGTATTTTTATATTTATTTATATTTTTGGCAGGTTTGTGATTTCTTGGACTTAAAAATGCTAATTAGTTTTAACATTTATATTTACTTCCAGTTGGATCTGTGAACATTTGTTAATGCATAAAGCACTAATAGGAACATACAATGAATAATTGTATTGTATAAACTACCATTTAAGGTGCATCAAAGGTTAATGAACAATGTGTTTTGCAGAATTTACGTGCGCTAATGCATTAATGATAATAAATTGAACCTTTACAGTATAAACAGTTTGTTCCTGTTGGGGCTGCACAATTAATCAAATTTCTAATCGCGATTACGGATGATATGATTATGCAATCATTCAAAGTTGCGATTACATACATTATTTTGCGTGTTTAAGAGGCGCGTTTAGAGCATGTCACATTGTGAGAGGCAAATCACAATTTTTAATAATAATGTGTAGGCGTGTCCTTATCAACAACCTGGTAAGACAGACATCAGTGGATAATGTCATGTTATTTTATAAACATGTGCTGATAAAGAAACAACTTCTGACAACTTGCAAAGTGTTGCTCAGAATCAAGCATTAGAACTGAAAAGAAAAGCTTCATCAGTGGTGTGGAATTATTTTGGATTCATTGTTTTTTATGCTTCTCCGTACTCGGCAGGTACCCGAAGGTAGATTGGGATAACTGAAGCGATCATGCATTTCATTTCAAAAGACATGGTGACGACTAATACAGTTTGCAGCGCGGGGTTTAAAAAACTCAAACACACTGGACAAGAGATATGTAATCCCCTCCCGCAATTATTTTTCTCAAGTTGCACTACCTTCACTTGCAAAATGCAGGGAAAGGATTGAATCAGATCTGCGGAAAATAGTTTAATTCCACCACGGCTGATTTATGGTAGAGTAGAACTATGGAACCATATATGAGCCTAACAGTTCATTACATTGATGACGAGTTTCAACTCCAAAGCAAATGCTTGCAAATGTCCTATTTTCCACAAGATCACACTGGAAATGCGATTGCTCATGCATTGAAAGAGATGCTGGCTGCCTGGGATTTAAAGGAGCAGCAACAAGTCTGTCACAACAGACAACGCAGCAAATGTAGTGAACGCTATTGCTATAAGTAAGTGAAGAAGACTCCAGTGTTTTGGACACAGTCTGCACCTAGCAATTGGTGAGTAGCCTGCTATTACTATTTATTTATCTAAAAATGTACACAATACCATTATTATGCCATTGCAATATCATATGTACTTGTCTAATAATATGCAGACCAGGGGTTTTCAAATCCATTCCTGGATTATAATACATTCAGTGGTAGAACAGTGTAGCATGCAACAACTTCAGTGTTTTATATATTGTAATAGTGCTGTAATGCTAGTTGATATGTGAACTATAACTATAAACATGTTTTTACAACTATAATATAAATTGTACTATGTTACTGTAATTTGAAAATTTGTATGTTTAATTGTAAATAAAAAACAGTTTTAGTAGTGTGTGTGTGTGTGTGTGTGTGTGTGTGTGTGTGTGTGTGTGTGTGTGTGTGTGTGTGTGTGTGTGTGTGTGTGTGTGTGTGTGTGTGTGTGTGTGTGTGTGTGTGTGTGTGTGTGTGTGTGTGTAACATGCTTTGAAAGATGGACGGATTGACCGTGCGCTGAATGTTTGCAAAAAAGGTGGTGAAGTGCTTCTCTTATAGCTGGAGATCAAGGAGGGAGTTGTCTAATGCCCAGAAAGAGCTCAAGTTACCTCAACACAAGCTCAAGACTGAGTGTCCAACGAGGTGGACATTTTAAAAAACATTCCATTGTTTTAATTTTAGTTTTAGCATAACATTATTATACCATGCATATTGCAAATATATATATTTTTTTATTTAAAGAAACCAAACCAATGTATCGTTGACATTTGTGGCAATAAGGAAAGCAATAAAAGTTTTTCAGGAAGTGTTTTCAGCTTTTTTTTTTTTTTTAATTTTTATGTAACATTATGGCATGCAGTTGCTTCAAACAATGGTATAAAGCTATTTAAAACATCAATTAATGTAAATTGTGATTGTAATTAATAATCAAAATTACAATTAATACAAGGGAATAATCAACAATTATGATTTTTGTCATCATTGTGCAGCCCTAGTTACTGTTCCATCTCAGTAGGCCTGTAGGCTAGCTAGACTGTGAGCTGCTGTTTACCACAGACCTGTATGGTGGCATGTATCTATAAGAGGAGAAATTGCTTAAAAAGCAGGGCAGACATGCTAACATGCTGATCAAGTGAGACTAGTTTTTTTTTTATTTAATTTTACATTGTCACCTATTAATTAATTTTAATTTTTTGTCATGGAGTCCAGTTTTGTATCATTCAGGTTTGGTATTGTGACAACACAAGTTTATAATTAAAGATTTCATGTATGCTGCTGTAAAAAGTCTTAGAGGAATTTTACTTGTCAGCATAGAGAAAAATAGTTCATGTCTTCAAATGAGGCTGTTCTGTTGCTGTTTATGTTGGCCAGTGATTGCAACTCGCAGAAAAATCTGCTCTGAGTTCATGGAATGAGCTAGATACCGACTGGGCATTTTCTGCCTCTGAGGTTATGTTAGAGTAGTTATAGGTGCGTGCTAAGGCAAGCCTCACTATTTTTATTACTATTACAATGCAACCCACGCTGCTTGTGCTCCTAGCATAAGTTACTGCCCAATCTTGCCTTAGTTCCTGTTGAGGTGTGCTAATAATTTAAGTTGTTGGACAGCTTTTGTCTAACGAGCAATCCCTCAGACTTTCATTAAAGAAAGAACCTGAACCTTATCCACGGAACACAAAGACATACCATTGCAAAAGCACATAATGCGTTACTTGTTTGTTTTTTTCAAATGCTGGAAATCGAATTTATGTTGAACATTGCTGTTTATTGGATTTTTAGTACAACAAACAGCAACACACATGAGTGTGTTTTCTTTTTAAGCATGTTGTCTGATGTAAGCTGGAACATTTGCAGCTGGGATCCATTCCAAAGACTTTGGGTGTGTCAAACAGAAACCTAAATATTTTTAGTGGTGCCGCCTTTACTACTGCTTTGCTTCATTCTGTCCCAAAGAAAGTCAGCTACTTGCAAAAGCTGATAATGCCATATAATAAAAGTTATTTCTAATGCACGTCCATTTATTCAAATGGTCCAAATGTGTGGTCGTTTTCATCAGTTCAGTAAACTTTATTCATAAACCAACTACAAACCTAGTATCCCTAATAAGTTTTATTAATATACATCGTGCACATATTATTTGCAATATTACCATGTATTTTGTTTTCCACGTTGAACATGTTTGACAGTCTGTTTTTTTCCTGTTTTCTGTGTTTTTCTTTTCATTATGTAAAGCTGCTTTGAAGCAATGCAGCCTTGTACAAGGCGCTATATAAATAAATGTAATTTAACTGAACATATACAGCCATCAAGATGATATTGTTTGTGGGAAGCAAGACAACAAGTCTTATTCTGCACATGCTACAACGAAGTCGTTTTGTAGACACTTTACACCATAGAAGGGACGTGCTTGACTGCCTCTCAGCAGTCCAGACCTGCCTGTTATTAAAAATGTATGGCCCATCATAAAAAGGAGAATCGGACAACTATGACCATAGAAAACAAAGATAGCGGGGTAACCAAACAAACTTATAATGAATTGTTGAATTTGTGTTGTGGTTTTAACTGTTGTGTACATATTTTTATGTACATAAATGTTATGTATATGAATTTATACCTGACAAAGCATGGCTATGATGTTGAGCTATATTGTCAGTACATAAATCAACAGATTCATTTGTTGGGCAGTAAGCCCAGTCATTAATTGCATGGTTTACTACACTGACTCAGTCTTTAGGTTTGTGCTTCTTTTTGACTGTCAAAGACCGAATCTGCTCCATTCAGTGGAAGCAGTCTTAAAATGTGTACAGCCTTAGTACAGCCTTAGAATGTTTCAGCTAGTCGTTAAGTGTGTCCCTGGCAGTTTACTGTTTAGTAGTCTGTATGATGGACGGAGAATTATGGGTATGTTTGCTATATTATCCTTTAGTGTTGCTAATCTTGAGAAAAGTTAACATGCAGTCAGCTTCCTGCATGTTTAGTAGGGGCTTATGGAGCTAATTTGCATTTGCGTTTTCTATTTGTGGGTGTAAAAGTTGTGACACAATGCAAATTGTTTGCATTTACATTTACACTAACATACAATTTCTGCCAAATTTCAAATGAAAACATCCATTTGCAATTGCATTTTCCATGCCTTACGTGTTACGACCCTGTCACATTTAAATTGTAATGGCATTAACGCATACTAAGTGTGCCAAATAAGAAAAGCAATCGCAATTTTTTTTTGCATTTGCATTTACGATACCTTGGACACAAATCTGTCAATCAGTGTCAGGCTTGGGACTATTCTATGGGACATGTTTGTGTTGGGAAGTGACATCACTCACAGTTGACTGCATTTTGGCAGTTTTGAGGTCAGCAGTTAGGACAGAAATGTGATGAACTGAACATCAGGACCCGGTTGCATTAAAACCCTCAAGTAAGGGTATCCCTAAGAGGAAAATCCCTGTGGCAAGGGATTTCTTTAACAAACGGGTTAACTCTCACCCTTACCTAAGTGTTTATATTAAGCATTACTTTAAGCAAACCAGCAACCTTCTGATTACAAGGCAGACTCACCAGTAGGCTACAACTGCCCCAAAATAGTGCACTTACTTCCACCGAAAATAACAACAAAAATAAATAAAACACCATAGAAAGGCCTTCCCTGAAAAACATCTGGATGGGATTGTATGTTCTGAAACTTATATATACCTTTCAGCGCTGACGGTGCCTTGCCAGATGTGTAAGCTGCCCATGCCATAGGCACCAATGCAACCCCATAACCCCTTGTAGGCTTGTGAACTGCACTGATAACAAGCTGGATAGTCCCTCTCCTTTTTAGTCTGAAAGATGTGGCATCCATGATTTCCTAACAAAATGTAAAAATTTCTAACCACAGAACAGTTTTCCACTTGGCCTCAGTTCATTTTAAATTAGCTTTGGCCCGTTTCTGGAAGACAGTGGCGTTTCTGGATTGTGTATACATATGGCTTGTTTTTAGCATCATAGCACTTTAACCTGCATGTATGGATAGCATGGCAAACTGTGTTCACAGACAGTGATTTGTGGAATCTGTGTGGAATCTTGTGTTCCTGAGCCCATGCAGTGATTTCCAAGACAGAATCATGCGTGTTTTTAATGCATTGTACACAATACAATTTGTAGACAGTTTTTTGCAAATTGGTAAACCTCTGCCCATCTTTACTTCTGAGTGACTTGTGAATTGGGAGTTGACTGAGTGAATTGGGGTTGTACTTTGTAACAACACATAACAAAACTTGAGGGAACACTTAAGCAGGGGAAGGGGAAGTATTTAGTGACAGCATTAAGTGGACCCTTAGGTTTTAAGCATTCGGCACATTTGTCTGTTCCTGGTATTTCCCTACTTGTTCATCAACTGTGAGTCGACATCACTTCCCAACACAAACATGCCCCTTAGTACAGTCCCACCCCTGACACTGACCGGTTTGTGTGCAAGGCATCGTAAACACAAATGCAAAGATAATTGCGATTGCTATTAAGTTTTGTCAGACTCGGTACGCAACACCAAGGAAATGAAATGGCAAACTGGTAATTGCTATTGCAATTTAAATATGATAGGGATGCAACTTGTAAGATATGGGAAATGCGTTTGCAAATGGACTTTGCATTTTCATTTGAAATTTGACAGACATTGTATGTTTGTGTAAACAAAAATGCAAACAATTTGCATTTGCATTTGAATTGTCACAACTTTTACAACCACAAATAGAAAATGCATTTGTAAATGCAATTTGCAATTACTTTTAATAATCGACAACAAAAACACTCCATAGGGGCTGGCTGAATGCATTTTAAGTTTTTCTATATAAAATGTGCTAGACCTACTATTTGTTGTCATGTTCATTACACCCACATATCACTTTTTTTTTTAGCATTCCATGCATGAGTGCTGTGTCTTTAACACGATATGTCAAGTTAATTTTGACATTTGACAAACAGTGCATCATTAATGTCAGTTTAGTTTTCATGCTAGTTTTAGCTTTGCATGAACATAACACATTAATTACGCATTAAAAAGCACTGTTTTCTCACTGTCACATGGCTGTCACTATCATTCTTTTTTTTTTTTTAAGTAGACTCACTAATTTAGCTAACCCAATCTTACAAGGCCGGAATGTTGATACTTTTGGCATTGCCCTGTTTTTTCCTCTATTTTAACTAGAAATTTACGTCCATACCATTGCTGTTGCCTATGTCACTGAAAGGGCACAACATTACGTACTGAAATGTGCTTGTCCTTTGGGCAGGTGAATTTGATATTAAATAAGGATGAGTAAGTTTGAGTCCTACGTTGATAGGTTCATCTGGTTAATGATTTTAATGCATTGAGCACTGCTGTTATTTATAACACTCTTCACAGCAGAATGATAGATTTTAGTGAGAAAAAAAATTCATTGTCAGCTTATTCTAATATTGTTTTCCATAAGTGCATCTCCTCTGATCAAATTTTCTAAAGATATAGCCAGATGTCCAGTCCACCAAAATCATTATAGCAATAGCTGTGGGAATGCCCACAAGGAACTTTACAGCACAGAGACTAGCAACACTAAATGATAAACTCACTGCATGTGTGTATGGGGCATAATATCTATAAAAAGTGTACTTTTTCCTCAGTTTATAAAATGTATTTTAAAAACATTTATAATAGTCTAGCGGGCAACTGTTCTGGAGGTTTTTGGATGCATGGGAGCATATATGAAGTTTGTATTTTTAAATTACATGCTTGTAAGTAAAAATTACACTTTTTTTTATTAAATATCTATCAATCAGGTATACTCTATGGTAGTTTTCCTAAAACATTTCATTATTTTATTTTTAATTGGTGTGTGGGAAAGGATGCCTTTTTGTGTGGTGAGAAAGCATTTCCACAAGTATGTGTGAGTAATAGGGCTTTTGTTGTGTGGTGACAGGAGGAATGCTAGCCCCAAAGCCAAGCCCAAATGCCCAAGAAGGTGCAGTGCCAGCCCTTCACTGCATGGAGTCTGATAGCACTGCCACCAGCATCCTGGCCTCCGTCAAGGAACAGGTGAAAACTTTGCCTTATTTCACATGCTTTGTATCTGATCTAATCTAGATTAATTTACTCTATATTGACTGGGTGTGTAAGTTTGAATGTAGTTTGTGATCAACTGTGGAGAGTATGCTTTAGAAGACTTGTTGTCAGTGTGCACACAGATGGATCTGGGCATGACAGGAAGTAGTAGACGTTCTGCATGATTAAAAGTACCCTATGAGATTGTACCTATATTCCTAGCTGAACAGATTCTCAAGCATTGATGATGGTTAAAGTGAGTTTGACATATTAACCTAAACTGATATTATTCTGAGTGTTGTTGTTTCTGATTAAGTATAGTGTGTTATTTTAGGTAGATAAAATAGGGCTGCACAATTTGGAGAAAAAATCGAATTGCGATTTTGCTGACCAAAATTGCAATTTGCATTGCGATTTACTATTATTTAAAAAAGTGGTTTGCTGTGGTTTTTTGCTGTGGTAATTTTAACATCATCAAAGAAAGACCAAGCATAATATTTATATAGATTATAACACTGTGCTACTGTTTATTTAACACCACTTAAACATTGTGGCATGATGCAAAACAAACATGTCATGACAAATTAAGAAAATAAAAAACATTAAAAAAACTACAGTATCTTGAATAAAGTTAAATTAACAAATATAAATAAAATCTTACACTTTTTAACTTTGCTCGTCTGCAGATGCTTTTTTGCGGAGTTGAATTGCTGCTCGCGCTCATCTTTTCCAAATAGTGTTTAGCCAAATCAGCACATGCAGTGTTAAAATGCCTCCTCTTGGTTAAAATGTAAATGTAATATGTAATATGGCAAATGTAAAATGCACCGGAAGCTGTCAAGGAATACATGGATGCTTGTTACCATATTTGATAGTCCTTATTCTAAATAATGGCAGCTTTTGCGATTTGAAAATCGCACACTTTCAAATTGCGATTATGATTTAAAAATGATTAATCGTGCAGGCCAATGTAAAAATTAAAACTAGTGAACAATAGTGAAACTAAAATTGTCCAAAATGGTTAAAAACAATAAAATGAAACTAACCTAAAATAGTTTTGATCTTGGGTTAGCATAATCCAATTCAATTTATTTGATTTTAAGTTAAAATCATTTTAAGTCTTTTTTGCACCCCTGTTGTCACTCAAATAATTACAAATAATAATTTTTTATACAACACTTCCACTGTCTGCCATTGGTCAAACAGATAGTTGTGCCCTAGTCCCAGCCTGTTGCTGAGTCAGGCTGGCAGGTATACCCAAACAGAGTAATGTTTAAATAGCATTACAGGGTCACAGTGCTTACATTCTTCAGACATCAGCCTAGCAGTGGTTCACTTCTTCATTCAGCACATTATGTAAACAAAACTACACAGCAGTTTTTAAGTGTGAATAGCCCATGAGACGGATACAGAAAGAGAGTTTTTTTCCCGTCTTCTGCACCTATTGTTGAGAGCATCCATTGTTGAGTCTTGTCAACAGGAATTAAATCCCTATTGACAAGCCCCTGACCATGTCATTTCCTCTTCCTCTGGAAGGAAACTCCTGGAAAATATAATTTTGTTGTTTGTGTTTTAACTCTCTCTGTGTAAGGCGATCAGAGGATGAATACAGTGGGTTTTTGTTTGTTTTAACGTTATGGTGTTTAAAGAATTAAGTTTTGAGACTGTAAACCAACCTGTAGCTAAAGAAACAGAAAGAGGAGAGGGGTGTTCGAGCATGAGGTTTCCGTGAGACTGAAGTGGCAGACTGCGTTGCTGTAAATGCTAGTGTGTTTTAAAGCATGGTAGGATGAATCGTCTCAGTAAGTATACAACTCACTTTTCCTTTTTTCCAAGTCTGTCTGTGATTACATTATGAGACGGAAGGTTTTAACCAACAGAAAAAACTGAGACAGACTAAATCCAGAAAAACTGTGGCAGCGTCTCCAAGACACTTGAAGAAAACTGCCTGGAAAGCTACCTGAAAAGCTATGTGCATGTTTACCAAGGACACAATAGGTTTTAACCAAAGGGTGTTCACACAAAATATTTATTTGATTTAGTTATTAGAAGTTAATTGATAAATAAAATCTATTTATGACATTATTTTTGAAAGCATCCGCACTTTACATCATTTGTAAACAAAAGATATAAATAACTTGCTTAAAACCATTTTTGGGTGTGAAAGTTCCCTTCCGATACCAGCATTTACCAATCCCGAACCAATATCAGTTCTTTTTTACCTTCAAAACTAAGGAATGTCTATAACTCACTTAGTCATTAATATTTATTTTTACAGGTAAAGAAAGAAATAGTTTTTTTTTTTTTAGTTTATTTAAACAAATTAATTACCTATTTTAAATAAACTGGATGCCATATTTGATGTCGTAAATCAAATCGAGACTTTTGATACAATGGACATAATGCAAATATGACAATTGTTAATTAAAATTTTGTATATCCCCAAAATTTTATCATATAAAACTTTATTTAAAAAAAGAAATAAAGGGGTTTAAATCTTGTTTTGTTATCCGGTCACGTTTTGTAAAAAAGAAACCTCTATCAGAATGAAAATAAATAAAACAAATTTTCTCAGAACGAATCGAAATAAAAAACAATTCGTTCTTGTCACAAATGCATAACGCTCTGGACGATTTCACTTTATTTAAAAATGAATGTAGCCTATATGATATGCCAAATGTGCAAAACATTTTTAACCGTTATTTTAGCATAACTTAATGCCACAATGACAGAGAAGATAAATAGAAAGATCTATAGTAAATCTACTAATTTACATAAATTAAACAAAGCTGATCTAATTAATGTTATATTTTGGAAAATAATAATACAATTATTATTATTGTAATTATAATACAATAATTAATAATTTTCTAATGTAAATAAGTAATTATATGTTTGTATATTTAGCTCACCTGTCTTAGTACCGTGGATCAAGTAAAGTGGCAACGGAGTGGTGGTTTATCTTCGATTTTGCCAAATCATGTGTTGACCGCGTCTAGCAATGTACTTTTCATCATTTTAATCCCTGTGTCTGTCTCTCTCCTGAGCTAGCAGATGTTTTAGAATGGAAATAGCTGGAAAAGATCCGCTGTGGATGAACTGCATGAGCTTATGGCTCGAAACAGTTTTTCAAATGGTGACAGTACAATGACTATTTTTTTCACAGCAATGCCCAGTGGTTTGCCATCAGCGTTGCAGGCAGCTCGTGGTCGACAGCAAAGGTGCATAAAGCTCGCTTTTGTTTGAGGATGCTCTGAATCATGTAATACGTACTGTTCCATCTTGTTTTAACGTCTTGTTGAAGACATTTCAGGGGCATTTGAAATTCGCACTGAATATCCTCCAAACGCGAGTGTGCTAATGGAGAATGTTTGAAGTGCTCCACAATCTTTCTAGCACTTGCAATTGCGTCGCTCACACTTTGTTGTGACAGAAATCCCTCGTTAACTACAAGTGAGTGCGCAACACAGCCCAAACTAGTGACCCCCAATTCATCCATTGCTTTCTTCATGTTGCTGGCATTGTCTCTCAAAATCACATGTACTTTGGATATAGGGATTTTCCACCCATCCAACATTTCTTTGATGGAAGCCGAAATCACGCTACTGGTGTGTGACCCTCGTAATTCTTTAACGTAGCACAGTGCATTTTTTAAAATTATAATTGTGTTGTGATATGTTATTACTATTGTTATTTGCTATTCATTCAAAAATAAAAACACAGGTAACACAGTATCGGCTCGGTCATGCATCACTGATACCCGTATCCATTCAAAAAGGCTTGGATTCGGATTGGTGCATCCTTAATACACATACACACACAAAATTATGGTGAAAAAAGAGGAATCAGGAAGTCTCTAATATCTACAGCATGCATTGAGCAATTGATGGCAAACTTAGCAGATATGTTTATTTTGGTGGGCTTATGACATTGATATGACCATTTTGAGTCACGGTCATAGCGCCACTAACTGGAAACAGGAAATGTGTCACTTAAAACAAACATTCTATATATTAGGGGATACATCAATATTGATCGATGTATTGATCAAATATCTAACAATATATTTGTACATATATAATGTTGTGTGAATATCCAGGGAGCTGCATCTGTGTAATTTTGTTTTTTTTGTAATTTCTCTCTATCTCTAGTCTGTCTCTGTCTCTAGAAGCTATTAAGTGGTAATTTAACACTCAAACAAACCCCTGCTTTTAGAATTATATGATTACTTACCAAATAAATGCATTTAAATACATCAAATACATTGTGAAGAGGAAGTAAGCTATCACTTTAGACTCACAAAGATCATCTTACAAACAACATTTCTTGGCTGTAGAGAGGTATGTTTCTGTTGGGATAGTCACATCCTCAGTTTCACATTTTGTATCTGTAATGTTTTCATGTATGTATTTCTGGATTAATTCATGTCATTGTGTTGTTCTGTACAGCAATTAAAGGGACTATCATTTTAGACAGACTTACCTAGGGAAACAAGACACAGGTGAACACAATGAGGGTAAGGCAACAAGTATGTGGCATTCTCATTGAGTGTCAAAATATAATACATGCAACACAGAATTAATCCCTGCAGCTCCTAACGATATATTGGGGTCTTATAAAGCAAAAAAATCAGCCTGCAAGAAACTGAACGCTGTTTACATAACCTGTAATCAGTTTATGGTATAGTTGGTGTGAGGTTTAGTTGTTGCTCTGAAATATGTTTGTTAATTGTGACCTTAGCAATTGTCTTTAGATATATATATATATATAGGAATTGGTCTTGCATGACTAAAATAGCTGCTCTAGGGGTGTGCGATAATTAATAAAAACATCTCAAAACACACCTGTTTTGCAAATACCAGACTAATCTCTAATGCTCTGTTATTCTTTCCTTCATATAAAAAACCTTCTGGTCATCTTGTCTCTAGCATCAGAATACGATTTCCACTTGTAAAGTAGCTTTGTAGACTTGGCTTGTTGGTTCTTAAGACAGAATTTTTAATGCTCTCATTTTTTGTAAGTCGCTTTGGATAAAAAAACGTCTGCTAAATGAATAAATGTAAAAATTTATGCACTTGGGGTCCAATTTGCATGAAATTTGGTATGTAGCATCTAGAGACATTCAGGAAAAAAGTTAAAAGATTTTTGATATGCCAGTAAACTAAATTTGACTTTGGTTTTTAGCCTGTTTTTCTAAACCCATCATCAGTGATTTCCACAAATATTTCAAAATTTTTCAATTTACGGGCTTGACCCTGTAATTGCTGCTTTCAGCTATATTTATTATTTACTTGCATTATTGTTAGATTTCCTCTTATTATTAGTGATCTTATTCTTCTTCCACTTTTGGGTCCATAGCAGCTCACAGAGCAGTACATAGCAAAGTTTGGAAATTTTACACACTGAGGACAGTCTGAAATATTACCATTAGCTTTTTAAATTCTTCTAACTTTATTAATTCTTCTTGCTCTGATTCCTTGGCTCATGATGATTCAAACGCACCCTATGACCTTCTATGGTGTTTGTCCGATTTGCACGAAATTTGGTATGTAGCATCTGGAGACACCTCTGACAAATAGTGAAATTTGTGTTGATACCTTCTACTGTTCTCATATGTGTATGATTTTTTCGGCGAGCATGTGAACATGGATTTGAGGTTGTATCTTGGCAATTTTTGGTATTGAATCAAAACTTGGTATGTGTCATTGCTGGCATGGCTTATAACTTTTGAATACGTCTATAAATATGAGTAGTATCTTTAGATTCCTTGAAGCATCCTGAGTCAAACAGTTTCTGTTGTTCCATAGTCAGCCATTTTGGGCTTGTATGGACCCATTTTCAATTATGTTGTATAATACATTTATTTATTTAACAAACACAATTGGGTATCATTACGGAACTTTAAATGGTTCATCATTCTGAGGTAATCTGCAAAGTTTGGGGCCAGCGCCACCTAGTCGTCCAAAGTTATAACAATTTTGAAAATGCTTATAACATTTGATTGCAATGAGATTGTTATGCAACTTTTTCTTTAGATTCATTGGTTTAAGTTGAGTACTGTGATACAAATTTGTCATAATCAGTGGTACTTCCTGTCAGCCATTTTTAACTATATTGAAAACCTACCTTTTCGAACCCTCCTAAAGCGTTTGTCCAATTTGCACGAAACTTGTAACATCTAGAGAGACAACAAAGTTATGAAATTCATGTCAGTTACTCGAATCATACGTTTTTCAGGGCCTTTGGGTCCCTTAACATGCTCAAAAAGTCCTGAAATTTGGCACACGTCAGAGTCGCTGGCCATTAGGGCCGGGCAAAGGCTGGCACATGGGCAGCAGTAGTGTCCCCTGGAGGCTGATCTCAATGATGTGGCTATTGTAAGTCAGTTATTGTGCCAACAACTGGCAGTAGGGAGTGTGTCACTTACAAAAGACTTAGACTTTAAACTAGCCTCATTTATTTTCAGAATTAAATGTATGCGACAACTATGCATAGTTTCCTGAGAAGCACCAGGTGGCGATGGCACTGTAGTGCTTGGGCCTGTCATTGGTGCATACAGTTACATTTACTATTATGATGATTACTGTTATACCAAAATAAACACTACACTTCTATATCATTGCTACTAACAATAATAATAAAAAATATAAAGTAAAATGGTTACACACAAGGTCAGGGTGAGTGAAAATGATTTTTTGGTAAAAGCAGTAGGTGGAGTGGTAGGCAGAGTTTTTTTTTCAGCACTATACAGCAGTATTTTAGCTTCAAGTCTTCAAAAATACACAGAATATATTACAGAAAATGTACATTCATCCTACTACTATGCTTCTTTAAACATAGCAAATGGGGTGGCATTTGAGCCATGTATAATTAAAATAAAGGTTTTTAACGTTTATAATTCAAATAAACGTTTTAAAGACCATCTGAGATTACTGGGGAAATTCAGTGTTTCTCCTATGATCCTGGAAACTTTCTACACTGGGGCTGTAGAGAGTGTATTGTTCATACACTGCTACACTCAGGTAGACGCTTCCGCACCTTCATGGCTAAAACGGGGAGACTCAGGATTAGCTTCTTCCCTCAGGCCATCAGACACTTAAACATGGACAAACACACACTACATTTAAGTGACTCTGGCATAACACTAGTTATACTCTTTTGCACACTGCATTCCACTTGCACACTGCACTTGCACTTTATTATATTTATAATTTATACAATTCGTCTACGCCATCCACATACAATCTATTCTGTTATTCTGTCACTTGTACAACTGTATTTTTGTATTTTGCATTTTGTATTTTACATATTTCTGTACTCTAAGTACTTTAACATTTCGTGTGTTTTTACTTTTTAGTATTTATCTCACAGTCTAACGGAGCATTCAGATTCACATTTCACTACTTGTTGTATTCTATATAACTTGTATGTGACAAATAAATCTTGACTCTTGACTAACCTGATTGCTGCTGCATTTTTGACAAGACATTAAATTTGCTTTTATCCAAGGCCATTCAACGACAGTGGTATAGCACGGCATCATGTCATTAGCTTGGAGAAATACATCTACAGTATAGTGAAATGAAATTTAATTCAATGTCAAAACTCATGTAAGAAATTTATATATTTTATTTAATGCTATCCAGCAATGAACATGATTACTTTCTTGTTTTCTCAGTATGTAAATTGTACATTATTCACCAGTTTCACCAGCCAAAGGATGACCCTGGTTTCAACATCTTTTTGTAGAATACCAAGGAAAAACACATAAGAAAAACATTCCAATTAATTGTAGGGAATATTTCACAACAGACAGCTGAGTAAAATGATTTATTTTATAATTTAATATAAAATCTGTTAAAAAAATCATTTGGTTATGTTCATTGACGTCATTTTTATGTGCTCCTTCTGCCACTGCCCCTGAGGAGAGCTGTGCATGCCACTGGAACCTCTTTTAAGATTTATTAGGACTGCACTGAAAGTTCTATTGTTGTCCTTAAGATTTTTTTCGGGCCTGAGCACCAAGGTGTAGGCCATCAGCCTTCACTATAGGTGCAGAGTACGCCAAGACATGAAAGCTGTGATTAAAAACAAGGGTTATTCTGTGTGTTTGCATGCACAGATTCTGAAAGGTTGCTACATTGCTATTAATCAGATGTTATCATACTCAAAATACATGACAGACATAGGCCCCTAAATTCAACTAAAGTTCAAGGCCTGCTCAGAGATGCATAGTAGTTTAAAACATTAGTTGTGATGCACCTCTGCTGTCAGTGTCTCTGTTTAAAGCTGGATTTCATTTAGGATGTTAATTTTGATGTTTTTCATGAGAGGCAGAATGTGTTTGTGTGTATAGGAGTTGCAGTTTGAGCGCTTGACCCGGGAATTGGAGGTGGAGCGACAGATTGTGGCCAATCAGTTGGAACGATGCAGACTTGGTTCAGAATCACCAGGAGCTGCTAGTGGCAGGTACACACACTGAATATGACTCTTACTGTTTACGTGATTTGGAAAAATAAACATTCACATAAAAATGCTAATAAGTTCTAGTGCATCTTAGGCAACAGCAATCAGTCCTTGCTTCTGTAAAAGTTGTTGACATGATTTGAAAAAATAAACATTCACACAAGAATTCACAGTATTTCTATATCTTCAAGATGCTTTATATAAACATGTAGCAACCATAAAACCATATGCAAAAATAAATGCTGCACCATTCATTATATACATTTTTCATTCCAGTCGGTTATTGTGGTAAAAGAGCTGCCCCCTAGCTGTTGAGTAATCGGTAGTCGAAGAGAAAAGGCTTAGTCGAACAAATTTTAATTAGTCTGTTAGTCGCAGAAAAGACAAAATAATGTGAAGTCACACATTCTGTGATGGACAGATATGTGGTAATTGTGAAATCCAAGGAAATCCCAATGTTAAGCATTTCAAGATGTCTGGTGTTAAATTATGTATAGACTTTGCATTTTGTTTGAGTTCTAACGTTTTGCATTATACCAGTCTCACGCAGATTGCTTTGTAAAAAAATGTATATTTTAAAAGCTCATTATGGTGTAGTTTATGGTGTATTTCTTTCTAATGTAAAACAATGTTAGCAATGCTTCACATAACATTCTTTCTCATTCCTCAAGCTTAAACCATTACCTAATCCCCCCCTCCCCAGTACATATTTATGTAAATAAATTAATATCATAAACGTGCGACTGTTCGTCGACTACCAGTTGACTAGGAAGATCCTTAGTTGGGGGCAGCCCTAGTGTTAATATATATTACAGATACACCCAGCCCTACCAGCATACCAAGAAGAAGCTTTTCTTTAATATAATAAACATTGTACCATCCTTGACAGGGTTTTGGTTTTTCTTTACAGGTTTTCTTTGTAATGAAATGTTCATTTTATTTTATTTGTTATTATTATGTTTCTTAGAAATGTGTGTGTGGTTGTGTATTCTTTCGGATCTGTGATTTTGCTAATATGGGCAGCTCAGCCATTTAGATTAAAGTAATTCCATCCAACTGATCACTTCCACAGTGGATCACTTCTGATTTGTCCAGAGTCTTGCATTGCACCATCTAGTAAGTCGATTGCCCTGCGTGTTTCTTTAGTCAGGATTGATATCACATTTATGAAAACAAAGCTGTAAATGATAGACATACAGTCTGGTCAGTTTTACATGTTGTCTAAAGGTCTTCGGTCTGTAAAGATTTAGATTTTGGCTTGTGTTTGTGCAGTATCATATCAGCTGAGGATATCAGAATGACACACGTCTGTAGCACTACATCAGTGTATGAGAGCATATACGAGTCTATTTCTAATCCATTTGTAATTATTTTTTCCTCATCCATATGACAAGATTTTTTGATTATAGGATTAAAATCAAAGATCATTTGCTAATTTTTACTCTCTTTGGTTCTTAGCATATTTACATTACATTTATGCATTTGGCAGACGCTTTTATCCAAAGCGACTTACAGTGCATTCAAGTTATACATTTTTCTTAGTACATGTACTCCCTGGGAATCGAACCCACGACCTCTTGCGCCGCTAACGCAATGCTCTACCACTGAGCTACAGGAGAACAATGTTTAATGCATAGATGTTTTTACTAAAACTTAATACATAAGTAGTTGCATATATAAATACCAGCTTTACTTTCAACACAGTTTGAGCTGTTTGGGTGGGGGATTTATGGTGAGCAAAGTATAAAGGAAGAACATTAGTGCAGCTAAGCCATACAATCTACCCCACTTTAGAGCAACAGCAAACTTAGCTGCCCCTGTGGGGGTATTGTTATCTTTGACCTGCACTAATCTTTGTACTTGGGTGGGTCAACAAACACCACATGGGCCTGAGTGTCAATGACCAGCTGGAGGTAAGGTAATGTTCACGTGTGATGAACACACATTGAGCGAATTGTGAGTCGTTCACACCTTTGTAGTGACCCAGGCAGACTGGCACCCCTTTAAGTGGCCTATTAATTTCCATTCATATTCTGAAGACAGTACATACAAAAGCTATTTTAGACTTGTGTACTGCTCATTTGTTAATGTTAAGAAGAACTTCAATGTGATATTTTTGTCATCAGTAATGGTGCAGTTGTCATATTTTAAAGTTGTTTTACACTATGGCCAAAAGTATGTGCACACTTAGACTCTTCACCCACATGTTTAGAAATTAATTAAAAACCATTGGTATTACAATAGAGTTCTTCCTATACTGCTATAATAGCTAATTCTCTAGGCTTTCCATTAGACGGGACATGGCTGCAGGGATTTGTTCCCATTCAGACACAAGTTCACCAATTAAGTCAGACATTGATTGCAGTTTATTTTCCGATTGTAATCATCTTTTTCTGTAAAAACAATCCTCTGTTTTAAAAGTAACAAAACATTTTTTTTCTTTTATAATGCTTTGATCTCAAATTAATAGGGAATAGTTTAAGCCCAAGGCATTTACTCATTTGTATTGACTAAAATAAAAATAAAAACCATAGTAGTATATATTGATAGAATAAAATTTTAACTAAAATTAACTGAAAAACTAAATTATAATTAGAAATTTTAAAACATAAATGTAAAATCCAAACCGATGATAACCTTGCATCCTGTTCATGCATAGATGTTTTAAATAGCTTGGTAAAATTTTAATTTCACCTTAATTTCAATACGACCAGAGGTCGTATTTAATCAGAGATCTGGGTTGTTGACAGTAAAATAAATAAAAATGTTATTTAAAATTATTGCATACTTCTGTTTATTTCCCTCTCTCTTTATCTAATAAAAAAATTTAAAACAGGCGTTCTGTATACAAGATCTAAAGTTGGACCGTCAGATTGGGAAGAAAACCCTTAGAAGCAGTTTAGTGGGTGTAGAGTAAATTGTATGCAAGTGAGTGCAGAACAGAAGCTGGCAGAAGCGTCTGAGTCCCATGCAGATCTTTAATGCGATGCTTCTTAGTGAGGCACCACCACCAAAAGGTCAGCTTCTTGCGCAACTTCCATCAGTAGTAGGCCTACATAAATATGCTGTTGCTTTATTTAGAGCAACACTTTTCATAAGTAGGGCACATAGGGCATCTTCATTTTGACAATTGAAAATATTTGAAAATACCCGTCAACAGGCTAATAATGCACACATTTCACAAATTTATTATGATTTATAGCACTGGCACATGTAAACAACACCTCATTTAAAGTCGGTCAGAATCCTTCAATCATCATGATTACTTATGCATGCAAATATGGTTAGTGTTCCAAATCATTTTAAAGGTATTCAGTAGAGTTAAGAATACTTGAAGCAGACATTGAAACTCAGTTTTATCCATCACAAATTTATTGTGTAGCAAAGTAATTTTTATATGATAATTTTGTTAGTTTAACTGTGTTTACATTACAGTTTGTAGATTGAATTATATAGCGACACTCGCATCACCCCCTGATACAGTAGTTACACAGGAATGTCCAGCAACTAGGTACCATCCTGTCAATGAACATCCCGTAAGCCATTTACATTTAAGATGCTTCTGATATGATGGGGTTTTTTTTTATCAATTTACACTACACATCATGTCTATATCAGTATGCATTTGTTTCTGTCGATTTTTGTTTGAGTCTTAATGTAACAAAGGATAAACAAAAGAACCTAACAGTTGTCTTTATGGTTTTGTTTCAGCTCTTCTGAGAAGTCTCTTCCCTGGAGATCTGCAGGTATGAATGCCTAATGGGAAATTTGTTTTCAGAGTGCTTTATAAATTAAAAGGAACTCACCTTCACCTATGAGCCAAAAACTCTTTTTTTTTTTTTTTTTTTTTTTTTGTTTTAACAGTAATAAGCTAAAAAGAAATTAGCGTTTTTGTGTTTGTGACAGCACACAGTGTGACATTTAGCACACAGACTTGGATGATTCAAACCTCTCACTTCAAGAAAGTCATGGGAAAGTCTTTATTAGAGCTGATTATGAGGTTTATCTTCAAATGTATTGAAGTAAAAGTGACATTTGTCAGTAACCCTTACCCGAAATGTGACCCTTTTCTGGGTCTTTTCAACAACACAGTTTGAGACATAAACAATCCATTCGCAATTTAGCATCCTCAGTGTCTCTCCTATGTTCTGCCCAAGTCTGAAACGACTTGGATAAATTTAAAAGGGCTATTTTAAACTTTGTTGTATGCGAGACACTATCTTCTGCTAGTTGGTGGTGCTATGACTGTGGCTAACACTAGTCATATCAATGTCATCAGTCTATCACACCAAACATATTTTCCAAGTTTGATGTGAATCGCATGATGCATGCCGTAGATATTTGAGATTTTGTATATGTGCATGCATGTATCTTGAGCCCTGTACCAGGGGGCGCTACCGAGCACCAAGAAAACAATAGGGCTGTGTATCTACACCGTTGTCCAGCACCTTGATGCTTAGGCCCTAATTAAAAGATAAAATTAACATGTACAGAGTGTCAATTATGAATAGATGTTAATGGAGTTATATAAGAGACAGTTTTTTCTAATTGAAAAAAAATGAGCATTGGGGGATGTTTTCATAATTTCCTCATCACTACTCTTTGCACTTCCAACGTTTATCAAAATTAAATGTGTCTCTTTTTTATTGAAGTACTACATTTAACAGTTACACTTTCTAGATCATCTTAGACCAGACCTGCTGAACACACAAATTGGTTTTGAGATTCAGCGAGTATATTGTAGGTGCGTTTACATCTACTAAACACTGTAGCGTGGTGCTGATGGTTGTTTAGGGCAGCAGATTTTTTATTAGTTGTCATCGCATTGCATCACTGCTCACTGTTTCATGTGGAACTGACCAATGAACACTGTTTGCATAAACACAACCTGAGGCCCATTTGTGGCCCTTTAACAAACTTCCAAGAGAATTTAAGTCATCCTGAGGTTATTTAAAGATAAAACAAACATTCAAAAAAAAACACGATTGACAATATGACAGCATGGTGTGTGCTTTTCTGTAGATGCATCGTTGTGTGGTGATGTAAAGTCTCCTGTGACTGACAACTGCCTTTCTCCAGTGTTCTGTATAAGAAGTGAAGGAGAGCAGTCTCTGTATTCTCCTGACAAGAGTGAGGGTCTGTCTACTTGACACTACACTACACTAGTTCTTTACAAATATTTCCACATGCAATCCGTATTCTACAGAATTTGAATGTCCATCATTCACAATCTTGTTCTCCACACCTCCCTGCTTATGAACACAACTGTAAAACTATCAGTAGAAACTCAGTGTATGCAGAATTATGCATAAAATACATTGTGTACTTCTGAATAAAAAGGCTCCTTCACGCTGCTGAGTTAAAGCTGTTTTGAGGTAGATTTGTGCAATGTATGATATAAAACACACTGGCCCTGATTCTGCTGCATATTCTACATTAGTTTTGTGTAAATAAAATGCAGCAACAATCGTGTCAAAGGTGTCATGACCATCAGTGCGTTTTGTTTTTATGTTGCACACAAGAAGCAATTCATGATTTTACTGATTGTTTTTACTACATTTTTTGCAATCTTGTTTCCTGTGTTAGTAAATTATTTGTATTTATTTTAATAATGGAACAATACTTTAAAATTAAAGGTCCCCAACATTCTTAATATTATACTCTACCATATCTTACATGGATTTTACTGTGTATCTTAGGGTCTGTAGGTAACTCTTGCAGCTCTGTTCAGATGAACTCCTACTCTGATAGTGGTTATCAGGATGCTGGCAGTTACTACAGCAGCCAACTACAGGGCAGGTGTGAGTTGAGACTGCAGCACTCATTCCCAGGTTCAGGAGGAAGCTCCACACTGCAGAGAAACTCCCGGGCTGAGGGCCAGACTGCAGGACAGGTACAGTACCATAGCAAACTATTAAGTACCAACCCTTATCCAGTTTTAACCAATATTGTCAGTTTTACTATTGAGCTTCTTTGTAATTCTCATTATTTTTCATTCAGATTCTTAATACTGCAATACAGACTTTTTTTAAATATAGAACATTTAATGAAATGTTTTGTTTTTTATTTCCATCATGGTTATTTACATTAAAAAATACTATGATGTATAAATACATTACAGTTTCATTTAATTTTATTCATGTTTAAGTTTACATCAGTAGATAATTGACTGTTTTAATTGAATATCACTGGAGATTATTTATCTTACATGAAGAGCCTGATTGTGTACTTTAGAAAAGATGCTAGATGTTTTGTCATCTTGCAGGTGTTAGAAAGGGCTATACCAGGCCGTGCTATGCGGCGAGTCTGTTCAGTGCCCACACGCACTCAGTCCCCTTACAGAAGCAGCATCTCTCCGGCACGAGGGTCCCTGCAGACAGTGGGAAGCTCCTATGGCTCACCCATCATAACGGAACCCAAACTTCTACCATCTGTTTTCACAAGCACCACCCTGCCTTTAGTCCCAAAGGCCAACTCACCCTACTCCACTAAGAGGAACTCCCCCACCACTCTACGCAGAATGGGCTCCGCTAACTCCCACTCAGGCAGTGCCAGCCACACCACCACACTTTATTCAGGAGGTGTTGGGTCTGTGGGGGGGGAAGGACAAGTCGGGTTGGGGTCTCCAGCCAGAACCGGAATGGCAGCGGTACCACAACATTACAGGTCGACAATGCCAAAAATGTTTATGCATGATGGCTCTGATCCATACAGTACACACATCTATGAGAGGGTAGTCCCATGGCCAGACAGCCTCACAGGTAAGAACACACCGTTTGTGGCAGTGCAGTGTATATGTATGTGAGGTATAGCTTTACACTCTGTTACTCTCTGGATACGACTACCATACTGATGTCATACCTCTGGGCATGTTCAGAAGGGCAACAGTCACTGAATGGATGTGTTTATAGATATGGTTGTGTTTCTCACAATTTATTGCTCTTAATATACAAGTTGAACCAAAAATATACAGTATAATATTGTGTAATATTGTGTAATATTTTTATTAATCTTGTAATCAGTTCTTGGCTTTGTGCAGGCAAGTCAAGTTCTTCTTCAACAGGCTATAATTGTTTTTCAAAGACTATTGCAAGCCATTGCTTCCCAAACCATGGCAACAAAAACCATGGTGGGTGTGGGTGTGTGTGTGAGATCATCATTTCATATTTTGAAATACTTGATCTGTCTTAAAATGATTTATGCCCATTCTCTTTATTTCACCTTAATATGCCTCTCCTCCCAAATAGCACACATATGACAGTTATGAATGTAAAAACATTTCCATATTTTAATGTGATTCCCTGTTTTATAAGACATAGCCATGATAGGTATTATCATCCTTTAGGATGAGATACCAAGGAGGCATCACTCTGCGTCAGTGTCCTAATCACCACCAGGGTTTATTTTATCTGACTGCACAGTATTTCTTACCTGTTCTATTATAAAAATGCTCTTACAACATCCAATATACTCCCAAAATACAAGCAACATACATGCAAACAAGTTCCCAGCCAAGTTTATTATGGTGCTACTATGAGATGTACAGTCACTGTTTCATTTGTTGATGTCATGACCACAGAAACAGATGCGGTGTGGCATTTGCTTTCAGCAGAGGACGTTAACATTTTCAACATTTTCCATCCTTCAGTTAGAAAATAACACCTTACCTAGATGTACTTTATTCCTGTATTTTTTGTGTAGAAAACACATTTGTAATGTGTTTATGTCTGTGTATTTATGTCCCATCCATCTTTGTTTTGTAGTTTCTGAGGCTTTGTAAAACTGTTTGGCAGATGTACATCTGCAACTCAGTATGTCTTTAATACTGATGCTGAAAGATCAAATCTGTTTTTGGCCCCAAACATCCCATAAGCTGCAGCAATTTAGCCTAAGTACCCCAAGCAGCACATGGAGGTGTAGCCTATAGCTGTGACAAACTGTTTTCCTGTTTCACCATTTTAAATGCCCATATTTAACATAACTAGGATAAGCATTCACATGGCCATTGACAAAGTTTAACTAACTGCAAAGTAGTTTTTATGTTATTATATTATATCATATAATATATTTCATATATTATATTTCTGCAAGTATATTTCAAAAACAACAATAAATATAAATAAATAAAATAAAATATAAATCAACACATTATTGCATCACACTTTGCTGGGAAACAAGTATCTATAGTGTAATAATGTATAGTATGACATAGGCCTGTTCTTTGCCACTGTTCTTTGTTTGAAATATATATATTGCAAAACAACACTGTACAAAAACATTGAATTGAGTGAAGTGACTACTTTAAAATGCGGGAATAGTTTTTATTGTCTTTTTTTTTAACGACTCCTTAAGTCCCTCCTGAAAATTCATCAACCCCCTTATATTAGCTTCTAATGAGGGAATTTCCAGTGTACACTAAAGTTACTGTCTTCAAGTATTGTTTTTAAGTTAAAAGTAAATCTAGAATCTATCTTTAGCATTGCTGGTGCCATGCCATGAATCCTTCCCCCATAACAAACAGAACCAAACAAACCGTGGCTCCAAAACCATGAACCGAACTGTGACATTATGGTATTACACACCTAATGCTGACAGACTGATAGGTCAAGGGTTTGGCCTCTGCGGTACTCTTACTGTGTCACTTTGTCAGGACTGTGAAGTACACACAAATGTGAGTATATGAGTGATGGTCACTCTGTGACTGTGCATTTTGTTGTCATCAGGTGTGCGAGCATCTTACGCCAGTCAGCATAGTCAGGTAGGCACTGATCTGAGGTCCACCAATTCCCATGACTGTCATATCAGACCCATTTATGAGCACCACACCCTCGAGAGGCCCCTCTACCAGAGCCTAAGCCATGCAGCTGCAGACCTGAACCACAATCCACACAACACCATCTACAGGTCATCCTTTGGTAAGCATCCACAGAAATGTAAGCGTAAATTATACTAAATTATACTAGTTGTATCTCCTAACCTCTTTAAACTACTGTTGGTCAATAGAAGTGCCTGTTTGTTGTTGTTTCTGATGATTTATTGGCCTGTCCGTCTATTTCTTTTCTTCTTTGACTTCTTTGAGGTTACAACATTTATGTTGTGCACTTCTTTGCATATGCATTAGAACCCAGATATACTTAGGGTTAAATCAAATCTGAACATATTTTTTAACTTGAATTGAATGTTTTGTAGTTGGAGTGTGTGTTTAAACATCTGTCATGAATTTCAAATCTTGAAGACAGTTTTCCACCTCAGAATAAAAGCTTAAATATAGCTAAAAATGCAGCGATGATGGGCCCAAGCACTATGGTGCTATCACTACCTGTTGCCTTTTAGAAGACGATGCATGACAATCATGCATTTCATTACAAAAATAATTGCATTTCATTACAAAAATAGAGGATAATTGTTAGTCTGTTGTAAGTCACAGACTTCCTGTTGCCAGTTGGTGGCACTATGACTGTAAATCACAATAGCCACATCATTGTGGTCAGTCTGCAACACTAAACATAATTCCCAAGTTTAATGTAAATCACTCAACACACTCTGAAGATATTAGACAGTTCTTGTTCCATTTATTGCCTTAAATTGCTTGTTTTGCCATGGCAACACTGTTCGGGATATCAAGAATCCCTTCACAATTTAGTATCTTCAATATCTCTTTTTCTGACCAAGTTTGAAGCGACTTGGGTAAGTTTAAAGGGTAAGTTTTCACTTTCAGTGCGTGGGCCCTAATTAAGCACATATTTAATGTTAGCATCAGACTAAATTTTGTGACGTTTTATTCAATCTATCCACTAATACAGTGGTGTACACAGACCTCTTTAGGGGCAGGAGCAGAAGGACCAAAAAGGGCAAAAATGGAAAAATACTTCAATAAACATAAAATGTATTATTTAAATGTATTTAATTTTTAAATTTCATAATTCAAATTTAAATTTCTTTAAATTTAAATTTTCCTTTCTTTTCTTGGCATTTTATGAAAAGTTAATATGATAAGAATAAGAATGATAAGAATAGAATGCATAACACATCAAACAAAAATAGGGGCATGATGATAATATTACTAAACATCATGACACAAGGACATGCTATTATACTATACGTGCTTATTATGATTAAATATATGGATGAATAGGATGAATGTACATTTTCTGTATTACCTGCCACTTTTAAAGACTTGCACTAAGATACTTCTATGTAGCTTTGTAAAAGAACCTTGCCTACCACTTAATCTCTGCCTTTTGTTTCCAGCAAAGAAAAATGTCACTCACTCTAAACTTGTGTATTAATAATGTTTTTATTTTTTATTATTATTGTTAGTGGCGATGGTGTGGAAGTGTACTGTTCTTTAATAATATATTCATATTGATTATTATTATTTACCATGACCAGAGAGGGGCGCATTTACATTGACACAAAAAGGGCAGGGGCACCCCGGCTCCCCCCTGTGCCCACTACTGCACTTATGTGATTACAGATCCCCTTCACTTTTTTTGTGGCAGCCTGAGCAATTCATTTTTTTTTCATTAATCGACTAAGAGTACCCCATAGTGACAAAGTGAAAAGAGAATTTTAGAAATGTATGTAAATATATTAAAAATGAAAAAACTAAATAATTTAAAACTTTAAATAAATGTTCAGACTTTTTGCAACAATATTTGAAATGTAACCCAGGTGCCTGAGCTACATGTACAGCCTAATCCAAAGTGTAAATCTACACCTTGATCAGAGTCCACCTTTGGAAAATTAAATTAATTGGGCACGATTTGGAAAGCCACAGTACTCTATAAAAGGCATCACAGCTGACAATGCATATCAGAGCAAAAACTAAGCTCTGATATGCAGAGGTCAAAGAACAGCCTGCAGAGCTCAGAGATGGGATTGTTGCAAGGCACATTCTTGGGGAAGGCTACAGAAAAAATTCTGCTGCAATGAAGGTTAAGCAGCACAGTGGCCTCCATAATTCTCAAATGGAAGAAGTTTGGTCACCCAGCCAAACTGAGCAGTCAGGGAGAAGGGCCTTTGTAAGAGAGGTGACCAAGAACCCAATGGTCACTCTGAGTGAGCTCCAGAGATCCTGTGTGGGCATGGGACAAAGTTCCAGAAGGACAAAAACCACTGCAGCCTTCCACCAGTCTTTATGCTAGAGTGGCAAGACGGAAGTCTCCCCTCACTGCAAAACACATGAAAGCCAGCTTGGAGTTTGCGCCTGATGGGCTCTCAGACTGTTAGAAATAAGATTTTCTGGTCTGATGAAACCAAGATTGAACTGTTTGGCCTCAATTCTAAATATGTCTGGAAGAAATCAGGCACTGCTCATCACCTGTCCAATACCTTCCCAACAGTGAAGCATGGAGGTGGCAGCATTGTGCTGTGGGGCTGTTTTCAGCAGCAGGGACTTAAGGACTCGTCAGAGTTAAGGGAAAGTTGAATGGAGCAAAGTACAGAGATATCCTCAATGAAAACCTTTTCCACAGAGCTCAGGGCCTCAGAATGGGCCGAAGGTTCAATTTCCAACATGACAATGTGTGCCCTAAGCACACAGCCAAGACAACACAGGAGTGGGTTAGAGACAACTTTGAATTTCATAGAGTGGCCCAGCCAGAGCCCTGACTTGACCCCTATTGAACATCTCTGGAGAGACCTGAAAATAGCTGTCTACTGTGGGTCCCCATCCAACCTGACCGAGCTTAAGGGGACAATCAAGATGTACAAAGTTTGTTGCATCACACCCAAAAAGACTTAAGGCTGTAATTGCTGCCAAAGGTGCTTCAGCAACGAATGTAAACACCTTAATTAGAATATTGTCTTATTCAGAATAAAGTCAATAATTAGATTACTGCTTTTGATGTAAACAAAGTCACTATGGCTGTTCTAGCAAATTACATTCTACCTTCCTATAAAAAGATTCAGTCCTCACAATTCTTTAGGGGAGGTGTGTAAACTGTGAGTGAATTTTAAAGCATTTCCCATATCTTAATTCAACCCCCTTTTTTATTAAACACAGCTATGACAGGTACCGTATTCCTGAGAGTATACTGACTTTACTTGAAAGAAACTTTAATCTCAAACATTTTTAAGTAGCAGGATTTAAAACTTTATTGTCTGGTTTAGGTGTGGGTAATCTGCAGAGGAGGTCCAGTCAACGCACTAACATGACATATCAAAGAAGTAACTACGCTCTGAACGCAATCTACACAGAACCATACCGATTGACCTCAAAGCGCCCCCTTGACTCCGCTTACACACGCTCGCCTATCACCATGGATGATGACGCCGCACACTCACCTTCGATAGACAGCATACAGAAAGACCCAAGGTAGAGTATGTTGCTAATGCTTGTTACTAGCACTCAGCAATTTTAACAGTGCTGGATAAACACTAGCATACCTGCTGCATTCACACTAAATCCCTCTGGGCAATGTGCCATTGCATTGCATGCCTGAATATGCTATAGACTTTCAAATTGCTGTGTGATCTCCCATTGCCTAACCATGTATATTGTGAAAGCAGTTCCGCTCTTTTCTGTTTAGCTGGGCGTAACATGGAGCCCCTGTTAACATAGTAAAAAAAACACAAACTGTTAAAAGAGCCTTAGACAGTGAGTGTGTCCTCAAGCTGTCTTTTGTAAAAGGTAAATTCGAAGTTAAATGTAAATAAAAATTCAAAGTTTAAAATCCATAGAGAAAAAAATATTTCAGAAAACACTTAAGACCATCTTGGATTATCTTCAGTACTTGAATCTTTTCAGCTAAGATCAACATAATGAATAAGATACTGATGAGATTTTTTTTTTTTGTGTTGCAGTCACTTTTTATTGGTGCATGTTTTTATTTTCTTGTCACTTAATTGAAACTTTGAATTAACTTGGTGTGCAGATTCCCTTTGTCATTTTTCTTGGACTAAGTAAACTAAATTTATACACCTAAAAATATTTATAGTATACAGTTGGCAGTATAATATAGTATAATGTTTCCAAAAGATCATGTTGGTGTGTGTTTGTAGAGAGTTTGCATGGCGTGACCCAGAGATGCCAGAGGTTATTAACATGCTGCAGCATCAGTTCCCATCTGTGCAGGCCAATGCAGCGGCATACCTGCAGCACATGTGCTATGGAGACAACCGCATCAAGGCAGAGGTAAGCAACTTCTTGTGAGGCATGACAGAGACAGTTTGACAGTATGGTAAGTGAACTAGAGGCAACCATATAAATAAACAGTAACCTAACTGGCTGATTTTCTTAAACTGCAACTTCTGTTAAAAGCCACTAGTGCAACACATCAAAAGATTCACATAAAAACAACTTCTTTTTTTTTTCTGAGAATCAGTCCCTTTATTTGGATAAAATAATTTAAGGGGTCTCACATTAGATTTTCTTATCATCTATATGAGTATGTTTGCTCAAATGTAGTATAGTTTTAATGCAGGTGACTTTTACAATATAAAAAAACTGGCCTCATGTTTTGCAGGTGTGTAGTCTAGGTGGTTTAAAGCACCTGGTGGATTTGTTGGATCATAAAGTTCTGGAGGTGCAGCGGCATGCATGCGGAGCTCTGAGAAACCTTGTTTATGGCCGGACCATGGACAACAACAAGATTGCAGTGAGAAATGCAGGTGGAATTCCTGCACTGCTTCGTTTGTTGAGAATGACTGTTGACACTGAAATACGGGAGCTTGTCACAGGTAAGACAGTCTGCCTTTACATGCATACATTCAACATGTTGAATTGGCGGAGCTCATTTGTTGTGAGAACTCTGATTGGCTGCGGAGCTTTTTTTTAGCTCAAGTCTTGTATAATAAAAAAAATATTTAAAATAATTAAATTGGAAGACGCAGAATATAAGATGTGTGTGAATATATACAACCCCAAATCAGAAAAAGTTTGGACAGTATGGAAAACACAAATAAAAAAGTAGTGATTTCAAAATTTACTTTGACTTGTATTTCATTGCAGACAATACAACAGCACATTATTTAATGTGTTGCTCATGATTTTTATTGTTTTTTTCTTCAAAAAAACCAAACTTCCTATTTTGAAACAGGTGATGTCAACAGGTGATTGTAATTATGATTTGGTACAAAAGCAGCATCCAAGAAAGGTCTAGTCTTTTAGGAGCAAAGATGGGCTGAGGATCGCCAGTTTGCCAAAAAATACATGAGAAAGTTATTGAAATGTTTAAAAACAATGTTCCTCAAAGAAAGATAGGAAGACATTTGCTTATTTCACCTTCAACAGTGCATAACATAATTAAAAGATTCAAGGAATGTGGAGGAATTTCAGTGCGTAAAGGACAAAGGAAGCCCTATGTTAACAGTGTCCAGAAGTGCCGTCGACTTCTCTGGGCTCGGAGGCATCTGGGATGGACCATCACACAGTGGAAACGTGTACTGTGGTTAGATGAATCAGTATTTCAGGTATTTTTTGGGAGAAATGGACGCCGTGTGCTCCGGACCAAAGAAGAAAAGGATCATCCAGACTGTTACCAGCAACAAGTCCAAAAGCCAGGGTCTGTCATGGTATGGGGTTGTGTCAGTGCCCTTGGTAAAGGTGACTTGCACTTCTGTGATGGCACCATTAATGCTGAAAAGTACATAGAGATTTTGGAGCACAATATGCTGCCTTCAAGAAGACATCTTTTCCAGGGACGTCAATGCATATTTCAACAAGATAATGCAAAACCACATTCTGCACACATTACAAAGTCCTTGCTGCGGAGGAAGAGCATACAGGTATTTGACTGCCGTGCCTGCAGTCCCGACCTGTCTCCAACAGAGAATGTGTGGTGCATTTTGAAGCGCAAAATGCGACAACGAAAACCCTGTACTGTTGCCCACCTTAAGACTTGTTTGCAGCAAGAATGGGACAAAATTACACCTGAAACACTTCTTAACTTGGTGTCTTTTGGTCCCTAAACGTCTTTTAAGTGTTGTGAAAAGGAATGGCAACATTACAAAGTGGTAAATGCTTTACTGTTCCAACTTTTTTTGAAATGTGTTGCAAGAACCAAAATAGGAATTTTGTTTTTTTTTGAAGAAAAAACAATAAAAATCACGAGGAACACATTAAATAATGTGCTGTTGTATTGTCTGCAATGAAATACAAGTCAAAGTAAATTTAGAAATCACTACTTTTTTTATTTGTGTTTTCCATACTGTCCCAACTTTTTCTGATTTGGGGTTGTATGTATATATATATATATATAGTCTTGACACAATATAAGAGTCTTGAGACATGATGCACAAATGTACACAGAAAGTCAACAACAGAAGCTGTACAGAAAATGGAACCCCCCACTAGGGACTTTAAGACATTACGACAACTTGACAAACTCAATTTGCAAAATGTGTTGCTGTGGACTGTAGGTCAGCGATATGCACAGACTATCCCCTTTTAGACACAGTCTTTTATGCTAAATTACTGGTAAATTGTCATAAAGAGAATGGGACCTTTTCATAAATACCAGTAAGTCGATTCTGGCAATTTATCAGTAACAATAATTGTAAAGTTACGAGTAAATTACCGGTATGATGCTGTGTAAACACAGGATAGGAACACAAATTTGATCTAATTAGTTTACCCTACGTTGTAACAGTGTTGATGTCTGATTGTGTGAAACGACATCATACAATTAACATTATTGTTTTCCTTTATTTAGGAATTATTAGGGACCGAGCACTGAAATTGTTTGCAAAAACAAATGGCATTTAAGCTGTATGTTTGGTCCTAAAGACAGATAACATAGAGGTGGCTATTGTGAGTCACAATCATAGCGCCACCAACTGGCAGAAAGAAGTATGTCACTTAAAACATAATTTAAAAGAGTGATGCTTGGGTCAGTCGGTATGTTTTCCACATTATTTCCACACCCAAAAATGGTTTTAAGCAAGTTATTTATCTTTTGTTGTAGTGTTAGTAGGAGTTATGCCTGCCTTGCAGGCAGGTTTCTTCAAGTGTCTTGGAGACGCTGCCACTGGATTTAGTCTGTCTCAGTTTTTTCTGTTGGTTCATAATTTATTCACAGACAGACTTGATGATTGTACGATCAGATCTCTCTGTGGATGACCCAAGCATCCAAATTAACCGAAGTCGCTTCATACTTAGATAGATATTGAAGAGAAGCGATATTGAAAATGCTAAACTGTCAACAAATTGTTGATATCTTAAATAGTGTTGTCATAGCAAGACCGAGATGTGGCAAAGCGATACAGCTTCTCGTTCCACATCTTTTGGAACAGGGTTAAATACGTAACTCACGACGTTCCCTTTCAAGGGAACTTGAAGCTGCGTTAGCTTGATGCTATGGGGAAGTAATACCCACTATGCCACAGTAAGGGAAGGCCTGCCCCAAATGCTGTGAAACATTGGCACAGAGCATAGGAGCAGATTTAGACTTGTCAAACCAAGAGGACCTGAGCGCCTGGAGTTGAGTTCAAGTCTAAACTATAAAATTTAATAAATGTGCACGGAAAGGACCAGCCTGCCGCAGCACAAACATCACTTAGGGATGCTCCCCTAGACAGAGCCTTTGATGATTCTACACCCCTGGTTGAATGAACTCTAATGCCCAAAGGTGACACAAGGTCACAGGCCTCATAGGCCAGGGTAATAGCATCTGTAATCCAGTGAGATAAGTGCATTACCTCGTTTGCAGCCACCAAAGCAGACTAAGAGCTGAGATGTTTTAATGCCACTGGCCAGAGCAGTGGACATAAATCCTCAAGGCTCTGACTGGACACAACAAATAAAGCCTCTCCTGCTCCGGCAAAGCAAACAGCGAAGGACAGAAGGCTTGGAGTACCACTGGGTGACCAGCTGCAGCAGACTTCCTGAGAACAATGGTAGGATCCCAAGAAGAGACACACATGTGACAGAAAGGCCTCAGCTGTCTGGCACCACACAGTAAACGAGACACCAAAGGGTGTCTCCCAGTTGAGGCTCCATCGACAGGTTCGTGGCTAGCAGACACTGCGGCCGCATAGACCTTTAGGGTGACGGGAGCCAACCCCGCAGAGAGGCACTCTTGAAGGAACTCCAGCACTGGTTGGTTCAACAGGGCAGTGAACCAGGTCAACGTGGTGCCACCCACACCACAACACAAAGAGCTGCCACTTCAGGGCACACAGTCTCCTAGTGGATGGGGCTCTGGAACTCAGAATGGTCTCTACAACCTCAGTTGAAACTGAGGCCAGACCCACAGTTTCCAGATCTGTGGCCAGGGGTGAAAGATTGACCCCCGAGTCTGGGATAGGAGGTCCCTCCGGACTGAGAGCTCCCATGGAGTCCTGTCCAGAAGAGACATTATGTCTGAAAACCAGACCCGGGTCAGCCAGAACGGTGCTACTACAAGCAGACAAACTCTGTCCTGACGGACTCTGCCTAGGACTCCCGGGAGCAAGGCTATTGGGAGAAATGTATACCGACGTAAGTCTGGGCCTCGTCTGCACCATGGCATCCAGCCCCAAGGGAGCTGGATGAGTAAGGCTGAAACAGAGAGGACAGTGTGTTGACTCCTCAAAGGTGAACAAATCCACCTCCTCTGTTCCATATCTCTCCCAAATGGACTCCACCACTTGTGGATGGAGCCTCCATTCCCCATGCCTCAGCCCTTGCCTCAACAGGATATCTGCTCCCAGATTTGCATGCCCTGGGATAGCCTGGTCTCTGCCCAAAGAAGGATCTGCTGTGCCAGCCTGAACAGGGGGTGTGAACGAAGTCCTCCTTGGTGTTTCAGGTATGAGACCACTGTGGTGTTGTCTGTACAGACTAGGACGTGTTGGCCCTTGAGATGTGGAAGGAAGTGTTTCAGTGCCAAAAAATACCACCCTAATTTCCAGACAGTTTATGTGCCAGGAGAGATGAGGGTCCTGGGCGGCCATCGGGAACTGCACCCCACCCTGTGAGAGAGGTGTCCGTCGTAAGAACCCTGCGATGGCATAATGCTCTTAGAGTAGGACTCAAGGTAAGAAACCGGGGTCTGAGCCACATAGAAAGGGTACAAAGCCGCGTCGATGCGTATCCCTTACCACCCTTAGTGGTAATGTGCAGCAGACCCAACGGAATCACATTGGTTGCTGCAGCCATGAGACCTAACAGTTTCTGAATTTGGAGGACTGTCAAACGGCAGCCTAGCTGAACGCTGCCCACATCAGTAAAGATGGACTCCACACATGCAGGAGACAATTGTGCCCGCATTGTAGTGGAATCCCAAATTACCCCCAAAAAAGTAGTTCTCTGAACTAGAGAAAGCATATTCTTCTTGGGGTTGAGTCTCAGCCTTAAGCACCTCATATGAGCTAACACAGCATCTCAATGCTGTGTAGCTAACTCTAGGCTGGCCATGACCAGCCAGTCATCTATGTAGTTCATAATGCGGATGCCCTGGAATCTCAATGGAGCCAGGGCTGCATCCATGCACTTTGTAAAGGTGCAGGGCGATAGAGCAAGGCCGAAAGGAAGTACTTGATACCGGTAGGCTTCGCCCCTGAAAGCAAACCTGGGTAAAAAATAAAACTAGAAGAAATGACCAATTGACCAAAGCAGGTCCATGGACACATGCATGTTTCATTACCACATTATAGATTATAGAGAGTCTAAGTTAGTGCTGAACCCAGTGAACTGGATGTAGAAGGCAGAATGCCTTACAGGGAAGAAATCCATAGACTAATAAAACTTGTTGGTTGTGTCCCCATGAACTATAAATGTGAACTGATTTCTGTATGTGTAGGTGTGTTGTGGAATCTGTCGTCATGTGAATCCATAAAGATGGCAATCATTCGTGATGCCTTAAGCACTATGACCAACACTGTAATTATCCCTCACTCGGGTTGGGATAGCACTGACTTCCACGATGAGCCCAAACTGAAGTTCCACTCTTCTCTTGTACTCCGCAACACCACCGGCTGTCTCAGGTAACAGCACATAGTCAAAAAAGTGTAGTTAATTTTTCAAATGGTAAAATACCATTTATGGTATTTACCAAGAATGGCAATTCTTGGTAAAATTCTTGAAAAATGAAAATTCTGGACACACTGGGCCAAAAACCTAAAATGTATATTTTAAATTAGCTTTTGCAAATTACAAATTGGCTACAGTAAAGACAATTTGTGTTTTGAAATTCAGATTTCTTTTGGCTGTAAATCCACAGTGTCTGTCCTACATGTGTAGTTACACTTCCTCTTTCCCTAGAAAAGATCCCTTTGGGCAGTGCTAGAACTGAGGGGGAAATGGGGGACCCAGGACCCCCTATTAAAAATACACTTGGCAGCCCCTTAAGCAGATGTTTTGCTGCTTGCTTGGTGCTGTTGAAGTAAAACTAACTTAAATAAAAAAATTTGAGACTAATATTTTTACTTAAAACTTAATTAGTGCTAATTAACCTCCAGTCAAGAAGAAAAATTTAAATGTGAGGGGATTTGAGCCTCTGGCCATACCATAGTAGGGTCTTTCATAAAAAAAACCCTAACAAAAAGGCTGAACATCTGGCTGACCCAGTAATGCTGGATCAGGATTTCACATGTATATGACTTTCTTTCAAAGTTTCTGTTAAATATCAAAGTTGCAGTTTCTGTTCATATTGTCTGACAAGATTTCCAGCCAAATCCCTGACAATTTGTAAATTGTGGCCATACACTTTTAAGGTCACTTATGGGATAAAGATTATGTAAATTATTATTATATTTAAATAATAATAAATAATAAATATATTATTATATAATATATTATATAAAATAAATAAATTATTATGTAAATAATGTATTTAGTTTCCTAAATACATACTGTTTGTTACACCAATTGCTTTATGGAATTAAAAACTAGACTTCTAAATTGAATCAAAACTAAATTTCTTCATAATGCTAAAACTAAAATTTAAATTAAAATTTAACAAAACTAAATTTTTGTGTGCAAGTGTGCAATGATCTTGTGTTGCTATAGGAACTTGAGTTCAGCTGGAGAGGAGGCCAGGAAACGAATGCGCTGCTGCGAGGGTCTTGTGGACTCTCTACTGTATGTCATCAAAGCGTGTGTCAGCACCTCTGATTTTGACAGCAAGGTACACACACAAGCACACAAATATACACACTCTGATAGACACACACACATTCAGCCACTGAATATGTTGTTGCTGTCTCTGACGCAGATTGTGGAGAACTGTATATGTACTCTAAGGAATCTTTCCTACCGGCTAGAGCTAGAAGTGCCACCCTCACAACTCATGGCCAATCAGGAAATAGATGGGTTATTGGGGTCAGAGCCTCCCAGTAAAGAGGCAGAATACAACTGCTGGGGGAGGAAGAGGAGGAAAAAGAGTTTACAGAAGGAGCAGGTAAGATTAAACTGTTAATGCCAGTGACTTTGTTTGTGGATTATTTGAACAGTAACAGTAAGATTATTGAACAGTAACAATTAATGATATGAGGTTGGCCCTGGGTTTACTGACACGTAAAAATGTAGTACCATGTTGGTAGTTCATCCTTTGTGAGGTCCAGTGAGGAAGACTAGAGGAACATGCAGACATGTTAAATTTTGAGATGGTCACTTTGCACAGGTTGCGGTATGTATTTGTTGGTCCTAGGGAGGCTATTCCAGAGCTTAAGGGTCGGGTAGAAAAAGGATATACTTTATGGATTTTGGGTCTTATTAACAGGCCATAATTTTGTAGACTATTATAAAGATTATAATGTGTTGAACATCCATATGTAGTGGGGAGCTAGAACAATCAAGACTTTGTAAGTAATTAGAAGAATTTATAATTAGTTATTATATATTAGAGATTGTATGTATTAGGTAAAATGTGATCATATGTATCGGGTCAGTTTGTTGACCACACATAGGTTGGCAAGCTGATTTTGAAAATCCTTTAGAGCTTCACTCTGGAACCACCTGAAGTTGTGACACCTGGCAAAAACATGATTTAACTGAGCTCTGTTATCTGTAAATCGGTGCATGTTTAACCAAAGAACTTTGTGTGTGTGTAATTCATGTCAGTGGGATGGTGTCGGACCCATTCCTGGTTTCACAAAGTCTCCTAAAGGTGCTGAAATGCTATGGCATCCATCTGTCGTGAAGCCCTATCTCAACCTGTTAGCCGAAAGCTCGAACCCAGCAACGCTTGAGGGCTCTGCCGGGTCACTCCAGAACCTCTCTGCTGGAAACTGGAAGGTAGGAGATTGTTCCCCACAACTCAAATACTACCAGTTGTTACAGTCTAACATGAAAAAGAGTTCCAGCCTTCCGATGTGTACCTAAAGGCTAACTTTTTCATTTTTTAATGAAATTGCAGGTCTAATACATAGCACTAAATTTTATTATGTAAGGGGTTGTAATGTATAATGCAATTAAATTTTCTGCTTACAACAGACACAGAATTAAGACAATGTTTTGATATTGAGCGTTAATATTTAATCTGTGGTGCATGTCCGTCTGCAGTTTGCAGCATATATACGTGCAGCAGTGCGTAAGGAGAAAGGTTTGCCCATACTGGTCGAGTTACTGCGCATGGACAATGACAGAGTGGTGTGTTCTATTGCCACTGCCCTTAGAAACATGGCCCTGGATGTGAGGAATAAAGAACTGATTGGTGAGAGCAACACAAATTCTAAAATTCTGTTCATTGTTATTCATTTAAAACCCTTGACTGTATGAAAACATAAAATTCTATGAGTTTTCCCATTTAAAAAGGTGCAAAACCAGTGGTGATTGAATGTGAGTTGAATTTCAGGTAAATATGCTATGCGGGACCTAGTGAACAGGCTGCCAGGGGGAAATACCACATTTCTGTCCGATGATACAGTGGCGGCCATTTGCTGCACACTGCACGAGGTCACCAGCAGAAACATGGAGAATGCCAAAGCCCTGGCAGACACTGGTGGAATTGAGAAACTTGTCAATATCACCAAGGGCAGAGGAGAGAGGTGAATATCTTCATAAATATAATGTATATAAACCTTAGCATACTTTCAGTATTTGACACTTATGTCAAACACTCTCTTAATCGTCTGTCTGAACTAATGGAGAAGACCACATGATAAAATAAATGCTTTCCATGTGGGTTAGCAGCAGATACTCTATGAAGGTGGTGAAGGCAGCTGCCCAGGTGCTGAATGGGCTGTGGCAGTACAGAGATCTCCGCACCATCTATAAGAAGGTAAGCAGCAAATCAAGGCAATGCAATGACATTACATATCTGATCCACATTAGTCTCAGTGTTATTTCTTCATCCATTTGTGCAGGACGGCTGGAATCAGAATCACTTCCTGACTCCCATAACGACTTTGGAGCGGGAGCGCTTCAAGTCACAGCCAACACTGCCATCAACGACAGCATCACCTGTGCATCACACAGGTTAGAGTCATACCTCAACAAACTCAACATGTACATTACAGGCATGAGTAAAAAACGTGTTCAATAATAAGGAAAACACGGTTGATAGATAATAAAATGTTGACGATTCAAATAAAAGGATGCATAAAAGGAAACGTTTATTGTGTGTGTGTGTGTGTGTGTGTGTGTGTGTGTGTGTGTGTGTGTGTGTGTGTGTGTGTGTGTGTGTGTGTGTGTGTGTGTGTGTGTGTTGTACTCCTCACCAGTGATGGGTTAAATGTAGGGTCACATTACCATATGGGTTACCATATCTGACAAATTTCACTTTCACTTCATAAATGTACTTTGACTTTGTTAATGTGTAATTACCTGTAGAAATGAGAGAAGTGAATTTGGATTCCCATATGTTTTTCTGTAGCGGGCAGCACCACATCATCTCCTGCCATGCTGGGCATCAAAGAACGACACTCCAGTAATCAAAAGACCCAATCTACTATGCAATTTTATAATTACCAAGCAGAAAATAGTATCAATAAAAACACACATTCAGGTAAGAAACCTCCTGTTATGCATCTGGGAACTGTTAACTACAACTGATAACTAAATAAATAGTAACTGTTAAAATCCTACTGTAGTCTCATTTTAATCCAATCCCCACACTTGTAGTTCTTTAAACAGAAGACTGTTTGCTAAAGTTTAAGGTGCTACAGTACATGAAGTCACCAATCTTACTGTTGATTTTTCAAGGTTCTGCAAAACAAGCTCAGTTTTGCATGGGACCATACACTTCCCCAAGCAGAGAGGGCTCAAGACGAAGTCAGGTAAGATTTGTTCAGGTCAGAAAGTTTTAATTGCATTTTTATTATTATTAATATTTTTATCACAACATAGCAATATTATACCTATAATTCTAAAGTGACATCCTTCAAGACGATGCATGGGGGATAATTTAGGAACTTTGATTATTAAAACACCTACTTTAATTCAATTCACATTTATTTGACTTAAATATGTATACAAAATACTGTGAAAGTGCAATTTCAGTGTCACAAGTCCAGGTCACATTTTACCCCAAAAGTAATTTTTACTGTATTACTGTACATTAAAAATCCAATTAAAACATTACCGTACCGTAATGTGCTAAATCGTTATTCTTTTGCATTATAAAAATAAGAATGTGGTGTTTAATTGATGATTATTATTGTTAACTTTCTTAGTTAAGTTGCAAGTGGTTCTGTTTATTTAGTAGAAGGCAGCTGGTTAGCATTATAAAAATATTTTAAGCTGAAAATAGGAGAAACATCCATTTGCAAATAAAATGTCAAACATGTTATGACAGTGTCACTTTATTTCTGTGTGCGAGCAGCACAAGTATTACACAGATGAAGCCGGCCACAAAAACTGTGACACCTATCTGGCATGCCTGCAGTCACACAGATTTGAGAATTTATACCTGGATGAGAAGCACTATTCTCCCACTGATTACAGCCAGCCACACAACTTAAAAAACACAAGCAACTATGTGGACTTGTACTCATCTGTCAGGAGACCCTTGTACCAGGCTGAACATTACCCAGGTTCCCCGGATTCATGGGTATAAAGATGCCACCTTTGGACTGCAGCATCTTTAAAAGACATTGGAACAGTTTGTTTTTTTGAAATGGCAATAATAGATGCAAGAAAACAAAAAACTTGTTTGGGAATGTCGAATTAAAAATGGGAAAGAATGTTTGTGTTTAATTGGAACAGAAACGAATTGTGGACTGTGTGTGGAGGGGTGGAGAGATGTGTTGTATAGAGTGGAGCTCAGTGTAGATGATTTTATTTTTGAAAATAGCTATGAGTGCTATGCTGATGGGTTATAGCAGATAATTATAGAGAGGAAAATACATACATGAACAAAATTCTGCCAGAAAACAATAAATAATGATTATGATAAATTAGTAATGTTAGTTTGTACACTAACTTGAACACTATATTGGTACCTGTTAAGATGTTGTCAAAGCAGAGAATAATAAGCATATGGTTTATGCTTTACTGCACTGGTCAACACTTATGCTGTGTTAAAGCAAACACGTACGTGTCATTACACGTTACATGAACTCTGAATTAATAAACATTTTTGTTTCTGTAATTTAATGCTGTTTTGTTTGGGGTTTTTTGCATTGAAGTTGTTTATGTAAATTAAAAATTAGGGAGACAAGTAAGGGGCCATTCCTTTTCAAAGGAACTCATGCTGCATTGTGAAACTACGCTTTGTGGTGCAGTGGGTATTCACCACTGCCTAGAGGTTATTTATTATTCCTCTGATTTGTATGAATTTGCTGTTACTTGTTACTAACAGCGCCACCTACTGGTTTTCAAAAATTCACAGATGTTCACAAATATTTCCCCTGGTGCCATTGAGGGGCATGACCCCATAATTACTGCTTGCAGCTATATTTTTGCAAAATTTTATTTCTTTAAATTCTTGAAATATGGCCCAATTTCTTGTGAATCTCACAAAAAAAATGCCACGTCCCACTGTTCCCATGAGTGTTCCTGAGAAAAGGCATTTATAAAGAGATGATCAAATATAAATGCAACAGGGGCAATCTTGCTCCTGGAGGGTCAGTGTCCTGCACAGTTTAGCTCCAACCCTAAACAGCTAAATTAGGTCTTACTAGGCAGATTAGAAACTTCCAGGCTGGTGTGTTGAGGTAAGTTGGAGCTAAACTCTGCAGGATATTTGCCCTTCAGTACTGAGGTACCCTGGTAATACCCCTGCTATTATCAGACTGCATTGTTTATTGTTGTATATACGTTACTACTGAAAAAGGTAAGTACTGTTTGTAAACTAGGTTTATGAATATAATGCTAGATATGATATTGTTTGGCATTTGCTGTTTTCTTAAGTGTTAGTCATACTAGTTTTTATAGGAACCGTCTGAAGATTGAGCTGCTGTTGCACTCTAGTTGAGTTTGTCTATTCACAGAAGAATTAATATTCTTGTTTTTTCTAGAATGTCAGTTGATCTCCGTTGATCAGATATGATTGTTATAGTACACACATCAACATCCATCTAAAATAAACCTTACTGTATTTAATCGTAATGGGATTTTATGGGAGGTTCTGTAATACATGTCTTAAGATTAATGTGGGCCATTTCAACAAATAAATTTTATCTTTCTAAGTGCCATCTCCATGCAAGATGGAACAGCATGTCTTGCTTAATGATACCTGTCATTCATGTTAATGTACTTTTGAGATTATGTAAAATTTAGTCAATTAAGTAGGTATGAGCATGCAAGGTATTTCTGATGCCTTTCCATTTATTCAAATGGTCCAAATATGTTGTAGTTATCATCAGTTCAGTCAACTTTATATTTATAAACCAACAGTGTTCCTGTAGCAAATAGTTGGTAGAGCATTGTGTTAGCAACGCAAAGATTGTGGGGTCAATTCCCGAAAGGTTTTATGCTTTGCTGTACCATATACACAGATGTCACACACATCAGGTGCAGGTTTGTATTGCCTGAATCTTAGGGTCATGTATAGAAATATAACTCTTTCAAAAAAAACATCTGCAACAAAAGGAGGTCAACAAGATTTTATTTTACGACATCACAGAATACAGTATGTAAATGTATTATCTGGTGTAATATTCTATGGTCATGATGTAACCAGTATGTCCTGTCTATGTGCTTCTGTTTCCACAGCATGTTCATCTGAAAAACTGATTCAAAGAACACTTCCATTTGTCAAAGCACATCAAATTTTCTTTGATTTTTGATGCCATTGCATTATAAACCAAATAACAGGTCTCTTTAAATAGTAACATAAAACTGTGCTGTTTGTGTGCTGTTCCTTTTAAAGATTAAAGATTACAACACTGAATTCCTGCTACTTTTGCACCATCTGCTCATGTTCACAGAATCGCAATGAACTCTTCTAAAAGATGTAATGTTTGATGATCAGCTGTTGTAAGTGAAAATGGTAACAAAACATTAAAAACTGATGCTACCTAAAAAGCTACCTTTTTAGGTAGCTTTCCTTTAAAATCAACTGGCAAACAAATGAACCTGTGAAAAATTAAGAGCTGTTATTTTAAAAGCTATAATAAAACTGAAATCCTCCTGAAATGCCACGCTTAATAATAGCTTTTCTGTCTGCAATGCAGACATTGTGACTTATGTAGTTCTATTTTTTGCACAAAAAGAGCTCTTAATTTTTCACAGGTTCATTCATTTGTATGCCAGTTGATTTTAAAGGAAAGCTACCTAAAAAGGTAACCACAGTTCTTGTGCAACATGGGTAGGAAAAGAGCTTTCTGATAATGAAGCGTAAAAGTGCAGTATCTTGCTTTTGTAGTAAAAATGTAAAAAGGGATTCATATTGAGGTTTGTTCACAAATAAAGCATTCTCCACCACAGATGTAATTATTTATGAACAAGTTCACTCAAAATTATGTCAATAGATCTATTTTCCACCATTCCCTGTGTAAGGGAAACAAATATTATTCCAAATGGAAAATATTAATAATTGATTAGGATCAATCAATGATTTGGGGAATTCTTAATGTAATGCACTGATTTAACGCTCTGAGCATGTAGCAAAGATAAGCAGGATTAGGGACTCCAGATTATGAGCATGAACCACCATTATAATGATGTATCAAATCGAATGTCAAAAACACCATTTTGTTCATTGAACAGTTTTAGCACAAAGGAAAATACATATAATCATTAAATATACATATTTTGTAGTAACTGATCAGCAGGAATGATTACAATATTCAGCTTTTGCATTCGTCCAGTGAGTGCATATGCGGACTTATTGAATCTAAGAAACATTATTTGGCCTTGAAAACAACGCCAGTTTTAATAGGACTTTAGAGCATGTAGCGAGCTCGAACACAGTATAAGTGACCTTATCTGTGAGCATTAAATGCAGCAACAATCAAGGGTGAATATATATGGGTGTTTATTACACTACACTACAGGGGAAACATAACATACGACTAGACAGACATAAACATACACACATTAAACACAACCAAATGTAAGGAAAGCAAGGAGAGGGAGAGAGAGGATAAGCCAGTACAAAGTTAAATCAGTTTAACATTTTAACAATCAGTTTAAGCATTTCTGAATGAACCACCAGGAGAATCACCTTAATAACGGTGACTTTATTAGCACACCTTACAGCTAATAGCACAGCTATTCTATGTGTATAGAAATCGGATACTTGCACTGAGCTCTAGAGCAGAGCGCGGATCCAAATGCACATGGAGAGAGAGTCCTGAGTGGTTCAGATATGCGATGAAGTTCGTTGAGTTCCAGAGATCAACGAAGTTAGCTGAAGCGTTGTCTCCATGGGGGAGGGGTGCTAGGGCCAAAGATCCTTGGCTGAAGAGCAGGAGAGGTGAAGCTAAGACAGTAAGAACTCAAAGACTAAGATTGGTGTTGGTGGTCATTTTTAACTTCACACCGGTCACGCCCAGTGAAACTAAAACAACCAATAGGTGTAAAGCAGGCAAAAGTTTCATCTCACTCAACACCTTATTTGCATGTTTTATGGTCGGATGGTACATTTGCAAATATTAATCCAGGTTATTGTAGAAAGACAATATGCCTGTTATGGTTACACAACATTCATAGTCTGATGGGGAATTAGAAGACGATCTGTTAGATATTAAATATGACAGAGTTTGAAATTTGTGATTCATCCTAATACATGAATACAAACAGAACATCAGTCCAAACTTGCATAACTATCTACAGAATTACAGTTAAGATACATAGTAGTCAACATAAAATTGGAATATATACAAATATCTACAATCTATGACAGTTTAGTTAAAGTCAAGAGTCCTTTGGTGTATTGGAATGTTTTAGTCTCTCTTGGGCCATGTGGTGTTACCCCAAATGGGCTCAGAAAACAGGGCTTTCTTCCAATGACAGACAGACTCCACACCTAACGTCCACACTCAACTGTACACAACCCATCCCGCCACCCCTCCCCCCAGATTAGGGGTATGTTCAAATGACTAACCCTACGGACAAAATTAATAGTGGTGCCTTAGCAAACACCACTAATTATCTCAAGAAGGTCATGTTTGCCTGTAAGAATAAAAAGTGTAACTTTGAAATAATGGACCCAGTCAAATCAGTTCAAACACTGAACTCCTGCATCCCAACCAGTGTCTCTTCTCTGTGGTTTTTCTTACATGTTTCATGTTTTCCATATGAACATCAGTTTTTGTGATGTGGTGCTATACTGTCTCTGGCACTAGTCCTCCTCTGTGGAGTTAAAGCCTGAATCTCCACTGCCATGTTGACTGTGTGTTTCTGTTGCTTGATCTTGTTCTGAGATATGGACATCCATCACTGTCATTACAGACTCGCTCTCAGCACTGGTAATGTCCAGGTGCTTACAAACAGACTCGGACTCAGGGGTCAACAGCCATGGCATGTCAGCTGCCCAGTGCTAAAAATACAGAAAAAGAGAAATGGTTGTAATTTGCTTAAAACCTCCACCTTTTCATGTTGTGATTGTGTTGTTGTATCTGCGCTGTGTGCTTATTTCATAAAGGATACCTATGTACAGATTTATGGATGTTGATATTACATTTTCTGAAATATATATATATATATATATATATATTATATATATATATATATATATATATATATATATATATTATAAATATATAATATATAAACTGACACATGAGAATATAGATATAGATATATAGATATATACAGATAGATATACAGATATACAGATAGATATACAGATAGATATACAGATAGATATACAGATAGATATACAGATAGATATACAGATAGATAGATAGATAGATAGATATACAGATAGATAGATATACAGATAGATAGATAGATAGATAGATAGATCTGGTTATAAGAAGAGTTGTGTACTTTTTAATCCTTGTTCTTTTGTTTCTGTAGATAATTTCTCTGAAGATTTAGGAAGTAAACAAATAAAGCTTTTTGTGCAGGGATTGTTCAAAGAAATTTGAGACTGACTTTAGATTTAAAAATTCTAAGCGGTCATAAAAAAGCAACTGTCAAAATTTACCAACCATAGGAAATTAATGGAAATTTCTTTTTTTGTGTTGAAAACAACACATAATTCAGCTCCACAGAAATGAAGGGGTAAGACTATAAAACATTCAAAGTTTGTGATGGTCAGTGTTGATATTGTGGCAGGATGCCAGAAATATATCAATGTATAAGCAATAGTGTACACGAACACAGATCAAATAACAAAAGGTCCCTGTAAGCACAGTGTGGCATTATTGTAAAAACTGACAAATGAGAATAATTTAAAATAAAACTCTGACAAATAGTAGTTAAGAAAGTCTAAATATATAACCAAATGCTAAATTTATTATATTTAAAATTACTCCATAAAAGGTGGATGTAAAAAAAACACTGATGTCATCTGCAGCAGTAATTGTTTTTGCTTTTTGTCAACAGACGCCAGTAATCTGATGCAAAACGTTTATTTCTCCTATATTATTCATTAAAGTGTAGATTTTTACACAACTGTTTCTTAGGCAGCACCATAGTAAAAAAACTACTTTCTTCTTAAGACCATGGAACAATTGAATGCATAATGTAGAAATACTGCAGTATTGAATGATGCAGTAGCATGATGTGTAAATATATATGCATAACTTGCTGCTAGGTTTTATTAATACAAAAAAAGTGGCTGCAGTGAACACTGCAATGGCCAGTAGAACACAATCTACTGGCCATTCAAAATGTGATGTATCAATCACTAGTGTTCAAAGTGTTCAAGATTTTTTTCACAAATGTATCTTTCACTTTAAAAGACATGAACATATTGTATGGATAAACTGTCTTATGGTTTATTTTATAAACCATAAGACTTTTTTTATGAATGGACGTGCTATTTGAAGCTTTAAATGCTATTACAAAGCTGGGAAGACCCAAGATATAATTTAAAATCAAAATTCTCACATTTACTCATGCCACCCTCATGTCATCAAGCTTCACCTTTATTATTGTTTTAAAAATGCAACCTCTAGCAGCGATAATTAAATATTGTGCTTTTAAGACATTTTATACTGGTAGATAACAAATAATTGCAGTTACTTATAGGTAGGAGAATGTCTGTAGTGGACTATCATAATGAAGTGTTACATGTAAATGTTTTAAAATGTTTAATGTAGAATTGTTGATACAATGACAATTTTTTGCATATTAGTTTATCTTTTAAAAATTGTAACTCCAGCATAAAGCCACCTTTCCACTGCACAAACGATGGGCAATAGACCAGAAGGAGCTGCGTGGGGTGGAAACCATTGGCGATGTGGAATTTGTGAATCTAATATGAGCTTTGGTTGTGTTAAAAAATTTAATTTGAGGAACTAGAACTAAGCGACAAGGTGACCAAATGCAATGTATCTTAATGTATTGGAGTGAAAATTATGACTACATTTCTTGTTTAACTTTATTCATTAGGAATTTAAATTTTATTTTTTTCTTGTCTCCACATGTTTCCTCCAAAAGTACTTCATTTTGTCATATATGCCTAGCTGTTTATTATGGAAGTATTTTCTTAATAAAAATTAAAATGAAAATTCAAATGCTTAAATGAAAAATCAAATGTTTAAATGAAAACACCAAGCAACATTAAAAGCAAGGGTGAATTAAATGACCCAAGAAGAGTTTTGGACAAATGAGGATCAATAATGGTTATTATACATAAATAGTAAGTCAGCCTTTTTGCAAGTGCTGTGGGTACATTCAAATGTACTCTTAAAACTTGCTGGTTGACATTACCCCACCATTTAAGTCGATAAACACGTATAAGTAGTAATTTAGCATTCAACAATGTTACTTGTGGCTAATTCATAATAATATAACAAAAAGATAAATAAAATGATGATCACATATAATGGTTATAAAACTTTTTGTCATCCATAAGCATGATTTGTTAGTCCCGTTTGATTGACTTCCATTGGCGGTGAAAATAACGAATGCTCTATCAGAGGGTCATCTACACTACGGGTCAAAAGTATGGAAACACTTTTTCTTTGTTCATATTTTTTTTTAATTTATAAATAATAGTAAACTTATCAAAACTCATCCTTTGTAAGTCGCTTTGGATAAAAGCACGTCTGCTAAATGACTAAATGTAAATGTGAATGTAAAACTATGAAATAACAGAAATGTAACTTTAGGAATTATGTTGTGACTAAAGAAAATTAAAAATAAGGTAAAAAAGGATATATTCTTGCATATTCAATAGTCACCCTTCGTCTACAAAATTTTCTTGACATTTTCCATCACCCAGTTTCTTGAGGAATCATCCTGAGAAGATTTTTAAAGAGTTTTGAAGATGATCCCCTCTATCCTGCGTTCTTATTGGCTGCTTTTTTCTTCGTTATTTGGTCCAAATCATCCATTTCAAAAACATTTTTTTTTTATTTAAGTTTTCTAATAACAAAAATTAAATTGAAATTAATATGTTGTAATTGTAATATATATATACAACAATTATATTTTTATTTTTAAATTTTTAACGTTTAATCAAATGTCTTCAGATTAAAAGATTTTTAATCTGACATTTCAGTGAAGTGTTTCCAAACTTTTGACTGATAGTGTAGCTGTGCTTTTGTTAACGTGTAACCTGTCTACATAGACTAATTATGAACATAACTCCAGGACTCCATCTCAGGCATTTACTTTAGTCCAATGTGCTCTTTAAAGCATCCGTTTAGCCTTTTTTCCCCCAAATGTATCTATACATCATTGATGTTTTGGTTGACCATGTTTATCAAGTTATTCATAAATCCACCATAATTTTAGTGTTGTTAATTAGTATTACAACACCAAATCCAAAAAAGTTGGGACAGTATGGAAAACAAAAATAAAAGACTAAATTTCTAAATTTACTTTGACTTGTATTGTCTGCAATGAAATACAACAGCACATTATTTAATGTGTTCCTCATGATTTTTATTGTTTTTTCTTGCAACACATTCCAAAAAGTTGGAACAGTAAAGCATTTACCACTTTGTAATGTTGCCATTCCTTTTCACAACACTTAAAAGACGTTTAGGGACTGAAGACACCAAGTGAAGAAGTGCAGGCCAGTCAAGTACCTGTATCATCTTCCTCCGCAGCCAGGACTTTGTAATGTGTGCAGAATGTGGTTTTGCATTATCTTGTTGAAATATGCATGGACATCCCTGGAAAAGATGTCTTCTTGAAGTCTTCTATTGTGCTCCAAAATCTCTATGTACTTTTCAGCATTAATGGTGCCATCACAGAAGTGCAAGTTACCTTTACCAAGGGCACTGACACAACCCCATACCATGACAGACCCTGGCTTTTGGACTTGTTGCTGGTAACAGTCTGAATGATCCTTTTGTTCTTTGGTCCGGAGCACACAGCGTCCATTTCTCCCAAAAAATACCTGAAATACTAATTCATCTGACCACAGTACACGTTTCCACTGTGTGATGGTCCATCCCAGATGCCTCAGAGCCCAGAGAAGTCGACGGCGCTTCTGGACACTGTTAACATAGGGCTTCCTTTTGGCACAGTACAGTTTTAACTGGCATTTGTGGATGTAACTACGTATTGTGGCACTTGACAAAGGTTTGCCAAAGTAGTCCTGAGCCCATGTGGTGATATTGCTTATAGATGAATGACGATTCTTGATGCAGTGCCGTCTGAGGGATCGGAGAGCACGGTTGTTCAGCTTAGGCTTGCGCCCTTGTCCTTTACGCACTGAAATTCCTCCACATTCCTTGAATCTTTTAATTATGTTATGCACCGTTGAAGGTGAAATAAGCAAATGTCTTCCTATCTTTCTTTGAGGAACGTTGTTTTTAAACATTTCAATAATTTTATCACGTATTTGTTGGCAAACTGGCGATCCTCGGCCCATCTTTGCTCCTAAAGGACTAGACCGTTCTTGGATGCTGCTTTTGTACCAAATCATAATTACAATCACCTGTTGACATCACCTGTTTCAAATCACATCATTATTTAACCAATTTACCTGATTACTAGCCCTAAATTGCTCCTGTTCCAACTTTTTTTGAAATGTGTTGCAAGAACCAAAATAGGAAGTTTGGTTTTTTTGAAGAAAAAACAATAAAAATCATGAGCAACACATTAAATAATGTGCTGTTGTATTGTCTGCAATGAAATACAAGTCAAAGTAAATTTAGAAATCACTACTTTCTTTTTTTATCTGTGTTTTCCATACTGTCCCAACTTTTTCTGATTTGGGGTTGTACTAACACTCATTTTACAGGAAAACATTTTTCCTTTGCATTCTGTCTTTTATTATATAGCTGCTTTGCAACAATGTCATTGTGAAAAGCACTATACATAAAACTGAATTGAATACTGTGGTCAGATTATCATAAAGTATAAATGTTTTATACCTCCTTGATGTACACTGGAAGTTGAACAGCTGGGTGAAAAGTGTTCTTAAAGGTTTTGTAAGTCTTGTAGCCAATCAACAGTACCAACGCTAACAGGAAACACAGCACCAGGAAGTAAAGAAACATCTCCAGATATGTAGTTTCTCCTGAAATCACACATACAACACATGCTTTTCAAAGCATCCTATGCCCTTTGTGTTAAATACTTATTTATCTGGCTGTATTTTTTCATGGTATATGACTAGGCATATCATTAGGAACTTTCCTAATGATATTCTCGTATGCTATATGTTATATTTATAATCACAGAACAATGATAAAATTTTTTGACAATGATAAACATTTATGTAAGACAGGTTGATGGTTCACTTGTTTAACTGACTTCACTGGAAACATAAAAATGCTAAAAGAAGACTAAAGTGTTTTGGGTTGTGTTTGGTGTTTTTCACCTCCTGTCTGTAAGCAGAGTGTGTCACTAAAGATGCTGCTCTTGTTGTAGAACTCACAGCGAGACTGAATTCTTACACAGTACCATGTCCATCTGTCCAGCTCTGATAATGTCACAACATTATTATCTGTTCGCCGAATGTCAGCCATCTATATGTGAAAGTAAAGAAAAAGGAAATTGGGTTTTGCCTTTACATCATGCATTTCAGCTCAATCATTGATACATTTCAAAACACCTGAAACATTGATCTAAAAATGTTATTGTTGCAATGAAAAAAATCTTATGTGAATTTTATGTAAATAATTTTTGATTAAAAATGATGAGATAACTTTCTCAATTATGATTTATCATCTTAAAATTTAGATTTGTATCTCATAAATATATATTTTTATCTTAAGACTCTTATGACACAATCTTAATGACTATGATTTTCCAAAGTATAAAAATGTTCTAAGAAATGTTATGTTCAAAGAATATAAATATGAGTAAGGACCTAATGGTTTAAAATCTGATGGCTAAGAACTCAACTTTTTATTAAAACTTTATTATGCAGTAACCATTTTATCAAATGAGCACTGAAAATAATGTTTTTATTGTAAATATAAACTCTGCAGCAAAGAAAAACAAAGAACATAAGAAAAAACAAAAAGAAATAATCATAAAAGAAACCTTCCAAGGTTTATTATCCTTTGCCTTTTCTTCAGCCCCATAAATACAGCATGGCCCCAAAACTGGGTAAAACTTCATTCATTTCTCCAGCTCCCTTTCCACTTCCACTTTTCTGCTTCTATTTATTTCTCACAATGCCCTTGTTTTGTGCTGTCAGCCACATGGATGTTACCAAACATCAGCTTGAGTTTGCAAATCAGTTGATGCATGCAGAACATATGACACTTCCTGTTTTTAAAATAAATGTTTTGCAATACATAATGTAAAATATCAAAAAACTGTTTAAAATTTTCCATCTTCAATATCTCTCCTTCATTCTAACCAAGCAGTCTGAAGTGACTGCCAGCTGGTGGCGCTATGACTCTGACTTACAATAGCCATATCCATGTCATCACCCCCTAGGACTTAACATACAGCTCAAGACTGAACAGTCACTTAAGGCACACAAAACATGAGACACCTTCTGTTTCCATTTGTTGCCATACATTTTTACCTCACCATGGCAACACTATTTGAAATGTCAATATTCCTCCACAATTTAGCATCTTTTTCAACATCTTGGCATAATATTTACCCCATTTGGTGACAATCCCATAAAACCCCTAGGAGGAGCATTTATTTGTCAGAAAATCTGCATACAATCCAAAGTGGCCAACTTCATGCTATTTTAAGCATCTTAAGAGCCTCAAATACATCTGAATACAATTTTAAAGTTTGACATGTTACCAAGGCAACAATATTTTAGATTTCGCACATCCTTTTAGAACTTAACATCAGCCATGTCTCTACATTATTCTGACCAAGTCTGAGGTGACTTGGCTAAATGTAAGTGGACTATTTTAAAGTTTGCTTTAGTGGCACACTTCCTGTTGCCAGTTGGTGGCGTTATGACTGTGACACAAAATGGTCATATCAATAGTCAATAGTCATCAGCCCACCACACCAAACATATCTGCCAAATTTGATGTCACTCACTCATGAAATCACTCGATCCATACCATATTAGAGATTTCCTATTTTTTGTCATAATTTTAACAGAAAATCCAAAATGGCCAACTTCCTGTTGGGCGAAGCTAATGGGTTTTATAGCAAAAGATGTTTGGATCAACAAGACCAGACAAGTTTTTTTTTGTGCCCCATACCAGAGGGTGCTACCGAGCCCCTCTGCCCCACCCATGTGCCAATCTTTGCCCTGTTCTAATGGCCAAGGACAGGACATGTTAAGGGGCCCAATACTAACTTCGCACTTTAATAATCCTAGGAAAACAATAGGGCCCTTCACATAAGCAAATTTGTGGCTATGCTGTATTTATGTCAAACTGGTTTGTTATTTGGCATAAGATTTATTTAGGCAGAGTAAGAGTGTGAAACACAACCAGAAAGCATGTCTCTTGCCAAAATGTAAGAGTTGGCAACCCTGCAATGGTGTGCATAGATACCTGTACGCCTTCAGATTTCTTCCAGTACTGGATGAGGTAATACATCTTCTGTGCCAGCTCTTTCATGGACTGGTTATTACTGCTTAGAGGGTCAGAAATAATAATCTCTAGACTGTCTCTAACCGAATTCAGTGCCACATTGGACGGGGGGCCTAAACCAGCTGCAAAAATTATTAAAACAGTAATGAATGCTACAGCAACATCAAAAGTAAAAAGAGAGAAAAGAGAGTCTGTAAATCATCACCATGTTTATCAGGACAGAACTCAACCTGGACCCAGTGAGAAGACTGCTGAGCTGTGTTCGCCCGCACACGCAGCAAAAACATGCCAAAGTAAAATAGATCAGCATAAGAGAAATCACAGCGATGCTCTGTCACATCAACACACACAGACTTCCAGTCCTGCTTGTGAGCGCGCAACCGTGTCTTATACTGCCTGTTGGGGAAAACGCATAACAAAAGGTTGTTCTTACTTTCTGCTATCAGGTTGAAAGTACTTTATTATCATGACAGTTTAGGAGTCCACCATGCCAATACACTTGCACAAACTGTGTGCAGCTCAAGAGGCATTTATACTTTTTATATTAGTTCTGACATTACATTACTCTCTGAATCAGAAAATGTGGCATAAAACTTAGAATACTGCGTAGCCAGAGAAAAACTGCCTTCAAGGTTTTTCTTCTTTTCTTCTCTTTGATTGGCTGTGATTTGTGATGCGTCATGTTTTGCCCCATTTTTGCATTCAGTATGAACAAACAAGTTGCTTGTTACTGGAAACAAACAATTTGTTGTAAAGCCGAGTCAATAATAGCAAAATATTTAAGTGAACTATATTGAATATATTTTCCACTATAAACTAATTGTACCGGTATTTAGAGTAACAAAGGGGGTAGAAATGTCCCCAGAAACTTTCTGTGAGTAGTTAAACTGGGGAATTTCGGAAATCTGCATTAAATCTGGTTGTTTTAACCAAGATTATGCTGCAAGGTGTTTGTTTCCAGGTACATTTAATTTCTCTGTTATAGACTAATCTACAATTTAGGACATTTCCAGTATATTCCCATTAATTCCCATGGAAAGTTCCAACTTTGCACAATTCCTTGAATTGTGCAACCCTATTGATATTGTTTGACATATTACCCTGTGATTAAGTAACGTACACCCTTCTAAAACAAGAAAAAAATAAACCCACACAAGAGCCCAAATCTTGTAAACTGTTATACACTGTGTGTTTGTGGTGTCTTTGTGTCTATCAAAAAGTATTAGAAATTATTTTTAGTTGAATAAATAACTTAGATTTTTATAGAATTAATTTTTTAGATGATAGGTATTTACACAAAAAACACGAGCTTTTAAAAAAATGCAGTCATACTTACGCTAAATACTGTGCAGTGAAGGTTACAGTCCTGTTTACAACAGCCTCATGATCCCAGTCCCATTGCAGAATGTACTGAGTGTTGAGTGTCACAAGAGTTACATTCTGAGGACTGATCAAACCCCCGAACACTGTGAAAAGCACACACAAACACAACATTTTCTATATAGACTGACCACAGTGGGTGTACAAGTAAATATCTGTAATGGTGGGGGAAACAAATCACAATATTTGTCTCTTTATTGCAATAATTATTTATAATATATCTGGATCATTTGTATGCTGACTCTGTAAAATAATGAATGAGAGATCATATTAAAGTACATATCCACCCCTAAATGAACATTTTCTGATAATTTACTCACTCACCCCTATGTCGTCCAAGATGTTTTTCTTCAGTCAAACAGAAATTAAGGTTCTTGAGGAAAACAACAGGATTTTTCTCCATCTAATGCAATTCAACAGGATTTATTGTTTTCAATGCAGCTTCAAATTGCTCCTCTCTGCCCTAGCCAATGGTCTTGTCTAGCAAAACGATTTTTGAAAAAAATAAATATTTATATTCTTGTAACTACAACTGTTCACTGGCAATGTGATGTGCATCCCCAAACTCAAACATTACGCAGTCACATTGGAAAGGTCACAGACATAAACTTCTTGGAAGACATGGGGGTGAGTAAATGATCAGGAAATGTTTACTTTGGGGAAGACATATCCTTTAGGGACTTTTAGTTTTATCTTTAGTACTTCCCTGAATAAGCCATCTCACATACCCATTTTTAGAAAAAAAAAACATTTTCCATAATCTACAAAGAGTAAAGATGTAAACTGTGTAAAAAAGATGCAAGGTAAACTGTGGTCCACACTAAGGGTTTCTGTATTCACCTTATTTTTGAAGTAAGAGCATAAGGGTCACCATTTTTTTTACTTCAATGTGTTAGACCTCCGGTGTCATATTTTACAAATCAATATTTTATTGACAAAAATGACATGCATTGACATGTTGTAGTTAAAAATGTGATGTTTAGCTGAGATTAGATGGTGGGGTGCTTGACAGTGCAAGGGAAGCAGACAGACTGATTTAACCAACCATTTCCTAGCCATCACACATTACAGAAGACATAATTTACAACACATAGAATCACCTAAATATCATAATAGATCTGTGTCTGTCCCCTGGACTGGTACATACAAAACAAATGAATGGCAATTTAATCAGTGTTAAAAAAAGGATACATTACATAAAAACAATAAGGTTAAGCCTGTTTAATATTAGAGCACTACAAAAGAATTTTTGTTAATGATATGATCACAGATCTATGATAAGTCTATCCCCCAAAATTATTACTACAAGTATATATAACAGCATAAAGGTCAGTTATAAGAGTCTCATCCAAAAGGCAAAGGGGGAGGAGTTGCTGCACTTTATAGAAATTTATAGAAATTTTTAAAAGAAACCCAAAGGTCTTATTTCAGATACAATCCTTTTTAAATTATGATACTTATCATTTTAACTAGCATAAATAAGAAATCGAGCTACTGTATATAGGTCACCAGGGCACCACACAGACTTAACAAAGAATTTGCTGACTTTATATCAGAAAAACCAGCTCCTTGCTACAGATACAGAAGAACAATAATTTCTGAACTGTCACAATTCCTTAGCATAAAAGATAACTTTGAAAACCTTGACACTGCAACAGAAAATGTTAACTTCTCCTCTAACACCTTAGACACAGTTGCTCCTCTACATTTAAAAAAGATAAAGGAAAGCAGTGGTATAACGACCATACTCACACCCCAAAGAAAGCAGCCCAGAAAAGTCAACATTAAGCATGTAAGTGTTAGAGTATCTATTCAGTCTTTTGTCTTGTGTGTAATCCTGCAGACTGAACCATTTTACCATTTATGTTGTCTTCGTTCTGTAATCATTTACCAAGAATATCTCTTGGCCTACTATACATCTCCATCTTACAGCTGGAGCTGGGTCTGCATAAGGAAGTCATTCAAATATTTCAAAACACAACAGACAAGAGTACTGCTTAAAAAGTAATTTTTTTAAAATAACAACTTAATTAGCATGAGAAGTACATTCGCCTATGTATACTAAAGAAAAGTGCTTTATAAAGTGTTTTTGGTTATATGTCTGCTTCAGACAGTTGTTAATATCATAGCAGTGATTATTTTATGAATGCCTTTAATAACAAAACAGCTACTGTCAGAGAAGTAATAATTACCATGCAATTGCCTGCAACACAATCACATCAGACAGCGTATCGCACTTTGCCCCAGGAGCAACTCCAGACATTCACTACTATAGGGAAGGATTAACTGTCAAAAATAATGAAATCATCTAAATTAAGAATGTAGTTAGATCTTATACCTACCAGGATGCTGAAAGAGATGCTACCTGAAATTAGTAATCCTCTACAAGTATAAACTTATCCTTGATGTTGGGATAGGGTTACAAGCTGGCTGTTATCAGACCTCTTATTAAAAAAAACAACACAACTTGATCCCAGAGAACTAATAAATTACAGGCCCATCTCAAATTTACCTTCAAAAATACTTGAAAAGGTGGTGTCCTCACAAATTTATTTTCCTACAAAGAAACATTATCTGTGAGGATTTCCTATCAGGATTTAGACCATATCATAGTACAGAAACTGCTCTCATCAATTACTCAGTCTCATCAAATAATTTGCTCCCATCGTCTGATTGTGGTTGCATCTCTCTTATAGTGCTACTAGGCCTTAGAGCAGCTTTTGACACTACTGAACTATTCAAGCCTATTCTCTTAAATAGACTTGAAAATAGTATATTTATTCCAGTTTGTTGGTGTGAATGAAAAGGTGTCATATTGACACATATCACAAGTACAGGACAGAGTGCCGCAGGGCTTAGTGCTTGGGTCTCTGCTTTTCACCCTGTATATACTACCTCTGGGAGATATAATTATGAGACATAGGGTTAGTTTTCACTGCTATGCTGACATTACTGAGCTGTGTATTTCTTTGAGGCCCAACAAGATGCATAAATTCTACTTTCAACTAACAGAATGCATAGTCTATATTAAAAGCTGGATGACCAGCAACGTTCTACTACTAAATTCAGACAAAACAAAAGTTAATTATTGGCCCAAAATCTTCCACACAGAACAACTTAGAATACTGTCTTACTCTTGATGATCTGGACATCCTATTTGATAGCAGTTTGTGCTATGAAAGCCATATTTCCAATATTTGTAAAACTGCATTCTTTCATCCTAAAAATACGCCAGAATTACAACATCTCATTTGACATTCTCAGTGTCAAACACCGAAAATTTAATTCATGCATTTATGACATCAACGCTTGATTATTGCAATTCCCTGGTGGTTTAATACAAAAAGGATGAGACAACCCCTGAGACAGAACAACCCAATTCCAGTTTGCCCTGACTTGACACTTTCTGGTTCAGCCAGGTTATCATCCTAGTGTAAGGTTATGAAAATTTCAGCCATAACCTGGAATACCCAAAAATAGTGGGAATGTGACTTCTTTACTAAAATTCCCATTACCTATTTACCTACCCCCCGCTCAGTTAGATTCTCCATTTTTGTTCCCTGCCTAGACACAGAAGTGTTATGTTGAAGCTGCATTTAGTAATATTATGCGTCTGTCACCATCTCTGCTTGTCACATTCTTTAGTGCCCGAAATTTGTCACAAAAGAAATTACAAAATTGTCACAAAATTGAAGCTTTAACATGCCAGAGAAGAACTGGCCCGTCCAGTTTAGCCTTGATTCTCCCAAAGTTTCTTCCATCTATACATAATTGGTGTGTTGGTTCCTTGCCACCTGCCATATATATATATATATATTACACTACTGTGCAAGTCTAAGGCACATTAGTATTTTCACACCCAAATATGTTTTAAGCAAGTTATTTATATCTTTTGTTGTAGTGTTAGTAGGAATTATAAGTTTACATTTCCAAACGTTCTTTTTGTCATTAATTGTAATAATCCAGTGAGATTTTTGTATGCACAAGGAGACTGACAACAACCAGTGCTCCACAGAGAGATCTGATGTCACAATCATCGAGTCTGTCTGTGATTATATTATGAACCAACAGTAAAAACTGAGACAGACTAAATCCAGAAGAACTGTGGCAGCGTCTCCAAGACGCAGTCATAAGACCGCACAGTCATAAGACCGCACAGTCATAAGACCGCACAGTCATAAGACCGCACAGTCATAAGACCGCACAGTCATAAGACCGCACAGTCATAAGACCGCACAGTCATAAGACCGCACAGTCATAAGACCGCACAGTCATAAGACAGTCATAAGACCGCACAGTCATAAGACCGCACAGTCATAAGACCGCACAGTCATAAGACCGCACAGTCATAAGACCGCACAGTCATAAGACCGCACAGTCATAAGACATGCAAGAACCAATGAGATTTCAAGTTGTGCGGAGCTGGTCTTTCATACAGATACGTTTACATTCAAATGGACTTTATCGGTCGCAAAATACACTTGAAAGTATTTTAGAAGGCATTTATTAACCCTGTAGTCATTAGGGGTGTAAATCAGACATACGCATATGATACGATATGATATAAATTCACTCATACAGCAAAATGATTTTTGCGGATACCTCAAAAAATCCAGTGATATGACGATTCAATTCATTCAGGGATATATTGATTGATTTTTTGATATTTAGATATTATGTGCCTAGCTTACACAGCCAGTTATATTTTTATTGTCATAAAAACTCACAAATGCAACAAAAATACATAACGTGAATGTTTAATTAAACCATTTGAAAACTGCACATCCACTATCCCAATTAGGACATTTACAACAAAAAATACACTTTAGCTTTAATAATGGGAACATGATATGAGGTGACAGTGACTGTATTTTGTCAGCCAAAGTGCTTTCTTCAATTCCATGTTTTCTTTTTAAATGCACTGACAAGTTTGCCATACTTTCTGAGTATTTTAGCTGGCACTGGCAACTTTAATAAATTGCATGGGGTTTCTTTGTCTGCCCATATATTTTCCCAAATACAAAATATTTTCATGCCCATAATTTGCATCCAACAGCAGACACAAATTTGTCTGTCATTTCGCAGCTGCCACTACTTTGTAGCTACAAAGTAGTGGAAATACACGCCTTGGCGAAAATGCGTAGCTGACGTCATGTCGATCCATATTGATGTATTACACCCCTAGTGGTCGTATAGATTACTTTTTAAAAATTAATTGCAAATCAAATAGTAAAGATAAGAAATACGAAATACATTATGAAATAACCTGAATTATACCTGAAAACACAGAATTACCAATACTTCTCCAAAAGATTGCAAATACTACCCGTTAGATAAGTTTCTGTAGGATTTTTAAACATTTTTTAAAATCAGACTCTCTCAAATTCATAGCTCTATTTAGTATTCAGGTCAAATTTGCTGTAAGAAGTGTTTTAACATTACTTACTGTATAAATAATTAGGGGTCAAGCCCCATCACTTTCCACCATGAAAACTGACCTCCTAGCCAGTCTGATTTGCACAACGTTTTGTTATATCTTTGTAACAGTGTAAATAATTTATGCTAATAATAGGTGGCAGTAAGTGCACTATTTAGGGTGCAAAATTCTGTGTAACGATGTGCTGTTTCTGTGTAACGATGACAGAGGAAAACGGTGTCGGCGATCACTAGTGACTAATTTATATGTTCCCATTCCAATTTGTAATCATTTTGGTGTCTGTGACATGAGTAAACATACAGTACAATGTGTTTACAAACACTTTGTGTCGCTGTATGTATGACTTTGTCTGAGAGAATCCCGCTTTTCCAGCGTGCCATCTCAAATCACACGGCATTGTACGCCTCAGCAAGGTGTTCCGTTTACTGTGGACGAGTTCATAAGTATAGCAACCGCTTCTGTGTTTTGACAGAATTTATTGCAAAACTCTTAATATAAACACTTAGATAAGAATGACAGCTAAGCCATTCGTTGCAACACTCTTAAAGAATCCCTTTCCTCATGGATACCCGTACTTAAAGGTTTTCATGCAACTGGGCTCTAATATTCAGTACCCTTTCAAGAGTGGTTTACTTGACAATGCCTCAGTAGCTGACACTGTGAGGAATCCCCGTTCTCCCAAATCTCCTGAAATCTTATTGAATAACGCCAGTGAAAAAACTGGCCAATGCCATTTAGGAATGCAAATCGCAAGCAAATACTGAATGTATTTGCCAGCAGTATAAAATGCGCTGCAATACACCTTAATCTCAGAATCTTTCTCCTTCACGCTTGGATTACTCGACTATTGGATTTCAATTATTAGATTTCTGCTGCGGCGTGACCTGTGCTCGCAAATAAAGTGATTCCTCGCTGCGTTCTGGCATGGCTACTTTTTGCTCACCCATAGACCGACCCGATTCCCAAGAGCATTGTATTGCCTGCTTGCCCAAACTGAGGCGGCTCTCTTTGGGTGCAACTGCCCGCATTGTGAAGATTTTTCAGTACGGTTATTGTGAATTCGGAGAAACATCGCTTGTGGCGCTTTACCGGAGCAGCCACATTGCCCCTGGAACAGCCCCGCACAACCCCTCGCAGGACGTCACCCCGCCATCGCGCACAACCTGCCAGATGGGACTCCCGTCTGGGAGGGGCACCCTGTCAACCCAGACAGAGCATGTGATACATCCACTGTGTCAGTTCTTAGAGGCTCGGAAGGCAATCATGGGGATTTCAGAGTAGCTGCAAAACACTATAGAGAAAGGGTATTCTCTTCAGTTTCGGTGCAGACCCCCCCGGTTCAACGGTGTGGTCTCATCGTCGGTTTCAACTATGGACACCCCGAGTCTGAGATAAGAGATTCTCAACCTTCTCACGAAAGGAGCAACAGAAATTGTTCCTCTGTGTGAGAGAGAGGGCAGCTTCTACTGTCTCTACTTTGTAGTGCCGAAGAGAGGCGGCGGGGTCCATCCTATTTTGGATCTTAGACCCATCAACCGAGCACTTCACAAGTGTCCTTTTAAAATGACGACGCTGAAGCAGATTCTGACTCATATCCAGAGACTGGTTTGCTTCGATAGATCTGACCGATGCACATTTTCATATTTAGATAACCCCTCATCACAGGCGCTTTCTGTGGTTTGGTTTCGAGGGCATGGCTTTTCAGTTTACAGTCCTAACCTTAGGGCTGGCTTTGGCCCCTTGCATGCTTTCTCCTTTTAGAAAGAGTGGTATTCACGTGTTAAATTACCTGGACGATTGGTTGATCCTGGCCTATTTACAGGATGTGCTCATAAGCCACTTAAGCTTGGTCATTCGCCATCTTCATGTGGCCACTTAGTCACCTTAAGGGAGTTTCAGAGACTCCTGGGTCTAATGGCAACAGCATCATCTGTATGCCACCTCGGCCTTCTCCTCAGCAGTCCCTACAGTTGTGGTTAAAGGCTTGCATTCCACAGAGAGCGTGGGTTTGTGGCAGTGTGCGTGTCACGGTGACTCACAGCTGCATGAAAGCTCCGAGGCTTCACCTCAGTGGATCTGTTCATGACAGACGACAACACGCACTGTCTGCTGTTTTTCTCCCTGTCACACTCCCCATTGGGGGGAAATGTTCTCACATTGTCTTGGTCAAGAATAAGCATTAATATGCATTTCCTCCAGTAAAGATTTTGCCTATGGTGTTATGCAAAATCACAGAGGACAGAGCATCTGTGATCCCGGTTGCCCTTAATTGGCTGAGCCAGCCCTGGTTTCCTGACTTGAAAGGGGCGTGAGATGGCTGCATTCTCCCGCCTGCCCTCTGTAATGCCATGAGATTTGACAATAGTGCTAAGGGCGTTAGTGAAACCCCCATTTGAACCGCTGGACTGATTGCCTTTTAAGGAGCTCTCACTTAAAGCTGCTCTGTTTCTCGCTCTGGCATCTGCCAATGTACGAGCAATTTACAAGCGCTCTCTGTGAGTGCTGACTGTGTGCAGTTTTGGCCGGATGACTGTAGTGTTACACTAAGGCTTCTGGGTGGTGGAGGCGATCGCTTTGGCTTATATGAGCCAAGGGAGGGACTGTTCTTTTAACATAAAAGCTCATTCTACTAGGGCTATAGTGTATTCGTGGGTGTGGTCTAAAGGGGCTTCTATTCAGGACATTTGTCAAGCAGCTGGCTGGTCTTCGCTTATTGTTCACTCGCTGTAGTCTTATTTTAGCACAGTTTGTTACGCAAACCTGCTGCTGATGCTGTGCTCAGACTCGGTACAAGTGCGGGGGTTATTTTCATGTACCCAGTTCTTAATGAGTTAGAAGCATCTGCTTTATTCTAGGTGTGCTCAAGCCACTTAATTGGATATGGTAATTTGTTCGACCTGTAAGTCTATCGCTGATTGGTCCTCATCCTAGGTGGAGTTCTAGCAGCCATTGCAATACATGGCACTGGCTTGATTTAGCTCCAAAATAGCCAAGCTGATCTGTTCGCGCTCACAGCGTGAATGTACACAATTCCCCATAGCTACTGCATCAGCTACTGACGCAATGTTGAGTGAACCACTCTCGAAAGGGAACGTCTCTGGGTAATGTTGTAACCTCAGTATTTGCATGCAATTTGCAGTCCTAAACAGCACTGGCCAGTTTTCTCATTGGCGTTTTTTCAATAAGATTTCAAAAGATTTAGGAGAAAGGGTATTCCCATAACATCAGCCACTGAGCAATGTCTCATTCCCGTCTCAAAGGGAACCGAGGTTACATTAGTAACCAGAGACGTTTATTACATTTCCATCCTACACGCTGACAGCAAAACCGCCAAAATGAGGTCGGCTGTGAGTGACGTCACTTCCCAACACAAACATGCCCCAAAGTACAGTCCTACCCCTGACACTGATAGACAGGTTTGTGTGCAGACATTGTAAACGCAAATGCAAAGAGAATTGCAATTGCTTTTGAGTTTTGGCACACTCAGACACTATGCGACGGAGAGGAAATGAAAATCGCAAACGGTTAATTGTTATTGCAATTTAAATATGTCCAGGTTGTAACGTAAAAGACATGGGAAATGCAATTGTAAATAGACTTGGCAATAAATTTGGCACACATTGTACAACCCCAAATCAAAAAAAGTTGGGACAGTATGGAAAACACAAATAAAAAAAGTAGTGATTTCTAAATTTACTTTGACTTGTATTTCATTGCAGACAATACAACAGCACATTATTTAATGTGTTCCTCGTGATTTTTATTGTTTTTTCTTCAAAAAAAAAAAAACAAAATTCCTATTTTGGTTCTTGCAACACATTTCAAAAAAAGTTGGAACAGTAAAGCATTTACCACTTTATAATGTTGCCATTCCTTTTCACAACACTTAAAAGACGTTTAGGGACCAAAAGACACCAAGTGAAGAAGTGTTTCAGGTGTAATTTTGTCCCATTCTTGCTGCAAACAAGTCTTAAGGTGGGCAACAGTACGGGGTCTTCGTTGTCGCATTTTGCGCTTCAAAATGCACCACACATTCTCTGTTGGAGACAGGTCGGGACTGCAGGCAGGCCAGTCAAGTACCTGTATGCTCTTCCTCCGCAGCAAGGACTTTGTAATGTGTGCAGAATGTGGTTTTGCATTATCTTGTTGAAATATGCATGGACGTCCCTGGAAAAGATGTCTTCTTGAAGGCAGCATATTGTGCTCCAAAATCTCTATGTACTTTTCAGCATTAATGGTGCCATCACAGAAGTGCAAGTTACCTTTACCAAGGGCACTGACACAACCCCATACCATGACAGACCCTGGCTTTTGGACTTGTTGCTGGTAACAGTCTGAATGATCCTTTTGTTCTTTGGTCCGGAGCACACGGCGTCCATTTCTCCCAAAAAATACCTGAAATACTGATTCATCTGACCACAGTACACGTTTCCACTGTGTGATGGTCCATCCCAGATGCCTCCGAGCCCAGAGAAGTCGACGGCGCTTCTGGACACTGTTAACATAGGGCTTCCTTTTGGCACAGTACAGATTTAACTGGCATTTGTGGATGTAACTACATATTGTGGTACTTGACAAAGGTTTGCCAAAGTAGTCCTGAGACCATGTGGTGATATTGCTTATAGATGAATGACGATTCTTGATGCAGTGCCGTCTGAGGGATCGGAGAGCAGGGTTGTTCAGCTTAGGCTTGCACCCTTGTCCTTTACGCACTGAAATTCCTCCACATTCCTTGAATCTTTTAATTATGTTATGCACTATTGAAGGTGAAATAAGCAAATGTCTTCCTATCTTTCTTTGAGGAACAATGTTTTTAAACATTTCAATAATTTTCTCACGTATTTGTTAGCAAACTGGCGATCGTCAGCCCATCTTTGCTCCTAAAAGACTAGACCTTTCTTGGATGCTGCTTTTGTACCAAATCATAATTACAATCACCTGTTGACATCACCTGTTTCAAATCACATCTTTATTTAACCAATTTACCTGATTACTAGCCCTAAATTGCTCCTGTTCCAACTTTTTTTTAAATGTGTTGCAAGAACCAAAATAGGAATTTTGTTTTTTTGAAGAAAAAACAATAAAAATTATGAGGAACACATTAAATAATGTGCTGGTGTACTGTCTGCAATGAAATACAAGTCAAAGTAAATTTAGAAATCACTACTTTCTTTTTTTATTTGTGTTTTCCATACTGTCCCAACTTTTTCTGATTTGGGGTTGTACGTTCGCGTAGAAAAAAAGGCAAACAATTAGCATTTGAATTGTGTCACAACTGTTACACCCATAAATAGTAAACGCAATTGCAAATGCGTGTATGTATTTAGTGTACGAACATACACATACATGCCAGTGTTAGTAATTGTACTGTGGTACATTTAATTTAAAAGATGATAGGTTTAGCCGGTGTTCATTTTTAACTAATTACCGCTTCCGCTTTCTGTTTGATCTCGATATATGAGTATCAAAATAATGGCGAGGCTGTGCCGTTAAACATAATGTAATAGTGAAACATTCCCCTGATGTATTTTGTCGTAATGTCTATCTGGATGTGGATTGTCGACAGATAGACCCATTGAAATAAAACAGAAAGCAAAAGTAACCTAGGTTGAATGGAGAATTCAATAAAACAACTATAAATTATTCCGTATCGTCTGTGTACAGAGCCTGTGTTTATCACTGCCAAAGCAGATGTGTCACAGACTTAGAAAACCACAAAACATGCTAATACTAGAAACATAAATAGCATGCAAAATGATTACGTTATAACAAATAAACCCCAAATAAATTGAAAACAAGTTTTTCATCAAGTGTATGTCTAGTAATCCCATGAGAAAACCACTTAAAAACACTTGATTATCGTTAGCAGCTCAACTCTCGATAACAATTCAACCGTATTAACTTACCCACTGATACGTGAAGGAGAAAACAAACAGGACAGCAAAGCGAATTCATGTTTCCATTCACGCTAATCTGAAATCCTAATTCCCGATATCCACATTCTGCTTGTTTAAGTTTATGTGATATATTTAGTTTCCACTAATGTCGACTTTATTCTGAAGAGGGGATGTGCCTTCCTAATACGGAAGTGATCAGTCGGTTGTGACGTAGTTACTTGTAAAATAATAAACCAAAGTCGCTTAATGGCAAGCTTGGAATCATGGCTGACGAACGCGTAACGCAGGAAGGAGACCAGAAGACGTTATTTTTGACGTTATTTAAACAATGCCTTTGTTGAAAAATGTATGTAGGTTTTACTGTTCTATTTATATGGGGAAGATAACATACTCAGATAATCTACCATTGAAGAAATCTAAACGATCAGCTATGATCACGTGAGGAACATCAGCCAATCAGTAACGGCAATGACATCAGAGGCGGGCGTTTAGGTGGGCGAGTTTAATAAGCGATCACTAGGTGTCACCATGAAGACGGGTGTCAGATTATTTTAAAGGCTTTGTAACTATTTGATCCGTACCGGAAACACGATTGGTACTGCGCATGTGCGAAAACAAGTTTTGTTTAACGACAACGTCGTACGTGGCGAAGACAGCGATATGGATTCTTTTGCCTTTTATTTACGATTAAACGATTTTTCTCTCGTTCTGCAATTAATTTCAGATCGTAAATGCTTGCCTCACGATTGTGGAAAAAGCTGCACAAAGACATGTAATAGTACTATACTATTATATCTTCTTTTAAAAGCATTTATTTTAATGCATGCATTTTTAATAACTTATGTTCTTTCCATAAGGGAAAAAATGTTCATATCATGGACCTCTATGTTGTTCTCACATGGAAAGACAAAAATGTGGACTCAGTGCATTGTTTGCCTGTAAGTTCTTTTTTAAAAAAACATACTCATCAAACGAACTCTTTTGAAAACAGGCACAAAAGTATATGCTTTTTGTGCATGCGTTTTATTTTTTTCTAATACTATTAGGAAAATGTGAGGTCCAAGAATGTCATACTTTTTCCAGCTTGGAGCAGACATCCGGATGAAGCTGATCACTATCTGCTCTGTATTGAGTTTCTTTTAATAATATTTCTAGCTGTTATATTTTCAAATTTAACAGGTAGGGTTAGTGAGTTCTGTTTTTGTGAATATTACCAAAATACCCATTGCAGGTTATGTTGATAGCTAAGAGGGAGATACTTTTTCTTGATTATCTTCGCCCTGATGGTTTTGGAGATGAGACTTACCGAACCATATTTAGGTTGAGACTAAAGATAATTAATTTACTGGCCTTTTTCCAGACTTGTTATTTCGTTACAGTTTCCAAAATGAGCCTCATTCTCAGGCCTCAAGTTCATCAAAGAGCCTTATTCTCAGGCCTCAAGTTCATAAAAATAAGCAAATTTTCAACTATTTTTAATAAGTTACAGCAACTCAAGACCAGTCGGCATTACAAAGAGTAAGTTGAAATGACATTCAGCCACATTGATTAAACTTAAAATTTTACAGATACATCATCAACGATCTGCAATTTAACCAACCCATGGTCCTGTTTCTCCCAGTGGTGTCTGCCAGCAAAATAAAAGAATTAAAGCTTTGAGTGACCACCCACCTGACTCGCAGTGTTAATCATCCCACCACCAACACGTATGTGTGTGTATTAAATTTAGTCGTAATTTTACGAATTTTATTCTTTTCATTCCAATTTTATTTTATTAAGTGTGTCTATGTATATACAAATCAGCGTTTTTTTCCAGCTGTCTTTTGAGTTCAATGAAAACCACGTGACGTATTGGTGTCAGCCAAAGAAACCGAAGCACGTGATTTTCAGTAATGATTTGTGAAAGTAGAGTGCGGAACTCCCCTCGGCGTGCGTTAAACTCCAGTATATTACGTGTACTTCAATAATTTTATCAGTCTGATTAATGAGCAAATGAAGATCATTACGGATGTACAGGTATTGAAACATGTTTAATGTTTTTGGTTAACTGCACCAAACACTTGGGCTTTGAGACATTGAAAGGGAAATGTTTGTATCCGGAAAAGTATATCCTTTCAGTCAAAGACTTAAAAAAATAATTTTGTTTAAAAGACATCAGTTTAGCTACTGTTAATGCTATTTAATGTATCGCCATTTTGAATTTGTTTTCTTTGGGACTTTTTATGCGAACAATACAACTACTGTGGCGTGTCATACCATGGTACAGGGACGACAAGTGTGATATACGCTTAGCAAAATGAAGCGAAATGCAGAATTCAATTACGCCTATAGCCAAATCACAAATACTAAATAAATATGAGATAGAGAGAGAGAGAAACAAAAGCATGTCATCATGCATGTATTTTTAGAGCCTGTTTAATAGTTTAAATTTTTATGCAGTGTTTGAAGTGTAATTTTTGTTATAAATTCGTTTATTAATATTTGTTATTTAACTTCACATAGTGGCAGCCATTGAAAGTAAGACACTGCAGTATGGAGCGTTTTTGCGGACAATTTTAGAAAGGAATTGCAAATTGCATTTTGCAATTGCCTTTGCAATTGCAATTTACACCCACAACTAGAAAACGCAAATGCAATTTGCAATTCCTTTTTAAAATTGTTAGCAAAAACACTCCATACTGCAGTAAACCTATTAAGATGATTGCAGACATAGAGGTTTATCGAATATAAATCCTTCTACTGAAACAGTACTGTGTAAAGAAACTATTTGAAACTTATTTCAAGACCATTGTCATCACAACAGTTTACAATGCAGTTATTCACAAAAATATTTAATATAAAATATAAAAAATATCAGTTGTGATTGTATACTATGATTATTCCAGATAAAGAACCTATGAGGTTTAGATCATGTTGGTAAATTAATAGCCATGACAACAAAGCATGTTGGTGAAATTTTTTTAATAGGTACAGTAGTCTACATTGCCAACACACCACATAGCAGTTATGGAATTTATTTATACTTTCTGGTAATTTCAAGACTTGCTAATTGGCAACGTAACTGCAATGTCACAGGCAAGTAATTTTATTACCGTTAAATTATTAATTCACAATGGTGCCTTTACGATGTTGCAAGGTACCCCGAAACAGTCCAGTTATGTAATATATTTGTCCTAGTTTGGTAACAACATGAATTACTACCAGCATAACTACAACATCACAGACGTGTAACTTTATTACCATTAAAATAATTCACAACTTGGTCTTTTAACTATTTGCTATTTAAATGTGCTTGTTTAAAACATTTCCAGTCACAACACTAGAAAATCAAAATGGATTTAACACTGTGTATGCTGCTCTTTTAATATTATTCTGTATGGGAAATAACCTACATAACATGCGCCTCTTGCGTTTTCACTCCGAAGTGGGACATTTTTATTTGAACTTAATCAGTCCCTTAGTAGTTATGAAAATAACAGCTTAAAATTAGATATTTATTTAAAGTGTAACAGAATTTTGTCTGACGGCAATAATAACATGTTTTTTAAGCTGCTTTTTACTGACAGGAAAATTCCTCCGACACTTCTCTACAAATAAGCATCTCTTATTAAAAGTAGGAAAAATAGACACACAATGTCTATGTATATGTTCTGTAATCTTTATTATATTATTTTAAATAGTTAAAGTGTTAAATAGTTATTTTATAGTTAAAGTGTTTTAGTTAATATTTGTTCCTCTGTAATTATTTAATCTTCTTTAAGTCTAATGTTTAATCTTATGTCTGCTAACATGCTTATGTACAGTTAAAAAACGTTTATAAGAAAAATGTATTGTCCAAGATAATATACAAACCCACAATAATCCGTTGATTAGTGGTGATTAAACAGGTGATTAGTAATACCAAATGTTGCATTTTCAGTGTTAAATGAGCAAATGTGCATTTTAAAAGGCAATGTTGTCAAGCTTAAAAAAACATAACTAAATACACTTGAGTCTCTTCATTTACATTATAAATTAGTGCAATAAAGGAAAATATAGAGTTAGACTACTGCATATCTGCCCTTAAAAAGTGCAAAACAAATCTGCAAAAAAAAAGCAAGAAAAAATTACCAAATGACTACCGCACCACAATGTTGTCACAACATTGGGCTTACTACCATCCAACGTCACAGAATTCGGGGGTATATTGATTGATTTTTCATTATGTAGATATTATGTGCCTAGTTTACACAGCCAGATACATTTTTATTCTCACAAAACTTACAAATGCAACAACAATACATAACATGAATGTTTAACCAACATTTCAACATCCAACAGAGTCTCACGCCGGCCGGTATACGTGGATCTCAAGATCACAAAACAGTCAGTCTGATCTTAGTCAGATGTTGCAGGGTAAACTAATATTATTAAACCTGGCTGCTCCATGCTTGCTCAGATCTAATAACAGTTATTTTAGTCATGATCATGCAACTTGCAAAGTCAGGTGATAGAAACCTGGAGATCTTGGTTGATGTGCTCTTAGCTCCTTTCAGCCACAAGTCCATAGTATGATCTTATCCCGACTCTTATTTTGTGGTAACCTTGGACTCCTTCCAATCTACCAGTAATAACAATTTCTAACTTCAAATATATCAAGGAAAACAATTTATTTTGCCAGGCATGTTAAATCATCAATTAAAAAAATGAAAGACACAATATGAATTCATACACAGCAGCAGTTGTGTGGGAAGTTCTTGTTACAGAATGCTTCCTTGGGTTGTTTGCCAATATACCTTAAATACCCTTTTGAGACAAAGAGCCATAAATGTTGTGGTCAGTTCAGTATTTTGTTGGTCAGTTTCTCGTGGCCTCGATCCCTGTTAAGGCAGTCGGTACTCCAGATATCCTGTGAAGGGCACATCCATAACAGAGGTGTAGATTTTCTGTAACGTTTTCACCCTCTAATATACTCTATCCCATAATCATAGAAATGAGATCTTTTTACCCATCGCACCATGACCTTTAAAATGATATTAAACATGAAAATGAAAACTTGATAACTTCATGTGATGCATAGCAGTAAATTTCCAGTGATCTGGATCTAGAAGGGGGTAGGAGGGTGGGGAAAAGGGAGTTTAGAAAGGGGTAAAACTGAGGTCAGTCCTTGTATCAGCACCTCATCAGGGCAGCTTGAAACCATATCTTTGGAAACCAGAACCAGAGAAGTTTTATTGTTTTATGGTACGTTTCTGCAAACAAGCCCAGTGCTTATCTCTAGACCAGCTGCCTTACAGTATCAAAATAAAAGTACCTATCAATACTTTACATGTGGTATCGGTGCATCGTATCATTATACATAATTGATAAATCGATCAATATCAATGTATTATTACACTCCTACTATTAGTTAAAAAAGTAATTTAATTTTAAAAATTAAATGGTTAAATTTAATTAACCATTTACTTCACACATGTCTAGTATTGTTGTTAAAATAAGCATGTTATGTTTGCTGCCTCTTTTAAGTTACATTTACATTCATGCATTTGGCAAATGCTTTAATTCATAGTGACTTACAGTGAATGCATTCAAGTTGTACATTTTATCAGTATGTGTATTCCCTGGAAATCAAACCCTTTGCACTTCTAATGCAATGTTTTACAAAATTAAGCTACAGAATTTAGGTAAGTCAGTAGTAAACCTAAGGTGGATAGAGAGAATATAATGGAGCCCATTTGTTGTTGCAGTGATTGCAGTGATCTGTCATGTTTTTATTGCTGTGGAATAGTGAGAGCAATACTGGTATTCTACCTCTCCCAGTGGGTGTGGGTGAAGAATCCCAAAATGTGATCAGACATAAATCACATCAGCCAATAGCTGACATTGCAGCTAAAAGGTGCTCAGTTTCAAACAGGTGGCGGCGCTCACCTCAGAAAGCAACCAAGCTTTGAATTACTTTTGTGTGTGAAATGTGCAATATAGATAAACTTGCCTTGCCTAGTGAATTTAGAACAGCTAAGGGGCACAATGAAGAGCTGTTCCAAATTCACTATAATTATGGTTTTGTGGAGCTTATTGCTTTTATAAAACTGTTATTTCCTGTGTTTTCAAAAAATAAACACAGCAACAAAATTGTAATTGTAATGTTAAAAAAACGTTCACTATCGATGTAGTTTTTCAACAGCAACACACAGGTGCAGTGGCAGTAACAAATGTGATCACAGTTGTATATTTATAATTTACCTTTGCTTTAAGCGTGGCTTAACCAGTTGTAACGAAGAACCGGAACTATCTGTTTATAAACTATATTTAAACCACTAATCTGTATAGTGAATGGATTGCATGAATGTATTTATTTCTTAACTGCCAGCAGGAAGTAAAGCCAAGTAAGAGTTTCCTCTTTCACAAAGCTGCTAAAACCAACGTTTACTGAGGAATAGCCAGCCTCAGTAAAAGTTGGTTTCAGCAGCTTTGTGAAAGAGGAAACTCTTACCCAAACACTTTTACTGCTGTTAGTAAAAACATTTTACTGTTTAGTACTTTTAATACGTTTACTATTTTTTTTGTGAATACGGCCCTAGATTTATTGGCAATTAAAAGTTACAAAAAATAACAAAACAAGAATATTTTATAAACAAAAAAAGACTAATAAAAAATTACTGGCTATCTAAACTCTCCCAGAGTTGAAAATTTTCTAACTCCAGAGAAAAGATAACAAACACAAGACTTCTGGGACAGCTTGCTTACCCACACTTTCCCTCTATTCTAATTTAACTAAACAAATAACAATTCACTATCTTATAAAAAGAAAAAAAACAAACAGAACACCAAAACCAACAACAGGTTTCTTAGGCCAGCCCAGCCAAAGTGCCCCCAGGATCTCTTAAATTGGAAGAGGCACCAGACATTGGAAATAATCAGTCTTCACCCCATCCAAATGGCAGGGAATAAAGGGAAAACAAGAGAGAGAGAGGGGTTTGTAACACCAACGTCAACTGTTAAAAAGCTACAGGACATTATAAATTCTATGGCTTTTTACTAGCATGGCAGTTTGCATAGGAACTATTTGTAGTCACTTAAACTTTAAAATAGTCAACTTAGATTTAGCCAAGTCACTTCAGACTTGGTCAGAATAATGTAGGGACATGGTTAATATAAATGTCTAAAAGGATTTAGGATATCTGAAATATTGTTACCATGACAATGTGTCAGTCCTTAAAACCACATTCAGGTGTATTTAAGGCACTTAGCATGCATCAGTGGTCAGCCGATGGTCAGACATTGGCAAAAGCTTAGATATGGGCATGGTGGGGGCTCTGTAGTGCCCCCTTTTGGCTAAAATGACGGGGTTAGGTTTGTCTGTGGTCACTTGAACTTGGTACATGTATCGTTCTTAAGCTGGTCAACTTTCAAAATTACATTCATTAGCTCCACCCAACAGAAAGTCAGCCATTTTTGATCTAATGTCAGAGAAGGAAGTATATCACAACAGTGTTTAAAAGAGTCATTTTTCACATTACCCAAGTCGGTTCCTATTTGTTCAGAAAAAGAGAAAATATTAAAAAAAAGTTAAAATATTGAAAATGTTAAACTGGGAATGGATTGTTGATACCTTGGATGGTGTTGCCATGGTGAGGCAATCAGTTTATGGCAAAATGGAACAGGAAGTGTCTCGTATCTGCTAAATACATTGAGTGATCTACAGCAAACTTAGGAAATATGTTTGGTGTTGTGGGCTGATCATAATTATGTGGCTATTGTGCTTCCACCAACTGGAAGCATTAAGTGTGCCACAACAGACTGACTTAAAACAATTCAAATCAATTATTTATGTAGTTAAGCACAATGTGGCAATGCTGCCATGTCATAGCTGCCTGCAGCTATATTTTTAGAGCTGTTATTGTAATGCCGCCATACTGTGAAACTGATATTTTTGCTTAAGGTTATCATATTGTCAAAATCTCATACCAGTCTAAGCCTCATGAAGACAGTACAAGTTCCAAGTTTGGTGACTACAGTTAAAACTAACCTAAAACTAACTAACTAACTTTATTCAAAAGGGGGTGCTACAGAGCCCCCCTCATGCCCATATCTAAGCTTTTGCCTATGCCTTATGGCCAACTAGTATGATGTATGTGCCAAATTTCATACCATTTTAAGCCTGTTAAGATCTTAAGATCCTCAAATACACCTGAATATAGTTCTAAAGTTTGACACATTACCATAGCAACATTATTTAAGATATCACAAATCCTTTCTAATTTTCCATCAGCCATTTTTCAACATTATTACACTATTTGTACCAAGTCTGAAGTGACTTTGCAATATAAAAGATATGACTTTGAAATATAAGTGGATTATTTTAAGGTAGGAATTTGGACAGGGCGGTGATACTTTTTAGTAGCCCAACTGCTAGGTTAGGGCTTCAATGTTTAATGAAAATATAAATAGAAGTGGTCTTTTTGGATCTGACTGTACATGTTCATATAATAGAATTCAATTCCCTGTATTGGTTAACATTGGTTAACATGCTACAATTCATTCTACTTCCATTTTCACACATTCTAATGATTTTTATTATGTTTCTTATTTTAATTTCAGTGTAATGTTGCTGCCAGTCATAAATTGTGATTCTCAGTCAATATGAAGACAACATTCATGGGGCTTCTTTTGCTCGTGTTGCTCTACTCTACAGGTATGGTTACAAGCATTACCTTTTTTTTAACAAATTCTATTTGTCAAAACAGAATCCATATGTAATGTACAGACTTTCCTTGTTACATATATCTTTTGGCTCCACAAAATGATTGTTAGTTTCCATTCTTTAAAATGCCATTCAAAATATTAAGAAAGGAACAGACTTTGCTCTTTTAATTGTGTTGGTTTGATAAAATACCTAGACCAACCTAGACATACTTTTCCCATGAGTAGTGAAATAGTGTCAGTGCTAGCTTTATAAGTTGTATTTGTTAATATTTTTCTTTCTTCAGAAAACAAATGAACAAAATCAAAAATTTTACCTTTGGGAAGATTCCAAAACTTGGTTGATTTGACACGGAATGGTCCTGCTGCTAATTAGAGGATTTATACTATTTGAAAACGTTAACCGAGCTGTAAAATCATTCAGAAAACTCACAAAAATTCTCCCTGAAAGATGGGGACGAGACATTGCTTATGTAGATGATGATAAGGGAAAAAACTAGTTTTCACCATAATGCTGAAGCCTTAATGAATACCGCCAATGCAATGCACTGGCCAATGACATTCAAGCCTGCAGATAGGGGAGGAGCTGCGCTTCTGTATAATATGCTGTTTGAACTGCATTCCTTCAGAATCTTTCGCCTGACAGGGCAGTATGTATGATTCTGTGTTAGAGAACATGGCACACTACCAAGCAAATATTTTGGATAGAGGCACCAATGGTCCAATCCCAAGAAAGGGCGATGCTTCTAGTAGAGTGGGCTGAACTCCAATTAAGCATTCAGTTCCTTGACTAGTGTAAGCCAAAACTGTCGAATTCACAAACAATGAGTGCATGATGCCTGAGGGTCAGAGCTTTCCTAGGTTGACAGCTCAAGCAAGAAAGTCGTCAAAGTTATAACCTGCATTCTTAGCCCATCTTTAGCTTAAGCATGACATTGCAGTCATCTGGCCTGACATCTTGAAGACAAGCAGGATGCACAGAGAATGCTTGCAAAGAGAATGTTTGCCAGTAGTGGGGGCTGTAAGTATTTTGGTTAGGTCCAAAAACCAAGGCTGGGTGGGCCAGTTTGAAGCTACCAAAATGGTGTCTTGCTCTGTTGTGATCTTGCACAGTACAAAGGGCAAGGGCAAAGAAAAACGCATACAGATGGCTGCATGCATTTAAACAGCTAAATAAAGGCACCCCACCCCAGATGAGAGTGTGACGGAGAACAACAGGGTGCAATGAATATTCTCTTTTGCAAACAAGTCCACTTCTGCTTTCCCTTAATAGTCTTAAAAGTTTTCCATTTTTGGATTCAGCCTCCATTTCTTGTGCGAATTCCTTCTTGACAACAGGTCTGTGCCGCAATTCATGAAGCCGAGAGCATGCACAGCCTCGATGGAGAGGTGCCGGTCAGGCCTAAGAAGAAGGTTCAGTGCCTGCTTCTAAAATTTCATTAATGTCATTTTATTTAAATTATATTATAAACATTCAACTTTTAATGTTTGCAACTAGCATAGCGCCACCTATTGCCCAATCGCCACAAAGTTTTGCATTTTAGTTTTGTGATCGTCTGATGTTTTATTTAGGAAATATATGGCCACGCCCCATTTCTTAAACAGCCTTAAACACCTTATACAGCTTTCCAAAAGAGAATGTTCGACTTTTTTATAATTATTGACCTAGATAGTCCAAAGAATTGTACTGCACTGGTTTTATTGAGGTTAAGTGAAAACCTTAAATATAGAAAGGCCGTTTTGATTGACAGCTGTTGTGATAGAAGCAAAGTTATTCAGACGAGAAGATTTAACAAATGATCTCAATATTTTGTCTGTTTGTCAACCGTCACATGATATGCAATCCTTAACCATAGTGGCCGATTTCTTTCAAAATTCAAAATACAGACCATTGGGTTCATGAGTCAAACATGCCCACTGAGTTTTGTTCTGCTTGGCCTTCGTTACTCTCTTCTAATAGGTGCTCAAACTTCACTGGCCGATGGTGGCCATGTTTTTTAAGATAAAAGAATGTCCTTAAATACTATAATAACACCTAGGACAAACCACTGCATGCAAATTTTCTCATTGAGTGAACTAATTTTGGAATAATTAGTAAAAGAATTTGTTTTTACATTGTAGCGCCACCAAGTAGCCAGTTGTCACATTTTTGTACGTGACCACTGATGAGATTCCTATATGTGTACCAAGTTTGGTGACCATATCTCATTCCCTTCCTGAGTAACAGACACACAATCAAAAAGCAGCCCTGCCCACTTTTAACATTTTGCTATCACGTTACGAATGTGAATAAAATTGGTAACTTTTTTTGATAATTCAAAATAGTGGGAAAATTTTAATGGCGGAAATGAAATTTGGGGATATGTTCTATTCATCTTGAGCCAAGGATTTCAATGGAGAAGGCACTTGTTTTTTTCCGACAAATGGTGAACGAGTTATGAGCACTAACGCATTTTTGATTGCTGTAGCACCCCTATTTGCCGATTTGGGTAAGTCCTTGGGTCTGAGTAGCTGAATGGAGTACTACCATCTGACCAAGTTTCAAGTCTCTAGGTCTTACAGTTTGGTCTTCTTTACGCTTGAACTCCTAATAATAATTAACATAGCTGCAAGCAGCAATTATCGGTGTTCAAGCGCCCTAAGACCTTTGTGTGTGTCTAAAGATATTGGGAATTAATTAGCAGGTGTTTAAAAACGCTTGCTAAATAACTTTTTGCATTAGACATTTCATTAGAAATGTCCCATTTTTAATGATTGTAGTTGTCATAGCACCACATATTTCCCAATTGCCACAAAATTGCCACTGACCACGCCACATGAATTTGGTAACATTCACATTCTTAACCTGTAGGTCAAGAGTGATAAACCATTCATTATGAAATTTACAAAAATGCTAATAACTTTTGTTGATGATCTGGTTCAATTTTTGTGAAAATCGGAGCAACGGCATAGGAGGAGTTCGAAAAAGTAGGTTTTTCAGAAAATTCAAAATGGTGGGAAAATTTCCATGACAGAAAATTACATCATATAGTGCAATCAAATCGTCTTGAGCCAAGAAATCAGAAGAAAAAAAAATTGTTTCTAGCCCTTAAGGTTCCAAAGTAATATAAACATGAGTGAAATTTGGACAAGTGGTGGTGCTAGAGAATTTAAGTTCAAATTTGCTATAGTTAATGATGGGACTGTCCTCTATCAGTGTGCCAAATTTCACAACTTTCTGCAAGCCGCAAGCGGTTCTATGGGCTGCCATAGACTCGAGCGGAAGAAGAATAATAATAAGAAATCTAACGGATACAATAGGTGTCTTTGCACCTTCGTGCTTGGCCCCTAATAATAATAATAATAAGTTTAAAAGAAATAACATGTTGGCTCTCTCAATGGATTAAAGAGGTGGGTCTTTAATCTAAATTTAAACTGACATAATGTATCTGCCTTCCGGACAGTACTGGGAAGACTGTTCTAGAGTTTGGGTGCCAAATATGAAAAAGATATACCACCAACGCTTGATTTTGAAAATCTGGGCATTATCAAATGGCCAGAATTTTCAGATCGCAATGAACACGAAGGACTGTAATAAGAGAGGAGCTTACTTGGGTATTGAGGAGCTAGACCATTCAGAGCCTTGTAGATAATTAGCAAAATGTTGAAGTTTATACAATGCTTGATAGGCAGCCAGTGCAGTGTGGACAAAACTGTGCTAAAATGGTCATGCTTACACTTTCTTGTGAGAACTCTGGCTGCTGCATTCTGAACCAGCTGGAGTTTTTGTATTAATCCTGCAGGGCAGTCACCAAATAGAGCTTTGCAATAATCAAGCCTTGATGTCATGAATGCATGAATTAAATTTTCGGTGTCTGACCTGGAAATTGTGAATGTGGTTTTCAAAGGACAAATTGCTATCAAAAATGACACACAGGTTCACCTGTAGCTCTGTGGTAGAGCATTGCGTTAGCAGCGCAAGAGGTTATGGGTTCGATTCCCAGGGAGTACATGTACTAAGAAAATGTATAACTTCAGTGCACTGTAAGTCGCTTTGGATAAAAGCGTCTGCCAAATACATAAATGTAAATGTAAATGTAAGATTCTTGGCTAATGAAGCAGGCTTTATAGAGCATCCATTAAGAGTGAGACGGTGTTCTAGGTTGTTCCGTGTGGAAGATTTTGGTCCAAAAGTAAACTTTTGTTTTGTCTAAATTTAGTAGTAGAAAGTTGCTAGTCATCCTAGTTTTGATATTGACTTTGCATTCTGTTAATTTGGTGAATTTATGCGTCTCGTTGAGCCTAGAAGCCACGATTGGCCGACAAGAGCAAAACATTTGTCACTCTGATGAGAGCAGTCTCTATACTATTATGTGGTCTGAATCCTGACTGGAAATTCTCGTAGATACCATTTCTTTCCAGGAAGGAACATATCTGTGAAGACACCACCTTTTCCAGTAATTTTTAAAATAAAAGGTAAATTTGAGATGGGTCTATAACTTACTGGTTCCCTGTAATAGTTGTTTTTTTAATAAGGGGTCTGATAACAGCCATGTAGTTTAAAAGATATTGTAATTGTAAAAAAGAAACAGTTTATCAGTTTCTGCCAAAACGTTACAAATTTATGAGCAAAAACTGCCAAAATCTCATGACCTGTAGAGGACCTATTCCCAAATTTGACATAGACCCCCAGATGAATGTTCAGATGACCATGTTTTGTATCGGTTGATCAGATAATGGCTAAGAAACAGCCTCCAAAACAGTTTTGGGTCAACATTAAGTTTGCGACATTATAACTTCTGAGCCAACAAAATACTGTTACTGTAAGACCCAACAAACTATGCAGCCTGTCCAACAGAACAGAATGACATATGGTGTCAATAGTAGTGATGAGGTCTAACAAGACCAAGTTACTGCATGCCCCAGAATCAGCTGCAATAAAGAGATAATTTACGGTCCTTATTTCAGCTGTCTCTGTACTATGCCCTTTCCTCAAACCAGATACGCTCCAGGACTTTAACCAGAAATGAAAGATTTAAAAATGGGCCTATAGAAACAAATCATAAACATCACATCTAGGCTTCTTGGGTATTTGTGTAAATAGCTATTTTTAATTTTGAACAATCCCAGAACTCTGTGATAAATTCACAATGGAAAACACATGAGTACAGATTGTTACAAGACAGTTCTTTATAACCAAACAGGAAAGTGGATCTAAAATACTGGTAGTTGAATTTATGGGTTTAACGGTATTTAAAATAAATTCCTATTTAACTATTTTAAAGTCAGAAAAAGTTGTTATTGGTGGATTTTAAGTCTGAATATCAACCAACCCAACTGGGATTAAAAGAATTATATATTTAGAAGTTTGTTGAAAATCCTAAACGGAAATGTAGGATTACTTGCAGAATCAACAATAATTTTAGTATAATAATTCTTACTTGCAATATTTAAAGTTGAATGATAGTCAAACTGTTCATACAAGGCTGACCGCCAGAGGGCTACTTATTGTATGTACTTCATGTTTCATGATTTTATTATTAATAAGTCAGGAAGCCCGCATTTCATACATGCTTAGGACAATATGCCTGAGGCTATAGACTGCATTATAATTTTGTAAATAATGTTCAGTTTCTTGACCAATTGTTTTGCTTCAGAAGACCTCAATATATCTTCCAGAGCTGTGGTTATTCATTTGATATATATCTTATATATATATAACTCAAAATGCATTTACTCAAAATGCATTACATTAATAATATTACTTCCCCTTATTTTATTATTTAATAATAATATTATAGTTCCCATCCAAAAATAGCTTTTTTGAAATTTGAATTGAATGGACAATTTAAAATGAATGCTTGAAACTGTTGCGCAAGAGAAGTGATCTCCATTTTTAGCAAACTAGTCTGAACCAACAAGATTTAAATTTATCTACATGCTGCCATATTTGATTTTACCGCTAGTATGTGTTTGTTTTGGTTTCAGTTTGTTAAATATGCTTAACATATTTTTTCACACCTATCATTTCTGTTTCAGAAGATATTTATTAAATCATTGAAATCATTTGGGTTACTTTTATGATGGATGTGCTTTAATGAGCTTTGACAAGTTGGGTTTGGTATATACTGCACGACTGACTTGTAGTTAATTTTTGTGCAGAATTGCACACAAAAAAAGGCAAAATTGAGATGATTTTGTTACATGTGTTCTGTTAATTATTTTTGTATTATTAAGGATCCAAGCACAATCCAAAAGCTGGATTCCTACTGTATTTGTAAGGATTTTCTTTTCTCTTCTTCTTATTGTTCTTTTCTGCCCTAAAGTTGTCAGGACTTCAAAGACCATACGCAGACAGACCAAACTTTGTAGAATTGTCAGAAATCCCATCTGCTGCTCAGATGCATCTGCATATGCCTGTCGGGCACTAGGTGATGATGTAATAAGCTAATTTATGTTTTGGTTAATATATGTGCAACTGTGGGGTTAGAATCAAAACTGAATCCTGAATACTTACAAAAAAAATGCCCTACAAAACATACATCTCTGTTTTAATTTCCATCTATAAAATCTTTCACAAAATGTACATTTTCAAACTCTTTCTAAGTCGTTTGTCCAATTTTCTCAAAACTTGGCATGCATTGTCTAGAGATTCATGACAAAAATTATCAAAAGAATTTCTATTGATCAAGCCCTTTAGCAGATAGAAACCAATGAAATCAGTGGCTGTGGCCCATTTTCACTGTTCCAAGCTTAATGAAACTTTGTATATGTAGTTATCATATATCAGATATCATTTCTGAATGCACATCAAATTTTGTCTTATTTTTTTCTGATCCTGGGGCGATACAACTAACATTTTTTTAATAATGCCATAAACGTGCTTGATGAAGTTGAAATCTGATGTGCATCCTTTGGTGAATGTCCTAACATATGCAATTTCACTCTAATAAATGCTAATAACATAAAATCTGAATGGCCTACCATTCTGAAAATGTACATATTTACAGACCATCTGAAGCATTAAGTAGTGTATTTAATTTTTATGTTTAGCAATAAAGTTTTTCCACAGTTCTCTTTTTTTTCTTTTTTTTTTCTTTTTTTTTAAAAAATGGCTTTGTAGCGAAGGCTTTCTTAAAATCAGCATGTTCTTACTATTAGGGTAAGGATTAGGGTTTGTGTTATGGTAAGTTGCATGTAAGTTTTATTATGTATTTTAAATTTTTTCATCCAATTCTATTATACTTTCCCTCCAAAAAAAGTCCCCAGAAAGTCCGTTAATAGAAAGGTTTGTTATTACAGTCTTAACTGCCAATGTCAGCAGATTTCATTTAATTTATCCAAAAAGAGGAGCCTGCAGATGTTACCTGCACTGTTATTAGAGAGAGAGTTTTCTGCAGATATCTGTGGGCGGATTATGTGCGGGCCTGGAAATAAGTAATAATATTACTTTTGAAAAAAACGAACAATGAAGAATAAATTGCAGTTTTTTTAAGCAACAAGCCCAACACTGCTCTCAAAGTATTGGAGCCTTAGGTGAACTATCCCTCTAAGAATTTGCAGAAATAAAATGAATTCTCATTCATTAGCACGTTAACTTTACGAAGCAGACAAGAAAGTATGGATTCTCTTTAAGCAGCTGTTCAGATAGCCGACAACCATTGGTGCAACAGTTTTATTTCGTTTCACATGGAGTCCCACATGGGGATGTTTGTTTTTTTATTGTTTTCATGCAATTCAGTTCCTTAGGGCAGGTAATTTAAGATAATGTTGAACTGCTGTTGATCTTTTTATATTTAAAAATCCATGTTGTTTTTTGTGTATTCATTAATTTAAGAATTTACCTGTTTAAAAAAGATATAAAGTGTGATTGTTTGTGAAAGTTGTCTACACACATATTTGGTTGTCTCCATTTAGTGCTCAGTGCAATCCCTGCAATCCCTGCTCCGGTTAACTTCACAATATTGTCTCACAACTTTAAGCACATCTTACAGTGGAGCCCTGGAATTAATTCTTCTCCACAGACTGTTTTCAATTTAAACCAAAGGTAAGGGTTCTCAAAGAAAATGTGTGGGTTCCACCATCAAGGATCAGGCCTAGACCTAGTTGAAATCAAGGTTTGTTTAATAATTGTATTGCCCCAAACTATCACTACAAAATAGGAAAAATACAGTACAACAGACACTGCTAAAACCTGGCCATGCACCCACTTTTTGCAACTAAAACAAGACAACAAGGCTCACATCTTCCCCTTACTGTAAGGGCCTGATCTTACTGAATGGTAAGGCTAAACACAGTTGTCCAGTAGGAGAATTATTGTCCAATAGGAAGGAAATAGCTTAAACACTTTAAAAGACACCCAAAAATGTGTTTATCATTTACTCACCCTCATGCCATCCCAGATGTGTACGACTGACTTTCTTCAGCTGAATACAACCAAAGATTTGTATTAAACTACCGAAGTCATATAGATTACGTTTTTATTGCTACATGTGCTTTTTGTAGTGTCAACAGTTTGGGACTTCTTCCTTCACATTATGTGGACAGACATATTTTTGTGTTTTTGCATATTTTTCTAAAACTCTCTGGTTGTGTTCAGCTGAATAAATAGTCATATACCTCTGGAATGAAATAAAAGTAAACAATGAGTGAATTTTCATTTCTGAGTGAACTTTGAGTTTTAAACTGTTCACAAATGTTTTAAGCTCGTACAGATACTTCCAAGAGTCTTCATAGACGGAAGTATTTTTCTGTATATTGTTAGTATGCATTTAATGTCCAATAACAGTTATGATCAGATTTGAACCTGTTTAACTGCAAATGTGAAATTATTGACTTTTTTTTAACTAGCCTCAATTTTATTATTTCTACAGCTGTGAGTATGGAAAGCCAACAGTTCGCCATAACATCAGAAATACAACCCTAGATGTCTCTAAATCTTTAGAGGACATACACAACAAGTGCAGTTTCTTTATTTGGGCATCAGCTAACAACATGACATCATCCAGGGTTAAAATCAGTATTACACCATATGAAGACAGTAAGTCACAACAAACTATAAAGTTGCCTATGAAGTGAAGCTAGTATATATGTTTACATTCTTTTCTCTACTGAATCGTGTTCTTGTGTGTACACCATATGCATCTTTGATAAAAGCTGTCAGCCCTTTAAAACAGTTTTGGTTTGCTTTGTTTAGCTGTTATAGGTCCACCTACTGTATTTCTGTCTGGTTGTGCAAACTGTCTGAAAATCAACATTTCACTACCCAGAGGATCAGGGAAAAAAAATCAGCTTGACGCTTTTTATAAGTCTGTGAACTTCAATATAAATTGGAAGAAAGCCGATGAGAAGAAGGTAAGAATCGTTGTGAAAAGAGATGCTTTGTATAGCTGCTAAAATGGTTAAAGGAGTCTTGTTCTGCTATTTTTGTATTGTTTTATCATTTTATACAAGCGGCCATGTTTTAGTGATATTATGGCCATGTTTACCAGCGCTATGTCCCTCTAAAAATGAACATTTAGTGCAGCAGCTGATTGTCATTAACGTTTGTCAGTATCAAAACTTTTTAAAGTAGAATATGGCTTTATATGTTTAAGCTATAGACAAATTCTGAATCGGCTCTACAGCCGTAAAGACCACATCCAAACAACACCGTACATACAGATTAAGCAATATAGATGCATATTGAAATGTCAGTAATTCAACACACTGAAGTTAGTTTCCTGTACTCTAATACCTCCGTTATTAGACATATTTTGTAAAAAAAACTCAGTAGTGGTGTTTTGTGTTGTTTTTATTCATTGAAAGCTGACAGCAGTGAAATCAGCAGGCAATAGTAAAATAAGTCCAGACAGCATGTGTTATCACAGGTAAGGGGATTGTTACTTCAACGTCTTTATTTCACACTGGAAAGGTTTTGGTAAAATGTTGATTTTATTATTTTTAAAAAATTACTTACAAGTACAGCAATTGTATCCTTAAGGTGTGGTGATATGTCTGTCCTGGTCCTATTCTGTCTTCACCAGCAAACCAGCTGAGCCCTAGTGAGTAAGTCAAAGAGGTAAAAGAAGGGTCTGTGTCTTGATGTGGAGTCATTAGTCTGACATCATTCGTTTTGGCAGCTTGGTTTCAATAAAACATTTTACACTTAGGAAGTTTTGAAGCTTTAAGTAGGTTTTTAGTACCATGACTTCTTATATGATGAAAATCAAGAAAAATGTAATTCCTTAGTTGTGTAGTTAACATTATTGAACTGTTATCAGTATATTATCATAACACTTTGTCCCCCTATGCCTTTAGGTAGTATGATGGTATGAGCACACTTTGTAAAATAATACAGGCTGAGCTCTTACTCACAAAAAACAATCTGTGAACATTTATTTGAAGATTATTGTATTCAGCAATTACTGTATTTTATGGATGAATCTTGCTCTGCAGTGCAAAACACAAGGACGGGAGGCAGGATCCAAATGCTGCAATAATTTACATTAATCCAACGACTTTAATTTAGGATTAATCTGAGCACAGTGAAACAATTAACAAAATACAATTTATGCAGACTAGATTGAACAAAGAACAAAGACAACACAAAGCCTATAAATACAAACAAATCAAAGAAATAAGACACAGTTGCACACATTTAGAGTGGGTCAACGAAGACTGAACTACAAGAATAGAAGTACAGAGCAGGAGGCTAGAACTAAACTAGACTGCCTCAGGGTAATCACTGATGTTCTCATCTGCCTGCAAAAAATACCCAGCTGTGAATGGAGACAAACAGAGCTGGAAAATGTAATCCATGAACTGCGTGAAGTGACTGGATGGCGTACATGATTCAGAGTGTTCTCTAAGATCACAATGATGAATTCCCATTTGGGAGAGATCATCCCAGTCCAGACATTTAACAAGGAAGAACAATGAGCAAGAAACCGGGAGCAAAACACATCTACACACATACCCCAAACAAAGGAAACACAAGGTCTATAAATACATAAACTAATCAGTAAAAGAGATTAGCACAATTACGGTGAAAAAGGACAGAACTAAGAAAGTGAAAGTGACATATTTGTCAGATATGGTAACCCATACCCGAAATGTGACCTCTGCGTTTAACCTATCACTGGTGAGGAGTGAACACACACTGCAAGCCCTGAACACACACATCCGGAGCAGTGGGCAGCACACTACTGTGCCCGGGGAGCAATTGGGGGTCAGGTGCCTTACTCAAGGGCACTTTAGTTGCTACCTGCCAAACTGATTTTAGAATTGGTAGAATTGCAAATTTAGTTAGAATCTTAATAACGCAATCTATGAGTTGTATTTTTGATTTCCTAAACATTAATGTTCACTATATTTCAGTAACTCTGTCTTTATATTATTCTGTCTTTATATCAATTTTACAAACAATATTTAATAATATTTTAAGAAAATTAATTTTTTTTTATTAAATTTCGTTATCTTATTTGATATATTACTCTGTCTTTATATCAATTTTACAAACAATATTTAACAATTTTAAGAAAATTAAAAAATTTCGTATTAAATTTCGTTATCTTATTTGATTAAAACAGCCCTTACAATAATTAACTTTTATTTACCGGTACTGAAAAGGTAGGGTAGGCAATTTCGAAGAGGCTAGCAATACTAAGCTTCTTTAAAAAGCATAAGACCCCTGCCTCCCTTCAGAGCATTCTGTAAAGCCACATCTACTCCAAAACACTAGCGGAAGATTGTCTCTGCAAGCAGGGTGCGCGGAGGTATGCAAATACGTAGTTTTACAGGCCAATAGGACATCTGATTAGACAAACAGTTTATGGTCTGGTGCCTTCCACAGAAGATGTGCATATATAAAAAATATATTTAGACTACCTAACGATTGCTGTCAGGATGTGAAGAGACTTTTATCCTTCATATCAAAAATTGTTTCTTGCTTTTAACAGTGGTATTTGTAGTAACACCACAGTAACCACAAATTCACTATTGTCTCACCACAGTCTATTTTTAAAACTATGATAATACTAATAGTTATCAATCCATAAAACGTGTATACGCGCACACACATATATATATATATATATGTATAAATCTTCTATAGTCTAAAGTGGCAAGTAGCTAATGTGACCTCCCCTTACACTTGAGCAATAGCAGCAGTCTGGTTCTCTGAAACCCAAATGTAATGGAACCTTATTTTTAAAATAATTTCTCCCCAGTTGAGTTCAAGATTAGTGCCAAGGAAGGTCACACTAAATTCAGACTTTTGTCTAAAAGCCATTTTGTTCTAAAAACAATATATTTGGTTTGCATATTTCCTGTTTCCTGTTTGTATGTTAATAAAGAGGAGACAAAAAATAAATATGGATGGTCTTTAAAATTTTGCTAAAGCAAAACTGGATTGTGGCCTAAGACTTATATAATGGTGAAGAACATTTTAAACATTATTTGTGAGCAAAACTTTATCAGTCTTACAAAAAAAGCTTAAATTGTGTAGCTGATTTTTTTGTATTTTAATACATTCTTGAGTTGATTTTATTGCATTTGTAACGTAACATTAGCTAAAAGTCTTTTGTTGTCATCTGCATCCAGGCCAACCACGTTTTAACATCAGGTGAACAGTATGTTCTACAGAATCTTCAGCCTGATCATAAGTACTGCATTAGGGTAGTTCCCCAGATCACTTCCAATCGCAACACTCGACTCTCTGCTTGGCATTGTGAATATACAAGTAAAGAAGGAAGCCGAGGTAAGAAATATCCTATTGCCTTCAATTTATAGAATGTGCATAATTATCGGTGATCATTAATAGCGTCTTAATGCTATATTTGCATGCTATATTGTAAATAGTCTTACCTTTCTTGCATCTATTTAATACATAAGTATTGAAGAATGATTTTTTCAATCTTTAAATCTATTTGTTTCTCAAATTCTATGTAATATTTATGAACTTTCAACCACCACTGGTGGACAGTATCACTTGATGAACATGACATTCCAAGGATAAAATATGCCTTCCTGAGCTGTATAGAAGTACATTTCTAAAATCCAAAATTGAAATAAATACTTATGTTGCCCTTATTCTTAATAACAGTATATTTTTGGATTCCCAAAAATCAAGAAAATTTTAATATTTTATGTAAATTACTAAAGGTACATTCCTGTATTCAACATTATTTGTTCTTTAGACATTCCTTTTTTAAAGAAATGAAGTACTAGATTTTTACAAAGTGATACATTTTTTGACAACTGAAAATGTGTACAATTTAACAGTTTACTCATGGAGGCACATTTAGATCCCCCATACCTCTGGCACTATACCATATAGGACCATAAAAAAGTAGCTCGCAAAAAGCTAAAGAATAAAAATCTGAAAGGACTTTTAGATATCTCTAAAATTTGCAAGGCATGTGTTTACGTGGATGTAAACTTTGTAAAAAGAACATGAAGTGTTTTTTTCTCGTTTTTGACCATTGGCTTTGTAATGTAGAAGGGATTAATCAACAAAACTGTGTTGTTTAAAACAGTATTTCATTCAGGGAATAGTTCATTCAGCTCAAAGGAAAATACATATAATAAATCGTCATTAAATATAAATATTTTGTAGTACCTGATTAGCAGGAATAATGACAACAATCAGCTTCGACATGCGCAATCTTATTGGATCTAAGAGACAATGTTTGCCTGGCCTTGAAAACAACACTTCTTGGCTTTAACAGGACCTTAGAATGTGTAGCAAGCTCGAACACAGTTTAAGTGACCTTATTGTGAGCATTGAATGCAGCACCAATTAAGGGTGAATACATATGGGTATTTATTAAACTGCACTACAGGGGAGACATAAAGGGTATAATTAAACACACACATTAAACACATAACCAAACGCAAGGAGAGAGACAGAGAAAGAGAGCGGATGTTAAACCCATAAAGAGTTAAATCAGCTAAGCATTTCTGAATGAACCACCAGTCAAACCTTGGAATAGGTGCACAGCCTAACTGTGTGTATAGAAATCGGATACTTGCATTGAGTGCCGAGCACGAATCCAAATGTGCGTGGAGAGAGTCTTGAGTGGTTCATATATGCGAGGTAGTTCATTTGAGCCAGGGATTGAGCCAGAAGCACCTATCCACCGCCACCAAACATAGTAGCCAACATATAATGGAAATATATACATATATCTACAGTTTTATAAACTGTCCTTTTGGTGTCAGAGGTGTTGATAGCCACCTGGAAGAAAGGTTTGCCTCCAGACTCTCTGGAGCCTGGGGTCTTTCCCCCGCCACGCTGGGTTTGGAAGTCTTAAGTGAAGGTGGTATTTTATGATCCCTAAATGATCCAAATATTAAGCCATGTCAGATACCAAAGCATATAATGTAACAGATTGCTAAAGTCAAAGGTTTTACTAAAAGATCTCTGTGTAAAAATAAAATAATGATGCTAGCATCTTTTCAAGTAATTTTCACCACTGCTGATATGGCTCAAAATGTCAGGTAAAAATTGTCATTTTGACCCCCTCTACAAATTGGTGGATTACTTAGTAATATTCATCAATGGCATTTAGTTTGCATTTTAGGCCCACAGTTTGGGAAGCACTGGTCTATCTTAATGTATCAGTTGTTTTTTTAATGATAAAATTTACACAAGACTGCATATTATATCTTCAGTTAATGATCTGTCTGTTCTTCCTCTTTGTACTTCAGTCCTTTAAGGATAGTTCACCCTAAAATGAGAATTTGCTGTTAATTTATTCACACTCAGGGTATCCAAAATGTTTGTGACTTATTTTTTCAACAAAAAAAGGTTTTTAGCTGAAACTGTGGTCCTTAGTGATTCTTGAAATGCAAGTGTGTGGGTGACATGTCTTTTAACATTTTAAAAAGCAGATACAAGCAAGCACAAAATGAATCCCAGCAGCTCCTGATGATATATAGAGGTCCTCTGAAGTGCAATAATGAATATGAGGCTGTATCTAGGCAACGCTTTGGTGTATTGTTTTTTATTTTTGTAGTTTTCTTCTTATTATTCTTTTTCCGCTCTTGAAGTTTATGGCAGCCTATAAAACCGTAAGTGGGAAAGTTATGAAATTTTATATGGTTTGTCATCACCATATGCTGAGGTGACCAGCAAAGTTTGGGGCCAGCACCACGTAGTTGTCAACAGATAATAAAATGTATGAAAATCCTCATACATGTGATTGCAATAACATATTGTCATCCAACTTCTTTCTTTAGATTTTTTGGCTCATGCCGAGTTTTATGATACAGGTTTTGTGATAATCAATGCTACTTCTTGTCGGCAATTTGGAATTTTTTGACAAACCTACTTTTTCGAACTCCTCCTAGGGTGTTTCTCCGATTTGAGAAACAGCCTAGGAGACAGCCCTGACAAAAAGTTATTAAAAACGTTTTTGGCCAGTCTGTTCTCGTATAGCACATCAACGAATTCGACAGAGAGCATGCAGTAATGGATACAAGGCTGTGTCTTGGCACAGCTTTTGTATAATGACAAGAAAATTTGTTATTGTCACTGTCACAACATCCTGACCACCTTATACAAATTTGGTGACAGCATCACCTATTGGCCAAAAATTATAAATCACTTTGTGTTGCAATGGGTTTTACCTATGTTTTCTTAAATTACTTTTTCTAATCTTGTTTTTCTCAATCTCATAGCTGTCCACAAATGCTTCTCTTAGTGCAATTGATGGGCTTGACCCCGTAATTTCTGCTTGCAGCCATATTAATTATTATTATAAGTTAATATTTTGTGTGGGGGGGGTTGTACCTTGATACGTAATTGAGAGTGCACCAAATTAAGATGATCACCTGTTGTCTATACAGAGGTGTATCTGAGTTTGTGCATTAAATTCGTGCCTGATGAAGACCTGACAGTCGAAACGTTGCATAATAAAGGTTTTTGTAGCAGCTATATCAGTGTGCGGACATAACAGTTGTTTTTTGCATTTTTGATTTTGACATCCCATTCATAGACTGGAGTACTTGGGGCATTATGCTAAACATTTTATTTGTATTCTATGGGAAAAAAACACAAAAGTCATACATTGTTTGTTGCAATATAATGGGGAGTAAATTATAAAATAATTTTTTGGTGAACTAGTCCAAGATGTGTGTGAAACATGTTTAAATATATAATGTGAATGTTACTTTGTCTCTCTACAGTGTTATCTTTAGTGAGTTGGTCATTTGGAGCTGCTGTAATTGCATTAGGTGTGCTGGTGCTAACAGTCAGCCTGTTCTACATTGGGTGTCTGTGCAAGCTGAAGACGCTTCATCCTAAAGCCCTGGTAAGACCCTATCTACAGTACATCACAGTACATTTGCTATTTTCATCAAGATTTTTTCAGATGATTTAAAATAGTTTACATAAGACTGCATATTATACTTTCAATGTATGATCCAGATGTTCTTCCTCTTTGTACTTTATTCTTCAAAGGGTAAGTTCACCCTAAAATAAGAATTTGATGTTATTCACCCTCCTCAGGCCATCCAAGGTTTTGGTGACATTTTTAGTATAGCAAAGAAGATTTTTAGCTGAAACAGCGGTCCTTGATTCTTAAAATGCAAGTTTGTGGTTGATGTGTCTTTAAGATTTTAAAAAGCAGATACAAGCAGCACAAAATAAACACGTTTTTTAATGTTGACCTTCTAAGAACAATTTACCTAGTAATTGTATGTTATTTAACTTAAGATTGCCTGATTACATGGGTAAAAAATGCTACTTCCAATTGCCTCCAATTATCATTCAAATACATGCAAATAGATCTATTGACATCAATTTTGAGTGAACTTGTTCATGAATAATTCTGTCTGTGGTGGAGAATGCTTTATACAAACAATATATCAATATTAATCCCCTTTACACACATTTTTACTACAACCCTGACAAAAAGTTCTTAAGATTTTGATCGGCTACTTCGTTCTTGTACAGTATGTCAACGAATTCAACGAAGAGCACACAATAATGGATATAACATTGTATCTTGGCAACACGGTGGTATATTGACAACTTGGTACACCTCATCACAGGCATGACCTGAGGGTGCATGCACAGTTTCGTCACAGTGCTATATACTGGTCCAGAAATATGTAAAATGGTTATTTTTGCTTATAACTTTTGAATGCTTTGGTATATAATTACGGGAGTAGTCTCTTCAGATTCCTTGATGCATGCCAAGTCAAACATTATCTAATGTTCTATATCGGGTTACATTTTGAGTAAAAATTATTGTCTTTATTATAAGTTGCTGTATAAGGTAGTGGGAGGTTTTCCCATTGTTTTAGCATAGACATAAAACATGCATGCTGATGTTAAAAAGCATTTTTTGATGTAATGCATGTTTTTCTACAATTAACACTCTCTCTCTGTTTTTCCCTTTTTCAGAGTAATATAGTACAGGTGCACTACTTGAACTCTGAACAGACAGTAATTGAGAGTATATTACTGCCTGACATTCAGCTGAGTACATCTAAAAAGGGTCCCACCAAAACTACATATTTACTGAATCTTGATCAAAAGTCACATAAAGAGCAACATGAAGATAACTATGACAGAAAGGTTTGTAATTTTAGCAATCGTCATATAAGAAGTTCATCACAGTTCATTTACATTTGGTTATGTGCGTTTTACAACACTGAGTACAGTTTTTTTTATACGCTTCAGCACTTTTTTCTTATGTATACATCTCTTCCAAATGCATTAAAACAACCAAACCATTTCAGACGTCTCACAGTATCATAATTTAGTTAAATTTAAAATTTATTTTTTATTTATATAGAGCTTTTAACAATGTTCGCTTCAAAGCAGCTTCAAACACTGAAAATAGAAAAATTGCACATTTTTATTGTTCATTATGAGATGTATAGTAATAAAATAATACCATAAATAAATACCATTAAATACCTGAACATTACACAATAAAAGAGAATAGAAGACAAAGAAATAGCAAAATAATTAAAAAGAGTCTAGAAAGAGTCTTTAGAGCTGTAAATTGATATAGCTAGAAGCAATATTAACAATTAACAAAACACTAAGATAAGTTAAATGTCAGCACTTTATGTCAGCAGTAAGAAAGCCAACAGGGTGACAGTGGCAAGAATCCAAAACTCCAATGATGACAGATGGAGGAATAAACCATGGGAGTCTGAAAAAAGTCTGGATCCGGCTGAATACAGGACCTTGGGGAAATGAAAGACAGACATAGACTTAGTGTAGAGCTAGTACATCTGTTCTTATATATCCAAGTGTCCCTGGTTTCGGTTTACCTAATTAATGCAGCCTAACAATCCCTTAAGGGATCTGAGTAATAAATACACAGGACTTTGTGTAGGCTAGATTAAAGAGGTGGGTCTCTAATCTAGATTTAAAATGACAGTGCATTTGCCTCCCAGACAGTACTAGGAAGACTGTTTGATAGTTTGGGGTCCAAACATGAAAAGGATCTACCACCCATGCTTGATTTTAAAATGCTGGGTATTCTGGTGTTTTGATATAACACAGTAAACACTTTGTCATTCATTAAACATTCATAACACCAAATACTGATAGTATTAAGTAATACTGAAAAAAATGTAGCAGAAGAAGAGTAATCAAAAACTTTGTTTCAATATGCAAAACAAACTTTTTACATTCAGGTCTGGCTCCATTGCAGAACCCCACTTTTCCCCATCCAATTAATTTCTGAAGAGTTAAATTTAGTCCCATCTTAAAATTATTTCTTGTTAGATAGTGAAATGGGTTGAATGCTGACCTCTTGAATGTTGAGGCTATAAATGTAAGATTTTGTTATTTTACTGACATGTTAACTGCCTTTAGAAGAGACCACAAACCACTTTCAGATCTAATTGTAAAAAACTTTTATTGATCTCACAGGCAGACACAGAGGATGATGACTATGTTGAAGAAGATGAGGAAGGCAGTTGCACCTATATGGGTCGTTTAATTAACCACAGTGGTTTGGAAACTAATAATAGTGAAGAGGACTGCATAGTTTCAACTTTGCCCCTGCTTGACAGTTCTGGTTCCTGCCATTCAGGAGATGAACAAGCCCTGCATCTTAGTGTAACCACACTATCCCCATTTATCCATAGTGCTGAAGAGGAATACAAGGAGGAAGTGATGTCAGAATTGTGTGAGAAAAGAAATACACTTCCTAAATTTAGATTAGAGCCGGCAGATGAGTCAGATACTACAGGGAATGTCAACTTGTTTTCAGTCACTTTGAGTGCTCTTGGACCAGAAGACGATGAGGAAGATTTAGATGAGGAAGAGGTATGTAAATCTCTGCTACCCAAACCACTGGTAAATAAAGATCAAAAAGAGTTCTACAAAATCACACCATTGGAGAAGCCTGTACAGACAGATATAAAAACAGATGATCTGATAACAAAGGGAAACCAAAAACATATTCCTGTTTGTTCCCTTTATCCAGACATACAGACAAATCAAGACACAGTGTCAGGATATGCAGTAACCCACACAGGGGGTATGCATGAACAAAATAGTTGCTTGTTTAAGAAGACTGATTACTGTAACACAGCCTATATAATACGGTAACTAATTTATTTGAAGACTAAACAATTTGGTTAAATGTAACATGAGTTTACGGCTTTCTGACAGTTACTCTGACTGGTCAACATTTTTAAAAATGGTTTTCACCAGGTTTATTGCCTTTTTTTAAGTCATTTTGTCCTTGAGTGTGACACAAAGTAAAAATATTCCATTTGGGTGCAAAAAACTGCATTAATTATTTTAAAAATTAGCAAAAAATTGTTCAAATACTTTTGGAAAGCTGACATATTTTGCAGAGTGACTTATTTTAAAATAGATTAAGATATTATCTCTTATCTAATGGTAATGCAATCTGTTTTCTTCTACTTATAGTTTATATGCATTGTTCTTTCTAATGTTTTTCCTTTCTACACTACCCCAACAATCCACGTATACAATATTATTTAAGTGTCTTTTTCGTTTTACTCTGAAACAGTCGGCATTCAATTTTAAATCATCATACATTCTTTAATTCAATGCTTACATTTTTATGCATCACAATACACTCAACAAAAGCTTAAGTGCAGTACAATTTGATTAAAGGGCCTCCTGGGCTAAAAAGAACATTTGGTTTTCTTTTTTTTTACACAAAATATCAACAAAAACACCACAAAACCTTTACCACTAAACACCTGTTGTTACGAAACACTGAACTTGTGTTGATGACATGTATGATTGATTACATTTATTATATTGATTTTGAGGTTTCTAAAAAGTCCCATTTGAAAAGACCTATATGAAGCACTAAAACCCTGTTGTAATTGTATAGGATTTGTGTTATTATTATTACTCTGCTCCTAAACTGATTGTGCAGACTAAACTGTAAGGCCTAGTAACTTGAAATTTGGTCAGATGGTAGTAGTCTGGGAGGCTACTCAGACACAAGAACTCACCCACTTAAGCCAATAGGGGGCACTACAGCAAATGCAAATTGCTGATTTGAACTCCACCATTTGTTGAAGAATCAAGTGCCTTACACTGTTGGAATGGCTTGGTCAGGACGAACAATTGTACAATTACAATTGTAATGTATTTTAATGCATGCACTCAAAGGTCTTAACTTTTTAGCCTTAGGTCTTAACTTTTTAGTTGTTAGTTTTGGATTATATGACAGAGTGAGTTTGCATTGCACGAGACAGAAGCAGGTGTAGTGGCAGTGGAAAAGAGAGCTCATCCTTGTGCCATCAAACAATCTTTCATAGTCTGTTTACTTCTGTTATCTGCTTGGTTGCCTGTTTTCTGTGTAAACTTGCACCTAAGATTTAAAAAATAGCATTTACTGTCTTTTTACAGCAGTTTGAAACATTCCTTAGTTGCCTGACATTTGTCATAAAATTGGACTTTAGTTTTAAATCAAGTTAGTAGCGTCACTACTTTGTTGTTAGCTACTTCAAAACAGAAATAAAATAGAAACAAATGAGATAATTGTTGAAATACATTAGAGTATGGAACAGTAAAATTAATGCACACTGTTAAAAATGTATTGTAATTTTACAGAAAATTCCTGGCAAATTCCTGAATTTACCACAAGTAATATACAGGTAATGTACTGTGTTTTTATTACAATAAAGTACTGTATTTATACAGCAGTGCTACCGTGATTATAGTAGAATTATTACAGTAAAATGCTGTAATTTCATATAATTTACTGTATATTTACTGCAAATCAGTTGCCAGGAATTTCCTGTAATTTCACAGGAGAGAATTATAATTTAAAACTGTAAGTGAATATACTGTATATATCCTGTTATTTATAAACGTTACAATAAAAAATAATCTTCCATAATTAAAACCACAAAAATAGTATTAAAATACTATGCAACAGCACATATTACAAAATTAAAACTTTTTTCCAGACAAAGTATTCATATTTCTTTTTCATATAAACAAAATACAGTTTCACTGAAGAATCTAGCTCACTTCCAGATAGCCTATCATCAGGGGGAACATGGTGATATACAACAAATGCACCTGCCAGACTTGAACTACGGAAGCTGTGGGGGGTGGGGGGCATCAATACTAGTCCATCAACTCAAAGTCCAAGAGTTTTCTTAAGAAGTTGCAGACAGGTGCGTTGAGCCTGTGTCTCTTCTCTGCTTTTCTTCCCGTCTGGGAGTTGCTTCCACAGAAAGCTGTGAAAACATAGAGTGAAAAAAGTTTTCATATCTGTTAATGATTTATACTGTGTAAAAAAAACTAAGTAACCTATTCCTACTAGCTCATAGAAGAAAATTACCTTGATGTATTTATTTTACATTAACAAATTTAACAAGTTGACATTTAGAATTAGATTGGCTTTTACATTGTTTTTCTTAAATATATATAATGTGACTGTATGTACAGTTGAAGTCAAAAGTTTACATACACCTTGCAGAATCTGCAAAATGTTAATTATTTTAACAAATGAATGACCTGAATAAGATATTTCATATAAAAGACATTTACATATAGTCCATAAGAGAAAATAATAGTTGAATTTATAAAAATTACCCTGTTCAAAAGTTTACCTTCACTTGATTCTTATTACTGTGTTCTAACCTGAATGATCCACAGCTGTGTTTTTTGTGTAGTGATAGTTGGTCATGAGTCCCTTGTTTGTCCTGAACAGTTAAACTGCCTGTTGTTCTTCTTCAAAGGCCAATAGTGTGCAAACCACAATGACTTCAAGACCTCAATTTAAAAGACAGCAACACATAAGTCATAATAACGTAATAACTGTTAGCCTGTCCGGTAGCACGTGTAATCAATGCAATAACCTGAGCAATGCAATAACCAATAACCTAAGGAAGCTAACCGGGCTAATGCTTATTTTTACAGTCTATGGGCTAACGTTAAAAAATGCTAACGTTATTTGAGCTCTCGTCATTGTGGTGGTTTTGCATGTGGTAACGTACCTTTTTCCGTGTCAACTATGTCGAGGAGCCGAGGAGATGGCGTTTCGATAAAATCAACATCAAATCGGTGTCTGAATTAATCCAGCTAGCCGGTGTGCGGCTGATCCAGCGGTGTGTTACAGCTGCTGCCGCTCAGTTTGACTTTTCCATCGGCGTTGACCGTTCAGGATCGTAGTGAAGTTACGATAGTTTTAAATTGGATAGAGTAACAAGACGCCATTTGAAACTAACTTCGCCGCGGACAGAAATCTGAAAATATACCAAACGAAACAATCAGCACTCACTCAGATCACCATATCAATGTACCCATAGACTTATAAAATAGATTTTATGTTACAAACCTGAGACGTGTTCCTTCTTCCAAAAATGTTTAAATACTTCTGGTGCCGCTGGCCGCGTAATTACAGCGATCCTGTAAAATAATGCTTCTACGGTGTAGTTACAATAATATTACAGGACTGTCCGTAAATTTCCCATCATGCATTTGCATTTACAGCAAACCAATGAATACAACTGGTTATTGTAAAATTTATTTTAAAAATTATATCAATAGCTAACAATATAGGCTGTAGCTAAAATAATCTGGGTTTTGATCAGCTTGATGATAAAAGTTTTAGTTCATACAGAACTCTTTAATAATATTGTTTGATTGCAGACTTGTGAAATCTGAGCTTAGTTTGAGACACTGTTGAGATCTCTTCTGAAACTCTATTACATTTGCGAGATTTCTGAGTCTGTTTCTCAGGAGAAATATCTGAGACACAGGAGAGTTAAGCAAACCATTTGCTTTCTAGCTTTGTTTTTCTTCCTCAGTGCTGTCTAGGAAAAATGTGTCGTGTCAGTGACAATTAAGCACAGTGTGCTAAAAAACATTTGAGTAGCTGTATGTGTGTGAGTAAAACCTGCAAGTCTCTCTATCAGCAGCTGGTGTTGTGGCTTCGACCACCTCTTAGAAAAATCACTCAGTCTCTGGGATTTTGATGCTAAAAGATAGACTTTATTATCAGAGATGTAAAGCTGAGTTGGTCTGCAGAGCAACTCCTGAGCTTTGCTTCATATACATTTATCACGTGCATTCCTTGTGTACAAATCCCTCCCCCCACCCTTGAATGGAAGGGAGTAATGGATCCTGTCTTCCTAATCCTTTTATTTAAAATAAAACATATTTTGTTATAAGCATGAGCATGCATTTGGTTCAGCGTTTGCCTGTGGTTGTCACAGTTATGTAGAATACATAAAAATTAAAATAAAATATCAAAATAGTAAAGGATCCTTTTGTAATGTCTTCAACCAAGATACTTTGTGCATCGTAGAGGGTCACCCTTGGGGACAGGTTAGGCTAGCACTTACACCCAAGGGCATGGGGGTCATCTTTATTCATCATCTTCTTCGTTATCATTTGAGGTGCTTGAATCCTCATCCAATGTTTGTGAATCCCAGTCTTGATGATATGTATCCTTACTATTTACTAGAATTTGTTTCTCATCTTTGCATTTTAATACTTCCATTTGCTTAACTGTGGCTTTTATAACTAGTGACTTTAATATAGGAAGTACACAACAAAATAATAATCCTCCTGTTGTTATTGGGATTCCCAAAAACATTCCTAATTTAGCAATCCATGCTCCCCAATTTCCTAATTTTAGATCAAACCCGTTTTACCCACATTTTATTATATTTTCCAGCACTGGTTGTGGTTTCCATTCTTAAGCTTTTCAATTTATCTGGATCTTTAGTAAATGCGCCATCAGGAGCTGTGTTGTTAGGGATATAAGTACAGCACTGGTCTCCCGACAAAACAGATACACCCCCCTTATCTGCCAATAACCAATCAAGAACCTGTCTTTTGCCATGTCATTTCACTTGTTGCATCTTGTTCTCCTAATGCAGTTAAAGCATAATTTGTATAATTGATAAATCTTTGTTGATTATAGTAAATATAATTGATAAATTCTGTGTTTTTATTTTGTGCAATCCAAACAAATATTAAATAAATTCCTGCTTTTACTTCATCTCTTGTTTTTAATTTGTTTAGAAATACCCCTGGGTTGGCCAGCTGAGTCCAAATATACATTAGGGTCTGGTTTATAAGCTTCTTCATTTTGTTTCTTATTTCCTTCCCACTGTATCATGGTAATTTCCTGCACTAGTAGTACTCTAGTACATATTCCTTTCCATCCTAGTGGTAAGGAGGCCAGAAGTCACTCTTTTCCACAAACTTAAAAGAAGACTGCTACTACTATTGTCTGAGGGTGGTACTGTAGTCTGATTTTCACAATTTTCTTAATAAATTTCATTCCTTTTCTTAACCTTTGGGCTTGGTGTATTGGGGCTCTGACCGAGGTATCTGACTGCCAGGCAGATTTTTTTGTCTAGATACCAAATAGTAGAGCATTTCCCTTTAAATTCTCCCAAATCATAAGTTCCTTCAGAGCAATAAGGTCTCAAATGTTTATCTAGCAGACAAAAGCACTTTTTCATAGTTGTGTTGATTTGTAACTATTATTATCTTTCTAAAGGGTGATTTGGAGCACAGTAGTCTATACCTGTCTCTCTTGCTGTGAACGTTGCCCATTTATACCATTCACTATTTTGAGCTGATCTAAATTGCTGCTCCTTTTATTATTACTGATTTTACTATTAATGCTTCTGCGTTGTTTTGATATTTTGTTCTTTCTTCAATTTTTGTTCGGTTATTCTTATTGAGTTGTTATTGGATCTGGCTGAGGGCTGAAAAGTCAGTTGTATCGAAGTTATAGCAATAGGAATGTGATGATTGATGTTATTCAACCTTTTTTCTTTATTTTCCTGCTTAGTTTTTATATAGTTTTTTCAAGGATTTCAAAACTTTGCACTTAATGACCCTGTACTGTTGGGCTTTCCTTCTCTTCTTCTTCTGTCTTGTTTGTTTCATGTTTTTCTTTTTCTGATCTTACTTTGGGAACTTTTGTGCAGTGGTTTAGATGATACCAAGTAGTGCTTCCATCCACTTGGACTGCCATTGGAGTAGCTGCCACATCTTTGTAGGATCCCGCTCTACTGGGTTGATTTCATTTTCTCACAAATACCCTCAGTTATACTTGTCTCCCCACTGGGCTCCTTTCTCTTTTCCTGTAAATAGATAGCTTTATGTATTGCAGTTAGTTTCTTCATATAAGATTTAAGTTCCATTTGCAGTTGCCCTGGAGGTGTCCTTTGTAAGGACCTCTGCAATATGGCACAGGCATGGGTCAACCCGTAAGCATTTCATGTGATGAAATTAGCATGAGATAAATGCGTGCTTCTGTTAGTATGCTTTTAATAGCTTATTAGTGCAAGAGGTAAACATCAACCCAGTTAAGTTTAGTACTTTCACAGATTTTGTTAAGTTTGGCCTTGAGGGTACCATTTATTATTTCTACCATCCCTTGTGATTGTGGATGATAAACACACCCTATGTCAGGGTCCTGGTTTCCTGTTCTGAGTCTTTCTGGATTATCTTGCCAGGATCCTGACATCCCTGTGTTCTCTGTCAGAGCATGTTGTTTAGATCCTGACTCCTTCTAGTCTTGGTTTTGTTCCTTGGAATCGGGATCTGAACTCATGCTCTGGGTCCTTGTCTCGTGTGGAAGCACATGGCCTCTGTTTTGTTTACATTCGCCATGTGCTCTCCGGTCGTGCGTCTTGGCCCCACCCCCTTGGTCTCATATGCGCTAATTTCACACACCTGTTTGTCATTGTCTTTGCCCTATTTAATGCCCCCGTGTTTTCTGTCTTGTGTCGGTTCGTTCTTGTTACCTGTTTCCTGCATCCTGTTTTCCTGTTTCCTGGTTCCTGTTTTCCTGGTTCCTGTTTTCCTCGCGCTGTGAGTCGTGTCTTGTTTTCAAGTCCTGTCAAGTTTACAGAGTCTTTGTCCAGTCGTGTTTTTCGTTCGGTGTTTTTTCTCCATTTTTTTCACGTTTCGGTTTTAGTTTCGGCTCCGGTCTTTCTGAGATGTTCAGTTCGTTGCTTATTTTGTATTCCATTTTTTACCCCCTCGTGGGTTGTTGTTTTGTTCATTTGTTAAAGAGATTTTTCAGTTAAACGCTGTCTGGGTTTGTCTACCGTGATCCTGACACCCTAGTCTCTGTTTAATTCTCAATTGTTGGAGTACTTGCTTTACAGTTTCTGAACGAATGCTGATCTGTTATATGATGGGATTATTTCGGATGGGATTCCAAATCTAAGGATTACTTCTCTCTTGAGAAATTTAATTACTGACCCCTCATCTGCTGATGGTATTGCTTCTACCCATCTGCTAAATCTGTCTATTATTACAAGCATATACTGTTTGCCTTGAACTGGCTTTATCATATTCACGTAATCCATCAAGTGCTTAAATGGTCCTTCTGGTACTGGCATGTGGCTTATTGGTGTTGTCTACAAACATTTGTCTACCATTACATTAATATATGGAGACCAATATCCCTGGTGTTTAATTTTCCGCAATGGTCAACCTTATTAAAATGTATAAAAGTGATCTCACTTGATACCAGGATAGGTATGGTCACACTTTTGTTTTTGGTTTGTAGACAAACAGGAGCAGTCATAGGAATTAACTGCATTTGTCCCGAGACTCCCATTGTCTTTACAAATTTTCCAGACATGGGGAGATGTGAGGCATAATTTGAATTTCCACATGTATAAACTGCTCCTGCAACAATCAACGTGGGTGTGTTTTTTCCTTCTATTTTATTTTGTAGCATAGGTTCTTGATCAGCATTTGTTGTTAAAATTGGTAGTCGACTCTATAAGATTCCCCTACCGACTCTATAAGATTCTCTGGGCATCCCTAGTAACCTTGATTTGGACTTCCCCAAGGGTTTACTGGGCCTTGAGATGGACCTTGATAGGCTGTTGCCATGGATTGGTGGGGCAATATTTTTTGTTATGTCCAGACTATCCACATCCCCAGCACACTCCTGGAGGAAAATGATTAAATATGCCTCTTCCCTCTTTGTCCTCTTTGTGTTTCCTTTCCACCCCCTTTGTTCTGGTTGTTGAATATAAACATTGACAATGATTGCAGGGATCTGGTGTGCATTTGGAGGGAGTGACGCAGATGATGTCACCACTGCATATGGAGCCAGCTGGATAGTTGGTGGTGCATTTACAGTAGACTCTAGTTGGATACTCAGCAAGCTGTTCCTGCCACACTGCAGGACGGTATGAAAAATAGTTCCATTCATGAGATGAGTATTTACAGCTCTGGTCAGGTCAGATGCATGGAGGATTTCTTTCAATTTTGCTCCTCCTACAATTCTTGCCAGAAGTGCTTTAATGTCCCTCACAGCTAAAAATCTGCTCTTATTTACTGCTATCCATTAAGGCCCACTTAACAGTAAAGCAGATCAGTGCATGCACTTATTTCTTTTGGAATCAAAACCTTTAGTTTTTACTTATTTACTTTTGGAGGTGCTTTTAAGAGTGTCCTTACCACTATGGGCAAACTTTGGCAAACAGCACAAACTAATGCAATAAGCAAAAACTGCTTACCTTTTAGGTGGCCATCTGTTTGTGTTGCCCATATTCATATACATTTATATATACATAGTGTTCTCTGAGGAACATCACATTACATTCATATATCAATACAATTTACTATTTACTTAAACACTGAAAATCACATTCAATTTCATTTCAAACTTTTTTTATATAGTGCTTTATTATAATGTTGCATTGTTTCGAAGCAGCTTTACATACAGTCATGTGAAAAAATAAGGACACCCTGTGAAAGCTTGTGTATTTTGTAACATTTTTTAATATATGGTTATTTAGTCTCAGTTTTAACAATACAGAGAGATTAACAATTTAAACTGAAGAAAAATCTTTTCAAGATCTTCTGTAAATGTAATTCTACAAAAATGCCTATTTTTAACACCCTAGCCCCTAATAGCTAGTGTTACCTCCTTTGGCTGAAATAACTGCAGTGAGATGCTTCTTGTAGCCATCTACCAGTTTCTGACATCGGTCTGAGGAAATTTTACCCCACTCCTCAATGCAGAATTTTTTCAGCTGTGAGATGTTTGAGGGGTTTCTTGCATGTACAGCCCTTTTCAAGTGACCCCACAGCATCTCAATGGGATTCAGATCTGGACTTTGACTCGGCCATTCCAGGACTCTCCATTTCTGCCTTTTCAGCCAGTCTTTGGTTGATTTACTAGTATGTTTTGGGTCATTGTCATGTTGCATGGTCCAGTTCCGCTTCAACAGATGGTCTCACATGTTCTTCAGGCATCTTCTGATACACAGTAGAATTCATGGTGGATTCTATGATGATGAGCTGACCAGGTCCTGCTGCAGCAAAGCAGCCCCAAACCATGACACTTCCACCTCCATGCTTTACAGTTGGTATGAGGTCCTTTTCCTGGAATGCTGTCTTTGGTTTACGCCAAACATGTCCTCTGCTCTGGTGTCCAAATAATTCAGTTTTGGACTCATCTGTCCAAAGAACATTATTCCAGAAGTCCTGGTCTTTGTCAACATTCTCTCTGGCAAATGTCAGTCTGGCCTTGATGTTTCTCTCAGAGAGCAAAGGTTTCCTCCTTGCACACCTCCCATGCAACTTAAACTTGTGCAGTCTCTTTCTGATTGTAGAGTCATGCACTTTTACATCAACAGTAGCCAGAGCCTGCTGTAGGTCCTGAGATAACATTTTAGGGTTTCTGGAGACCTCTTTAAGCATCTTGCGGTCTGCCCTTGGGGTGAACTTGCTGGGGCGACCAGACCTGGGAATGTTGGCAGTTGTTTTGAAAGCCCTCCACTTGTAGACAATCTTCCAGACAGTGGAATGGCTGATTACAAAATCTTTTGAGATCTTTTTAAATCCCTAACCAGACTCATAGGATGCTACAATTTTTTTTTCTGAAGGCCACACATTTTTTCTGAATATCCACATATCCAAAATGTTGCAAAAATGTTACAAAAATACACAGGCTTTCATAGGGTATCCTAATTTTTTCACATGACTGTATAATGAACAACACAGAAACAGGAAAATTATGAAATATGTAGTAAGACCTACAGAATAGAAAATATGTGGTATTAATAAAATTTTTATTGAATTCCACTTGCTGATGGAATAATCTCCCAAACTCTGTTCGGTCTGCTACATCTCTCACTACCTTCAAAAAACAGCTTAAAACCTGCCTCTTCCATGAATACCTGACACAAGTATGAAAAAAGAAATGGGGATGTAGGTCCATAACCTTTTTTTCTCCTCTCTCCAAACAGTTATTGCCTCTCAAGGACTGAAATGTTGTACTCTCTGTAAAATAAATTGTAACTATGTGCGGCTGATGTTATTGCCTCCCTATGATTTATCACTTCATTGTTTTTCGCATCTTGTAAGTCGCTTTGGATAAAAGCATCTGCTGAATGCCTAAATGTAAATGTAAAATGTTATTGTTCATTTTAAAATGTATATTAATAAAACTAATTAGTGATAAGATTGTAATCAGTTTATGGATATAAAGTTGACTGAACTTATGATAACTACCACATATTTTAATCATTTGTAAAAATGGATGTGCATCAAAAATACCTGTCAATGCATGCATTGGCTCATACCTATCTTAGATAATGGCAATGTATGGAACAGCCTACTAATATGGTATGTAGGGTATTTTTTGTAATAATACCATAAAATATCTGAACATTGCTTAATGAAAAGAGAATGGGAGAAAAAACTGTGAAATTTGTAAGGTCTTCTAGTTAGATCATTATATTAAAAGCAATATTAAGAATTTACAAAACCCTCAGTCAAGCTAAATGTCATCAAGTCAACAGGGTGACAGTGGCAAGGAACCAAAACTCCAATAATATATAGATGGAGAAAAAAACCTAAAGAAAAACACAGCTCAGCTGGAAGGGTCATTTTTCCATTAAAGCTGCAGTTCGTAACTTTCTGAAAAATGGAGAGCTTAAAATAATGATTTATAATTCTTTATTGTTTTAAAGCTGTCGGGCCTGATTTACTGACAATCAAGCACTGAGGAATGTTACAGAGATGGAGACAGAGGCATAATGTTACTAATTACAGTTATAACATCATACTGCTGTGATTAGGCAGGAAATAAAACTTGTTTTAGAATCTGAGTTGAAGGTTAGGTAGATAAAGAAGTCATTTTCCCACTGCTTATGGGTGACCCAGGTTGTTGCTGTAATCATCATAAGTTGGCATGAGGATGAGTATCTAGCTGAACCGGAAATGGGACGAGTGTCCTTTGAAACAATGCAACATTGCGCTAGAGATGCTAGAGAAATAAAATTGAAATTTGAAATTTATTTCAATCAGATTTTATAAATTTAAAATTTTATTAATAGCAAGACTACATGCCAGATTTCTAGACAGCACCATCGCAGGAGGGATGTAGGCAATCTTTTTTAATAAGTCAGTTCTACCCCAAAAACTTTCATTTATCTATGAAACATATTATTTTGCGAACACCATCTAAGACATCTAGCCATTAAGTGATGAAAGTCTGTTATGTATTTTGTCACCACAATAAGCAAGGAGGGGGCCATAGAATATTACAGTGTCATCGTACTAGCAAGTTCACACTCCTCTTTATTATTACACTGGACAAAGAATTTGCTTCTTGCTTTTTTTTGGGTGAACCCTTTTATATTTTTGGTTGCTGATCACAAATATCACCTGAAGATCATTTACTGTTTCATTGAAATTCTTTACTTTTGCAATTTATAAAATTGTAAGACTTAATATTTTGCATGCATTATATGCTGCTTAATGTAGGTCTAGCATGTCCAGGTATGCAATGGGCAGGTTAAGTTGCATGACGTTTTGGAACTGATACCGCTTGGACATTTCAACTTTATAGCCATGCCTTAGCAACCACTCTATAGACTTCCGTTGAAAAATCTGAGAGGCATACGAACATCTTAGAGAGAAGTGGATGGCCTCTTTTGACTAAGATTGGCAAGAAGTCTTTATTATTACCATAAAAACTGTCTAGCCATGCCCAAGCAACCAACTTGAATTAGCCATATCTTCAAAACATCACAGAGACATGGGAACTGGCTCTTTCAATTCCGACACACACCAGTCTATTGGTTTCACCCTGTTAACTGTCTAGCTCCACCCTAGCAGCCATTTATGGTATCCTAGAAACCTTGTCATGAAAGGAATAAGCCATATCTCAACATAAGAACATTGTAGAGACATCACAAAAAAAAAATCATGCTAGCATGATAAATCAGTATGCTACAATGCGTTAGCATCATGTAACAATATGCTAGCATCATGTTAAAATGTGTTAGCATCATCCTTATTGATGTTGAAACGTGTTAACATTATGCTAAAAATAGTTAGGCTGATGGACTACATTTCAGAATTAGACACATGTATCCAAACTTTACATGAGGATAGTAAGAGTGATAGGGCTTTGGGGCAGATTTTGAATACAACTTGGTCCATACATTGCTTGGTTCCGGTTGCAGACCCAAGGCAAAAAGCTGACATCAAGGCACTCTGACATTCTATCTAGAAATTTGGCACATAGTCTTGATATTAATGCTACTAATACTTGACTAACTGGGGCTAACTTAGCTAGATGGTGCATCAAAATTTTCCACTATAGAGGGAAAATACAGGGATGTGCTGTCTCGATCATCTAAATCAACATGTATGCTAAATCCTATACCTACCAAGTTGTTGAAAGAGATACTTTCTGAAATTAAAGATCCTCTACATCATATTATTAATTCATTATTGATGTTGGGATATGTTCCAAAATCTTATAAGATGGTTGTTATCAGACCTCTTATATTAAAACCACAACTTGATCCCAGGGAACTAGTAAATTACAGATCCAACTTAAATTTACCTATTTTTAAAAAAAAAATGCTGGAAAAGGTGGTGTTCATTCCTGGAAAGAAACAGTTTTTGCAAGAATTTCCAGTCAGGATTCAGACCATGTCATAGGACGGAGACTACCCTCATCAGAGTGACAAATGATTTGCTTTTTCTAGTGCTACTTGACCTTAGAACAGCCTTTGACACTATTAATCAGAGCATTCTCATAAATAGACTTTCATAAATAGTCTATTTGGCATTATATATCCCAACATAATACCAATTTTTTAACCAATGGCATGGTTTAAATCATATTTATCTGACCAATTCCAGTTTGTTGCTGTAAGTGAAAAGGTGTCAGTATTGATCAGTAGGAAGTGCTGCAGTGCTTGGGCCTCTACTTTTCACCCTGTATATGCTACCTCTGGGAACAATTATTAAGAGACATGGAGTTAGTTTTCACACTGATGAGACTCTGTACATTTCTTTGAGGCCCAACAAGACGTTGACTATCAACTTTCTACTACTAAATTCAGTCAAAACAGAAATTTTCATTATTGGACCAAAATATTCCACACAGAACAGCCTAGAACACTGTCTTACTCTTGATTGGACACTTCCCATAAGAACAGATGTGGAAGCAATGCATCCCCAACTGTCATATTTTCTTGATATGTCAGAACCTTACCAAGCTGGTTAGGCCCATACAATATTATCCTGACCACACCCTTGCAATTAAAATTGGAAAGTGTGATAGATGGGACCACATGTCCCACTGTAAGCCCACCAACACATTACATAAAGTATTGAGGGAATCAAGGGTGTGCTAGTAACAACCATCGTTTACCTGGTTTTCCTGCACGTTTGTGTGTTGGTTGTTAAAATATTTGTGTTGCTGCAATCCAATCTTGATTTCCTGACAGGTGGTATACAGTTTATTGTCATTTGCTTTGGTAAACACCACATCTGGAGTTAAATGTTAAGAAAGTGCGCCATGACACGACCCTGGTTCAGCAGAACGGGGGACTGAGAACTTCGTTGTGAGGTAGGTAAAAGCATATATATATGCATATATGTTTCAGAATGTTCGATATTTTCTGACAGAAACGCATTTTGTCGTTACGTTGTGTAGGCGTACTGTGTAATAACTGTGGCAAACTTGGTTTTAAACGCAAGTTAAATCCTCAGTTTTTCCAAACGTGACTGTTTTGTGCCTTTTTTCATCTATGTGAATAAGCAAACATTAACTAATTCTTTCCTTTCACCTTGTTTCTGAAAATGTGTTTTGCTGTCAAATTTAAGTGATCAACTCAAGAAACCTTCTCTTCAGCTGCCACTAATGCTGAAGAGGTCTTTTATCCAGCAGCCTTTTTGTATGTCTACCCTATAACGCTATCCTGGCTAGTTAGATGCATTTTGATCTGTAATGTCAAAATGTAATGTTAGGCCTGTAATGTTTTGTTAACAGCTATGATGAATGCGTCTTAAGACCATGAGAGTACGTAGTTTTCAACATTATGGTGTAGTCCAGCAGAAGTTTCTGATATCAGAGAATACAACATTGAAAATCACAGATAACCAGGGCATAGAGGTGGATGAGGATGACAGAATATCTCACTACTGTGTTAAGCAGAGTTATAAGTAATGTGATTATTTTCTCTGGCCCTGGAAATATCCACCCTGGCACATAAGAGTTTTGCTGAAGCAGCTCTCAGATTAGCTTATTGTAACATCACGCCAGCAGAGGGAGCCCTCACCGGAATACTGACTGCTCATGCTCCCTCTGCTGAATTCTGAACTTACTTCCTGTTTGGCATCTATATAAACCTTGCTGCCACATGGCCATGTTGCAAAGTATTGCCAGCTTAACACCTGACTACTGAGCATTCTCTTTTACTGCCTGCTTACCTGTGATTTACCTATTGTTTGGTTCTCGTTTTCTGATTTTTGCCTAGCCCCTTTGTTTGACACCTGGATTGGACTGTCTATGTTTATTACGACCCTTTGCCTGTACTTTCGACTTTGATTATGGATAACCCCAATAAACATCTGCAACTGGATCCTGCTTCAGTTTCTGCCTCAGCCCCCTTACAGAATACTTCGCCTACCCTCAATCCAGCGGATGTTTCACAGCTGCAAGCTGCATTTGTCTACCAGGGAGAACTATTACGCAGCTACCACGAACAGCTAGTTAACTTACAGGCATCGAATGAACTACTGCTCCAGCGACTTTGCTCTCCTCCTTCCACCATGTCGAGCACGGTAAGACTTGCTCTTCCCGATAAGTTTGATGGTTCTGCAGAACGGTGTAAAGGGTTCATTCGACAAGTACGCACTTATTTGGAATCGTTGGGGGATAAGTCTCATGCTAGTTCTGAGCAATGCTCTTTTATCATGTCACTATTATCTGGCAAGGCTATTGATTGGGCTGCTGCGGTTTGGGAGACGGACGAACAGTTTAGATCTTCACCTGAGTATTTTTTGCAACAACTCCGAGAAGTATTTGAATATCCTGCTGGGGGTCGGGATGTTTCGTCTCGTCTTTTACACCTTTCTCAAGGCTCACATAGTGCAGCAGAGCACGCAGTCGAATTCAGGACTCTTGCAGCTCAGAGTGGATGGAATGATGCTGCACTTAAAGGGGTGTTTCGGGAAAGCCTATGTCCCCAATTGCAGTTGGAGATGGCATGTCGAGGTGAGGAATCTTCTTTCAATGACTTTGTTAACATGACTGTTAAGATTGATAATTTGCTCAGGAACTCACCTAAACCCAAGCAAGCGCATGCATCCCACCTTATGTCACGACCTGCACTTCGAATCCTGAGGCACCATGTGTTACCGAGCCCATGCAAGTAGGATCTACCAGACTGTCTGAGGACGAGCGTAGACGAAGGTTCATCAACAACCTCTGCTTTTATTGTGGTGAACCAGGTCATCATAAGTCACAGTGTCCTCAAAAGACCCGGAGGTCCCTCCCAGCACAAGACCGGGTGAATGTGGACACCTTTTCACAAAATCCATCTAAAGTCTTCACATTACCTGTACAGATTTCTACCAAAAGTGGTTCTTTTATGTTGACAGCATTAGTAGATTCCGGCGCCGCTCTCAACCTCATCAACTCAGACATCGCCCGGAAACATCAACTACCCACCATTCCATGCTTTCCACCTATCAGTATTACGGCTGTCAATAACCAACCCATCAAAGGAGGAGTTCTGGAACAGACCCGATCACTGAAAATGCAAATTGGGGTTTTTCATGAAGAGAACATCTCTCTATATCTGATCGACTCACCCAAATATGAAATAATTTTAGGAATGCCATGGCTAAGTTGCCACGATCCCCACATCTCCTGGCGCACGGGTGAGCTGACCCACTGGTCTCCATTCTGTTTTAGTCACTGTCTAACCCTTAAGCAGTCCAGTCCATGTCTGTCCACAAGCATGGGGAGCCCTCCGAGCCTGACCCAACCAAAGATCCCCAAGGTTTATAACGAGCTTTTGGAGGTCTTCAGCAAGGTTAAAGCCACACAGTTACCACCACATCGGCACTGGGACTGTGCTATAGACCTTCTTCCCAACATGTGTCCTCCCAAAAGCAAAGTCTACCCGCTGTCACGCCAAGAAGCACAGGCTATGGAGGACTACATCAAGGAGGCTTTGGAAGCTGGCTTTATCCGTCCTTCTACTTCTCCCGCTGCAGCCGGCTTCTTCTTCGTGGAGAAGAAGGATGGGGGTCTGCGTCCGTGCATCGACTACAGAGGCCTCAATAATGTCACTGTTAAATTCAGGTATCCACTGCCTCTAGTCCCTTCTGCCCTAGAACAACTCAGGAAGGCCAAAATATTTACCAAACTCGACTTGAGAAACGCTTATAACCTGATACGCATCAGGGACGGAGATGAGTGGAAGACAGCTTTTCTCACCACCAGGGGGCACTACGAATACCTGGTTATGCCCTTTGGCCTTGCCAATGCCCCAGCCGTCTTCCAATCCTTCATAAATGAAGTCTTCAAAGATGTCCTCCACAAGTATGTCATCGCATATCTTGACGACATCCTAATCTATTCCTTGAATGAAGAGGATCATGTCACTCACGTCAAGAGTGTTCTTTCCAAGCTTCTTAATCACCAACTCTATGTCAAGACTGAAAAATGTGAGTTTCATGTTAAGCAGACAACATTCCTGGGGTACAACATCAGCCACCAGGGCGTTGAAATGGATGCTTCTAAGGTAACCGCCGTCACTGAGTGGCCGCAGCCCTCCACGTTGAAAGAATTGCAGAGGTTCCTGGGCTTTGCTAACTTCTATCGACGCTTCATTAGGAACTACAGCTCTATTGCTGCACCTCTCACCTCATTACTCAAGGGAAAACCCAAGAGGTTGTCATGGAACGCTTCCGCCAATGCAGCCTTCCAAAAGCTCAAGACCAGCTTCACAACGGCCCCCATCCTTAAACATCCAGATCCAGAACTCCCCTTCATTGTGGAGGTCGATGCTTCTGACTGCGGGATTGGAGCCGTGCTCTCTCAACGCCACGGACAACCTCCCAAGCTTTTCCCGTGTGCCTTCTTCTCTCAGAAGCTAACCCCGCTGAGTTTAATTATGATGTGGGAAACAAAGAGCTTCTGTCAATGAAGGCTGCCATGGAAGAGTGGAGACATTGGCTCGAGGGGGCAGCTCATCCTTTTCAAGTTATCACGGACCATAAGAACCTTGAGTATGTCAAGTCTGCTCGACGTCTGAATTCACGCCAGGCAAGATGGTCTCTGTTCTTTTCACGATTCCATTTTACAGTCACTTATCGTCCAGGCTCCAAGAATAGCAAGGCAGATGCACTATCCAGGCGCCATGATCCCCCACGACAGAACTACAATCCTGAACCCATCCTAAGTCCAGCCTTGTTTGTTGCTCCGGTCAACTGGGACATAATGGAGGAAATTCACCAGGCCGTCCTCACAGAACCATCACCAACGAACTGCCCCCCTTCCAAACAATATGTTCCCCAGACACTACGTCACCGGGTCATCCAGTGGGTCCACACATCACTCAGCACGGGACATCCCGGCATTTCACGAACCCTTAAACTTGTGCAGAATTCCTTCTGGTGGCCTTCAATGACCAAAGATGTGGCCAATTATGTCAAGTCTTGCTCCATCTGTGCCCAGTCCAAGACTCCCAGGGACCTGCCGACGGGACTTCTACAGCCTCTCCCGATTCCCCAACGACCTTGGTCTCACCTCTCCATCGACTTCATCACTGACTTACCCCTGTCTGATGGTTACACCACAATCCTGGTCATCGTCGACCGCTTCTCCAAAGCCTGTCGTCTGGTTCCATTAAAAGGATTACCTACTGCCATGGAGACTGCTCAAGCCATGTTCCACCATGTCTTTCGAAACTATGGTCTACCTGAAGACATTGTATCAGATCGAGGAACTCAGTTCACCTCTCAGGTTTGGAAATCCTTTTGTAACCTGTTAGATATCAATGTGAGTTTAACCTCTGGCTATCATCCGCAGTCAAACGGTCAGGTGGAGAGGCTGAACCAAGAGATCGGCAGGTACCTGCGGACTTACTGCAGCCGCGAACAACATCGCTGGGCTGAATTTCTCCCTTGGACCGAGTATGCCCAGAACTCACTCACGCACTCCTCTACAGGACTCACACCATTTCAATGTGTGCTGGGTTACCAGCCTCCCCTGTTCCCGTGGTCAGGAGAACCATCGTCTGTGCCTGCTGTTAACGACTGGATTCGTAACAGTGAGAGGGTGTGGGACAGTGCCCATGTACGGCTTCAACGCGCTGTGAGGAGGCAGGAGATTAACGCTAACCGTCACCGTCGCCCACACCCTCCATACCAACCTGGACAAAGGGTCTGGCTCTCCACGAGGGATCTCAAGCTACGTCTGCCGAGCAGGAAGCTCTCTCCCAGGTATGTTGGCCCATTTAAAATCATAAGACAGATTAATGAGGTCACTTACCAATTAGAGCTTCCTGCTGACTACCGCATCTCTCCTTCTTTCCATGTGTCACTCCTCAAACCTTTCCACCGGGACGCTGACCCCGAGGCCATATTGCAGGAGCCACCGCCACCGCTGGACATTGGCGGAACGCCGGCCTACAAGGTGAACGTCTTGCTTGACTCACGGCGAAGAGGGGGTCAGTTACAATACCTGGTGGATTGGGAGGGATACGGCCCAGAGGAGAGATCGTGGGTAGCGGCAGTGGACATTCTGGATCCCTCGCTCACGGAGGAGTTTCATCGAGCCAGACCTGACCGTCCAGCACCACGTCCACGGGGATGCCCACGTAGAGCACCTGGAGGTGCTCCTAGAGGGGGGGGTTCTGTAACATCACGCCAGCAGAGGGAGCCCTCACCGGAATACTGACTGCTCATGCTCCCTCTGCTGAACTCTGAACTTACTTCCTGTTTGGCATCTATATAAACCTTGCTGCCACATGGCCATGTTGCGAAGTATTGCCAGCTTAACACCTGACTACTGAGCATTCTCTTTTACTGCCTGCTTACCTGTGATTTACCTATTGTTTGGTTCTCGTTTTCTGATTTTTGCCTAGCCCCTTTGTTTGACACCTGGATTGGACTGTCTATGTTTATTACGACCCTTTGCCTGTACTTTCGACTTTGATTATGGATAACCCCAATAAACATCTGCAACTGGATCCTGCTTCAGTTTCTGCCTCAGCCCCCTTACACTTATATGCTTTATACTGTGTTGTATTTGTGATCTTCAGATTTGACTGTCCTGCAGCAAGGGGTTGTTGAAGTGCCCTCCTCCCCAAGTATGACAGATTGTCATTGTCTGTCTCAAGCAGTTTAAGCAGCATTGATTCTGGATCTCAAATGATTAAACCTTTAATGGACAGTGTCCATGCAAGAAATGTAATTTATTTTTAACTTCCATATAAATAAACCTATATACATACTGTTGAAAAATAAATGCATATTTAAAGTATTCAGTTTTATGTTTGGTTATTAGATTAAAATTAATGTTTTAAGTTTAAGAACAGGAAGAACAAGTTTGGTTGTAATTTTTCTAAATAATGTTTTCTTTGTTTTAGAATGTTGAGCAAAACTTCAAAGCCAAGCAGGGAGTTTGAAAGAGTCCACAAGGTGGTTAATGGTGAACATAACTGCAGCTCGCTTGAAAAAGAAGGGTAAGAAGCTTTAAGAAGACATGACTTTATCCTTTATTTTAAATCAGACAAGAATCTTAAGACTGAATTTTTCATCTTTGCTGTAGAGCTTTTAGTAAAGCAACAAAGGAGTTCCATGCCCTTGGGATTGTGTCCCTGTTCCCATCTTTGAAAGACCCATACTCTAAAAAAGGATATGTACGTTTGTCTACCGAACTATAAACATCTTTTATGCTCTTGAGCCACTGCAATTTTATTATTTTGTCTAACATAAGACACTGCTTCCTAAGACACATTTCTATGACATTCAGAGGAACAAAGGCTTTCTTGAGTGGCATATAAAGACAGTGCAACATAAATCCAGAACCTCCTCTACATCACAGAGCAGAGTGGAGCTAAGAGGAGGTCCCACATGATCAAGAACAACTAGAACTATAGATGATCAGCGAATGGGAGATGAATGTATGGAAGCTGTGTCTCTCCTCCACCACAAAACTGACTGTAACTTAAGTTGAACTGTGTATTGGTGTTAGGTATGACACCAGATGAAATAACAAATCTGGAACTATGGTTAATGATAAATTTATATATATTCCAATTTTGAAAACACTCCAGTTCATTTTCAGAAATGAAAACATCTGTAAGATGATGCAAATATGTACACAGTCTGACATATATAAAGACTTCTGCGATGGTAGCTACTTTACAAATCATCCTTTATTTTCTACCAATAGGTTTCTCCAAATTCAATTATACTATGATGAGTTTGAATGTGCAAATCCTCTTGGGTCCAAAAAGGGAATTCATAAAACTGGCTGCCTGTACTTCATTCTTAGAAATCTTGATTGGGATTGATGAAATACTGAAAACCTTAATAAGGGACTTGAAAATATTAGAAACTGTTGGGGTTGCTGTTCCATTTTCTGATCAACCTGTACTTGGCACACTTGCTCTCATTTCTGGTGATAACTTAGGTATACATAGTATTCTTGGGTTCTTGGAATCATTTAGTGCTTATTATTTCTGTCGATTTTGCTTAATTGATAAATCTTCAGCTCAGTCAGTTGATTTTAAGATCACCAGTATTGAATGATCAGCATTATGCCAGTTTGGTAGATGATCCAGCACTAACCTCTTCTTTTGGCATCAAGAGGAAAAGCATGCTCAATACTTTGCAGTATTTCAATACTGGGGAAAACTATGCTGTCGACATCGTGCATGATATTTTGGAAGGGGTTGGTCAATATGAGATCAAACTACTTTTTAAATATCTAATTGAACATTTTGTATCTAAAGAAAGCTTGTTGAACAGGACGTATGCTTTTAATTATGGTTATATGGAAACTAAAAACAAGCCCACAAATATTAACCTTGACTGCGGAGGACATGGAATAGGCTTAAATGCATCGCAAACACTGTGTTTAGTCACAAACATACCTTTGATATTTGGTGACCTGGTACCAGATGATGATTTGCACTGGCGCTTGTTGTTGAACATCATAAACATTGTGTTCTCTTATTCAATCACTGGGGGAATGACAGTTTATTTAAAGCACCTTATTATTGAACATCATAAACTCTTTAAGAAACTATACCCATCAAACAACTTGCCTTCAAAACATCATTTTATGGTCCATTACCCAAGGTTCATTAGAAAGATTGGACCACTCATTCATACCTGGACCATGAGATTTGAAGCGAAAGACAAATGTTCTGATTCTGTGAAGAACTTCAAAAATTTGACTGTTTTGCTTGCAAATGAACACCAGTTTGCAGTAGCATATCATTGGGAATGCTTGTCTTTAAAGGCAGTTGAGTCTGGTCCAGTCAAAATGTGTTCACCTAAATTTTCAGAAGATATAACTGCATCTCTCCAAGTCAATTCACAAGCCACTGTCAATCTCACAAAATGGCTAAGATGTTGTGGTGATGAGTACAGTCTTTGTTTGCATGGGTACTGATGAAAACATGCCAGTTTTCAGCAAAATAACCTCAATCATTTTACACAATGGTAAAGTGTTTTTTGTTTTGATTGAGCATGAAACATGTTTCCATGCTTTTCAAGCGAGTGAAAGATTAAGACATTGCTAATCTTTTTATGCCCAAATGTCATATGGGTGTGATTCACAATTTTATGTTGTATCAGAGAGTTGTATTATCTGACTACTTATTTAAATTAGTTCACTATGAAGTTGTTCCTGGTTACTTCATCTGATGTATGTGTCTACCTCAGGTTACAAAGTCCTGCACTATTTTTTTTATTTTCACACTTTTTATAATCCTGCAAACTTGATTTTATATAATGCAGTGATGTGTTGACAATGTTTTTTACAAATTTACTAAGCAGTTGTAGTTTGCACTTTGTTAGCTGGCTACATGTATGAAATGTAAACGTTTTGCTGTTAGATTTTACAGTATTTTATGACAGCAATTCATTTCAAAGTGTGTTTATGCATGGAATTTCTAAAGCTAATTTATGGATTTGTTAAAATAAAAGCAGTAAGTGAAGAGTATGGCATTCAGTGTAGTCATTTTCACATAAAAAATTATATTGTGTGAAATAAAAGTTAACTAAGTCTTAAATGGTAATATTTTTAAGTGTTGATTTCAACACACTCCTGGTAAGGAGTTCATATTAAACTCAATTTTAAAAGTACTCTCTGTAGGATTATTATTTTAACTCCAGAAAGAGTTCAATTTTTACTTTAAAAAAGTGTTAAGTGTTATTCAGTTATTTTAACCACTGGAGTCGATTTGATTGTCACGCATGTTGTCACAGAGGAGGTTCCCGCTCCACCTCCTCCGCACCACCAGAGGGAACCGTCGCCTGAATATTAGTTTCCGTTTTGGACTACAGTTCCCGTCAGGCCTCTATCCTTGGATTGATTACTTCTTGCACACCCGTTCCCCATTATCCCGTGTAGATAAACCCTTGGCTTCCTCATGCTGATTGCGAAGTCTTGTTTTGCTCCGGCGACATTACTGAGCGTTATTTCTACATTTCTTGGATTACTGATTTTTGGATTGTGGGTTGTTTATTCTGGTTTTTGGATTGTTCGCTGCCTGCCATGTTTATTGGACTGTTTACCCTGATTATCGATTTTTTACTACCTGCCCCGACCCTTGCCTGCTTCACGTTTATGATCTTGCCTTACCTCTGTTAACCCTGTTTGCTATTTTTGACCATTGCTTGTTTACACTACGAAATAAAAGCTGCAAATGGATCCTTGTGCGTCCGCCCCTTCGTTACACATGTACACTCAAATTGAGTTGATATCAACTACCAGGGAGTTTATTCCAATATTTGCGGTGCAGGAAATATAGCAGAAGACAGGATATGAAATGATAGTTAAAATGAACAATGCATTTATTAAATAACCTTAACTGTGTCTTTCTCAGAGTTAATAAACAATGAGAACATTGTCCAAAATCCTTGAAAACCTGGATATTACAATGTACGGATAGTGTTCTTATGGAAACAAGGCAAAGAGATAATTAGTACTGTTTAGTTTCTCTGTGGGTTGGAATAGATTTTACGTCTTTCCAAACTGTGTGGCCGCTGTCAAATCTGGATTGCTATGATTACTATATTGCAGATTGTGGATTACTGCTTGATAACATTAAAATTAACTCCTACTGCATTTAACAAGACACTATGGGGAGCACTTCAGCATGACTCGTATCTGAAGTATGTCTAATGAATGTTTATGGCCTAGAATAGGCCTCTAAATTTAGGGGAGATATGACAAATTAAATACTGTGTTCTTTAATCTTAGTTCAGACTTCGGAGCTGTCACTGACTGGTAATTGTTGAAATCTGTCCCTCCCTCCCTCTCCACACATACACCCAGACATGCACCACATGAGTGATTTTAGCCTATTCCAGAATATCTCCAGGGGTCGCACGCAACAGTAGTCAATCTCACCAAAATAATAACGCACAGGGCCCAGCGCCCTCAAAATTGCTTAAGATTTTCCTTTGAATTGCACAACAGTAATATTGTGAAAATAGAAGACTTTGAACTGCATAACAACACAAAATTGTCTTTAGTTTGGTCTAACACAAAAATTATTTAAAAATAAATAAATTAAAAGAGTGTCTATTATCTTATTCAAAATGATACAGAGTCCTTTTAGCTATAAGAAATTAATGGTCTTGGTTTTACCTTAAGCAAGAGTTCTCTTTTTTCTGTTGTCTAGCTAATTAAAAAATCTAGTCATTTTAGCTGAATTAAACCTTTCTGGGTTTGACTTCTGCAAAATCCTTAATTATATCCTCCATGTTCAGGGATCTGACTATCTGATCAATAGAAATCATTACTAAGCCATTCAGTCGTTCCTGGGACATTCTGGACCACAGGTAAGTTTTAATTTGCTTCAAAGTGGAGAAGCTTCTCTCTCCTGAGGCAACAGTGATGGGTAATGTCAACAGTAAAAAAGACAATGCTTAAATTGTCATAAAGCTTCAAAAGATTCTCCTTATAGATATAATCTAACATCTCTGCAGGTGTAGAGATGTGATCTATAAAAATATTAACAGCTGCCTTCACTTCAAGAATCATGTCCTGACCTGAAGGCTCCAGTTTTTTACATGATTCATCAAGAGTTCCTTCTTGAACTGCTTTCATGTTATTAGCCGAATATAGAAATCCCAACAGACAAAAAAGTAGTTGATTTGTGTAAACCTCTATAACAATAGTAAGCACTGTATCCAGCAGAAGAAATAAATCTTTCTTGAAGTGTTCCTCTGGTGTGAACTGAGCCTTCTCTTTTCCCTCATAAAAGAACATGCGTGTTGTTTTACGTTGTTGTGCAACAGGAAAGGTCATGTCTGCCTATCTGGACCGCACCTTAATGTCAAAAGCAATCATTAAATGATTTAACTGTTTGTGGCCAGTAGGGGAAAGCAATTGCATGCTTTGCGTGTTGAGTAAACACGCTTGGTGGGTAAAAACAGTTATCAGCTGCATTATCAACAGTCAAACGTCTTCATTTTTGGCAAAACACAAAAAAGGTAGCTTTTAGCTGAACTGTTAGGTAAAAAACTATGAAGACGGGAGTAGAACAAACTTTTAACCACTTAAATTAAATTATGCATTGGTCCATTTCATTGACATTTAATGATATTTAAAAAACAACAAAAGGATGAAGATTAGTGCTATTTGGAAGAAAGAGTATTGTTTTACGTTTTGATGCTTTTTACTTTTTTACAGTGATGGCAATATGACAAGCTGCATTTACATGTACCCTAATAATCTGGTCGTAATAGGACTAATCAGATCAAAAAGTAACATGTAAACATGTCAGAATGAATTGGCCAAATCGGATTAAAATTTCATTTGGATTGTAAGGGATGTTTAAACCTTTTCTAATCTGATCAAGAGGACATGTAAACACTTCATCATTTTGAAAATAAAAAGAAAGTTATGGCCATGTGTAATGACATACAAATATGACATATGGTAAGATGGTAAGCAAAACTGGGGTCTGTTCTTCATATGATGCTTATTACATTCAAGATCAAATGACACATCCAAGATGACACTATCCTGCTAATCATGATCTGGCAAATTAGATTCTTCGACCCACCTGTTGACACCCCTGTTGTTTATGATTTTTATTCATTAATAATTGCATGTTCATGCATTGGTTTAAAGGAGGATATGTATCAATGGTAGAAACATTGACCATGGCCAAAGAGCATTGCCAGCTTTTCTCCGCAACAGAGCAAGACCCGTTGTTGGAGCATTATGCGGAATTTGAAAGTTTAATTAAAATGCCTAGGAACACATCAATGGATGCAAAAGCCAGGAGAGAGGGCTGGCAGTAGCAGACAAATTAAATGTGTAAGTGGTGACCATGATAGATGTTTTTATTATTTATTACAGTATATATTTTAGTATTTTATTGATTTCATAATAACTTTGTTTGTCACCTTTAATGTCAGAGCCACCACAGAACCCATTAGAACATGGGAACAAGTAAAAGTGAAATACAAAAATATTCTACAAAATTTTAATCTTTTGGTTCCTACTTGTACTTAGTCTCTTAAAAAGACATTGTTAAATGATGTGTTTGTCTGTTTACAACAGCAACCAAGAAAATGGATAAACAAAAAAAATAAGTGGTGGTCCTGCTCCCCCACATTATACTATATATAGAATAACTGACCCTTGGTTGAATGTGAACTGACCCATTGTGCTGGGCATCCCGGGGGACAGCTCTTCCTTAGACCCACAGCCAGGGACCAGTAGCGGCAACACCTTCATTACTGGTAAATACGTAAACTGTCAATTCTCTTAGAACACAATTCTCTTTTGAGCAGAGATGGATTGCTTTGACTTAAAGTTTTATATTTTATAAACTTTTACTGCTAAACTTATAAAAGTAATGTAAAAATATGTTGCTATGTGATATTGATCAAAATAAAGTCCAGTGTAATGATATTGTTTTCCCCATTTATGCAGTTGTATATAATATACCAACACTTTTACCTATTCCTAAGCAAGTGGTGGCTGAAGCATGTGCAGTAAGTGGACTTTTTCTAACTGTTTCAAAAGGGAAGTGTGACACTTGTAATACCCATTTGTTTCCATTGCACAGGACAGTAAAGAAGCCCTCTCAGATGATTTGGAGGAAGTACCTGTAAGTGCATAAATAACTTGACTTAATTTGTATATACTCATGTACCTATTATGCCTGACTTTAATATGAGTTGCAGGAATCCACATCTACAGAAAAGTCTGCACAGAGAAGTGATACAGAGGTGGGCAGTGTTGTATTTTTGCTTTTTATTTTGCGGAATGTATTGAGAGTTTTGTTCCACAAATGGCACAAGGTCACGTCCATTCCCTATATAAACACAAAACAAAGTTTTCAACACAAAATATTATTTAGTATTTGGACCAGAAGAAAACAAAAATTTAAAGGGAGAACTTAAATATCAAAAGAATCATAGAACTTCACCATCAAAAGAAAAAATTACATTAGAGATAGAGTTGCTTCAAAAGGAACTTCAGAGTAAGTGCTATTACATTATTTCAGACAGAGTACTATTGTTTACCTTGCATAACAATATCTCTTATTATATAAAAGAATTACTGGCTTTTATTTACAATAAATAAATGAAATAAAACTCTCAAGGGACTAAGTGTATTTGTGTCATCTTTTATTAAACACTTATCTAAAATGTGTTCCAAGTTTTGTCCCATGCAGCTCCACTACTAGGTTGGTCCAAGTGCAATAGCTTACGTTATTGTAAAAAACATTGTCCTACCAGTCTTTGCTTCTGACACCTTATTCTGTGCTCAGGAATGGGTTTTTTGATTGCATGATAAATACATGCAGTCTGGTACAAAATGTCAAGCGTCTTCTAATTAGCAGATGAAATAGAAGCAAGTGAGAGTGGCTGCTAGTAGAAAACGTATTTGTGCACTGTGTTAAAAGATCAAATCCGATTCTAAGCTTGTGTCACATAAACACATATTAACCAAATTACTTTATTCAGAGTTAATGTAAACACTGCATTCGGATTCATCAGTCTGATTGATTTCATTCCAACTGAAACAAAAAGTTCCATGTAAACATAGCTACAGATGTCAAAAGAGATGACCTGCAACAGAATCGGTTAGAACTGGATATGGTTATGGTGTGTGTATGGTTCAGGTATTCCCTGCTGTAGGGACAAATAGTAAATAATCATGTTTTAAGCCTATTTTTCTTAGCCCACTGGCAGATAATTTTACTTGCTTTAAGCAAAATGCACTGAATTTTTAACAGGAAACAATTATCTAATGTCATTTTGCTTATCAAATTTACAAATTGTTTGCATTGTGTGCCAAATTTCAAATAAAAACGCAGTCATTTTGCAAATTGCATATATATCAATATATGACAATCATATATTTGCAATATATTAAATATATCACATATATTAAAACTATGACACATGCTCTCTATGTGAAACACGGAAAATTAATTAATGTATTCATGACATCAAGATTTCATTATTGCAATGCCCTACTTGGTGGCTGCCCTGCAGGTTTAATACAAAAACTCCATTTTTTTCAAAATGCAGCCAGAGTTATTACAAGAATGAACAAGTACAACAATATTAGTCCAGTTCTGTCAACACTGCACCGGCTGCCTATCAAGTATTGTATAAACTTCAAAATTGTGCTGATTACCTACAAGGCCCTAAATGATTTAGCTCCTCAATACCTGAGCTGAGCGAGCTCCTCTCTTATTACAGTCCTTCACGTTCACTGTGATCTGAAAATTCTGGCCAGTTGATAATACCCAGAATTTCCAAATCAAGTGCAGGTGGTAGATCCTTTTCATATTTGACACCCAAACTCTTGAACAGTCTTCCCAGTATAGTCTGGGAGGCAGATACACTATGTCATTAAAGACCCACCTCTTTAATCTAGCCTACACATAGTCCTATGAATTTATTATTCAAATCCCTTAAGGGATTGTTCAAATTGTTAATTAGGTAAACCGGAAATGGGGACACTTCTCATAAGAACAGATGTACTGTCTTCACACTAAGTCTGTCTGTCTTTCTTTTCCCCAGGGGCCTGTAGGACTTTATCCAGACCAGATGGTGGGGAGACCGCATGGGATGACCCTTGAGACAGATCAGTGGGAATATGAAGGACTGCTTTATTAAACTTTATATTATCTACTTACCTACATCTAGCCTAGTTAGAGTCTATATTTTTGTTCCCTTTTTGTTGTAAAATTCCTCAGTGCTTGACATATTGTCACAAAATCAGACCTGACAGTTTTTAAATCAATATATAATTATAAATCAGTATTATCTGCTCTCCGTTTATATCAAAGAAAGTTACAAATTGCAGCTTTAACATGCCAGAGGAGAACTGGCCCACCAGTTGAGCCTGGTTTCTCTTTATCTATACGTCATTAAAGTTTTGGTTCCTTGTCACTGTCATGTGGCTTTCTTAATGGGAGAATGCTGACATTTAACAGCTTAGGATCTTATAAATTTTTGTTAATATTGCTTCTAGCATAATGATCTAATCACCATCCTAAAGACTATTTCTTTGTTTCCTATTCTATTTCATTGTGTAATGTTCAAGTATTTTATGGTATTATTGTAAATCCCTTAAAATGTTCCTTAAAAATGTTATCATCTTTCTCTGTGCCATCTCCATGTATGCTGGAACTGCACTTCTTGCTACCCATTATCAGTCATGTTAATTGACTAAATGTTGCATAGTCTCAGAAGAATATACTGTTTTAGTAATCAGTCTGAATACATTATCCTCTCATAGTCCACTAAGAGAGGTACAAGCCTTTACACGTAATTACAGGTATTTCTAATGCAGGTCCATTCATTCAAATGGTCCAAATGTGTGGTCGTTTTAATAAGTCCAGTCAACTTTTTATTCATAAACCAACTGCAAACTACAAAATACAAACATTAGTATCCCTAATTAGTTTTATTAATATTCATCTCATAATAAACCATTCAAACTGGGAATAATACTATGTATTCTGTTTTCCGTGTTGTATGTTTGATTATTTTTTCTGGTTTCTTTTTTATTTCTTATATGTAAAGCTGCTTTGAAGAAATGCAATATTGTAAAAAGTGCTATATAAATAAAATTGAATTGAATTGATGATGTTCTATGGACTGCTACTACAGCATGAATGAGCATTAATATTAATGTGAATAGGTGTGAATGAATGGACATTTGTGTGTGATTTTCTTAACTGAATTGAAAACTGAAATTGAAAATTAATTAAATGTGTATAAAACTGTTTTGTTTGACAATTGGTTAATGTCACTTAATCAAAGGTTACTAAACAGTTCTTATCTATTTTCTATTTTAATTCTGTGGTGACAGTTTTATTAACCATATATATTTGTTATAAAAACATAGCAAAACATTGTTGCGTGCACTTTTTATCAAAGGTACAAATGTATATCATAGTTCTAAACAGTAGAAATAACTGATTCTATAACGTATTTCAAGCGTTAGTGTCTGGTAATAGAATAGTATTTGCAATTTGTTTTGATCCTTTATTTTGATGATTGATACACTCTATTAGACCTAAGCTCGCAGTGGTGATGATATCAATAACCTGTGTCATGCATAAGTTCCAAAGGTACTTTAATAATAATATACTATTATTATTATATTCTATAGTAGTAATATTAGTAATTATAATAATAATAATAAAATCTTTCGAATCGATATTCCTAATATAATTATCGCTTTTTTTACATTGAAAGGATTTATTGTGTCCTTTTAATCTTTAGACCAATAGAAATTAAGATTGTGCCTTTATGCGGAACGGGCAGATTTCGCGACGAATTGTAAAAACCTTTAGGCACGCCCCTATGGTTCGGCACGGACGCTATCTCATAGTAGAGGGGCTATAGACGCGTGATTTACGTGACGTCTCGCCTCATCTACATCTGGTCTGCATGCGAATGTATGATGCAACGTCATGTTGGTCTTTTCCATGCGCGATAGCTGTTTTAAGGCACAGCTGCAAACTCACGCATTCAGCGACACGCAGTGAAAGAAAACATCGCCGTGCAAAGAGGAATGACACTGATACATAACTTTTGACGTGTTTTACATTAATAAATGATTTGTCATGACCGTATAAACGCAGGCAGATCAGTGAGTTTAGGTTTGTAACTCATATTCTAGTCTATGTAGAAATAAGTTAGTAATAGCAATGTTATTTGCTTGGCAGACGTTATTTTATATAATGTTGTTATGCAAATATAGTAAATGTACCAGTAATCACGTTACTGTTTTTTCATTTGAACCACGTTTGGGAATGTCAGCTGGGAAGCAAAGTTATTTTTACAGTCTAAACTTGATAATCTTCATTGTTTGTATATTCATGATTGGCTTAATTTATAAAAAGCACTGAAGAAATTGAAAATAACCTAGCAAGAACCCAGCTAACACAGAACGTTCCCCTAACATTTCCATATGGTTCTATTTTGATATTTTTTTGGAACCAAATAAGAATGTTCTGGGAACCAAAAATTGTTAGCCGGGAATAACCTAATACTAAACCCACCAATAGTCTGAATGACTACACTTTGTTTTTTCAACTTTTCAACATTTTTTTAAAATGTGTAACCCAACTTGCTGGGCTGCTTTAACACAGCATGTTTTCTGTGCAATATTTACCCAGTGCTGAGTTGCTAACTGGGTTCCCAGCAAACATGCCTGTATGGGTCCACTGTGGGTGAATGTGGGTTTACTGTGGGACAGTGTGGGCAGTACAAATTAACACATTAAAACCCAAGTGGGCTTACTTATAGAAAACCCAAAAGGGCCCCATATGGGTTAGCCCATGGGTTAGTTAGTGCCACAATTATTGACACCCCTAGAAATATTCTTAGCATATGGGCAAAATTTTCCACAAAAACAAAAGGGTTTTTGGTAAATCCATGAGTTTACCATTTAAAGAATAAATAGAATAGATTATGGCAGTCAGAGTCAAAAGAAAACCTTATTTGGCCAGGTATCATGTCATAAGTGTATTTTTTACATTATTTTTCAAAATAAATGCATAAAAAACGAAAAATATATACATTTTGATACTCTTAACTCTGCGTTAAAAGCCCGCGAAAGTACCTGGTAACGGTTATATAAGCTGGGGTCTGAGGTAAATGTCAGCACAGCCGAACTCCCTTCACCGCCTGACGAAAAGTTTTTCTGAGGTATTTTTTTCAACTATTTTATTTAAATTTCTTTTAAAACGTGTGCCTTCAATACAAATAATCATTACAGTGGAAAGTATTAATAAAACGTATACAAATTTTGAATTTTGAATAAGTACAAACGGTCTGAGGTAACAGTTCGTTTTTCTCAGGCTATAAATCAATTTTAATCACAAAATAAATACAGCCACTTTCACATATAAAAGGCAACTGACTGCTATTTCTCAGTAAATGTACGACCTATTTTGTTCTCAAAAACCTGGTTTTGCTACGGTCCACACTTCAGACTCTTCAAGTACTCTGAAGTTGCGCGTTCTCAGTTACGCCTCTTACACATACACTGAAAAGGAGGAGCGAGAGACAGAGAAGACTCATAGGCAAGGCCAGACGACTTTTTGCGATTTGTGGGCTATTATTTTTTTTAAAGAAAGAAAGAAAAGAAGACGGTGTCTTTCTCAAGCCAGCATAAATATCCACTTCTGTACTTAAAGTTTACAACACAAAACAAATTAGAATAACCTGTTTGTTAAACAAAGGTCTCTCTTAGTATATCCACTAAAACATAATTTTATGTGTCCTCATAATTCAGACAATGTAGAAGTGCTTCTATAGGTAGGGGGAGCTAGAATTCAAAATTTCTACGAAAGTCCTTATAGTGCACAATTACCTGACTTTGTGTTAAGCGTGTGTATCGAGACTGCGCCCCTGTAGGCTGGTTCCGGTACTGCATGTCCTCATTAATATTCAAATTTGTGTATCGTATCGCAGGTTTTTATTGGCTGAGAGGCCAGAAGTCCTCATAATTTCGGGCGTTGTCAAACAACCATTTACGCAAAGAACAATAGCGATAAAGATATACGTGTAATATCGTCCTAAATATAAATAAATAACAGAGTACAAACCGCAATTTATAACAGCAGAGAGAAACAATATCGTTGGAATCAAACTTATGTGCCGGAGCACCGCTACTCTTTGTCAACTTTCAGTCAATGTTAATGTAATATTGCGTTAGTTATAAAGTTAGCATTAGCGCTTAAACAGGCCAGCTTTGGTCACGTGTCAGTATTTATCTAGCGTTTGCTCACAAATCATAAGACATTAACAATTTATATTTTAAGTATTATTTTGTATCATCATATAACAGTAAAAAAATCATTCTTTACCTATTAGTCAGGCAAATGAAGATAAGCAGTGACTAAACAGTTTGTATTATGTTTGTTTAGGGTGGAAAAGTTAATGGCTAACTAACAGTGCTTAGGAATTTATGATGCCAGATTGAGATCATATTTAATTTGCGGAAAATAGTGTTGCTGCAGGTGTCTGTACAGGTTTCACCTGTATAAATGACATATCAGACTTTAATATATCATGCCAGCGTTTCTTTCTAGTGATAGTAACTGTTATGTTGAGAAGGAGAAAAGCAGCATGTTTCAGATTCAGATTGATAAGTTTAAACACAAATTTTTTAAACACTGTTTTACTGGTACTATTTACTGGCATGCAAATAGTCCAGAATAATCCCTGTTGTTATTATTTAAGCCCTCTACAATAAATACTTAATAAATAATTAGATCAGTTAACTTGTTAATTATATCAGTGATGTCTAAATGATGCAGAATCTTTATAAACTACTGATTCATTAAAACAGTTAGTTTAATTACCATTCACTTTTGGTAAGATGATGCAAAATCTTTATAAACTATTGACTCACAAATATATACTATTGACTCTTTATAAACTGTCCTCACAAATTTCCTATATAGCAGCATAGATGACCTCATGCCAATTTATGTTTACAAATATTTTACAGGTGACTTCTGAGACAGAAGAACAGTCAAATGGTTTGGTTAGCTGTGCAGGAGAGAATGGAACAGATAAGGTAACTGTCTGTGAAGTTTGTTTGTAATACTCAATAGTTAGTTTAATTACCATTAGCTTTGGTAAGATGATGCAGAATCTTTATAAACTATTGATTCATTAAACAGTTAGTTTAACTACCACTAGCTTTGGTAAGATGATGCAGAATCTTTATAAACTATTGATTAATTAAACAGTTAGTTTAACCATTAACTTTGGTAAGATGATGCAGAATCTTTATAAACAGATTACCTCATGCCAATTTATGTTTACAAATATTTTCCATATTTTACAGGTGACTTCTGAGACAGAAGAACAGTCAAATGGTTTGGTCAGCTGTGCAGGAGAGAATGGAACAGAGAAGGTAACTATCTGTGTTTGTAATACTCAATAGTTAGTTTAACTACCACTAGCTTTGGTAAGATGATGCAGAATCTTTATAAACTATTGATTCATTAAACAGTTAGTTTAACCACCATTAACTTTGGTAAGGTGATGAAGAATCTTTATAAACGTGTGATTTATTAAACAGGTAGTTTAACTACCATTAACTTTTGGAAAGATGATGCAGAATCTTTATAAACTATTGATTCATTAAACAGTTTAATTACCATTAACTTTTGGTAAGATGATACAGAATCAGTACCTGAACATTACATGCACATTGAGGACTGTGTGTTCTGATTGTTAATCGGCAAATTCTCCTGTAATATTTGTCATTCTTGCATTCTTCCATTGTATTGGAAACTCATAGTATCACCATGTGATTACCATAGTGATAAGAAATGTTTTATTTACATTTGCTCTATTACATTTGCTAATACAGTAATACAGATGATAGTTAATTCTGAAATAGCATGTGTTTGTATGTTCTCATACATACTGTTGGTGTCATGTTGTGTATTGTGGGGGATGGGCAGAAGTTCAGTGTCTCTTGCCAAACGGGACCATGGTTTGTGTGTCGTATGTCCCCATACTTACTGCTGTTGTCATGTTGTGTATTGTAGAGGATGGGCAGAAGTTTATTGGACCATGGTTACGTGTTTTATGTCCTCACACTTACTGCTGGTGTCAGTGTAGGTAGAATCAATTTGCTTATTTGTACCCTGATTATTTTATTCCTCACAGTGCAGTATGTTTGTGATATATACATTATGTTATTATAAAACTATTAAAATTATTTTTTTAAACCCTGATCTTCTCTTAACATCTAACTATTTAGTTAATTTAAAATTAAATAATCTGATTAAATGTAAGAATTGTAAACAAGTAATCTAAGCAACAATAAAGTCAGACCTTTAATTTCACTCTTTTTTTGCAACTTGATATTTTGGAGTGGAATGTAACATCAGGATGGGCCAACAGTTAAAACAATCTTATAATAAACAATAAATAAACTGTCCTCCTTACTAAAACAAACAGGCAAAAACATGTTTAACAAAAACAGCAGCCCATCATTTTTAATCCAAAGATTAGTAAACTGTGCAAAAAGACTCAACTAAAGACAAGGGTTGGTAAATGTGGCTGAAAGAAGAGGGAGATGAGCTCTGGCCATCATCACCCCAGAGTTCACGAACCTGTTTTCCTCTTTTGTAGTGATTCTCAAAAATTCTGCTGAAAGGAATGATGCAAGGAAGAAACAAAAACAAATATAATCTCCAACAGAAATCGCTGCAGCAATGAGACATTTTTGGGACCACATTGCAAGGAGTAAACTTACCACTAAACCTGAATGCCAACAGTGCAAGAATGCTGAGCATCCTGCTTTGTCTAGTCACTCTGTCCAAAACAAGAGGCTTTATCTTTTTTGGTGTTAAGCCCCATTTTCTGACACTGTCACAATGTACTGAATAAGTTCAGAACATTGTTCTCCGGCTGTTAAAGTTCTGTTCAAGTATCTGTGCTTTTACAAACTTTTATGAACTTTTATGATTGTTGTTGGTTATAATATTTAAGTTATTTACCTCAACACGTTTGAGAGGGGCATTTTTTTACACACGTTATTTCTCATTAACACAAAATGTTAGTGTATCTTGTGACGTAAGAATGGCAATTACTGTAATGTTGCTGTAAACAAAAACTAATTAAACATTGCCTCTTGATCACAGACTGTGCATACTGTCATATGTCCTCTTGTCTGTTAAAAGATCATATGTTCATGTGGATAAACAGTCTCTCTCATGGCTCTTTGAAATACTTGCTTCTGATTGGTCAGTCATGACATTCCAGGGTCTGTGATTTCCAGATAACAACCGCTAAAACAAATAACACACAGTCATCCAGGTACTGCAAGTCATATTACCTTATATTACCTTATATGACAAGTCATATTACCTAATAATTTACTTACAAATAAATTCAATTTAAATGTCTATAACATAATATGTCTAATAACATATGAGAATATTTACAAATGATTAAAAGTAATGCATGTTTGCCTTGTTCGAATGTCTTTGCTTAAAGACGATTACCCAGTCTGCATTTATTATGCAGTAACATTCGTCTAGATGTACGTTCTTCCTTACATCACACAAAAAGCAGGTCATTGAACTAGACTATAAAAGGTAAAGTTGCATATTTACATTACTATACAAAATATGATACATACTTACACATTGCACAGTGCTGGTGTACTGTGTGTTAAGTCTGAACATTTGTCCTCATATATAAGGTGTGTCCCTTTAATACACAATGTTATCACTATTGTGTTTGTGTTAAAATCATTTGTCCTCATGTATCAGGTGTGTCCCTTTAATACACAATGTCTTCACTATTGTGTTTGTGTTTAGCCATGTTCCATTAATTCACATCTGACCTTTTAATAGACTCAAATGACATTTTTGTGTGTTGTATAGGCAGTCCCTTAGAAACCACATTAGTCCTTATAATCATTTTGTGTCATAGTGCCATAGATTTTTTGATGTCTACCACATCTCTGTGGAGCAAGTGGAAAGGGGTGTCCCCCTAATACACCAACAGACTGGTTTGGGCTGTAGTGTCCTGATAAATCACAAAAACCTGTATGTGTGTGCACGCACGTACTGTGTGTATTTGTCAAGTGCCCCACTGAGGAGAGGAAAACGTGAAACCGCTCATTGCGATCATATTCTGGGTTCATATTCTTATACTATGCCTGTGCATTGTATGCTTTATTTACAAGGTGTATTCTGACTGCCTTTTTAAAATACCTTTGGCCCAATGCATTAACCCACGTTAAGCGCTTAATCTAAATATATTTGCACCTGCATAACAAGGTTGTTGTCTTAGCAGTAGATAGTGTTTATGACCTTAAAATGCGAGATTAATTCAATTCAAAAATTAAAAACAGTAAGTTACTTCATATAGCATGTCTGACTACTAATGTTTTTTCTTTTATCCCTTTGTTTTTTGTCAGTTGTGTCAGCAGCAGCTAAATAATACACCCCAACGGCTATTTTGAGAGCCAACTCAGAGACTGCCTTTGGTTTAGTAAGTATATTTCTTGACTGAGTGTCAGGCACTTATTTGCATGTAGATCCATCACAGCTATATCAAGCAGCAAGTTTATCATGTCTTAATCAACGTAAAGCATTAAGTAATCCAGAGAAGGCCATTTAAACATTAAACATGAATTATGTATTGAAAAATAATTATGAAATGAAATTATTGTCATACTATGTGCCTGGTAGTCATGTTAGCATTTGTTTGTCTGTCTCAGGCACAGAGAAATTTTGTAAAATAAAGAAATAGGTCCTTCAGTCACACTTGAGAGGAGTCTTTGAGTGTATGAGAACTATACAATAAAGGGACAAGAGTGTATGAGGATATGAGCCCTATACAATAAAGGGACTGGTATGTGTGTAAATGTGAGCCCTATTTAATAAAGGGACTGGCATGTGTGTTGCGTATTAATAAAGACATCAGAGAAAAGGTTTAAAATATTGCAGATTATAATAGTAAACAGACCTTAAATTATTAGTGATAACTATAGTTTTGATTATTTTGTTAGCATTAAATGAAACAATGTTCTGAGAAAAAGCAGCTGGTTTTGTTGTTTGTCATTTTCTAAATGCAGAGTGATATATGATTGTACATGTATATTGTGATAAGGCTGCATGTCACAGCTGAAAAAATAAAGCTGACCTGACCAGAGCTGTAGATATAGCTGATCTCATGGATGGAACTGTTTTTGATGCATACCGTCCTGCAGTGTGGCAGGAACTGCGTGCTGAGTAACCAACTAGAGTCTTCTGTAAATGCACCACCAACTATCCAGCTGGCTCCACCTGCAGTGATGACATGTAGCAATCCCTCCAAATGCACACCAGATCCCAGCACCCATTGTCAATGTTTATACTCAAAGACCAGAACAAAGGGGGTGGAAAGGAAAGTCAACTCAAAGAGGAGGAAGAGGCATATTTAGTAATTTTCCTCCAGAAGTGTGCTGGGGGTGTGGACAGTCTGGACATTGCCCCACCAATCCATGGCAACAGCTACCTGGGGTGGGACGTAGGGAGGGTGGCTGTTGAGGTCCATCATAAGGCTCAGTAAACCATTGGGGGGGTCCAAATCAAGGTTACTAGGGATGCCTAGAATCCTATAGGGGAGAGTTGGCTACCAATTTTAACAACTAAGGCTGATCAAGAACCTATGCTACATATTAAAATAGAAGAATAAACACACCCATGTTAGTAGACACAGGAACAGTTTATGCATGTGTAAATTCAAATGACGCCTCACATCTTCCCATGTCTGAAACATTTGCAAAGACAATAGAATTCTCAGGACAAAAGCAGTTAATTCCTATGACTGCTCCGGTTTGTCTACAAATGACTAGCCACAATCTGCTTTTTTCGTGCCTCTTCACCTCCCGGAATCTGCCAACAACAGTGTTAACGGCAAGACGTGGGCATCAAGGAGGCCGTTTTTTGATGCCTGTGCGATTCAGCCACAGATCTTTCAGCAGGTTAGTCTGCAGGTATGTTGGCACCAGCCTGACCCGCTGCTTAAAAAGCCTTTCCCACCAGTGTTGATGTTGTTCTACAGGGCTTGGTGGGGAGTGTGCACCCAGGGAAGAGATCGCAGCCTATGTCTCTTCCACCTAGGGCATTGTTTCTATGCCCATGTCTTCGCACCCACTATTATAGAATAAATGGATGTTATTGCCACAAAGATTTGTGAAGAATAAAGGTTCCTCCATGAACAAGATAACTCATCATGGAGGTACTCAAAAATGTTCAACAAAAAATGTCCCCATTAGTGTATGAGAATGCAGCATCGACTGTAGCTTTTGAAAGGGAACTTCACTTGAAAAATACATCCACCATCTATAGCTTTCATGTTTGGCACTGCACAAACAAACTGAAGACATATAATTTCTCTTAAAACATAATTTGTCTCTAAAGTCAAATTCCAATCTTTGCATTCCTGAAGAGTGTTAATTTTACCTAATTTACCTACAGTTTACCTAAATTACCACAATTTTACCACTTGTGCTTATTAGAGCACAAGTGTGTTTTCTCACATTGCAATGCTCAGCAGTGCAAAAAAACAAATTGGAAAAGGTCAGTTCTAACTAGATTCTTTTTTGACCTACCTTATAAATTACACAAATGATCAAAGCTGACGTGTTATGAGTCTCTTTTAAGCACTGTACTGCTCAACAACATCAATGTTGCTTGAAAAACAAATTATCCTATTAGTTTATTCGTTTTCCTATCTTGCATTACACAACCAAACTGAACTCCCTTACAGAATATATTTTCTTGCATATTTTCTTCAACCACTCTTCCTTCCTTAAGACCCTTAAAATTCGGTAATGCAGCACTTTAGATGCATTGTTCTCTTCTATTGCAATGCTCAACAATGCAGAGATCACTTGCAAAGTGGTTGTTCTAACTAGTCTTTTATCCTATATTGCACAGCTGATCACCGCTGGCATCAGTTGTAATATGCTTGTTACATTTCTTGTTTTAAGCATAGTACTCATGTAATGGTACTCAGGTCATGTAATCCCTCTAAAATACAACATTCTTTACGACTGCCTGACTCTTTTTCTTATGTTTGGTTGTTAGTTCTTCAAGCTGTAATTGAGCTGTAATTTTCATTGTAATTTTTACAACGAAAACTTTTTTCGTTGTAAAAAGTCAAGCTGTAATTAGTTCTTCCTGTTGATTTTTGAGCTTTTGTTCATTCTTTCTGTACAGTTCCACTGCATGAGACACATAGTCACAAAACTCTTTGCGTGGCTTGGAGTTCAGACCGACTACATCTTCTTACTACATCTTCAAGTTTACAGCTTGTGGCATGGCTTCTATTACAGCATTTCTGAACAATGTAGCCATTAGAGGGTCTCCTTCTGGATTCCCTTCAGTCTTTTGCTTCCATCTTTTCAATTGTCTCTGAACATATGTGACTGGGTTTTCAGTTTCCCCCAACTGCTCGCCTTCTATGCTTTAGGGTCAACTTTGGTTGGATATTCAGCACATAGTGCTTGCCATATGGTGGGGCAGTAAACATTAAAAGTAGAACTGTCCATGTAATGTGAATCTACAGCTCTCTCTAAGCCAGATGCTTAAAGAATTTCTATATTCGCATCTCCTATAATTTTTGCTAGGAGTGCTTTGATGTCACCCACAGCTAATAGCTTGCCCATAGTTTCTTCTTCAAATACTCTAATCCATTTCTCAGCTCCCACGTGCATGTCAGGGAGGAGAGGACCAGATCCTGTGAAGCCCAAGGTATGTATTGAAACCTGTGCTCCTTTAATTAAAACAGGGAGTTGTTTTGTCAATGGTCTAAGCTGTCTTTTCCCTTTTTCCCGTGGCCAACTTCCTTCATCAGATGAGGACTCCTTTTCACCTTCTTCTACTCTTCTTTCTACACTTATTCTCAACAGTTTATCTGTTTCAGCCATAAGCTTTCCTGCCTCCTCAATCCTTCTATCTAACTCTTCTTCAAATACCCTTGCTTCTACTTCAATTTCCTCTTCAACCCGTCCTGTCTGTACTGTTGGTTCCTTTTCATTTGGCCTTTTTTGTTTATATGGTGTTTTTATTCTCTCCAAAGCTGTCTGTACTTGTTTGTAACAGTCTAAATATGGGCCTTCCTTTTCACTCTTATCCTGCCTGCTTTTTAGTCTTACATCTGGCCTTCTTTGTTTTTCATCTCGTATCTCCACATTTCCTTCCATCTGCATCGCACCAGAAACTTCTACCACTCCTTTGAACAAAGGAAATTGACCTTCAGAGGTCACATAAGGAGGGGGACCTGCAAACTCGTCCTCCTTTTTCTTTATCTCTCTGTCTGCCTCCTTCAGAAGTTTTCTAGCCTGTTTTATGTTTTTCATTAAGTTCTCCCCTTCTTTTTTGAATAGTGTTAACACTTCTTGTTCTCTTTTTCTTTTTTCTTCTGTTTTCCGCTTCTGACCCATATCTTTAGTTTTGTAATTTTTTACCAATGTTTCTATCTCCTTGCACAATGCTACATCAAATGTTCCTTCTTTAGGCCATTTTGTCATCATGTTTTTTGTTCTCTTCTGCCATTTTTTAGAGAGCTTATCTATAAGTTCTTTACACATGGGATACTTTACTCCCAAAAGTTCTACAGGAGTTGTTGCCATAGTTTTTTCAATACTGCAAACCTTTACCTTTCAATAGTTTCCACTCAAACTTTTATAAAATTATCAGTTTTTACAAAAGTTTTTCCTTTATACCTAGTAATCAGTTCACTGCTGGTTCGCTGAGTGCTTACGTTTTCCTTCCAACTAATACCAAACAGCAATATCAGCCACTTTTTTCTCAATATTAAGTTTTATACATCATGTTTCCCAACCCATCATTTAGACATAGTATTCAAGTTTTATAAATAGATACGCTTAATTATAATAATAGACTTTCAGTCACAATAACCCATACACATAAGATTTTAAGTAATACTCAGCATTCCTACCAGTCCCTTTATTTGAATGGGGCTCATGTACACATTCATTCGTGTCTCTTTATTTGCAGGACTCATATACACTCATACTATGTCCCTTTATTTACAGGACTCATACACTCTTCTCAAGTGAAACAACAATTACGCTCCCTCTGTGAGACACAGAAGGGTACGCAGTCACCGCTCACGAGATGCAGAGCTTGTTATTCACAGTCACACTTCAGTCGTACTTACACAGACCATTCCTAGCTCTTACTCATTACACATATATCATAACTCATAACTCATTGATACACTTCCTCAACACAACGAGTAACCTGTCAAGTTTGCACTCTGTCTTCACTGATACACTTCCTCAACATTGCATAAAAACGCGTTAACAGATGCTAAAACAATACGATTGTTCTCACTAGATCTGCTCTTTTCTCACATTGCCAAGCTCATCAATGCAGTGGTATATTGCACAGCTCATTACCGCTGGCATCTTGTCACTTTGTCGATTTGCAATGCACAACCAAACTCAACTGTAATGCAAGACATTGTTTTCCATTAAAGTACAACACCATTCTGTGTGCAAAACAGATTTTATCCAATAAAGTCCTATTCCAATCTTTGCATTGTTTAAGCACGTTAACAGAGAGCTTGTTCTCACTAGATTTGTTTCTGTTCTTTCGCTGTACAACCAAACTGAAACTATTAGTGAATTGCATGATGAAAATGGTCAGGCATGCAGTTACAACTAAAGATCAGGTCTAGTTGTTTCCATTGTGGGTGGGATGGATCTTATCAAGTCTGACTGGCAGAGCATATGCGACAGCAGATTGCTGCATATGATGGCCATATTATATTCGTACCAAGTTGACCTGCTCAGGGACTTGGATCAGGGGGAGCTTTTTCCCTGGCTGAGCAGCTTTAGTTCTCTTGGCCAAGATGGTGAATGGCAGTTATAGTGAGTACATAGCGACATCTGTGGATGAGTTTGGCTGATATTGAAGTGAAGGAAAAGATTTCAACTATGCAATGCCAGGAAATAAGGTAAGATGCCAAAGACATGTCGGTTGTGGCTTCCACGGGAGTGAAATATTTGCCCAGGAACAGTGAAGACTATGGTGACAAAAAGTAGGACTAATGAAGACTATGGTGACATTGAAAATCTTCATCTGTTCTAATGGTTCAATCAGCTCATTGTTACAATCTGATTTGCATGATATGTATGGTATATTTTAACACATACTTGGTATATTTCAATAAAGTCACTGAGCACAAAAATTTTAAGAAGTTTTGATCCTTCGCACATGTGCATGTTTAACAATTACACTATATTTAAATATTTTAGTACTTTTAATAAATTCATTACTTTAATAAGTCTTTTAAAATAATTATCCATGTCTTTGCCACAGTTAGAATGGACTGGAAGAAATTAAGTAAACAAAAAATGCGGTCACCTGATAATGAAGATACATGTTATTGTGTATAAAAGGGAGCCTGATTCAAGGCTGAGAATAATAGGATTTGCTTTGAGCTTTACTGTCTCGGTAAAAAGCAATAAAGACCTTTACCTTTTGGCACCTGGAACCCTTGACTGACAGAGTTTTCCACAACAAAATTGGTGGCCCTGATGTGATTTGTAATAGGCAGGAGGACTCATTACCGCTATTGGTGTCAAAAATACATCATTTTTGTGTTTTTGTGAATCTAACGCTAACATTTTTTCTAATCTTTATTTATATTTGTTTTTATTTAAGTGGAGGATAATGGTGTGAAATTTGAGAGGAGTGTTTTTTGGAGGCAGAAAGACAGAGTATTTCTAAAATGTATTAACAGAAACAAGAGGAATGAGGAATCATCTTTGGAAATAATCTTTTTATGTAGATGCTGCAGGAATAAAGAGAGTTAACAGATGAGAGGAAAGATTGGAATTTATTACAGCTGGCAGAAGTGCAGAATTTAAGAGAGGTGGAAAAAGAGTGGCCATACAGAGGTGGTGTTGTAAAATAAGAGTGCTGGAGGAATATTAGATGAAGTCTGCTCCTATAATTACAACAGAGTCCACCAACCACACTCAGTATTGGAAACGCTGTCGGTGAGCGTTAATGTTCCAATTTATACATTTGTCTCTCCTTATTGTGCAATCAGTATGGCTGGAAGTCCTTGGGAGGACAGAAATACCATTGATGGACTGATTGTAGCTGGAGCTTTAGAAAAAACATCCAGCTGTTGTAATGCACCCATATTACCTGTTGTCAAAACATAAATTAAAGTGGCATTTGGTGCATGATCTAAGAGCTGTAAATTATGTAGTTGAAGACTGCCAAGCTGAGGTGCCCAATCCACACACACTGTTGACAAACATCCCTCTAAAAGCAAAATATTGTACAATGATTGAGCTATGCTCTGATTAATTTAGCATCCCTTTAAAATAGTGGATGAAAGCATAGTGGAATGAAATTTGTTAGCATTTACCTATCAAGATAACCAATGAACATATATGCACCTTCCAAAGGACTTTTGTCACTCACCCCATGTTTTTAATACAATTATTGAAAGCTGACCTACAAGATTTAGTGATGGACAGTACACTGTTGCAGTATGATGATGATATTTTAATTTGCTCTTCCTCACTTGGACAATGTCACAGAGATTTCATTAAAGTGTTACCTATACAACTGCTATACAACTGCTGGCTGAGGGAGGACAGCTTTAGCTAAAATGTAGCACAGGATAATGTAGCACAGACACACACACCACCATGTTATCAAGGACTTGCAGTTGTATATTATGCTTATAAAAAAGGCTCTTCTCTGACTATGGGTTATCTAGTGAATATTTACACAGGAAAGATTTGTTACGATTGTATGATTGTTCACATATGTTTAGAGACAATTGAAAAGGTGGAAGCAAGAGACTGAAGGGAATCCAGAAGGAGACCCTCTAATGGCTACATTGTTCAGAAATGCTGTAATAGAATCCATGCCACAAGCTGTAAAGAGTAAGTTAGATGTAGTTGGTCTGAACTCCAAAACACAAAAAGTTTTGTGACCGTGTATCTCAATGCCGTGGAACTGTACAGAATAAATGAACAAAAGCTCAAAAGTCAAGAGTAAGAACTACAGAGAAAACTAACTTGATTACAGCTTGAAGAACTAACAGCCAACATAACAAAAGATTCAAGCAGTTGTAAAGAAAGAAGAATCTAACCAAATGACTGTAATGGCTTCTGTAAATGCTTTACCACCAATTGTTTATGCTCAGGAGCAGGGGCTTCTCGGGTGACAGATACAACTGATTCTTATAACTGCTCCAATCTGTCTACAGACTAAACAACAAAAGGGTGACCATGCCTATCCTGACATCAAATCAGACTCCTATTAATCTGCTAGGAAGTGATGCATTGTGTAAATTGGGTTTACAGATTTGGTGTTCTGCAGAAGGAGTGTATGTAGACATGAAGGGAACCTGAATGATGATCTCTGAGCCTAAAGCAAATGTGTGGTGGATAGATCAGATAGAAGAAGATATGAGACAGACATTTAATAAATGGGGTAAATTCATTGAAGCACAGATCCCTGAATCACAGATAACCAAGTCAGGATTTCACTGTTCGATGAAATATAATCCCTCGAGAAATGCAGACATAGAAGAGGAATGGCAGGAAGGAACTAAAGGGCAAAAAAATGGAAATGATCTCACAATACATCATAATAGGTAAACAGGGAGCAGCCCTGTTGAAAATAACAGAAAATGAGTTCATACAGAGATGGTTCAATGTAAATGATTCTATGCCACATATATCTTTATATGTTGGGAGAAATGTGGGAAACAAAGGATCTAAGCCCAATGATAAAAAAGCTGCACAAAGCAAATGGGAGCCTACAATAAATCCACTGAATTTTCATTTCTCTAACAAGAATTACATACAATTTAATGGAGAGATTCCATTTAAGTGCTTACAAAATTAGCCCAAGGAGGTCACAAAGTGTCTAAAACCAGACTGCAATATTGCCTGCCACAAGTTGATTATTTATTTTAATCTCATATGGCACAAAGGCCATAGCCCCAACATACTTAGAAGGTATAAGTAAAGCACTATTGTCACAGCAGGCCAGATGATGACCTTTTTAGGAATGACTGGCACACTGAGAGATCTTAGTGACAAAAGATTACCTTAACATTTGGCGTTCACATGAAAGACGTATTGTCGCACCAACCTAACTTAATAAGGAAGATAAAACAACAATAGTATTGGTCTCCATACTTGTACGCAATGGTAGAGGAATTTTTGTCTACATGTGAGATATGTGCTAAGTATAATGTCAGAAAGGGAATAACAACACCAAAAGTTCATAGACCTGTACCTGAAGGACCTTTCAAACACTTGGTGATGAATTATGTGGATATGATAAAACGGGGCAAGAGATACATGCTTGTGGTCATCGACCAATTTAGCCGTTGAATAGAAGCAATAGCGTTGGCTGATGAAGGGGCAGGAACAGTAATAAATTTTTGACGAGAGGTGTTTAAAAATAAGTTCAGATAATGGCTCAGCCTTCATCCAAAAAAACTGTAAAACAAGTATTACAACACTTAAGAATAAAGCAAAGACTAGGCTGCATATACCATTCTCAATCACAGGGACAAGTTGAGAAATTAATGGTCTTCTCAAATCCAAGCTCAACAAGATATGTGCAAGTACTAAACTTAATTGGCTTGATGCTTTACCTCTTGCCTTAATGCACTCCCGCATGCAAACTAACAGAAACTTGCATTTAACACAGCATGAAATGCTTACTGGTCGACCTATGCCTGTACCATGCAGCAGAGGCCTACAAAGGACCCCCATTAGAACAATTGCAATTGGAACTTAGATCTTATATGAAGAAACAAAGTGCAATATATAAAGCTATCTATTCACAGGAAAAGAGAAAGGAGCCCAGGAGAGATTGCAGGGTGATGAAGGGCAAAGTCTTGAAATCCTTGAGAAAAACTAAGCAGGAAAATGAAGGAAATAGGTTGAGTAACATCAATCATCACATTCTTATTGTTAATTAATGGAAACCACAACCAATGCTATAAAATGTGGGTAAAACAGGTTTGATCTAAAATTTGGAAATTGGGGAGCAATAATATAATATATAATTGCTCTAACTATAGTTTTGACTGTATTGATTTTTGATGCACATGGATTTGATCTTTGTGGTAGAGAAATATTGAGAAAGGTAAAGCAACAAGGATACTGGTCTCCCTATTTGCAAGCAATAGTGGATGTTTGGCAGAATGTGACATTTGTGCTCAGAATAATGTCAGAAAGACACATACCTGTGCCTGAGCAAACTTTTAAACATTTAGTGATGGATTATGTGGATATAAAAAAGCAGAAGAAATAGATATCTGTTGGTGATAATGGACAGATTCAGCAAATGGAGAGTTCCCTCAGTACATCAGGGAGATGGAACTGTGATTGTTTTTCAGAAGGGAAGTGATCCCTAGATTTGGAATACCATTACAGATCAGAGCTGATAATGGATCAGCATTTATTCAAAGGACAGTAAATACTGTGCTGCAACAGTTGATAATACTACTAAGACTGGGATGTGTTTATCATCCACAATAAAAGTTGGAAAGGTGGAAAGAGCGAATTGCATTGATGAGCAATCGTAGGCGAACTAACAGGATTACAAACTTAACACAGCATGAAATGCTCCACTAAACAGGAGACCTTTAGGAGAGAAGCCCACACATGGACACAATTGGTTCTTAACGCACCAGTTACGAACATGCGCATGAACATGGGTAAGGTTTTACCTTACAATGCATAAAGCGAAGTAATGGAACTTCAAGAAATGTACCAAGAAGAGCCGACGTTGATGCCAGCGTTGATTATTTGTGTCATATATGCGAAAAATTCTGGATAAAAAATACGTTTAGCCGTTTAGCGTTTAGTATTGTTGATACTAAGTGTAAGAAACGCGCATACCTACCAAGAACATCCATGTTTTTTTTTTAACGGAATGCAAAGTTGGAATATGAATTTTGATAGGAAATGTGTTATTTTATGTTACGTCAGTCTAGTTGTCAAGTTTTCAAGTGGATATGTTGTTTTGCCTTCCAATGCATAACGCGATGTAACAAGGCAATGTACCAAGATGAGCGTTTCACAATGACGCCAGAGATTATCAGTTGTAATTAATAACGGTTGCCATTAGAACAGGTGATTTCTGCATGGCTGAGCAGTGCAATGTAATGAACAAATCCAGAAAGAGAATGCATCTTGTTAACAGACTGGAAATTGTTGGATTTTGACCAGTGAGAAAATGTGTCTTGCAAATGAATTCTATCAGGCTGTGCAAAGTTGGAGTATGAATTTTAATAGGAAATGTGTTATTTTGAAAGTTACGTCAGTCTAGTTGTCAAGTTTTTCATGTGAAAATGTTGTTTTGCCTTTCAATGCATAAAGCGATGTAATGGAACTTCAAGAAACGTATCAAGATGAACGTTTCGCAAAGAACGCATTTTGAAATGAAGTTATGTCGTTCGGAAGCAACATGCCTAAAACAGAAATACGTTTTACAAGCGATGCCAGCATTGATCATTTGTGTCATATATGCGAAATTATTCTGCATAGAAAATCAGTTTAGCAAGGGCATTGGTGATACTCACAGTGTAAGAAATGAACATATCGGCCAAGAACATGAGCATAGCCTCAGGTTTTATTTCATGACGTGCAAAGATTGGAATGTGAATTTAGCTAGGAAATGTGTTTTTTTTTTTTGACTGGTTACTTCAGTCGAAAAGTCATTTTCACACGAATATGTTGTTTTGCCTTACAATGCATAAAGAGAAGAAACTTCAAGAAATATACCAAGATGAGTGTTTCGCAATGACTGCATTTTGAAATGGTTTTATCGTTGGGGATAAACATACCTAAAACAGAAATGCGTTTTGCAAGTGATGCAATACATATATTTGTGCCATAAACGCGAATTGATTCTGGATAGAAAATCCTTTTAGCAAGGGCATTATTGATACTCACAGAAATGAACAGATCGGCCAAGAACATGAGCGTTGCCTCAGGTTTTATTCAATGTGTGGAATGCAACAAACAAATTCATTTGTGCCATATTATGCGTAATGATTCTTGGTATATTTCTTGAAGTTACTTCGCTTTATGGCAAAACAACATATTCACTTGAAAAGCGACTTTTCGGCTGAAAAAAAATCAAATTTCCTATCAAAATTCACATTCCAACCTTCCAACCAACGCTCATGGTCTTGGACTCCTTGCTAAACGGATTTTCTATCCAAAATAATTTCGCATATATAACACAAATGATCAATGCTGTCATCGCTTGTAAAACGTATTTCTGTTTTAGGCATGTTTCTCCCTCAACGACATAACTTCATTTCAAAGTGCATTCATTGCGAAACGCTCATCTTGGTATATTTCTTGGTTAAATTACTTCGTTTTATGCATTCTAAGGTAAAACAACATATCCCCTTGAAAAACTTGACATCTAGACTGAAGTCAAAAAAAGCACATTTCCTATCAAAATTCACATTCCATCTTTGCACAACAATTGAATAAAACCTGAGGCAACGCTCATGTTCTTGGCCGATATGTTCATTTCTGTGAGAATCAATAATGCCCTTGCTAATCGGATTTTCTATCCAAAATCAATTCGCGTTTATGGCACAAATATATACACACATATATATATATATATTGTATATATATATATATATATATATATATATTGCATCACTTGCAAAACTCATTTCTGTTTAGGTATGTTTATCCCCAACTTTATTTCAAAATGCGTTCATTGCGAAACAAACATCTTGGTATATTGACGTTTCGTCTCTTTATGCATTGTAAGGCAAAACAACATATTCACTTGAAAAACTTGACATCTAGACTGAAGTGTCAAAAAACATTTCCTATCTAAATTCATATTCCAAACTTGGCACAACATTAATTAAAACCTGAGGCAACGCTCATGTTCTTGGCCGATATGTTCATTTCTTATACTGTGAGTATCACCAATGCCCTTGCTTCTTTCATCGCTTTTAAAACGAATTTCTGTTTTAGGGCATGTTTCTCCCTCAACGACATAACTTCATTTCAAAATGCGTTCATTACGCATATTGGTAAATTTCTTGAAGCTAAATAACTTCGTTTTATGCAATGTAAGGCAAAACAACATATCCACTTGAAGAACTTGAAATCTAGACTGAAGTAATGCAAGAAAAAACATTTCCTATCAGAATGATTTCGCATATATGACAAAAATGGTCAATGTTGGCATCGCTTGTATAACCCATATCTGTTTAGGCATGTTTCTCCCTCAACGACATCATTTCAAAATGCGTTCATTGCGAATCGCTCATCTTGGTATATTGACGTTTCGTCTCTTTGTAAGGCAAAACAACATGTTCGCTTAAAAAACTTGACATCTAGACTAGTGTCAAAAAATCACATTTCCTATCAAAATTCACATTCCACACTTTCACATCATGAAATAAACCTGAGGATACGCTCATGTTCTTGGCCGAGATGTTTTTTCTTACACTGTGAGTATCACCATTGCCCTTGCTAAACGGATTTTCTATGCAAAATCATTTCGCATATATGACAAATTATCAATGCTGGCAAAACTTGTAATACCCATGTCTGATTTAGACATGTTTGTCCCTCAATGACATAACTTCATTTCAAAATGCGTCATTACGAATATTGGTAAATTTCTTAAAAACTAAATCACTTCGTTTTATGCATTGGAAGGCAAAACAACATTTCTACTTGAAAAACTTGACATCTAGACTGAAGTGTCAAAAAAACAGTTCCTATCTAAATTCATATTCCAAACTTGGCACAACATTGAATAAAACTTGAGGCAACGCTCATGTTCTTTGCCGATATGTTCATTTCTTATACTGTGAGTATCACCAAGCCATCGCTGTTAAATCGAATTTCTGTTTTAGGGCATGTTTCTCCCTCAACGACATAATTTCAAAATGCCTTCATTGCGAAACGCTCATCTTGCTATATTGCTTGACGTTAAATTACTTCGTTTTATGCATTGTAAGGCAAAACAACATATCCAATTGAAGCACTTGAAATCAGAATGATTTCGCATATATGACACAAATGGTCAATGTTGACATCGCTTGTATAACCCATATCTGTTTAGGCATGTTTCTCCCTCAACGACATAACTTCAATTCAAAATGCGTTCATTGCGAATATTGGTAAATTTCTTGGTTAAATTTCTTCGTTTTATGCATTGTAGCAAAACAACATATCCACTTGAAAAACTTGACATCTAGACTGAAGTGTCAAAAATCACATTTCCTATCTAAATTCATATTCCAAACTTGGCACAACATTGAATAAAACTTGAGGCAACGCTCATGTTCTTTGCCGATATGTTCATTTCTTATACTGTGAGTATCACCAATGCCCTTGCTTCTTTCATCGCTTTTAAAACGAATTTCTGTTTTAGGGCATGTTTCTCCCTCAACGACATAACTTCATTTCAAAATGCGTTCATTACGCATATTGGTAAATTTCTTGAAGCTAAATTACTTCGTTTTATGCAATGTAAGGCAAAACAACATATCCACTTGAAGAACTTGAAATCGAGACTGAAGTAATGCAAGAAAAAACATTTCCTATCAAAAATGACATTCCAACCATGAAATAAAACTTGAGGCAACGCTCATATTCTTGGCCGAAAGGTTCATTTCTTACACTATGAGTATCACCAATGGCCTTGCATCGGTTTTTAAACGAATTTCTGTTTTAGGGCATGTTTCTCCCTCAACGACATAACTTCATTTCAAAACGCGATCATTGCGAAACGCTCATCTTGCTATATTGCTTGACGTTAAATTACTTCGTTTTATGCAATGTAAGGCAAAACAACATATCCTCTTGAAGAACTTGAAATCTTGACTGAAGTAATGCAAGAAAACATTTCCTATCAGAATGATTTCGCAGATATGACACAAATGGTCAATGTTGGCATCGCTTGTATAACACATATCTCTTTAGGCATGTATTTCCCTCAACGACTTCAATTCAAAATGTGTTCATTGCAAAACGCTCATCTTGGTATATTACCGTTTCGTCCCTTTGTAAGGGATTGTAGGGCAAAACAACATATTCACTTGAAAAACTTGACATCTAGACTGAAGTGTCAAAAAACATTTCCTTTCTAAATTCATATTCCAAACTTGGCACAACATTGAATAAAACTTGAGGCAACGCTCATGTTCTTTGCCGATATGTTCATTTCTTATACTGTGAGTATCACCAATGCCCTTGCTTCTTTCATCGCTTTTAAAACGAATTTCTGTTTTAGGGCATGTTTCTCCCTCAACGACATAACTTCATTTCAAAATGCGTTCATTACGCATATTGGTAAATTTCTTGAAGCTAAATTACTTCGTTTTATGCATTGGAAGGCAAAACAACATATCCACTTGAAGAACTTGAAATCTAGACTGAAGTAATGCAAGAAAAAACATTTCCTATCAGAATGATTTCGCATATATGACACAAATGGCGAAACGTTAATTCTGTTGAGTTCTCTCGTATTAACACAAATGGTCAATGTTGGCATCGCTTGTAATAACCCCATATCTGTTTAGGCATGTTTCTCCCTCAACGACATATTTCAAAATGCGTTCATTGCGAATCGCTCATCTTGGTATATTGACGTTATTCTTCGTTTTGCTTGTAAGGCAAAAATCAAAAGTTCGCTTGAAAAACTTGCCATCTAGACTAGTGTCAAAAATCACATTTCCTATCAAAATTCACATTCCACACTTTCACATCATGAAATAAACCTGAGGATACGCTCATGTTCTTGGCCGATATGTTTTTCTTACACTGTGAGTATCACCAATGCCCTGGTTATATCGCTTAAAACGATTCTTTTTAGGGCATGTTTCTCCCTCAACGACATAACTTCATTTCAAAATGCGTTCATTAACGCATATTGGTAAATTGTTGAAGTTAAATACTCGTTTATGCATTGGAAGGCAAAACAACATATCCACTGAAGACGAAATCGAGAAGGCAAATGGTTTGCGCATGTCATGTCTTAAACTTGCAAGTGTGATCATCACGCTTTTAAAACGAATTTCTGTTTTAGGGCATGTTTCTTCCTCAACGACATAACTTCAATTCAAAATGCGTTCATTACGAATTTTGGTAAATTTCTTGGTTAATCAGAATTCTGTTTGGGCATGTTTCTCCCTCAAACATCCTTTCAAATGGTTCATTGCGAAACGCTCATCTTGCTATATTGCTTGACGTTAAATTACTTCGTTTTATGCATTGTAAGGCAAAACAACATATCCAATTGAAGAACTTGAAATCCAGAATGAAAAAAAAACATCTTTTTACACTGGAACAAATGGCATGCTTTTAAAACAATATCTGTTTAGGGGCATGTTTCTCCCTCAACGACATAACTTCAATTCAAAATGCGTTTATTCGCATATTGGTAAATTTCTTCGTTTTATGCATTGTAGCAAAACAACATATCCACTTGAAAAACTTGACATCTAGACTGAAGTGTCAAAATAACATTTCCTATCAAAATTCATATTCCAAACATGGAATAAAATTGAGGAACGCTCATGTTCTTGGCCGAGATGTTTTTCTTACACTGTGAGTATCATTCCTCAACAACATCAAATGTCATATTGGTAAATTTCTTGGTTAAATTCTTCGTTTTATGCATTGGAAGGCAAAACAACATATCCACTTGAAGAACTTGAAATCAGACTGAAGATGCAAGAAAAAACATTTCCTATCAAAATTACATTCCACAATTTCACATCATGAAATAAACCTGAGGATTCACTGTGGTACGGGTTCACTGTGAGTATCACAATGCCCGTGTCCTTGCATCGCTCTTAAAACGAATTTCTGTTTTAGGGCATGTTTCTCCTCAACGACAGAAATTGCTGGACTAGAATGTTTTCCCTCAACGACATAATTTCATTTCAAAATGCGTTCATTACGCATATTGGTAAATTTCTTGATGTTAAATTACTTCGTTTTATGCATTGGAAGGCAAAACAACATATCCACTTGAAGAACTTGAAATCTAGACTGAAGTGTCAAAACACATTTCCTATCTAAATTCACATTCCAAATTTCACAACATGATAAACCTGAGGTGAACTGAATAAAACTTGAGGCAACGCTCATGTTCTTGGCCCATTGTTCATTTCTTAAACTGTGAGTATCACCAATGCCCTTGCTGCTTTCATCGCTTTTAAAACGAATTTCTGTTTTAGGGCATGTTTCTCCCTCAACGACATAACTTCATTTCAAAATGCGTTTATTACGCATATTGGTAAATTTCTTCGTTTTATGCATGTAGCAAAACAACATATCCATGAAAAACTTGCCATCTAGACTGAAGTGTCAAATAACATTTCCTATCTAAATTATTAATGGAAAAAATTGAGGAACGTATTTCTTGGGATATGTTATTTTTAACTGTGAGTATCACCATTGCTTGGTTTAAATGTGGCAAATTTAATACCATGTCTGTTTAGACATGTTTTCCTCAACGACATAATTTCATTTCAAAATGCGTTCATTATGATATTGGTAAATTTCTTGGTTAAATTACTTCGTTTTATGCATTGGAAGGCAAAACAACATATCCACTTGAAGAACTTGAAATCCAGACTAAAGAAATGCAAGAAAAAACATTTCCTATCTAAATTCACATTCCACAATTTCACATCATGAAATAAACCTGAGGATTCACTGTGAGTATCACTAATGCCCGTGTCCTTGCATCGCTTTTAAAACGAATTTCTGTTTTAGGGCATGTTTCTCCCTCAACGACATCCTTTCAAAATGTGTTCATTGCGAATCGCTCATCTTGCTATATTTCTTGACGTTAAATTACTTCGTTTTATGCATTGGAAGGCAAAACAACATATCCACTTGAAGAACTTGAAATCCAGACTGAAGAAATGCAAGAAAAAACATTTCCTATCAGAATTCACATTCCACAATTTCACATCATGAAATAAACCTGAGGATTCACTGTGAGTATCACTAATGCCCGTGTCCTTGCATCGCTTTTAAAACGAATTTCTGTTTTAGGGCATGTTTCTCCCTCAACGACATTCTTTCAAAATGTGTTCATTGCGAATCGCTCATCTTGCTATATTTCTTGACGTTAAATTGCTTCGTTTTTTGCATTGTATTGCAAAACAACATATCCACTTGAAGAACTTGAAATCTAGACTGAAGAAATGCAAGAAAAAACATTTCCTATCAAAAACCACATTCCAACCATGAAATAAAACTTGAGGCAACGCTCATGTTCTTGGCCGATATGTTCATTTTTTACACTGTGAGTATCACCAATGCCCTTGCGTCTTTCATCGCTTTTAAAACGAATTTCTGTTTTAGGGCATGTTTCTCCCTCAACAACATAACTTCATTTCAAAATGCGTTTATTACGCATATTGGTAAATTTCTTCGTTTTATGCATTGTAGCAAAACAACAAATCCACTTGAAAAACTTGACATCTAGACTGAAGTGTCAAATAACATTTCCTATCTAAATTCATATTCCAAACATGGCACAAACATGGAATAAAACTTGAGACAACGCTCATGTTCTTGGCTGATATTTTTTTCTTATACTGTGAGTATCACCATTGCCCTTGCTAAACGGATTTTCTATGCAGAATCATTTCGCATATATGACACAAATTATCAATGCTGGCAACACTTGTCTGATTTAGACATGTTTCTCCCTCAACGACATAACTTCATTTCAAAATGCGTTCATTACGAATTTTGGTAAATTTCTTGAAGTTAATTTACTTCATTTTATGCACTGGAAGGCAAAACAACATATCCACTTGAAGATCTTGAAATCTAGACTGAAGTGTCAAAAAACATTTCCTATTTAAATTCATATTCCAAACTTGGCACAACATTGAATAAAACTTGAGGCAACGCTCATGTTCTTGTCTTAAACTGTGAGTATCACCATTACCCATGCCGCTTTCATCGCTTTTAAAACAAATTTCTGTTTAGGGCATGTTTCTTCCTCAACGACATAACTTCATTTCAAAATGCGTTCATTGCGAATTTTGGTAAATTTCTTGAAGTTAATTTACTTCATTTTATGCATTGGAAGGCAAAACAACATATCCACTTGAAGAACTTGAAATCCAGACTGAAGTAATGCAAGAAAAAACATTTCCTATCAGAATGATTTCGCATATATGACACAAATGGTCAATGTTGACATCGCTTGTATAACCCATATCTGTTTAGGCATGTTTCTCCCTCAACGACATAACTTAATTGCGAATAGCTCATCTTTTGCTATATTTCTTGACGTTAAATTACTTCGTTTTAAGCATTGTAAGGCAAAACACCATATCCACTTGAAGAACTTGAAATGTAGACTGAAGTAATGCAAGAAAAAACATTTCCTATCAGAATGATTTCGCATATATGACACAAATGGTCAATGTTGACATCGCTTGTATAACCCATATCTGTTTAGGCATGTTTCTCCCTCAACGACATCCTTTCAAAATGAATTCATTGCGAATCGCTCATCTTGCTATATTTCTTGACGTTAAATTACGTTTTATGCATTATAATGCAAAACAAACATATCCACTTGAAGAACTTGAAATCTAGACTGAAGTAATGCAAGAAAAAACATTTCCTATCAAAAATCACATTCCAACCATGAAATAAAACTTGAGGCAACGCTCATGTTCTTGGCCGATATGTTCATTTCTTACACTGTGAGTTTCACTATTGCCCTTGCTAAACGGAATTTCTATGCAGAATCATTTCGCATATATGACACAAATGGTCAATGTTGGCATCGCTTGTATAACTCATATCTCTTTAGGCATGTATTTCCCTTAACGACTTAACTTCAATTCAAAATATGTTCATTGCGAAACGCTCATCTTGGTATATTAACGTTTCGTCTCTTTGTAAGGGATTGTAGGGCAAAACAACATGTTCGCTTGAAAAACGACATCTAGACTAGTGTCAAAAATCACATTTTCTATCAAAATTCAAATTCCACAATTTCACATCATGAAATAAACCTGAGGATACGCTCATGTTCTTGGCCGATATATATTTTTATCTTACACTGTGAGTATCACCAATGCCCTTGCTTCTTTCATCGCTTTTAAAACGAATTTCTGTTTTAGGGCATGTTTCTCCCTCAACGACATAACTTCATTTCAAAATGCGTTTATTACGCATATTGGTAAATTTCTTCGTTTTATGCATTGTAGCAAAACAACATATCCACTTGAAAAACTTGCCATCTAGACTGAAGTGTCAAATAACATTTCCTATCTAAATTCATATTCCAAACATGGAATAAAACTTGAGGCAACGCTCATGTTCTTGGCTGATATGTTTTTTCTTATACTGTGAGTATCACCATTGCCCTTGCTAAACGGATTTTCTATGCAGAATCATTTCGCATATATGACACAAATTATCAATGCTGGCAACACTTGAAATACCCATGTCTGATTTAGACATGTTTCTCCCTCAACGACATAACTTCATTTCAAAATGCGTTCATTATGCATATTGGTAAATTTCTTGAAGTTAAATTACTTCGTTTTATGCATTGGAAGGCAAAACAACATATCCACTTGAAGAACTTGAAATCCAGACTGAAGAAATGCAAGAAAAAACATTTCCTATCAGAATTCACATTCCACAATTTCACATCATGAAATAAACCTGAGGATTCACTGTGAGTATCACTAATGCCCGTGTCTTTGCATCGCTTTTAAAACGAATTTCTGTTTTAGGGCATGTTTCTCCCTCAACGACATCCTTTCAAAATGTGTTCATTGCGAATCGCTCATCTTGCTATATTTCTTGACGTTTAATTGCTTCGTTTTTTGCATTGTAAGGCAAAACAACATATCCACTTGAAGAACTTGAAATCCAGACTGAAGAAATGCAAGAAAAAACATTTCCTATCAAAAACCACATTCCAACCATGAAATAAAACTTGAGGCAACGCTCATGTTCTTGGCCGATATGTTCATTTCTTACACTGTGAGTATCACCATTGCCCTTGCTAAAGGGATTTTCTATGCAGAATAATTTCGCATATATGACACAAATTATCAATGCTGGCAACACTTGTAATACCCATGTCTGATTTAGACATGTTTTCCCTCAACGACATAATTTCATTTCAAAATGCGTTCATTGCGAATCGCTCATCTTTTGCTATATTTCTTGACGTTAAATTTCTTCGTTTTATGCATTATAAGGCAAAACAACACATAACTTCAATTCCAAATGTGTTCATTGCGAAACGCTCATCTTGGTATATTAACGTTTCGTCTCTTTGTAAGGGATTGTAGGGCAAAACATTATGTTCGCTTGAAGAACTTGAAATCCAGACTGAAGAAATGCAAGAAAAAACATTTCCTATCAAAAATCACATACCAACCATGAAATAAAACTTGAGGCAACGCTCATGTTCTTGGCCGATATGTTCATTTCTTACACTGTGAGTTTCACTATTGCCCTTGCTAAACGGAATTTCTATGCAGAATCATTCGCATATATGACACAAATGGTCAATGTTGGCATCGCTTGTATAACCCATATCTCTTTAGGCATGTATTTCCCTCAACGACTTAACTTCAATTCAAAATGTGTTCATTGCGAAACGCTCATCTTGGTATATTAACGTTTCGTCTCTTTGTAAGGGATTGTAGGGCAAAACAACATGTTCGCTTGAAAAACGACATCTAGACTAGTGTCAAAAATCACATTTTCTATCAAAATTCAAATTCCACAATTTCACATCATGAAATAAACCTGAGGATACGCTCATGTTCTTGGCCGATATATATTTTTTTCTTACACTGTGAGTATCACCATTGCCCTTGCTAAAGGGATTTTCTATGCAGAATCATTTCGCATATATGACACAAATTATCAATGCTGGCAACACTTGTAATACCCATGTCTGATTTAGACATGTTTCTCCCTCAACGACATAACTTCATTTCAAAATGCGTTCATTACGCATATTGGTAAATTTCTTGAAGTTAAATTACTTCGTTTTATGCATTGGAAGGCAAAACAACATATCCACTTGAAGAACTTGCAATCTAGACTGAAGTGTCAAAAACATTTCCTATTTAAATTCACATTCCAAACTTGGCACAACATTGAATAAAACTTGAGGCAACGCTCATGTTCTTTGCCCATGTTCATGTCTTAAACTGTGAGTATCAACATTACCCTTGCCGCTTTCATCGCTTTTAAAACAAATTTCTGTTTAGGGCATGTTTCTTCCTCAACGACATAACTTCATTTCAAAATGCGTTCATTACGAATTTTGGTAAATTTCTTGAAGTTAAATTACTTCGTTTTATGCATTGGAAGGCAAAACAACATATCCACTTGAAGAACTTGAAATCCAGACTGAAGAAATGCAAGAAAAAAACATTTCCTATCAGAATTCACATTCCACATCATGAAATTAACCTGAGGATTCACTGTGAGTATCACTAATGCCCGTGTCCTTGCATCGCTTTTAAAACGAATTTCTGTTTTAGGGCATGTTTCTCCCTCAACGACATCCTTTCAAAATGTGTTCATTGCGAATCGCTCATCTTGCTATATTTCTTGACGTTAAATTGCTTCGTTTTTTGCACTGTAAGGCAAAACAACATATCCACTTTGAAGAACTTGAAATCCAGACTGAAGAAATGCAAGAAAAAACATTTCCTATCAGAATTCACATTCCACATCATGAAATTAACCTGAGGATTCACTGTGAGTATCACTAATGCCCGTGTCCTTGCATCGCTTTTAAAACGAATTTCTGTTTTAGGGCATGTTTCTCCCTCAACGACATCCTTTCAAAATGTGTTCATTGCGAATCGCTCATCTTGCTATATTTCTTGACGTTAAATTGCTTCGTTTTTTGCACTGTAAGGCAAAACAACATATCCACTTGAAGAACTTGAAATCTAGACTGAAGAAATGCAAGAAAAACATTTCCTATCAAAAACCACATTCCAACCATGAAATAAAACTTGAGGCAACGCTCATGTTCTTGGCCGATATGTTCATTTCTTACACTGTGAGTATCACCAATGCCCTTGCTTCTTTCATCGCTTTTAAAACGAATTTCTGTTTTAGGGCATGTTTCTCCCTCAACGACATAACTTCATTTCAAAATGCGTTTATTACGCATATTGGTAAATTTCTTCGTTTTATGCATTGTAGCAAAACAACATATCCACTTGAAAAACTTGCCATCTAGACTGAAGTGTCAAATAACATTTCCTATCTAAATTCATATTCCAAACATGGAATAAAACTTGAGGCAACGCTCATTTTCTTGGCCGATATGTTCATTTCTTACACTGTGAGTATCACCATTGCCCTTGCTAAAGGGATTTTCTATGCAGAATCATTTCGCATATATGACACAAATTATCAATGCTGGCAACACTTGTAATACCCATGTCTGATTTAGACATGTTTTCCCTCAACGACATAATTTCATTTCAAAATGCGTTCATTATGCATATTGGTAAATTTCTTGAAGTTAAATTACTTCGTTTTATGCATTGGAAGGCAAAACAACATATCCACTTGAAGAACTTGAAATCCAGACTGAAGAAATGCAAGAAAAAACATTTCCTATCAGAATTCACATTCCACAATTTCACATCATGAAATAAACCTGAGGATTCACTGTGAGTATCACTAATGCCCGTGTCTTTGCATCGCTTTTAAAACGAATTTCTGTTTTAGGGCATGTTTCTCCCTCAACGACATCCTTTCAAAATGTGTTCATTGCGAATCGCTCATCTTGCTATATTTCTTGACGTTTAATTGCTTCGTTTTTTGCATTGTAAGGCAAAACAACATATCCACTTGAAGAACTTGAAATCCAGACTGAAGAAATGCAAGAAAAAACATTTCCTATCAGAATTCACATTCCACATCATGAAATTAACCTGAGGATTCACTGTGAGTATCACTAATGCCCGTGTCCTTGCATCGCTTTTAAAACGAATTTCTGTTTTAGGGCATGTTTCTCCCTCAACGACATCCTTTCAAAATGTGTTCATTGCGAATCGCTCATCTTGCTATATTTCTTGACGTTAAATTGCTTCGTTTTTTGCACTGTAAGGCAAAACAACATATCCACTTGAAGAACTTGCCATCTAGACTGAAGTGTCAAATAACATTTCCTATCTAAATTCATATTCCAAACATGGAATAAAACTTGAGGCAACGCTCATTTTCTTGGCCGATATGTTCATTTCTTACACTGTGAGTATCACCATTGCCCTTGCTAAAGGGATTTTCTATGCAGAATCATTTCGCATATATGACACAAATTATCAATGCTGGCAACACTTGTAATACCCATGTCTGATTTAGACATGTTTTCCCTCAACGACATAATTTCATTTCAAAATGCGTTCATTATGCATATTGGTAAATTTCTTGAAGTTAAATTACTTCGTTTTATGCATTGGAAGGCAAAACAACATATCCACTTGAAGAACTTGAAATCCAGACTGAAGAAATGCAAGAAAAAACATTTCCTATCAGAATTCACATTCCACAATTTCACATCATGAAATAAACCTGAGGATTCACTGTGAGTATCACTAATGCCCGTGTCTTTGCATCGCTTTTAAAACGAATTTCTGTTTTAGGGCATGTTTCTCCCTCAACGACATCCTTTCAAAATGTGTTCATTGCGAATCGCTCATCTTGCTATATTTCTTGACGTTTAATTGCTTCGTTTTTTGCATTGTAAGGCAAAACAACATATCCACTTGAAGAACTTGAAATCCAGACTGAAGAAATGCAAGAAAAAACATTTCCTATCAGAATTCACATTCCACATCATGAAATTAACCTGAGGATTCACTGTGAGTATCACTAATGCCCGTGTCCTTGCATCGCTTTTAAAACGAATTTCTGTTTAGGGCATGTTTCTCCCTCAACGACATCCTTTCAAAATGTGTTCATTGCGAATCGCTCATCTTGCTATATTTCTTGACGTTAAATTGCTTCGTTTTTTGCACTGTAAGGCAAAACAACATATCCACTTGAAGAACTTGAAATCTAGACTGAAGAAATGCAAGAAAAACATTTCCTATCAAAAACCACATTCCAACCATGAAATAAAACTTGAGGCAACGCTCATGTTCTTGGCCGATATGTTCATTTCTTACACTGTGAGTATCACCAATGCCCTTGCTTCTTTCATCGCTTTTAAAACGAATTTCTGTTTTAGGGCATGTTTCTCCCTCAACGACATAACTTCATTTCAAAATGCGTTTATTACGCATATTGGTAAATTTCTTCGTTTTATGCATTGTAGCAAAACAACATATCCACTTGAAAAACTTGCCATCTAGACTGAAGTGTCAAATAACATTTCCTATCTAAATTCATATTCCAAACATGGAATAAAACTTGAGGCAACGCTCATTTTCTTGGCCGATATGTTCATTTCTTACACTGTGAGTATCACCATTGCCCTTGCTAAAGGGATTTTCTATGCAGAATCATTTCGCATATATGACACAAATTATCAATGCTGGCAACACTTGTAATACCCATGTCTGATTTAGACATGTTTTCCCTCAACGACATAATTTCATTTCAAAATGCGTTCATTATGCATATTGGTAAATTTCTTGAAGTTAAATTACTTCGTTTTATGCATTGGAAGGCAAAACAACATATCCACTTGAAGAACTTGAAATCCAGACTGAAGAAATGCAAGAAAAAACATTTCCTATCAGAATTCACATTCCACAATTTCACATCATGAAATAAACCTGAGGATTCACTGTGAGTATCACTAATGCCCGTGTCCTTGCATCGCTTTTAAAACGAATTTCTGTTTTAGGGCATGTTTCTCCCTCAACGACATCCTTTCAAAATGTGTTCATTGCGAATCGCTCATCTTGCTATATTTCTTGACGTTAAATTACTTCGTTTTATGCATTGTAAGGCAAAACAACATATCCACTTGAAGAACTTGAAATCCAGACTGAAGAAATGCAAGAAAAAACATTTCCTATCAGAATTCACATTCCACAATTTCACATCATGAAATAAACCTGAGGATTCACTGTGAGTATCACTAATGCCCGTGTCCTTGCATCGCTTTTAAAACGAATTTCTGTTTTAGGGCATGTTTCTCCCTCAACGACATTCTTTCAAAATGTGTTCATTGCGAATCGCTCATCTTGCTATATTTCTTGACGTTAAATTGCTTCGTTTTTTGCATTGTATTGCAAAACAACATATCCACTTGAAGAACTTGAAATCTAGACTGAAGAAATGCAAGAAAAAACATTTCCTATCAAAAACCACATTCCAACCATGAAATAAAACTTGAGGCAACGCTCATGTTCTTGGCCGATATGTTCATTTTTTACACTGAGTATCACCAATGCCCTTGCGTCTTTCATCGCTTTTAAAACGAATTTCTGTTTTAGGGCATGTTTCTCCCTCAACAACATAACTTCATTTCAAAATGCGTTTATTACGCATATTGGTAAATTTCTTCGTTTTATGCATTGTAGCAAAACAACAAATCCACTTGAAAAACTTGACATCTAGACTGAAGTGTCAAATAACATTTCCTATCTAAATTCATATTCCAAACATGGCACAAACATGAAATAAAACTTGAGACAACGCTCATGTTCTTGGCTGATATTTTTTTCTTATACTGTGAGTATCACCATTGCCCTTGCTAAACGGATTTTCTATGCAGAATCATTTCGCATATATGACACAAATTATCAATGCTGGCAACACTTGTCTGATTTAGACATGTTTCTCCCTCAACGACATAACTTCATTTCAAAATGCGTTCATTACGAATTTTGGTAAATTTCTTGAAGTTAATTTACTTCATTTTATGCATTGGAAGGCAAAACAACATATCCACTTGAAGATCTTGAAATCTAGACTGAAGTGTCAAAAAACATTTCCTATTTAAATTCATATTCCAAACTTGGCACAACATTGAATAAAACTTGAGGCAACGCTCATGTTCTTGTCTTAAACTGTGAGTATCACCATTACCCATGCCGCTTTCATCGCTTTTAAAACAAATTTCTGTTTAGGGCATGTTTCTTCCTCAACGACATAACTTCATTTCAAAATGCGTCCATTGCGAATTTTGGTAAATTTCTTGAAGTTAATTTACTTCATTTTATGCATTGGAAGGCAAAACAACATATCCACTTGAAGAACTTGAAATCCAGACTGAAGTAATGCAAGAAAAAACATTTCCTATCAGAATGATTTCGCATATATGACACAAATGGTCAATGTTGACATCGCTTGTATAACCCATATCTGTTTAGGCATGTTTCTCCCTCAACGACATAACTTAATTGCGAATAGCTCATCTTTTGCTATATTTCTTGACGTTAAATTACTTCGTTTTAAGCATTGTAAGGCAAAACACCATATCCACTTGAAGAACTTGAAATGTAGACTGAAGTAATGCAAGAAAAAACATTTCCTATCAGAATGATTTCGCATATATGACACAAATGGTCAATGTTGACATCGCTTGTATAACCCATCTGTTTGGTTCTCCTCAACGACATAATTTCAATTCAAATGTGTCATTGCATATTTAAGTCAAAAATCAATTTCCTATTAAAATTCACATTCCACAATTTCACATCAGAAAAAGAGCATGGATAGTTCTTACAAGTAACCAACGTGCCATAAAACGAATTTCTGTTTTAGGGCATGTTTCTCCCTCAACGACATCCTTTCAAAATGAATTCATTGCGAATCGCTCATCTTGCTATATTTCTTGACGTTAAATTACGTTTTATGCATTATAATGCAAAACAAACATATCCACTTGAAGAACTTGAAATCTAGACTGAAGTAATGCAAGAAAAAACATTTCCTATCAAAAATCACATTCCAACCATGAAATAAAACTTGAGGCAACGCTCATGTTCTTGGCCGATATGTTCATTTCTTACACTGTGAGTTTCACTATTGCCCTTGCTAAACGGAATTTCTATGCAGAATCATTTCGCATATATGACACAAATGGTCAATGTTGGCATCGCTTGTATAACTCATATCTCTTTAGGCATGTATTTCCCTTAACGACTTAACTTCAATTCAAAATATGTTCATTGCGAAACGCTCATCTTGGTATATTAACGTTTCGTCTCTTTGTAAGGGATTGTAGGGCAAAACAACATGTTCGCTTGAAAAACGACATCTAGACTAGTGTCAAAAATCACATTTTCTATCAAAATTCAAATTCCACAATTTCACATCATGAAATAAACCTGAGGATACGCTCATGTTCTTGGCCGATATATATTTTTATCTTACACTGTGAGTATCACCAATGCCCTTGCTTCTTTCATCGCTTTTAAAACGAATTTCTGTTTTAGGGCATGTTTCTCCCTCAACGACATAACTTCATTTCAAAATGCGTTTATTACGCATATTGGTAAATTTCTTCGTTTTATGCATTGTAGCAAAACAACATATCCACTTGAAAAACTTGCCATCTAGACTGAAGTGTCAAATAACATTTCCTATCTAAATTCATATTCCAAACATGGAATAAAACTTGAGGCAACGCTCATGTTCTTGGCTGATATGTTTTTTCTTATACTGTGAGTATCACCATTGCCCTTGCTAAACGGATTTTCTATGCAGAATCATTTCGCATATATGACACAAATTATCAATGCTGGCAACACTTGAAATACCCATGTCTGATTTAGACATGTTTCTCCCTCAACGACATAACTTCATTTCAAAATGCGTTCATTATGCATATTGGTAAATTTCTTGAAGTTAAATTACTTCGTTTTATGCATTGGAAGGCAAAACAACATATCCACTTGAAGAACTTGAAATCCAGACTGAAGAAATGCAAGAAAAAACATTTCCTATCAGAATTCACATTCCACAATTTCACATCATGAAATAAACCTGAGGATTCACTGTGAGTATCACTAATGCCCGTGTCTTTGCATCGCTTTTAAAACGAATTTCTGTTTTAGGGCATGTTTCTCCCTCAACGACATCCTTTCAAAATGTGTTCATTGCGAATCGCTCATCTTGCTATATTTCTTGACGTTTAATTGCTTCGTTTTTTGCATTGTAAGGCAAAACAACATATCCACTTGAAGAACTTGAAATCCAGACTGAAGAAATGCAAGAAAAAACATTTCCTATCAAAAACCACATTCCAACCATGAAATAAAACTTGAGGCAACGCTCATGTTCTTGGCCGATATGTTCATTTCTTACACTGTGAGTATCACCATTGCCCTTGCTAAAGGGATTTTCTATGCAGAATAATTTCGCATATATGACACAAATTATCAATGCTGGCAACACTTGTAATACCCATGTCTGATTTAGACATGTTTTCCCTCAACGACATAATTTCATTTCAAAATGCGTTCATTGCGAATCGCTCATCTTTTGCTATATTTCTTGACGTTAAATTTCTTCGTTTTATGCATTATAAGGCAAAACAACATATAACTTCAATTCCAAATGTGTTTATTGCGAAACGCTCATCTTGGTATATTAACGTTTCATCTCTTTGTAAGGGATTGTAGGGCAAAACATTATGTTCGCTTGAAGAACTTGAAATCCAGACTGAAGAAATGCAAGAAAAAACATTTCCTATCAAAAATCACATACCAACCATGAAATAAAACTTGAGGCAACGCTCATGTTCTTGGCCGATATGTTCATTTCTTACACTGTGAGTTTCACTATTGCCCTTGCTAAACGGAATTTCTATGCAGAATCATTCGCATATATGACACAAATGGTCAATGTTGGCATCGCTTGTATAACCCATATCTCTTTAGGCATGTATTTCCCTCAACGACTTAACTTCAATTCAAAATGTGTTCATTGCGAAACGCTCATCTTGGTATATTAACGTTTCGTCTCTTTGTAAGGGATTGTAGGGCAAAACAACATGTTCGCTTGAAAAACGACATCTAGACTAGTGTCAAAAATCACATTTTCTATCAAAATTCAAATTCCACAATTTCACATCATGAAATAAACCTGAGGATACGCTCATGTTCTTGGCCGATATATATTTTTTTCTTACACTGTGAGTATCACCATTGCCCTTGCTAAAGGGATTTTCTATGCAGAATCATTTCGCATATATGACACAAATTATCAATGCTGGCAACACTTGTAATACCCATGTCTGATTTAGACATGTTTCTCCCTCAACGACATAACTTCATTTCAAAATGCGTTCATTACGCATATTGGTAAATTTCTTGAAGTTAAATTACTTCGTTTTATGCATTGGAAGGCAAAACAACATATCCACTTGAAGAACTTGCAATCTAGACTGAAGTGTCAAAAACATTTCCTATTTAAATTCACATTCCAAACTTGGCACAACATTGAATAAAACTTGAGGCAACGCTCATGTTCTTTGCCCATGTTCATGTCTTAAACTGTGAGTATCAACATTACCCTTGCCGCTTTCATCGCTTTTAAAACAAATTTCTGTTTAGGGCATGTTTCTTCCTCAACGACATAACTTCATTTCAAAATGCGTTCATTACGAATTTTGGTAAATTTCTTGAAGTTAAATTACTTCGTTTTATGCATTGGAAGGCAAAACAACATATCCACTTGAAGAACTTGAAATCCAGACTGAAGAAATGCAAGAAAAAAACATTTCCTATCAGAATTCACATTCCACATCATGAAATTAACCTGAGGATTCACTGTGAGTATCACTAATGCCCGTGTCCTTGCATCGCTTTTAAAACGAATTTCTGTTTTAGGGCATGTTTCTCCCTCAACGACATCCTTTCAAAATGTGTTCATTGCGAATCGCTCATCTTGCTATATTTCTTGACGTTAAATTGCTTCGTTTTTTGCACTGTAAGGCAAAACAACATATCCACTTGAAGAACTTGAAATCCAGACTGAAGAAATGCAAGAAAAAACATTTCCTATCAGAATTCACATTCCACATCATGAAATTAACCTGAGGATTCACTGTGAGTATCACTAATGCCCGTGTCCTTGCATCGCTTTTAAAACGAATTTCTGTTTTAGGGCATGTTTCTCCCTCAACGACATCCTTTCAAAATGTGTTCATTGCGAATCGCTCATCTTGCTATATTTCTTGACGTTAAATTGCTTCGTTTTTTGCACTGTAAGGCAAAACAACATATCCACTTGAAGAACTTGAAATCTAGACTGAAGAAATGCAAGAAAAACATTTCCTATCAAAAACCACATTCCAACCATGAAATAAAACTTGAGGCAACGCTCATGTTCTTGGCCGATATGTTCATTTCTTACACTGTGAGTATCACCAATGCCCTTGCTTCTTTCATCGCTTTTAAAACGAATTTCTGTTTTAGGGCATGTTTCTCCCTCAACGACATAACTTCATTTCAAAATGCGTTTATTACGCATATTGGTAAATTTCTTCGTTTTATGCATTGTAGCAAAACAACATATCCACTTGAAAAACTTGCCATCTAGACTGAAGTGTCAAATAACATTTCCTATCTAAATTCATATTCCAAACATGGAATAAAACTTGAGGCAACGCTCATTTTCTTGGCCGATATGTTCATTTCTTACACTGTGAGTATCACCATTGCCCTTGCTAAAGGGATTTTCTATGCAGAATCATTTCGCATATATGACACAAATTATCAATGCTGGCAACACTTGTAATACCCATGTCTGATTTAGACATGTTTTCCCTCAACGACATAATTTCATTTCAAAATGCGTTCATTATGCATATTGGTAAATTTCTTGAAGTTAAATTACTTCGTTTTATGCATTGGAAGGCAAAACAACATATCCACTTGAAGAACTTGAAATCCAGACTGAAGAAATGCAAGAAAAAACATTTCCTATCAGAATTCACATTCCACAATTTCACATCATGAAATAAACCTGAGGATTCACTGTGAGTATCACTAATGCCCGTGTCTTTGCATCGCTTTTAAAACGAATTTCTGTTTTAGGGCATGTTTCTCCCTCAACGACATCCTTTCAAAATGTGTTCATTGCGAATCGCTCATCTTGCTATATTTCTTGACGTTTAATTGCTTCGTTTTTTGCATTGTAAGGCAAAACAACATATCCACTTGAAGAACTTGAAATCCAGACTGAAGAAATGCAAGAAAAAAACATTTCCTATCAAAATTCACATTCCACACCATGAAATAAACCTTGAGGCAAACCCTTTCTGGCCGATATGTTCATTTTTAACTGTGAGTATCACCAATGCCCTTGCTAAAGGGATTCCTTGCATCGCATTATAAAATAAAGCTGGCAACACTTGTAATACCCATCTGATTTAGGCATGTTTCTCCCTCAACGACATAATCATTTCAAAATGTGTTCATTGCGAATCGCTCATCTTTTGCTATATTTCTTGACGTTAAATTGCTTCGTTTTTGCTTTGCACTGTAAGGCAAAACAACATATCCACTTGAAGAACTTGCCATCCAGACTGAAGAAATGTCAAAAAAACATTTCCTATCAAAATATCACATACCAACCATGGAATAAAACTTGAGGCAACGCTCATTTTCTTGGCCGATATGTTCATTTCTTACACTGTGAGTATCACCATTGCCCTTGCTAAAGGGATTTTCTATGCAGAATCATTTCGCATATATGACACAAATTGTCAATGCTGGCAACACTTGTAATACCCAATGTCTGATTTAGGCATGTTTTCCCTCAACGACATAATTTCAATTCAAAATGTGTTCATTATGCATATTGGTAAATTTCTTGAAGTTAAATTACTTCTCTTTGTATGGGATTGGAAGGCAAAACAACATATCCACTTGAAGAACTTGATATCCAGACTAAGAAATGTCAAGAAAACACATTTTCTATCAGAATTCACATTCCACAATTTCAATGAATAAACCTGAGGATCCTCATTTCTTGGCCGATATTTTTTTCTACACTGTGAGTATCACCAATGCCCTTGCTAAAGGGTTTTTGCAATCGTTTGCTATAACGAATTATCTGTGGAAAACATTTTAAAAACCTATGTCTGATTTAGGACATGTTTCTCCCTCAACGACATAACTCTTTCAAAATGCGTTCATTGCGACGCATATTGGTAAATTTCTTGACGTTAAATTGCTTCGTTTTTTGCATTGGAAGGCAAAACAACATATCCACTTGAAGAACTTGCAATCTAGACTGAAGAAATGTCAAAAAAACATTTCCTATCTAAATTCACATTCCAAACTTGGCACCATGAAATTAACTTGAGGCAACGCTCTGTTCTTTGCCCATGTTCATGTTTAAACTGTGAGTATCACCAATGCCCTTGTCCTTTCATCGCTTTTAAAACAAATTTCTGTTTAGGGCATGTTTCTCCCTCAACGACATCCTTTCAAAATGTGTTCATTGCGAATCGCTCATCTTGCTATATTTCTTGACGTTAAATTGCTTCGTTTTTTGCACTGTAAGGCAAAACAACATATCCACTTGAAGAACTTGAAATCTAGACTGAAGAAATGCAAGAAAAACATTTCCTATCAAAAACCACATTCCAACCATGAAATAAAACTTGAGGCAACGCTCATGTTCTTGGCCGATATGTTCATTTCTTACACTGTGAGTATCACCAATGCCCTTGCTTCTTTCATCGCTTTTAAAACGAATTTCTGTTTTAGGGCATGTTTCTCCCTCAACGACATAACTTCATTTCAAAATGCGTTTATTACGCATATTGGTAAATTTCTTCGTTTTATGCATTGTAGCAAAACAACATATCCACTTGAAAAACTTGCCATCTAGACTGAAGTGTCAAATAACATTTCCTATCTAAATTCATATTCCAAACATGGAATAAAACTTGAGGCAACGCTCATTTTCTTGGCCGATATGTTCATTTCTTACACTGTGAGTATCACCATTGCCCTTGCTAAAGGGATTTTCTATGCAGAATCATTTCGCATATATGACACAAATTATCAATGCTGGCAACACTTGTAATACCCATGTCTGATTTAGACATGTTTTCCCTCAACGACATAATTTCATTTCAAAATGCGTTCATTATGCATATTGGTAAATTTCTTGAAGTTAAATTACTTCGTTTTATGCATTGGAAGGCAAAACAACATATCCACTTGAAGAACTTGAAATCCAGACTGAAGAAATGCAAGAAAAAACATTTCCTATCAGAATTCACATTCCACAATTTCACATCATGAAATAAACCTGAGGATTCACTGTGAGTATCACTAATGCCCGTGTCCTTGCATCGCTTTTAAAACGAATTTCTGTTTTAGGGCATGTTTCTCCCTCAACGACATCCTTTCAAAATGTGTTCATTGCGAATCGCTCATCTTGCTATATTTCTTGACGTTAAATTACTTCGTTTTATGCATTGTAAGGCAAAACAACATATCCACTTGAAGAACTTGAAATCCAGACTGAAGAAATGCAAGAAAAAACATTTCCTATCAGAATTCACATTCCACAATTTCACATCATGAAATAAACCTGAGGATTCACTGTGAGTATCACTAATGCCCGTGTCCTTGCATCGCTTTTAAAACGAATTTCTGTTTTAGGGCATGTTTCTCCCTCAACGACATCCTTTCAAAATGTGTTCATTGCGAATCGCTCATCTTGCTATATTTCTTGACGTTAAATTGCTTCGTTTTTTTCATTGTATTGCAAAACAACATATCCACTTGAAGAACTTGAAATCTAGACTGAAGAAATGCAAGAAAAAACATTTCCTATCAAAAACCACATTCCAACCATGAAATAAAACTTGAGGCAACGCTCATGTTCTTGGCCGATATGTTCATTTTTTACACTGTGAGTATCACCAATGCCCTTGCGTCTTTCATCGCTTTTAAAACGAATTTCTGTTTTAGGGCATGTTTCTCCCTCAACAACATAACTTCATTTCAAAATGCGTTTATTACGCATATTGGTAAATTTCTTCGTTTTATGCATTGTAGCAAAACAACAAATCCACTTGAAAAACTTGACATCTAGACTGAAGTGTCAAATAACATTTCCTATCTAAATTCATATTCCAAACATGGCACAAACATGGAATAAAACTTGAGACAACGCTCATGTTCTTGGCTGATATTTTTTTCTTATACTGTGAGTATCACCATTGCCCTTGCTAAACGGATTTTCTATGCAGAATCATTTCGCATATATGACACAAATTATCAATGCTGGCAACACTTGTCTGATTTAGACATGTTTCTCCCTCAACGACATAACTTCATTTCAAAATGCGTTCATTACGAATTTTGGTAAATTTCTTGAAGTTAATTTACTTCATTTTATGCATTGGAAGGCAAAACAACATATCCACTTGAAGATCTTGAAATCTAGACTGAAGTGTCAAAATACATTTCCTATTTAAATTCATATTCCAAACTTGGCACAACATTGAATAAAACTTGAGGCAACGCTCATGTTCTTGTCTTAAACTGTGAGTATCACCATTACCCATGCCGCTTTCATCGCTTTTAAAACAAATTTCTGTTTAGGGCATGTTTCTTCCTCAACGACATAACTTCATTTCAAAATGCGTTCATTGCGAATTTTGGTAAATTTCTTGAAGTTAATTTACTTCATTTTATGCATTGGAAGGCAAAACAACATATCCACTTGAAGAACTTGAAATCCAGACTGAAGTAATGCAAGAAAAAACATTTCCTATCAGAATGATTTCGCATATATGACACAAATGGTCAATGTTGACATCGCTTGTATAACCCATATCTGTTTAGGCATGTTTCTCCCTCAACGACATAACTTAATTGCGAATAGCTCATCTTTTGCTATATTTCTTGACGTTAAATTACTTCGTTTTAAGCATTGTAAGGCAAAACACCATATCCACTTGAAGAACTTGAAATGTAGACTGAAGTAATGCAAGAAAAAACATTTCCTATCAGAATGATTTCGCATATATGACACAAATGGTCAATGTTGACATCGCTTGTATAACCCATATCTGTTTAGGCATGTTTCTCCCTCAACGACATAATTTCAATTCAAAATGTGTTCATTGCGAAACGCTCATCTTCGTAAATTGACGTTTCGTCTCTTTGTAAGGCATTGTAGGGCAAAACAACATGTTCGCTTGAAAAACTTGCCATCTAGACTAGCGTCAAAAATCACATTTCCTATTAAAATTCACATTCCACAATTTCACATCATGAAATAAACCTGAGGATACGCTCATGTTCTTGTCCGATATGTTTTTTCTTACACTGTGAGTATCACCAATGCCCGTGTCCTTGCATCGCTTTTAAAACGAATTTCTGTTTTAGGGCATGTTTCTCCCTCAACGACATCCTTTCAAAATGAATTCATTGCGAATCGCTCATCTTGCTATATTTCTTGACGTTAAATTACGTTTTATGCATTATAATGCAAAACAAACATATCCACTTGAAGAACTTGAAATCTAGACTGAAGTAATGCAAGAAAAAACATTTCCTATCAAAAATCACATTCCAGCCATGAAATAAAACTTGAGGCAACGCTCATGTTCTTGGCCGATATGTTCATTTCTTACACTGTGAGTTTCACTATTGCCCTTGCTAAACGGAATTTCTATGCAGAATCATTTCGCATATATGACACAAATGGTCAATGTTGGCATCGCTTGTATAACCCATATCTCTTTAGGCATGTATTTCCCTTAACGACTTAACTTCAATTCAAAATATGTTCATTGCGAAACGCTCATCTTGGTATATTAACGTTTCGTCTCTTTGTAAGGGATTGTAGGGCAAAACAACATGTTCGCTTGAAAAACGACATCTAGACTAGTGTCAAAAATCACATTTTCTATCAAAATTCAAATTCCACAATTTCACATCATGAAATAAACCTGAGGATACGCTCATGTTCTTGGCCGATATATATTTTTTTCTTACACTGTGAGTATCACCAATGCCCTTGCTTCTTTCATCGCTTTTAAAACGAATTTCTGTTTTAGGGCATGTTTCTCCCTCAACGACATAACTTCATTTCAAAATGCGTTTATTACGCATATTGGTAAATTTCTTCGTTTTATGCATTGTAGCAAAACAACATATCCACTTGAAAAACTTGCCATCTAGACTGAAGTGTCAAATAACATTTCCTATCTAAATTCATATTCCAAACATGGAATAAAACTTGAGGCAACGCTCATGTTCTTGGCTGATATGTTTTTTCTTATACTGTGAGTATCACCATTGCCCTTGCTAAACGGATTTTCTATGCAGAATCATTTCGCATATATGACACAAATTATCAATGCTGGCAACACTTGAAATACCCATGTCTGATTTAGACATGTTTCTCCCTCAACGACATAACTTCATTTCAAAATGCGTTCATTATGCATATTGGTAAATTTCTTGAAGTTAAATTACTTCGTTTTATGCATTGGAAGGCAAAACAACATATCCCCTTGAAGAACTTGAAATCCAGACTGAAGAAATGCAAGAAAAAACATTTCCTATCAAAAACCACATTCCAACCATGAAATAAAACTTGAGGCAACGCTCATGTTCTTGGCCGATATGTTCATTTCTTACACTGTGAGTATCACCATTGCCCTTGCTAAAGGGATTTTCTATGCAGAATAATTTCGCATATATGACACAAATTATCAATGCTGGCAACACTTGTAATACCCATGTCTGATTTAGACATGTTTTCCCTCTCAACGACATAATTTCATTTCAAAATGCGTTCATTATGCATATTGGTAAATTTCTTGAAGTTAAATTACTTCGTTTTATGCATTGGAAGGCAAAACAACATATCCACTTGAAGAACTTGAAATCTAGACTGAAGAAATGCAAGAAAAAACATTTCCTATCAAAAATCACATTCCAACCATTAAATAAAACTTGGGCAACGCTCATGTTCTTGGCCGATATGTTCATTTCTTACACTGTGAGTATCACCAATGCCCTTGCTTCTTTCATCGCTTTTAAAACGAATTTCTGTTTTAGGGCATGTTTCTCCCTCAAAGACATCCTTTCAAAATGTGTTCATTGCGAATCGCTCATCTTGGTATATTAACGTTTCGTCTCTTTGTAAGGGATTGTAGGGCAAAACAACATGTTCGCTTGAAGAACTTGAAATCCAGACTGAAGAAATGCAAGAAAAAACATTTCCTATCAAAAATCACATTCCAACCATGAAATAAAACTTGAGGCAACGCTCATGTTCTTGGCCGATATGTTCATTTCTTACACTGTGAGTTTCACTATTGCCCTTGTTAAACGGAATTTCTATGCAGAATCATTCGCATATATGACACAAATGGTCAATGTTGGCATCGCTTGTATAACCAATGTCTCTTTAGGCATGTATTTCCCTCAACGACTTAACTTCAATTCAAAATGTGTTCATTGCGAAACGCTCATCTTGGTATATTAACGTTTCGTCTCTTTGTAAGGGATTGTAGGGCAAAACAACATGTTCGCTTGAAGAACTTGAAATCCAGACTGAAGAAATGCAAGAAAAAACATTTCCTATCAGAATTCACATTCCACAATTTCACATCATGAAATTACCTGAGGATTCGCTCATGTTCTTGGCCGATATGTTTTTTTCTTACACTGTGAGTATCACCATTGCCCTTGCTAAAGGGATTTTCTATGCAGAATCATTTCGCATATATGACACAAATTATCAATGCTGGCAACACTTATAATACCCATGTCTGATTTAGACATGTTTCTCCCTCAACGACATAACTTCATTTCAAAATGCGTTCATTACGAATTTTGGTAAATTTCTTGAAGTTAAATTACTTCGTTTTATTCATTGGAAGGCAAAACAACATATCCACTTGAAGAACTTGAAATCTAGACTGAAGAAATGCAAGAAAAACATTTCCTATCAAAAACCACATTCCAACCATGAAATAAAACTTGAGGCAACGCTCATGTTCTTGGCCGATATGTTCATTTCTTACACTGTGAGTATCACCAATGCCCTTGCTTCTTTCATCGCTTTTAAAACGAATTTCTGTTTTAGGGCATGTTTCTCCCTCAACGACATAACTTCATTTCAAAATGCGTTTATTACGCATATTGGTAAATTTTTTCGTTTTATGCATTGTAGCAAAACAACATATCCACTTGAAAAACTTGCCATCTAGACTGAAGTGTCAAATAACATTTCCTATCTAAATTCATATTCCAAACATGGAATAAAACTTGAGGCAACGCTCATGTTCTTGGCTGATATGTTTTTTCTTATACTGTGAGTATCACCATTGCCCTTGCTAAACGGATTTTCTATGCAGAATCATTTCGCATATATGACACAAATTATCAATGCTGGCAACACTTGAAATACCCATGTCTGATTTAGACATGTTTCTCCCTCAACGACATAACTTCATTTCAAAATGCGTTCATTATGCATATTGGTAAATTTCTTGGTTAAATTACTTCGTTTTATGCATTGGAAGGCAAAACAACATATCCACTTGAAGAACTTGAAATCCAGACTGAAGAAATGCAAGAAAAAACATTTCCTATCAGAATTCACATTCCACAATTTCACATCATGAAATAAACCTTAGGATTCACTGTGAGTATCACTAATGCCCGTGTCTTTGCATCGCTTTTAAAACGAATTTCTGTTTTAGGGCATGTTTCTCCCTCAACGACATCCTTTCAAAATGTGTTCATTGCGAATCGCTCATCTTGCTATATTTCTTGACGTTTAATTGCTTCGTTTTTTGCATTGTAAGGCAAAACAACATATCCACTTGAAGAACTTGAAATCCAGACTGAAGAAATGCAAGAAAAAACATTTCCTATCAAAAACCACATTCCAACCATGAAATAAAACTTGAGGCAACGCTCATGTTCTTGGCCGATATGTTCATTTCTTACACTGTGAGTATCACCATTGCCCTTGCTAAAGGGATTTTCTATGCAGAATCATTTCGCATATATGACACAAATTATCAATGCTGGCAACACGTGTAATACCCATGTCTGATTTAGACATGTTTTCCCTCAACGACATAATTTCATTTCAAAATGCGTTCATTGCGAATCGCTCATCTTTTGCTATATTTCTTGACGTTAAATTTCTTCGTTTTATGCATTATAAGGCAAAACAACATATAACTTCAATTCCAAATGTGTTCATTGCGAAACGCTCATCTTGGTATATTAACGTTTCGTCTCTTTGTAAGGGATTGTAGGGCAAAACAACATGTTCGCTTGAAGAACTTGAAATCCAGACTGAAGAAATGCAAGAAAAAACATTTCCTATCAAAAATCACATTCCAACCATGAAATAAAACTTGAGGCAACGCTCATGTTCTTGGCCGATATGTTCTTTTCTTACACTGTGAGTATCACCAATGCCCGTGTCCTTGCATCGCCTTTAAAACGAATTTCTGTTTTAGGGCATGTTTCTCCCTCAACGACATCCTTTCAAAATGCGTTCATTGCGAATCGCTCATCTTGCTATATTTCTTGACGTTAAATTACGTTTTATGCATTATAATGCAAAACAAACATATCCACTTGAAGAACTTGAAATCTAGACTGAAGTAATGCAAGAAAAAACATTTCCTATCAAAAATCACATTCCAATCATGAAATAAAACTTGAGGCAACGCTCATGTTCTTGGCCGATATGTTCATTTCTTACACTGTGAGTTTCACTATTGCCCTTGCTAAACGGAATTTCTATGCAGAATCATTTCGCATATATGACACAAATGGTCAATGTTGGCATCGCTTGTATAACCCATATCTCTTTAGGCATCCAAAACTTTCCAAACTTGGCACAACATTGAATAAAACTTGAGGCAACGCTCATGTTCTTGTCTTAAACTGTGAGTATCACCATTACCCTTGCCGCTTTCATCGCTTTTAAAACAAATTTCTGTTTAGGGCATGTTTCTTCCTCAACGACATAACTTCATTTCAAAATGCGTTCATTACGAATTTTGGTAAATTTCTTGAAGTTAATTTACTTCATTTTATGCATTAGAAGGCAAAACAACATATCCACTTGAAGAACTTGAAATCCAGACTGAAGAAATGCAAGAAAAAACATTTCCTATCAGAATTCACATTCCACAATTTCACATCATGAAATTACCTGAGGATTCACTGTGAGTATCACTAATGCCCGTGTCCTTGCATCGCTTTTAAAACGAATTTCTGTTTTAGGGCATGTTTCTCATTGGAAGGCAAAACAACATATCCACTTGAAGAACTTGAAATCTAGACTGAAGTAATGCAAGAAAAAACATTTCCTATCAAAAACCACATTCCAACCATGAAATAAAACTTGAGGCAACGCTCATGTTCTTGGCCGATATGTTCATTTCTTACACTGTGAGTATCACCAATGCCCTTGCTTCTTTCATCGCTTTTAAAACGAATTTCTGTTTTAGGGCATGTTTCTCCCTCAACGACATAACTTCATTTCAAAATGCGTTTATTACGCATATTGGTAAATTTCTTCGTTTTATGCATTGTAGCAAAACAACATATCCACTTGAAAAACTTGCCATCTAGACTGAAGTGTCAAATAACATTTCCTATCTAAATTCATATTCCAAACATGGAATAAAACTTGAGGCAACGCTCATGTTCTTGGCTGATATGTTTTTTCTTATACTGTGAGTATCACCATTGCCCTTGCTAAACGGATTTTCTATGCAGAATCATTTCGCATATATGACACAAATTATCAATGCTGGCAACACTTGAAATACCCATGTCTGATTTAGACATGTTTCTCCCTCAACGACATAACTTCATTTCAAAATGCATTCATTGAGAGAAGCTCATCTTGCGATATTTCTTGTCGGTAAATTTCTTCGTTTTATGCATTGTAAGACAAAACAACATATCCACTTAAAACCTTGACATCTAAACTGGTGTCAAAAATCACAGTTCCTATCAAAATTCACATTCCAAACTTTCACATCATGAAATAAAACCTGAGGACAAGCTTATGTTCTTGGCCGATATGCTTTGTCACACTGTGAGTATCACCATTGCCCTTCCTAAACGGGTTGATCTATGCAGAATCATTTCGCATATATGACTCAAATTATCAACGCTGGGAACACGTGTAATACCCATGTCTGATTTAGGCATGTTTCTCCCTCACCGACATAACGTCATTTGAAAATGCAATTCATTGCGAATCGCTCATCTTGTTATATTTCTTGAAGATTTTTCTCTATTTGCATTGTAAGACAAAACAACATATCCACTTCAAACCATGACATCTAAACTGGAGTGTCAAAAATCACATTTCCTTTCAAAATTCACATTCCAAACTTTCACATCATGAAATTAAACCTGAGGATACGCTCATGTTCTTGGCCGATAGAACACTGAATCACCATTGTTCGGGTCTTACAATGTATCACCATTGCCCATCCTAAACGGATTTCTGTGCAGAATCATTTCGCATATATGACTCAAATTATCAACGCATGAAATACCCATGTCTGCTTTAGGCATGTTTCTCGCTCAACGACATAACTTCATTTCAAAATGCGTTCATTGAGAGAAGCTCATCTTGCGATATTTCTTGTCGGTAAATTTCTTCGTTTTGTGCATTGTAAGACAAAACAACATATCCACTTCAAACCTTGACATCTTTGACACAGTGTGACAAAGCATATCGGCCAAAAACATGAGCGTGTCCTCAGGTTTAATTTCATGATGTGAAAGTTTGGAATGTGAATTTTGATAGGAAATGTGATTTCTGACACTTCAGTCTAGATGTCAAGTTTTACAAGCGGAAATGTTTTTTGCCATACAATGCAAAGAGAGAAAAAACCAAGAAATATAACAAGATGAGCGTTTCGCAATGAATGCATTTTGAAATGACGTTATGTCGTTGGGGATAAACATACGTAAAACAGAAATGAGTTTTGCAATAAATATATTTGTGCCATGAACGCGAATTGATTCTGGATAGAAAATCCGTATAGCAAAAGGCATTATTGATACTCACAAAAATGAACATATCGGCCAAGAACATGAGCGTGTCCTCAGGTTTTATTTCATGATGTGAAAGTTTGGAATGTGAATTTTGATAGGAAATGTGATTTTTGACACTCCAGTTTAGATGTCAAGGGTTCAAGTGGATATGTTGTTTTGTCTTACAATACATAAAACGAAGAAATTTAACGTCAAGAAATATCGCAAGATGAGCTTCTCTCAATGAACGCATTTTGAAATGATGTTATGTCGTTGAGCGAGAAACAGTGGTGGGCAATGGTGATAAAGTGTAAGACACGAACAATGGTGATACAGTGTTCTATCGGCCAAGAACATGAGCGTATCCTCAGGTTTAATTTCATGATGTGAAAGTTTGGAATATGAATTTTGAAAGGAAATGTGATTTTTGACACTCCAGTTTAGATGTCATGGTTTGAAGTGGATATGTTGTTTTGTCTTACAATGCATAAAACAAAGTAATTTAACGTCAAGAAATATCGCAAGATGAGCTTCTCTCAATGAACGCATTTTGAAATGAAGTTATGTCGATGAGCGAGAAACATGCCTAAAACAGACATGGTTATTTCAAGTGTTGCCAGCGTTGATAATTTGAGTCATATATGCGAAATGATTCTGCATAGAAATCCGTTTAGGATGGGCAATGGTGATACAGTGTAAGACACGAACAATGGTGATACAGTGTTCTATCGGCCAAGAACATGAGCGTATCTTCAGGTTTTATTTCATGATGTGAAAGTTTGGAATGTGAATTTTGATAGGAAATGTGATTTTTGACACTCCAGTTTAGATGTCAAGGTTTGAAGTGGATATGTTGTTTTGTCTTAACAATGCACAAAACGAAGAAATTTAACGACAAGAAATATCGCAAGATGAGCTTCTCTCAATGAATGCATTTTGAAATGAAGTTATGTCGTTGAGCGAGAAACAGTGGTGGGCAATGGTGATAAAGGTAAGACACGAACAATGGTGATACAGTGTTCTATCGGCCAAGAACATGAGCGTATCCTCAGGTTTAATTTCATGATGTGAAAGTTTGGAATGTGAATTTTGAAAGGAAATGTGATTTTTGAAACTCCAGTTTAGATGTCAAGTTTTTCAAGCGGAAATGTTTTTTGCCCTACAATGCAAAATAGAGAAAAAACTTCAAGAAATATAACAAGATGAGCGTTTCGCAATGAATGCATTTTGAAATGACGTTATGTCGTTGGGGATAAACATACGTAAAACAGAAATGAGTTTTGCAATAAATATATTTGTGCCATGAACGCGAATTGATTCTGGGTAGAAAATCCGTATAGCAAAAGGCATTACTGATACTCACAAAAATGAACATATCGGCCAGGAACATGAGCGTGTCCTCAGGTTTTTTTTCATGTGAACGTTTGGAATGTGAATTTTGATAGGAAATGTGATTTTTGACACTCCAGTTTAGATGTCAAGGTTTGAAGTGGATATGTTGTTTTGTCTTACAATGTTTAAAACGAAGTAACTTAACGTCAAGAAATATCGCAAGATGAGCTTCTCTCAATGAACGCATTTTGAAATGAAGTTATGTCGTTGAGCGAGAAACATGCCTAAAACAGACATGGGTGTTCCCAGCGTTGATAATTTGAGTCATATATGCGAAATGATTCTGCATAGGTCAACCCGTTTAGGCAGGGCAATGGTGATACTCACAGTGTGACAAAGCATATCGGCCAAGAACATGAGCGTGTCCTCAGGTTTTATTTCATGATGTGAAAGTTTGGAATGTGAATTTTGATAGGAAATGTGATTTCTGACACACCAGTCTAGATGAAAATGTTTACAAGCGGAAATGTTTTTTGCCATACAATGCAAAGAGAGGAAAAAAACCAAGAAATATAACGATGAGCGTTTCGCAATGAATGCATTTTGAAATGACGTTATGTCGTTGGGGATAAACATACGTAAAACAGAAATGAGTTTTGCAATAAATATATTTGTGCCATGAACGCGAATTGATTCTGGATAGAAAATCCGTATATCAAAAGGCATTACTGATACTCACAGAAATGAACATATCGGCCAAGAACATAAGCGTGTCCTCAGGTTTAATTTCATGATGTGAAAGTTTGGAATGTGAATTTTGATAGGAAATGTGATTTTTGAAACTCCAGTTTAGATGTCAAGGTTTGAAGTGGATATGTTGTTTTGTCTTAACAATGCACAAAACGAAGAAATTTAACGACAAGAAATATCGCAAGATGAGCTTCTCTCAATGAATGCATTTTGAAATGAAGTTATGTCGTTGAGCGAGAAACAGTGGTGGGCAATGGTGATAAAGTGTAAGACACGAACAATGGTGATACAGTGTTCTATCGGCCAAGAACATGAGCGTATCCTCAGGTTTAATTTCATGATGTGAAAGTTTGGAATGTGAATTTTGAAAGGAAATGTGATTTTTGAAACTCCAGTTTAGATGTCAAGGTTTGAAGTGGATATGTTGTTTTGTCTTAACAATGCACAAAACAAAGTAATTTAACGACAAGAAATATCGCAAGATGAGCTTCTCTCAATGAACGCATTTTGAAATGAAGTTATGTCGTTGAGCGAGAGACATGCCTAAAACAGACATGGGTATTACAAGTGTTGCCAGCGTTGATAATTTGAGTCATATATGCGAAATGATTCTGCATAGAAATCCGTTTAGGATGGGCAATGGTGATACAGTGTTCTATCGGCCAAGAACATGAGCGTATCCTCAGGTTTTATTTCATGATGTGAAAGTTTGGAATGTGAATTTTGATAGGAAATGTGATTTCTGACACACCAGTCTAGATGAAAATGTTTACAAGCGGAAATGTTTTTTGCCATACAATGCAAAGAGAGGAACAAAACCAAGAAATATAACGATGAGCGTTTCGCAATGAATGCATTTTGAAATGACGTTATGTCGTTGGGGATAAACATACGTAAAACAGAAATGAGTTTTGCAATAAATATATTTGTGCCATGAACGCGAATTGATTCTGGGTAGAAAATCCGTATAGCAAAAGGCATTACTGATACTCACAAAAATGAACATATCGGCCAGGAACATGAGCGTGTCCTCAGGTTTTTTTTCATGTGAACGTTTGGAATGTGAATTTTGATAGGAAATGTGATTTTTGACACTCCAGTTTAGATGTCAAGGTTTGAAGTGGATATGTTGTTTTGTCTTACAATGTTTAAAACGAAGTAACTTAACGTCAAGAAATATCGCAAGATGAGCTTCTCTCAATGAACGCATTTTGAAATGAAGTTATGTCATTGAGCGAGAAACATGCCTAAAACAGACATGGGTAGTTCCCAGCGTTGATAATTTGAGTCATATATGCGAAATGATTCTGCATAGGTCAACCCGTTTAGGCAGGGCAATGGTGATACTCACAGTGTGACAAAGCATATCGGCCAAGAACATGAGCGTGTCCTCAGGTTTTATTTCATGATGTGAAAGTTTGGAATGTGAATTTTGATAGGAAATGTGATTTCTGACACACCAGTCTAGATGAAAATGTTTACAAGCGGAAATGTTTTTTGCCATACAATGCAAAGAGAGGAAAAAAACCAAGAAATATAACGATGAGCGTTTCGCAATGAATGCATTTTGAAATGACGTTATGTCGTTGGGGATAAACATACGTAAAACAGAAATGAGTTTTGCAATAAATATATTTGTGCCATGAACGCGAATTGATTCTGGATAGAAAATCCGTATATCAAAAGGCATTACTGATACTCACAGAAATGAACATATCGGCCAAGAACATGAGCGTGTCCTCAGGTTTAATTTCATGATGTGAAAGTTTGGAATGTGAATTTTGATAGGAAATGTGATTTATGACACTCCAGTTTAGATGTCATGGTTTGAAGTGGATATGTTGTTTTGTCTTACAATGTATAAAACGAAGTAATTTAACGTCAAGAAATATCGCAAGATGAGCTTCTCTCAATGAACGCATTTTGAAATGAAGTTATGTCATTGAGCGAGAAACATGCCTAAAACAGACATGGGTATTTCAAGTGTTGCCAGCGTTGATAATTTGAGTCATATATGCGAAATGATTCTGCATAGAAATCCGTTTAGGATGGGCAATGGTGATAAAGGTAAGACACGAACAATGGTGATACAGTGTTCTATCGGCCAAGAACATGAGCGTATCCTCAGGTTTAATTTCATGATGTGAAAGTTTGGAATGTGAATTTTGAAAGGAAATGTGATTTTTGAAACTCCAGTTTAGATGTCAAGTTTTTCAAGCGGAAATGTTTTTTGCCCTACAATGCAAAATAGAGAAAAAACTTCAAGAAATATAACAAGATGAGCGTTTCGCAATGAATGCATTTTGAAATGACGTTATGTCGTTGGGGATAAACATACGTAAAACAGAAATGAGTTTTGCAATAAATATATTTGTGCCATGAACGCGAATTGATTCTGGGTAGAAAATCCGTATAGCAAAAGGCATTACTGATACTCACAAAAATGAACATATCGGCCAGGAACATGAGCGTGTCCTCAGGTTTTTTTTCATGTGAACGTTTGGAATGTGAATTTTGATAGGAAATGTGATTTTTGACACTCCAGTTTAGATGTCAAGGTTTGAAGTGGATATGTTGTTTTGTCTTACAATGTTTAAAACGAAGTAACTTAACGTCAAGAAATATCGCAAGATGAGCTTCTCTCAATGAACGCATTTTGAAATGAAGTTATGTCGTTGAGCGAGAAACATGCCTAAAACAGACATGGGTGTTCCCAGCGTTGATAATTTGAGTCATATATGCGAAATGATTCTGCATAGGTCAACCCGTTTAGGCAGGGCAATGGTGATACTCACAGTGTGACAAAGCATATCGGCCAAGAACATGAGCGTGTCCTCAGGTTTTATTTCATGATGTGAAAGTTTGGAATGTGAATTTTGATAGGAAATGTGATTTCTGACACACCAGTCTAGATGAAAATGTTTACAAGCGGAAATGTTTTTTGCCATACAATGCAAAGAGAGGAAAAAAACCAAGAAATATAACGATGAGCGTTTCGCAATGAATGCATTTTGAAATGACGTTATGTCGTTGGGGATAAACATACGTAAAACAGAAATGAGTTTTGCAATAAATATATTTGTGCCATGAACGCGAATTGATTCTGGATAGAAAATCCGTATATCAAAAGGCATTACTGATACTCACAGAAATGAACATATCGGCCAAGAACATGAGCGTGTCCTCAGGTTTAATTTCATGATGTGAAAGTTTGGAATGTGAATTTTGATAGGAAATGTGATTTTTGAAACTCCAGTTTAGATGTCAAGGTTTGAAGTGGATATGTTGTTTTGTCTTAACAATGCACAAAACGAAGAAATTTAACGACAAGAAATATCGCAAGATGAGCTTCTCTCAATGAATGCATTTTGAAATGAAGTTATGTCGTTGAGCGAGAAACAGTGGTGGGCAATGGTGATAAAGTGTAAGACACGAACAATGGTGATACAGTGTTCTATCGGCCAAGAACATGAGCGTATCCTCAGGTTTAATTTCATGATGTGAAAGTTTGGAATGTGAATTTTGAAAGGAAATGTGATTTTTGAAACTCCAGTTTAGATGTCAAGTTTTTCAAGCGGAAATGTTTTTTTGCCCTACAATGCAAAATAGAGAAAAAACTTCAAGAAATATAACAAGATGAGCGTTTCGCAATGAATGCATTTTAAATGACGTTATGTCGTTGGGGATAAACATACGTAAAACAGAAATGAGTTTTGCAATAAATATATTTGTGCCATGAACGCGAATTGATTCTGGGTAGAAAATCCGTATAGCAAAAGGTATTACTGATACTCACAAAAATGAACATATCGGCCAGGAACATGAGCGTGTCCTCAGGTTTTTTTTTTTATGTGAACGTTTGGAATGTGAATTTTGATAGGAAATGTGATTTTTGACACTCCAGTTTAGATGTCAAGGTTTGAAGTGGATATGTTGTTTTGTCTTACAATGTTTAAAACGAAGTAACTTAACGTCAAGAAATATCGCAAGATGAGCTTCTCTCAATGAACGCATTTTGAAATGAAGTTATGTCGTTGAGCGAGAAACATGCCTAAAACAGACATGGGTGTTCCCAGCGTTGATAATTTGAGTCATATATGCGAAATGATTCTGCATAGGTCAACCCGTTTAGGCAGGGCAATGGTGATACTCACAGTGTGACAAAGCATATCGGCCAAGAACATGAGCGTGTCCTCAGGTTTTATTTCATGATGTGAAAGTTTGGAATGTGAATTTTGATAGGAAATGTGATTTCTGACACACCAGTCTAGATGAAAATGTTTACAAGCGGAAATGTTTTTTGCCATACAATGCAAAGAGAGGAAAAAAACCAAGAAATATAACGATGAGCGTTTCGCAATGAATGCATTTTGAAATGACGTTATGTCGTTGGGGATAAACATACGTAAAACAGAAATGAGTTTTGCAATAAATATATTTGTGCCATGAACGCGAATTGATTCTGGATAGAAAATCCGTATATCAAAAGGCATTACTGATACTCACAGAAATGAACATATCGGCCAAGAACATGAGCGTGTCCTCAGGTTTAATTTCATGATGTGAAAGTTTGGAATGTGAATTTTGATAGGAAATGTGATTTATGACACTCCAGTTTAGATGTCATGGTTTGAAGTGGATATGTTGTTTTGTCTTACAATGTATAAAACGAAGTAATTTAACGTCAAGAAATATCGCAAGATGAGCTTCTCTCAATGAACGCATTTTGAAATGAAGTTATGTCATTGAGCGAGAAACATGCCTAAAACAGACATGGGTATTTCAAGTGTTGCCAGCGTTGATAATTTGAGTCATATATGCGAAATGATTCTGCATAGAAATCCGTTTAGGATGGGCAATGGTGATACAGTGTAAGACACGAACAATGTTGATACAGTGTTCTATCGGTCAAGAACATGAGCGTATCCTCAGGTTTTATTTCATGATGTGAAAGTTTGGAATGTGAATTTTGATAGGAAATGTGATATTTGACACTTCAGTCTAGATGTCAAGTTTTTCAAGCTGAAATGTTATTTGCCATACAATGCAAATAGAGAAAAAACTTCATGAAATATAACAAGATGAGCGTTTCGCAATGAATGCATTTTGAAATGACGTTATGTCGTTGGGGATAAACATACGTAAAACAGAAATGAGTTTTGCAATAAATATATTTGTGCCATGAACGCGAATTGATTCTGGGTAGAAAATCCGTTTAGCAAAAGGCATTACTGATACTCACAAAAATGAACATATCGGCCAGGAACATGAGCGTGTCCTCAGGTTTTATTTCATGTGAACGTTTGGAATGTGAATTTTGATAGGAAATGTGATTTTTGACACTCCAGTTTAGATGTCAAGATTTGAAGTGGATATGTTGTTTTGTCTTACAATGTTTAAAACGAAGTAACTTAACGTCAAGAAATATCGCAAGATGAGCTTCTCTCAATGAACGCATTTTGAAATGAAGTTATGTCGTTGAGCGAGAAACAGTGGTGGGCAATGGTGATAAAGTGTAAGACACGAACAATGGTGATACAGTGTTCTATCGGCCAAGAACATGAGCGTATCCTCAGGTTTAATTTCATGATGTGAAAGTTTGGAATGTGAATTTTGAAAGGAAATGTGATTTTTGAAACTCCAGTTTAGATGTCAAGGTTTGAAGTGGATATGTTGTTTTGTCTTAACAATGCACAAAACGAAGTAATTTAACGACAAGATATATCGCAAGATGAGCTTCTCTCAATGAACGCATTTTGAAATGAAGTTATGTCGTTGAGCGGAAACATGCCTAAAACAGACATGGGTGTTCCCAGCGTTGATAATTTGAGTTGATACAGTGTAAGACACGAACAATGGTGATACAGTGTTCTATCGGCCAAGAACATGAGCGTGTCCCAGGTTTAATTTCATGATGTGAAAGTTTGGAATGTGAATTTTGATAGGAAATGTGATTTTGAAACCCAGTTTAGATGTCAAGGTTTGAAGTGGATATGTTGTTTTGTCTTAACAATGCAAAAACAAAGTAATTTAACGACAAGAAATATCGCAAGATGAGCTTCTCTCAATGAACGCATTTTGAAATGAAGTTATGTCGATGAGCGAGAAACATGCCTAAAACAGACATGGTTATTTCAAGTGTTGCCAGCGTTGATAATTTGAGTCATATATGCGAAATGATTCTGCATAGAAATCCGTTTAGGATGGGCAATGGTGATACAGTGTAAGACACGAACAATGGTGATACAGTGTTCTATCGGCCAAGAACATGAGCGTATCCTCAGGTTTTATTTCATGATGTGAAAGTTTGGAATGTGAATTTTGATAGGAAATGTGATTTTTGACACTCCAGTTTAGATGTCAAGGTTTGAAGTGGATATGTTGTTTTGTCTTAACAATGCACAAAACGAAGAAATTTAACGACAAGAAATATCGCAAGATGAGCTTCTCTCAATGAATGCATTTTGAAATGAAGTTATGTCGTTGAGCGAGAAACAGTGGTGGGCAATGGTGATAAAGGTAAGACACGAACAATGGTGATACAGTGTTCTATCGGCCAAGAACATGAGCGTATCCTCAGGTTTAATTTCATGATGTGAAAGTTTGGAATGTGAATTTTGATAGGAAATGTGATTTTTGACACTCCAGTTTAGATGTCAAGGTTTGAAGTGGATATGTTGTTTTGTCTTACAATGTTTAAAACGAAGTAACTTAACGTCAAGAAATATCGCAAGATGAGCTTCTCTCAATGAACGCATTTTGAAATGAAGTTATGTCATTGAGCGAGAAACATGCCTAAAACAGACATGGGTGTTCCCAGCGTTGATAATTTGAGTCATATATGCGAAATGATTCTGCATAGGTCAACCCGTTTAGGCAGGGCAATGGTGATACTCACAGTGTGACAAAGCATATCGGCCAAGAACATGAGCGTGTCCTCAGGTTTTATTTCATGATGTGAAAGTTTGGAATGTGAATTTTGATAGGAAATGTGATTTCTGACACACCAGTCTAGATGAAAATGTTTACAAGCGGAAATGTTTTTTGCCATACAATGCAAAGAGAGGAAAAAAAACCAAGAAATATAACGATGAGCGTTTCGCAATGAATGCATTTTGAAATGACGTTATGTCGTTGGGGATAAACATACGTAAAACAGAAATGAGTTTTGCAATAAATATATTTGTGCCATGAACGCGAATTGATTCTGGATAGAAAATCCGTATATCAAAAGGCATTACTGATACTCACAGAAATGAACATATCGGCCAAGAACATGAGCGTGTCCTCAGGTTTAATTTCATGATGTGAAAGTTTGGAATGTGAATTTTGATAGGAAATGTGATTTATGACACTCCAGTTTAGATGTCATGGTTTGAAGTGGATATGTTGTTTTGTCTTACAATGTATAAAACGAAGTAATTTAACGTCAAGAAATATCGCAAGATGAGCTTCTCTCAATGAAGGCATTTTGAAATGAAGTTATGTCATTGAGCGAGAAACATGCCTAAAACAGACATGGGTGTTCCCAGCGTTGATAATTTGAGTCATATATGCGAAATGATTCTGCATAGGTCAACCCGTTTAGGCAGGGCAATGGTGATACTCACAGTGTGACAAGCATATCGGCCAAGAACATGAGCGTGTCCTCAGGTTTTATTTCATGATGTGAAAGTTTGGAATGTGAATTTTGATAGGAAATGTGATTTCTGACACACCAGTCTAGATGAAAATGTTTACAAGCGGAAATGTTTTTGCCATACAATGCAAAGAGAGGAAAAAAACCAAGAAATATAACGATGAGCGTTTCGCAATGAATGCATTTTGAAATGACGTTATGTCGTTGGGGATAAACATACGTAAAACAGAAATGAGTTTTGCAATAAATATATTTGTGCCATGAACGCGAATTGATTCTGGATAGAAAATCCGTATATCAAAAGGCATTACTGATACTCACAAAAATGAACATATCGGCCAAGAACATGAGCGTGTCCTCAGGTTTAATTTCATGATGTGAAAGTTTGGAATGTGAATTTTGATAGAAATGTGATTTATGACACTCCAGTTTAGATGTCATGGTTTGAAGTGGATATGTTGTTTTGTCTTACAATGTATAAAACGAAGTAATTTAACGTCAAGAAATATCGCAAGATGAGCTTCTCTCAATGAACGCATTTTGAAATGAAGTTATGTCATTGAGCGAGAAACATGCCTAAAACAGACATGGGTATTTCAAGTGTTGCCAGCGTTGATAATTTGAGTCATATATGCGAAATGATTCTGCATAGAAATCCGTTTAGGATGGGCAATGGTGATACAGTGTAAGACACGAACAATGTTGATACAGTGTTCTATCGGTCAAGAACATGAGCGTATCCTCAGGTTTTATTTCATGATGTGAAAGTTTGGAATGTGAATTTTGATAGGAAATGTGATATTTGACACTTCAGTCTAGATGTCAAGTTTTTCAAGCTGAAATGTTATTTGCCATACAATGCAAATAGAGAAAAAACTTCATGAAATATAACAAGATGAGCGTTTCGCAATGAATGCATTTTGAAATGACGTTATGTCGTTGGGGATAAACATACGTAAAACAGAAATGAGTTTTGCAATAAATATATTTGTGCCATGAACGCGAATTGATTCTGGGTAGAAAATCCGTTTAGCAAAAGGCATTACTGATACTCACAAAAATGAACATATCGGCCAGGAACATGAGCGTGTCCTCAGGTTTTATTTCATGTGAACGTTTGGAATGTGAATTTTGATAGGAAATGTGATTTTTGACACTCCAGTTTAGATGTCAAGATTTGAAGTGGATATGTTGTTTTGTCTTACAATGTTTAAAACGAAGTAACTTAACGTCAAGAAATATCGCAAGATGAGCTTCTCTCAATGAACGCATTTTGAAATGAAGTTATGTCGTTGAGCGAGAAACAGTGGTGGGCAATGGTGATAAAGTGTAAGACACGAACAATGGTGATACAGTGTTCTATCGGCCAAGAACATGAGCGTATCCTCAGGTTTAATTTCATGATGTGAAAGTTTGGAATGTGAATTTTAAAGGAAATGTGATTTTGAAACTCCAGTTTAGATGTCAAGGTTTGAAGTGGATATGTTGTTTTGTCTTAACAATGCACAAAACGAAGTAATTTAACGACAAGATATATCGCAAGATGAGCTTCTCTCAATGAACGCATTTTGAAATGAAGTTATGTCGTTGAGCGAGAAACATGCCTAAAACAGACATGGGTGTTCCCAGCGTTGATAATTTGAGTTGATACAGTGTAAGACACGAACAATGGTGATACAGTGTTCTATCGGCCAAGAACATGAGCGTGTCCTCAGGTTTAATTTCATGATGTGAAAGTTTGGAATGTGAATTTTGATAGGAAATGTGATTTTTGAAACTCCAGTTTAGATGTCAAGGTTTGAAGTGGATATGTTGTTTTGTCTTAACAATGCACAAAACAAAGTAATTTAACGACAAGAAATATCGCAAGATGAGCTTCTCTCAATGAACGCATTTTGAAATGAAGTTATGTCGATGAGCGAGAAACATGCCTAAAACAGACATGGTTATTTCAAGTGTTGCCAGCGTTGATAATTTGAGTCATATATGCGAAATGATTCTGCATAGAAATCCGTTTAGGATGGGCAATGGTGATACAGTGTAAGACACGAACAATGGTGATACAGTGTTCTATCGGCCAAGAACATGAGCGTATCCTCAGGTTTTATTTCATGATGTGAAAGTTTGGAATGTGAATTTTGATAGGAAATGTGATTTTTGACACTCCAGTTTAGATGTCAAGGTTTGAAGTGGATATGTTGTTTTGTCTTAACAATGCACAAAACGAAGAAATTTAACGACAAGAAATATCAAGATGAGCTTCTCTCAATGAATGCATTTTGAAATGAAGTTATGTCGTTGAGCGAGAAACAGTGGTGGGCAATGGTGATAAAGGTAAGACACGAACAATGGTGATACAGTGTTCTATCGGCCAAGAACATGAGCGTATCCTCAGGTTTAATTTCATGATGTGAAAGTTTGGAATGTGAATTTTGATAGGAAATGTGATTTTTGACACTCCAGTTTAGATGTCAAGGTTTGAAGTGGATATGTTGTTTTGTCTTACAATGTTTAAAACGAAGTAACTTAACGTCAAGAAATATCGCAAGATGAGCTTCTCTCAATGAACGCATTTTGAAATGAAGTTATGTCATTGAGCGAGAAACATGCCTAAAACAGACATGGGTGTTCCCAGCGTTGATAATTTGAGTCATATATGCGAAATGATTCTGCATAGGTCAACCCGTTTAGGCAGGGCAATGGTGATACTCACAGTGTGACAAAGCATATCGGCCAAGAACATGAGCGTGTCCTCAGGTTTTATTTCATGATGTGAAAGTTTGGAATGTGAATTTTGATAGGAAATGTGATTTCTGACACACCAGTCTAGATGAAAATGTTTACAAGCGGAAATGTTTTTTGCCATACAATGCAAAGAGAGGAACAAAACCAAGAAATATAACGATGAGCGTTTCGCAATGAATGCATTTTGAAATGACGTTATGTCGTTGGGGATAAACATACGTAAAACAGAAATGAGTTTTGCAATAAATATATTTGTGCCATGAACGCGAATTGATTCTGGGTAGAAAATCCGTATAGCAAAAGGCATTACTGATACTCACAAAAATGAACATATCGGCCAAGAACATGAGCGTGTCCTCAGGTTTAATTTCATGATGTGAAAGTTTGGAATGTGAATTTTGATAGGAAATGTGATTTATGACACTCCAGTTTAGATGTCATGGTTTGAAGTGGATATGTTGTTTTGTCTTACAATGTATAAAACGAAGTAATTTAACGTCAAGAAATATCGCAAGATGAGCTTCTCTCAATGAACGCATTTTGAAATGAAGTTATGTCATTGAGCGAGAAACATGCCTAAAACAGACATGGGTATTTCAAGTGTTGCCAGCGTTGATAATTTGAGTCATATATGCGAAATGATTCTGCATAGAAATCCGTTTAGGATGGGCAATGGTGATACAGTGTAAGACACGAACAATGTTGATACAGTGTTCTATCGGTCAAGAACATGAGCGTATCCTCAGGTTTTATTTCATGATGTGAAAGTTTGGAATGTGAATTTTGATAGGAAATGTGATATTTGACACTTCAGTCTAGATGTCAAGTTTTTCAAGCTGAAATGTTATTTGCCATACAATGCAAATAGAGAAAAAACTTCATGAAATATAACAAGATGAGCGTTTCGCAATGAATGCATTTTGAAATGACGTTATGTCGTTGGGGATAAAGATACGTAAAACAGAAATGAGTTTTGCAATAAATATATTTGTGCCATGAACGCGAATTGATTCTGGGTAGAAAATCCGTTTAGCAAAAGGCATTACTGATACTCACAAAAATGAACATATCGGCCAGGAACATGAGCGTGTCCTCAGGTTTTTTTCATGTGAACGTTTGGAATGTGAATTTTGATAGGAAATGTGATTTTTGACACTCCAGTTTAGATGTCAAGGTTTGAAGTGGATATGTTGTTTTGTCTTACAATGTTTAAAACGAAGTAACTTAACGTCAAGAAATATCGCAAGATGAGCTTCTCTCAATGAACGCATTTTGAAATGAAGTTATGTCGTTGAGCGAGAAAACAGACATGGTGGGCTGATAATGAGTGATAACGAAATGTAAGACACGAGAGCAATGGTGATACAGTGTAAGATAACTATCGGCCAAGAACATGAGCGTATCCTCAGGTTTTATTTCATGATGTGAAAGTTTGGAATGTGAATTTTGAAAGGAAATGTGATTTTGACACTCCAGTTTAGATGTCAAGGTTTGAAGTGGAATGTTTTTTGCCTTAACAATGCACAAAAGAAGAAATTTAACACAAGATATATAAGATGAGCGTCTCTCAATGAACGCATTTTGAAATGAAGTTATGTCGTTGGGGAGAAACATGCGTAAAACAGACATGGGTGTTCCCAGCGTTATAATTTGAGCTGATACAGTGTTGGATAGAAAATCCGAACAATGGTTGATACCACAAAATGTTCTATCGGCCAAGAACATGGCGTGTCCTCAGGTTTAATTTCATGATGTGAAAGTTTGGAATGTGAATTTTGATAGGAAATGTGATTTTTGAAACTCCAGTTTAGATGTCAAGGTTTGAAGTGGATATGTTGTTTTGTCTTAACAATGCACAAAACGAAGAAATTTAACGACAAGAAATATCGCAAGATGAGCTTCTCTCAATGAACGCATTTTGAAATGAAGTTATGTCGATGAGCGAGAAACATGCCTAAAACAGACATGGTTATTTCAAGTGTTGCCAGCGTTGATAATTTGAGTCATATATGCGAAATGATTCTGCATAGAAATCCGTTTAGGATGGGCAATGGTGATACAGTGTAAGACACGAACAATGTTGATACAGTGTTCTATCGGCCAAGAACATGAGCGTATCCTCAGGTTTAATTTCATGATGTGAAAGTTTGGAATATGAATTTTGAAAGGAAATGTGATTTTTGACACTCCAGTTTAGATGTCATGGTTTGAAGTGGATATGTTGTTTTGTCTTACAATGCATAAAACAAAGTAATTTAACGTCAAGAAATATCGCAAGATGAGCTTCTCTCAATGAACGCATTTTGAAATGAAGTTATGTCGATGAGCGAGAAACATGCCTAAAACAGACATGGTTATTTCAAGTGTTGCCAGCGTTGATAATTTGAGTCATATATGCGAAATGATTCTGCATAGAAATCCGTTTAGGATGGGCAATGGTGATACAGTGTAAGACACGAACAATGGTGATACAGTGTTCTATCGGCCAAGAACATGAGCGTATCCTCAGGTTTTATTTCATGATGTGAAAGTTTGGAATGTGAATTTTGATAGGAAATGTGATTTTTGAAACTCCAGTTTAGATGTCAAGGTTTGAAGTGGATATGTTGTTTTGTCTTAACAATGCACAAAACGAAGAAATTTAACGACAAGAAATATCGCAAGATGAGCTTCTCTCAATGAATGCATTTTGAAATGAAGTTATGTCGTTGAGCGAAAACAGTGGTGGGCAATGGTGATAAAGTGTAAGACACGAACAATGGTGATACAGTGTTCTATCGGCCAAGAACATGAGCGTATCCTCAGGTTTAATTTCATGATGTGAAAGTTTGGAATGTGAATTTTGAAAGGAAATGTGATTTTTGAAACTCCAGTTTAGATGTCAAGGTTTGAAGTGGATATGTTGTTTTGTCTTAACAATGCACAAAACAAAGTAATTTAACGACAAGAAATATCGCAAGATGAGCTTCTCTCAATGAACGCATTTTGAAATGAAGTTATGTCGTTGAGCGAGAGACATGCCTAAAACAGACATGGGTATTACAAGTGTTGCCAGCGTTGATAATTTGAGTCATATATGCGAAATGATTCTGCATAGAAATCCGTTTAGGATGGGCAATGGTGATACAGTGTTCTATCGGCCAAGAACATGAGCGTATCCTCAGGTTTTATTTCATGATGTGAAAGTTTGGAATGTGAATTTTGATAGGAAATGTGATTTCTGACACACCAGTCTAGATGAAAATGTTTACAAGCGGAAATGTTTTTTGCCATACAATGCAAAGAGAGGAACAAAACCAAGAAATATAACGATGAGCGTTTCGCAATGAATGCATTTTGAAATGACGTTATGTCGTTGGGGATAAACATACGTAAAACAGAAATGAGTTTTGCAATAAATATATTTGTGCCATGAACGCGAATTGATTCTGGGTAGAAAATCCGTATAGCAAAAGGTATTACTGATACTCACAAAAATGAACATATCGGCCAGGAACATGAGCGTGTCCTCAGGTTTTTTTTCATGTGAACGTTTGGAATGTGAATTTTGATAGGAAATGTGATTTTTGACACTCCAGTTTAGATGTCAAGGTTTGAAGTGGATATGTTGTTTTGTCTTACAATGTTTAAAACGAAGTAACTTAACGTCAAGAAATATCGCAAGATGAGCTTCTCTCAATGAACGCATTTTGAAATGAAGTTATGTCGTTGAGCGAGAAACATGCCTAAAACAGACATGGGTGTTCCCAGCGTTGATAATTTGAGTCATATATGCGAAATGATTCTGCATAGGTCAACCCGTTTAGGCAGGGCAATGGTGATACTCACAGTGTGACAAAGCATATCGGCCAAGAACATGAGCGTGTCCTCAGGTTTAATTTCATGATCTGAAAGTTTGGAATGTGAATTTTGATAGGAAATGTGATTTCTGACACTTCAGTCTAGATGTCAAGTTTTACAAGCGGAAATGTTTTTTGCCATACAATGCAAAGAGAGAAAAAACCAAGATGAGCGTTTCGCAATGAATGCATTTTGAAATGACGTTATGTCGTTGGGGATAAACATACGTAAAACAGAAATGAGTTTTGCAATAAATATATTTGTGCCATGAACGCGAATTGATTCTGGATAGAAAATCCGTATAGCAAAAGGCATTATTGATACTCACAAAAATGAACATATCGGCCAAGAACATTGAGCGTGTCCTCAGGTTTTATTTCATGATGTGAAAGTTTGGAATGTGAATTTTGATAGGAAATGTGATTTATGACACTCCAGTTTAGATGTCATGGTTTGAAGTGGATATGTTGTTTTGTCTTACAATGTATAAAACGAAGTAATTTAACGTCAAGAAATATCGCAAGATGAGCTTCTCTCAATGAACGCATTTTGAAATGAAGTTATGTCATTGAGCGAGAAACATGCCTAAAACAGACATGGGTATTTCAAGTGTTGCCAGCGTTGATAATTTGAGTCATATATGCGAAATGATTCTGCATAGAAATCCGTTTAGGATGGGCAATGGTGATACAGTGTAAGACACGAACAATGTTGATACAGTGTTCTATCGGTCAAGAACATGAGCGTATCCTCAGGTTTTATTTCATGATGTGAAAGTTTGGAATGTGAATTTTGATAGGAAATGTGATATTTGACACTTCAGTCTAGATGTCAAGTTTTTCAAGCTGAAATGTTATTTGCCATACAATGCAAATAGAGAAAAAACTTCATGAAATATAACAAGATGAGCGTTTCGCAATGAATGCATTTTGAAATGACGTTATGTCGTTGGGGATAAACATACGTAAAACAGAAATGAGTTTTGCAATAAATATATTTGTGCCATGAACGCGAATTGATTTTGGGTAGAAAATCCGTTTAGCAAAAGGCATTACTGATACTCACAAAAATGAACATATCGGCCAGGAACATGAGCGTGTCCTCAGGTTTTTTTTCATGTGAACGTTTGGAATGTGAATTTTGATAGGAAATGTGATTTTTGACACTCCAGTTTAGATGTCAAGGTTTGAAGTGGATATGTTGTTTTGTCTTACAATGTTTAAAACGAAGTAACTTAACGTCAAGAAATATCGCAAGATGAGCTTCTCTCAATGAACGCATTTTGAAATGAAGTTATGTCGTTGAGCGAGAAACATGCCTAAAACAGACATGGGTGTTCCCAGCGTTGATAATTTGAGTCATATATGCGAAATGATTCTGCATAGAAATCCGTTTAGGATGGGCAATGGTGATACAGTGTAAGACATGAACAATGGTGATACAGTGTTCTCTCGGCCAAGAACATGAGCGTATCCTCAGGTTTTATTTCATGATGTGAAAGTTTGGAATGTGAATTTTGATAGGAAATGTGATTTCTGACACTTCAGTCTAGATGTCAAGTTTTACAAGCGGAAATGTTTTTTGCCATACAATGCAAAGAGAGAAAAAAAACAAGAAATATAACGATGAGCGTTTCGCAATGAATGCATTTTGAAATGACGTTATGTCGATGGGGATAAACATACGTGAAACAGAAATGAGTTTTGCAATAAATATAATTTGTGCCATGAACGCGAATTGATTCTGGATAGAAAATCCGTATAGCAAAAGGCATTATTGATACTCACAAAAATGAACATATCGGCCAAGAACATGAGCGTGTCCTCAGGTTTTATTTCATGATGTGAAAGTTTGGAATGTGAATTTTGATAGGAAATGTGATTTTTGACACTCCAGTTTAGATGTCAAGGGTTCAAGTGGATATGTTGTTTTGTCTTACAATACATAAAACGAAGAAATTTAACGTCAAGAAATATCGCAAGATGAGCTTCTCTCAATGAACGCATTTTGAAATGATGTTATGTCGTTGAGCGAGAAACAGTGGTGGGCAATGGTGATAAAGTGTAAGACACGAACAATGGTGATACAGTGTTCTATCGGCCAAGAACATGAGCGTATCCTCAGGTTTAATTTCATGATGTGAAAGTTTGGAATATGAATTTTGAAAGGAAATGTGATTTTTGACACTCCAGTTTAGATGTCATGGTTTGAAGTGGATATGTTGTTTTGTCTTACAATACATAAAACGAAGAAATTTAACGTCAAGAAATATCGCAAGATGAGCTTCTCTCAATGAACGCATTTTGAAATGAAGTTATGTCGATGAGCGAGAAACATGCCTAAAACAGACATGGTTATTTCAAGTGTTGCCAGCGTTGATAATTTGAGTCATATATGCGAAATGATTCTGCATAGAAATCCGTTTAGGATGGGCAATGGTGATACAGTGTAAACACAACAATGGTGATACAGTGTTCTATCGGCCAAGAACATGAGCGTATCCTCAGGTTTTATTTCATGATGTGAAAGTTTGGAATGTGAATTTTGATAGGAAATGTGATTTTTGACACTCCAGTTTAGATGTCAAGGTTTGAAGTGGATATGTTGTTTTGTCAACAATGCACAAAACGAAGAAATTTAACGACAAGAAATATCGCAAGATGAGCTTCTCTCAATGAATGCATTTTGAAATGAAGTTATGTCGTTGAGCGAGAAACAGTGGTGGGCAATGGTGATAAAGTGTAAGACACGAACAATGGTGATACAGTGTTCTATCGGCCAAGAACATGAGCGTATCCTCAGGTTTAATTTCATGATGTGAAAGTTTGGAATGTGAATTTTGAAAGGAAATGTGATTTTTGAAACTCCAGTTTAGATGTCAAGTTTTTCAAGCGGAAATGTTTTTTGCCCTACAATGCAAAATAGAGAAAAAACTTCAAGAAATATAACAAGATGAGCGTTTCGCAATGAATGCATTTTGAAATGACGTTATGTCGTTGGGGATAAACATACGTAAAACAGAAATGAGTTTTGCAATAAATATATTTGTGCCATGAACGCGAATTGATTCTGGGTAGAAAATCCGTATAGCAAAAGGCATTACTGATACTCACAAAAATGAACATATCGGCCAGGAACATGAGCGTGTCCTCAGGTTTTTTTTCATGTGAACGTTTGGAATGTGAATTTTGATAGGAAATGTGATTTTTGACACTCCAGTTTAGATGTCAAGGTTTGAAGTGGATATGTTGTTTTGTCTTACAATGTTTAAAACGAAGTAACTTAACGTCAAGAAATATCGCAAGATGAGCTTCTCTCAATGAACGCATTTTGAAATGAAGTTATGTCGTTGAGCGAGAAACATGCCTAAAACAGACATGGGTGTTCCCAGCGTTGATAATTTGAGTCATATATGCGAAATGATTCTGCATAGGTCAACCCGTTTAGGCAGGGCAATGGTGATACTCACAGTGTGACAAAGCATATCGGCCAAGAACATGAGCGTGTCCTCAGGTTTTATTTCATGATGTGAAAGTTTGGAATGTGAATTTTGATAGGAAATGTGATTTCTGACACACCAGTCTAGATGAAAATGTTTACAAGCGGAAATGTTTTTTGCCATACAATGCAAAGAGAGGAAAAAAACCAAGAAATATAACGATGAGCGTTTCGCAATGAATGCATTTTGAAATGACGTTATGTCGTTGGGGATAAACATACGTAAAACAGAAATGAGTTTTGCAATAAATATATTTGTGCCATGAACGCGAATTGATTCTGGATAGAAAATCCGTATATCAAAAGGCATTACTGATACTCACAGAAATGAACATATCGGCCAAGAACATGAGCGTGTCCTCAGGTTTAATTTCATGATGTGAAAGTTTGGAATGTGAATTTTGATAGGAAATGTGATTTTTGAAACTCCAGTTTAGATGTCAAGGTTTGAAGTGGATATGTTGTTTTGTCTTAACAATGCACAAAACGAAGAAATTTAACGACAAGAAATATCGCAAGATGAGCTTCTCTCAATGAATGCATTTTGAAATGAAGTTATGTCGTTGAGCGAGAAACAGTGGTGGGCAATGGTGATAAAGTGTAAGACACGAACAATGGTGATACAGTGTTCTATCGGCCAAGAACATGAGCGTATCCTCAGGTTTAATTTCATGATGTGAAAGTTTGGAATGTGAATTTTGAAAGGAAATGTGATTTTTGAAACTCCAGTTTAGATGTCAAGGTTTGAAGTGGATATGTTGTTTTGTCTTAACAATGCACAAAACGAAGTAATTTAATGACAAGATATATCGCAAGATGAGCTTCTCTCAATGAACGCATTTTGAAATGAAGTTATGTCGTTGAGCGAGAGACATGCCTAAAACAGACATGGGTATTACAAGTGTTGCCAGCGTTGATAATTTGAGTCATATATGCGAAATGATTCTGCATAGAAATCCGTTTAGGATGGGCAATGGTGATACATTGTAAGACACAAACAATGGTGATTCAGTGTTCTATCGGCAAAGAACATGAGCGTGTCCTCAGGTTTTATTTCATGATGTGAAAGTTTGGAATGTGAATTTTGATAGGAAATGTGATTTCTGACACACCAGTCTAGATGTCAATGTTTACAAGCGGAAATGTTTTTTGCCATACAATGCAAATAGTGAAAAAACTTCATGAAATATAACAAGATGAGCGTTTCGCAATGAATGCATTTTGAAATGAAGTTATGTCGTTGAGCGAGAAACATACCTAAAACAGACATGGGTATTACAAGTGTTGCCAGCGTTGATAATTTGAGTCATATATGCGAAATGATTCTGCATAGAAATCCGTTTAGGATGGGCAATGGTGATACAGTGTAGGACACGAACAATGGTGATACAGTGTTCTATCGGCAAAGAACATGAGCGTATCCTCAGGTTTAATTTCATGATGTGAAAGTTTGGAATGTGAAATTTAATAGGAAATGTGATTTCTGACGCTTCAGTCTAGATGTCAAGTTTTTCAAGCTGAAATGTTTTTTGCCATACAATGCAAATAGAGAAAAAACTTCATGAAATATAACAAGATGAGCGTTTCGCAATGAATGCATTTTGAAATGACGTTATGTCGTTGGGGATAAACATACGTAAAACAGAAATGAGTTTTGCAATAAATATATTTGTGCCATGAATGCGAATTGATTCTGGATAGAAAATCCGTATAGCAAAAGGCATTACTGATACTCACAAAAATGAACATATCGGCCAAGAACATGAGCGTGTCCTCAGGTTTTATTTCATGATGTGAAAGTTTGGAATGTGAATTTTGATAGGAAATGTGATTTTTTGACACTCCAGTTTAGATGTCAAGGTTTCAAGTGGATATGTTGTTTTGTCTTTTAATGCATAAAACAAAGTAATTTAACCGCAAGATGAGCTTCTCTCAATGAACGCATTTTGAAATGAAGTTATGTCGTTGAGCGAGAAACAGACATGGGTATTACAAGTGTTGCCAGCGTTGATAATTTGAGTCATATATGCGAAATGATTCTGCATAGAAATCCGTTTAGGATGGGCAATGGGATACAGTGTAAGGCACGAACAATGGTGATACAGTGTTCTATGGGCAAAGAACATGAGCGTATCCTCAGGTTTAATTTCATGATGTGAAAGTTTGGAATGTGAAATTTGATAGGAAATGTGATTTCTGACGCTTCAGTCTAGATGTCAAGTTTTTCAAGCTGAAATGTTTTTGCCATACAATGCAAATAGAGAAAAAACCATGAAATATAACAAGATGAGCGTTTCGCAATGAATGCATTTTGAAATGAAGTTATGTCGTTGAGCGAGAAACATGCCTAAAACAGACATGGGTATTAAAAGTGTTGCTAGCGTTGATAATTTGAGTCATATATGCGAAATGATTCTGCATAGAAATCCGTTTAGGATGGGCAATGGTGATACAGTGTAAGACACAACAATGGTGATACAGTGTTCTATCGGCCAAGAACATGCGCGTATCCTCAGGTTTAATTTCATGATGTGAAAGTTTGGAATGTGAAATTTGATAGGAAAAGTGATTTTTGACACTCCAGTTTAGATGTCAAGGTTTCAAGTGGATATGTTGTTTTGTCTTACAATGCATTAAACGAAGTAATTTAACGTCAAGAAATATCGCAAGATGAGCTTCTCTCAATGAACGCATTTTGAAATGAAGTTATGTCGTTGAGCGAGAAACAGACATGGGTGTTGCCAGCGTTGATAATTTGAGTCATATATGCGAAATGATTCTGCATAGAAATCCGTTTAGGATGGGCAATGGGATACAGTGTAAGGCACGAACACTGTGATACAGTGTTCTATCGGCCAAGAACATGAGCGTATCCTCAGGTTTAATTTCATGATGTGAAAGTTTGGAATGTGAAATTTGATAGGAAATGTGATTTCTGACACTTCAGTCTAGATGTCAAGTTTTACAAGCGGAAATGTTTTTGCCATACAGTGCAAAGAGAGAAAAAAACAAGAAATATAACAAGATGAGCGTTTCGCAATGAATGCATTTTGAAATGACGTTATAACGTTGGGGATAAACATACGTAAAACAGAAATGAGTTTTGCAATAAATATATTTGTGCCATGAACGCGAATTGATTCTGGATAGAAAATCCGTATAGCAAAAGGCATTATTGATACTCACAAAAATGAACATATCGGCCAAGAACATGAGCGTGTCCTCAGGTTTAATTTCATGATGTGAAAGTTTGGAATGTGAATTTTGAAAGGAAATGTGATTTTTGAAACTCCAGTTTAGATGTCAAGGTTTGAAGTGGATATGTTGTTTTGTCTTTTAATGCATAAAACAAAGTAATTTAACCGCAAGATGAGCTTCTCTCAATGAACGCATTTTGAAATGAAGTTATGTCGTTGAGCGAGAAACAGACATGGGTATTACAAGTGTTGCCAGCGTTGATAATTTGAGTCATATATGCGAAATGATTCTGCATAGAAATCCGTTTAGGATGGGCAATGGGATACAGTGTAAGGCACGAACAATGGTGATACAGTGTTCTATGGTCAAAGAACATGAGCGTATCCTCAGGTTTAATTTCATGATGTGAAAGTTTGGAATGTGAAATTTGATAGGAAATGTGATTTCTGACGCTTCAGTCTAGATGTCAAGTTTTTCAAGCTGAAATGTTTTTGCCATACAATGCAAATAGAGAAAAAACCATGAAATATAACAAGATGAGCGTTTCGCAATGAATGCATTTTGAAATGAAGTTATGTCGTTGAGCGAGAAACATGCCTAAAACAGACATGGGTATTAAAAGTGTTGCTAGCGTTGATAATTTGAGTCATATATGCGAAATGATTCTGCATAGAAATCCGTTTAGGATGGGCAATGGTGATACAGTGTAAGACACGAACAATGGTGATACAGTGTTCTATCGGCCAAGAACATGCGCGTATCCTCAGGTTTAATTTCATGATGTGAAAGTTTGGAATGTGAAATTTGATAGGAAAAGTGATTTTTGACACTCCAGTTTAGATGTCAAGGTTTCAAGTGGATATGTTGTTTTGTCTTACAATGCATTAAACGAAGTAATTTAACGTCAAGAAATATCGCAAGATGAGCTTCTCTCAATGAACGCATTTTGAAATGAAGTTATGTCGTTGAGCGAGAAACAGACATGGGTGTTGCCAGCGTTGATAATTTGAGTCATATATGCGAAATGATTCTGCATAGAAATCCGTTTAGGATGGGCAATGGGATACAGTGTAAGGCACGAACACTGTGATACAGTGTTCTATCGGCCAAGAACATGAGCGTATCCTCAGGTTTAATTTCATGATGTGAAAGTTTGGAATGTGAAATTTGATAGGAAATGTGATTTCTGACACTTCAGTCTAGATGTCAAGTTTTACAAGCGGAAATGTTTTTGCCATACAGTGCAAAGAGAGAAAAAACAAGAAATATAACAAGATGAGCGTTTCGCAATGAATGCATTTTGAAATGACGTTATAACGTTGGGGATAAACATACGTAAAACAGAAATGAGTTTTGCAATAAATATATTTGTGCCATGAACGCGAATTGATTCTGGATAGAAAATCCGTATAGCAAAAGGCATTATTGATACTCACAAAAATGAACATATCGGCCAAGAACATGAGCGTGTCCTCAGGTTTAATTTCATGATGTGAAAGTTTGGAATGTGAATTTTGAAAGGAAATGTGATTTTTGAAACTCCAGTTTAGATGTCAAGGTTTGAAGTGGATATGTTGTTTTGTCTTAACAATGCACAAAACAAAGTAATTTAACGACAAGAAATAATGAAGTTATGTCGTTGAGCGAGAAACAGTGGTGGGCAATGGTGATAAAGTGTAAGACACGAACAATGGTGATACAGTGTTCTATCGGCCAAGAACATGAGCGTATCCTCAGGTTTAATTTCATGATGTGAAAGTTTGGAATGTGAATTTTGAAAGGAAATGTGATTTTTGAAACTCCAGTTTAATTAAGGTTTAGTGGATATGTTGTTTTGTCTTAACAATGCACAAAACGAAGTAATTTAACGACAAGATATATCGCAAGATGAGCTTCTCTCAATGAACGCATTTTGAAATGAAGTTATGTCGTTGAGCGAGAAACAGTGGTGGGCAATGGTGATAAAGTGTAAGACACGAACAATGGTGATACAGTGTTCTATCGGCCAAGAACATGAGCGTATCCTCAGGTTTAATTTCATGATGTGAAAGTTTGGAATGTGAATTTTGATAGGAAATGTGATTTTTGAAACTCCAGTTTAGATGTCAAGGTTTGAAGTGGATATGTTGTTTTGTCTTATCAATGCACAAAACGAAGAAATTTAACGACAAGAAATATCGCAAGATGAGCTTCTCTCAATGAATGCATTTTGAAATGAAGTTATGTCGTTGAGCGAGAAACAGTGGTGGGCAATGGTGATAAAGTGTAAGACACGAACAATGGTGATACAGTGTTCTATCGGCCAAGAACATGAGCGTATCCTCAGGTTTAATTTCATGATGTGAAAGTTTGGAATGTGAATTTTGAAAGGAAATGTGATTTTTGAAACTCCAGTTTAGATGTCAAGGTTTGAAGTGGATATGTTGTTTTGTCTTAACAATGCACAAAACGAAGTAATTTAACGACAAGATATATCGCAAGATGAGCTTCTCTCAATGAACGCATTTTGAAATGAAGTTATGTCGTTGAGCGAGAAACATGCCTAAAACAGACATGGGTGTTCCCAGCGTTGATAATTTGAGTTGATACAGTGTAAGACACGAACAATGGTGATACAGTGTTCTATCGGCCAAGAACATGAGCGTGTCCTCAGGTTTAATTTCATGATGTGAAAGTTTGGAATGTGAATTTTGATAGGAAATGTGATTTTTGAAACTCCAGTTTCAAACAGACATGGGTGTTGCCAGCGTTGATAATTTGAGTCATATATGCGAAATGATTCTGCATAGAAATCCGTTTAGGATGGGCAATGGTGATACAGTGTAAGACACGAACAATGGTGATACAGTGTTCTATCGGCCAAGAACATGAGCGTATCCTCAGGTTTTATTTCATGATGTGAAAGTTTGGAATGTGATAGGAAATGTGATTTTTGACACCAGTCTAGATGGCAAGTTTTTCAAGCGGATGTTTTTTTGCCATACAATGCATAAAGAGAAGAATCTCCAAGAAATATAACATGATGAGCGTTTCGCAATGAACGCATTTTGAAATGAAGTTTTATCGTTTGGGATAAACTTACCTTAATCAGAAATGACTTTTGCAAGTGATGTAATACATATATTTGTGCCATAAACGCGAATTGATTCTGCATAGAAAATCCGTTTAGCAAGGGCATTATTAATGCTCACAGAAATGAACATATCGGCTAAGAACATAAGCGTTGCCTCAGCTTTTATTCCATGATGTGCAAAGTTGCAATGTGAATTTTGATAGGAAATGTGATTTTTTTATTTCAGTGTAGATATCAAGTTTTTCAAGTGGATATGTTGTTTTGCCTTACAATGCATAAAGCGACTTAACCAAGAAATGTACCAAGATGAGCGTTTCGCAATGAACGAATTTTGAAATGGTTACGTCGTCGGGGAGAAACATGCCTAAAACAGAAATGGGTTTTCCAAGCGATGCCAACATTGACCATTTATGTCATGTATGCGAAATGATTCTGCATAGAAAATCCGTTTAGGAAGGGCAATGGTGATACTCACAGTGTAAGACAAAACATATCGGCCAAGAACATAAGCGTATCCTCAGGTTTTATTTCATGATGTGAAAGTTTGGAATGTGAATTTTGATAGGAAATGTGATTTTTGACACCAGTCTAGATGTCAAGTTTTTCAAGCGGATATGTTGTTTTGCCGTACAATGCCTAAAGAGACGAAACTTCAATAAACCAAGATAAGCGTTTCGCAATGAACGCATTTTGAAATAAAGTTTTATCGTTCGGGATAAACATACCTAAAACAGAAATGAGTTTTGCAAGTGATGCAATACATATATTTGTGCCAAAACGCGAATTGATTCTGGATAGAAAATCCGTTTAGCAAGGGCATTATTGATACTCACAGTAATGAACTTATCGGCCAAGAACATGAGCCTTGCCTCAGCTTTTAATTCATGATGAGAAAGGTTGGAATGTGAATTTTGATAGGAAATGTGATTTTTGACACTCCAGTTTAGATGTCAAGGTTTTCAAGTGGATATGTTGTTTTGCCTTACAATGCATTAAACGAAGTAATTTAACGTCAAGAAATATACCAAGATGAGCGTTTCGCAATAAACGCATTTTGAAATGAAGTTATGTCGTTGAGGGAGAAACATGCCTAAATCAGACATGGGTGTTGCCAGCTTTGATAATTTGTGTTATATATGCGAAATTATTCTGGATAGAAAATCCGTTTAGCGAGGGCATTGTTGATGATTAAAATGTAAGCGAGCATATCGGCCAAGAACATGCGCATTGTCTCAGGTTTTGTTTAACTGAGTGCAAAGGTTGGAATATGAATTTAGATAGATTAGTATTTCAAGTGATGTTGTTTATCATTACAATGCATAAAGCGAAGTTATGTAACAAGATTAAACTACTTGCAGGTTACATTTCAAGAAATGGATTCAAAAACCGGTTAGAGAGTGATCTTTTTATGCGCAACAGCGCATTGCTGTGTAAGAGAGCAAGCACGTTGTTAAAGCTCTTATGTATTGTAAATACTGGAATATAACTTTAACTAGAAGAGGGTGTTTTTAAATTTGGCTATGTCGTTGAGCAGAATGCTTAAAATATAGAACTTAACAAAGCATTTTGCAAGTGATGCCAGCGTGGTTTTTTGCATTTCTAAGCTTTGTGTAAGAAAGGAGCATATCTAGTGAGAACGTGCATAGCAGCAGGTAAATATAATGCTCTTACAGAATGCAAACTGGGACATGATTTTATTAGCTTCATTCATTGCTACAGTTCTCTTTTAACATTGTTTCACTCAACAACACTTGAGAAACACAATTTCTTACTAGTTGTGAATTTTATATTGCAATGTCCAACAACACCTTGAAAAAACACTAGTTTTGAAGTGTCCTGCACAACAATTTGAAATCTAGTCTATCGTCAAATTCCAATATTTAGGATCCATAATACCATTAACTACAGATTAAAACCAATTCATTATGTTTGTGATATTAAATCTGCTTTAATATTATGTGTTTTCTGCTTTGAATGTGCTGTTTCTAGAAGAAGCACAGGAAATATTTTTAACTCTGTTCGCTGACTATGCCATTCCAGGTTGCAGAGATCACCACAGGTCTATAATGGCCCATCACTCTCTCCATCTGCCATGGATGATTACACATCAACAAAGATCCCTCTGAATCTACTTTTAAGGATGTTTGCAGGCTACAGATCAAACTGTAACAAGTAACAAGATCTGTGGCCTCTGGGTAAAAGGACAGATATAGGTACAAGTTCCTTTATCTGATTGCACTCGCTAGCTGTGAATATTCTCTTTGTGTCATTTTTCAAGAAATGTACATTGTCTTAGGTGGTCACAGTTCAGCACTGCTTTCAGCTGCCTCAGTGTGGAATTCCAGCGCATTGTAACAGAGACAGGGATTCCACGCTGTCCAAACTTCTTCTCAAAGTTCTCCTTGAAAGAGGTACTTGTGTGGAGAAAGGTACTCAACCTGGAGGTTTTGGCAAGGGCCAAAACTGATTAATTTTGTCTCTTTAAGGCCATCTCCTATGACCAGCTGAAGAGTGTGAGCCTTGGACTGGGATTTGGTGCTAAAAGATTTTTCAACCATCTCTTGCTCCTCAGCTGTGAGGTCATTCCAAATGTCAGAATCATCAAGGTCAACAACTTCATCTCCCTGTCTTGGAAAACGTGCTGAATGCTTTTTTTCATGTTTGCTGCGGTTATTGCAGATGATCTGTTCAACCTTTCTCCTGATCTGGTATTCTCACATATGTGCTCAAATTCTTCAGTCCTCTGACCAGTAGAACCTTTGAGACGGTTGTATTCAAGCAACTGTAATTTTAACTGCAGAATGTCGTCTTCAGTACTTAGCCAGTGTGCCATGACTCCTAGAAAGCCTCTAATCTTACGATCTGACCATATATCTACTGTCGCTGATACATTATCTGCCTTTGCTAGATTATTTGATATTTTGATTATCTGATCTGTCAAATGTGGCCTTGGTGTGGAAGTATTCATATCTTAAGAGAGGGAAGAGAAACAAAAATATTTCATTGTTTATCATTACATAATAAGCTGTAATTTGAATTGACACATTGTGAGTTGTCACACAACTTTTGAGTTAATATTTGACTCAATATCAACTTGAAATGTCCTACTGAATCAACTAAAGCCTAAACCAGACAGAGAACCCCACTAACCTGCCTCACACGATGCAGGTGAGAGGGAGAACAGCTGACTACATGGGAATAAAATCATTTGCATATTTGACATATAAATTATTTTTGCCTAACTATTAATGATGTAGTTTAAACTAAATTATAGTTGCACAACCGCAGAATTCAGTTTGATACCAGCAGCAACAGGATAGGATTGCAGCCCTGATTCCAATAACTGCTTGCTGCTTCGCAGTGGCGCTTTTTTCAACTCTTGGCGCGTTGCATCCTCTGCTTCATGATTATGCGACTTTTTATTTTAATTATTATTATTATTTATTTATTTTTGAGTGAGAATATGGATGTATGGCGTGAGAATAGTCAATTACGTCTCACGCTGAATGCATGAGAGTTGGAACTTGGCAGTCCTGCTTTAATGCCATTAAGAGTCAAGCTATTAATTAATTTCTTGATTCATTCATGACACCACTAATCATAACAAACTTATGATTACAGTTACATATAGGGATGCTAATGTCGGTGAATTTTTCCAACAACCTCCGCTCGTAATCCGTACATTAATCCGAACCTGCAGCGTTTCTAACAACTGAGAAAAAAATAGAACAGACATTTAAATATAGACATTATAGATGCACTAGATTAGTAGATGTTAAATGTGTGTAGTTTTATTACAACTAGCATAATCCTTTGACTAGCCAAGATGTTAGCATTAGCTGAAAAAGGCGAGACTGACATCGTCACCAAAACATTTTTGTGGGATTTGAAGTGTCGCATGAAAATCGTAGTGGTGGAGATTGTATCATATATATTTGTTTTGCAGGCCTTGCATACTGCTGTTCTTCTCTTCTTAGCACATATTCTTGGCGTAGCACCTTCCATGTTCAGTCTCAACTGTTGATGCTCTTACGTTAGCTCTCTCTGATTGCCTGCTGCGTCAAAAACAAACATTTATTAAACAAAAACAATTTGACTCAAGTCATGAATATCAAGTCAAAGTCAAGTCTTTTATGAATATTTGTCAAGCAAGTCTCAAGTCCAAAAATATGCGACTTAAGTCTGACTCGAGTCAAGTCAGGTGACTCCAGTCCCCCACCTCTGCTTTATGTTAATCTACAGTATATTCTGCTAGCCTATTTCTGACCAAAACAGTGGTCCACCACACAAAACTATTCTGAACTGCTCAACTGATACACTTGCAATATACTTGTAGTGATCAGCACTCAGAAGGCATTCCAGGGTCTGGGTTTTATGGCGGGCCCTTTTCTATCTGGCAACAATTAACAGTTAACATAAACAAATGCCCAGTGCCATCATATAAGGATGCTATAAAAACTGTCAGACACCTCTCACAGGGCAGGAAGGATGACCTCAATACTAGACTTGGAAGGGCTAAAATTTGCTCCATATCACCAAACCTCCCTTCATTCTCATCCAAGTTCCGGGCCAGTGCAGGTATAAATAAAAGGACTGCAACAGATACTGAGGAGTATTTCAAATATTATTTGCAAGCTTAGAAAGATATTATATTGATTTGTAATGTAAATGTTCTTTATTTCACTTTCATTGTGATTGTCTGATTCTCTATGTAAATGTTATTTGACAGAAAAAGGGTCACAAGTTGCTTTAAAGGAAGCTTTATTAAAAAGAATATACAGCCAACAATTTTTCTCTTTTCATTGGTACATTAATGGCTAAAGATAAACATTTTTGCATTTGTGAGTTGCAGTTCATTTCCTTAATATGATGTATAAACATATTAGATGCAGCCCATATTTAAACTAATTTAACCTATTAGCACCTAGGTATCACCCCCCAAGAAAAAAACAAAGTGAGGAAGGTGTTACACATCCAAAAAGGCAATAACTGACATCTACAACAAGCTCAGGAGAGCAAACCTTAACTTCAATGTACCTTTAAAGTGTCCCAGACTGTTGCCTTCACCAAATTCTGGGGCTCATCTGCTTGTTCCACATAGCAAAGACCCTACTGGTGCTCCAGGAGTTTAGCATACTTCATGTTCAAAGCTGTTGAAACCAGATCGGACTCCTTTCCAAATGCAGCATTTTACATTATTTGCCCTTTATATTTTTCTTTGCTACCCTTTTCTTTAGAACCATTTAGCAGCTATTAGTTATACTTATATTTTGTTTAATAAATTCTGTTTCATTATGAATGTGTACAGTAAGCGGTTCTATAAGTCAGCCCATATCTCACAAAATCCTTTAAATAAGTTAGACATTGTTTTTGTCTAACTTGTGAGGAGTGGGTTTGATTGTCTGCCAGTTGTGGATTCTCCACAGATCCTGGGCGTGGTGTCTTGTACTTTGTGATGTTTCTCAGGCCTATCCAGGCTGACACTGGGTTGTTGGCTGAAAACTGTTTTTTCAGCTTTTCAGAGTAGCTTCTTTTAGCCATCCTGATCTTCTTTGTTTGTCTGTTTTTGCCTGGTTATGCAAGATTTTGTCCACACTCCTGTAACCATCCACTTTGGTGTGACAAAGCTATTCGAGTTTTGCTGTAAACCATGGTTCATTTTTCAATGATACAACTCACAAAAAATGACATGAGGTTACAGTATTATGTGAGCTTATCCAATTTGGTGGCTGCAGCTTCATTAACACTCCAGTCAATGCACCTGAAGCAGGCTTGTAAATCCTGCTCGCTTCCATCTTTTAACAGTCCTTATGACAGGTTTAACTGATTTTATTTCCTGATTAAAAAAATCTGGATATCTTTTGCTCCATTTCACTTATTTGTCCTTATACACACATCCGGATGTATGTATACATTTACGAGAATGGAGGAAAATTCCCGCGGCGAATAGATGGGTTTACAGTTTATAAAGGGCGCCTTTAAAATAGGATGGCACACCTTCAACGATGTTGTGTCTGAACACCAACTTTCGTTAATGTAGAAACACAACAATCCACCACCTCTTGATTTTCCCGTTACCTCCGCGATGCAGTCAGCGTGGAACAGCTGCAAACCTGCCAGATGCAGCGCGTTGTCTGTGATAGTTTCGTTCAGCCAGGTTTCGGTAAAGCACAATGCAGAATGAATTCGAAACGTCCTTATTAATACGGGTGAGGATAATTCTTTCGTTATGTTAAGAAGGGATCGTATGTTCGTAAATGAATACTTGTGAGCACAGTTCGAAAGCAGCGTCTGACCACACGTTTGAACAGCACCCCAGCCCCTCCGGCTACAACATCCGACAAAACGTCTGAATAATCAAAAACCGGAAAGATATTATCTTGTGTATATTGCTTGATGTCAAAGAGTTTCTGGTAAAACTTATAGAAAAAGAATTACTAAACACAGAACAAACTACCAAAAACAGAAGAAAAATTGGAGAGCTCCCACCCGAGGCTGCCATCCACGGCGTGCTCTTGATATATGAAATCATTCTAATATAAAACTATGATATGGGAAATTGGTACAATGCTCATGAGCAGAAAGTGACATAAGATATTGACCCATATACTAATCCATATTTTCATAAACCTATAGTAAACTTCCGAACTGACAGAAAACATATACTCATCTTCAGTTAACCATATATTGGTTAACCTATGACACATTTATATAAACCTCTAGACTACCAATAGACTGAGAAAGCATTTCAAAATTAAAGGACTATATAGATATACTAATATACAATTTGCCCAGCGTGTAGAGATACTGAATTTGTACAAAATATACATCAACATCTTGAGCTGAGTGTAGCCATAGATTCCAGTATTGTTAACTTACTATATTGCACCTGTAGCCTAATTCTGACCAAACAGTGGTCTACCAAACTTTTTTCTGTGTTCTATCTACTATTATCCAACTATTCTTCCCTTTGAACTACACCTGACCTACATTCAGGCCTCTAATGTTTACTCTAATGTTAACCTACTACATGAAGGGTACTTATATAAATATCTAGACTACTTCTGTTTTGAGAAAACTTTGTATTTGAAACTACTATATTTTCTGTATTTCAGCTGAGCTGAAATTGACCTACAATATTAACCCAAATACCAACTTGGAGCTGTGTGGATCCACAGACACCAGTATTTTTAACCTGCTATATAGACCTCTAGCCTGATCCTGACATTCAATTACAATGCCCCAGTTTGATCATATCCTGACACACTAATTTTGCGGTTACATCAGACTCCTTCAAATCTACTGGAAATAACTTTTATTTCAAATATATCAATAATAACAATATATTATAATATATATATTTTTAATTCAAAAACCAATAAAAACAGAATGTGAGTTTGAATTCAGTAAACACGCAGCTTTTACTTGTCATTCCAGCCCAATGACCTCAACATCTTTGCCTGGATCTCCGCTTACCTTTTACACATCTCAGGCTGAATGAATGAACATCTTCAGCTCACCTCAGTAAGGAACTCCTGGTAATCACAGCCAACCCATCATTAGAACACAACTTCACACTTCAACTTGGATTATAAGCACTTACATTTATTTGGTCTTCTAGGAACCTCTGGGTGGTGTTTGTTGACCAGCTGAAATTCACATCTCACAGTGCTACAATTTCTCAGTCATACAGATACACACTCTCAAAAGCAAATGTGTACTGGATAGGACAGATTGAAAATGATGTGAGATAGACAATTAATAAATAGGATGCCCAGAGAATCCAACAGGAGAGAGACAGCTAACAATTTTAACAACTAATGCTGATCAAGAACCTATGCTATATATTAAATAAAGGGAAAAAACACTAAGATGGAATACAGATGTATCGTTAGCAATCAAATCTATAAGGAAGGACTGCAAAAGGCACCTGCTCTAGGTACACCTGATTATACTAGACCATTTTACATGTGTGGCAAACAGAGCTGATGAATATGCATCAGCTGTATTGATGCAAGAAAGCTGCAGTGGAGCTCAAGAAAAATTAGTTCTAACTCAGGCTCGTATTCTAGCATATTCATCACTGCTCACTAGGGGTGGAACGGTACATATATTTGTCCTGAACCGCCACAGTACAGGCATCACAGTCCGGTTCATGTACTCCGATGACGAATACAGTCAGTCACAGGTGCCCAGAAGGGCACGCATGATAATGCAATGCTAACTGTCACAACAGGAAAAAGCAGATGTTTCGGGTTTCCTGTGAAGTACGGCAGTAACTGAGAGTGAGTCGTAGATAGGATGATGATGGTGTGTCGGCGTTGTAAGGCAGCTGTACGGTACGTGAGTGGAAATACAATGAATATGCTAACACATATCAGACAACATCATCCATATGTGCCAGTCACCAGAGTTAGGCAGAAAAAGACTATAGTAGTGCAACAACTAATCCCTGCAGCTTTAAAGCAGCCTTTAGATGTGAGAGCAGACAGGACCAAAGCTATTATGGAGGCAATTGGCATATACATTTAATCTGCAATGCGCCCATATACAGTAGTAGAGGATCCCGGCTTCAAGTATTTATTAAATGTGCTCATATAGGAGACTAACATAGTCTCCAAATTAAAAAGTTTTATTTTTCATTATTTTATTTATTTTGTACTTTCATATCACAAGAAGCTTTTCAGTTCTGTAGCTGATTGTGATCAAACACTACTGCCTGTTCAAAATAAACAGAAAAAAGCCAGCACTGGGGATTTGTTGCTTATTCCTGTTGTACCGAACCTGTATCGAACCGTGACCCCTAAGCTGAGGTACATACCGAACCATGGGTTCTGTGTACTGTTCCACCCCTACTGCTCACATGTCCAAATGTTACTATTAAGCGATGTAACATGATCCGTAGCACTCGGACATCATTGACTATAAGTGTCAATTCTAATGTGTGCTCATAACATGTAAAGTCACCATAATAACTATAAGGATGTAATCTTCATTAGATAAATGTTATGGAGGGTATATAAAATGGCCCGAGAAAGACTAAAAACATTCCAATACACCAAAGTAATGTTTCCAAATGTGCCATCTGGCCATAAAACATGCAAATAAGGTGTTGAGTGAGACAAAGAAACTTTTGCCTGCTCAACACCTATTGATTGTTTTGGTTTCACTGGGCGTGACCGGTGTAAAGTTAAAAATGACTGCCAACACTCTTACTCTATTAACTTAAGCTCTAGCTCTTCTCTTGGTTTCTTTTGCTCTTCGGGGGGGATGTAACTTTTTGGCTTTTTTTTTACTTCTTGGCATGTCGGTGCAGGCAGTTTTTGAGAAGTTCAGAAAGGCGGATGTGCAGGTTTTATGTTTATTTTTTATATACCCTCCATAACATTTATCTAATGAAGATTACATTCTTATAGTTATTATGGTGACATGGTTATTATAGAATAGACTTTTTTGCAACAAAAAGTTGCATCCCACCCTAAAGAGCAGAAGAAACCAAGAGAAGAGCTAGAGCTTAAGTTAAGAGAGTAAGAGTGTTGGCAGTCATTTTTAACTTTACACCGGTCACGCCCACTTGCTTCCAGAGGTTTATCCCCACGCAGGCCCAGGTCCTTATCTGGCACCCCCCTGCCCGTCTACATCTGAGGATCATAGGCGAGGCAAGATGCAGAGCGTGGCTGACCATGCGTCTCCCCCCTCTCGAGGTAAAGCATGGAAGGGGCGTGATGCCAGACACAACAGGCAGGGGGCAAAGGACGAGGAGTATAGTCCTCTCACACCAACCACTCCCCCCGCCTCTTATCTTCCATCTTTCAAAAGTGACATAAGCATCCACAATAAATCATCATGGGTGGGACTGCTAGTTTCCGCTAGTTCTCATGGTCCAACTAGTGCCAATCTAGCCCAGTGTTACCTTTAGTGTGAGTTGGGCAGCCACCTTGGACATTGGCGTTTGGTAGGCAGGCAGCCTGAATGCAAGCTCCCCTGAATGAGGAGTTGTAGCTCACTGCTGGTGAGCTCCTTTATAGCTAGCGGTTTAGGGGTTGAGCCCCAGCCTCACTCTGGGTGGGATCTGTGAGGCTCCACATCAGAGCTTGCCATGGCAGGCCTGTGTTAGACTGTTCGGTTAGACTGTGAGATAAATACTAAAAAGTAAAAACACACGAAATGTTAAAGTACTTAGAGTACAGAAATATGTAAAATGCAAAATACAAAATATAAAATACAAAAATACAGTTGGACCAGTGACAGAATAACAGAATAGATTGTACATGGATGGCGTAGATGAATTGTATAAATTATAAATATAAATTATAAATATAATAAAGTGCAAGTGCAGTGTGCAAAAGAGTATAACTAGCATGTTATGCCAGAGTCACTTAAATGTAGTGTGTGTTTGTCCATGTTTAAGTGTCTGATGGCCTGAGGGAAGAAGCTCCTCCTGAGTCTCTCCGTTTTAGCCATCAAGGTGCGGAAGCGTCTACCTGAGTGTAGCAGTATGAACAGCCGGTGTCTAGGGTGGGTGGAGTCTTTGAGGATCTTAAGCCCTAGCTTTGCATCGCCTGGTGTATATGTGATCCAAAGTAGGGAGATTCGTCCTGGAGATACGCTCAGCTGAGCGCACCACTCTCTGTAGAGCTTTATGATCTTTGACTGATATGTTTCCATACCATGATGAGATGCACTGAGTCAATACACTCTCTACAGCCCCAGTGTAGAAAGTTTTCAGGATCATAGTAGAAACACTGAATTTCCTCAGTAATCTCAGATTGTACAGTCTTTGTCTGGCTTTTGTCTGGCAGTTAGCTTAGCCCCATAATGTTAATTTCTCCACTTCATCATGGTAGGCAGACTCATCGTTGTTGGAGATGAGGCCCATCACCACTGTATCATCTGCAAACTTGATGATAGATGTGGAGTCGTGAGAGGATACACAGTCATGTGTATACAGTGAGTAGAGCAGGGGACTGAGAACGCAACATTGTGGGGCTCCTGTACTCAGGGTGATGATGTTGGAGGTGTTCTGACCCTCACTACCTGAGGTCTGCATGAAAGGAAGTCCAGAACCCATTCACAGAGGTGGGAATTCAGTCCTAGGTCTCTCAGTTTGGAGACCAGTCTATGAGGGATTATGATGTTGAAGGCTGAGCTATAGTCTATGAACAGCAGTCTCACATAATTTCCTTTATTGCTGTCTGTATGTGTGAGAGTGGCATGGAGAATGTGGGAAACGGCATCTTCAGTAGACCTATTGGGGCGATAGGCAAACTGGAGGGGGTCGATGTTGTGTGTAATGGAGAAGCAGATGGTGTTCTTGATAAGCTTCTCAAAGACTTTCATGATTAGTGAGGTGAGTGTCACGGGTTGATAATCGTTTAGGCAGGAGGGCATGTTATTTTTTGGCAGTGGAATAATGACAGATTCTTTAAAGCAGGTAGGTAATTGACTGGCAAGGGACTCATTGAAGATTGATGTAAACAAACCAGCCAGCTGATCAGCACATGTTCTCAGTACACGTCCCGGAATGCCATCAGGCCTGGCCGCTTTCCTGATGTTCACCCGCTTCAGAGCTTTACGAACCTCATCCTCCGTCACGACGATGGCGCTCCTCGCTGACATTGCTGTACTTCTCCACAGTGCGCACCAGCAGACCACTGACGTCGCCAGGGCGGTCCGATTCAAACCGCGCATAGAAGGTGTTCAGCTCGTTTGCCAGATACTTCCCAAAGTGCAGATGGTCCTCAGTCCCTGCCACATGCGTCTGGAGTCATTCAGTTAGAAGTGAGACTCCACATGCTCTCTGTACCGTTGTTTAGCGGTTTTAACCGTGTGTCGGAGAGAGCGTAGCATGTTAACTTATAGTCATTCATGTCCCCCTACAGGAGTCCCACGTTGTATGCTGCTGTGCGTGCATTCACCGCTGCCCTGATTGTACTGTCAACCCATGGTTTCTGGTTTGAGAATGTTTTTATTGTAATGGTGGGTGTTACTTGCTCAACAAGCATACCAACAAAGCTCACGGTTACATCCGCAAAGTCACTGACGTCGGCAGAGCTAGACCGGAACATGTCCCAGTGTATGTCATCGAGTGCGTCCTGTAGCGCAGCCTCTGATTGGGCGGACCAGCGTTTCACCTCCCGCCTCTCAGGAGCTTCCGTACAATCTTTTGTTTATATTCCGGTATGAGGAAAGTGGTCCGATTTTCCAAAAGCCGGTAGAAAGTTGGCTTTGTAACCATTTCTGAATATTGTGTAGCAGTGATCCAATGTATTACCCCCTCTCGTTGGACAGGAGATGTGCTGGTAAAAGTTTGGCATTACCTGTCTAAGGTTGGCTTTATTGAAGTCAACAGACACAATGATAGCCGCGTCCGGGTGATTGTTTAGGCAAACACTGAGCGTGTCATGGAGCTTAGACAGGGCCAGATCCGTGTCCGCTTGAGGAGGGATGTACACAGCCGTGGCGATGACCGCTGTAAACTCACGAGGCAGGTAGAACGGGTGGCACATGATTGTTAGATGTTCCAGGTGAGGCGAACAGGAACACGACAGAGTGGAAATGTTCCTGGGGTCACACCATTTGTTATTAACCATGAAACCCCACCGCTTCTGCTTTTACCGGCCTCAGCAGTCCTGTCCATCTGAAAAACAGAAAAGTTATCAGACGCCGTTATAGCTTCATCCGGTACCGATGGGGTCAGCCATGTTTCGGACAGGCAGATAATGTTACAGTCCCTTATATCCCAATGGAATCTTATCCTGGCTCTGAGATCATCCATCTTGTTCTCGAGTGATTGGACGTTGGCGAGCAAAATACTGGGCAAAGGTGGACTGTGTGCTCTGGTCCTCAGTTTGTTATGAACCCCAGCGTGTTTACCTCTGTGTTTCTTGTACTGTCGCCTTGGAAGAGCTTCCTCACGGCCATTGTTCTCACCTGCCGAGCGAAGAATCTCAGGTGGTCATGTCGGATCGGTGGGTAAAGCTTCAATAAATAGGTAAGTTGGTTTCCGCTGTTTAAAAGTGTTCTACTGTCATATGTCATCAGTGCAGATATAATGTGTACGAAAGGTATAAGTAGTTGTAAGTAGATAAATAAATAAAAACACAGCGGAGCGTCCAGGATGGCATCCGAACATGGCGGCGCCATCTTGTCAGCCCAAGATTCCTTGACTCCCCTCGAGAGAGTGCCCGCTGCCAGTGTTTTTCAGCCCTTCTCGTTGTATTCCCTGGAGTTTGGGTGTCGGTTGAGAAATGGCTGGGGCCATTTCGCACCCCGGGTGGCGGAGACCATCATTCACAAGCTCACCTCGGGACTCTGACTCTTGGGCTGTGAGCAGACCCTACAGAGGGTCCTCCGCCCACCCACCCCCACCCCCCATAGCAGGAGGTGGATAGAGTAGAACTCTGCTGACCCTAGAACTCTACCTCAGAGTAGGATGCGGGTGTGCCTGAAGCGCTTTTCCCCATACGCAGTGTCTCGACGCAGTGTCGAGTTTCCCTGAAAGGGAACTTACTTTTTCAAACTCCTCCTAAAGCTGTATATCTGATTTGCACAAAATTTGGCGTGCATCTCTAGGTATACTCTTGACAAAATGTTATTAAAATCTTTTTATACAACAAATAATGGCACAATGCCAAAAAGGTTGGCATTGTGCCAACCTTTTTGGGTTTAATGGCACAATGCCAAAAAGCATCTGAGGCTGTAACTTTGGTATATGAACATGAAACTTTGTATTGACCCTAATAACTGTTGCTATATAATGATATTTTGTAAACATAAAACATAAAACCTATAAAAGGCGCAGGTTTCCCACAAATTTATGATGGCATGGCATTGTGTCGTGCAACATAATAGGAGAGGTCTGTGGGAAACTAGTTCCAAAAGTTTGAGAACCACTGATCTGTGGAGAACGAAAAAGGTAAACATTCAATGAAGCATTGTCTTTATATAAACAAAACTGCACTAACGGTAAGATTTGTATAAAAGTGTGTTAGTATACTTTCTTTTGAAGGTCCTTTAGTGTGCCCCAATTGACAAAGCGTCATTAGCATAATTAAATCATGGAATGAGGCTGAATGACATTGTTATGGACATTCAACTGTAATGAACAGCAGAACAAAGGACATTCCAGGGCCCAGTTTATGACGGGGCCCGTCTCTAACTGCCGGAGGAAGGTTTGCTCACTTGCGATTGGACATTGACGGGCTAACACAACTAGATGCCCAGTGCCATCAGATAAGGAGGCTAAGGGAACTGCCAGATACCCCTGTTGGGTTAAGATAGGGAAGGAAAGGACCCTTTTTTATTTGGTCCACAGGATTCCCCTTATCACCCATTACTTTGATCCTAAGGCCCAGGCCAGGATGGCATTAAAGTTCCTTTGATCCTTCAGATACAGCATGCTAATGTACTGGCCATGCGGCATGCAATGATTGAAACAAGGAGAGTCAAACCTTTTACATTTAATGCTGAAATTCTCTGCAAAGGGAAATATTCAGTCAACCTTCTAATTGTACTTTCTGAACTGACCTATGATGCTGATATAGCAGTAGTATGAATTTTTTTTATTGAAATATGTTAATATATTTGGGGGTGACTGTTTAAAATTTTTTGAGATCTGATTGGCTGACCAAAATCTTAATTCCCACACATGTGGCTCCTTACTAGTTAAGCTGCAGTCTTACAATCAAACACTCTACAGCACAGAGTAAGGATCCTCTCTCTTTGGTTTAGTCATGGCCTTATTATGCATGTTAGATTAAAGTTAAAGTTATACATAGATGTGTAATTTAAATAGTAAATGTTTGTATTACATTAATTGTTTCTATTTTTTATGGTTTATTAAAGACGTATAATGGCCAGTACATGACAGGATTAATACAAAAACTCCAGCTGGTTCAGAATGCAGCAGCCAGAATTCTCATGAGAACGCATAAGCATGATCAATATTAGCCCAGTGTTGTCCACACTGCACTGGCTGCTTTTCAAGCATTGTATAAACTTCAGAATTTTGCTGATTACCTACAAGGCTCTAAATGGTCTAGCTCCTCAATACCTAAGCGAGCTCCTCTTTTATTATAGTCCTTTGTGTTCATTGTGATCTGAAAATTCTGGCTATTTGATAATACCCAGAATTTCAAAATCAAGAGCTGGTGGTAGATCCTTTTCATATTTGGCAACAAAACTCTGGAACAGTCCTCCTAGTAGTGTCCAGGAGGCAGATAAATTATGTCATACATTATGTCAAATCTAGATTAAAGACCCACCTTTAATCTAGGGGGATTAACCCACAAGGGATTATTAGGCTGCATTAATTAGGTAAACCGGAACCGGGAACACTTCCCATAGTTACAGATGTACTGGCTCCACACTAAACCTGTCTGTCTTTCATTTCCCCAAGGTCCTGTAGTCAGCTGGATCCAAACTTCGAGACCAGATGATGGGGGACAGGATGGTACGACCCCTGAGACAGATCATCGGGATTTGATTAACTTCTTTAGTAAACTTACCATTATATACCTACCTCCAGCATAGTTATTTTCGATACTTTGTTCCCTGCATAGTCACAGCAGTGTGCTGTTATAGCTGCAATTAGTAACATTATGCTTCTGTTTTTAAAATTACGCATGACGCTTGTAACATTACACTATTTCTGTTGGTAACAGTCTGTAGTTTTGTTGTCCCCAATGTCTGCAACTTGGCCTTGTTCTCATTAATTGCTGTCTTTGAACTTGTAAGTACGGAAGCAACCTTAGCTCACTGTATCCCTCTGCTAGTAAAGCCAGAACTGAACCCTACTTTTCCTCACTCAGAACTTTTCAACTCTTTTGACATGGTCAACAGTTATTATGATTCCACTTACTTTAAGGTTCTACTTGCATTGTTTTTGCCATTAAGCTGGTACTATTGCAAGAGGATAGTCATGACCACAATTGTGTTTTCTATACTTTTCCTCATTAAATAACATTTGGTTCAAGTGATCACTTAATCAGTACTTCATTAAGCAGAATGAGATGTGCCTGTGTTGGAATTGTTGCAACAGACAAATGGCTGCCATAAATGTAGAAATGCTCATTTAAGGAAAGATTTGAAGTGCTCTCAATTTTTTCCAGAGTTGTAGCCATTGTAGCAGTTGGAGCCGTAACAACCCTCCACTTGGAACAAAGCTGAGCCAACTTGGAGGCATCTATGGAAAACCAGTCATACTGATGGCATTTCCCTGCATTTTATCAGCTGGCAAAAGGCTTTGATCCCTTCCTACTTGTTGATCACTGAAATTTATTTGATGATGACTGACTGAAGAAAACAATGGAGGACCATTATATTGCTAAATTAAATCTTCACCCAGTACAATGGGTATTTTTGGAGATGGGGACCTGAGGTTATCCGGGAGAGGAACAACTTTAAGGCTGGTTTCACACCGCACGTGTATGCAGTATGTGGAGCGGAGGGCAGGCGTATCCGTTGTGCTTTCACACCAGCAGCATTTGCAGTGCATAGCTGATCCGTGATTTGTGTAGAGAAAACTGTATAATGGGAAAGTTCACATATTTTATTACCAGTGTAGTTTATATAACTTTGATTTGTTTCATCAACATCGCTTTTGTTATATTTGTTTTCTGTGTAATGCCCATACCTTTTCCATAGCTTGCAAGTCTTTATGCATGACATTACGCAGATCATAAAGAACTTTTTATTGTTCTACCTTCACAATGAAACATTGTGTTGTCTATTTTGTCAACAATTCTGTACTCTGAAAATATATATATACACACTACCAGTCAAAAGTTTGGAAACACTTGACTGAAATGTTTCTTATCTTAAAAATCTTTTAATCTGACATTTGATTAAATGTTAAAAATGTAAAAATAAAAGTATAATTGTGCCAACATATTAATTTCAATTTAATTTTGTTATTAGAAAACAACAATTACAATAAATTTTTTTGAAATAGATGATTTGGACCAAATACTGAAGAAAAAGCAGCCAATAAGAGCTCAGGATAGAGGGGAACTCCTTCCAAAGTAAAGGATACTTTATGTTGTTACTAAAGAAAATTAAAAATAAGGTAAAATATGATATATTCTAGCATATTCAATATTGTCACCCTTCGTCTAAAATTTACAAAACTTTTCTTGACATTTTCCATCACCCAGCACAATTGTATTAAGTTTTTATGTTTACACTTTTAACGTTTAATCAAATGTCTTTAGATTAAAAGATTTTAAACACTGTCAAGTGTTTCCGAACTTTTGACTGGTAGTGTATGTTAAAGTTGAGTTTCTCATCTAACCACACTCCAAGAAACCACCACTGATACCTGCTCCAACTTTTCCATAAAGAAATAACTTAATGCGAACATTTCTCTTCTTTGTGAAACATATTATCTGTGTTTTCTCTACAGATATTCGAAAGCCCCACTTCTTTGCCCACTCTTCAACTTTTTTTACTGCCTGCTAAACTTTCTTAATTGTACAAGTTATATTTATACCTCTTTTCCAAAGTGCACCATCGTCTGCATATATTGACTCCATTCCTTTTTCCACCTCATTAAATGTATCATTTATCATTATATTAAATAGAATGGGACTACATACATTTCCTTGTGGGGTTTCATTTTCAAATACATAAACTCTAGAGTATGATGTTTCCACTCTAACCTGAATTGTCCGGTCATATAAAAAATACCCAGTTGTACATTCTTCCTGAGATACCCATGTTTTTCATTTTTATTAGTGCTTCCAAGAGCTTCTTGCTTCCAAAGCATATCATATGCTTTTCCCACATAAAACCACGTTCTATAAAAACACCTACTACAACCTCTTTATTTATCTGTGGTTTTCTTATCTCTGATTCTAGACATAATACTGAAATTCTAATATTATGATATTAGCAAAATTCTAGAGTCCATTGTTGTTCTACCCTTTCGAAATCCACTTTGGTATGGTGTGAAAAAACTTTTTACTTTCTATCTCATATGTAAGTCTATGTACAATCAATCTTTCCATTATCTTACATGTTTGATGTCAACACTATTGGTCTGTAGCTTGTGTTGTGGTTTTTCTTTACACAAATCTTAGTAACACTCTTGAGTCTCAGGTTTTGATGCCAAAAGATGGACTTTATTGCTGAAACAATCAAGCCAAGTCTTCTATAGAGACCTCTTTGTGCCTGGTTGGGGAAGGGTCTTTATAGGAGTTTTCTCATGCACACGTCAAAATGAGTTAATGGGGGTCTGTAGTTACTATCTTCCCCCCCTGGGCCCCTAACAATAACAAGAGTCCTGCTTGCACAGTAGAGTAGAACTATAATGGTAAAATAATGTGTACATGATTCCTTTATATTTTGGTTAATAAAATTTTCCTCACTTGTTGCCTCAGCTCTGTCTTTTCCTGACTTTATTATAGGAACAATCATGGAATGTTTCCATGATTTAGGCAGTTTATCTTCTTTCCATATTTTATTATACAATTTTAATATACTTGCAAGTGCAACATCCAATAATTTTCATGCTATGGCTAGGACGGGAGCAAGGCTATCGGGGGAAGTGCATGCAGACATTACCTTGGCCACATCTGCACCATGGCATCCAGCCCAAGTTCCCAAGGGAACTGGATGAGTGAGGCTGAACCAGAGGGAACAGTGTGTCGACTCCTTGGAGGCGAACAAATCCACCTTCGCTGTGCCATATCTCCGCCAAATGGACTCCACCACTTGTGGATGGAGCCTCCGTTCCCCGGGCCTTAGCCACGGCTCAACAGGATATCTGCTCCCAGATTTGAATGCCCTGGGATATACATCGCTCTGATGGAGAGCAGCCTGGTCTCTGCCCAGAACTGCACCCCAGTCTGCAAGAGGGCCGTCCGTCGTAAGAATCCTGCAATGGAATAACGCTCCTAGAGTGGGACCCGTGCAGGAGACAATCGTGCCCGCATCATAGTGGAATCCCAAATTACCCCCAGAAAAGTACTTCTCTGAACTGGAGAAAGCATACTCTTCTTGGGGTTGAGTCTCAGCCCTAAGCACCTCATATAAGCTAACACAACATCTCGATGCTGTGTAGCTAACTCTTGAAAGCTGGTCATGACCAGCCATGACCATGTCTATGTAGTTCAGAATGCGGATGCCCTGGAATCTCAATGGAGCCAGGGCTGCATCTACGCACTTTGTGAAGGTGCAGGGCGATAGAGCTAGGCCAAAAGGAAGTACTCGATACTGATAGGCTTCGCAACCGAAAGTGAACCTGAGAAACTTCCTGTGTTCTGGCAAAATTTCAATGTGAAAATATGCATCCTTCAGATTGTGATCCTATCGTGACAAACCAGTCACGATAGGACCTTTGGAGATGATTCATGTGGCGCAAATCTAGAGATGATTCATGTGGCACAAATCCAGAATGGGATGCAACCCCCCGTCCTTTTTGGGAACTATAAAGTATCGGCTGTAAAAGATATAGATAGATCTCTCAAGTGTGGGGGAACACATTCTATGACCTCTTTCGCCAAGAGAGTTTCTCGTTTCCAGGCCAACACTAAATGCTGCTCTCCTACCACCACAGTCTGTAAAATGCTGTCGAAATGAGGAGGATGGGAGGCAAATTGAATTCTGTACCCTCTCTCTATTGTTCTTAACACCCATGGGGACAAACTGGGCAGAGACTTCCACGCTGCCAGGAAGTCTGAGAGAGGAACCATCCTGTCTATCTGTCCAGTCTCCTGAAACAGAGGACTGGCAAGAGAAGTCTTGACAGATAAACCTTTGGGTGCTTCTACCCCCTTCTGCTGCTGCCTATAAACAGCCGAGGACTTGGAAGAAGCCAAGGTAGACGGACCACTTGATGCAGCAGAGACCAGACCACGGCGGGGGAGGAGCTCCTTGAACACCTACGATTGCTTTTTAGCCTCCTGGTATCTGTCGGTGACGGAGCTCACTGCGTCGCCAAACAGACCTTGAGGAGCAACCGGGGCATCCAGAAGGAAGCCTTTATCCCTGTCGTGAATGCCCAACAGGTAGAGCCAGTGTAGCCACCATGGCAGCCATAGAACAGCCGATAGAACTCTGCTTTGTGGCACAAAGGGCAAGATCTGTGGCTCTGCTGAGCTCCTGAACCATGTCCGGTTCTAACCCCCTACCTTGGTCCAGATATTTAAGCAGGTCAGCCTGGTACGCCTGCAAAATTGCCATGGTGTGCAGTGATGCACCAGCCTGACCTGCTTCCGCATAAGCCTTGCCCACCGGTTTAGAAGTAACCCTGCAGGGCTTGGAGGGCAAGGCAGGTTTCCTCCACGACAATGCTGTAGAGGGAGAGAGATAGCCTGCAAGTGTCTCTTCAACCCTGGGCATACCCATGCTCATGTAAACCCACAATAGAGGAATAATTGCTTGTATTGGGAGTAAATACACAAGCTGAATATAGATTCTTCCATGACTTTGTCACCTCAGTGTGAAGATCTGGAAAGAATAGGAGGTTACGACGCATTTTTAAAAGTTATTGGAAGTCATATTTTGTGGATTCTTTTGTCAATTCCAGGCTCTGAATGTTTAAATACACCTCCTAGGGGATTTATGGGATTGTCACCAAATTTGGCAAATACTATGCAAAGACATTCAAGATGTTAAATTGTGCAGGGATGTTTAATATCTTGAACAATGTTGCCATGACGATGCAATAAAGTTATGGCAAAAACAGAAACAGGAAGTAGCTCATATCTTTTGTGTGCGATGAGCTGTATGTTTAGTCCTAGGGACTGATGACATAGAGGTGGCTATTATGAGTCAACACCACCAACTGGCAGAAGGAAGTATGTCACTTAAAACAGCATTTTAAATTTGCCCAAGTTGCTTCCTACTTGGTCATAATAAAGAAGACATATTGACACTTCTAAATGGATATATGATTCTACCTTTGTAGTGCACGGATACTACAAAGACAGCTTTAAAGGTTCTGGAACAGAACCTATTTAATTTCATCTTACTATCATTATATTGTCTTTTGCATTTCATTTTTCCCAAACATTTAGTTCAGTTTGTGGAAACATTTGTGAGTGAGGTACTCAGGTGAAACTCAATAGAGCAGTTTCTCTATTGAACTTGCTAGCCCGCTTATTCTGGCTCAATGTACACTATGTTAACACAATCTGCTATTGTTTAGCCTCTGGTTTCCACTGCGGATTAGCCAGAATGGAGCTCCAAGCTCTGCCTGACGACATGGTGTAAAATCCTATTCGCTCACTCCAAGAAAATAACTAACTAAAGTAGTACAAACACTCAAATTCAGTATATGAAAAGTTCTCAGTTCATAGAATAAGTGTGAATGTAGGAAAAAAACTGTCTTTTAAATCCAATGACCACAAGACTCCTTGTGTAGTGCAAATGTTTGCAGTGCAAAATGTTCAATAGTGCAAACAAACAGTTGACAGTGTGATAATCAGAAAAAAAAGACTGTGTGATAATCAGTATCGAGGTAGTTTGATGAGAAATACCACTAGGAATGGATGTGTTCCACTTGTGATAATGGATAAGGCACTGATCACTTGATTAGTCGCAGGATTTTCTTCTAGTTGTCTCTCTCAGGGTTCTCTAGCTGGGTGGCTCGCCATCTCAGGATCACAGTTTAACTCGGTCTTAAACAAAACTTGACCAAATCCGGGGGATTTCAAGTGTTACAACATCATACAACGACACGTTATTTATGCATATCAAACAAGGATGATTGTTATATTAGCCTTTTAATCTGAGTTGATGACACTCGCGATCTGTGAAGCGCATACTCTCTCTCTGCGACTATCTCGTATTAGTGACGTCATACACAGTGCGTGTCTTATGACAAATGTCTTGCTTCAGTTATTGCAGTTATTTTAATTATTTTAAAGTTTATAACACAGCAGAACAACTTTGAATACCCATTATATCAAGTGTTTCAGATTTTTTATTGAAAGTATAATTATTGCAAATTACATTTGTTCTTTTTATTAGCATTATTTTCACTTCTGACCTGGGTTACAAACACAACAGATCTTGTGGTAATTAAAATATCAATGAAAACAAGAAACCTTATCCAGCATAATAGAAACTTGATGGACCATGACATTATTCTCACTGGAGACTTCACATATTGGACTTTTCACTTTAATTTCACTTCAAGTGGTTAATGAACCCCTCTGGATGACTTCTGAAGGGTCTCCGGGAGAAAGATATCAGCATAATCAGCTGTGCTGTTTCCTTTTGTGTCTAAGATTTGTATGACATATCTTGAAATTTATTAACATGAACATGTTGACAGCAGCTAACAGCAAAAGAGATAAATTCTTCACCATAATATAGTTTGATCAGAAAGCCATATATCCTTCAGATGTGCTATATACTTTCAAGCACATATTTTTTTACATTGACCTGTGAGAGACCTCAAAATTTGCATTTAACACCCCCCAGAACATTGAGACAGCATATTATCTAGCTGAGAGAAATAATCGTATTCTTTTTCCAACAGATTTCACCTAATGATTTCAACAATGCTAAAATGTTTTGGTGCCTATGATGACACATTGCAGGTCTACTTGGAATCTTGACATTTACAGATGAGTTGTTTCTTATTTGCAAAATTTATTGTGCACCAATAACCAGCCTCTATTATATTCCAGGGGCACTGAGAGTATTTATTGAAAAAATCATTTTGTAGTGGGTGTCATTTTATACTGTATTACAGCAGTGTATTGCTACTTATGGTACCATCGCAATGCGGTCAAAACTACTGGCTGAATCCTCTCGATGGTGTTATTGCAGCATATTCTTGGCCAAATTTTGGCAGCGTCAACAGAGAGGATGTCATCCGATGTGCCGGCACCACTGTTTTGCTAGCCAGACCTAAAAAATCAATACACCGCCTCCATGAGCACTTCTGGATATCAATTCCGCTATGATAAAGGTCTATTTGTTTATTTCATCAAAGGCCTGGCCAAATGTTAGGGTGCATGCTGATGCTTGCCGTTGGTACCTACTATTTTGTCTTTTAATAACTTTGTATAAGTCAGATAGCAAGTATAAATATAGATAATGAAATACATAAAAAAAAAAACATTTGAAAAAACATTCAAACCAATCAAACTGTTGTGACTGTATTTAAATTGCACTTTAACATCCTGTGGGGCATCACCAGTTATATGTGTGTGTTTTTCCTTATTGTTCATTTAATTGTTAAACTGGGAATAATCTGTAAATTTGTAATAGTAAATCCTTAGCAATTTGGTGTTATTGGTATAGGGTTATTTTGACAATGAAGTCTCCAACACGTTCATGTACATCTGTGTTTGATGTCATGGGGTCAAAGTTAAAAGTGGTGGTTCCATCTTGATCCAGTACCCTTGGTCCCAGATTATTTGTTATAATCTGATTATTTATCAGCAGTAGTAAATGTGATGTAAAATCATGTCCCTTTTAGCCCAACCTGGTTCTGATTTAAATGTTTGTGTACATGTGTGACATAACTGACATGACTGACTCATGCCCTCTGCCCTTTCGTACTCACAATGAGAATCACTTCCAGTACAGGACAGTAAAATGCTTTTTGACCTCTCAAAAACAACACTGCTAAAGTTCTGTTAAAGGCCCACTGCAAGATATGACAATTAGAACTGAAGTTTCTTAACATATGCTATGAAAACCCCCTTGCTCAAATGACTTTGCAGTATCGAGTTAAGTTGAAGAGATCACTAAAAACACTTTTGGAATGTTGACACAGGTTTCCTGTAACCTTATCAGGCTGGGTTAAGTGAGGCCACCAGTCTTTTTGGGCTGTCTCACTAGCTGCTAGTGTCGTACCTAATATTACTTATTGCTGTAAGGCCTGATATTTGTGGTGTTAGAGACTGTATTGATTCCGTTTTTGAGAAAGCTGAGGTAGTTGGCATCAAAATGACATTTCAAAATGATCTGAAAAAATTGGTTTGAATAGCATGACTTTCTCCAGATGAGCTGCTGAGCCACAGTGATGTAAAATCAAAAAGGGTGTATATTTATGACTCAAACGAAGCCTGGTAATATTTCTACAAGGCAGGGAAATGGTTTGTTGCTTTGTGGGAGATTTCCTGGCCAGTCAAACAAGTAAAGCAACCAATGAATAGAAGTGAAATTCAGGCGTTCATGGTGCATATTACAAATTTAGATATTGCAGGTAATAGGTGGGTGATATTAGATGGAAGGACATTCTAATTCTAGAGACATTTTATCAGACAAAAATTTAAACATACCCCTGTGCAAGGTGAGTCATTATTTTTTTATCAATATTTTAACCAGAAAAGAAAAACTATGCATTTTCAATCTGTATAATAGCAAAAGTTAGTTTTGTTAACAGTATGTGTGTGTGAAGGAAAGAGAGAGAGCGGTAGGAGAGGTGAAGGGTTTGGCAGGGGAGTAATGGGTGATTCTGCAGCTAACAGACTTGACGATTCCACAGACAAATAAAATGAATTAAAGACTGAATCAACTTATGTAGTGTACCTGTATACATGTGATCTGATGCACTCTGTGTGAGTGTGTGTGTGACAAGTAGACATATTGTGGGGCAGGCTTAGTTCCAGATCACTGAGGGTGCTTCGGAAAATAGTTAGGGTACTTACTAACATGAATTGTGGAACGAATCAATAGGGGGCCATATTTGTAACCCACCAAACCAATAACACAGTACAGGGCATTACGGTATACATACAACTTAACTTGTAGATTAAAAATACCCATAAAAATTTAAAACTAAATAATTCTTAGTGCTCCTCAATCTTCCCAAAAAATAAGCTTCAGTTACCTCACACAGATTTTGTGAGACTATGGGTGGGTTGAAAGTTAAAAAATTGATCAATCTGGTGCATTCTGACAGTAAAATTAAATTACTACATCTCAGCTAGTGATTCTTTTGTTTGATTCATATCAAAGCATAGACAGCAGCAGAGATATTAGGCTGCTATCATTTTAAGACCCAATGCATGTTTCCAAAGTGTTTGGACAAACATCTCTCTCACTGTTATTTGCATTTAAAAACAGGTTGTCTGAATTCTCATCTAAACTGATGTTTTACATAGTAATTGTATGTGTATTTGTTTATTAAATGTGTTTTTCTTGAACACACTTCCTTAGCTATTAACTTTAACCCAAGTTACATTTAAATGTATAAAAGTAAACCTTTGTTGTTTGTTGTAGGCATACAGCTGTCGTTCAGTTGTGTTCATGTGTGTAAGGGGGCTGAGGCAGAAGCTGAAGCAGGATCCAGTTGCGGATGTTTATTGGGGTTATCCATAATCAAAGTCGAAAGTACAGGCAAAGGGTCGTAATAAACAGACAGTCCAACCATGCAACACAACAAAAGGGAGAGACGTAAATCAGAGGTCGTAAATCCAGGCAGAGAATCAATATCTAAACAAACAGTCCGATCCAGGTGTCAAACAAAGGGGCTAGGCAAAAATCAGAAAACGAGAACCAAACAATAGGTAAAACACAGGAAAGCAGGCAGTAAAAGAGAATGCTTAGTAGTCAGGTGTAAAGCTGGCAATACTTATAACGTGGCCATGTGGCAGCAAGGTTTATATAGATGCCAAACAGGAAGTAAGTTCAGAGTTCAAAGTTCAGAGTTCAGCAGAGGGAGCATGAGCAGTCAGTATTCCGGTGAGGGCTCCCTCTGCTGGCGTGATGTTACAGAACCCCCCCCTCTAGGAGCACCTCCAGGTGCTCTACGTGGGCGTCCCCGTGGACGTGGTGCTGGACGGTCAGGTCTGGCTCGATGAAACTCCTCCGTGAGCGAGGGATCCAGAATGTCCACTGTCCACTAACTGACCCCCTCTTCGCCGTGAGTCAAGCAGGACGTTCACCTTGTAGGCCGGTGTTCCGCCAATGTCCAGCGGTGGCGGTGGCTCCTGCAATATGGCCTCGGGGTCAGCGTCCCGGTGGAAAGGTTTGAGGAGTGACACATGGAAAGAAGGAGAGATGCGGTAGTCAGCAGGAAGCTCTAATTGGTAAGTGACCTCATTAATCTGTCTTATGATTTTAAATGGGCCAACATACCTGGGAGAGAGCTTCCTGCTCGGCAGATGTAGCTTGAGATCCCTCGTGGAGAGCCAGACCCTTTGTCCAGGTTGGTATGGAGGGTGTGGGCAACGGTGACGGTTAGCGTTAATCTCCTGCCTCCTCACAGCGTGTTGAAGCCGTACATGGGCACTGTCCCACACCCTCTCACTGTTACGAATCCAGTCGTTAACAGCAGGCACAGACGACGGTTCTCCTGACCACGGGAACAGGGGAGGCTGGTAACCCAGCACACATTGAAATGGTGTGAGTCCTGTAGAGGAGTGCGTGAGTGAGTTCTGGGCATACTCGGTCCAAGGGAGAAATTCAGCCCAGCGATGTTGTTCGCGGCTGCAGTAAGTCCGCAGGTACCTGCCGATCTCTTGGTTCAGCCTCTCCACCTGACCGTTTGACTGCGGATGATAGCCAGAGGTTAAACTCACATTGATATCTAAAAGGTTACAAAAGGATTTCCAAACCTGAGAGGTGAACTGAGTTCCTCGATCTGATACAATGTCTTCAGGTAGACCATAGTTTCGAAAGACATGGTGGAACATGGCTTGAGCAGTCTCCATGGCAGTAGGTAATCCTTTTAATGGAACCAGACGACAGGCTTTGGAGAAGCGGTCGACGATGACCAGGATTGTGGTGTAACCATCAGACAGGGGTAAGTCAGTGATGAAGTCGATAGAGAGGTGAGACCAAGGTCGTTGGGGAATCGGGAGAGGCTGTAGAAGTCCCATCGGCAGGTCCCTGGGAGTCTTGGACTGGGCACAGATGGAGCAAGACTTGACATAATTGGCCACATCTTTGGTCATTGAAGGCCACCAGAAGGAATTCTGCACAAGTTTAAGGGTTCGTGAAATGCCGGGATGTCCCGTGCTGAGTGATGTGTGGACCCACTGGATGACCCGGTGACGTAGTGTCTGGGGAACATATTGTTTGGAAGGGGGGCAGTTCGGTGGTGATGGTTCTGTGAGGACGGCCTGGTGAATTTCCTCCATTATGTCCCAGTTGACCGGAGCAACAAACAAGGCTGGACTTAGGATAGGTTCAGGATTGTAGTTCTGTCGTGGGGGATCATGGCGCCTGGATAGTGCATCTGCCTTGCTATTCTTGGAGCCTGGACGATAAGTGACTGTAAAATGGAATCTTGAAAAGAACAGAGACCATCTTGCCTGGCGTGAATTCAGACGTCGAGCAGACTTGACATACTCAAGGTTCTTATGGTCCGTGATAACTTGAAAAGGATGAGCTGCCCCCTCGAGCCAATGTCTCCACTCTTCCATGGCAGCCTTCATTGACAGAAGCTCTTTGTTTCCCACATCATAAACTCAGCGGGGGTTAGCTTCCGAGAGAAGAAAGCACACGGGAAAAGCTTGGGAGGTTGTCCGTGACGTTGAGAGAGCACGGCTCCAATCCCGCAGTCAGAAGCATCGACCTCCACAATGAAGGGGAGTTCTGGATCTGGATGTTTTAGGATGGGGGCCGTCGTTAAGCTGGTCTTGAGCTTTTGGAAGGCTGCATTGGCGGAAGCGTTCCATGACAACTTCTTGGGTTTTCCCTTGAGTAATGAGGTGAGAGGTGCAGCAATAGAGCTGTAGTTCCTAATGAAGCGTCGATAGAAGTTAGCAAAGCCCAGGAACCTCTGCAATTCTTTCAACGTGGAGGGCTGCGGCCACTCAGTGACGGCGGTTACCTTAGAAGCATCCATTTCAACGCCCCTGGTGGCTGATGTTGTACCCCAGGAATGTTGTCTGCTTCACATGAAACTCACATTTTTCAGTCTTGACATAGAGTTGGTGATTGAGAAGCTTGGAAAGAACACTCTTGAAGTGAGTGACATGATCCTCTTCATTCAGGGAATAGATTAGGATGTCGTCAAGATATGCAATGACATACTTGTGGAGGACATCTTTGAAGACTTCATTTATGAAGGATTGGAAGACGGCTGGGGCATTGGCAAGGCCAAAGGGCATAACCAGGTATTCGTAGTGCCCCCTGGTGGTGAGAAAAGCTGTCTTCCACTCATCTCCGTCCCTGATGCGTATCATGTTATAAGCGTTTCTCAAGTCGAGTTTGGTAAAAATTTTGGCCTTCCTGAGTTGTTCTAGGGCAGAAGGGACTAGAGGCAGTGGATACCTGAATTTAACAGTGACATTATTGAGGCCTCTGTAGTCGATGCACGGATGCAGACCCCCATCCTTCTCCACGAAGAAGAAGCCGGCTGCAGCGGGAGAAGTAGAAGGACGGATAAAGCCAGCTTCCAGAGCCTCCTTGATGTAGTCCTCCATAGCCTGTGCTTCTTGGCGTGACAGCGGGTAGACTTTGCTTTTGGGAGGACACATGTTGGGAAGAAGGTCTATAGCACAGTCCCAGTGCCGATGTGGTGGTAACTGTGTGGCTTTAACCTTGCTGAAGACCTCCAAAAGCTTGTTATAAACCTTGGGGATCTTTGGTTGGGTCAGGCTCGGAGGGCTCCCCATGCTTGTGGACAGACATGGACTGGACTTCTTAAGGGTTAGACAGTGACTAAAACAGAATGGAGACCAGTGGGTCAGCTCACCCGTGCGCCAGGAGATGTGGGGATCGTGGCAACTTAACCATGGCATTCCTAAAATTTTCATATTTGGGTGAGTCGATCAGATATAGAGAGATGTTCTCTTCATGAAAAACCCCAATTTGCATTTTCAGTGATCGGGTCTGTTCCAGAACTCCTCCTTTGATGGGTTGGTTATTGACAGCCGTAATACTGATAGGTGGAAAGCATGGAATGGTGGGTAGTTGATGTTTCCGGGCGATGTCCGAGTTGATGAGGTTGAGAGCGGCGCCGGAATCTACTAATGCTGTCAACATAAGAGAACCACTTTCAGTAGAAATCTGTACGGGTAATGTGAAGACTTTAAATGGATTTTGTGAAAAGGTGTCCACATTCACCCGGTCTTGTGCTGTGAGGGACCTCCGGGTCTTTTGAGGACACTGTGACTTATGATGACCTGGTTCACCACAATAAAAGCAGAGGTTGTTGATGAACCTTCGTCTATGCTCGTCCTCAGACAGCCTGGTAGATCCTACTTGCATGGGCTCGGTAACACATGGTGCCTCAGGATTCCGAAGTGCAGGTCGTGACATAAGGTGGGATGCATGCGCTTGCTTGGGTTTAGGTGAGTTCCTGAGCAAATTATCAATCTTAACAGTCATGTTAACAAAGTCATTGAAAGAAGATTCCTCACCTCGACATGCCATCTCCAACTGGAATTGGGGACATAGGCTTTCCCGAAACACCCCTTTAAGTGCAGCATCGTTCCATCCATTCTGAGCTGCAAGAGTCCTGAATTCGACTGCGTGCTCTGCTGCACTATGTGAGCCTTGAGAAAGGTGTAAAAGACGAGACGAAACATCCCGACCCCCAGCAGGATATTCAAATACTTCTCGGAGTTGTTGCAAAAAATACTCAGGTGAAGATCTAAACTGTTCATCCGTCTCCCAAACCGCAGCAGCCCAATCAATAGCCTTGCCAGATAATAGTGACATGATAAAAGAGCATTGATCAGAACTAGCATGAGACTGATCCCCCAACGATTCCAAATAAGTGCGTACTTGTCGAATGAACCCTTTACACCGTTCTGCAGAACCATCAAACTTATCGGGAAGAGCAAGTCTTACCGTGCTCGACGTGGTGGAAGGAGGAGAGCAAAGTCGCTGGAGCAGTAGTTCATTCGATGCCTGTAAGTTAGCTAGCTGTTCGTGGTAGCTGCGTAATAGTTCTCCCTGGTAGACAAATGCAGCTTGCAGCTGTGAAACATCCGCTGGATTGAGGGTAGGTGAAGTATTCTGTAAGGGGGCTGAGGCAGAAGCTGAAGCAGGATCCAGTTGCGGATGTTTATTGGGGTTATCCATAATCAAAGTCGAAAGTACAGGCAAAGGGTCGTAATAAACAGACAGTCCAACCATGCAACACAACAAAAGGGAGAGACGTAAATCAGAGGTCGTAAATCCAGGCAGAGAATCAATATCTAAACAAACAGTCCGATCCAGGTGTCAAACAAAGGGGCTAGGCAAAAATCAGAAAACGAGAACCAAACAATAGGTAAAACACAGGAAAGCAGGCAGTAAAAGAGAATGCTTAGTAGTCAGGTGTAAAGCTGGCAATACTTCGCAACGTGGCCATGTGGCAGCAAGGTTTATATAGATGCCAAACAGGAAGTAAGTTCAGAGTTCAAAGTTCAGAGTTCAGCAGAGGGAGCATGAGCAGTCAGTATTGACTGAGTCAGCAGTCAGCAGTCAGTGCTGGCGTGATGTTACAATGTGACTGCATGTGTGCTGCATGCGTGCTGCATCTGTGCTGTAAACACACCCATGCTCTGCTTAAAACCAGAATTAGTAAACAGTATAAGTAGTAAACAGAGTAAACGCATGGCTTGCGCACTGCATAAGCATCTGTTGTTAACTAGGGGCGAAACTGCTACATAACATGTCAACTTTATTTTGAAGACTTTGAATTTGCTGGTGCGTTCAATGTGCAACACACCTGCCAAAACACATAGAAATGAGCCCCAATGGACCGCTGTAATTTTGCCTTTTAACATTTATGAACTCGCCTATACCTGTCTATTAATCTGTGCACCCGTAATCTTAATCACGATTAGTTTTACAATTCATTGTGCAACCCTACTTGATCCTACCTGTGATGTTGGTTTTGGTAAATTGGCCTTTTTTGGAGAACCATAATTTGACAGGCCCCATGTCTGACAGAAGGTGTGCAGGAGATCCAGGTGCTGCTGTAGACCCTGTTTTGTGGGTGACAGCACCACACTGACCGCAAATGGAACACATTTAACTTTAGTGTCTAGTAGGGTAAGACAGGGTGCTGGGGGCTGTTTTAGAGCTCTTGCTAGTTTGTTCCTAACAATATGTGTATAACAAACACTTGAGTAGAAATTATGAGGTAATGAGAAGGACAAGGGAACAGAGTAGTTTCCTCCCTTTCTGTAGAACTTGCATGTTAGTTAGGATGGGGTTCAGTACAGAGACTGATCAGAGAGACCTGGAACAGCGTCTAAGATACTATAAGTAATAGTCTAAGATAAAAGATCAGTGTGAGATACAAAACACTACTTATTTACCCACCTTCATCTTGTTTCAAATCAGTATGTTCTCTTAATGAGCTCATGACATTAGTAATCAATAACAAAATCAATCACAACAATCAATCATTTATTAACAAAAGCATTTGTGTAATCTTTCTTCTGCTTCAAAAAAAAACACAAATGTGAAATGCAAAATAACACTTACTCTTACATCATAGCATCATAACATCTTAACACTTAGCTGTGCTAAGATGTTAGCCAATCATACACATTGACAATTACACCCGAAGGTTCATAAAGGTAAATACTCAAATCTATCTTTATAAACACAGGACTAAAACAGGGTAGAAAAGGGCATAGAATACTAGTGTTTTTTTGTCCAAAAAACTATTATAACTAAAATATTATAAATACGATTTCCTATTTCCCATACGAAATGGGAAAGATTATGGTTACACCTGTAGGTGAGTTACATATCGCTCTAGTTACAATAAAGACTATAAAGACCAGGGACATGGACTACAAAATGCGACTTCAACAAAAAGACATGACACTATAACAAAACAAACATGCACATTACTACTTGAAATGGTTTTAAAGGTTTATGATTGACACTGGGCTCTTTAACACTTTCAGTTTTTTCTGCAATCACAAATAACCTGTGGTTGACCTCTTTTTGTCACAAAACTGTGATAACCTCCCTCCTTTCTTTGCATGCAGTGTCAGATATGGTGAACAAAGAGGCATTAGTACAGGCAAGTTGCTACTGGTGGATGCCAAAGAACAAGGAGCCCCATAAACTACAGGTTGCTCAATGCTCGTAAAGTTTAGGCCTCAGTCCGAAAACAAACTCTAGTCTCTACTCACTACAATCAACATTCATTAGAAGTATTTTGGCTCTCTTGTATTCAGTATCTGGACACAAATTTAATGCAGTCTTTTAGAAGTTCTCCACTTTAGTTTCAGTCATAGCTTTAAAAATGCAAAAAATCTTAAAAATAATAACTGTAGGTAAGTTGCAATACCACCAGTGAGAGGCTTCAGCCATTAGCTTTGATTGCGTTGCAATGGTACCGGAAGTAGCAATACACTGCTTCACCTACCAAAAATAGGTGTGATAAAGTGTGATAAAGGTCTATCAGGGTAACAGGATACACCTGGAGACAATTAGGGTTGAGTAATATAAAAAACATGGATAGATATTACCAAACAAGACTACCAAACAAAACATGGCACCTGAACAAAACATAGACATGTTACAGAACTCCTCCTCTTAGTGGTGGCTCCTGACGCACCCAAAACACTAAACTCCATTTAGTCTAGGGGTGGGGTGGGATGGGTGGGTCAGGAGCATGGATGGTGTCCTCGGCACCCTCTGCCTTGCTGGTAGCACCCTCAGCCTCAGGTCACATCATTAACGTTGGATCTACTGAGAGGAAGTTGATGAACCCAAGTGCAGTTTAAAAAAGACAAAACACAAAAAATGTTTCTGCCTTGCTGACAGCAACCTTGGCACCATCAGCCTCATGAGCGGTGTCCTCAACACACTCAGCCATACTGGTGGCACTTTAAACCTCACTGGTGGCATCCTCGTTGCCCTTTGCCTCGTTGGTGGTTGGGATGGTCAACATGAAACTGACGCTTCAACGCTGTGTTGGAGATCCTAAAGCACAAATGTTTTAAAACACTGAAATAATACCACACATATTTCAACTAAACTCCAATAAAATTTTAAAGTTCCCTTTAGCCATTTTTTCAGAATACCTGACTCTCCGTGTCATACAGTTCCAGCCCTGCCAGGGTGGTTACACTTCCACAGTAGAGCAATTATTTATTTTAATAAAAATCTTGATATGTAACAAACGTGAGACTTTGTGGCTTGATCTCTTTTATAAATTTTAATTTTTCTAAATTTTTCATGACCAAAATAACCTATAGTTACTCATGATGATGAGCCTACAGGTTACAAAACCAAGCTCATGTAGTTGTCAGACAGATATTAAAAACGCAACACATTATAAAAACACAACAACACTAAAACCACTAATCTGTAAATAGTTCATTCAACAACATGAACAAGAATACCTAACCCAGGATTCAAACCAGCGGCATGTCAGTCAAGAGCACTCCATGTGCCACCACATGCCTGTGGGCACAATATTTTAATACCACTTGGATCACATTCCCATTATCCTGGTCTGAATCATAATTTTCTCTTCCACAAACTATACAAAGCTGGTGATAAGGTCAGTAAATTATGTTGACCTTTGAAGACAGGAGTTAAAAAGTTTTTTAATTCTTAGCAGGAGATTTGGGATCTGCAGTGGCCATCTCAGCACCAACAGAATGTCAGATATTATGAGAGCACTTTACCATCTTAACTCCTGAGAAGCTATATTAGAAGCTACACAAATATGGCAGACTGATGTAGTATGATATTAGCTATACTGACCTGTTTAAGTGATAGAAACATTGGTGTGCACATATATTGAGCGTTAAATATGCCATGTATTGAACAACCATTATGTTGAAGTGTGTTTTGATTAGTCATTGATTAGCATGCACTATTGCGTGTTGTGTAATTGCTTAGCTGAACTATGTGGAAAACACTCCCATTGTCTACTAGAACACTAGTAGTAATAAAAGTTGTTGCAAAGATACCTCATTTTGACACCATGAATTTAAAATGTTGACACTATCACATCTTTGTAGAGCAGGCAATCCCAGAATGCACTGCAATAAGATCAGTGAATAAACTGATTATTAGTTAGATTACTATGTCACCTTTTTCCTGTTACTCTCCACTATATAAGCCTCATGCAAACACTAGTCTTTGTGTGTTTACCATGTGTCTGGATTACCTGTTGGATTGTTTATCGTTCTTGATTGTTTGCTGCCTGCCCTGACCCTTTGGATTGTGTATTCTGGATTCTGATTGTTTGCTGCCTGCCTTGACCCTTGCTTGTTCCGATTCTGATTTGTCTAGCCCCTGCTATACCAGTTCAATAGTGTTTGACCCTGCCTGTTTGTTATTCGCTAATAAAGTGCTGCGAATGGATCCTACCGTCTCCAGCCCTTCGTTACAGTTAGTGCTTGAAAGCATCTTTACATATAATAAAAATAAATTATAATAAAGAAATGTCAGACATGTTCAACAAAAAAAATACATGGTATTTTTGCAAATAATTTGTGAGATGTATATTAATAAAACTAATTAGGCATACTAGGTTTATAGAAGGTTTTAAAAAAGAGAGATACATTCATGTTCAGACAGACAGCAAAAATCTGCTTTTTTTGGCCTACCTGACTTAAATCCACTAGTAAAGAACACTGAAATCTGATTTGTATAATTTCAAAACAAATTTACACAGCACAAATATAAACAAGTGGAAAGCACTGTGTGGCTAAACTGGAAGATGCAGTTTGCCCTTTCTTGCGACCTAAATTGTAGAAACAATTAACTTTATTGATACATGACATTACTACAGCTCTGTCTTATGAGTTTGGTCCTATGCTAAGGTTTGCTACACGATATCATAGTTCGGACCAATTTGGAGGATACAAATATAACCGCTCAATACCAGGATGTGGGTGCTTGTATAACTGACATTTAGTTGCTTATAGGTTATAGTAGGTTATCAGAATCCCTTAGCACAAAGATATTATGTGGTCTCTTAAATGTTCTCACCATCATTGTGGCTTACATGCTCATATCTTTGTGAATTTAAATGTTTTTGTTCACTGCACACAAATTCTTTTTTTTGACTGTCAATATCTCATTGACTGAATATTTCAACCTGATCTCATGGGAAAATAATATTTAAAATATTGCTGATTTTGTATGAGTTTGTATGATATGATTTGTACAAAAACTTGATTGATACATTGATACAAAATAAATTGTAGAAAAAAGGAAGCATGAAAGTTCACCCCCCAACCATTAGTGGGGTGAAGCAGATCAAAAAAATATATACGACTGAGATCGTACAAATTCATATGAATTAGCCACGAAAACGCTAAAGGCATAAAATAGTTACGAATTGCCATGAGTTTGTGTTGCAATATGTACATCGGTTTGCTATAGCTTTGCCCTTTTCCACCATGGGTGCTAGGCTTTAGTGCCTCCTACCTCTGCATTTAACCCATCACTGGTGAGGAGTGAACAAACACACTGCAAGTCATGAATACACACACCTGGAGCAGCACTGATGGGATCCCCCTGGAGTTCCCATGTTAACTGACAAGCATTGGAAAGGCAAAGATGTGTGTCACTGCCTGTTTGCATTTCTTTCTTTCATGAGACAAACTCCTCTACAGTCATCTGAAGATCTGTCAGGAGAACCTTAACGCCCTCACTGAGAGAACACAGGCCATCAGGCTGTCAATTGATCATGTGACTTACATATAGCACACAGCAGAGTGAAGAAGTTTAAGACATATAGTGAAAATGGTCCCCTTTTTTTAATAAAATACAAAATAGGTGATTACAATAATATTACGTAATGTGTTAATACAATAATTAATAAAGTTAGTAAAAAGCTGAATTGCCAAGATTCTGCACAAATGTAATGATTTTGCGGAGTCAATTCTTTAACTATCTGCTTTTAACTAACACCATGTATTTCAATCGTCATGGGCTCCACAAGTTCTGACAAATATGTTTATTCAAATTGAGTAGGGTGCATTTAGGGTATACATTTCACCTGTATGAATGTTCCCAGAATCCAAACCCATGATCTTTATTACTAGCACAATGTTCAAGAAGGAGAGCTACAGGAACACTAGTTTGTACAAAACGTGATGAAGCCATGAAATGTGGTCAATATGAATATGCTTACATTTGATTAATAACTATTTTAGAATCTAAAATATTTTATACATTTCATATATATATATATATATATATATATATATATATATATATATATATATATCAAGAACGACAAGCACGCAATTACAACAGGAGAACCCAACTTTGTGAATTCACCCCGGGAGAGAAAGTACTCCTGTTACTGCCCACGTCTAGCTCCAGATTACTCGCCAAGTGGCAAGGACCATTTGTGGTCACACCGCGGATCGGAGACGTAGACTACGAGGTTGAACGTCCGGACCGGGGAGCACACAACAAATTTACCCCTCAACCTCCTTAAATCATGGTGGGTGGAGGTCTCTGTACAGCTGGTGACGACCGTAATTTGGAGATTCCCTCTAAAAAATAAGTAAATAACGGCCAATTTATCCCCAAAATAAGTGGGTGGCTGAGGTGGGGATTAACCGCCGCCTCAACTCTATGCTTTTGGGCCCCCAATTGAATTGTGACCACAACCATAGGATACGACAGGATTTCCCCGTGAATACGTCTCACCTTTACCGTGTGGCTCGTATCCAAATCCCCGGTTTGCATCAGGTATTGATGAATAGAGGTTTGGTTACAACCTGTATCCACCTGATAGGTTTCCCCCGCAACACTTACAGGTATATAAAACTTCCCAGCTCGATCGGGGGCACTCCGTGGCACTTCGGGGACCCGGATCAGTGTATCCACTTCCATGGATGTACACTGATCCCGGAAGTGCCCTGGTTCCCCGCAGTGCCAACACAGAGGCCTGGGCTTCCCCTCCACAACGCTGGCAGCAGGAGACTCCTCCCACAGCTGATCCAAGAGAGAGGGAGGTGTTAAGGATACAGGGGTTGCTGGGGTGGTCATTGATCTGGAGGTCGGGGTTGGGCGCCTCGAGAGGGTCACACCATCGCTCCTCCTGGAAGCTCCCTCGGGGCTGGTTGCGGGGGCCGGCACCAGCCGGCGGAAATGCCGAGACCTGGGAGCGGGGACAGGAGGAGAAAAAGGAAAAACAGAAAGGGGGGAAGACGAGAGAGGTGAGCTTCCCCCATATGCTGCCAGATGGTCCTCCACCAGCTGGATGGCAGTCTCGAGGAACTTGGGGTGATGGCACTGGACCCATTCCGGTGTCCTTTTCGGTAGGTGGAGGGAGAACTGTTCCAGCACCACCTGCTCCACGATCCCCTCAGCGTCATGCTCGTCTGGATGTAGCCACTGGCGACAGGCCTCCCGGAGCTGCTGGGCAAAAACAAAGGGTTGTCCCGATTCCTGGAGGGTTAGCGAGCGGAAGCGCTGACGATGTTGCTCTGGGGAGCGACCCACCCACTGCAGGATGGCCTTTTTGAGGTAGGCGAAGGCAAGGAGGCTTCGGACCGGCAGTTGGCGGGCAGCCAGCTTGGCTTCCCCCGAGTAATGGAATTAGCTGGACCGCCCAGCTCTCCTCCGGCCATGAGCATGCCTCCGCAGAGCACTGAAAGAGTTCAATGAAGGTCTCTGGGTCATCCTCGGCCCCCATCTTTTGCAGCGGTAGGTGAGTTGGCAGGTTGCTCCCGGGGGAAGAGGAACACCCAACCACATTTATTTAACACAAAACAAAGCCATCAAAACAAATAAAGTAATCCATGTGCTTTTAGCCGTTTGCAGTAGTCCGCTATAACGTTCTGTTTCCCCGTCCTGTCCGTGCTTATATGCATTACTAATTATATAATTAGGAATTATATGCATTACTGTAACCGATCTGTTGTGAATGTGAGTTGTTAAGTGTGTTTATATGCACACACACGAGTAAACGCTCTCACTGAGGAAATATCGCAGCAGCACTCGCGATTATTTCTCCCTGTTTTTCTTAGGCATTACAGCTGCGCATGTCGGCTTCTGTGGAATGCCACCACTCATCTGTCAGCACCATAGCTGTTTACAGAAAAAAGGAAGAGAAGAAAAAAAGTGCTGTCTGCTGGGTTCGAGTAAACCGGTTCGTTCTGTCACGGTCACGAGAAACAAAACCCAGTCGCAGATAGCGATATAACAGAAAAAGTCTTTATTTTATTAAATAAACAAAACAAGAACCCATGAGGGGAAAAATGAGAAACAAAACAAGCTTGAACTTAAGAAAGAACTTAAAAAAACTCTCCACAACCCGGAGCAAAAACGAAACCGGAAAAAACACGGTAAGACTAGACTAGACACGTCAGTCAAATGACGACGTCAGGAGATCGGGAAAGTACGAAAATGAACCGGTACAAGACAGAAAATACACGGGCATTAAACGGATAACGAGACTAACAAGAAAACAAGGGGGCGGGGCCAAGACGCACGACCAGAGAGCACATGACGAATGTAAACAAAACAGAGTCCATGTGCTTCCACAGAGAACAAGGACCCAGAGCATGAGTTTAAATCCTGACTCCAAGAAACAAGAACCAAGACTAGATGAGTCAGGATCCAAACAACATGCTCTGACAGAACACAGGGGATGTCAGGATCCTGGCAAGATAATCAAGAAAAACTCAGAACAGGAAGCCAGGATCCTGACAATTACAGCAATAGTATAAGTCATACCATTATAATACTATACTATACGTACTATACAATAAAGTTTTTGAACTGACATCACAAGTAAACAGCAATGTAAGAGCTACTTTAGAGGACGTGCCATGTTCCCCAGTCAGCCATTTTTAACAGAATTGGCAGAATAAGACCATTTAAGTACATCTTTGGCATTGAACTTTTACCTGTCATTTTAGCTAAAACAGAGATATAAAATCAATGAAGGAATGATCTAAAGTCAGAAAAAACATCAGTTGGGCAATTAATCAGAGAAAAACTTTAAGGCAATGCACTTGTGATCACCCTATTTGGAGGCTCTTCTCACACATCATGTTTTAGGGGTGAGTGGTGCAGATACTGGGAGTGATGCATATGTGCTTAGGTGTCCCAGGTTTGGTTCTGACTCCTGATTTCCTGTTTCTACCACCTCTATCCCCATTATTTCCTGTGTTGCTGTGGTCTTCTGTCAGATTAAAGACAACAAATTAGAATATGTGCTCATTTTTTGCTCTGGTAATTATCTTCTGTTCAATTAAACAGACCTTTGACTGATATGACTCAAGCAGAATAAAGTCTGCATGTGAAAACATGAAATAGCACTTGGAGTCATACTACCTCTGACCTGCTGTTGATGCTGGTGTGTAATCCTCTTGCTTTTGATTCCTCTGATCAGAGTGCAAGAACACACAGCACTTTAGACTGTCAGTACTCTCTCACACACACACTCTGTATTACAGTCTGCGGGGACACTACTGAGTGAAGGTCATTTTTAGAATCTGATCAGTTTTAGAAACCAAACTGATCAAAAATTTAGAATCGTCCTGGGTTTTAGTGCAGGCCCTGATATTTATATATTTCTTTTCATTATCCAAAACTGTAAAAACGTTGTCTGAAACTGATAAGACTACTTTTATGAGAAGACACATCTTTACAGTATTTATCATCATTTCATAATTTTCATTATTAAGTAGAAGGCATTTTAATGGAATGACTCATATTACATATTACTCAACATCTATCACTGATATATGTCTTGAAATCATATGTATTTGACAGTTCTATGCTGTAAATTGCAAACAAACATGTGGCTGACTATGGGCAGAGAACAAACACTTCTGTGGATTTTGTGTCTTGAGAGGGCAGGGTTTTGAGGGGAAAGGGGGCAAGTATAACTCAGTGGCTGGTGGAATATAAAAAATAACCACTTACAACACCTTTCATTTCTGTTCATGTGTGCTGAACTGAGGCTAGAACTAGGCCTTATCTTACAGACAGACTATCTCAGAGTTAGTAATTACATTACACACAACATAACAACATAACATACAAAACATCATGCTATAGACAAAACAACTGGAGCAGATTTATACTTTGTGTTAAAAAAGAATGAGACCTTAGCAAAAGTGTTAATTTACTTTTAAGTTAATATCATTTGTGTGACATTTCCTATACATTATTGTTCATTCTTAAAGACTGGGAAATCCAACGAGATCCTCATTCTTTAGTGTCGGTCCCATCATCACTATCTTCCCTCAATCTGATTTAGAGATTTCAGCACTGTTTAATAGTGAGGGAAATTTGTGAGTCAGCAGTTTGTATGTTCTCTTCCTGGTGAAAAGGAGACATGTCAGACAGGCCCCCCGAACTCTGACCACAAGGCCAGTCTTAAACGGCTTCTGACTGACAGCTCCCTGAATCATCTGGTTCCAGCCAAGGTCTGCCATCAAAAATGCAAAACCACATCTTATCACAGAGAAAATGTCATGTTACATGGCAAATGACTCAATGTTGATGATAGCAGCACATCAAAGGGAACTTTGTTATCTGAGCTAGACTTTTTTATGTCCAAGACAGGATGCTGCTTGTCACTGTCTGCTGATTCCTGACAAAATCTTAATATTCTTGGTCTGTTTTACTTAGTCAACGTTATCATGAGAGGAAGAAAATCAGTCTATAAAATTCTTGTTCCATAACCCCTGGAGTCTGTAGCTGCCTTACTGAGAGTTTGATGAAATCATAACTATTTTTATCATATAAGCGGTGTCATACATTTGGATGACATTACTGAATTCAAAATCATGTTGAAACCAGTGTACCCAAGTCCTTAATATAAGCCCTCAAGGGTTTCTGACCCAGACATACCATTGGTCAGACACTACTATCTTCAGTAAAACATGGGCAGCAATAAAACACCAAATTTGCTTAAACATCTCCTCTCACTATTTTTGGCATTGCAATGCAAAATGAATCGCTTTTGAAGTTGTAATAGGATTATCATTTCATTAAAAATAAGTATTTAACAGTAATTAACAGTATGACTGTGAAAGTGCTGAAAAAGAAATAAAAAAAATCAGTGTAACATTCTGTAAACCAATACAACAGAATAGAAGGGGGTTTATAAAACAAGCAAATAGGTTATTTACGGTTCTTTTTTCTAAAGCAAATTAAATTGCATTTAAACATTTTTTCAATGTATTGCCTGCGAATCTCATGACCTTAGAATTGTTAGTGCCAGTAACAGTTGAGCTAAACCCAGAGGAACATTTTATTTTTCAGATGCTGCTTTATCATAGCTGATAGAGATCTCATTTGTGTTCCATTTAAGTATCAACTTTGTCTCAGATGTTTACCCTAAAATTACTTAGGAGAATACAAATAGAAACAAATGAGACAATTGTTAAAATACATTAGAGTATGGAGGTGCAAAATTCATGAAGATTGTAGCTAAAGTAATCTGGATTTAGGTCAATTTAATTTCATTTTGAAATCTTCAGTAATATTGATCGTTGATTACAGACTGGGCAAATCTGAGCTTAGTTTGTAACATTGTTAAGATATCTTCTGAAACTCTAACCCTTTTTCCTCTAAAGACCCATGAAAGCCATTTAATTTAATTGCTTTTTGGAAGAAATAACTGAAATCTTAAAGAAATCTCATCTGTGATTTTTCTTTTCTGTGGGAAAAAATAACTATACCCGTAGCTTAGTTACATTATATATAATATGTTATATAAATGTGTAAGTGGTTATAAAGAGCAATTCTGAACCAAAATGCACCTTTTAATTTTCATACAGAGGAGCAAAGTATCACTTAATATAACAAGAATGTCTTGCACAACGGCTCTCCCAGGACTCTGTTTTGTTAATTCACTTCAGATCAATCCAAAGCAATTAGTTGCAGCCACGAGGGTAAATTTCATCTAACAGTTAGGGGGACCATAAAAATAAAAATTGTGAGCAATTTTTGAAGGGGACCAAATAATAGAGCCAACAATGTACTTGTAAGGATATGTGTACACAGGGGAAAGCCTTACTATTATTATTAGGGTAGCATGGAGACCATTTTCCTTTTTCTCACAGTTTCTCTCTGGTTCAGTGAAAAGCTGTCTAAATTAACCAAAATATTATCCTTCAAAACCATTTAAGCATCCATTGTACTGTACTGTGGTTACTGTAAGTGGTTACTAGGGTGTAGCTAGACAGTTAGCAGGTTAAAACTAATAGACAGATGTCCTGTACTGTCTTTATGATGTTCTGGCACTGAGATATGGCTTTCATGCTGGTTGCTAAGGTACTCTAAATAGTTGCTAGGGCATGGCTGTTTCCATGGTGATCCATGGTGAAAACTACTTGCGAGTCTGAGTCAACATATATAATGTTTTGATGCCTTTCACTTATTTCAATGGAAGTCTTTGGGGCAGTTGCTAGGGTACTGTAACTGGTTCTGTAACTGGTTCTGTAACCAGTGCTGAAGCAGTCTCATATTCACCAATTTGAGAGGCACTACTGCCGTTGAGGATGCCACATGCCTTAGGAGCCAACCGAAAATATTTCAGTTGGACCGCCATCTACCTTTGAAAAAATTGAGGCAATTAAACATTGATTGGATGCACTCCTCGGCACACCATCATATTGACCCAGTCCAACTCCATTCAAAAAAAAGAGATGCTTTGCACCGGGAGAGCTTGCTCTTTTCCCTCAAGATAAACAGGGCCAGTATAATGTCTTAATAATTATCAGTGTTTAGTGTTCAGCCTGTTGGGACTGTTACTTATATACTTTGAATTGTTTGTCACTACATAATCAGATGAATATGATGTTGTTTTTTTAAGATTCATAATGTAATGAGTGAGCAGAAAATATGGATGTCCCACTTCTGTTACCCATAATTCCATTGGGCTTCAGTGTTTTGGGGGGCTTTTTCGTCCTCACTGAGTTCTAAAGCCCTGCAGATCAAACACAGTCACTATCTCTGCCTGAAGTCTGATCCCTCTGCACTGCAGAATACTGCCAACAAACAGCAAATCTGCCGATATAAACCCAAATTAGTATGCCACTGCTTCCTGAGCTTCTCACAGCACCATGTACATTACATGTGCATTTGCATGTTGTGATTAAATGTGACAGCTGTATTGGGTATGAATAATAACAAGCCAGGAATTTCCAGTCATTTTGACAGCTTTTATGCTCCCTGGAGTTCATGGTGTTCATTTTCACGTAAATTCACTCATATCATTTCACGTAAAATATCATGTAAATAAAGAGCCACTGATTATTTGTCATGTATTTGTGTTTATAATAATCCAGACTTCCATAGATTATTCAAAAATTACATATATCAAAAGGTACTTTGGAGGATGTAAAAATGATTACTTAACTAAGGACTTAACTAAGTCAAATATGACACAAAATAAAACAAAAAAAATTTAATAATTTGGTCAGAGGAAGTCAATGTTATACATAGCAAAGTAAAACAACACCACATACAATAACATATAGTACTGCACGGCTTGACATATGAGTATGTGTATTTAACTGTATTTCACTCCCATTATTGTGTATTTATATCTGTGTATATATCTGTATATCTTGTCTTGAGTGGAGACATACTGTGGCGGTGGTATAGGGGAAGCAAAAAATGCCACCCTGATACCATGGAAATATCGGTGATAATGGAAAATCACCCAAATTGGACACACAGGTTCACTGATTTGAAAAAAAAAAGATGGCCAGAGAAGTGGATACCCACAATACAAAGTTTTATTTGATACAATAGTCAGTGACAGAAGTCCCACAACCTTGAAATATATCTGGCTAGCTGCCTGCCCTGGGTGTCAGCTCCTACAACAAAGATAGCCAAATTAATGCCAAATCAACAATGTAAATTCAGAAACAAATATAGTAACTTCAGTTAACAAGAACAATCCAATTCAATTTAATTAAAGACAGCATAAGTAAAGAGCAGTGGATCATCCTCTCTGAACAGAAGTAAACATTGTACACAAGTACACAAATCAACAAAAGAATACAAAAAAGAAATTGTATTAAGCAAACAATTAACAAAACCAGCACAAGAATAATAAAGAACCTCACAGGCTCATCACCTGTAACCTGTCAGCTGTAAAATACACTTGGGATCATAAAGGGCCACATACAAGGTTAATTACAACATCAACTCCAATAACACACACACAAGCACAAATGCAGGTCTTAACACCAATACAGCAAAAAAAAAACCAAAGCAGCAGCATCAGGTATGGTTCCCCTGCATGCCTAGTCAACCAAGACGCTTTTCTAAAGTGCCAATTATTAATCTTCCTAAAATTAAACATAAATGATTTACAACAAAGCCATTTTAAAATACTTGTCAATATTGATAACAATTCTACCTTCCTTTAAGTTAAATTGATCTTAAAGTAGCTAAGCTGTTGAGTTGATTGTGACCCAATGCCAGTAACAAAAAGCATTAACATGCCAACACACAGAGCTGCAGAGAATGTTAAAAACATTGCAGCCACAAAACGCTGAACCAACCACTTAAAAACAGATTTACATTTCTGTTGTAACTACAGCCAAAATTCGATTACGCATCCATGTGAATAACAAAAAGGCAACAGTACGCCAGTGTAGTCCCACAGCACAGGAGACACTGTGGGAATGCAACTGCCAGCCAAGAACAGCCACAAAACTAGCACAAAAGCTATTAGCCACAAAAACAATTAGTTCTATCTAGCCACGCATGGGGTTTACTAGTTAGCCTGCAACATGGAAGAGAGCAAACCCCATAATCATGGAGGTACACGAGTTGACCCTTCATTCTTTATAAGTGGTTCATCTCGGATGTGCTGATTGTGTTAAGACTTGCGCCCACATGCAAGCTTCTGTCTCTTGGCGGTGAATTCCTACCCAACAAGAAATCAACTGGCAAACGTTGTTCCTGGCCAAACATCAGGAAGTGAATTCATTCCCCAGTAGCCTGGTGAGGGGTACTATTATAACTAAACAGTACCTGAGGAAGGCAGGCTTACTTCCAATCTTACTTCTTAAACACTAGAAGAGAATACAGCAGGTTACATAATATGTGATCAAAGCATTCACACTCACCATTGTCTGGGCGATAAAGAGCAGAACAAGATTTTCCCAACAATAAAGTTCACACAATGTATCAACAAAGACACCAAACATATTCAATTTTATTTATATAGTGCTTTATACAGTGTTACATTGCTTCAAATCAGTTTTACATATAACTAAAAATAAAACACAGAAAACAGAAAAAATGTCAAACAAAGTTTTTTCTGTTGGTTCATAATGTAATCACAGAAAGACTCAATGATGGTGAGATCAGATCTCTCTGTTGAGCACTGGCTGCTGTCAGCCACTGGCTGCTGTCAGCAAAATCTCACTGGATTATTGCAGTTAATGGCAAAAAGAATGTTTAGAAATGTAATATTATAATTCCTACTGACACTACAACAAAAGATATAACTTGCTTTAAACCATTTTGGGTATGAAAATACTAATGTGCCTAAGACCTTTGCACAGTACTGTATATTAATAACACTAATTAGGGATACTAGGTTTGTAGTTGGTTTGTGAATAAAGAGTTGACTGAACCAATAACAACTACAACACATTTGGACCATTTGAATAAATGAACTTAAGCAAGCCAAGTAAGCAAGCCAACAAGCCGAAAACAGCAAGGAACGAAAACTATAGATGGAATAAAACTTTGGGAGAAACCAGGCTCAACGGAGGGCCACTTCTTCTCTAGCACAATTTGTAACTTTTTTGGATATAAACGGGGAGCTGATAATAATAAATTAATAATTATTTATTGATATTGACATATAAACCATTATGTCACTAGGGCCTGAGCAACAGGCTCAGCTCGCTGATCCCCTGTTGGGACCAAGGCCATTGGCAATACTACTTGCAATACCTCTTCCACAGCATTAGGACAATGGACCCAACAATAAAGCATGCCATCTTGCTCCACTAGACAGATCCACTGGCAGAACAATGACAAAACTTGAAAGTCTAAAAAAATGTTAAGTAAATAGACAAGAATTTACCATTTTCCAAATGTGCACACTTTCGGAGGTAAATCCCTAATGGATGTTGTTTAGCATACCTCTTTGATGAGAAGTTATATTGGACATATTTATGATATATTTATTTATCTAGATTCCCATTGTGAAATAGTGGCTTGTATCAATGCCTGAAACAATCCTTGAAATGACCAAATGATATGAAACTATTTAACTGATCACTATGTGGCTTGATTCAGCGCACTCATTCTACGCGTTTTGTAATTTGTTTACAAATATTCTCTACTTTCTCCTTAATAACTCACCTTATCTAGCGTTTCCAACAGTTTACAAACAATGTGTTACTTTTAATATCATAATTTAAAGAATGCAAAATGTCATATATGGTTAACAACAATTTAAATGCTTGTCTCATTACCTGTACGTTCTTACTTCTTAACTCATGTTGTTACATAAAATGTATAAACTAGACTACAGCAGCATATTAAATACAAAACGCATTTACTCACTTTTTGTATTTATTTATTAAATGTAAACAAAAACTAAACTACTTACCTTCACAAGGAAACATTCACAAAGTTAATAAAGGTAGACAGAGGCTAGTTGACACACAGCTATATCTCAGACTATGAAATTAATTTAAAATCATCTTACAGTTTTTTTCTATTTTCTATTAATTTCTTCGTTCTGACTGTTGTTATACCTCTTAGGTAATTTATACAGACGACATAAACAGACGACAGGGAGGACGACATATACAGACGATATAGGCAGACGGCAGGGAGGACAACATAGGCAGATGACATAAGCAGACGACGGGTAGGACGAAATATTCAGACGACACATTTTTGGCACAAATGGAACCCCATAGGATATCATCGGGTTCCCCAACTCTGGGTAAGTCAGCCTTTTTGACTTCTGCTTCAGTCTTTTACACCTTAGATTACTTTTATCCTCACTTTCATCTTGATCTGTTTCTTCCTCAGTTTCATTGGGTTCAGCTGACTCCAATCTGGTTCTCCGCAGAGGAACATCAGGTACAGTTTCCTCAACTTGTACCGTATGTTTTTTATTGTCCTTTTCCTTTTTATTTCCACCAGGTTCATCCTGTGTCCACTGTTCTACTTTCTTTCTTTCTTTCAGGTTTTCCCTTACAGGTCCTGCATTACTGGATAAAGATTCCGCTTCAGGTAAGTACTATGTATCAGGTGAGTTTTCTGTACCAGGTGTGTATTCTACTTCAGGTGGATACTTCCTTCCTGGCACATCTCCTGCATTTACAGTCTCAGAAGCATCGGCTGAGACAAGCTCTAAGTCAGGTTTATTTTGGCTTGCAGGATCAGAGTTAAGAGAAATCTCTACAGGCCTTCTTACAACATTGTACTCCTGGATTAACTTTCCTGAGGTAAGAGCTGACACATCAGAAATCTGGGGTATGTAGTCATCTTCATCAGAGCTTTGGTAGTTCTCTGGACATTCCTCATTTTCTACATCTTGGCTTTTTTTTACATCTTGGAATTTGGGACTGTCACGGTTGACTGAGGTGTTGAAAATCATGTCCACTGGCAGTCTTGGTTGGCGTCCGAACACAAGTTTGTACGGTAAAACTGATTGTCTCATGCTTTGTGCAGTTATAAGCACACACAAGTGGTTTTACAAAATCTTTCCAATCAGCCTTCTCTTGAGCTTTCAAGGTACCCTGAATTTCCAACAGCATACGATTAAAATGCTCAACTGGTTCTGGCTTCTGGTTTGGGGTGGGAACTGTGACCGCATACTTGGTGAAGAAGTCAGTTATCACCAGGATATCTTTGTTGTTGCTTCGGTCAGGTTCCAGAGACAAGATATTCATGCACACCAACTCTAGTGCCTGGGTGACTTGGATGTTCACTAGAGGTGCTGCTCTTTCTGGCAAAGACTTTCTACATACACAGCAACTGCAAGTCTTGACTTTGTTCTCAACATCAGTAGCCATCCTGGGCCAATAGAATTGTGACTGGATGAGATCAAGGGTCTATTCTATTCCTATATGACCCATGTTGTCGTGCAGACTTTCCCAGGCTACTAGTTTGTAAGTTTCGCAGTCTCCAAGAGTTCTGTTACGATAGAGAACACCATCCTTCAGCTCAAGTTTTCTCCATTCTCTTAACAGGAAGGGAAGCTCTGGAAGTTCACATCTCAGTGCAGGCAATACAGTGTCTCCCGATTCTAACTGAATTATTACTTCTCGCAATGCTGGCTCATTTGTTTGTTTTTCCCTTAACTCTTTTTTGGTCATACAGGAAACAACTAAAGATCCCCCTATCTTCTCACATTTTTTAAAGGAAATGCTTCTGGGCACATAGAGAGTGACTCATCAAGGGTAAGGCAGCTGCTGGCATCAGCTTGATATAAAAGTTTATCACAGACTGCTTGAATTGTGACAGCGGAAACTAGAGTGGAATTTGCTGCAGGTGAGTGATACAAGGTGAACTGACGTATGCGATCTTGCCCCTTTTGGAATCATTCACTAGATCACCATAAGGTTGTCTGGAAAGCACATCCCCGTTGAGATTTCTCTTCCCAGGGCGATACTGGAGGGTAAATGAGAAAGTGGACAAGGCAGACAACCACCTATAGCTGGTTGCATCCAACTTTGCTAGATTAAAATTTAAGTAATGGGGTTGCTATCTGTGATCACCTTGAAACTACTCCCATAAAGGTAGTCGCAAAACTTCTCAGTAATTGCTCACCTCAGGGCTAGGAATTCCAGTTTGGGGCCAGGATACCGGGCCTCACTTCTTGATAACCCTCAATTGGTATATGCAATTACTCGCAACACTCCACCTTGCTCTTGATAGAGTGCCACATCTAGTTCAGTAGCGCTCGCCTCTGTATGTAGAACATATGGCAATTCAGGATCTGCAAATCCTAATACTGGTGCTTTGGTGAGTTTTTCAATGAATGCTTTCTGGCAGTTGTCTGTCCATCGCCCTCCAAAGGGTTCCTTGAGATCAAGGTAGATTTTTTTCCTTACTTTTCACCTTGCAGCTTTCCCGAAAAGGGAGGATACCCCACAGTCAGTTCATTTAATGACTTCCCTATTTTTGCTTAGTCCTTAATAAATCGTATAGTATCACCAAAGATGGGTTTGGATCATTTTCACAAACTGAAGTGACATCCTCACCACATCAGAAGCAATAGCCTGGCTTTGGCCTGCAAGATGGCTTGTGCTTAGCTTTAGGAGGGTTTTCTCTGGGAAACTGTAGTTAGTTAGTTAGTTTGCTTCATCATTAGTTTGCTTCACTTTGCTTGACTTGCTCTTTGGCTCTGGGTTCTCTTGGGCTCTGAGTTTTGTCATTTGACTCTGGAGCTCTGTGACTTGTCGCTTTAATGCACGATCAGTTGATGGCAACTCGCTTTGTCCTGTCTGCTTACTTTTTGTTGCTTTTTTAACTCTGCGTCCTCTGTCCCTTTTCATCTGTTTCATCTTGCCTTAGATCAAGAGGGTTGGGAGTGACAGTATGGGAACTGGCTCTTTGTCTTTGTATGCCTAGGTGTTGTCTCATGATGCTTTCTTTGACAAAGTGTTTGTTCTCCTCACTGGAAACCTGCAGGAGTAGCTCTGAGAATGAAGGAGGTTTATTTCACTTATGCTCAAGCTAAAGGTTTGCTATTAGTGCGTCATCGCAACATCCCAGACACAATTGTTTCAGAAGTTGTCGGTCAGCTTCACCAGCAGGAATACCACCTCGCTTCATCACTTTGAGAAGGTTAGTGTGTTACCATTGTAAGTACAAGGAAGGTTTCTCACCTGTGTATGCAATGTATTGAAAAACTTAGCAAAAAGATCATCACCATCTTCCAGCAGGTAAGGCTTTGGCACCTAACTGCTTCACCATTTCTGCTGCTGGCGGCAGTAAACTGTCTAAGAGCTTCCTGGAATGATGTAAGTCAGAAAGTGAAGGATCTTGAAGAAGTAACTGTACACTGTTCTTCCAAGTATCATACTCAACTTGGATTCTGCCTGAGAAGACTCTTAGCTTGAATAATGCACTAGAGGGAGAAACTACATCACTTCTCAGAATGTTTTGTGTGGACTCTTGAAAGGCAACAAGAGAGAACTAATGCAGAACAACTGCTGTACTCTACTATGACTTGCCTATGATAAGGCGATATAAGTTTAAGATTGTCTATACGACTGTGTCTATGGGTACGACCATACTTGTTTAGGAAATCAGTCAGATCTTCAGCAAGATCTATATTTGTCAGCCCGCTAATTATCATTGATAATCAACGTTTTTAATTACGACATTTTCAAGCTCAACCACTTCCATGTTGACACTATTTGCACTACTATAAAATGTAAGTTATTCTCCTGGTCTCTTGTGACAATTTTTTTCTATAATGCCTTCCTGACTCTCCACTTTCTGTAACTCTAAGCATTAGTAAGGACTGCAGTTACTATCATATCTCTCTATGTATCAATCTGTATGGAAGGATACACTGTATTGGACCAGTCGAGGTGCTATGTTCACTACAGGGGGGCAAAAAAAATTAGGTAAAGCACATTAATAAAAACAGACAGACCAGAAAAAAGACTCAAAGTCTTCTTTTACTTTGAAGTTAAATTGAATCAAAATATGAAATGGAATGACAATAAAAGGATACAACTGAAATAACACCAAGGAAATGGTCTCTTGTTTCTTTTTTTTAGAAATTAAGTTTTGAGCTTCTTTGTAGTTATTCAATTTAAATATTTGTATTGTACTATAAGTGTTTCCTTTTATATTTAACTTTGTTTCCTTCTTATTGATTGATTTTTTCTTTCTAAACTTTTTCTAGTTTTTGGAGCTTTGCTTATTTTGTTACTGGTTTAAATTAGAACCTCTGACCCACAAAATGAAAAAAAAAAACAATCACTCCAGGAAAATAAACTAAAATAGTACAAACACTTAAATTCAGTATATGAAAAGTTCTCAGATCATAGAATAAGTGTGAATATGGGATAAAAACTGTCCTTTGAACCCAGCAATAAATCCAATGAGCACAAGAATGTGTAGTTTGTGTAGTGCAAACGTTTGCGGTGCAAAATGTTTAATATTGCCAACAAAAAAGTGTTAGTGTGATAATCAGTGTTGAGGTAATTTGATAACAAATACCACTAGGAATGGATGTGTTCCACTTGTGATAATGGATAAGGCACTGATCACTTGTTGCACGTTTTTCTTTTTACAACATCATACAACACATTATTTATGCATATCAAACAAGGATGATTGTTATATTTGCCTTTTAGAATACGTTGATGACATTTGCGATCTGCGAAGCGCATGCTCTCTTTCTGCAAATATGCGTCTCATATTAGTGACATCATACACAGTGCGTGTCTTATGACAAATGTCTTGCTTTAGTTATTACAGTTATTTTAATTATTTTAAAATTTATAACCCAGCAGAGCAACTTTGAATACCCAAAAAATCAAGCTTTTCATTTTTTTTATTGAAATTATAATTATTGCAAATTATATTTGTTCTTTTTATTATCGTTGTTTTTAGTCAGCTCACTTCTGACCTGGGTTACAAACACAACAGATCTTGTGGTAATTAAAATATCAATGAAAACAAGACACTTTATCCAGCATAATAGAAACTTGATGGACCATGACATTATTCTCACTGAAGACTTCTTCACATACTGGACTTTAATTCCACTTCAACTGGTTAATAAACCCCTCTGGATGACTTCTGAAGGGTCTCCGGGAGAAAGATATCAGCATAATCAGATGTGCTGTTTCCTTTTGTGTCTAAGATTTGTAAGACATATCTTGAAATTTTATCAACATGAACATGTTAACTGCAGCTAATTGCAAGAGATAAATTCTTTAGCATAATATAGTTTGACCAGAAAGACATATATCCTTCAGATGTGCTATATTCTTTCAAGTGCTTATTTTTTTACACGTGAGAGACTTCAAAATTTGCATTTAACACCCCCAGAACATTGAGACAGCATATTATCTAGCTGAGAGAAAGAATTACATTCTTTTTCCAACAGATTTCACCTACTGATTTTTTTAGAATGACTTTTAATCTGCTAAAATATTTTCGTGCCTATAATGATACATTGCAGATCTACTTGAAATCTTGACATTTACAGATGATTTGTTTCTTATTTGCAAAATGTACTGTGCACCAACAACCAGCCTCTATCATATTCCAGGGGCACTGAGAGTATTTATTGAAAATATCATCTTATAGTGGGTGTCATTTTATACTGTATTATAGCAGTGTATTGCTACTTACGGTACCATCGCAACGCAGTCAAAACTACTGGCTGAGTCTTCTCGCCGGTGTTATTGGAGCATATTCTTGGCCAAATTTTGGCAGCGTCAACAGAGAGGATGTCATCCGATGTGTCGGTGCCACTGTTTTGCTAGCCAGACCTGAAAAATCAATACACTGCCTCCCTGAGCACTTCTGGATATTAATTCTGTGATAAAGATACATTCTGAAAGATACATTCTGTAATACATACTGGATATCCGCTGTGATAAATGTGTATTTGTTTATTTTAGCAAAGGCCTGGCCAAATGTTAGGGTGCATGCTGATGTTCAATGCTTACAGTTGGTACCTACTATTTTGTCTTTTAATAAGTTTAAAGTTTTAAAACTTGAACTGAATTTGTAATCGTAAAACCTTAGCAATTTGGTGTTATTGTTATAGGGTTATTTTGACATTGGAGTCTCCAACACATTCATGTACTGTACATCTGTGTTTGATGTCATGGGGTCAAAGTTCAAAGTGGTCAAATGTTCCATCTCGATCCAGTACTATTGGTCTCAGATTATTTTTTTATGATCTGATTATTTGTCAGCAGTAGTAAATGTGACATAAAACCATGTCCCTTTTAGCCCAATCTGGTTCTGATTTAAATGTTTGTGTACATGTGTGACATAACACTGACTCTCTGCTCTCTATGCTCTCTCCCCTTTCAACAACACTGCTAAAGTTCTGTCTCACTGCAGTCCCACTGCAAGAGATTGACAAATTAGAACTGAAGTTTCTTAACATACTCTATGAAAACCCCCTTGCTCTAAAATGACATTGCAGGTTGAGGAGGTTGAAGAGGTCACTAAAACACAGAATGCTGACACAGTTTTCCTGTAACCTTAGCAGGCTGGGCTAAGTGAGGCCACCACCCTTTTTAGACTGTCTCACTAGCTGCTAGTGTCATACATAATATATAATATTGTAAGGCCTGATATTTGTGGTGTTAGAGACTGTATTGATTCCATTGTTAAGAAAGCTGAGGTAGTTGCCATCAAAATGACATTTCAAAATGATCTAAAGAAATTGGTTGAATAGCATGACTTTCTCCAGATGAGCGGCCGAGCCACAGTGATATGAAATCAAACAGGGTGTATATTTATGACTGAATAAGAAGCCTGGTAAGATTTCTACAAGGCAGGGAAATTGTTTGTCGCTTTGTGGGAGATTTCCTGGCCAGTCAAGCAAGTAAAGCAACCAATGAACGGAAGTGAAATTCAGGCGGTACTCCAGGCTACGTCTTAAGATTCACTACATTGTTTTCTGACTGACACTCAAAGGCAAGTCATAGTTTAGATACAGCTGTCAGCTATATGGACAAGATGCAGACAGTAAAGAGCAAAATTTACAGGAACAAAGGAGGAACAAAACAAGGTGATCCCATTTATTTTAATTCTGTCCTTTCATTTGTACATGTGCATACTACAAATTTAGATATTGCAGGTAATAGGTGGGTGATATTAGATGGAAGGACATTCTAATTCTAGAGACATTTTATCATACAAAAATTTAAACACCCCTGAGTACAAGATGAGTCATCATTTTTTTCATCAATATTTTAACCAGAAAACTGCATTTTTAATCTATATAATAGCAAAAGTTAGTTAGTTTTGTTAACATTTAAAGAATACTCCACCCAAAATTTAAAATTGGCCCATAAATGACTTACCCTAAAGGCATGCTAGGTGAATATGACTTTTTTATTTCAGCCAAATAGAATTGGAGCTATATTAGATATATTCGAGAGACATACAAGAACTTATGATCTATGAATAAAAAGCCTCAAAACTCTAATAATAATTATTAAATTATTATTCTATAAATGAAACATGGTAACCTTTGACTCCACCAGCAGTCCAAGTGTTTTCTTGGCAAAGCACTATGGTCCTATTTCTGAAATTTATCAAAGTTCTATTAAAGATTATTTCTAGGATGTGAAAATCAATAATGCATGTGGTTTGAGCATTGACATTGATGAAGTCACTTTGCGCCCTCTGTTGTAATTTTGGTAGGTCAAATTTGTTGATCAATGACTCAAGGTTAGAGCCTGGCAGTCTAACCTTTATCACCTCATATTCTGGATCAATACTGCCTTCTTATCTGAGGCAAATAAATCAAAGCATCTCAAACAAAAGCCTCAGGGCTTCTACACATTAGCGGAATGTGGCATCAGCAAGCTTGGAAGTCTATTAACCAATAATGCAGTCCAAGAACATAGCCACAAACATGGGTATGTTAAAATGATGTTAACACATTAAAGGTTTAATTCACTCAAAAATTAAAATTTAACAATTATTTGCTTACTCCTAAAAAAGTAAGAATTAAAAATAAAACAGCTTTGTGCATGTTTTCATTACAATGGCAATGGATTAGGACTGAGATTAAGAAAAGTGTAACACACTCTGACTTAAAAGAAGTTTATAGTTTTGGTTAACCTATGTGCAACACTTGATTAGATTCAGGAAGGTTTGTGACAAATTTCTGCAAGTGCAGAACTATCGATATGTGATCCACAATTATTGTATCTAGTTGGTGTAACCCCTACTAAGTGCCCTTAAAGCATACAGGACACTCATACAGGCTATTAAGTGTATGAATTTATATGGTAGTATAGCCAGCAAACTAGTCTCTTTTGTTTCAATTCTCAGTTTATTAATTTACAATCCTGTGAGATGGTGTCAGGATCCTGACATCCCCTGTGTTCTGTCAGAGCATGTTGTTTGGATCCTGACTCATCTAGTCTTGGTTCTTGTTTCTTGGAGTCAGGATTTAAACTCATGCTCTGGGTCCTTGTTCTCTGTGGAAGTACATGCACTCTGTTTTGTTTACATTCGCCATGTGCTCTCCGGTCGTGCGTCTTGGCCTCGCCCCCTTATTCTCTTGTCTGGTTTGCGCTCATTTCGCGCACCTGTTCCTCGTTGTCCTTGTGTTATTTAATGCCCCCGTGTTTTCTGTCTCGTGTCGGTTCGTTCTTGTTATCTTGTTTCCTGGTTCATGGCGCTTTGAGTCTTGTCGCGGTCTTGTCCAGTCGAGTTTTTGTCCTGTGTTTGTGATCCGTCTTTTTCCGGTTTTTAGTTTAGTTTTTGCTCGATTATTTTTGGAGCTCCTTAATTCTTGTTTTATTGCCTGTTCTGTTGCCGTTTTTACCCCCTCGCGGGTTGTTTTTTTTTCTCTTTCTCTCTGTTAAACGCTGTCTGCGCCTGGGTTAGTCTCTCGTGATCTTGGCAGAAGGTATCGGTTCGTTCTGTCAAGGTGTCTCAAGCGTCACCTATATACTGTATACTTCTCAACAGAAGAAAGGGGGCGTTACATCAGCATGGTCAATATGAAATGATAGAGTAAAAAAAAGCATATTTGCCTTGGCTGATGCTTAAGTTTTAAAGTAATAGATGTTGCAGGAGTTTATTAGTGAACAAATATTAATGAACTATATAACATGTAAAATAAATCTCTCCATCCTGACAGGATAATGAGAAAATGTTTGATTGTTCAGAGCAGAGAATTTTTTATCTCTGAATAAAACTTAGTCTCACTCAAAAATAAACATTCTATCATTATTTGTGTCTTCCAAATCTGTGCTGTTTTCTCTGAAACACAAAAGGTTATATTCTGTGATTTACTGATAATCTGCATTCCACAAATATGAAGACAAACAACAATAATCCTTTATTATTTGTGAATTCAAGAGTTTTAGATTTTTAGAGATTTTAGAGCTTTGACGAAGGGAATATTAAGAAATATTATCAGTAAACAATGATTACAATTTTGGTCTCATTTTCAAAAAAAAGCTATCATATGAAATGAATAGACTAGAACATAGCACAGTTGAATAGATAGCTTTTATAGTGTTTATTATGACTTTTTTAGAGACAGATGTCCTTTTGAAAACATTGTTTTTGCTTGCTGTATGTTATATAAGCTCAGTGAAATTGATTTGGCTTGTTGTGAAAAAAATTATCCAGTGAAACATTTTGCATCGCGTTGTGCTTGCTGGCTGTTTAAAGTATCTTCCACTGATGTGTGTGTAAAGCTGCCAGTAATCTTCAACAACAGCTCCTTACTGTGACAGTCAGTGTGCCCTCTCCTGGACTACCTGTGGCAGCGAGTCAAATCCTGAGCTTTTCAATACTAAACATGAGATCCAGCTGCTGGACTGCACTACACGGACTGAACGAATAGTGGTTTTCTGAAGAAAGAGCTTTCTTTCTTTTAATAAAGCAGCTCAAGTAGGCAGGAATGCTGCATTCTTATAGGATTTAAGCCATTTGGTAGTCCTAAATGCTGTATACATTTTTTGGCCAACCAACAGAACAACAAAGTCATAATTCAAAATCTAAAAACTTTACCAGATCAGTTCCTATTGTGTATACCTCATATACTTAACAGAAGAAAGAAGAGAGAGGGAGAGAGAGAGAAAATGAATCTGCATAATGTCAAAGATGAACAACCTTGGTCAAAAGTCATAAGTCAAAATGACAGCTCTGCAGAGGAAGCTTGGTGTTCAGTCTGCCAGCTACTGCAACAAGACAGTAGCAGTAAATGTCTTTTGTCAAAGAGTAATGCATAAAATTTTGTGCAGTTTGGTTAAATCATAATGTGTTTCATAATGAAACTTATGTCCAATTCCATTTTTCTGTGTGTTATCAGTGCTAAATATAGCTGTGTAATAGGTTCATTTTCCCCTGCTTAACTCTGAGGTGATTCTTTTATGGATATGTCAGCTATATTTAATATATTTAAAGCTCTGATTGTTGGAGATTTTAATATTCATGTAGCTGATGCAAATAATGCACCGGGAACTGCATTCAGGGACCTGTTAAACTCTTTCTGAGTCACGCATGACATTACTAAACATACTTATTGCTTTAAACACACACTAGGTATAATTATATCACATGGACTGGACCCTATTGATATAGACATCACAAAGTGATGAGATCACTGATCATCATCTTATTTCATGGATAATACAAATCACTGATGTTAGTCTTATTGCTCCACGCTATCAAATGAGCAGAACCATCACCCCAACCACCAAAGACAGATTCACAAATGCCTTGTCTGATCAATCTAATCTACTCAGCACACCCATAAATGCTAAAGATCTAGATAAAATGACTAGCAGCATGAATTCTATCTTTACCAGTATTCTTGGTACTGTCGCACCCATTAAATTAAAAAATATCAAAGAGAAAAGTATTGCACCAAGGTATAATAGTGTGACTTACTCTAAAGAGAGAAACCTGCAACCTTGAGCGGAAATGGAGAAAATCGAATCAGGAGGGTTTCAGATTAGGGTGAAAAGACTGTATGTCTTGCCACACATCTTAACATACAAATAGAAAACTAGAAAAACAATCCTAGTTTTTATTTAATACAGTTGCCAGAATAACAAATAAACAAACACTACCTGAAGACAATGTGGCATCAAACTTTAGTAGTAATAATGACTTCATGAACTTTTTCACAGCGAGAATCAAAACCATACGAAAAACAATTGAAAATACACAACCCACGACTCTACCTGAAGATTCACCCTTGTTGAAAACTGCCCTCAAAAACAGCTGCAATGCTGTTATATAGGTAAGGATGATCTCAATATACTTATCATTACTTCCAAACCAAAAACATGCTTATTAGACCCCATACCAACTAAACTATTGATAGGGCTGTTACCAGTGGCTAAGTGTCTTCTCAATATTAACACCTCTATCTCTAGGTCATGTTTCAAGTCCCTTCAAGTTAGCAGTTATTAAGCCTCTCATACAGAAACCACAACTAGGTTCAAATGAATTGCCAAACTATAGACCCATTTCTATAATATATATTCACAAAATATTTCTATAAAATATATCCCAAGTTTTGGTTCCTTGCCACTGTCACCCTGTTGACTTGCTTACTGGGAGACTTCTGATCTAACTTAGCTTAGGGTTTTGTAAATTGTTAATACTGCTTCTAGCGATATGATAAAACAGAAGAGTCCTTTGGACTGCAATTATGCCACTCCTTTTCTCCAATTGTCTTCCATTCTCCTTCATTGTGTAATCTTCAGCTATTTTTATTGTGTATATTTGTGTGTATTTTATGTATGTATGTATTTTACTTTTGTGTATTGTGTGTATTTCATGGTACTATTGCAAATTCCTTATTAAAAGATAACATCTTATGGGACATCTTATGTCATCTCTATGTAAGCTGGAACAGCATATCTTGCTTAATGATTTGTCTTATCGGTTCAGTCAACCCTTTATTCATAAACCTACTATAAACCTAGTATGCCTAATTATTTTTATTAATATACAGTTCCTGTCTGCCTCATTTCCGGTTTCTGTCTGCCTCGTTGCAAGTGGTTTGTGTTTGTGCCTCTGATTATCCTTGCTCTGATTCTCTTTCTCACTTTCTTTTCTCTACTTTTTGAAGTCTAAATTGCTAAATGTAATCTGTTTGTGTATTGATTATATCATATTGAATTAATTAGATACTGCTAGCTTTTGATTGTTATCCCCTACAGATGTCTCAGGTTATTTAGCACCTTGTTAGCCGGTTAGCTTGTCTTTCTCTGGTCCATACATTGTTCGGTTCTGGTTACAGATCCCCCACAGCAGGGACACTTTGTGACTGTGAGACGGCATAACTGCAGGACAAACGATCACTCTCCCGTTCCAATTACAGTTTCAAACAGGTTCTCCCCACTCAGTGATGCACCCGCTGAGTCACCTGTTGAAAGTACCCTAGTTATCAGAGATTCTATTGCACAGGATGTGAAAATAGAGGCACCAGCCACCATAGTCAAATGTTTACTGGGAGCCAGGGCTCCCGACATCAAAGCAAATATAAATGTGCAAGCTAAAGCTAAACGTAAATTTAGTAAGATTATTATACATGTCAGCACAAATGATGTTTGTCTCTATCAGTCGGAGATCACTAAAAATAATAGAAAAAAAGAGGTGTGTGAACTTGCTAGTACGATGCCGGACACAACAATATTCTCTGGCTCCTTCCCTGCTTATCGTGGTAGCAAAATACATAGCAGACTGTCATCACTAAACGACTGGATGTCTAAGGTGGTGTTCACAGAATAATGTAAGTTTCATAGATAATTGGAAAAGTTTTTGGGGCAGACCTGACCTGTTAAAAAGAGATGACCTCCATCCCTCTAGGGCTAGTTATTCATATGGAAATTTAATCTTATTAATTCTACTAATACTTGACTAACTGGGGCCCAGGTCAGGAAGCAGACAGACTGGCTTAACCACCTGTCTGCTAGACGTCACGTCACAGATGTCATATAATTTACACATATATGTATATATATATATATACACATAGAATCATCTAGACATTATAATACTGAGACTGTGTATGTCCCCCGGACTGGTAAATTGAAAAATCCCTGTAAACAACCAAATGACAATTTAATCAATGTTAAACAAATACAAAAGATACATAATACAGACAAACAATTAATAAGGCTTGGTTTGCTGAAAATTAGATCTTTGTTAATGCTTTTTGTTAATGATATGATCACAGATCACAACCCAGATGTGCTCTGCTTGACAGAAACATGGCTAAAACGAGACGATTACATTATATTAAATGAGTCTGTCACCCAAAAGTACTGCTATAAGCATGAACCTCATCCAAAAGGCAAAGGGGGAGGTGTTGCTGCACTTTATAGTAAACTTTAACATTTACCCAGAGATCTGACGTCAGATTCACCTCTTTTAAAGTAATGGTTCTCAATATAACTTCATCTGGGGTAAATTATAAGCAGAGTTAATCATTTCTACTGGCTACAGGCCACCAGTGTACAACACAGACTTTATCAAAGACTTTGCTGACTTTTTATCAGAAGTAGTACTGGCCACAGATCAAGTCTTAATTGTTGGTGATTTTAACATCCATGTGGACAATGAAAAGGACGCATTGGGGTTGGCTTTCAAAGGCATTGTCTCACAACACGTGTCAGAACCCACTCATTGTCATAATCGTACCTTAGATTTAATACTGTCCTATGGTGTAAATGTTGATGACATTACAGATAGCTTTGAAAACCTTGATAGCGCAACAGAAAATGTTAACTCCCTCTTTTCTAACACCTTAGACAAAGTTGCTCCTTTACGGTTAAAAAAGATAAAGGACAGCAGCCCAACGCTGTGGTATAATGAGCATACCCATGCCCTAAAAAGAGCAATCTGGAAAATTGAACGTAATTGGAAAAAAAAAACAAAACTGGTATTCCGTACAGCATGGAAGGAGAGTGTTTCAAATTACAGAAAGGCCTTAAAAAGATCCAGATCTACTTATTTTTCAAATCTTCTAGAAGAAAATAAACACAACCCTAGGTATTTATTTGACACAGTGGCTAAATTAACCAAATATAAAGAATCATCTACTTCTGAGTTGTCATTATCATAGTATTGATGATTTTATGAATTTCTTCAATAACAAAATAGATACTGCCAGAGAAAAATATAGACATGCAATTGCCTGCAACAATCACATTGGATGGTGCATCATAACATGTCCAAGGAACAACTCCAGTCATTCTCTGCTGTAAATAGGGATGAACTGTTAAAACTAATAAATCATCTAAATTAACATGTATGCTAGATCCTTGGCATGGTTTAAATCATATCTATCTGATCAATTCCAATTTGTTGCTGTGAGTGAAAAGGTGTCATACCGATCACAAGGTCAGTATGGAGTACCGCAGGACTCAGTGTTTGGTTACTTTTCGCCCTGTACCTGTACATGCTACCTCTAGGAGCAATTATTAAGATACATGGAGTTAGTTTTCATTGTTATGCTGATGATATTCAGCTGTACATTTCTTCTAGGCCCAACAAGACGCATATATTTACCAAATTAACAGAATGCATAGTCGATATCAAAACTTGGATGGCTAGCAACTTTCTACTACTAAAGTAAAACTTTGTTTTGTCTGAATTATTGGACCAAACAGAACAACTTGAAAACTGCCTCATTCTTGATAGATGCTCTATAAAACCTGCTTCATTAGCCAAGAATCTGGATGTCATTTTTGATAGCAAGTTGTCCTTTGAACACCACATTTCCAATATTTGTAAAACTGCATTTTTTCATCTCAAAAATATATCAAAACTATAAAAAAGACACATGCTCTCCAGGTCAGACACTGAAAAATCCATTCATGCATTTATGACATCAAGGCTTCATTATTGCAATGCCCTACTTGGTGGCTGCCCTGCAGGATTAATACAAAAACTCCAGCTGGTTCAGAGTTCTCACGAGAACACTAAAGCATGACTATATTAGTCCAGTTTTGTCCACACTGCATTGGCTGCCTATCAAGCATCATATAAACTTCAAAAATTTGCTGATTACCTACAAGGCTCTGAATGATCTAGTTCCTGAATACCGAACAGAGCTCCTCTTTTATTAGAGTCCATCGCGTTCATAGCGATCTGAAAATTCTGGCCAGTTGATAATACCCAGAATTTCATAATCAAGCCCTGGTGGTAGATTCTTTTCGTATTTGGTTTCCAGTACTGTATGGGAGGCAGATACATTATGTCAGTTTGAATCTAGATTAAAGACTCACCTCTTTAATCTAGCCTACACATAGTCCTACGGATTTATTACTTAAATCCCTTAAGGGATTATTAGTCAAGTCAAGTCAAGTTGAGCTTTATTGTCATTCCGCTACATGTGGGGACATACAGTGGAACAAAATGTTGTGCCTCACAGGACCACGGTGCTACATAAATACAAAAATACAACAATGATGTAAAACAGTATAAATCTAAACACAAAACTAACCTACTGAGAAAAATACAAACTATACAAATGTTTCACATAAATACTGTACATGGCTGGGGAACAGTGCAAGATGATTTGTAGTGCCTAAGCTTGTAAACGTACATCTGTTACTGAGTTTTTTGTGGGATTATGTACAGCGCTACAGTTCCCATACCAGACAGTGATGCAGCTGGTCAGCACGCTCTCAATGGTTCCCCTGTAGAATGTGGTAAAGATGGGTGGAGGGAGACTTGCTCTTTTCAGCCGGCGGCAAAAGTGTAGGCGCTGATGTGCCTTTTTGGAGAGTGACGTGGTGTTGGTGGGTCAGGTGAGGTCCTCTGTGGAATTTAGTGCTGCTGACTCTCTCCACAGTAGAGCTGTCAGTGGTCAGTGGGGAGTGGTCAGTGGAGTTTGCTGATGAGACCTACCACCGTTGTGTCATGAGTGAACTTGATGATGTAGTTGCAGCTGAACTTGGCAGTCGTGGGTCAGCAGCATGAAGAGCAGCGGGCTGAGCACACAGCCCTGTGGGGTACCAGTGCTCAGTGTAGTAGTACTCGAGGTGTTGTGGCCGTCACATTGACTGGGGTCTTCCGATTAAAAAATCCAGAATCCAGTTAAAGAGGGATGAGTTGAGGCCCAGCAAGTTTAATTTGTTGATAAGCTGTTGTGGGATTATTGTGTTGAATGCTGAGCTGAAGTCCATGAACAGCATTCTTACATAAGTGTTCTTCTGATCTAAGTGAGTAAGAGCCAGGTGGAGGGTGGAGGAAATTGCATTGTCTGTAAAGCGGTTTGGACGGTATGCAAACTGGAGCAGATCAAGTGTGTTGGGGAGGCTGGTTTTGATATGGTTCATGACTAATCTCTCAAAGCACTTCATCATGATTAGAGTCAGTTCTATGGGACGACTGTCATTAAAACAGGACTCAGGTTTTCTTAGGTACTCAGATTTCTTAGGTACCGGTATGATGGTTGTGGTTTTGAGACACGTGGGGGCGACTGCCTGGCTCAGCAAAATGTTGAAGATAGCTGACAGATGTCCTAACAGATGTGCAGCACAGTCTCTCAGTACACGGCCAGGTTTGTTATGTTCACAGTTGGCAAAACTGTCATTAAGTTTGCATGGTTGAAATCACCAGCTATGATTGAAGCCATGTTTCAGTGAAAACAAACACACAACAATCCCTTGACTCATGCTGTGTAAACAAACAGCATGGACCGAGTTGTGAATTAAGTTCAGTTTATTTTCCAGACTGCAAACATTTGCGAGCGTTAATGATGGGATCACTGGTCTAGTGGGGTAAGCCCTCTGTCCCCTCTCACAGTGCTTGCGCTGTCAGCTTGTGCGGGTAGCATCAGTAGGCAAGGTCACGGTCTCTGAGTTCGGCTTCAGTAGCAGACACAGGCCTTGTAGCTTCTCAGTAGTCACCGGCGAAAGCTCATGTTTGCACACACTAATGATTTCCAAAAGTCTCTGGCCATCATATTTGTTTATATGTTTTTAAAAACAAATACCCGCAGTGGCTTCTCCATACCCGGAGAAGCCACTGCGTCCTACTGCGCCGCCATCTTGGGTTGATGGCACCATTAGGCTGCATTACTTACGGAACCTGGGACACTCCCCATAGGTACAGATGTACTGGCTCCACACTAAGTCTGTCTGTCTTTCATTTCCTCAAGGTCCTGTAGTCAGCTGGATCCAAACTTTGAGACCAGATGAGGGGACACAGGATGGTACGACCCCTGAGACAGATCATCGGGATTGATCTGTTCATAACATTTCTCAGTGCCTGACATGTTGTCAGATGTAATTAGACCCGACAGTTTCTTGTCAATAAATATCTGTAAATCATTATAATCAACTCTCTGTCCATATCCAATTAAGTTACAAATTGCAGCTTTAACGTGCCAGAGGAGAACTAGCCCTCCCGGTTGAGCCTGGTTTCTCACAAGGTTTTTTCTCCAGCTATACACCATGGAGTTTTGGTTCCTTTCCATCGTTGCCCTATTGCCTGTTGAGACTGCTGACATCTAACTTAGCTTAGGGTTCTGTAAATTGTTAACATTGCTTCTAACTATATGATATAATTACAGTCCAAAAGATTCTTCAATTTTGCTACTCCTTTGTCTCAAATTGTCTCACATTTTCTTTCATTGTGTCATTTTCAGGTATTTCTATTGTATATATTGTATGTATGCCTTTTAATTTGTGTTGTGTGCAAATTTCTTATACCCCTGTCCCATAAGATGCTATCTTTTTAAATGCCATCTCCTAGTATGCCTAATTAGTCTTAATATACATTTCACAAATTATTTGCAATAATACCTTGTAATCTTTGTTGAACATGTCTGACATTTGTTCTGTTCTTTATTATAATTATTTTTTATTATATATAAGGCTGCTTTGAAGCAATGTAACGTAAAAAGCACTATATAAATAAAATTGAATTGAATATACATCTCACACATTATTTGCAATAATACCATGTAATCTTTGTTGAACATGTCTGACATTTGTTCTGTTTTATTTTTTTATTATATGTAAAGCTGCTTTAAAGCAATGTAACATTGTAAAAAGTGCTATATATATATAAAATTGAAGTATTTCACTTGTGTCTAAAATATTAGAAAAGGTCATATCTATACAACTGTGTGCCTTATACAGAAACAATATTTAATTAATCCAGGTTATTGTAGAAAGACTATCATGCCTGTTATGGTTACACAACATACATAGTCTGATGGGTATTAGAAAATGATCTGTTAGGTATTAAATATGACAGAGTTTGAAATACATTAAGTTGTGGTTCATCCTAATACATAAATACAAACAGAACATCAATCCAAACTTGCATAACTGTCTACAGAGTTTAAGATACATAGTATGGTAGCCAACATACAATGGGAATCTATACAAATATCTACAGTTTAGGACAGTTTAGTTGTGAGTTAAAGAGAGTCCTTCCTTTGCTGTATTGGAATGTTTTTAGTCTCTCTTGGGCCATGTGGTGTTACTCCTGCCCATGGAATTCCTTTGAAGCTTGGGCAGGGTGTCAAACTGTCCTGTTGGTGTCAGAGGTGATGATAGCCATTTGGAGGAAAAGTTTGCCTCCAGACAACTCCAGAACGGGAGAAGGAGAACCCAAAACGCAGAACAGCTTGATTAAAAACATGAACTTTATTAACAAAAACTCCCTTGGGGGAAAAACAAGGACCAAAACTAGACACAGGGCACGTTTCTTGATTTACACCAAAAACAAGAAACATCAGGAACAAGAACCATAAACAAAAACAAGACAACAACAGACAACAATCCAGGACAAGATAACAAATATAAGGACATTAAAAAATGGAAACAAGGGGGTAGGGACAAGACTCATTATAGGAGAACACGTGGCACAAAGTAAACAAACAATGACCATGTGCTTCCACAGATAAAGACACAGAGCATAGACACAGAGTCTAGATCAGAGTCAGGATCATACTCTGACACAAAACACAAGGGATGTCAGGATTCTGGCAAGAGAACTAGGAAAAACTCAAGACAAGAAGCCAGGATCCTGACACTTTCACCTCCACACTGGGTTTAGAAGTCTTAAGTAAAGGGGATATTTTAAGATCCCTACATGATCCAAATATTAGGCCATGCCAGACTACAATGTTATGAACAGCAACTATGCTAATTTTCAGAGTACCAAGCACCAGAACCGCCAGATACAAGAACAGTTTTTTCCCTCAGGCTATATTATGTCTGAACAATTAAAACTGTCATACCTCCACACTCCACACATTCCCACAATGTGATGGACTTCTTTTAAAATTTTACAATCTATGTAATGCTTATCTGCTTGGTTGCCTGTTTATTTTTGTGTGAAATTCTCCCTCAGTTAAACTTTTCACATCAGCATACATTCTGTCTTGTAACAGCAGTTTGTAGCCTGTTTGCTGACAGCTGTCTTGTAACAGCAGTCAGCAAACAGGTAAAAGGATATAAATCCAAGGTTAAACACAAGTAATCCAAAACACAGAAAACAATGCTCAGAATTGTAGTCAGGGCAAACAAGACTTCACCAAGCTTTGGAGCATGGCTGGGGTTTATATACCAGAGCTAATGAGTTACAGGTGTGACAGGAAGTAATCAATCCAAGGAATGTGTCATTATGGGAAACACAGTCCGAATAAGGAGTCAGTATTCTGGAGACATTTCCCTCTGGTGGAGACTGCTGACATTATATTTAGAACATTTCCTTAGGATAACATTATGTACATTGTTAATTATCAATAATAATTTATAATTTTTTTTATACATTTTTCTTTATTTTATCTCATTGTTAAATATATTTGAATATTTTCCACTTACACGTACAACTGCTTTGTAACAATGTGTCATTATGAAAAACGCTATATAAATAAACATTAACATGAACTCCTGGTGTGAAGCTTGTCCAGGCACAACTCAGGGTAAAAGGACGCGAGAATGCAGCATAAGGAAAAGGTTCAAGCTATTAAACCTTACAAAGGTGTGTATGGCTGCCCACCAGCAGTATCACAAACCTGTTGTAGGGATACCCTCGACAACAGGGATTTAGAGGATGCCATTCCTTTAGTAGAATGAGCCCTTACCAGCAGAGGTGTAGGCAAACTGCATGCCTTGTAAACTGTAGAGATCGCCTCAATAATCCATTCACCAAGAGTTTGCTCTTACGGGGGAATGCCTCTTAGGAGACCCAAAACATACCAACAATTGGGTGGAGAATGGCTTTAACCCTCCCTCGAGCGGAATCCAGACAGGTGGGAGAAACAGAGAGGCTGCAAGTCCCCAAGTCTCTTGACCAGCAGGAAAGCCTTCTTAAGGAAGAGAAACTTTTCTGACACTTGGTAAATGGGTCCAAAGGGTTCCAGGGATAACCCTTCTAGAACCACAGCAAGGTCTCAACCCAGGATTAGGCTGAAGAACAAGCCTCATCCTCCTCACACCACAAAAAAATGAATAATCAAATGGTTTCTCGCCAAAGATCCACTTAAGATTGTGTGGAAGGCAACAGTGTCAGCCACATAGACCTTAAATGTGGAAACAATCGTGAACAGTTTATATAACTTCCTTGTTAGTGAGCTCTACAATTTAGTAGAGCCAGTCCATCTCAAGGGCCAGACCCACAGCTTCCACAGCTCTAGCCGGGGCTGGTGAGTTAAACCCCTGGATTGCGATAGAAGGTCCCTCCTGATTGAAATTTCCCAAGGAGGGCCTGCTAGGAGTGCTATGAGATCTGAAAACCGTACTTGTGTCAGCCAGAATGCTAGAATGGATATACCCAAGAGGTTCAAAAGCAAAAGTCTCTCTGTGGCTACCAAAGCTGATGTAGCGGCTGATGGCACTGGCCATCTCCTTAGTGGCCCAGAATGCAAGATCTGTGACTCTAATTTTTAATTTGTTTACTGCCTGAGTCACAACCTTCAGCAGTTCCTTGAAGGCAATGGAATGAGGTGGCGAGTCCTTGATTTTCCGCACCTCAATGCTAAGGACTTTTACCTCCTCAAAGTTAGATGATTCATGCATCACACACTCACTTGCCATTGTATCCCCAGCAAGAGTGCTGGAATTTGTGCATTCAGACTTCAATCCGTGCATTTGTGAATCCCTCAGAGCTCTTGCTTTCAAGACAGCAGCACCCCGACATCAGTCTCAGGCCTGAAATGGAGTAAATTATTACTACACAGTCATCATGGCAGAAAATAAGATTGTCCTTTCACGAATTCACACTAAAATGTAAACGTAAATTATCATAAATGCATGTTTGGCGTGCTGTCTGGAAGGAGGACTCAGCTCAGAATTTGTCCTGAACCCAGAGTTCTCCCCCCATCCTTGACTTGAAGCGATGGAGTGTCGGAGGGATGCGAATATACGCACCAGTGTGTGATAACTGGTTGGATTACATGACCGTGTTCCCCAAACTTTGTTAAATAAACTTAATTTTGTCTTATTTAATAAATCGTAGTTGGATTAACGAATAGGTTGTACAAAACGTAGCTTTAAGCTTTTTTTGTCTTATGTTCTTATTTTGTCTGACTTATTTTCTAATCTTTATATATTTTTTTCTTTATATACAGATTGTTTTACCAAGCATGTAGTTTGTTGTCTTTTGCTCAAGCTTGAGCGTTAAAAATTAATCAGGGTGAAAAATGGAGATATCTTGGGAATAACTGGTACATCATATTTGTGTTGAAAACTACACATATTATTTTAGTTTATTAGTTAAAAGCCACTGTAACAATGCTATTAGTTTGAATAGTGCTGTTTAATAGTATGTTTATATAATCTGCTTAAGAGAGTCAATAAATTAACAATGCTTTACCTGTAATCACATAATGTCTCAGCGCAAATGTCTTTACAGAGTATTGATTGTACATTTGCAGGTTATCCTTTGAATCTTTAGTTTTAAAATTATACAATAGTTATTTTCTGTCTCTTCAAATTTTTTTAATTCAGTTTTTGTTTGTTCTGTTATTATGTCATTACATCAGGAATGCTCTCACTGGTATATTAAATAAACATTTGACATCACCTCATATGTTGAAGGAGTGTGGTTCAGCATAAAGAAAAACAACATACTGTTTTTTACAGATACCAATTTATTTTGAAAATAAAATGAAATTTCTACTATACTTGAGCAATTACAGAAAGATAAAACATGGAAAAAGTTGTTTGGTAATGAAGGCAATAAAACGATAAAACATGCATGTGGAACCACACAACTAAACATATTTGTTCTGCAGCAGACATTATTTTGCAGATTTTTTATAAATTCAGACATAGTTTTTTGTCCCCTTACCAAAGTGTGAACCAAACACACTTCACAAAATTATTTCACTAAAATTTAATTCAACATTAATGTACTATATCAATCATCAGCTAACTTTCTCCACAGTTAAAATATAATGAATTTGGTTGATAATATAACATTAGTGAAGGTTAAATGGCACAACATTCTGCTGTATTTCAATGAAACAAAGTGATTTATCTTATTATTTTTAAATTATTTAATTGTAAAATATAAGTGTAGACTGCATCATGTTTAGATTCTGACTTTCAGCTTCTTTAATTTTAATAAATTATTTTTGCTATAATAATCTAGAACCATCATCACTAATGGCTTCACAGGGGTAATCAGCATCACAGGGGTTGAATAGCAACTGTCCACTGGGCATGATATGGAAGGCCAACTTGCCTCTGATCCCATCAGGACATTTGTAGTTTTCTCACATCCTTCACTTTCACATTCCAAGAGCCTCTCTGGAGACTCTGATCTCTAAACACCATTTCACTCACCCCCCACCTACCAGCCTGCACATGCTGTTTCCTTAGCAACAGAGCAGGTGCTCCCTTGGTGTGACCAGGTCGTCTCCCTTGATAGCCGGCCCTCCCTAACTCTATCAGCCTCATAAACAGCAACAGTTCATCCACACAGGCTCTGCATCTCAGCAAAGCACAACCAATGTCAGAAAAACATTTAAGCTGTCATTTACATACATATATACAACATCATCATTTTAACATACAGTATAAATTAACATTAACAACATGAAATTTCTCATTAACTTTATTTTTTTTCCAAAAGCTATAAAATGCTGCCTCCAGAGGGTGCATTCCAAGGTATTAAGGCATCAAGGCACATCCATATTCTATGATTATATCACTTCCTGTCTCCTAAGATACCTGAGATCAAATGAAGGCAGCATAAACATTTTCTTTACTGCCTTTGATATCCCACAATACTGTGCATGTACTTCCATGGGGAAGGTCATTGTTTGAGCAGAGGTGAGATCCAAAAATTAAAATTGTGTCATCCAAGCAGCTGAATGTTAGTTTTTGTAGTTAAATTTACACTATCAACAACTTTTGACCTCATTTCTACTCAGAAATTAGTATTGTAGTTTTTAAATATTCAATATGGTATCACTGAAGTGCTCTCTATTTACATTTCAAATATAATTTGAAAAACACATGAGCAAGCTCCTACTTTATTATAGTCCTTCATGTTCATTCTGGTCTCAAAATTCCAGGCAGTTGAAAATACCCAGAATTTCAAAATCTAGTGCGGGTGGTAGATCCCTTTCCTATTTAGCTCCTAAACTTTGGAACAGTCTTTTCTGCAATCTGGAAGGCAAACTCACTCTGTCAGTTTAAATCTGGATTAAAAACTCATCTTTTTAATCTAGCCTACACATAGTCCTATGGTTCTATGATTCAAATCTCATAGCGCTGCATTGCTAGGCTGCATTAACTCTCAGTTTGTCTTTTATTTCCCCAGGGTCACTGTTTCAGCAGGATCTGGTCCTGTGGCTGACCTGATGGTGGAGATGAAAGCGAAGATGGAATGGGATAGCATCTGAGACAGACCCAGATACGCATCCTCATGCCTACTAAAGATGACAACAGAAGCCTGTTACACTGCATATAAAGCCTGCCTGAAATCTCCAGAGGTGTCTTTGTACACAAACACTGCCTTCAAGGTCATAGCCTGAAAGAGAAGCAAGGCAACAAGTACTTGAAGCAGCACTGCAAAGACCAATCGGTGTGTGACATCAAGTACCTGAAAGTGGTGTGAACTTTTTACCATTACAGGACACTTGTGTACATACACGGTGGACACAAACTCATTATGCCATTTCATCATCTGTACAGACTATTAAACTATTGAATAAGGACCCTATATTACCAGAGAGGGTATATAATTGGTATGGATTAATAAGGCATTAACTAAAGGTTATATTAACATAATATAACCAACCAGCTCAAGGACTTGGATTAGGGGCACGTCTGAGGCTGAAATGTGCCTTTCTACAGATTTAGCTTTTCAGGCCACCAAACACATGCCTGCTTCTATAAGGTGCTCTATGGCGGTTATGGAGGCCGCAGAGAGACATCTGTGGATGAGCTTGGTTGATATTGAGGAGAAAGAAAAGAGATTTCTTCTCGATTTGCTGGGCTCTATACAAATGGTGGTCAAGAAGTACAGCGCAGTGAGGGCACTGAGGCTTTTCAGAATATATCCCACGGCAGTCCAATGCCCCTAATCTAAGTCCTCATCTGATGCCCCTTTGCCTGGCCCACCCATGTCTATGGACTGGAGTCAGGGCCAGAAGCTAAGTGTTGGTGCCCACGCTCCTCCCACCTCATGGGGCACAATGCAGGAGTGGGGAAAAAAGGCAAAATGCGGGTTGAGTTCAGGCGGGTTGAGACTTGCACAAGTGTGCTGTAGTGTTAAACACTTAAGCCCTTAATATTAAACAAATGATGGTTATGGTGACCGATTTAAAATCTTTGTCTTCTCTCACAGTTCAGGCAGTATTTTCAAGTCTAGCTCCCATAGATTGGCAGAACTGCACCCTTCCCCGTGGCGGGGGCATGATACAGGGTCCTCAGCCTTTCCACCTTTTGGCTGGCAAAGGGAATGGCATGTTTGAATGGTAGCAACAAGTGATCATCTGTGTTTACATATGTAACCCAGAGACGTTACACCACTTGAAATTTTCAGAATCATGAAATCTTTTATTTTTACATTTTTAAAAGTTAAAAACACGCAATTGTTTTTCCATATTCACCAGTCACCATAATGTTTAATCTCTACACATGTGTACATTTCCACACAAATTTACACAAAGTTCCTGCCCTTTTGAGTCCCTAACCAGACTATTTTGGCTTCTTAAAAAATTGCTGTCTTATTTTGACACATTTATATATTTTTCACTCCCTGTGTTTGGCTACAATTTAGCAGGATAAACATATGTGCAAAAAGTGTCTCCTCCAGGAAGTCCTCTTCTCTCAAGAACTAATTAATAAAAAGTGTTGGTGGTGATGTGATTAAAAAGAGATAAACAGAAAGAACTAGAGGAATAGGATGAAATTGAGAAGCAGCAGCTCAGGGTTGACAGAGAGTAAGTGAATTAGTGAGTAAAGTAAAAAATATGCTTGATAAAGGTGAGAATGTTTGATTATAAGGTGAGAGAAAGACAGATGCATGGAATGAAGAACTGAATATCTGAAGTGAAGATAAGATGGTGACTAGATGATGACTAAATAAGGAGCTATGTCCAAAACCAGCTGCCCAGTCAGTCAGTGACTTAAAGCTGGTGTTTTATTTTTTGCACCTTTAGTGGCACACAATAAAAAATGGGCTTTTATTTTTTATGGGCTTTTAAAAAATTATTTTTACACAATTAATATTACCATCCAAAAGTTCTACAAACAACCTTGAATAAGTCTAAAGATCTACAACAAATTCAAAGGAGTTTTATAGATATTAATTAAATTGATAGATTAATTGGAGATATAATAAAATGCACCCTCAAATGGCATTTCTGTTCTTTCAAACCAACTACCAAGCCACACACACAGGATTATGAGATAGGCCTATCATTGGCAGTGAAGGATATATCTGTGCAAAACTGTCTAGATGATGGCATCAGGATATATTTTCTGGATATATTTTCTGCCACTCTTTAGAACTGACGTCTTCACTAAAACACAACACAGGGATATGTAGAAGATTTCTATATCCTAGTTCCCTATGACATGAATCAAGACATGAAAACAAGACAACTTTCCAAAAAAAAAGTGTGCAGCCAATGTTCACATGCTAAGTGTGCAGTGAAATATCTAAAATGTGAATATTTTTGTGTAATAGATAGATTTTTACAATGTGAAAACACCAGAAAGGGGCACTACCTAGGCAGTGTGCTTACTACTAAACTAGAGAATGGTTTGAGAGACGTCTATAAGAGTGACAAAAACATGGAAAATACGGAATAAGGAAATGAAACACATCAAATAACATGATGGATTTACTTTTGGAACTTCATGCCAGAAATTTGCACACATAAGTGGATTTGAACTCTGCAGGATAGCTTTAAAGTCCTCATGACTTGCATTAAAGGTCACAAGACCATGTAGTACAAGTCACAGTCTCCAACAACAACAGTCAAGGCTGTTTGGAGCTATTAAGTGGTTCTGTGCACTATGTGCATCTGAACTTGATTTATAGAAGTTGTATTGAAATCATTGCATGGTAGTTCTAAATGTAGTTTAGAACCTGAATGAGAAACAAATGTCCATTTTCTCCTATAGGGATAGAAAGAGCAAGCAAATTTCTCCTGAAAGCAGGATGAAGTTTCTGCAGTGTCAGGGGCAGCGTGTCATCCCATAAAACGTTCAGTCAAGTTACTTGAATGATGGATAACTGATCCAAAATAAGAAATCATGGGAGTAGTGTGGAATCATACAACAAATGGATATCTACAATGACTGTGTTCATTTTGTAAATATCTTTTAGGGGTGAGAGGAAATGTGAGGTTTATCTGATTGGTAAGTCACAGGGATATGTTCAATTAATATATGAGCCACAATTGTGTAGGTTATTTTAGAGATAAAACTTTACTCACTTTGTTTAAGGGTTTAAATAAAAACATTGTTATAGTTTTCAGAGCAAATACTTCCTTTTGTGGTAGTTATTTACACAATTCTGGGAAATTTGATGTTTGCATTATTCTAAATTCTATACATAGATCAATAATTTAAGGAATTTAAAGCTGCCACCCCGAACTTTTCCAGCGTATATAGGTACAATAAGTATTTTTTCAACATATTTATTATGGTGGCGTATGGTGGCCTGACATCCTCTGTTTTGGACATCTGTATTAACTTAACAACATCCAGTCTCTTATACCTGTTAAGTGAGCTAGACAGCAAATTTAATAGAGAAAGCTGTTTGTCTGCTAGTAGCCATTTCAGTGCACCAGTTTGGCTTAGTGTTGTGTTAAAGACATCATTCATTCATTGCACATATAAGACTAATTGCTGTATTGGTTGCCTGGTTATTTGCAAATTCCTTTATTCACAGCTAATCGGGATCTAGACTCATGCTCTGTGTCTTTGTTATGTGTGGAAGCACAAGGCCATTGTTTGTTTACTTTTGTCACAAAAAGGATTTGTCTATTTAATGCCCTTGTGTTTGCTGTCTTTGCTGGTCTGTTTTTGTTGCCTGTTTGCCTGTTTTTTGTTTGCCTGTCAAGTTATGTCAAGTTTAGTCCATGGGGCTGGGTTTTTGTTTCTCTTCGTTGAGGGAGTTCTTGTTTATATTATGTTTCATGTTTATGTTTTTCCCCTCAATAGAGTTTCTGTTAATAAATATTTTTTGAGTTAAGCTGGCTTGCATTTGGGTTCTTCTTCCTCGTGTACGCAAGATATGCTGTTAAATGTCAGTAGTCTCCTTGTAAGAAAGCCAACAGGGTGACAATGGCATGAAAGCAAAACCCAAAACCTACCTTGGGAGAAACCAGGCCCAACCAAGAGGACCGGTTCTCCTCTGGCATGTTAAAGCTGCAATTCATAACTTTCTTGGATAAAAACGGAGAGCTGATAATACTGATTTATAATTATATATTGATTTAAAAACTGTCAAGTCTGATTTTGTTGCAAATGTCAGGCACTGAGGAATGTTACAAACAGATATGGTGACAGAAGCATAATGTTACTATTGCTACTGCAGCTATAACATCACACTGTTGTGACTAGGTGGGAAACTAAAATATAGAATCTAACTGAGATGGAGGTAGGTAAGTAGATAATAGAAAGTTTAATAAAGAAGTCCATCATATCCCCATTGATTTAGGGTGATCCAGATTATATATGTAATCTTCTTAAATTGACATAAGGATGATTAACTAGCTGACCCTGAAATGGGACTAGTGTCAGCTTAAACTGGAGCTGTCGGTTGGACAATCGTTTACTCAAAAATGAAAGTCTGTCTGTGGGCTCATGTCAGAGTTTCTGCTGGTGCATTACAAATGTCCAGTTCAGATTAGTCATCAGAGGACAGAGGAGGAAAGATCAGTACATCTCTGAAGTTACATTTAAGAGTTTGTGGAGACCATCACCAGGTGTGTTTGAGGATAAAGTTGCAATAAGCATTTTCTGGTAAACACTGTTGAAATTTATGTATGCAGATGTACATACACACTATGCAATACGATGTGAAAATGAGAGCCTCTTTAATCGTAGCTAAAGCGAGCAAAAATAATGCAGATGAACAAACAAGCAAAGATGACCCACAACCATATTCAAGCTAAAAAGACAACATATCTTTGTTCTGTGAAACACAGCAAAACCAACTCATTGCTCATTTATTGAGAAGAAATAATAATTATAATAATAATAATAAAACATAAGAAATGTAGGTTTGTCACTATGTCACTTGCATATTCTTCTTATTCTACTTGTGTATTGTTCTTTCTGTTTTCTTATAATTCCTCTATAATATGAACGGTTGCTTTAACAAACTTGTTCCTCAGCAAACAAAGAGACCCAGAGGAATGACTGTGTATGCATTGTGTTACGAATGAGGTCTCTGCTCCGACTCCGCCGCGCCACCGGAGGGAGCCCTCACCGGAATACTAACCGTAGCTATTTGGACTACAATTCCCATAATGCCCCATACCTGGGACTGATCACTTTCTGTCAGCTGTTTCCTGTTTGGTGACTATTTAAGCTTCATGAGAACATTTGCTCTTTGCAAAGTCTTGTTTTGCCCCGGCTACAATTCTGAGTGGTTTCTGTTGTGTTTTGGATTACCTGTTGTGACCTTGGATTGTTTATACTCTTTTGCCTGTTTGCTGCCTGCCCCAACTTTGGATTATACTTTTGTTTTTTGTGATTGTTTGCTGCCTGCCCTGACTTGGATTGTACTTATGGTTTTTGTGATTGCTTGCTGCCTGCCCCAACTACTGCCTGTTTACAGTTTTGCCTCTGCCTTGCCCTTGCTATTCTATCTGCTGTGTCTCGACCCCTGTCTGACTACGATTCAATAAAGCTGCTAATGGATCCTCATGTGTTTGACCCATTATTACAGAAGACTTCTGATCCAGCAGCGATTACACAGGTCTCTGTGGCACTGTCCAATCAGGCTAGCCAGTTAGTGGCTCATCAACAAGTAGGTCGTTTGACCACCTTGACCAAGGAATTAGTAAGAGCTCTACAGAACATTCCCATGGCTACCGCTGCTACCACGCCCATTACTACAGTGACTGCTACTACTGCTGTTTTCACACCCCCACCAGTCGTAGTCAATCCACATCTGGCGCTCCCGGAGAAGTTTGACGGCAACCCATACAGATGCAAAGGTTTCTTGCTTCTTATTTCACAACAACCCACTCTCTACCCCACCGAGTCCAGTCACATCGCCTTGGTCAGCTCACTTCTTTCGAACATCCAGAGGGTGGTAAAAGTCCTGGAGAACTACTGTTAGCTCTGACTTGGGAAACAATCAGTGGCAGATTACGCTCTAGCTTTCCGAACACTTGAAATCGACTGGGGGGTAGGATACCCTAAAGCTGCTGTTTCACAAGAACCTATGAGCTCCAGTCTGAACTAGTGTGCTGGGAAGAGGGAAATGATCTGGGTTCTTACATTGCACTCGCTATCCAGATGGACAATTTACTCCGGGATCGTCGCTCAACTCAAGTTTTCACCCCTTCCACATCCAGAATGGTAGAACCTACAGATTACATACTTGTCTCACCCCAGAGGAGCGAGATCACCCCCGACAACATCTATGCCTATACTGTGGGGAGGCTGGCCATTTCAAGTACACCTGTCCGGTTCGCCCTACAAGAAAGCCCCAACTGGTGAGTTCAGTCAAATCTCCTTCCTCAGATCCCTCTACTATTTGCATACCGATCACATTAGAGATTGCTGATAAACCAATACTTACTCAGGCATTGATTGACTCTGGAGCCGCTAGGAATTTCATCTTCCATACATTTGCCCTTCAGCACAACCTAACATTGATTTCCTGTGATTCTTCTCTAGCAGTGAAGCCGTTAGATGGTTGGCCATTGGGTAACAGAAGTATTCAGCTAAGAACTGAGAAGATTAAACTACAAGTGGGAATTTTGCATTTTGAGGAGATTTATTTCTATGTTAACATCCCCTCACCATCCTGTCATATTAGGTCTTTCTTGGTTGAGAACCCACAATCCCACGATATCTTGGAAGGAGGGTCAGATTGGGGATCTTACTGTCAGAATCAACGTTTACAGAAAGTGGGTCGAAATTCTTCTCAACAAGCTCTGCAGGAAGAGGCTCCGACTTCCATGACTAAGGTACCTCAAGAATACTTTGATTTAAAGCAGGCGTTTAGCAAGAGGGGGTCCTCTCAGTGACCTCCGCACAGAGCCACAGATTGCACTATCGAACTGATCTCCGGGGCAACATTACCCAAGGGAAGGATTTTCCCTCTGTCACAACTCGAATCTGAGGCCATGAGAACCTACATTGAGGAGTTGGTTAAGGGTTTCATCCGTCCTTCAAGTTCTCTGGTGGCAGTGGGATTCTTTTTTGTCAAAAAGAAGGATGGAGGTCTTAGACCATCTGTCAATTACCAAGGTTTAAATGACATTACTGTTAAATTTCATTATTCTCCCCCCTAGTTCCTGTCGCACTAGACCAACTTCGCAAGGCTAAGTACTACACTAAGCTGGATTTACGCAGTGCATACAACTTGGTTCGCATTTGTGAGGGGGACGAATGGAAAACAGCTTTCTCAACCACCAGTGGACATTATGAGTACCTAGTGATGCCTTTCGGTCTGGCCAATAGCCCTTTTGTCTTCCAATTCTTCATGAATGACGTCTTTAGGGATATGCTTGAGAAATGGGTGATAATCTACATCTTGATCTTCTCTAATAGCCTTGAGGAACATGTACACCATGTCAGAGCTGCTCTCAAGCGTCTAATTCAACATCCAACTATATGCGAAGGAGGAGAAGTGTGAGCTTCATTGCACAAGCACATAGTTTCTGAGGTACATTGTCAGCTCAGAGGGAGTAGCCATGGATGAACACAAGGTGAGAACTGTGCAGGGTCTGAGACAGCAAAGGAACTTCAACGTTTTTTGGGGTTTGCGAACTTCTATAGAAGATTCATCAGAGGATTCATCAGAGGATTTTTTAAAGCAGCCCCCTTGACAGCGCTAACCTAGCTGAAGGTTAATCTGGCCTCCTGAAGCTCAAGAGGCATTTGAGGAACTCAAATCTCGTTTTATCACTGCTCCCATCCTACGGCATCCAGACCCTGAGAAACCATTTATTGTGAAGGTTGATGCATCTAACACAGGGGTCTGCGCCATTTTATCTCAACGCCATGGTACGCCACCCAAGATGTTTCCCTGTGCCTTTTTCTCAAAGAAGCTGACGCCTACAGAACGAAATTATGACGTGGGCAGTAGAGAGTTGTTAGCCATAAAGTTTGCTATGGAGGAGTGGCGTCACTGGCTTGAGGGGCCTTCAGAGCCGTTCACAGTACTAACTAATCACAAGAATCTAGAGTATCTTTGTACCAGAACCTTATATACCTTGCAGAACCGGTTTTAGTGGCCAACTCTGTTGGTGGACGCTACCTCTTTTGTTCAGAACTGTGTTACTTGTCAAAGATCCAAAACATTGCATCAACTTCCTGCTGGATTACTGCAACCATTACCCACACCACAGCATCCTTGTTCACACACTGCCATTGACTTCATAACTGACCTACCTGATTCACAAGGGCATATCACTATACTCACCATAATTCATAATTTCTCCAAGGCTTGCCTGAATGTTACCACTACCTAAGATACCATCTGCGTTCGAGACTGTGGAATTACTGTTGAACAATGTCTTCAGATTCTATGGACTACCCAAAGATATAGTCTCTGACAGAGGTCCACAATTTACATCTTGGGTATGGTCTCTGTTGTTTAAACGCCTGGAAGTCAATGTGAGTTTAACATCGGGCTATCAATCCTCAATCCAATGGCCAGACTGAACATCTCAACCAAGAGATTATTCGCTTCCTTCACTCTTACTGTCATCAATATCAGACGGAGTGGAGTAAATTCCTAATGTGGGCTGAATACGCCCAGAATTCATTGATCAAGCCATCCACGGGTATGACTCCCTTCAAGTGCATCCTGGGTTATCAACCTCCACTATTTGCATGGTCTGGTGAACCTACTGAACTTCCTGCAGTAAATCATTGCTTACAGCATAGCGAGGAGGTCTGGGACCGAGCCCATACTCACCTACTACACGCAGTCAGATGTCAGGCTCATCAGGCTAATCGTCATTGTTGTACTGGTCCCTCCTATACCCCGGGTCAGTGGGTCTGGCTATCCACTCGGGACCTGTGCCTTAGACTTCCTTGCAAGAAACTCAGTCCCAGGTATGTCGGTCCTTGCAAGATCATTAGACAAGTTACTCCAGTTTCATTTAGTTTACAATTGCCTAACCATTATCGTGTTTCTCCCACACTTCATATTTCCTTGCTCAAACCCACCGGTGGCCCGGCTGGAAAGTTGGTGGAGAGACCCGGTAAGCCGACATCCCCCATTCTGGTGGATGACGAGTAGGCTTATCGAGTCAATGAACTGCTCGACTCCAGGTGTCGGGGTGGCGTACTCCAGTATCTAGTCGACTGGGAGGGGTACGGTCCATAGGAACGTTCATGGGTGAATGCTGGTGATATCCTTGATCCCACACTTACGGAGGAATTTCACAGAATGCATCCGGGAAAACTGGCCCCTTGCCTTTGCGGTAGACCCCAGTGCCATTTTCTTCCTCACGCCATCAGAGGGAGCCCTCACCAGAATACTAACAGGTAGCTATTTATTCTTCTTATTCTACTTGTGTATTGTTCTTTCTGTTTTCTTATAATTCCTCTATAATATGAACGGTTGCTTTAACAAACTTGTTCCTCAGCAATCAAAGAGACCCAGAGGAATGACTGTGTATGCATTGTGTTACGAATGAGGTCTCTGCTCCGACTCCGCCGCGCCACCGGAGGGAGCCCTCACCGGAATACTAACCGTAGCTATTTGGACTACAATTCCCATAATGCCCCATACCTGGGATTGATCACTTCCTGTCAGCTGTTTCCTGTTTGGTGACTATTTAAGCTTCATGAGAACATTTGCTCTTTGCAAAGTCTTGTTTTGCCCCGGCTACAATTCTGAATGGTTTCTGTTGTGTTTTGAATTACCTGTTGTGACCTTGGATTGTTTATACCCTTTTGCCTGTCCCGACTTGGATTGTACTTATGGTTTTTGTGATTGTTTACTGCCTGCCCTGACTTGGATTGTACTTATGGTTTTTGTGATTGGCACAGCCAACCTCATTAAAGTGCTTTGTCACTGGTGTTAGGATCTGGGGACTGCTATTGTGAGACCCCCCCACACCCCATCCAAGCAAACCCAGCCCAAAAAGCAGTGTAAGACAATGTAATTACATTGTATTCAGTTAATTATCCCCTGAAATCCACATCTTTGGCAAAGGACTCCCTGAATATGCAGATGCATCTCTGTTGTAATTAACTCTGCTTTGTAGGTTTTGAAGGGTTCCTCTTTCGTTGGCCTTTGATCAAGCAAAGCGCATCCTGCTATTGTCTGCTAGGGTCTGCCCCTCCTGGGGAAGAAAAGGTCCCACAATTACACAAACTGCTTGTATCTGTATACAATGCCTGTGCTATTTCATAAATTTAATCTACAATATTTTTAATTTTTGGCCCTTTTCAAATACCAATACAATATAATACTATAGTCCGTAAGTTTTGCATACCTGTTTATAGGTAATTTTTCAAAGAATTTACAGTTGGTTTATATTTATTAATGCTTTTATTTTCAGGCTTTTAAAAGTTAATGAATTATGTAAATGATACAGTATTTATTTCATTGAGCGGACTATTATTGTCACTAAATGTGCGTTTTAAATTGCAATAGTGAAGCCAGAGATAATTGGGAAGTTTGTCTGAATGTAAAAATGAAGAAAAAACATGTTTCAATACAAGTGAAGAAAATACAAGTGAAGACCCATTTCATGTGTACTTTGTGAACGATTGGTGCCCTCATCTAAAGCAATACAGTGACCCAGATCCAAGCAGTTCATTAAATGAATTATGTGTAGTCACCCTGTTGCAGGCTGTAACTTAGCCTACTCACTGCATTATGGAAAGAATGCTAAAGAATGCCTTATTACATTAAAAATCTTGTGTTAAAGTTGAGTTATTATTAGTCTTCATTTGCATAACGTGATTGCCAATGTATATAGCGACATATTTATTTATTATGTGCAGGGAAAACTGAGTCAATATCATATGGGGTGTAACAAAGGCACTGAGGTGGTTGGATCCATGTGCAGTGGATTTATTAAGAATCAGAACAACAGGCAGGGTCAGACAAGGGCAAACATGGGCTATATCAAGGGGAAGTAAATCAGTAACAGTAATCAGGCAGGCAGCAGAGAATCAACGTCGAATAAACAATCCAAGAGGTCGGGGCAGGCAACAGAGAATCAGACACAGTATAAACAATCCAAGGTAATAATGAGTAATCTAACAAACAGGGAAACCCACTCAGAAATATCAGCCGGGGCAAAACAAGACTTCGCAAAGTGAATGAGTTCTCATGGGGGTTTAAATAGTCCAACAAACAGGAAACAGTTGCGGAAGTAATCAGCCCCTGGAATGTGGCCCTATGGGAGTAGTAGTCCGAATTAACCTAATATTCAGGGGACAGCTCCCTCTGGTGGTTCGGAGGAGGCAGTACGGGAGCCTCCACCGTAACATTGGAAAATTATCACAAGGCCTATATCTCCGTAACTACGTTTTTGATTCAAAATCCAATTACACGTAGACTACCAGTCAAAAATTTAGGATCATTCTCACTTACTACTTTATTTGTATTTTGTCCACATTTTATAATAATAGTAAAAGTTTTCCTTACCTGCTTCAAAACTGTTTAAATCAGACAATAAGCATCTATTAAGCATCATGTTAAAATTCTGCACAACTTTTTAAATCCAGTTTGTCTATAAATCATTCTTTAAGCAGTTACTGTTTTAATACATCATTTAGGAAAGGTAGTTTGACATGCAGTGGCATATCCATATTATCCAAATATCTGATATATAACAGCAGTTTACAAAATTACTGGGGCCATTCATATAGCAAAAACAGCAAGGTTAGGTAAATGTGTATCTCTTGTGCAAAGTTAAGCTGAAACTGCGTGGGTCATTTAAACTGCATTGTTCTGGTGTTTAGGACCCCGAGTGAAACGGTAAGCTCTTGGTGACAAGTGAGCAGAGAGAGAAAGAGAGAGAGAGAGAGGGACTCCTCCTCTCCTGTGTCAAACTTGACAGCCTCTGAGAGGAGAATGGTAACTTGTGTTAGAACAGAAGCCCTCACATGAGTGGCATGCTTCATGGAGTTATGCACCTTACTTTGCCCCTTGAGCTACCATTATGGATTGCAAACCCTTAATATTTTTTCTTTTTTGCTTCACATTTATTTGCTACGCAGAATCCATTATTCACCCGCCCAACGAAGGTAAGGTGACGTATGGGGTGAGAGGCATAAGATGGAATATTATATACCCATGTATACTCTTAGGAGGTTTTTGCTATGTAGCATTATAAGAGGAAATTAACAGAGGAAATTGCGTTGACGTGAAATAGTTACCAGCTTTCCTTCCCATGCTTTGATTGCTTAACCGTCTCGATTTCGAAGACGCTACAAATGTGATAAATGGCGGTTTACGCAGTTTGACTTTATATCAGACCGTATGACATTACCAGATGCTCCAAATGAACATTTATTTTACAAATCCGTAGTATGACCGTTCTGCGCAAGACGTGCTGAATGAATATTAACTAATGGTTTCGCGAGACCATTACGGCAAAAGGTCGCGCGAATTAATTCTTCTTTTAATTACTATTATCTTCTTGTTTTTTTTTTATATGGTTAACTTGAGGTGCTTCATTGCATACAGTTTTTAAGGATCTATGGATCTAAATGCAAGAACGCGCAATCGACTGACAGAGAAATTCTGTTCAAAAATTAGAGTCATAGCACAGAATTTTGAAAATATATAGCTATTTAAATGCGCGAAACTATGTCACTTGTAAATGCATTGTTTGATATATTGTTTTATATATTGTGTTTCATATTCTGTAAATCCATACAGCCATGTTCCATAAAGGGAACCTTGCGAGCTTCAAGTTGTCAGAGCAGCGAGTGTATTTCAGACACTTTCACAGTTATAGAAACACGTTTTTGTGCATACTGTTTCATATGAACCATTTGGAACAAGCGAAAATCTGTAGTAATGTCTGCCACATACAGCCTAGTAATCTTTGCGTAGCCTATGCTGCTCCACGTTTTACATAGGTAAATGAAAACAATTCATGAACTGATGTTAACCTAAACCATATTTTGAGAAGTTTATGCTGGCACTATAATCTGCTCGTAGGCAAGTGGTCTTTCACAAAGGTTTCTCAAAAATTACTGGTTAGATCAGTGGTGTTCAGTAGACTGATCATTTAAATACTTTACTAGCTAATCAAGTTACTAGTTACTAACATTATTAGCGTAAGCAGGTTTTATTTATTTATAACTCACGTAGGTGATAAAAGGTGATTGTCGCACAAGTGATTATCACCAAGGGGATTACCATTTTAGATTGCATCTCTGTTTCTAACAAAGCAGTTCTTATACTTTAGGACACAGTATTTGAATACACGTCCAACTAAAGACATCCAGCTCGGCTAAATAAAGATGTAGATCAGGATTACATAAGGCACCTTTTAGCGGGTACACTTTGTGTGTCTTTCATATTCTTTACTTTATCAGTAATTAATTATTCGCCCCTTTGAGATTTAAATAGATTTTTTTTGTGAGACGTAAGACCTGCAGCCCCTACAGATATACAAATGACAAATAAAGTAACTTTTACTTATTTAACCTTGAATAATTAGACTTTCCAAATTAGATGCTATTTATATTATGCTAATGTAATGTAATAGATAAACAATTTAATAAATGTGGTGAAATAATATTGTGCTGGGTGCTATGCGTTCATGTCTGGGACAAATAGCATGCTTTTTATTAGGGTGTTAACATATGTTGTTAGTATCTGTTTAGAAAGCCGCGTGTTCATATATGATGCCAAATTAAAGGCTTCTTTGAAGCTTTTAAAAGCGTCTATTACTGCATAGTATTAATCGGACCAGAGTGTGTAAGTATAGAGCTTCAGCCGTATAATTTTGAGCAAACTGGACTTTTTGCAGCTTTTAGTTGTCTAAATAAACCAAACACAGGAGTATGGCTAGCGTTTTGTATTTTTTCTTATCTCAAACTGAAAATTACCTCTCAAAATTACCTATAGGTGTCACTTTTTAAAATTCATTTTTGCCTCAGTAAATGATCTGTTATTGAATTGATAAAGTGGTTTGTATGTACACGAACTTTGTAAATTAGTTAAAAAGATGACCTCACAAGTCTCGTGTTCTTCTCCTGGCAGTGAATTTGCATAACGCGCGTTAAGTGGATACTCAGAGCATTTAATGAGAACCTTTGGAAGCTTGTATGAGACTGATAAATAATTTTAGACTAAGAGAAACATGTGATCTGCATGTATTGATAGGGGGGTAAGAATTTTAGAGTTTTATCAGTGAATTTATTATTTTCTAGTTTGACACATTTATTGGTTGCATTTTATGTTTTTGCGCCCCATCTTTGAACGTTAGAACCGTTTCTAACACCCAGTTTTTTTTTAAAGGCGCTTGAGACGTTTTTATTCTGCTCTTCGTGGGCTATAATTATCTGATTTACGTGAACGGTACACTTTAACCCTTAACGGTAGGCCGTAAAATACAATAATAAAATCTTAACCCTAAAGTCTTTATTAAATGTTATTAATTAATCACCAAAAGCTTGTAGAGCCGACGAGATTACGACCTTGTTCGTGACGGTCAAGACCCTGTGTAAATTATTATCATATCTGTCTTAAAACTAGATGAAAGAAATGTAAATCTTGCTCACATTATTATGTCATTAGGTTTTAAGGCAGGAATAGGAAGAATGCAACATTTTTGAGGTATGTAACACTGCTGGCTGCAAGGCTTCTGACCAGAAAGTTGTTAGTTATAATAATAATAATAATAATCATCATCATCATCATCATTCACATATTATGTGAATTATAGGGAATTACGTAATTTATAAATCATTTTGGATTTGTTGTTGAATACATGTGAAATTCTGTAAGTTTAAAGTGGTTTATGTCTTTTTCATGTCTGGGCACACTGCCTAGTGAAAGATACTTCTGTTTAAAGAAACAAATAAAATTTTCTGCTATTTAGCTAGGCCTGTGTAGAACTGGTTTGTGGTGGGTATCATCTATATCATCTACACTCAGACATGGTATGTAGAATGCAGGGTAATTAAGTTAGGGTTTCCATTCTTTAACTTGTGGCCAAGATGGCGCAATACACAAGTCACAACGCTCTGCTTACTCAGAGTTTGTGATGGCAACACAACAGTGCTGTGATGTCATTGCACTAGATCTTTGCTAAGATGGCTAATGTTTTGATGTATAATTCTAATGTATTAAGTAAGTAATGTATTATACATTAGATTCTAATGTATAAAGGGCAGAGTATGGATAATGTCTACAGTATGATGATAATGTGCGTGATATAGAAAATGAAAATATGTGAGTTTTGGAGGGAGATGGCGGACACAAAAGCTGGAAACATATGGAGGGTCTGGGGCAGCAGGGGCTGCATCAGACATCCTGAGACTTAGCCCTGAGACTTATTAATTTGGTAGATTAATAATTCATTGCCACCTTCTATTTGTGGGTAAAAAAGCTAAATCAAGTATCAATCATGTTAGTGACTGTTACAAAAATTTGGCATGGAAAGCAGGCATAAGTCATCATGATTACATCCTTTATAATGACCTACCTCTGTAAGATGTTTGTGATGTGTGTTTTGAGATTGTTGCAATGACTTGCATGTGCCAAAGGCAGACCAGCTACAGGTATCTAGTGTGGGTGAGAGAGGAGATCATTGCAACAGCAGTGGGTATTTTGGACACATACTGAGGCCTCTTGCACTCACTCAGAAATCATTTTAAATAATCCTCAAGTCCACCATGTGTCTTCCACACTCACATTCAGATTTTAATAAAGATAGGCATCAAGTGGCTGGGAAACTTACTGGCAAAAAGTTCATCAAATTAAATATTAATCTGCATTATGATATAGATTTTCTTTTTCCTTATTTTGTGCTTTATTTATGGTCCTATTATGGTCCTAAATGCTGCATGTATTCCTATTACATGTACATTATGGGAGGTAGATTTGTATAATAAAATACTTAAGTAAAATATTTCATAAAACTAAACATAGCTCTTTAATAGGTGACTGAACGTGTTTTTATGTATTACTAACTCTTTACTCACGACACAGGCATATGGTGAGCAGCCGCTAACACTCAATGATACAGCCTAGCCTATAAGGATCAGTATGTGCTGTCTGTTAAGGTGGAACAGGAACCATTTAAATGTATTTAAACTATTTCAACATTTAAATTTAAAATATATATAAAATAACATTTAAAACACTAAAACCTTACACTAATTCAAAGCCTAATATTTACAATAAGGTTCAATTAATTAACATTAATGCATTAGCTAACATGAACTTAGAATGGGCAATATATTTTACAGCATTAATAACCTTTGTGTAAACTTTAGGCTTTGTCTGTATGCTTGCCCTAATTCTCAGCTATGCAAAATAGTGCCGCTTCACACATCTACTTGGTTGGCAAGCATTAAACAAATGCACAAGCACTTATATTTGCCACTATTACTCTCGCTTCACCAATGTTGAAGCAGCAGCGCGTAAAAGAAAGTTTGATGTATCGTGTCCACCAAAGCGTTTTTACAGGCTGAAACACAACACACTGTGCAAAAAATTTAATGAGAAATTAGAATTGTTTTTAACAACAGAGTATCTCTATACTTTTCTTGTATTGGTATACCATGCAACACTACATTGAACTTTTCTTAGATATTTTGTGAATGAAACATCATCACAGTCTCTTTTCAATTCAATTCAATTTTATTTATATAGCGCTTTTTACAATGTTACAGAACATTGAACAAATGTCAGACATGTTCAACAAAGATTACATGCTATTATTGCAAATATGTATATAAAGATTAATTAGGCATACTAGGTTTATAGTAGGCTTAAAAAAAGGGGTGACTGAACCAATAAAACTACAAAATCATTAAGCAAGATATGCCATTTCAGCTAAAATGGAGATGGCATTTTAAAAGATAGCATCTTTTGGGACGGGGGTATAACGGATTTGCAATAGTACCATGAAATCACAAAATAAAATGCATACATACAATATATACAATAGAAATACTTTGAAAATGGCACAATGAAAGAGAATGTGAGACAATAAGAGACAAAAGAGTATCAAAATAGAAGAGTCTTTTGGACGTAGGTAAACCCTAAACATGTAAACCCTAAGCTAAATTAGATGTCAGCAGTCTCCTAATAAGCAAGCCAACAGGGCGACAGTGGCAAGGAATTTGTAACTTTATTGGATATGGACGAAGAGTTGATTATAATAATTTATCAATATTTATTGATAAGAAACTATCGGGTCTAATTACATCTGACAATATGCCAGGCACTGAGAAATGTTACCAACAGAAATAGCATAATGTTACAAGCGTAATGCGTAATGTTAAAAACAGAAGCATAATGTTACTAATTGCAGCTATAACAGCACACTGCTGGGACTATGCAGGGAACAAAGTATAGAAACTAACTATGATGGAGGTAGATTTATAATGGTAGGTTTACTAAAGAAGTCCATCAAATCCTGATGATGTGTCTCAGGGGTTGTACCATCCTTTCCCCCATTATCTGGTCTCAAAATTTGGATCCAGCTGACTACAGGACCTTGGGGAAATTTAGTGTGGAGCCAGTACATTTGTACCTATAGCAAGTGTCCCCCGTTCCGGTTTACTTAATTAATACAGCCTAATAATTCCTTAAGGGATATGAGTAATAAATACGCAGGACTATATGTAGGCTAGATTAAGAGGTGGGTCTTTAATCAAGATTTAAACTGACATAATCTATCTGCCTCCAGGATAGTACTGGGAAGACTGTTCCAGAGTTTTGGCACCAGATACGAAAAAGATCTACCACCAGCGCTTGATTTTGAAATTCTGGGTATTATCAAATGGCCAGAATTTTCAGATCGCAATGAAAGAGAAGGACTGTAATAAAAGAGGAGCTCACTTAGGTATTGAGGGGCTAGACTATTTAGAGCCTAGTAGGTAATCAGCAAAATTTTGAAGTTTATATGATGCTTGATAGGCAGCCAGTGCAGTGTGGACAACACTGGGTAATATGGTCATGCTTACGCGTTCTCGTGAAAACTCTGGCTGCTGCATTCTGAACCAGCTGGAGTTTTTGTATTAATCCTGCAGGGCAGTCATCAAGTAGGGCATTGCAATAATCAAGCTATGGTGTCATGAATGCATGAATTAATTTTTCAGTGTCTGACTTGGAGAGCATGTGTCGTAGTTTTGATATATTTTTTAAATGGAAAAATGCAGTTTTACAATTATTGGAAATATGGTTTTCAAAGGACAAATTGCTATGAAAATGACACCCAGATTCTTAGCTAATGAAGCAGGCTTTATAAAGCATCCATCACAAATAACACAGTGTTCTGGGTTGTTCTGTGTGTAAGATTTTGGTCCAATAAGTGCACTACCAGTCAAAAGTTTGGAAACACTTACTTTTCCTTTGTTCATTTTTTTAAATTTATGAATAATAGTAAACTTATCAAAACTATGAAATAACACAAATGTAACTTTAGGAATTATGTTGTGACTAAAGAAAATTAAAAATAAGGTACAATAGGATATATTCTAGCATATTCAATATAGTCACCCTTCATCTAGAATTTGCAAAAATTTTCTAGACATTTTCCATCACCCAGTTTCTTAAGGAATCATCCTTAGAAGATTTTTAAAGAGTTTTGAAGGACTTCCCCTCTATCCTGCACTCGTATTGGCTGCTTTTTCTTCATTATTTGGTCCAAATCATCTATTTCAAAAACATTGTTTTTTAATTTTTAATTGTAGTTTTCTAATAACAAAAATTAAATTAAAATTAATATGTTGGTACAATTATATTTTTATTTTTACATTTTTAACATTTAATCAAATGTCTTCAGATTAAAAGATTTTTAATCTGACATTTCAGTTAAATGTTTCCAAACTTTTGACTGGTAGTGTAAAACTTCTGTTTTGTCTGAATTTAGTAGTAGAAAGTTGCTAGCCATCCAAGTTTTGATATCGACTATGCATTCTGTTAATTTGGTGAATATCTGTATGACACTTTTTCACTCACAGAAACAAACTGGAATTGGTCAGGTAGATATGATTTAAAAAATGTCAGTGCAGTTCTATTTATGTCAATGTAATTTTCAAGTCTATTTAGTAGAATGCTGTGGTCAATAGTGTCAAAGGCTGTTCTAAGGTGGAGTAACACTAGAAGAGAGATGCAGCCATGATCGGCCGACAAGAGCGGATTACTGCTCTTTTACACTGTTAATGTGTTTAATCAATGTGCTACATGCCAGACAACCAAGCCAGAATGATACATTAGAGAGACAGAAACCCCTAGGGGGCCTTTGGTTGGAATCCTAGATTATTGTCTGTCACCTGTATTGATTTACCTCTTTTGACCTGTGTGGTAGGTTGAAAGAGACATGCATTGGGTCAGCTGTTAATAATCAGTCATTTGTTTTTGTACTTAGGGGGTGGCTGATGCTTTTCATGATGTGGGAAGGATTCATGTTGTGACCCTTCCCTTGCTGCAGCAGTATTTGCCTCGCCCATGTAGCTGTCTAATTTTATGGTCTCATATCCTTGGTTGGTTCAATTTGAGAAGCCTGCTCAGCTCATTGAGAAATTTAAATTGCAACCAATTTAAACACTCAGCAAAGCTGGATGTTAGCTGCAATTACCTGACACAAGCAAACAGCTTTACTATAGTTAATAGAGATTGTCCATTGTATGGGAACAGGCAGCTGTTTGGCCTGCACTGATTTGTGCTGGAACTTGATAATGGGCCCTCAATTGGACTCCCCTCTCCCTGTAGTTCCTGATATATACAGTACAATAGAGTCACAATTTTAGACAAATCTGACTGGAGTATTGTCCAGTATACATGGCAACTTCTTTGGATTTAAAAAGCATACCAGAAGGGGGGATTATCATGGTTAAAACAGACCTTATCCAGACCAGATGAAGGGGAGATGGGATAGGATGACCCCGAGACAGACTGACCAAGCTCCAGTTCGACCTGACATTTGTCCCAGTTCCAGTTCAGCTAAATGCTTATCCTCATGCAATAATTACAGCCATAACCTGGATCACCCAAAAGCAGTGATATAATGTAATGGCCTTCTTTATTAATCTTCCCATTATCTGTTTACCTACCTCTGGCTAGACTTTACCACAAGTTCCTCCATAACTTTTCTGCAAAATGTGTGCCACACCAATCACTACAAATTTTTCTTTTTATTGATACCAATAACATAACTTTCCATTCATTTGTTTTTCATGTAACATTTTTATGCTTTTTTCATGGTAAACTGACCGTATTGTGGGTGTGTTTACAAAGTTTCAAGAGATAATTTTGGTTTCTGAAGGAAAATATCATGCGACTGTTCCTTGGAAATTACACTTTTACGAGCCACCAAATGTAACTGTATGGCATAATGCATAGATCTGGCCAAGACAAATGTACTCCGCAATAAAAGACCAATAAATTACAGTTAGGTAATAATCTGGGTGAAAGTGAAGCTAAATTTATAAACTTTCATATGGTACTGTATGGTATTGTTCTACTGTACTTTATTAAGAAGTTCGGTAGTCCCTTGTGGGCAAATATACTCACCTGTGTATAGAGAATTATAAATCTTTATCATGAAATATCTTGAAAACTTTAAACAACTAGCACCTTTATCACCTGTTTTCTAATTCATCTGATCAAATTCGGAGGTTGAATTTCCCAGAATTTGTAGACCAGTGTTATACTCCAGTTCTATAAAATTGTATTTTCTTTCTAAGGGCCATCTTGTTTAATATTGTATCTGTCATCTATCATGTTAAGTGACTAAATGCTGCATAGTCTCAGGAAAAGTACATACCGTTTTGGTAGCCTGTCTGGATATATTACCTTCCCATAAATTACCTTAATAATAATTAATTAATTAATTAATAATTTTTTTAATATACATCTTATAATTAACAATAACATTTGCATTGCATTGTATTAGATGTGTTATACATATTTAATAATTTTCATATTATCTGTTTTTCTTATACATTATATGTAAAGCTCCTTTGAAACATTGCAACATTGTATAAATAAATGTGAATTAAAAACTGAATTGAACAAAATAATAAAGAATAAATTAAAAAACTAAATAAAAAAGCTGTCAGTGTATGTAGAAAGTGCCTGCAGCTTTGTATTAGGTTTCTTACTTTTGGAAGGCATACTGATTTCTTACAGTATAATAAAATAATACTGTATAGTTAAACAAAAGGTTGTCAATAAAGTATGAGCACTTTTATTAAAAAATAAATAAATAAAATTTAGCACCATACATGTCCCATACATTTGTGGTTTGGCTGAATTTTTGCTGGCCATCGCTGCAGGAGACACAGTTATATGCTGAGTAACCTACATGTCAGCTGGGATTATGTGTTTACTGTTTGTGGAAGCTTTTGTTCTCTTCATAGGAGTCATAGTTATGAAAGCTGGAGACAGATGTCAAGAGCTTGTCAGGACTTTCTCTATAGAAGTGCTCATTATTAATGCAACATGGTTTCCTTCCTGCATTCTTCCAATTGTGTTTATCTTCTCAGTTGTTTTCATTTTGTTTTATCTTAAATTTCAGATTTCATATAATACTTATATTAATAACAATGTATTATGTTATATTATTAACATTCGATAAAAATGACTATATTTAATACACCAATAATGCATTATATTTTTAAATAAAAATATTTAGCATAAGAGTAGAATCTCCACATCATATTATCCTAAAAATACTAAATAACAAAAAATTATTATTAATTTTTTATACCAAATATAAATTATTCATTCATAATGGTTGTATTTGTTTAGTATGCTTATTTAAATGAAAACAATGTTTTGCAGTGTTTGTTAATGTTGTTTTTTTAAGTAATATTATATATGTATAGTATTACGGTAATATGAATAGTGAAAGTTTTTAATAAAATTAAAAAAGAACATTAAAGGGAAATTTCTTGGGGGGAGGTAGATGGGATTTTTTTTGGACATCATTATTTAAATTAAATTTACTCCAAAACATTAATAAGAAAAAAGTATATGTCTTATTAAAATAAAAACGTCAGTGTTACTTACTATACATATTACTATACATACTATACAGTCTTACTTACATACTATACATATACTGTGCTATAAAAATGCTTTAGCATACAGGGGTATGAGCTATCACAACAACACGTTTAAAAATATTGAACTTCATTAAGATGATGCTTGTTATTACAGAAAGCATTTGTGATTTCCATGCTTGTTGAAGATGCCTGTCCAAAAAAAAAAATACAGTGACACACACAATACCAACGATAAGCCAGACAGTGACATTTAAAAGACCACCAAGCACTTAGGCACAAGAATAACTTCGCTTTGGCCAGCACTAAAGCTAAAGTGCAACATGATGAAAAATCCTCGTTCTGAGGATGAGTGTTTCTTTAATTGGATTTTGGTTTGAGAGCAGTTTAGCTAACTAAATACTCTGCTGATTAGGAAACCATGCTTTACTGGTCCGGCTGCTGGTGTGAGGGTGAAACCAGAGCTAAAAGGGATAAATCTTTATTTGTGTCTCTCTGCTTCTCTCTTCTGATTTACAGTTAACCTGTTGGACTCCAAAGCAAGTCAAGGGGAGCTGGGCTGGATATCCTACCCATCCCATGGGGTGAGTGTCACAAACCTAATCCATATTTCTCAGTGGAAAAGAGATTTCATGCTGTAAGGATATTGCAATTTTTACAGCAATTAAGGGTTACCATAATTATTCTATATATACCTAAAATAAAAAATAGATGTAAAAATAAACATAAATTATTTTACATTATTACATTATTTTTTGAGCTGTACAGGCTTTGGCAATAAGCATTTTGCCCTGTAAGCTATGCCCTTAAAAATAATTTCATGTGAAATAATGTGCAGCACTGATTTTGATGGGTGTGCTGCTTGCTTTCTGCCAAGTGTAAGCACAATTCGGGACGGTTAAAGCAAATTAAGAGCTAAATCCATGGGACTCTGCCTGCTCAGACAAGGGCAGTAAATATAAATTTGCCCAGTGCAGACAGCTCTTGCTCTTTAAACATGCATTGCTGTTTATTATGACCTCTCCAAAGTGCATCAGGCCTCAGTCTAGTATTCATTACTCATGGCAGTTGGATTAGTCTGATTGCACCACAACTACCAATATGAGAAATTACTATCTGTTGCATTGTTCTACACATTTACCCTATCCAAGTCTCAGATTGCCTTTGTTGATGTCAGAGGTCAGGGCAGACTGGTTAGAGATGATAGAAAGGCAACAGTAACTAAAATAACCACTCGTTACAACCAAGTTATGCAGAATACCATCTCTGAATGCACAACTCGTCTAACCCTGAAGCAGAAGGGCTACAGCAGCAGAAGACCACACTGGGTGCCACTCCTTTCAGCTAAGAACAGGAATCGTAGGCTACAGTTCACACAGGCTCATCAAAATTGGACAATAGAAGATTGGAAAAACGTTGCCTGGTCTGATGAGTCTCAATTTCTACTGCAACATTCAGATGGTAGGGTCAGAATTTGGCGTAAAGAACATGAAAGCATGGATCCATCCTGTCTTGTCTCAATGGTTCAGGCTGGTGGTGTAATGGTGTGGGGGTATTTTCTTGGCACACTTTGGGCCCCTTAGTACCAATTGAGCATTGTTTAAATGCCACAGCCTACCTGAGTATTGTTGCTGACCATGTCCATCCCTTTATGACTACAGTGTTTGATGGCTACTTCCAGCAGGATAATGCACCATGTCACAAAGCTCAAATAATCTCAGACTGGTTTGTTGAACATGACAATGAGTTCACTTTACTCACATGGCCTCCACAGTCACCAGATCTCAATCCAATAGAGTACCTTTGAGATGTGGTGGAACGGGAGATTCGCATCACGGATATGCAGCCAACAAATCTGCAGCAGCTGCGAGATACTATCATGTCAACATGAACCAAAATCTCTGAGGAATGTTTACAACACCTTGTTGAATTAATGCTTGAAGAATTAAGGTAAGAATTCTTACAATGCTCGTAAGAATTCTCTTATGCTTGCCTTTAGGACAATAACCGGAACCTCTCCATCCTACCTCAACTCCTCCAGACATATGTCCCCTCACACCAGCTACGGTCAGTCAATGAGCGACGTCTGATTGTTTCCCCACAACGAAGCACCAAATCAATCTGTAAATCTTTCACCTATTCTGTTCCTTTGTGGTGGAATGAATTCCCAGCCTCCACCCGATTGAACATTGTACTGTTTGTACATTGTACATTTTACGATACTAGCAAGGTGTACCTAATAAAGTGGCCAGTGAGTGTATACTGTAGAAAATGTAGCCATGTTTTTTTCTTTTTAGGTTTGGATGGTATGATCAGTTGGAAGTCTTATACATCAAGTAATTCCCTTTTGGATAATCCAATAAATTAAATACAACAAAGGAAAGGTACATCATCTCATTTAATTATTTTGTCTTTCTATCTGAAGCTTTTTTAAATATATCTATAATAGTTTAAATTGCTTAAATAGGAAAATCACTAAATAAACTGTCATGCTGCTCAGCCCTATTTACATTCAGTTCAATTCAGTTGTATTTGTATAGCTGTGGAAAGCGGGGCGTAGTTTCAGCGTCGCTGCTGGTGGAGAGACAGGTTTGGAGACTAAATGGTTAAGGGAAACGCCTCCCTCGTAATGATCTAACAGCTGTTCCCGTTTTCTGGAGGGTCAGCGAGCAGAAGCGCTGGCGATGTTGCTCAGGGGAGCGACCCACCCTTCTGCAGGATGGCCTTTTTGAGGTCTGCGAAGGCAAGGAGGCTCCAGACCAGCAGTTAGGGGCAGCCAGCTGGGCTTCCCCCGAGAGTAACGGAATTAGCCGAACCGCCCAGCTCTCCTCCAGCCACACGCATGCCTCCGCAGAGCGCTCAAAGAGTTCAATGAAGGCCTCTGGGTTGCAGCGGTAGGTGAGTTGGCAGGTGGGAAAGCCATGCCACCCATACCCCGTTCCAGCGCGGACCACAGCAGCCTCCGATCCTCCTGCTGCCCCTTGAAAAGGGACCAGAATCTCTGTTCTTGGTCTTCGCGCAGCTCCAGGAGGGCTTGGTGTTTTGCGTGATGCAAGTTCGCCAGTGACTTGAAGAGCTCACCCAGCGGTGCGGATGACAGCATATGAAAGAAACAGGGAAAAAAAACAAAAAAAGAACCCGTTTAAACAATGATCCCGGGTTTCGGCACCACTGTGACACTTTCTGTGTCTTCCCTGGTCACAGGAGTGGTAAACAAACGGACACAGATTGAAGGACGGGAAAACGTATATTTATTTCCAACAAAAAGAGGTCAGCAAAACAAACAAATTAATCTGTGCGCTTTTCAGCTCTCCGCGATCGTCCGTCTCAAGTTCCTTACTTCCCCATCCCGTCTGTGTTCCGTTCCTCGACCCCGACCTTCTCTTGCAGCTCCGTTTTATCCTGTCTCGTGACTCACTGCAAAACGGGAACAGCTGTTAGATCATTACGAGGGAGGCGTTTTCCTTAACCATTTTGTCTCCAAACCTGTCTCTCCACCAGCAGCGACGCTGAAACCACGCCCCGCTTTCCACAATAGTGCTTTACAATGTTACCAGGCTTCAAAGCAGTTTTCCATATAATGAAAAATAAAACACAGAACAAATGTCAGACATGTTCATAACAGAATACATGGTATTATGTGACACAGAGAAAAGACTCTCAAGCTAAGTAGCTACTAAGCTAATCTGTGCATAGCTAACTTTCATGTTTTAAAACATTGTTGATGTTTATCTGTATGATTACTCTGATTCTATTGCTGATGTTTTACTGCTGTTTGTTTCCTGTGTAAACCAGCAGTATTATAACTTGCCTTCTGTTTCCCTTGTGTATTTGCTGACAATTTTAGGAATTATAGTTGGTTATGAATAAAAGGTTGACTGAACCGATAAAAACTACTATAGCACATTAAGTAAGATATGCTGTTCCAGCTTACATGGAGATGGCACATAGAAAGATAACATCTTATGGGACAGGAATATGAGGGATTTGCAATAGTAACATAAAATACAAAAATAAAACACATACATACACAAAATATACACAATAAAAATACCTGAAAACTAGACCATGAAAGAGAATTGGAGACAAAGGAATAACAAAATAGAAAAGTCTTTAAGCCTGTAATTATATAATTCCACTAGAAGCAATATTAACAGTTTACAAAACCCTAAGCTAAGTTAGATGTCAGCAGTCTCCAAGCAAGCCAACAGGGTGATGGGGCAAGGAACCAGAACTCAAATTATGTATAAATGGAGAGAAAACCCTGGGATAAACCAGGCTTAACCAGGAGAGCCATTTCTCCTCTGGCACGTTAAAGATGCAATTTGTAACTTTCTTGGACATAAATGGAAAGTTGATAATAATGATTTATAATTATTTGATTTCAAACTGTCGGGTCTGATTATTTCTGACAATATGTTGGGCACTGATAAATGTTACCAGCAGAAATGGTGACAGAAACATAATGTTACTAATTGCAGCTATAACATTACACTGCTGTGACTAGACAGGAAACAAAAGTATAGAAACTAACTAGGCTGGAGGTAGGTATGTAGATAATAGTAAGTTTAATAAAGAAGTCCATAAAATCCCAATGATCTGTCTCAGGAGTCGTACCACCCTGTCCCCCACCATCTGGTCTGGATAGAAGACAGAACCTTGGAGAAATGAAATACAGACAGATCTAGTTTGGAGCCAGTACATCTGTTCTTATGGGAAGTGTCCCCGGTTCTGGTTTACCTAATTAATGCAGCAAACAATCTCTTAAGGGATTTGAGTAATAAATTCATAGGACTATGTGTTGGCTAGATTAAAGAGGTGGGTTTACATTACATGTAATGTAATGTACATGAAATATACATGTAAGATAAAGTTTAAAACAATGCCATAATTTGTTTTTGGCTGTATGGTTCCATGAATAACCTTTAACATTCGAGAATCTTTCTGTTTCACAAAATGTTCTGTGTAGTGAAAATGATAAGAAGGAAATGTTTTTTAAGAATGTCTCTTAGCAACATATGTAACCTAGGTTCCCTAAGACAGGAAAGACAGAGTGTGTCATCAACCTCTTTGTCTGAAGGAGACGTAAAAAGGTGCCTATGTCACGAATAAAAGAGGCCAGGTTACATACATAAACACAAGGCACCCTTTTGAGGGAACTTGACACTGCATCTGGTTTAATGCTATGGTGAATACAATGCTATGGCAGCTGCTCCCATGTGCCATGCCAATGGGAGCAGCTGCCACATGGTCTGTATTGAGGCAGAATCACCTTTGGCATAATGCAATAACAACCTACCCACTCTCCACTATCCCACTATAACCACTATCCTCTCTCCTTAATGGAGCTCTGGGGGAGCAGGGAATCCTCTATAATAAGGGAACGACTCTATGCTCAACCCAGTGGGCCTGTAACACATGGGTAGCAAGCAAAAGAGCTGGCTGCAACCTCTCACCTAAGGAAGGTGATGCTCTCATGGGGGAAGGACCGCCTATTGTGAGGGTGCTACTCCACCAAAACCTGGAAACATCCAAAGAGAGCTATTAAACACTGGCTCCAACCAATCGAAACTGCAGTCCAAAACCAAAACTCCAAATATACAATGAGGATGGCTGAAAAACATATTGGCAAGCAAACTGTTTTTCAAGGGGAGTAAAGAAAATGGTTCCTCTGGTGATCTCATAAGGATTTGGGAAACCCCAATAATACAATGAGGATGGTTGTAAAACAAACACCAAAGCAATCCTTGAGGGGAGTTTGAACTAAGATCATAGTGTATCCCTGATCTGCGTGGGCCTGGGATGCTTGTACTTGTAATGTTCACGGTGCAGCTTGAACCTGGGTCTCTTAGTCTAGTGACAGTGTATAACCAGCCTGCCATGGCCTGCCATGATAAATCAATAATAGGGAAATTTCAATAATAGTGTCACAGCACTTGCCTAATCCTCACTGCTATTCAGACGCGATGAAACCTGACAAAGTCTGAGCCAATCGGATCGGATTGCCTGTGCAGTTAAAAAAGAGAAATACAGCTTCTTCCAAGATTTCTTCACCTCAGCATGAGATCATGGAGAAAGGGCTGGCTCATGGGAGCTTCGCAGCCATGACCTGCCAGGAATCGTTAAGCTGGTCATGAGCGATTAGCCCAGCTTCTCGTGAGACATGATCTGTTCCAGCTCCTCATATGCGGGGCAGGCAGACTGGAAAAGTTCACCCATGAACCCATTATCTCGCATCCCCAGCCACATCCTGCTCATGTTGGCTTGCTGGCAGCAGAATGATCTGTCAGATCTGACAGAGCCCAAGCAGTGGTGGGACCAGATCAGTGGGGCACCTGTCCAGGCTCACCCAGGCAGACAGTAAGACGAAAGCAGAGCTTATTCAGCAAGAAGTCTTTGCAATATGCACACTCATTGTATGCATATTGAGTAGATAGTTCTGCAGCATTTTAAATTAATCAGAAGAGACATTTTCAACATGACTCTAAAACTCATTTAGTTCTTCCAAAGAAAACTGTGCAAGGTCTCCAACTGTACAAAATGCAAAGAAAATCCCCTCTATAAAGGTGGATTAGCATGTTCTAAGGCCACAGAGGAGGGAATGTGAATGTGTTATGGGTTCTTTGTGGTAAAAGCTGTGATGAAATGGTGTTGACTGATAGGGTACAGTTGTCACTGTGACCTATATTGTAGGAAATCTTGGTGAAGGACTTGTAATTTCTAGTTGTAATTTTCCTGCTATATTTTGGGAATGCGTCCCACATTCTTTGCATTGTTATATGGATGAGTTTATGCTGCTTGAACAGTGTTTGGCAAACTGTTTTAAAACTGTATGTTCCTAAACAGTCAAAACATACAAAAGTTAAAACATATTGGCCAGAGATTATTTTTTTATTTTGCAATCAGAGCTGTATCTAAACCAAACAACGCCACACTGATTTTTTTTGTATTTTCTTAACAGTTCTTTGTGAGGAGTTAATTTTAATTTCACACCAGTAATTTCTGTTATAATATATCTCTGATAACCTAGTTCAAGTACAAATGTGTACTTGACAGCAAGCAGCCATTTTCACCAGATATTAATTTCCTCTGATAGAGTCTGCATACCTAGTGTGTCTTTCCTCTTTCCTTCTAGGGCATCCCAGCATTCAGACAGAAATGTGGTCTCTGCAACCAGAATCCTCTCTAATTTTGTTCTCACAGTCATTATAATGAAAGAGCAGGATTTTATAAGCTATATAGGATATATACACACAATACCAGGAAAAGTTAACAATAAATGTAAGTCTCATCTAACTAATGCAATTCCATTGTAATTTGAACAAGAGGTGGAATGTAATTTTATTACATATCTGTCTGAAACATAAGCTTTGTCTATGAGTGGCAGGGAATGTGTCACACTGAGTGTACATGGGCTAGGTAAGCTACAACCGTGCCAAATGTATCAGCTTCTGGTTTCTTTGTTTTTTTGTGGTGGACAGGTAAAAAAAACTGGTGTCCAGTCATTTGCCAGTGCTGTCCGAGAGAACCTTACCCTCTGTGGAAGCTGCTGTCCATATAAGATATATCCAGGCAGGGGTTTTAAAAAGTTTTACCCTCTTTACAAGTGGGTGGTGTCCTGTGTAAATGTGATTGGCCCATGCTATTGTGATGTCATTCATGGCACAGGCAGTCCATGTACACTGAAAACACTAATATGTTAACGAGTAAACTCGTTCCCTCAAATAAATTGAGTATTGGAGTCTCCAAAACCTTGAAAATCTAAGTTTATATAACTTGGTGTGTATCCTTGGTGTGTATGTTTTCAATAGTTTAAATATAAGTTAAGTTAGGTGCCAAGTTAGGTGAACTTAAAATTGTAAGTTCACATAATTTGATGTTAATTTGATGTATGTGCATGCAAAAGTGTCAATGTATAACCCATGTATGGTAACCCACACTTGAAATGTGAATACACACACCCAGAGCAGTGGACATTCAGTCATTTCCCACACTGTAAAAACAAACGTTGCTGCCTTAAATTTTTAAGTTTAATCAATTTGGCATTTCAACTTACTATTTGTAATCTTGACTAGTCTTGAGTTGCTGTAACTTTTAAGAAATGGTTAAAAATGCTTAACCTATTTTTTAAAATTATACCAGTCAGGATTTAAAATTTTATGTTGAAATGACTTGTATAGCCAAGTTGATTAAACTTTAAAATTTAAAGCAGCAAAGTTTTTTTTTTCAGTGCACCAGCTGTGGGAGTCGAAACTGCAACCTTTGGTTTACAGGCTGGTTCTCTAATCACTAGGCCAGGCTGCCCCAATCTTTTGTAAAATTGTAATCTATTAAAAAAGGCTATTTGTTTTCTTTAAAAAAGGCTTTGCACATGAAGATAGCACACTGTAAAAAAACTTTGCTGCCTTAAATGTTTAAGTTTAATTAACTTGGCTATACAATAATTTCAATTTAATATCTTACGTCCTGACTGGTATAACTTCAAAAATAGGTATATATGTATATATATATATATATATATAGGTATTATAATTTTACAGTGAAGGAAACAAAGTTTGTGAAAATTTCTACAAATGATTAATCATGATTTTGAGTTCACAACACTTCTTGTGAACTCAAAATCTTAAGTTTATGGATTTTGAAGGTAAATAAGTTATATTAACTCATATTGTTTAGTTATGGGGCCAAAATGCAACACTAAGTAATGTTTAGTAAAGATTACTTGACTGTTAAGTAAAGACAACATTAGGAAGTGTAATACGTGTGTAATACGCCATTCTCAATTGTGTGATCTGCACATCATATGTGATATTTCATTACTTTGGCAGCCGTGATCTCAGTACAGTCATTTTCATAAGCACCTGGACTTAATTTGGAGCACCATCTATGCCGGTAACACAAGTGGGCAATTCAGTATATAACTAACAGAAACGGGGACGAATCAGCATCTTAAATTTCCACTGATTTCAGTTTGCATCATATTTGTTATCTTGTTAGTGTAGATGTGTGTTGCTACTGTTCCTGAAATGTATGATATCAGAAGCAGATTTTATTGCCCTATGATTGTAATACCTTGATTAGATGTCTGTTACAAAGGGCCTTCCCTAACTGAAAAGAACATCTGTGGAGTTCTGCTGTGGAGTTCCATTGTTTTCCATTGTTGATTGTTGTTCAGTTGAAGTTCAGTTGATTTGCTGCTGCTGCTGCAAATAAAAAAAGGAAATAATTCAGAACTCAACAACATACTTTAAAAAGAAAGCCTCCTTTTGGGGTGCTTCATTAATAAGCACCATCACAGTTGAAACACATTTTTCAGTTTGGGGAATGAACAGCTCTTAACCACTTAACCAGCCTTGTTTCACTCAGCCAAGGGCTTTTATAAACTACACTGATGGATATTCATACAGTGATTACACATCATTGTAATAGAAAACATAGCCTTTCAGTTCATCATTTATTCTGCTTTGTGTATGTTAAACATGAAACCTTCTGTCTGCATTATGACTTCAGACACCCTATGTGACCATACAAAGCAGACTTAACTCACCAAAGAGTCTTCTGAGTACAGGGCCTCATTAATTATGCTTAACATCAATTATATGGACAGGATAACAAAAGGTCATTTGAAACTATTCATTATTCTGAATGTGCTGTTCAGGTGTTTCACATTTGTCTTGTGCTGAAATGTTTGCATATAAACAAGCCTGTATTACTTTTGGAGTACAGTAGCATTCTCAGTTGCTTCACTTAAATGGATTTACTTTTTCTTTTTTGCAGTGGGAGGAAATTAGTGGTGTGGATGAGCACTACACACCCATCCGGACCTTCCAGGTGTGCAATGTGATGGAGTATAGCCAGAACAACTGGTTGAAGACCAATTGGATTTCACGGAATTTTGCCCAGAAGATCTATGTGGAGCTCAAGTTTACCCTTAGAGACTGCAACAGTATTCCCATGGTCCTGACCTGCAAAGAAACATTCAACTTGCACTATCTGGAGACAGATGAGGACCAGGGTAGTATGTTCCGTGAGCACCAATTCTCAAAAATAGACACCATCGCTGCGGATGAGAGCTTTACCCAGATGGACCTGGGTGACCGTATTCTCAAGTTAAACACAGAGGTCCGTGAGGTGGGGCCAATGACTAAAAAAGGCTTTTACCTGGCTTTCCAGGATGTGGGAGCATGTGTAGCATTGGTTTCGGTTCGAGTGTACTTTAAAAAATGCCTTTTTACGGTGAGGAACCTGGCTATGTTTCCTGATACGGTACCCACAGACTCTCAGTCACTGGTGGAGGTTAGGGGCTCCTGTGTTAACAATTCCAGGGAGGAGGATTCACCTAAAATGTACTGCAGCACCGAAGGAGAATGGCTGGTGCCTATTGGGAAATGCCTGTGCAACAAAGGTTACGAGGAACGTGGAGCCACCTGCCAAGGTAGAGTTTTCTCTCTCACACACTCTTTCCTCCTTGAAGTGCCTTTACATTTCACGGCCCATTTTCCTTCTTTCATCAGTGTAATGTACTTGAACCAACTATGTAGATAATTACCCTAAATGGGGCAATGGAATGGGGAATGCTGTTCATTTGTTTATGCTGTTCATTGTCCATAATGGTGAAGTGCTTGGCTCACAATGGAAATGTTTAAACTCCATGGTGAGTTTTGTATCTGCCCTGTGCTCAGAGTGCAAATGGATATTTCCCAGATGCAGACACACCTCTGATCTCCCAGGCATGCTGTGGAGAGAGGAATATGAGAGTTCTGTCTAACTGAGGACAGAAGAGATTTGAGGTGCAGACTCTCTCAAAGGACACACTGAAGCAGTTAAACTTGTGAAACACTTCTCTGCATCACCTCATCAGGGAACACAAATAGATGTGTGTCAGCCATTGAAAAGAGTGATGTGTGTTATTTGAAGCATGTGAGACTCACAAAAATGCTAAGATGCATATTCTCTCCACATGTTCTTGTTTAAGCATTTAAAACAGCTTATAGAGGATAGTGCCAATGGTTCTTTGTTTTGCATTAGATTAAGATCAAATAGTAATACTAAAGTTTGCTAGGGTTTAAAAGCTCACAGGCAGAGCAGGCAAGGGGCCATTCACTTAGGATACAGTTTTGTAGTTCATCTGTGCTTTTTTGCAAAATTCTGAGTATTTAAAAAGATAAAGATATTGCTCAACGAGAGATGGTAGAGACTATTATTAATGGTAAATTCCTCATTAATATGCCTTACCAGAAACTATTTATCTCCCAGTTACCCATTTATCAAATATATATAATATGAAACATGACTTTTCTCATTTTATCCCACAAGTGAAATGAATCGTGTATTCAGTGAAATTCAATACAACTACTGATGTCTGAGGCATGACCATACATTTCAAATAATCATGCATTTTTTGACTAGTTTTCCAGCTTGTGGTTTGGCAGTGCTATGTAGGACTGATACCTCTTAAGGTGACTGCCCTATATCATTTATAAAGCTAAACACCCATTTGTAGCGTACAGAAACAAACTGTCAAGTGATTCAGTATGCCTCTGTGATATAAATTCTATTGACAGGCTAATGAGAGTGCTTTGATAAGTTGTGAATGAGTGAAGGAATTAGTGAGCAAGGGACTGACGTAGTGAATAAATTGATAAATAAGTGATAGAATTAATAAATGAACAAGTACATCAGTTAATGAGAGAGTGCTTGAATACAGTAGTAGAGGCAACCACTCACTACAAGATAATTAGGTCGATTTTGAGTTGACAAAGCTTGACAGTTTTGCTCTGAAAATCAGGGTCTGTTTCATCAATAGATCTCTATACTTCCTGTTTTAGATCATGCGTCACAAAGCTTTACATTAAGAGCATAATTTGCCACGTACTATTTTGTGAGGAGTTGTGTGAATGTTTAGATGTATTTGACAATCTCTTAATAGTTTCAGTGCAGCCTAATGGACACTAATAAGGGCTTATATTACCACAGCGTGACAGCTGCTCTGGCGTACACTCATGGGTCTAACTCACAAATCTCTTAACAGGCCTGCTGTGTTAACGGATTGATTACAGCAGGGAGCCCGAATGTGATTCCAGCAGAGATATTTTAAGGTTTGCAGACTTCCATTTCAACACTTCAAGTGTGGATGAGTCATACATTAGATTTTGATGCTCAGCCAATGAGGGAGCACCTCTTAAATAATTAATGGACTTTTGTTTTTGCTGAGTAAAAATGCTGTATGCGGTTTCCTAAATAATGGCTTTGTAAATGTTTGAATTGGGAAAAGTTTACTTGAGATTCACAGCAATTTAAAAGTTTGGTCGCAGGGTTACATCTGAACAGAAAGTGTAAATACATAGCATGTAATTATTGATGGAGAAAATTAGGATTCATAATAAAAAAAAGAAATAGTATTGAGGCCATAAAAGTGTATCATGAGTATAAGAGAAAGGAAGCAGGGCTTCGTAAAACTTTATTTAATATTTAATTATTATTATTATTATTATGTATTACATACACTGTTATTATTAAATTCACATTGTGAAATACATTGAGATAATCAGGATAAAATACACTGAAATACATTGAGATACAGAGAATCATCTATTGAGACAGCATCTAAAGGCTTTATTCAGCTTTATCGCCCAGTACTGTTCTACATGCAAATGAACCTGTAAAGTGAATGTGCACAGGTGGAAGTATGCTTACATAATAGAGCAAGTCAAAGATCTAAAGTGAAATTCTTCTTACCATAATTTGATCCTGAAACAGTAAATAAAATGAGTATTTGAGCTGGATATTTGTCTATTTGGCTTCTTATGTTCACAGCTGCCACGGTGCTCCTTTGAGAGTGCCAATAGTTTACATTCCGGCAGGATTTACCTTACATTCCTTGAGCTCACTTTCTGTGATAAATTATCAATCTTATTAATGCTGTGGCAGAAAATGCAATGGGTTACTTTAAGCTGACTGATCTACGCAGGTGTGCATGATACTATTGAAAACCTTGAGATAGAGACCATTCACAAATCTCTACTTGTAAAGACAACACAAACCGAACATAGTATTAAACAACATCAATACAAGTAATGTAGAATAGAATGAAGGATAGTAAAGAGTATGGATAAGAAAATAAAAAATGAAATATAACACAGATGTATGTTTGTACTCCTGAGTCAGAGTTTCAGTCATCTCACAGATAGTACGCACACACACACACACACAGGAAGCTTTAAGAAATTTAGAACTTAAGATCCTTCAATATCATTACAAAGGTCAAAAGATTTAGCTTTGATATCCAAGCATGAAATATATGCTCTGCCAACAGTAATACAATAGTCTGTGCGTGGAGTGCAAATCGCAACAATCACAACAGCACATCATACCTTTATTATGAAACTGCACATCAGTGCTGAATTCAATCAGGCTTGCACTGCTGAATTGTCCATGCAAAGCGTACTGTGGCAATTTACACTGATGTTACACTGGCCATCAGTAACAATTACTGTGATTACAAACAACAATTGATTAACTTTTGTGTGGAAAACACTTGGTATCTACTTTGTAAATAGATTTTTGGTTTTATTCTAATCTATAAAGCTTTCTCTACCGCTGGTCATTTGTTTACAAAGTGGCATTTTGGAGTTTGGAGTCATTTTTGGAAATGTGCCATTCTAGAGATAAAAGTTTACAGGAACTTTTTCTGGGTTGCTCTGAAACATATTAAATATATATTTTTATGAAGCAAATATTTTATAATTTAATATTATCTATAGCTTTTTAACAAATTAATATCATAAGTTTTTTCTTTTCAGAAAATACTGCAATACTGCAATGTTTGTAGCTCATATGGTTTTTAATCCCAATACACGTTCCACCATAAAGTCTCTGTCTTGACATTTTTCATGGGCAAACTGTCAAGGTCACGGGGAACAAACCCAGTTGCAGACAGCGTTTAAACTGAAAAAAGTCTTTATTAATAAAAATAAACAAAACAGGAACCCACGAGGGGGCAAAACGGAAAAAAATACAGGCTTTAAATAGAACTTAAAAACCTCCACAATCCGGAGCAAAAATGAAACTAAAAAAACGGGAAAAACACAGAGAAAAAACATAGAACAGAAACACGGACAGAGACCGACAAAAGACCTACTTAAATAAGACGGGAACTAGTAAAGACTGACGAACAAGAGGAACAAGAGGAAGGCAGAAAGTCAGACAACGAACCGGCACAAGACAGAAAACACATGGCCATTAAATAGGGAAAAAAAACAAGGACAAACAGGTGAGGAACATAGGCCGATAACGAGACAACAGAGATAACGAGATAACAAGGAAACAAGGGGGTGGGGCCAAGACGCATGACCGGAGAGCACATGGCGAATGTTAACAAAACAGAGGCCATGTGCTTCCACAGAAAACAAAGACCCAGAGCATGAGTTTAGATCCCGACTCCAAGAAACAAGAACCAAGACTAGGATGAGTCAGGATCCAAACAACATGCTCTGACATAGAATACAGGGGATGTCAGGATCCTGGCAAGATAATCAAGAACATATGAAGCCAGGATCCTGACACAAACAATGTGAGACTATTTCAGGATGTTCTAGCAACATAATAACCACGAAAGGTAAACAGTCCAAATGGTCAAAACATAAAACAGAGCAGTTATACTGACAACATGATTCAGTTGACAGAAGATGTACATGGTACAAATGGTGTTCATGTCTCTAAAACAATAGTGATTAAAATTGTCAGTAACATCTAATTCTAAAACTGGATGTTGTTAGAGTCCAGAAATAGTTTTAGTATTTAGTATTTAGTAGTACAATTTAGTATTGCAAGTAATTCAGCAGTGAGTTCGTTGTTTTGTGTAGTCTTCCCTCTGCATTCTCCTGATGCTTCCCGATAAACATCCAAGGAGATATTGACCTTTGAAAATCCCATAATTACACTTTATATAACAAACAATAATTAAATCCAGAAACTCCTGTAGCAAAAATACTGTTTCTAAACAAGCATTGGCTACATGAGCTTTTCTTGCAAAAGCAGCCATCCAAGAAAACCTTCTTAGATGCCTTACCCAAGAATTAATTAATGTAAAGAAAATCTCACATCATATGCCCAGTGATGAGCTCTGTGGTCCCAGTGCTGTTCCAGGGCTCCATGTATGTGAGTTTTTTAGACTGTCAATGCCTGTTTGCTTTTCCAGCTGTTCCTTTATGGCCTCGCCTTCCAAAGCATTGGAGTGAGAAGCAGAGGACTGGGCTTGCAGAGAGAGGAAGTTCTGAGATGTCTAAAGCGCAGAGACCCAGTGCTTTTCAAATCAAACATGGTAACCACAGACCCACGAATGCTGGAGGCAGAAATGTGTCGCAGATTGGGTTGTTTGCGCTGGGACTGGAAGAAGGAACCCAGTGGTTCTATAAAGAACCTTTCATTCATCAAATGTCAGGAGGGATATATTTATTTATCCATTTTTCCATTTTTATCCAAATTATCTTTTTAAGATGTTTTACAGTTACAGAAAGAAACAAAACTACAATACTTTGATTTACTACAGTTTGTCACAACAAATGGCACAATATTAAATATGTTTGTTCACTAAATCACGTCACAAGTTAAAAATATACATCAATTTAAATGGCATCAATATAAATATATAAAATATATGCAAATATAACAAATCATTACTCAAACAAATAATGATAGATAACTGACGCAATGATACGCCATCCAACCAGGCACTCCAACCAAGCAAGCAGAAAAAAATAATTCCATATTATATTGTTGGCTGTCAAGTGGCGCATCCTACATCCATCTGGTCTTTGATATGTGGAGATGATGTTTGATTTTCTGTTCCTACACCTCAGATATAAATATCACATCCTATGTTAACTTTTGGATGCTTTAAGTGCTGCTGTTTTGCAGGCACCTTTTAAAGGCTTTGTGACACGTAATGCTATGTCACGTGACCTTGACCTGCGTATAAATATGCCTGATTGTGCACATGTTCAGACTCGGGTGCACCGAAGCATGTTTCGCATAGCATCAAGCTGACACAGCGTTGGGTTCCCTTGAAAGAAAACCATAAAATCTTGTTTATGTCCTCAGTCTGCAGGTTGGTCAGGACAACGGTTGAGTGCTTTGGCTCATGAGCAACAACCAAAAAGGATACAGCTTCAAAATAACTGATGGCAGTTTCCTGTTTGACTCCTTGACCAATCAGATTGCAAGGAATGCAGTTGCTCAGTGATGGGTCATTCTGGATCTTTCCACTGAATTTTTTCTGGCAATTATCTGGCAGTGTCTTCACTTTATGTACGTTTATGTTGGCTTTCGTTACAAATAAGCGTATGCACAATGCTTTGTGCCAGTGTCCCATGAGACTCCATTATTTCTTTAGAGCTGCACCTCAGCAGTTAACAGGAATATGAGTAAAATTTTGGACAGCACAATATGAATGTTATTAATTGCAGTTGATTATTAATTGTGTGATTAGAGTGTTCCACTTGATGTGTTGTTTTATGCAGTCAACTTCAGTTGCCTTACAACCAAGCAAGGAAAAGCCCTTAAAATCAAATCATTATCAGAAAGTGTTGGATATGTCCCCCTTGCTTATAATTGGTACATCAAGATCCTGCGATGGCTCAAAGATTTGGATCAGGGGGAGGGGCTTTCCCTGACCCAGTGTCTAAGCCTATGTCTGAGGACTGGAGGCAGGGGCAGAGGCAGAGTGTCACCACCCACGCTCCTTGGCCTCACATGGCAGAACGCAGAAGCGGCACAGTATTAGGAAAGGAGGCAAAATGCCAAGGATAGGCGGACTGAGGCATGCACAAGAGTGAGGCTGTAGCCCCGTTAATTCCCTGTCCTATAGTGTTGCATAAACACTTAAACAGGCCCTGAATATTGTGATGATTATGGGGGCATATTTATAATCTTTGCATACCCTCACAGTTTAGCGAGGGTTTATCAAATCATTGTTACAATCACATGAGCATTAAGGGTTGTGCTTCCACCCTAGATATTGGGGTTCTATTGGTAGGCGGCCCCACCAATAAAAGATTTGTAGAGAATACCTTGTTAAAGCATTTCAAGTTCCAGTGTACCTGTACTACTCCCCAAACCTGCCAAGCAAGTGGATATTTCAGCAGCGGTTCATGGAGGCTACAATAGCTGCTCAGAAAAATGCTGCACTCTCAGGCTTAAAATGATGAAAACTGGGAGCCCTGAATCAGAGCTTTTTTCAGTGATGATGCTATCAGGAGGTAAAGCTGTAAAGCACTGGATTGAGGCATCATTTTGCACTTTAATTTATCGTGCACATCTCAACTTGTAATCTGTCTGTTGCAAGAAGCCACAAATAGTACAGACCCTCTTTGATATGTCTGCCATGAAACCACTGTCTGTAAGAAATGTCTTTAAACACATATGGCCAGAGCAGGGAGCATGGTGAGAAACTTAAAATGCCACAGAGAACAGTCCAGTAAGATTAATATACCGATATAATAGACCAGTGTCTGAATCTCATGTCTAATCACGCCAATATAATTGGCCCACAGTAATGCTTGATGCACATCAAGTGCACCTGTGAGCATGTTAGGGCACCTGTAGAGTTTATCATTAGCTTTCTTGTCCTCAGAAGTTGTTTGTCTCGTGTCAAAGTGCCAATGGACCCAGTTGCAAAGAACTTCAGAAAGTGCATGTCTCCATGTCAGAGGTTTCTGAGTTACCTGAGGACACAGGAGAATTCTGTATTGTTTGAACAGGCCCTGACTATTGGACCAGTGATGATAATGGCAGCCTATTTAAAATCTTTGCATACTCTCATGGTTCAGTAAGGGCTTACCAATTCATTGTTACAATCACATGAGCATTAAGGGTTGTGCTATTGGAGTTCTGTTGGTAGGCGGTCCCCATATCAGCTCTACATAGAATAGCTGTACTGAGGAGTTGCCCATGGCTAGCAGTTAGTGAGCTCCCCTTGGCTAGTGGTTCGTTAGGTTGAACCTCAGTCTCGCTCCCAGTGAGAGCTATGATGGTCCCTATTAGAGCTTTATCATGGCAGGCCTGTGACGTGAACCTGTTATACAGCATTACTAGACTGAGTGCACCAGGTCTGAGCCTCACCTCGACCACCTCTAGTACAGACCATCCCAGGTCCACACAGATCAGCGAAAGACCACGTTTTTGGTTCAAATTCCCCTAAAGGATTGCTTAGGGTTGTTTTGCAACCATCCTCTACTGTACTACTGGAATCCTCATAAAATCATAGGAGTAACCATGGGAGGATACCTTAACTCTCCTTGGGAAAGAGTTTACTTGTCAGTATGTTTTTTAGCCTCCTCATTGTATAATTGGGGTTTAGGTTTTGGTCTAGGACACCAGGTTTGAGTGGGTGGAGCCAGCATTTTATGGCTTCTATTGAAAGGTAGGTTTTTAGGGTCAAGTTAAGAGCTTAAGAGTCCAATATGAGCCATATTGTCCCCTGCTCTCCTGGTTGGAAGAGCACCTAGAGGGCGAAGTCTCCCAAGGTGTAATGGTCAGTTCATCATTACTGAACATGGGAGACATGGGTTTGAATCCCCTCTCTTGGGTGTTTGGTTGGGGTTTCTTCACCTTCTTGGCAATTTATAGGGGTTCTTTTTTTATGACTAAAGCCAGCATATTTAAAGTCTGGCTTACATGGATTGGCAGAGTTGCACTCTCCCCTGTGACAGAGGGGAATAATATGGGGTCCTCAGCCTTTCCACCTTCTGGCGAAGGGGATGGCGTGTCTGCAGCCTACACACAATTATTTATACAGATAGTATTTCTGATGTACAGATTTCTGATGTACAGGGAAGATTTGTAATAATACCATGTATTCTACAATGCTATTTCATAATTTTACGGTTTTTATGGTTTCTTTTTCCTTTTTTCTATAAAATTATTTCAAATTTCTAATATGATTATTTTGTTTTCTGTACAGGTGCGTTAAAACAGTGTAAAATGAGCACTATGAAAAGTGCTATAAAAAATAAAATTAATTTGAATGTAATTATCAAAAAGTATGTCATGTAGAGATGTTTTTGTACTATTGTTGAGTTATATAAAGCTGGAAATGTTCAAAGTACACACACTAAAATATTATATTGAAACCAACAAATAAAATTAGTACTGTTAGTTGCTAAGCTAGGTTTGGTTAGTAGCAGGTTTGAAGCAGATCTTTCCAAATGGTCAGTCAGCATATTAATAATATACCATTTTCTCTTTCATGATTTTTCTTTCCTCAGGTATTATAGTCAGATTTAACAGCCTGCCGTGTTTAATGAGGACAGATCTATGAATACATTGATTTACATTTAAATAGATATGTTCACAGCAGTACATAAAAAATTCAGCATGATATGTTGTAATATTTTTGCACTACTCCACTTTTTTTTGCTACAATACTTAGTATGGTTTGTTAGATCCACACCGGTATTGTAAATACTCTTCTAAAAGATATCAGCTCTGTGCTAACATCACTAAAGGAAAACTAATCTAGTATAGTTGTTTGCTCAGTGTAAATTACAGCTGAAATTTATAGAACAAAGTTTAAATGAAAATTGCATGCCAACAAAAACCAACATTTTGCCAACTGTGATCCACCACAATAAATAGATGCCATTTATTATTGCTGGCCACTTTAAACCACTGGGTCACTGAATTTACTTCAGGCTCAATTTATTATACTATAAGTATCAATTAAATGCACATGCATTATTTAAATGATGGTAAATATATGCATTGCTAGACATGCATTGCTAGACAGTACCTGAAGAGCATAAAGCCTCACCAGGGATAGTTATGGGGCCTAGTGACTCTCTGACATGGTTTTGTGACCTTGGTGATCGTAAGCATTGTGGGGCTCATTGTTCAAACAACGGCTGTGAGCAAGGAGATGTGGAACCGAGCAAAAGCTTTTCCATGTGTGTGCCCAGTAGGGGGACATTCCTGCAGCCCTCTGATTTTCTCATATTCATCCTTTGGAAGTCCCACTGTAATCACATTGTTTTGGACCTTAGCCCTCAAATGAGCCCCCCTTCATCAACAGCACCTGTATCAGCTTTATGTAAGGGTGATGCTGTGGGTTCATCCCTGAACCGCAAATATACCGCTATTTGATATAGTGGTTAACACAGTGGTTAATAATTTAGTATAGTATAGTATAGTATATATAATATAGTGTATGTTAAAGTGATCAACCAAACTAAAAATGTTAGCATTATTTGTCACCTTCATGTTGTTCCAAACCTGTATGAGTCTAAGAGTTAAGATAATCTAGTTAAGATAGTCTAAAATAATCTGAGGACTGTTGGGAACCAAACGGTAACCACTGACTTTCATGGTGTGGAGAAAAAATCCTATGGACGTCAAAAAGCAACTGTTTGGTTACCAACATTTTTCAGAATATCTTCTTTGTGCTCAAGAGAAACTCATTACAGAAGAAACTCATACAGGTTTTGAACAACATGAGACTAAGTAAATGATGACAGGATTTTCATTTTTGGGTGAACTATCACTTTAAATTTCAAGATCGTTTTGAAAATTGCATGTTTAAATGTATGTGTTTTGTTTTGTTCTGATGGCTCCAAATTCATTTAAATATTTGTTTTATATAAATATATTCTGTTAACAAAATGTTTAAAAATAAACATTTCGTAATCATTGTGTAAGTTTAGCCAGAGGAACCCCCCATAGAACTATTGAACCACACCATGCCATTTGATTTTTTTACTCTTTTTTCATATTTTTTTTATTCTTTTCTCATTGTTTTACTCATATTTTCTCATAAAATACTCACTTAAATATTTTTTACACTGGATATATGTAATCAAGTGTCGAAGTGAAACCTTGTTGGTGGAATTTCTACTCAAAAGACTGTATGGGCAGTGTTTAGTTATTAACATCCACTATATCCAATTTGTCTACCACAGGTTTTTTTTATACCATTTCATTTAGCCACAACCTCTATCCATTTTTTATTGTGCTCGTTTTTTATTTCATATTCTTATACAAATCAGTGTTATGAAGAGCTGTTGAAATTGTGATTAGCTTTTTTATCTAATTTGTCTGAAAGTGATCACCAACTTCTGGGATATGGACAGGAATATCCGATGTCATCATTGTCTTAAGCAAGTCTCTGTTTTGTTCACAAAGAACTTTAAAAGTAGTTTATCATGGCAGAATCTGAGTTGGTTTGCTGAGGGTTTCACTTTCTAATAACTGAACAGTGCCCACTGAGACACTGAGATTTCATCACAAAAAATGTGCTAGTTATTTTAATGATTCACTGGTAGAGAGCAATTATTAGGAAGTTGTGCTCTCTTTAGGGCAATTGTTTCTTTTTTGTGAGAATTTAAAGTCTTTAAATGCCTACTTATGCAAATGCAATATTTCAGTCTGGAGTTTCAGTGCATAAAATTACATTTCCATCAAATTACGTTTCCAAAAGTGTGTGTTTGTGTAACTAAACTTGTTAGCACATAACTGTCATGATGTGTTAACATGCTGTGTGCTCGCCACAGTGGCTGCTTAGTGGCGGGGGACAGACAGTATCTGTGAGTGTGTGTTTGTGTGTATGTGTGAGGGACCGGAGCCTTCAGAAGATTGAGGTTGACTTATAGGGAGGGTCACTGTCAGCTTGTGTACTGTCTGCTGGCCAAACAAAATGCCCTGACAAGCCCTGTTTGAGTGTGCTTTGACCAGCCTGCGGTAGAGGGCTTGTTTAGAGTCAAGTGTGTTCTCATCTCTTCTCTGATGTTTTATGAGATCTACCATTAACTAATAGTGAGCTGCTAAAAGCCAGAGACCAAGCCTTCTTCCTTGATAGGCCTCCATCTATAAAATCTGACTTGGTTTAGACTTCACAAAACATCACTCTGACACTCAGATAACTGACTGTCAGATTTGTTGAAAAAATGTTCCAGAATGTTCAATATATGTTGAGTTGTGCCAACAGCACATGTAGCAACATGTAGTAATGCTTTCAATTATTATGTGAAGGAGGTAGTTATGTGCCAATTAAAGAATTATGTGTTTTCATTAATCTTCTGAAAAGTAATATTTAAGTGTTAATGTGATTTTTAGGCTTGCATTGGTTTTGTGTCTGAAATTGTGTTCTGCTGTATGCACAACTTTCAGAGTACCAGGAACCCTGAGGACACAACGAGAGTGAGTGTGAAGGGTGAGTAGAAGGGTGAAGACTGATTTTTGTAATAGTATGTCCCCAGATAAATTTGATTTGGTAACTACAATCTGGAGTTTTGTTTACAGTTTTGGTCTTTAATTTACAGGATTCACATTTGTTAATGGACAATTCTGACAACTTCTGATTGGTTGAGCTATGTTCTGCTGTAATGCTGATAAATGCACATCTGAGACTGCACATTTGATATAAATGCATGATGTTGCTCATCAACCGTAAAGAGATAATAAACTATATTAATAGACAGAAGAACTATTTATTCCAATTACTATTATTATTAAATGTAACTGTTTATTAAACATTGGTGTGTTTAATCTATTTCTTTTGTTTTATAAAATGTTGTGTCTAACAGTCCTTACCCATGATAAAAAACCTATAATGCCTTTTAGGTTTACAGTTTTGTTTTATTTAGTATCTAGACAACATAGCCAACAGATTTTTTTTTCTCCATAAATCCTTGCCACATAAGATCTCTTTAACAGATCCTTATTTCTAAAACTGTGTTTTATAAATAAGGAGATCAATGAGTCACAAGTGACAGAATCAGGTGAGGCCATATTCAGGGTATCTAAGGAGGACCCAGAGGGGCTCACTTGCCTCCAACAAGCACTTGTGTTTTTCAGAAAAGTTTTAGTATAGTTTCATTAATTCTGCTACTTTGCTATGTCATCAGAAAATATCTGCGCCTCAGGAACTGAGCCACAGGAGGGCATGTTATGTATTGTACTGTTAACAAACAGATTAGCAAAATTAGCAGATTAGCAAGCAAGAGACATACTTAGTAGCTGTCAGTGGGTTAGGTAAGAAGAGACTCCTGATGTTTTGGTGCCTCCTTACCACGCTGTGTGTGGATGACCTGCAGAGGTGTGTCTCCCCCAGCCCTGACAGCCTTGTGGTGCAGCACTGTGAAGAGGCCCTCTGATTTATGGTAGTGTTGCTCCCTGTACCCAGCCTGCATGATGCAGCCCCTGGTGAGACTGTCTTCCCCCAAAGCAGCCACCTCAGTTAGACAAATGAGGACTGGCTGTCTGGCAAGCCTTAACAAATGTGCAGACACCCTGCAGAGTGGCTCAACACCAAAGATTGATTTATGGTCCCCCCTGCCCAGGCTGGCACCTGCTGTATTAAAGTGTAAAGTGACAATACTTGAGTGCCATATACAGAATCTGTTAATGTGGAATTATTTAAGTCAGCTACAAAGAAAAAAGAGCAAACAGCAAGAAATTAGAACTCTATTGATATTCCTCAATCATTCTGCTTAGGTTTAACCCTAAGTGTTTAGCTATATACATATTCATATAAATATTCATATAAATGGATGATTTAGAAAACAATTGGGTTCTTGATAATGATAAATAAATGATTATTTTGCACAAGAATGTCAGGTGTGAAGTTAGAGGAAAGGTAACCATGGGGACTAGCCATATGGTTGCAATGAAAAGCTGTGATTTGGCAATGATTTTTGAGAAATTCAATAGAATTTAGCACAGTGGTTTAAGTCCTCTTGTGGAGCATTAATTGCATTCCCTAAATAAAGTTACTGAACACACATTGTCCAAGTAAGACTTCAGCTGTGTAAATAAATTTTGAAAATAAAATTACACGTCAGGTTTTGTACAAATGTGTATTAATCAAGCCCATAATTACATAATTTTGTAAAATTACACAATGACACAAAAACCTTGTGTAAATAACATTGATTTCAACAGGTATAGTTCACCCAAACATGAACATTTTCTTCATTTACTCACCTTCATGTTATTTCCAACCTTTAGGACTTTATTCAGAGGTAAACAAAGGGGAATTTTCAAAGAATATCTTGGCTGTTCTTTTCTTATAAAAGTTGACAGGTGACAGGTGTGTCAAATATGGTGACAAATATGTCATATTCACAAATATGTGACTTTCACAGCTCAAAAAAACTACAACGAATGATGTCCATTTGTGGTAACCCGTGCACTGTATTCTAGGTTTTCTGAAGCCATGTGACAACTGTCTGTATTACTGCAATTTAAGTGAAGCATTCGTTTAAATCCTTACTTCCACTGTAGCTCTCAGATCTAATGATACACCTTCAGATGTGTTGCCTCAGCTTTGTTTTAATGACTTTTAGTCACCTGAAAACCATGAAAACTTTTTTTACATGAGGATGACATGAGGATTACATGACGATGAGTAAATGGAAAATTAGCAAACAGAGTAAATAGAATTTTCATATTTGGGTGAACTTTTTCTTTAATGGTCTCTTTAATGGTTTTTCTTTCTCAGCCTCTTCTTTCTCGGCTGAGAATTTGTTTCCAAGGCAAAACATAAATACATTTTGTCTGGAGCTGGTGAAAGAGGAAGTGGGCTGTCTTGTTTAGCTTGGCAACATGATAACATTAAACTTTATTGGAATCAGTCCAAGTGTCCTGCAATTTTTGCATGATGAGTGTATTGAGTGTGGTGTTTGGATTTGTGACTTACAGTATCTACAGCATGTAGAGTGCTTTAAATCAGTTACTTATGTGGTTTTATCTCTGTTATGGGCGGTTTATCACACAGGATATATTAATGTGTTTAAAACATCCAGGCATCCATCTGCATCAGTTTACCCAGAAAAACAGAGTAGACATGTGAATGACCCCTCAAAAGTCAGCTGTCTATGCAAGAATTATACAGTGAGGTAGTTCACTAGGTCATGGAACAGAGCTAAAAAAGTGTGTACACTCTCACACATGCATCCTATATGCATATATTTACTAGAAACATACAGTTAAGTGTAGTGGCAAAAGAAATGTCAATAATATGAATTTTGAATATGAATCTGTTCCTTGCTGGTAGAATGAGCTCCCATCTGCTGAGACAATCACAACCTTCAAGAAACAAGTTAAAACTATTGTTTTTTGCAGACACCTGACTATTCCCAATGCTCAAATGTTCAGTCTTGTTTCACATTGTATGTTAAAAAATTTCTAAAAAAATTCCAGGACCAATCGACACAGAACTGAAAACAAATCTGAGTTCTGTCATCATCTCACAGGTAGTCATATGGAACACCTCCTTGATACTGTTGGCAGATATTTCTCCCACACAGGGACACAATGGAGAGATAGACAGTAATTCTTCAGTGGACAGGGCCCTCCGCTCTCTGTGGCAGTATTAGCCATGGTTATTTCTTATGAGCTCTTCACAGAAGCACATCCTTGCCACAATAGCCAGAGGGAGGTTATTTGGATTAGAACAGGATGTTTGATGGCTGGCATTGGGAACTGCTTTTCTGTGAAAATAATACCTCTGTTATCAGTCATGCCTGTGGCTGACAGTCAGCGTACCTTAAAAGTGGCCTTAACCCCTGACTGACCTGAAATCTCTTTGTCTATGCTGGAGATTTATCAGCAGCAGCAGCAGCTGATTCCATGTGGTCCTGCAGTTCCAGAGGAATGGAGGGTTCCTGAGAAGCCTCCAAAAGAGGCAGCCCTAAACCTGCCACAATAGGGGATTAGATGGTGGCTGACGCTGGGCTCCTATTGTGCCTGCTTCTCTAGCAGAGCAGTACATTCAATACAATGGCACCAAGGAAGAGAGATGACTCGGGCAAAAGCAATCACATTCTGGGAGGCTTTGAAAATTATGACAATAGGTTTAGTTGTTTTAAAGCTACTTTCTACTTTTTCATTTTCCTTTGCCTGCATTCAATTTGCTACAGGCATCATGGTGGCTTATTGAGACATGCCAGGGGATTTCAGTAGAATGATGTCCTAAAATTACTGGGTGACCCAATCAAATCTAATGCCTTAGCTAGAAGCATGCAGAAACATTATTGCATCCTTTTAGCTCAGTTTTAAATCTGTGGCTACTCATAATTGAAAGCAGTTAAGATACAGTTAAGCTACCCTTCTGAAGAACGTAGTTAGCTATCAAAAACATTAAAAATTACATTAAAACTTCTTTGATTTTTTTACATGGCATTGTATATTGAAAAAACCTAGATATTTGTAAATAATGAATGTTTTAAGTTAACGATTTGGGGTTTAAAACAATATAATGCAATACAAGATTATTGTTTTATTTTGTAAACTATTCAAGAAATACACAATACTCAAACATGAATATATGCATAAATGTGCAGTCAGTTTAATACGTGTACTGATCTCAGGAGATTATAAATGTGCCAGGTGCTGTAAGGTGACAATTATTATACTGACACTGTGTATATCTCCTCTTTCTTATCAAAGCGTATGGATGAGCGGCCTTTCAAAACCATTTCTCCTTTTCTTTTTCTCAGTTTCCTTAACTTGCCCTGTACCTCTTCCCTCTACAAAGCATAACTCAGTGGTGGGTAGGGCCATAGCTTCAACATACTTTTGCATGTTGCCATGCATGGTTGACATAGGGGGCCCCAGCTGTGACAATTGTGCGTGGGCTGAGTACAAGTGTGAGTACACTCAGAGTTAGTACACCTAGTGTGAGTACACACGAGTTAAGTCTTGGTAACACTCTGTGCTGAGGTGGTCCATCAACAAGAGTTCATCATTTTGTGGCTCTATAACATCTCTGTAACTGCCCAATTATATCACAGGTAACAAAACTGTCACACAGCCACACATAAATTTACAAACCTTTGTTTTCACATTTTCTATGCTAATTTGGAGAGAAAATTTGTGATATTTGGCTAGATGTATTCAAGTGTGGTGAAAGGTCTTAAATGTAAGGAGAGTAAATGGAGAGCATTTGTCTAGCATATATGGAAACTTCTTCAGTTAAATGTCTTAAGTGTGCAGAGCTGTAAAGTAAAGCAAGGACATTAATGTCCTTGGCCCTTTCATTAAAAAGTACATAAAATTTGTTTCTGTGCTATTTGGTGTCATTGGTATTGTTTACAACCCAGGATGTATTGATTCAGACAGACATGGTCTCATTCCCAGCATCATTGTACAGGATCCAGGACAAACAGAGGAACACTGATCAGGTTTCACTCACCTCACAGGGCTACAGCTAAGCTCTACTAAGTGTCTGTAGTTACAAATGAACCACCAAGTGAGAAGAGATTGCTAATGCAGAAGCAATTTAGAAACGTTTGATTTATGTGCATGAATTTAAAAGTGCATGTGTGCAGAGGAATTTCTTTGGGTATTCCTTAACACATGATCACATGTAACTTGTTAGCATATTTACAAGATGTATAAACGTTGGAACATTATGTAATGTTTTGTTAAAGTCTCGTTATTTAAGCATTTTTCCAAAAAGATGTGGCTGGAAAATGTTCCAGGCAGGTATTAATCAAGGTCAAAGGTCATTTGAGGAAATTTGAAAATGAAACCCATGCATTTGCTTTATTTGGGTTTGCGGCTTTCCCCATGACTCACTTAGTTGTCCTCAACTCAACATTTTGTGTTAACCTTTACTTTTTGCCTTCACAGAGAAAGATATATTTTTTGCAAAAAAAAACAATAGTTAAGGTGAGAACAAAAGTCTGAAAACACAGTGCAAGCCCTTTTCATCTCTGATGCAGACGATTACTTTTTAAGTGTTTTTACAATTAAGTGTTTTATAGATCCATTTTGAAATTTTATTGTCAAATGACTTATGTATTAAAAATACATACATAATGTTATTCATACGGACAATGGCTTAAATACATATTGTGAATGAAAACAGACTCATCATTGAGTCAATGTTAATGTGTAATGTCTTGTTTTGAAATAATTTGAACTATTGTAAAATATTAACACATTGTTGTAACCAATGTGCATGAAGAATGTAGTTTTAGGACAAGAAAACCATAAAACAAAAAAGATGGAACAGGAAAACCCCTACGACTGTGTCAAAATCAGTAGTTATTTTTTAATGACATGGCATCGCTAGTTCATGTTGTCAAATTATCTTAAAAATTTCAAGTGCTCTCTTTAAAAATGCATGATATTTTTCAAGATGTTTGAAAAGTTAAAAATGCATGAGTTTTAAGATATTTTAAATCATATCAGCACTTACAACACAGTAGTCTTAAATATTAAAGATTTTTCTTGTTTTTTTAACATCTCTGTAGACTTATGCTGTAATCTGTAACTTTTGTTTTGGTTAAAAATAAGCAAAAAACAGTTACTGAGCAAGTACAGTCATGTGAAAAAATTAGGACACCCTATGAAAGCCTGTGTATTTTTGTAACATTTTTGCAACATTTTGGATATATGGATATTTAATCTCAATTTTAACAATACAGAGAGATTAATGTAATATATCTAAGCAATTAAAACTGAAGAGGGGATTTTCTGTAAAATGTAATTCCACAAAATGCAAATTCTAACTGAGGCAAAAGTTAGGACACCCTCACATGTATTCCCTCTTAAAATGGCTCAAATCACACACAGGTGTATCACACCAGGTGCACATAATTAGTGGATTGTTACTGAGCATTTTGAATGAAACTTGCCCTATCTAAACCTTAGACATTTAGTTTGGTGTGCTCCTGACTGTTGAAGTGTGAGTGAGCACCATGGTGAGAGCAAAAGAGCTGTCAGAGGCCTTCAGAAAAAAAAATTGTAGTATCCTATAAGTCTGGTAAGGGATTTAAAAAGATCTCAAAAGATTTTGTAATCAGCCATTCAACTGTCCGGAAGATCATCTACAAGTGGAGGGCTTTCAAAACAACTGCCAACATTCATAGGTCTGGTTGCCCCAGCAAGTTCACCCCAAGAGCAGACCACAAGATGCTAAAAGAAGTCTCCAAAAACCCTAAAATGTTATCTCGGGACCTACAGCAGGCTCTGGTTACTGTTGATGTAAAAGTGCATGCCTCTACAATCAGAAAGAGACTGCACAAGTTTAACTTGCATGGGAGGTGTGCAAGGAGGAAACCTTTGTTCTCTGAGAGAAACATCAAGGCCAGACTGACATTTGCCAGAGAGAATGTTGACAAAGACCAGGACTTCTGGAATAATGTTCTTTTGGACAGATGAGTCCAAAATTGAATTATTTGGACACCAGAGCAGAGGACATGTTCGGTGTAAACCAAAGACAGCATTCCAGGAAAAGAAGCTCATACCAACTGTGAAGCATGGAGGTGGAAGTGTCATGGTTTGGGGCTGCTTTGCTGCAGCAGGACCTGGTCAGCTCACCATCATAGAATCCACCATAAATTCTACTGTGTATCAGAAGGTGCTTCAAGAACATGTGAGACCATCTGTTAGAAAATTAAAGCTGAAGCGGAACTGGACCACGCAACATGACAATGACCCTAAACATACTATTAAATCAACCAAAGACTGGCTGAAAAGGCAGAAATGGTGAGTCCTGGAATGGCTGAGTCAAAGTCCAGATCTGAATCCCATTGAGATGCTGTGGGGTGACTTGAAAAGGGCTGTACATGCAAGAAACCCCTCAAACATCTCACAGCTAAAAAAAATTCTGCATTGAGGAGTGGGGTAATATTTCCTCAGACCGATGTCAGAGACTGGTAGGTGGCTACAAGAAGCGTCTCACTGCAGTTATTTCAGCCAAAGGAGGTAACACTAGCTATTAGGGGCTAGGGTGTCCTATCTTTTTCCTCAGCATTTTTGTAGAATTATATTTACAGAAGATCTTAAAAGAATTTTCTTCGGTTTTAATTTAGTTATTAATTTAATCTCTCTCTGTATTGTTAAAATTGAGACTAAATAACTATATATTAAAAAATGTTACAAAATGCACATGCTTTCACAGGGTGTCCTAATTTTTTCACATGACTTCACATGAATAACAGATCAGTGCTCAAAACTGTCTCCTTACCTTACCCTGATTCACAACAGTAAGAGAATAACAATGAAACAGTGAGAACCGAGCTATGAAAAATGAGGATGTCATAGCTCAGATAATTTGGTAATGGTAAACGTTTAAAGAGAAATGTCCTTGTTAAGACATTTGATTGCAGAGTTTGGAAATCTCAGCACAGTCTGAGACGCTGAGATCTCTGCTGAATTTCTAGAGTTGACAAGTGTGATAAATGGGGTCTTTTTTGTGAATTTCTTCGTACGGGTCCAGTCACTTTAGCAAATATTATTTCCTACAATCAGCTGTGACTTTAAAATTACCTTGATATGTGATTTATAAATGCTCATGGGAGCTTCGCCTGTAATGTCCAGCCAGAAATCGCTTTCCAAGCCAGCCACACGTGATCGCCAGCTTCTTGCGCCCATGAGACACGACCTGCAACAGCTCCTCATATGTGCGAGAGGAAGTTTAGGGAAAGCTGACCGATGATCTTGCCTCCCCATATCTGACAGATCAAAGGATGCCACGATCCGTGAGGCATCTGTCCAGGCTCATCGAAGCAGACAGACAACTGAGAGCAGAGCTTCTTCAGTAGTTGTAGCCTACTGGTTAGTGAGCTGGGCTTGTAATCAGAAGGTTGCTGGCTCGATTCCAGTACTGATAGGTATCAGCTGAAGTGCCCCTGAGCAAGGCACCCAACCTCAGATTGCTCCCCGGGTGCAGCAGTGCTGCCCACTGCTCTGTGTGTGTGTTCACAACTTGCAGTGTGTGTTCACTCCTCACCAGGGATGGCTTAAATGCAGAGGTCACATTTGGGTTACCATATCTGACCTATATTTCAAGCCCTCACAATGTGTGCATTCAGCTTCTTCAAGAACTGAGTGTGCATGTTCTTTACCCAGGCAAGAATTTGTGCATATCCTCAGGTGTCGGAAACCTTTAGGCACGCACTTTCTAAACTTCTTTGCAGCTGGGTCCATTGGCCCTTTGACATGAAAACAAACAGACAAATGACTCTTGAAGACAAAAAGTGGAAAACATGTTGTACAGGTGCCCTTGTAGGTGCACCAGATGCACATCCAACACTGCCTAGGACAAATTAAAGGGGTGTGATTAGACGAGATTTAGACACCAGTCATACTGAATAGTATCAAACCAGACATGTGACTTTCTGCAGACTGTCCCTATAATCTTCTTGTGTGCATGCATTGCAGGCCAGAGAATATTAAAGAAAGACACTTGGAATTCATTTTTCACAACCTTGCAACAAATCAGGTGTTGGTGTTTTGCACCCGAGCATCCTCCAGAGGCTGCATCAGATTCAGTGGGTTTGCTCTGTTTATGTGCAGTATTTGTGTGAGAAAGTCCAGACCAGAAGGGCAGTCTGGCAACACAGAGCGGTCAGAGGGCAATGGAATTTCCGACAGAAGGGGAAGAGCTGTACTACATGCACTAAAGCATTTTGCACTGAATTTGGAAGGCAAACATGTTCTCGTCAGGTCATTATGTCCATCACCCTTGAATATCAACTTTGTCTGAGATGATTTCCCTAAAATCCTTATTACAATCAAAATATACACAATTATAACAACTGTGGATTGTGGAAAATTTAGATTTGAGATTTTAAGTTCTTGTTAAAAGAATATTCAAGCACAGACATAATCTGGTCACAGTTTTAGACTTTTTTCTACTGGAACTCTAAGAGACTTGAGATTTCTTGGGTTATTTCTCAGTAGAACAATTAGAGAAGCAGAACACTTTTCATTAAGTTTCAATTCAGGATTGCTTTCTAAGAGAAACAATTGAGGTATTAAATATGTTTTTCTTGCTATAGACTTATTCCTGAACCCAGCAAACTTTTGCTGCTTTCAGCTTATGTGTGTATGTGGCTATTGGTGCAACTGTTAGTTAAAGTGAGTACGAATTATTTAATGTCTTCCCGTTGTGTTTGTTGATGCATATGGTCATGTGAAATGATTTGGACCATTAAAAGTGACAGCATATTAATGGTGTAATAAATGGCATTGCTGGGTAGAGTCTTCCAGCATCCTAATTTGTCTTCCTCCTCTTGTTGTCTCCACAGCCTGTCGTCCTGGCCTTTATAAGGTCTCCTCTGGGAACATCAAATGCTCCAAATGTCCCCCACATAGTTATGCACACCAGGAAGGGTCTGCGCACTGTGGCTGTGAGAAAAACTACTTCCGTGCAGAACAGGACCCTGTTGTGATGGCCTGTACCCGTAGGTGTATGTTCTTCAAACTATATAAAGGGTTTATGCTTTATATGAAGTGGCTACAAACAAAATTGCAGTCTGTTTGTTCTAGAAGCTTGTTTGGGTCAGACACAAAAACATTCTCAACCAATGATGTTAGTTGCACAGAAATGGCACACTTTACTGCAGATGGATCACTAGAGGCACCTAGAAATGTCTCTGATGTTGTTGTACTAATAATTATTTAGATTACTTCAAACAAGGGGTTCTCGCTTATAACACTGCCCCCAGAAGTGCTTGTAGGTTTTGAGGGATGATGTTTGTTCAAGGATTGATGAATTTATGTTGGCTCATTCTGACAAAGGCTCTCATCCTTCCCCAGTTCCCTTTAAGCCATCCTATTGAGAATCCTGTGTTTGCTTATTTTTAATTGTTTCAATGAACACGTCTCCTTGGGTTTACATAGCAGAGCAAGCTCACCAAGTCTCTTTTAGGGAAAACCACACAGATGGTAGACAGATGCAAGCAGCCCCTGCCAAGCATTCCAAAACACATTATCCATAAATAATTTCCTTGCTATTATTGCTGATTCATATCACATCAAACCATCATGAGCTTTATTGAATTCTGCAACCATGGATAAGAGGATGTATTTTACATGACATCCAAAGTAATCAGCACATTGGAAAATGTAATGCTCATGCAAATCACATTTTTGGGCTGTCAAAAGCAATACTGAATCTTCATTTCCACTGAAGCAGTTATTTTTAATGTTAGTTTACGACACTGATGGGTACAGGAAAATGCTTAAACGGTGCATATGACTATTTGCTGCACTTCATGTTGTCACAGCCTTTGAGTTTATACAGATTTACAGATACACTTTAAGTGCAGCTTTGAGAGGTGATTCACAATTAAAGACAACACATTCCTTTTCTCTTATAGATTTGTAACTGTTTTGCATGTAACACAGTTCCAAAATTCAAGTTCATGAATTATTGCCTTGGAAAGTTTACAGTTTATGTTGCATTCTATATTGTGACAGTAAAGTTCGACATTTAATCACTGTTGAGTGTTTAAAAGGCATACATATTTATGGCTGTTTTTAGTGCGTATAAATGGACTTGTTTATTTCTGCCTGTCTCTTTTTAATGACCTCATAAAGCCGCTAGTCTGTGGTGTAAATTACACACAAGGGAACTCCTTAACACAAGGGAAATGTCAAAAGCAGATGTATTATAATTGTAACACTTAACAGTGCCCAAAGCAAACATCCCCTGTATGTTACAGACTGAATTTCACGGGCGTGTGGTTTGTTGTGTTGTGGTGGTGATTTTTCGAACCACCGGTAATAACGGCTTCTGTGGGTTGCTTGTCACACTGTGCTGTCTATGTAATTACATAATGGAAGTCCCTACATAATATAATTCCATTAATGGGTGAAAAAATGCTAGTTTCTTGAGAGAGAAAAAACACAAATCACAGTGTTTAAAATTTATAACAATCAAACAAAAATTAAGACTAATTATTGGAACAAATGGTGTCCTGACTTTAACTCCATCGGGACATGGAAGTTGCATTGTAACCTGATTTTATTGTGGTGTGTGGTCACTGTCAATGCAAATAATTGAATTCAAATAGCCATATAATCATGCATCATTAGCATAGTAAAATAAATAGGCTTATGAACTTTACAGGAAAGGGAAATTACTTTCAATGTCGTCAGGTTGTTGTTGTTATTAAAGCCTGTTTGCCTAATCAAAACATTTGTTTTTCTGTTTGCTGTCCTGGGTTACCTCTTAATGTCCAATGTGAAAATCGGGACCCGGGAACAAAACTAGTTAAAGATTGCGGTGATACTTTAATGCTTGTAGTGCTTATGAAAAGGCAAATGTGGTAAATCCTGTACATGACATTGAAGCTAAACTGTCTGTTTTATCATCATTTCAGAGTGAAATCAACATGGAGTGTTTAGAAATGTTCTGGAGCATGGGGAAGGTTCCTTTTGTGTAATGTTCTATTCCATAAAGTTGTATCAAATCCTATCTATCTCCCACCCTTAGACAAAATGCCTGTCAAAAGCATTCTGAAGTTAGAAAGACAGGAAACCATTTTCAAATCTTCAAGTCTCCAGTGTTTGAATTCATGTCAGACAAACAAGCCCATACAAGCAGATAGTCTGCCCTAAACTCACATCATTGGCTGAGCCAGTAGTGCTGTGTCAGGCCGGACGGGATGCTCAAACAAACAGCAATGTCTTGATAGCATCACTGGGCCTCAGTGTTATATTTTTAAAGGAATTAACCTATAAATAGTCTATTTATAGTTTCCCTGCATATTAAGCTGGTGTAAGAGAAAGTATTTTGACACTGAGCAAATTACAAGTTTAAAGGAGTTCTTAGCTGCATTTATTTAAGCATCAACCTTTGTCTCATATATTTCTTCTTTTCATTTGGCTCATTATTGCTTTACAGTGTTGAACATGCATTTAAGTACAGCTCAAATAGATTTTATCATGATATTTGTATTGATTACATTTTTTAAATATTGTGTCATACAGTATGTCTTTTTCATCAGGACCTCCTTCTGCCCCACGTAACGTGATCTCCGTAATTAATGAGACATCAGTGATTCTAGACTGGAACTTGCCGGCAGACACTGGAGGCAGGAAGGATGTGACATATAATGTGGTGTGCAAGCGATGTTGGCCAAGTCCCAGGCAGTGTGAGCCATGCAGAGGGGCAGTGCAGTTCCTGCCTCATGCCTCCGGCCTCACTAACACAACAGTAACTGTGGCAGACCTCCTGGCACACACCAACTACACCTTTGAGATTGAGGCACAAAATGGTGTGTCCTTCCAGGCCCCTTTGCTCCGCCAGTACTCTGCAGTTACCATAACTACCAACCAAGCAGGTAAGACTCATCCTAGGAGACCTTATGCCTCATTTAATTGCTCATGTTGTTCCGATCCCCAGTGATGTTCTTTTTTGTGTGGAACACAAACAATGAATTTTTGCTATTACTATGAAGTATATTTATTTCATACAATAAATACAATAAACAGTAAATAGAATAAAAGTGAATACAATACAAGTGAACAGAGAATAGATGTCAAATTTTTAAATTACAATAAAGGAACATATCATGAAATCTGTTTGTGTTCCATGAAAGTCACCCACACTCTAAAAAATGCTGGGTTTTTAAACCCATGGTTGGGTAAAATGTGAACAGAACAAACCATTGGTAATAAATTACTGTATGCTGGGTTGTTGTTACCCACCCATGAATTGTAAGAGCCCAGCATTTTTTTTAGATTGCAGGTTTCATAAACATGAAGGAATTTTTAGCCAAAATATTCCTATAATTCTCCTGGGTTTTCAAGTATGCCATTGTCACAACACTTTATAAAAATACACTTTATTTAAAGACATATCCCAATGTTTCAATTGATTGAGCAAAATGTTTCAAAGCTTCTCTAAGGTCAGTCTGAGACGTATTCATGAAGCCAATTCAATTTAATGTCAGTTTTGTGCAACAAAGCTCAAAATTCCATTTGGCTCTGCAAGCCCATTCCTCATCCCCCACCTGTGATACTGCTATTACAGCTGTCCGTGAACATGCCTGACTGAAGGTCACGACTCCTCAAGTTACTAAAGCAGAGGGATGCTGTGGGGGCTTCCTCCCAAAGACTTGTGTTTTTGATCTTTAGCCCACTGGGGCGTTGTCTGTGGAGTGATATTTGCAGGACCTGGTAGATGATTTGGAGCAGGGTTTGTTCCACAGCTTACAGGCTGTATAGTGCCATGAAATAGTAGGCAGAAGACTATTTGAACTACTTGATGTTCAAAGGGTAAGGATTCATAGTTTTCCACCCTTTTACCACAGGGAGAAATTGTCTTGCTTGAGACCTCATTAAATCCTTACTGCTTTTGTAAGAGGACTGCAATTTCACTTAGATTTTTTTTCTGATTTTTCTTAATACACATTAAAGTATCTTTTACGTTTATATTATTTTAATAAACTTGCATCTAAATTAAATATATTTAGATGCAATATATTGTTAACATATATTGCCGTAACACATATAATACTGTATAAAAAAACCATGAACATTATTAAATATATAAAACACATTTTACTATGGAATTTCACAAACATATATCATATATAACATATTCATATACAGGGACTGTATATATGTAACATATGGGGCAATATCACTCCCGGTATAGGGACATATATGTCATATTTTACATTTCTGTATAGGCTTGTATGTTGCCTCAAAGAAAAACTTTAAATTCTATACAAGCCTTCTGTGTTAGAACAATGCTCTCCACTTGACTTTAAAATGTTGTATTGAGTGCAAAAAAATGTTGCTGGTGGTATTAAAGAAAGTTTTTCTTAACTCATTTGCATTCTTGAAATTCATTTTTTGTGTGGGTGAAGTTTTTGGAAACAAGGCAGAGGAAAGAAAAAGAGGGTTTGGCTCAGGCCTGTGTTGCCTATAAATGCTGCCTATAAATGCAGCAGATGAGGGACACAAGGAACACAACCATAATCCTATGTTTCTGGGTTATATTATTTCGGTTTTATTATTTTTTGATTATTTATGTTTATAATATACCATTTATAAACTGTGGCCACTATAATACTTCCATAATCCCTCACCTATCAGAATGCCTTAGGGAAGGTGGGTGGCACAATCAAGAAAAGCTCAAACATTTCAAAGAACATTTTTTCCTGTGGTCTAATAAAATTAAAACGGTTATGATTACAGATTGAGACCATGTGAAGTGCTAGAAAAGAAGGAAACATTACAACTTAACACTTGTGTAGGGATGACAATCATAAGAAATTGAATAATTCTGGTTCTGATTGTAATCCCACTTAATGATTTCATTACTGATTCCTTCTGTACGTTTGAAGAATAAAAATTCTGAACTAAGAAATGACGTTCTGCCGTTGGTAGTCTAATGATTTAAAACAATTCTTACAAAAGGTTTTTACAGACTTTTAATGCAGTACCGAGCATACAATAAATGCTATTTGATTATTGGTTCTAACAGTATATTAAAGAAGTACAGAGATCTTTCCTTCATGATTACAAAACTCATAATTATCTTTCATAATGTGTATTGTGTATTACACTGATTTAAATCTCACAAACCTTGAGTACTGTACTATATCAGGACAGCATTAGTAATATAATAGTAAATACTGCTGTATTTTAGAACAGTGTTTGAGAACCAAATGAGTTCCTGACTTTCAGTTCTAGTATTTTTAAGATATTGGAACTGGTTCTCGGTTCCCAAACTCTGCTAACAAATAAGACATGTCTCAGACTTTTAAATATTGTCTTGGAAAGACAGCGGCCACTATTAGCAGAACAGAGAAGTACCAGCTGTAAGTTGCTGTGTCAATTTGTCCTTCAATAGCACAACTTTCCCAGCTTTAAAACTGGATCCCAGCAGACAGCAGTTCTAGGTCAAAAGGAAGCAGTTCACAGGATGCATGTTGTTGATTTAATAAGTCTGATGAACTTCTTTCTTCCTGTCACCTCAAGCTTTATTTGCATTTAATATCGTCACAGTCAGAGTGGAGGATGCTAATCCACCTTTTTTCCTTATTTGTGTTTTTGTCTCTCTCTCTGTCTCTCCCACTCTCTCTCCAGCTCCATCTGCAGTGACTGTCATAAGGAAGGACAAAACATCAAGAGACAGCATCTCACTATCTTGGTTGGAGCCAGACAGATCCAATGGGATCATTTTGGACTACGAAGTCAAGTACTTTGAGAAGGTTGGGGCACTTTAATTCTGGCTGTGGATACTCACAGCATTAGCATTTTAATTCTAATTAATTGTTTTGTACTGTAATGGCCTTGTTGGGAAGCTTCATATAGAAGTGAAAGTGACATATTTGTCAACCCATACCCAAAATGTAACCTTGCTCAAGAGCACTTCAGTTGCTACCTGTCAGCGCTGGAATTGAACCAGCAACCTTCTGATTACAAGTCCAACTCACTAACCAGTAGGCCACAGCTGCCCACAGAGTGCAGATGTATATATCTAAGAGCATTTTCAGAGCATATTTTCTAAGAGCATACATTCATCAATGTTTTTTAATTTAAATATAAAGTCTGTGTTGAAAATAATGCATGATTGGAATTGCCATTTTCCAGTACATCAAATTTGGTTTGCTATTTCTATCACACATAAGTCTTCAGCCACCTGAGGAGAATGACCGCATATACTAACCCGTGTAATGTTCACTGTAATATTCTTTGTATTATATAAAAATGTTGTATATAAGAAATTATATAAAAATGGGGTTCAGTGTATAAAAATACTGCCTAATGCAAATCAGATCATTCAACATCAGAAGTGTGTGCACATGCTTAGCTTTACGGAACACTTAGTATTTAGTTCTTTAAGCCTTCTTAACAGTCTGTGAAAGTGCCAAATCATATTAGTTTTGGTCTTATAACACTAGTGCTGAATGGAAGGACTGTCTGCCTGTCCAATAAGACCCCCAAGTTCTTCAAACCCATGTTTGCCAGTCTAACAAAAATACCCTCTGAACAATTTTTCTCTCCTGTCACACCCATCCAGTCACCCCCATAGACATAGCTGTAGAAAAAATGCTTCAGTATAAAAACTAATTAAAATGATTGCTGTACTCACAATGTTATTTATTTTGATAGCAAAATTATCTTGAATATGTTATTATTATATGTATTATTTCATGTTTTTATTCCAGACTTCCAGAACACACCAATGTCTTGTAATATTCCAGAACACACCAATGTCCTGTATAATTATTTACACTATGCATTTGCTGTTAAATAATTTTGACAGGGGTCTTAATTATTTAACAGGGGTCTTAATTATAGAATGTGTGCAACATTTTTATTAAATCCAAACAAGCTGACACTGCCTTTCCATCTGTTGACAAAAGAAAACACTGATGATAAGATTCAGCAGAGCCCTGTGCTTCCACAGAAGACCTCTGTAATAGTCTTTATTTTTGATCACTGAGACACAAACCTCCATTTTTGGAAATGTTTTGGCTTGGCTGTAATCCCTACATTTGCAAGCAAAAGGGAGCTTATCATGGTCCATTCTCACTGTCTGGCACAGGTACAGTAGGAGGCTTCTTAAATCCTCCATGTCTCATTTGGCCCACAACCTGTGCTTTCGTGTTAAAAAAAAAAAATAGGGACACCCAAAGTGTTGGCACACGTTTGTGATTATTTTGATCGTTTATCATATTAATCTAGGAGAGTATTTCAGAATGTTTATTTCTCCATAAGTTGGGATAAAAAGAATATTTTGGGAAAGTCATTTCATATTTACAGAATTTCTTTAGAGAAGAGAAGGCTGTAAACTCAGATTTCAATATTTAGACTGTCAAACTAGAACATGACAAGTATATTAAATTCCACCAATAGCGTACTTATTAAAAAGTAACAATTGCATGCCTTGTCAAACCCCTGAGCCAAGAGGTGGCTGAATGCTTTTCTTGGACATATGGTAAGAATATTTTGGGCAGGAAAACTTTAGACACACCTGTATGTGATTTCCAGCTGATCACATGATGTTGTATGCGGTGAACAGTGACAACCTTCAAAAAGATTTATTACTCCAACAGACATATACAATATGATGCAAGGTATTAGTTTCATCATCCCAGGAAGACACTGAGAAAGAACTCTTTAAAACATAAAACCTGTTGCAATAGGCCATTTACTGGCGTACACAGAAACGACCACAAAGGGCACTAAAACTACTTAAACATAACCAAATGCATTTATGCAGAATTTAAAAATGCAGGATTTAAACAGCAGTTTTACATAATTGTACAGAATTAATATTAAATTTATAAAAATATCACCTGTATTTAAAGCAGCACTCTGTCTGTTGTGCTTGATACCTGTAGAAAATACTGTAATGATACCTTCATGATTAACTGGAAAATTTTGGAATCCTTGGCAACATGAAAAGATGTTGATGTTGACAGAATGCATAACACATCAAACAAAAACGGGGGATGATGATGTTGATAGCCTATTAACAAAACAGTGGGAATCAAGAAGATAATCATGTTCAAGTTCAAATTTGTCAGTGTAAACTTTGTTTGTATTATATGGATGAAAGTGCTAGATATCATGAAATCAGATATATAAATTCCTTACGCGTTAGAGTTAGACGTTGAGATTTAATTTCACTATAGATGTGTTTCCCCAAGCTAATGACACAAGGACATCCTAAACTATATACCACTGTTGTTGAAAGGCCTTCAATAAAAACAAATTGAATGTGGCAGCAATCCAGTTACACTTATAATATATATATACTTATATACTTATAATTAAGCATTATTTACATGCCACCGCATTCGTAACATTTACAGAAGCATAGCAGTAGGATAAATGTATATTTTCCTCTGTACATCATGTACTTCATGTGTGACCAAATTGACCAAAATGTATAGTTTGTGGAGTTAAAACATCATGTTTATAGAATTTATGGATTTGCAGGCTTCTATACCTTTTCATCATTATCTGTAGATCAAGACAAAACCAGGATTTTTCTCTGCAACATTTTACAAGCCCTGAAGTCGTACACATCTTATTTTGACTTCAAAAGCACAACCGCAGCGACAGATATGAGGCCATCAATGATCTAACAGGATCCATGTTTCACCAGTACCAATATATATTTGGCACTAACCCCAACTCTGAAAGTCAGCACTCAACGAAAATCCCAAGGGTAATTACAACATTGCGGTACCATTCATGTGCACTCATTTTGTAAATAGAATACGTTTTACATCTAATGAAGGCAGTATTTTTTTGCATGGGCAGGTTTGTCTGCTAACAAGTCTTACCATTAAACACAACTGAATCAGGGAATCTGCATTAGAAGGATCAATGTGGATTCTTTAAAAAGAATTAAGCCAAAATCATAACGTTAACTTTTAAGAACTTGTTCCTGGAATACTTTTTAGTCATTTAGAGCATCATTATTCTATAAATGGCTTGTGCCTTCGTTACTGTTTTTTTATTTTAATTTGTGGATAAACAAGGACATTTAAAGACCTTCAGCATATGTAACTGTACCGTACTGTACCTCAGATATAATCATCTGAAAACATCCAATGATTATAGTACATCAAAATCCTTTAGAATGTGTAGTCTAGACATAAAAGCCAATAGAACTTAATCTATTATGTGTTAGCCAGCCCTCAAAAAGATACTCTCAAATCTCATTTGCCATTAATTACTTCCATGTGGGGTAATTCAGTATCCACAGTACATTGTGGACAAGTGAGCTATTTTTAGAAGTCAACAATGAAGCACAATATAAAGGAACTTTTTGAAGGTGCTCCAGAAATCCACAACACTCTCAATGCTTGAAGACTGATAAGTTACAGCTTAAATGATAAGTTAAATGTGCAGCATAATACTGGCAAATAAGTGATTCCTCTGTTTGTGGAAACTTTTATTTCTCCTACAATCAACTGAAAACTTGACTCTCTCATTCCACCTTTGTCCTTTTGTTCCAGTCAGAGGCAAATCTGGAAACAATGGTTAAAAGACAAAGACGCCCCATAAATATATATATAAATATATATATATATTTTTTTTTCTTTGCATGTGAAGAGGATTAACGTGAAAAGAAGGTGGTGGCTTATTAAGATGAGCTGCCAGTGGCCCAGGCAGCCTTACTCAGCTAACAATTGTAGCTTGTAAGAATTGTCCTAAAGTTTACATAAAGTAAAGTAACATAAACATTAAAACATTTATTGCAAATTTTCTAGGAACATTCAAAACATTCTCTTTTTTGATGTATTAACCTTATTGCTCGGTTATGAAAACGTTATTAGGACCCAAGCACTGAAAGTGCGAAAGGGTCCTATTGTCTTCCTTGGGATTATTAATTTCATGGCTCAAGCACTGCAAGTGTGAAGTGCCTTATTGTTTTCTTTAGATTATTAGGGCCCAAGCAATTATTTTTTTAATTTTTTTTTTTTTACCTAGGTAGCACTCCCTGGTATGGGGGACAAAACTGTGAACAGATTCTTGATATTTTAAACAGTTTTGCTATGGCAAGGCTATCAATAAATAACACAGAAATGTCTCATATCTTCTGCATGCATAAAATTTGTTAGGTGTTGTGGGCTAATCAGAACGATGTGGCTATTGTGAGTCACAGTTATAGCGCCAACAACTGGCAACAGGAAGTGTTTCACTTACAAAAGACTTTAAAATCAAACTTTAAAACAGTCCTCAGTTATTTTCAGAATTAAATGCATGTGACAGCTGTGCATATTTTTCTGGAAAGCACCAGGTGTTCATGGCACCATAGTGCTTGGGCTTGCTCTATTTTTTTCAAGATTTTCGAGGTCTTTGGATCCCTTAACATGCTCAAAAACTCATGAAAATTTGGCACAAATGTGAGAGTAGTTGGCCATAAGACCGGGCAAAGGCTGTCACATGGGCAGGGTAGGGAGGCTCAGTAGCTCCCCCTGGTATGGGGCACAAAGACTTTCAAATAGTCAACCTGCATTTAGCCAAGTCACTTCAGACTTGGTTAGAATAATGTAGAGACATTGATGTAAAGTTCAAGAAGGTTTGTGATTTCTTAACTATTGGTACCATGGCAATGTGTCAAACTTTAAAACCACATTCAGGTGTATTTAAGGTGCCTTGTATTTAAGATATAAGTGTCTCATATCTTCTGCGTGCTTTGACCACTATGATGTGTGTGCCAAATTTAATGCCATTGTCAAACACCACAGATACACAGGTATATGGTTTTAAAGTTTGACACGTTCATTCCAATGTCTTGGAATGATGTTAATTACGTTTTTGACAATCACATGAAATCACAAATCACATGAAAGGTGTGTGTATGTATTATGTATAATACATGCACTACCCCATACCAGGGGCACTACCGAGCCCCACTGCCCCTCCCATGCGCAAGCCTTTGCCTGGCCCTAATGGCTGATGATGAATGTTTGCCAAGTTTCAAGACTTTATGAGCATGTTAAGGGACTCAAAGACCCTGAAAATCTTGAAAAAAATGAACAAATAACAATAATAATTCTAAGGAAAACAATAGGGCCCTTCACACTTTGAGTGCTTGGGTACTAATAATAACTACTTATTTATTTAAAGAGCGAATATTCTCTGACTTATTATACAAGTTCATTACTCTTACATTTTAACTAAAAAATTACAAAAATGCAATTGAACATTTTGTTTATGTGCCATTGTCACCTAAATAAAATAATCTGATTGTCTGACATTAAGGTTGAAGGTTAAAGCACAGATGCTGAGATGCTGCAGTGTGCTTCAACTAACATTTCTTAAATTTCTTTTTCTCTTTTGGTTTGATCCTAAAGCAGGAACAAGAGACGAGCTACACCATCTTGAAGTCAAAGGGCACAAATGTTACATTGAATGGACTAAAACCAGACACAACGTATCTGCTTCAGATCAGAGCTCGTACAGCTGCTGGTTTCGGCAGTAGCAGTCACAAATTTGAATTTGAGACCAGCCCAGACTGTAAGCATTTATATACTTCCTGTGATACTGTACGCCAGCACTCTGTTTACCATTTACAATTACATTTCCCTGCGGTCACTGAATGTGGATTCAGTTCACATATCTGTTGAACAAAGAACAAACATCACTGAAATTGTGAATACAAACAAAGGCTTATCATTTTCTTGGTTTACCATGCTATCATGTTGTTTTTTGTCTCGTGACACCAGCTGTTGTCTCTAATGCTGTGCAGAGTGAGTGTTTAAACTATTGTAAACCCTAAAGTGTAAAGTGCTTTTTATTTATTAAAACATTTAAAGGAGTCTTCACATAAGGAATCAAATTTCTGTTTATCTTTTGACATATAAGAGGTCTAGGTGTCATTAATACATTCTGCAAGTTTCATAGCTTAAAATGTCAATTTTAAACAAAGCATTTATGCAATCGTTCAATCACAGCACTACAAACAAGGCAGGAAAAAGGACTTAAGTTACTTAATTTTGAAAGTTTTTTTAGGCAAAATAAAATATAAAAACTATCATGACCCATTTAAAGGAAATCAGTGAAGAGTCATGTGTAATAATTATACTGTGAGTGGCTATCCACAGGACTCTGCAATTTACTGTAGGTGCCTCTAAGGCTGCGTTCACATTGCAAGTCTTAATGCTCAGATCTTAATCTTAAGTCCATATTCATTATTTGGCCCACCTGTTTACATTAGTCTCCTGGCCAAAAAGATTCCAGTCATTCACTAATATGAGTGCCATGATTGAACCTTGAAATGTGGATGGACTTCTAATTCATGTGTTCAAAAGTCGGCAAAAGTACACTCAACAGCAATTAAGTAAAGCGAAAGCATTTTTTAAATGCTGCTTTCATAATGGCTGCTGTCCAGATCCGTGACACGACAACTCCATATATCCTTATAGCCTCATTATATTTGGCTTTAATGCTCTGGCTGCAATGCCAGAGCAAAGAAAGTTTTGGTACATGTGCGAAATTATGACGTTTACCACAATCCATCATGGAACAGTGACGTTACAGCCAAGGTGAATCGGATATGTGTGTTTAGATGCAGATCAGATGTCTGGATATCGGATATGTATCCAATTTAAATCCACATTTTAAAGTGGCTCAGATCGGATACGAAAAAGTTGGATCTTGTGTGTTTACACACGTGCAACAAATTCCGATCTGTGTCAGATGTGAGTAAAAAATTGTTTTTGTGCCATTGTAAACACAGTCTAATATCCATTAATACCCCTTTAAACTAAAAAAACTAAAACAAAGGGGTATTTTTCTTGAGATTGTTTTAATTGTTCACCTCTTAATCTATGCCTAAACAGGCATGAATATGGAGTCTTTTTTTCAGCAAATTATACGGTTGAGCAGATAAATATATTGCAAATATGTTCATTATTCTGACAATAACACCTTCATTTTTGAGTATTGAGACAAAACAGGGGTTAAAATACAAAAGTAAAAAATGTACATTCTAGAGAACAAAAACTTAAGTTCAAAGAGGAAAAATTATTTTCTGCTAATGGCAGATATTTTTCAGTGCTTATAAAAATAAGAGGGCTTATTTCTCACAATTGAATAAATATTTAATTTGCCAAAGCTCAGTAGAGTATCTCTCCCTTGTTGTAGCATATGATACTCTGAGCAATGTCTGAAACTTGTATTATGAGCACTTATTGTGTCTAGTTGCCTTATCAGGTTGACTCGCTTGTATTCCGCACTTGTAAGTCGCTTTGGGTAAAATGCGTATGTAAATGTAAATGTAAATGTAGTTTAAATAGCAAGTCATGGGGTCTGTTCAATGTGTACCTGACTGTAATCATTCACTCACTGTCTCTCTTTCTCTCTCTAGTTTTTTCCATTTCCAGTGAAAACAGTCAGGTAGTTCTGATTGCTGTCTCCTCTGCTGTGGCCATCATCCTCCTCACTGTAGTGTTCTACATTGTGATTAGCAGGTCTGTCTGTCACTCATACAGCAGTCATGCAGGGCTTTTAGTGTGTTCATTTTAAAGCTGTCACTTTCTTGTCTCGAGTCTCTCCCCAGACCCGTTGGTCAGCCACCTTTAGATATAAAGTATGTTCAGTAAAGAAGTATAAAGAATCTGTGTTCTTTTTCTACCCTGCTTTGTTGAATGTAACAGAAAAGTGTAATGCACAGGGGTTGATTTCTGATTTCTTGATTTCTGATATTCTGATACCAGAATACTGCTATCAGGGTCCTAGATCAGGAATCAGGCAGATATTCAAATGCAGGCTTAAACGGTTTATTAAAGTGTAATAATCAACAGACAAAATAACTAGAGAACATTGATGATTGAAGGCACAGTCCAGGTGATTTGTGTACTGGGAGGGAATGAAGCGGGAGGTGAGAGTCCACACAATATGTGGGAGGTGAGAGACCAGAATGGATGTAGAGCAGCGGGAACACCGAGAGGGAGAAGAAACTGGGGAAACCAGAGGAGAGTGGGAAGATGGAGGGCACTGAGGGCGGAGAGAACAGCGACTTAAGAGAGCAGGAGTCTGATGGCTGGAGGGAACTGGAAACTAAAGAGGGCAATGAGAACCAGGATAGAACTGAACACAAAACAAAATAAAAAGAAATAAACAGGAAACATAAACAAGCAAGCAGTCTAAACCTAACCCTTGCAGACTAAACTCTACAAGACTAGAACAGTCAGGAAGGTAGGCAAAACCAACACAATCTGACACAAGACAGCAGACATGAGGAGGTTAAAAATGTAACTAATGAGGTTAAACAGTTGATGAAGATCAACCAAACAAAGTTGACAAGGAGGTGGAGTAACTAGGAAGTAAAAGGGTAAATTGCGCTGAGCTGTGAAAACAATACCATGTGCTCCAACACAACAAAACATGAAGACAATTCACAAGGAGAACAAAACTGGGTTGATCAGAAAGGTACATAGCAACTGCTATGTCTCAGCACAGAAAAACAGTCAAGGTGTTCCTGGCTTTAACTCAAGACTGTCCAGGATTTGCCTTCTTTGACATAATTTAAAGAAAGAATGTTCATATTAAAGCCTTTAACTACTAATAATGCTTTTTATTTTAATTTACAGGTTTTGTAGATATGGCAAATCTAAACATCCAGATGAAAAGAGGCTGCCATTTGGCAATGTCCACTGTAAGTATTATCCCAACAATTCTTTAGTATTGGTATTTTAGTATCTAATACACAGTTCTTACAAAAAACCCCCACAAAAAAATCAATCCAAAGTGTTATTGTTTTGTTTGATTTTAAATGTCAGATTGCCTACAAGTACTCAATAATGTGGAGGACTTTTAAAATCCCCCTTTATTTCAAAGTTTCAGCAAGCTAAGTGTCCATAAGCTAACATTTTTCAGTAGAGGTAACAGGAGGGAAATTTAATGTAGACCTTTACAACTTCTCTCACATTAACCTTTGTCAAGGCCCTATTATAGCTTGACCCTATTATAGTATTATAGCTTAGCTAACTGATTAAGTCAACCATAATAGACTTATCCATCCTGAACCCCGGCAAACTGCCTCTTGACATCATTGGTACCCTTGTAATGGAACTTAACACTGTGCTATGGCTTTGAAGGAGTGGGAATGTGCTTCAGACATGCCCGGGTCTGAGTACATATGAAATCATGCCTACGTAGCAATCAGAGGTGTTCAAAGAACCCCTAAGTCAAGCTAAATATAATCAGTCTCCCAGTAAGCAAACCAACAGGACTCCAACAAGGTATAGATAAAGAAAACACCTTGTGAGAAGGTTGGGAGAAGGAATAAAACTTGTGGTAAAATCGAACTAGGTAAAGGAGCTAGGTAAATACATTGATCACATTCTCACTGCTTCTGGGTTACCCAAGTTATGGCTGTAATCATCTTAAATTGGCAGGAGGATGAGCATGTAGCTGATCCGGAACTGGGTGTTAGGTTGAACTGGAGCTGAGCTGAAGTGTCTCAGGGATCATCACATCTCATCTCCCCACCACCTGCTCTGGATAAGGTCCAGATTCTGCTGGTCCAGATTCTACTATAGAACCTTGGGGAAATGAAAGACAGACAGACTTAGAGTAGACTAGTACATGGTTTCCATTTTCAGTTTTCCTAATTAATGCAGCCTAACAATCACTTAAGGGATTTGTAATATTAAACCAAAGGACTATGTGTAGGTTAGATTAAAGAGATGGGTCTTTAATCCTTCTACTAGGAAAATATATGCCTTAAAGTGACAGCACTTTGTGTTATGGTATAAGCAACACCATGTTTATCCAGTTCACTGCCCAGGCAGCCAGTGCTAGAGTTTCTTCAAGAGTTCCTTTCTGTGGGGTTAGCCCCTGCTACCCTCAAGGTATGTGTCTCTACTAGCCACAAACCTGTTAATAGAACCTCTATTGGGAGACATTCTTTGGCATTCTTTGGTGTCTCGCTTTCTGCATGAGTTTTATAAAGGGCTTCATCTGAGTCCCTAAAGTCAGCCTTGGATAAGTTTCTGACTCAAAGTGACTCCCCACTCAAAGTGGCTTGTATTGGCATTAACATTGCTCAAGAGGGTAGAGTATCTACAGGCTCCACCCAGGGGATCTACCAGGGTGATCCACCCAGACCAGACTACATTCATCTAGGAATAAAATATTTTCTTTACACATATCTGTACATCTAGGAATAAGACCTCTGAGCTCTTAGTCTGTTTTGGTGGATCACTGATGCTGTTACCCTAACTTACGAGGCCTATGTAATTATTAAGGCCAACTCTACTAGGGGTTTAACATAATTTAAGCATTGTCTGGGGGTACCCTGTAACATCTGCAATTAATTTGAACAACAAACTTGGTTACATATGTAACCTTTGTTCCCTGATAGAGGAAACAAAATGTTGTGTTGATGACAACACTAGGGGTTTGTTCTTGGGAGCCCCAATCACCTCTGATCTTTGTTATAAAAGGCCAATGAAAACTGATGAGTGGAATTTGCATGCCAGTCTCCACCCCAGATATCTGGGTATATAAATGAGTTGGCATGCAGTGGACAGTGCCCCTCTGTGAAGGGTGGAACACTACGGAGACCACATCCTATCGGTAATATTTGTCATGTGGTAGATACAATGGATACATGGACATACCCGAGGGTAGTATACATATGGAAACTTACTGAGAAGGCCCCTATCCCCTGAGGGGGTGCCTAGCCACAGCAGTGAGGTAGAGGTACTCTGTCAAGGGGAAGACACAGGGGAAGACAAGGGGAAGTCCCGACAAAGCATCAGCCTTGCCTCTCGTCTTAGTCCTGAAGCCAGTCCTGGAGCGCTCTCACATGAATCAACCCAAGCAGGACTACAACCTCAGAGGATGCCATATGCTCCAGGAGTCTTGAAAACGTTTTAGAGTGACCACTGGCCTGTTTCTGAACAAGTGCAGGCAAGCACTGATTGAACCCTGTCCTTTTTGAGGCAGGCTGTCTTGCTGACCAAGTCTAACTCCATGCCGTAAAAAGAGATGCTCTGCATTGGGGAGAGATTTCTCTTGGTGGTGGGCGAGGGCCGCCTTCACCAGTTTGGTAAAGACACAGGGAGACAGAGCTAGACTGAAGGGAAGGGCCTTGTACTGGTAAGCTCTCACCTTGAAACCAAACCATAGAAACAGTGTGTGTCTAAAGAGGATCAACACGAAAGTACGCTTCCTTCAGGTCTATAGATGCAAACCAATCCTCCTGGCGTACAGATAAAACACTTTTGCGTGAGCAACTTGTAGAGCAGTCTGTGGATTCAAGACATGCAGGTCAAGGATTGGCTGCAGTCCACCTCCTTTCTTGGGCATGATGAAGTAGGGGCTGTAGAAGTCTCAGTTCATCTTGTCATATCGAACAACTTCTATCACAAAGAGGGTGGTAACCTCGCTTTGCAGGACAGGGGCCTCCTTGCCTTGTACAGAAGTGAAGAGGACACCCTTGAACCTGGCTGGGCACTGGGCAAATTGAATTGCATAGCCGAGATGAATTGCCCTGAAGAGCCACCATGATGGGTTGGGGGATGCTGCCCATGCTCCAAAGAACCATGCCGGGGCACCAGAGGCAAAACCTGCTTCACTGTGCTGAGGGTGGAGAGAGGAAATTGCTCTTTACTTGAGGAGGTGGGGCAATGGTGAAAGCGGCAAAGGCCCTGCCATTTCCCCTGATGTAACCTTGAGCAGCTCTCTCTCTGGGTTGTCCATGTCAGGGTTGCTTCAAAACCTTGGCAAGGTTCTTGGTGGTATCCTGGCAGGCGGAGTAGCAGGAGGATGGGTATCGGAGGCTAGGGGGTCCATGGGGAGAGAGGAAATTGCTCTTTACTTGAGGAGGTGGGGCAATGGTGGAAGCGCCAAAGGCCCTGCCATTTCCCCTGATGTCACCTTGAGCAGCTCTCTCTCTGGGTTGTCCATGTCAGGGTTGCTTCAAAACCTTGGCAAGGTTCTTGGTGGTATCCTGGCAGGCGGAGTAGCAGGAGGATGGGTATCGGAGGCTAGGAGGTTCATGGGGATAGACCCAGCAGATTATCTCCCAGTGCATCCACTATATCACCCCCAGCACTTACCAACTCAGACCTCATAAAAGTCGCAGGAAGGGAAACGAACAGGGAGGACGCCTGACTCTGAGCAAAGCAGACACGCTGCAACCACAATGTTCTCATGGTAATGTCCTCGCAGTGAGAGCACTAAATGGTGACTGAGCGTGCTCGAGGCTGAGACACTGTGGGAGCTATAAAAAAGGAAATCGCTCTTTTAGGATCTGTAGCTGACCTTCTGAAGTGCCCAGGGGGAGTTTGTCAGAACATGGAGTTTGTCAGGAGTGTCAGGACAAGAAAAGGCAAATCATTGCTGAAACGCACAGTAATATCCACAGCAGGTAACAATAACTAAATTGTGAGGTGTCAGGACCACAGAAAACAGAGTGTTGCATGCCAACCAGCTTTTAAATCTGTCTGTCTGTCTGTCCATATGTCTGCATGTCTGTATGTACACTACCAGTCAAAAGTTTGGAAACAAACTTTTTCTTTGTTCATATTTATTTTTAATTTATGCATAATAGTAATCTTATCAAAACTATGAAATAACACAAATGTAACTTTAGGAATTATGTTGCAACTAAAGACAATTCAAAATAAGGTTAAATAGGATATATTCTAGCATATTCAATATAGTCACCCTTCCTAGAATTTACAAAAATTTTCTTGACATTTTCCTTCACCCAGTTTCTTGAGGAATCATCCTGAGAAAATTTTAAAAGGGTTTTTAAAGGAGTTCCCCTCTATCCTGCGCTCTTATTGGCTGCTTTTTTCTTCATTATTTGGTCCAAATCATCTATTTCAAAAATGTTTTTTTAAATTGTAGTTTTCTAATAACAGAAATTAAATTGAAATTAATATGTTGGCACAATTATATTTGTAAATTTACATTTTTAACGTTTAATCAAATGTCTTCAGATTAAAAGATTTTTAAGATAAGAAACATTTCAGTCAAGTGTTTCCAAACTTTTGACTGGTAGTGTATTAAACCTAATTTGACAAACTTCAAAACTGTTGCCTTGCAAGCTCTATTTAAGGAATTGCAAATCTCTGTTTTGTTGTGTTCTCAGGGAGATTGCCAGGGCTCAAGACTTACGTGGACCCACATACTTATGAAGACCCCAGTCAAGCCGTGCAAGAATTTGCCAAAGAGTTGGAAGTATTATGCATTGCTGTTGACAAAGTAGTTGGGGCAGGTATGCCGAATCCTCCTTCACTCTTTGGTGCTATGAAACAAAGCATGGGACAGAAATATGCTTGTAACAAACTTGGCAGGAGGTGTAAATGAGAATCGTTTATCACAACAGCTGGAGGTGGTGTGGCTTTGAGAAAAGGTCCCTCCAAGTGCTCACCCTCACCACCTCACTGCATTTAATAGACTGCCTGCAGCTAGAGCAAAGAAGCATAGATAAGAGTACGCCTCCAGCTGTGACATTATATTTCACCCCTCGCAGCTCATTCTTTTCCTCCATCCCTGATGTTTTAACCAGTGGAGCACATATTAAATGCCTTGTGATTCATAGCTCTGTAGACAATGCAGTGGCTTAAAAAAAAAGTAAGGAAAAAAAGTTCATTTTGCTACACCACTGTAAAGCTCATACAAACATCAGGGCTTATGCACACTTGGCGAGCGATACAAACCTGAAAGAGGATTCTTTTATATATGGTTTGAAAAATGATCTATTAGTATACATTAGGTGGACTCAGGTGGTCTGCATAGCTTATCAAACCAATCGTTAACTAGGATTAAGCCAGGTTGGTATTTAACATAGTCATGTATGTGATGGCCAAGTCCATCATGGAGGCAGTTTAGACAGCCTCCAAAATAATAAACAATTATTTTGGCTAACTTTTCCCAGACATCAGTCCTGGATTTTGTCTATTTCTCTGAACTTGCATGAAATTAAGCCACAGAGCTACCTGTCTGGCTATGTGTCTTATTTGATGTGAAGCTAAGATCTATTCTTTATTATGCTACAACTGACCCTGTTAAGCCCCATTCTAAAAATATTTCTGATCAATCCTACAAATAGGACTGAGCAATTGTTGTAGTCATATTATCAAGCATGTGTTGTCTATCTGCCCTTCCAACAACCATTTTGTTTTATAATATTGTTCTTGTCTAGTTGTAGTTCTTATGCCCAACCTTGATTTGTTTGTCACCTGTCTAGTTTTCCCTGATTAGTCTGTTAATATATATTCCCCAGTGTTTTGGCTTCTTGTTCTTTCTCAGTTCTTCTTTGTGTTTGGTGTTTTGTGCTCCCAGATTTTTTTGGATTGTTGTTGAAGCATTTGAATTTATTAAACCCTTGTTTGCACTTGGATCCAGCCCCCATTTCTTCTGTGTCACATCATGTCATTACTCTTTTCTAATGATCCATTTTAACACAAGTACTGAACAACAGTAACCATAGGGGTGGGCTTAAGGTCAATTGGTAGTCTGAATAAACAGGATCTTTTCTTATAGATATGAAAAAATGCAATTCTTAAATTTAGGAAATGCAGAAAGGTAATTAAAATAGTTTATTTAATTCAGAAAGCATAGTGCTTCTCATGTTAGCTTTAATTTTCTCTCCCTAGGGGAGTTTGGAGAGGTGTGCAGTGGCCGATTGAAGCTTCCATCTAAAAAGGAGGTCAGTGTGGCCATCAAGACACTTAAGGCTGGATACACTGAGAAACAAAGGTGGGACTTCCTCAGTGAAGCGAGCATCATGGGACAGTTTGACCACCCCAACATCATAAGATTGGAGGGTGTGGTCACACATAGTAAGTAGCATTTACTTACCTCAACAACACATTCACTATACACAGGCATGCACATTGTAAACCTTACTGGCTTGTCTTCCCCAGTTATGTTTGGTATGAACTTTAATACACCGAAAGCAAGCCTGAATGGTAAAAGTCAGCCACATTTTTCCAATTTAAAGTTTGAGTTCTGATAAATTGATGTCAATTTCATCATATGATATTTATCATTTTTAAAGCTCCCAGCATGATTTTAAAAATGTTTGTTTAACACTTGTCCTTTTGGGAATATTGCATATAAAATATTATCTTTTCCCAACATACGAATGCCAACTTATTACAGCTTATGGTAAACTCCTTAGATAAAAAGCAGCTGTTTTATTGACCTCTCTTTTGTAATGTTGGGCCACTGTCCAGCACACTTCTCTGTGCCAATGTTACACAGCATCAGGGACAGGTTTTTCTCTCACTGTGGCGTAGTGGCATTACCACTTTCCATAACGTCAAGCCATGACACAGCGTCAAGTTCCCACAAAAAGGGATGTGTCTTCCCTCTCAGGTTGTGTATGTAACTCATGTCCCTGAGATAGAGAACAAGACGCTGTGTCAGGTTGTCACACTTTAGTCTTTCCTGCAAGGCCTTCCTTCAAATTTATAATCTGATGGTGTATTTTGCAGGCACCTTTTAAAGGCTTTGTGGCATGCAATACTACATTACATGACCTTGACCTGCCTATAAATAGGTATTTTACTCATGTTCAGAATTGAAGGGTGTTCCCCATAGCATCAATTCATGATGCAGCATCTCGTTTTCTGTCTCAGGGAACCGGGTTACTTACGTAACCTGAGATGTTTTATTGAGACTGAATGTGTTACTCAGCAAGTCTATCAAAAAGTTGTGTTTTTGTTGACGTAAAAAGTTACGTCAAAAAAAAAAGTTGTGTAATTTCAACTTGAAGCAGACATTCTGCTTCAAGTTGTATTTATTATGGAATGTAGCACTTTCCTGTATATAATTCTTCATAAAATGAAGATTATATTAGTTGAATAAATCATACGGCATTCATGCTTCTAAGTTCTTGACTTTAAATAATGGGTAACTTTATTGTAAATGACAGTTTGGCCAAATGTGGGTGGGAAGAATTGGAAGACGGTGTGTGTATGTTTGTGTGTGCATGCATGTGTGTGCACATACGTTCATGTGTGTTTTTAATGAGGTAGTGCACTTGTGAGGTAGTGTGATTTGTTAACTTTTCCCAGTTAATCCTTAATAATCCAGAGACTTTCACACCCCATTTTAATCTGCTAATGATTTTGACACAATATTTGTAGAGCTGCAGTCGCTGTTTCACAGAAACAAAATGACCATGGACGCAACACAAGATTACAAGCAGGTATTTTTGTAATAACAAGCAGGTAATTTCATAATCAGAAGATTACAGTAGAGATATGTGGGTTTTAAAAGCATAGTGTTCTTATAACCAAGCAATAATGTTAAAATAATGTTTAAAAACTGACATTTTGAACAATCTAGAACTTTTAAAATAACATTGTTAATTTGTTGGTTTCATTATTTAAAGGAAACATTAAGGAAATGTTATTCCAACCTTTATTTTTTTTGCTGGGTACTACACGTACATATGACAGCAGGTATCAGTGGTAAACAGTTGTTTTCTGTACAGGCTTTGAAATAAGTCACAGATAAAGTGCAGATGATAAAATAGTGATTTACAGGGAGCAGGAAGAACAAAATAAACAGGTGATCTTATGGTTCGTCCAAGGTCAGCAGGAAACACTGTGTCAGGGGTGCGATGTGAAGACTTGCCCATATGCACAAAGAGACCTGCTCTTGTTATGGGTTTTATACAATGTCTGTGCGGGCATCAACCTAAGCTGTTTGCCCTCTCAAACTCTATAAAAATTCAGCTGTAACATTCCTATGTGAATCTCAAATTTAGCATAAATTAAAGTAAACATGCTTTTAGAACCTTCAAGACTTGACATTGTGACATCATTTTCATGATGATTATGCACATCACCCCTCCGTATTTGTAAAGGTGATGCATAGACTTTTATTATGGTAATTGAAAAAAGTAAAAATTAAAAAATTTGATACAGTGATTTTTTTTTTTTATTAATTAGCCAAGATTAAGGACAGCAAATAGTATGGTTTAATATATACATTTTTCCCACTCTATAAAATTAGTGTCATTAATGAAATAAGACATGCTAACCACAAAGTATAACTCTAAATCTAATGTCAAACATATCCATTGCTTTAAATAAATTTTAAAGATTCTGTTTATTTTGCAAATAAAAGCTGTTTGAAGCTGTTTATTTTGCAAATTGGGTAATTTAACCTTCAAACTGAAAAAATCAAAAAGTATTTTAAAAAAGCACACATAATTTTTGGACCATCTTTTGTCGATTAGAGTGAGACGTGTGTGAATTCTTTCTCTCCTCAGGTAAACCTGTGATGATAGTGACTGAGTATATGCAGAACGGCTCTTTGGATGGCTTCCTTCGAGTAAGTGTGCTGCACTGTGTGCATTTAAGGGGGTTCATTATGACTGGAGTAAAAGCACAGAGGGCTCATCTTAAAATCATTAAAAAACACATCTGCCCCTGCTGTCTCACAGAGTACCTGCTTATGACAGCATGTCCTAAATTCTTCCGAGAATTTTATTCTCTTTATTTATTTACATTTATTCTCATTTTTACAAATAGACCCAAATTGCTCTCCATTGGCTCACCCATGTCTGTATTTGCTGCTTAGAGATTAGATGTTTTTTTGATGGTGCTAGCTAAGGAACGGGACTCTTTAACTAGACTGACATTACTTGCTTTGTAGTGTCAGTATTCAGTTTGAGCTCATCTGCACTGTGACCTCATTCTCTCACACAGAGCAGACCAGGCTTGTGCTCAGAAAAAACCTGATAGAGACCTGATAAAGTGGATCTGCTTGAGCACAGCAGTTATCCTTAAACACACACTGCAAAAAAGAAAACAACAAGCCCATATAAAAAATGCTGATAAATGCGCTAATGGGCTCATTAAATGGTTTATCTTAAACTTTGCCTGTGACTATCCTGTCTTGGCTCTATGTTGTCCATCACCCCTTGAGTTGCACAAACAGAGGCCAGTAACAGTAAAATGAAATTAATCTTTAAATGTATAAGCCCTTAAAAACATACTTACCTTTCAAAGAATTTAAGAGGTTGTCTATAAAAACTTTCAAGCTTCTAAAAGGACATGATTAGTAATAGTGTAAATGTAATATATATGACTTGATTGGTATATGACTTGATGGAGTAAAATTTCATTATTCATTAAATCATTATTTACTCTCAAAATCATTCCTTAACTTATGTTTATGTCCCCAAATCAAATATGGCAACAACAAAATAATATCAAGCCTCATTGTTTTTTGTGTGTCTTGTGACCAGATGCTTCAAGAGGTTTTGTTATTGATGTGTTGCCATATGATGACAAGATTTGTTTTTATACAAACATGTTTTTATACAAGTCTGAGATGTCTTTTAAATTAATCTCATTAAAAGATTATACGTTACTTTGTTATTGTTAATGTATATTTTAGTTTATCATTTTATTACATTATTGAGTTGAACAGAGATGCATATTGAGATGCATTATGAGATGAATAGCTCATTCTCATGATAAATTAATAATAACCATTTCTGTATTATAAAATTATTTAAATACACCCTACATTTTAATTTTAAAATACTTAAATGTTAACTTTTTCATTTATAATGTTTCATAAAAAATAAATGTTTCATTTTGATTAATCTCAAATCTGCTTGGTTTGTTTCAAGATGCATAAATCTATTAAATCTGTTACGTTTATTGATGCCTTTAGGGAAATTGAACGGGGAAAAATACATTCAAAACAAAGGCTGCCGAATAGGTGGGTTGTCCCTGTTGCCCTCAGCTGGAATGAGCAAAAGCATATTAAAACAGCTTAAGAAAACAGGGTATGGAGTTAGCAGGACTTATATAAACTGTGTTCCAAATGGGTCTGCACAGGATCTCACTAACAGAAACCTGAGAAAAGTTGCAGTGTTCAGCAGTAATTTTCTGCACATTGCAACCTGGCCTGCACTCTGTCAAAGAGATTGCCATCCTCTATTGCTTTTCCTCGCCACTGCTCATATCATTATTATTAGTAAGCTCCTTTGTCTTCCAAATGGTCCAGGATTTTTCATCTAAACTTAGTTTGTATGCAAAACACAAACACTCACATATAAGGTAAAGTAAAATTAGGGTTGGCAGAGAGAACATTCAAAAATTCCCCAACATCATTATTTACTCACCTTTATGTTGTTCCAAACCTGGGTTACTTTCTTTTTCAGTGAAACACAAAAAACACAAAGTTCCTGTGAGAATTCATAAGAGAAAAGAATTCATGAATGAAGGCTACTTTTATCACACCACGGGGAGTATGGGTGTTATTAAGGTTTTGTTGTATAAAGATTTAAATTTTGGGTCTGCATACACACAAAGCTACTATATGGCTTCAGAAAACTATAGCACATTTAGAAAAAAACTGAAATAAAGGTTTGGAATAGCATGAGGATAAGGAAATGATGGCTTGTTTTATTTTATTTTTTATTTTTGAAGAATCATTCTTTTTAAAACAGCCAGTTTGCCAGTTTGTGTCTCAGAAAGCCATTTCAGACAATTCCTACTATAGCGCTTCCTCTCCTGCTGTTTATTTCCATGTCTTGAGCATAAAAGTATAAAAGGCCTGTTCACATGCACTGAAAGTCTGTCTTTTCTTGTGTATCCTGTTTATATTCTTTGCACTGTGGAATTTAATTTTAATTTAATTTTTAATTAATTTAGCCCAAGTTCCAAGTTCAACACTGAGTCAGCACTTGTGGTTTATTACAGAAAATATCTTTGACTTCGCTCTCAATTTGCTGCAGAAATCATGGTTACAGGAAGGCACTTATAATAGACATACACACTGTTAAGGGCCTATTGAAAGGCCTCAACAAATTTCTAAGGGGGCCATTAAGATGAAATATATAAATAATAAGATATAAATAATAATAAATAATAATAATAATATACATAATAATAAGACAAACAAGAATTAAAATATCTAAAATTCAAGATATGTCTTGGTGTCAAGTGTTTCAAAAAGCTTAAATGTTGACATGGGACTAGTGTGATCATCCTGATTTTAAAAGTATCCAAAAGTAAAAGTAAACTACAAATTCTGGTAAACTCTGGATTCAGATTAATTCAAAATATAAAATTAATTAACTTAAGATGTGAGCCATCCACGTTTAACTGCTTCTGCACCAGGGTCAGAAACAATGAAACAATGCGACATTGTAAAATGTGCTATATTAAAACTGAATTTAATTCATGCCACAACATGGACCAGTCATTGACTTATTCAATTATATCTGTTGTCTCTCCAGTACAAGTCTGAATGAATGAATGCAAGACAGTTCCTCCTAAACCCAGATGCCTGGGGTGGAGACTGGCATGCAAATTTCCAACCCAGATTATAAGTTACGATGGACATTTCTATCTAGGGAAAGACACAGGTTTACAGACTGGAAAATCCTACTGTGGGAAGATACTCATATAGGATTACCAAGGGGAATCACTACATATGATGATCTGTCAATGAGTTGACCAATCAAGTGGCGACAGATCTAGTTGCCGAGCCCCTCCTCTGGGCTGTAAGACAAAATAAAAAAATGTTTTCATTTATTAAACAGCATTTACCAAAGGAGAACTAAAACCTACAAAAAGTACTCGGTGTGGCCCAGTCTGCAGCTCTGCAGATGTCTGCTAAAGGGGCACCCTTGGCAACACCCAAAATGAGGTTATCGCCCTAGTTTAGTGTGTGGGTACCTCCAAGGGACATGGCACAACCTGAGATGAGTAAACTAAAGGGAATAAAGGGAACTGAAGGGGGTGAAGCACACGGATTGGCTCAGAAGAACAAATCTGAATGAGTGGTGCACACCATCTCCATTTTCTATCCATATATCCAGTGTGGAGAATGGCATGCAAAATCCCACTCTCCAGTACCTAATGGCACTTATTTTTAAGGCCAATTTTCATTGCCACACAGAAGCAAAGTGATTGGTGTCCCGAGGTCAAACTCCTAGTGTCAGTACATTTACACAATGTCAAGTGAGTGACAGAAAGGGAACCGAAAGTTTTTCCATATAGAAAGGCCTATAGCACATAGTAGCGCATAAGCCATACTTGCACCATAGATTTACATCATAGGTGTATATTACTGGTCCATAGTTTGCTTTGTTTCCTGTAGTAATCAACATCATCCCAAAAATGCTGTCAATACAGCTTAACTCATATTGAACCCAGAACTTTGCATAGGTCAAAGATCTGCTACTCTTGGCTAATTCTTTTCCAGGACATTATAGCTTGTGACATCTTACAAAATGTCAGGATGTGTTTTGAGATATGAGTCATGACGTTCCATTGTCCTTTTTCCCTAGCATGACTAGCATGTTTATATAATATATATAAATCACCTTATTTGAATTGCCCCTTATGTCTCATGTCTGTCAGAAACATGATGCTCAGTTCACAGTGATCCAGCTGGTGGGCATGCTGCGTGGCATTGCATCGGGTATGAAGTATCTATCGGACATGGGTTATGTGCACAGAGACCTGGCAGCTCGGAACATCCTGATCAACAGCAACCTAGTGTGTAAAGTGTCAGACTTCGGTTTGTCTAGAGTGCTGGAGGATGATCCAGAAGCAGCATACACAACACGAGTGAGTGATTATGCTTGTGCCTACAACACACACACACACACACACACACATATATTAGAATAGATTTCCTGCCTTCTAGAGCTCATACACTTACACTGCATAACGCTCTAAACAAATTGTTTACAAATAGTTTAGACAGCCTACAATCACATACCAGTAGTTATAATCATAATTGTTTTAAGAGCAGGTAAATATTTGTGATTTCATACTATTAAAATAGTATAATAGTGTGATAGCATCCATAATGGCCTCATAATTTAATTTAGTCTACTTATTATTTAAAAAGAAGGAAGCTTTTATTTTTTTACCACATCTCCTGTGGTGATTTTGGAACAGAAATTGGCTAATTTCTTTGCAAAAGGTTTAAACATGTTACAGTGTGTTAAAGGGAGCTGAAACCATAATCAGCTTAGCCAAAATGAACATTGTGTCTGTGTGTAGAACATCCCAATTCCGCAGTAATCTGCAAAGTTTTCAGTATGGGCCTGGCCACACTTGACCAATGCTATTATATCTCACCACAGCCAGCCTTTCTGATGGGAATTAATTTTTAATTCTTTGGGATTAATGACCATATATGTCATTCTCTTAAGAGCAGCATTTCTACTGCAGTGCACAAATGCATAAATACACTTAAAGTTTGCTATAAATGCACACTATGCGAGGCTCGGAGAAACATTTCTGCTTAAATTACTGATACAAGTGTCACCTAACATAAGCGTGGCATATGGCATATGCTTTGGAGGAGAAGTGCAGTGTTATTAATTAGACAAACCTAAATATATAGATAATTTACTTGTGTCCAGCAGCCGATGTAAATGTCTTTGCTGTTACAACCAGACCAAGTGATCTTGCAGGCACTGTTTGTACACGCATAATGTGGAGGCCTGTGCACAAGTGGGTTTATTTATTATTTTGGAGTAAATATTCTGTAAATTAAGTGTTTTATTTCACAAGTGTGCTTTAATTAAATTGCACTATGCATATATTAACTTTGTGTTGCCCATTGGTCATTTTAAAATCTTTCCTTTGCCTCACAGAAAAGCAGTTTTGCAGACAAAGGCAGCTTCTGCAGCATCTTCATTTAGTTGTTGTTTTGTTGCAGTATATAAAGCCATAGCTATGGAAATACAAAACATGTAACAGAAGTGGCTTACAGTACATGAAAATCTAGAGTGTGCTTGCTATTCTACTAATAGTACAAATATGTGTTTGAATATCGTCAAAGATTTAAAAATTATTTGATAAACAAATCCTTGACAGATGAATTTTGTTTGGTTACAGGGTGGCAAGATTCCAATTCGATGGACTTCTCCTGAGGCCATCGCCTATCGCAAATTCACTTCAGCCAGTGATGTTTGGAGCTATGGGATTGTGCTATGGGAGGTCATGTCATATGGTGAAAGACCTTACTGGGAAATGTCCAATCAGGATGTGAGCAGAGTGACAAGTGTTGTTCACCAGTATATGTCATGTTTTTTACTCACCCTCATAATATCTTTTTCTTCAGGTGTATCATTTCACTTTAGAAAGCATTTATTAACAAACTGGAGTCATATGGATAATTATAATGGATAGATGCACATCTGTAGCTTCAAAAAGTCGGGCACTATTCAGTTACATTACAAAGCTGGGTGGAGACGGAGTATTATTTAATATAACCACGATCAGCTGAAGAAAAATGTCATACATCTAGAATGGCATGAAGGTCAGTAAATTGTGAAAGAAATTTAATTTTTGGGTGAACAGTTACAGTTAATAATCATTAAGAAGCATTTTGAGATCACCATTAAAGTAATCCATACAAGTCTTTTGGAGTAATATGATGAAAAATAGACAAAATCTTTCAATCGAAATCCCCATTCACCATTACTTACTCACATAAATAAATATGGTTGTGGTGCAGATTGAACCTCTGTGATATCAAAATGTAAGTGATTCTTCTATGTCTTGTGAGCAAACGTCATTAATGTCAAACGTTGACACAATACATTAAATCCCATTTAATTTAACAAAATAAGAGTCAACATCAGTCAGTTTCATTTTTGGATATACTATTACTCTAGCTTAACCAGCAAGAATGTTTCATTGGACAACCAGCATTGCTTAAAGTTCCAAGCTGGACAAGCACAGCCAGAGAAAACAAACTGTTCTATAGGTATTACAGACAGAAAACTTAGGCCATGTCTGGATTTGTATAGTGGTTTATGTAGTTGTGTTAACGTTGATGTTAACAAATTGCAATGCCTTTCTTTTAAAGAAATAGGCATGAAATGGAAAATGAGATGTTAAGCAAAATGTCAGAGATCAGTTTTCCATATAAGGAAAGTGAATTCTTACTGCTAAGCTCCAAAATGACAAAAAGCAACATAATAGTGCAATAAAGTAGTTCATATCACTTTTGCACTAAATTACAAAATAAGCCAAGCTTTCTGTCGTTTACTGAAAAATCTGCCTCATCATGATTAGTCACAGGATGCCAGGAACCAACAGCATTTGCCATCAATGACGTTCAACCTGTTGTGACATGATGCATTTTTCATTTAACCCATGCACAAGAAATGTGAGAGCTTCAATAGGGGGTAAGTGGGTGAACAACATGAAAAATATTAGCAACATTTTTATGTAGGTGAACTGTTCCTTTAAGCCACTCATTAAATAATTATTGTTATGTGCTTTAGGTGATAAAAGCAGTGGATGAGGGCTATCGTCTCCCACCACCCATGGAGTGTCCAGCCACCCTTTACCAACTGATGCTGGACTGTTGGCAGAAAGACCGGAACAATCGGCCAAAATTTGAACAGATAGTCAGTATCCTTGACAAGCTCATTCGCAACCCTAGCAATCTCAAGATCGCAGCCAGCACTGCTTCCAGGTAAGTCAGTCATTGAGCCCAGAAGGACTGGCTCTCCACTAAACCCTAGATGTTTGTTCTGATCCTAAATGGCATTCCTGTCTGCTTCATGTTGTGTCAAGGTCATCATGTTCAATTCAATTTTATTTATATAGCGCTTTTTACAATGTTACATTGCGTCAAAGCAGCTTTACATATAGTGAAAAATGTTCAACACAGAATACATGGGATTATTGCAAACAGTATGTGTGGTTTAATATAGTAGGTTTATTAATAAAGGATTGACTGAACTGATTAAAACTACAATATCATATTTAGCATATTAAGATATGTCGTTCCAGCTTACATGGAGATGGCACATGGAGATGGTGACAGAGGTATATGGGATTTGCAATAGTGCCATAAAATATACACAACACACAAAAGTAAAATACATACATACAAAAATATATGCAATAAAAAAACCCTGAAAATTACACAATGAAAGAGAATTGGAGACAAAGGAATAATAAAATAGAAGAGACTTCGGGCTCAATGGGCTCAACCTGGTTTCTTCCAGTGGTCGTGGTCAATCAAAACTTGAGCAGTCTCCCGGGCTGAGGGGAGTCTGGGCAGAGGGATGAAATGGGCCACTTTGGAAAAGTGGTCAACCACACAGTCAAGACGACAGTGTTACCATTCGAAGGAAGCCCGGTGACGAAGTCAAGGGTAATGTGGAACCAGTGCCGGGACGGGACAGGTAGTGGGCGGAGAAGACCAGAGGGAGGCACAGAGGAAGTCTTGTTTTGCACGCAGACGGAGCATGCCAACACGAACTGCTTGACGTCAGGCCTCATAGAGGGCCACCAAAATCATTGGCGGATGGCAGCCAACAAACAGTTGGCCCTCAGGACACCCTTCCGGAACCTGGACCCCTCGTCCAGCCTGCCTCACTCGCTGCTCAATGCCCCAAGAGAGTGACCCTACTGCCACGCCTGGTTTCAGGGTGGCCTCAACCGGAGCCCACTCTCCAGAGGATTCGAACGCGCAAGAGAGAGCATCAGGCTTGGCATTATTGGCCCGGCCGGTACGAGAGGGTGAAGTTAAATCACCCAAAGTAGAGTGCCCATCGGGCCTGTCATGAGCTCAGCCTCTTGGCTGAATGGATGTACTCAAGGTTCTTGTGATCCGTCCAGGCCAAGAAGGGCTGCACTGCCCCCTCCAACCAATGGCACCACACTTCCAGAGCCAGCTTAACCGCCAACAACTCCCGGTTACCAATGTTGTGGTTGAGTTCAGCAGGGCTCAGCTGATGGGAAAAAAAGGAACAGGGATGTAGCTTCCCATCACTCTCGGACCGTTGGGACAGGACTGCACCGACTCCCACGTCAGAGGCATCAACCTCCACAATGAATTGTCGATCAGGGTCTGGAAAACAGAGAACAGGAGCAGTGACAAAACGGGACTTTAATTTATCGAAGGCCTCCTGAGCCTGAGGGTTCCACCTAAATGACTGTTTGATGGAGGTCAGAGGTGGAGCCGTGAGCGGGGCAGCGACCGTGCTAAAATTCCAAATGAAATGCCAATTAAAACTGGCGAATCCCAGGAAACGCTGTAACGCCTTGCAGGAGTCAGGAATCGGCCATTCAGCGACAGCCCTTACCTTAGAGGGGTCAGGTTTGACCCCTTGGGGTGAGATTACAAGGAACTAAACCGACTCTGTATGGAACTCGCGCTTCTCCGCCTTAACGTACAGTTGATTAGCTAGCAGCCATTCCAGAACTCTCCTGACATGTTGGGTATGGACCTGGATAGAGGAAGAGAAGATCAAGACAAAGACTCTCTGATGTACTTATCCATAGCCTCTTGTTCTGGACCCGACAGGGAGTATAACTGACCCCGGGGCGGAGAAGTGCCTGGGAGGAGGTCTATGGCGCAATCGTAGTGCTGGTGAGGTGGTAGTGATGTTGCCCGGGACTTACTGAAAACCAATTGTAGATCTCGGTACTCTGCCAGGACCCCAGTGAGATCTGCTGCCTCGACCTGCAAAGGGGAAACAGAAATAGAGACAGGAGGAGAGACTGAGAAACAGAGACTTCAAAAAAACATAAGGTAGATGGCGGAGAGGTCTTGGAGACACCACCCAACAGTACTCTCTGCTCTACTGATTGGCTTTGTCTTTTAATGGACAGACGCAGGCGAAGTGACCTGACCGACCACAGTTGAGGCAGAGACCCTAAACCAGGCACTGTTGTTTCTGCTGGGGAGTGAGCTTTATCATCCCCAACTGCATGGGCTCAGGGCGACGGGGAGAAAGGTAGGCAGCGGGAACCGGGAGGGTGAGAGAGGGGCAGAGCGCAGAGCAGGAGAGCAGCTGAATGGTGGATGGGCGGGCAGTCGGGGAGAGAGGGGCAGGAGCAGCACTGCAGGATCCGGGGAGGGAGAGAGAGAGAGAGAGAGAGAGGTGATGAGGAAACCAGAGCGGCTATCTGTAACAGAAAGATAAGGGGACAACAGACAGGGAAAACAAGACTGGAGCAGACAAGACTGGAGTCCCAAACTAGACAAGACTGGATAGGTCAGGTAAGCGGCATCTACCGAAACGATCTGATGATAGACAGCAGATGAGAGGGGCTGATAAAGGAGAGAAAATGATCCAGGACAGGTGCGACATATAATTGCAAATAAGGGAACAAGGAGGGCGGGGAGACGTGGACGCTGGAGCATGTGGCGAGCTGTCAAACAAAACTGTGTACTCCGACAGAAAACAACAAAACATGGCACAAAAAGCATGAGGACGAACAGAAACCTGGGGTGATCACACCGCGGACCTGACACAACCAGGAGGTCCAGTTCTCCTCTGGCACGTTAAAGCTGCAATTAGTAACTTAATATAAATTGAGAGTTTATAATAATAAGGTATAATTATTTATTGATTTAAAACTGTCGGGTCTGATTATATCTGACAATATGTCAGGCACTGAGAAATGTTACCAAGATAAATGGCACAACAGAAACATAATGTTCCTAATTGTAGATTACAATTGTAAATAATAAAAAATGATTACATCACACTGCTGTGACTAGGCAGGCAACAAAAATATAGAAACTAACTAGGCTGGAGGTAGGTATGTAGGTAATAGTAAGTTTATTAAGAAATCCATAAAAAATCCAGCAGCTGAACACATACATTTATGACTAAGCATAGCAATCAAAAGGAATTTAATTATCATGGCTCCAAATATGATTGTACTCTGATCATTTAAAATGTCATTATTTTTATTTATGTTTTTACAAAAAGGCATTGCAGACATTACAGATCTGTTTACAAAACATTTGGTTGTGGACTTTTTAGAGCCAGTTCTTCATTCTCAAAGCTAGTGTACAAGGAACTTAGACTTAATATTTTCAGCAGATTATTCTAAATAGACAAATCATTTATTTTTGGAGACAGTTATTACTAATAGTCATTTTAGACAGACATTGCTTGTGATAAACATTTGGTAACATCCTGTTTCTGTAGTATCTAGGATGCAGAAATAATGTTATATATCAGATCTCTGATGCCAACACCTGATGCAGTATGTATAAACTAGGGTGTAACAATTTCTTCTATGCCCAGCAACAAAGATTTTACCCCATGTCAATCCTAATTGTATTGCATTACATTGTAACTAGTTTTAATAGGAATTTGTAGTGTAGCTAACTACTTTTCAGAAGGGTGAATTAATTGTATCTTAACTATTTTAACTTACAAGTAGCTTGTCGTCAAACTACAGTTTCAGAATAGCTTCCACAACACTGTGAAATTAGTAGTTAATTATAATTAATATAATACAATTAATAAATTATTTTTACCCAATAAACAAAGGAAATGAGCATTCGAATGTGAGCATTTGAAACAGAGACGTCTGTGTATTCCAATAAACATTCCTAAATGTATTGGCTTCGTCCTGGAGAATGCATACCATAACACAGATGGAGAGAATCAGTCCCACTTCTCTGTGGGTATTTCCATATGGAGACCTTGAAGGCAAGCTTGTACAGTATATTAGATTTGAAGGCTCTTTGTGCTTGCACTGTTCTGCATGCACATTTATAAGCTTGAAATGGTTTTAGTTTGATAGTTTAGACTGATGGTATTTACTTGACCTAAAGCACAGCATTTCAAGCAGTCATCCCATCTGCCTTTGTACAGGTAGCCCTGCCTTAAAACCCATGACGTTGGTTTAGCCTGTGATGTTATGTTGTATTCTGATGAATTTATTGCAACTAGTGTTGCAGAAATTACATGCTTCAGTCTTTATATTTACTATACAGCTAATAATTACTTCCTGTGCTACTTATGTTCATCCCTTTCCAGGCCAATGAACCTGCTTCTGGCCAGGAGCAGCACTGAATTCACTTCCTTTCATACAATGGGTGATTGGCTGGAGAGCGCGAGGACATTGCCCTGTAAAGAAGTGTTCAGTGGGGTCAACTACAGCTCTTGTGATACACTGACTAAAACCTCTGCAGAGTAAGACTCAAACTTTTACTCAGACATTTTTAATCTATTGTCTATATAAGGAAATGGATTGTGAATATATACTGTCAAGCGCCAAAGCAACAAAAAAGCAGCAAAAAGTGTCATAAAGAGGACCATACTCCACTTGTTAGTGGGATAAACACAAAAATTTGCTCACTGAAAATGTAGTCTTTCATGACAAATTAAAAACTGTCTTTTGGCAATGGCATACGGTCACAAGACGCTTGAGAACCAATGATGTTTAATGTTATTTCCATTAAACCTGAAGTGATGCATCTAATGGCACTATAGTATTTGATTTGAGAGCTGTAAACTGTAGTCTTTGCTTTGGACAACCGTCCATTATGTGATGAATTTCTGTGCTGTGTTGTTTTTTTAAGTAACAGCTTCCTGTTAGGGAAACTGTCAAGTTCATGGAAACAAACCCAGTCGCAGACAGTGTTAGAAAAAGTCTTTATTTTCAAAATTAAACCAAAACAAGAACCCACGAGGGGGAAAAACGAAAACCAAACACAGGCTTACAAACAAAACTCAGAAACTCTCCCAAAAAAACAACAAAAAGTAAAAACAAAAACCGGAAGACTCAGAGACAAGAAAACGGAACACAGAGAGGACGAGGACTAAGAAAACGTAGAACCTGACGAGACCGACAAGACCACACAGGAAGCAAAAACAGGATGTAGGAACCAGAGCATGACACAAGATAAACGAGGAACGAGATAACAAGAACGAACCAACACAAGACAAAACATGGGGGCATTAAATAACACAAGGACAACGACTAACAGGTGCGCGAAATCAGCGCAGACGAGACAAGAGAACAAGGGGGTGGGCCAGGACACAAGACCGGAGAGCACATGGCGAATGTAAACAAAACAGAGGCCATGTGCTTTCACACGAGATGAAGACCCAGAGCAGGAGTTTAGATCCTGACTCCAAGGAACAAGAACCAAGACTAGAAGGAGTCAGGATCTAAACAGCATGCTCTGACACAAATCACGGGGATGTCAGGATCCTGGCAAGATAATCTAGAAATAGTACTTTTGGGTCCAGAGCAACAGAAAAAGGATCATATCATTTAAGAACATTAGCTTAAAAAGTATTTAAGAAACGTCAACCAAGAAGAAAAGACAAATTTATTTACAGACGGGTTACAAGTAAATGAAGCACAGTTTTGGTCAATCCTTTAAAGGTGGCCATTACTTTTGTTATTAATCTCCAACAGCAGTGCTTAGGTAATGCTTTCTTCTGTTGTAGTCTGACAAATGCAAAGAAAAGCTTTGTCAAAAAAAACTGCTGTCCTGTAATTCTAAGCCTTGGAACCAATCTAAATGGTTTAATCGGGCACATCTCTTTGGTTCAGATTTAAGCTGAATCAAATTTCTAATAATAAAGATCCTGTTTCATGATGTGGAGCTGCATTTATGGGAAAGCCTTTGTAGATATTGAGTAGGAACCATCTCCTGCCTGGTTAGCATCTCCCAAGACTCCTATTCCATTCAAATGACAAGGTATTTGACAATGTAAATAATTTGGCATTCATAACTTCAAAATGATTAAAGGAATGGTCTTGGAACAGTGGCAGTTCTGAAAATAGCCCTCACCCATTACCCAGATTGAGTTATTTAAAATGCCGATGGTTTCCTCCGTGCTTGGCTTTTTGTAGGGAGTGGACACTACTGCTTTTTGGCTGATTTCAAATAATAACAACAGAATGTTATGGCATTTGAGAGAAAGCATGTTTTTTATGTATGCCCTGCTAAAGACCAGAATGATGGATAACTATTAAAAATTGTTTTGTGGATGCAGATGTGCTGATTTGTCTACTACAAGTCAACTGCTCAAACATCTTAACCAATAATAACAAGCATATTAGCAGATTCAATGCAAAAACTAATCCAGGATAAACAACCACTAACCATCTTAAAAGGACCACAGGACGAACAGGACTAAATCAGTACTAACCAGCATAATTTAACTAATTTAATAGATCAAGCACCAAGCACAGAAAGTACTATACCAGTAACAAACTAACATAACACCAAACTAAACGTATTAAAATGTCTTTTTGCTGTAGACTACATTTATTTGCCCTCTGACCAGATTTTGGAGTTTGTTTGTCTCTGTACATATAACACTGTTCTATACAGCTGATCAAATAAACTTTGGCACAAAGTAATTTGCTGCAGACCTGTCTTAACTGACAATGGGAGCATTTGTTTGGCTGTTGTCAGTGGATTAGCAGAATGATGATGATAAAGAGCCTATGTGTCAGTTGATACAACTTTATTCAGCTTTACTCTGCCCATAGAATCTGTCTGACTGAAGTCAGACCAGCAGCTACATGCCCTGAATGGGAGCCGTCCATGGGAATTACAGCACTTTAAAGCTTATAGCTAGATGGTGGGTTCCAATCATAACTTTCCTTTTGGTTGGCTGCTCTCTAAAGCACTTGCTTGCACTCACATCCACTTTTAAACTAAATTGCCATTGCATATTCTAGAAGTTAATTCATAAAACATGCCTAAGGTGAGGAGACTCTCATGTATGTTGTACCGTAACCTTGTTTGCACTAATATGATGTAATGATGTGTGAGCATTTCTACACAGCTTACGTTGTGCCTGATCTTTCAGTATTAACATTTTTTATTCTAAACATATGTAAACTCATGAAAGCAACTGACATTCATATATGCAACCTGTTCTTATGGGGAAAATGTGACTCTACAAATGTTTTCAAAGAACCTGAAATGACTGAATTGGAACATCAACTGTGAGCCAGACCTTATCACCTTTTATCTGTGCCTGACCTCACTGATATGCTTGTGTCTGTATACAGTATATCTAATTTATCATTGTAATGCTTATGGTTTTTAAAATTAAATGTTCACCATGTACATACAGTATGGGTTTGGTGTTCAGCCATCTATATACTCTATATATTCTTTTTTTAATTCTAGGCCATAGCTTTGTGTGAGGAACAGACCAACATTTAAGTTGTTATTCAGTGATCATCAGTATATAGTAGTATATGGGTTGTGAAACGTTAAAGCCTCAATTTCTTTTAGCCCTATTATTGTGGTCTTTTTACCTGGAAACTCCAGTGTACCTGTGGCTGCATATTGGCCATTTTGCAAAAGCGTTATGTAGAGTCACATTTTTTTCCAAGAGGCCGATAGGATGAGCTCATCCAGTATATGAAGCCTAGATAGGATGAGCTCATCCATACACTAAGTCCCTGTAGTCTAACTCTAACAGTGCTGTTCCTTTCCTACCCATTATGCTCCTCTCTTTCCATTCTGACGTTCAGGGACTTCAGGAATGTTGGTGTGATGATCATTGGACCTCAAAAGAAGATTGTGAGCAGCCTAACAACTCTTGAAACACACACAAAGAATGGTCCAGTTCCTGTGTAAAATGGTTAGAAAGATGCAAGAGAATGATACTTACATGTGATTGATTCTGCTTTGGCCTTAATGGACAGGAAATTGATTAATAAAAGGAGGAGGAGGAACTACAATGCAAGTGAATACAAGTGCAGGGTAGAACAACCTTCCTGGTTGACACAAGAGAGGGTGTGACGGTGCCCACTGGGCCTCAGGTTTAGGAGTATGTGCGCCTGTCAGATTTCCACACAGTAGAAGGTGGAGCCCGGCTGAGCCAAATGGATTTTACAAAGAGCGCTTAACATGTGGCAGGGGAGCATCAAAATGCCTTTAGGACAAACTTTGCAAAAGCATCAGTCTTTCCTCTGGAAGGTAGCTTCAGAAAGGCAATAACTTGAGCCAGAGAGTATTGTTTTCAGTTGTAGCAAAGCTGTCTGGCTATAAATATCCACAAGAGCCTCCTTTAAATCACAGAACTGTGTGAAGAACAGCAGAATTTATTCTGTGAACCTACAATATAGCTAAAGTATTAATGTATCCCATGACATGGTGGTTTTTACCTTTGTTCAACTAATATATAAATTCATTATCAAATAAAAAACAATACAATACAATACAAAAGAATGTTTACTAGAATCAGTAGCAGTCAATAAATCATGTTCAACATAAGGTATTATCCTCATTTAAAATGATAGTACGTTATATTGTCACATTTTCTTAGTCTGTTTGTCACATGCACTGCAAAAAGTTATTTGCTTAATCTGCATTTTCTGACCGGCTTTACAATTACAAATTTACTTTAACACAAATTGCATTAATTAAGACTTTTAGAGATTATATTTTGTTTTAAGTAAATTTCTCGTATCCTATAGGGTATTTTTGAATTGGCCAATGGTGTTTTTTTGGTGTGACATCTTTAAACATCATTTGTTTCGAACACTGGTGTTCCAGTTATCATTTTGGAAATTAAATGGATATTTTTGTACATTTTCACCTTAAAATATTTGTGTGCAAAAATTGTAGCATTTGGCAGATCAAATAATGTGTTAAGAAAAAACAATATAAATTATGACTCATTTGTCATTTTGGAAATAAAAAAACTGGGTATAATGCATGTGGGATATATTTCACACAATGAATTACAGAAAATTGGCAATTACAAAATCTGCAAAGAGTAGGTATAGTATGCTGGTATGTTATTCCATAGTCATGCTCTATAATTTTCTGCAGTTCATTTTGAGATAAAAGCTTTGTACTATGTGGCTCAAGTGATTTATCATCAGGGTAAACATTCAAGGCACATACCCATCATTCCTCTAAATGCTTTGGATCATGTAATCAGACTGAATATTGGTCCACAGACTACTCAACATTTACAAATCACTTATACGCACCTGAAACATCCTGCTAAAATCACACAGATCATGAAATTTAAACACAATACTATGTTATGAAGTAATAATACATTTGATACATTCTGCCATTGCTTTTGCATGTATATACTGTATGTGAACCGGATGTGTGATGATAGCAATGGTCTCTTTAGAGGTACTATCATTTACCTGAGCATCCATTTGTACAAAAGTTTGTACGTATGTAAAAAATTAGCAAAATATCAGTGCAACTTTTATGAACCCCTCCAATGTATTATATTGTGTTATTTTGTATTTGTTTTTACATAATTATGATTTATTTTTTTAACAAACCATATGAAGTTCAGTTTTTTGTAGCGTTTAGTAAGTTGCAACGTTGTGTTTCAGCCTGATCTGCGTTTTTGTATTTTACTTTCTTGAACATAATGTTTTGAAGAGCAATACAGTTTCACACTGTTCCCCTTTAGATTGTGTGTATGTGTGTGTGTGCGTGCACGCAAGTGTGTAGAAGCCTTGTTTACTAATGTAATTTGTATCAGAAACATTTATATTTTTATAATAAACAAAATATTTTCTAAAGAATTAATGCTGAAAAGAATGTCTCACTTTGTGTTTGTTTTGGGCCACACAGACACGTGCACACAAAAGCAAACTTTTCCTGATAAGAAAATCCCATAATATTCATTACTAAAAGATTATTTGTTAAGAAATGTTTTGTAGCTTGATAAATACATATATTACGTGTTGAAACTTCATGTGTTTCAAACTATATTTAAAAAAAAAAGATTTCTTATTTTCATTTTCTTGGGCATCCTTCTTTTTGAATGACTCTGGTGTTTGTTTACCTATAGTGGGTGGTGAATCAGCATGTGGTAATTTATGGGCCATGCACCTCAAAGATGACCTTAACAATTCTATTAGCTACCATAGAGAGCATGTGGCAGAGCATCATCTAAAGATTAGCCATGTGTGGCTCAATGAGTCCCACATGTAGTAGTATACTTCAGGGTTATCCTAGCAGAATCTGTAACCCAGATCAAACTGGCTGCAAGCTTCATTCTTAGCACCTGGTAAAAAAAACTCTTCTTCATTGTCCCAAACATAACAGGACCAGGTGCTGATGTTCCCACTTTGTTGGTGTACCATGAATCAGTGAACTTGAGATCAATGTGGGTTTATTATCAGTAATAGTTTTATTATCAGTATCAGTTTTACAGCAGTATTATAAGTATGAGTTAAGTAATCAAGGTAATCATTCAAAACACACAGACACACACACACTGTGAAGTTGCCTAATCACTGGCCAGTAACACTATTTGAAAAGAAATTTTGTTCTCCTTTCTTTCTGGCTAGCAAATTTTCAAGAAGATGTTTTAAGCCGCAAACCCCTCGCAAACATTGTCCACAACGTTGGTGCCAGGACTTTGAAACAGCAGAATCATATCGCATCTAGCTAGCCAGCTCCAGTTCCCATAAGAAGTGGTGGAAAAGCACAGAGTGCAAGCTCGACCGCGATCACTTGACTGCTGCTGAATTTGGAAGTTGGGTCGATCTGGTTCAAGCTCCTTTATCCTCTTTTATCTTCATCCAAACGCCTTGTGAAGGGGTATTGTTTCAAAGATAAAACCAAATTTTCTTTCATTTTGAGATATTTCGCTTGCTTCCACATTAATCAGTACCTGTCAGTCAAATGACAATCCGCTGAGCGGGAATGAGATTCGATGAGAACAGTCCAATCATATGAGACCAAAAATATAAAAACAATATTGATTCGTTAAAATTAAAAGTGGGAGGGTTCAGGGTACACAGAGGCCAATCTGAAACAAGTCAATTAGAGCTCAGCCTCAAATCACATGCTTTTCAAAAGTTTACAGACCTAACAGACACCCATTAATTCGGCGCCACACACACACATATGAACGAAATACAGTTTTTATTTTTTTATTTTTAATAAATGATAATATGACTAACAGTGAAATAGTACGACAAATATTTTAATTTCATTATTAATTTGCAATATAGTTTATTTGCGATTTAGCAAAGTTTATTTGCGAAATTGATATTGCGATTTGCTGTAGCTTTCAGTGCCTAACTAAAAAAAGCCCCATGCTTTCCATTAACATCATGTTTTAAAATTGACTTATTTGGTGAAATGGTCAACATTTAGTATGGCTATAGTATGTAAATGTGGGAGAAACTTATTTCTCTAAAATTGATTGGGAAAGGTTAGTACTTTATAGCAACAGACAAGCCAATTTTTTTGGAAAGTATTAAAAGGTAAAAACAGCTAAAAGGAAGCAAGATAGGTGTGCTTGCGAATATATTAGGGCACCTGTAGAGCATGTCATCAATTTCTTTGTATAAAGGGGATGCAAACAGATCTGGCATCTAGACACAGTGTCTCATTCACTTTCTCAGGAAATGGACATTACAGATGTAACTTTCGAGGAAACTCAACATTGTGTTTGGCTTGACGCTATGAGGAACACAGTACTAACTATGCCATGCCAAGGGGAGTGGCTGCCTCATGGTCTGTAATGAAGCCCAGTCACCATTGGCATAATACAATAACACTGTATTTGCACACTGCTGGTGACAAAAAGACTTCTCTCAGGTCACTGCACAAATGCAAGGCCCTGTTAAAAAAGCTCACACAGGGAAATGTTCAGCATGGTACTTAACCTGGGCCAGCTGCCTAAAGACTAAGCTGAGCTCCAAGCAGAGTACTACTTTACCCACGTCCTGCTCTATAGAGGGCAGAGAACCCACCATAGCAATAGAGGTGCTACTCCACACACATCTCAACTGTAGCTCTCTTGCTAGAGCATTGCATTAGCAGAGCAAAAAGTTGTGGGTTCAATTCCCAAGAAGCACATGTATGCACATGGGATGTATGAAATTTATCTGCCAAATGCGTAAATGTAAATCAAAAATCTGAGGTGAGCTAGTTTTTGGCTCCAACCACCCAGAACTATTTGAAACTATTTGGGTCTCCCATATTCAAACCTAAACTCCAAATATATAAAGAGGCTGGCTGAAAAACCTACTGAAAGTAAACTCTTCCTCAAGGGGATTAAAGAAATCAGAAAAATGGTTCTTCCTGTGATCTCATGAGAATAAGGGAAACTCCAATAATACAATAAGGGTGGTTTAAAAATTGTGGTTTCTCACAATATTTCTTTCATAATCATCATTTGAAATGGGTAAGTACCAAACAGGCAGTTTGTTGAGATGTTAACAGAGGTAAGTAAAACAGGTGAGTATCAATAGTATAATAGTCCTTAAGTAAACAGAAACAGATCTGTAACGTAGCTGATGTCTTTTACCAGATCGTGGTGGACGGAGGAGATGACGATGGTTTTAGGAGCTGGTAATAGAGCGGACTGGGAAAACACTGGAGCACACACAGACACTGGAGAACATGGGGAAAACAATGGAGACCGGGATCAGGTAAGTAGCTTGCATGGGAATGAGTCCTTTTTTAATTGGAGACCAGAAAATGTGCCGGAGGAAAGTGTGTGCTCTTATAGTGCAGATGGTGATTTGGAAATGATGAACAGGTGAATGTGATTAGTATTCTGGTGAATGAGCTTGCTGACTGGGGGTGGAGCCTGGTGTTGCCGTGACAGTACTGCAGTACAGTTCCATTTTTTTAAAATCCATTCCAATTTTTTTAGGTTCAAATGACAAAACACCAGATTTTCAATATGGTCTTAGACCTTCAGACCCCACAGTACATATCACAGAGTTCAGCTATAACAATCACGGTCTGATTTCCTTACTGGCTTTGTGCAAGTAGCTCATAACATCCCATGCTATGCCAAGTTACAATTCAAAGTGGTGAAATTTTAGATGCTTTTTTGTAGACTTTGTCATGAATTTTAAAACAAATTGCAAAATAGTTTAGGGTCCTTAACAGTGTACTTACAAGTATGGGGATTGGGGCACTCTTTTGTCAAGAAGCAGGTGACAAAACTTTAAAGTCAAATTGTTCAAAACAACTTCTAAAATTCCACTCATGTGCAATGGATCAGATGTTGAGAATGACAAACAAGACAGCTGAATTTCTTGGGAAAAAAATCAAGCCCTTTCAAAAGTCTCCAGCTGTTAGCAGCTGTGGCACATTGCAAAGCCATAAGCAGAATTTCTTTGGCAGCCTTACGGCTGAGTGAGTATTGCCTGCACAGGTCACTTCCTGGAAAGGATCTTGGGTCAGGGAAAACATTGGCATGGCATGTGTTTATCATTTAATGTTGTTTTTCTGTTCCATGATTTTGTCCTGAAAAGACACCTGGGTTCAGAAAGCAGCATTGAGGTTACATTATGTAATCAGATATTATGTTTCTCGTTCTAATATCCAATACTTTGTCCTGATTTAATATCTAAGTGACCTGGCTAACAAGCTACTACAATTTCAAATCAATACAGTCAAGATTATTACAGTAAAGATTACTGAGGCTGATAATGCTGTAAAATAATTGAGCCTGTAAAATAATGCAGGTGTATTTCAGTAGAGATACTAGTTACTGTAAATGTTTTATATTGGTATGGTTGATATGATTATGTTTGTCCATGTGGTGACCATGTGTTATTATATATAGTTAACAATAAAACCAATATCGGCCACTGGGGGCAGTTGTTAGAAATATGGTAAAAATTTGCATGCTTTGCTTTGTGAATTAGTGTTTCTCAACACTGGCAATAAAGAACAACAGCAAATTTAAACATGCTGGCTAAATCTACATGTAAATTTAGTAAGATTATTATCAGCACAAATGATGTTTGTCTCTGTCTCAGTCAGAGATCACTAAAAATAATATTAAAGATGTGTGTGAACATGCTAGCACAATGTTAGACACTGTAATAGGGTCTGGCCCCTTTCCTGCTTATCGTAATGATGAAATACATAGCAGACTGTCATCACTAAACGGCTGGATGTCTAAGTGTTTTCCCAGAATAATACAAGTTTTATAGATAATTGGAAAAGTTTTGGGGTAGATCTGACCTGTTGAAAAAGATGGCCTCCATCCCACCTTTGGAGGGGCTACTCTTCTATCTAGAAATCTGGCACAGTCTTGCTATTAAGGCCACTAATACTTGAATAACTTGGGGCCCATGTCAGGAAGCAGAAAGACTGGCCAACCCAACTGTCTGCTAGCCATCACACGCCACAGAAGACATAATTTGGAATACACAGAATCACCTAAATATTTTAATATATAGACTGTCTGTCCCCTGGACTGGTAAATACAAAAAAAACAATAATTAATTATTAATAATTATTGTAAACAATTCAATAACAATTGAATAAAGGTTAAACCAATCAAAAAAGATGCATAATACAGACAAAAATTATTAAGGCTTGGTTTGGTGAATATTAGATCTCTCGCTACAAAAGCACTTTTTGTTAATAATATGATCACAGATCATAACCTAGATGTGCTCTGTTTGATAGAATTGTGACTAAAACGAGACGATTTTCTCGTAGACATTAAATGATTATATCCCCCAAAATCACTGTTATAAGCATGAGCCAAAAGACAAAGGCAGAGGTGTTGCTGCATTTTATAAAAATATTTTTGTAATTCTTTTGATATGTTAGTGCTCTTTGTAGTGATCTTCACACAGGGCACCAATTAATGGTATGCCTCACACAGGACACCAAAGGTGTGTGTGAGTTTTGGTCACACATCACCCCAAATGTGTGTGTGTGTGTGTGTCAGATGACCTCTCCCTCATTTTACCTCGGGGCACCAGCTGAGGAATTCCACCTCAACATTCGTTGGAGTAATCCAATATAAATCATAAATGATAAGAAAAATTATGTAAAGTGGAGGGGGTAAATCACCTGCCGTTTAGTGATGGATTTTGTGGGATTCTTGCTAACTTGTAGAGCCTCTGATTACCAACACAAGAAAGACACAGTTATACAAATACAAAAGGGTTTATTTACTAAACATACAAAGGGAAATAATTACTGGACAATGCATAGAAATACAAATAACACTACGATTGAATAATACTTTAGAAAGATTGGATTATTGAATGAAAACAATGACTGGAATAAACACAGAGTGAAAGATGCAATGCTGTTGCTGAATGTGGTGGCAGGAGAATATTCTTAGACTCTCTGCTAAGTAGCACATACAAAGCCTATACTGCAATTACTAGTGCCAAGGTCTTGAAAGAGGTTTGGAAGGAAAAAGTATATTTACGTTCCACACCGTCGGGAGATCAGTCCTGCGTAAAAGCGCAGAATCACTCTCCGAGAGTTGCAGTCATGGATAGGTGAACTCTGCTGCACCAGAAAGATTGGAAGTCCAAGGCATGATAGAGTCGCTGCAGTTGAGCTGTGAGGCCGGAGGAGCCCTGAGGATTGGTAAAGTCCACCCGTGTAGATGATGTTAAAATTTAAGGTTACTTGCAAAAGCTTAACCTTAGTCGTACTGTTGTTTCTTCCTAGTTCGGTCAGAAAGCTCAGAACAAGGATGGATCCGCTGATGAGGGACTATCTTTTCTGGTGAGGTGGAGACTGTAATTTGGTGCCTCCCCATTTCCAATGTGGTGTTTGGTGGTGAAAGGTGATTGGTTATTGGGGTGAAGGCTGACCACGCCATATGGTCCACCCATCTCCAGCTGTCTGGAACTCGTTTGCATAGTGTAAAAGTCCATTTCAGAAAAATGTCCCTGAACCTTTATCTATGCATTTTTTCCTGTCCAAACCACCCTCAAAATACACTTGACAATGTACTGAATGCATAGATACCAGACATGATGTTGAAAGGCTGGAATAATCCTTTGTACCTATATTCAAGGGCTACAGGTGAGATTACATGTTATTATGACATTTCAGCTACATTTACACACACAATAACATTTTCGTATGTTCAGCATTTCTAATGTGCAATTGTAATGTCCAGTTATTTCTGTATAAATGTAAAAGGTTTGACTCTCCTACTTTCAATCATTGCGTGCCGCATGGCCAGCACATTAGCATGCTGTATCTGGAGGATCAAAGGAACTATATTGCAATCCCGGCCTGGGCCTTAGGATCAAAGTAATGGGTGATAAGGGGAATCCTGTGGACCAATGAAAAAGGGTCCTCTCCTTCCCTTTCTTAACCCAACAGGGGTATCTGGCAGTTCCCTTAGCCTCCTTATCTGATGGCACTGGGCATCTGGTTGTGTTAGCCCATCATCGTCCAATCGCAAGAGAGCAAACCTTCCTCCATTGTGGCAGTTAGAGAGGGGCCCCGTCATAAACTGGGCCCTGGAATGTCCTTTGTTCTGCTGTTCATTACATCTTAATATAACTTTATCCAGTGTAAATGATAAATTGACTTTTGTCATTTCTACTGGCTACTGTGTACAGGCCACCAGGGCACCACAAAGACTTTATCAAAGAATTTGATAACTTTTTATCAGAAGTAGTAATTGCCACAGATAAAGTCCTTATTACTGGCAATTGTAACATACATGTGGATAATGAAAAAGATGCATTGGGATTGGCTTTCAAAGACATTTTAAACTTTTTATTGGAGTTTGGAGTTAAGACATGTTTTTGGAGTTTAACAACATGTGTCAGGACCTATTCATAATCCTGATAAATTAATAAATTCATAATAGATTCATAATCATAATTATACTTTAGATTTAAGATACTCTTGATTATGGCATTTTGTTGGCACTACAGAACTACTGCAGTTCCGCTTTTACAATTAGCCCCTCATCCAAAGGGCCCACTCTCTAAATTTCATACTGGATATTGTGCTGCCACAGATCAAAAGCAGTTAACTGAACCCTATACAAGATTTACAGACCTCTAAGAATCATTATCTTTTCCCTTTGACTTTTATGGTATGGACCTGTGGCTGGTGATAGATTGCCCTTTTACCTGATCTCTCAGAACTATTCTGCTGGGTGTGACACCTGAAGGTGTGACCACAGTGATTCATAGCATGTCACTGTTTGCCTCATTTTATCATTTTAATAAGCATCTCATTAATTATTTACAACAAGTGCAAAGTTATAAAGCATTATCTGGACTCTTGTAGTTTAAGTTTACATGGTGTTCGAGACATTTATCAACGATTAATAATAATTTTTACAGCATTTAAAAATGTTTTGAACTCTTCTACGGAAAAACGTATGATGGCACATGAATGTTGGTCCACGGTTTGACTATATCCATAAAAATTCCTTGTTTCTTTTGGGAATGTTGTTCACAAGGCACATTCACAAACCTCACAAAAAGTGTTGTACTTCATTTCTTTTTTCTTGTCCCATTATTATTCTTTACTAATTGTATATATTAATTTCATTCTAATTTCATTTTCTTTACAAGTAGAGATAAGGGAATGGTCTACATATTAAGGTTTGTTATAGCATCACAGGACAAGGTTGTGAAGCAGTAATTTTCCACAGTCTCTGGTATAATAACACTGATTGAACTTGTGATGGTCAGACGAAGTCAGACTGAGCATTCAGAATGCAACTAAGATTGTTCAATAAACTCTGTTGCATAAATATGTTTGTTAATATCTTAAAGGTGTCACTGTGATCTTTCCATCATAAATATATTATGATCTCTCAATATTTGTAGTTGTGGTATGATATTGAATCTTAATTCCTAATTCAAACCTTAATTTATCCTGAATCAATCTGGTTTGTTGATATATAATGCGATCTTGAAATGGTTTTTATTTGCAAGGCATTAATAGTCTAGTGGTTGGCATTATAGAATTAAGTTCACCTGAATTTCCTGACAATATAGAATTCCTATTGAAATATCTTCCTGGAGCACAACCAGAGTCTTTGAGCCCTTGCTTATGCAATATGTAAACAAGTTTAATAGTTTGCACAGCAGGTATTGAAACTGTAACCACACCCCTGGTTTGTCAATTCAGTTTACAGTGTAACCAATCAGAAAACTTGTTATAGTCGCTGAAAGTGATCTGCATATGGAATACTTTGTTTACAGAGGTTTGAAAAGCATACTGCTTACGTCTGGCAACTTAAATTCAAATTCTGATGGCATGTTTAGATCCAGGATGCTTTAAAATAGTGTTGCCCTCTGGATAGCCCTGTACAGTTGTATTTGTATAGTGTCATAAAAATTGTCAGGGTCCTGGCTTCATGTCTTGAGTGTGGAAGCACATCGCCATTGGTTGTGTACTTTGTGCCATGTGTTCTCCTGTCCTGTTTGTTTTGTCAGGGTCCTGGCTTCTTGTCTTGAGTGTCTCTTGGATTCTCTTGCCAGGATCCTGACTTCCCTGTGTTTTTGTGTCAGCATGTTGTCTGGATCCTGACTCAGTCCTAGTCTTGGTTCTTGTTTCTTGGAGTCAGGATCTAGAGTCATGCTCTGTGTGTTTGTCATCTGTGGAAGCACATGGTCTTTACTGGTGGTTTACTTTGTGCCATGTGCTCTCCTGTCACGTTCTTGACCCCGCCCTCTCATTCCCTTGTAATTCTCCCTTCATTAGTTAATTCCTCCTACCTGTCTGTCCTTGTTACCTGCATTGGTTTTTGTCTATTTAATAACCTTGTGTTTGCTGTCTTGTGCTGGTCTGTTTTTGTTTGCCTGTTTCCTGTCAAGTTATTTGAGTTTTGATCATGGTGCTGGGTTTTTGTTTCTCTCCCTTTAGGGAGTTCTTGTTTATATTATGTTTCATGACTTGTTTTTGTTTTCCCCTTCGAGTGAGTTTCCACCTCGAGTGAGTTTTTTTTTCTCCCTCTGTCATCCCTGACAAAAATACATAAAAGAAATGATACAAAAGTAATAAATGTATTTTTGTTGTAAGTGTAAATGCAACTATTTTACAAGATGATGCTTTTGTAAGAATTTGTATGAGGTGATTTGTAGCAAAAAACGTTTTTGAGAGAAAGAACAAGCCTGAAGGGCCACCCCTAACCATAACCATTGCATGTATATTTGTATTCTTAATTCATTCATTTATTTATTGAACCTAATGATGTTTATAATAAAATGCAATCACTTCTGTAAAATATTATAGAAGTAGTCATCATTTTTACATTGAATGATAAGGTTTTTCATTCAGCAAAATACAAATAAAGACAATTAAAGACACTTTAATTAAAGACACCAAGGCATCATCAGACTAGTAAATGCAAAGATCGTGCAGCTGCGTGTCATAAATGTTAATTTTGTGTTGCTACAATGATGCTACACGCTGAAAAAATATGTCTCTGTCACATGTTGGCAAAATCAACACTAAGATTCCTCTATATGAAAGTGGCTACAAAAAATTGCAGCACTTCAAAATTACACAGATGATGTTTGCATCACAACGTAAAGACTGTGTTTGCCTCATCAATTTGAATTTTGTCTACTAACATAAATACAATACAATATATAAAGGGTATTATTTAATAAAAGAATACAATACTACAGCTCATACATCATAATACATCATACTACAGCAATACTGGTGGAGACCAATCATAATCCACTCAAAGTACTGGAGCATGTGCACTTGTGCACAAATGACAGAATGCTTATGGACATACATTTGCATATAATTCATTAATTAATCAAAGACATTGAAATAATGCATGAGGCCTTCTCTTAACATGAGTAAATATTCTTTTGAAATTAGAGTCTTCTTTCTTTGGTCACGCCTATAAAGCAACATGTTTTGAACAAATTATGCTTTCCTTACAGAATAGACTCCTTTTGAGAATGTCCAAAAACCAACATACTTAGAGTTACATTTGCAGTACAGTGCATTAATCTCTAAAACAATAAATTCATCAAAACTTAATATTTACTAACAGTTTACTAACCCTAGAAAAGTTAAATGTCAGTGACATCACAATACATATGAACAAATTATGTATCTTATCTACTTTTTTCCATCTTTGGGTAAATGTGCCCTGCAATTAAAATCACATGTAAAGGTCAACTCTAAAGCTTGCAGAAATGAAGAAAAATGGCTTATGCAAACATTACATGTGGATTGGAATGGCTCATGATCAGAGGTAAATTAGTGAACTAAATTACAGAACTGAACTGAATCCGAACTTTATTGAGACCAGATGATGGGGAACAGGATGATATGACCCCTGAGGAAGATCATGGACTTCTTTAGTAAACTTACTATTATATACATACCTACCTCCAACATAGTTAGTTTCTATATTTTGTCTGACATATTGTTAGATTTAATTAGACCCGACAGTTTCTTATCAATAAATATTTATAAATCATTATAATCAACTCTCCGTTTATATCCAAGAAAGTTACAAAAAACATGCCAGAGAAGAACTGGCCCTCCCTGTTGAGACTGGTCAAGCCTTCTCCCAAGGTTTCTTATTTATACACCATTGGCGTTTTGGTTGCTTGCCGCTGTCTCCCTGTTGGCTTGCTTACATCTTAGTCTAGGGTTTCATAAATTGTTAATTCTGCTTCTAGCGATATAATTACAGTCCAAAAGACTATTCTATTTTGCTACTCATTTGTCTCCAGTTGTCTTCCATTCTCCTTCATTGTGTAATCTTCAGGTTCATTTTTATTGTATATAAAAGATAAGATGTTATCTTTTTTATATGCCACCTTTATGTAAGCTGGAACAGCATATCTTGCTTGATGATTTTGTAGTTTTATCAGTTCAGTCAACCTACTATAAACCTAGTATGCCTAATTAGTCTTATTAATATACACCTCACACATATTATTTGCCATAATAGGACTTTTTGAGCATGTTAATGGACCCAAAGGCTCCTTGAACATAAATAAATTATAATAATCTTAAGAAAAACAACAATGCCCTTTGCACTTTCAGTGCTTGGGCCCCAAATAGACATTTTTCATATAGTAGGCGGTGCTGTGATGAAACTACGCATGTATGCTCAGGTCAGACAGACCTGTAACACATACCAAGTCAATACACCAAAACACAGGCTCAAATCCATTTTTGCATGCTTGCCATAAAATCCGTAAACACGATATATGAGAACCATCAGGCGTATCAACACAAATTTCATAACGTTTTGTCAAGGGTGTCTCCAGATGCCACATCTCTCTATCTAGATGCTAAATAAATTTCATGCAAGTCGGACAGACACTGTAGAAGGAGTTAGAAAAAGTATGTTTTTCTGAAAAACATTTCAGGATTTTTCTCCATCTAATGCAATTCAACAGGGTTCATCATTTTAAAGGTCCAAAATAAAGTTTCAATGCAGCTTTTGCTTTTCGTGTAAATGTATTTTATGGATGTTCGGACTATGGGTCCATTATGGATTTTATGGACTTACTAAAAAAGATTATTTGCCACGTTGGCCTTGTTGCAGATGCATAGAGCAGATGCTGCAGATGAAAATGCTTAGCATTCATAATTAGGCAAAGATTTATATCATTGTAAGTACAAGCATCTTTATTCAGTTTTTATTGTTTAGTAGCTGCATTTTTCAGAAATGAGCATATCTCTCCAGCGTATTCCAGTTACCGCCTCTTCTCCTTCACTACTTGGACATGCAATACAAAGGAAGACTCTAAAAACACACCACCTAAGTGTGCACTTAAGTTAAACTGCTAATAGCAATCATTAATGCCAACATACGTTATGTTTATCCAAGTCATGATCTGATTTACCTGATGATATTTTGCTGTTTAAAGTTCCTCTTGTTGGACTTGAAAGCCAATAAAACTTCTGTGTTTACACTTACCTGCTCATTCTCCTGTGTGTATGCTCATAATATGACTTTTTCTAATATATTAAACATAAATGGGATATTTGAAATTTGAAATTCATTTAGATCTACTTGTGGTTTCTTTAAGAGGGTTATAAACTGCTACCTTAAAGGGTCTAGGGACATTGCATAGACATAGAGAGGATTTAATAAGATTGAGAAGAGGCTTTTCACTACAGGTAACAGTCCTTTCAGGAGGTTAGTTGGTACGGGGTCTAATAAGCATATTGTGGATTTGATGATACGTTTATTGATGATAAGTTTATTTAGCTCCTTCTGTCCTATGGTTGTAAAGCACTGCAGATTTTCTTGTGGCACAGTTATTTTTAAGGGTAAATCATCAAACACAGTTATAGGTTTTATATTTATAATTGTATGCATTAAGGTTTCCGTATTTTTGGTGAAAAAATTCATAAAATATTTACTAAATTTAAATTACTAAAGTGTGATGACATGTTCTGTTCAGGTGACGTTTATTTTTTAATCTGGCCACTGTAATAAATAAAAACTTTGTATTGTTTTTGTTTGTGTTTTCATGCACTTCTTAAAAACCTCTAAATTAGTTTCCATTTTTTCTCAAAGGTTGCGAGTTTCTTTCTTTAGAGTGTATCACTACTGTACCAAGGTGCAGAACTTTTCTCTCTTACCTTTTTAATTTAATAGGTATAACCATATCTAGCCTAGTAGTGAACATATTCAATTCAAATTTGTTTATATAGCACAATTCAAATTTGTTTATATAGCTTTGTTTACAAAGCTTTATAAGATACTAAGATAATTGGTTAATGAATACAAAGTTGACTGAACTGATGATAACTGCAATACATTTTAACCATTTGAAGAAATCAACAAGCATCAGAAATACCTGTCATTGCATGTGAAGGCTCATACCAATCTCAGTGGTTTATGAGAAGGTAATGTATTGAGACAGCCTACTGAAACAGTATGTACTTTTGATTATGCACCATTTAGTCAAATAATATGACAGATGACAGGTATGATATTAAGCAAGATATGCATTTCAGCTCACATGGAAATGGTGCTTAGAAAGCCGATACAATTTTATAGAACAAGACTATAAGGAATTTGCAATAATACCATAAAATAACTGAACATTGCGTAATAAAAAAAGAATGGGAGAAAAAGAAATAGTAAAATAGTAAAGTCTTTAAGACTGTAGTTCATCAGAAAGTAAAATCATTATTACCAGTTTACAAAACCCTAAGCCAAGATAAATGTTAGCAGTCTCCCAGAAAGCAAGTCAACAGGGCGACATTGGCAAGGGACCAAAAAATTCAATAATGCAAAGAAGGAGAGAGATTTATGATTTTTTTTATTGATTTAAAAACTGTTGGGTCTGATTTTGTAACAAAGGTCAGACACCAAGGAATGTTGGTATAAACAGAGGTATGTTAACAATTGCGACTATACCATCATGTACATGTATTTGCCTCCTAGTCAACACTGGGAAGACTGTTCCAGAATTTGGGCACCAAGTATGTAAAGGATCTACCACCCGCACATCTAGGTATTATCAATTATCCAGAATTTTGAGATTGCAGTGAACGTGAAGGACTGTAACGAAACAAGCTCCCACAGGTACTGTGGAGCTAAAACATTCAGGGCCTTGTAAGTAATTAGTAGTTTTGAAGTTTATTAGACAGCCAGTTGACAGAACCAGGCTAATAAGGTCTGGAATTTATGGTCTGGAAACCCACAGGCAACTATCTAGTAAAGCAAAAAAAAAAAATTGAGTCTTGATGTCATAAATGTGTGAATTAACTTTTCTGTGTTTGACATAGCATGTGTCATAGTTTCCATATATCTTTAAGATGAAAAAGTGCAGTTTCACAAATATTGGCTTTCAAAGGAAAAAATGATCCTTGCTTCTCGCTTGCTCCTTGCTCCTGTGCCATTCCATCCTATCTAGTACAGAGGATGCCTTGAGGGTAATTTCCTAAAATTTTCAGTGAACAATTCGGTGGAGGAGTTATTCACTAAACCTGGTACTCGTGTACATGGCCCTCATCGTAGGTAAGCCTGTATACTTGTGCTCGGTGCACCATACATGTGGATTCCCCACTCTTGGTTAACCCCGTGTCCACAGGAGACCCTGTCGGTAAACCCTGTGTCTTCCCCTTTGGTAGAGTATTTTACCTTACTGCTGAGTCTACGCACCCTCTCAGCCTGCTCAGTAGTTTTCCATATGCCTACTACTCAGTGGGTATGTCCATATGTTACCACATGACACCTATTACCAATAAGATGTGGTCTCCATTCTCCTGATCAACAGAAGAAGGGATGCTGTCCCAGCTTCTGCTCAGTGGCTGGCCACCGCTTAGGCCTTAGTGGTAAGGTCCTGCTCCTGTCTAAGCCGCGAGGTGCCTTACTCTTTTTAGGTTGCTGCTCTTTTTACTGTTTCTAAGGTATACGAAGAAAGGGAGTTAACATCTGTTGCATTGTTAAGGTTTTTAAAGTTATCTGGTATGCTACGGAATTTTTTCAACAATCTTTAGTGGCAAAAGTTATCAGTCTACCATATTTGTACCAAGGACCTGATATTGCAACCATAGGTAAGCGTGTTAAACAGGACACCAGATAATGATTTGACATGTCTTCGGTCTGCTGCAGAATATTAATGTCATTGACATTTACACAGTAGGACAGTGTTAAATCTGAAGTATCTGAAATTAGACCTCTGGGTAACTTAAAAATATAAAAATATTCCTATAGTAGCAACACAACAAGTACAGCAACACATTACCAAGGCTCATGCTTATAACAATCATTTTGGGGGATAGACATATTTAATGTAATTTAATCAAAACATTTTATTCACTTTTTAATTGCCTAAATCATGGTTTATGAGGTGACTACTTTTATAGGCAGGTTAATTTTTGGTGAGAGAATTACGCAACACAGTTTAAACCTTTTTTTTTAAAAACTGTAAAACAAGTTATTTTCTGTACTAATTGACAGACATTACATGTTAAATTTATCTTATATTGAACCCACACCATTCCCACAGAATGGGTAATATTCAAGCTCATTACTCATTTATTGAAGAATACAAAATATGCCATTTAATACCAACAAAATCTATTTTCCACCATTCCCTGTGTGTGTGTGTGTGTGTGTGTGTGTGTGTGTGTGTGTGTGTGTGTGTGTATATATATATATATACACACACACATACACTACCAGTCAAAAGTTTGGAAACATTAAATAACACAAATGTATTTTTAGGAATTATGTTGTAACTAAAGAAATACATATATAAAAATATTAATAATTGATTACGATCAATCAATGATTTGGGGAATTCTTAATCAATGTAATACATTGATTTAACACTCTTATAGAACATATGGCAAAGATCAGCATTCGTCCAGCGAGTCTTATTGAATCTAAGAAACATTATTTTTCTGGCCTTGAAAACAACTCTTCTCTGCTTTAACAGGACTTTAAAGCATGTAGAAAGATCGAAAACAGTTTAAGTGACCTTATCTGTGAGCATTAAACGCAGAAACAATCAAGGGTGAATACATATGGGTGTTTATTAAACTACACTACAGGGGAACATGTAACATATAACTAGACATAAACGTAAATTATAAATGACACCATTCTAAAATTACATATATACATATACCAAAACACATATAAACATTTGCATAGAAAATTCTTAATTAAAAGACTTAAAACTCTAGAACAATAATTAATGGTTTCAATCTTTCACAATACATAAAAGCATTAAAAACTGTTTCTCTCTGAGAACAAAAAGGGCAATCAGGGCTAATCTCTGGGTTTAAAACGTTAATAAAAGCATTAACGGCTATAACCCCATGTAAGATTCTCCACTGCATGTCACCCCCTCAGACCCTTCACATCCTTTTGGTAACAGTGGCTTATATCGTGCTCTCCACTGTGGTCTGTCATCCCTACTAAGCCCAAGGGCCATACGCCATGGTGTATCCCTGCTGTTATGTGAAACTTTTCTATTTAAAACTTTCACACAATTTTTGTACACATCTTTTACATTAAACGAGTCGGTACTAAAACATATACCTTTCTTTTCCAAAAAAAGGGCCTTCACACTTAAAGCATGGAAATGGCCTTCTTCATTTGGTTTTATTAAACCTTGACAAAAGTCTACAATGCTTCTCAACTCTTCTTCTTTAAGAGCTGACCTCCACTTCATTAAAGGTTGATGAACCAACCTCAAAGATGTAATCCCCAACTTTGCTGCTGTCTCCTCAATATTCTCAAAATCCAGTCCTGCAGGATTTACTAGATGTCCCAAAGTGATACAACCTGCTTTAATTAAAATTCCAGTATTTGCAGGAAAATGTGAAACCACCACTTTTTCAAAGTGGGTTCCATGGATCAGTGGTTCTTGAAGTAACCAAAAATGTGACCTTAAATTCCAATAGTAATATCAAACAAATTCCAGACTTTAAAAATGTTCTCATAAAAAAATGGTGCATCCGATGTATCAATTTTTTGGGGGTCCATCAAAAAAAGAGACTTATCAAGACCTAAGCCTCCCAAACTCTTCAAAATCTCACAAGCAACAACTTTCCAGTTTGAATTTGATAATCCATATAAAAGTCTGTGTAAAACGCATACGCTGCAACTCTGCTTTGCACATTTATAAGGCCCTGTCATCCTTCATCCTTAGATACAAATAACACACTTTGGGTACTCAGTAAAACTTCTCCCATAAAATATCTATTAAAACCTTCTGAATATCAGAGAGTAAATACAGAGGAGGATCCACACATGCTAAACAATGCCATAAAGAGGAAGCCACAAGGTTGTCAATAATTAAAGTGTGTCCCCTGCACAACATTTTTGGAACCAACCACTTCCACTTATTTAGTCTTCCTTTTACTTTTTCAAGAATATTATCCCAGTTTTTTTTACAATAGAGTCATCACCTAGGAAAACACCCAGATATTTAAAACCTCTCTTAGACCGGGTTAAGCCATTTGGGAGCTTTGGTGCACCCCGTAACCAAAGGCTGACCAAAATTGCTTCACTTTCAGCCCAATTTATCTTAGATGAAGATATTTCCTTAAAATCATTTAAAATATTTACCACTGTATCAATGTCCTTTTGGTCACTAATTAAGACCACCATATCATCAGCATAAACTGACAGACAAACAGTTTTACCAGATAAAGGTAAACACACACCTTTGATGTTTTCTTTAACTTTTTTCTTTAACTTTGCATAAAAGAGGTTCTGTTGCAATAGAGTATAACATACCAGGCAAGGGACAACCTTGTCTTACACCCCCTTCCACTTTAAAAAGAGCACATAAGCCACTGTTAACCTCAGTAATCCTTTCAATATCATTATATAAAATGATCTTATAAAGAGTATAAGAATAAAGAGTATCTTAAAGAGTAAAGAGTATCTTATGTCACACATCACTGACACTGGTCTTCAACATTTAATTTCTGTGAGATCTCCTTTTTTGGTAGAAGGGTAAGGACAGCTCTATGACAGCTCAAAGGCAAATGGTTATTTCTAAAACTATAATTTAGAACCTCAAGCAAATCTTCCCCCACCACAGTCCAGAATGTCAGGGTCACAGGAAAAACGAACCCAGTCGCAAAACAAACAAACCCAAATTAACACAACATCCCTTTGTTTAAATAAATGAAAAAAAGAACCCACGGGGACAAACAAAAAACAAAACAAGCTTTAAATACAACTCAAAAACTCTCCAAAAACCGGAGCAGAAAAACTAAACAAAACCGGAGAAAACACAGAGAAAAAATACAACAAGAAACAGACAAGACTAGACTAGACTCGACTTGACTCGTAGACGAAAACACGTCAGGGAATCTGGAGAATAGAAAATGAGCCAGAACAAGACAGAAAACAAATAAATAAATAAACCGAAAACAAGACTAACAAGGAAACAAGGGGGCGGGGCCAAGACGCACGTCCGGAGAGCACATGGAGAATGTAAACAAAACAGAGGCCATATGCTTCAGAACACAAGGACCCAGAGCATGAGTTTAAATCCTGACTCCAAGAAACAAGAACCAAGACTAGATGAGTCAGGATCCAAACAACATGCTCTGACAGAACACAGGGGATGTCAGGATCCTGGCAAGATAATCAAGAAAGACTCAGAACAGGAAGCCAGGATCCTGACACATAAAGCCTTAAAAAACTCAACCGAAAGACCATCTATACCTGAAGACTTTCCAGACTCCATATTCTGAAGTGCTTTGTATCTCACCATCAAGATCCCCATGAGACTCAACATCTTCCCAGATTCAGGTTGCAATGAATGAACATTTTTTTTTTGACCATTCTTCTTCTCCAGGCCAAAAAAGAATTTCGATCGTACGTCCATTTGGTCAACATTTTGAAAACGTGACCTAACCAAGGCCTCTTTTGCTTTCATCTCCATTAAATCATCCAATTTGGATTTTTTTCTCTGAACTACACCTCATAAAAGTCCAATCTCCAGTAGATTCTAACTATTCTTTCAATTTTACAATTTCAATCTCTAAACTTTTCATTGACCTATCTATATTTGTTGTGACATTTTTTGTATACTGTTGGCTTAACTGCTTAATTTGTGATTTTCCATAGTCCCACCACTGTTGTAATGAGCTAAATTGCGATTTTGAATCTTTAAAATCTTTCCAATACAACAGCTTCTAAAAATATTAATCTGATGACTAAAGCAATACAATCTATCTAAACTTGCCAAAGACAAAGTCTTATCATGAATATGAGTCCATGTATATAGTCTACAATTTCCATGAAAAATCCTCCATATATCACTAAGCTCAGGAGTTTTAATAAGTTGTATGAGGCTTTTATGTGACAACATGTGAGGTCCAAGATGGTTTCTATCGATATTTTGTTCAGTACAGTTAAAATCACCACCAAGAATTAAAATATCATCATCAACACATCAACTCATAAATCTCTGCCCTTTTTTGCAATCCTTTACACTATTCACATTCATGGATGCAATATTAATGCTGCTCATGCTTAAAAAAATAAAACATAAACTCCATACAAGCATTACAGTAGGGACAGTAGGGACAGAGATTGTGAATCCACTGTTTCTGTGAAATTTACATCAGAATCCATTTAAGAGGATTTTAGATCACATTCAGATGTACTATTCTGCATTCCAACTTGCATCAATACAACCACATTTTCTACTGGTTCTTCAGACCCAGAAGGTCAAGAGACTTGCTCTCCTTCGACATTGGCAACCATATTCGAGCTGACTGTGGGACCCTCTGTTTCCACTGTTGTTTCTGCAGATGTATGTGGTCTTACCACTTCATCTTTTTCACTGTTACCTGGGCATTTACGCACTAAATGTCCTGCTCTACCACATCCAAAACATCTCATTTTATCAGTGGTTGCATAAATCAAGTAATCAAAATCATCCATTTGAAAATTAAATGAAATGTCAAGCTCAGCGTTATCCTTTAATACCATAAATGCATATCTCCTAAAGGAAACAATATGTTACAGATCTGGAAAAACATTCCCAAGTGGAATTTTTTTATTGGTGAAACCAATTTTCCATAGCGAGACATTTCAGCATTTTTACTAAGAGCTCATCCTTTAAGAAAGGTGGCACATTTGGCAAAGTCACTCTCTTAGACGGCATTGAAAGCAGAAGCACAGCAGTCAAAGCATCATTTGTCACTAAACTATGCTCTACTAATTAATTTGCCTTTTCCACAGTGCTCAAAAACATTGCTATGGCATTATTCCTTCTAGAAGCCAATAACACACAATCAAAACCCACCACTTCACCTGCCGCTAAACAGCACTCCTCTATACTCACTGCAGACACTACTTTTACTCTGTGACGCAGTGTGAGTGAATCAAATACCTCAGAGTGGGTGGTTCAAACGTGATGGAGTTCGTTGAGTTCTGGAGATGAAGTTAGCTGAAGTGATATCCAGAGTCTGTCTCAGGGGGATTGAGCCAGGGCCGAAGATCCTTGATTGAAGAGTGGAAGAGACCAAGAGCAAGAAGATGAAGACAAAGACTTTGTGGTCATTTTTCACAAGTTCACATTGGTCACACCCAGTGAAACCAAAACAACCAATAGGTGTTAACCAGGCAAAAGTTTCTTTGTCTCACTCAACACCTTATTTGCATGTTTTATGGCCGGATGGCACATTTGCAAATATTAATCCAGATTATTGTAGAAATACTATCATGCATGTTATGCTTACACAACATACATAGTCTGATGGGAAATTAGAAGACAATCTGTTAGATATTAAATATGACAGAGTTTGAAATGCATTGCAAGTTGTTGTTGCAAGTTTCAAATTGCAAGTTGTGACTCATCCTAATGCATGAATTCAAACAGAACATCAGTCCAAACTTGCATAACTATCTACAAAGTTACAGTTAAGATACATAGTTTTGTATTCAGCATACAATGGGACTATATACAAATATCTACAGTTTAGGACAGTTGTAAGTTGAAGAGAGTGGTCTTGGGCCATGTGGTATTACTGGAATTCCATGTGGTGCCCATGTAATTCTTTTGAAGCTTGTGTAGGGTGTCATAAACTGTCCTGTTGATGTCAGAGGTGCTGATAGCCATCTGGAGGAGAAGTTCACCTCCAGACTCTCTGGAGCCTAGGGTCTTTTACCCCCACACTAGGTTTGTAAGTCTTTCTAAGTAAAAAGGGGTATTTCATGATTCATACATGATCCAAATATTAGGCCATGCCAGACATTACAACATTCTCTCTAAAACATGACTCATGCACTGCTTTACAACTTTGTCTCTTTATAATCCATTTCCTGACGATGATGCCACTTTCAGAAACATTCTTTTATGCTTAAATAATATCCACAGATTGTGGTCAAGAAGTGGATATTTTCCTTTCAATGCTTTTAAATTATAATGTCAATTGGAACAATAGGAATTTAAAATTTAACACAACAAATTTAACAACAGACAACTGTTACAAAAAAGCTACATTAAAATACATTAATACATGTATGGAGCTGTAAATTTACTGTAGATTGTAGCTAAAATAATCTAGATTCAGTAAATTTTGTGAAAGATTTTCATGTTGAAATTTTAAATAATAATGACATTTGATTGCAGACTTTGCAAATCTGATTTTGTCTCAAATCTCCCATTTTGTTGAGATCTCTTCTGACACTTTCTAGGTTTCTAGGTCTTTTTCTCAGAAAAAATATTCTCGTTGATGTCTATGAAAAGGATAGGATATTAGAGGATATTAGGATATTAAAGAGATTTTTTTAAAGATTTTTCTTTCCTATGGGATGAAAACAATTAAAACCAATATTTAATATCCATTCATTGATTCATTTGGTAAACAGCCATGTAATACATAGGATAGCATATATTCAACCAATCATTATCTCAAAGACAGATCTCTTTATTGTGATATGATACTTCTGTTTTATTTGCCATAATGACCACCCCATTATCCCCTAATAATGTGATAAATATCAGTGTGCATAAATCTCACCGCGTAATAAATTATAAATTCAAACTGAAACCAAATGTGTAAACTAGGTCTATTGTTGTACAAAAAACACCACCTTGCACCTTTGTTCACACCTTTTCTGCCACCGTGTCATGCTGTAACTTCTAAAAAGTTAAACTAAAGGGACACCATTAACTGGATAGTATTTTACTGCAGAACCACTGGAAAGGCAGGTGAAAACAACCTAGTGGAGCACTGAAGATCAAAAGCTCCTAGGAGTGGCACTTCTGCATGAGAAGGTAAGTGAAAATAGGTTTTCTTCTGAAATTTCATTCAAGTTTGTTCAACAAGAAGGAGCTTCGAGAGGCATGTGCTACTGTCTTTTCATAGCACAAAGAATATGAGTCCTATTTTCATTAAAGTATTCATATCTACTTAAACAGGCATTAATTATCAAAATATACATACTTAAAATGATTGATTTAGTGAATTGTTGAATAAAGCATTATAAAATGTGTATTTTGTCAGCTTTTCTCACACCTGTGTCATTAAAAATCCTGTTCATGAAACACAACGAAAAATGTTAGGAAAAATGTTCAAGCTGCTTGCTTCTATACAATGGATTTGAATTGTGATCATAATTTCAAGCAGAAATCATCATAAACTTAGCATAAAATGTTGTCATGTTTTTTTTAAAGTGAGATGCAAGAGCCAATGCTGTTTTCCACCAATGACATCAAACCTGGTGGACACTATTTTAACTGAAGAGTGAAGAAGTGTTGATATGATTCAAAAGCTATGATCTGTAATTCCTATGATGCCACCTAAGATGTAATTCTTGTAACAACTAGCCCACGTCTCCCCTATTAATTTGCAATTCCGTTATTTTTGCAATCCAGATGCACTGCTAAGAGAATCAGAGACATACCAGCAAGCTAGAACAGGAACCCCCATGAGCCTGCAAAAGAAAACTTGTTCTACTCTGCATGCAACACTCATGGCTCATAGGAAGACAAACAATAATGACATTGTCACAACCTGTTCAATACAGAAACCTGTGATTCTTGGAGTCATCTCCCTTTCATCAGCCGCTCTTTGAACAGGTTGTATGTAAGCTCTACCAGGAGGCCTACTGAATATTAATTGGCTGTATAGCAGATGGTTCTCAACAGGAAGCAGGGCTCTGCCCTGTGCCTGTCAGACCTCCAGGACCCATACATGCATGTAAAACAAACAGACTAATTGCATGTGAATGCTACAGAACAGTTATACACAGTAGTCAAATTGTAAAAACAAATTCAAGGGCGATCATGTGGTCAAGTACTTGTCAAGTATAAAGACATTCCAGGAATAATGCCCTTCTCTCTGTTGTTGAAAATCTATGGTGGGCAAGAACCAATTCTATTTTGTCTGTCTTAATTCTTCTTGACCTCTCTGCCACCTTTGACACAGTCAACCACCAGATCCTGTTGTCATCCCTCTTCAACTTGGGTATCACTGGACCTACTTTTAACTGGTTTAGCTTATATCTCACAAACAGTTCCTTCAAGGTATTATGGACAGGAGTCAATGTTACACTAGATGACTACTGGCAGTTCTCAGGGATCCGTTCTTGCTCCTCTCCTACTCTTAATATACAAAGCTTCTCTGGGTTCAGTCATTAAAGCACATTGAAGCTTCTCACACCATTGCATTGGTAACACACAGCTTTACTTATCATTCCAGCTGGATGACCCCACCATCCCTGCTCACATCTGTGCCTGCCTTTTCAACATATTAGTCTGAATGAAGGAACGGCATATTCAGCTTAATCTCAGCAAGACAGAATCCCTGGTAATCTCAACCAACCCATTACCAGAACACAACTTTACAGTTCAACTTGGATCATCTACTTGATCCGTTCATCTACTTGATCCGATCATCTACTTGATCCTGGTGTTTGATGGCTAGCTTAAATTCACTACTCACACTTCAACAATCTTTCGCTCTTCAATTCAATTCAACTTTATTTGTATAGCACTTTTACAATGTGGCATTGTCTCAAAGCCGCTTTACAGGGAGGAAAAAAGAAAATAGGAAAAAAAACAAGGAAATATATGCAATGATACGCAGTAACAACGATATGTCAATATCTAAGTATCAATGTCAAAGTCAGATATCTACTATGGAGTATCAAATATCTGTTATAAATATTTGTAATATTTGCTCATGCATGTACATGCTCTACAGCATCAGGAAAATCAGACCTTTCTTGTCCAAGCATGCAATACAGCTCCTAGTCCAAGCACTCATAATACCAAGGCTTGACTACTGTGTAATATAATCAAACCCCTGCAAATGGTTAAAATCCAGCACATCTGGTCTTCAATCAACCGAAGACAGCCCACGTTACACCCCTCCTGATCTCACTCCACTGGCTACCCATTCAGATATAAGTCCCCTTCCGCCAACCACATTCTGGAAATGAGAGGATTCTGAATGTTCCCCCACAATCAGATTGTTTTCTAGGATAATCACCTACTGTGTTCCTTCCTGGTGGAATAAGATCCCAGCCTCCACCCAATCTGCTGAGACCATCACAACCTTCAGGAAACAACTGTTTTACACCTGTTTGCAGACAGGTTTTGCACCTGTTATATACACCTGTTTTGCAGACACCTGACTAATCCTTAATGCTCTCATGTTCAAATGTTCATTGTGTTCCAAAGTTGGTGAACTCTGATCTGCGAATTTGCATCACATGAAGTCATGTAACCAGTACAAGGTTGATACGTCATGCGTGGACGTGACTTTTTCAGATAACAGTATTGTACAATCCTAATTTGTGCAATAAAAACAAAGCAGCTTTAAAATAACAAAAACAACAATTCATGTGCAAGCACAGCTGAATCCATAACATATGAATAAAAAATCTGGCGCATGATATATCTGGTTGCTGTCCGTATTTGTTGGGGTTTCTGTAGATTTTCATGCTGACAGACCTTTACACGGTGTCTTAACACAATGCGACATGATTCCAGCGACAAGCAATTTGTTTCTCCACACCAGAAGCAACGCAGTGACACGACAAGCTCAATCACAAATCAGCATGTGGGCAGTTTCTCTCAAAGCATACTATTGTCTTCCATTTGCCATGAAAGGGATAAGTGCATAATCAAATTACAATTAAAATAATTGTAACATTATTTAGACATATGTAACTGATCTGCAATCTTTATCATCGAGTAGAATTTTTTTGCACAGAATTAACCCTTTGGACATTCTTTAAAATTGTCTTCAACATCTGAGGTAAATTATACATAGTTGCTTTCATTGTGGCTTTTAAAGTCTTGAGCAATTATACACAAGCTCCAAATAAACCCTTTCAATGATACAAATCAATTAGTACGTGGCCTATCAGCCACAACATCACAGAAATAGAAACTGTTTCTAAAACAGAATCTGCTGTCGTTTGTCATGTGTCGCTGTTGAGGCTGGTTTGGACAAAACCTCGGGATTGAACCTCGAACCTCAAACATGGAAAAGATACCTTTTATCGTGTGTCGAAACATCACGTTGCATGTGGTTAGACATGGTGTGGATGCTAAAGATGAAAAATATAGGGCGATCATTTCTGAATGGAATGCAGACTGAATTCAGAATGAATGTCTTTAAACACTAATCAAATAAATATCATACCTGATATAAATATCATATAACATGGTTTGATTTATTTGGAATTTTCTTTAGTCACAACATAATTCCCATAGCTACCTTTGTGTTATCTCATAGTTTTAATGAGTTTACTATTATTCAGAAATGTGGAAAAAATATTAATAATAAATGAGTTTTCTAAACTTTGGACTGGTAGTGTATACTGTGCATACTGAACAGTATGCAGTTAGCAATACTCTTTTTGGTGTGACTGTCTACAACTAAGAGAACTTTAGAAATGTTTGTGCAATCTCTTTCAAAGCAGCCATCACATTGCATAAATATTGTTCTACATTTTTGTGTGTCTATAGTGACTGGAGAAGGATACTAAAATGTTGACAGTAATGGATTGTAAGAATGATTATTCCTCTACGAATCCCAAGGAATCCCTGCATGGAGAGCTTGTTGTGATGGTTTACCAGGTGGAGAAGTTCAGTATGACTTTTTGGAACAAGGTGCTCTACAAGGTGGTAAACAGGCAATCCAATCTTTTGCTGCTGTACATTAATTTCAAAATTTCAGTGCAAAAAGGCAATGGAGAGAAACACATCAGAACAAAACTAAAAGAACAGGGTTAGATCTGAGTCATACCTCTGTGCATATTGACCAGGTGTTTGCTTAGATGGGCCCCAAAGATTCCTGTAAGCCTCTATGCTTTGTTTTTAACCAACAAATTGTCACTTGCAACATGTTTGAGCTTGTGTTCTCCTCTCTGTATTCACAGACTAACAAAACTACACACACAAAGAGTATTTTAGATCAAATAAAAAGCAAAATCACACCCCCAAGACACAATAAACTATTTTCTCATTGGCCATCTAAGAAACAACACCTACAATCAATTTACACCTCAGCAGGATGCCCGTCTTCCTATTTAGAAACAAATGTGCAACAAAACAAATCAATTTAAAGGGCTAATTTACAGATTAATTGAAAATTCTGTCATCCTTTATTACCCTCAAGTTCCAAACCTGTATACATTTGCTTTTTTCTGCTGAACACAAAGGAAGATGTTTTGAAGAATGTTTGTAAACAGCAAACAGTTTTGAAGCACCACTGACTTCTATAGTAAAGAAAATACTAAGAAGTCAAAGTTATTTCAAAACTATTTCAATACCAATATTCTTCCAAATATTGTCCTTTGTGTTCAACAGAACAAAGAAATATATATAGGTTTGGAGGAACTTGGGTGAGTAATTGATGACAGAACTGTATTTTTTTTCTGTGAACTATGCCTTTAAGCAGCAATAGCTAAGACAGAACAGGCCATAGTTTGCTTTCACCTAGAGGGAGCTGAAATAGCCACAGTCCAGATGGCCACAGACAGGGTGTGAAGGAGACAAAGCCTGAGATGAGCAAGGCATAAAGAGGGAGAGAGTGAGAGAGAGACAGGGAAGGAGGAAAAATAAGAATTTGACATCCCCATTCACCTTCCAATCATCCATACACATCACAGGCTCATCACTCACAGGCTCATTGTTGATGTTACTTCCAATGTATTATTCTAATAAACACATAATCTTCCAGTTCACATGATCCTTCATGTGAACAGCATGCTGACAGGCTGACTGTATCTTCTTCTAGGGTCACTGTGTCCTTTGACAAATAACAGAAGCCAAAAGCATCTATGTCTCAGTGCTCTGATTTGTTTGAATAAGATAAAATTAAAAGCCAAAAACATTTAACAACATTCCATAATCACCATTAATCACTACATTACAGAGTGATATCACATAAAAAGCATAACATTTAATGAGGTTAAATGTTCCATTCACCTCACAGTATGTGCGACAAAAAAGAAAAGCTCACAGCTGATTGTTTGATGACCTCTATCATTGACCTCTCTTTATAAGGTTGTGTCAACTGCCTTGAGTGAACAGATTGTTTTAAAAACAAGCACGTTTTTTTAGGATTTGGCCAAGGCAACAAAGACTCCCCCTCCCCTAGATCACCACCATTTTGTGTCCCTCACTGTGCGTCTGCTATCTCTTGTGGCAAACAAACAGACAAATATGTTAATTATGTTTCTCATGGGAGGCAGTGATGTTCTGGAAAGAAGTAGCATAAAATATCATAATGCCTAAAATAACTCAAATTTTGAAGTCGTCTCAGTAGCAATTCATAAGCAGCTAAAACAATTTAAAAAATGTAGAGACACAAATATTGATAGAGCCAGTTGATCTGTGGTTTTTGATTTAATCTACCCTCAGAACCAATTAATAATTAAGAATTGGCAATAAAATATTGCCAATTCTTGAGCAAAGTGGGTTTCTTAAACTTCCAAAATAATAATATTTGAATCTTTAATTAATTAAATAATTAAGTTGCATGATTATTGCAACTTTTAACAAAGGAATAATTATAAAATTGTCAGTCCTGCTGTTTTCCATACAACGTAAATATATAATGATCACTAGCTGTTAAGGTAAATTACAATTAATCATAGATTAATACATTAATAACATAAGTCATAATTGCGCCTGGGTCCCCTTTCACACACAAAATAAACAAAATAACCATACCACTAAACTATTATAATTTGATGTTCCTTTTTTTGTAAATTGCTTTGGATAAAAGGCTCTGCACAATGAATGAATGTCCAATAAAAAGGTGCAGGAGGCTACTGTTGTTGGATGTCACACTTATCAGTCACATACACTCACTGAATCTTTGTTTCTTTGTTTCTCTTCATTGTATATATTTCCTTGTTTTTTCCTCCCTGTAAAGCGGCTTTGAGACAATGCCACACTGTAAAAGCGCTATACAAATAAAGTTGAATTGAATTGTTTCTGCTGGACAACTATAGACCAGGAGAAGAGCAGACAAAAAAGATCTCAAAGATCTCAAACACACACCTGTATGTTTATATCCCCCTGAAAAACACTGACATTCTTATGAGAATGTAATTGGAGTGATATTATGCTGTATAGTGAAGCACTGTTCATATGGATGGTAAAAAGCAGAAATGGATTTTTAAAATAGACGTCCCCTCTGTTGGCGGTGGAAGATTAATGTCAGGGTTGGTAATGAATCACCTATTATCTGTGAAACTGTGGTGTCCTTGAACTCCAAGGTTTGTCATGTGTTGTAAAGAACAGAGGGGCTGTGGAAAGTTGAGCACCTTAATCAGTGCCGTTTCATTGGCACAAATAAGGTCAGCGAATCCTTGGTGAATATGGGACAAAAAAGCTTTGGGGCTCAGTTTGTGTCCTGTGGTTGGATCAGTATGATGAAATTTAATTTTGTAGCATTGTCAATATATATTTGATGCAGACAGTTTTTATGTCCTATTTATTGTATTTTATACAATATTTTTTTTAGAAAGCAAATAATATACAAAACAAAATTAGATAAAGTAATACATTTTTGTTCATGTTCATCAAGTTCATTTTTAAACATGTTTCCTTTTCATAAATTAATCATAATTGTTGGTAATCCTTGCAGCAAATTATCAAATATTCCTATTCCCAATCCCAATCCTATAGACCATAGAAAGCAGTGTTTAGGGTGGCTCAGAACTCTTCTGTAAGCTTTCTGTCTGTCTGTTTGTTTGTCTGTCTGTCTGCCTTGGCGTATATAACCCTCAGTGTTTAACTTTCAAGCTTTTAACACTATTTTTATTAGTTTCAGACAAGGCTTTGTAAAGACAACTTCAAAGTTTGTCTTAATATTGAGAAATTTAGCACTGATGAATTTGGCAATATGTAATGTGTGCCAATGCACTGTTCTTCAGCAAGCACAATTACTCCTTTTAAATCAAGTTAAAATCAAACACGTACTTTGTAGTCAAAACACAAGTCTAGGATCACACTCCAGATATTTAATCTAGCAAGGAATTTCAATAAACAGAGAAGAGTGGTTATATATCTTCCTCAGACAGTGTATTTAGGTTTTGGTTGTTTGGAATAAGCGTGAAACAGTCTGTGTATATCTAGTGCAGATTTCAGCCCAGATCCTGTCCAGAACATGAAGTTCAATGTTTTCACTGTTTTCTGGGTATATCAAGTGTAATTCAATTAGCTTTGTTCTCTTTTATAACATAATGAATAATAGCAGCATTAACTTGTTAATGGATCAGAGCCAGTAAACAGTTTAAGAAATTCACAGGCTACACTGGCTTTAAGGAATGATAGATGGACTGAATTAAATTAAGCTTTTGTCTAACAGAGCCTTGAGGCTTTTCTGTTACTTATAAAGAGGAAAAGGTAATTAATTTAGAACAAACTGTGCCAACTGAGTTGTCGTTACACTTGCATATAACTGTCTGCAATGTTTCTTTGGCCAGTTCAAGGAATTATGCAAATCAGGTGATAATGCAAACATATCCGCAAAATTGTGTAAATGTGTAAATAATTTCAAGTCCACTTAAATTGTACATGCATGTGTGCATTCTCATTTCCACCCAGGTATTATCTATTTTTATAGAGCATGCATTACTCCCATTCATATGTGATTGTTACAAATGAATCCTGAAACAATAAAAACATCTGGTTACAAACAACATAATTTTAATGAGGAAAGCAGTAAGTCTTTACAGGTAAAAAATACAATACATCTGCAGGTTTCCAGACAACAAAGAAAATTATAAAGAGGTGCTGAATGGAACAGTGACCTTAAAATACATATGTGGTGAATAAACAAAAAACACACAAAAATGGGACACAGCGTAATGGGACACAGCAGACTACATGTATGGCTAGATTATGCAGGCTCAATGGCATGTGTTCATGCTTTGCATGTGTCTGTGTCTAATGTCGTGTCTGATGCTTTGCAATCCAATGGATTGGATTATTTCTTCAATGGATTGGAGAAATAATGTCACTAAGAATTTATTTAACACCAATAGTTTAAAATGAAAACCAATAGTCTCATTTTACGCTGTTATGAGGCATTGGTTTGTACTGTTCTTTAACATTCTACAGGACCTTTCGCAAGGCATATTTGTGTCATTAATATTTGCTCTACTATTTTAAAATGATCATTAACAATGATTTTATACAAAAACAAAAATAATAATTACAATGACAGTAAGCAGATATGCAAAATTTATGTAATGCAACATTGTGATTTCCTATTTTTTATTTATTTTTTTCTTTTCCTTTTCTTTTCTTTTTATAAAATAGTTTTATATATATATTTATATATATAGTTTTATATATATATTTAATATATAAAATAGTTTTATATATATATTTAATAAGATTATATTATATATAATCTTATATAATCTTACTAATAGTGTCTGTATAGCCAGGAAACATGAACTTGTATTATTCTTTCTAAAAATTCAGCTAATCATGGACAGAATTTGCAAAAGTGCTATCAGTCACGATTATGACCATATTGATAATACTGCCCAAAATAAAGGAATAGACTTTGTTAATAAAATTAAACATTAATCTCCTTTTGCTTGACTCACAAACAACAAAGAAGCTATTTAGTCATTTAGCTCAGATGCCAGAGAGGTACAGGGCATAAAACTGACAAGCAAATTAATTATCTTGAAAATTACAACATTTTAATTATCATGCCCATAACAGCCATGCTTTTCAGTCAGGGAAGAACGCCATTAAGCATGTGAGGTTGTAATCCTACTTGGCACAGAAAACAATACAGGATGTAAGTGTAGTTGTGAGAGAAATACCACAGTGAAATACCACAGTGTTGGGCTAATTTCCTGGAACATGGACATGATTACAACACCTTGCTAATGACCCACACTTCAGAGATTGTGATTCAGTTTTGACCAGTATTGACATGTTGGAATGACCCAGTGCTCTGGTACAAATTGATGCAAAATCTGAGACAGAATTCAAAATGGTAGAAATCTAGCTGCAAGCAGAAACAACAGGCCCAAGCAAAACAGCCCCATTGCCACCTTTTGCTTTTCAGAAAATAATGCATAGTTGTCACATGCATTTATTTTAGAACAGACTTTAAATAGTTCTTAATTATTTTCTAAGTAATTATGAAGTGGCACACTTCCTGCTGCCAGTTGATGGTGCTTATGACTGTATGGCCACATCATTGTAATAAACCCACAACACCAAACATCTTTTGTTTTAAATTTGATGTAAATTACTCAAGTGCATGAAGAACACTTTGTCTTTATATCCATAAATGTATCACCTCTCCATGACAACACCATCTGAGATATCACCAATCTATTCACAATGTTGCATCTTTTATGACTCTCCTTTATTCTGAAGTTTAAAATTACTTTAAATTTAAATTTAAGAAGACTGAAATACATCTGAATGTGGTTTTAAAGTTTCACACATTATCATGGCAACAATATTTAGGATATCACAAATCCTTTTAGAACTTTATATCAGCCATGATTATATGTGCCCCACCCATGTGCCAGCCTTTATCCAGCCCTAATGGCCGACTCTGATGTGTGTGCCACGTTTTTTGAGCATGTTAAGGGGCCCAAAGGACCAGAAAACATTAAATAAATTAAAAAAAAAATAATGCTAAGGAAAACAATTGGGTCTGTTGCATTTTCAGCTTGGGCCCTAACTATAGCTGCAAGCAGCAATGACAGGCCTAAGCCTTACAGCACCATTGCCACCTGGTTATTCTTAAAAAACAGTGTGTTCCTTTCACCTGCATTTAATTCCAAAAATGCACTGACATTTGGCATTTTTAAAAGATTTTTTTCTTAATGTTTGTTTACAAACATTGTTGTTTTCCTGGTCTAACATGAAATTAAAGTCAATCAACACTTCTGCAATAAACAACTCTACTTTTTATATGTTTGGAACCTCTTTTGGAATATTCTGAACTCCTCCTTTAAAAATTATGCTATTACATTACCCTCTGTTGGCCAACTGCAGTACAACAGCTACAACAGCAGAGCGGAAATGAAAATAATGTTGTTAACATTGTTCAAACACTGCAAGGCTCTAACACAGAGGCACTTTGAAGGCACTTTGAAGATTGTTTCATTAAAGTGTTCAGTTTTATTAAGATTAATATTGATACATTTGTGTATTTTATAATAAATTTGTCAGCTTTGAGTTGTGCCTAAGAACACCCCTAACCTAAGATAAAATCACTAATGCTTCAAACACAGATTTATTCTTTACAAACAATTACACTCTCCAGAACAAACATTTTTCCAATGTGTCTTTTTTATTTTGCCATATAAATTATGATATCTCTTTATGATGATGTCAGAAGAGATTTTGACAGGATATGGCTTAATGTTGCTCCTTTCTCTGCGCCATCACTGTCAGCCGAAAAGCCCCACTCCATCTCCCTCTTCCAGTTCCTGGAAAGGCAAAGCACCACCTTCTAATCCTGCATCCACGCGTGCATGGCCAGTGGTGACATCAGCTAAAGCATTTGTGCTTAAGCGTGCCTCTGGAGGCTCTTAGTTCAGAGCCCGTGCATTAGGAAACTGTTGTTTGTGCACAAATGATACCGGGGGACAATGACCTTGCAACAAACACACTGACTTTCCTGCAGCTCTGCAAGGTTATTGTTTAATTCTATGCAATGCATGACATTTAAATACGATAAGATAACTATTTATGAAATAGATGGTGATAACCTAAACTGCAACTCAAACAGATATGTTTGATATGTTGTCAGACAGAATGTCCTATAAACTATTAGAAACTTGTGTGAGTAGACATGGTGAGATCAGTTTTTGAATTTTACACAGATTACTTTGGATCATTAAAAGTTATTATTTAAGATAAAATAAGTGGGTCAAATTAATTCAAATTAGTTTCAATTAATTAGTTTAATTAGTTTCAAATAATGATGTCCAGAGATAATAATGTTGGTGATGATGGTAATAAAAAGCTTTTATTCATTATTTTAATTATTTTATTTAATTATTTTAATTCATTAAAAATGTTCTTAGAAATGTAATTTTTTTTTATTCATTAAAAATGTTCTTAGAAATGTAATTTTTTTATATCATATGTTTTTAATTAAAAAGTGTTACCTGGTTTTAGCAACGTTTTTATTTCTTTAGCAAAGATTTTATTTCTTTAAAATATAAAATGCAACTGAGTGAAAATATCTTAATTCTTAAAAAAAAACTTACTTGAAAGTAATGATTATTAAATTATACTGTTGGCAGTTTTTACAACTATTACATTACAAAATTATTTTATATTGTGCAAAACATTGTGACAGGGAAGTTAAATGAGCCATTTGATCTTTCAGTTCATTTCAGTTTCAGCTGTGGCTCTTGGCTCTTCTTAATCCAGATGGAAGTTGGGCAGCTGCACCTCGCAGGTTAAGTTCATCAGCTCATGCTGATAGCGTCGGATGACGATCTAAATGCTAGCAGCCAGATGGGTGCTGAGGCAGACCAGCTTCCTTTTTCTGGTGCATTTGAGGAGCTGGTTTAGGTGGTTTCTCGTGCTGTCGAGAAGCTGAGCCTTGAGTGGCCGGACGAAAAACAGCACATTAAAAAATCTGAATTGGATGATAGGTTTCTATCATCAATAGAGAACAGCCTCCTCATTGCAATCTCCCGTTCTTCCTTGATTTTCACACCAAGGTGTCAAAGTCATGGTCGTGGTGGAAACCTGCCTCTCCAAACCATGTAGGATTACATCTAATCTGGTGGCATTTGCGGCAGCAGGTCAGGCTGGTGCATCGTTGCACACTATGGCAGTTTTGCAGGTGTACCAGGCTAACCTGCTTAAAGACCCGGTCTGAGGACTGTTATCTCCTCAAGGCTAGGGTATGCAACTCTAGCTCCTTTGAGATTCCAGGGCATCCACGTACTGAGCTACATAGACAACTGGCTACTCATGGCTAGTCTAGGGATAATTTGGGATGATTCTATGATGCAGATACAATTATCACCTGCATGTGTGGAGTCGATCCTTGCTGCTGTGGGCAGTATTCAGATAGGCCGACATCTGACAATCCTCCAGGTTCAGAGGCTGTTAGGACTCATGGCAGAAGCGGCCATGATTCCGTTGGGCCTGCTGTACATGAGATTGTTTCAGTTCTGGTTAAAGATAAACAGGTTTCATCCCAAAATCCACCTGCTAAGGGTGGTAAGGGTTACCTAGGGTTAAAAGGGTTGCCAAGAGCTTTGTACCCTTTCTATGTGGCTCAGAGCCAGTTTCTTACCTTGGGTCCAATTCTAGGAGCATTATGCCATTGCAGGATTCTTACAACGGATGCTTCCTGGCTTCCTGGCAAGATAATGTCTCAGCTTACATATCTACCTGGTTCCCTGAGACAGGGAATGAGATGCTGTGTCACTTCGCCACATTTTAGTCTTGCCTGAACAGCCTTTTTGAGACTTGAATCTGATGACGTATTTTATAAATAGGCCTTTTTACTTGTGTTCATATTTGTTTCCCAAAGTGTCAAGCCTGATGCAGCGTCTTGTTCCTTGTCTCAGCGAACTGGATTGCATACGTAACCTGAGACATTTTCTCATGGAAAATATCTTCTGTCCACCTTGAATCCACTGAAACAAAGTTGACAATGAACCCTACCTGTCTACAAGCTGATATTCAGCATGAGAGCAGATGTGACTGGCTGAAGTGGCTGGAGCAGAGGTGAAAATGAGCTGTGTGCCGGTTGCAGCAAGGGCCCCCGCAATTAGTCTGACATTAACACAAATCTAATGCTGCTAATCACTGGCTGGCGCTGCCCACAAGGAAATGTAAGCACATTTCAAATACATCAATGGGCAGGAGGCCAAAGCAAGGTTGTGAAATGCACATGCTGATTCAGGCAACAGAAAAAATTCTATTGCATTTTGTGATTTGATTTGGACTGCCGTATGTGCTCAGTTTTTTATGATTATTCAGTTCTGACCAGCATGCTATATATGATGTTCACCAGTAAAATTTTGCTGCTGAAGCTAATTGACCACTTTTTTATGGCTGATAAAAAAGACATGGCTGATGTAAAGTTCTGATGCAGATTTGTGATATCTTAAGTATTAAAGTGAAAGTGACATATTTGTCAGGTATGATAACTCATGCCCAAAGTGTGACCTCTGCATTTAACCCATCACTGGTGAGGAGTGAACACACTACAAGTCGTAAACACATGATTCATGAACACAAGTTAGTTGATCAAGATGTCTTGCTGGTTAAAGATAACTGTTAAGTTATGCTGTTGATCCATGCTCATCATGCTTATATTCAGAGATATAAGTATGATGACATCATGAATGCACAAACAAGCAATGTAGCAAATTCTTGAGTGGTTCTGGGACTGTGGCTTTAATAATTGCCATTTTTTATGTTTCATGTTTTTTCAGCAAAGAGGTGGCCAGGTGAAAGTCCTTTGTGACATTGTCCACAGCACTCTCACAATTACCCATAAAATAATAATTCCATGTGGCTCATGCCATATCCCATTCTGAAGCAATTAAATGGGTTTGGTGTAAAGCAAACTAAAACATAATCCATTATTTTATGACAATGTTGTCCTGTGTCATCTGTCTTACATGCACATTCATGAGTTTGCATTCAGAAGAACAAAGAAAGCCATAGGGTGTTTGAACAACAAGAGGGTGAAAATAATGATTTCATTTTTATTTTGTTGTGAACTAACACTTTAAAGGTGTAGTGTGTATTTTTCTTGCCAATAGCAGCACCAAGCAGAACTGCAATAGTAGACTTCTGGTGCTTGCCCATGCAAAACTTACTCCCCGATGCCGGAATGTTCTGAGTAGTTCCTAAGGTGTTCTAATGGGCTGCTTCATATGTTTCTTTTCCTAAACCTGGCTGTTTAATAAAGTAAAAACTACAACAAGACAAACAGTTTATAGTCTCATTTATGTCTATAGAACACACACTCCACAAATCTGAAACAATGTTGTTATGTCCAGTCCATTCAGTTACTCAAGCAAACAGATTTAAATTCCATTTGGTGCCATCTGTGACAAAGAAATTACACGCTTCTGCTTTAAACATGAACACTGTGAAATAAAGTGACAGGTTTGTGTCTGTGTGTTTCTAAGTGAACAATCAGGTTGGAATTTCCTTTTTAACATTTTGTTAAAAATGACACTATATACAGTGTTTTTGTCTTTTTCTGTTGTGCTTACATTTTTAAATTCAGGTTGAGTTGCTGGATGTAAGCTCTGATTATGAATTATTATACAAGTGTTAAATTGTAACTAAAGGGACAGCATGTTTCTTTAGCCTTAACTTTGGCTAATACATTGTTGCATTAATTTCTTAAACTGCTCTTTTAGATTATTAAATAAATTCTTCATCAAAAAAATCTCCTTACCATGTTTGTGGTTTATTTATTTTTTTTAGCTTTAGATGAGTCAGAAAAGAACCAGAAAAGACTAGTAGTAATCAATGCAGCTAATATCCCACCATTTCATTGTTTAACGGTCTGATCATCCTGCACCTGCTTGGGAAACTCGACTTTTATGAAACACTTGGTTCAACTGTTAAATTTAATTGAAATGCAGTGACATCTGGTTGCAATCTGAGAAGGGATATGCTATTTAATACAATATTCAATACACCCAACCATGCTTAATTTATGACATTAAAGGGTTCTCAGACATGGTATTCGAAAGTCCTGTTTGTGTCAGCCATCAAAAAAGATTTGGATATGTCAAAAGATATCTATGCCAAAAACATAACACCTTTTGCATGCTTCCTGTCAAGCACACTTTTTTTGTCTCTGTGTATTGTACTTCCTGCAGTACCGCTTTGAATGTAGCTGATTTCTCTGCCTTTTGTTGACAGTCAGACTGTTGAAGAAAATGGATTGACCTAAATTATTCTACATTTTTCTTTAGTAGTGTGAGTCTCCCACACTTCATTAAAGGTGAAACCAAACTGTGTGGTAAAATTTAGTAAGGTGTGTTTGTAAACAGTGATCTTAAACTCTCTTAAACATTACTGCAATAATGTGCAGAACCTGGACCTGGGCCTCAGTGGCATTTGCATGTATTGGCAAAGGATAAAGTGGGCCAAACTGTGGTCCAGGGCATCTCATTACATTTTTAGCTGTTGGCTAAAGGTCTAACATACATAATTTATCATTTTAAAGTGGCGCACACTGTCACATGTCCTCAATAAACTATTTACGTTCATATTCTCACGCTATCACATCTTTGATAAAACAATGCTTAGAAGTCTCACACTAGGCCTGTACTGTTCTGTTAAGCTACTCATGTTTCAAATGCTTACATTTTAGCATGGTTCAAAAGAAAATGTTTGGTTACGTTATTTCTGATAAAATGGGGTACTTAAAATAATTCTGTCTTTCTTAAAAACCATCTGGCTGCATAGCATTTAAGGTAAAAGCATTATGTTCCAAAATTAGTTTTTTACCCATCTGATTTCACTAGTACTAAGAGTTTTCCAGTTTCAGCAAAGATGTGGTTTTCTGCTCAAGCTGTGGGCATAGCCCAATATGTTATATTCTCCATACATTATCCATTCTCCATTAAAAATTCCCCATTAAATAAAATAATGTGTTATTGTTAATCAATGTGTTGCTAGTAATTCAGTTCTACATCTGTGACCTTGTTTTTGCTGTCTGGATTAGTCACTCAAACCAAGGAAGTGAGCATGCTGGGTTATACTTTTAACACTGCTTGGAGAAAATGGTTGGCGTAAAACAACTCCATATGAGATCTCCATAGTTCCCTCCTGTTAATAGAGGAGTTGTTGTGAGACATGCATCATTCATATGACAATCAGGTCATAACCAAGTCCAGAATACCCATGTGAACACAAATATTTAGTTGGATGGGTATTTCCAAATGATTGGGTTTCTTTTAGCTCCTCCATCTTTATGATGACAGTTACAGATTAGAGAAATGCTGTGTGTGTGTTTTAGTAATCACAGTTCCAGTCACAGGCCGCATAAAGGGACTTCAGTCAGACTAATAGAAAATAACTGAACTATATTTCAGAGCCACTAAAAACATACTTTAAGATAGAACATATATTCAGAAGCAAAAAAACTTTTTTTACTTTATTTTTATATTACTATTAATAATTATATTATTAATATGTATTAATGATTAATTAAATAATTAATTACTGGCTAATTGTTGTGACTTGTACTTTAAAGATACTTGTACTTAGAACAAGGCAAATGGAGCATTAATGTAAAAAAAGGAAAATTTAATATATGTATTTAGTACATATACTAAAAAAGTAAATGTATTTACTTATACAGTAAATTAATGTAGCATTAAGATGAGACATTTCAAAACAAGTCTTATCTTCAAAATTTTGCCCCTCAACATTTTGGAAACATTAAATATTTATTAAACATTATTGCTTAAATATTGCTCGCAATGAGTAATGTAAAGCAAAACACAAGAATAAAATGCATAGCATAGTTTTCTTAGCTCAGGAAGTCATATTCATATGCCTAATTTATGAGGTACTTAAACATTGCATTTAAAAGTGATGGGTCCTGTTTGCGGATCAACCATCTTAAAAAAAACTTGAAATGTCATTAAGATGTTTAACAATTATTAAACAATTGTTAAACAATTGTTTTAAAACAACTACTTATTGTGGTGGCTATAACACATTAGTATAGACATGCACAAAAAAGTAATGGTGATATTAATAATGCTGATGAAATGCATGACTGTAACGTGGAGACAGAGACGGTAGGATCCATTTGCAGTCGTTTATTAGAGTAGTTGAACAGGCAGGCAACAGTAAACAGGTATATCGGGGGCTAGGCTAATCAGCAACGATAAACAATCCAAGGTCAGGGCAGGCAGCAAACAATCAAAGAAACGATAAACAATCCAAATCGGGGCAGGCAGCAAACAAACAGAGAAACGATAAGCAGTCCAGGTAATAACGGGTGATCCAATCAATAATAGAAAACGCTCAGAAATGTCAGTCGGCACAAAACAAGACTTTGCAGTGAGTTGATCACAGGCTGGGGTTTATATACACAAGAGTTAATTGATAACAGGTGAACAGGAAGTAATCAGCCCCAGGAATGTGGCCCTATAGGAAATGTAGTCCAAACATGATTTAGTACTCAGGTGACGGCTCCCTCTGGTGGTTCGGGGGAGACAGTACGGGAGCCTCCACCGTAACAATGACATGATAATGAAACGTTGAGCTATTTCCTCATACAAAGGAAATATCCTTTAAAAGTTATCTGGAAGATGATTGTTTTATCATTCAGGATCTACAAAAAATGTAGACGTTATAATTCGAAACAGGTTGTTGGAAGTACTAATGCTGGCCAGTGAATGGAATGAAGAAAGGCACAGAACAGCAGAAACTGTGTTGTATAACCTTTGTGATAAAATATTTTAAATAAGGCCTTTTATCTGTGAGCTTCCAAAACTAATGCAACTGCACGCACAAGAAACCTGGCCAACAGTCTTCATAAAAACAAATTCAGCTAGTTTTTGCTAGGTTAGAAATGCTTTTAAATTGTGTGATTGCAGTGGGCAAAACTGCTGCACCCGGGGAGCAATCAGGGTTTAGGTGCCTTGCCTGCCGATACATACATTCATGTTCTGTCAGGTATGGGAGAAAAGAACCCAGTCGTAGACAGCGTTAAACAGAAGTCTTTATTTAACAAAAAACAAGAACCCATGAGGGGCAAACGACAACCAAACACAGGCTTAAAGCTAACTTAAAAAAAAAAATTTTAAAAAAAGTGAGCAAAAACGTGACAGTACAGAGAGTCGATAAACTAGACAAGACTAGAAAACAAGATCACAAAGTTACAAATGACAAAAACGCACATTGCAAAATTCACATTACCAAAAATACAAGACCATGATACAATACAAGATACAAGACGTATCGGCACAAGACAGAAAACACGAGGGCATTAAATAGCACAATGACAAACGACTAATAGGTGCGCGAAATGAGCGCTGACGAGACAAGAGAACAAGGGGCAGGGCCAAGACGCAAGACCGGAGAACACATGGCAAATGTAAACAAGACAGAGGCCATGTGCTTCCACACAAGAAGAAGACCCAGAGCATGCGTTCAGATCCCGACTCTAAGAAACAAGAACTAAGACTAGAAGGAGTCAGGAACCAAACAGCACGCTCTGACACTAAACACAGGGCATGGCAGGATCCTGGCAAGATAATCTAGAGATACTCAGAAACAGGAAGCCAGGACCCTGACATGTTCTGAATTTTTAAATACTCCATCTAGGAGATTTAAAGGGATTTATGGGTTCTCAAATGGTGTTATAATAAATTTATTGCAAAAAATATGTCAATAATTTTATGGCAAAAAATGTAAACGGAAGTGTCACACTTTTGACGACCATTAGGCCCATCACACTTGGGGAATGTGTTTGGTGTGGTAGGCTGATGACAATGATATGCAAACCTATCTGTTTGCTTTTCTATGTCCTTGTAACACACCATCCCTAGTTTCCCTTTGAGGGAATCTGGAAGTAATTTCTATATAAATAAAACATTGTTTTTGTTTTTTTTATTTTGTTAAGTGTTTTGCAAGGGGTAGGATTTAGGTTAAGGTACATAGTAAATACACTTAGCTGTATACAAAAGCAATAAAACTCCATGGTATGTCCCCATTTTGACAGTCATATTAGCCATATTATGAGGGCACATTTCTGCATGAAAGGGAAACAAAACCTGAGAAAAATATATGCAATAAAAATACAGTAAATACATTTAGCAAATAAATGCTCAAAGAATGTTTAGTTGCAACCATATTAATCAGTTCTGTGGATGTCATTTTCTTCTGGCCATGAATGTGAATACAATCTTTAATAAATTTGACTGTTATTATGAATGGCTTGTGGGTAGCTATGTTTCACATATATCAAATAATGTGCATAATGGCTTGTTTTCATACAAAATCAAAAAATAAAAATCAACAGCAACAAAAAATCCAATTCAGACAGCTAGTAAGCATAAGATAATGTTTAACACAGCCGGAATGCAACCACAGTCGGTGGAGAGTGCCGTCATCTCATTTGTGACCTAAATTAACATTAAAACATTCTCTGCTGCATTTAGCCGTTCAGCGTAGAGGGAAGCCAGAAGACTATGTGCGTGTCATGACCAGAAGCCACACGCTTGGAAGAAACACGCTACCAGCCCAGACAGCACAATCTCCAAATTAGCTTTACGTGACTGCAGCTCATATCAGGGAGAATAATTTATAGGGCCATAAATAATTAATCGTGTTGAGTTAGAATGATTCATGTTTGATATACAACATTGTAAAATATTTGGACACAAGGTGGTGGCAGATCAATGTTAGGGTGGGCACTGTTAGCAAACATTGAGAGTGGTTTTTATAAAAGGATGCCAGTGAGATTTTTAAGGAATTGATGTTCCTGGAGGTATCAAAGGGCCAAAGCATGGCCTTCACAATAGACACAAGACAAACAAAACAGATTTTTTTTATTTAGATCTTCAAAAAAATTATCTGTTATCATAAGGTTTTACCAGCGTTCTCTTTGTTTAATGTCTATGCGACCTCACACATTTCCTTTAATAATTATTTATTAAACCACATTTCTATAATAATTGTAGAACTACTATTATATAACATTTATAATATTTTCATATTTTTGCATTTTTATGCAAAATATATTATTTCTTTAGATTTCAGGATAAAACAGTTTTTTGTTCATTCATATTGTAGGTATCCGAAGCCTGTGCACTGGTGAGAACAGAGGTAAAAAAAAAACAGTAATTTGTGTTGTTACAAATTTGTAAAAAGTGTATTAAAAATAATTTCATTCCAATGTACATTCCAATGTTTAAAAGCTTAAAAATGTTGTTGTGACATGCTGTATTTCTAAAGGTTTGTTTGTTAATCTTTACAGTGTAAATATCTGCACATAAAACTGTGTCTATTCAGACTTTCAAAATGTTTGGAAAAGAATGTGGATGATATAGAAACACAGCTGCCGGTGTGTTAAAGTGTCTTGCAATATTTATGAGGGTTATTCAAATAAGAAATTATAACTGCAGCTGTGATAAGAAATTATAACTGCAGCTGTGACATCAAAATGTCACAGCTGAGGTCCTCTCCAGCCTGCACCTCACAATTCATGAATAAGGGTTTCACTTTGGAAGTCAGGCCCCATGTTTCTCCCAGACCTACTCTGACAGGACAGCACTCTGGTTCCTCAGATAGCCCAGGACACATCAGGATGGCTTGGGAAAAGAGATGTTGGCTTCTAGCTGATCCTGACTTCTTGGAGCAGGTGCTAAACTGTCCAGCTGTGTGGGTGAAGGAACAGGTCTAAGAACAGCATGGGGTAAAAGAAGAGGAATATGCATATTCATTAGACCTGTTATGCTCGCGATAACCAGACTTCCTCTTGGACTCCTATTGGATGCATTATTTTTGCTTTTAAGTGCAAAAGTTGTGCAAAGGTTTGGATTTGATTTCCAGGGAACACACATAAAATGTATACCTTGAAGGTACTGTCAAGTTCTTTACATTAAAGTGTCTGCCAAATGCATAAAACGTAAATGGAATCAATAATATGAAAAAACTGTCACTGTTACTGTGTTGGGCTTGATGGGATGCTCAAGCAGATCAATGCTGAAATCGCATCACAAAGTTTGCTAATGCTGTGGATAAGTGTCTACCAAATGCACAAAATGTAAGAAAAACTCAGTTCCTCTAATGTACTTTAACATATTCTAGTGTGTTGTGACTAGGCCCCTAGAGCCCTGACAATCAAACACTGTTAGCTGCACATTGAAATTTCTGATGCTCTCTTATGGCTAACAGAGCTAACAGAGATTGTAATGTCACCTTAAGATTTCCACTCTCTTCACAGTTTGGCAGTATGGCACAGATCTAAGGAATCATTGAACAAACCTCACTGAAGCCTCAACCAATCAGAAACCTTTATCTGAAGGCCTGTTCTTCTGGTGACCAAATGTCTAATGCACTCTGATTGCCCTGCCAAAACTCTGCTCTCCACTGAGGGCATTTTAATGCCATAAATATAAACCTGTTATCTTTCTAAATCTTCAGTTTAGCTAAATTAACTTCCAGACCAAATAACAATTTAAACCTCATTGACTCTAGAAAATGCTTAAATGATGCTTTGTAAATCATGTGTTTTCTCTACAATGCTGAGGTTGCTTTTATATACTGAGCATTTTTCACTCAGATATTTGGTGCCTTTGTATCAAGCAAAAAGTGAAGGTAATATTACAGATATTTTACATCACAGACTTAAAAAGGCTTTTTTATGTCTTTTAATGCACAAATAGAGGATTTTCTATGAAATGTAAGCTTTTAGTCATTTAGTTCCAAGTAAAAATGTGTTTATTTAAGGGGTTGTAGATGCATAACATGAGTCAGTGAGTTTTTATTATTAACATAAAGCTTTTAGGTTAGAATTTATATGAATGTATAAAGGTATAGATATGAAGTCCTGTAACTAGTCACCACTTTTCTTCTAAATTTGTAAACATATTTAACCATCTTTTTTTGCTTTCACTAGTCCATTTTATATTGCTCAACATTAGGTGCAGTTTTTGAAACTCTGTAAACCCGATAAAAACGACTAAGCATAAAAAAATTGAGTTACCTCAAATCAGTTACATGCAAGTTTAGAAATATTGATGTTAAAGTAAGCAGAACCATCAGATTTTGTAGTACTCATGCATGTTAATTACTTAATTTGAAATATTGTAGAAGATAGCACACTTTTTGATAGCACTTAAATATAACATATAGCAACATAAATCTTAATTTGACCTTTTTCATTACAGTGAAATAGAAAGTCTCAACTCAATATTTCGTTAACTTAATGAACTTAAAATTTTCATTTTGTCTTTCCCATGGTATTAAATTGTCAGAGTACAATAAGTACACAATGATGCATGTTTATGGCTTATAAAACTCAATATGAACAAAAACACTGTAAAAAAACTCTTGATTGGTGTTCAGTTGCTGTAAATTACAAAAAAAGTAAAAACATTGATTTCATTTTTATAAAATATTAAGTTGAAATAACTTGTAAAGCCACGTTGATCAAACTTAAAGTTTAAAGGCAATAAAGTTTTTTTACAGTGAAGAGACTGACCTCAGTACTAGCATTAGCCCAGTTATTGCTTATTGAGTATAAGAAAACATACATCAAGGCTTCCATGGGACCCCCCACAGCCTATAAGCACGAGTACCATTTATCTGAACAATAGTAACCACAAACCTGAAAAATATCACAAACCCTTGCATAACTGAACATTTAACACTAATAGGTACTTAAAATGCAGACTCCAAATGTAGTCTCACCCAAACATGCTTGGAACATTAAATCCTTTGCCCAGTTTCAGCAATGTTACTTGAACATAACATGAATCATTTTATGTAGTCCCAACTCAAGTGGATTAAGGTAGTAGACTGAACATGATGAAATCAAAAAGTTGTGTTGAATTAACTTGTTTAAATTAATTAAATCTAACAAATAGTTTAAGTTAATCAAAAGTCATCAAATACTCTTTTAAATGTGTGACATTCATGCAAAACAATTGTAATTATTACTCGGTGCATAGTAATTATTAAGGAATTAGCTAAATGCTTTTTTTTGATGGCGCATAGAATAGCACACCATACAGCATGTCAAAGTATTTCATCAGCATTTCATCAGCTACCCACAAACATAAGTGGACACACACCCACAATACTAACAAACAATTCAAATTCCTCCCCTAATTAATGGGAAATTGTATTATGTATACAATATATATAAGTATGTATAATTTTTTGCAAATAAGCTTTACGCACTATCATAACTATAGTATCGAGACTGTAAGAAAAAACATTGCTACCTTACATTTTTATGTTCAATCAACTTGGCTTTACAAGTCATTTCAGCTTAATAGTTTAAACCCTGACTGGTGTAACTTACAAAAATAAGCAAATTTCCAACAATTTTTAATGAGTTACAGCAACTCAAGATCAGTCAAGAGTACAAAGAGTAAGTTAAAATGACTTGTGCAGCCACATTGATTAAATCTAAAATTTTAAGGCAGCAAATTTTTTTTTTACAGAATATATCTTTGTGTGGGAAAACCATCGCCTGAGTGAAATTTACTAAATGAGCCACCATTAAACCCAATTCTAACTGTGAGTGGCTTCATCCCTGGAGCGCTGTTCATCTAATAATGAAGCAAAATAAAGAAGTATTGAGGAAGTATAGACATCCAAATAGTCACGGTTCAAAGGATGAGTGTCACCAGTGCCAGTAAATTAGACCAGCCAGCTGGAGCTAGCTCCTACTGAGCACAGGGTTTCCTGAGGCAGGGAAAACAATTCCAGGTACACTAAAGTCTGCCTATAGCTAATGAACCATATTAGGACCTGACAGTCTGGGCCAAAATATTACTGATGAGGACATGGGAACAAAGAGCTCTATTCACTGCATTCTGAAGTGGTCAGGCTGTGAAAGTTTATTAACCGCTGATGTGATCTGTTTAAAACAGAATGACAGGAAAGCAGATTGATGTCATTGACTTTTAAGGATGATAAATTTTTCATCCAGAAAGGAATAACCTTTTCCTCTTCCTACTTGGTGGGAAGTTCAAAAAATTTAATATCAATGCCTTAAGAAAAGGGTATTGTATTTTACACATGTAATGCATACTTTCCACAATACGGGTCAACTCATTGTTATAATTGGTCTGAAACATAACTAGGCCATTTTTTCGAAACTGCACACATATATCTTTTTCAACATATATTTCCTTTTCAGTTTTTATTTTTAATGTATTTGTTTAATAGTAACCTCTAAATAGAGGTTATTGTCCTCTTGAAAGAATTAATACTTTCATCATTTCCAAAGGCCTACACAAGCCTTCTTCAGATTTCAGTTTTGATTATGCTAGCAAAAACAAAGTGCTGAGCTCTATCTGCTCCCTGCTTTTCAACAAAGTCAAAGCAAGTTATAAAAATGGGCAAATAGCATTAAATAGACTTTGTGTCCTTAATCTTTTTATCTGGCTGTATTAATGATATTGTTTAGCCATCAGTGCACAAAGAAAAATCAAAACAGGTGAAACTATTCAGACACTGTTGTTTGTCTGAGTACACTGAGTATTTTTGCTTACCCTGTTCTTCCACTGGCATGACATGATATATATATGATATATCTATTAATAGTAACATTTTATTTATAATAACATTTTTTGTATTGTGTGAATTATACATTGAACAATCAGATGTCAACTACATATATTAATTTAGCATATTCTCATGTTCTTTGTCTATAAGCACTGATATATATATATATATATATATATATATATATATATATATATATATATATATATAAAGAATATATAAAGCAAATATATACATATTGTATTTTGTATACAATTCCAAATGCATTACTGAACATTTTTAAAACTTAAACATTTTGTTTATTTATGCTAAAATACAGTTTTTATCCATTTAATCCTTATATAAAATGAGAGAATAAATTAAATGTTGCCCTTCTGAGCATTTTTGTAAATGTTTTTTTGAATAGGACTGCTTAGTGATGACCTTATGGAACTTAGGACACGTAAAGCTGTTTTGAAACAATGCACATTGTGAAACTGTTAGTAAAACTGATACTGAAAACTGGAAATTTAAAACTTTGTCACACCACAACATTTAAAATAAATTAACTAATTAAAAGCAAAACAATGCAGCAGAAATCTGACCAGTGACACCTAAAACATGCAATACAAAAATGCCTATTGTTTATTTAATAAAAGTATGTGTGTATTTTACATTGGATGGTTAGATGACTACACAGATATATATTTATTTTTTAAATTCTTATTACATATTACATATGTAGTTGCTGAATGTGTTCCTAAAAGGACATATATTTTATTTTTCTTCTGTCCTGACAATCACAGGCCATACCAGAGAAATGCACACCACCATACCCAGAAATTAGCCAAACAAGGGACAAAGGGTCTACAATTTAACGCAGTTGTATATTCTGATGACGCTTTTATTTCAGTATTCTCTCATAAAGATCTCGTCGTCTTACATTCCATGCTGGTTCATCGGTATGACGGCTTTGATTGTGTTGTTGTAGCGCCATCTGCTGTTCATTAGCATGCAGTGAAGTGAAGTGTATGATTCTAGACTGTGAACGCAGTTTTATTAAAACAAAGGAAATCATTCGATAGGGTATCATACGATACCTTTATTAGGTAAAACTGACGCAATTTCATATTTCACTTATTGACAAATACAGGAAGATTTTACTGTAACAAAATGAAGAGCAAACGATGCACGTGAATGATGGGAATTGTAATTTGGTCACTTAAGCCTATGAAATAAACCTAAATAATTAGTGCTAAATAATAAGTGTAGTCTGGCAAGCTTTATTCTCTGTTTTTCTTGGACAGTCAGCATTCACAATTACAATTTATAATGACTGAAGACTATTTTTTTGAGCAAGGCACCAAACCCCCAGTTGTTCCCCGTGCGCAGCTTTGATGCCCACTGCTCCATGTGTGTGTTCACTCCTTACCAGTGATGAGTTAAAGGCAGAAGTCAAATTTCAGGTATGGGTTACCATATCTGACATATATTTCACTTCACTTCTGAAATGTTGAAAACCTGTTCTGTCTGCTGACCTCAGAAATAATTTTTTTCTGACCTCAGAAAGAAATGTTTTCCTGTTGAAAAAAACAATTAAAACCATCAAAGAAATTCTAATGAATATAATGGTATAATGCCCAAAACACTACATAAAGGAAAGATTTGCAACTGTTTATGTTCATCACTTATGTACACAGGATTTCCTCATTTGACAATGTTCCTACTGTTATAACAGCTGATATGCTGGACTTTTATCTGTTGTTCTGAAGGATGAGACGCAGACTTTATATTAACTCATCACTCTCACGCAGGAGAGAATAGTGTTTTTATAGTGTATAGAATATACTCGGCGGTGAGTCTTTACTGAGCTGCTGGTGCTCAAAGTGATACTGCATTGCTTATGGTCATAATAAACACTGAATAAAAAATTTAACCATAAAAGTGTAACGATTTGAGGGTCACATCAATGAAACCGTTATTTAAAACATTATTTTATTCAGGGAATAGTTGATTCAGTTCAAAGTAAAATATGTATAATTAATTGTCATTAAATATACATATTTTGTAGTAACTGATCAGCAGGAATGATGACAATGATCAGCTTATTTATTCATCCAGTAAGCACATACGCAGTGTTTTTTAATTCAAGAAACATTATTTTCCTGGCTTTGAAAAATAATGCTTCTCTGCTTAAACAGGACTTTAGAGCATGTAGCAAGGTCAGACACAGTTTTCAGTGACCTTTCAGTGACCTTATTTGGGAACATTAAATGCAGAAACAATCAAGAGTATTTCGGTGGAGGCTTCCGTACCGCCTCCTCCGAACCACCAGAGGGAACCCTCACCCGAGTATTAGTGATTTGATTTGAACTACACTCCCCATGAGGCTGCATTCCTGTGACTGATTACTCTGTCACCTGTTTCCTGTTACTAAGTAGCTAAATATGATTAAATATAATCCTGTAGCTAAATATAATTAAAATGTTATGTGTTACTTCCCTAACACATCTACTTCTTACACAAACGCTGATCACACTACAAGCAAGACAAAACTATAATTTTATAAGAAACAGAAAAGATTAATTCATTGTTTACCTGGGTCTTTAGCTCACCTCTTACCTGTCTTCGGGTTTTTCGAGTCGTTCGTTCATCACGTGACAGCCCGTGATAAGCTTAATCTATGCAGTCTGAGCCGGAAAGAAAATTGATTAGTTCATCTCTCCAGTCTTTCGTTCTTTTGTCACGTGACAGCATTTAATAGAAAAATTAGTTAATAATTTACAACCTTCCTTACAAACTGATTATTATTATTACTATTATTTACTCTTACAGTTATGTGATGCGTTTCTGGTCTCAAATTGTAGCTTTTTATTTCTTAGTTTATAAATGTGTGAATTTCTGTCATGATGGTTGTTTTCCATAACACTGAATGTGGTAAAAGGAAATAAAAAATTGGTTATGCTTTAAATTTTGTCTATATGATGGTGAAATCACTTTGATAAAGCAGAGATACTTGATTTTGTTTTTTGTTTGTTTTGGTGTCAGTGTTGAACTTGTTGGTTTACATCACCATAACCTCAATATTTTAAACTAACATTAATCATTCAAATTCAAAATGTTATTTGCTTTTTGAACAGTCACAAAAACATAGTGACAGAAATGGACAGACCTTTTTTATATCTAGGAAAACACTTATTACACATCTTTTGATAATTTTATGATAATTCCTAAATATGATCCAACATACAACAAATACAGTTTACGTTAGTATTATTGACTGAGTTACTAATCCGGGAAATGGTCACGTGACAAAAGAACGAACAACTCGAAACAATTCTTGCTGCCTGCCCTGACCCTTTTGGATTGTGTATTCTGGATTCTGATTGTTTGCTGCCTGCCTCGACCCTTGCCTGTTTGATTCTGATTTGACTTGCCCCTGTTATACCTGTTCACCGGTGTTTGACCCTGCCTGTTGTTCTCTAATAAAGTGCTGTGAATGGATCCTACCATCTCCGACCCGTTGTTACAAACAGTAAATACATAGAGGTTTATTAAACTACACAACAGGGTAAAAAAAACATACAATCTAACTAGACATATACATACATACATACATTAAACACATACACAAAAGCATGGAGAGCGAGAGAGCGAGAGAGAGAGGATTAAGTCCATACAGAGTTAAATCAGCTAAGCATTTCTGTAAGAACTTTCAGTAGAATCACCTTAATAAAAGGGCAGTTAATGCAGTTATGCTATGTATATAAAAATCTGATACTTGAATTAAGCTTTAGGGAGGATTGACCTAGAATGTTCAAGGGGCGAAGAACAGTGAGAAAACAGCAGAAGAAGAGAAGAAAGGGCTCCAACAGTGATGACGGTCATTTTTAGGGCCAAAATCAATAGTTGTTGAGCAAGAGAAAGTTTCTTTGTTTCACTCAACATCTTATTTGCATGTTTGCATGGCCACATGGTACATTTTCAAATATTAATTCAGGTTATTGTTGGAAAAGTATGGTTATGGTTATGGTACAGGTTACACAACATATCTAATCAGATGGGAAATTAGAAGATAGTAAATCTGTTAGATAATATGGCAGGCTTTGAAATACATGAAGTTGTGATTCATTCCAATTCATTCCAATGCAAGTCAACCTTGCATATCTACAGAGTTACAGTTAGGATACCTAGTATGGGAGTCAACATATAACAGGAATATATACATATATTTTAAGTTTCAGACAGTTTAGTTGTGATAAAGAGAATATAAAGAGAAAGTCCTTGCCTTGGTAAATTGTAATGTCCTTAGTCTCTCTTGGGACGTGTGGTGTTAGTTTGGGGCAGGATGTTAAGTGAAGGGGTTATTTTACAATTCATAAATGATCTAACAATTTGGCCATGCCAGAGACTACAAAAGCATGTAAAAGTGATTGCTGTGTTTCACAGTCAGCATATAATTTAAGTTAGAAAGAAATATCTGAAATTATTAAATATCTGATAGAATTACATTGTTTTAAGATATCTGGGTTAAAGGGCACAGCTTACATGTTTTAGAGAGGGGAAAATAATCTGTACTGGCAGATTCTCTGGCTTGCAGTATTGCTATCTGTATCAGACATAAAACAATTGTAAATATAGTCACAGCTGACACAGCTAAGTCAGGCATCAAGCCAAATAACACATTTTAACCTTAACTTCAATCACAATATAAGCACATTCAGCATTCAGATGTTTCATTGTTCATTGTTTTTGAAAACTTGACATATGGGTTTTTTATTTAATTTTAATGTCTCTCCCCATATTTCTTAAAGTGGACAAACTGCTTGACTGTCAGGCCAATTATAAATACGGTTTGGTTGTGGTGACTGGTGTAGTCAAATCAGGTCTGTTCCAGTCTGTGTTTACAGTCAGCAGAAAGCTGTGTAGTGCACAGTGTCTAATACTAATAATGGTTAATATTTGCTACTGATACCAACAAATGTTAAGTGTGTTATATAGTGGATTGCCTCAGTTTTGTGCTCCTCTCTGACTGAAAGACTAAGTGCAATCCGCTGCAGTTTTGCTTGGCATTACTGTGCCTAATAATATTCTTCTTCTGTTTCTGTGAAACAACTTTTCCATTAAAATTATGTTGGCATTAATGGAACTGCACTGGCATAGTTTAAATCATATTTAGCTGCCCAGTTCCAATATGTTGCTGTCAGTGAAAAGGGTCATATCAATCATGAGTTCAGTATAGAGCAGTGGCATAACCAGCATTGTATTTTTAGATGGGCTCTCATTTTTAGATTTTTAGCGCAGTTTTTTCAGGCATTTGGCCAAAAGCCTCATGAATTTGTCCAAATGAGAAAGTATTGGCTATATGACTCGACAAATTCTAGACAACATCAAACATGCCGAAATGGTCCAAAATGTTTGCAAGACTTCTCAATAGAAGTGCTGGGAATATTTAGGTTTTACTCACCTTAGGTTTGATGATCCAGTGTAGTTACAAGGATGAGTCCCGAGCCCTCTTTATATTTTCATTGCTTGAATATTTGTAAAACCCACATACAGATGTAACAGGGTGATCAGTAGTAGTGATTTATGAATTATAAAATGACAAAATATGAAGATACAAGGGTTCTGCCTGACAGTGACAATAAAATAGGCCATAATAAATCTGGTGGGGCCAGACATGTAACATTACACTACTAAAGTGTCAAGATCCTAGTCTGATCAGCCCAGTGTTTTATTTGTCTTTGTAATCAGTCCGTGTGTTTTGTTGTGTTTGGAGCACATTGTTTTTGTTTTGACAGTTCACCATGTGATCATCTGTTATTGTCTCGTCTTCCCCGCCCTATCTGTTTCCTCATTCTCCCCACCTGTTCTCCAGGAATACAGTTTTGTATATTCCCTGTTCCTGCCACCAGATTTTCTCTCAGCATCCACTATCTGCCATCTTCCGCACACTGGATTCCAGTCATCTGCCTGTCTGCTAGTGTACAGTTCTTCAACATGATCTCCAGTCTCTGACTGTCTGTTGGAGTGCTGAACTCTCTATCTGATCTGGTCATTTGTTTTTCTGCGGGCATGCTGGACATCATTTGGTTGTGTTTGGACTATTGCATGTTGCTGTCCACATCCTGACATGGAGTGCCATGGGGCTCAGTGCTTGGGCCTCTGCTTTTCACCCTGTATACGCTACCACTGTGTATACACATATACACATATATAAAGTATACATATATACATATGTAAAGTTTCAAAACAATGCAACATTGTAAAAATGCATTATATAAATTAATTTTAATTGAAACTTTAAAGTAATAAACTATGAGCAATTAATAGAACTGCATGTAAAACTGCATGTGGTAAAAGTGTTTTATGGATATTTAATAATTTTACAACTTTTTAATAATTTTATTTAATTTTATTACAACTAAAATAAAAAACAAAGAAAATTAAATATTAATGATGTTTGATGAGTAATTATGTTATCATTCTTTCATAATAATGTTATCATTGTGTAGGGGGCTTGTATGTCCAGTATGTTCCGTTAAGCAGTTTTGCCTTTTCTGGACTTAGGCCTAAGTCTTACACATACGTGCTTTTATAAAAAAAAAAGAAGCTGAAAATCTTGGGGGACCCAGCAGAAAGAACAGGATGTTTGATGTTTTGTGTGGGTGTCAACTGAGCACATTTCAGTAACTGTAAAATAAAAAAAATATAGTCCCCGTCTCCATAAAATGTAATTTAAGCAATTTAAGCTTTAAATACCACAACAATCTGCGGTATTTATAGGCTGCATAGGGCAACAATTTTACAATGTTACATGTTACATTGTTACAGACAGAATGCAAGAACCTGTAGATATATTAACCAGTAATTATTTGCAATTAATTTGATTATATAATCAGCATATCATATAATTAATCCAATTAAAATGTCTAACCAATGGAAAGTATATTTTTAGCCCAGGGTTGTGGTCAATTTAAAGTATACAAAAAATGCAAAGGGACATTTTGGAAATAATACTGGAGTAAAAAAAATAAAACTGAATTTCATTTAGTGAATTTAACCACAATTAATCTTTTATAAACAATAACTACATTTATGCAGCTGGCTATAAAAACAATAACTACATTTATGTAGCTGGCTATGTAACTGATATGATATAACAAAACTAACCACAAGTATTCTCTTATCACTATTGCATGTCAACATCCAGCAAAGATTTCACTGATGCCTTCCTGCTTCAATCTTGTTTAAAGTGCTTTGTGCCCTTGTTTATTATCTCCATCTGGGGTCATTATTGTCTGTAATTAAGGTCTAGAGACATCTAGGTCTCTAATGTTTGCCTTGAGAGTGCAGTAACTGAAACACTTTCCCACAGTTCATTTGGTCAACCCAGCTCTGCTACCTGCACCAAGAACAGCAACAACAGCACAGCCTTTTGAGAGGGTTTTTTTTCTTGTATCTGACAGCCATTTTATACTTCTCTTTGGAGGCTGCTACATAGTCTTGTGTCTTCTCCACATTTGCTTGTATATTGTCAATTTGGTTCCCTTGCTCTTCCACTAGCAAAAACACATCTAGAAATAGATCTCGTAAATCTTTCATGTTGCTTTCCAAGTTTAGAAGCTCTTTGTGGCGCTGCTCTATCTCTGACATCTGCATTCGAGTGATCTTTGCATCCACAATGATGTTCTCATTGAAGATCTCCCACTTGCCTTGCTCTGTCATTTCATTAACCTCCTCTTCAGTCACCTCATGGCCAGATACCTCCAACTGCTGGATAATGAATTGCTTGCATTTGTCCTGCTTGCTCAAAAGAGAGTCATTGTATTGACACATTACTAGCTGGAACTGAGAGAAAAGGGTTGCATGCTGAGCCTTTTCGATACGAGAAGTAGCAGCATCTGGGCCAAGCTCAGCCTCAGTGTGCTTAACCTGTTTGGACAGAGCATCTAACCGTTTATGCAGGCTCTCGGCCAACATCTTGATGTCTCGTGTCATGCTGCTCTCCTTCTTCATGACACTGAGGCGCCTCATGGTGGCCACAAAGTTTCTCTGCTGCTGACTGAACTTTCTGATCTCAGAGTTTAGCTCCTCAATGCTGTCACGAATGCTCTGAGCCTCCTTCATGAAGTTCTCCAGGACAGGCTCTGCCTCAAATATCACAGCCTGCAGTCCTATCAGCGATGTCGGATCTGTGTCCTCCTCATTAAAGGGGTTGTTGTCCACCAGCCCACCACTGGCCTTCATCCACTGACGCAACTCCTCTACACGATCCTTCATGACTGCAGAGAGACCTTAAGAGAAATAGGGCCCGATTGTCTCTTATTTGAGTGATTTTTGTGTGAAAAATATAATTACCACATAATTGTCTATATTGTCTTTTCCAACTTTCCAATTATTATTTCAGATTGTTATTTCAGTAATTCCAGTCACCTTGCCCTATTTTTATCAAAACAAAAAGATAATATAATATAATAATGACATAATGTAATAATTTTATTTTATATTATTATATATAATAATTTATATTATATTATATTATATTTATAATATAATATAATATGGGTGTAAAGTAACATGAGGGTAAATAAATAATGAGAAAATGTTCATTTTTTGATGAATACTGTTATTTTACTTGTGTGTGTGTGGTCATGTGAATGTTTTTCTAGTAGAATAACTATTTCTAACTATGACTATTTCTGGTACACATAAAGGTCACATTTTTGTCAGTTGTTTATCCATGCAATATGCTTTTGGCTACAAAGGTCTTGAGTTAAAAGGATTCAATGAAATCCTTGATCCAAGGCCTGTCCAGTATTCCCAGTCCACATATCACTGCTACGCATTTATCATGGTCACTGTCATTTAAAGGTTTGCCCTGAAACTGTACAGAATATGATATATTCACTGGGATTTGCAATCTATGGGATTTGGTTCTAAATTGCTCACTGAGTGGTTTGTGGGTTGTGCATAAAGCCAATGGCTTTGTACACCAAAAATGTCTCAGGGACAATTTAAGTAAAAACTGAGAACGCCAAGTCACTGGCTATTCAATTACTAGATGTATTTTCAAACAGGAAAGGCTGCAGTTGCTTATGTGTATATAAATATGGCCCACCCAAGCTCCTTAGGGAAAGGCTTATGAAAATAAGAGTGGGCTTTGTTTTCTGCGGTTGCTGGATGAAGGGCATTCTACAGGGATTCACAAACATTAATTCTACAGCTCAGAACCTGTGAAAGCATGGCACAACAATGCTGTCAAACTAGGTCATTTCAAACTGGTTTTTATGCTGATGATATGTTCCTTTTTATACTGGTCTAACTGTACCAACAACTTAAAACTAAATCTTATTATACTTGAATTTAAGATTAAACTAAACAAAATTCCTAACATGTTCCACAGCCACACACACCAAAACATGTTTTTAAATATGTTTTCCTAACACAAGGTAGGGGAGGGATTATACTTTTAATATATAGCATACCTTAACAGCCTGCCTACAACTAATACAGCCTTGCCTTAAATTATGGTTTAATTGTTTAATTGTATATACAAATGTGATGATATTGGAATTTAATATTCAAGTTGTTAAATAGTTTAGGACATTTTTGACTAGGTGTACAACCAACTCACACTGCTTGTAAATAAAACAGCATCTATCCTCAGTTTCCCCTATTTATCATTTACACTATTTACACCAAATAATAGACAGTGGGTTTCATCTGAGCTGGAACAGCTGTGTATACATTTGAAATGTAAAATGGTGGACAGTTTAAATTAAGTTAAAATAATTCATTGATCTACTGTATATTTATTATGACATGCTATTGTAAAACAGGCCTTTGGTGCGTGAATGTAATTCTGATAATTCTAATTCTAATAAAATAATGTTTGATATGTTGGAAATTGTAATATTTTGTAATAAAGATCTACATGTAATAAACTGTACATAGTTTACAAAGTGAAATACAAATGGGCTCATTATATCCTAGACTTCTTACCTCTTATTACTCTAAATCCCTGGAAGACTGAATATGGCTTCATTTTCCATTGCCTGAAGAGATGCTCAACATTTTAGCGGGACGTTCGATCAGAAATTTCTTGGAAAGGCATTCTTATTCTCGTCCTTGGAACAAAATATGTGGGCTAGTAAGTTTTTCCTTCTGCTCCAGTGGTATCAGTTATGCCTATCATAGGAACAGAGACTCCTGGGAAATCTAGCTAAGCCAGTATAAGACCACACCCCCAGTCACAGTTAGAACTCCGTTTGACCAACAGACAAATGAAAGAGCACATGCAGTAGACCAACCACTACCCTCACCCATCAACACCCTCTATTATATTTTGAAAGAACATTATGATCAGAAAACCTCTATTACTTTTGACAAAGGTATATATCTATATATATATATATATATCTAACACACACACGCACGCACGCACGCACGCACGCGCACACGCAAAAGTTGGGACAGTATGGAAAACAAAAAAAGTAGTGATTTCTAAATTTACTTTGACTTGTATTTCAATGCAGACAATACAACAGCACATTATTTAATGCGTTCCTTTGATTTTTATTGTTTTTTCTTAAACAAAATTCCTATTTTGGTTCTTGCAACACCTTTCAAAAAAAGTTGGAACAGTAAAGCATTTACCACTTTGTAATGTTGCCATTCCTTTTCACAACACTTAAAAGATGTTTAGGGACTGAAGACACCAAGTGAAATGTTTCAGGTGTAATTTTGTCCCATTCTTGCTGCAAACAAGTCTTAAGGTGAGCAACAGTACGGGGTCTTCGTTGTTGCATTTTGCGCTTCAAAATGCGCCACACATTCTCTACTGGAGACAGGTTGGGACTGCAGGCAGGCCAGTCAAGTACCTGTATCCTCTTCCTTCGCAGCCAGGACTTTGTAACGTGTGCAGAATGTGGTTTTGCATTATCTTGAAATATGCATGGACGTCACTGGAAAAGATGTCTTCTTGAAGGCAGCATATTGTGCTCCAAAATCTCTATGTACTTTTCAGCATTAATGGTGCCATCACAGAAGTGCAAGTTACCTTTACCAAGGGCACTGACACAACCCCATACCATGACAGACCCTGGCTTTTGGACTTGTTGCTGGTAACAGTATGGATGATCCTTTTCTTCTTTGGTCCGGAGCACACGGCATCCATTTCTCCCAAAAAATACCTGAAATACTGATTCATCTGACCACAGTACACGTTTCCACTGTGTGATGGTCCATCCCAGATGCCTCCGAGCCCAGAGAAGTCGACGGCGCTTCTGGACACTGTTAACATAGGGCTTCCTTTTGGCACAGTACAGTTTGAACTGGCATTTGTGGATGTAACTACGTATTGTGGTACTTGACAAAGGTTTGCCAAAGTAGTCCTGAGCCCATGTGGTGATATTGCTTATAGATGAATGACGATTCTTGATGCAGTGCCGCCTGAGGGAACAGAGAGCACGGTTGTTCAGCTTAGGCTTGCGCCCTTGTCCTTTACGCACTGAAATTCCTCCACATTCCTTGAATCTTTTAATTATGTTATGCACTGTTGAAGGTGAAATTAGCAAATGTCTTCCTATCTTTCTTTGAGGAACATTATTTTTAAACACTTTAATAATTTTCTCACGTATTTGTTGGCAAACTGGTGATCCTCAGCCCATCTTTGCTTCTAAAGGACTAGACCTTTCTTGGATGCTGCTTTTGTAGCAAATCATAATTACAATCACCTGTTGACATCACCTGTTTCAAATCACATCATTATTTAATCAATTTACCTGATTACTAGCCCTAAATTGCTCCTGTTCCAACTTTTTTTGAAATGTGTTGCAAGAACCAAAATAGGAATTTTGTTTTTTTGAAGAAAAAACAATAAAAATCATGAGGAACACATTAAATAATGTGCTGTTGTATTGTCTGCAATGAAATACAAGTCAAAGTAAATTTAGAAATCACTACTTTCTTTTTAAATTGGTAAATTTAGAAATCACTACTTTCTTTCTTTTATTTGTGTTTTCCATACTGTCCCAACTTTTTCTGATTTGGGGTTGTATATATAATATATATATATATATATATATATATATATATATATATATATATATATATATATATATATATATATATATATATATATATATATATATACATGGACAATGTCCATTCTAATCTTAAATGTGATTGTTGTCTTGTATATTGAACTACTAATATTTTTGCAGACACATTTTGAACAAAGAAAAATTTGATAGTCTGATTTAATGACATTAGAATAAAAAGGACTAAGGAACATATACAGTAAATATATAAAATAAGGCCATATACAGTATAGCTTGGGCTTGGCTTCAGGCTTGTGTAGAACACAGAACAGGGGAAGATGTGTATGATGCAGATATCAGTGGGCTACTATCTGTAATTATGTGGAAAAAGCTACAGGTGATATCTGAAGCTGCTTTTGTTTTGTACACATTATGAAAATTATGTAAGAAATTATATTTTGCTTTAATAAAAGCCTATTTTAAGCTTTTTTAGGAACCATCTTCGTTGTTGAAATGTGAACAGACACATATTATTATTACTGTAATGTGGAATAAATAATTTATGTAATTAAATGTACTGTTACAATTACTGTATTACACTCAACAAATGCTGGGTTGTTTTTGTACAAAGGATTTTATAGTAAGTTAATATGAATATTCACGTGTATTTTGTTTATATTTCTACATTTATTTTTATCGGTGCCAATCATTCAATAATTCATCGCGTATTTAAAAGATAGAAAGCGCGTTCCACAATAAAACAAGTTTTGGGAGAAAGAAGTCTGATTTGAGAACATCAGAAGAAGCGAAACGGGTAAGTTCATCGTCTGTGTATGTCTTCTGTAATGTACTGAGTAATGTAATGTAATGAGCGCACCTGTGGCGTGCAATCTTCACTGCTTAAACGACTACTAATGTAAGGCGAAATACATCGAGTAAGCATTTTATTGCCCTTAAGACGCATTTTAACAAGTTGCTAGGGCTTGTGTAAATACTGTTGCTCTGTGTGGCCAAATTATTTAGTGATTATTTGTGAATTTAACATAGTGGTACGATTACAAGTATAACGTTAGCTAACGTTTCATACAGTAATCTCTGCTTGTGTAGCGTTATGAGGCTGGGGGTATGGCGTTTTAACCGATCGTTTTACTCTTTCTCTTTCAGTCAACGCTATGTTGCTGTACAAACTGAGAGACGAATAAAAAAATCAAGTGGGCAAACTCTCCATTTTACGCTTGTTAACAGTGACGATTCTGCCCTTCAGTTTGGAGACTTAGGTGAACAAATGCAGTTTTGAGGTGAGTTGACTAGCTAACCACAAGGTAAGGGCAGTTTAACACGTATACATTTATACACATATATCCTCTGTGGAAGTTTGTCCAGTCATTGCATTCGTAGCATTATTCCTTGCACTGTGTTCATGTGTTTGAGAGAGGAGGTGTTTCGTTAAATTGTAATTTACTTAATCTGAAATGTCATTCTGGTGACTAAGATTGTTGCTGGCATGGTTGGACAGTTTTGCAAGAGATAGATTAACAAAATGACAGCCTAGACAACTTTAAAGGTAAGTTATTATTATTATTAATATTTTTGAGATATAATAGAGAATTGTTTTTAAGAGACACAGTAAAATATCCAACTATCTAACATGCCCATCACTGGTTCAGTCAGATGAGCAGCCTCGTTCCACCTAAAGATTGTCAATCAGAGGGTGATGGGAATCTGTGACGATCATCTCCTGCACCTTTGTATACCATGAGCAATAAGACATTGGCAGACCCTACTCTGTATTCAGAAACATCAACACACTTCATAAATAAATGGATGCAGTAAGCACCACTTGACACAAACAATGTAAGAAGGACTTCTTTTTTTATTTAAATGTCTGCTGAACTGCCTGTTTGACTGCTTTCTGTGTTGCTTGTGTTAAAAAAACTCATTAAAATCATATTCAGAATAACAATCAAAAGGCATGTTGTTGTATTATTGTATTACAGAACAACAGCAATTATAACACTGCATTCTTTTGTTATTTCTTGATTTATGTTCATTATTGATAAATTTAAAAGTGAGACCCAAATGTAAAAGGAAATAACCCCATGTATAGGTAATGTCTAACATCTATATCTAATATTGGCAAAAAAAATAATTTCACTCACTGGTTGAGTCGAACACAGCACATAAGTAATATTCAACCCAGCAAGAGAGTAAGTTTCACCACTGGTTGGGTCACATGAACAACCCAGAAATCTGGGTTAAATAGTAAAACCCAGCTCCTGGGCCAAACCAACCCAGCAAGAGAGTAAGTTTCACCCACTGGTTGGGTCACATGAACAACCGAGAAATCTGGGTTGAATAATAAAACCCAGCACCCAGGTCAAACCAGTCCAGCGCATGTTCTGTCCAATAATGACTCGGCAGTGGGGTTAAGGTTGGGTTGTTTTTAACCCAGCAGTTTTTACAGTGTACAGTATCAAGAATGTAATGAAAATCACTTTTGAGAATAAAGGGAATTACACAGTATTTGTATTTGGAATCCATTGATAGACCTAATTTGACAAATAAATAAATATGTATATATACAGAATACATGTACTGCAGCAAGGAGAGAGAATGGATTTGTTGCAAAGGATGCTGTGGACATCAGCACACAGATATCATTAACACACCCGTATTAACATGACCAGCAATGCTAAGTTTACAAATTCTGTATAAACAGTGAAATAGTGGAAGACAGATGTTACTGGCCACATTTTGAACTCTTAAATGACACTGATTTGCCTGGAGGTCAGAAGCATGCAACATTCCTTCAGATTAATCCCTGTTTAAATAAACGTCCCGCAGCTTAAGTCTGGATTCAGTCTGGATTTGTAGCGTAATTTTTTTTTATTGCTCTATCAAGATGTTATTAATTGTAGCTTTAGTTTCACAACAAACTGAAAAGTTTAACTACTGATATAACGTTACAACATAACATATAACTTCCTGAACCTAGAAAGTACTACATACCTAGGAAGTACTAAGTACTAACCTAGTAATACTGAACCCATAACAAACAAAGCAGGATGTAACTGTGGAGTAAGTCCTCTGAGTCAGTGTTTCTGTAGCTTATTTGGTAGAGCATTGCATTACCTGCGCAGATCATTGATGACTGAAATATAGCTCCCTCTGCTGTTTTTGAAGATAAAACACTTTTCAGTTTTGGTTTCGCTTTGGTACATTGCTCAGATCAAAATTAAAATTCTCAAAATTATTTGTTCAAACTCCACATCATCTAGTCACTTGTACAGATAATAAAAGATGTTTCTTATTTTTAGAACAAATTGCTAATGCTTTGGTATGTATTCAATCGAATGAGTAAACAATTATCTGCTGTTTCCTACATTTTGAATTGCTTATGTCATGTTGATACAAATATGTTATACTGGTTCTCTGATGAATTGCCTTTCAACATCTAGGCATTAGTTCACTGCATAGGTCAAAATGGTTAAACCAGCTGTCACATGTTAAGTATGTTTTCTTTACATTTCTATTTAGCTATTTTCTAAATGTGTCCTGAATTGAGGAATTGTGCAGGTGAATCTTGATTTTTACAGATCCAAACACCCAAGATTCGGGTCTAGATCACTAGATCTTACACTAGGTCTTCCTAGACTCTTTTTCTTTAGATAGTTTTCTCAGTTGCTATGGTACATTTCTACAAATCATCCTTAATATTTGCAATAAATGCATTTTTCAAAACACTTACTACAAACAGCAAAACACAATGGATTACCTTCAAAAAAACCTTCAAAAAATAGTTTTAAATAATCCTCAGCACAATTTTTTCACACAGTTAGCAGAATACTAGTAGATAATAGTAGAATAGTTTCGTCTTATGAATGGACATAATTCTATATATTACAGTGAATCAGGACCAATACACATATTCTACAAGTGATGATAAAATTTGATTACAAGGATACAAAGATCCACCTAGGAAGTACTCCCATTCTTTTGCAAGAGTTCAGCAACACTTCAAAACTCGACAAGAAGGAAGCAAAAGAAAAAAGTATTTTTATTTGGATCAAACACGGCATTTTATATACAGATATATGGGACTTCATTTTTAAAGGAAAAACCTTTAATTACAATAATTATATTAAACTGAAACAAAGGGGTGCATTTTAATGCAGTCAAGTCTGAACTGGGCAGTTTGCAAGCATTGGCTCCATATCCAAACAAGTTATATGTTTTCCTATTTATTCATCATGTATGCAAAGCTGTCTCACAACATTTTTCTTGCAATATAACAGAACTCGATCAACAATTCAGTTTCCCTAAAATGTTTTCACTATCTCTGTTCCTTTTTAAGAAACACAAGCATAACCTTTTCTTCCTTACCATTGTGCCTTACACATGCCCAGAACATAAATACAGTCTATTATGTCGGAACTTCTGTACTCATTGCAACAAACTGTAACAAAGCACTGACAAGTGTGCATGTTATACCTTTGTGTTTGGTCATCTTTCCTTATCAAACAAGCAAGGACATTGAGGAAAAAACAATTGTTATGAGAGTCACTGTTCTCCCACCTTTTAATGCCACCAGGATGAGCTGTTTCCAGGGAACATGTTGAACTATACAATCCAGTTATCAGTGTAATTCTAATTCTAATGTGATTCATACTTTGTGATTTGAATGTGAATTATCATCTTATTTCACAATGATTTTACAAGTATATTTTAAGACCCTCTCTCAGAAAAGTCTTGAGTAAAAAGCCCTGATCTAAAATGATTAACTGCAGGTCAGTAAATGAAATCATTGCACATCTTCTGAAAATATCAACAAAGGCAGAAGACTATTAACAGTGTGAATCAAAAATAATTTTTAACAGATACATTCTAAACTAAAAGTGAACATTTCCTTTTCAAAATGTGTAACATATATACATGGCTTAACATATATAGCTATGCTTTGCTTAGTTTAATAAAGAAAACTTCCAGAGATGACCTCTTAATAGCCTCCCAAAACCTGTTAAGAACATGTCTGGGTTATATTCATCCTCAAAAGATTTTTTTTTAATTATATATAATATTTTCTTAAAAGATCTAAATACTATTTTATATCCATGTTTTTTTATCCTGGTAGTTTGTGTTTATTGTTCAATGTTGTAAAATGTCAGTGAATTCCAAATTTGTGATACAATGTGCATTTTTTTAATATTTTTATCAGCATTTGTAAATTATTGTAGTCTCTTGTTTGTTTGTAATCTTTGCGCAGTAAAAGCTTTTGTACAAAGTCAAATTACTTGTGTTCAAGCATACCTGGCAATAAAGCTCAATTTGATTCTGGATCCAACAAGGTTAATCTTCTTTATGCAAAAAATATTTTTTGCTTGTCTGAACTCAGACATACATTTGTTAAGATTCACCACATCATTAATAGAAAAGTCCACATTTCATGCAAGTGGTGAGGGGATTTACATCTCAAATCTAAATACAAAATCAATAGCAACTGTAAAAAATATGTAAAGAGCACACAAAAGGCCACCTAGCCCATGTCAACAAAGGTGAATGGGTGTCCCAGTCTGAAAGCATGTTTCACCAGGTGGGCATCATATCTGGAAACCAAACGCGCCCCAGGTGTTTGGACACCTCCCAGTGGATCTCATCCAGGCTGTATTTGTGGTCTGAGATGAGCACCTCCTCCATGATAGATAGCTGAGACAGACGCCGACCGCACATCTTCACAAACTCCACAAAAGCACTGCAGGAGACTTCGCACTCACCCAGTCCAATGGCTGAGAGGTGCTGGCAGCGCTCAGCGATGCGAATTAGCTCCTCATCCAATGGCCGCAGACCATTGGCGCACACTACCAGTTCCACCAGACGTGGGCAGTTCATGCCAACACGGCCAAGCACCTCCTTACTCACCGAGCGACCAAAGTAAAGGTGTGTGACGGGTATCTCGTCACAGAAAAAGGGGCCAAACTCATCCTCGTACAGGAAGAAGTACATAACCAGGTTGAACTTGGGTGAATGGCGTACCATGGCGTCCCAGCTGCTTTTCTTGATGGTATGGAACTGCTGACCAGGGTTCTCACTTACCACATCTATGCGAAGATGTTCGAGGTGCACATGCTTTTCTGAGGAAAGTGCCAGGAGCAGCTCGTCACTCAGTAAATGGTAGTTGAGGGCCAACTCCCTCAGACCGTGACACTGATCAGCAACACACAGGATACCTGAAACACAAGCACAATGATGACACAATAAGCACAAAAAGATAATAATATAGGTAAAATATAATAAGGTATAAGTTACCATTATCTTGTACTCCATAACACCATGCATTTCATATTTTTCAGTTTTTAGCTTTTATCCTTATTTTATCCTTAATTTTGCAACAATGCAAAATTGTGAAAACCACTATATAAATAAACTAATAAATATCAACCTAGAAGCATAACCTGTACATAAGTTCAGCAGAGGTTCAGTCAGTCATACCTGCAGGGGAAACGTGTGGGCAGCTGCTCATCTTTAACAGCTTGAGTGTGTCACTGTTGTTGGCCACCAAAACCTTTAGAGAAGGATCGTCCACTGGTGTGTCATCAATTTTCAGAGATGAGAGAGACTTGGAATTCACGAACACCACTGTTAGTGCAGAGATGAAGTGGGACTGTAGAGTGAAGATAATGATGAGATGTGCTAAGGAATCAAGTCACACTAATGTTCTAACACCTCACCATGCATAATGCATGCTCTGATACCTTTGGTAACTCCATGAAGCTTGGTCGTGCTGTGGAAATAAGCCCAAGGGTCTTCAGTGAACAGTTGACGAGTTGAGACAGGATATCACATGCAGCCTCGGCTGATTCTGTGCTGCTGTCAACCTATGGATGGAGAAGACACTTTTATTTCAGAAACTGCATCACTACATTTTAGACCATGGTAAAATAGTTTATATTCAGTTTATATTATACTGAATTCTCTCTCTCTCTCTCTCTCTATATATATATATATGTACCAAGTAAACATATCAATAAAACCACAGTGTTAACAAACATCAAAGAGATGATATAAAACATTTTTATTCATTTTTTCCCCAAGGCCTACTTTAAATGTTAATTATTTTTGCAGCAAAATTTCAATATTTTATGTTTTACCCTGACCCTTAAATTATTATTTGCTGCTGTGCCTGCAGGTTTTCTATGTAAATGCTCTCTTTGCAAGTGAAATGAGATACAGCGCTGTGCTGCACTTAACAGCAAGCAGCATTGCTCAAGATTCAAACATTCAAATGTATTTATCAGCCTGAAAGCTACAAATTTTATGGATTGGAAAGTATGTTTGACAGTAGTTTCAATATTAAACAGTAAAGTTGCAGTACATGTTTCATAGTACACTGATCTCAAAAGATCACGGAAAACTATAAAATATTTGAAAATGTGCTTGGTAATGCAAAACCAATGCTAGGCTGTTCTGGCTGGTTGCTAAGGTGTTGCTAGGTTGTTGTAAAGTGCTATGAGTTTATTGAGCGTACTATGTGAGTGCTAGATGAGAACTTGCTGGTCTAAAATAAAAGTTAATATCAAATTACTGATATTCCTGTCTGATCTCTTTTAAAAGTAATGGTACTCTTATAAAAAATGTAAAAGTGCTGGACAAGTTATGCACAAAAATGTATTACTTCAGATTAGTTTTTTTCCAATCCTAACTGAGTATGAGTGACACTAATAGCCTTGAAATGCACTATTAATTTGATTCCTCATGATTGATCCCTTCAACAGAACATGATGCTGTGTCTTGTGCCAAATAACAACCCTTAACTATGGTAATTCAGAGGGTGTAATCCCCTTCTGTAACAATAAACATTCTTGCAAGCATCTCACCTTGAAGCTGACATACTGTAAATGATTGGAGTGCCTCTTAATGATTTGCTTTATTAGATCAGGATGTGTGGCTTTTAGGTAAGAACTGGCAGGCTGATTGAGTTCAAACTCAAAGCACCTCCACAGCTCAGGCATATGGAAGGCCTGATTCCAGCCACGGCAAACCTGGGAGGCAAAGGCACGATCCAATAGAGGTAGGTACTGAAAGATGTGAAGAAGAATCTCCTGAGGCAGTCGAGCCCAGTTGGACATCACATCTCCAGAGTCTTCACCCAGCTGTTTGACTCTCTTGCAGGACTCCATCAGCCCCTCACAGGATGAGCCACTGTCCTCCCTGTCTCTACTCAACCTTTTCATTCTGTAAAGCATGAGAACTACAGTATTAAAAAAGCCTAGAGCAAACCCTTTGTTTTTAATATTGTATAAAAATGTTGGTCACTAATATTTTGAACTTGTTTGATAACACTTTACAATAAGGTTCCATTCCTTTACATTAGTCAATGCACTGGGTAACATTAACAAAGTGAATAAATGCTGTAAAGATATATTCATTGATAGTTAATGCAAACACAGTTGTTGATTGTTCGTTCATATTAGTTTACTGTGCATTAAGTAATGTTAACAGACACAGATTTTGATTTTAAAAATGAATGTTAACTAACCTTAGTTGAACTAACAATTAATGCTTTTATGGCATCTTAGATATTGTTAGTTTGAACATTTAGGTGACCAATGTTAACAAATGTAAACTTATTGTAAAGTGTTACCACTTGTTTTTTAATGAAATTACAACCAATTTTTGCTCCGATTAACTAGTTAATGTTTTGCGTGTTACAATCTCAGTCTAGCTCGCTCGCATACCGTGAAAACAAAACGAAATCCTGTTTATTTTTTTCAATGTTAGCCAGGACCCCAACCTGAAAACATCTGACCGCAGAAGAGCAGATACATTGGAAGATGATACTCAGATTTCTTCAGCTATATGTTGTTTTCTCGGGAGTCTGCATATGTATGTCTCGGCGGTTTTGCTGGTTGACCTACTTCTGCTGTTCACTGTGCCGCGGGAGATTTTCGGCATCCCCGCCTCCCTTCTACTGGTGAAAATGGCGATGTTGTTGTTTGGAGACTCACGATCAGCAAAGCGCTTCCGGTTGTATTTCCTATAAAACAACGCGTAGCCTCCACCAGGGGCGCACGGCGGCTCAAAAAGCCGAATCCCACATAGATAGTGGTGGGCAGAGCGAGGCATCGTAACACATTAGTAGCGTCCGAAATCGCCTACTTCAATACTATATAGTAGGCAAAAATCAGTATGCGATAAATACCCGGATGGTTTACTGCTTCTGGCGAAATATTTGTGTTTGCATCTTACGGACACTATCAGAGATTCTATTAATTTGGGAAGATAGTAAACTCTACCATTGAAGAAAGCATAACGGTCAACTTCGATCACGCGAGGAACATCAGCCAATCACTAATGACATGACTGTCGGGCGTTCAGAGTTTTACGACAGTCAATTACAATGTACAGTTAAAAAACGCTTCATTGGAAATATAGCAGTTCTTTAATACCAGATTAATTGGATGTCACAAGGAGGTACCTTCAGCAGAGCTCTGGGAGCAAGAGACACTAGAGTGTGGTTGACTCAAGCTCATTTATTTCCTCATCAGAAGCAGATTATATAGAACATAACAGGATGCACCTAAATCTGTCTCAAGCAATCAAACAGCTGGATTATATTTTATTACCATATACGGTTAGAAACAACAGCTTCAGGGTGCCGTCTAGACTTCCTTATGCAACAGAGTATATGTCATTAGAAAAGAGATATTATCAAAACTCATTGACCCTTAAGGAGTTTTGACTATATTCATTAGTGCGGGGAACTAAATAATCTAACAGTGATTATAACTTAATTGTTGAAATTTGGAAGCCAATGAAATATACATCTTTTTGTTTATTAAGTCTTTATAATTATTTTGTACCTATATTCATTAAAATGCGTATATATCATCATCATTAGGCATACACAGCAATCATAATAGTCATTGCAATTCGAGTCTTATTTTAATGGGTGAAACCTGAAAGGCAAACAAAGAAACGTCGATACTTCTTGTTTTCTTAAGACTATATACAATATCACATAATATTACACACTATTTATTAATAAACAGTAATATTACATGTTTGCTAGTAGTGTTGCCGTAAATGAGTCCTACCTGTCGCAACATTCCATACTCTGCATTCTCTTATAGAACAGCATCCTAATCATGGTAAACCCTACATACACTTCCCAACAAAGGTATTGTTGGGAAGTGTATGTAGGTTTTACCATGGTTAGATGATTGCATGAAGTTCAGAAGTTTCCAACATTTTTCATTTAGAGGTTAAAAATGTTGCAGTTGTTCTGATATGTGATGCTGGGAGTCCTCAAAATCTCCAAGCTCTGCCCATTTGAGGAAACATGTCCCACATTCAGATTGTCTGTAGTCTGTTGTCTTAAATATTTTTTCCAATGTTCCAACCATTTCGCTTTGCGATAATTTTGTCATGTTTAGATATTCCAGGAAATTAAAAAAAAGAACACCACCAGCCTTTTTGTAATGTACCTTTGCTGAACAGAGAACCTGGTTTATTATTACCATCCATCTACAGATAATAATACAAAGCAGATTCACAAGTTGCAATTTTAAATCTTTTACAGCAGCTGTTTACCACACCTCAAACTGCCTCACCCCAACCAATTTGCCTCATAAACAACCAATAAATATCCGCAATTTCTAATATATTTTGTTTTGCCTCACAATTCTTTAATTTGGTGTGAGGACTGGCCCCAAAAAGTCATGTTCTTACAATTCAAAAGCAAAACATACTAACCTTTTGTTTTTAAAATGACAGAAAAATGGGTCCCACGTTAGTGAGTCAACCAGGACCAACACTGCAAACATTAAGCCCCGATAAAGTTCTCACTACAGAAACTATATCATACTTTCCAGGGGAAAACACAACAACGTGTGTATCACTGTATAAAAACGTACAGTGGCTTTAATGACATACATTCCATGTGTTTACATCTGCAGAGGCACACCCAGTATTGCACTTCATTAAAAGTTCTGGCTCAAAACAAAACCCAGAATATTAAACAAAAAGTGTAGAGTAGCAACATCGGAATACACATGAAGGATTACTGTCATTATATACAAGATTAGATAAATCATACACTATTTCCTCCCTGTGTAATGTTCTAAATTCCGTATATATCATTTGAATCTTTATATCCATCAAATCATGATTCACTTCAAAGTTAAAGAATACTGTACAGGGTTAAGAAAAAAGTCAGTTTACATACATCAGTTAAATTTGTATATCTGAGAAGCTGAAATCATCGTCCATCTTGTTTTGCTTATTTCACGCATCCATGGTGGTCACAAACAGTCTCAGATTCAGTTAAAGAAAACCTTGATACCTTGTTCTACTTCAGTGGTCAGGGGGTGTGCAACGTTCATGGGAGCCGCAAAGTTATTTTTTTGGTCTTTGTAAATCCTTAGCCTCTAAGGAGGGGTGGGGGTTGCACCCTGGAACACAGGGGCCAGCTAAAGTCTCCTCAAAAATGGACATCTGGTCATTCTGCACTCAGGCTGTGCTGAAGTTGAAGCCTTCTGCCATAGTAGGATGAAAGTATATAGAGAAATTATTACAGATGCCTGGCATTTAGAAGGTATGGGCATTTCTACAGACACCACAGCCTAGAGCAAACTCCTCTCCTGTGGGAGGATGTACCACATGCAGAGGACACTCGCTGCCTTCTAACTGTTTTCCTTTCGGACCTAACAGGAGAACAAACAACAATCTTGTAATGTCTGGCCATTTTTCTGTTAAAGCTTTCTAAGACTAAAAGAGAAAACAGCTTGTAACTATAAAAGGCAGTAATTTAATGAGAAAGAATTCTACAAGTTTTAAACAAATCCAAAGTTAAGCAAAAGTTTATCATTCAAACAGTTTTTAGTTTACCAGCAGGACAATGAGGAAGGTCTTCTTTAGAAACACTGGTCATCCTCTGGAAATCATCATGACAGGCGTTGCAAAAATGTGTTGTGCCAAAACAGAAGAACACAGCCACAGAGCAACAGTAACGGCATTTATATTCCAGGAAATCAGTGCCATGTTTAGAGCACATCTGCAACAAAAATCAATTCCATTTTTTAGTTCCTATTATCTTCCTAGGTGATTTTCCTTACAAACGTTACTCTAATACAATGATTTATGTTTAAACCAAATCTCGGCATTGACAACAAGTGGAACAAATGAATGTCAAACTATAAATGTTTTAAAAGCAGAATTCTTTAATAGAACTTTTTAGAATTTTAGAAGAATGGTTTAGAATTTTAGAAATGTTTTTAGAATTCTAAAAATCCTCTCCTTTTTACAATGTCTTTCAAACTATTATTATTCCACTGACCTGTGCTCGGGACACATCTGAGCATGCTCCACAGATGAGCTCACGAGGATCATAATCATCACCTTGTCCTGCCTCAGCATCACAACGAGCTTCTCCCCCAAAATATGCCTGAAGTGGGTAGAAGTCACAACTGTTATCACTGTTCTCAAGATCAACAGCTAGAGACATTCCAGCAATGTCAATATAATCTGATTGTTATTCTTGTATTTCTTAACCTCATTCTAAACCTCAATGGTAGGGTAGGCAGTTTCAGAGAGGCTAGCGATAGCAACCTAGCTTTGAAAGTATAAGATCCCACTCTTCCTTCAGAGCACTCTCCAAAGCCACACCTCCTCCAACACATTAATGCAAAACATTCAAGCCAAATGCAATGATTGGATGAACATTTCAGCATTTTGTAAATTTCTTGCACATTTTTCTCCATCTTGCACACTGCATATTATCTCTTCCACTGCAGTTCACATTTATTTAAGTTACATAAGTTATGCTAATTATTTTGCTTGTTATTTACTTTTTCCTTGTTTATATTCTCTGTAAATATTTTGCACTGTCTTTTGATGCGGTCTTACATTTCACTGCTGTTTCTATCCTGCATATAACTAATGTATAAAACAAATGCATATAACAAATAAAATCTTGAATCTCTTTAATCATTTTATGGTCCTGCACTTTCCAAAGAAAATATTATATTTATATTATATTTACAGAAATATAATTAAACCACTTTACTTAGTGATGGCTCTCAGGATGTAAAGAGACTTTGAACCAGCATAACAAAACATGTTTTTGGAAAATATCTCCTACCCTGCCTTTAACAAATCTTGAATATCTGGGAAAAAAAATGAGTTTTCAGGAACAGTGTGTGGTCAAACCTTTTTACACTTGAAGCAGACGTAGTAAGCATATCTGTTCATGGCAAATCCTGCTGGGTCGTTGTAGAATCGAGCTCCAGACATTGTAATGGCTTCACTCCTGTGTAAACCTTCATACTCCAGTCGCATCAAAGCCTTTCTCCTCACATCCTCATACAGTTCTCTGATGGGCTCTAGCAGATCTTTCAGGACAGAGTGGTTGATCTTTTTCTAAAAGATAAACAATAGACCATGGTACTAACTAATTAGGACCCAAGCACTAAAAGTGTGAAGAGCCCTAGTGTTTTCCTTAGGATTATTATTAGCTTTATTTTTCAAGGATTCAGGGGTTTTGGGTCCCTTAACATGCTCAGAAACTCTTGATGGTATTGTCCATCAGGCTGGCACATTTGCGGGGTGCTTGGTAGTGCTCCCAGCATGGTGTACAAAAAAGATGTGCACCGTAACAAGAGTACATATAGTATACATACATGCGCACACATGTATGCAACTTGGTACGTGTATCGTCTAGTGGATCCAAACAACTTTCGCACTGATACCCCTTAGCTCAACCCAACAGTAAGTCCGGCATTTCGGATTTTCTGAAAAGCACAAGCTGGGAACTTTTAAATACTCCTAGGGATTTTATGTGATTGTCATTATTGTCAATGTCTTATCCTTATTTAAAACTCGGAAGGAGGTGAAATTATGGGATAAATGGAAAACAGGAAGTCTCTAATATCTACAGTATGCATTAAGTTATGTATGTTTATTGTGGTTGGTTGATGACATTGATGACTATTGTGAGTCACAGTCATATCGCCTCCAACTGGCAACTGGCTCTGTAGCACCCCCTAAAGTGATAGGGTTAGTTTTACATGCAATCACCAAACTTCGTACATGTATTGTTCTCATCAAGCTGGATAACTTTGAAAATTACATTCATTAGCTCTGCCTAACAGTAAGTCAGAAACAGGAAGTGTCTTATATCTTTTGCGTGCATTGAGAGAGCTACATGAAACTTGGAAAATATGTTGGTGTTGTGGGTTGATCCCACTGATGTGGCTATTGTGAGTCCTGGTCATAGCATCACCAGATGGCAGCAGGAAGTGTGCCACTTACATCAAAATTAATTAATCAGAACAGATTTTAAAATTGTCCTCAGTTATTTTTGGTATTAAATGCATGTGACAACTACATATTATTTACTAAGAAGTTCCAGGTGGTGACGACGCCATAGTGCTTGGGCCCGTCATCCCTGCATATTTTACAGATTTTACAGTCATTGTTACCAACTAGTTTATATATCTGCAAAGTTTATATATGCGAAAGCACAATGAATATTTGAGAGCAATTTAAGCAAATATTTCAGAAATTTCAGCCTGTTCATCATACAAACCTATCATATGACTTGAGAGGACTTGGAAAACAGTCATATGAAATTTTTCATGATGCTACATTCTTTCTGGAGCTTGGCAGTAAAAATCATTACCCACTTTTAATGTAGGAAAATCAGAATGAAGTGAAGAATAAAGTAAAGTGCTGGCCAAGTATGGTGACCCATACTTGGAATTTGTCCTCTGCATCTAACTCATCCAGTTTGTTGTACACACATTTGAGTAGTGAATAGTGAAGACACTGCAAACTGTGCAGTGGGCAGTACAACCGTGCCTAGGGAGGAATTCAGGGTAAGGTGCCTTGCTCAACATTTTTCCAAGTATGTCATATTGTGTTTGATGAAAGAAAATATTATAAATAACATAAGGCTGAGAAAATGGTGATTATGGATTTTTTTGGTAAACTATTCCTTTAACAAAAAGGAATTCTTTAATATTCCTTCTTTAATAAAATTCAGACCTTGCAAATAGGGCATGACATGAACCCAAAAGTGATCCTAGGCCCAAGCCAGCGGTTCTCCAGAACTCTTCGTGTACACTGGAGATGAAATACATGACTGCAGTCCAGCTAAAACACAACAGAACAGACTGTTAAACACTGAATTTTTTTATTGGTGTAACTGTACATCCATGCAGCCCTTGCATACAGAGAAATAATTCTTTCAGTACCTGAATTGCTGGGGCAGCAGAGAGAGCCTCAGTAAAGCAGATCATGCACATATCATCAGCGTCTTGTTTTAGACAGGCTGTGGTTTTGTCACAACCATGGAGGCAGGGAAGACACATCTCTTCATTTTCGACCCCACCACATGGGTGACCACACTGATGAGTTTTACTGCAGGCCAGTTTTGCGTACTCCTACACACAACAGGTAAAACACAACTATATGCTTGTATCATATGTTTAACTATGTAATAAAACATATATGACTGTGACACAGAAAATTGCATTTTGAGGGTATACCTGGCAGTCTTGGTCTGAGCATACACTTCCTACAGCAGACAGCTCTATGCCGTTCTTGGTGCCACAGAAACGGCAGATGTCTGAACTGCTGGATGCTGGTTTACCTGCATGACAATACAATTAAACTACATTAGCTTTAACAGTATGTAAAAATCACTGGAGACATTAGAATAATAAAGCCAGTCACAATCTCAATGCCAAACAATGTCAGAATTAGGTTAAATGAGAATGTGGAATTAGGTGCTGTGGCCTAGCAGTTAGAGCAGAATAAAATCAGAAATTAACCAAGACATTGAATAAAAAAAGCCACCAAAGTGTGAGAAATGCCACCATAATGAAGTGAAAGTGATGAACGCCTGTAGGGGTTAGGTGCCTTGCTCAAGGGCACTTCAGTTGCTGCCGGCACTGGAATCGAACCAGCAGCCTTCTGATTACAAGTCTGACTCACTATGGTGCTTATGCAGACATGGTGTGAGTCTGACTTGCAACATTTTCTTTTCCCATTCTTCCCTATTTTACCATCATTGTACTCTGTTCATTAACCTTAATTTTTTTCATGAAACTAGAAAAAGTCACCTGTGTGCTCACGGAACTCCACCATGGCCTTCATGGTCTTGGAGTCGGCCAGTGCCATGAGCCAGAAGAGTTTGGTTCTGCCACAGCCTTCATGTAGATCCACCTTAATAGCTTCCTCCTCCTCCTTAAACACCTGCACATGGCCATGATATGTGTTTTGAATGAGGATGTAAGTCATATAAATCAATTTCAATTCAACTTGCAGTTATATTAACATTTCTTTCAATACATTTCAGGAAGTATCAACCAGCTGATCATAACTACAGTATATTACTATACTTGTCATGCTTGTTCTTGCATGCAACTAGCCATGACAAAGAATAGAAAGTTGTATTGTCCATTTGCTGGTGTACATGTCTATTGATGGGTATGTTTTAGTACAGTGTTCAGTCTGCTACATATTGAAGAACATATAAGGCAGAGGATCTCAATATTTTTGATTTCAAGACATTGAACACAACAATATTTCAAGGCCTTTTATTTCAACCCAATAAAAAATTCTAGACCTTGGCATACACAGAAAATGTTTATTTGTTATAATATTGATTATTATATTGATAATAATATTGATAGTGTTCATACACTAGTGGAGCCATCTGGCATCTGTCAGCGGTGCTCAGCTACGACTCTGGAGGCTCAAAATTCTGCCTCACCCCTTACATAGTTTAACAATAAATTATGTGATATTTATCCCAAACTCCCTTCTAAACCTGTGGATTTCTACAGAGCCCATCCTTCTAAAAAGCGCAGCATGCTTTGATTAGCCAGCCGAAAGAGTGTGTTGTGATTGGCCAAAATGTTACTATGTTACAAAATATTACCAACATTTGTAACAGTTAATGTACAGTATGTAACAGTTAATTATATCCTTATCATATTTGTGAATTTCAGCTTTCAAAGCCATTATAAAGACAGTTAATGATGTTTTACCACATCAGTTTGATCAAGTCAGACCTAAAAATGCACATAACCAAGCCCCTTGTGCAACTTTGTACGCCCCAGTGAAACAGAATACATAATTAGTCTTTTTTTTTTGGACCTTTGGGCCCTGTCATAAGTGGCAACACAATTGCAATAACTGAAGCCATGCCTTCTTTCTATGCATATACATTTGTGTGTCATTATTCAAATATTCCCACACACTGTGACAATAATCGACTGAGCTATTTTCGGCAGATCTGGATCAACCTCTTCTTTTAGCTAAAACAAAAAACATTTTGGGAGACTTTGAGCTTTGTAACTTTGCAGATCTTATGCAGCTATTTGTGCATTTATAACAAACTAAAGGAAAAGAAAAACATGAAAACGCATCATGTGACCCCCTTTAACACACATACTGACTTCACCCTAGACTAAAGGATCTTTTAGACCTACATTGATCTGTTTGGGAAAAACAGAAACAACAGCCCAGTAATAAAGAAAAAGCCCTCATATGTTACTCGATTCTGCCACAAAAACTAAACTTTTACTAAACCAGTTATGTATAAAATATGGTTTACATATAGACACAAACATATCAAATAACATTTGGTTAATGTTTATAGTCTGTCAGCCCATCTTAAAAGTTACTTTAACTACCACACAGATGCCTAGACAACAGATACAGGAAAACAATAACAGATTTACCAAGGTGATTTATTAACGTTTAAAACCTATTGTTCAATAAAGATGATATAACAGATCACATTACAGCTGTTGTTATCAACATTACATTCTTATGTTATCACTAGCTGCTCAAGAGCACATATAAATTTTTATATTTTTTTAATTAATTAATTAATTTATTTTTATTATTATTATTTTTTTTTTTTTACTTTTACAAGGGTGGCTGTATACATATATGTATATGTACACACATGTACACAACACCATGTGAAGGTGAAATTTGCATACAGGTCCGCTTTAAATAATTTTAAGTCATCTTGAGGGCCCCATGTGGGCCCTGGCCCCCTGGTTGAGAAACACTGTTAATAAAAACAGTGAATAAGAACAGGTTCTCTATTTCCATGTCAAGCAAAGAGCCAACATTGATCAACATGTCACTAGTTAGATCTGGATGTAAAAGTTAAGGCTGACCTGTCTCTGGTGGTTACGTGTCCGACGGTGGAGATGTAGGAATCTGTCACAGTCAGTGCAAAGGTTTCCACATGCATTACACAGAATGATGGCTGCAGTCTCCCCATCATCATGGTTATCACACATGGGCTGTGAATAAAAGTGAAGGTAAAAAGATAAAGCTTATTGTCTTTAAAAGCCCTAATAAAAATGTACCAATCCACTGATATGGTTATATTGTAGCCCACAGACATAACAAACATGGTGTGCTGTACCATCTGCTTCTGCTGCCCGTCTTTGCCCATCCAGCGACCAGATGAGAGTCGGTCAACATGGTCCTGATCCAGCACACACAGAGAGGCCAATGCAAGCCACAGCTAAAAAAATGGAAACAATACCACCTTTCCTTAGTGTTGTACTATGTATTACCACATTCAAAGTTAATTTTTACAAGATTTTTTTTTAAAATCATTATATAGTGCATTTCTCCACAAAGATTCATTTCTAGCTAATTAAAGTATTTTTCAGAAATGTCATGTTACTTTTGAGATCAAGTAACCTATATAAAGTGATATTATTGCTAAACTCCACCCACCAATAACCATTCAGCCTAAAAGTGACATATTTGTCAGGTATGGTAACCCATACGGGAAATGTGACCTCTGCATTTAACACATCACTGGTGAGGAGTGAACACACACACCTGGAGCAGTGGGCAGCACTGCTGCACCCGGGGGTCAGGTGCCTTTTGGTCAAGGGCACTTCAGTTGCTGCCTGCTGGCACTGGAATTGAACCAGGAACCTTCCGATTACAAGCCCGACTCACTAACCAGTAGGCCACAACTGCCCCGAAATATCTTTTTAAATGATTTTGGGTAATACCAGCTAGGGATGGCAAATACTCAGTTGTGACATAAATTGACAGCACTTTTACCTGAGTGGTGGCGATGCAGCGCACTGGAGATCTGTGTTCCTCTTCCATCTTAGTGAGGGCAATGATAGTCTCAGCTATAGCATTCTTAGTAACCCTGGACCAGGTGTCTGAGAGGTGGCCCTGGGGTAAAAACACACTTAATTATGAGAGACTAGTTCTGCAAAGAGCACTTAAGTACATCAACCAGGATTTAAAGCTAAAAGAGATAAAATTACATTACATAATTTATTCAGATCTGATGGAAATAAAGATTAAGGCGGCGGCAATGGATTCGATGAGTCATTATCCCCTTTCACACATGCTGTTGTTACTGGTAAATGATTGGTAAATTCCAGTTAAAAGATCTTGTGTATAAGTAACCTTTTAAAAAAAAATTACTGGTAAATCTGTCCTGCAATTTACCAGTAGAAACTTTAACGTTACCAGTAATATTCTGGTAAGGTGCTGTGTGTAAACGCAGAAGAGTGTTACAAGTAAACTTACAGAATGCGTTAAGTAAAGGTCTGCTTTGAGCCAATCAGAATTTTCTGATGCGGATGACGCGTTTACTCTGCACTGTTTATGGAAGTCAAAGCAGAGATGTTCATCTAAAATTATGTTGTTGGCTTAAAAGCAACTGCATGAATATAAATGTTTACAACAAAAAATACAGACCGCATGTGTTCGAAAACAAAGTGAAACTCCGTCATGTTTTAAAATACAACACCATTTGGCGCTCACATGTGGTTAATTGCTTCAGAGTTACTGATATTTTGGTACTTATGTGTGAATGATACGTTGCCAGTAGAAAGACAAAACACCACTGCTTGTGCGAACAGCACATTTGTGTATACACCAGTAAATTAATTCTGATAATTTGCTGGCATATTACCAGGATTACTGTGTGAAAAGAACCATTATTACTCACGGCAGCCATGTCTTTGACCAGTTTAATGATAATCTCAGCTATCTGTGGCGGAGTGGAGCCCTTCATCCACCAGTGATTTTCTCCACGCCGTATGTAGCTGCACAAACACACACAGAAAGACAAACAGAAGTCAGGTAACACTCACACCAAGCCTGAATGACAAAAGCTGTTTTTCCACTGAACTTAGAAAGGGACTTTAGCAAAAAAAATTCATTAGCCCATCGTCCCATTTTTTCATTTGATATGCTCTGGGTCCAATATTAAACTGAAAATAATTTAAAATTATTTATTATTCATTAACTCATCTTTAAGTTGTTCAAATTTCCTATGGTTTTCTTTGTTCTTCGGAACTAAAACTGAATTTTTTTAAAAGTGTCCTGGTCATCCTTTTAATGGCGATTTGGATTTGGCCTGACTCTTCTCAGGCTTCAAAAAGACAGAAAACCTTCATAAAGGTAATTTTGTGCAACTCAATTCATGTTGTATATTCAAAATGTGAGTTTCCTAAACTGTGTCAGCTACCATTGTTTGCATACATGCTTGTGAACACACAAAGAAATTGTTTTTCATCAAACCCATTTATATACCTTCAGAACACTTGGAATATACAGCACAAGTCACATGGAATTATTTTATGAAGCTTTTGTGTCTGTTTGAAGTTTAGAAAGAGTCAATAAAAGCCATAGGGGATTTGCACAATCCATAAGTGAGTAAATAAACTGACTAAACTTTAATTTTGGGGTAAACTATCCCATTAACACTGGCCAAGCAATAAATGCAAATAATATTTGGCTTTGGTACTTAAACCAAATGCCAGTTGCCTGCTAAGTATAAGAACTTGCATATGACCACTGAAACACTGTTTTTACCACTTCACAAATCAAATTAAGAATGACACTGACTTCAGCAACCATGCTGACCTTGAGTTAAAGATCATAGGCAGAGTGACTGTTGTGACTCCTTTGCCTGCAGCCATGCCAGCTGTGCCAGCTATAGTGGTGCCCTTAGCCTTGAGCTGCACTGTGAGAGCCTTGGCGATGCAACCCAGAAACATATCCAAAATGCCAAGCCTGGTCCAGTCGCCCTTCTCAGTAGAGTGAATGATGTCACTGATGTCTGCTGGTGGCAAGGTCTTTACACCAATGACACTGGCCAAACGCATGGGAGTAACCTCAGGAAGAACGCGTCTGAGCAATGATGTCACCTGCATGCCAAGAACAATTAATGTTCAACAATTAAAAAAATCAAGGTCAAGTCTAGTAGTTGACCAATATGGGTTTTTAATGGCTGATAACCAAAGAGCAGGGAGGTTGATGACAGCTATGACAATACTGTATATACAATATATAACACAATTTAATGACAGCAAATAAAATGTACGAAACTGCTAAAAAAAACAACACACACTTATTTTACACAATATTATTAATTAATATTCATTATTCATTTATTCTGTGATCAGAAGTGTGCAATAAGGCAATTACCAAGAACACAACTAGTAGCAAAAGCAGAAAACTAGTATTTAGGTAGACATCTGACCACAACGTCAGTCCCCATGAGGCAATTCCCTTCATGTGTACTTATACATTTTTATCAGGCTACTGATATGACTCGAATCTTCATCTAATGTGAGTGTACATGATATTACACATTTTAAAAGTACTATTCATCTCCTTGTGTCCTTTTTGTGTGATATTCAAATTCTAAAAAAGAAAGTGCACCTTCATTTTGGACTCTTTGTTTCAACAAATCAGCTTCAGTGAACCAATTGTCCACAACTTAATAGCGTTTCCATAGATATCTGGACCTTGCGAATCAGTTACACAAAATAACAAAAACGACTCTTTTAAAAAAATACCTTGCTGCTGAATGGGATAACACAAACCTGTCTCTGGACGCGTGGTGAAGCAGTGTGAAGCAGGGAGAAGAGGTCCTGCAGCAGTGTGAGCTGCTGAGCCAGATACTGCCTACCAACATTAGATCCGCTCAAGGCCAGAACCATAGACAGCAGCTCAAAACAGTAAGCATCAGATGAGGCATCATCATCATTGGGCTGAGAGTTTGCATTCTCTTTGCTGGAGATGGTGTGCTCCCATTCCTCACGTACACGCGTGGCCTCCATACGGATGGCTTGGACAATATGGGCACATACCTTGACGGAATATTTTTATTGTTATAAAATAAAAAGAGAGTACAAAGAAGGTAACTGAAAAGTGCTACAAGTCCAACAACCATCCTCCCACCATGAGAAGGCTGTGAATTTAGTCACAATTTTTAGAAGGACTTTTTAGCAATTCATTCCAGAATTCCTTGCTATGGCCCTGGCTTTACATAAACAGTGACTGTGCTCTATACAAGAAGAGCACCTATTTAACACAAAATTGCTTTCAACAGAGTTGCAGTTGGCATGTTGCAAAGCTAACAACACCATGCTCTAATAAAAAACAGACTTTAATCAATTGTATTTATAATTGACATTTACTGTTTTTCTGCCATCTTGGATGGATTTTTTTCAACCAGTCATGCTACCAAAGAGGCAAGTTTTGGAACAGAGCTTTAGAGTAACAGAGTCATTTTGGTGGTGTTACCTGTTTCTGAAGGTTTGTCAGCTTGCTTCTGCTGAATATAATGCCAACCATATGCTCCTTCAGGTCTGCATCAGATTGAGCCTGAAGACAAAACATTTACAAAACATTTATGGTTTATTTATTTATAGTTCAGCCCTTGATAGACCACTGAACAATGGATGTAAGCCATCAAGCACAGCACATGCTAGTATTGACCTTGTCCTCTCCCTCGGGTGATGAGAGTAGGCTCTTCTCCTCCTGTTCTGGTGTTGGTTCAGCATCACCACAAATAAGTTTTCCAAACACCTACAACAGAAACATCACATTTTTTATTACATTACTGTAACATTTTGGGATACCCTAAAGCAAGATAAAATCAGAACAAGCAAACAAACCAAGGGTAAAACACTTTTGGTAGGTTTCAAACTCACCTGTGAGGTAATCAGGCGGAACACACGCAGCGTCTCTGCCTCACAGTTCTTCTGCTGGGCTACAATGGCCGATATCTGCCCAGCAATCTTGATGCTCTCACCCTCCTTCCAACCAAGAACTCTGACCTGTCGTACCCTAAGCGTGTTCTCAGGACCCTTAAGCTCAATCCTGATCACATGGTGGTCCGCTCCAAGCAGCTCACTGGTGACCCAGCCCATGTGCCTCGAGTCCAAGTCAACCTGACACAACAAAAAGTCTATTGAATGAAATGACCCTGGAGACCCAAGGAACTTCTGGTCCTGTTATCTATTATTTTCTAATTTCTATTTATCTATTATTATCTACTATTTTCATGCATACTTTTATAACATTTCTGTTGTTGCTTTGTGGCTCTAAAATGTTGACTGGACCTCAGGACATAAATCAGAGTTTGCATTGAAAATAACCATCAGTGCAATTATTCTGTGTTATGGTAATTACTATTGCCAGATGTCTGTGTATTGTGGAATACAGATTAAAATAAACAACAGCAGCTTTATCAGTCTATAGAATTACCTGGTGTTTCATTTTGAAAAAAAATTTAAAATGTGATCTGCCATTTATAGTTGAAGCTCTGATAGTGAAAGGAGAGCTATCATGACTTAAGTTGAGTGCTGGTTTATACCATTTTATAAAAAAGCGTGCTTCTTGACATACTGTGCATTTTCAAAACCCTATTTTAAAAGATATTTCCAGAATTTATTGCGATTTGAATTTTTGTTAACAAATAAACACAAGAAGTAACTCCTGTACGTAACTGGGGTAAACTAAGTGGTAAAGTTTGGCTTAGTGATTTTGAGGGTTCTTAGTATGGCTTACATTTACAGTAATGACAATATAAATGTAAATTACCAGTGAGACATTTCTTAAAATACCTTATTTAGTGTTCCAAAGAAGATTAAAGTGAGTAAACGGTGGAATAATTTTAATTTTTTGGGAGAACTATCCCTTTAAATCATTCCTAATTCTTCTGTAGCTTGTGTTTTGGAATGATTATTAATTATTAACCAAAGACCTAGACGGAAATTTTAGAACCCAGGCTGTCAAAGGGAAGAACAATGACTAATAGCACAACCTAATTCAGTCCCACCTGCTTGATCCTGCAGAGATCTTCCACAGCCTTCCCACACAGGAATGTAACTGATGTTACTTTATTCTGAGAGAACACAGATTATAGTAATATAATCATTTATATAATCATTAATCAGCTAATATAATCAGTAGCTGTTTATGAATGATTCATTCATAAAAATAAAAGAATGACCAAAATAAAAGAATAATCAAACATTAACTCAAATTAACTTGTGGCAATAGAGCCTGAAGATCATCAACTCACTCCAATGTCACGGGAGTTGTCTACATGTACAGAGACATAGGAAGCAATGATTCCTTTAACACAGCTAATAGTGATGCTCTTCATTTTGTTCTTATCTTCATCCCCAGACTCCCAGAATGTCTCAGTGGAGCTGTCAGTTAGGCTGCCAATCATGGCTGGTCTACTGGACGTTTTAATGTCCACCAAGCTAGTCAGATCTTTCAGACAGGTCACCAGACAAAGTTCCTGCAAAATAAACAATACATTATGGTTTGCAACAAGAAAGCAGATCTATGCTGTTAGTCCACAGAGATGAAAAAATGTTCACCTGACTGATAGCTTCATATCCAGACTGGACACTGATGTTAAAACTTTCCTCACTGTCACCATCATCTGATTTGGACAGGATGTTATTGATATGGTGAAACACATTACTCTGGTGGAGGAACTGATGATCCGACTGTTTGAATTTAAGGCTCCAACACCTAGTAAAACAGCAAAACAAAACAAATGGATTTTTCTGAAGCAAATATATATAATATATAAATAAAATGTAAAACTCGCTGCCATGATGTCAAGATGAATCTTGCTAAAGGCAAGCACCACCAATGATCAGCCCCTAGTCACAATAGTCACAATAGTATTACAGATTTCTGCTGGTTTAGCTCTGTCCATAGGGTGAAGATACCTTAGGGCCATCTGCTGGAGGGAGCTTCCACTAGGCAGGGACATCATAAGATCAGAGATGGTCTGGAGAAGACAGTGGAATGTGTCAGGAAGCGGGTGAGCCGCTTCTCCAGCGATGAGTATGTCAGAGAGCGGGTGCTCACAGACACCTAAATCCTTCTCCTGCAAGAAATAAGTAAACCTCTGGTGTCAGAAACCTCTGGCTGTTGTTTAGGCTCTCTTAAGTGAACAGTGACTTATTAATGAACAATTAGCACTGCTGAAGTGAAAAGTGAAAGTGACATTTGTCAGATATGGTACCCCATACCCAAAATGTGACCTCTGCATTTAACTCTGCATCACTTGTCAGGAGTAAACACACACAAGTTGTGAACACACACACCCAGAGCAGCAGGCAGCACACTACCCAGGGAGCAATTGGGGGTTAGGTGCCTTGCTCAAGGGCACTTCAGTTGCTACCTGCCAGAGCTGGACTCAAACCAGCAACCTTCTGAATACAAGCCCAAATCGCTAACCAGTAGGCCACAACTGCCCTACTGTTGCACACCTGCTCAAGGTTCTCCTTGTTTCTTTTGTTCTCCACATCCTCTTCTTCTTCCATTTCAAAGAGAGATGGGGTCAGAGATGCCACAAAGTGCCACAGGATATCATGGAGGGAGGTGGTTTGAGTCACATTACACAACAGCCAGTTAAATGCCTGAGAAGGAAACAAAAAACAAAATATTTATTAATTCCAGAGATTCCACACCTTTTGACCCAATGAATTTTCAGGACTTTGGCAGTCATTTATTGCTGTAAAGTATTTTTAGAAAGATTCATCAAAGATTTTTTTTAGAAAGAACAATTTCTATAGAGTGAATATTGTTTCTAAAATAGAAACAATATTCATAATTATTTTTAATGTTTTTTTCCATGATTAGGATTTTTCTAATCACAATTCCCTAATAAATGTTATGTTCTTCATGACTGTGGGAACTATTATCTATAAATTACAACAACATTTGTCTATGTCTTTAGTAAAAGTGGATAGAGATCTGAAAGATCATTGCTGACCTCCATGGCAAACACCCTGCAGGCTGATTTGCGGAGCGCATGTTTCATGGCCACTTCCAGACCCTCTAGGTCATGATGCTGGATTACAAATGCCAACACAGGCCACTGAAAGTTCCTCTCGCCTTTGCTGAGAGAGCCATGGGCTGAGATCAGTCGAGACAACTCAGGAGAAGGGTGACGAAGCAAAGAGGACCCAACTTCTGCAGACCAACAGAAATTAACTTACAAAAAAAGAAACACTGTCACAAGTAAATTACAGTATTTGTTCTCATTTAACAAATCAATTAAAATTTAAGTACTCAACATCAATATGTTAAATTTAATGATGATGATAATCATGAAAATGTGTTGTTCAAAAAAAGAAAAATGTTTCTGAATTTGGATTAGATCATAAAATCCAATCTAGGTTTTAATCTTGATCAAATTGACAGTTTGTTTTTCCAAACTTTCAGAAAGATTGGGACGCCTTTGAGCCTTACAATTACAATTAGTCAAAAATCAATCATTTCTATGTAATGTACATTACATAGAAATTATTGATTTTTGTGTGTGTGTGTGTGTATATATATATATATATATATATATATATATATATATATAGTGACTATTGTTTTGGTAATTATATGAAGTAATTAGTTGTTTGTACTTGTGCAACACAACAGTACCTGCATCCCCACTGTGTACCCTGCGTCTGGGCACTGCCTTCACTCGTGCTGAGGAGGTGGAGTGCTGCTTGTCATATTCAGAGGCCACCACCGAATATGAGCGCTGGAATACTGTCCTTTTGGCTGTGTCACTGTCTGTGATTGGGCTTGTCTCCAAACTAAACAAACAAGCAAAGTCACAAGGGCCTATAGAGATAATAACAGAATTTCTGCTATATTCATTCTGCCGTGGTGGGCTGCCACACCAGAAATTATCCCTGCCACGGCTGTAGCTTCTCAATGAAGTCACAGTGACTCCACTAACATCATTAACAGGTGGGCTGATAAAATTATTTACAGATTAAAACGGATGCCAATGGCATGGAAGGCAACTTTAATGACATTGTTTTCGAATCATGATGAGAGCATTTTAGCTGTTTCATGTATGTTTGCATGTTGTCAGTAGTTTTTTATTTTAACATACTAAAATGGTCCACTCAGATATCGCTTAAGAGGGCAACCCTGAAGCCCCAGAACCTATAATATCTTTTCTGAGTTACTAGGCCTTTTGTTCCATACATACTGTAAATATCTGAATGTAAAATAAAGTGCCTGATAAAACATTGGATCTTATATTTTAAGATACATATCCAACTGGGCTCAACTGATGAAATATTAATTTTCAAAAAAAGGTCAGACCTCATAGTATTATCCATTGGATAACTACCTCAGTAAACCATAGGGCTATTTAAATAAATACATCAAAGGGCTATTTAAATAAACAAACCATATCACCAAACATGAATTGTACAATATTTGACTTCTCTGTGTTGAATATTTGAAGTCTCTGTGTTAACATAAACATAAAACCCAATAATGCAAAAACTTCCTAATAACATCTTCTGCTCTTTGTTTTGACAGAGATGGTTGGTTGTTTTATTTTTCGAATTCCTAATAAAGTGTCCTATGCGTGAGTGATTTTTGGGTGGAGAGATTTGACCACTGGGGAACAGATGTGGCCATGGGCGACACGGCCTCCACCTGTGGAAATAGGCCTGCCACCTCAACTGGAAAAAGTTAAAAGAAAATAGGTTTCTTGGGCACAGCTCTATGGGGGCTTGCTACAGTACCTTGGGGGCATGGACTTCATGTTACTTCCTTGCTCTTCAAAAACGCTGGGGCAGCCATCTGGTGTGACCGAGATGTACGGAGCAGGAACTGATGTAGAACGAAGATAACGCATCTCATCTTGATACATGTTGTCATCCTGGTAGGCTCCAAAGTTCTCTGTGTGCTGTCTGCAAAAAACAAGTTAAACAATACTTTGAGATAAATTTAACTAAATCTGCTGATTTCAATATTGAATAATGCTGCCCTTAAAATAATTGTGTGTGGGTTGATGTAGGTAAGCAGTTTTCAATCTTTACAGATTGGATTTTAGTGAACATAAGGTATTTACCGAGATAGGATTTGCAGATAGAGACAGCCCATCTTGTTGGGTAACTCCTCAGACACTCCCTCCTTCAGACTGGGCAGATGTGTGTGGAAAGGTTTGGGTGGATGATGGCAAAGCAGACTTGGCTCAGCGGCACTGCTCAGAGTCAACAGAAACAGTGCGTTGGCACGGATCACCTGGTGGGCCTCCATTGTGGGAAGAGCCCGTGGGGTTTTCACTTGGAGAGGTTTCTTCCTGGACTGCTTAACCTGATCCAAGAATCACAATTTTACCAGAGTAAAGTTTAACACATGCAATACTTGCTAATGTTATTGGTTGTAAAATGTATACCTTTTCCCTAGCAGCTGTTTGTTTCTCTCTCAGATACTTCTCTCTACAATGATCACAAAGCAGGTACCAGGTGCTTCCTCCAATTCCACCATCTCCACAGTTACCAGCCCATCCTCCACAGAAGTGGCCAATACTGTTATAGCCCTGACCCCCAGCATATCGGCCACAACCTGAGAGAATACAATAAAGAAAACTAATCAATGATAGCTAAAGATCCAAAATCTGTTTCCAGCATTCCTTAAAACTGATCCAAAAAGGAAATGCTAGGAAATGTAATGCTTCATAAAAAAGAACCAAGCACTGATTGAACTGTACCTTGGTGGGCCTGCCTCATGTGATAAGTAACAGGATATGGGTGAGATTCTCCACATAGCTCACAGATGGTGTCCTTCTCTGGCCCTCCCATAGCTAACTGTGCCATCTCCCCAAAGAGGTTCCCCCTAGGGCGCACTTCTGCTTTCTCTTTTTTCTTCTTCTCTTTCTTTGACTTTTTGCTATCCTTTTCATTCTCCTTCTTTTTAAGAATAGCACTGGAACCAGGACCGGGGAAGATCATGTTCTGTGTAGCTGCTTTTATGGTAGCCAAAGATATGTCCTCCCAGAAAGCTACTAGATGTTGGAGGGTGAGAGGCAAGATAGACTTAGACCTCATGGAAGAATGACTGGTCATCTCATAGGAGACGGTCTCACTTTTTCCATCCTCACACTTCTCAGGCAAGGGTGGTTCTTTCAGCATGGAAAGAACCTTATTCTTGTTGATGCTTCCCATCTTGGAGATGTCTGGGCCATGGGGTGATATGTTAAACATGTTAAGGGCAGAGGAGATCTCCAATGAATGACGGTTTTTTAGTTTGCTCTCCTTCTCGTCAAAGCCCTGATGGCAGCAGAGGGAACTGCATATAGGTGCATGTTCCTTGGTTAGCTCGGGGTTGAACTTAAGGAAAGATGAGCATGCCATGGCATCATGTACTATTCCCTCATGCCACAAAAAGGCAGCAAAAACAGCACGAGCACATTCTGCAACTGATGGTGACATGGCCTGCTTAGCGGGTTCAGTGGGACGCACATTTTCACTCTTAAACAGTGGCCCTGATTTGTCCTTTTTGGGTCTTGCATGCCTGCTGGCGTTTTTACGGCTGACTTTGGGTGAAGAACGATTTTCAAGCTCCTCCTTGACTGGGGCTTTTCCAATACTAAAATGTACCTTGGAAGAGCCCTCTTCAGCATTATGCAACTCTGCATTTTCATCATTGACCTCATCACTGGATAGTAATGCGCTTGACCTGCACACTTCCACCACCTCACTGTGGAGATTTTCCTGAACTACGTGGGGAGATAGGGCTAGGTTTTCTGCATTACTGCTTCCTCCATTGTCCTCTTTGGGTGAAAGTTTTGGCTTAGGTGAAGTAGATCTGCCCCTCAGAGGCTCCATAAACGGCACTTTTTTCTTTTTAAGAGTGTCAGGGTCTAATGTATAGGAGTCAGATTTGGATCTCTCACGAGGTGGGTCCAGATGAGCTTTAGAAGAAGAGCTGACTTTAGAGGGCAAGTTTTTATGATGAGGAGAGAAGTGTAGGGAACTGATGCTGGAAGGGCTGGATCTGTCTGAAGAGAAGGTCTTTTGTTTGGGTGAGAAGGAACGGGAACCAGGGTTTGGAGACTCAGCCCTTAGGCCTGAGGCTCGGCCTTCAGTTTTCAGGGCTTGTAGGGTATTGTGGTTAGGAGAATGAGAGCGGCTATGAGAGTCAGAATGCAGTTTGCCTGATGCAGTGTCTGATTTTAGAATGAAGTCTTCGCTGGCAGACAAACTGTCATTGTTCTTGCTCTTCACCTGGTCAACAGTTTGTCTTAAGTGACTGTCTGGGTTAGAACGACTCTCTTGTTGATGTTTGCTGGCTGGAGACATGGACCGACTGGGCACAATTTCCCTTTCACCTGCACATTTTAACACATTAATAATTCAACTCAACTAATAATTCAACACATTTATGTTAACTTATTTGGGCAGCAAAATACCCCAAATTCTTATAACCTTTTACATACTACAGAAGAAAAAATAAGACAGCACAATAAAAAAACAAACAGATTTGAGGGCAAAAGTATAGATGTGAAATGTTGCCGTCAACAAGAATCTAGTAAAATGCAAGATTGACTCCATGTGACCAAATTTTCTTCACATAAGCATCCAGATTCTCTTCTGCACACTATTTATGTAATCACAAATATTTTGCCAGTGCTTGTAAAACTGTACCCATATATATTCAAAACTATATACTCGGTTGTCATGCTTAAGAGGGGAAATGAACTGTGAAAGAGCAGATGACATAAAGCCTATCCCTTTAGTGAACCTCCAGGGACAAGACATACATTACCCATCCTTTTGTCTGAGAATAAGAGATAAGAGAGGGGTGCTGGGGCCGGTTGCACTGCCTTTGTGCACATACTTCTGTGAACCAAGGCTACGTGATGAAGCGGAAAAGGTTCAGTGGCAAGAAAAGTAAGAAACAACGCTTGAACCAAGGAAAAACATCTAAAAATTAGAGAGAGACTGAATGAAGGAAAGTGAATGAAAGAGTACTAGATGAGAAAAGGAAAGATAATTCAGATCCTGTTTACACCTGGACACATCTGTCTTGAGTGATCTGGTCATGAGTGGTCAGCTAAGACAGATCACCAGTTAAAACTGGTATCTACGTCTGCGTTATAAGTGTCTCATGTCACCACTTGAGAATGAATTTCAAAAGATGGGGTCTGACTTGTAACACAACATATTAATTACTAAACACGCTCAAAATAAGAATAATTTTCTTTCAGAAGACATTTACTAACAAACTGCAATCTTATGTATTACTTTATTAAAGGATGGATGTGCTTTTTGGAGCTTCAAATTCTCAAGGACTGTTCAATGTCATTACAAAGCTGGGAAGAACTAGGATGTTATTTAATTTAACTCTGATTGTGGTCAGCTGAAGAAAGAAAGTCATATGCACCTAGGATGTTATGATGAGACAATTATGAAAATTTCAGTTTTGGGTAAACTATTACTTTAATATGTCAGTTGCTCTGTTCCAAAACCTACTGTGGCATTTAAGGCGTCCGAGAAGGGCTCCTTATGCAAAGGCTATTTCAAAGGGTAGACATCTTGATTATGCTATTCCTCATAACTTATTTTAGTGAAATTCTAGAATAGCATTACATGTATCCTTTGTGGAGAAGGCAATCCCAGAATGAATTGCAACCAGCTCTGACATACCATAAATCCAAGATGAAGGAGAATGTGTGAGAAATTATGATTTTTCCAACATGTATTTTCAGTGCATCCGGAAAGTATCCACAGCGCTTCACCTTTTCCACATTTTATGTTACAGCCTAATTCCAAAATGGATTACATTCATTACTTTCCTTAAAATTCTACAAACAATACCCCATAATGACAATGTGAAAGAAGTTTGTTTGAAATCTTTGCAAATTTATTAAAAAAACAAATCACATAAGTACATAAATACAAGTATTTACAGCCTTTGCCGTCACACTCAAAATTGAGCTCAGGTGCATCCTGTTTCCACTGATCCTTGAGATGTTTCTACAACTTGATTGGAGTCCACCTGTGGTAAATTTAGTTGATTGGAAATGATTTGGAAAGGCACACAACTGTCTAAAGTCCCGCAGTTAACAGTGAATGTCAGAGAACAAACCAACCCATGAAGTCCAAGTAATTCTCTGTAGACCTCCGTGACAGGATTGTATCGAGGCACAGATCTGGGAAATGGTACAGAAAATTTCTGCAGCATTAAAGGTTGCAATGAGTATAGTGGCCTCCATCATCCATAAATGGTAGAAGTTTGGAACCACCAGGACTCCTCCCAGGCCACCCGGCCAAACTTTTTATTTTTAATACATTTGCAAAGATTTCAAACAAACTCCTTTAACGTTGTCATTATGGAGTATTGTTTGTAGAATTTTGATGAAAATAATTTATTTATTCCAGTTTGGAATAAAGCTGTAACATAACATAAAATGTGGAAAGGTTAAACAATATTAATTCTTTTCAGATACATTGTTTTTCATTATAGAAAAGTAAAGATTAAAAGATTATGTTACTTATAGTGTATTTTTATGCTTATTAGAGTACCATGCAGTGTCAGCTTAGTAACAATCTAATGGCCAACTTAACTGAAATAAATGAGTCACCTGTTCCAAACAGACGGTCAGATGACACATTTTAATCTTTTGTTTGTCTTGGAACATTGTTCCTGTGATAAAAACACAGTCCTAACCAAAAACTTACCCATAACCCTAACCACAACTTACCCTTAAAACCAGAGGGAAATAATAGGTTGAAAAGAATGCTATATACAAGCCCCAGTCCTAAGTCTAAACCTAATATTGGCCTTAAACCTAATCCTACAATATGACTGGCTGATAGAAGGTTGTTTCAGGACCAACAATTATGCTGATCCAGGATAAATCTCCATAGTCAAATTCACCATTAAGCACTTGGTGAGATCCCAAAAACATGTTAATACCAGGTGCAAACAGACAGAAATACAAGTACTAAAAAAAAAAAAAACAAGTAACAGACTTGACAGACACTGGTAGAATTGGTAGAAAATTGGCAGAAAAAGAAACAAGGGTAACGCAAAACTAGGTTGTAACCAGCATAAGGAGGGTGGCTGTAGAATGGATTGGATTTAGAGTGGATTTTTTTAATGAATCTGGAATGTTGCTCTACAGTAGCGTATTCTGGCTGTGGTAAATATTGAGACACTTGCACCAAAAGGTCAGTTTTCATTTTGCCAACATTGGTGCATGTTTAATGGAAGGTTTAATGGTGCAATGTTTACAATCCAAAAACCTAAGGGCTTGCATGCTTGGACATATTCCTGGACCTCTTTGTTTAAGAAATAAGGCTACTGAAGGATCAAATTAAATGCTGTACATGTTGAAGCAATAAATAAGAAATTGCAATCAAATGAACTAAAATTTGACAGAACAAATACTGTTGGTAGTTACAATGGGGCAGAACTTAAATGTTAAACTTAAAATGACATGTTATGAGACCACTGAAATTTAAATTTAATTAAAACAAACGTAGGAAAAGAATCACAAACACGATAAGCAAGCGGGTTAACATTGGCAGAAAAGTGAAGGAAATAAGCCTGAATGCAGCTCAACACAACCTCAGGCATACTAAATAAATAAGCGCTTAAGACAAGAACAAGCAACACCTCGGCAAGCAAACACCGCCTCTACTTTATAGACGGACACACTTACTCAGAAGCTGTGGATGCGGCTGAGGCTGCTGGGAAAGGGACTGTCCAAACACAAATGGGCTGTGGACAGGGGAAGAGGGAGGTTTGGCAGCTTGCTCAAACATGGAAGGAGTTGGGAGGAAAGGCCCAGACTGAATGGAACTGAGTATGGCACTCAGACGGTCACCTGCAATGCGGAAAACAATGGGAGTGCTGTAGCTTATATGATCCTCAAAAGGAGCCATACAAAACGTTTGTCAGTTTAACGCCCCACACAAGCACACTCGCTGGGAGTCAGGGTGTGTGTGAGTGGGTCAGCTGAAACAATGAGGGGAATAGGAAGGGGCTGGGAAAAGTTAAAGGTCTACAAGGTCACAGATGAAGCACTGGCAGATGAGCCAATTCTTTCATTTCTTCCTCTCTACAGTGTAATTCATGGAAATAATGTTTTATGAATGGCGGTTGTGGCCTAATCAGACTTGTAACCCAAAGGTTGCAGGTTTGATTCCCAATACCAGCATGAAAACGACTGAGGGGTTGAGCAAGGCACCTTTTCCCCAGTTGCCCCCCAGGCTCTGCAGTTATAGCTGTCCATTGCCCTGGGTGTGTTTGTTCACAAATTGCAGTGTGTGTTCACAACACACTGGATAGGTTAAATGCAGAGGTCACATTTCATTTGACAAAAGTGTCACTTCACTTTCAATGGAGCCAAACCTGAATTTTGAGTGAGAATCCTTCATCTGTTTTTGCCAAGCTGATGTTAGTGAAAAAAATGGTGTTTCAGAGGAAGAGCTAGCTTATACATTTGATGAAATCAAATTGTTATTGATATAAATTAAATTATGTTATAAATATATGTTATGTTAAATCAAATCAATTATTTTTTCCCCTTTAGAAGGATGTATACTGATGAATCATGCACATAAAGTCCAAGTATAAATAAAAAGTACATGGAACTATTTTGCTTGCATGTTGAGTTTCAGATTTTAGTTGAGCAGTTTTAACTTGAATGAATGTTAATTTCTTATCACTGGGTTTTATTTAGGTGCACAGAGACTCAAGTCCCTCATATTAGAAGTAATGAAGAACCCTTCAGACATGGTGCAGCTCAGCAGCGGTCTATGGGTATCGCCAAGTAGTGTTGCATGAAGACAGTATGATGAGTAAAGCCAGTGAAGTAGAAATCGGTAAGACCCAGCTGCAGAACATAGTTTTGCCCATGCACAAAACAACACCTTCACACCGCACAGACAACAGCCAAAACACACAGATTACAGCATGCAAAATATAACTACTCCAACTGCACCAAGCTGAATTAAGTTTAAAATTATTATTGTAAAATTATTATTTGTAAACAAATAATTGTTTTCTTATTATCATATGTATTATTATTATTTCTTATAATATTTCTTATATTCTCATTTGGTGCATGTTCCATGTACAGGTATATCACATAATTCTACTCAGGATATCACACAGGACAAATATTAAACAGACACTGAGAACTGATAAATGACACTGGTTTTGTATAATCTGGATTGTCACACCTTTTGGTCAATGAATTTCCATGATTTTAAATAAAAATAATTTTACAGAGACTTCCACCCAATTCAAAATTGTAAAATGTACATGACTTTCTATGACGTTTTAGGATTTGATTCATTCCCATGACATCCTTTACAAAAATAACCATATTTTACTATAGTAATACTGCTGTAAAACATCATGCTAGCAAAGGAAAACTACAGTTTCTAAAATGTGAAGAGCAGAATAAAAACAAGGATAAAATCTTGTCTGTACACTTCCATTAAATGACTTTGGTTAATTTTGGGAACTTTAAGCATCACAAAACATTATCTACTATTCCATTAATATAGCATCAATAAGAGATATTCTTCTACCTACAAGTAATATTTAATGGCATCAGGTAGTCTGGCTATTAGTCTTTTAAGATCACACTTCGATACTGCATAAAAAAAAGAGAGATTAAAAAAAAAAATCTCTCTTTCCAGTTCTAAAATTAAATAATCATAAGACAATGTCTGATAGACGAAAAATGGTACGAAAAATGTTCAGCTGGCAAACAAACTGTATAAACAGATACTTAATAAATACATTTTATTTTAATCTACTCTAGATGTTTACTCTCACCTTTATTGTTGGAGATGCCATAGTCGAAGCCCTGCGCTCCTGAGCTGCTTATGCCTCTATTAAATGCCTGAACAGAGAATGGGCTGGGAGGGGGGTTCTGGGCTCCATGCTCCAAATTCACTTGCTCTGTTCCAGAAAGAAAAAAATATTGATAATCATCAATCACTAACATCCAACTGAATTTTAATTATGTGCTGCATTTCAAGACAGAAATTACCTATTTCTTTAAAAAGTTTAAAAAGAAAAATGGTATTTTTGGCAATTATGGCAATTACATCACATTTGACATCAATGACATTTGGTCACAATGAACAAACTACTTTATAACTTTTAATTGTGATTTGTCATTTTAGGGCTTGACAGACTCAGACCCATTATATTTTATTCTAATACAAAAAACAGCAAGGATTTAAAAAAAACACTTGACACAAAGGGGTTAGAAACAACATGGGTTGCATACATGATCACAGAACCTTTTATGACATAACCTATTCCTTTAATTCCCCAACAAAGACCATAAAAGTGACAGCATGTTTGCCCTACCTTCCTCGTGTCGCAGGTACTGATTGCCCCCTCTGTCTCGTGCCAGAGTCCAGGCCTCACCTTCATCGCTCTCACAGAACTCTACCACACTGTTCTTATCCAGCTGAACCCACGTTCCTTCCGGATTAATCACCTGATACAGACACAGCTTTATTTACCTTCTCTCTGAACACCAAGGCTGCTTAGCAGACAACAACAGTGGTGATCCCAAAATAACAATGTGCTTTTACATAGTTGCAAACTAAAATATGTACTGTTTATATATGACATACCAATTAATTCTCATGATTTATAAACTGCAACATCTCTCTCTTTGTAGGTTGCTTTGGATAAATGTAATGTAAATGTAACCTGAACAAAGAAACTGCTCTGAACTTGACTTGATGTCTTTAAGTGGATATTTGTGAGCAGAATAGAAGAATTTGTGTAAATTGGGTGGCTCAGACAAGGCAACTTTTAAAGAGCATTTAAGGACAGCATGACACACCACACCCTAAACTAAGAGAACAAAGATGTCAAGTACAGCACTATCATGATCAAACATAGAGACTATTCAAATGTCATAAAATAAAGTGGGCTACCAGGTATTTGCCATTCAAAATTAATATTGAATTACAAACAGAATGTATTTATGATACAAATAAAAATTTAAGAAAATAGAATTGCATGGAATGCAATTCAAAGAAATTCAGATACTGCTATAAGTACAGTAATAAAAATACATTTATTTTTTTCTGTATGAATCCTTTGTATGAAGACAACATACACAACATTTCAGGTATTTCCTGAAACATTAGATGATTATTAATATAACTTTTTGCTTCTATATAGATATATATTTTAATAGTCTCATTACATTTTACAAATTTCATTTTGTAAACCATGGTGGGGAGAACAATTTATTACCCTAAATTTCCTATTTTAAAACTTAATTTATTTTAAGTTTTCAAAATAAAATAAATAGGCACCATTAGGGAAAATTAATGATATTTGTAAATATGATCAAATTTGTTTTGTCACTACATTTCCACTAGCCTAAATAAATTCAGCTTCTCTTTTGCAATTCAGTAAATCCCTCTTCTCATCATTTCAATCCAAATTCCAATGTCACATCCTGTGAAGCATGGACAAATCAATTAAAATTCCAAAATTTAAATTACAAACTCAAGGACTGCAGGAGTCGGTTTTTAAATTCTTAATTTTACCCAAAACTGGTATTAAGCTGGTTTTCGATAAGCCAGTTCTGCATCCGGTCAACTGTAAAGACATAATTCCTAGTGTGAAAAACTGATAATCAAGTTGAACTTCTGAGGAGGGACACAACAGTCGTCAGCTGTTATCTCCTCATGACGCTAAAATGTAAACCTCTTTATCATCTTATTTTATGCATTCTATTTTACTATATTCTGATTATTAACTAAGTATTATGTTATTGATGCTGTTAAAGCTACTTTGGAAAACTCAAGATACCACCAACAAATGACAATTCACTAGTTTTTCAGCTGGCTTCTATTATTGTGAAACGTTCCATGCATATAATCAATTGATGGATCACACAGTTAAACTGCACATATTGTACTGTTACTGTACAAAATCTGAAACCATGCATGTTGGTTCTTGAGGGGGTCTTAAATACATATAGAATGACAAAACTCTCACAATGAGGATACATTGTGTACTTTTGCTATAAAATGGAAGTTTAACAAAAAGAAAGATTAAGAGATTAAGAGTATCTATTTTACAGAAACTGCAGAACTACCTAAAACCTGGCTAATTAGTAATTTAGTGGGAGCCACAGTAACACAGTTGGGAATCCATACCTCGCCCACCGCCTTGACTTTGTTCCCCAGAACTAACATTCCAATGGGGATACCTCTAAGGTTTGGGCAGCTTCTGATGTTGTGACCCGAAGGTCCGGTCTTTACTACCTTATAAAGACCTGGTCCACCACCCTGGCCTGTGCCCAGTTCACGAACGATGGCTTCTTGAGAAGGGTGGCCACTGGTCTCCTTTCCATAATCATCCAAACTTGACGTGTCATCCTGCTAAACAAAAGGACACAGTGTACAGTTTTAAAATAAGAGATTAATAAAAATATGTATTAGTAAGAACTGAAGATAAAAATTGCATTGTATTGTTTAAATTTAAAATAAATTTTAACATTATAAATTTTATAATGTTTTAGGGTCAATGACAAACAAGGATGTAACAAACGCTGTAACAAGAAATGAAATATCTTTGAGGTCTTTGTATTCACATTGTTCTAATGCAGAAAAGTTGTGATTACTTGACACAATAAATGTAAAGATTATTTTTATATAACTGACACAAAGCCACGAGGGTCCATAAGGTCCTCTCTATGATGTGACAATTCCTCACTTAAGAAATAACAATAAAAGACTGTCACACTAAATAATATCTTTAGACTTTATTAGAATCTCTGTAATTTTACACCACCAAGACAGTTTGTACTTATTACAATTCATTTAAATTCAGAAATTTACATTTATTTTAGAAGGCATATTTTTGGATCTGGCAAAAAAAAAGTCATTGACCCTTTAATATAACCATAGACCAACAATACATATATTGCACTTTCTGATTGTGTTTTGATGTATAAACATGACACCTTTACAAAATGCATTTTAAACCAATTAGAAGTTGTAGGCTGATGAGTAATCACACTGACACGTAAAAATGTGGTCCACTACCTTATAATGTTGACTAATAGCAGAAAGGCATGCCGTTTATAAACTGACAAATATGACTGTATAAGAAAAAACATCTTGGTTACGTATGTAACCTCCATTCCCTGGTGAATAATGTGTAGATGTAGTGACACTAGGGGTTTAACTTTGGGAGACTGATCACTCTGCTTCTTTTAAAATAACGGCAATGAAAATTGGTCTTAAAACATAAGTGATCAGATCAGAGTGATTCAGATAATTCCATCTGATCTGTACTCTGGAAAAAACCTATATGGGATTACCAAAGGGAATCACTACATATGAGATACGATAATCTGTCAACGAGCTAACCAGTTGGGTAGCCACAAAATGGCAGATCCAGCTCACAGGGATAAAAGAGCATAGCCAGGTTGCCAGAAGCCAGGTTGCCAGTAGAGATGTAGAGGGAGCTGGCTGAGGAGTCGCTGGGGCCCGGGTTTGGCGAGGAGCAGACAAAGGGGGCTGCCTTTGGGGCCTGTACACTAAGGTATGATATCGATGAGACAGCAACCGCAATGTCCTGATGGACATGTTCTTACAATAAGAACACAAACCCTCAATGAATGTTGCCTCAGCATGGGCACGGCTCAAACATCTGAGGCAGGGATCAAGGCCACCAGAGGGAGAGAGGTACCAACTAAAACCCAGAGGCACATGCACAGAAAGGCATGATGAAACCTGCCATTGTGAAATGTACTATGTCAGAGAAAATTTGCTCTTTAGCGACATGCTCAGGTGAACTATCTGCACTTACTTTGCAAAGGAGAGAGACCATTTTTTGAGGCCAATTTTCATTGGCATTTTTTTATAAGAAGCAGAGTGACCGGTCTCCCAAGGTCGACACAATGTTAAGTGAATGACAGAAAGGGAACATGCATTTACATCCCCTGTAAAATTCCATTCATAAAACACTCATGCACCTGACTGCTTTGCAAACTACATGAAAATGCAAAAAGGTTTACCTAGGGTTAACAAATAAAAATAAGACATTGTTACATACAAGGATAAAGATATATATTTTATTTCACTCACAATTAAACACACAACTTTTATTATGGTCCGATATTACGTCTAATCAATGTTTAATTAACATTTTTTCTCAAATTAATGACAAACAAACTAATGAGAAATACTGGAGGAAAGCAAAGCAGCAGTCAAGCAACACACCTCACCTCCTGACAACTCACCTGTAAAAAACAAGATAAGGTCGTCCAAGACAAAAAGTCGATATCCCTGACTCCTTGGCTAGCACTAAAGATATTCTGAGCAACAGATTACAAGCAAGTCAAAACACAGTCGGAAATTAACTTAAGGTAGAAACACAATGGTTTGTCATTTTTTGGAAGAGATGTATTTATGTGGCAGTTTATGTATTCTATTTCTTTCGTTTTTGTTCTTCTCGAGACAATAAGTTTAAGATGTTGAAAAGTTTAAGATGACAGTCTAACAAACAAATCCTAAAATGATTCTAAATTGTTCAATTACAGGAACATTTAAATCACATCAAAATACAGGCAAATGAAAAATAAATCACACAACAAATATTAAGATTCAAATTCTTCCACAAAAGATCAGTGGTGTGTCATGCTGTTCATACTGTTAATCTTGATTACATTTTATATTCAGAAGTAATAATGCTCTCAGAATCCTTGCCCACTTTTAGACCAAGCAGGATTCAGACAACAGCTTGTTTCATGGAAGAACCTTATTAAAGGCATTAGTGCTTGGCTTGGAAGAAGCATAAGTTTCCATTAGACTGCACTAATGCAGCTCATACTGTCATGACAAATAGGAAAACTTTTTACACTGATATTTAGTATCAGACGAGCTATTTTTCACACCACATATGATGGGTTACAAAACAGTAGGGCTGCACAATGAATCTAATAAATAATAGATTTGTGATTATGGATGCTGCTATTAACTCATTAAAAGTCTACATTAAAAAAACGTTTTTTTTTATATCAGCTGAGCACTGTAGCCAGTCATGGACATAACCGTTGATGGCACACAGTCAACCACAAAATCTGAGGCATTTAAATAGCACAGAGGCATTCTGGATTAACTGTTGACGAAACATCATTATAGTAATTTAAAAACATGGTTCATTTGAAGTAGCATAAATAAAGAATATGGCATTCAGTTGCCCTACGCAAAATAAGTTTAAGTATTTTAAATTTATGGTTTAAAGTATTTTAATGTACATTAAGCAAATGTAAGTATTAAGTAAATGTAAGTATTAAATGTAAATTTTAAATGCAATTAAAATACCAATTGAAATAATTGTGCAGCCCTACAAAACTATCCATGAGTAATTAGAGACATGCAACCACTCTTAACATGCACCCACTCTTCTACGTCCTTGTGTCAATGTGATCATGGCCAAACCGAACCACAGAGTAGCACTGCAACATGCAGAGACACATTTCACTGACTTTTACAAGTTTTGACATGGCATGCTTGTAGATTTGGGAGTGGGTCACTGGATGGCCTTTATTCACTTCATACAGAGCCCAACTCAAGTATATAGACTCATTACCCTAAAACGGGACTCAAGTTAAGTTGACAGTTATGAACACACAAATCCTGCTCCCATATGAGCAATGTGTGGGGGGATAGGGGCTCCAACTAATCTACAAAGGGCAAAGCTTTTACTTACGACAGGGATCAGGAGGCTTCTGCCCAGATGCTGGTTAAAAGAGAGGCACCAGGCTTCAGTGTACCCATTCATGTTGAGAACATACTTCTTTACTGTGTCATCATTCAGTCTGAGCCAGACACCATCATCATTGTGGATCTATGGAAAAACAAACAACAGAGCGAAGCCACACCCTCCCGTAACTGCTAACATACCCTTTTGCATAAGCCTCTGAGGCTGCAGAACCAGTCACGTTTATCTGCAGCACAAGCCAATTGGAACGTAAATAGGATGCCCATATGCTGAGGAAAATAAGCAATGCAAATGATAATGTTGGTTGTCAGCACAAAATAAAGGCCCTTTGAAATGACTCACTGTAGGGTTTCAACAAGCATAACACACTTGAGCTGATCTTTACAAGAATAGCGTTTTAGATTGCAGACAGGCACTTTTGCAGGCTTGAGGTGCTCGATGGGCAGTTTTAGAAATGGGCTGGGATAGATAGTACCTATATGAGATCTGTTCCTAACTGCAGCCTCACAGTCTCCTGCATGTAAACGAAGCAAATAATGTACAAAAATGATTCTTATCAAATTCAGTTAATCTTCAAGAATCAGACTCAAGATTTTTATTTGTCACATACAAAGTTATATGTACGATACAATCAGCAGTGAAATGTAAGTTTTATTGTTTTACGCTGAAATCAGCGAAATGCAGAAATTGGTGTAAAATAAAAAACAACGTTCATAATTACATTCACTGAAGGAAAGGAAAACAGCAAGGGACATCAAGGAGATCTTAGATACATAATAGTTTGGCCCCTTATCTGAAGTGGTTTACCTCGTCAATAAATGTGATGGTACCATTGACTTGGACAATGCCTATCTGTTCACTTTGGAGAGAAGGATGACTACGCACACGCAGGCCTGCACTGTCCTTGGCCACAAATTTACGCACCTGGGAGAAGCAGAGGGGGAGAGACAGATAGACAGATGAGAAGATGGCAGGAAGCTATAGGTCAGACAGCATGGGATACACTGCGGAAAGAGATCAAGAACCCACACTGGCTCTCAGAGAAGGGGTCAGCTAAAAACCTCATCCAGCCAATTAGCTTTAACTCATAAGTAAGAAAGAAAGTAATTTGATTTGGTGCATTTGTGTTGCTTGTTTATTAGCTCAATTAATTGTAAAAAATACAAAGTAAATAAAGAATTGCCTTGATAGCAACTTACTTTAAGCAAATTTTTAATTGTCATGCTGAGATCATATGCCCAAATAAATACTGCTCATTTTAACTTGGTAAGCCTAAGTGTAACTGCTAGTGAAATAAACTAATCAAGGCTCACTGCAAAAATAGCATTTTTGTGATGCTGCATTTCAGCTGCTAGGTGTCAGTTTAAAGTCTAAGACCTACATTATGTCAGTCATCATGCAAAAATTACTTTGTTCACGCTTAACTGCTTTAATCTGGAAACTTACCTTGTTCGGTTGGGGTTCAGTTTTAGGTTTGACCATTTGTGTACCAGGAGGAATCATTCCTTTTGGTGGGTCTTTTACCTCAACCTCCAGACCAGCATCTGAACAAATATTGTTCTAATCAGCAAAATTTGAGGACTAGGGCATAATCACGATTGTTAACTAACCCTAAAGCATTCGAGGGTGGGCGATATGACCAAAATCATGGGCATTTTTCATAATAACGATATACATCACGATATATGTATATTTTGCTGGAAATAACATTGTAAAATGTTTTTACATTGTAAAAACTTTATTATACATAATATTTCTCTGTCAAATAGGTCAAACACACAGCTTCATTATAAACCAAAAAGCATTACCAATTTCAATGCCATCTATGGTCACATGAATGGTGTAAAGTCCAACAGCACCAGGGGTCCAGTTGGCACTATAAGTGCCATCTGTGTTGGCCCGGATGAGCATGTTCTCACTGGGTCTGTGTATAGAGCAGACAAACTGAGAACAGTGCTCTAACATTGAAATGTTGGCTGCAATATATGACAAGTGGAAAGGCCACTGCAAATCTAAGAAATCTTTGTCACCTCTTTGGTGTGGGTGAGGCAAAACGAAGCTCCTCAAAGGAGTAATTGTCATATGCCTGGTTAAAAAAAGACAGAAGACATTTAGAAAATAAACATTAATATTTGTGCAATGTATTTATAAATATAGGATAAAAGTGAACCTTCATCATAGTGATGGCGATATAGCGGGCTTCTTTGATAATTGTGGGCTCATAAGTTGCCTCCAGTTTGGGTGCTGGATGGCCACCGAAGGTCAGATTAGTGCCTGAGGCTGCACTGGAGGAGCTGCCTGCCAAACGCTGCAGTTTCCTCAGGTTCTCTTGCTGGATGGACTTTTTCTGAGAGACAGGAACGGCCTTCACTTCAACCTACAACACAGAGTAGACATGAATAAATGAAACCGATGACCTTCTAGCAGATTTTTCAGACATTTGTAATTGTAAGCATCATTACACAGTTGATAACCAGAAAGTAAATTTCTTGACAAAATTAACAGCCCTGCAGACAGGTTTTCTTTACAAAAACATCCAGCATGTTTGTTATTATCACAGGGCAGTGGACTCTGGTGGCCTTACCAGTGACCAATGTGATCCTTCTCACACTGAAGAACTAATCAGACATTGTTCTCTTCAGATATGATCCAAGATATGATTATATGATATGAGATGGTCATCACCTAAATAAACACTTGTTGACACAAATTACTGAATAAAATGATGCTAACCTTCATGTCTGGCACATGCACAACATCTCCATACTGGTCTTTGGTCTGTACCACAACAGTAGTGGGCCAGCCACAGTGGATGTCATCTTTGTTTAGGATAAGTGAGGTGTTTTGAGGGTCTGCATAGGAGTCTGGCTGAAGCCACCTTGAAAAAAGGGGAAGAAAGTTATGACTTCAAGACAGCACAAGGGTCTCTTCTCAAATTAGGGCTGCAAAGACACAATGACATAATTGATTATGTCGATTACGATACTGATCAGTCACTGACTAGAATGCATTGTTTATGTACATCCCTAATCCATGTCATGTTTGACATAAAACAAGACTCTAGAGCATTAGTTAGGTTAGTTTAGGATGGCAATGCTGCTTTATAGCGCATTTTGCTTTGTTTTTTGTTTTTTTACTAGCGTGACAACCACATAACATAACCGAAATTCTGTATGCACATTTTCAGGATTTACAAACGTGTTCTTGACAAAGCCGAACTGAATGAACGAAACTGCACTGGACAACAAGCTTTCTGTAGCATCATCTAATGTGGGAGCCATGGGTGATGGCTTCAGTTTACTCATGGAGATGGAGAAATGATCCACCAGAGCTGCCGTGCACTCTCTGCACTTGCTTATAAAACATTTAAAAATATTGTTGATTGTTTAAAAATATCTGATGGATTAGACATGCCTTGATTGGACTCATTTATTTATTAATGCACTGTCAACTGTGATTAAACAGTGTTATGGACATTGCAATTTTTTATTTTATTGCTTTGGTCACCTGAACCGATTGTGACTTAAGCTGTTCATAGGTATATGTATTCTAATAGATATTTTAATCTGCTGAATGAATGAAATATTTCAGACTCAACTACTGTCAATCCCAAACACTGACTGTAAATGCAGCCATCATGAGCATACGTATTTACTGATAAATGCCTTCGCCTTGTAATTCCAGGAACTTTATTTTTATGATGGGATTATTTTCATTTGTAAGTATTGTTTATGAGAAAATGTTTAAATAAAATTTTTTTTTTTAAAAACTTAAAAAAAAAAAAAATAGGCAGAAACAATTATGGAAGAAGTTATGGTATTATTTATTGGTAGGTTAACTAAAGAATTAATCAACTGATCAGAAAATAATAAAAATAACTGACACATTTATCAATTAATCATAAAAATAATTGACAGATTAATCAATAATCAAAGAACAGCAAAGAACCCAAAATGACAGGTACACTGCACATCAAGTTATCAACTAAGGAGAGCTGACAAGAGTTTTCAAGACAGACCTGGCAAGCCGTCCACCACTTGAGTTCTGCATGCAGGTAATAAAGTCCTCAAGGAAGGAGTGTTCATTAGTCTGCAGGTGCAGTGGCAGGTTGCCTTCTAGGGCCTCCAGGATTGTGGGTGAGTGAGAGAGGGCCAGACCCTTCCCTAGGAGTCCTGAGTGGGCTTTACACACCTGCTTAACACATTACATGATCAAAACGCTGTGTGATGCTCATTCATAGAGACACATACAGTATTGTGCAAAAGTCCGGAAGAACTAAATCCAGAAGAACTGTGGCAGCATCTCTAAGACACTTGAAGAAACCCCCTGCAAAGCTACCTGAAAAGCTATGTGCAAGTACAAAAGAGGTTTAAACCAAAGGGTGTTCACACAAAATATTAATTTGATTTAGTTGTTAGAAGTTAACTGATAAATAAAATCTATTTATGACATTATTTTTGAAAGCATCCACACTTTACAGCATTTTTAAACAAGTGGCTAAAACTTTTCATAGCATTGTTGCTTTACAGGCAGGTTGAGACGCTGCCACAGTTCTTCTGGATTTAGTCTGTCTCAGTTTTTTCTGTTGGTTCATAATGTAATCACAGACATACTTGATGATTGTGAGATTGTGAGATCTCTCTCTGAAGAACTTGCTGTTATCAGTCTCCTTATGCATACAAAAATCTCACTGGATTACTACAGTTTACAGTTCTTTTTACAGGCAAAAAGAATGTTTGGAAATTTTGATTTACTTTAATTATAAAAACTTATAATTCCTACTAACACTACAACAAAAGATATATATAACTTGCTTAAAACCATTGTTGGGTGTGAAAATACTAATGTGCCTAAGACTTTTGCACAGTACTGTATGTACCATAATAATTTCTAATAGAGTACCTGGAGTGATGCTTCTTCTAAGATCTCCAAATCCTCCTCCAGTTCATTTCCTGTAAAATAGCAATAATTACTACATTTTACAAATAAGTAACGCGACAAAACACTAAACCATGGTTTTAGTGTCAAATTTCACTCCTAAATGAGAAAAGAAATTCACAGATTTGAGCTCATGCACATCATTTGAGGTCTTTTTATCTAGTTAAATGTTGCAATTACTGTACTTTTGACTGGATAAAGTAGGGTCATATACAAATTTGCTTCATTAAAAAAACATTTGTTTTACTGTTGTATTTTATCTGTAATTTCACTGTTGTTGAACTGTAACTTCAGTGTTATCCTAATTTAGATTGTTCATTCAAAGAAACCATCAATGTTTTTGTGCTAATAGTTCTAGTTACATTATAAATTGTTTATAAACCAGTTCGATTCAAATGCCCCTCAAATGTCCTTCAATGTTTTTACTTTTTGCTTGAAATTAGTAGTGTAAGTACTTGGAAAAAGCAACTTGACTATCGTAACTACATCATCTACAGCAGTTCTAACATTGGATAGAAGCAGTCGTCTCACCTATGGGTAAAGCCAGATCCTTCTTCATGAGAGCAGCTGCACAAACACTTCCCAAAAAGGCCAATTCCTTTTCCAGTTGAATGATACCCTAAAACCAGTCAATAACAAACACATGCCATATAGATCATTAATCCCATCCCTGGTGCAATCACTATGGGAGTTCATATAAGACACTGGCGGTGGATACATACAAATTATATTTATGTAGGAGGACATGCCTATGGGGTGAAACTGGTATGCATGACTGAATTGTGTAGCCTAACATCATGCCCCTCATCACTGCTCTAGAGTGTAATAAATGCAATTTAAGAGATAAACATATGTATATGGAATGTGATAATAACAGCAGTAACAACTCATTCTACAATAAACCACTGGCATCTCGTAAATGCTCATTTATTAAATATTTGACTTAATTCACATAAATAAAACCCTAGAGTGGGTAAACCAATCATTACATAAAGAGTGGTTTAATAGGCCAAAAGCTTGTAATAAGCATATAGTAAACTTTATAGAGTAAAATATAAGCATAGTAAACTTTTTGAAGCAGTTTTGAAGCTACTATTAATTTGATCTCTTTTGTAATGATCTGTTTACAATCTGTTTTATGTTAAACCCTCAATTTCAATCACGTAACAATTCATATCCATTAGCTATATACTGACAACAGCTGACATCTAAAAAAAAGCGAATCCTCATCTCATTGGTGCATTTTGTAACAGCATATGGCTTATTTCAAGCCTAATTCATCATCAGTCTTAGGGGACTTTGGTGTACATGACTGAAGGCTGACTGAGCGTTCCTGAAACTTGTTTTAAAACATTATTTTAGCAGTTTTATTTAGTAATGCTAGTTATGCAGAAACTACACATTTTACCAGTACGTAAGGGCTTGTGTGATTACATACCTCATCAACACCAGGGTTAAATTCATAACCAACAACTACACATCTAAATCCATAGAAACAGGCCTTTTCATCTTTCACGTAATCTGATGCAGTTTCCAAGGAGAAAAGAGCTTCATTTCCTACATTAGGGAAAGGAAAAAGCTGTCAAGTTAATGATTGAGCCCAAGCATGATGTTATTCGGTATGATGAAGTAAACACATCATTCACATGATAGGGTGTTGTGGTTACCTGGCAATACCAGTACTGCAGTGGGCCAGCCACTGGAGCCAGAGAACTTCTTGAGCTCAGTCCAGCTGTTGATGGTCTCGTGGGCCAGAACTTTGGAGCCAAGCCCAGAGAAGTGCAACGATCGGCTGGGAAACAGAAGGCGTAGGACATCTTCTGGCTGAGCCGTGCCACACTGAGGGTCAAACTCAATGGTCATCCAGCGAACACAGTCTGGAAAAGAAACCTGAAGCCAGCACATGAAAAATGTGTTTAAACAGCTCTGACAAAGGCATGCCAGACATATTAAATTTCAATCTGTAAATAGAAAAGGAGCTTAATCAGGACAAACTCTGATTAAAACCAGTACTGTACCTTGTACTGAGTGACACCAGCCTGCTTATAGGGGTGATCGCTCTCTATGACAGCATAATGATTAGAGGTGGTGCAAGCTGTCAGGCCCTGTTCTGGTTGGTTCCCAGTAGTGCTGTCTGTGGATTGGTTAGGATTGAAAGCAGGCGGGGCATATTTCTGGTTTAGGGCAGAAGCAGCTGGAAGTAGTTCCTGCACCAAGCCAAACACCTCTACTGCAGCCTAATGGTTAAAGATTAAAATTTAAATACAGTACAGACAGCTATGATAAAATACCTGACATATAAAAATTTTCAGAGAGGCAGATAAGTTTGATCAGATTTTTTTTATTTACACAAAGACCAAGCATGCCTACCTTGGGCACCGAAGCAGCCACAGGGCCGATGTATGCTAAAATAAGTGGAAGCAGCATTGAGAAGAGACTGGAGGAACTGAGGAGCTCTGGGATATCTTCAGCTGCAGAGAAATCAGTGATGTCAATCAAGTGAAACAAGTGCCAGAGAAATAAATTGTTAATCAATCTACACAGAACTAACTGCAAATATACATATGAGCCATGTTGATCTGTGAAGGTGAATCTCATGTCCAGGTTACACTTCATTTCAAAATCAAAAGAACACTTATACAGTATAGGAAAAAATTATTAAAAAAATTTTTATAGCATTGTGACACCAATTTTATGACAAGTTTCAATTTCAATAGTGCTACTAGATTATGACAAAAATCATAAATCACCATTATTTTTGCCAATATTGGGATAGTGAGTAACACGATTACTCACTAACTTATGAAACATCACAAAAAATAAACATTTTAACTGTAAATTCAACTGAAAAAAAAAAAAATTATAAATGGATACATTTAACAGATAATATAAAAAAAAAACTGTCAAAACATAAGTTAGATGTGTTGCGATTCACCCAATAAGTGTTCCTCACCATCCACAGAAAAAGCTCTGTGGAGGAGATCTTTGGCTGCTCGCACCACCACACTGACCACAGAGAGAGCTCGACTGCAGTTCTTGTCCTCTTCATTGGCTTTGCTCAACAGCTGTGACTGCAGATCACCATCATACTCATTCCTTTGACACACACACATTGTGGACAAGATGAAACAGCCTGCATGATATGACATGGGGTACATAGAGAAAGGGTGACATTATGCACCTGTAATAGATAATCTGAGGGATCTGGCCTCTGGTTTGGTTGGTGCCATTACTGCTCAGACTGCAGGTGCTGAAAGTGAAGGTAACTCCATCTGAGCACTGGACAGTAGTCATACCTCCATCCCCATTGGCTGTGCGGCTGCCATAGTTGCGCAGACGAACAGCATATTTAACATTCTCCTATGCAAGAAAAGAGAAACAGAGATATAATATAAGTTGGATATATAATGGTTATAAGTTGTTACCAAAGTGAAGCCAGCTATGCTTGTATGGCTGTACAATATTTACATCCATTTGATTCATTTGTTAATAGATTAGGCCTACAGCTTAATCAGAATGAAAAGACAACCTCAGCTGGGGAAAAATTGCTTAATGCTGCAATATGTATGTTATTTGGTTAAAAATAAACAAATTAATCAGTTATCATGGTCAAAAATCAGTTATTGAGCAAGTATATAAAATGTCTACTTAAATTACCCTAAGAGGTAAGTTTATAATAATGATTTATAATTTCAGGTGTCTGGTTTAATGTCACATTCGTAAAAACAGAGAAGAAAGCTCAGTGAGTAACTTTCAATGACATGCTTCGAACAGAGATGACGATATAGAGGCAATAATTACAGATTGCAGCTTTATTTAAAAAACAAATCTGATAATTGTATGTGTGTCACATGCTTTGCATAAACATTTTTATGTACAGGGCCCATGCAAAATTCTGAGCCTTCAAACTGAATGGAAAAGTGTGTAAACAGTCTGTGGCTGGCAGTCATGCTTTGTCAACTTCATAGCACCTTCAGAGGAACAGCTTTGTCCAGGCGGATCTCAGCAATGTCACTGGGGGAGTCATCAGTGCTATAAGTGCCTTTGACCACCTCCAGAGACGTCCATCTGTGGGAGTGGGCAGAATCTCCAGGGTGCTCTGTCTGAGCCTAATACACAACAGGACACACATGGGAACATTACAAGACAGCACAGGAGCACAGAGCCAAACAAGAGGATAATATGTTCATCACATGCTCTTAGGTAAAGAAATAGTTACCCAAAACACCCAAAAATGACAATGCTCAAAAAAAGTCATTATTTTATTAACCTCATATCTTTCCAAACCCATATATAGCATTTTGAAACACAAGTTTTAAGAATCTTCACACAGTTCATCAGTACAACAGTTCATAGTGACCTCAGCTGTAAACAGAAATAAAAGTAAAGAATTTAAAATTTACACCTGCACTTAAGCGTTACGTTTCTGTCAATGACATTTGGTCACAATACAGAAGGACCAAAGGTGCCTGAAACACCCAGCCTATGCCACCCACCATGTCTGATGTAACAGCTGATGCACAGAGAAAGATTTTAAATGAATAACTTAATTTCAGTCTGCTCCTGACACAGAAGACTTTAGAAGTCCTTTCTGGAGCTGATAGGTATAACCAAACTAAAAGAGCTGCGTGAAATTTCTTTAAGGTGTCATTTTTTTCTCTACAGAAAAAATAACACTCAAAAGTTTGGAACAACATGAGGGTGCATAAGAAAAAATAAGCAAGCTTTATTTTTGTGTGATCTATTCACAGAAACTATTAGAAGAGTTGCTCCATTCCAGTAATAAATATGGAGCAGGACTTACATCGTCAGCGAGCACCTCCAGCTCGTATTCGTGGATGCCTCCTCCCCCGTACACACAGAAACCCACCAACACCACCCCTGGCTTGTCCACCGTGAAGCAGATGGCATCAGGGGAGCCATTCCCGGTATTCCAGCTGCGGCCCTGGCTGGACTTTGTGAAGCGGTTGAGGGTGCATTTCACAGAGTGCAGAGAGTTTAGCCTGTCCACCTGCACAACAACATCAAATAAGGTTTGCACTATAAGAAAGACCAACGGGACTCATGCTACATCATGTCTTCTGAAGCCATACAAGAGCTTAAATATAAAACTTAAATTTTAAATTAAAATTAATTTCTTTGAAGTGAGTTTCAAAGAAACAAGTAGAACCAAATAAATACTGATCTGAACAAAACTATCAAAACAGTAGGTGTCTACACATCTTTGGGACATTGGCACTAATTGTAATTTTTGGTAAACTAAGCTTTTAAGATAGTTGCCTCAAATTCTCCATCAGGTGGCAGCAGAACAGAAAACAAAAATCAGGAACTTCAACTACAACCAACAAATCAAACAGTCATTGTCCTCTACTTATACAAAGCAGCAGAGACTGAATATTTATGTTGTAACTCTATTAGTCAACATAGTATTTATATTCAACTTTAACAAACAGACAGTGTTAAAGAAGAATTGAGCAGCCATAATAACACTCTCCATAACATACTGTGATATAGCATGGCAGTCCTGTTGCTATGGCAACCAGCCAGCAAACTTTTCCCATGTGACTGGGCAGTGCAGCAGACTGTTGTGGTCCTGTGGCACACACACCTGTGCTCATGAGCTTAATACTACAAAATGCACCTATTAGTTGGAAAACAGATTTTTCGTATTTTCTGGAATTTTGGGGAAAAAATGTGGAAAATGTGGAATTCAATAATGGAGCTGAGAGTGCCACACTTTTGTTTTAAAACAAAATTATATAAGTTATATAAAAGAATAACCATTAACAATTATGACAGCATAGACATAAGTAGGTAGAGATGTACAGGACTCTACAGGATGTGCAAAAACGTGTGAGCCCATGAGGAGCTGAAACAGTGATATAATTTCTCCTCCACTAGCTAAAAGCTATTTATGGCCAGCTTGTTGCAGAACAGAACAGTGACTGTCCACTTCAGCGGTCTTGGTTGTTGTTATTTTACCCATTTATTATAAACAGCCCTTCTAAAAACAAATCTAAAATAAAAGGTTATAAGCCTTGTATAAAATCAATCAGCTCTCAAAAGAACTGCAACAGTTCTCATTGACTTGTGGCTTCAACAGAAGAGTACATCACTGATTCATGGTGACAGAACCTCAGAGCTCATAGTGGGTCTGTCTTGAACAGTTTTTGTTATTACTGAAAAACCTACATTACCGGCCAAACTTTATTATCACTTGACAAAAATGTTTCTTATGATCTTTAAAATATTTTAATCTGAAGGGGTATTGTTATTTAAAAATATTTTTGAATTATATTACTTGGACCAAATAATGAATAGAAAAGCAGCCAAGTCCAACTCCAGCACTGAAATTCCCTCAATACTGTTTACAAAGCTGGTAGTGTAATTCATGATGAAAACCAACTGCCACACGCGGCAGGCAAAGGCTCAGAATGGACAAAAAGACAAGAATTTGTGTTTTTGTTATTGTTATTGAAAGATAGAAATGAACTAAGAATGGGAGATTGAAAGATAGAGAGAGCAGGAAATATATCTATCTAACCTCAGAGCCAAGTGCAGAAGCAGTCAGCTCACTAACAATACTGGCCAGAAGACCACAGGTGTTGGACACTAGATGAGGAGAGAAAAGCTCCATTTCCTTCCTTAGACTCTTCCTTACAGGAAGCACCACAATGACAAGCATCTTCTCCAGAACCTCACGGAATGTTGTCATGCCCATAAGATTCTCTTCCGTCTAAAAATGATACAATAAACAACACATCTGAACATGAACTAAACAAATGAAGAAAACATTCTGAAGGGCTTATTTTAATGGGCAGGCCCAGAACTTACATGACTGAGTTTCTCCATGTGTGCCACCAGCAGGGGGAAGCGGTGAGCGAGGGCAGAGTCATTCTCTGTGCTGACTTGTTTGACCAGGGAGCGCAGCAGCACCTCCCCATCATATGCAATGGGCAAGATGGAGGTTAGCTTGACCGATGTGTTGCAGAGCGCTGACATCACTGCAGCCAGCAGACGGCTGCTTGACGTGCGGAAATTCGCCTCCTGAATGTCCTGATGGTTAATGATAAGTCAATGTCAATGATCTGTGAAACCATTGCTAAAATGAATCAACTATATGTATATGTATATATAAGCAATAAGCAATACAGTTCTTTAAATTTAAGAAAAAAAATTGTTTATTACATTTTGAAAATAAATATGAGCAGAACATGTTCTTGACAGGTTTACAGGAGGCCAAAATGTGGCAGCATTAGCTCGTCATTGACTGAAGGGCACAATAGCATAACTCTTGAACCTTTCATGGTGCTGAATAATTACCTGGTCAAGGCAGTTGAGCAGATCGCAGAGGCAGGCCCACTGCAGGGCCGGTGTGGGGTAGAAAGAGTGAAAACATGCAGTGAAGGTATTGTGACACTCTTGCAGTATGGCTTCCAGCAGCGTGAGGGGCTGACTCATATAACCCTGTGGGTCATTGTCTAGTTTGGTCAAGCAGTTGTCCATTCCCTCTGAGAGGATCTTCTTCAGGACACTGCGCGTCTTTCCTACACAATCCACCAGCTTGCTGGACTCCTCCACAACTGCTTTGGTGCTGGCTAGATGACAAAACACAAACCGTGACAATAGGACTGTTAGCCTCAGCCACAGACGTACTGCCAAGGTGGTATACTGACTGTCCAAAGTATACTCCACACAAAACTGGCAAGCACTTTGTAATACTAGCAAGAATTGTTTTTATGCAAAGTCTTCCAACCAAAGTTAAAATTCTCTACAGTTTGGTCAAACAAATTTTACTGTCTAAGTGGTGAATTCTTAGTGGTGAGCCAAAACACGATGCTGACCAACCTAACGCTGATGGCCTAAATGGTCTGTTTTACAAGGAACATTAGTTTGGCTATACTGCTCAGCAACTTTGAAAAACAGTCCTAGAAATCAACATGTAAAATAATCTTTACAAGATCTAAGATTGTGATTCTGCTTAAAAAAAACATGATCTAATATTTTGCCATAACACCCACCCCCAAGCCACAGTGGCTCAACTCCCTGCTCAGTTAATGGACCTGCTGACTCTCAGACAACACTCACACATCATTATCTTGCAGATGACAAGGAGTCTTATGGACTTGACAGTGACCAATGAGCTTTTTCTCACACTGAAGAACTAACAAGCTGTCATCCTGCTCAGATCTGATTGCTCAGCAAACCCAAGCTGCATTTCACTAAAGCAAACTTTTAATTTTTTTTTTAGATTTTTAAGGTTGTTTGACAAATAAATACATAAAAAAGCAGAAGCAGTCTGAATTTATCAGATGTAAAGTTTTTTCTCATATTAAAACTTTATACGTCAAATATCAAAGTAACAAACACATTTAGTCTATTACAATTCTTTAAGTTCACAGGTTTACTGTTTGTATTGTAGTGACCTACATATTGATTTGCAGCCAAAATGGACCAGTCCAATATGTGACTGGGAATTGGAGATGAAAGTCAAAGGCAGTTCTTTAGTCTTTCACCTGTCTTGTATTCTTAAACAGTGAGTGGGACAGACCACAGACAGACCTCAGCAAATAAAAAGTAGGTATGTGTGACATCTACCAAAATTTCTCTACCAAAGTTGTTTTAAGTCAATCAGTGACATGGTACTTTACTTATTTTGTAATAACATATAAACCTTTCCTAATGTAAAATATGACAGAAGAGAAAATACCAGAGATGGGGAAGATCTCGCAGATGTAGACGCGCAACAGTCTCAGACAACAGGTGCCCACAAACCGCAGACGCTCTAAGTCCAGAAGGGTAGCTGTGTACTGAAAACCCTTCAGGCCCCTCAGCTCCTCCACCCCCAACACCAGCGTGGCCCAGCTCCAGTGCAAAATGCTCAGCAGAGACTCAAAACATTCCTGAAACAAAAACACACACACAATTGGGAAATCAAATGAAGATCTGATCTATTTTTAACATGGCTTGATAATTTTGACTGCAGATAAGATATGCCACTTGAAATAAAGTGACAATAGTCGGGAGATGTCTTAACAGAAGAATACCAAGCAATGAAATATACTGCTGTTGAAGCCATTCATTGGCTCCTTTACATTTGCCCTCTGACAGTTTCTTGTAGTTTTTTAATGAAAAAGAGATATATAACAGTCAAGCCAGTACTGGGCTACTCTTCAGGAAACAAAATGTTAAAAAAAAACAGCAGCATATGGACACATACATGATATAAACAAACATTACTAATAAAGAATCAAGATAAAGAAGAAATTTTAAAATGCATATGCAAAATAAAATGCAACCATTTAGATTTAAACATAAACATCAAAAATATTTTTGATCATTTTTATTGTTCATAAATATGACTGAACATTTAATCAAAAAGTGTTAGGAAAGTTTTGTAAAATTTTGTAATCATGCATATCATAAAACCTGAAATAACTTTTATTAATTTTATTAAAAGGGTTAAAATGCTGAAGGACCAAAAATGAGCATGTCATTGACCCCGATACTGTGTTGTGTCTTTGGTCACACATACCACAGAGACAGTCCGGGAGAAAGAACGCTTGAGGATGTGTACAGGCTCACTCGTCTGCTGCTTTCCTTTGGATGCATTACCATCATTAGAGGGTAACCTAGAAAATCAGATCCAAACAAAAGAGTCAAAGTAAGAGTATAGCTCACATACCTGAGTATCCAGCACAGAACAAACATTACTGACATACCTATAGAGCAGCTGAGGTATTTGTCCAGCATTCACATCAGTACCATTGTTTGACTTCTTGGAGCTTTTGAATTGAAAGAACACACTGCAGGAGAGAGTTCGGATGTGTAATTGCTGCCGTCTTAAGTAATCATACTATATATTATAATAATCACATAATCACAGCACTGTGAAAGTGTTGTTGGTACCCATCATCTGTGGTGATGGTTGCCTGGCCGTGAGATCCACAATCACTGCTGGGTCCAGACACACGAGCCCAAGCCACATACCACCAGCCCAACTGTAGAAGTACAGGCTCATCAAACATCATGGCGTACTTCTCCCTGCATACACAAAGCACAACAAAAAGAATAAAAAAAACACACCTATTGTGAGTACAAAAAGTCTGAATGCCATTGGATTGCAAATTAAAAAAATACAAATCAATTGAAACCTGCCCACAAATAATGCTGTCTGCATTAGCAATCCTGATCTCTATGGAACTTTATCAGGATCAGTAAAAATCCATATGGCTTAAATGCTTCTCATGAAACGATTGTATGTTTTGGATTTAAGCATAATGATATTTCTTGTACCGAGCAGCACAGTCATAGGCCAGAACATCTGTCTCGGCCAATAGGTCTCCATCTGTCTCGTGGTCTCCTCCATCTGGGCCAAGCTCAAACAACTGCAAAGAGAATAAACACAGCTCCAAGCTTCACATACAACCCTCATAAAACTCATGAGAATAAGAGGGTTAAAATTAAGACGACACTTAGATTACGGGTGACCTTGATCTTTGCAGTGTACTCCCCTCGACCACCAAAAAGACCCAAACCCCCTAACAAGATTTCCGCATCAGAGCAGAAGCGAATAGCCTCTACAGAGTGTGCCGAGTAACCCCAGCCTCCCCCATGACCTACAGACAACACAGATCAAAACAAAGATCAAAGAACTTTTTTTTTAGATTGAAAGACTTATGAAGCTAAAACAATCTGTAACAGTTATACTGTCATAAATATATCATTTTGTATGATCTTACTCTCAAAGCGGTTGACGACACTGTAGTCCTCTTTAGAGTAGACCTTCATCACAGCCTGGGTCTCTTCCTCAGCACTAGCCATGCCCATCTTCAGCTCCTGCATAGCAGCCAGTGTGTCAAGACAACCTGCACACAGAGCAAAAAAAAAATCAATGACATCTGTCACCCTGAGGTATTCCCAACAAGACTTAATCTGAATTCTTGTGTCAAACAGAAGTTTTTAATCACAATTTCCCATCTTCTCTCTGAACTTTAGAATTATTACTGTGTAAAATTAGATACAGCACTGTGCTCCGAACTGTAGGTTGGCTATTAGGATCAACACAGTTTTTAACTGTCTCATCTTTCAAAAAGCTTTCAGCAGGCTTTGTCCAAATACAATGATAGGATGTCCTACCTGCCTGTCAAACTATGTATTTACATAAATATGTAAATACAATACTCCACACAATTCTGGAGGAGGCGTGGCTTTGAAGAGCACTCTGAATGGAGAATGGAATCTTGGAATGGAATGCTTTCAAGGCTAGCTTCCTTATTGCTAGCCTCTCTGAAACTGCCTACCCTACCTTTAACAGCTGTAAAACTGAAGTAGAGGGACTGCGAGTGACAGGAGGATGTTTTACCCAAGATATGCAGAGCTCCATGGGAACGTGTGGTAGTGGCGTGGGAGCCTGAGGGCAGAGCCAGCTCAGGACTCAGGATACAGCAAAGAGTCTGGATGTCAGAGGCCGGGGGCACACGGGCATCTGCTATCACAGTGTTGTAGCAACACATCTCACGTGTGGCAGGTAGAAACCTGGAAGAGCAACAAGATGGCTTAAAGTGAGATGAAGGTTATACCAATCCTGTATTGTTTTCATTCTTTCAGAAGAATGTGGCCTGTGTTGTATTCCAACTCTCATGATTTATGTGAGAAAAAGAGTGTTGTTTTTTACCAATAACCTCCTCTCAAAGCTTTTAAACCTTATTTGTGTTTACATGCATTCAAACATGACACAAAACAATGCTGTTTGGCATCAGTGATGATGATTATGATTAAATAATAAATTAGCCTAGAACAAAATCATCACAAGCTGGTTTTGATGTAAATGTTTAAAGATCTTTAAATATGTAACAATTATGTTTTAAATTAAAAATGTGAAGACAAATGTTGACACACATATTTATTGCTCTGCAACACACTACCAGTAGATCAGTAAGACAATCATCTTAAGATGCATTGAGTTTTAAGACTTTCATGTTTGGGTAAACTACCCAGCAAACAAAGAACGCTGTCTCAATGTGGCCAACCGTCTAACAACAATGTAACATGGTCAAAAGGTTGATGTTTCTACACTGTCTCAATTTATTAACCAGAATTCAGAGCCAGTGATTTAGGTTGTGCTTAGGTTGTCTAGAAAACCAGCAAGTGACATGTATACATCAATGACTGAAGTGTGAAAATCCCTCACAGTCTTTTACATTTTAAATAACCATTGGGCCATTGGTGGAGAGTCTGCGCTGTAATTCATTGAGGGAGGATACACAAGTGAACAAAATGAAAGCTACGCCAATGGTTTGTATGTCATTACCAACTACATTTTTCTGAACCTAAGCTATGAATGTATTTAAAAACTATATGTATTTAAAACTATACTGAACGTTTTTATATTTGTAAGTGTAATTTCAATAATTCCATTAGTCTATTGTATATTTGTAACCATACATAATAAAGTTAAATTATATTATCCTGTATTGCACTGTTACTTTATTTTAAGTTTTACACTTTAATTGAACTTTAAGGTGTTGATTATAATTTGTTGTCAGTATATTATAAAAATAGAATTCACTTTAAAATATTAACAGTAAAACAGAGCAACAGTAAAGGGTAATCCACCGAAATTAGTTATGGCATGAGGAATTAACAAATGTGGTCAGAACATCATCTGGCAGTTTCACTGTTGCTACAGCCAGACAACAGGATATAATTAAGATAATTGTGGCTCACATGATCTCACAGAGAAACAGACTAAAACTAAATATAGATTACCATTATTATTATTAATATTTACAGTGCATCCAGAAAGTATTCACAGCACTTCACCTTTTCCACATTTTGTTATGTTACAGCCTAATTCCAAAAGAGATTAAATACATTTTTCTCAAAATTCTACAAACAACACCCCATAATGACAACTTGAAAGAAGTTTGTAAATCTTTGCAAATTTATTAAAAATAAAAAACGGAAAAAATCTGGGCCGAACATCAAACCCCATCAAGATCCTGGATTTTTTTCTTAGATTCTCAAAAAGGAAAAAAACATGGAAAAATTGGCCTGAAAAATGTGTAGGCTGAACCTGGCTTTATTTGTGGTAATGATGTTGCCAGCATGTTCAGCACAACTTTGTCAGAGTAAAAATGGAACATGGCCACATGTTCATGTTCAACATAAATGTGTTTGCTGGGTATTCCTCTTAAATACTGTTTATTGTCTGTCGACCAGACTTAGAGGGCTAAAGGTACATCGATTACCCTGAGAAACTGTTGCTGACTCAAGATGGGTTAACATCTCACCTCCAGATGACATCATAGACAGGGTCCAAACACAGTCCAAAGCCCTGGAGATCCTCCTGCTCGGAGTCACTGAATGTGCGGCAGCTCCCATCCAGTTTGTTGATCAACAGGCATTTGAAGGGAGGAGGCTCAGATACAGATGTTGGAACCAGACCTAGAGTGAGCAGAAAGGAAACAGTTATACCACAATAGTGGAAACACATGTTTTGAGAGTGGTCCGAAGATCCACCCAGTAAGGAAAAGTTAAGACAGTGTGGTTTTATGCATAGGACCTTTAAACACCACAAATGAGTCAAGCTTAAGAAATACCAATGATGTGTTTGCTGGCGAAAATCTCAGAGGTGGCCAGGACGTGGGAGTTGATCAGGGCTTCATCAATTCTAAGGAAGGTCTGATCACCGCTGGCACCTATCCATGTGGCCTTGCGGCCGTATTTGGCACCAATGTTGGGCATTGGAGAGGGCTTGGCATTCCAGTAGGGCATGTCTAGAATGGGTCGCCCTAACTGCCCTTTCTGTAGAGACAACAGAAGGTTTATATAGTTTCAGGCCAAAAGAACAATATTTGACTGATCAGAAAGCCTATTTGGTTAGGAAGGGAAACAGCTCACATACCGAGAAACTTCCAAAGGTGAAGACCTGCCCATCCATGAGAAGCACTGCAGTATGGTTACTACCTGCTGTCACCTGAGTACTGGGGCCAGGCAGCGCCTGCACCAGAGTTGGAGAGCCCCTGTGTGCAGAGCCAAAATTTGCCATAAGTTAGCTAAAGTGTGTGTTTATGTTGTTAATGCTTGTAGAGCTTTTAAGTGTGTTACAATACAGAAAGACTTTCAAGTCAAATTTCATCCAAAAACATTCTCAGGTTACTACAAACCTGTATGACTTCCATTCTTTTATGGAATACAAAGCACAAATTTTGAAGAATCTTTTGAAGAATCTTCTCAGCTCTTTGCTATATGACAAATATATAAATATTCAATGGATATTCTGTGTGATATTTTCCAGACCTTCAATGAAAATTTAAATTAAATGAAAATGTTATGAAATTCCAATTTCACTCTTCACTCCGACAACTGAAATGGTGAGCTATGTTCAGACAGGAAATATGCATGAACCAATGGCATTTTATGGCAATAGAATCAAACCTGGCTATTTTTTAATTTGAACACAAATGTGAATGACATATAATAGCCTCTGTGAATATCAGTGTTTATCATATGGCTTCAAAAGAACAGAAAAATGGCTTTGTTGTGCTTTAAAAGCTACGATCACTATGAACTGTTGATCTATAGAGAATAGCCGAGTTAAGATTATTTATTAAACAAAACAACAAAGAGGTTTAGAACAACATGAGTAAAGCATGACAAGTTTTAATTTTTGAATGAAATAACCCTCTAAACCATCATCTAAACCACTACCTAGAATTAACATCTCCATGTCCAAGTTGTCCATGCTGTCCATAACCAAAGGTATAAACATCTCCGTTCTCCATTAATACCACTGTAAAAAAAAAAAAGTGTTTACTATTACAACCGACAGACACAGTAGTTCAACTTACACCTGACACATCTATAAAACAGGAGCCTAAACTATCAATCCAATGTCAGGCAAGTCAAGTGTTGTCACATTATCACATTTAGAAATGATTTTCACTCACCAGAATGATGGAACCCACAGCTGACCTGAACCGCTCGCAGCTCACAGTCAAAGCGCATGGCACCTGGAGGATAGGTTGTGATCTTACTGGCATCCTTGTCCCCTCGTTCGCTGCTGCCATCTGAAACACAGAACAGAGCGCAAGCTGTGAGGATGGAGGGAGAAAGGATGAAGGAGGGGAAAAGGAGAGGTGAGATGGATGAAGCCGAGGCTGTTAACAACCTGAGGAATCTTCTGCTGTCTCTGATTTGAGATAAAAAAGAAAATTAAATATTGACATGCTTGGACAGTGAAATAACACTGGAATGACAGCTTGGAGTTAAACTGAGCAGGAAGTTGTTGTATACGCCCTTAAACACCTTCTCCCAAAGAGGTTAATAAAAGTGATCTGTCATTGATCTGTGGCACAAACCCAGTTAGGGATCACAAGAAAAGTGGGCTTGTTTGACTCCACATTTATCAGTGAATGTTCTGAAACACTGTGCAAAAATGTAGCAGGTAACTGTGAGAGCAGTCAAATATTTGGACACATTTGACTGACTTTGTTTTTCAAGACCTTGAAAACCTTTTAATCTAAATGCTTAAATGTTTAAACGTGTTTTTGTAGGCTAACATACAGTACTGTGCAAAAGCATTTTCACACCCAAAAATGGTTTTAAGGAAGTTATTTATGTCTTTTCATTGGATTATTTCAATTAATGGCAAAAAGAATGTTTGGAAATGTAAACTTATAATTCCTACTAACACTACAACAAAAGATATAAATAACTTGCTTAAAACCATTTTTTGGGTATGAAAATACTAATGTGTAAAGTCTTTTGCACAGTACTGTATATTATACCCATTTATTCATTTCTTTACAAAACTTAAATTTTGTAAATGAACAAGTTTGACCAGAAAGTGCTACATACATGGTAACTCCCTAAGCACCTTATGACGATGTTTGAGAAACTGGCCAAAGTGTGCAGAGCTGTAATCTAGGCAAATTACAACAATTTAAGAAAGTTAAGATTTAGATAATAAAATAAGAAGAAAATAAGATTTAACATTTATACAGTTATAGCATTTTAACAGTTACAACACAGATCCCATACATTCATTTTTATTACCTTAAAAAGTAACAAAATAGTAACAAAAAAGTTTTGTACTGTGTGTCCAAACGTCCAGACTATGTCCAGACTAATAGTCTAATAATGGAGCCATACGTCTTTCTCATAAACTGTTTGCTATAAAAATAAACACATAAGGAAAACAACAAAGAGTTACATGCTCCACTAAATCAGTTGTATATATTGACGCTACACAATATAGCTAAGCTTTAGCATACAGGCAGGGTCTGTCCTGTTTAACACCATTTGTTTCCCTTTTTTAAACTGCTATGGGTATGTTCATAATGACAGCCAGGTATAAAACACATTAAGACTAATAACCTTTTCAAAAGTATCAAAATAATAACATAAGCTCCTCACAGGGGTAGAACTATTACAGTCCAGTAAAATGGACAAGATAAAGAAGATGAACACTTTGGAGGGTTTTCTCCTGACAGTATAATTTATGTGCGAGTATTCTTAAGTCTTTTATCCAGCTCCATGTGGCTATTATTTCAATAATGTATATAATTTTAGACCAAATAAAATTAATAAAATAAATGATTCCACAGAAGTCAGATTAAGATGCAAGGAAAATATATTAAAGATAAATGATAGTTTTATTTTAAACAAAGACAATATGTGGTCACTATTTTGCCCTTTTAATTAATGTGATGCCTGCCTGACTATTTTCTGAACTCACTTAGCTTGAAAGGATGAACTGTTAGGGCTAAACCTACTGTACGCCTTAAACAGCTCTGATGTCTACTGACAGTAGAAATTTTTGTTTAACAAAAGCACTCAGCACTGCACACAATAGACCCAATTTACTAATATGTACATGAAGAGGCAGTAAAAAAACAAGACCGGGTCCTGGTTCATTCACCAGAGACAGAAAAAGAGGCATTATTATGTCCAGAGAAAGTTGAAAGAGGTGACAGGATACAACTGGAGGGAGGAAGAGAGAGCATTATGGGGCTCTAGGTGGAGTCTATAGTGAAGACTGCAGTACCTTTGAGTTTCTCCCGCATTAGCTTAAAGGCCTGAAGGGGTCTTAGTCTGGCTAGCACCTGTTCACGCTGGTTCATTAAAAGGGGACCAGGGAAAACAAGGGGGCCTATGAGGGGAAGAAAGAGACTTTCACATGCATGAGGCAAAGCATCTCACAAATGGAAAATAAAACATGGTATTTAAAACATGGATCATTATGAATAAACAAGCAAGAAGGAAACATCCACAAGCAACCCAGAATAAACAAGAATATGGGAGGTTGGAGGTATTACCTATTAGCTAAATGACACTCTATCCTTTAACCCCCAGAGGAAAGAGTATGTATGGAAAATGCATGAAGTCATCATCAAGAATGTATATAACAGAAAGTGAACTGCAGAATTTTAATGACGAAAATGAAGAGTTTTTAAGAAATGTAATAACATTAAGGCACAATAAAATCCATAATGTTGCTTAATATTATGTCACCAAGAAAAATTATAGAAATTATTATATATATATTAAAGGATGGGCACGAGTACACGAGTCCTAGGATGTGACAGCAACAATCAGTCATAAAAACTATGAACGTACAGTTTAATTTGTTTTTTGATTGTTATGGTGGCATATTGGGTGGTACCCTGAGGTTTAATCGCTGCGCAATGCAAGAGCGTGCAGTCCAGAGTCAAGATTGTAGCACTAAGAGAAAAGCTGCCCGCATTTAAACAGCACTGCTATGAGAACAGCACATCCACAACAAAAGTTACACTTTTCTTTTTTCTTCTGGTTTCACTGATTTCCACATAACTTAGTTCACTCGCATTTGTGCAGATAGATGCAAACGTAGTAATACATTTATACTGTGTATCTAGGAGATCTCATTAATCTCATATAGAATGCATGATATAGAAAGTTTACATAGGTGTTCATTCACTTCAGTTTCACCTCACGCAACTTTACCTTGTAGATGTTTCTTTTTACAAAACATTACATACATTAATGCATTATAAATAATTGTAAAAATAATAATAATACATAAGAAATATTAATAATAATGATAATAAAATATTTTTTTTTATTTTTCATCATAGTTTTATCAGCATTAAATGTTGTAACAGTGTTACGACACACATCCCTACTCATGCCCCACCCCCGAGTTAATCAATTAACCAAAAAGATTAACTAAAATGCCCATTTCTAACATGTCACGCAGGACTAGCTTCAGTCACAAATACTGGAAAGATATAGAGCGGCATTATAATGCTGTAAAAACACATCAAAGTTTAGGTAGGACGTCAGTGTGTCACATGAGCAAGGGGGGGGTTGTGTTTATTTTGGATTCAGGTCATATAAGCGCCATACCTCGGCCCTCCTCCAACCGGTGTCGGCGATTGACGCGCTGTCTCTTCTCCTCCTGCCTAACCTGGATGTGATCCTCGATATTAACGCCTGGGGGAGGAGGGACAGGCACAGCTAAAACAACAAAGGTCCAGCATGGGCGGGGGGCCAAAGGAGGAGACAAACGAGAGACAACACAGCAGATGAATGATGAGCACAAGACGCAGTGCAAGACTAAAGCAGAGCGATGAACACAACCAAACAAACATGCTGCTTTACTGGGCAAATCTACAAACACAACATTGGTGAAGCAGCCAGGTGATCTGAACTGGAGCTGGCTATTATAATAGTATACAGGACCAAGGCAGAAATGTGTAAATTACCCATGAAATTTGTAAACGTTGCCAGTGCCAGCTAAAATACTTGGGAAATACGACAAACTTGTCAGTGCATTTAAAAAGAAAACATGGAATTGAAGAAAGTACTCTGGCTGACAAAATACAGTCACTGTCACCTCAAACCATGTGCCCATTATTTATTATTTTATTTAAAATATATAAACTAAAGTGTATGTTTTTCTTATAAATGTCCCAATTAGGATACTAGATTTAATTGGATGTGGATGCAATTTAATTAAACAAAACATTCATGTTATGTATTTCTGTTGAATTTGTAAGTTTTGTGAGAATACAAATGTAACTGGCTGTGTAAACTAGGCACATAATATCTACATATCTAAAAATCAATATAACCCCGAATTTATCTATTTGTAATAGTATCGCTGTTTTTTTAAATCAGCAAATATCATATTGCTGGATGAGAGAATCAATATCATATTGTGAGGAGATGTCCAGTTTACACTCCTAATATTTAGTAGTTTTATAATATTTTTATAATAGTAGATTAACTGTTTTGAGCCCTTTTTATTTAAATGCTACATAATGTAAACTGTTTTTCCACTGATGTCAGACTTGTCACTTATGTTATGAATAATCTTATTTTGTGGCTTGTGTCCATCAAGTTTCCAATGCAAATTAAAGGTATTCTATTTCACCTTTTCTAATAAAAATCAATTTTAAAAAATAATATTGTGATATACATCTAAATTATGCATACCATAAGACTTTGGTCACACCACCAACTAATCTGAATATATTACCTGCATGTAGACAGAATGGTTTAACATAAGATGAAAATGGTCCACAGACAAAGAAGCAATTTGATGGTTATAGAGCTGTACTGAATATGACTGGATGACAGTGCAGTACCTAAAAGCAGATCTAGCGGTATCATTTCCTTCACAGCATCAGAAATTCCTCTCTGTCTGGCATCCTGGCCATCGAGTTCTCTGGCACAAGCCTTACAGCAGCCACATGATGAACAGCCTGACTCACCAGAGCCACAGCCACAAATCCTGCATAGCACAGATTACATGAACACACACAGGGTAAATACCAGAAGAGCACAAATGCACAATTATTAGAAATGGAAAAAGTCTGTCACTGATGCAGCAACTAAATTGATATGGACACCAGTCAAATGCATTGCATACTTTTATTTGACAGATGTAGAAAAGAATGACAGGAAATAATGCTGCTGACCACACTCAAACCTATATTGCCCAAACAAGCACGAAGGCTCAATGTGCCAGTAGTTTAGGCAGCAGCCAGTACACTAAGCTATTTACATCAGTAGTCTACATTTCACTCTATTTTATCTGTATTTCTTCTCAAATTTGAGAAGAAATTCAAACTCTTACTCTTCCAGTATTTAGCATTAATCTGTCAAGTTAGTTCCATTGTGCTAATTCAGCAAAGTCAGATTAAAGCAATATGAAAATATTGTTTACATGGTAAACAATTGTTTACATGGAATTTTCGTATTCTTCAAGTTGTTAATAGTCAGATTATTTCAGTCTGTGGAAATGTGTTCAGCGTAGTACATAGGCAAATTGGTTGTGTGTGTATTGCTCACCCTCCTGACACTCTGTCAGGTCGTCCACTGCTCACACAGCTAGCACCATACCCAGTGCAGTCTCCACACACAGTGCACACCATACACTGGTCCAGCTTCCACTTGTGCATGCCGGGCTGACACATCACAGACTTCTCCTCCTTTTCATCCAGCTCATCCTCCAAGTCCTCATCCATGGCAGTGGCCATATTCTCCACTCCAAAGGCTACAGAAGAGAAACATCCAATATCTTTAACTTTTAAATGCAGCAGCCAAAATATCCTGTGAGAAGCCACAGTGTAAGAGAGCCCAATGAAGAAATTCTGGAATTATATTTAGTGAGAATATTTTAATGTCAGGTGTAAGAATCATCCAATAACTGTTCGTTTAACTCCTCATGCAAACTAAGTTTCTGTCTATACTGAAAGTAAAATCCTAGACAAGGCAGCAAAACTACAGCCAACAGAATGAATCTGATGTTAAATATTCAGCCATGTGTAGCACGATTGTAATCCAATTAAGTGTTAGATTGAAATGTCTTTTATGCTATTGTTTAACACCATTATTGCTTCCAAGTTGGAATAATAACAATAATTTACAATTTCTAATTTTTAAGTTAATTTAGCTATTTAATTTTGTGTTTAATTTGTGTTTTGTTTAATTTCTAAAGACTGTCTATAATGGAAAACTTCATGTTTTGTATGAAGAGTTTCTCACCTTTCCCTGTCTGGCTGATGGCTCCAGTGTCTCGTCCACATTGGCCCTTGTTGTTCACTCCAAACGTCCACACCTCCCCACTCTTGGTCAGGACACAGGTGTGAGCTTTCCCCATAGCTACCTGAGTTACAAAGTGTCCCTTTAGATCTGATACCTGACCTGGGTGGACCAGAAGAGAAAATGTCTTTGTTACGTATGTAGGCTCTGTTCCATGATGGAGGGAACAAGACATAGTATTGATGTAATGACACCTAGGGGTTCGACCTTGGAAAACCAATCACTCTGCTTATCAAAAATGTTAATGAGAACAGGCCTTGAAAAAAAAAGTGCCAAAAGGAACTGGCGAGTGGGATTTGGAATCTGCCTCAGACATCCAAGGTTTGTGCTGAGGAGCCGAGACGTTGTGGCAGGAGGGACACAAAGTATCAGTCCCTCCATCAGGTAGCAGAGGTTACATACGTAACTAAGATGTTCACTCATTTAACAATATGTCAATGTAGTGACACTAGGGGTCCCTATACTAAACAACACAATTGATGTACCGTGGTATGGCTCAAAGAGTTATAACCTTCCAATGCACTGAGAAGGCATGAAGTTCCCTATACCGAAGGAATGGAAAAATAGACTCCCAGAAGATCATTTTAGAACAAGTCTGCTGGTTAAATGTGTGAGCATGGTGAACTTCTCGAGAATTAGCAAGGGGTGCAGACCAGGTAGATGCACAAAGTGTGTACTGGAACCAGTTGCGAGAGAGCTGGGTGCTCCTCTAACTGTAGATCTCAGAATAATGTGAGAAAATCCTAGTCCGAACTTGAGGCACTCGCTGAATACACACAATGCCTGCACATCCCCATCCTCTTGATTGAAGCTTGGTCAGGAGGGCCATCTTCTGAGAAAGGACACTAAGCTCAACTGACTCTAGGCCTCAAAGGGGGTCTCCTCAGGGCCAGAGAGAGATCCCAAGAAGGTAATAGGCACATCCTTGGAAGATAAAACCTCCTAGCACCTCTAAGGAATCAGATTGTACTTACCTAAGGATTTCCCAACCAGTGTAACATAATATGCTGCAATAGCAGTCACATACACCTTTAGCGTGGAGGGAAACAACTGTCACTCCAACCTCTCCAGCAGGAATGTCAACCCATATCCGATGGGTCATGCCAGTGGTTCTTCCCCATGGAAAGAACACCAGTCCACGTAATGACACCACATCAAGGCATAGAGCTGTCTGGTGGAGGAGCTCTAGCCTGAGTAATGGTGCCTCTAAAAGCTGGACCACCTGGAAATAGAGCGTCCACTCTCCAGGATAAAACATAGATCCAGGAACAGGCATAACCCAAAGTGAAGTATAAGGTAGGAATTATAAGGCCAACACGCCCTTCATAAGGAGGACATCAATGTCCCCTCACGGGATAGTTGCATCCCCACCTCAAACGAGTTAACAAATGCTACTGATCTTGGGCAGAGCCTGGCAAACTGAATCACATAGCTGAGTGGCCAGCACCGTTTCCCTGTGGGTGGACCTTCGAAAAGGTCTAGGAACCAGCTGGCAGCGGGCATCAGATCCACAGAGGGAGTTGGCCTTGGCAATGCGCAAACAGGCACATATCCTTGGCACTTGGTATTTTCTGATAAGAAGCAGAATGATTGGTCTCCCAAGGTCGACCCCCTAGTGTCACTACATCGAGACAATGTCAAGTGAGTGGCAGAAAGGGAACTATTAGTCTCTGGCAGGGACACTTCAATTTTGACGAGGGACAAGTGTTAGATAAGCTTCATATTTTGTTATCTCATTAATGAAAACAGTGCTGGTGAAGACTTTCAAAAGATCCTTTTTGTATTCAAGAACTATAAACTCAATGTGGCTGTAAACATGTAAATCTTATTTACACATACATGAATTTATATAAATCTATAGGAAGTGACTTCTCTATGTTTAATTCACACATAAATATCTTTTGTAGATATCTTATTTACTTATATACAAGAGAAATGTTTGTTTACACTGCCTGAGCATCAAAATTTGGAATTCATTATGAAAACATATTCCTTTTGTGAATGTGGAACATAAACCACCGATAAATGTCAGACACAATAGGTAGTGGACAGATAAATTATCCACAGATAGCTAATTGATAGGCCATTATTTTCCACCTGCCAATTTTAAGGGTCCACTCAACAGGTGGCACTTACTGGTACTGTCACTGTAGATGGCATCCTTGCCAAACATGTAGAGCTCTCCATCTTTAGTAACAATACTGCTACTGCCATTGTTGCAGGCCGTGTATACCGCTGTCTTGGTCTCGAGTTTGATTATCTTCTTGGGTTTGTAGGGCTTTGGTTGTCTCCTGCTCTTTGCTAAAAACAGATGTGATCCCAAGAGGTTGCCCATGTGCCCAGACAAAACAAAAAGCTCAGACCAAAGTAATGACCAAAGACAATTTTCTCAGACCAAGACAACTAAAATTATTGTCATACTTGACTCTCCGTCCTCCCCTTTGCTGGCACAGCCTGTGAAGAAGACGCTCCCATCCTCCGCCACCAGCAGGGCGTGGGAGCCATCATGGCCCACTGAGAACTGAACAATTTTCGGCGATTTAGTGACTGGCAGCTCCACCCATTTTCCAGCCGATGGGCCACCCTGCTTGATACCAAGGCTCTGATACTTTCCGGTATAGCAGATCTGCATCAGTGTACAAAAAGACAATAATGGTTATATTACTCACTTCTTTAAGAATAAATTGTATGCCCCCAACAAATACCTTTGTCAGATAAATAAATTACTAGTTACAGGCACTAGTCAAGCACTCAGGAAGTGATTGACCAAGAAACCAGTTATTGTTAGACTATTTTGAGATTATCAGTATCAGGCAATAGCTGAGACTGATAAAACAACTACCAGAGGTTGTTGATCTAAAACTTGGTTATCAATGGATTCTTGTCTATGGTTGAATGTGCACATTAATGTACTTAAAAAACATAATTAAAAAATGACAAAATACCAAATTTTATTAAATGGTATGTCGCAGTCCCTACCTATGTAGTGTTCCAAATAAGTCACTTATGGGGTTCTGTAAAGGTTAGGATACTTCCTTAAAAGACTGCTGCTTGTCTCGGCAGTAGGAAACTCAATAGGTTTTGGTAAAAGAACTTTAATGTTTTCAAATATTTTGTAATGAAGTAAAATATGTTTAGCTGTTTAAGTAAAATGTGTAAAAATAAATGTTAACTTTTGCTATATTAAACCCAACAGATAGATAATAGATAATAATACTGGCCATTAAATAAATCCATGTTGGTTAACCACTACAACTATAATATAAAGACACATTTGTGAGGTCCATTAGTATATGTGGTGAAAGAACTCCATGTCCTCCTTTCATCTTACAGGCCACACAGTCACATGAAGCAGCATTTATTAATAGTCTTCCAGTGCTTTTTTTTACAGTTCACTGGACCGGATCATTTTCAGGTAAGGAGAAGAGTGTGTTTTGTCTTATTGGATGATAAACACACAGCAGTGTTATCTTATGAGACCTGTAACACACTCAGTGTCCCTCCCTGAAAAACATTGCAACACAAGCCACATTCTTTTCGGCCTCTTTAATTTCTGATATTTCATCCCATATCCACTTTCAGGTTACTACAGCAAGTAAAAAGCAAGTTGTTACAGTATACATTTTACTGCATTACAGTGAAAATTACTGTAAAAGTTACCCAAAGACAGCACAACAAATCTATCCATGATAGATAAATACTTTACCATTTAAACAAGTCATATTTTTTCTTATTACTCTTATTACATATTTTCTTATTTCTTATTCTCAGTCACTCAGAACACAGTCACTTTTTTCTTATTACAGTAATCAGTAATTTTTTTGCACTGCAGTAACAAAAATGCCACAATGTAACAAAATGGTATTAGTCCTAAAAACAAACTTTTTTTTTATTCATTTTAATGTGAGGTTAAATATAATCCCCGGCCTGTTCTTGAAAAGTTTTGAGAGATTCACTCAATTACTTAACTGCGTCTTCTCCAGTTGCAAAAGACAGATAGTAATACTTACACCACCACATGAAAAACTATCAAATGTTTTAGTTAGTCAGATTTACTTCAGTGCCGAAGCACAGACACTGAGTAATATAAAAAGGTGTGTTTACCTTCCCAGATGCCGTTTTCATCAAAGCAAATTCTCTGCCAGCTCCAATCAGAGCTGCTTCCTCATCAAACCCAGTGCCTGGGAACATAAATACACACACACAAAAACAACACAGCATATTAAAGGATATGTCCACCCCAAATGACAATTTCTTGAAAATGTACTCACCCCGATATTATTCAAGTCGTTTGTCTTTCTTTATTCAATTGAAAAGAAATACAAGGATTTTTCTCCATCCAACGCAATTCAACAGGGTCATAGTTTTTGAAGGTCCAAAATAAAGTTTGATGCAGCTTCAGATGACACTATCTGCCAAATAAGAGTCTTGTCTTGAGAAACGATTAGTCATTTTCGGGAAAAAAAAAAAAAAAAAAAAAATCACAGTTTTTAACAGCGGCTGGAAACCAGCGTAATAAGTGCATTACCACCACATTCAGTGGAACAGAGTTTAAATTCTGAGTCCTGGCTCCCTAATAAAATCAAATGGAGCGGTTCTTCCACCTACATCCAGCATCACCTTTCCAGTGTGATGGAATGTGTGAGTTTGGGGACCCCTGAACCCTGTTAAATTGTACTGGATGGAGAAAAATCCTGGAATGTTTTTCTCAAGAACCTTAGTTTCTTTTCAATTGAAGAAAGAAAAACATAAACATCTTGGATGACATCGGGCAAATAAACTTTCATCTATGGGTGGGCACATCCTTTAATCACAGATTTCTTCACATCATTCTCTTATACACTGGTGTGAATTCATAATGTGTAAGCTCTAAAGTGACTGTCTCACTGATGATATGAAGGTCTTTCTCCAGGTCAAAAAGGGAGATGCCACAGGCGTGAAGACACTTTCTGGCCAGTTTAAGCTGCAGTTCTTGCTGGAGGGCCGTGTCTGAGCTGGTGGCATAGATCCGTACTACAAAGCCGTCCTAAAAACATTCACATAAACATGGCTGCTTTTACATTGCAATCCTAATGCACAGATCCTATCATTTGACCATATCCAATTTTTTGACCCGTCAGTTTACATTTATGTACGTATGTACAGTGAGGGAAAAAATTATTTGATCCTCTGCTGATTTTGTACGTTTGCCCACTGACAAAGAATTATATAAGATCAGTCTATAATTTTAATGGTAGTTTCTTTTAATAGGGAGAGACAGAATAACAACAAAAAATCCAGAAATGGATAAAGTGCTTTAACCATAGTAAATGTTAAAGCTGTCATTCACCAGTGTATGACACCACCACCACACCACATTTACAGTAATTTTCACTGTAATGCAGTAAAATGTATACAGTAACAACTTGCTTTTTACTTACTGTAGTAACTTGAAAGTGTATATGGGATGAAATATCAGACATTAAAGTGGCGTCAGGAGAAATGAAACAGAATTTTGGCCCTCAGCGTTCTCAGTCACTCAGAATGCATGAGAAAGGCAAAGCATTGAGCTACTTTACAGCCCACATAACCCTGTGACTATTAGTTTATTTGTAAGTTAATTCAGTTATCCACTAGTACATAGCACAACCTTTTGCAGTCACCCAGAATTCACAGAACCAAGGTTACACATGTAAGTAGCATTTTTCTTTATTATAATTGGGTAATCAACACCCAGTGTGGTCCTGCTACTGCACTGTGGTCCTGCTACTGCACAGGTAAGTGTTCACACAAATAGTGAACAGTTACCTTCTTTTGAGAAAAGTTCCCCCTTTTCCCAAATCAGCAGCCCAATGCATACCAATCCACTACTGTACTCGGTCTCATTTACAAACCAGCACATTTATATTTAACAGGTTTAGTTTATTTGTTAATATATACAAATAACTATTGTATTATAGTTTTTGCCATTAAGATATTCACCTTCTGCTCTGCCCCAAAATATATGAATTCAATGGCAATTCAATGGCTGTGTGTACTGGTAAAAAGCTTACTGCATGCACAGGCATACACAATCCTCACAGCTGCCTATATTAACCTCTGAACTCACTCAATCTTTAGGTCATCATCTTTCATTCACATATAAAAAAACATCTTTAAAGGCAGATGCATGATTATACCCCCCTCTCCCATTGCCACACATTCATAGGCAGTGGTTTATTCCTGAGAGAATACCCACTTCCAGTGCTGCAGTCCACTGCCTATACAGCTTTTACACATGCACACACACAGGACTAAAAGCAACAAGAGACAAAAGGAGATCAGGTGTCAATGACAGCCACAGTCACATCACTTGAGAAAATGGGCAATGATCATGTTTGTTTGACAAGCAGGAGAGAAAAAAAATGACTCTGCTATTCTCTGCCAGCTGATAAACATTGTGGAAAGGAGAGAACACACTGAACACACACGATCATGTTGTAGTAAAGGTACTAGACCTTTCTTTGTGTTTCTGCAATGTATTTTTCTATCACTGCAGTCTGAACACAAGTCTGCCCTGATTGTCTGCTTTAGCCTGTAACCTAGCGACAGGACAAACTGTTAATCAATTAATGACTGCTTCTGCAAATAATTATCATTTCTAGTAGTTTCACCTTTTTGGTAAAAATTAGTTTTGCTACGATATACTGATTAGTGTGTAGTGTTGCACGATATACTGATAGTAGAAATGTTCTGTGATACCATGCTGTTAAAATAGTACTAATTTCACATTTAATTATGACGTTATTTAATAATAAATTCAAACTTTGTTTTACTAATAAAACATTAAAAGATTAATGGCAGAAGTTACAGTTATTATTTATTGGTAGGTTAACTAAAGAATTAATTAACTGATAAGAAAAATTATCTATAAAAACAACTATAAAAACAATCGACAGATTAATTGAAAATTAATTGATAAAAATACAGACTGACACATTGACAGATTAATCATAATCAAAATAATCACTTGTTGTAGCCCTTATATAGATAAAGATAGCCAACATGGTCAACTTGGCAAAACATCTGGCCGGCAGACATCCCAACCCCTTCATATAATTTAAAGAGTGAACATTATCCTACATCAGTGATTCTCAACCAATTGGTCGCGGCCCACTTAGATAGTGCTCTGAGGCAGTGGACTACTGCCAAATGGTTATACCATGTCCACACTGGACACAAGCAGTCCAATGCAACTCGTCAAAAGATAACAGTACCCATTATTATTAGTTATGCTGTTCACACTGGATGTGGCATGACGAAACAAATCACCAACAGTAAAGTTATGTTTTATGTATTTTTCACTTGACAAATCTTATTATTTTCATATTTAATTGTTCTTATGAATTAATACAAATAGCAACACTCAGTCAATATGCATAAACTCAAAGCCAATTTAAGTTTAAATATCACAACACACATAACAACGTCAGACAGAACATCAATTAAAATGCAGTATAATTACAATGGTATAAAATGGATCATTTTCTAAAAAGAAAAGGTGATGTGGGAGACAGCCCTGTGCAAACAAATGCTCAGAAGTGTGTGGTGAGAATGACCCTGAAATGATTAAATTTGCTTTTACAATGGCAATGAGCCGAAGGCGGTGGTGCTCAATTATTTAAACAGTCATTGGTGGACCATAAGTTACAAAGGTTGAGAACCCCTGACCTACATGATGCCAATGCCTTTATATGCCCAGCTGTGAAAATATTTTGTATTTGTAAAAATATACAATAAGGTTCAATATTTCAACATTAACTAACAATGAACAATACTTCTACAGCATTTAAAGGTTAATAAAAGCTGTAAAAAATACTGCTTATTGTTCATGTTCGCTAATGCATTAATATAAACATATTGAACCTTTTAAGTTTGAACAGTTTATGTTGCTGTTCCACCACAGCAGACACCAAACACTGAGATCGGTAGACCTGTAGGCTAGACTGAGCTACTGTTGACCACAGGCCTGTATGGTGGAGTAGGAATACAGAACAATTGTTCAAAAAGCAGGGCAGAAACATGCTAGTAAGGTGGAAGGTTTTTAATTAATAAATAAAACAGAATTTTACATTTTATGCGTTCAGTCACCTGTTGGGGGTTTTAACGATATACCAATGTCACGATTCAGCAATATGTATTATTTCAAAGCAGTTTAACAAAGAACAGTGCCTTACAAACCTCCAATAAATAATATATAATCCAGTAATATATACATAAATATGACAAAGTGGTGATCAAGGAGCCTGTTCATAAGAAAGACTTGTTTAATTATTATGAGTCAGCGGTCATTGTTCCAGTGCCTTGCTCTTTATTGATTTTAAATGCGACTGATTGTTTTGTCTAAACACGTATAAAGTGCAGAGTGAGAGAGAGAGAGAAAATTACAGACAGAAAGAAAAAGTATTTGATTTGTTGACCTGTGTGGTTTAATCCACAAGTTCATAAATGTTCGAGAGAATTTTTTTGGATTATTAGTGGCATCTTTCTTAAGACATTTTTCACCCCCTCTAAATTGGCTCCAAATTTCAGGTGAAAGTTAACATGTTGACCCCCCTCTAAAAATCAGTAGATTACTCAGTAATTATTGATCAATAGCATTTAATATTTTGGCTTTCATTACTATTTATGTTGGTCTTGTGTCTGTAAAAATATTACAAAAAAAAAAGTTGAGCTGAGGGAAGTTTTAAAAATTTGATTTGACACAAAATGACCCATGCCTCAAATGCACTGTAAATTACTTTGGATAGAAACATCTGCAAATGCATAAATGTAAATGTTACTAAGATTTAAAATTTTGCCAAAAGAAATCAATTTAGGAGGCAGCATAAATAAGCTGCCTACCTTTCTTTAAAAGAAAAGTCTTTATCATCATTACCAACACGGTCCAATTACCAACATGCAGATCAGTAGATTTTGGTACATAGTGATTTCATCAATAAATTAAACAACTTACATCTTTACAGGCTGCAATCTGGTTAATATATTCTCCATCAGTGAATATAATGCTCTGCCCTTCTGCTTGCACACCTGAGAAAGAGAATAGAAAGAGAGAAAGAGAAAGTTCTAAATTTTGTAAGTACCCTCAGACAATGAGGATGATGAACCATAAGTTTCATAAAGATACACAATTGCGTTCATATCTTACAGTAAAATTAAAAATGGCTGACGTCCAAAATGGTTGATCAAGGTACACTGGATATCAATTGATTCGGCAAGCCTCAAGAAATCACAAGAGAGCACTCGTGATTTAAATAACAGAGACATTTTATTCTGGAGGGAGTTGAGTCTTGTCAATCCTCACTCATTAGGGCCATATTTACACCCGATACTAAGCTGCTTTTCTTTTAATTAATTCGCAAGTAAACTATGATAAATACAGGTAAACAAGGTCCAAAAGGTTTTGAGATTGTCAAGTTTCAACCATTTTCAAAGGTGGTCAAAAAGCATGTTGCCACCTTGCAGTTGTAGTGTAAACGCTCATGGGGGCAAATAACCTGTGAGCTCAGACAAGGGTTTTAGATTTTGCTGGTTACATGCACCATTAAACATACTTTAAAATATTTAAAAAATTATTTTGAACTCCTATAAAAATACAATATTAAACCACATCTACACATGTGCAAAGCTTAACATCATCAGTATGTCTGTAATTAATATGCTGTGACACAGATCATGTAAAGCAAGCATTTGGAAGAAAGAACACACATTTTTATCTCAGACATATTAAGTGACGTTTGTAGCGACGCATGGGACTAATTTTGTGTCAATAAAAATACATAAATCTCAAAGAAGAAACTTTGAAAATAAAAACAATAAATTTGATGCATGGTTTTCAAACAAACCATATTTTTTAAAACAGTTTTGTAATCTTCCTTTTTTGCATTTACGCTTTATTTACCGTTTTTATTTATGCTTTCACAGTTTTTGTTTTCAGTCCACAAATTTACGTTCAACATTCAGGCACAAACCTCACATGTGGACAGGAAGAAGCTGAAGACAAACTTCTACTACAGAGCTGAGATGGTTTAATGTGGGACACTGGATTTTCAGGTGTAGTTGGGTTTTACAGCAACACTTTACAACAATGTCAAATGGTTGTTAACATTAGTTAATGCATTAGGTAATATGAACTTTACAGAAGCTCTTAATCTTTGTCATGGCTATTTTATGATCAATAGCACAAAATGAGTGTTAGTACCAGGTATTGTGATGGTGCCCTCCTGCTCCAGAGTCTCTGGGTTGATCTTAATGGCTGTCATGCTATGACTGTTCATCTCTCTATATAGCAAACAACCCTGTAAACAAAGTGCCACATAATGACAAGGGTTGGGCAAAAACACACAATGTATTCAAATGATTAAAATATAAAAATAAAAATGTATTCATAATGTATACTTAATTATATTGACTAAATTAGAGAATTCTGAGAAATTAAGTGCATCCCTATTGCCCATGAAATTAATGTTAACTATTAAACATAATGAAACATAAATACAAATTTCTGTAATGGTATTTCAAACAGATTTTGCTCCACAGAAGGTTTTCTCTGAATTTAAAATCAGATCATATTCCATTCTTAATTCAGTGGCATTCTTAATTCAATTCTGAATGGTGTTTCTGAACTCTGATGATGTTACACAAGATAACTCTCAAGAGAAGCAATCTTATAAAAAGGTCAATACCTGGGCAAATCCAAGCCATGACTTTTTCTCCTTACGATTCCTTATACGTGATGTGGAGTTGTACACATGGCCCTGCAATCAGCACAGCCATGACATCACAAATCTTAGAACTGTCCACAGGGAACACAGGTAAATTCTTCTTGTATACGTCAAATGCAATTCAACAAATACCAACAGCAGAGTCTTATTTATGCTGAAACATTAATTTAGTCTAATACACCCAGATGACATTTTTTACTTCGCATGGGAATTGCAGATAAACAGATGGTGCCCTTACCCTGATAGTCCCACTGTAACCTGAGCCCACTTTGTAGAGCCCATCCTTGCAGAGCAGGTAGAGGAAGGACCCATCTGTTTGAAGAAGACAGCATTCATCTTCACTGATGTTCACCTCCTTCAGAACCCATTTGTTCATCAGGGCAGCTCGCTTGATGCCATTCCCGAACCAGTCCTGAATCTGGATCTTCCCCACTAGCACCGCCTGCACGCTCCGCTGCAGAGCATTCAGGATTGTCGGAACCTTTATGTTAAACAAAAACAGCAGCTGGCTTAGAGGATTATGGGGTTCATATTGTCCTGAGACTCATTTAACTGTACACTGTAACACTGAAAAAAATGCCAAACTAAAATAATCCCATAATGTATAGTTTACAATGACTTGTTGAAAGTCATTATTTTATTTGTATTCATTCAAGTATTCAAGTATTTTTTATTTGTTATCCATTTGAATCAGTTGAATAATAACTTACTAACAAAATCTGAATTACTTGACTCTCTAACTGAACTGTGGAGTTGTGGAGTTGAACTGTGGAACACAAAATGTCCTTTGTGATTGCACATCACAACATGTAAAAGTAACATTGTTTTGTTAACTATAGTAACGCACTGTATATAGTAAAAAAAAAAGATCAAAAATAATTGTCGTTAAAGTGAAGTCAGAATTACAACCAGCATAGTTAAATACCTTAAATTATTTTTAATTAATTATTCATCCACCATGAATATAGCGTAAATGCTGCCTAGTCATTTTAAAGCATAACTTTTAATAATATTGTATAATAATATATTATAATAGATTATAGTAATAATAATCTCATATTGGACTAGAAATAGTTTCGAACTTTACAGACAATTTTCACAGTCATTGACTATTAATAGTCAATTAATAGTCATTTATTCCTCATAATATGACTTATTTTGAAAACATTTTTGAAACTTACATTTTTTGCAATTGACCACTGTGAAAAGAATATTTGAACTTTAAATTTAATCTCAAACCAATCTCTTACCTGAATGATCTGACACGCATGGCTGCCGTTGTTGGTGAGGATGGCAGACACAGCCTGTAGGGTTTTACCAGTGTCTCCCCAGGCCACCACCAGGCTGAAGAGGCAAGCGCAAGACAACGCCGTCAGGGTCTGACCAGTGGGGTCATTTATCCCTGTGCTGCGCACCGTTGTCTCCAGCAGAAGCTGGAAGAGAGACTCTGCCGGGAGAGAGGAGTCTCATGATTAAAGTGTAATGATGACATATGTGGGTGTGTACATGTGAACAGGTAAAGGCGGGCACGCAAGGTTTCTGTGTGTCTCACCCAGCACATGTGGAGGTTCAGTCTGAAAGCCTTCAGGCTGTTGGCCCTGTAGCATGTCCAGAAGTGCCTGAAGACTCCGCAAGCACAGTGACGGGTGAGAAAAACGTGTCTCCTTGATGAGCTCAAAAACCCTACACAGCCCAATACCAATGATCTGAGGAGCAGAGAAACACATCAATATTGGAACTGACACATCTGAACAATTTTTGGCTGATGTTGAAAATACATTGGAACATTGGTAAATTCATTGCATCTCAGCTTCTTGTGATTTATTGCTTTTATAATATGGAAAGGAAAAACATCAGGCTAAACAGATACCACAGTTAGTTATTTGTTAGACTAATGTCAACTTAAAGGGGGCAAATCTAAACTGTGTTTACAGTGGTTTCTGCAATTGCTTTTCTTCCTCTGCTGTTGGCTTGTCAACAGCGTGGTATTACAATATTACGGTTATATTACGCGACAGCTCATCTCATGCACTGTGACTGAAGGGCTGGGTAAAACGTGACAGTGACAAGAACAGAGTTTTACTTAAAACTGAACCATTTTCAACTTAATGTTTTCATTATTTAACAAAGCAGCTTTTAAGCAGCTTTGGTAAACTATTTCTTTAAATGCATAACAAATGTCATCTATGCATCTATTTCCCTCACTGACCTTCGGCAGTTTGACAGCAGGTTCGCGGTACTCTTCCTCCTCCTCACTGTCTGAGTCTCCACTCTGCAAAGAACTGCGTGAGGCCAAGGCCATTGCAGTCTCCTTCTGCTGCCAGTCGAGCACACAGTGTCGCACATTACAGTAGACGTTAAACGCAGAGGGGTTGCTGTGAAGTGTGATGTTAGGCACTGGGAAAGCCCCATCCAGATTCTCTGTCTGCAACACAAAATGAAGAATTAGGAGCAATTCACAAGAGGAGGGAGAGATGAGGAAACTGCGGTAACAGAGAGTAGTCTGTAATGCATGTAGTACTACAGGCCTTTGGGGAAAAGGTACTTCATTGATTTTTCTTATGGCAAGTCGGGAATATATATCCACTATATTAAACATATAAACCCATGAAAAAGATACACCGCACCCCCATTAACACTGAGCCTTGGAAATAATTATAATTTTGAATCTGCCTTGTGTAGAATCAACCAGTTGTAGGTAATGGTGTTAAACATTAAAAAATTGTTTTTGTAACTTTGTGTGCACTTTGCTAAACCTTCAGTGTAGTAAAAATGTATTTACAATATTCATGATTCATTAATATTAATAAATCATAAGCCTCACATTACATAACACTAAATATAAAAATATATATATAACACCCAATATACACTACTAATCAAAAGTTTGGAAACACTTACTACTTCTTTTTCTTTGTTCATACTTTTTTAATTTATGAATAATAGTATACTTATCAAAACTATGAAATAACACAAATGTAACTTTAGGAATTATGTTGTGACTAAAGAAAATAAAGTAAAATAGGATATATTCTAGCATATTCAATATAGTCACCCTTCGTCTAGAATTTGCAAAATTTTTCTAGACATTTTCCATCACCCAGTTTCTTGAGGAATCATCCTGAGAAGATTTTTAAAGAGTTTTGAAGGACTTCCCCTCTATGCTGCGCTCTTATTGGCTGCTTTTTTCTTCATTATTTGGTCCAAATCATCTATTTCAAAAACTTTTTTTTAAATTGTAGTTTTCGAATAACAAAAATTAAACTGAAATTAATATGTTGATACAATTATATTATATTTTTAGTTTTTAACGTTTAATCCAATGTCTTCAGATTAAAAGATTTTTAATTTCAGTCAAGTGTTTCCAAACTTTTGACTGGTAGTGTATATACACATCTACTGTATGTATATATGCATATGTTTACTGAGTGTCAAAACATATACTTGATCAATAGTGCTAGGAATATAGCGATCCAATTACAATTCTACAGATAATTATTTTTACAGTTAGAAATGCAAATGCACATCTTATGACAAAAATTACAATAATTCCATGTGTTCTATGTATTTTATAATTTTCCCGTTTGCTATCATTTCCTTTTTCCTGATTTTTCTCAACTGTTTATTGTAAAGCTCAAAAGTAGAAATTTCCTGTAAAGCTACTTTGAAACAATGCAGAAATTGTGGACATTACAAAGGTCAATTTAAGCACACCTGTCTGTGACTACACATCAATTACATGCCATAATAATGCGTCAAGCTGCAATGCTGCTTATAAAACGGTTCTTGATATACATACCATAATACTGTCAACAGTGTTTCTAATGTTTCACTGTCCCATTCATTAATCTATCCCCAGATAGGCTTAACTCATGCATTTGTCTTCATAGTTGTCTATCTGGCCCTATTTGTCTGTCTGGATTATGTGATGGACGGAAGGTCATTCATTTTTAGACAGACAGAAAGAAAAAATCTACCCTCATATTTGACAGTGACAGCTGCCCATCCACCCCACCTCAGCTGCCCGCTGAAGTCATTAGGTGGCCAAACAACTCTGTGTCATGCTCACAACCTAATGGACTTCCTGTGGTTTGCTACCAGTGCACAAAGCAAGAACAAACTGCTTTTCCTCCAATCCTGACCTCTTCTTTTGGCATCTTACTCAGTGATTTAGAATGGAATACAGGTGACAGACTAAACAACAGGGTCCAACAATGTCTCTCTGATTCTTTGTCGCACATTTCAACATCCCATTTCACCAATAAGAAAACATAAAGCCTATTGTCCATAAGAACAGAAATTACTGCAATAGCATAAATTAGCAAAACCAAGCCTTTGCACTTGGGGAGGGAAAAACTAGGATCAGACAGGACATTAGCTTGTCAGGTTTTCATATTAAAACAGCTTATTGGTTAGTGCCCAGATTATATAAATAGCAATAGCACAAGCATTCAGCTAAATAAAACACAGAGGGGCCTGCAAGTTTTATTTGGTATGTGAACATATGTATTCTGCATTGAATTTGCTGGACTTTTTTTCTGTATTTTATTTTTTATTATATGTAAAGCTGCTTTAAAGCAATGTAACATTGTAAAAAACGCTATATAAATAAACTGAACTGAACAGCCAATTGTCTGCACAAAGGTATATGACACAAAGGTGTATAGGTTATACACCCATTACCCTCAAGTTCCACTGAAGTAGTAACTCAGAAGTAACTTATAGCATTGGTTCATAAAAAATGCCAGTGGAATAAAAACAGCTAGTTTTAAGATCATCACCTTTAACAGCACAAAGATGTAAGCTCCAGAGGAAATGCTCAAATCCATCAAACAACAGCAAACTGAAGAGTTCTAGAAATACAATTTATTTCAGCAGTGCATCTTCAGAGCCTTCCCTATTTGTTTATGGGCAATAAAGACATTGAGTTTCTTTTAAGGCTATGGCAGAGAAAAATACAAGTAAGCTCTTTCTCCACATCCAGCTGGAGGATTACTACTGCATATTCCCTCCCTCAATATCTAGAATCACATTATTCTGTCTTACCCCTGCCTGTGTAGCACTTGCATCCACTTGGGAAAACAGAGTGCCTGGGAAAGGATATCCAAACACAATCAGGCATTACCCTTACACATGCTTTGGGGAATGGAAAGACAATACACAATATTAAATATAAGACATTCTGGGTCCCTGCCTACTTCTGAGCATTGTTAAACGCTGTAGACTCAATGAGACAAACCCAGCTAAACTATAGGTGCATAGTGCAGGAGAGGGAGGAAGCTGTTTCCATGGAAACACGTAACACATGGGTCGCCAAGCAACAGCCAATCATGATACTGCCACTCCTGAAATCTCCTGTAAGTTACCTAGCACAAAATTTAAATACATAAGCCTATGTATTACATACATATTTTGACAGTTTTTATGACTGTCAATTAAAATAGTAATAGCAATGTGTCTGTTATCAAAATTGCTAATATAAACAAAATATCCCAATGTAATTTATAAAATCAAGAATGTTATCTGACATATGATGAAGAAAAGACAGGCAGCTTTGTAATCCTACAGTCTCCAAAGATGATTTGCAATCTTACCTTTGTTCTTGCTTTCACTTTTGAATTGACTTTGTGCCGCCTTTTCAGCTTCTTCTTACTTAAAGCTTTCTTTCCCCTGGAAAAAAACAAATGTTTTATTTGATTTTGCAGTTTTAGCAACAATGTTTGGTCTTAATGTAAGTCAAACTACGTTATATGAGGGCAAATATAACTCATATTTTGATAGTATCGCCCAGTTACAAATAAGGAATAGTTCAACCAAAAATGAAACTTCTGCCATTATGTACTCGCTCTCCGGCATATTTCTCATATGCTATATGTAAAGCACACATTGTTGTCCCTATAATGTGTTTTAATATACAATTTAATAAGCACAGATTTTAGAAGCAGCAATATCCTAAAGTCAAGAGTTCAAAAAGAGAGAGCCAAATTAAAATTTAAACGTGCAGCCATGTTAACACCTCTGCAATAAATGTTAGTCCTCTTAAATCTGCTTAAACAAAACTGTTTAACAAGCAAACATTACCACTTAATAAATATCACCAACAGCACACTGCTATGGTGGAGATTCCTGAGAGACAGCACGTCAGTCTATGCGCGCTACTCTCCAACTACAGAAGGGTGACGTAAGGCAAAACAGAAGCAAGCCTGCTCCACCTAAACGAGATGGAGTGCCTTTGAATATACACTGATGCATTGATATCGTTGCATAAATTACATTCATTTAAATGACGTGGCTGGTTGAATAATCCCCATACATATGCAATTTGGTGAACAAGGTCTATATTTTAGAAGCCTCACAAGATATGTCTAATCCAAATTACACACATAATTAAGAGAAAAGATCTGCAGTAGCTATGTTTTACATTTCTTCTTTTTTGCATAACACCTAGTACCCCTTGCGTGCATTTTAAGAAAATAACAGTTGAATTTGAACGAATAAAATGAGAATCGGTCAGATTAAATTTACAACTCGTGTATCAAACTCAGTTCAGTTCAATCTGGTCCTAAAATCACAGCTACATTTTATCAAACCAGCTGGGTTACAGTCACATTACTGGTAACAGCAGCGTTAAATCTTTGAACGTGCACAAATATAACGCTATACAAACTGAGCTGCTGTACTGCCCTAAATAAGAAGCGAGTGTTTAGCTTCTCCCGCTAATGTGATTTCGCTAAGGAAGTTAGCTGCTTGGCTAACCGATGCTGCTTTGGCTCAAATGTTTAAACCCAACGTAATCGAGACACGTTTTGTTTACAAACACGTCCAGCTCTCATCCCAAACCGACACCCACCTCCCGAGGTTTAGCCCCTGCTCTTTGTCATTGATCGCGGTGGTGTAAATCCTCCGGTACCTCTCCGCCAGCGTTCGCCCTGAGAGAAGAAGCTGGTAACGACTCCGACAATCCGACCGAGCCCCAATAACGGGATAGGAGGCCATCCCTGATCCAACCACTCCAAAATCGTTTCCAGCTCCAGAAAAGACCCTGACACCCAGCCCCATGGAGTGGGATGAGGACAGGATCCCACTGCAACCGGCACCCGCTGCCGCAGCAGCACACATCATCGTTTAGGGGAACAACGCATTTATTGAATTACAATGTCAGTCGGCAAAGCTAAAAGTGGCAGACGCACTCCATGTATCGGATCTGCGAACGCACTAAAACCCCAGCGATTACATCCGAGTATGTCCATTAAATATGCGATTTGCGATGCAAAGACGTTGACGTTTAGCCGCGCTGCCACAGCAGTGAAATACGCTTCCCTTCCTTCGCCAGGATCACAATTTATCCTTTATTTCCTCGATTCTTGTTCAACCGCGAGAATTGAATAAAATCAAAAACGTGAGCTGAAGTAAGTGCTTTGCGTTTGATACTGGTGTTTTTCTTGACCCTGTACAGACAGTACCTCTATCACCGCTACCATCTTAACTTCAACACCCTTTCCTGTTCATGTCGCTGACTGACAAGCATGCTGGGATACATTTCCCATCGACGGCGTAAAGCGGGCTGTGGCTCGAAACCTAGCTCAATCCCTACCGAGACAGCATTTGTGGGCGTTGTACGTGCGTTTAGCGAAGGTTTTAAACGAGGCCTAAAAATGCTTTCAATCTAGGGAGCTCGCTAGAGTTTTACCCACAACCACTGTAGTAATAGAGAAGCAAAGCAGCTCAAATGCAAGGCTGCAATCATGGCTAAAGAACGCGTAATGCAGGAAGAAGACAGAAGGAGACCAGAGGCAGTTATTTTTTAATAGATGGCAATGAAGAAACTTCGCTTCTGAGGAAATAACGTATTATTTAATGAATCGACAGCCTGCATTAATCTTCAACATGTTTTACATTAAACAATACCTTTTTGGGACCTCTATCTAGGTTTTACTATGATTAAGATACTATTTTAAAAGCGAAGGGAATGTCGCGACAGGTAATAAAGTAAATAATAAATATCGACGTTTTCTTTGTTTGGCTTTCAGGTTTCACCAATTAAAAAAAAGACTTGAATTGTAATGACTATTATGACTGCTGTGTGGGCCTAATGATGATGATATAACGCGTTTCAATGATAATGTATAATAATAATAATAAAGACTTAATAAATAAAAAACGTAATCTTATAACGTGGCAAAAACTGTGCAAAAAACTGTAATTGACTGTCGTAAAAGTTGTGCTTGCTTCAACGGTAGATTAGCTGAATTTGCTATCTTCCCATATTAATAGAATATCTGGGAGAATCCGTGTCTAACGCTTTAGCTGCAGGTTTAGATGCTTTTTAAAATTCGTTTCTTCTCTCAGAAGAAGTTTAATTTACAGCACATTTAGAAAACAACAAATCTTGCACACATAACTATATGATATTTCATTATTTACCCTATCCTTTCCAGAACATGGCTAATCCAGTATACATTAACAGTTTATAAATGAACGGCAACATTAAAGTGCGGTCACACTACACTTTCAGCTTTCAAAAATTCTACGGAGACCGCTACGAGGTGTTGGGCGGCGCCGTCACCAGTGAAAAATAATTGTTTTAGCAACTCTCTAAAAGTCTTATTTGGAGGGTTTTACACACTAGTCATAGATACTGTCACTAGATAATGTATTGCTCCATCTGGTGGTGAGATAATTATAAATCATAATAAATTTAAGTCAATTATAAAATTAAATATTATTAACAAAATCTTTGACACTTTGGTATTGTCATTCCAAATCTACAGATAAGCCATGTTATGTGTAATACAGTAATATGGGAGTTTATTCTCCACAGTGCCTTTTTTATTCAGTTTCGCATATTACACACTTCACAACTATTGAGGAAGGGTGTGACAGTCTTTGGTGTCACACCCCACAGAAATACTTTTCATATTTGCTCTCAGACATTGTTTACTTTATACGATGACAGAAGTTTCGACAAACTTGACAAACCACATGCTTCAGCAGCAACACACCTTTTAATAAAGACCAAGGTACCTATATTTGGAAAAAAAAGAAACATTTTAATACAGTTTAGTACAGTTTCATAAAGATAACTGTGTTAAGTGTATTGTTATTTGTTTTGTGCATCTGTGGGTGGGTAAATTAAACTGTGGGTGGGTTTTAGGATATTTGTTTTATTACTTTACCCATATTATCAATGGTTTAATTTTCAGCAGGCAAAGTCATTTCAGCAATAAATTAATGCACAACACAGTCTGAAGTATAATACTGTACGTGCTGGCAAAATATTACCAGCCATAAACAGTAAGAAGTGACAGTAAAGAAACAGACTTTTGAACTTTTAAACCCTCAGGCCACACCTAATGTTTTTTATTACTTATTTTCATCTTAGCTTGACATCTCTGTGGAAGTTTGTATGTTGCCTTTCACATAGTTTCCAAAGACAGACAACTGTCTGATAATGTGACATTCATTACTACTTTCATCATTTCTGACTGGTGGGGAAGACCTCATAATGACACACCTCCATTGACACTACAAAAACAAAACTGCATAATAAAGATGTGGTGACAGTTTGCTGAGCTTACAGTTCAGGTTCTCGTGTGTGTCATATGAAGCCACACCTCATGGCCTTGCCTTGCTTACCCTTCCCTACCCAGGTCAAATATGTAAGAAGGGAAGAACAGTAGACTGTATGTTATTCTCATTCAACCTCTAATCACATCTCACACACCTGAAAACTAAGGTATGACTCTCTTTATGTGTAAAGGTTTTTCTTTATATACATTAATCTCTCAATTCTACTGTTATATTTTATTTTCTTCATTAATAATTTTGTAGATTTTGTTTTTAGATCAAATGTTTTTCTGAAGGAAAGTGTGTAGGTAATTAATGTTCATGTTATTGTACATAAATGTTACCATAGTTTGAAATAAGATAAATCGGGTTCATTCAAAGGGATTGCATTATGGCTGTACTGTATGACTGTACACAATGTGTACAGTATAATCTTATTTGATGTTTGGTTGCGTTTTTCACACTGTATTTTATATAGCTGGGGATTGCACATCCCCAGCTATAGAGCTTTAGATCTCTCTAAAGCTTTAGTTAATAGACAGGGTTAAGTTGAAGAACATGACTGTTTCCATTTTCTCAAAATGGAATTGTTTTAAGCATTAAAAAGGGGACAGTGGTTTTTATGTCTGATTAAAAAGTTTTGAAAGAAAACTTTTGAGAAAAGTAAATAATGTGTTCCTTGATTCCTCCCCACAGCATAAACATGTCTTTCACTGGGAAGTCCTATAGTCAAATCCAAACAGGTGAGAAAATTTTAATAAAACTATAGCCTTCCACATCAGCTATCACAGTTAGATTAGATGTGAATAGATAAACAAGATGTACAACTATTGTTTGCTCCAAAAAAGCCAGGTCCTCACTATACAAATAAAGACAAGTCAAAAATAAAACACATGCCTACCACTTCTGCTTCCCTACATTTTTATTAAAACAATATAATACAATATTGTTTTATTTATTTTATTCTGTAATATATCATTAGCACAACCATTAACAAGTCATTTTGATGGCAATGCAGCTTCCTCTAGAACAGTAGTGGAGGATAATAAAAAGAAGACCTCACTGTTAAAGGACAATAGCTGGATCAAGAAACAAGTGGATGAGGACGAGCCAGTTGAGTGAGTTTTCATCGCATTTATCAATTACGTAACTCAGATGAAGAACACAACCTGTTTTGTAACTTACCTCTGTAATACAGTATGTCAGTGATGACGATGACTGTAAATATTCTTAAACTTAAATATTCTTAAATTCTTAAAATTGTCAGTTGATTTATGTGGGTCTGACAAACTAAACAGCTGACAAGTTAAATTTGTGCTTCCCATTTCAACAGTCGGGATGCAAATTTTGGCAAATCTGTTCTGAGTCGATACAAGTCCAATGAAAACCTTGACAGGTAGCTACAAACTGTCTTTAAACATTTTTATCTGTACAGATTCTACATGAAGCTAATATATGTACTAATTTCTATCTGAGATCTGCATTCGAATGTGTTAGCAATAGACATCATTAAAAGTAAACAAAAAATGTTTATATTGAGTATGTGATACTGACTGCATTTATCTCCATTAAGTACTACAGATACAACTAGCAAAACCGAGAGCAAAACCACCACAATCACTACATCAGGTTCCTCTGTCCAAGCCCTCAGTAAAAGGTAATACACTGCTGAAGACAGCAAATTTTCATGCTGAAACAAAAATAGCTAAATAGCCTAAGCTGGTTGGCTGGTTTAGCTTGTCTTCCAGACTGGTTTAGCTGGTTCAGTGAGCTGGTCTTAGAAGGTTTTAGTTTTGACCATGTTTTAGCTGGTCAGGCTGGAAGACCATCTGGCACACCAGTTTAAACCTGATGAACACCAGACTGGAAGACCAGCTTGACCAACTTTGCCAGAATGGGAAGACCATCTAAAACCAGCTAAGATCAGCCAACCAGCTTAGGTTTTAGCTGTTTTTCAGCAGGGTTAGTCGATTTAATTACATAATTTAATTACATTAGTCAATTTAATTACATAATACAAAACATTACTTATTGGTGCACTAAATAACTTGTTACCTGTAATGTGATAAAGTGTAATAAAATAAATAAAACTTTCAATATTTAGATTTGGTGGTAGCCAGGACAAGCTGAATGAAACCAGGTAAACAGACTTATTTGGAATTATTTACTATTTTTTATGTACATTTTTTAGATATTGAGTCATTGTTTTATTATGTATATTTAACACAACTGACAGCTTTAATTTATAATAATTAGTTAATTATTGCATAAAACAATACAGTGCCAGAGAAGATGAACATAAACTGAAAAGACTAAAATGTTTATTTTTGAGGCCCATTATGTTATTAATGTTTGCTGTTCGAAGATACAAAACCCTAAAAGCTATTTTGCAGGCAATAAAGACTGAGAATTGAAACAATTAGAGAGCTTATATATCTTTCCTAACCAACAGAACCACAACAACAAGAACAACTGCAAAAATGCAACCTAAAACCAGGTAAATCCTTTATAGCCCTTTAAATGACCATTGATAAATTGAATGGATTTGTTGTTTTAAAGCTATTACAACAAATGATTACCCTTCTTTCAGCACTACAACAACTACAACAGTTAAAAATGGTACAAAGATAGCCGAGACTGTCACCACAACCAAGTAAGTTGGATATCATATTAATGCCATTTAGGAACTAGTTCTGCTCATATGTGTCTTTGTTTATGCTGTATACTGAAGCACAAGGATCATAGCAAGAGCAGCACATGAACTATAACTGACAAAACAAAAGCTAAAAACACAACAAAACACAGAGACATAGACATAGACTACAAAACATGACTTCAAAATAAAAGACATGACACTTAAACAAAACATAGACACGTTATAGTTTGTAGGCAGTTTTATTTCAACTAAGGTCAATTAAAAGAGGTTCCTTCATTATTCTGAACTGTAGTGTTGTCTTACTGTCCTCAGAAAGGATCTGGTTACATCTACATCGTCTACCAAATTGGATACAACCCCTTATATCAAACCTATTATTTCTGGGTAAATAAACTTAGTTTAACATGCATTTGATCATTTCCACATATATATGTTTTATTGAGATCTGAAACATCACACACAGCCATCATTTTTGTAAATGAATGTTATCTGTTCCTAAAGTGACTACAAGTCTGAAATCGTTACAGTCAAGACATCAAAGGACACCATTGATGGGTGAGTGTTCTAAAATACAGCATTTCACCTTTTCAGAATGACCCTGATTGTTCTGTTTTTGTTTGTTTGTTTAACTCTGTGTGTTTATTAACATTAAACCAATAATACCTTCTTGTGTAGACCAACCTCATCTGTCAAGACCACCACAAGGTACAGTAACCACAGTTTTGCTTACTGATTGATTGTTGATAAACTTGAAAAATGTGGCTACTCTCCTAATCTCTTAACAATTAAATTCACAGCATCAAAACTAGAGAGGATGTTTCACCAACTAAAACAACATCATATTCTGTCCAGTCCACAAAGAGGTGGGACTTTGAAAAATTATTGCCATCACAACCTCTGGTACCCCTGTACTAGAGATCAATAATAATAATATATGCAATCAAAGATTATATTTAGACTGAAATGTTGCATGTTATTTGTTATTAAAGTGAAAAGCCTGAAGTCATTTCAGTGAAGTCATCAAAGGACACATTTGTTGGGTGGGTAATCAAACTCTATCAAACTCTACAGTATTTTATTGTTAATTAATTGAAGCTAACAAAATATGGCAGGTGTCAATATAGACAGGTTAAATGACATGCTCTCATCCCTTAAAACCATACCAATAAATACAATTATCCAACGTAAAAAGAACAGCATTCAGACTACATTAAATACAGGATTACCTGAAGCAAGGATAAACATGGTTTGCTCCATCCACATTTTTTAGACATTTGAGAAAACAAAATTTTACTATTTACTAAACTGTCAATTTTACTATTCACAGCATGCCATGTTAATAATTTTACATATTGTAATCTGCACAAATCATAGTATATTAATAAATTTCAATGTTTTATTTAAAGAACATTTCAATGTACTTTGTATGATAAACACTTTTAAAAGCTGCAACTTAATATACATTTAATCAAAATCAATGCAGATCCACTGTTATAGAAAGTATAAATTAAAGCTGCAATCTGTAACTTTTTTTGGTCAAAAATGAACAAAAAACGATTTATTATTTGAGTTGCCAGTCCAGGAAATAGGACTTGTCCATTTGTAAACATGAAGTAGTACCAGCTACTATATCCAGCTCCTATATCCCATATCCGGGTAGTGTAGCTTGTTCTTACAGAAGTTGATTAGAATTTAAACTTGTTATCCACATTAAGAAAATAACTCTGCAAATACCCAATTTTATGGGTTTCAAATTGTATGTTTCAAAGAGAGAGATAGAGAGGCAAAAGTTATGGATTGTAGCTTTAACCCATTCAAAATAGTTTAATGATTAACTGTTTCGTTAATGCTATGTTTATTAACCTTAAATCAATCATTCTTTTTGTGTAGACCAACCTCACCTGTCAAGACCACCACAAGGTACAGTAACCACAGTTTTGCTTAGTTAGTTGACTAACCTGAAGATACATGTGGCTACTTTCTAAACCTCTTCACAATTTCATTGGTAGCACCAGGACCTACACAAAAGAGGATGTTTCTCCAACTAAAACAACATCATCCTACTCTCTCAAATCTACAAAGAGGTGGGAACTATTACTGAACAATGTCAATTTCTGCATCATCATGCTTTTCATTCACTGAAAAGGCAAATTAATCACTTAATTCTTTTCCACAGCACTGAGGATCAACTGTTTGACACACTCATACCAACATCAGTCACAACAACCAATACAAAACCTACCAGCAAGTATGTGGCATTTGTATAAGATATGAACACAATTTAATTTATTGCATCAAAACTTGTTTCACCAGCTAAAATAACTGTACTCTTTGTAGTCCACAAAGAGGAGTCCTTATTATAAGCTTTGTCTCAACATGTCACTATAAAATCAGTAATCCCTGAGTGTATAAACCTGATGGTTTAAATCTAAAAATCTAATAATTAACACAGTAATAATTAATACAGTGCAATCAAAAATAAAAAATGTTTTGCAGTGCACACTAATAAAAACCATAATAATTAAACTACATTTAGACACAGAAATGTCATTGACTGCGCGTTTATCCATCCCTAAAGTGAATACAAGTCTGAAGTCACTACTGTGACTCACAGGACATTAGTGTCATCAAAGGAAACTGATGGGTGAGTGCTATAAAATATATAATTTTAACTTTTCTAAATGATCTTATTATTTAAAAACCTTTTTTGTTTGTGTGATAATTAACCAATAATGCTTTTTGTGTAGACCAACCTCACCTGTCAAGACCACCACAAGGTACAGTAACCATCTTGTTTACAGACAGATGACTAACCTGAAAATATGTGACTACTTTCTTAACCTCTTCACAATTTTATTTGTAGCACCAGGACCTACACAAAGGAGGATGTTTCCCCAACTAAAACAACATCATCCTACTCTCTGAAATCTACAAAGGGGTGGGAACTATTACTGAATAACACCACCTGACCTCAGTGTCAGCATGCTTTTCATACATAAGTCTGATTTGCCTCCTTTAATTCTTTTCCACAGCACTGAGGATCAACTGTTTGACACACTCGTACCAACATCAATCACGACAGCCAATACAAAACTTAAAAGCAGGTATGTGCATTCACATATTTATAAGGTGTCAACACATTCAAAAATTCAAAAATTATAATTCAGTAATGGACTTCTATCGTTATCACAGCCGTGAGGATCAGGATTTTACTGTATCCAAATCCATTAGGACAGCGTATTCAACAAATGACAGGTAGGTTAAATTTTCTCATTTCAGCATCTTTGTCTGACACTTTGGATGTGATTAATTACACATTTATTTTTGTAACTGTACAGATATGAGTGGGATAGTATTACAAGTCCTTCCTATACCACCAGGACATCATACACAGAAAGCAGGTTCAGTATTCAAAATATCATTCTTTTGTGAATCAGTTTGGTTGAAGCTGTGAAATGGTACAACAAATGTAACTGTTACAGATTAGATCAAGACTGTAGACTTAGTCAGGTGTGTATTTTGCAGGCCTGTTGATTACCTTTCAGATACCATAACATCAAGATCCTCTACCACAGTATACACATCAACTGAAAGGTATGATTCATTAATATTAACTACTATGCCAGCATTGGGTTTAATGTATTGTGTAGTGCACATGTGAATTGCGACACACTTTGTTGTAGGAAAGTCAGTGAAAGAGACCTTTGCACATATTGCCGTAAAAACATGTACAACGATGAAAAAATTATCCTGGATGACATGAATATAAACTGTCATGCAAGTTGTTTCAAGGTTAGTTATTTTTTAAAACTTTTACTAAAAAGAGTTTTTACTTTTTAAAAAGTTATTAATACATGTGATTGGAAGCCATATGGCATGAAAATTAAATGAAACAAAATGTTAAATTAATTTTTTTTTAAGTTTATACAAGTCTTATTTAAATTTTATGTAAATAAAACATTTAACTAATAAATTGAATAAAAACTAATAAAATAGTTTTTTCATTTTTTCTGTGTCTAGTGTCATGTGTGCAACACTTCTCTTGGGCACCTGAAGGCAGGGGATAGCTTGTGGGTCTACCGCAGTGCTATTCACTGTGAGAGCTGCTTTAATGTAACTAAGGGTAAGACATACTGTATTTTGTATTTTAATAATTCGAACAATACAATTAATATTTCTTTGAAATTAACAACTATGTTTGTTCCAGGCAAGTGGCACCGTTAAACTTATGTCTAACCATCAATTCAAGTTATGGAAAGAAGATGCCAAATGCACTACATTTAAACACAACCTATACCAATACTTTCCTATGCTTTGGACGTTAAGTACATAAAACAATTATTGGTGGTGGCTACTGTCAAATAATGGAATTAAGGGGTTGAATAAATGCATTGATTGCTAGAACTCCCCAGGGATGTGACATCTAGCTCATCTAGTTATATTACTTAAAGAATAGGAAGGATTGTCCTCATAAGCCCATATATGATAATGATTCTTGTTTATATTTTGAGTGTCCTTCTAGAGTATAGTTGGGTCATACCTGTTACACATTATATTTTGAATTCTGTAACTTAAAAGAAAAATGAATAGGCTTGTGTTATAATTATATAATAAGGAAGCATTTCTATTAAAGGGTATACAAGACTTAGAAATGTGCTCTTGTAAAACTCAGGTACTTAAATGTTTAAGAAGATATTTCTCTCATTCATACCAGAATAAAACAAGGTGGAAATAAAGAGCTAAAGTTTGCTCTTACTTCATAAAGCATTGAAAGTTAAATTAGGGTGTAAACTTACTTTCAGTTGATTTTGATAGCTTTTGAGATAGCTTTTGTAATATTAGAATATGAAACAGAAATATTATATTTGAAATATTATATATCAAACAGAATTGTCCAAACTTGTTTCTGTAATTTTATCAAACATGATGGAATGTTTTAAAATAACACAAACTAACCAACACCACAAAATATCACAGAATTCATCAAATCCATTGCTAATACATACTGATGTTTATATTGTTGTTTTCCCACCAACACTGCATATCATAAAGGGACATGGCAAAATTGTATTATCCATTCATACCAAAGTTGTGAAATCATTTAATGTTTACATTTATGTTCACTTATGTTCACAATGTTGTGAATAGACACTAATATAATTTCCATCTTTTAAAGTGTTTAAAGAGTTTAAAGTATAAGTTTAAGTATAATCAAAGTTTAAGTATAATCAAATTGGTTGTACAATTCATTTAAACTCTAAATATATCAAACTTGCTTTAAAAAATGAAATTGAAATGTAATTGGTTAAATTATTTTGATGAGGTAATGTAAAAACATTTACCATTTATGGTGCATACAATAACCCATTTAAAAAAATAAAAATGGAGTAGAATATGATAATGGCATTTCAAATGTCATAAGGATTTCATAAAATGTTATCTCAATAAAATGAAATACTTCCATAGATCTTCTGTATTGTGACAAGTTCTTTACCTCGTAACATGTTTTGAACTGAGGGGGTGGAGCCAGGGGGTGTCATCATGGGAAAAGTTTGTGCCACCAAACTGGTCACCCCGCTTGTAACTGCAACTGTGAATCGTGACTTTCATTGGAAATCAGTAGCTCATTTCAGATGCGCCTTGTGAGAGACAGTCATAGAAGGAGCAAGCGTGGAGGTTAAGACGAAAGCACTGCAAGCGTGGGCATACAGAGTAAACAACACTGCAACCACCATCTCACTACTGTTTGAATGCTTTTCATTTAATGGATGGACTGCTTTTTTAATCCGCAAAATATGGCGGATGTAAATGGCAACAGTAAGATTAACGAAGTAAAAAAGCTTCAAGAACTGGCAAAAAAGTTCCACTGTACTGAAGGTTCCAAAGAGCACAGTGGCCTCCATAATCCTCAACTGAAAGAAGTTTGGCACAACCAAGGAGAAAAGGCCTTAAGAGAGATGACCAAGAACTTACTAATTTGCCTCAGTGTGACTGAGCTCCAGAGGTCTTGTGTGGCAATGAGACAAAGTTCCAGAAGGACAACCATCACTACAGCCTCCACCAATCTAGGCTTTATGGCAGGATGGCTAGATGGAAGCCTCTCCTCAGTGCAAAAGAACACATGACAACCTGCTTGGAATTTGCAGGAAAACACCTGTAGGACACTCAGACTGTAAGGAACAAGATTCTCTGGTCTGATGAAACCAAGACTGAACTGTTTGGCCTAAATTCTAAATGTAAGGTCCAGAGGAAACAAGGCACCACTCATCACCTGCCCAATACCTTCCCAACAGTGAAGCATGGTGGTGGCAGCATCATGCTGTGGGGTGGTTTTCAGCAGCAGGGACCAGAAGACTGATCAAGGCTGAGGGAATGCTGAATGGAGTAAAGTCCAGAGATATCTTTAAAGAAAACCTGTTCCACAGTGCTCAGGACCTCAGACTGGGCTGAAGCTTGATCGAGCTTTAGAGGATTTGCAAATAACAATGGCAGAAATCCATTCCAGGTGTGCAAAGCTTGTTTCGTCATACCAAAAAAAAATTGAGATAAAAGATTAAAATATAAAATTGTTTTCACTTTGGGGTATTGAGTGTGGATTAATGAGGAAACAAAAATGATGATAATATTAGGCTGCAACATAACAAAATTGAAAAAAGTGAGAGGGGTCTGAATACTTTCTGAATGCATTGTACCTATCTATAATCAGTAATTAGTGAGATCATGTTTATAAATGGTTTCTACATTCTAAAAGGTTTAATTTTGTGATGCATGGCTTTGCTAACATTTATTTAAATTCATTTATAGTAGTCATTTTTAAATTAAATAAACTGACAATTCATCCTTCTCTGACATTCAGAAAATAACAAAATTACTAATTTTTAGATATGTTTGCTTTGACTAAGTTTGTTTTACATCTCCAGGTTATATGTGCCCCCAAAAGCCAAGCTGTTTCATCATTTCCTCCTGAGCCCTCTTCAAGTGGTGTAGGCATGTGCTAGACGACCCCACCAGAGGTGCAATTAGCCAAACGCTCATTGTGCTACAAACTGGATCAAGTTTGTATTTACATATGGACTGATCTGAAGGAATAATTGATGCAAAAAAATTCAGTGTGCTGGAATCAAATAAATCTACAGGCTCAAATAAATCTACAGGTGTCAGGAATTGGTCTGTTTGACTAGCAATAACAAAATTTTAATTTTCATTAGTGACCTACAAATTATGCGGAAACAAAACATTTGTATTAATATTTATTTAAATGGAAAAAATCAAAGTGGTCTTTAATTTTTGGACTTGTATATGTAAAAACGGATCTTTCAAATGCAGTATAGCATTTCAATTGGGTTTTGAGAATTATACTTAAGGACTCAAGGATCAATCTCATCAAGGACTCAAGTTTACATCAATCCTATTTAAAATGTTTTAAAAAACAGGTGAGAGTAATCAGTCCCAGGAATGCAGCCTCATGGGAATTGGAGTCCAGAACAAACTAGTACTCATGAGAGGGCTCCCTCTGGTGGTTCAGAGGAGGCAATACGGGAGCCTCAATTGTAACAATTATATACTTCAGTAATGTGTTTTCAGGTATGAGTTTCCTAGCCTGTTCTAATGTGTATATAGGCATATATAGCTTAAAGACTTGGCTACCAGACTATTGTTTTTATTGTATTGGCTAACAAATGTTATAATATATTTTTTATGTATCATTTATTTCGATTTATTTGTTAATGTGACATAACTGGCAATAAAAATGTGACAACAAATAACCAGGACTAACATTTTTGTAGGAAAATACCCTAGTTAACCCCAGTTTAACCTTTTGATTAAAATCTACCTTTAACATAAAGTTCACCTTTGACTTAACGTGTGCCAGGGTGGTTTACCCAACAGCAATAACAACATTATGATATTAACTTTTATTTGGAAAATAAAATTCTCAAAAGGTTTCACCTAGTTTAAAACCCTCTTAAATTACATCAACATCAGACATGCTGATTCAGCTAATGCAGTATTTACTGTATAGTCCTCGTGACAACCAGCCACAGTCACCCCATATAATAATCATACTTGTAATCTATTAATTTTATATATAAACTGCATGTCCCCTTTCCCACACTGTAAAAAAAACCTTGCTGCCTTAAGTTTAATCAATTTGGCTGCACAAGTCATTTTAAACCTATTCTTTGTAATCTTGACTGGTCTTGAGTTGCTGTAACTTTTAAGAAATGGTTGAAAAATTGCTTAACCTGGACCCACTGGCTCCAGCAAGGTTCTAGTCAAAGACTTGTTATACATGAAAATGACCCACTTGGATCACTCGGAAAAATGTGGACACTTGGAAAAATGAGTATTTTCAGTTTTGTGGTTTTCCTGTTCATAGAGCTTCCCCTGGCATAGATCCCCTGTTCCAATGCTCTTGTGCTTGTTAAGCCCTTTCAGTCGATTTCACAGGTGTACTTCCTTTGTGTGCCTCCCTAGGTAAGCCCTAGATATTTACCATATATGTTACCAGATATGGTCTCTGTAGTGGTTTACTCTCCATAGAGGGTGGGTACTTCCCTGTGCCATTCTTGTATAGGTACTAGCCTACTGGAAGGTTACAATGTCTTACAGGGCTTGCGGCGAGGCAATAGCGTGAAATTAAATTCTGTTTGTCAATTTAAATTTTTTAAGGTTTTGTTTTGTTCACAATGTTTTGTTCCCTTCATCAGGGTATGGAAATAACAGTTAAAACAAAGACATTTCACAGTCCTCACGATCTGCAAGATTTTTGTTTCGGTATTTTGTTTGCACTTTAAAGTGAGTGACTTATACACAACTATTTTAAACATAAATGAATATACTCATTTGTTGTAACAGAATATATCAGCTTTTGTGTACTTATTTATATGCACAATGATGTGATTATGTATCTGATTGTTATATATTTGTTTGACATAGGTAATGACTGCTCAGAAATGTTGGTAATTGTTTAATACTGTGAAATGTAATAAAATATGTAAAGAATTAAGGAACTTGTCTGCTTTTATTTTATTTGTGAAGTTCAAGTAATATAGAAGCATTTATATCTATCACATCTGCTCATTAATAATGCTTATACAAAAAAATTATGTGCTTTCATTCTTTCTAGATAGTGACAGTAAGACACAAAGACAAAGAAATTCGAAAAGGTTCTGTATGACTTAAAATATACTTGAACTTCACTTAAGTATACTTAAAGTGAACTTGAAGTATGCTTATTTTGTAAGAACAGATTATAGTCATTCCCTAGTCCTACTGGATACAAATCATAGTACAGTTGTCATTTACTTGTAATAAATTATTGATGACAACTAGCAGCTTGGAATATGCTGTAAATTCAAACATTTTAAAAAAATTTTACAGTGTAGTGTTTATGTTTTCAAAGAAACATAAATGACCCTCAATTTAAATTCGCTTAACTAAATTATCATTGTAAACCCAGTCAACTATGTGAAGTTTTAATTTTTAACCAAGTAGAATTGTGTTGGGCAGTCTCTATGACAACTGTGGACCACTCCAATCATATTTACCTCTATGCTCAGCACAAGTTTGTGCTTTAAATCCACAGGTATTTATGAATTGCTTTTATATACTTTATATAAATGTTGCTTGTACATTTTGTTAATATAATAACTTAATAATTTAATAATTTAAATACAAATCCATTAGATGGTGATGTTTTGACTTTATAACATTCAATTGTTTTTCTTTGTTTCCTGCATACAGAACAAATCAATGACTAGAATTCCTGTATAAGTGGACAAAATGCCAAACAAAGCACAAGAGGTTAGATAATTCAAAAATAAGAGTAGTTAATTCTATAAAGAATGTTAATTCTAAAATGCCAAAAGTAGTTTTTCAGTAAATACATATTGTACTTTGTCCTCTAGGATGCTGTGGTCAATATGAAATCTGTGCAGGAGATTGCTAAGCAGTTAGGGTTTGAGTGGACTGTTCTTGCATATGAACTTGGATTTACCAGAAATGAAGTCAGGCAGTTTCATGCCACATCCAAAGAAAAGAGGGTTCAGGCCCAGAGAATGCTAGAATCATGGTGCGTAATATTTATCTACTACAATGTTAAAGCTAACTGTGTTGATAAATATTGCAAGAGCTCCCATTGTGCCAGTTGATTAGCGTTAACTTAAAAATGGCCAAATTTTAGCCAATTAATCTGCCTGACCAATATAGCGGTACATTACTAGTCACATTGGTGAAGTTGTGACGCTAAGACCTGATAAAGGAGTACTTCAAATAATTTTTGTTTTTAATTGATAGGTATGAGCGCTCGTGGGACAAACCAAATAAAACCAAGCTGCTGCGGGATGGTCTAGAGCGAGCAGGACGCCGTGACCTGGCTGAGAGGCTACGCTGCCTGCACTGGGGTCACCAGACGCTCAGTCGCAAAGTCGAACTGCCCTCTGCCTTTCCCTTCATCATTACTGTTCATAAGACCATAGATAACAAAGATGCCTTGAACAGGATAAATGTTCTTAATCGTAGTTATAACTAAAACCTTTTGGCAAAGAAATTAATCCAATTCAGTGGGGTCATAAACATACAGTGGGTTTTTTGTTATCGTCAGGGAATTCATGAGGCACAAGACAAAATTATAAAGTTGGACACCCCTTATCACAGGTCAAAGGTAAATCAGCCTCAAATGTGAAAAATAATAAAAAAGTATGGATTTTAGGCATTTAAAATTATTACATAGCATGAACTTATGTTAACAAACTGTACTTGGTTAATCTTTCATTACTAATTATAGTATTGGCATAACATGTGAGTGAAAACAAATTGAAAAATTAACATTTTATAATATATCATTGTCACCATTTTGCCTTATATGACAATATGCACTCAAGCTGTCATAGACAAGTGTGCAACACCTGATGAACTATATTAGGTCAGCATGATTTGAGAATTTTTCAAATATTCACATTTTTCGAATATCATCCCGAGTAGGCTACTTTAATAGAGGGAGGGAAGTCTGACCTTTTGTACAAAGAAGTTGGTCAATGTTACAAATAAGCTTTGACATTTGATTAGTGACCTAGAAATAGTTCAGAATATTAAACCTTTTATGTTTAATCACATCATAAAGCTTCTCTTAAAAAATTTCAAAACGATTAAAACTATTTTTAATGTGGTCTTTCCCACTTTAAGGACTCAGAATATTTTCCTAAAATACATCTTTTAAGCTTATTCCTACTGTGTTTTCTCATGCATTACTGTTTCAAGAATAAAAAATAAAGAATGTGTCTTTCCCAGTCAGTTTAACCAATAGCTCTCAAAGTATTTAGGTCAAAAGACAGTGCTGCTAACCCTATTGACCCTAATCCCAATACATCTGTTAAATCTTTTTAGATTGAATGTCTAAATAAACTATGACTGTCCAGGCAGTGTCAATCCATCTTTTTATAAATGTTTATAAACACCACCTGAGCGTAGGAAATATCTGGGTATTTTAAAATACACAATGTGTGCCTATTTATTGTCATAATTCACAATTGTTGAATGTATGTCAGTTAGAAATACTACTTTAAAAGGAATTCTTCATAATCACAATTAATATAGGTACCATTTATTTTGCTATTGAGACTGAGTATTAGATTAGCAGGTCAACAAATATTGACCGCTATAAGAATATTTGTGGCTCAAAACCTACTGAGCTGTCTACCAAGAAGGTATAACTGATCGTCAAAGGCTTGCTCTGCATTTTATATGATGACCATTTTTTTACATGCTGTCTAGGTAGGCAGCTTACTAGTAGTTGAGACGTAACCATTATGACCAATCAGCGCCTAACGCTGCAGCACAAGGGGCAGCATGTTTGAGTGAGATATGCGACGTCGACGTCTCAGAATCAAAAGCTTAACGAAACCTTAAATTAAACGTGACGGATATCATAAAAGCTGATCGCGTTCTCAACAATACAGGGAAAACTATCGCGTTTCATGAATGAAACACGATTGTATTGTCAACCAACAAAGAAGCAATGTCTGCAAGCTTACGGTATGTTGTCAGACTTTGAGTCCTTGTAGCAGAGCTTCGGGAAATTTTATACCGGCTGCACCAAACTAACGGGATTTTGTACGAAGAAAACGACGTAACAGAATCTATTTTAGACCAATATGGCTTCAGTAAACTGTTTCGTTGGTCCGGAGGAGCTTGAAGACACGAATCACGCTGCAAGCTTAATGAAAGAGCTGAAATTATTCTACGAATCGCAGTTGTTAGTCGATGTGACTATCGAAGTGGAATCTGACCTGGAGTCAGAGGACCAAAGAGTTTCTTCAGGTCGTTCCTCTCCTATTAAACTTTTCCAGTGCAACCGCAATATACTGGCTGCAGCGTGCCCTTATTTTAAGAGCATGTTTACAGGGGGCTTGTATGAAAGCACTCAGAAGAAGATAACCATTCATGATGTCGATGGCGATTCAATGGCTGTCATCATCGATTACTGCTACACCGGTAAAGTGACAATCACAGAAAGAAATGTGCAGAGGCTGTATGCAGCTGCCAACATGCTGCAGATGGAATATATACGTAAAGCTTGTGCTAATTTTATGACAAGAAGGCTGGACCTTTCTAACTGTGCAGGGATATTGAAGTTTGCTGACACCTTTGACAATCTGGAACTGAAGAGCAAGGCTCAAACATTTATTGCAAAGAACTTTGTCCAGCTTAGTGCCAATGTAAGGGATCTTTGTGAGCTAGACTTAAAGCAGATGAAAGAGATCCTCACTCTGGATTCTCTTGATGTGGACTGTGAAAGAAAAGTGTGCTCGTTCGCGATACAGTGGATTGAAAATAATGTAAATGCTGACGCAGAAGATGCATTGCAGGTTCTTAGATGTGTTCGTTGGTCTTTGTTTACGGAGAAAGACAGGGTTTATCTTGAGGGCCTTAAATCAAAGCCTTTTATAAAGAAATATCTTTTGAATGTGTTAGATGACGCTGTTGGAGAACAGAGTAGTGTGATTTCCAAGGGTGTAAATGTGACCAAACAAAGAATCGGCGGGAGTGCAAAAGAAATAATTTTATTCTTTGGACGGCCAAATGAGCCATTCATGTGCTATGATCCTTACACAGAGGAGATATACTCTATGGCATCCCCTGTCGTTAACATTACTAATCAAAACTTCAAACGCTCTCCTGTGGAGACATTTCTGGCCTGTACCACACCAGAGAACAATCTGTATTTGGCCTCACACCTGTCAAAGCATTTATGGGTGTACAATCCCTTGTTAAATTGTTGGCAGGAGCTGGCTGCAAGACTTCTTGGAAGAATGCATTCATACATGGGCTACCTCAATGGGCACCTGTATATTCTGGGTGGCAGAGACCCAGTATCGGATGCCAGGCTCAAGGAAGTAGAATGCTATAGCATTCAAAGGGACCAGTGGATTTTTGTGGCTCCTTTGCCGCATTCTTTGGGAAAGATGCAGGTGGTGACAGTAAATGAACGACTTTATATAGTAAATAAAAGAAGGATGCTCAGCTATGAACCTAAAAAGAACCACTGGCTCCAGCGAGGCTCTCTGAAGCGCAGCAAGCTCCACAAAGCCTGCATTTTTCAGGAGCAAATTATCTGTTTGTGTGACATCCCTGTAGTGAAAGCATACAATCCAGCTCGTGGAGAATGGAGGCGGATGGGAGACGTTCCGATTGATAGCAGTGCGCTCAGCTATCAAGTTGTGCAATACAACAACAAACTGCTTCTTCTAACTTTTGCAATAGTTCATCACAACAAAAACAGACTTGTTATACATGAATATGACCCCACTCGGGACACTTGGAAAAATGTGGCCACCATGTTTGGATCCTCCTTTGGTTCAGTAAGCCTCTCCACCCGGGTCTATACTGCATGTTTGGGTTTTGGTCAGAACTTCATTTCAGAGGAGGAGGATGACAGTGGTTCTAGTGCTGACTGGGACTTTGATGGACTGACTGATGCAGACTCGGACTCTGGCAGCTCAAGTTCCTTTTCAGATGAGAACTGGTAGTCAGTGCAGTTCTTGCATAGTGTCAAATGTCAAAAATGCTGCAAAGTATTTTGAAATATAGTTGTTTATGGATTTTTATTTATTAGCCTGGCTGGCTAACCCCACAACAACTGTCTAAATCTACTTGAAATTCATGCCGTTTGTATGAGTATTATTAAAATTGTACCTTTATAACATTTGGCCAGTGAATGATGCATTGTCTCAGGATTCTATGCTGGTACAAAGAATTGTTAGCATTTTGATTTTTAATATGGAATAGGGCACATGAGGCAAAATTTTCATGTGAAATGAAAATTTAAGAAGTGTGCTTATTTCTGTTCCAAAAGTGTGTGTGATGTTTAAAAAGATTTTGTTAATAATGTTGAAATACAATTTGTGTGAAAAGATAAAGTTGATATGATAACAGTCGATTTGTTTTGATGACAAATGATTTAAATTAAAAGGTATGGGGAGGGCATTGATTGATTTTGGGTAAACATGGATGGCAGGTCACTCTATTTTTAACATGCATACAGAACAATTTTCAATAAAGACGTGTATGCATCCTAATGATTTACAAGCCATTTTTATTATTTGTAGATGACATAGATCGTATTTAAACAGTTATCAATGAAAAGAAGTATTGGGTCAAACAAGCATGCATCACCATCGTTGGCCAAATCCATTTATCACGTTTTTTCAAGTGGCATTTATTTGGACAGTACATGTTTATAGATATTCTGTAGCTCCTGGCTGGGGGTGAGATAAGTAAAAATAGGTGCTCTGGAAATGAGTCAGACATTTGTGCGCTGCTCATGTTTCTAGACTAATTACTAAAGAAATTTAATCATGAAGCCCTGCTAGATTAAGTTTTGTTTACTTAAAGCCTGATATGTGTTTTAAAAATCATGTCTGCTCTTTAGTCTTAGGAGTTATAATATTGGCAAGATCAAAGTAGGTATTTATAAGATGAGTTATTTAAAAGATTATTTTCATTCATTAATTATCGGAGTGTTTGGTGTACTGTCTTTGAGGTCAGTGTGTTAAGCACACAAATTTTTAATTCAATTTTATTTATATAGTGCTTTTTACAATGTTTGTACAGCTTTAAATATAATGAAAAATAAAACATAAAAACAAAAAAAGTAAAAATGTTCAACACAGAATACAAGGTATTATTGCAAATAATATGTGTGAGATGTATATTAATAAAGCTGATTAATAATGATTTATAATGATTTATTGATTTAAAACTGCCAGGTCTGGTTTAGTGACTATGTCAAACACTGAGAAATGTTACCAACAGAAATTGCGATGGAAGCATACTGTTACTAATTGCAGCTATAACATCACACTGCGGTGATTAGGCAGGGAACAAAACAGAATCTAACTAGGCTGGAGGTAGATAAATAGATAATAGTAAATGGGAAGATGTCCATCATATTCCCACTGATCTGTCTCAGGAGTCATCCCATCCTGTTCCACACCATCTGGTCTGAATAAAGTCTGGATTCAGCTCTGACTACAGGACTTTGGGGAAATGAAAGACAGACAGATTTATTGTTGAGCCAGTACATCTGTTCTTATGGGAAGTGTCGCCAGTTCCGGTTTACCTAATTAATGCAGCCTAACAATCCCTCATAGAGATTTGAGTATATCTGCCTCTCGGACAATACTAGGAAGACCAGAGTTTGGGCTCCAAATATGAAAAGGATCTACCAACCATGCTTGATTTTCTGGGTATTTCTAGAAATTCTGGGTATTATCAATTGGCCAGAATTTTCAGATCGCAGTGAGTGTGAAGGACTGTAATAAGAGAGGAATAACCTGAGAGTAATACCTAATGGCTTAGGTATTGAGGAGCTAAACCATTCAGGGCCTTTTATACAATGTTTGATAGGCAGCCGGTGCAGTGTTGACAAAACTGGGCTAATATGGTCATACTTGTTCGTTCTTGTGAGAACTCTGGCTTCTGCATTTTGAACTCGCTGGGTTTTTTTGTATTAATCCTGCAGGGCAGTCACCAAGTAGGGCATTGCAATTATGAAGTCTTGATGTCATGAAAGCATGAAATAATTTTTCAGTGTCTGACAGAGAGCATGTGTCGTAGTTTTGATATATTTTTAAGATGAAAAATGCAGTTTTACAAATATTGGAAATCAAAAAGCACACCCTCATTCTTAGCTGATGAAGCAGGCTTTATAGAGTATCCCTCTACATTAAGACAGTGTTCTAGGTTGTTCGTTGTGGAAGATTTTGGTCCAATAATTAAAACGTCTGTTTTGTCTGAATTTAGTAGTAGAAAGTTTTGATATAGATTATACATTCTGTTAGTTACGTGAATTTATGCATCTTGTTGGGTCTCAAAGAAATGAACAGCTGAGTATCAACAGCTAAAGTGATAAAACCCAAAAAGTCTGTTCTACACCTGAGAACACTACACTTTTATGCATCAAGAAGTTTTTTGTAACTTTTAAGTATATACTTTTTCAAAACAGCCACTTCAGGCATGCTGTGCCATTTTCTGGTGAAATCTCTTTCGGGAATTCATAACAACTTCAACATTCTATAACAACAACACCGTCTTTGCTGTTAGTAAACAAGTTGTGTTTATATCTTGTAGCTACCCTTAAACAATGCATGTTTGTGTTTTTTTCTATATATCATTTAAATATATCAACAATGCAAAAAAATTAAAAAATGCAGGAAATATTTGTAAACTTGGAAACCTTGGAAACCTGTGTCTGTGGTCAGGAGGAGCCGAATCAGATAATGCTGTTTCCTTACTTTTACATAACTTTAACTTTTTACAAGTAAATGTTTATACGTTTCTATGTTTCGCATTTTACCCCTGTAACTAACAAATGTAACAATAGAAATTTTGCTTCTCATAACAAGTATCATTCCCAAAATATGTTATTTTCTGTTTTAACTGTTGTAATAGCGTCAGGGATGCAAACAGGTAAGGGGTAAAGAATCTGGGATGCAAACAGGTAAAAAAAGTAAAAAAAGTGACAACGGGGGGTGGGGGGCCCCCTTGGTCAGTTCAAGATTGAATACATTCGGCCAAACTGTCAGGCTGTTTAAGGCAATATTGGCTGATTAAGGAAGATTAGGGGGGTTCCAGTGGGAGAATGAGTGACCAAACGTTTAGTTCCTCTTCTTCTTCCTCTTCTGCTCCAGATGGCAGTTGCATGCTTTGGACTGGATAACTTGCTGGCACAGCCAGGCCAGTCCATGTCTTTTTTAGACTTTGTTAGATTCTGTCTTTGACAGAATCTAACTTTACTACGCCACCATACAAGGATTTTGTTGCAGAATTTTTGTACTCCTTTGTAGGGTCTAGTGCACCTAAATGGCGATCGAGGACTGCCTGTACACTGGCATCTATGGCGGACACAGATACCATTGGGGTTGGCCGTGCTCCAGAAATAGAGCAACCAGTTGCTGTCCTGGTGATGCAATATAATGAGGCAACTGTGAACTGGGAACTTATGGGAACTGGGAACTGCCATGGCTCCGGCACCTTGCCGGCAAATGTGGCTTGCCCAGGCAAAATTGCCTGAGAACTGTAAAATGACACTATGAGACTTCCCAACTGTCCCCACCTCATGTTCCAGACCTCCTGGAGAACAGTTTGAAGTTGTCAACTCAGCATATTTCTGTTTTTAAAGTGCCAGGCACTCAGGCGTGTCTTTGTTTTGCAATACCAGAACATTGACTCAGCGTTCTGCTCCACAACCTCAGGGGTCACAGAGGCTCCATGCTCTGAAGCAGTTGCCTGGGGGTCCGTGTTAACACCCCCCACTGCTGTTAAATAAGGCACCCACAAAGCGTGATTGATCATTTTTTGAGTCTACACCTGCAGCCTCATTACTCATTTCCAGCTGGCAGCAAGTTTACCTTGCAGGACGTTGTTACAACTCTTGAGGATGTTTACCGATGCCACTTCAGTGATTCCACTTGGCCTCTCAGGCCTCTCCAGTGGTGGTTTGCAGTTGAACCCTGCCAATGGAATCACAGGGGTGTCTGTGGTTGTTGGTCTCCAGCTTTGTCCAGGGACTCCATCTATCTCCTGGAATTGCATGCAGTTTTACTAGCCCTGCAGCATTTCTTGTCAGTACTGGCCGTAATGTCCTCATTTGGTCAGACACCACCTCAACAGTGTTTACGTGAACAATCAAGGTAGGATAAGGTCCCTCAAGTCCCTGCACCTCACCCACAAGATACTCACTTGGTCTCTTCCTCGATTAGCGTCATTGAGGGCAGCTTCAATTATGCTAACCTTTGGACTTTGCTTTGGACCTTCCAAAATCAAACAATCAGGTAGTGGATGCTTTTTTTAATGGTTCTTCTATTCCCAGGGGAATGAAGGCTTTGCCCAGATGTGGTGCAGAGGATATGACAGCATTTCTGTGAAACAGAAGCAGACCTTTTTGTAACAGATGTGAACACACACTGTCACTTGTGCTTTGTGAAAACAGGGACATCTAATCAGTTGGACCAGGATGCTCTTTCTCACTAAGTGGCCAAACTGTCTGCTTTATGTATTACTTTACACAAAATAGTGCTGGGCAACCACAGAGTTTTTGTTTTGTTCAGCCACATATTACAAAGAAAGGTGTTGTTTGTGGTATCAAATAAACCCAACTATGTATTTACTGCATCTTATGATTTTGGGGCATTATTAACTGTATCAGGAAACACACCCAGTTACATGAGGACTGTATTAGCTCTGCATGTCATTTCAGTGTTATATGGTTATAAATCTGTTGCAACAATTCTAACTCTGGTGAAATTTAAGGCAATCTGGTTCATTAATATTAATTAGAAACAAAATTAAAACCTAATTCTTGTTCACCACAAGTATTTTACTGTTACATTTTTCTCATACAGATGGGGTAAATCATCTGCCAATTAATGGGCACCATCAATTAGCTTATATGAAAGCACTTCAGTTTCAGCCTACATCAGATGGTTTATCAAACAAAACATAACTAACACAATTTAATATTTTTTAATGATATTTGAAAAAAGCTGTAATATGATTTAAACATGTTTTCGTAATCTGGATTTGACAAGATTATTGCAATCATTCTTTGAGTGTGGAACCTTTTTAATAAACAATAAACAACAGTAAAAACAGGTATATTGCATACTGTATTGCACTGATGACACTGTCATGCCTAAAGATCATCTTGACAATTTGTAATCATTTTGTTTGGCATCATTTGGAATTGCATTTGTTCTTATGTTTTTATACTGTAAAAATATAATTTAGTTTAAATAAAAACATATTTTGATATATCTCTTGAAATTGAGATCAGAGATGTCACAATTCCACACCGCCACAAAAAAATAACAATAACTAGGATTTTTGATCAATCATTTAAACGTTTTAAAGTGTTAAAATCAACTTTCGAAAAATTGCCTGTGCTGTCAGTACTAAATCTTTTAGTGAAAATCTAATGTAAATCTTTCGCAGTTTCTACTAATCCAAAACTTTGTATAATAACTTGGTGTAATTACATTTTGTCACCACCAGATGTCTGTACAAACTTAACTCGGCCCAAATAGGAGCCATGATTCTGTGAATGACACAAGAATTAGGCATATAAACAGTAATTTGTTGTCCAATAAAGACATAAAGTAAAAAAAAAGTAAAACAGAGTATACTTATACTTATATCTACATTTTTCATGATTATTTCAACATAAAATATACTAAACAGTACATTGTGGCCAAAATATCTGAGACCATAGTCAGTGCTTCTGCTTTCCATTCTTTTCTTAATTGAAAGGTTTAACTAAACAATTGAATACGGGAATTTTGCTCCCCTCTTAATGACAGCATACACTCGAGCATCTAATGAGCATCTTGTGTGCTTCACTTGGGAATGACGTCATGAATCTTAAAAGTTTCCTGTTCATGTAATGCCATGACTTCTTTTCAAAACTGCTAATTCCTCCTTTTATTTTCTAATTTATATAAGGTAATAGCAACTAATAGCAAGTAATAATAAAGGAAATAAGGCGTTTGGTTACAACTATATGGACCCTCACATGTATCGTGTTCTGATTTCTGATTATTTTTGTACTGTAATACACAATGCCATTACATAGTTGGTTATATTTCCCAAATATTAAGTGCTTGACTGGTAAAATAAATAAATAAATAGTCATCTGAAATGTAAAAGGTGAGGTCAAATTGTAGTTGTGTGCGGCTAGGACCGAGGTGTGTTTAAAAATAAAGAGACATCGCACTGATGTCTTACATGTGTTATAGAAGCTGTTTACAAACACGTACTTTAGAGGCGATTGACGCCAATTTATGTAACTCACTCGGAGGGCTAAAACAGGCTTGAGCGTCTCATTGGCGATGCGGTTATCGTACATCAGTCCCGCCTTCACGAGTCTCCGCCCCCACCCAGAGCTTGGAAATATTAACCCCACTGCAGTATGCAACCAAAAGAGCCAAGTGTCTGTGCGGACAGCGCTGTGTTTTTGAAACGGGAAAACGGAGCTTTTACACGGAGTTTTGTTTCATATCGTATATTTTGGAACTAGACGCTAAGACGACCTCATAAAAATGAAGTCTCCAAAGATAAAGACCCAGAGCAAATGTAAGTTTTAAAGTCGTCTTGATTTAGCTTTAAATGTTAAATGCACGTAGAAGGACTAGATAAGAATAATAAACTAAATTTTATTACATACTTTGAGCAAGTATGCTTAATGCACTGTTTGTATTAAGCAAGTCTAGGAGACAACAGTGCAATGCAAATGCAAAGTTCGTATTCTGTTTCTGCAAGAATATATGGTGCTGTCCACATTGAAACAAGTCTTGCAATTTCTAGCGTTTCTCAAGGATGATGAGGACTTGAATGCCGTTCTGTGTGAATTTGACGCTGTCATTGAGGATTTTACGTCCCCGGTAGAGAAGCGACACTTCAGATATGATGAGCACTTAAAAACGATGAAGAGAAGGAGCAGCGCAAGCGTCAGCGACAGCGGGATCAGCGACTCTGAGAGTGAGTGCTATTACTTCACACCAATAATGGAAACATTACCTGAGCTCATTACCTGCGAAGCGTCTGCGAAGTTACAGTGGATGCAGTATTAAATGTCCTAATCTTATCTATTCTAAGCTTAGCACACAGCCATACACGAGGGAATAACTGTGTGTTTCATTAAATGTTAAAACCTTTATCTTTTAAAAGATCTTGAGACTTAACGAAAAGAAAAACATTTCGTTTGATTTGAGTTAATCTTTCCCTTCTTGGAAACCAAAATTCTGACAGGTGGTGCATCAAGGGGTGATGCCCTAGGACTTCATACAAGAGTTGTCATTTCAGATGCCAAAACCTAAAAAAAGGTCTACTTAACTAAAACAGAACTACTATTTTGTTAACTGGGAAATCATGCACAATTTAACAGACAATTTAGGTCAGTTTTTAGTTTTTAGTCAGTTTTAATAATAAATTTAAGAGAACTGTTTTAAGTCACACACTTCCATCTGCCAGTTGGTGGCACTATGACAGTGACTCACAATAGCCATATCTGTGGTAAGTCCCTTGGATCAAACATACACCTTCAGCTTGAACGAAATCACTCAATGCCATTAGTTTATTGCTTCACCATGGCAACACCATCCAAGATATCATAAATCCCTTTCGGAATTTAGAATCTTCAGTGTTGACATAATATTTGCCAAATTTGATACAATCCCATAAATCCCTTAGGAGATGTATTTAAAAATCCAGAGCCTGGAATTGACAAAAATCACATACAATCCAAAATGGCTGACTTCCTGTTGGACAGAGCTAATGAATGTAATTTTGAGAGTTGTCTTGATGAGAACCATACATGTACCACGTTTGGTGACTGTAGACAAAACTAACCCCATCACTTTAGCACAATATCAGCCATATATCTACTTTATTCTGACTTTATTTAAGTCCCGTTATTCATATATATACTTTATTCAAGTCTGAAGTGACTAGATGTAAGTTGACTTTGTTTTGGTGACACTATGACCATGACTAACAATAGTCATACAAACATATTTCCCAAATTCTAATTTTTTGCCCTAATTTTATTGCCTTGCCATAGTAATACCATTCAAGATATAAAAAAATCCCCTTTTGCAGGTATTTTGCATCTTTAATGTCTTGGTATGATGTTTACCATACTTGGTGACAATCACATGAATTCCCTAGGAGGAGTATTTAAAAGTTCACAGCATGCATTTTTTAGAAATCCAAAATGGCTGACTTTCTATTAGGTGGGACTAATGGGTGTCAGCACTACCGAGCCCCCTGCCCCGCCCATGTGCCACCCTTTGCTCAGGCCTATTGGCCGACAACTCTGATGTGTGTGCCAAGAGTTTTTGAGCATGTTAAGGGGCCCAAAACCCCCAAAGACCTTGAAACAACAATATAGTAATAATCCTATGGAAAAACAGTTCCCTTTGCACTTTCAGTGTCTGAGCCCTAGCTATAGCATTTTTAGTGCTTGGGTCAACAGCATGCATTTGTGCATAGGCCTATGTGCTTTTTTTACTCAGACTTTCACCAGCGAATGTTCTGAATTAGAGAGACAGGAGGATCTAATAGCTGAGGTGGAGGACCTAAGGTTGAGCTTCAGTAAAATTGTTTGCCTCTTCTGCCTTAAATGTGCACACATAGAATATGACATACTGGACCAGCTCTATATGAACCTGCATGAGGATGGGGCAGTGGAACAACTTTAAAAGTGCTTTTAGAGAGTGAATGGAACAAGAAAGAATGTTAAAAAAAAGAGTTGTACTGATTACAAACCAAACCTGCTCTGCTAGCACAGACTAACCACCCAACAACCCCCAAACACCCCCTACACCCTTTGGTTATGGGTCAGTGCACATTTGACAAGTCTATGTACTATGGTTCTCTGTTCATCTTAATTCAGGACCCAGATCACATACCACAACTACATAAGCCCATCAAAATGCCTAATTATTAAATCACCTACTGTAGGCTGTGTAGGCAAATTTAAATTACTGGATTTCAAAAGTCTTGATTGTTTAGGCCCATCAACCAGTAATTCAGTGTACAAAACATGTTCTTGGGACAAACTTATTCTCATTTCACGTAAACCTGTTTTTAAAATAGTCTGTGCCGTGTTTTGTTGTGCTCAGCGTAGTTTTGTTGATGGCTTTCGAAGATGAGGGTGTCATTTAACCTGCCTTATTTGGCTAGATTCTGGCAAGTGACAAACTTAAACAATACAAGATTTGGGAAGTGTTTCCTCTTAGTTGGATAATATTTGCATGTAGCTTTGTTTATATTTGCATGTAGCCATGTTTTTCCAGAACCTTTTCATGCATGTTTTACTAGAAACCTCTTTTTGGGTTACAATCCACTAGCTGAGTTAATGATGTCTGTGTTGTAAGCTGTATACAAACAGGCAGCACCAGTGTATTGCCTCTGACTTCTTTTCCTCCTGTAACAGGTGCAGGGTCACTAAACAGAAATAGTTTCAGCTGTAGTGATGAGAAACTCAACTCTCCCACAGTTTTCTCCCCCTTATCGAATAGTCCTTTGATCGCATCTCCTAAACGTAAGTAAAAATATCCTTCAGTCAGTTTCAGGTTTACTTGCTTTAATGTCTGTGTTAACGTGAATAGTATGTTGTTCCCTTTTAGCTAAACTTGGAGACACAAAAGAACTAGAGAACTTCATTGCTGACCTCGACAGAACATTAGCAAGTAAGTGCTAATTAATGTTAATTTAAGACCCAAGTGGCTTTGTTTACATTAACAATCATCTGTTTGAACCAGTAGAGGCCCACAATGACCGCTCACTTTTTCAGAAGCATTTGTACTGAATAGTTGTAGTATTTATATTCCAAATGGAAAATATAGAAAAAAAATCAATCAACTTAAATTAAAGGTAAATCACAATATTACAAATTTTATTTTAAAAAACAATATAAAAGTTATTTTAAGTTAGTTAGTTTTAGTTTAGTTTTTAGTTAGTTAGTTCGTTTTTTTCTCTTTTACTGCAGAGAAAGATTTTAGGTTTGAGAGTGACAGAACATATTTCCTCGTACAATAAACTTTTTCATTAAATGTTTTTCTGTTCATGTACTGAGGAATTGAAAGACTTGTATATGGGCTGCAAGTGTTTATTATGGGGCTGTCCAACACCCACCCCCACCACCACTCACTGAGATTTGTCTTGACACCCGAGGACCCCAAAACATACTATTTGTTCTCTTCTGGTCTGTTTTTCTCCAGGTATGTGAGTTATAGACGAGATCACTGGTGCGCCACATTGTAGCTCTGCATGGAGACAACAGCCTGAAAGGACAGCACCTGAATAACCTAAACTACTGTGAAGATGCTGGTTTAACATGCTGAATGAGGGAGTTATTAACCTTGTGCCCATACACACATACTAACATGGCGAAAAAATACAGACCTATAAAAATACATACTTCACAGGAATGGCTCTCTGAAAAACTGGAGGTGTAAAATTATTTAAATAGCTTTTTTAATTATTTTTATAGAGATGGTTATTGTAAATTTATCTTTAATACATTTTTTTTCAAATTTATATTTTTGTATTTTATGTAAATATTGTTTCAAATACAATTGCCTTGTTATAAAAAGCATTTTGTTTCAAATATTGCAGATATTCTTAATTCATTAGAAAAACAGGAAAAGGAAAATAACATATTTAATACAACTAATGTCCTTATGAAATAAAGTTGGAAATAGATTTTAATGTGTTTTATGGTCTTGTTTTTGTCATGCATCATCAACAGCTTAGTCCATGGACTACTGTATCCCAGCAACTGTAATATTGACTTTCCATTTCTATAAACAAACTCAAAGTAACAGCCACAGAAACAGGGCTGTTTCTGGGGAACAAATATTCAATTCTTAACATTAGTTTATAGATTATATAGATTATAGCTATATTATCTTATATTTCTGGAGTTGTGCTAGTATTTTGTCTATTTCTTCATTTAAACCTCTCACAAACTTGCTTGTTGTGCTTAAGAAAAGCTTACTTTCTGCAGCAATTTACAGTTAATAAATAATCACAAATTTAACTATGTAATAACAAATTGTTAACCACATGGTTATTTATTAAATTTATTATTTACAACTGTATAAGTGTTTAGGGCAGTAAGTGTATGTGCCTTTTTGGTCTTTTTTTGGGATTTTGGCACTTTAAAGTTAATGTTTAGGTGTGCATGTGCTCACAGACACCATTTTTTAAAATAAAGGATCCAAAGAAGTGGCATGAGCAAAATTAAGGATTTTATAGCCTAGAAAGTCATTTTCAGATGTTTTACAGTTTACAGTATTACTTTTTTCATTTCTGTGTTCATTCTGTTGTAAATAAAATTACTTGACTTACCTAACCTTAAGTAGCAGATTTTCTAATGTAATATAATGCTTTGCATTCATTTTAACACTAACTTCAAAGCTACATTTTAAAACAGTTACCTGTGTATGACTGCTTAGGGTGGAGATAGTTGTTCATATCAAACTATTTCTTATTTCTTATGCACATTCAGGCACACTCACAAAGCATATCCATTTTTTTGTGCTAAATTTTAAGTTGTTTTAAAAAAAATGTCAATTTGAATTATACACTATTTAAAACAATTTCTTTCAATAAAGTTTTTTGGATAGTGTTTAGCGTGGATTGGTTTGTGGTTAGGTAATTGGATAGTGTGGATCTTATTTCAGCAAAATACTCATCTATCCCCAACCAGTAGTGGGTTAGATGGTAACAACGCAACTCTTCGCATCTGACATTAACTCACATACATAATCTGTGATACAGAAGACAAACATGGGTACCATGTTGTCTTCATGTTTATGACAGATCTAACACAACCACAAGTTTCTGGTGATCATGCTCACGTGTTATTAATGTCCCTGGTCTGCTAATTATTATTAAAACATACAGTTCAATTTTTGATGAAGATTGGTAAATACAGAATAACATGCTAAAAACAAAATATAGTAATAGCTATATCAAGAAACACATTTCACATAGACACTATCACTGCATAACATCCAACATGTTCTGAATCATTTAGACTAGAGCAGTGGTCCTTAATTCTGGTCCTGGAGATCAGATGGTCCGGCACATTTCATAAGTCTACCTTATTCAACACAGGGTCATGATTAAGAGCCAGCAGAAGGAGCTTAATAAATTCATTTAATAAAATTACATTTTTAAAATAAAGTATGACTCCACTTAAATGAAACAGCATTGATTTCACTACAGGTAGTGCAGTAAACTACAGCTGAAAGAATATTGAACCAATTTTTTGCACTGAATGGAATCCCATCAGGGTTCATCAAGTTCATCACATCAAAACATGGACAAAGCCCAAATAAGAATCGGTCTGCATTAAACAGAAGTTTTGGGGATTTTTTGTACCTTGCATATGCTGTAGACACACACTGTACAGCAGCTGTTCTTCACCTGTTTTCAGTGTTCTGGACAAAATTGTGGCAGCACAAATGTCCTCATCATCACAGGCTAGTGAGTGCTGGATGTGCTGACACAACAGCTTTACCACAAATATAAGTTATAAAACAAAACTTCCAGCTGGCAGAGGGCAGCACTTGGGCAGCTCTAGCCATGCAGACTTGGCTGGATGAGGACAGGCAAGTATGAGAATCTGGAAAAGGTAAATAACAGGTCCAGTTGCACATCTTTGACAATTAGGAGGTGTCCTACAGAGTTATGTCAAGCTACTTTTGGTAGTAAAGACTGAAGTGAGAACAGAATGGCAAAACTTCACTCACAAGATTTCCATAAACAGTACAGGAAATTGATTTACAATAGCAATTGTAACTGACAGGTCTGTGAAAATGTCCCATTACAAATTCACATTTAGGGCATAGTATCCAGAGCAAGATGCAAAAAGGGCTCCAGAATCACACATATATATATATTGCATATATTACAATGTAATATATATATATATATAATGTAAATATGTCATATAAATGTCATATAAAAATCAGCCCACAGTGAGTTCTTCCAAAAGCATTGTTTCATTTTTAATGTGAAGAAATCAATGCTCATCAAACAGGAATGAGACTGAGTGGAGGTCATACCTTTGGAAAATATATAATTTATATTTCTTTTCTGCTACAAGGATATTACAAATGAATCAACTAGCTTAGCGGTTCCAGTGTTGCATGCACAAAAGAATTCCAATAATAGTGTCCTGATAATTACACTTGCACTGGTTGCAAAATCAGCTCCTTGCTACAAATATGGTAGAACGATAACTTCTGCCACTAAAAATTGGTGTATCAACAATCTACCTGAACTGTCTCAATTCCTTAGCATAACAGATAAGTTTAAAACAATTGACAATGCTTTTCTAACACTCTAGACACAGTTGCTCCTATGCACTTAAAGAGCAGCCCTGAAAAGTTGGAAGCAAGCAAAACTAGAGGTACAGCATGGAAGGAGAGTGTTTCAAATTACAGAAAGGCCTTTAGAAACTGAAGATCTGCCTACTTTTCAAATCTTTTAGATGTAAAAAAAACACAACCCTATATATTCATTTGATGCAGTGGCTAAATTATGAAAAAATAAACTGCTTCAGACAGCTGTCAACATCATAGAAGTAATGATTTTATAAATTAGTTTAATAACAAAATAGATACTGTAAGAGAAAGGATATGCTAAAACATGGAACTGCCTGCTACACAATCACATCAGACAGCACATCATATTTTGCCTAAGGAGCAACTCCAGTCATTCGCTACTATAGGTAAGGATGAACTGTCAAAAATAATTAAATCATCTTAATCAACAACATGTATGCATGTCCTAAACCTCCTAAAGCTACCAGGTTATTGAAAGAGATGCTTTATGAACATATAGATCTTCTACATATTATTTTTAACTCATCATATCGACTGGCCTTGGTGTTGGGATATATCGCAAAAATGTACATGCTGGCCATTATCAGACCTCTTATAAAAAACTTCTCCATCCCATAAAAACTCCATCCCAGGGAACTAGTAAATTACAGACCCATTTGAAATCTACATTTTATTTCAAAAATACTTAAAAGGGGGTTATCCTGAAAAGAAACAGTATCTGTGAGGATTTCAAGTCAGGATTTAAACCATATCATAGTACAGAGAGTGCTCTCATCAGAGTGACAAATGATTTGCTCCTGCTGGCTGATTGAGGGTGAATCTCTCTTCTAGTGCTAGTCAACCTTAGTGTAGCCTTTGTCACTATTGACCACAGCATTCTCTTGAATAGGCATCATTATGTTAGCATAAATGGAACTGCACTGGCATGGTTTAAATCATATTCTGATCAATTCAGTTTGCTGCAATGGGTTAAAAGGTGTCATATCGATCACAAGTTCTGTACAGAGTGCCACAGGGATCAGTGTTTGGGCCTCTTTATTTCACCCTGTATATCGTACCTCTGGGATGAATTATTAAGAGACATGGAGTTTTTACTGCTACATAGCTTTACATAGCTGTATATTTGTTTGAGGCCCAACAATAAATTAACCAAACTGACAGAATGCATAATTCATATTAAAACCTGGATGACTAGCAATTTTCTACTACTAATTCAGACAAAACAGAAGTTTTAATTATTGGTCCAAAATCCACATGTAACAACCCAGAATACTAACTCTTGAAGGATGCTGTATAAAGCTTTCTTCATCAGCTAATAATCTGGGTGTTCTATTTGATAGCAATTTGTCCTTTGAAAGCCACATTTCCAAAATACGCAAAACTGCATTGTTTGCCAACAATGCGTGAGAAAGTTGATCACAGGCAGCAGGACAACTGGGCAGAAACAGGTATGAAAAGTAGTGCAGGACAAAACAGGACTAATATAACAACAATGACTAAGGCAAAATGGCTTGGCCTAACTAGACAGTTAACTCTCCACTCTAGAACGAGAGACAACCAACAATAATCTGGCAAAGAAGCAAAACGGCAGCAGACTTAAGTAACAGAGACAATCAAGCTAAAGAACAAATAGGTGAGGGCTGAGCGAGCACAGATTGCAAAAGGGAACAGCTGATCCTAAGAGAGATTAATGAGAAGAGAGCGAGAAAAAATGAGGAAGCAAAGGAGAGAAATCAAACCGGTTCATGATAGTGTCATACATATTTCATAATTTTACTGTTTCTGTATTTTCTTTTCATTATATGTAAAGCTGCTTTGAAACAACTCAACATTCTAAAAAGTGCTATATAAATAAATTTTTGATGGTGGTATGTAGCTCCTGAACCAACGAGGCACATTCATTTAAAGTGATGGAACTCCCAGGCTGAGCTTTCTGTTCTCAGACACAGCCCCTCTGTTGTGTCTGATTGGCCCCTGACCTCTAAGTCACCAGCTAACTTTCACCATTACACAAGGCAAAAAAGCCAAGGTCAAAGGTCATCCAAAAAGACACTGGGATTCCAAAAGGAGAAAGGACAACAGAAAGAGAATAAAGAGAAAGTGAATAAATAGAAATTTTTGTTTAGGTTTCCTGCTTTTAAAATTTTTATCCTGTAGGGTTTTAGAAGAGATCTGAGCAATGTCTAAAGAGATTTATCAAATTACCTGAAAAAAGAGATAAGAGATTTCATATATTTGAACAATGCTTTTCACGTTTATCAGTGTAAAGAATTTTAGGAGAAACAGCTTAATATATCACAAGCCATGAAAGGGAGCTATATTCTGAGTGAATAACACTGAATATTGTTTGTTATGCAATCTTGCGTAATAGAAAAAACTGTTGTGTTGAAATTGCTTTAAATATAAAAAAAGCAGGAGATCACTGAGTTTGTCTTATTGTACTGCCATGAGTAAATCATGTGCTCTTTGTTCATTCAGAAACAAAAACAGAAGGGATGTAGAGATCACATGAATTCAGAGGATGGTAAATGTGATAATAAAGCGATAAGATTCAGGCCTAGCTTTCTATTGCTTGTTTTGGAGTGCCATAAAGTAAAAAGGTTGTTAAAGCAAACCCATTTACACTTGTTTGTAAATGATACTGATAAAATCACAGAATTTGTGGGATTGTGATTTGTGTGCTTGTATCAAACGCACAGATTTCACAGTGACTGTGGTAAGGATGTTGGGCATGAATGAGGCCTTTAGTGATAAACTGAGAGAGAGGGGGAGACTGTGATAATGTAATGCACAGTGCTACACATTTTATTACTATTCATTATTTATTGCCTCTCTCAGCACAACTCACTTATCTGCTTGTGGCAGGTCACTGGCTGCCAGCATAGGAAAGAAAGGAAACTTTGGGAGCTTATGAATGAGTATTAGGCAAGGATCTGCCAATGACACGCTGGGGCTCAATTTAGCAGGCTTGAAAGACAAGCGGTCTCCTGCAGACTGCTATATTTTGAGCATTCTTTCACTGCTCAATCCTGCTCCTGGAAGGCCAAACCTAGCTCCAACCCTAATCAACAAAAAAAAACTGCCTAGTAAGACCTTGATTAGCTGGTTCAGGTATGCTTGATTAGGGTTGGTGCTAAGCTCTGCAGAACACTGGCCTTTCAGGAGTTTAAAAGGAGCAGTTCAACTAAGAAATTCAATTTTTGTTATCATTTACTTACTGGAATGTCACTCCAAGCCTATAGCTTTCTTTCTTCCATAGATAGGTGAATATCCTGATGACTGTTTTCTATATACTGTAATGTAAGTAAATAAGGACTGGGGCTGTCAAGCTCCATGCTAAAAAAACACCTATTAAAGCTATTACAAAAGTTGTAACGTCAAAGAAATGACGCAATGACACAATGATGTTTGGTCACAATATACACAAGAATCAATAACATAATTTAAAGTAATTAATAATTTATATTTTTGGTCTCTTCCTGCACAAGTTGTATGCTTACTGTGCCATAATTTTACTGTGCCTGTTTTATTTTTTTCATTTTGTACCTTGAAAGCTTCTTTTATTGATTATCCACAAACATTTTTCAAAATAAACTTGAGAGGATAAAATAATTATCACATTAAAAAACATTAAAATAACATTTAAAAAGAACATTAAAAACTCATTATAAACACTTGAATTTTTTTTTTAAAAAAAAGCACAGCTAGCAGTTACAAGCTGAACATATTTTAATTGGGATGGGTTTGAGGAGTGACTCCTAGTCTCACACTCATTTCCACTTTATTTTACAACTGCCCTTCCAAGTCCCTCCTATAAAGCTGAGGAAGTGGGTGGACTAGTGCTTCATTTGGAATCAACACCCTTTCTTTTAGACAAGTGTGTGACTCCCTGCAGGCCTAGGGGTGAAAGAGTATTCGTTTACCCTGACCACACCTTCACTGGTCACTCTGTGACTGACCTGTCACAGTACTTACTGCCCTAAGGGATTTTTTGTCATTTAGAACAAAGAATTTTATTTTATATCGGTTAACATATGTGTAAAGAAATGCCTAGATAGTGGAATGTTACAAAGTCAGCCCACTTATACTGACTAATAACTCACACTAAAAGTGGATTTGTACAGTTTCTACCGAAACAATGCACAGTACTTTGTTGTTTAAAAAGCATTGGTATGGTGTTGTGGTTAGTAGTCCCTATATATGGCTTAGATATTTTCTCAATATAAGTCAATTTAATTTTTTGCCAGTTTCATAGTACACCAGGTACCATTTACAAATGGTGTGGGACAAATAAAGTATTAAAAAGTATAATATTTAGCGTTAGCAAACAAACCCTAAGCATGAACAATAGCAAATGATAATTGTACCTCTGACCCACAGAGTGATCATAACATGCACTGACTGTTGCTAAAGGCTCAGAAGATTTTAATGGACCTGACTGTGAGTGCATCATTAAAATGTGTGTTTTAGATAAAGAACTGCACTGAACACAAGGCAGTGTGACCATGTGAATGATATTACTGCTTGGAGTAAAAGCTGGTGTAATAAGTAGATATTGACAGATGATCAATGTTATGTGAGAGAAAGCTTGACTGTATAGGCTACACCATAACATTTAACTACTGATTTGTTAGTCAGATTTGTTTGCACCTCTTTTTAATAAATTCTGACATTTTTGACAGACAGATAGTGTGTATGATTGGTTAGTTTTTGATTGACTGTAAAAGAACAGACCTCTCCCCTAGGGCTGTAATAATGTCTTGTGATTTCTTAAGCCACTGATTTCAGTGATATCTTTCAGGTAGAGATTTATGTGTGGTATGGAAAAACTAAAGGTCCCTTATTATTGTAACTATAATAACAGTGAAAAGGGGCCTTAGTTATATTTAAGACTTTCATCAAAGTGTCTACCTTCAGTCCCAGGACCCCAGGGCCCCAACATCTGAACAGAATCTGCATGGGTGAATGGGATATGACCTTATCCAATTACTCTCAACATCTATGCAGTAAAAACAACCATGCAAACTGCTGGCTGTCCTCAAATAAAAGAGACAGATGCTCAATGTTTCCTCTGAGGCTTTGCCTCTGCCATTTACCCTGTCCCAGTTTGCCCAGATTTATGAGCCATGTGTAATATTTTCCACTACACAAATGACACTGCATGTGTAGAAGGTGGGTGAAGGATTATAAATGGTGCGCTTCAGTTAAACATAATACAGCTGAATTGTGAACAATACCCTGAGGCTTTTGAGGTAGTTACGTGGAAATAATAAGTGATGGTGCTGTGACATGCAGGTATAAGATTCAAGATGTGAGATTTATACAAGTATAAACCCTACATACAGTAAGAATATAGTGTTAGTTTTGATTTCATGTTATCTTTAGGTGTTACCTTTGTGTTTCGGCATGATTGTTGGAGTTATACCCTATTACTTAAGAATAAACCAATTGTACAAATTTGGCTGTTTTCATTTCCTGATATTTCAAAGAAACACAAAACCTGTGCCGTCTCACCATTGTAATTCAGTTTTCCGTTAGCCCTGACTAAATATATAACATGGGAAGTTCCTTATTTACTTAAGTCATACCTGTTATAAAAAAGTCTGTTTGTCCTGTCCTCAAGACTAACTTAAGTAATGGCAGAGAAATTTTGGATCAATGTTAATTATAGACTCTAGAGATGTCTTCAGGTCATGTTGTGTGGATCAGAGCATCATGTGATGGGCAGAGATGTCTTCGCTATATCATTTGAAAAAATTGACTGCAGCTTCAATGTTGTATGTGACTTTGCTGAATGTGGCAGTATAGACTGCAATAAATTGCATTCCAAAAGTATTTAGACCCCCTTATTTCTATTTTGTTCGGTTGCAGCCCATTACTGCAATCGTTTAAACTCTGTTTTCTCATTAATCTAGGCTCAGTACACCATAACAAAGTGAAAATTTAAGAAATGAGAGGCACCTGAGCTAAATTTCAGGTGTTATTGCAAAGGGTCTGAATACTACTCTGATATTTAATTTTTTTCTTTTTAATGAATTTACAGACATTTCTAAAATTCTGTTTTCACTTTGTAATTACAGGGTACTGAGTGTAGATTAATGAGAAAGTATTCTAGAATCAGGCTGCAACACAAAATTAAAAAAAATGAAGTGGGTCTGAATACTTTCTGAATGCACTGCAAATAAAAAGAAAACAACTGTACCTGAATCCAACATACGTTCCTGATCTTACTGTGCATAATTCATTAGTGCTAAATTTGTTTATAAAAAATAATCAACACTTTTGTATGAAGTACATGATTTGGATGTTCCTGTAGCTCAACTGGTAGAGCATTGTGTTAGCAGCGCAAAAGCTTGTGGGTTTACTTCCAGAGAACACATACTGATAAAGAATAATTTATCTGATAAATACTGATAAAATGTATAACTTCACACACACACACACACACACACACACACACACACACACACACACACACACACACTGCAGCTCATTCAATTAGAATTTAGAGTCTGGAACAACGTTCCTAAATCAAATTTTAAAATGGCATTTTAAAAAAAGCATTAATTTGCATAAGCCCCAGCATGCAGCAGTGGACAGTCTAGAACAGTGGGAAAATGAGAGACATTGATTAGCCTGACCAAGCTGCCTGCAGACACACACTCACAGGAAACACATTTTTGCTAAACCAATAATTGTTCCTCACACAGGAGTACAACAGGTCTCCAAGCACAGATTGTCACAACCTTGTGAGATAATGCAGTGACGGAAGAATACAAAAAATGGAGAGAGATGAAGAAATCACCCAAAATATCATAAAACACAATATCCAGACAACCATTTTAATGTAATAAATAGACTTTCATATTGCTTTGCTTTTCATATTGGGATTTTCACATTGCTTTGTGTCTTTTTTTGGAGCCTGAACTTTACTATGAACTATTGTATAGATATGAGCTGCATGAAGATTCTTGTCCAATTCTCCTTTTTATGACAGAAAAAATGGTATGCAAAACTTTTTGAACCACATGATAGTGAGTAAACAATGACATAATTATTTTGTCCCTTTAATAATGATGTTCAGAACAAAAAAAATCAGATTCAGAAAATCGGGAGGAAATAAAGATTACACAAGGCTATGCTGTACAAAAATGTTGTACAAAGATTTAGAGACAACATTAAATTCTGTCCAAGACATCTTGGCTTGTTTTTGTCCTATGTGACACTAGTGCATTGTGGAAGCTGCAGTGTTCTGGCAGACTTGCGCAAAAAATTAAAGTATGAATTATAGGCTGGAACCTACTTTCTACTCTTCAGCACAGGACTGAAAAGCACTCACAAAGGAGAGAAAATTTAGCATTAGTCTTATCCATCATGGCCCACAGCCTCCCACTGAACATATTTGTAGTCCTTGGAACCTTGCTGGTCTTGGTAGATGTGGTCAGACCCTGAATAGTCATACTTTCCTCCTTTTTTTCCCCTGACTGTGCCAGGCAGGAAAGATTCAGCACTGAGGTCAGGGAAAGTGCATTCCTGCATAAAAATTAGTATTTGGAACTGTTTCCTTCATTAATTCTCTATGTTATTATCATATGAACAGTAGCTTGACCCACCCCAGAGCTCTTACACATGCGCGCATGCATACTTACACACAAGCACACACACTCGCCTTCTATACATTCTCCTGGACACCCCACCCTGCTCTACATGACCATTTCTTTAGAATTCCTTACTGTCTGTTTTGTTTCTTGGCTTGAGACAAAACATCTAATTCTGGCTATATTTCTGAGATAGTAAGCTAATTTGCTTATTGCTTTGACATGACTGCTGAAACTAAGGTCAGACTCTAAAAATACACCAAGAGTTTAGACTTTATTTTGTGTCTTTAGACCCCTTGAGTCAAGGTATGTGTTTAACTTGAGAACTTAATTTTTGTTTACAAATACAAGTTCAGTTTTGTCATTATTTAACTGCAGGAAGATTCACTGGCAATGGCAGTCCACTTAGTCCTGTAGCAAGGCTGTAGTCTTTGGGTGACAGGGTAGATCTGTGTCATCTGTATAGCTGTGGTTAGAAATTTGTTTTTTTTTTTATAATTTGGCCAAGTGGGGGAAAATATGTATCGAACAGAAGAACAGAACTTCAGATTTATAGTTACCTATGTTCACAGGAGCATAGATATTAGGAAGCTTGTTAGCACAGGTATAAGCTGGACCAGCATTATCAAAATACTGCCAAACAAAGGGCACAAGCACACACTTGCACATGCCTGCCCCCATTTAGCCTGCAAGTGCATTACAGAGTGACTGTAAATAGAACACAGTGTTCATACAGAGGTTACATTACCCTAGGCATGACATTCAACCATGTGAGAGGTTGACTGTAACAGATTATAGATGACAAATCTAGCATAGATCATCTAACAAACAAAGTGCCTACAGTAAAATGCAGTAGCATTTTCAACCTTTTCTCAATTTAGTTGTTGTCAAGACAATGTTCATGTAGGCAACAACACGCAACTTAATGTGTTTGCATGATTACAATGTAATGTAACAATGTATAACACACATTTTAGAGTAATGCAAAATTGCAATGCATTACCTTTTTAAGAAATGTTACGCAACGTCATATTTCATTAAGAAAACAAGACCAAAAGAAAAATCAAACATATCACATAAAACATTTATCTTTGGACCAAAAAGCAAAGGTCACATCCATTCACTTTCGAAATAACAGTGTTCTGACAAAATGACATAATGAAAATATGTAAAAATTGATGTTCCTAAGTGCTTTAGTCCTGAAATAAAAAAGAGGTGGTCCGGTCTTTCCACGTTTTACTTAGATCATTAGATGTTTAGTAATAATATTATCAAACCTGCTTTCTCCCTATCATCTCACAATGAAAGGGTGCTTCTAAACACTGAATAGAGGGTGTTGATTTGGTAATTCAATGCATTTTTAATTACCTACAGTAAGGAACATTCACTGCTGCTTTAGAATTTGGCCAAAACAAAATAACTCAGAAAGCAGTCTTTGTGTTGCAAGTGTGTCTGTGGTGTATTTAATGTTGTCTAGACAGGCAGCTCAGTAGGTTTTCAAACAGATCTTATAGGGTAACTGGTGCAGAGATCACCCTCTCCAAATACACGTCCAATGTTTGGAAAGCTCTGAGATGAAAGAGGGGAGCAGGGACCAAAATAAAGTTTATTTACAGAGCAAGACTTCAGAGAGACTGGAGGGGTGAACAGCATGCTAGAATAACATGCCATTTCAACTGTACGCACCTTATGCCTGTGTGGCTTAGGAGAATGGTCAAACCCATCAACACAGCTGAATAAAAGATGCAGACATTGTTTCTGTGAAAAGTGTTGCCCCAGTATGCAAAGAAGCAATGGGCAACCAAAAATCAGTCCAAACCAGCATGTATACATGTCCCCAAACATAATCAGCAGCACACTTTTACAAGCTGTAAAGACAAACACAAAGCTTTATTTAATCTTTTTAGATGCCTTTATGATTAAAAACATACAACATCAAAATCAAAAGAGAAATACAAGAATTATTTACATGTTTAGCAGCAATTACCAACTTGACTGAGTTTAATTGCTGTAATTGTGAATCATTACATTGTTTTAAAAGATGTTTTGACGGTTAAAATACAATGGAGTGAAGTATGTGGAGTATGTGACAGCAGTACATAACAGCAGCACATGTGTTTTTAGGCTACCACAAACTACCAGTCTGAAATAACACCACCTGAATATATGTGAACATACATTACTCAACACATCTTGGATAGATTTTTTTCACTGATTTTGTTGCAAATCCTGTTTATTAAAGCTGTTTTGAATCAGTAAGCACTGCATAAATTACAAAATGTAAATAAAGATGACTTGACTTGAACCAATGCATTCTGCAATTGATCTCTGTGCAATGTATATACCTGCGACACAGCTACAATGCTCAGAACCAAAATGTCTTGGAAGGTGTCTATGATGCACTAAAAGGCTCCCTACATAGGCAGGTAATCCTATGGAACAGTTTTGGAACATCTGTATGTAAGCTCAGCCCAACTGTTTTCCTGCTACTTGTTAGCTCTCCAAAGTTCAAGTCATCCAGCTGTCAAGATTCTATAAATTACATCCCCACTTTCTACTCGCCAACACCTCAAGAGTGTTTGGTAACTAGAGTCAGACACTGTATTCTTTAACTCAATGTGAGGGTCATGGTGGCAGGGCCAGGCGTCAGCAGGTCCCGCACGACAGGAAGGAAAAAGACTGCACTGTTGACATAGATGGAGCACTTGGAAAACATGCATCTGGGGGGGCTAAGGAGTTTACGTAAGCAGTGAAGAAGCTTGTGTAGTCAGGTGGACAACATTCCAAACTCAGCTAACACTGGCCTGATAAAGACCAGAGGTTAAATATGACAGGAAGTCCAGAATAAACGTTTCCCTCAAGTTCACTTACAAACAGGATGTACAGAAGGCTATAATCTTCTGAGATAAAAATATCCAGATCTTTGTGTGCTCAAAATGAAATGTTTATCTGGTCTTATGATTTTACTCGTTTTTTTTTCAGGGCTGTGAAGCATTCAGAATTAAATTGAGAATTAAATTGAGGTAAATTTTAATTAAGGAAGCAAACATGATATGTAATTGTAATTTGAATTTCAGGAAATATAATTTAAATGAAATTTAACTTCTGTAAGTGCAATACATTTAATTTTTCTCATACATACAACATATAGGGTATTACATGATCACAAATGTAATAATCAATTTCTAAAATGCCATGTACAGAACTTTTCACCACAATTCAAAATAGAACATCAATCTACAATCAACAGATTATAGATTAAAGATTAATTTAAATTAATTTAAATAAAACCATGTGGTTAATGATGTAATTATTTGTCACAAAACTTAAACAGAATAAAATAAATTAATACTGCTTATTGTCTGAATTTCCAATTTAAATTCAGTGCCTGTGTGCCTGTTCTAAATACTGCTCATGAGACAATAGTGAATTAATACACAAATTCAGAATTTTGTCCAACACTTATTCAGTAGGCTGTTGTTTTTCCTGAAAGTTGATGTATTTTGGAAAGCTCTGTGTGAGCTGAGCGTTCAGCCTGTCAGAGATCAGCAATACATTCTAATTCATTGAGTGTGTAATGGGACGGCTGAGGACTGTGGTGTGGGGTACGGTTGGGTAAAAATTTATGAGGAAGACTTGGGACATGGACGGCAGCGGTGTGGCTGATTCTCATCTTAATCGCTCTCATTTGCCAAAAAATTACAACAATGTTTTTGTGACGTTTTATCACCCAGCTTCTTGAGGAATCATTCTGAGAAGCTTTTTAAAGTGTTTTGACAGTGTTCCCCTCTATTCTGTGTTCTTATTTGGCTGCTTTTTCTTAATTTTTCCACATCATCCATTTAAAAAAAATTTTTTTTAATAAAATTAAATTTTTTTAATAACAGAAATTAATATGTTGGCACAAATATATTTTTGTCTACATTAATCACTTTAAACATTTAAGTGAATGGCTTCAGATGCAAACAGCTTCACACAAATCTGTGACAAAATCTCTCGCTTCGGAAATAGACAATTAATTTTTGATAGAAGTAGTTAAATACCAGTGGATCCACTATGGATCCAGACTGAATAATTTTACAAAACCAGGTACAGGTCACTTTTCAAAAAAAAGAAAGAACACTATATTATGCCTAAAAAAAAATTAGATTATTGTAGATTAAGATAGATAAGATTTTTTTCTCATTAATGATTATCCTCATCACATTATCATTATATGATTTTCTTTTTGCAAAGCACAGTTCTTTCAGGTCGTACTGCATGCAAAAATCACTATGGGTGTCCTGTCAGGTTCCAGAAGATTTACCCAACTGTTGGTGTTCTCTTAGGCACTAGACAGCATGGTGGATGTGAAAATCTGCTGAAGGATTTGAGGAATTTGTTTGGTGTCCATGGCGACAAAGGAACGTCCAGCCGGCAAGGTTTTCTGGAGCCTGAATGTCGGAGAAAGAGAAAAGATTCCCCCACGTCAAACATTAGCAATGCAAATGTGCTTTTTCTAGTGAGTTCCTATTCCTCCATGGGGGGGACAATGGCTGTCATTCATGGTGGGGCTTTGATAAGATACTGGTCTTGGGAAAGCCTGTTGGTTAAAAAGGGCTGAAAGCAAAGTACTGCCCATGTCCTTTTACTTAGCTGCAGCCCCTCCCTTCTCACTAATCATTCTGTAGTGTCATTTTGTCCCCTTAAAAAGAAGGCACATGCTCTTTAAATCATGCTGGCCATGAAAAGACCACAACAGTGCTGCCCACCGCATGCCTTAAAGTCCTCCTCATGTGCCATTTGTGACCCACTAAATCCATTAAATAATGCAAACAATACACCAAAGAAAGCGGTACATAAAGCAATAGACTCTTTTCTCTTATACGAGTCACAGATCCTAAGGGCCATGCAAATTACACAAACCACGGCAAAGTGATGACATGCTTGCAGAGAAAGAATGCTAATTACATTTCAAAGTCATTATGCTTTATTATGGTGCCCTAAACATCTCAGTCTTTGGATTGCATTTAGCAATGAAACAAACCTCGGTTTCTTATGCAGACATTTAGAAAGGGATTTTCTCTCAGTCATTTCACTAGCACTGCTGTCACCTCTGGATCTAATCCAGGCTTAACATTTAACAAAGCATTGAATGGGTCATGCCAGACTGAGTCAAACTGCTGTGGGACTTACCTGTCCGCCTGGTCTCCTAGGGAACCAATAAAGATGGCGAAGGCATTGACCTGAGGGTTGCTAGTGAGCGCACGTGCAAATCGGTCAGGGCTGATCCCGTAGCGCTCCAGGTTAGCATCGCTCAACACAATGACAAAATGCTCATCCGCTTCTTCGCGTGCCAGATCCTTCACAGCATGTTCTGTGCCTTCGAGTGTGTAGTCTCCGCTCATGCAGAACTGCGAGTGGGCATGCATGGTCTGAAAAGTGGAAAAAGAGGTAATAATGCATATTCAACTGCCTGAGAAATCACAGTCAATAGCATGTCAAATAAACTGTAAAATCAGACTAGCTAATAAGCATGTGCCAAGCTGAAGGGCAGAACCAGTCTTACTACAGCCCGGGGGTAAGGTTTGGCTATTTAACATGATCTAATTAGCCCCTGCTGATGCCATAACAGCACCATACTGAGGACAGTGCACATTTCTCTACTGATGGGCATTCAGAAGTGTATATTCTGTGAAAATATTTTGTCCTGTTAAAGCAACACATACATTTCACATATTTCATATTATAGTAGATGTTTTGTCAGCAACTGCCATGAATAAGATAAATGGATATGTAATGGATAATAGATAGCTTTATTCAGGTATACAGACTTTCTTGTTTTCCACTAAGATTTTAAGTTATCTACAAGCAGTAATACTCCTCTGCTTATACCATTTCTGCTATTATTTAGTTAATTCTATAACAGACATCAAAGCGAACAGGCAGCGAACAACCAGGGGGCAAGAAGTAACCAGCAGCACATGGCTTTGAAAAGAAAGGACATTATTTACAATTTACGAGCCCCTATCTGAATGCAATCATACGTCAGAGCATCACAATAACCCAACAATGCAGTCTCATAAGAATTTGTGCTCAACTTTTCTTCCTGATGTGGTCACATAAAACAATAGGAGGAATTCTGGGAGTGATGTTTGCTGCTACATTAGCATAAGTGAATTCATAAGAGCATAGATTTCCAAACAAAACAAGGAAATTAGGTCAAGCCTACAGTAGAGGAATGGACCCATTACTGTACCTTCAGAACCTTCAGCCTCTCCTTGTTGTTTTTGGGCACTTTGTCACTTCTGACGAGTTCTATATCGAAACCATCTCCTGAGTGTCCCATAATGTCATACTACAGAGGAAAGAACAACAGGAAAGAGGAGAGAGTTAAGCTCATGATGCCAGGAAAATAACCCTGACAAACAAAGATATACTAATGCAGAAAATAAACACACTGGAAGAAAAGATTATTAGAAGCGCAGTGTATTTCCTTTTCAATATACACTACCGGTCAAAGGTTTAGGGTCACTTGCTCATTCTTTGTTATTTGTCTATTTTTTTTCCACATTTTAGAATAACAATAAACACATTACAAATATTAAATAGCACAAATAAAACTATGGAAATTATGCTGTGACTAAAAAAGTCCAAAATAAATCAAGACTATGTTAGATTTTACTTAAAGTATCTACCTGTTCTTCTTATCCCTCAGGTAACACTTTATTGTAGTGTTTTTATTATGCATGCTACAAGTACTTACTAGCGTAATAATAATAGTAAATTAAGCATAATTACTAATCCTAACATTAACCCTATAGTATGTACATGTATTGTTAATGTTGTTAACGTTGTAACAAGGACAACTTAAAATAAAGTGTATCTGGAATTTCAAACATTTAAGCATATGCGTTCAGATCAAAATGTTTTTAATATCATGAAAAACATTTCAGTCAAGTGACCCTAAACTTTTGACTGGTAGATTACTTGTCTGAGATATGTCGAGAATTTAGACCAAGACAAAAAAAACAATAAAAACTATAAATGAAAACAATAATGAAAAAACTGATATTGCAACTCAATTTTAAAGTTACACTCTTGAATACATCTTTCATAAGTTTCATAAGATCCAGCCAACAAAAGTGAGCAAGTCCATAATGATAATTTTTAAAATCTAAGCAAATGACTTCAGATGAAAAGATTTTTAAGATAAGAAACTTCTTAGTTATGTTTCTAAACTTTTGAACGGTATTGTATAACTATTAGATGATATTTATTTATGAAATTAGGGCATTGTATATTTACAATTTATTTACCTAAATTTATAAAACAGAGCAGACAACATATTGAAATAAATTTAATATAAAAAAGGAATTGGACATTTTGCACATAAGCTGACTGAAACTGATATTATATCACACTATACCAATGCCAATACTATAAATTTTTATTACCCATAAAAGTGGAAAATCACTAATGATGTCTCTTTAATCTCATTTGTTTCTCGTAAAGAGCAATGAGATTAACCAGAGAGCAAATGGTAACATTTAAAAGTCCTGCATCCAGATTTTTACCCTGACAAAAAGACCCAGAAATTTCAACAATTGTCTCTCATTTGTATCTATTCCTGTTTCTCCTAAACTTAATCGAAACTGAGAACTCTGAAATCTCCAGAGCTATGAAAGAGCAACCTCTCATGTGACTGTGCAGATATACCAGGCTGCTATTGAGACCTTTTGAGGAAGAACTAGATTTGCCAAGGGATTTGCCAAGTTTATCTCAAAGCAAATCTTTGAGAAAATAATAAATTACATTTATTAATGTAATTTATTAATCTAAATTACATTAATTAATGTAATTTATTAATAAATTCCTTAATAAATTACACAGCAAAAAAGTTTGTTTTTTGCTTTGTTCTCAGAGTCTAATATTCAATTTAGGGGCCAAACCACTTTTAAACATCATACAAACAAAATTACAATCGTTTTACATGCCAGTAGAATGGTCACATACTGTCTAGCTGTGCAGTTCCTGGCCAGAAAAAGCAGTAAATAATGACTAAAGTACAGACAGATAAACAAACCTGCATGAAGAAGAACATGTCAGAGGACATCAGATGCACATTAAAATGTAATGCAGATTATGCAAGTGTCACTAAGACAGATATATGACAGACCAACTGGATGGGCAAACAGGTCATGTGACAGCCAATGTGGGGCCATAAAGTCTGGTGCCCCTCAAACACTCTCACATGCACACATACAGTTTGAACTTGGATTCTAAATGAGAGACTAGGGAAACTAGAGAACAACACAAATCTAAAGTCTACAAGTAAAAGTATTTTCTCTGAATATCACAACAGTATTTACAACTGTATCTGTGAATGTTCCAGTGCTGTAAGCAGCTCTGGTCAAGGGCTGTGATTCACTGCATCCACAGCATCTTCTAACAGCTTAGGTGAACAAACAAGAACAAGAGGAAGACAAACTAAAAAAAAACAGAGAGAGTTTATGTACCTAAAGAAAACGCAACAACTCCATTAAAATGACCTAAAGCCCTGTAATCTGATCAAACTTAACCCAACATTCAATTGGTACCAAGAAGGTATCTGAATTAGTGCAATTAGCACTAATTCAGATTACTAACCAAATTAATAGATTTCAAATAACACAATTTATGACTAGCATAACTGATATAAATACTGCAGTACAACAAATAAATTATATTTATGAAAGGTGTGCAATACTGTGCAAAAAACACTGGGAATGAAATATGGTTTGATAAAGAATGTAAAATTAAAAGAAAACCATCTAAACACCTCTCCAGCTGAAAAACACAGAGAGGCACAGGAACCTGAAATCAGACAAAATTATTGTGACACAATAATAAAAAATAAAAACACAATCAGCAACAAAAAACAACAATACCTTAACCATACCACATTTTTAACAAAATCCAAGGCTCAAATAATAATAAATTCTGGGAAAAATTTAATAGTCTAAATAGACAACAACACCAGGATATACCATTACAGAACTGAGAATTATGGAAAGACTATTTTATTTTACATACAAAATAAGCTGAACCAATTGGAATCCATAATTAAAAACAACCAAAACACTTTAGATTTGATTAGCCTAGAAGAACTGAAAGAAGCACTAAAACTAAAACTCAGAAAGGCATGTGGTTTAGACAAAATCAGAACAGAAATGCTGAAGCACAGCCTTGGAATAATGCAAAAGGCCCTATTAGGACTATCTGGTTCTGCAAACTGGATACTTTCTAAAGACCTGGCACACAGGTTTAATACACCCATTATACAAAAGTGTCACATTTGATCTCAATAACTTCTGTGGCACTTATGAACAGTAATCTGGGCAGGACTTTTTGCTGTATCCTAAATAACCAGATTTGAATTTTTTTTTTTTTTTTTTACATTTTTTTATGTTTTGCATCTTACATCTTGCTATGTAATAAAATTCTACAATCTGGCATAGGAGGAAAAACATTTGGCATCATTAAATTAATGTATTCAGAAAACAGGTGCAGAATAGAATTTATCACTTAAGGTTATGGGGTCAGACAGGGCTGCAGCTTGAACCAACTCTGTTCAACTTACATATAATAGATATATATCAATGGGTTAGCAGTGCTACTGGAACAATCCGCCACACCCAGTCTCACTTTAAACATCTTAGAGGTAAAATCTCTTCTGTATCCACTAAAACAAACATTCCTGTCACAGTTTGGTGCAAAATCTTCAACATGGTCATTATGTTTATATGCTCTATATGTTTGCAAAGTTTGGGGCCCACACCTTTTGACAGATTACTTGAAATGGGACAAAATCCTCATAGATTCCCTGCATGCAGAATTCTGAAATTCAAAGGATAACACCAACTAATTCATGTCAGGTCGAACTAAGCAGATACTCCCTAATCATACAAATTCAAAAACACTCCCTCAAATTCTGGATGCACGTTCCATTTACATTTATGCATTTGGTAGACCCTTTTATTCACAATGACTTACAGTGCATTCAAACCATACATTATGTATCAGTGCGTGTGTTCCCTGGGAATCAAACCCACAACCTTTGCGCTGCTAATGCAATGCTCTGAGCTACAGGGACACTATTACCTTAACACAAATTCCCTGAACACACTACAACATGAAGTCCTTAAAACCAAAAGTGGTGAGACCTACAACCAGTCCCCTTTGCCAGCTCCATAAAAGTCAGTTTCAGACCATTAAACATAATCAAATTAGAATAAACCAAATCATAAAAGAAAGTAAAAATTTATGTTTAGACCATTGGGAAAATGAAAGTAAAAACCTAAGTAAACCGGATTGCTATTGGGCCCTAAATATAAAATATAATCTGGCTACATATCTCTACAGAGTTAGAGACCCAAAGCAGAGCTGAATCCTCACCAAATACAGACTCAATGATCACAGTCTGACAGTAGGGAAAAGGTAGAAACAGACAAACATGGCTTCCAAATTCAAACAAGTCTGTGGACACTGTGATACTGGTGAGGTGTAGACCGAGACACACTTTGTCCTTAACTGTGGTAATAATAAAGAGGTGAGAGAGAAACATTTTGAGAAAATCTCCAGCCTCATGCTGCAAATCTACAGCTCTTCAGAAGAATATCAAATGCAGATGTTACTGGGGGAAAAGAGACACCCCTCAGCTGCTGCTAAATTCATTTTCCAGCTGCACACCCTCAGAAACAAACCACTGCCTTGATTCAATGCAAAAATACTTAAACACACAACATTTATCTGTTTATTATTGTCTTTTTATTGCAACTCATAATTTAATGTTAAAATGTTAATTTAATGACTACCTCTATATTCATTTTTAAATATAGAGAGACCTGCTAACCATGAATCCAAACGACCATGACCATCCCTATGACAACTACTTCACATCACACTTGTCATCCATGTTTCCATGGCAACCTCCACAACAGTGTCAGCATATGTAATGGGGATATTTCTTGTTCATTATTTTGAAAGCTGAAGGTATATGCCCTTTGAGGAAGTAAAAACAAGGGCTGTTTCCAAGTTAGATTCACAGTGTGAATGTATAAACTTCTTGAGTATAATATGAGTTCTGTTTCATCTGCAGAAACCGGCAACTACCTTCTAGAACAGCTTCCTAACTGAAATGCTGAAATGAAGTTACTGATTTAGTACACTCTTAATAGGCAGCAACTCTTTGCATCACACAAACAGCACTACAAAGCACACAGGAGAATTAACCATTTCTGCAGTTTGTCGCAAGCATGCTGCTACATGATATTTTGATAAGTATAAAAATAAACAAATATACAATACACAAAGCATACACAAATATATACAATACAAATTTACAATTCAAACAGTACATTCTTAACCAAATCGGACTATTTTATTAATTTATCAATTATCATTTTCTCACTTTGTCTGGTGTCGTAGATTATTGAAATGCAATGGGATTGCATTTAAAACAAATGGTGCTTAAAATGCTGCCTACACAGCATTTTATGGCATTGTTGGAACAGACACAATAACTGTTTGTCAACATCTCACCTTGAACTTGTGTTCATAGCTCTCTAAAGCCTCCATCACCATACATACAGCCTCCATGGAGCGCTCCAGACGCCCATCCACACCATTAAAGCGATACATGCTGCCAGAAATGTCTGCTAGCAAACGTAACCGTTTTGGCTTCTGCTGAGGGGTTCCTAACTGCAGCCAGACCAAAAGAAAAATATGTAAGTCATCAACACATGACTTAGACACCCAGACTGATATAAACTGAATTAGGAAAATCATGTTAATACATTTACTGTATAAGCCTAATTTTACTAATGTTTCTTTAATTACAGCCTTTTATAGGCCCAACTCCTTCTCTGAAATGTTTTATAGTCAGTGAGGTTTCTAATGGGTTACACAGAAGCCACATAATAAAATAGGGCTTCAGTTGAACATTTCAGCAAAGATTTTTCAGTTAATTCAAAAAACAGATTTTAGGTCAGCACATCTTGTCTTAAGCTTATACTTATATAGATAATGTAACGCTCTTTCACTGCTGTCTGCTATATTGGCATTTAATCGTTAAAGTGACTACCACACTAGCAAGAAAACATCTACAAAATTTGAGATCAAAATCAAACGAAAATCAAGTATGGTTATGATAAATATGGTATGACTAATATAGTATTACATATCCTCATTCCAAAAATGCATAATGTTATAGTGTATGCACTGTATGGAGCACTTTTATGCTGATTTTGTGTGTGTTTTAAGTTTGCGGAGCTTGAGAGCCATAATAATTAATGTTTGTTGCATTTAAAAGAAATACAGATACATTTTCTGCTTTTATGAAATAAGAATGCAGACTTGATGACACTACACAACATCAAAATTCACACTGTAATTTGTTTTGGGGACAGAGAGCTCATTTACACACATGCCATTTTGACGAGTATTCACCTAAATGTATTGGATTGTTGTTTTAATATCGTATAGAATCCATGCATCAGGTCTTAAAGTGACAGCAGCCTAACATTTACAATGTTTATCAAATAACAAAAGACAACGAGAGAATGTCTCACTGCTCATGAATAACTGAACTTTTGAAGATTTAATGAGAATTCATATAATGAATTTGTGAACATTTGTGAAATCTTGTTTACCATGCGTTTGTGACTTTTGTGGCCTATTATTAAGGGTCATATAAGCCATAATTCATTTATTCACATTTCTGTACAAGTTAAATGCATCTAGTAAATTTGAAAGCAAATTAAATGACTAGATCTATGAAGAACTTGCTTTTGTAAATATTTTTGTTTTAGTAGTAATTTAATCATTGGCTGAATAAATATGAATGTTATGATAGGGTATTAAGGGCCAAGCAAGCGCTAAAGCTGGTCTCAGAGTACAGTTTTTTTTTAAATCTAGCCGGTTTTCGTAATCTGGTTGCAGCATACACATAAGAAGAATCTTGTCCTAAAATTATTTGTCCTAAAATATTAAATTGCTCATGTTTACATTTGCTGGCTACTGCAATAACATTTTTATGCATTCACCTGGTACGTTTAAAAATAGCTCTGATGTGTTTTCACATAAAGGTAAAACCGGCTGTCGTTTCTCCAACTCCACTGTCTAATGGTCTAAAAAACCTCAGTCTGTCATTGACTATTGTAAAAGTACTGTTGCAATTATCCCGATTTAAAATCCTAAATATCAAACATGTTTAATGATCGGAGCAGCCCTGATGTTTCTCAATGCTTTTATAAGCAATCGGGTTTACAATATATATGGGGCGTATGAAAAACTTTTATAATTCCATAGACTTAACGTTGGGAACTTGACTAATCATTAGAACATGATACTAGCATGTTTAAACTTGATGTTAACATGTTTTAACATGAATCTAACATGTTTTAACTTGATGCTAGAATGTTTTAACATGATGCTAGCATGTTTTAGCATTAATTAACATGACATTAGGACATTTTTACATGATGGTACTTGGAATGGTTGTTAGGGTGTTGCTATACAGTTGCTAGCGAAGTTTTGTCCAGAAAAATAACAACAACAAGTATGCAAGAGAGTAATAGTGATGCTTTGCAAGCACCACTAATAAGCCTAAATACAACAAAAGTATGTTGGCTTTGTCAAACCAACTTAAATATATGAATATGAGTGTAAACGTGTATGTGAAAGGACAATGTGTGTGACAGTATAGAAACATGCATGTAAAAGGAGTATGTATGTGTGTATGAGAGTAAAAATGTATGTATGTGAAAACAGAATATATATATATATATAAATAAAATAATAAAAATGTGTGTATGTGAAAGGAGAATGTATGTGAGTGAGTGGCAGAATGAATTAAGGCTTGCTTGGCCATACCCTATCATAATATTTATATCTAAGCAACCAATGATTAAATTACTACTACTACTTTTTAAATTACTAAAGCACAAAATTATTTACAATAGCAAGTTCTTCACAGATCTAGTCACTTTATTTTGCTGCCAAATGTACTAGATAGATTTAACTAAGATAGATGTACAAAATGTTTTTACAAGAGACCATGCCCCCAGATTCCTGCAGCAAGAAGAGGTCCACCCCCCCCCCCCCACCACCCCCCTCCCCAAAGTTTTACATTGTCCTGTGGGGAACACTGAAAGTGTATGAATTTAAATGTTTGCATAAGCTGATATTGTTCATTTGAGCAGTTCTCACCTCAGGTTCCAGCTCTCCTCTGCGTTTATAAATGGCTTTCTCTCCTGTGAGTCCATCAATTATCTTAGCATCATCCAGCTCACCAAGAGCCTGATTCCTCAGCCATTGCCTCTCCTTCCCTTTAGCCTTAAACAGAGTTAATTTACATTATTTACTAACTATACAGGCAATACTGTTCATAACTTCAACACAAAAAACTTCCACATAAGATCAGGTGGTATGAAACATTTTATAAATGTACACATTTTATATAAAAGAAACAGTATTCATTAATAGTAAATAATTATAATATTATAGCTTTTAATATTTGTTATACATAAACCTATTTTGGGATAATTAAATAAAAATGTTTAATGTAATTTACCTCACTTAATATTTTTTCCTTTATTTTTGGGAAAGTTGTGGTGTTGCTCAGAAACCATAAAAAAACTACTTTTTGTGCAGTGCACAACAACACCCCTTAGTCCTTGTTTTGGAACTCATCATGTACTTTCACATTACTTCACTTCTTCATTGCTCTCACAGATAAATTATGGAAATAATGCAGTCCCACTCACCCAGACAACAACCCAGTGATTCTTTTGGTGACACTTGGTGACAAAATTTAAGGATTTAAAGAAATTAAGCATTCAAACAATAAAAATAAACAGTCTCAAAACTGTTGCAAACACAACCCCCAGTGGGTCCTTGACCCTCAAGGCTTCAAGACATGAAGATCCAAATATAAATAAACACATATAAAGGCATTTCCACAAGCTGCTTTCATCATTAGTCAATATGTTGGGTCAACACATCATTGCATTCATCATTCCACACACACACACTCTCACACACACACGAATACATACATGTACAAATATATATGTAAACACACTCAAGTACAAAGTACATAAATTCACAGACATACACTTCAAACACCACCCTGTCATCCTGTTACTAATGAAAGCCTAGGTATACAGTACATGTGGGTATATTTGCAAACTCCAGGATGCTGACCTGCTGCAAACATGTATAAGGAATGTGAATGTGCACGTTTGGGAGACTCACTTGTAGAAAACCATATGCCATCATGTGCAGTGATTACAGAGCAAGGACATGGCTTCAAATTTGCTGTTTTACAGTTTTCTTAATAGCTCTTGTATACATTCCTTTGAATGTTTGTGTTGTTCCACACTCTGTAATGTCTTACTGAGTAGTGTACAGAATAGTTCATCCAAAAAGGAAAAATTCTGTCATCATTTACTTACAATATCAGCATTTTACTCAAAACTCTTATGTAAAACACAAAATTTGAAACTGAAGAAAAAATCTGATACCTGATTTTACGTGACATCCTACAATATATAAAGCTTGGAAATTCCAGTTCCTATTCAGTGTTATTGCATGAAAAAGGTGACCAATAAACTCTCAGAATTTCTTTATTGTCCCACAGAAGAATGAGTCAAAATGAGTTCTAAACATGACTGTTGTGATGCTATGTGTAAAAAGGATGTAAACAGCTCAGAGAATTTTTGAATTTGAGTTGATCTAGTAATTATAGTTATGACAAAATGTGAACGAAACAAACATTGACAGAGTTTTCATTTTGAGAGAACTATTCCTTTAAAGCTATTGAATGAGTGAATGGGGCAGCAGAGTGTTTTCCATATGTGTTGACATCTTCACAGGTGCAAATGAATAGGCAGTGGTCAAATTACTATGTGGAAAAGGCACAGGTGGAAAGGTTCAGGGTGATGGAGAGGTTAACTACTTCTAAGGACAGAAGCTGTACAGAACCATGCCAATGTTGTTATCTGGACCACACACATTCCAACGTAGCTGCCAACTCTCTTTATAAGGCCGATGTAGGTGCAAGGAGATACCGTAGCTTTAGAGAACTGGACTATAAAAGAAAGACATAATCCTCGTCACCAGGTTTTCAAATAAACACATCTGCCTTTAAGCAGAGCTCCTCCCAGAAGCTGCCAAAGAGGAACCTGATCCTCCTTTTGGCTGGAGCCAACCCTCTGTCCACACAGCTGAGGGAATCCCCATGAGCACTCAGCTGAGAGCAGCCACAGATGACCTGCCTCTGCTCACTTGCATCTGCTCACTTTGTTGAATTTGGAAGTGGGAAATTAGCTGGTCTTCAATCAGCATGTTCTGAGAAACTCCACCCATGTTCTAGTGCTCTGTCCACCCACACCCAAACACAAAAGATCAGACAAGCTACCGGACATCCTTCTATACAGAATGACATCCCCCGAATTCCATATCGACAGTCCAATCAGAGGGCAGGATGCGTAATAATAACAACAATACACATTCTCTTGAAGTCAAAGATTGGCCCTCTCGTGAGCTGGCTGAGAAACTGAAGGAAAGCAGATTGTGTGGTTGTGTGTGCACTAGAGCACTAGAACAGTAGGGCTTACTTATCTAAATTTTCCTAGTTGACAAGTCATCAAGAAAACTAGTCCACTCATTAGTTAGTCAGTTTTTCATGGCTCACAATACAACTCCAATACTATGTTAATAGAGAGCAGCTAAGATGATGCGGATAACATACAAAACCATGCATTACCATGTTGAACTGACATAAATGCTGCAAAAAATGTACTAATTTTACTTTGGCAAGTGCTTTAATCAAAAGTGACTTAAAGGCTTTGAGGCGTACATTTTCAGTATGTATATTACTTGGAAATTGAACTTAAGACCTTAGTGGTTAATAGTACCAGGCTCTATCAGTTGGGCTACAGGAAAGCCTCCTTGTTTGTAATTAAACTCCTATGTGAATATTCCCAATGTACTCTGACCTCAGATGTTTGCAGCACCAGTTTGCCTATCTTTCCTCCCATTGTTGCCATACAGAATAGGTGCAATTGAAATCAATGTGGTCCACAGCTAGTTACACACGTCACATTAACACATCAACTAGTGACAGAACAAATAAACTAATCAGTGCAACTCCTAGTGCACAGAACAGAAAACAACAGGATGTTTTCTGCCCACACACGGCCCAGAACAACCCTGAAGTGGGATAATAGGGTGTGTCTACCTGCAGGCTGTCTAGAATGATGCGGAGCGATTGGACCTGTCGCCTGACTGCTCCTGAGAAACGGTCATACGTGGTGGCATCATACTCACTCATCTCTATTTCCTTGAGCCTGAAACAAAAACACACAACATACATTAGGAAAAAACACAATCTACAGTGTTTCCAATTACAAATGCACATATATAATCCACTTAAAGCACTTAGAGGTGCTTGATATGGCAAACATAGTCAGGGCCAGGGCTCTAACATGATGTTACCCAAAATGTGTGTACACTATTGCTTTCTTAAGCAATGAAATCCACAATGTTCTATTGCTAAACAATAGGGTGAAATCAATGGGTGAAATCAATCTCACAGACTCGAATTGAATGACAGACCTAAGCCATATCTTGGGCCCGAAATATTACAAAGATTTAGGATTAGGCCAGTATGCAATGCCCTAGCAATCCAACAGAACAACCCTAGCATTGCAGCAGTGATTTTTTCCTCTGAAAACGTAAAAATTTACATTCTTTTCCTGTGATGTTTACCAATGTAAAGTATTTTAAGCAAGCCTCCTGAGTGCAACAATCTCAGAGGGATTTCAGTTGGTACTGAATTTCTGTTTAGTCATACAATAAATGCAGCTATCAAGCTAAACAATGGTGCGCACTTAAGTGTGTAAGGCATATGCTAAACATTACTCTGGAGGCAAGTCCCTACAGCTCCAGGACAAGAACCTACACACAAGCACACCCAGGTGTTTAAACCCGAGTCAGCTTTGTCAATGTGGGTGAATGAGGGATTAAGATAAACCCACTGTCTTTAGCTGGAATAGCAAAATAAATGTTCCCCAACTTTTTCAAAAAAAAAATCCCCACCTCAATATATATATTTTTTCTTCAACACGAAAAAATATACATTTAGTATAAATTTCATCTTTAGGCAAAACATTTCTTATATATATTTTGACCTTGGGGTGAAATATGACATGGGCATACTCTTGACAGGTTTCGTGAGATTTTATAGACAGCCCTCCGCAGGTGGGTTCTGCCTTTCAGGTGGGGTGATGCCAAAAATTCATAAAATAATCCCTAAACCTGTTCTAAGTATACTCCTAAACCTCCGCTCAGATCCAGAAAGTATGTGTATAAATGCCTGAGAGGTGTTTAATGTTATGAGGGAATCGGAGAGTGAAGTGTGTCTAGACTGCAAGCGCTCCTAAGACCTCAGGTGCACTCATTTATCAGACATGAGATCAATCCAGACGTCCTGATCTATAGCCCTATCTCAGAATCCTGTGACACATTGTTTCTTTTTAATACAAGTGACCCTTTTCCTCTCCATTACCACCTGGACCAAAATTAACTCAAAATGCAAAAAAAAAAAAGACTTCTAAAAAGCACTATAATCTTGTTTATGATATTATTGTTCTTTTTTCTTCCTGCTCTGTCTGACTTTCTCACACATACACATGCTGTGGGTTCCTGCCTGGCCCCTAAAGCACATTTTTTGTGCTCTGATATTGTAGAGAGGAGAAACTTCTGCTATTTTCTCCAGAGAAGCAGCCAGTGTGGCTGAGACAGAGTGATCTGTGCAGAAAGAAAATATAGTAGAAAGTGTTCTGCTCCATTTAAATGAAAAACAAACTGATAAATCACAGTTTTACTACATAAAAATGTAAGGCATGGCCAGATATGTCTATGACAAAGATCATTTTACAGCATTTCCTGCATCACAAAACAGCAAAATCAAAAGATCTGTACTTACAAAGTAATGTGGTTGTCTGGAGTGTGTTAGACATGCACTAGACAAAATTCCACATCCTGTGAAAACCCCTGACACAACCCATCTACACTGAGATTTAAATGCTGTGAACGTGTCAGACAGCATGCAGATTAGAACAATGTGTAAACACCAAGGGCTGCAACAGCTTCTGAGAGCGACAGAGCAACAACATTCAGAGGAACAGCTATAGAGTTAAGGAGAGTGTTCAGTGCAACCAACCAATGCAGTGCATTTTCATGTTAATAAATTATTCAGATAGAATACCAAACTTTTTGAGATAATAGTGAATTTTGAATCATTTCTCTTTGGTTTGAGTGGATGTTGCAATTTTTCCATTTGCCTGCGTCTATCAGAAATATTATACTAGTAAGAAACTATTGGTTTGTGTTTATGACAAAACAACTATGTGACACCTAGTCAAGAGATACCAATATTCCAATAAATAACCAATATTCAATACCATTATAAAGCTGGGAACAGCCACAATATTTAATATAACTGATTCTGTTTATGCAGAGGAAAAATGTATTTCTTAGAGGTTGTTGTTTTATAACTCTAGATTTGCTAGAGATCTCAGTTGTGTTTCATTTAAGCATCAACTTCAGTTTTGCCAAGGTGCTTGCCTTGGCAAAACTGTGGAATATTTAAATGATGTTATGTTTTAACATGATGCTAACATGATTGCACATGATTCCAACATGTTTTAAAATGATGCTAGCATGATTTAGCATGATGTTAGCACGTTTTAGCATGAAATGGCATGAAACTAGTATGATGTTAGCATAACTTAGCATGATGCTTGCGTGACTTAGCATGATCCTTGCGTGACTTAGCATGACGCTAGTGTGACTTAGCCTGATGCTAGCATGATTCAGCATAATATATATACTAAAATATGGCTTATTCATGATGTTATGAGGTTGCTAGGGTGACCTAAATGGTTGCTAGTGTGTGGTCAGGAAGTTGCCAAGGCAATACCTAAAGCCCACTGACAGCCCAAGTCAGATAAGCCCACCCACGTCTCTACAATGTTCTTATGCTGAGATACGGCTTATTCATTTCATTTTATGGTTGCTAGGGTACAGTAAATGGTTGCTAGAGTGTAGCTAGACAGTTAACAGGGTAAAACCAATAGACAGATGTGTCTATGGTGCTGAGATATAGCTAATGCATGTTGGTTGCTAGGGTGCTCTAAATGGTTGCTAGGGCATGGCTGGACAGTTTACATGGTAATAATTTAGGACTACTTGCCAGGACTACTTACTTTCCACTTGTCTCTACGATGTTCTGATGCTTCACACCATTTTAAATTGAAGTAAATGGGGTGGTTGCTAGGTGTGACTATGACATTGAAATGTCACCATTTGTTGCTGCTTACTAAGCTGAGCGATATGAGTCCACCCCCAAGTATTTATGACATTCTGATATCACAGAGATCTGCCCAATGTTACGTCTATGGGATTTTTTTCAATGGAAGTATATGGGGCGGTTGCTAGGGTACTGTAAACAGTTGCCAAGATGTGGCTATGAAGTTGTAATGTCACCACATGTTGCTGCTTGCTAAGCCAAGTGATATGAGCCCAGCCCCAAGTCTCTACGACATTCTGATGCGGAGCTATGTCATCACAAAATTCTCCCACTTTTTTATACACCCTAAAAACATCATACACCCGATCTCTTATTAAAGTCAAAGCACACCTCTCCTCAATTGATTTGACCCCTCATTTGTTGGTCTATGCCAAACCATGTGAAATGCGTTATGTACCGAATTTTTATCCAGAAAAGATGTATGCAGGAGAGTTCAGTTGCTTCACAAGCAACACTAATAATTTGGATTGGGGTAAATTTGATGTGAAATGTTAGGCTTAATATTAAAATCTTTAATTATATTGACTTGATTGCAGACTTGGCAAATCTGAGCTCAGTTTGAGATTTAGTGTGAGATTTCTGGGTATTTTTCTCAGGGGAAATATCAGGAGACTAAAGCAAAAGTTTCCATTTGCTCTCCATTTAACCTAATTTCTGTCTAGGAGAAATAATTGAGATATTATAGAGACCTTATCTGTGATTTTTCTTTCTCAGCTGAAAGAATAAAGTCATATACACCTAGAATAGCTTGAGGCTGAGTAAATTATGGTATAATTTTCATTTTTGGTGAGCTATTCCTTTAAGATTAGCTTTGATTTTCCCGTTGAATTCAGTGTCAATGGGGACACAGTCTTTAAAACTCTTCTGTAGCAATTTATTACTTTCAGATGTTCACTCATAATCTTTTGCTGTATTTTTAGGAACTCTTTCAGCATAGTTCACACAGTCATTAAAGAGCCAAATGGCGGATGAATATGAGGAGTGTGTGTGAATGTTCAAAAACAAGCAGAGGGCAGAGAAAAGTTCATGAAGTCCAGGAGACCAAACAGAGGTCTCCTTCATGTAGATACAGTCTCACACTGCTCCATGTGGCTCTGTAATGCACATACCGCTTCATGAATCGTAGCATTCATGGGGTGCATAGTTGAGATAGCTGGCCCTCTACAGACCTCAATCACTTCTGTTCTGTGATCTGAAACTTGCTTTTTTATTTGAGCCAGTATGCTCTGTTTCTCTGGCTTTTACTAATGTGAGCTGATTTGCTGAATGTTGTCGACAGGCTGTAGGCAGCTGCCTTCTAAGACGGCATCTTAACTGACATAGAACTTCATACTTCATAAGATTCTGGCCAGCCACAGAAATCTTGAAACCTTTTGGAACAGCCTTTAGGTTTGGAATGAAGCCTATGTGTACCTCTGTCATTACATATGATTATACTTACTCATCTGATCTGATCATACTTACTCATATTCACTAACATTCACACACTCAAAACGCACTGTGCCCTAAGCCCAACAGCCCTATGCAGATATCTGTAGAGATTAACAAGTCCTCAGAGCCCAGAGTAAAGGTCAGGCAGGGTCAAGTGTGGAATTTTTTTGTAGAATCTGTGTTTGAACTGAGTGCAGGAGATAAGTGAAGGTAAGATGGATGAGTAAACCTCTGTTTGAAAGCTTTCTCAGCCATCTCTCGTGCAGCTCTTTTTACTTCATCTGGCACAGCGTCTTTCTCTGCCTGGGAAATCTGGTAAACTTTGTGTCCGGCGTCCAGTCGGTAGGGGCCTCCCTTCCCTCCAAGTCCTGCTGTATCTCTGCCGCCTACAGGAACATACATGCACTTTGCTGAGACATGACTGAAATATACTGAGGTTCTTTTTTATTTATTGTGTAAATATTAAAAGTGAAAACTTTTTTCCTGTAATTCTTTTATTCACAATTATAATTTTCATTTTATTTTTTTAATTTAAATCAAAATAAATGATGGCAGCACAACTAATATTTTCAATAAATTCAAATAGAATGGCTTTTTTCAATACAGTAATAGTGTGGACATGCATAATTAGCAATAAAAAAGTGAAATAGAAAGATCCTATAAGTTCTTAGGACTATTAAAGGTGCACTATCCAGGATTTTCAGTTGCTGTTTGTAAACACAACATTCAAACACCACCACACACTTCTAGTGGATCATAAGTAATGATTGAGAAGGAATACTTTTCTATGAGTCCATACTTTTCACAGTTCACCTTTAATGGTCCTAAGAATTCATAAAATATTTTTGTTCTTTGTGCAAATTACATTTTTTAAATTTATTTTCATTATGGGGTAAAATATGACAGACAGTTGGTTTCTATAAGAGTCACCAACTGAAACTGTAAAGATTAGCCATTATAGATCGTACAGACTTGATTGTTCCATGATTCAAATGAGGTTTGTCTTACCTGTACCCCCGGCCCACTGGTTCCCCCCAACATGAGGAGCATTTTTGGGGTCAATTTTGCCATGTTTAGGGGAGCTGACATCCAGGCCACTGTCCCTCTGAATGGTAATCTGAAACAAACACAAAAGATGCTTTTGAAATATTATCTGTACATCCTTTTCCTGCTCAGTATTTGTGCATAAACTATTCTTAAGCCGTTGACATATACAATTATGAATTTAATTTGGTTGTGACCACTGACTGACAAGTCAGTTCCAGCTTTCCTCAGTTATTGCTTACAGTTGGCAGATAAAGTTGTGTAGTGTGTGGTGTCTAAAGATTCTAGTCTTAGAATCATATTGAGTGTTAAGGACTAGTCGTCCTTAAAAAACGTTTCCTAAACAGGATTAATATTTGCGACTGGCACCTGCTACTGATGACATCACTGCTGCTATGTAGACGGTACACAGAGACAAGGAGAGAAATGGCAACAAAAATAATGGGTAAAATAAGCTACATTAACAAGTGTATTAAGTGTGTTGAGCCCAGAATGTTTCAACTAGTTGTTAAGTGTGTTCCTGGCTTAATGTGAATAAATGCAATTGACCCTTTTATCTGAAAAGCAGAACTTTCATTCCCGCAGCCACCATACTGAAGGTTGTAATTCACCCATCCATTTTTCTAAAAGTGGTCCATCTCTGCCCTCTTACAGACTACTGTCTCTGGCAAGGCCTTGTGTTATGCGGGCCCTAAAGTTTTGTGGTACTATTCATATGGGCAGATTTTAAAAACTTTTGTGGATATACTTATGTATCCTTATCTCCAGTTGGTCTTTATGTGAAGTAGAAGCTCTCTGTAACAGGTCTATTTATCCATTCAGTGGTGTCCCTCTCCTCTGATCTTTTGTTACACACTATTAATATAATAAGCCACTGGGCCTCTTTTTAATACCCACGCACCCGGCTTTCTCATGACCTCCACACACTGTTATAGCCCCTGCTGTGTGCAATTACAGTCTGAACATAACTACTAGAACATCTTATGAATGCTTCATATTTTTGGTCAGAGTAGCACTTTAAAGAACGATTGTGTCTCTGGAACAGATATCAGCATAGACACTCCTTTAATGTTATATTGTAAGACAACAGACATCACTGTTCTAGAATGTTCTTTTCTCTCACATTCCAATAAAGGGTAATCCCCATTACACAACAATCATGCACACTTTGACCGTGCAAGATCAGGTAAAGTTACCGAATATAAAGTTAAGCTTTTTAAAACCACAATGATGGGAAAGGGTTAAAATCTTTTTTGCCAAGTCATACCGAAAAGAACTGTTGAAACTGAAACTGCTGAAACTGTTGAATACTGCTTCTTATAATCTAGACTAAACATACCAATATGAGATAACAAGAACATCATAGTCAACAAACACCTTCTTAACAAACCATTTCAATTTAAGATTTCTTCGAAACTACCCCTGAATTCCTTTTCAGGCTATATATATTAAATATATATGTAAATATGTGTGTTAAAAAATGTTAACAAATGATCTGTAAGCACATTTGACACATACACACATGCCTTCATCTGATAGGTCACAAACTTTTGACATTTCACAACATATTTTAGTGTGACAACGTATGTATTAAGAGACAGAGGGTTACTTAAGGAAACATACTTAAGGAAAAACGTGCCTTAGAAATGAACAATTTATTGAAAGAATGGCAAAATTGCTTCAGGTATTTAAATATTCTTTTCTTGTTCCACCATGCATGTCTTGTTTTGAGATTTTATTATGGTATTGTTATGTAATCAGATGAATGGTTAATCAATACCATAACAATTTCATTAAAAACACACAGCAGTGTAGTGCTTGTTAACCGAAGGGCTGTGACCCCTGTGTTGGTTTTAACATGCAAGTCTTATTACAGTTAGGCCACCTTTGTTAGCAGTGTAAATGATTACACATCTGTAACACAGAATAACGTAACATGTACACTTACATACAGATACACACCGATGAACAATCTACATCTACACAGAGAGATACACGGACAGCGGAACTATTACATTTCATTGTTATTGCAATATATTAAAAAATCAAAAGTGCCATCTGATAAAACCTAAGAACTAACCTCATTTTTCTAAAGGATTTTTGTAAATATTTGATTAAACTAGTTTCAAGGTGATTTTTAATAGTTGACGCTAGGTGACACTATGAACAATACAAGAGTCATATCAATGTTATCAGCTCACCACAATAAACACATTTGTCAAGTGTCAAGTGCTCAATGCATGCTGGAGCTATAAGAAACTTCCTGTTTCCCATTTTTTGGGACATCTCTGACATGTGTGCCAAGACTTTTTGAGCATGTTGAGAGACCCAAAGGCCCCAAACTTCTCACTTTTAGTGCTTTGTCCCTAATAATAATCCTAAGGAAAACTATAGGGCCCTTCACACTTTCAGTCCTTGGGCCCTAAAATAAAAATAATTAAAAAAAATGATTATAGCTGCAAGCAACAACCATCAGCAGCACTAAGAGTAGCATTTGTGTACATCTATTAGATGTCAATGAGAAAAATAAGATTAGGAAAAGCAAAAACAAAAGTAAAACCAATTACAACACAATACAGTGATGTATAACTTTTGGCCAATAGGTGGCGCTATCACCAATGTTTTATGAGGTGGTCAGGATGTTCTGACAATGACACCTATAAAGTGTCAAGCCAATACACAAAAGTTTAGCAAAGATACAGCCTGAAGTCCATTGCATACGCATGGCGTCAAATTCTGTCAATTTGAGCAACTGACAAAAATTCAATAACTTTTATGTTGTTTTATGTTATGTCTTTAAATGGTACATACCAAATTTCATGCAAATCAGACAAATGCTTTAGGAGTTCGAAAAAATAGGTTTTCAATATACTTCAAAATGACTATGACAAATTTGGTATTGTAGTACTTAACATGAGATTTAAATTTTGTTATATCTTTTTGTTATACCTGGCCCCAAAATTTGCTAGTCACTTTAGAATATGGTAATCATAAACCATATAAAGCTTCATAATGATATGCAGTTGTGTTAAATACTGCATTTTACAACAAAATGGCCGAAGTCAAAAATGGCAGACCATGGAACATTAGATTTGAACTGATGGTGGTGCTAGTGGGTTTGAAATAAAGACTCCCAAATTTGCTAATTTAACATTTCAGACTCTCCTGTTTGCCAAATTTCATACCTTTTGTATGGTTCTATGGACTACCATAGACTCAAAAGCAGAAGAAGAAGAATGGATGCAAGGGAACTCTAATTCATACTTTCAGTGCTTGTTAGGGCCCTCCATACTTTCTGTGCTTGAGCCCTAATAATTTTAAGGAAAACAATAGGGTCCTTCGCACTTTCAGTTCTGGGCTCTAACAGAACACCAGAACATTTTGAATGCAGGTCTTCCACCACATGGTAAGAAATGGAATTGCAAGTAATGACATAGCCCAACATGTTTGTGACTGTGGATTTGCAAGTCAATACTATAAACACACATGACAATTTGTATAAAATTAACAGACATTTCTTAAAGGTAAGTCAGTAATTTCTACACTATTAGCAGCATCAAACAGAATAGGACAAATAAACAGGTATTCTAAATATAGACTGATTGTCTTTCTCACCAATATAGTAATTGTTAGTATATTGCAGTAAATAACTACTGTAATAATTTTTTTTCCAAAATCAGCAAAAATACTGCAATGATGTATAAACACTGAATATATCACTTACTAATATAACCATTTTGCATGACAGTAACAAAAACTGAGCAGAAAATGTGCCTAATTGTTAAGAAAATAAGGTTGATATCTTGACAAGTTCTGTTGGATTCAGCAAGAAGGTCCTACCTGAATAGGCCTGCCATCCTCTGATCCAATCATGTTCCTCCACTCTAGTAGAGAGCGCTGCAGGTTGTCAAGTCCTGTTTCCCACAACCTAACATAGCCTCCCATGTCCACAGTTACCACACCACCCGAGCCCAAGGGAGCCATCACTACATCTGTGTCTGAAACCTTTGAGATCCACACAGTGTAGGGAGACATTGAACTGCTCCTATAAGAGTATCAGACAGTATCAGTACAACTGATCAGATCTGGTGGTGCACCAGTGGAACTGAACTCACATGCGCAAATTATAAAGATTATAAAACTATTAAAAGAAATTCATGGCTGGTTTATTACATTTGTATAAGCACAAATTCTATCTAAGCACATTTTCATGGTTTTTCCTTGTATTTTCTCTACAAACACACATTTTAACAAATTGTCTATTATTTCGGTAGACTATAATATACTCTGTATAGGTGGCTCTTTGGTAGCATAAGCTGCAATGGGACTTTTACCTTCAATGCAATGTAAATGCAAACACCAGCATCTATTCAACAGAGAAGGGAGCTACAGTTTAATAAAACTGTTTGTACCTTGGGACTGGAATGTATTTGAGTTTCTTAGAATTCAGGTCTGTGACTTCAAGGTAAGCAGCAGTCATGGGTGGTGTGACATCTGTTAGTGAATCCATACATTGCAAATGAATTGAAAGTGTCATAAGATGATTTTTACACATATTTGCATATAATACACATATTTAAATGCTTCAATGCTTTACCTTTAGGATAGATATCAGTCAGTGGAACTTGTGTTGGGGGCAGTGCTCGGACTACCTGATTGGCATCTAATAGACATACACAGTTGACCCTCTTTGCGGGCCCTGTTCGCTTACTTGACCCAAAAAACATATCAGGACCCCGCCCCTCAGTTATGGGTGATGGTCTCTTAAAGGTGTACACCTCATTTGGGGACTGTTGGAATACAAAACAAAAGAATATGGCAATTAAATCATATTTCTCACATTTTCTTTTTTTGAAGAATAACTGACAATTGTCACTCACCATGAGATCAGGAAAGCCCACAATCACATTAGCATAGGCGTTAGAGTCACAGAAGATGCGGTTGGGAGAGACAATTTTCTGGCCCAGGGCAGCGCTGAGGTTCTCATTGGGCAGCTGTTCACTTGATACCTCCTGAGGAGTTGTGCTTTTCATCCCTGAAGAAAATCATTCCTAAAACTGTGGTTACTGTTATACGTGCTTCACAAGATTATTGGCTAATTAAAAAAAAAACTAACTAAATAAAAGAATTTACATTTAGGCATTTAGCAGGTGCTTGTATTCTAAATGATATGTGCTTAACTGCTAAACTCCTGAAAGGGTTCAGAACATTCCTACCATGACTGTACATCTGTGACCTTTAAACTCCTGTTTAATTGATCATTATTCAGACATTCAAGTTGAAGCATGTCTGACACTTCAGATGTATGATGCTCACTAAGTAAAGGCATTAGTCCTTTTATGTGACACTATTATTCATCTCAATAACTGATACTTTGAGTTATTGAGTGCTCTTCAGAAACTGAAACTACTGGCAGAAATAATTTACACTGTACATAACTGTGCTGGCACTGGCACATACAGTCTTTGGTTTTGGTACCCTACTATAAAAAGGTGTTTACAGCAACACTGTAGACAGCGTAGACAGAAAGACAGTGTGACTCAACCAGACAGCTGTTCACCTGAGCTGGTGCCAAAGCCAGTGTTAACAGCATCTTCAGCTATAGTGTGCAGCTGGCACACACCCGTATCCTCTGCGCCCATGTGCAATGGCTTTGTCAACAGGAACTTCCTGCACATGATGGCAGTACATTTAGTTGAAGAAGTAACATTCTCTGAGGCAAGTTATATAACCTCATGACAGAATATTTTGGTAATTATGATTGTATTGAACTGTAGCATCCATTCTTCTTGAACTTCATTGGCACCTGTCCGTCTGGTTCTCAACTAGCAGCCAGCGGTCTTCAGCCACCAGGAACACAGCCTTCAGGTGGATGGGGAGGGAAATGGTGTGAATCTGACCCTCTAGTACATCAACCACATCCAGCTGACTTCTGTACAAGTACAGCAGTGTGGAAATTAGTACACCATTGCAGAATAAGACACTAGACGAGACACACAATAGATGCAGGAGGAAAGACAGAGTGACCACCTACCCGTTTTCTTTGTAGAAGAGAAGCCAGTTCTTGTGGGAAAACTCCTTGCACATTTTGTATGCTGACTAATGACAAAAAATGGCAAAAAGCAAACTAATAATTCTGAGACAAGACTTACGGTTATGCATTTTGCAGATGCTCTTGTCCAATGCAATTTACTGTGCAGGGTCCTATATATTTTATCAATTTATGTTTTCTAGGAATATGGAGTTGCTAGTGCCATACTTAACTAGTTAAACTAAAAGTACACCTTTTATTATTTTATTATGTGAAACATTAAATAGCTGGATGGTACAATTGACCAATCAGAATCAAATATTCAAATTAGCCATGCAATTATGTCTGAAATTATCTCCAAACCTAAATGGTGGTCAAAATGGTGTCTGTTATTTTAGCTAAATAATTTCTAGAACAAACCCTAACCACATGTTTGGGGAATATAAATTGTTATTATAATGTGATATGATAAATTATATGCACTACAGTTAATAACAGATAATCATGATAGTTGTATCTAGATATGGGTTTTCACCTGACTTTCTTTGTTGCTCCACCAGTTTGAAGTTTTTCGTACAGGTTCCTCCTGTTTGTCCTGAGACAAAACCAATCTTCTCACAGCACCAGTAACCAGGTCCAAATGCAGCAGAGTGTTACCCTACATAACAGAGCAATGAATGTCCACATAGTAACATTTATTTCCCTGCAGTCCACTTATAACGTTTATCAAGGTTTATGCACCAAGAACGTCACCAAACATTTTGCCATTTAAAATTAAACATGACTATACACTATTGTTTTCTTTAGGATTGTTAGGGCTAAAGCACTGAAAGTGTTAAGGGCCCTGTTGTTTTCCTTAAGATCATTATTAGGGCCCAAGCATTGAAAGTGCAAAGGGCCCTACTGTTTTGACCTTTTTCCAATTCCAGGCTCTGAATTTTTAAATACTCCTCCTAGGGGATTTATGGGATTGTCACTAAATTTGGAAAATATTAAGCCAATACAAGATGCTAAATTGTGAGGGATTTTTGATATCTTGTACGATGTTGCCATGGACATGCAATATTTATGGCAAATAATGGAAACAAGAAGTATCTTTTGCACAGGAAGTGTCTTTCACAATCTTCTGTGTGCACTGAGTGATTTTGTTCTTGAGCTGCATGTTTGGTTTTAGCAGCTGATGACATAGAGGTGGCTTTTGTGAGTGACAGTTGCTTCGAACCTGGTCGGAAAATAGAAGAGATATTACAGATGATAAATTGTGAATAGATTATTGATATCTTAAATGGTGTTGCCATGGCGCAGCAATCAATCTCAGGCAATAAATTGAACAGAAAGTCTCTTATAACAGTTATAACTTATAACAACTTGAAATCTCATATCTTCTGCGTGCATTGAGTGATTTACATTAAACTTGGGAAATTTAGTTTAATTTGTTTAATGCTCTCGTCTTTTGTAAGTCGCTTTGGATAAAAGCGTCTGCTAATTAATAAATGAATAAATGTAAACATGTTAGGTGTTTTGGCTGATCACAATGATGTGGTTATTGTGAGCCACAGTCATAGCGTCACAAACTTGCAGCAGGAAGTTTGTCAGCAGTCTTAAAACAGGAAGTGTGTCAGCAGACTTTAAAATAGTCCTCAATTATTTTTGGAGACTCCATTATCTTTGGAGTTAAATGCATGTGACAACCCTGCATGAACCACCAGGTGGCGATGGCACCATAGTGCTTGGGCTGCTTGCCGCTATATTTTATATCTGCTCTGTTAAAGACAGGTAAATGTATTTTCCACACATAAAATAAATAAGGGCAGAAACACTTTATGCAAGTATGTAAACGTGACTGCTTGGCCAGCACATTGCAAGAGCACATTTTCATTGGTCTTGACACATATCGCATAAAGCCTAAATGATATTGTGACACATTATACAATCATTACATAAGTGTAGTTTTCAATGTTGGGAATTCTGAATATTGAATTGGCATCGATGACATGTAAATGTGGGATGCAGTGCTGTTACATAAATAGTCTATTTTACTAAGTATGTTAGTATGTATAGTATGCTTTCCTAGTACTCTGAACTCTTTAATTTTAAAACCCTTTAAACTTTAAAAAAAGTTTTTGGGTTTAATAGAACACATCTGAAAGACACCAACAGGCTGCACACAAGATTTATAAACATTACTGTGGATCTAAGCCTTATTTGACAGTAAAACAGTAATCACTGAAAATAGAATCAGAAGCCTGTGCTAGAGCTGGCAAATTCTCAGCTTTTCAAATAAATACGGTGCTGCCCACATAGTGTGGAAACTTGACTGTGCCCTACTCTTGTAACAATGCATTTGCTTAATATTTAGCTGTTCAGTTTAATGGGAAAGGTTGATGACAAGGTCCTCATAATTGAACCTTTAGAAAATTGCATCCTTATGCCCTGATTTCTATCATTTCTATTAATAGAGTTTTGAACAGTTTTGAACAGATGGTGCATGTGGCTGAGATTACCGTACGGTCACGGGCCACACTGTTCCATTCAGCCTTTGTTTTTACTCCACTGGGAGAATCTTGGCCCCTGGATGACACCCTATGATGTCTGGAATTCTGCATTTTTAGAATTGTTAGAACTACTGACAGCGGTGGTTTAAGTTTTCTGTGTCGCCAGCTTAATACACAACAGCTACATTTTATGAATTTAAATGTCCTTCCTGTTAACTTTCTTCCTGTTCTTTACCTAATTGGGAAAGTGAAATAATTGAGTACATCTATAAAATATGTGATGTGACCTTAGATGGGACATCATTCTGTCAACCCAGAACAGGAAATTAAGATGCAAAAATGGGTCACACAGAAGACCACCATGGTTAAGCATATTAATATATGACCACCCACTTTCACAACACCTAGTCACCTATTCAGCAATTTGGCCTGCCAGAATAAAGCGATGCTGATTTAAACAGGTCAGCCAATCAGTAAACAGGTAATTTGCATTTAGATGTCTTAAACCTACTGTAGCAAAAACAGGCTGTAACGTGTAATGTCTGTGCCACTACTAGCACTGTACAAAGTAGTCAGACAAATAGATAATTTTCAGAATGTTTTGGTGTCATCAGGGTGTTTGTAAACATCTGCCAACTAATGGCATATTACAGTTGACATCTGTACATTAAACTTGTATAGAAGAGTTTTTCCATATCATAAAATGGTTAGATGGAAAATAAAACTGAAATTGAGTTGAAAGTGAAAATGAATGTAAAGTTTCACTCCGTTTGGCACAAAACATTCGATTAGCTTTGTAAGTGGACTTAAGGGGAGAAAATGCAAACATGCAAGGCAGAAATTTTAACCAGGGATGAATAACGCCCTCAAAAACAACAACAACAGCATCCATAACAGTACAGTGGAAAACATTCAGGTTTCAGTCAAACTCAAAGGCTTGGTCATCAACATTTCCAAAACATAAACTCAAAATGGTGCCATTACACAGACATCACTTCTCAAATCTGAAAACTATGGGGAATTTATTAGCTCAAATTCAAATTTGTTTTCATCTATGGCCATTTACTATTATTAGACATTGTTCTTCCCTCTCGGGTTTGATGGAAATGGTGCATCTGTTGATGATATTCTGTTGCCATGTTTGGACAGCATGTTTCTCAGATAGACATTGTGGCAGAAATTATGCCTGTATATGGAACGGTAATGACAGCAATGCTTTTATATACAGTGCCTATGCAGAAATGTCAAAGGTCTCACACACACACACACACACGCACACACGCACACACGCACGCACGCACCTCTTCTTCATGCAGCACCAGCTGGCCCTGCAGTGGGTTGCCCAGTGTGGCCACAGAGACGAAGGGCTGCCACACGCCACTGATTGTACGAGGGAAAATGTCATAGAGCTCAATACACTGTACAGAGTCTCCTTTCTCCTTCATAGCGTACAGTGATACAGGGTTACATGTGGCAACATAGATTGAATCTGTACGACAAAAAAAACATCCAAAAGTCACTTTCAAGATAAATGTCACATAAGTGTATTAGGACTGATTAGGACTTATACGCTGTATAGTGACGGTATATATGTGTGTGACTGTATATACTATGAAATGTGTCAGCCTACAGAGATTCTGCTATGTGTTTATTTATGTGGTTGTCAGTGAACTGCACTGCCTTATATGACTTAAACATGAGAGCAGAAGAGAATTCAATTGATATTGAATTGAATTCAATCACTCAATTGATATACAATTACAAGTGTGGTTATATCAACATAATTCAGTCAGATTTTATAGAGAGGACTATTTATTTTATCTAATTTTCTTTTTGTTTCTCAGGTGTATTACAACATGAGACTGATCATTATCTGGGTTTAAATAATACTCTTTTGTCTATCAAGACATTGATATCTTTAAATCTTATTGGTTCTTGCATGTTTCGTAATATGAAGTCACAAGACATGCAAGAACCCATGGGATAAAGTAAAATGTGCAAATATGTGTGTTTTGATTTCGCTAAATAATTTTAAAATATTAAAGAAATAGCTCACCAGAAAAAGAAAATGATTCCATACTTTACTCATCTCAAGCCATCCTAGGTGTATAGGACTTTCTTCTTTCAGCCAAACACAATGACATAATATTTAAAAGTGTCCCTTTAGAAGATATTTGTTAAGCCGCTGGAGTTCTTTTTTCATTATCATGGAAACGCTTTTTGGAGCTTCAAAATCTTTGGCACTATTCAAGGTTATTTTCAAGCTGGGATATACATTATAGTATTTAACTCCTGAAAGCTCAGCTGAAATGTTCAGCTGAAAGAATAAAGTCATATACCCCTAGGATGGCTTGAGTGTGAGTAAATTATGGGATAATTTTTTCTATTCCTTTAATTGTTTTCTTAACAGTGATTGTTTATATTTTTCATTTGTATTCATTTGTATTACTTTTATGATGGAATAACATTTTGGATTGCTAGCATTTTAGCTCCAATTTATATGGCTCTACACAGAAATGTCTTAATATATTTGTTTGTGTTCTGCTGTCTTACACATCTGGGACAGGTGTACAGGGTGAGTAAATGAGTAAATGGTGAGTAAAAAATAATTAGCATTTTTGGATGAACTACTTTTTCAACTAGATTAACCAAAAAGGGCATTGTCACATAGTTATTTAATATATAAACATGTATTCATTGAATTTTCACTTTGTGATATCAACATGATTCGGTCCTGGCCTACCATTAGCAGTGGTGACATCACAGACGATGTTAACCTCATTCATGGGAATTTGCCAGTGAGCCTTTTCCTCAGTGAAGCTCATAGATCTGGACTCATGCCTTTCTGAGGGATAACTCTGAACTCGCAAAAAAACTGGGCCCTGAAAAAGTCCATAGAAATCAAATTAGTATTACAGCGTGTTATGGTAATAAAGATTTAAAAGTATTCGTTGGATCAATTGAATAGAAAAGGACAAATTTATTATACCTTGATATCCATCTTATGGGACTCTGTTGGGCACAGCAGCTTTCGACGCGTGTTTCCACCCTGGTTGATTGTCCAGTACCCTGCCATCTCACAGTCTGTCAATGGCAACCTGGGAACAAAGTATTTGGTATTTGTCTGCTTTTATTTGAAAATCAAATTTAAGAAACTTGGTAATTAAATTTAAGGGCTGAAAATGCAGGGTTTTTTTATTGCAAAAAGATATATTTCACTGGTTGTTAGCATCCATTATGGAAGACTATGACTGTTTGTACAATGTACAATGTGTCAGTTCCTCTACCTGGTTGTAAAACGTGTTATTCAGATTAATGGAAACCCAGATTTGCTTAATTTGGTTATGACAATCAGGTTAATGGGTTTACATGATGCTCATGTTTGACTAAATTCATAGGAATAGGAGTAAACCCTGATTAATATCCCCAATACCCTGATGAGTATTGTTTTGTGCTTGTGAACAGTCAGTGTTTTGAATGTGGGACAACATATTTCCAATTAAATCATTAGTCATTTATAGCAACAAAACACTTTTGTTCCTAATTTAATGGACACAGTATTTTCTTAAATTGTAGTATACCCAGTTTTAATTTAAACATCAATTTAAAGAAAATATTTGTTTCTTCATTACATTTTAATATTTATTATATTGGTAAACAAGGACTTGTCTAGGAAAAATGACAAATTACACTGATAAATAAGTGAAATAAGACAAATATGAGGCAGAAGAAACAAATATTTTCCTTTATTAAGAGCATATAATATACAAGAGTAAGTAGTTAAAACGAGGTGGAAAAATTATGATGTTGATGTCTTAATATATTTTTCAAATCAAGTAAATAAAACCTGCCAACAAGGTGTTCCGTTTAGCCATTTCTAAGTTTAAGTTTAATATGCAAACACTTACTACTGCATCTTCAATGAAATTAGCAGCTTATGAGTTAAAGGAGAACAGTGTTGTTTCTGCACCATAAGTGGCACCAAACAAAAAATTGAAATCTGTTTGTTTAAATGTACAAATGTAAACAACCTTTGCACAGATGTGGAGAGTATTTTAAGCTTAATAATAATAATAAAAATAAATTTTTGCAATTCTGATTGGTGCTGCTATTGATACAGATACAGAAACTACACACGTGAAAAAATTAGGACACTCTATGAAAGCCTGTGTATTTTTGTAACATTTTGGATATATGGATATTTAATCTCAATTTTAACAATACAGAGAGATTAATGTAATATATCCAAGCAATTAAAACTGAAGAGGGGATTTTCTGTAAAATGTAATTCCACAAAATGCAAATTCTAACTGAGGCAAAAGTTAGGACACCCACACATGTATTCCCTCTTAAAATGGCTCAAATCACACACAGGTGTATCACACCAGGTGCACATAATTAGTAGATTGTTACTGAGCATTTTGAATGAGACTTGCCCTATCTAAACCTTAGACATTTAGTTTGGTGTGCTCCTGACTGTTGAAGTGAGAGTGAGCACCATGGTGAGAGCAAAAGAGCTGTCAGAGGCCTTCAGAAAAAAAAATTGTAGCATCCTATAAGTCTGGTAAGGGATTTAAAAAGATCTCAAAAGATTTTGTAAACAGACATTCCACATTGAGACTAAATAACCATACAAGTTACAAAATACACGCTTTCACAGGGTGTCCTAATTTTTTCACATGACGGTATATACAGTACATTTCTTCAAGTGTGCGCTTTCGAGGAATGCAGATCCTGATGAGAAATCCACGATACTACATGACTATGTTTGGCTGTGAATCTGTTTTGAAGCATCCATGAATAGTAAAGAGATGAGGAGCTGAGCTCTTACTCCTTGGCCAGGTGCACGCTAGTGGGTTTGGCTCCAATTGGGATGCCATGCTTGTGCAGAGCTGTGATCAGCACCTCACGCATGTCCTTGTTATAGGAGTCAAAGTCAAACACGTTCCTCACCACGTTGGCCAGGCCCTCATCTGGAAATTTCTGGGAAAAAAAAGAGGGTAAACCCAGACAAAAAACATTTAGTTTAAGTTGTAACAAAAAGAACTCTCTGATATTAGTTTTTAATTTTCCCACTTAAGATGGGAAAATGAGTTACAGTAAATACAGTAAATATAAAATTTTCTGAGAGCAGTATTAGACAGCAAAATTCATAATTTAAGAACGGGCTCCCCTTTCAAAGCTACATTTGTAATCTGAATTCAGTAGGTAATAATATTTAAAGAAATTCAACACTCCAACAACTTCCTTTATATAAACAAGTTTTGAGACAAAACATGAAACTTTAGAAAACAATTAAATTATTATTATTATTAATGTTGTATTTATTATTTAATTGTAGAATCCAACAATGCCTTTGAGATTTTAATTTTCCAAAATAACGTCACACATTCTTCTCTGGTAACTTTAAAAATAACAATAATTTATTAAATATAACAAAATACATTTAAAAGACAATGTTTTATAAAAATGTATGTAATTAATAGTTCAATTGTTTATCCAGGAACCTAATGAGGACAATATTATTGTTTAAGGGTTTGCCACTGTCAACACTGACTCTCTGGGCTCTTGGTGATTATGACTACTCTGCTATGATATGACTTTGATATGCATATCTGTTGCTATAGTGACCGACACACGTTTGATTTGAGTCTTACAATACTTCACCCCATATGCTCATATACTGCACAAACCATTACCCACAAACACAAGCCTGAAGACAGACAACAAATCCGGCTCTTAGAAAGATCATCATTATGCCAAAAACAGGTTGAATGGGCTGTAATAGACTCTAAGGTAGTGAAGAAATTGGCACCTTTTAATCCAACAACCATCCAAAGTCATAAACACAAAATCACCAATTTGATTACCTTCAATTAAATTTGCTATCTGTTACATGACTCAAGTAAATAGACTCTAAAAGTCTATAACATGAGTGATGGTGCAACCTCTTAAGACAAGAAAATCCACACAATTTCATCAGGCCAAGCTGACCTGTGCAATACAGCATATTGATTGTAATCACTGGTAAACAAGGGACAGTTAGATGTGTTGATTAAGATGGATGAGCCATTCAAAAATATCTGTTTCACGTCAATCTGTTTCATTCTGTGCATGTGTGTTGCAAAGAGCAGGTAGGAATCATGATTAGTGATGCTGGTAGCAGACATGATTAGTGTGGCTCTGTTCCTTACCTATGGCTCTTATTGATCAGAGGTGTTTGTATAACCCAAACTGAGAAGGGTAAGAACACTGGGTGTTGGGGCTGTGGCCTGGCAGTTAGTGGACATGCCCCCATACATTTTAAACCTTTTGGACAACAACAGCATACAAATACCTTTTGCCTTCATTTTGAACTGTTTAGCCATGGTTGTATCATTTTAAACCTAACAAGCTCCTTTTTTTAAGATGTATTGCTTAAAAACTGTGCTTGTTCTATCATTCTCTTTTCTTTATCTTTTCTCACTTTCTAACTTAAGTGTCCACATGCATTTTTGGCCACTGTATGCTGGGTACTGCAGGCTACATAAGCTTAATCCTATATATCAAAAGGGTTCTAAAACCAAGGAAAACAAAAATCCAATCAAGTGTGTCCAAACTTCTCACTAACAGTGTAGACATCAGAATTTCTGCTTTCTTTGCTTGATGTTTGGGGTAGAGTAGCCTGCCAACAACTGAAAACTCAAGTCTGGTTCATTTTGTAGTCCATTTTTGCCAAGAATCACCTATTTTGAAAGAGGGAACCTATATGACCGATGTGGAGATTTTGTTATCTACATTTATGTACATTCAGAAGCATTCCTGGAAATTGCATTGCAGTTGGGCAATCCATTTCCAATTTGGTATGCAGTATACATCAGGAATACAGTTTGTAGGTTTGCTGTTTGAGCCCGAGACCCGACGATTACCTGTAGGTGTTTTACGATGTTGACCACTTCTCGTGTAGAGTAAGGGTAAGTGATGGTTCCTTGGTCTGCCATGGTCCGGAGCTCTCCAAATGCAGCCACCAGCTTCTGGAGAACAGCATCAGGAACATCTGGCCCATATTGTTTTAGCATGGCAAACTCTGCCTGAGGCTTGGGGTTGTCCACTGCATGGCAGCTAAATATGTCCCCTGACAGAGTGAATCAAGTATTAGAAACAAATTTAAAAAGTGAAAACATAATGCTCTGTTGTAATCATAACAATTAAACATGACTTTAAACTGTTTTATGTGCACCCTACCTATTATCATGTGCTGTGTATAATTATGTATAGTACTAATGTATTACTGTGTAAATGTATATAGGGTAAGTGTTATCAAATCCATAGAAGTCTTACCAAGAGCTCCAAAAAAATCATTTCCCAAAAATGGAAAGCCTGGTCGGTTTGCTAAAACAATCATCCGGAAGTCTGGATGCATGAAAACAGCATTAGGCCTTCCTGCTGCTTCCAATGGATCTATGGAAAAAGTGAACAGTCCTGGTTGTTAAGACTGTCAGTGATCGCACAATGATATGCAAAATGTTCAATTCTTTCAGCTTGTTTCACCTGACACTATTCTCCTTCCATCTGCCAGGATCATCTCTCCACTCTTCACCAATGTCTTCAGGATACAGGTGACATTTGTGGGAGCTTTGTCAGCTTCATCTATAACCAGGATATGTCCCATCTTTACAGCTTTCACCTTTTAATCAACACACACAAGCACAGATGACATTTCCATTTTATGCCAAGAAAGAGGTAATAACTTACCACTGTAGCCATTTAGTTTTGCATTATTCTTCTCCATCCTCATCCACATGCAGATGTACTGTGTAATTGCAGGTAGTCATTTGTAAACTGCTCAAGGTATTGACATCAGTTAAACAATGATTTTCTGAACTGTTCATTTTTGTAATATATGCCACGTGTACACTTGGAGATGTGATGTATCGTTGCGTGACCAAAGCAGTGTGAGTTAATGGACAGCTGGTCAGGATTATACCCATGATTTTCTTGTTTTCAACTACTCTGACATTTCCTTCTTTTGTTTACAACCTTCTTTTGTGATAACCCCATCAAACAGTTCCACAAGCTCTTGCAGCTCTTACAGCGGTAATACGTTGGCGCAGCACATTGCAATACGATTCTGAAACACTGATATCAGATGAAACATCAGAAGGGGCTTCAAAGCCTATAGACTATTTATACCCTGAGAGCTGCTGCTGAGCACTAATTGAGGGGCTAAACTCTGAGTCACAATCTGCTTTTCATCTCTTTCCACCTTATATTGAACAGAGACATTGTTAAAAGCTTTTTCTAGAGAACACCCACAGCCCTGGTTCACAAACAACGTATCTAAATGACACCATCATGCAAACAAAACAACACATGGACTTCAGCAACAGGCAGCATGGAGGATTATAACGCACTGTCGTCATTCATTAATTTTTAATGCAATTCCCTCATCTGAGCTTGGGTATCCTCAAGGTGTGATCTGGCAATGTGTATGTCCTTGGCAGTGGTCTGGACCATCTGCTGATAGATATATAAATATCACTATGCAAAGTTTACACTTCACCTGGCTGATTTTTTCAGTGGATCACAGGATAGCCAGAAACACTAAGGTGGTGAATCCTATACACATCCACTAATCCTTAAATGTGGAAATGTATATGACCAGACTACTAGACCAGACACTTTCAGTTTTATCTGTGACAGAAATCATTTAAAATTATCTGTCAATGATTTTAAAAATTCTGTTTATGATGGAAAGCTTTCTGTTAACACAAACTCTAGTCAGTAGCACACCTATATGCTGCATTAAATTTGTCCATAAAGGCAGTGCAGTAGATTCTGAAATAGACCAATGATGTCAGACAAATACTGACCAATGGAGAGTCTTCATATACAATGATTCCATCTCGGACAGAGGGCTGCAGAGTTAATGTCTGGACTGTAGTATCTCTGTTGAAAAATCAGATCAGAACCTTCAAAACCTTTATCATCAAAACATTTCACGTGTTTACTGTGAACTCACATAACACAGAATGTATTATTCATATTTATTGGTCCTACATAAAAATGAAATAATTTACCTAAATTCAGTTTAATGTACAAAGCATTGTCTAGTTCTTTTCCAGGTTTGACATGACATTTCTCTGGGGACTTACTGGAAAGAAGAATCCCTGAAGTGATTATTTTGGTCTTATTTAAGGTTTCTATACATAAAGTTTTAACCTTCAACAAGAAACTTTTAAGATGACATCAATCTATATTCCTCATAGATGGGTTGGAAAGATGGTCTTACAAGGGTACAAGGATTCCTACTGATATAAGCAACACATATTTGTTAGGCCTGGAAATCACAACGTAAAAAATTCCCTAATATTTCCAGGTTTTCCATGATTAAAGGTGGCCTGTTATAAGCAATGTATACCTACTGTCTACTACTGACACAAAATGATGCCATAGTTCATTATTTCCTTATATCAACTGACTGAATAGTCATATACTGTGAAAAAAACACTTAAGTCATTTGCCAGCTTTCATCAATCCAAAAAAAATCCTGCATTCAGCACCTGTACCATTTCTCTGCGTACACAAACAACGGTAGCCAACATAGTTCAGGAAGCTTGCATTCAAATCTGTTTACAGGGTAGAATGTTTGCAGGAGAACTGACTTTGTTCATCCTGAACTGCCTACATAACCGTTGTTCACACAGTAAGTGGCAATATACACATGTAATGCACCAATAAACAGAAGAACAGTTGCTGGCCAGCAGTCAATGTTCAGTCATGAACATTAATGCAGAAAAATGGAAGGGTCAACATTTTCATTTAATAATGGACTATATTTTACTTTTTTTTCACCAAACCATTTGCACACCTTCAGAACACTTGAATATACAACTTTTAAAGCTTGAAAAGATACAGACACAATCAACTGTCATTGTAAGAACACCTTTAAAAAAATCCTCTGTTTTGGTTTGGAATAACAAAAAACGATGTATGGGGTTAAAACAACACAAAGGTCAATAAATAAAGATTTTTCATTTCTACAAATGACAAACGTTTTTGGGCTGGGATGAATACCAAACCCCTAAATAGCTTTTGTTCTGAGTAACTATAAATTCTATTAATGTTAAAATAGTTAACATTAAGAAGTGATTACACTAATATACTTCAACTAATGTGTTCAGTACTAATATCAGTCCTAGTATCTTTCAATTAATGTGAAACGTTTATAATATCTAGGTTCCAATATTGTTTGAATAAAATGACAACTGTGTAAGGAAAAAATAAATTATGCATGTCCATGTTCATCAATGCAATACTGACAAACTGAAATTTTGCTTTATTAAAACTAAATAGGATGTGCAGAAAACTATCAAAATAACTCAAACATATATAACAGGCTACAAGAAAATCTGCACCATACAGCATAATTTGTGTTATTCTTTACTGTCCAAGTCATCTACAGCTTGTACCAAAATGTGTATGACGATGCGTGTTGTATTTAAAGTGTCACACATTATACATGCACAGCTAGGAAAATATGTAATCATGTTTGTATTTCAATTATAATACGCTTTGGATTGCATTCGTTATTATTCTGAACTTCTCTGTGGACATATCATCAGCTGTACACATGAGATTTCATCAGCAGCTGTGGCATGTACATTAACATCATTGAATTCATTGAATCATTGAAGTTTTTATGTGCATAAATGTTAACAATGCACATGTGAACAACTGTAAATCCAACAGACAGTAACTGCCAGAGAGTCAGAGAGTACCGTTAAGTCAGAGAGTAACGACAACTGTGCTACAAGATATTATATTTTTTTACATTATTAACCACAACAATCAACTTACAATTTAAAAATCACATTTTAGGATGATGAATCAGCAGGATTTGTAATCGATGCACTTAGTAAAAGTGATTGTTACACCCCTGTGTGACTGACATTGCAACTTCAAAAAATATGCAAAATTAAATGAGATTTGAAAGCTTTAAAATTTAAAAGTATCTGTTAAGAATGGCCTGAAGGCTGTTCCTTACACAAGCCTATTTCATATCTTCAAAGGACTTTAAATATACAGTAGTACTAGTTTGCTATGACGCTTTTGTTGGAGTTTGGCAGTAAGGCTGGTTGGGTATGAAGTGAGCATATCAAGACAAATTTCTTTTTAGGATGAACTATTCCTTTAATGGCAGTTTGTCAAAGACATAAGTACAATTTGTATGATATGCACTTTCTAATGGAAACACTGCTGTCGCGCATCATGCATTAGTGACCAGATGTTTATCTTTCTGATAAAAAAAACTGAAAGAAAGGTGTTCTTGTTTTTTTCTGTTTCATGCTGCTCAGAGAGGTTACAGTATTCAGTTATTCACTAACAAAAAAAGCCTTAGGCATATTAAAACACACATGACGTCAGTGCCATATGGGTCATACCAGGTGTGGCCAAGTAACCTGGTCTAGTTTTGTGTGTATAACAGAGTCTACAGGAGAACTGTTTTTATAATAGACATTCCTCCCTTAGACTAGTTTATTTTAAGAATACTTGAGGGATTTTTTACCTGTGGAGCTGAAGATATTCCCTGGGTCTGTTCAGAAGATGCAAAAATCGGTCAACAATCTTGTTTTTCCCAACACCCTGTGAACAAAGTAAAATCATATTGGGATTTATTCATGTTAAGTAAACATAATTTGAACTTAATTTGTTAAGTTCAAATTAAGTAAATTTTGGCATCATTTGTTTATCCTTGTGCTGTTTCAAATCCATATTATTTTCTTCCATCTAAGAAACACAAAGAAATGGATGAAATGTCAAAAATGGGTTTCTTTGAAGTGTTTTGAACATGTTAACATTATCCAATATCTGGTATTGACATCGTTAATGGTTTAACCCTCCTGTTATGTGCAAATTTGATTTTTATATTTTTTATTTGGACATTTGATTGCTGAGTTTCTAAATTCTGTTTTTGCAGAAACCACAAGAACCTGTTGATTCAAATAGATGCTTCTAATTCTTTTAAAAAACAAAAAAAAACTCACATCTTTCAAGCTCAAGTTCCAGAAGATATGGAAAAAAATGTAAGAAAGTAACTGAAAACAAAACTTATTTTAATATATTTATGATATTATCATAGAAATGTATCTTCTTTTTAGGTCAAATTGACCTCAGACATAATAGGAGGGTTCTACATAGTCTAATCTACTATCTAGCACGTTTGTGCACCCTGCAAAGTCAAATAATCACCTCTCTAAACTAAAAGAGACAGCAGTCAGTGCACACCCCTTCTTTCTATACGAAACCCTCAGGTCTGAAATACAGACAGTGGGCGAGTGCCTGGGACCTGAGGTCGAACACAGTTGTACTTCATCTTGTTAGCTGGTGGACAGATGCTTTAAAACAACAGTTGTTGCCATGCCACTGCTTTTTGTACTGTGAGTACTCGTCTTGCTCTGTTGTTACTGAAGTGGACAGACCTCTCTGCAGACTACTGCCTCAGTTAGAGATTGGAATTCTCAATTACCTGGTTCCCCACCAGAAGCAGATGTTCCCCTAACAGGAAGTCCTTCAGCATGTCTTGCATCACCATCATGTGCTGCAGATGAACAGAAAAAACACATTTAACAGACCAGAAATAAAAATAAGTTCTAAAATATAACTGTGAGCAGCGATGACAGGCCCAAACACTAAGGTGCCATCGCCACCTGGTGCTTCTCAGGAAATGATGCATGACTGTCACATGCTTTAAACTCCAAAAGTAATTGAGGACTGTTATAAACAAGTCTGTTGTAAGGGATACCCTTCCTGCTGTCAGTTGAAGGTGCTTCAACTGTGACTCACAACAGACACATCATTATGATTAGCCCACAACACCAAACATATTTCCCAAGTTTGATGTGAATAAATGCAGACTATATGAGACACTTCCTGTTTTTTGCTAAAAAATTCCTTTACAATTTTGCATCTTCAACGTCTTGGCATAATATTTACCAAATTTGGTGACAATTGCATTCGTCTAGGAAGAGTATTTAAATATTTAGAGCCTGTAATTGGCGAAAAATCTACATACAATAGCGACTTCTTGCTGGGCGGAGCTAATGAATGTAATTATGAAAGTTGTCCAGCTTGATAAGAACAATATATGTACCAATACATGTACCAAATCACCCCATCACTTTTTCTGTTGTTTTAGTTTTTTACTATAGTATTAATCCAGTATTGGAATCAAAATATTATACCCAATAATATTTTGAATATTATAATATTACAATATTTATATTATAAATATTATAATATTATAATATTGTATAATATTGTAAAATATTGTACTCTTTAAATCAAATATTGCACTAAAGTTCAACACTTGGAAATAGCAGAATCTCAACAATGAATCTCAACAAAAATTGCAGAGAAAATTCAAATAGCTAAATTCCTGTTGGGTTTAGGTAAGACTTTTTGTAGGTATGTGTGTATGCAATACGTAGTGCAAGGTGTGTGTCGCTGATATTTTGTAGGTGGTGCTATCGAGCCATTTTGCCACACCTAATTCTGAAACCTATACCAGATGTAAATTTTCACCTCTTGCGTGTGCAAGTTTCATGAGTTTTTGAGCATGTTTTGGCCTTCAGAAATGTGGTTTATTTCTGAGAAGAACAGTAAATGGAGCAATTTTAATAATGGTTGCAAAGGCAAAATGTGCAAATGAATAAAAGAAGGATACATATGAATGATGTTGTTTACAGCACAGACACATTGTACAACACAAGAAACGTGGGCAGATGAGTTGTGTCATGAGTTGAAGGGAAGCGTCCTCTTTTACACCTCAATGGACTATTGCGCTAGTGCTCCAAAGACAAACAAGCAAGTCATTGAAAAGTGGGACATTTTCTCCACCTGTTTCTAGATCTCTCAAGAGAGGTGACACTATAGAGAATTATCTGGGTCACCCCTCACTCTCTGCTCACAAGAAGACAATAACATCTTAGTGCAATTGGATAATTTCTAAAAGCATTATAATGAGTGGTGTATGCCCCTGATTTTAATATAAAAAAACTGTCACACCTAAAAGGCTGGTTAATAACCATGCAGCTTAATATGCTTTGTTTTATACAGTTTTTCATGTTTTTTTTAAATGTAGTCAAACTGTAATGCTTTTTTAGCTTAATGAAGTGGGTCGCTTCTGTGCTACTAGTGTCAACAAATTGAACTGCAACCTGTTTGTCTCAGTGTCTTGGCTGAGCTGGACATAATAACCCTTTTTCAACCAATGGCATACATTTGGAGCAGATAGAAATGTCTGAAATTGTCAGGAAATTTTGCAGTTTTGTTTGGGGCTATATTTTTACTGGGGCTACACCTTTTATCTTTAAAAGGTATAGCCCCAGGTTTTATCTTTGGAATATTCTGTGTGTTATGTCAGACATCAGATTACTAAAAAGGCCCATCTGAAGCCTCCTGCAGAGCATTCTGGGAATAATGCATTGCTTAGCTCAACATAGCAAAGCTCATCCGTGACAAATGTCCATATAGAAAACAATCTCTATCTAGATGGACATACAGTGCAAAAGAATAATACAGTCTAATTTCTGATTAGACAACAGCAGTAAAAGGATTAACTCCAGATAAGGGAAGACTCTCAGATGGCTAATAATGAAATACAATTACACCCTGTTTCATTGTGGACCTGTCAATACCCAGCTGTACTCAGTGTGCAAGTGTGGGTGTGTTTGGACAATGTGCCTTCATGGTTAGTGTCTGAGATCCAACTTTTGAGCAAAAGAGCCAGTTGATTTACAAGATTTTTTTCCATTTGTAATATGCATGTAGTAACTTCACAACAAGGTGTTTATTATCAGTTTTTGCCTCAAAAAATCCATATTGATGTCTCTCAACTGGTGATAGTATTAGCAGGAGCGAGTGAAGGCCTGCTCTCCCTCTGGGCTGCAGAGGATCATAATGTTACCTGCTGGTAATGGGTAGGTAATGAGCTCACCTGAATGTTCTCATAAAAGAGCACGTCTGGGACCTTCATCTTCTCATCGGGGCTGTACACAGGAGCAGAGATATTCCCAATGGTTATAAATCCATCTTTTACTGTGCCTAATTGGAGACAGTCAAAAGAAATTTTATTGCAGAGATCATATATTCAGCCATGTCACTGACTAGCTCTCGGAAATACAGCCTATTTTAAATCTATTTCCAACTATCAACACTTTTCAGGCACCACACAGAGATACATCTAAAAAGTAATTTTCTGAAGAAATCTTTTACAGATGTGGGGGGGGGGGGGGAATGGGACAAAAATATCAGGTCAAACTTCTAAAGTTACTGAAGAACAACTCAAGTTTTGACGATTCATGGGTGAATTAAGAATGAATTTTAAATTGCAGTTCAATGCAGTAAACTCCCTTTCCTGTGTCCGAATCAAATTACCATTTAACATCTTGTGGGATTGAATTCATATTAATGAAATGAAAGGGAGACCACTGGTAAATTCTGAATTTTGCTCAGCCATGGTCTGAGATTGTATTGTGCTGACTGTAATATCACTCACAGGTATACTCCTTGTCCTGTTCAGCTCCTGGGTCAGGATGATCCTCTATTGAGCAGTTGACCAGATTCTTCTGAAGAGATGAGCGAGCCAGGCTGGGGAGGAACCTACAAACCCAGCAGACAGAAATCCTACACCATGTTTGCCAATTTCCAAAGGTGAAATGTGTCATTTCTAAACCACTACCAACACACAACTCCACAATGTCAAACAGCAATGATTTGGCTTTGTTTTTGTAAGCAAAGTTATTTTTGACAATGTTTAGATGCATTATACGGACATAAAGGATGATGGATAATAATGGTAACATTGAGCTGTCTATGAATGTGTTCAAGTTTGTTCACCTGGACAAACAGGCTTTGTTCACAGCGTGAGCAATGCTCTCCTGTGGATATTGAGAAAGACGTCGACAGATTCTCAGCAGCTGCCTGGTGGACAATGAAGATGCAAGAGACAGAGCCTGAATATAAAACAAACACACAGACAATCATTATTTTTAAGTCATCTCATACAACATGGGGCTAATTGACATATGAAGCTGTGTTTCTGAGTGGATATGTGCTGTACTGTGTAGAGCAGTTATAGCCGAGTAACCAAGATCAAAAACACAATGCACGGTATGCACGGCAGCTGTCAATAGAGGTGCAACAGCAGCCTCTTTAAAAAAAAATAAATCAGTCATTTTCTCCATAGATTAATTTTTAATGCACCTGATCTATAACATAAACCACCATGAGCTTTGAAATTAGGTTTATTCTCTAGAAGCATCAAGCTAATCACAGTGTGAGTTAAAAAAAATTACATCATGTTTAATAGCCACATGTTCAGTCAAGAACTACACAATCCATAATCTTGAATATAGGTCAGAGAAATCACTGTTACCATGGAAATAAAAATGGTGGCAAAACTGTCAAATCTGCCTCCCTGCACTCTTAAACTACTTCATCATTTAAAAATTGAATATTAAAAAAAAAACAAAGTATACTGTTATAATGAAGACATTTTGACACATTTTCAGTGGTTTTGTGTCCATACATCAGGGCATTGTTGTTGCATTTTATTACGACAGCATATTTAGGGTTTCTGGGACAGAATCACAAGCAGCAGAGTAAGCAGTTCCTAAGCAGGGAACTATGTATGTCGTGTTATGTATGTGGTGCTAAACAGATGTTCTATGCAGCCATAACAAAGGTTCATGTAAGGTAGCCTACATATAGAACCTACTTATCTCCCTATATAAGTCTGGTGTTGCACCATCACTAGTATGGAGGAATGTATTGCGGAATGTACCGCACTCTCATCATACTGCACGTAAAACATAACTCGTGGTCAAACAATGAATGGCCTTGGCCTTTGCCTGTTAGAGACGTAAAATTGAAAAGCTCACCGTTGGGTCATTGGACTTTCTCAGGCTGTGTGTCAGGTGTAGCAGCTGCTCCACTGCCTCTTTAGGAAAATTTTGGATCTGTAAAAAACACATTGAGCATGTTATAATAGCAGGCTCAGCACAAATTTGTATTCGTTACAAACAGCTAAAAAAAATTTAAGACAGAAAGGGTAGGAACTGAACATTCAGCTTCCTCTCTATAAACTTCCAAATCCCCAAACTTCTTAACTCAAACCTGACAGACCTAATAACAGTAAACCAGGCTGTTTCAGCAAGAGAATGGTGAATGGTTTCGCCTTGTATATGATGCTGGGAGTGCCACACTGACCAGTTGTATAAATAGCTACATAATACCATTGCCATAGGAACAAATGTTTAAAAAAAATCTAGGCTAGTTAAAAATACTTGGAGCAAATTTTATTGGCGGCCAAGTTATTTAGGACCTGGTTGAAAGTCAAATGGAGGTAAAAATTATGCACTTGATTCAATGTAACATGCAGCACATAATCCCAGGGTTGAGAAACATGTTGAATCAAACATGTTATTAAATTTCACTTTGAAGATAAGCCTTGAGGTGATGCAACAGACCATGCCCTGTAGGACAGCCGTTTCCTCAGCCTTGGCCAGTGGTTTGATGGTGTGAAAGAGAAACATGGTGAGAATCTCCGGACCTAGCCACTGCTGCGTGACGCTGCCAACCTGTGGGGGCTCTGCCAGGGCGATGATACGGAATGATGGGTGGATGGGTAAGATGGATCTGCGAGGATGGAAATCAGAGTTAAGAAAGTATTTGGAATGTATCATCAGCTATTAGTTTAACAAGTGCAGCTTCTTTTCCCAATCTACATGCCTATCCCACAGAGTAACAGAAAGGTGATTATTATGGTGGGAGCTTGGCTTAGCCTGGTTGTCATTATAAAAGAAAATGGCGGCCATGGTACTGTTGAACAAAGACCTGAAGGTTAATTCTTTTTTAAGATTGGGCTTTGGTCTGCAAGGGCTGTTTTTTTGTCAGAGAAGTATGAGATCTGGGATGTAGCTACTATAGTAAAAGACAAAATATCTGGCTAAGCATGAAATGAATAATTGACCCAAAAAAATCTGTCTTTTGGTGTCATTTTGAAGGAAGGCTCCAGACTGACCAAATGGGTCACATTTTGTGAACTATTTTCTTAATTAGGGGTCGCACCAGTGTGACTGCAAAATACCTCAATATATTTTCATATTTTAATGTGCAGAAAAGTTCTGTTGTGTGAGACGAGACGCACCATGTTGCGTCTAGGACAACTCACAGGCATCACACACCAGAAACGATATTCTGCATGCTTGAGCTCAAAGTTCAAAGTCTATTCCTGATGCAAGATGGGCCAGTTTTAACTATTTATTTAGCTAATGTTAGCTGGTCCGACTTGAAACATTAAACAAACAGGTTATTTAATTTGTTTAACCAATTATTAATGTTCTGTCTAAAAACAGTTCACACAACTGGCGAAATTAGGAACTCTTGTTTGCCGTCAAACACATACATTTAAACAGTATACACAGAATATAGCAATAAAACAATAGAATTTAACATACTTACTTATTTTTACCCTTTCTTTTAATAAGTAAAATTATAGTAAATTATAAATTTGCATGTGGGCAAAATGTGCATACAATTGATGTTTTTTCTGTATGGATGCCCTGTTTTCTCCACTAACTATTCATTTAACTATGTAAGTGGTGCGGCATGATTTTGAAAAACATCCAGAGTGGGAGCTGAATGCTACTAAGACACTAAATGGCAACAAGGGTGTGTGTACACTCATAGGAAACAATGTGTTCAATGTTTAAAGATGTGGTGGAAAAAGAGAGAGAGATGATGATGATGTAGTTTAAACAGATGGTGGAATGTTTACTAATTTTGAAGGGGTGAGAAATCTCAAACAAAGCAGACATTCCATGTGTGTGATGCTGCTTATATTCAAATTAATTTCTTTCCTTCTATGAGCTTCATTAATGTCCATGGTTAAAAGTGCTGCATGCTTGAATACGTACTTCAGTACAGTAGTTTAACAGTTGAACTTGTGCTTTTAAAAGGGCCCTTTCAAACTCACCTAAACATTCCCTAATGCATTTAACTCTCTGGTGTCAAGCGGCAGACTTGAGTGTTACAAAGATGATTTTCCATTTAAATTTATAAAGTCAAGAGTTGGTGTTTAGAACTTGAAATAAGAAACTAGAGTATTTTACATTAGAGCAATTTAACATTCAGGTAACTTGTTAAAAATCACATTAAATGTAATTTATTTGTCAGAGGTGGGGTGCTTTTCAACAGCACAGTTATTTGAGTTATTTCACAGTTATTTAGTTACTTATGAATATTAGAATTCATAAGACACAAGGGTTTCCAGACTAACATTTCAGAGGGGTGGCACTGGCTCTTAATTTGGTAGCACCTGAGTTGTAGGGTAAGACACGGAAAAGAAAACACTGATGTTACATTCAAACATATATAATTCATTAATATATTTATTAGTCTGGCTACATTTTAAAAAATGTACAGTGTGAAACCATAGCACATTGCACAGAATACAGTTTCCCATTTCCAGTGTGATGACTAAACAGGGAATGAATTAACATCTACTGACATTAATTGAAAACTATTATCTGACTTGGATTGCTTAAGGTTAATACATTTTTTCACAAAATTAATAACCTCTTTCTTTTTAGAAAAGAAAGAGGTTCATCCAGTTATCCTCTTCATTTTAAGATAACTGGATGCCACATATGTATAGCATCATGAAGTCGTGAAACAGTAAACATACTACTGTTATAACATTTATCACTGCAAAATGCCTACTGTTTCACTTATTAAAAATGCATTGCAGGCAGGCTCTGCTGTGCAGTATTCAGTAAGAAATAAGGGATTGTTGGATTTTAAACATATGCTGTGGAGATATTGGAAAGGTTGCAAAAAACAATGGACTAAAAGTACAAGCAGTTGACCACAAAACAGGAATTACAGTAGCTGCCAATTTTTATTATAATGATTATGATATGTTTCAGGGAACTGCCATAACCAAAGGCACCTGATCCCTGATGACTATACGAGAACAAAGAAAGCTGAAGCCAGTCCTCTGAGCTGTCAACATGAATAGGATTTGCCCATGTCAAGATCCATTCCCTTGCTGATCTGTGGCCCAGTTAATTCTGCATTTGTGGCAATAGCTTGTATGCTTGCTGTATCTCCACCTAATCCCAACAGACAGCTACATCTATTTATAAACGATGAAATGCACAGATACTCCTACTGGCACAGAGAGATTCTTCATTATCACACCATTTTAGATCTTTATTAGATCAGCTGCCATCTGTTGCCTAGCAGCACCTTCCTACTTTCAAAGTCTGTGTCCTTGACTCCAAAGACACCAGCCCTTGTTTTTTTAACATTACTGAATGAACCACTTCTTAGCAGTGATCACAGGTACATTGCTATCATCTTTTCTCAGTCAGTTTGACACAAAGGCTGAATCGATTCAAATTGCATCAAAGGACTTGGAATCAGTATATTTACCATCTTTTGCATTTTTACTGCTTTTTTAGTTTATTTTTTTACACTCTTCAAAATTTCTCCTTTTGGACTCCACAGAAGAAAGCAAGTCATATGTGTTTGGAATGACATGAGAGTGAAAGAGAGTAAAATTTTCTTTTGTGGGCGAACTATTCCTTTAAATAATTTGAACCTGCTGACGAGAGATGTTTTGTAATGCTAAAACTGTTCCTGCAGGTAGGCGTTATACACTAATGGGCAGCAAGCCTAATGATGAGCGAGAAGATACTAGAAATAGTAGCAGCACACCTCTTCTGTGAGGGCTTTTATACTCTGCTCTAACGCTCAGTGGCCTCAGGGGGTTACAGACAGTAGCCACACAGCCAAGCAAAGTAAGACTTTTAGAGGTCTCATTAATAATGCTGTGTGGTGAGGATTGTTGCAAGAGTTTGAAGTTGACAGAAAAACGGGATTGCTAATTAAGAGCAGTGTTGGAAAACAGCACAAGTGCAGCTTGAGGCAGTGACTGGAAAACACAGGAAGTGGCTTTATTTTAACCTCAGACGCGCCACCACAAACATCCCTCCTACTTGTTGAAGTGGGGCTCCACTAGCAGGACACAAATATTCACCCAACACTGATTCTTCACAGAAAGCTCACTTTTTAATTTCAGGGATCATGTGTTGAAAAGCTGTGCTTGAAATAGACAAAAAAAAAAATCAATATATCTATATCTATATAGATTTGTATATGTATACACGAATATGCAGGTAAGAATTCTCCAAGACCAAATTCTCCAGCTACTGGAGATAAGAATGACTGACAAACAGCAACACGAAGAAAAACTGATGATTACCTATCAATTACCACTATCTGATTCTTACACTATTACTGTATTGCAATAGGTAGCATTAAAACATTAAATTCAAACTAGTTTTTTTTTTTTTTTTTTTTAAAAGGATATATAAACAGGACTAGGCCTGGTAAAAAAAAAAAAAAGATTTTTCAATTAATATTTTTTAAGATGTGGTTGATTTGATATCGATTCTCAAAAGCTGCGAATCGATTTTTTATTTTATATTTCCGCAAGCAATGAATATACAGTAAAAGATCATTAACGTCAATCTTATTGCTAGTACTAGTCTTCTCCACTAGATGTCACTTTTTTTTTTTTACAACGGGGATGTTACAACAGGGAGCCAGTTGTTCATTCATTGCTTATTTAGCATGACGGGTGCAGGTGTTGTCGAGTTTAACTCCATCTTCACATAAAAGCTAGTGGTATGGAAATTTCAGAAGAACGGCCAACATACTGTATCTATAAATAATGAAAAGTATAAAATCAGCCCTTAGATTACTTTAAGTTGGACTATCTGGTGAGTACACAGTCTCCAAAGCAGCCATTATCACCGGCTGAAATGCATTTGATTGTAACTTAATACCTCTACCAGACATAACACTCGGTTTAGACTCTATCACAAAGCTGGAGCTTTCTTCGGGTTTAATTTTTGCTCTCTGATAGTCTATAGAGATGATGCTGTCAGACCCATATGAAAACTTTCAGTATTCATTCAGCTTTTTCAACTGGAGGTTCTCAAGACCAGCAGAGAACAGGTCATAAAAAGACTTCCTAGTAGCTCAACTGGCAAAGCGTGGTACTAGCAACACCAAGGCCATGGGTTTCAATGCCAGGGTGTGCATGTAATGGTAAAATGTAAAGGGTAAATGCACTCTGGATAAAAGCGTCTAGCAAACACAAATGAAATGGACTCAGTGTGTGATCTGACAGCACATACATAGATGAATACTTACTGTATTCAGCAGAAGTAAAAGTGCATTGTAAACCCTAATGTTAACATAACCTATTTACTTTTAAAATCCATAAAATTAAGATTTCAAGTGTTGTGAACTCAAAATCATGATTAATCATTTGTAGAAATGTTTACAAATTTTGTTTCCTTGACTGTAAAATTGAAATAGATTGTGCCATCTTAACGCTTTTTTTTAAATTGCCTTAATAGATTACAATTTTACAAAAGATTACAATGTCATTGAGGCAGTCATGGCCTAATGGTTAGAGAGTTGGCCTTGTAAAACAAAGGTCACAGGTTCCATTCCCACAGCTGGCAGGACATGACTGAATGCCCACTGCTCTGGATGTGTGTGTTCACATTTCAAATATGGGTTACCATACATTGACAAATATGTCACTTTAAATGACCATAATGGAAAAAAAATAAGCCTTTTTATACACGCAAATACGTTAAATTAACATCTAATTATGTGAACTTAAAATTTAAGTTCACCTAACTTGGCACTTGGCACTAATGTACTTAATTGTTTAAGTACAGTCTAAATACACACCAAGTTATCTAAACTTAAATATGCAAGTTTTGGGAGACTCCATTACTCAATTCAATTGAGGGAATGAGTTTACTCAATCAAATTAGTTGAGTCAACTTATTAGAGTTTTCAGTGTGGTGAATTACAAATGACAAAATTACAGTAAATGTCAGTGTTGAGGTAATAGACTACTGAAGGTTGTGTCTTTCAAACGAAAGTGTGTCTTCTTAGTTTTTGGGGGTTCCCCTTAATGAAGTAACGTGGGCCATTTCCCTCAAAAACAGCAAAATAAGGGCCAATGTCAATATAAATGGATTAAAAAACAGAATGCTTCAATCCTGAAGTCTATATTAGAAATTTTGTTAACTGTGTACAGGTGAGTATTAATCTCTGCTGTCACTGTGGTTAAACAGAGACTCCAAGACAAAACACTACTCTACATTTATGTCCTCCCATTTTAATCTTTTAAACTGGGAATTAACATATTCCTACAATGTATAGCTTAAATTCCCTGTAAGCCACATGCATCTATCAGATGCATTAAAATGTAAATGTAAGAGTCATAAAAAAATGAATAGCCCATAATTATTTTAGTACTAAAATGTAGTTAATGAACAGAAAAGGGCTGCAATGAATGTGAATTTTGCATTTCTCCCACAAGCCAGTGGGTACATATACAGGTGCAGATTAGAGTGAGCCTGTGATCCTGTGTGGCTTCTAATATTCAGCAAAGCAACAGCTCCCACAGGGCAAACAGCACTGGGACGAATTGATCAGATGATTACCTGTCCTGCAGATCCTGGTCAGTGAGCTGCAGCTCCTCCTTTAGTGTTTGGTAACGGTCCCACCTCAAGAGTCGAGTACCGTCATACAGGGCCAATTCTCGGTCGTGCAGCAACCTGAGATTGTGAAGCAGATTAATGTAATGACCCAGCAAATCAACAACTACAGCAGCAAGAGGGAGGATTAGCAATCTGCACTAAAGTTATCACTACAAGGTCAGAAATAGCATGTGGGTTTTCTTAGTTTAAAGCTGGTCACGTGTTACTAAACATCTTAACCAACCTGTTTATATGTCAAAAATACTTGTATTTTGCTGACACTTCTGATGAAAACAAAAAATAGTAAATATTAAACTATTAATATTTCAGTCTGTGTGTGAAAGACTTCACGGATGCTACATTTACACTGTAGCTAAATTTGGATTGACACTCCTTATCTAATCAAATAATTTTGTTTGTAAGATTTTTGATGAGATTTATTGAATGACAATCACATTGTACTTGCAAATCCACTGTGAAAAATTCAGGCAGTGACAAGCAAATTTGTATTTAATTTATAGCATGTACAGAACCTTTCTAGAACAGCTAAAATAGCACTTCCATATTTAAATAATGTTGTCACCCCCAAACTTTACAATGAGTATGCAGCAAGAGAGAAATTGCTTTAAAATCATTTTCATGTGTGTGAGAGCGGCAGCCTTGTGTCAAGTGCTCCAGACACAGTGCAGTGGTGCTCACATGGGAGATGCAATTCTGAGTCTTTAGCAGAGACAGTATAAGGATGAGGAGACTCACTCATAGAAAAATAAATTGGAGAAATTCGTCAAATGGAGCATTCAATTTATTATTCAATTGCTGTAAGATTTGTATTAGTGATTTGAAATTTGGTATTAAAATGTGATCATGGCGAACAGCTTAAGTGGATAGAAGCTATAATTTTATGTCTACTGCCTAAATAGAAAAGAGCTGTCTGGGGGCAGCCTAGGGATTTTCTTTTAGCATATTTATCAGCCAGCAGGCAAAAATCTCAAGTCTGATCAGTTAGAAAGTTAATAGCACATTTTTATGCTGAACATTTGATGTGAACACAGTTTTATGAAGAAATGCCTCCAGATACAGGTTAAGCTCAATAAAGTGCAGTATGGGTTAAGACTGACCTAGAAAGCACAGCTAGAGTGCCCAGGTTCACACGGTGGATGCCGTCCAGTAATACCAGCTTGCCCTCCTGAGCAGCAGTGACCAGCGGGGAAGCCCTCCAGGCTGTGTCTCCATTAGGCAGAGTGTATCTCTGCTGAAGGAGGTCCCTAGCTGTCATGTCCTACCACACACACACAAACACACACACACACACACACACACACACACACACACGTGTGTATTATATGCAATATGCAATAAATGCATGCAATAAAGCTGACTGTTTTTCTTCAGATGATGTTTTTCCACAACATGACACTAAAAACAATGTCATCAGGGACAAACCATGGAGTGTGCGATTTTATTAAAGGGCTACAGTCGTCTAACAAGATAAAGTGCATTTTAGAATTCCTCTTTTCCCCATATGCTGTGACCTCTCGCTCTTACCAGGCAAAAATAACTTGCACAGGCAGCTTCCTTTTCCTGCTCTCTCCTAACTGAGCCAACAGAATTCCCGGCATTCCAGCTCTAAGATGCACACACATCTTTTACTACCTGCAGTGCTGATGTTTACACTGAACTGAGAGGTTCTTCACAGGCGTACATCACAACACAAGAGTCCTGTGATCACGTCCAGATGCTAATCGGCCATTCAGTGGGCGTGACAAGTATTTCAACTGTTGGTTACTCAGAACTTTCCACATTCTCTGTTCACTACATTTTGTGAGGTGTTAGCAAAGATTATAGAACTAACAAGATGCTGCACTTCTTTTACTATTAATAGGGAATATGTCCACTCTAGCGAGTAAAGTTCCAGAAAGAGCCAATCTTTCACCACTAAACGGTGTTATGACAATACATGTTGTATGTATGTAGGACTGAATGTATGAAAGTATGTATCTTGTATGACTGAAATAGCTGCCCAGAGGTATTGCAAAGATGGCTGCCGTGGGCGGAGACTTCGTTAAAAGGACTGGTGTTAGCAAGCACAGCAGGTAACTGAAATCCTTAACAGTATGTGACAAAAAGAGTGTGTTATGAGGTAATCCTAAACAAACCAAAAATGAACATCACATGAAGTGGTTTAGGTTAGTGGTTTACTTAGACAAAACTGTGGAGAATGGCCACACTTCATCATAAGAACAAATCTGACCAAAACAAGTTGTCTTACGAGACAGAATAAGACATGTGGAACAGATTTTAAATCAGTGGTGTGCCCAAAAAAACCTTAAAATGCTTCCTGCATAGGCAGCTCACTAGGTTTTCGAAGACAGCTGCTGTGTTCTGACAGCAGAATTGGGCCAAAGCATGTAATGATACTGGGAGAGATCGAAGACACAGTACAACTCAGATCCCAAAATAGAAATGAGTCAAGATCACATAGAATACACGACTATTTAAGGATTTAAGATCTGACATATTTTGTGTGGTCTTGTAAGAATCTCAAATATTAAAACAACAGCACTTGCTGATGGAAAACACAGGACAAAGCATGACCCCTGTGGTGAGTAACCTCTGGCTCTGTCCAGCTCAGCACTGAGTTTTACCCATCAAACCCAAACACTGGTTCATAAACCTCACTGTCAGCAGCTGCACACAACTGAGCAAACACAAAACCTTGCTGACATGATGTGAAGGTACTTTTAGATCCAAACAGAATAATGGAATTAAGACAGAGTGAAGGAACAAACGTGTGTACAAACACTATAATGTCTATGGGGAAGTGCTGTTTGTACCTGATATAAAGATCAAGTTGAGTTTATTGATTGATTGTTCTGAAGAAGTGGTCAGTCAAAGTATTACCATTTATTTTATCTGTGTACATAAACATCATGGTTTTGTTTTCAGTTTAATTTCTATTTACACTAAGGAAGGAGTCAAAATGATTTTCTGTACCAATACCCAACATGCCACCGATGCTGTCCATTGAGCTCAGCTTTGAACTCCTTTAATTATCCTTCTTAGTGCAAGTACTTGCACTACACTGCACTGATTTGCCTTTATTGTTTACTGATTTGGCTTATTGTTGTATCATGTTTTGAAATTACCTGATAAAGCATAATTGTTTCAATACTGTAGCCCAGCATTTCAGCAAACTCTCTAGCAATCACAGATTTGCCACAGCCCTGAAAAAGAAAACAAACAGCATAGCCAAACCAACAGTTATATTACTAAGTGAAATGTATGATTTTCATCATATGGTTGACCTAATTCATCAGCACCTTTGAACATTTTATATAACAACGCAATCCATGATGCACAAATAGACAGTCCTGAGGGTATTTCTGAAGTACCTTGACAGGCAGTATGAACAGTGAGCTATTGTGAGTTGTCAACTTTCTAGTTCACAGTGGACCTGCTCCACAAAGGTGGCCACAGGAAGCTGCTGTGTACCTTGGCTCCGATCAGACAAATGTCTTTGACGAGGTGGGACTGGATTATCTCAGCCAGTAGGCGGTCATGGGTGGGGGTGCTGATGAACACAGAGCTGCTGTTGGGTGGGCGAATCGGACGCGTTCCTGAAGGAACCTGTGGAGAAACCGCAGCCTTTCCTTTAGAGGGATGAAGTAGGTTGGGTCATTCGTTACAAAATAACTAATGAATATTACAATCTCACAAGGATGTTAATCCTCAAATAATTTGAAGGGGTAATTAGTGTAAAACAGAACTTTGTTTGGCAGTATCTGTGTTCTGACCTGAAAGGTGATGTTCTTCTCTGAGATTTTGAGGGTGACCATTGCCTGCCCTGTTTGAACTCCACTCGCAAGCTCAATGTCCACCACTGCAGTTGGAGGAGGTTTCTTATTTCCATCGGTCAACTCAAACCTCTGAGAACGCAGAGTCTTTATTAGTAGATATTGATTATTAATAATAATTTTGCTGCAATATATTCCATTTTTGGGCTAATAAAGCTGCAATACATAACTTCTGCCTCTCTATTGCCATCTCTGTTCGAAACAAAAAATTAAAAGCTACTTGTGGAGTTCTTTTCTTAACAGGGATGACAAGTTTAAATTCTGCTGTAAGAACAAGCTACACGTGCTACACCATTCCAGTACGGATACACAAGATTTAGTATTTTGATCTTCTTTTTGTTTACAGATGTGACATAACCACAAGTCAAACTGATATTTCCCACAAAATCAGACCCGGCAGGTCAAATTATTAGTCATAATTATAAACTTGAGAATCGGCATAAGGTAAGGAGACCATTTGGAACACTAATCAGTTATGCACTTGCTTAAGAACTAAGCTAGCTAGTCATTTTTAACCAAGAAAATGTTACGGATTACAGCTTTAAGGTTAAAGCTCTAAAGCATAAGAGATGTTTTAACTCAGCAAACAGCAGCAAACTTCCATCAAAAACACCTTGATGTTTTTAACTACATTTTTACTTTTTATACAAACATGTTGACTGTACTAGACAACACATGACTGTTTGGTTAATGATTATGTTGCTCTAATATAAACACAGAATTTTCATACAGATCAAGGGTAAGTAAACCCAAACATAGCAATAAATACATTGAATATCAACACAGTTATTTTTTTCAACACAGTTATTTAATTACCAGATTTTTTAGCCCTAGGCTTAATGGCTTTGTGTAGGACAGAACCACCCCCCCCCATAAGTGGAAAAGTAGAAAAAACAGAATGGGATGCTTACACTAAGTACCACCTCTACTGCAGTGCGGCCCTCTTTTCCCAGCATGACCTCATATGGGTAAAGCCTCTGCATCAGCTGCTGTGCTGACAGCATGGGGAACAGGTTCTGCAGGGTACAAAACCGATCTTCAAAAACTACACAGTGAAAGTGATTTGAATACTGGAATCCCTTACAGTTAAAGTGTACATTTTTTGCTAGTTACAATTAACTTCATTTTTCACTATCCCTCTGTAATATACAGAGACAATTGTAAGTAAGCTATTCATAGATCTCTCCAAAAGTGTCAACCATGTGGTGCTATCAAAACATTGCAGATTTAAGTCTATTTAATGCTTCATTTCCAGTTCAAGAGCACTCAAAAACATATACTATAACAACTTATATGTTGGTTGTGAAAATGTTACTGTCAGAAGTATACCATTACTCTTGAATTAGTGTCAATACAGACATTTTTAAGGCCCGGATAGTGTTCAATATCTCTACTGTCTACCTGCAGGGACTAAGTTAACTGGCCCATAATAACCAACACAGCTGGGGGGAAGCTTTTTGTTTGTTTAACCAACTGCAGATGGGTGGAGATGTTCAATAACCTGAAAAACAGCCATTATCTTTGGCCTTTTCTGTGATGCCAGTCACAAAAACTGCACACGTCATCTTTAACAGTTATTTATAAAAATCTTGTGGTATGTAATTCACCAGAACTGTGAGGGCAGATGGAAGACTGTCCACAGGAAAGTCAGGTAGGCTTAAGCTGGCAGACTCTTGAGAACACAAAGTAGTGGCACAAGACAAGAGCTGGGACACCCTAAGAATGACAAACAAGATTGACTGATGCAGTCTGCAAAATTTGCCCAATACAAATCCATTTTTAAAACTGCTTTACCTTTCAGATGGCACATTTGGTCCAATTCTATACAGATGCTCAAGCTGGTCCTTCAAAAAAACATCAATTGTTAGAAAGAAGACATTTAACACTATGCAGAGATCAAAAGATGTCACATATGTGGTACTGCTTCTTTGGGTCTGAAGCACCTTGAAGGGAAGGTAGTATATGTCTCTGGCCTGGAAGCGTGAACGGAGCGGTGGATCCAGTGGGTTTCCCTTATATCGAGGGACAGGCAGGCCAAGAGCAATGACTCGAAAGTCTTCACTCACTCGAACAATCTTCCATGCATTCAACTCTTCTTTAGTGTGCTCCTATCAAATCAACAAAAAAATGTCACACACATCTTCAGGTTTGCAATTTACCATCACGTCAAAAGTTATTTTCTTTTCTCCAAGAAAAGCTTTCTCCAAGAGTTTTGTGTGGTGACTGTGTATTCTTCCATTAAAGCTGCAACACAGAACTTTAGCCTCTCTATCACCATCTCTGTCTAAAACATACAATTTCGAGGTATTTGTACGTCATTTTCTTAACATTGATGACAATTTTAAATTCTAAGCAACTGCTGTAAGAACAAGCTACAAACGCTCAATTATCTTCAGCACCCACACGCACAATTTAGTAGCTCGGTCCTCTTTCTGTTAACAGATGTGAAATAACCAAGCAGATGAATTCTGACTATTAAACTGACATTTCCCGTGAATTTGAAATTTAAAATAATTTCGAACACAACGTTGCGGAATGGTATAATGTAAGGAGACAATTTTGAACAATGATGTTTTGTGTACTTGGTCAAAAACCTGAGGTACTTGGTTTTAAAAAAAAACAAACAGGTAATGTATTGCAGCTTTAATACAAAATTATGTTGTATTTATGCTTTTGTGAGACGTGTATACGATGATGATGATGCGAGTAATTCAAAAACCTCTTTGATAAAGCATCAGGACAGAGCTCTGACTGACAGCTTACAGAACTATACAGACGACTGCAGATGTACCTCCAGGAGTTTGTCATAGCGCTGTGCCGACATAAGAAAGCGTCCGTCCTCCAGCTGCATCTCTCGATTCTCCAGCAGGTTATTAAGAACTGGAAGAACGTTTCTTTCCGCCTTCTCCAGTCCCTCCAAGACTAGAATCCGGCCCTCAGTAGCAGCTCGAACAGCACACTGAAACAAAACACACCCGAGTCACCATGCAGAAAGTGACATGTAGATGATATTAGGGTTAGTGGTTAGAGGAACAGGTCTTAGATTTAGATCTCTTTTCATTACTGTATGTGACAAGAAAACCATTAAAACATGAAACATAAGACACATGTAGGTCCTCACTACTGTGTGTCAAGGTCAGTATTTTATTAATCTTTAAATTAGGAAGGTTTAATGTAAAGGTTAGTTCAGGTTCTTAGCTGTCAAAAGAAATAATCCCAAGAAAACATGATGATATCCATGATATAAAAATTTGAGTGACAACATTTGTAAAAAAGTCCACTCATATAATCATTTTCCTATTGATGTTTACAGAACGTGATATTTTAGTGACAACATTTATTTAAAAAATGTAAACAGTTTTAAAGTGCATCACAATATATTTGGTTGACAGATGAATATCAATGAATATCCAAGCACACAATCAAACAACAAACAAACTTCTCAGTTTCACATTCTAGACTCTTCTAGACTCTAAGTGCTTTCAAACACCCAGCTCAGCAGCTCCAGAAACAAAACATATCTGTTCTATCAAGGAATTATGTAGAAAGTATACATTATTACTAATGGTGGAAAGTCCAAGATGCACTGGGTGGACCCTAGCTGTGGACATATTTTATATTCTTAAATCAAAGATGCAGAAAATTTCCCTTAATATTTATGTATGAAATTTACATAGCATTCAGAGGCTATTACGTGGATAAAAGATAGAAATCCTTCACATTTTGAACTGGAAGACTGACCCCCCCATGCTCCCCCACAAAAAAAATTCATTTCTTGGACTAAGTCCCCTTCAAGTCATTCATCTAACCCCCTTTCCTGGTTTTCACCTACTGCACAGAGCAGTTCACATCTATTCTAGACAAGACCTGTTTTATTTTATATCCTGTTACAAAGACGCAGCCATGCAAACGTGTACAAAAATCAAACAGCAATGACGTCAAAAGCAGGAAATTCTGGGCTACTCCGGTGACCACAGAACAAGTCGCCATATAATTAGGCTAACGTGTAAATCTATGCCTGATTGCGTGGGAACAGGACCTATAAATACGTAGCCAGATGGTCCAAATTTAGCTCAAGATTTATTACCTTTCTAGACGCTATAATCACAATTACTAGAAATACTTGTGATGCAGACTAAAAAGACTAGTTAAAACCACATACCACTTTGTTTGTCAATGAGACAGCAAAATGTAAATAGCAGATTTAAATTTTTCTTGACCTGATTAACCTCAAACTTCACAGCAAGAGATGGAAAGCAAACAAGGTAAGAGTGGTTTGCCCACAAGCAACTTTTCCTTAAATTCCTTCACAAAGTTTGCTGGCTTGCTGAAAAACAAAACATTTTGTATAATCTTAACAATTACTTTAAAACAGATTCCAGCCCTGAATGCAGCATTCCAGAGATCATATGGTAATGGTTATGATGCTAAATACATTTACTTCTAAAATAAAAAAAACCCATTAAAGTACCTTTTAGTAAATATGCACTTAAATTTTTTTTTTTCATGTCTTTCACTTCTTGGACTTCAGACATCTTAGACTCAGGGCATATGGCTTCCCCATAATACCACCTGCCTCTGACATGCAATAGCAAGTATCAAACCATGGTGTTGGATGATGTTTTAAAAAAAGGGATGAGCCTTTCAATAAGTCACACCCCAACTACTTTTTTTTTTAAATGAAACACATTAACATACTGTTGTCGTCAGGGAATTTCATTGTAATGAATTTGCTTAATAAAAATTTCCAGACCATTTTAGTAGTAAAAATTTGAAATAACTAAAAATCAATCAAGGATACACACTTAAGGACAGGCTAAAAGTGATTACAGTCGCACTGTATTGTGCTATGTGCTTAACAACAACCTTTATCTGTACCTACATTCAAAATACCTACATAGCATAAGCTCTAGTACCGTATTGCTTAATTCAAACACACCACAAGATGGACACTTGATTAGACAAGCAACTTAATGAAAAATTGATCATTAAGTCTAAAGCATTTCCATTCACATGAGGAAGCTGTAGTTGTCAACTGGGAATCATTCTGCCTGCCACACAAAGCTTGTTATATAGGTCTAAAAATGAGTGCAGAACGCAGGAGAGCAGTAACATGCTCTAGTTTAACACCCAGTCTCCACACACATCCCACCTGTTAACCAATCCACTGGTGCCTGCTGTCTTTCCATTCCACACAGCAAATACAAGCATGCGGTATACTATAACTGAAGCTGTAACTGTGCATTTAACTGTGCATTTGGCAAAGCCAAAAGCTGATATAAATCCCCTTAAAACATAATTAATGATGGAATGCTCTAGAATCAGATAAACTTACCAAATAACTCTGATCTAAAAGGTTATGATCCCATGCACCACTTAACAGGACTGAAGAGCTTCATAGACTATTTCTATGGCAACATGTAACTTCATGAAACATGACGTTTCTATGGCAACATGAAAGTCCCTCACTGAAACTTACATCTGAAGAATAGTCCAATAGTCTAATAACTATTCTTCAGATGCATGGGCAGAATAGAGGAGTTTGTGAAAGGTAAAGCTGGATATGTAAATATATTTAATGATGGGGACTTCAAAAGAAAGGGAAGGATTTGTCAAACCTTGCAAGAATTAATCTCCATTACTATGAGGTCTTTTTGGTGATCTGAACAAACACTTATCTTTCACTTAAACACACTAAAACACACTATATTTCACCAATAAATAAATAAATGGCCCTAAAATGTTGAGTTTAAATCATCTGAGCATTTGAGAATAAAGAAACCACTGAGTGATACAAGAAACATAAAACTACCACAGCAATGTATAAAACGGGTGGCCTGAGACAATGTTTGTTGCAGTTTATAGGTCATTACACAAAAAAATATATTTTTTAAAGACAACAAAATAGGTAAAATATACAGTGAGGTCCAAAAGTCAAAAGTAAATTAAACCTAGAAATAAGCAGAAACGTTTGCATTTTTAGAAATGAAAATGATAATAAAAGAAACAAAAATGCTACATTAAATGTTACATTATTTACAAATTGTAAAACTTCCTTGCTTCCATCAAGACAAATGTGCTTTGTAACATTCTTACATTTTGCTGGGATAATACGAATCATCCAGTTTTGCACAAACCTGTGGAGTCCATGACAGCTAAACATGTTTTCATAAAGAACAGAACATACTAACTACTCCAAAATTCTTAAATGAATGCATATTTTTCAATTTAAATTTTTACTTTAATTGTTTTCTTGTTAATATAATTTGTAATGGAATTTTATTAAAATAAAAAAAAACAGGAAAAACAAAATGAAAACAGCTTTTTTACTAGTAAAAGCCCTTTTAGACTCTGTATTCTTAAAACAATGGTAATGACAATAATGATGGTAAAAACGTTTACTTGCCTGGTCTACATAAAAAGCAGTTCCTGAACGTATTTCTCTGCGCTGTTTAAGATCAGTCTCAGTAGTGTCTCTGGACAAAGTAACATATTCAACTTCTCGTTTTGTTAATTCCTATCAAACAAGAAACAATTTATTTTTAATAAATTTATTTTGTGTTTTTAATTATTAAAAAACAATATATTTATTGTGAAATTGTCACAGACTGTATTGCTCTATAAAAGTTCAGCAGGTATTTGTGGGTATAATTTGTTGTGTTGTGATTGTGTGTATGGTAATGTTTCAATTACCAGGTATTGCATAGCAATTGAACGGCGGAGAGGACCAGGAGGGCCTATAAGAAATACATCCTGCCCAAGCAAGTCTTTCTGCATTATCCAGCGAAGGTGCTGGGTAATGGTTTGTGGCAAAGACTCCACTACTGCAAAAAGAAATTTATTGCAAAATGCTGACAATGTATTCTAACAATGCATCTCTCAATGTATCAAGGTGACTAAGCACAAAAGGGTACGTCATAACATTATTGAGATATGGTCTGTTATATTAAAAGTTTGACGTCACATTAATTTATAATATTTAAAATATCTGTCATATTAATGGATTGAAATTAAATTGAATTCACTAAATCAAGTGAATATTGGACAAATAGTATTTTTTCTTTCATCAATAAAAGGTTAAAATGCAAAATGGTTTTAAACCATGTTTGATATTATTTTTAACCAACTGGTTTAAAGATTATTATTATTGGTCATATAAAGTCGGGTGGTCTAACAGAGTAGCTAGAGGCTTTTGTCACATTAACTATGTTCAGGTTCAACTATGGTCAAAAACAGAAGTGTTATTTATGCATTTAAAACTGATTTTAATTGTTAAATGTTTAACTGTGGTAAATGCCTACTGGCTTAATATAATATAATGTCATGTTTTAAATGTCTAAGTTTTGCATTGTAGCGCTAAATCGTTTGCACTTTTTTGCAATTTAGGATTTAGTACCATGCACACATTACATGAACGACACTTCTGTTCAATCTGTAAGAACATGGGTCAGACGTCCTGCCATATAACACTAAGTCGATGCCCTGCATGTCATTAAATACAATATAAACATAATTAGCACATACTATGATTTACTGGCACCAGCTCTGGATTTCTGGGGGTTTTGAGCTGATATGAGATCTCTCCAATCTTTACTGTGTCGCCTGTGGAAAAACAAAATCACATGATATAAGACCAATCAAACCTTTTTTGGATGACAAAATGACTGTGGGAGCTTAAATCAGTACCTGAGGAGGTGTTGAGGAGTTTGACCTCATGAGCGCCACAGTTCCAACCTTCCTTTGACATCACAGGTCCTAATATATGACGAATTCTCCTCGCAGCAACAGCTGCTGCTGTTCCTTTGAATAAGAAGGGCGAATGCATGTCGAATATTTTAAAAACTGCAGTTAGAATACAAATACAACAGCTATAATATTACATATCCAGTGCTATTTCATCGTGTTCACGTCACAACAGTTTATTCCAGAAGCGCTAGACGGAGCATGTTAAGTGACGGACAGAAATTCGTCCATTTAAAAACATCTTCCGTGTGGAAAAGCTGCTGTACTATTAGTTCCGATTATGAAACTAACGGATCCATATACAAAACCTGATTAGAAGAGTTATTTTCCAAGAACAACACAGAAAATTCAATGTTATAATAAAACAGAAAGAGGTGCCGAAAGAGGTGGTCTTCAAAAAGTCTAGTGTCCCAGGGTCTTGCAGGGCAATAATGTGTATAGAGAAACGTTAAATATATTTACTGTTTTCACTGCTTGGTTTATAAATAGAGGGATAGTCTCTTGAGATTTACGTAATATATAGTGGAATAATATGTAAAAAGCAGGTTCGGTGACGTCATGGACACTGCCTTAAATCCATATAGGGGTTTGACATTTATCACGTGGAGAGAGAGAAGCTCAGGTTTCGGAAGACCCTCTAGAGTGGAGGGGAGTAGAGAAAGACCGAAACCATATGCCCGAATACACGATTAAAAATAGCCCTTGGTTTGTGTCAAAAGTGTGCACGGAGCGATTCTGAGCAAAGGGACTAGGAGAATATGGAAGATGACTGCCAGTATACTCGCAGCCCTGCTTGGGAAGAACTGGTTAGTAATGTTTTACGTTTCTCTATTCGAAAAACAAAAAGAGATTATTTCATATCCACAAACGTAGATTGTCGCAGACAGGACGTTAGTAGATGATAACTAATTGATTTGATCTTAGCAGATCGCGATGTAAGTGGCAAGATCGTTAAACTGATACGCGAAGAATCGTTGTCTTGTTTTTATGTTGAGTTGGGCACTCATTACACGAGTTGACATTCCTTTACAGACTTTTTTTTATATGAATTGATTTTAGCAACAGTCTATCAAATATATTAAATTACATAATTTGACATTATCACAATTATGTTTTCCTTGCTGGCTGTTAGATGTAAGTGTAGTGTACAATGAGTAAAACAAAACTTAATATTTAAGTAGGAAATTGTGTCACATGAATTGTTGGTTAAATTATCTTAGGTCATTTAAAAATTAAAACTTAATGTTTTAGTTTGTTGTGGAAGTTAAATTAAGATCGTGTTTTGGGAATGGTGCTGGAAGACAGTGGATCTGAAATATTTTAAATGCGCGTAAGTAATACAAACTTTCTAAGTAATGCAATATTACAGGTGTAATTATTTACAATACATTTCATGTAATTCACAAAACATCAGACAACCAAAACTACACTGAGAAGTACATTAGTCTCTCATAAAAAAATATGAAGTGGGAGTTATGCCATTTATAATATTTTTTTCGAAGTTTACGTTTGTGTGCAAACAACATCTTGTTTGAAACTATTGTCAGCCTATTATTCCGAAATTGCAGTACGGAAAATGTGTAAACTGATTTGTTACCTTAATTTGACCCTCGTTTTTTTTAATAAATTGACTCACTGGCTTTATTAAACATTGCAAAACTATACATTGTAAAACTATTTAGCTATACAACACGGCAATGACGCCCAGAAATGCTGTTAGTTTAGCAGTTTTAACTAGGTTTTTGTAGTTGACCACATGTTACAGCGGACGACGAAACATCTGTTGCTGTATTTCGCCATCGTTTCTGAGGTGCCCGTCCACCGCTAGGGTTTGCTACAGAGATTTCCTCCTGCTCCCGATGTCTCAGCCCTCCATCTGACTTCATGTAGGCAGATCGCCGCTCAGGAAAACCTTCTTTAGAAAAGAAAATGAACGTTACCCAGACAGGGAAGTGTTACACCAGCTCATTTACAATATCTAAATAATTGCATGTATGGAGGTGCGCCTTTGGGCAGAAAAGCGCAAAAGCATGACGGCCAAAAAAGCCTCTTTCCAGCCGTTGTCCAGCTCCCGCATCCCGGCAGAGAGGAAGGGAGCGGCTGAGCACGTTCATAACTCTGAGTGCTGTAACTGCTCTTCCCCGCAGGAGCCGGAGAAAGCAGCGTCGACCGCGTCAGGGGTTCACCATCCCACCATGGGTGCTGTCGGGGGCCCGGGGCCGGTGGTGGACGAATCATCTGACAGCGAGGGAGAACAAGAAGGACCTCAGAAACTCATCAGGAAAGTGTCGACCTCTGGACAAATACGAAGCAAGGTAAGACACGTTGTAACATATCTGAGAGCCAACGTTTCTCTGTGTATATGCCATTCGTGTGTAGGCCAGTGAGCAGCAGATAGTGCTACTGTAGCCCTGCACACATGGTAAAGATCTAGGAGCTCAGAGTAAACACTGAGCTTTTCCAGCTTCAAACATCTGGAATTTTTGATTGAAAAGGAATGTTGTATTGCTTGTGCTGTAAAACATTTATCCTTGCGAAAATGCAGTAAATGCAGCTACGTCAACAGTGCTCTATAGTTTACAAAGTCTCCAACTGTTGGCATGTAGTAAAGGCCACTTGTTGAAATATTTGCGTCATTTAATTAAGTAAATGCACAGTCAGTCTTTGGTTTCCTTAAAAAAAAAATGATATTCATAGCCTTAAAATTATATTTACATATATTAGCAAATGCTTACATTTGAACAGGCTGAAGCTGTTAGTTGTCAACACAAGCTATAAGGACCCAGGAGCCCCTGTCAAGCCTCTTAGCCAAACCTGGGGCCCCTGCATATTTAAAAACAGATGTTCTTGATACCATTTTATAATAGCTTTTGTTAATAACATTAACATTATCAAACATTTTTGCCTCCTATTTGCTTGTGTATCCCTGAGTGATAAAGATTTTAGTCTTTTGTTTGTTTTGCCTTTTAAAGGTTCTTGTCATGCAGTGTGAAAAGACAAACTTAGTTGCTCAGTTTTTTACCTTTTCTTTATTGCATTGTTTATCATCTTAAATTTATTTTGAAAACATACCTGGCATTATTTTTAACACACATTTACATACTCTCAAGTAATTTACATACTGTCATGTAATTTAATCAATAGTAATTGAAGCCTCTTGATTGTGCACTCTTGACTTGCTTGACAAGACAACACTGTAGCTGCCTTGCCCCACTTTAACCATGACATAATTAAAAGTTGCTGTTTTCTGACCAGAACAAATCCACTTAATTATTGAGTGCTGTTCTCCACCCCACTGTATTATTTAAGAAGGCTATATTTAGAAGCTGCTTGGTTTGGATCTGGAAGGGACTGATCTTTTGTGATGCTAATGAGCTTATTGTAAACCACACAACGTGTAAATAAAGCCTTATTTAACAAGAATCATTCATAAAGATAGTTTCACCTCTCATAAGTCAACAGCACAGCTTAATGTATGCAATTCCACATACATGTTACTAATTTTGCTTTTATAGGCAAACAGCAGAACAGAAAACACATAGACTTCTTTGAGATATTTGCTGGACAGCATAATTTTCCGTACCTCATTCAGGTATGTTTAAAGATTTAAGTGAAGATTTCATTAAAAACTGTAATTAATTAGACTGATATTTTGCCAGTGAATATAATATATCTGGCCATTTTAAAATTGTTAGGATCGGACAATCAGCAGAAATGGTCATTGCTATCTACAGTACTGATTTCTACATTACACCAATCCTGTGCAATGCTGTTAAGCTGAGTTTCTCCCTTTGCCCTGGTAGGTTAGTGCAGTGCAGCTTATCTGAGCTTTCAACAGCCTCTCAATGTGTTACAGGAGGTAGGTGTGAGAAAGCGAGAGAGTGTATGAATGACAGGTAGCTGGTAATGGTAGGTGCTGTGTTTTTCTGTTGGTCAGTGGGTTGTGACGTGTGCAGATCAGTTCTAATGGAGTGTACAGACTTATAGTGCTGTTCCACAGTATTGTGTGCTTAGCATGGCTCATCACAAGACTGTCCGATGTATGTTCTGCTTGCTTTGTGGACACTCATTGTCTCACTCTCTCACACACACTTACAGATAGCTCCAAATGCTGCGGATCCCCTGGTTGGAGTGCACTGACATTTTTCCAGCCAAACAAAAAGATTTCTTGATACCATAGTAACAACCCGCTCTGTCTTCATCATGCTAATTGCCTGAGATACTAGAGTGTTGTATGTGGCAGCTTTGGCTTTGAGTGACAAGTTAGGGCATAATATCAAAATAATCGTATGGTACTTTCAAAAGCATTAACAAAACAATCTAAATAGCTAAAAGCAATGTTATGTCTTGGTTTTTAAGTTTTTATGCAGTGGTCTGCCTGTCTGTGAATCTAGTTTTATAAATGTACAGAATAGGTAATTTATAAATTATGAAACAAGAAGGTTTTGGACTAAAAAATGCCAGAACTTACCCAGGACTTAAGGCAAAACGTGTATTGTGTTATGCTAACCTATGCATTATTCACTTTATATTATTTACAACAATAATATTGCCCTTGTAATATAAATGTAATGAAAAGTGGTAACTTAATATATTTTTTTCAAAAAACAAATCTAAAGTTTTATTCCCCATGCTTAATTTAAACCTTGATGAATTCTTGATTAAAATGACTACTGTTGGGTGGGTGTGTACTGGCAGTGGTATGATGCTGTCTCTGAGGTCTGTCTCTACCACTGCTGTACAAAGCTTAATGAAGCTCTCTGGGTTTAGGCCTCCTTATTTAGTGGGAGAGCTCAAGTGTAGCAGAGCATATGAGCCGTTTGTACCCCTACTGACTTCAATAGAGAGCAAATACTTAATCTGACCCAACAGCATCTCACTCCATTCTTATGTCTTCACACACAGAAGATGACTGACAGCAGCTGCTTTATCCATTGCAACAGTTTTATTTGAATTACTGTACTTGTAGACAACATAAACCTTTTTAATAATGTGAATTTTTAATGTGAATAAGTGAATTTCAGCAATGATTCTAGAAATATGGTGAACAACAAAATATAATGATTAGTTATTGAACATGGTAATAGCAATTCTGTGACTTTGATTCTATGCACAAAGCTTGACTGTGAAAAGCTCGACAATAGTTAGTGCATTGAAAGGTTTACTGTCCTACTGTCTCATCTGGGCTGATGTAATTGATGATAATTAGATGAATTTAATGGTGCAGTTAAAGCTAAGAGGAACAGGGCTGATATTGTGTTTAGAGCTCAAGTGATGCGTGGGCAGACAATGACCTTTATATGCATCACCTTATCACACAATGAATTATTCTTAGTTAGTGTGTTGCATGAATGACGAGAGATTCTGAGTCTGATTCATGGACAAATCAGTGGCTACATTTACATGTACTGCAGTAATCTAATTATTGACTTTATATTGAATAAGATAATATTGTTATGTCTTATATGTTATTCTTATTAAGTTGTTTACATGAGTTAGTTTTAGAATATTCCTTTCTGTGTTAATTTTATAAGTGACAGAACATAGATAGATTATTGGCACATCATCAGTTTTAAACTACGTCGGTTTTAAATTTTCACAGATCAACATACAGTTTGGGGTGTTTCATTTTTAATTTTACAAAAGCTTCAAGTGCAGTTAATTATTTGTCATGCTCTACATGGAAATAGACGACGGCATATACAAATTCTCCAGCAACTATTCTCCAGGCCTATTCCACACTTTCATTCGGCAACATTCTGTTGTTGTTTGCCATCAAACGGTTGACCACTGCCGTGTGTCTATGTGTCCGGTCACAAAATTAATAGCATGATTAAGATGTGTACATTTCTCTAATGTACTTAGATAATGCGACCAAAATAGGAATACTCCACGTCTTAATTCAATTTGTGCTTACTTCGAGTATGACTTGGCCAGGTTAATATAATCAGAAATTACTGTTTACATGGTAGTTTCTTAATCAAAGCATTGTCTTAATCGGGTTAATTTTAGAATATTGTTGTCCATGTAAACGTAGTTATTGTTTGTATTTTAATAGATCTGTCAGACCAGTTTACAGATAAAAATTAGTAGAACTTTTGGGTTGAATTTATTAGTTGCTAAACTGCTTGGAGTGGATAATAACTAATAATGACTAATGAAAAAAATCAAACTTAAAATTCCTGAATATGTTGATCCCAAGAACATTTGTGGTGTTTTCAAACAGCAGCACAGACCAAATACGAAATGTTAATGTGTTCAAAACTGTAATAAAATATTTGAAAATTTCTCAAGTATCCTAAACATTACTTGTCTGTTAAAAATGTCATTTTCAATATACAAATACTATTTCTAAAAGATCTTAATGAGGCAAACTTCCAATGCTAGATAAAAAAATCTCAAAGTTTATCTATATACCCCTTGATTGACTGTTACTATTAGTACATTAGCGAACTATTAGCACATTACTGTTACCAAAAATGTTTAGTAAATTTTGTTTAAAGTGCTTAATGATTTTGTAAAAATCTAGTTTGCTGCATTAAATTGCATTATGTATGTATATCCTTGTCCATAAATATTATTGATATTGCTATTAAAAACCCAAATCAGTTGGCAACTGCCTTTTATCTATTTGTCCCCAGTTTCTTTAGGGAGAAAAGCACAAAAAGCAAAATTGGGCAATGTTAAGGTTTGTATTTCAGCAGGTGGTGGTAAACATCAGAAAGTTGATATCCAGGTGCACAAATTAACAAGGGGAAATCCATGATAGCATCAGCAACCAAAATCTGCCCTGATGTCTGAAGTTCTCTTATTGAGTTAGATGGATCTGCTGGACAGGAGTTTTGTATCCTGTATCCTGAGCACTAAATGCATAAATGAGAGGCAATGCTGATTTAATTGTGGAGCGACAGGATAAGATTTGTCACAGGCATGGAGCATGTTCTCACCCCAGAGAAAATCCCACACTCACTGCTTTCTATGGTTTGCAGAGATTGCCATATGCACCATTCATGCTGCTGAGCTTTTAGACTCTTTGTCTAAATCTTTCTATCAATCCCTTATCACTTGACTTGACTTGACAAAACATGCACTTTCCTTAAAAGGTTCAAAAAATGTAACAAATATGAATTACCTTGACAAAACAAACAAAATGGCTACCTGTGGACCGAGGTTTTTAAATGTAAAAAATATTTTAATATAAAATTTTGCAACTGTTTTTCAAAATCGGCCAAAGAATTCATATCAGTTTTATTATACAGAATATACAATATACAATGAAGTCCAAAAAAGTGCAGCAAAACATTTTCGGGTAACCCTTCTTAGTGCTATGTGCTTCCAAGCATCCACTACCCATTATGTGTATTACAGTAATATGGGTATTAATAAACACAGGTGAACGCTTAAAGATATTTTTGGATTATTTTATTGTTTGGCCCTATGTATCTAAAAGCATTTGGTATATGGTCTTTTTGATTAATGTTTGGCGCCACAACCTTTCAGGTTTGTTACTGTTTTATTAAAAAATATTATTAAAATACTATTTTGTTCTTTAAACAAAGACAGTTTACAATCTTGAGACACCATGTTTTCCATCAGTTACATCACATTTACATCAACAAAAAGATATATTATATATTATATTATTATACTGTTATATATTAAATTATATATTACATCAATTACATCAACCAAAAAAACATAATAGATGAGCATCATGCCATCTTATACATGAGCTGTAAGTTCTAATAATGATGTAACAGTTCAATGCTGGGTAGGATTGAAAACCACAAAGAAACCCTGAGAAACCCTGTGAATGTACGAACACTATTGCACTGTTGAAGACAGAAATGCTTGTGTGGCATTGACATTCCTTACACATGTACACAATGGCTTTCTTTTTTGTCAAGAGATTCTTAAGCAAAGTCACCAACCTTTTAGGGAGACTGAACACAGACAGTATTCTTTCCTTCATTAAGCTGTAATTCTTATCTTTATTGTAATAGGCTCTTATGTTGTGTATTTCCTGTCCCAGATGACCTTGTTTAATAGTGGTTAATTGACTGGTTTGTTTTGTCAATGACCTACTCACTAGGGGAATTATACCCAGCATTCAGTCTTTCAATTGATGCTCATTGTAGAATGAATGCACAATGCATGTTGGTACATAGAGGCACCAAAGCCGGTTGGAGGAAACAGGGCAGTATTCATCATCAGTCATTAGCAGTCTCTAAAGAAGGCGGGCAATATGTGGGAGATGGGGGAGTGTGTGCGGGGAGGTCTGGACAGCTTCCGCCCACCACCTCCCCCCTCCCCCCAACTTATATAGCCGCGCTTCACTGTCTGTCAGCCACTTCCCCTCCCCACGCCTGACCATTCTGACCAGTGTAATTAATACCTTGTGCTCTGCATTCTCAGTACACAATGACTTTTCTGTCGTTAGAGATGAGAAAATTATGTGCCAACAACTGACAAGGTGTAATTGCTGGGACAGTTTAAACTGTGCTGCAAAGTTACTGTGAAAGTGGTATTTTTAACTTTGCAGAATGGGGCACTGTGTTCATGATAACTGTGTGCTGTTCACACATTACTTATACAGGGCTCCAGGCTAACATTTAAGAGGGGAAGCAGTGGTGCCACCAAGTTACACAGACACCAGCCCTTAATTTGGTAACAGCAGAGTCGTATGGTGGGGCAAGAAAAAACATTAATAGAATATTAATAGAAATATTAATAGAAAAAGACATTCCATTCAAACATTTATTATAATGCATTCATAAATTTATTACAAATGTATACTGATACTTGTTTATACATAACAAACATTGTAAACAATTAAAGTTAATACATGATACTTTTCAACTAGTTTTAACTTACAGTTTCTAAAAAGACGCTTTAATAAAAACAACCATTAGTCAATTTGTTTAACATATTACATTATTTAACCAAATGTGAATTTACTTTAACTAACTGTTAATGATGGTAAAAACATCAACATCCAGCAAACATTTCTACTGTGTTTCCATCACTGATGTTGCCTTTTTTATTACATCCACAATGACCACAATGAATTGAGCAACATCAATTCATTGATGTTCATCAATGTGATGTTGTTTGCGTACATTGGATTGGCAAAATATGATAAGTGTTGAACTTTGCCAAAAGCTTGACTGCTTCATCATTCATTACTGAGCGCACCTTACACAAGGTTTTACTGTTGTCGTGGGTGCCATACATGATGGTGGGGAGGTGAAAGGAGAGTAAAGGGGGTCACACAATGGATGTCTATTGCTAAATTCTATTGTTATTGTTTTATTGTATGTTTTTGGCAGCACTTTTGAGCAGCAATTTTGTTGTGTCGACCTGTGCAATGACTGTAATGGCATTCTTTTCTATAAACAAAACTGTTAAATATGGGTTGCAAATAAATAATATATTGTCAGTTGTGTATAAAATGATTTTTAGATAAAACACAAGCTGTTTGTTTAACATTTTCAGTCGGACCAGCTAATATTAGCTAAATAAATAGTTAAAACTGGCTCCATCTGCATCAGGAATAAACTTTGAAATTGAGCTCAAGTATGCAGAATATCTTGTCTGGTGTGCGGTGTAGTTGCGCATAATCGCTTGCGCACAATAGAACATTTCCGCCCATTAAAATATGAAAATATATTGCTCAATTTTGCAGTTTCACTGGTGCGACATCTCAAAAAAATAAGTTGCGTTGGCAAGTAAAGGGTTGCAGACTGGGTCGCAATTCTATTGCAAGGCTTCTTGTTTTTTTAATTTTTATGATCTGAAGCAGGGTATTTTTTGATATGAAAATGTGCAAGACTGCATTTGTATCTGACCCACATAAAAAGGTGGGTCATAAGTTTTAACCACATAATGGTTTACCCCCCTCATGTCATCCAAACAGGTTCCAAAACGTCACACAGCCTTTTTCACTCAACAAACATTCAAAAGGAGCAGAGCTGTTAAATGTCAAAAACACTAGAAGTTAGCACTTTACATTTACATATATTTATTTAGCAGACACTTCTATATGTTATATATTAATATATAAATGTTTTTGAGATTTGGTGCACCCTCAACAATGTCTGTAATATGTGCTTAAAGTCGTCTGAAGCCATACTATAGTTTTGTGTGGGGGACAGACTGAAACAGAAGTTCTTATTTGGACTGTACTTTAAAATCAAATATGATGACCTTTCCACACATTACATCAGATTGGACATAAAAGATTAAATGATCTTTGGTTCTTGCGTGTCTCATGACAAATATAATTAAGGTTGAACTTGATGTCTTATTATTTGATTTCAAGGGCAGTAAATTCAAGTAGCAGTAAAAAGCTGTGTCCAACCAATTTCCTGGCACAGTAGTGCATGTGGGCCACGAATTTCCCACAAAGTTGTGTTCCATCTAGAGAAAATATGAATTTCACCACAACAGCCACCGCCTGTGTCTATGACTTTTATAAGATGCATCTAGTAAATACATAGTGGCTGAAGTAGAATCTGATTTAGCCACTACATTTTGATTTGATGAAAATATCAAGGCTTAAGATATGATGTAAAAGAATACAAGTTTCATAAGTTTAATAAGATTGGCTGTATAAGTCATTTCATTTCAACTTACAATTTTCAATTTTGACTGAAGTTGAGTTGAATTAATGAATGAATTAGTTGAGTTAATATAAAAATATGTTGTCATGACTTATTCACATCATTTTTTACATGTTGAAATGGTCAAATATTTAAACAGTCCTGGAAATGAAGATGCCATGATATTATTTAACAGATATGCTAAAATAATATTACTATCAATATGAAATATAGCTTCAAGCAGCAATTACAGTACAATTACAGTACAATTACAGCAATTACTAATATTAACTATTAATTAATAAAAGGATGTTAAAGGTAATGAATGTCACATTAATTATTAGTACTAATACTTGCCAAGACATTGAATTGTGTACATTGTGAGTACATCTGTATTCTCATTACTACAGCACCAGATTCATTGCTACAGTAACAGATTCATTACTACAGAAGCAGATTCATTACTACAGAAGCAGATTCATTACTATAGAAACAGATTCATTACTATATAAGCAGATTCATTACTACAGAAGCAGATTCATTACTATAGAAGCAGATTCATTACTACAGCAACAGATTCATTACTACAGCAACAGATTCATTATTACGGCAGCAGATTCATTACTACGGCAGCAGATTCGTTATTACAGCAGCAGATTCGTTGCTACAGCAGCAGATTCATTACTACACCCTAGACTGTTTTAATACTTTTTATTTGTAAAACTTAGCATACTGCAGTATATTGCCATTTTTATGGTAAAACTGAACTTCTACTTAGGTTGGTATTAAAATAATTTTTAATATAATTAAAGCAATATTTTTTCAAAAAATGTTTAATTGTCAGTTTGTTCTGACATTCTCTAATTCATTTATATGATAGACTATAAAAACTTATACTTATTCACTTTATGTATGGTGCTATAACAGTGCACTCTCACTGAGCCTGAGCCATGCATCCTGCAGCTGCTATACTTGTATGCAATGTGTAGTGTGAATACCTGTTAACATGGGCACAGAAAAAATGTTCTGCTTATGCATGCACTGTGAAATGATGTCCAGAGCTCTTGCCTTTCTGGCCTTGAAGAAATGCTTAATGAATGACTGTGTTTGTGGCCTTGTGTTATTCTATATGTAGGCGATTGAAGGTGTTATTCAGTTGGTTTTAATGTTCACTGAAAGGAATATGTGTTGCAGAAAGCATGTTTTTACAAGATCACTGCATCCTGTAGAGCGATGAAGTGTTGCTCTTTCAGCACCAACCCATATGGACCTTCATTGTCAATAAACAGCACAAATCACCTAGAATCTGGGCCCCAAAACTTATAAACATGATTTTGTAAATTTATAAAAAAAATACAGTGTAATTTAACTTTTAGTTAAGTTTTAATTAAACTTCAATTAACAGACAGAAATTAACAGACTAAATATTGTAAAATATTATCTAAATATTGAAATTAACAGTGCTGAACATTGTATTTTTACTAAGCAAATTGGACACACAACCTTTGGTGTCATCAAAAGATACAAAAAGTTCTGCCTTTCAAAAGGCATAAGCTTATATTTCGTCAACCAAACAATGTATGTTTTTATGTTTAGTTGCATTTTATTATTTGACTTTAGCCTTGTTTTTCTCACATGGCTAGTTTTAGCTATATTTGAGAATCAAAGCAAACAGGCGACCCATTTTCACAGGTTTCACAGGTTGAGAACTGCTGTATTAAACCCTATTGAATGGATTTTCAGGGATTTGAATATAATCTCACACTCCTTATTCAGAGAGAAGGCATGAAGAGTAGCAATTCATACTGTAATTTGATGAACTGAATACATCCCTTGTATGTGTGAGTAGATGATGATGTATTGCACACATGTGCCAGAAAGCAAAGTCTTGGAACTGGATATTTTCCCTGACAGGACATCCGTCTGTTATATTACTTTCTGAACAAACGTCGGACTTCTGCTATCAGAGGTGCTTATTGTATCAGATGCTATTGTTTCTGTGTTATTTGCCATTGTCTGAGGTTATGTGTGGTTAGTTGAGTTGCTTACACACGCACACTAAAATAGTCTGTTGTTATGTGTGATTACAGTGAGTTTTGGTTGAGTTGCAATGTGTGGGTGTACAGTATACTGCAGTGGGGTTAATCATGCATGTCTGGCACTGAGCCGTTCTCCATCTCACAGTTTTGTGAAGCAGTATTCTATTAATAGATCCCTTCTTATCCCACTTGGCAACAGGAAAGGAACTAAGCACAAGAAAATGGAACTATATTGGTCAAAAAATACAAGCTAAAAAAACACATGAAGGTAGAGTATTAAACCTTATACTTGCATTTATAGAAAAATGTCCCAACAATAATAATAATAATAATAAAACACAGAACAAATGTCAGCCATGTTTAACACAGAATACATGGTATTATTGCAAATAATTTGTGTGAGATGTGTCTTAATCAAACTAATTAGGCATACTAGGTTTATAGCAGGTTTATGAATGAAGAGTTGACTGAACCAACAAAACTACAAAATTATTAAGCAAGATATGCCGTTCCAGGTTACATGGAGTTGGTATATAAAAAGATAACATCTTATGGGACAGTGGTATATGAGATTTGCAATAGTACCATAAAATATTCACAACACACAAAAGTAAAATACATACATACAAAAATATATACAATAAAAATACCTGATTTTTACACAGTGAAATTACACAGTGAAGGAGAATGAAATAGAATTGGAGACAAAGGAATAACAAAATAGAAGAGACTTAATTACTGTAATTCTATCATTTAGCTAGAAGCAATATTACAAATTTTTCAAAACCCTAAGCTTAGTTAGATGTCAGCAGTCTCCCAGTAAGCAAGCCAACAGAGCGACAGTGGCAAGGAACCAAAACTCCAATGATGTATAGATGGAGAAAAACCTTGGGAGAAACCAGGCTCAACCAGGAGGGCCAGTTCTCCTGTGGCATGTTAAAGCTGCAGTTGTTAACTTTCTTAGATATGAATAGAGAGTTGATTATAATGATTTATAATTATTTATTGATTCAAGACTGTCGGTCTAATTATATCTGACAATATGTCAGGCACTGAGAAATGTTACCAACAGAAATGGCAACAGAAACATAATGTTACTAATTGCAGCTATAACATCACTAGGCAGGGAACTAGGCAGGGAACAAAATATAGAAACTAACTAGGCTGGAGGTAGGTATGTAGGTATGTAATGGAAGTTTACTAAAAAAGTCCATCAAATCCCGATGATCTGTGTCAAGAGTCGTACCATCCTGTCCCCCACCATCTGGTCTTGATAAAGTTCAAATCTAGCTGACTACAAGACCTTGGGGAAATGAAAGATAGACAGATTTAGTGTGGAGCCAGTACATCTGTTCTTATGGGAAGTGTCCCCTGTTCCGGTTTACCTAATTAATGCAGCCTAACAATCCCTTAAGGGATCTGAGTAATAAATCCATAGGACTATGTGTAGGCTAGATTAAAGAGCTGGGTCTTTAATCTAGATTTAAACTGACATAGTGTATCTGCCTCCTGGACAACACTGGGAAGACAGAAGGTCCAGAGTTTGGGTGCCAAATATGAAAAGGTTCCACCACCCGTGTTCGATTTTGAAATTTTGGGTATTATCAATTAGCCAGATTTTTCAAATAGCAGTGAACGTGAAGGACTGTAATAAGAGAAGAGCTCGCGTAGCTATTGAGGAGCTAAACAGTCTTACAATGATGAACATAGTTATAACTTTGGTGGCCTAATAGTTACAGAGTCTAAAAGTTAGATTCTTAATGCAGTAGTGTGCTGCCCACTGCTCCGGGTGTGTGTGTGCTCACGACTTGCAGTGTGTTCAGGACTTGCAGTGTGTTCACTCCTCACCAGTGCTGGGTTAAATGCAGAGGTCACATTTTCGGTATGGGTTACCATATCTGACAAATATGTCACTTTCACTTTTTTTTACTTTTAATCTGTCTGATAAACAACAATCCTCCAAACTGCCACTAATCAGTTGGATTATTGAAAATTCTTTCATCATTTACATCTAAAACATTATGTCTTTAAAGATGTCTTCATCAATTCAGTTATCTGTAGGATGTTATTAGTTCATTAATTAATCTTAAAGTGTAAAGCTTTTCAACCTTGACTAAATGGTGTCTAGACTATGATTAGGTGTGTGGCCAGAGGCATTTGTTTGAAGAAAAAATCTAGAATAACACAGATGATCCTAATTCAGGGCAATAAATGCTCTCTACAACTTTATACAGTATTTGCACCTGTTTTTCTTCAACAGCTGTTCTTGGAGCAAAGTAGATCAAGCTTTTCGGCAGGTTTCAACATATCCTTGTGTAGATCCAATTCTAATGTGATGTATAAAGGTGTCATATTTGAATGGTCAGTTCACCACCAGTGGATGTAAAGAAGGCTTTTCTCTAAAATGAATTGAAATGAAATGAAAACATCAAATTAAATGATAAAATAAACTGTTGTTACCAAATAATGTTAACCAAAGTTTTTGTGTGTTCTCATATTGACTACATGCCACCTATAAAAGGAGGCAACAGCTAAACATGTCTGTCTGATGTGAATTTGTATAGAACAATAAAATATAGTGCAGATGAATCCTCAAACTCCGCGTGTACAGAACATGATTAAGCACTCAGAAAAAGGTGAAACTTACATTTAGCTGCAGTGACCATGTAGCCACTATAGCTAAATACAGTATGCAGATGTAAATGTAAATAAATACCAATGTATAAGATCCCACAGCAGTGAGTTTTTTTGTCACTGATTATAAAGTGTTAAATGACATTAAGTGTCATATTGGTGAAAGGTAAATTTCTGTGAATGGTTCAGGTACCATCAGTTCAGCCAACTTTATATTCATAAACCAGTTACAATCTTAGTATTACTAATTAGTTTTACTAATATACATCTTATAATTAACAATACAATTTGCAAAAGTACCATGTATTCTGCATTCTATGTGTTATACACATTTCATAATTTTCCTGTTTTCTGTGTTTTTCTTTTTAAAACTTTGCTTTAAAACATTGCTTTAAAACAAGGCAACAAATAAAATTGAATTGAATTAAAAAGCACAGATGTGTATTTCATTAAAGGCTAAGTGAATTCAATGTTTTGTTCGGTTGGCTGTTTTAACCGAGTGTCACTTAGTGCTCTGGCGAATGGATTCACTGTTTAAGTTGACACAGCTGTTCTCCAGGATGTCAGATCGAACCCTGTGTCTCTGTAGAGAGCATATTTCCTTTGCTATAAATAGCTGTCCTCACATATATGCCTGTGGATTGTGTTTGTTTTTTTCCTTCCATGCTCCTGCTATATTTGTAGATGAATGGACAGGAAGAAGCATGGCTGCTTGCAGGTCTGTGGCCCTTGTTTATTGTCAGTAGGGGTCCAGGATGATGTAAAATGACTGTGGCTGAGGAAAATGGCTGATAGGAAGACCCTCAGTGTTAGCCCCATCTCCTATTCTGGTGGACTTCCTTTCACAACGCCATATTAAATAACCTCTGGCCCATCGCTTTTCGGTCTGCTGCATATGCTGTCTTTGAAATTTGCAACGAGCTGTCTGGAGTGTCACTTTCACTGGAGGCTATCTGGCAATGCAAAATTTATAATGTTTTCATTATCTCAGAGATTACGTTAAATTGGTTTGCATACAAGTGCGGTTTAGAGATGTACATCTCAAGTTTGAAAACTAAGTGTGTGAAACTGAGTTGAAGTCTAACGTTTGACAGATTGCCAAGGTTAACCAGATATCTTCAGCTTGACTTCATCTGGATTGTGTTAGTCTATAATCTTTCGAACATTGCAGCACTGTTTATAAATTTAAGTGGGGCAAATTTACTAATTGTTTACTAACCTTATTTACAAAATATAGCATCACCTGGTGCTAAATGTGTTAAATTAGCTGTACAACATGAGTATTTAAAATATGTCATGCTTTTAAGCACAAACACACATAAGGCTATGTATATTAAGCTTATTCTAGATTGCGCCTAACAAAACTCTAATTAATAAGTGCTATCATCACTAATGGAAAGAAGGCAGAAAACTTAAAATTTTATTTAAATAATGTTCTGTTTCTATTGATCATGGCAGCAATCTATGAAATGATAACTGATTGACTGAGAAAAGTATAATTGTGTAAATATGAACATTTGCAGTGCATTATGTTTCACTTTTTCACAAACTTTTGTGCCATTGTCAGCTTTGCATAATTTGTAATTGGATCGGCTACTAAAACTCCAACAGAGCATGCAAATAAACAATGTTATCAGCAGCTGTAGTCAGTTTGCAGTACATTCCCCTTATGAGTGTGTTAATGTTTGACAGATTACCACAGTTAACTGTCCATCTTCGATTGACTTTATCAGGCTTGCATTAGTTAATAGCCTCTAAAATCTGGTAAACACCAGCCACACAGTCATCTGTGTATGGCGGAGAAGCACATATTTTTGTGTTTGCCAGCAGGGTGGCGGAGAAATATGTGTTTGTACCATTTATACAAGACAAGATATTTTGAGTAATGGGCTTCCTTTTATGCCATTTGCCTTGTCATTCCTCTCCTATGCATAAAGCTGATGTTGAAGAGTACTTGATCCTAGCAGAGCATTATGGTCCTTCTGCGTCACTGTGGATGCCCAGAGCTGATACCACTTTTAAATTCTGCTTCTTTTTCATTCGTGTCTCACACAGCACTACTTTGACATTTGACTTTAAGGGTTATTTTATTGCTTGTCTGTTTTATGTCACTAAGGTGGCTTTCACACAGGACATGTTTGCTGCAGTTTGATTCCAAGTGTAATTGTTTCACCTCGCCCCCACAGTGTTGGTCTGGTCTCACACTCACTTGACACTATCTAACCTCTGTGCATTTGCGTGCATCTTATGCCATCACCAACACCGAGGGTAGAATGCATGGAGAACACAACGGGACTCCCTATATTTTTAGTTTCTTTGTTGTTTTGGTGTCTTTATGCAGTTCACCTCACATATAGTGTGAGAGTGAATTACATGGTGTAATTCATTGTTGTTGAAACTTACACTGTCATCATCAGCTAAAACACATGCGCAGGTTACTTCACTCCTTGAATGAGTGCACACCGAGTCACTTTCACATTCACGCAAATTGCGCCACAGTTCCACTGCAGCCGAACTCAAACCACCTTCTATAGGTAGTCTTGGGTTCAGTACCCCATTGCTCTCCTGGGTCTGCACAACAGCTTTCACATTACCAAATTTTTTAGTAAACCATGCCCGTTTCCAACTAAAACACTCTAGTAATTCTAAACCTGTATTTTTTTGCTTCTGAGGAACACAAAAGAAGATTTTAAAGTATGTGGGTAACCAAACAACCTTGGCCCCCTTTGACTTCTATTGTATGGACACAAACCACTGAGACATTCTTCAAAGTATCTTTTTTTGTGTTCAACAGAAGAAAAAGGCATGTAGGTTTGGAATGATATCAGGGTAAGTAAGTGTTGGAACAATTTTCATTTTGGGATGAACCATCCCTTTAAGAAGTGAAAAATTGGCGTAGTTTGTTAGTGTCACTGAAATATTTTGACTTTTTTCCACAATCTTTACATAGACCTAGTGAGTGAGTCAAAATTGTAATTATGATAATTAATCACGATTGATCCGAGAACATATTTATAAACTTATATATTAGATTTTCTTAATGCAATTACAATTCCAAATCACCAGATCATGTTATCAACCTAAAAGATATCCTAAATACAACAAATAATGCAATTAAGTCTAAGCAGCACAAAAATATACAAATATCCTGTAAAACAGTGTTTTAATGAGAAGACTGAACTATCAGGAACATTTATATTCTGCATTTCTCTAGACTCAGTCTAGAATTTCAGACTCAGTCTATTTAAGAAAACTTTTTAAATAATTTGTTTTGTTTTTCACTGTTCACAAAGGATACTTGCAATGCTGTCTTAGAATTTGTCCAAAACAAGCAGTAATGTGCTTGTCGTTGTTTACAACAGCTTTAGCGTCAGACGTGTGCCTTAAAATGCAGGCTACTAGGGAAGGGAGCTTACTAGGTTTTGGACAGAGCTAATCTGTTCATAATTTTTGGTGATATCTGTGCTACTAGGGAAGGGTGCTACTAAAATGCAGGCTACTAGGGAAGGGAGCTTACTAGGTTTTGGACAGAGCTAATCTGTTCATAATTTTTGGTGATATCTGTGCTGTGTGTAGATGTTTAAATGGTTTCTGACGTGCTGTTCGTACCTCTTTGTCTTTCTGCAGGCAAGTGTAAAGGAAGGTCTGCTTCTTAAACAGACAAGCTCTTTCCAGCGCTGGAAAAAGCGTTATTTCAAATTGCGGGGACGGACACTTTACTATGCCAAGGATGCAAAGGTAAATTTATACCACACAGGTTTATCCTCGGTTATGTACTGTAACTAACTCTACACCCTTCCTACACTGTAAAAACATTTCACCTAGTAAACTTCAAAAATTATGTTTATTTTTTACATTTAAAGTAAAGCAAAATTTACAACCTGTGATATAAGTAAATTATGTTTTTTAATCTTTAAACCCTTAAATTTAATTGCTGATAAAGAATAAAGAACCGAGCAGAATTATTGAATGGATGTAAAGAAAGATGTTGTTATAAAGTAACAGTAAAAAACATTTAACAGTGTACAGTAGGCCCTGTACAATAAGCTGCCTGTAAGCCCTAGAGGCTGATCTAAGGTAAGGGGGTAGAATAATTGGCTTTACCTTGGTTCCCCCCAGGACCTCTGTTATTGAGGACACTTGTACTGAGAAGGACCATAAATATTCACCATCGGAAAGCTGCATTGCTTCTGCCATGCCTTTAATCTCATTGTGTATGTGTGTGGTTGCACTATGTCAGACGGGTGGTGTTTTGGCTCGGTGGCAGTATCGGGTCTCTCATAGCCGTGTGTGCTGGAGAGTGCTTTCCGTCTGTTGGACCGGTGCTCGTCGCCCGCCACCTACATTTGGTGCCAGTGGATCAGAGGAAGGTTTGGTGGTGATTCGGGTCAGCAACAACAATGGACACCCACCCCAAATATATATAGCATTCATTAACGACATACCGATCGTCCATTACCTTTCCTGGCATTGCTTGGGATGCCTGTTCTCCTCATTGGGCCTGAATTATGAACTCATTCACAACAAACTGGCTGTGGTGTGGCCGAAGCAAAATCATGCATCATTTCAACGTCTGCTTCTCTGTGTTGGCATCTGAAGAGGAAGATTCGTGCCTGAAAGGATACATGTTTTACCAGTATATCCACCATATCGAGAGTGTCTGTTCCCCCTCCATTCTTAAAGAGGCTAAAGCATTTCATTGAATGTGATAGTCTCCCTTTTTATGCTCTGTGCCCATTCATTGGCACTTCCTGTGGTTAAGGACAGCAGTTAGCCATTGTGTCTTTGATCAGACCGAATCAGTGGAAAAAGACTGGACTCTTAAAATTCAGCTGCCAAAAAATTTAAAACCCCTGGGGGGTAGTCCATAGCCATGAAGTAAGCATATCATGATGCAAGCTTGCATTTCCTGCATAGCTCCTAAATGACGTGGAGTGGCGCTAGTTTGTAGGTTACAGAAAGCATTGTTTATGCCAGAGATCCCACAAGCATAAAGGAGGAGGCTGGTTGCCCTGGTGTTATCAGACAAGGGGGCCAGGGGTTTACTTGTATTGGCATGATACCATGCTCTGTAACACACTTTGAAAACCCAAACCAGGGGCCTGCACTTCATGCTGCAGACCAGCCAAGCCTACAGATCATAAACAAGATGTCACAATGCTTATACTGTCTGAGTATACAGCCATCATTTACTAAAATATTTGCAAATCACCAGCCAAACAAAGATAGTAAGCACCGTAACCTGATCGTCATTTAACGATGGGCTGTTATTGATTGTATTGAAACTTGATGGAAATGGAAGCTGGAATTATTTTTCACGTAATGTATATTATTGTTAAGAGAGCTAGCTGTCTGAAAAGTTAGGAAAGTCAGTTAGCTCATAAGCGGCAACACTGTAATAAAAGAAGTGTTGCCGCTTATGAGGGGCATTCCGTTCCGTTTTTCTTTGCGTATTCTTTTGGGCAGCATTATTCAAATATTCCCACACTGTGACATAAGAATGTGGGAGAGGAGTAATCTGAGGTGTTTTCGTCAGGTCTGGATCAGACTTTTCTTTTAGTTAAATCATTTTGTTGGATCTTTATAACAGATCTTACGCAGCGGTTTGTGCACACTAAAGGAAAAGAAAAACAATCATCATATGACCCCTTTATGTGTTATGCTTCATCTGAAAGAAATATTTATTCAATATTTAGCTGAAGTGTTCCAACACTCTGGCTGTCTTGAAAGAGGTCTTGCACTGTTCATAGGAGGTGGTTTGAAGGCCAACACAGTGTGTCTGCTCTCTGCATTAGTGATATACTGTACTCAGCTCATGTTTGGTCTTTTTGAAATTTGCATTGGTTATCTGTGTCCAATTGGCCAGTTTACAGAAGCGTTAGCTGTTCTTTGTGTTCAAAATCTATCTATAATGCCCAGCACTGGGCATTATAATCTGCACACACAGCTTTCTGCAGTCCATTTGGAAAATCCATGTAATGTTCACACATGTCAGTGCATAGCTTATGGGATATCTTAATGAGCTCATTTTCATGTCATCTCAATACAGCATCACTGTGCTTAAGATGTTTCTTTTCTAAAAATAGCATCTCATTCTGTACTGGTGTAAATGAGGCACTGTGAATGACCATGTTTACAGTTCTGCTCTCTCTCCTCCTGTTCACAGTCTCTTATTTTCGATGAGGTGGATCTTTCAGATGCAAGTGTTGCCGAATCAAGCACAAAGAATGTTAACAACAGTTTCACGGTGGGCAGACATTTTTTATACTTCACTGTATGTGCAGCTTTATAGTTGAGTATTTACAAATTATAAATTATCAATGAAGATAATTATAGATAAATTTACAATTGAAAATACTTTTAAAAAGATGAATGTGTAAATCTTACCATAAGATCCTACCTTCACTGGTGTAGCTTAAGTTATTTCAATCATATTCAATGATATTTTGTATTTGAATAAAACTGTATAAAATAAATTTAAAAATATAAAAAATGTTGTGCACATATAACCTAGATGTTACTGCTTACGACACAGTAAGTTGGTAAAACATGTCTCACAGTGTTGTTAATACAGTGTCACAACAAAAACTCCACACTAGACCAAAACTGCTCTAAATGAGGAAAGCAAGAAAAACAAGCATCTTGTTTTGTGAAAGCATGATCAAAGATCAAACCTGCAAAAAGCAGTGACTGCGGTCGCAATCTAAAAACAGCAGGCTGGCTCCTCAGGCACAGATATAAATAGAAACAGCAGAGGACCAAGAAAGCTCTGAGGAGAACGAGAAGTTATTTTTAGAAGCAGAGACCTTGTATGCTCTACTGAGTATGTTTTACATAATTTCATCACTGGCATATTGTTTAGCAGTGGGTTGGGTGAGGGGACACGTGTGTTACGCATGTGATCTGAGGTAGTTGCAGTCCTTCCCCCCCTGAAAAAATCACCCGCTGCTAGGAAAAACAGCAGATGTTCATAATACTTATAAATTATTGAAAGGCTCATGTTGAGTTGTTCTTTTATGGCACGCTTATATTTAATGTACATCAGTGGAAGATTGTTGTTGATGTTTAAGTAGGTTTATACAAGTTTAATATGCAAAATAATTTTTAAGAAAGCCATTCATTAGTTGATGTCCTTGCTCTACCTGACAGTAACAATAGCTCAACCAATGTTGTAATTTTGGGGCTGGACTGTAGGTTTGACTGACCAATGGCAGACAGAGGGAGTGGATATAAAGGCTAATTGAAAACAGTCATTACTTTATGTTAGTGTCACACAAATGACATATCGTACATATTTAAATTCCTGACTTTTGTAGGCACAAATCTCTACACAGTACAAGACATTGTTGAGATCTCTTCTTAAGCTTTTCCTTAGGAGAAAAAATTTAGAAGCAGAAAGTCGATTTGCACTCCATGTCACCTGCTTGCTTGTCTAGGAGAAATAATCTAGAAAAAGATGTTTCTCACTTTTCTTTCTTAAGAAGTAACCTCTTTTCCTACACACAGCTATTTGAGCTCCATTTTAACTGCATTTTTCTCTGTGTAGCCACCCGCTGCTTTGTAGTCAGGCTGTGTTTTTTCCTCTGTTGCTAAAAATACCACACAAGTGCTGCGCGTATCTGAGGGAGAAAAGTGATCTATATGTGGAACAAATGGAAATCCTTGGAGTGATGTCACTTAGCAAATGCCCCCTGGTAAAGGGCAGACTGAGGGGGGGGGGAGTGGTGTCGAAAGATGCAGCAGAAACAAGGCAGATGAGTGATGGGGGCTGATGGAGAGAGGTGAGCTCCAGTCTGTTCTGTGCTCTGTTTGTAATGACTTGCTATTGCTTGACTTGCTCTGTGGTCTGGGGAGATTTGTAACAGAGCACAGCATACAGTCTGTAGATAAACAAAGATCAAAAACACAGGGCTTTAAGACGGTCATTTGGTATGCAGAAATTGTTCTTTTTCATGCATTATGAACATTTTTGCTTGTCTGATGTGTGCATCTGGTTTGCCATGTAAAAATGCTGAGGCGCACACACGCTCAGCAGAAGGATGTAGAATTCATGCTACAGCTTTCGCATATTCTGTGTGTGTATATGCGTGTCTCCAGTGGGCTCCGATGGGCTGTTCTTTAAAGGAGAGAGTTCTTCATCAGTTGGGGAGGGTTAAGAAGGACCCAGAGAAATCAGGCTTGACACACACACACAATAGGCATGCGGGGGACATTAGCTTGTCATTATACAGAGGCAGCAGTGCACTTGAGGAGGATTTCTGGTGAGTGCACCACAAACACACACACAGAATACGCGAAAGCTGTAGCATAAATTCTTCATCCTACCCTTGAGCATGTGTTTGCATGTGAGTCTAACGGTGACTTTGCATCCAGGTTCTGCTTTCTAAAGGAATGTGAACTTGCCTTTAGATTACGGATGACCTCTTTGTTTGTCTATTTTCTTAACACTGACATTGTCTGCTGGGATTTTTGTTTGAGAGGAAAGGCACAGCACCGCACCTTAAAGTACACGTGAGGAAGGCAAATCATAAATTCCTGCAGCGTTTTCTGTAGACCACGTTCAAGAGCAAGATTTTATTATACTCAATAGGCATCAGCTAGAGCTTTTAGGGAGCTGAAAAGAAATGGATTTGTCAGTGTATTTTTATGCCAGTTCTGATGGTGCAGGCTGATGCATTTGGAAAACCCTCAATGCAACATTAATGTGTGATTGCCATCTTATCTATGTATTTACAATGGGGTCTATCACAGGTTGTATTTTCAAATTTAAGTGAAAGTAGAATTTTAAAAAAATCCTATTTTTTTGGTATTTGGTGTCCCCGTTTAGCTTAAATGGCAGCTTGTACTCATGTTGGCACAGTCTTGACAAGAACATCTTGTGTGCTTCAAGAGAAGCAAACTTATTTTGTTACAAAATTAGCTTTGAATAGTGACCCATAAATTGTGTATAATACTAAACATTTCCCATTCTTTTAACACCATGATTCAAAAATTGGACAGAGGTCTTATTGTGTGTGATTTATTGGCACATTAAGAACAGAATTCTTTTAATAAATATCTAAAATGTTGCAAATCTGTTGTGATTTTTTTAACCTCTCCAACTACTACCATCACTTTTGAATGTAACACCTATTTTTAGTCCTCTATTAATCACCGTGATAAATGTCTGACCGGGGGTCCGATGTGTTTATTTATGAAATAAATAACCCTTTCAACAGATTCTAGTATCTAAATGATACAATTTAATAACACTTAGACAGTATTGTTTTATCAATAATCTAAAATGTCTAATGCCGCTCCTTTAATGATTGTTTATGTTATAAGGCCAGGTATGCCAACCCAGGTCAATACAGGAATAATAATAATTAAATCTACATATTGATCAGACTGATATTGGAAATATCATTATAAAATGACTTTGTTGATACGTCTCTAATGATCTTACTCAAAAAACTTGGACCTGACACATCTAAAATTAATCCATAAATAGACCAAGCTAGATCTAATGAAATACTTTATTGTGTCCAAACTGGATATGCTAGGTCACTAATGTGAGGTAATGCACACATTAAGGGTTATGCAGGGAGGGTCTTAAATTAAATGCAAAAGCCCATTGCTGCAATATGAAAACATTGTGTACTAGGGCAAACGGACATTTCAGTTTACTTGATGGAACAGATAACATAATAGCGGTCAAACAGTTAAATATTCCAAACAGCTTTTCTTTAGATAGCCAGAATTTGTCATGAATTACATTAGATGACAATTTAATGTGATGACAATTTTAGACAATTTTAGAACCGTTTTGCTTTTTTGTCAAGAAAGGGCATTTTAAAGGGTAATTTAATTGAACAGAATAATTAATTTAATTTTAATGAGTCACATTTAATAATATTTTGGACTTAAAACAAAAAAAAATCATAAATGTTTATTTAAATTACCGTATGAAGGTCACCCTCGGTCCTGCATTAAATAAAAGCACCATTTGTCTCACATGGATGCTCTCTTAAAACACTGTCTGATTGATTAGGTTGCCTACATTTAATATTTATTTTTTAGGATTATAATAATAATCTTTAAATATTTTGGTGTTGGTGTAAGTATTTTGGTGTTGGTCCCAGTTTACTGGGTTTTAGCTGTTAGATGGTTTAAGCATTAAAACCATAAATGTTGTTTGAGCATCCAGCTGCAAGGGTTATGATTTTATGATGGCATGTCAGGGTAATAATAGTTCCACTTCTAAAATAAAGTCTTGAAACCCATGTGTTTAGCTCTGTTTTGTTGTGCTCAATTTTGCCTTTTGTTATTTGTTGCAATACAGAAATGTTAAATCAAGGTCATATGAACTTTATTCAGAACTTTATTCAACTGATCCTTAAGATCAGTTAGATGACTAGTTGTTCAGGTAATTCACCCACTAGTGAATTTTAAAAATGTGTTATTTTGAGCATTCCCTCTGTTTGCATGCATTCTGAATATGTGCCGGTTTGTGCATTTCTGCTTTTGTATGGAGTGAGTCTCTTCTTGCAAGGGTATTTTTAGCCTTTTCAATGTAACCATGAACTGATGAAGAACAAGAGCAAATACTCACTGAAGTTGCCATGTCTGATGGAAGAAGCTTTCACAGTAAGTGGCGGTCAGGGATGCTCCAGCAATCACCCATGTTTTTGTGTGTAAGTGAGGAAGATGAACGCTAATGTGATTACTGCATCAGGGCCAGGCTTGGAAATTGATAGTTATGTTTTTTGGCAGAGAAAATGAACCAAATAGCTTCATAATTAATGAAATATTATGCCTGGAAACCTACGTCACTTACCACATTTGAAGCATTTGACGACGCAACCTGGACAATGTGACTTTGTTATTTGTTTCTGTGGAGGATATGCAGTGTAATGCAGTATCTTGTACTTGTGGTTTAGATCTGCAGTATCTATGGTGAAAATATAAATAAACATGAAGCAGTGCATCAGCACAATGCAGATCTTCAACTGAACTGCACTTCGCAGCTCTGAGCTGCCATGCTAAACATGCCTAACATACCACTTGCCATTTATTGTAAAGAGCAGTAAAGGACAACCACAGCCTTTCATAGCAGCTGCTCTGTACACTGGCACTGTATGGTATTTACAAATTAAGCTTGCAAGTTTTCAGCATGTTCCTCTAAAAGAGGCCCAGTGTAAGGTCCTCAGATGACTGGACACACTTCACAGGTGAAATGAGTCACCTTGAAGTGTCAAGTGACCTGGAGTCCCAGTAGTTGATAGAAATGAAAATGTTAACCTAAAAAGCTTAACATAATGTCTTTATTCAGTGTTTAGCTACAGCCTGTAACTTTTGCCTCCCTATCACCTTCTCTGCTTGAAACATAAAAGTTTTGAGAATTATTTTCCTAGTGTCAATGACAAATTTGTTTATTAAATGTATACATTTTAAACAAATGCTGTTGGAACAGGCTACAAACACTTCACCAATCCTCACTCACACAAGTGATTTAGCAGCAGGGTTTTCTTTCTGTTTACAGACATGACAACTACAAGTACAAACTGACATTTTCTGGGAAATCGAACGTGACAGCTCAAATTATTAATAATTAACTTAGTTATAAACTTATTGCAAATGGGATCATCTAAGTGGACCATTTTAAACTCTGATCTGTTATGTACTTATGCAATAACAGTTTTTTTTTAAATAAAAAATAGTTACAGATTGCAGCTTTAAGCAATTTGTGTCATTTCAAAAACAACCTTTTAAAAGTATTTTGTAAAGCATGCAGTTTCGAATAACGTTTTGATTTCAGTATAAGTTAAGCTCTGAGGACAGCATTTGTGAAATAAGTCTTTTCAATAGTGTCAATAATTTCGATTCAGCTCTCAGTAAAAGTAACAAAATTATGCACTTCAGTACCACGAAAACTACTCAAAAAGGAAAATGAATTATTAACTTAAAATAGTTTTATTTGTGAAAAAATAGTTTTTGGAGTTGTAAAGTACTAATTAATACTAATTAAAAAATCTGAGTCAAAATAATAATAATGTATTATGACATAATAATGTATTATGTATAATGTATTATGACATAAATACTAAACAACCTTAAACTGTATTGAACATTGCTGTAAGTGATAAACTGCTTTTACTTTTCAGTTTTATTGTCTTCGTCGTCAAATGACAAAGAAAGTCAAGTTAAAATGAAGAGAGAAATGATGAGAAATGAGAAAAAAAGAGCCACTAATGAGTCAGTTGATGGGGATGGGGGGGTTGAAACACTCAGAAACAACAGTGCTGAAAAAACAGATAAAAGAGATAAGAAGCCATTGATAGAACCATGATCAACCACTATTCAAATGCGTAGCATAATGAGCTACATCAACATAGCTGCTCACCAACTTGCTTGTTTTTGTAAATCTCTCACCCTTTAATTTTGTTATTGTGTCTGTCACTCTTACAGTAAATGTAACAGTGCATTCTTGCATGTTACACAGTGCATTCTCCTGAAATCCACCTTATAAGCCAAAGGGGAGGGGACTTTGCAGCTACACAGAGATTGTATGCCATTGTGTAACACTAATAACAGTTTTTATTTGTAACCACAACTCTATTCTTGTCATCTTGTCAAGATAAAATTGCAGTGGCCAATTATGCAAAACCTAATTAGAGACAATTCCTTCCCCACCGGTTCAGATTTGTTTGGCTGACTTTTTAAAAGTAAGTGAGGAGACATTTATAAATTAACAGATGGGTTGTATCTATAGCATACATGTGAGCTTGTTATTGCTGCCCAAGCTTTTTTCAGCATTTTATAATTAGCTTTAAGTCTCCTGCCTTTCTTCCAGTACTTGGAGTGTAAAACTCTAGAGGCAGAAATTGCAAAAAGGCACATAAACATTTCTCTCTAAACTAAATTATCTGGGCTGCTCAATCATCATTCATTTAACAGCTCTGTAATCTTACTGTATGTCAACAATCATCTGGTTAGTGTCTATTTTTATATATCCTATTAAAAAGAAACTTATGAGACAAAGCTGATACTTAAAACACCTGAGAACCCATCAGAGTCTCTTGATTGGTAAAAAGTGAACTCCTGAGCAGTAAAGTTTTAATCTGTAATGCAAAACAAGTACAGTGAAAACTGGGAATTTAGACAGTTTTACCCTGGGAAGATGGCCATCCAATTTCATATTCCGTGATAATACCAAATGAAAATTGAGCATTGTAAATCTAGCGACGATACCTAAACTTTCACATCATTACACCACAAGTTGGCAACACCAGATTTGTGTGGGCAAACAGTTAAAATCTCAGCCTTATTTCAGTACAGGTGGTGAGCTTTAATTCCCTCAGGAGTGTATCACTTGCTTCACTGCACGTTGCGGTGTAAGTGGTTGTCAGGCTGACAAGCATCTGTGATGACACCAGCAGCACATGGAGATGTTAAGGGTGCCGTTATCAATAATTAATAGGAGTATTAAAAGTGCAGAGGTAGAGTCATGCAGAGGCTGACCCTGTTATGAAACAAGCTTTTAGCATTTTGCGTGGCACTCTGTCTGTCAGCTTAGATGGTGGGTTAGGGGGGCTTGTCCTAAGCTTCGTCTTAAAGAGCAGGAGGCGAGGGGGAAATCAGTCAGTTGCAGCCAGTCAGGCAGGAGGGTGAGACGCTTTGTTCCCATCGGCTCGGATCACTGTCTCCCTGTAGGTAATTACACCATTCCGGAGGCTTATCCTGTGTGCCGAAAACAGGAAAGAAATGGAGGATTGGATCAGCTCGTTGAAATCAGTTCAGTCCAGAGAGCATTACGAGGTAAGGGCATAGTTTCGATTCTTGCTGTCTGAGTTGAGTTTTAACTCTGATGCTGTTTGACCATCAAGATGCTTCAGTTGTTCTGCATGTTCTGCAATATTTTGTTCTAACATACTACCTCAGTGAATTATAAGGTAAATCTGCATGCCACAGATTTAGCATGCCACATGCTGTTTACGCTCAGGTCCTGTGTTGTTTTTGCCACATGCATGGTCTACCTTCTAAAACGATCTGTTTTCTCAAATTTAATCTTTCATCAGTTTTGATTGCATATAAATGAGATACATTAAAAATTAACTATTGTTCTTAAATAGTTGTGGAAAGAGGAAATTTTACTTCAATTTACTTGATTCATTTTTGTTATGAATCAATTTAATTACTCTAAAAAGCTAGACATGCTTGCATGTGGCAGCTTTAACCTCTTAAACAGTGTATTTTTAAATAGCATGGTATTAAGTTTGAACTGCAGCACTGCTCAGTTGTGTCTTGACTGTATGCTCACTTTGATATGAGATGAAGATTGTTATATAAGACTCTCAGCCCCCGTATTCTGCAATACCACACCCAGAACACCAAGAGCTCCACCACCACTTCTAAACGAGGGGTGCAATCCATCCTATTCAATCTATTTGACATTTAAATCATGTCAAATCCACATTCAGCCCTCCACAATCACTGTCTTGTTGCATCACAGTACCGCAGGTAGATGCCCATGTGGGAAGGGCATGATCACTGGCAGTTAAAGGGAGCTGTGGTTATGCAGAAAAACTGTTGCATGATGCAGTGTTGCATGCAGGGGGCTTGTGTCACCCGCACCTGAGGCTAATATACGTGGCCAGGCCATGTGTTGCATGTGGTGGTGGTCTAGAGCTGAGAATTGAGAACGTTTTTTTAAATAAAATGAGTGAATAAATAAAATTTAAATAAAATGAATTCAAAACGTTCCAGTTCTATTAATGGTTATTAAGAGTCTTTGTTCTCCAGTCGTTGTGGGTGGAACAACAATTCAAAAACATTTTAACTGTTTTTTTGCTGTGTTATTATATTATTTATTCACTCTAAAAATCAGCCTAGAAATCAAGTTTTAATGATTGAAATTGCTCTAACAATGGATTTTCCCTCTGCATTGCTTAAATGAACTGTTTAACTACAAAATATAAAGTTATATACAAAATTAAATAAAAAATGTTAAATCAATGTTATTTCTGTTTGGCTGTTATTTTGTATGTTTAACAACATGTATTTAAAACTATATATTGATATATATTGTTTATTAAGTATTAAAAAACAACCATTCAATTTGTTGTTAAAGTTTGGGGAATATTGCTAATGGCATCATTAAGGAAATTATCAGAAATTGAATTGGACCTGAAACCACTGCATTTATTTGGATATTTTTCAATTACAAAGTGTGTGTCTGAGTTAAAAAACATTTTCTAGCATCTCTGTTGAAGTGCCTCTTTTTTTAACGGGGCACTGAAAAAGTCGTAACCTGGCGCTGCCAATCTGTCTTAACTTTTCCTTTGCTAGACAGCACAGTTTAATGTGGAACATTTCTCAGGGATGCACAACTGGTATGCCTGTTCCCACGCTCGCCCTACCTTCTGTAACGTCTGTCGGGACAGCCTTTCAGGGGTCACTTCTCATGGCCTCTCCTGTGAAGGTAGGTACCATTTGTTCACCTTTTGCCTCTCTTTTGCCTCTCTCGATATTTTTTGTTGTATTATTTTTATCTATACTTATTTATATTACTTTGTGTTATGTTGGTGTTTTACACCGTGGCTTTGAGGGAAACAGAATTTCAATTATTTTGTATGTACATATAGCAAAATTGACAATAAAGTTTTCTTAACTTCTTCTTACAAATGAGTGACGGTCAGACTATCATTCTTGCAGTTTGACTTGTTCTGACAAAATTACTAAAAATGTTACAAGCTGACATTTAATTTACTTGCCAACCCCAATTTTTACCCTAATTTGGTGCTTGGCAACTGTTCATTTTGAATCTGGTTTTACAGTAGGAAAAATAATGATACGAAAAGAGGATGGTTATATAAGACACTCATCCTCTGGGTTCTGCAGTACCACACCCAGAACTCCAAAGCTCCACCATCACCCATAAACAAAGGGTGCAATCCTCCCTAATTAATCTATTTGACATTTAAACCATGCCAAATCCACAATACTTTATGTGTGATATGACACGTTATTGCCAGTGCTGTGCAAAGTCTTACATATTGCAGTTAAATGTAGATTGTATTATTTGTAATAATGATTTCCACATCTGAGTAACTAAGCCCTGTACAAGACCATAAAGCAATGCTGAAATTCTTTGGACAAACTTTTACAGCTGGCTCGTGATGTCTTTGGGAGCAGACAGTGTCTGTGTGTAATGTACCATTACACTGGTTGCCAGCTGCTGTTAAAAACCAAGAAGAAAAACCACTCCATTGTTTACAAGCATGGAGAGGAGGACTGTTCAAAAACTGATGTGTATGATGAATGCTACATATTATATGTATTTGTACGTTTATTGTTTAAAATGGTCTGTTTGTATGTGTATCATGGATGTCCAATGCTGCGTCCCAATTCGCATACTTGTAGTATACCCTAGAAGTATGTACTGTTGTTATGGAAATGCTTATACATTTGAATGCATAGCAAAAGAGTATGCAAGTACTGCGACATACTAATGCATGATGGAAGTGACCGGTGTTGCCTGGACAACATTGTGATAGTTAGCAATCACACATATCAAAATACAGCTCCTTGCATTTAAGCATTTCTTCATTCATTATTTCTTATGTAATATTTACAGTATAGTTTATTATAATTTATTAATTAATTAAAGCATCGCTCTTTTGGTTTATTAATTCAGTGTAGCAACACCCTCTTGCAATGCGTTATGGGTAATATCAGTCTTTATATCAGATAATATCAGAGTGTTGGATTTGCACTTTGAATTTTCACCGGAAATAGTAGACCATCCGTGTACTTTTTCTGTACTTTTTACTTTTTCTTTAAGTTCTCATTTCAACATACTATGATTTGGGACATACTATTTTTAATCTGAAATACTATTTAGGATAGATAGGATGTGAATTGGGATGCGGGGCAAGTCTTGCAATTTGCCTCCAGTGTGACCTTTCTAATGTGAGTACTTAATGCATGAGTTCGAGACATGCATTGCAGAGCCAGACCAAGGTGAACATTTGTAGTTAAAAATATATACATTTTCATTTTTTCTGAAAATGACTGATTGTTTTGCTAGACAACACTCATATTCGCTGGCTAGGGTTGAGAGGAGCCATTTGAAGCTGCATTGAAACTTTATTTTGGACCTTCAAAACCATGAGACCTGTTAAATTGCATTAGATGGAGAAAATGCCTGGAATGTTTTCCTTAAGAACCTTATTTTCTTTTTGACTGAAGAAAGAAAGAAACATCTTAGATAACATGGGAGTGAGTAAATTATCAGGAAATTTGTTGGGTGGACAAATCAGTTAAGTCACACTTACTGAAAAATTATAAAAGGTGATTAAAAATGTTTACATGATGACCTAAAAATGTACTTTATGCATTTATGCAAATTTTAACCTAAAATATTGAATATTGTTTTTTTATAAAAGTTAAAACATATTTTGTATGTTCAACTCCAAGGGGATAAAGCAATCTGCTGGTAGATTAAAAATAATACCATCTCCCTGATCATGCATTATGCATGCTAATGGTGTGACATCATGTAAAAGAAAGTTCTAATTACTTTCAGAGATATGGAGATGGTGCTCGATAAACTTGCTGTCATTGGCTCACATGTAGCAGAAAGTAAAAATAGTAAGCCTCTCATTCACACCTTAGTTTTAATGTGTAATGCTTGCTACTATGATATGAAACTTAGAGGCACCACTCATGAACTTCATCATTACCCCAATTTGTATTGTTGAGTTTCCATCAAAGCATATCAAGATGCCATGAAGTATGAGAGTTTCAGAGTGTAACGCTGCATTAGTCAAAAGCGGATTTGTGTGGTTGTATATTGTGGTCGCAGTGGCCTAGAGAGCAATAATTATGGAGCACTGTTGTTGCAGCACTGTTGTTTCCAGCAAGCAGACTCACTCCTGAGTATTAATTACTGTACGTGTTACTGTGGAAAGATGATCTCATTTCTTTCAACAAACCCCTCATTGGCTTCTTTAGGGCTGAGAGCCAGCTGAGTTTGCATGGACATTTTTCTGTGGTACTGTGGAGCGAGTTATTTTTGTACCAGGTTTTGGCTGTCATCATATACAATGCAGTAAGAGTGGACTATTTAGTGAAGCACAAAAATAGATGATTATGAAATGGATGATTCCAATCTTGGATGCTGATTGGTCAATTGTCAACAGTATTTCAGCCTTGTTAAAACACAATAAAATACCAGCTATGACATAATAAGGTTTATAATTATTAACAAAGACAGAAATTATCAGTGCTGGTGCAACAAAACAAATAAGCAAAAATCACTTGAACAGCTATCAAATTGAAATTACAATTTGCAATATGTCTATGACTTGGTTTTCACATGAATTGGTTAAACAGATATGGTGGCTGAATAGATAATGTTAAAGCAGGATTGCTTCAAAGTTTCCAGAGTGCAGAGAAGTCGAGAAAAACTTGGAGAGTTTTAAAACAATCATTGCTGCTTGTATTTCTGCTTTGTATTTGCATTGATTTCCTACACTAACCAATCAATAAGGATTCATGTAAGACATAAGCCCCAACAAAAGAGACAAACCCGATATTTCTCACTCTCTAATTTGACAGAGACATCCTGTCCATTAGCAGTGCATCGTAAACAGTCTTACATTCACTTGACATTACTGAATTGTCTGTAAATGGTTTGCTAACAGCCCTGAAAATGACATTAGAGTGATTGATTATAGATTTGTTTCCAGAGTCATGTGACATGGTCTGAGAGCAGACCAGCTCTGATTACAAGGTGAGTGCAGTGCCAAAGAAAGATGAAGCGACCTCTGGTCAGTGTTCTGAATCTCAGAACAACACCCAGTCTCTTATCTTGCATCAGAGACTTTATTTTTGAATGTATAAAGTGAAAATTCACAGCATCCAACATGTTAGGAGTTCTCAGCTCCCTTTATTGTACCACAGCTTGCTTGCAGTATTTCTATTGCAGGGGCTGGGGCAAGCTCCCCTTCAAATAGACTCTTGATTTGTCAGGGTGATCTCATTTGTTTTAATGGCTGTGAAAGTTAAAGTGTAAATGTACTTTTTAGAAGTACATCATTTCAGTGTCTAAAATGAATGTGTCAGCATCAAATCTTAAACTCATTTTGGAGACATACAAATTCTCTGACAAGCTGTCAGAAATATAATTGATGTTTGGGAGGGTAGTGCAACAGGTGTCAGAGTGCAATGCACTTGACAGTGTCCCACATATAAACCCTTAATTTATCAGTGAATGATAAAAAAGCTATGTCAAAGAAAGACCTTGAAAACAGACTTTACTTTTTTATTCCCATCTGAATTTGTTTGGACATTTTGTATGACAGAATTTAATTTGCATCAAAGCTTAACAAATATTAAGTATAAGTGAAACAACTGATTTTACAGTGTGACATTAATGTGTGTTTCACTTCTTGAAGATATTGTGTGTATCTGTGCGATAACAGTTCTTTAGAAAATTACACACATCAGAATGAAAGCTATGAATTGAATGAATTTAGTATGAACCTTAAAGAAGTCTTAAGATTTATATGTTTGTGAAAATGTGTGTTAGAACCAGACTTTAACTACAAATACCCATACTATTGAGATCATAGTGATTTTCTAGATGGGTCAGGGAGAATATTTTGAAAACAGCACCAAAGTGTTACAAACAGCACCCAGTTCTGGGCATTGTTATATTATCCTGAAACCATGGGCTACAGATGATTTTACTAGTTTCTTATGTGAATAACTGTAAGCTAACCCTATTTTACAAGATAACATTTACATACTTTTTGACAAATAGGCGGAAACTAATTGTACTTTCTTCGTATTAGAAGCACTGTATGTGTCACCACATTCATTCAAGTGTTTACAGTTCTTGACCATTCTAACCTTGAATAAAAATATTGTGTTTACCTTGCGTGTTGTTACTTATGGACATGATCGCTGCTTGTTAATAGTATATCGACTTTTACCCTGCACAATGTAATCCAATGAGTAGTATTGTCTGTTTCAGGTCCATTTATGGCAATCTTTCTCATCAGACAAGGATTTATCAGTACATTTTATTGGGGCACAGCAGAATTTTATTGAGGCTTTTGCCCTGGTAAAAAGAGCGTGTCGATAGCCCTGGATGAGGAAACACTTGCAGGGGTGACACTGGCTGGGATTGGCTGGATTGAATGTCTGCAGATATGTTACATCTCTAGCCTGATTAGCCCTGTCACCACAAATCTGTTTCGTCCTGTAGAACATTAGATGTCCGGCAGCCTGTGGCAGAGTGGAAGAGTAATGTGTTGAGACAGAGAAATTGGCCTATTTAACTGGATATAAGGCTTTCTAAGATTTTAAAGCTTGGAATATGAGATCCAGTCAGTCCAATTCATGCAGTATGGAAACCCTATGACCAAACTCAGAATGTACAAGAGGTTCTGTAGTTCTGCATGTTGTAGAGACATCTGCATTAATTGCGGTGTCTGTAATAGGAAATGGCTGGTGTTCATAGGAATGGATAATGTGCTGAGGTGCCATCATAATGTGCTGAGGCATTCATTATAGAGGAGGAAGCTAGCCAGCCAATCAGTCAGCCAGTTAATTATCCTTCTAGAAATGACCAGATGAACATTGCTAATCTCATTACACTTGCAATGCAATTTAATAGAGGAAATCAGAAAAGAACTTTCAACCATCATCTTACTGGTCTTCACCCATGCTGCTGGTGAGGACAGTGCCTGTGTGGATCTCCATGGATCTGTGTGGATTAGCACTTGGATCTCCAAGTAGGGTCAACTGTAACACAAAATTTCTTCAGTCACAGACAAGCTAGAGTGATGACATTATATGAGACTGGTTGTTTGTGCAAGCGTTTTCATGATCTATAGTTAGGTTGCTTAAGTTGCCACTTGAGCAACACAAATCCCAAATTATGAAGCAGATAAAAGCTCACAATGCATTAATGCAATAGTTTTGGTGGCATTTTCTGCTGCCTGTAAATGTTCATATGGGTTGTATTTTAGGGATATAATAAATGGCCAGTACAGTTGTATTTTGCATTAGTCAGCACATGCTTGGCAGAGTTCTCTGTCTGATTTTTGTTTTTGTTTTAGATGTCCAGTACTTTTCTTTCATTGTATAAGATTTTGATGCTTTTAAACCAAACTAATGTCTAATCTGTTTAATCTGAATTACAAATAATAATACTTGCAGTTGTTTTCATAGCTGTGTAGATTATAGGCAATTTTAGCAATGAAATAGAAACTGTATGACTGTGTAACTGAAAAACTGAATTTTAAAATTTCAAAGTACATTTTATCAAGTATCCAGTTAAAGATCTAGGTCTTTTATCACATGATATTTCCTCTGCTGAATTGAAAATACTTGTTTGTTATGACTGAAAGAGCTCAAGGCTTTTAGTGGCCAGATTGTGACTGGTGTTTGCACATTTACCTTTGCAGTGTGTAAATTCAAGGCTCACAAAAGGTGCGCAGTCAGGGCTGTCAACAACTGCAAATGGACAACATTAGCCTCTATTGGGAAGGACATCATTGAAGACGAGGATGGGGTAAGTGTCTTAAGGACCACAGTTTTAAAGTGCTTCTTTTGCATGTAAGCAGCTGTAAAGTGATAAACATATTCATTATTTTCGGTATCTATAGATTGCAATGCCACACCAGTGGTTGGAAGGCAACCTGCCAGTCAGTGCCAAATGTGCCGTTTGTGACAAAACATGTGGCAGCGTTCTGCGCTTGCAAGACTGGCGATGTCTTTGGTGCAAGGCCATGGTAAGGACTACATATCCCAGAGGCCTTTGTGATTACATAGTTCAAAGCGCTTGTGAACTCTAAGAGACATCTGTGCTTGGACAGGTGCACACAGCATGCATGGATATCTACCCCCGCAAATGTCCCCTGGGCCAGTGCAAAGTGTCAGTCATCCCCCCCACAGCTCTCAACAGCATTGACTCTGATGGTAAGACTGCTTAGTTACTTTTGTATAGTGTTGTTGATGTAATTTTTTAGCTAGGGTATATTTCAGGAGTGATAATTCACTCCTAATAATTAGTTTTGTGTTAAATACACCACACAATGTCAGACTGAAATGACCAAAGACACTGTTAAAATTAAACTTTAGTTGCTTTTTTATAGTGCTGGGATTCTCCTGAGGCACATACAGAGAAGTACACAACACCATAAACAATTTTTTTTTGACAAACTCACCCAAGTTGGAGTTAAATTGATTAAATTGGAGTATTATTTATTAGATTTGTATTACTGTGTCTGTCCTGGTTCCTATTACATCGCCTTACATTTCTGAATACCAAAAACAAATAAATTTGCATAGTTGTGTGTTATTGCATTTGTCTGACTTACCTCAGGAAGTACATAACACGTTTGCAGCCTAGATGGTTCTGAAGGATTTCAGGGTTTTTTTCAGTATTTTTTAAAAGTATGTTGTACACTGTACATTAAATCCTTTAGTTTAAAAAGGTCAGGGTCATCTTAAGCATTATTCCCTGATTTAATGTATTTAATGTATTAACATATTTATCATATGGTATAGGATGTGTTCTCCCCTCTCTTTAGAGACACTCTGTACTCTTGTTTTTATATTGTACCTTTTCAGCTCTCCATGTGCCTGAGTGGTGTGGAAAGTCTCTTAGATTGTCGTGTGCTGATGTATGTAAACATAACAGCCTCTAGTTGACCATGTGCTCGGAAAATGTAAGACGAGAGCAAACAATAATACTCCCTCATCCCTGGCTCCCATTCTCTCGATTCCTGCCTTCATTATTAACTTGCTGCCAAAGATTCCTGCCTTCCCTGTTTGCACAGTCAGTCCGACTTAGAGCATATGCCAGCAGAGAAAGGTTTTCTAGGAAATTGCACATTGCCTTTTATTGACAGCTGTTTGAATGCTATTTACACCTTTCATGCTCAACAACAGTGTGAAGATGTGTAAGCCAAACAGTAACCCATTGGCAATGTTCAAAACCTGAGAAATGCTACCATTGCTGACAACTGCTTCGGTGTAAGATGGTGGTAAAAGGTGGTAAAAGGTAACCAACCTTTTTCTTGGTTATGTCTAAAACTCCTTTATATGTATTTAAAGAGTGTTTACATTTCCAGTTTTAAAAATTGCTAAAGGTTGGCAAGTCTTTTTTGAAGACTGTTTTCTCATTTGTAATGTCAATTTTAGGATCCTGTGACATTGTGGACACTCCCAATGGTAGTTGCCGCTTTAAATCACTGGAAATTTGTTACACTCAGTTTAGATTTTTGCATCTCCAAAGTTGTTGCCTTTTATGCTGCCTTACATTGGCAGCTTCATTAAAAATGGATTGATTTATGGCTGCTATGTCACTGCAAATCATCATCTGTATTAACTTTTTTTTACACATGACTCTATGGGCGCTTTGAAATCATTTAAACCTAGTTTTTAGGTGGTCCCTTTATAAAAGTCTGTTAAGTAATTGTCTGACTGGGCAGCGGAGCAGCAAAGCAGTTGCCTTCAGTCTCTGAATTCACAGCCATTTATTCTCTGATAATGGTGTCTCTACCTGGCCGTATAGGTGTGTGAACCTTTGAGAGAAGATGAGGACATCCACTATTGATCTGAACTTTAAAGCTCCTCTACTTTTAATTTAAGCATATATCAGATGTAGAGATTAGTTGGTACCAGGCAGAAATGTAATGAAATACGATGTTTTACGAAGTTTCGTCTGATATCGATATTTTATTGGATTGCCTTGTGGTCCTATTAGTTGACTGGTTAAAAAAAGAAAAGGAATTTTGGTAGCACAAATGGATTGGGGTCTGTTAAGCTGTTAAAGCAGATAGAAAGCCTGAGAAGGATGTGTTCAGGCAGAGAGTCCTTCACGTGCAAGGAATCCCTTGCCTCAGTGCAGGGTGGCGCAGAAAACTGCATCTCAATTTGTTGAGGGCTGCCTTTGGCACGTGCTGGAGCTTCGTGACTCAATTCACCTCAGTCTGCCTTCACGAGAGAGGGAGAGCAAGGGGAGGAGGGACTTTAAACAAAGCCAGACCATTTAAGGGGAACCAACAACTACATTTACATGCAAGCTCACAGCTGTGTACACAAACCCAGTGCAATTCACACAAATGCACCCAGGGACATAGAAATAAACACAATGTGTATGCACATACGAAACATTCTGTCCTCATGTTCATACAGTGAGAGAAATAAATGTGCAATTTAGGCATATGGTGGATCTCATAAGCATAGCGGGTTTTGCTTGCAGCTATTGGCTGGTTCAACGAATGTTAACTGCAAATTGTACAATGTACATGCATGCATGTGACCCCCCTGACTGCAAGCAATGACAGCTCCTCACTCAGCTCTAAGCAAGACATCATAGCGCTGGATTATTTACTAACTGTACAACATTTCATTTACAGTGAATACATGTTAGATTGGTGGTTTGCTTTTCCTCTTGCTGCAGCACAAAGCAATTTCCACTGTTTCTCTGTGATTCGTCTTCATTCAGGCATGAAAAAGCCTGTTTCCAAGCAACTTGGAGTTAACAAAAATCTTAGCGTTATCTTTTTTAGAGTGCATGTGCTGACATGAGTTTAGTTCCTCTGGCTGATTGGTAGCACATGGTGACACTAGTGCTAGGGTCATGGGTTCGATATCCAGGAAATATACATAAATCTGATAAATAAAAGAAAACATACTGAGCTGTCGACCTGTGTTCTGTATACAAAAGGAAGCTGCCTAAAAACACTGTACTGTAATTGTAATGGAACCTCATAAGTCAGTGATTTGGAATGTTCTACATAGGCAGTTTTACTACATAGGCAGTTTTACACTCTGTGTTTTTTGTATGTATGTAGAGGTATAGTTTAAATGCACTGTAAATCTCTTAAATGAAAGCATCTGCTAAATGCAGAAATGTATAATACATATCAAGGAAAAAATTCAAATATAAATTATTATTATATAAAAATATAATTCTTTTCATTCTGTTTCTGGGACAGGTTTCTGGAAAGCCACCTGCCCCCCATCATGCGCTAGTCCGCTTCTTGTGTTTGTCAACTCTAAAAGTGGAGATAACCAGGGGGTTAAATTCCTGCGTCGCTTCAAACAGCTGCTCAATCCTGCTCAGGTCTTTGACCTGGTCAACGGTGGACCTCATTTAGGGTAAGACCAGGAAGTCAATGGTTGCATAATGTAAACCCAGAGGAAAATTTTATTTATCAGGTGTTGCTCCTTCAAAGCTCAGAAAATCTGATGGAGATCTCAGTTGTGTTTCATTTAAGTGTCAACTTTGTCTCAGATGTTTCTCCTAACGTTGCTTAGAAGAAATAAAAATAGAAGAACGAGACATTTTTAACATACATTAAAGAGTATGGAGCTGTAAAATGTATGTATTCTTTAGCTAAAATAATCTGGATTTAGGCAAATTTGATGATAAATGTTTATCTTCAATAATATTAATATTTGATTGCAGACTTGGTAAATCTGAGCTCAGTTTGTGACGTTGTTGGAATCTCTAATGGAGACTTGTGAGATTTCTGATTCTTTGTCTTAGGAGAAATATCACAGGAGAGACACAAGAGACTTAAGCAGAAGTTGTCATTTGCTCTACATTTAATTGCTGTCAAGGAGAAATAACTGGATTTTTTTTTTTTACAATTTTTACCCTAATGAGTGTTGTTCAAGTGTAATTTCAAATGTAATTCTTCATTACATTTTATAAGGAGAATTAGAAATTTTGTTTACTTTGGTTCAGCTTTCTAATTTTCTATTTAAGTCTTCGGTTGTTCCAGAAGTTTGATAACTTTCGAATCCTGGTGTGTGGTGGAGATGGAAGTGTCGGCTGGGTCCTGTCTGAAATCGATAAACTAAATCTTCACAAACAGGTGAGTAAAAAAGTGATTTTCCAAACTCTGCCCAGGCTGCATCGTCAGTATTTTATAAACAACAGCTAAAAAGATATCTTTTCATGAATATTTGACAGGAACATGCTGTTGAATGCTTTTTGCATTAAAAACAGACAAACAAAAAAAACCCTCTCTACTCATTCTCTGTCCTTCTTCCAACAGGTATTGTCTCTATGAAGTATACTTTGTACCTTTGTATAACACTTTTCATATAAGATGAATAGCTCATATCTTTCATGAATCGCTTTATTGTTTACATGAAAGCGTTTATGTTACTTTATGGATAAAAGTGTCTGCTAAATTCCTAAATGTTAATGTGATGTAAATGCCAGTATCGCATAACTACACCCTGTCCTAACTAGATTCTGGCAACAGATTTTTCAGTCCACATTAAAAGAGAAACTGCTGTGTGACACAAAGTGCATACAGCAATCTGCATCAGTCAAGGATGGGGGAGTACTCCAGGTTCGGGCCAAATCCAAGCACGGAGCCCTCCCCCCAGACAGCACCCCAAATATGCATTGATAATTTCCGATTACATTTACATTTATGCATTTGGCAGACACTTTTATCCAAAGTGATTTACAATACATTCCAGTCATACACTTAAACTTATTTGCTTATGAGGCCAAAGGGCAAGAATTTGAGTGCTAATCTGCTTGTCCAGATAAGTGAACAGAAAACTGAAATTATTATCTTTGACTGTTCTACTAGTGATTAGACTGTTCCTAACTACTTGGATGCATGGGGTAATTACCTGCAGGACTTGGGAGTAATTTTCGATTCCTCAATGAAGTTTGATATACAGATTAATATGGTGCTTCGGAATTGTATCTACGAGCAATAGGCAAATTAAAACTGATTCTTTCAGTTAGTGATTTGGAAAAAGTGATTCATGCTTTTATCTTTTCCCACTTATGCTTATGAATGCTATGAAGAGTGAACGTTACTCCATTGTTGTCCTCACTGTTAACTCACGGTTAACTTCCAGTGCAATTTTTAGATTCAGTACTAGAGATAAAAGCACATGACAACCCTGCATCATTTTTTGATAATGAATAAATACAAATGAATAAATACAAATACAAACACAAGAAATGTTTAATATGCTGTAATCAGGAGCAGGAGCATTTTTAACAAAAATATAATTTTACAATAGGTGGGCTATACAGCATCCCAGCAAACAATTTTAGGTTATCTAACCTTTTCCCTAACATTTCTATTAAGTAACAAAAATATTAAAAACGTTATTTTAAAAGTTCTAGGATGTTCAAAATGCCCAGTTTTTATTTTTTTAACGTATTAATTGTTGCTTGGTTATTAAAATGTTGTTTAAACTTAAATTCTGTGAAGTTTAAATGTAAAATGTTCCACTAGCAACTTAAGAATATTATTGTTGATATATAATAACATTTTTTAATAACTTTGAGAGAACTTTTAGAGAATGTTAACAAATAAAGTGTTCCCTGTTAGCTGGGATGACACGGTGGAAATAGTCAAAATAAAATCAATAAAAATAAAACACATTGCTATAGCTTTCTGAACAGTTGTTAATGAGGCTTTCTCTCACCACATGATCTGAATTAACTCTGTGTGGTTGGCAGTGCCAGCTGGGCGTGTTGCCGCTGGGCACAGGGAATGACCTGGCACGGGTGCTCGGATGGGGGCCATCTTGTGACGATGACACTCAGCTCCCTCAGATACTGGAGAAGCTAGAGCGAGCCAGCACAAAGATGTTGGACAGGTACAGGTGACATAAAATAACAATCACCTCATGTGTATAATATTGGTTCCATTGGCTACTGTAAACAGCTGCCCTCTGCTGTTTACAGATGGAGTATAATGACGTATGAGATTAAAATACCTCCCAGACACAGCTGCCCGGCCACACCTGAAGAGGCAGAAGATGGCCAGGTGCTTGTCTCACAGCAGTAACATACACTTACACCAACAGCAAAGACAGCAAGGCAACATACTGCCCTCCAAATACTTTTTCAATGACTCAGATTTTAATTTAGATTTAACATCTGTGCTCTTACCATATTTAATGTGAATTTGAGATGTTTTTGATGTCTTTGGTTTAGTTTCAGATATCTGCTTATGAGGATTCAGTAGCTGCTCATCTTACAAAGATCCTGAACTCAGATCAGCACTCAGTGGTAATTTCCTCATCCAAGTGAGTTTCACACCGGACAGTACTTAATTTACACCAGCAAGGGCAACACGAAACAACAAACACACCTATGATTTGTCTTCTGTGTCTGCTGTTTTCCAGAGTTCTGTGTGAGACAGTAAAAGAAATTGTTGCCAGAGTGGGAAAGTGTTATGAGAGGAGCAGTGAGAGCCCAGAGGAGGTTGATGAACTGGCCCTCAAAGTGAGTCTGCTTTCTCCTCATAGCCTTTTTATAGCATTTATGAAGAATGCCGAGACTACTTTTCTCTATATATTTTTATTTATTTTGAATAAATCAAAGCCCTAGATACACAATATTACTTGCAAAGATCAATATCTAGTTTAGATATTTTCGATTGATCAGCTTGGATTTTTTCTCTGCATGTTATCTTGATTCCTGTCGAATTAAAGGGACAGTAAGCTATTTGTAAAGCTAGGAGTGGACAGTTTGGTCTCACATCAGGTTATTAGTAATTTCAGTCATTCTATATATTATAATTTTTGTGGAAGTTTAACAATGGGTAATATATTAAACAACATAAAAATGTTAATTATTTTCTCTTTATTTGGATTTTCATGGACACAGAATTTTAAAAAGCAAATTAAATTACTTTTGTTTTAAAATTATTATCAAAAGTTTCCCTATAAAACCAGAATTTTATTTAAGTTTTGATTAGATTCAATTATGATTGGATGAGCTGTGTTTGATGTCATTTCAAGTACATGTAAGTGTAACTATAGTCTTTTCCTGTGTTTTTCCAGTGTGCAATTTTGAAAGAGAAGCTAGACTCCCTCCTGCAGACGCTGAATTTGGAGGCCCAGGCCATGACGCCCTCAGCCCTCACCACTCCTCCTATTGTAGAGGAGGAGGTAGAGGAGGAGGAGCTGGAGGAAGAGGAAGACCTGAGTGAAGAGTCTTTAACTGAGCTGAAGGAAAATGAGACTGAGAAGGACCCAGCCCATAAGCTCTTCAGACCCCGGGAGCAGCTTGTGTTGAGAGCCAACAGTCTGAAGAAAGCTCTCAGACAAATCATTGAGCAGGCTGAGAGAAGTACGATTTAAATGTGACCATAAGTCCAACTGCTGTCTTCTGAACAGAGAAAAAACACTAATCTACCAACTACAGAATTTACACAAAGTTCAAATGTAGCTCAACTGGTAGAGCATTGTGTTAGCAGCATGAAAGCACAAAAAAATGTATAGCTTGAATGCACTGCAAGTTGCTTTGGATAAAAGCATCTGCCAAATGTGTAAATTAAAATGTAAATGTTTTGATAGTATTCTTTATATTAAAATATTAAATAATATTTGATAATATGATTTGATAACAACTGATTTGAAATGGTTTAAGAAAGGGTATTATGCAGGATGGATAGTGTATGAATGCTGTGTTTCCTGTAGTGGTGGATGAGCAGAATGCTCACACAGAGGAACAGGAGCTTCAGTCTCCTGCAGATTTCAGGAAGGACAGCGAGGAGGAAAACAAAGACAATGAGAAGGATGAGGACACCAAAGAACTGGAAGCCCTGTCCTGTAAGTGTACACTTTTCAAAGTCGGCTAAAGGGACACCAAGTCATTTGTTGGACTTCTAAATAATTGCAGCATAATTTGTGGATACTAATTTCACTGTAGAAACACACTGTAACAGGAATACAGTACTGTGCAAAAGTCCTAGAACACCATTAGAGTTTAGCAATTGTTTTTAGGAAATGGTATAATGACTATATATAATTATTTTTCAGTCTCTTTATAATACAACCAGAAAATACTGGACATTTGCAGTATTAAAAACAAAAAAAGCAGAAAACAACTTCTATAGACCAAAGTGGCAAGCATTTAGTGTAATGTCCCCTTACACTTGAGCAATAGCAAGAACCTGGCGCTCTTAAACCTAAATGGAATGGAACCCTAATTTCTAATTCTAATCTACAGTCTCCTCAAAACAGTTAAAGATGTGGTTAGTGCAATGAAAGGTCACATATTGATGTTTGCCTGAAGAAGCCATTTTGTTCTAAAAACAATTTTTTTATTTTGTGTACATATTTCCTGTATTTTCTGTTTGTATCTTAATAAAGAGGAGACCAAAAAATAAATATGGATGGTCAACATTTGCTAAAACAACAAAGCTGGTGGTGGCCTAAGACTTTTCCACAGTACTGTATCTTTTTCCCTTTCGGTCACTCACTCTATGCTGTGACGATGATGTAAGACTATCACCCTTGAAAGTCTTCTTTATATGAAAGGCCAATAGAATGTTGGCAAGTGGAACTTGCATGCCAGTCTCCGCCGTGAAAATACAGATATAAAAGGCAAATGGCATGCAACACTCATTAAGCTTTTGTTCTTCACAGCCTATGAAGCTATCTCTAATTGTTCACATAGAGAAAGGACGCATTTCAGTAGATCTGTTCTTGACATCATGAAAGTGAAAGTGACATATTTGTCAGATATAATACCCTGAGGGCTTTTGGTTTAAGCCAGTTAATGCCTGACAGAGCAAATTTCTTTTTGCGAGTTCATTGCGAGAATATGTCCATGAGAATGTTGCGATCATGGCTTCCATCCTTCCCATCAATGGCTAAACCCACCGCTGTTGCTCCCCAACCCGTCTCATGCAGTCGGTTCAGTGAGCATTGCATGTGATCTGGAGAGCACTTTTGGATGGTCAACCTCAGGAAAAAGCGGATGTGGAATAAGCAGCCATGTTATCTCGGGCAGCTGTGTGCCTTAGACTTCAACATCTTCTAAGTGCTCACGGCTTGACGATTGGTATTTGGGCTTGGGCTGTGCTTGTGCCTTTCATCCCCAAAGGGTGCACAAAGAGCTCACAATGTAGTGGAATGCACCATTCTCAGCCCGGATACACTTTGCAGGTTCTTCCACCCTCACCTTCCTCAACGGTGGGGTGACCAGGTGCTATGTGGAGATTCCACAGGTAGAGTGTGCTGTCATGGGGAACCTCTCCCAACAAAGTGCTGCCATCTGGTGGAATTTTCCCAAGCTTCCCTCCAAGATGTATACGTTTTCTTCATCCCTCCTGGCTAAGGATACACTGCTGCGGGGTAGGCACTTCTGCGCTCCTCGCCATGGCTATCCTGCAAAACTTAAGGGCCATTATATTGTCCCCAGGCCAAGTTGAGTTGGAACCAAAGCCATCTTTTCCTGTACAGCTTCTACAATCATTACTTCATCATGAAGTCATACCCAACCTGTATTGGTCCAACCAGACTTGGTTCTTGGAGCTAATGGCCGATTCCCCTGATGAAGGACCTCCAATATGGCCACAATATGGTACCTGCAGCTGGATGGGACATAGACAACCTAGAAGGTCTGTCTCCAGCAATGGTAGAGACCATGACCCATGCTCTGAAGTGGCAACTGTTCATATCCTGGTGTTCCTGTCATAATCCACAGAGATTAACTGAAAGTGACATATTTGTCAGATATGGTAGACCATACGTAAAATGTGACCTCTGCATTTAACCCAGCACCCATGGGCACTGAGCCTGGCAGGGGGGCTTCTTCACCAGGCGATGTCTTATAACGCTCACTGGAACTCTGAGGCCTGCCCGTGCCATTCTAATGTACCTTGTGACACAGTCCAGCTATGGTGGCATTTAATATAGAGACCCCTAGTGTCACATCATCAATTTAATGTCAGATGAGTGACAGAAAGGGAATATCTTGATTATGACTGTAACCTCTGTTGCCTAATGGAGGGAACAAGCCTTTGTTTCACTAATGCCACAACAACTAAACTGACCGCTGTATGGCCAAGTTCCTACTTTAGCTCCTCAGCACAAAACCTGAATGTGTGTTCCATGCCTTCTCCACTCACCAATATTCTATTGGCATTTCATATAAAGATCAGAGATGATAGGTTTCATTTGGCGAACCCCTACTGTCACATCATTGACGCAACGTCTTGTTCTCGCCATCAGGGAACAGAGGTTACAGTCATAACCGAGACATTATACTGTAAATGTATTTAACAATCAAAATTATGCAATGAAAAGGGGCTTACAGAAAGGTTTGTAGTCCTCAGTTCCATCTTCAGCAGCTGCCACTATGACACTAGCAACAGTACACAAAATGTGTACAAAGTAAACAATGAAAAGCTAGGCAACACTGCTTATAAAATTGTTATGATTTTCCATTTAAACGTAATTGAAATTTACAATTATAATTTTGGCTAAAATGTGAGGTATAGTTCAGAGCACACAGCACCGAGTGTGATGTAGCTTGACCTTCCATTTCCAGTGACTGGACACCTTCAAAGTCTCTTTCAAGCTATATAAACAGTCTCTGATGTCTCTCAGGTGCAATGTGTTGAGGTCATGTGATCAATGTAGCAAACAACATTTGAAAAGTTTATCATTGCATATTGCCTACTGTTTCACATTCTAGTTTTAATAAATAATTGACATACTGCACATACTGTGTTTACATATTGTATATACCTATATACTGTATTTAGTAATCAGAAAGCTAGTATTTCATTTTAAACATAGCATGTACATATCATGTTCTATGATTTGTGACACACTAATCATATTCTTGTTTAATATAAATAGATCAGCTTTGAAACTTGTCTGTGACTAATATATTCTGTTGTACTGCCTCTGTTGGACTGCCTTAGTTGCTATATGGGTTAGTGCTTCCCTCTAGTGGCTCGCTATTCATTATACAAATTTGAAAACAACTTTTGAAACAGCAATAAAAATTGGTTATTTTCCTGATGCCTAATACCAGCACATTACTCTTAGTTGTATACAGTTACTTTGTTATAATGAAGGAGGGTGAAATTCCCTCCTCCATTATTACAAAGTAATAATGGAGGAGGGAATTTCTTTCCCTTCAGATGATTTGGGATTTCCTTTAGAAGTGTGACAGTGTTTTGTGTACAGACTGCATGAGTGTTTATAGCTGTAAGTTTGTTTGTAGGTTTCCTGTTTATATAGACACCTGCTTTCTGCTCATGTTTCCAGTGGGACATGAAAGGCTGATTTTATTCTCTAAGTTGATTCAGGCCCTCAGGGTGTCCTCACCTAAATCTCTCCTCCATCATACAGCTGTCTAATGGCTTTGATGTTTTATGGTTTGTTTATGTAGGATGCACCTCATTGCTCATTAAACAGTAGTGACCAAAATGCAAACTTCTCTACTATACTGGAAAACGCTTATCTGCAACAAAGTCAACATTAAATTTAAAAAGTGTAATGGGCAGGTATTATTTTCTTTATTGAACTGCAAGAATTAATGAGTCTGTTTAACATATGATCTCATGTTGTTCTGTTTCTGCATCTGCAGTGGCCAAGTCACCATGCTCACCACCAGAAACGCGTATCAGTCGCAGTACACAATCCTGTGGCTCTTTTTCCATCACACCCTTCACCACGAGCAAGGAGAACCTGCCTGTTCTTAACACACGCATCATCTGTCCAGGTATGACCGCATGACATTAGCCAATGTGACCACTGAAACAACAACTTACTATGTTGAGGTTTGAGGTATGTTAACATGTTAACATAACAATTCTGAGTACGGAAAAGAGCTGTACAATGAAAATGAGTGGTGACTTGGAAGAGCATCCTATCCAGCTTACAGGGAACATCTACTTAGAATGTAACTTAGAATGTTACCTAATGTTCAGTTTCGTAATACAAGAAAGAACAGCTTTGGTGTTTCATGGAAGACAGAAAATGATACAGGTTTGGAAAGAGATGAGGATTAGAAGCTGCAATATGAAACATTTTTTGGTTAGAAAGGAAAAAATATATATAAGTATTAAAGTATTTAAAGCATTAGTGTTCAAAACTGTCTCCTTATCATACCTTGATTCACAACTTTATAGGTGTTTATATTAATAATAAGTTTATAATGATTTAGAATTTGAGTTGGCGAGAAATGCCAGTTTAACTTCATTGTGTGTGGTTATGTCATGTCCATATACAGAAAGAAGACTTCTATATAGCTACTATATAGCATGTGTGGGTGCTGAAGATAAGGAACATTTGTAGCTTGTTCTTTGATTTCCCCATTGTTTTCCATGTTAAGAAAATAACTCTGCAAGTAAATTGCAATTTTATATTTCAAACAGATGGTGATAGAAAGCCAAGTTCTAATTTGCAGCATTAAATATGTTTTTCTGATCTTGTTTTTTCAGTGTCCTGTAACATTTTTTTTATTTTTAGGTAAACTTATTTTAAGTGCAATGTATTGTAAAGTAGGGTTTAGTCAAATGTACATGTAACATTTATCCTTTGGTTGGTCCTCAGGGCTGCGAGCAGGTCTTGCTGCCTCTATAGCTGGAAGCTCCATAATTAGTAAAATGTTACTTGCCAACATAGACCCATTTGGCGCCACACCTTTCATAGATCCAGACCTGGACTCATTGTAAGAGCATATTTTTCCTTTTTGAACTCATCTTTAAAAGTGTTCTCGAACCTTACATAAGTCATTTCTCTAACAGAGAGGGATATTTGGAGAAGTGTGTAATGAATAATTACTTCGGGATTGGGTTAGATGCAAAGATCTCATTGGAGTTCAACAACAAACGTGAGGAGCACCCAGAAAAATGCAGGTATATGTTTACTAAAATATGAATGAGTGACCTCAACATGGTGCCATCATCATGAACTCAGTGGTTGGCTGCCTTTTTTCTGACCTTTCAGAAGTCGCACTAAGAACATGATGTGGTATGGAGTTCTAGGAACCAAAGAGCTTTTACAGCGGACCTATAAGAATTTAGAGCAGAAAGTTCAGCTGGAGGTAGGTCACCAATGTGGATATAGTTAATAAAAGTAGCTCTCCACTAATAGGATATTAAACAGGGTTTGAAACTCAAACAAAATTTGTGAAAAAATGTTTTTCCCTTATTTGAAAATGTTTGTTGAAAAGAGGCTCTTAACCTTCAGAAAATGTTGTTAGGCCATATCAGAAGATCAAACAAGAACAAAATATTCTGAGCTGTATGGGGATTGAGATTTTTTGTGAAATGAATGTTATTTATTTTCTAGCAATAAACATTAAATAAGTATAAAAATGGAATGCATAAAATAAAACAAATCAATGAAACTACATCAGAATTGGTAAGATTAGACTTCTGTCGTGAGACAGGTAAAATAACTATTTTAAGGGGATTTAAACCTTTGTTGTTAAACAACAGCAATTTGTATCTTGTGGAAAGTGCCAAAATAAAGGTTTAACAGTTAACTGTCTACTAATTTAAAGAGAATAGCCACTGCAACTGGACCCAAAAGTCTTTAAAGATTTTGAAGGTTAGTTTTATTGGCCAGTGACTTCTGACCCAGTTCCTTGTTTGGGCCTCTTAATTGTCATGAGATTGTTTCTGTAGTGTGATGGCCAGTACATCCCACTCCCTAGTCTTCAGGGAATCGCTGTGCTAAACATACCCAGTTACGCCGGCGGAACCAACTTTTGGGGCGGGACCAAAGAAGATGATGTAAGTCACACATGATAATAAAGGTCACAAAGAAAGATTTTTGTCTTTAAACATTTTTATCCTGACTCTTAACCGACTCTTAACAGTGCAGAACAGCTCAGAATTGCAAAGCAAATGATCCACAGTAAAGCAAAGAAAATAAGAGGGTAGGATGAGTAAACTAATGTGCAGCTGGCTCTAAGCTAAACCTTTTGAACCCGGTTTGACAAACGTCATTGTTCGGAACAAGCTGTCTATATATATATATATATATATATATATATATATATATATATATATATATATATATATATATATATATATATATATATATATATATATATATATATATATATATATATATGTATGTATAAACATTGAATTGCCTTTCATTGTATATAGACAGGACACACAGGGGATCTAGTGTAAATATAATTCTGAAGTCCATTATACTATCTGCTCTGCCCCTTGCTTATACCAGTGGTTGAGCCATTGTGTGCCTAATTTGGGAAGTAGAGCATTCTTTTGAAAGCCCCAAAGAGCCACAGTGTTTGAATTTTCTCTGAAATCAAAAACAAATTGACTACACATGTTCAGCGGTGATAGATACCTTGAAACACACCGAAAACTGTTTCACAATTGTTTTTTAATTGTCTTTTCATGCAGATATTTTGTGCCCCTTCATTTGATGATAAAATCTTAGAAGTGGTTGCTGTCTTTGGCAGTATGCAAATGGCCGTTTCAAGGGTAATCAAACTGCAGCATCATCGTATTGCGCAGGTAACCATACCTCACACTTACTACTCAGATCTGTAAAGTTTGCAGTTAATGGAATGAGTGTATTGTGTATGTCCAACTGACCTAATCTAAAGTCCAACATTTTCTTTACCTCAAACGTCCCAGTGTCGTACAGTAAAGATCACCATTCTGGGAGATGAAGGGGTGCCTGTCCAGGTGGATGGAGAGGCCTGGATTCAGCCCCCTGGAGTCATTAAGATTCAGCACAAGAACCGGGCCCAGATGTTGACAAGAGATAGAGTATGTGTTTTATTTATCACCACACGATTGGGGCCCAATGAAATAATATTTTACACTGTCACACAGAAGAGTAAAATATTAAGGTACTGGGCAGGCCCAAGGGAATAGATCATCAAAAAATGAAAACATAGTCATTATTTATGCACCCTTATGTCATTCAATTCATTATTTTATATAAATAAAATTTATATTATAAAAAAAATCTGTTATGGGTTAGAAGAACACCTATTTATAGGTAAACTTAATTTTAAGGGCAATGTACTGTAAAGTGGGGTTTAGTCAATTGTACTTTTGTCAGATGTACTTTTGACTTTTGCTAAAAGGTCTGTTTCATATTGCAGTTTATTTTAACCAAGAACTGCCCAGACAGAATTTTGTGTAAACATGACGTGTAAACATTTGTGTAAACATGACATGAAGTTTTTATAGATGCTGTTTAGTAATACTGTGTGCATCAGATGGTCATTGAATGGACTGTAGACTGATAAGTTTTGTTTTTCAAGGCATTTGAAAACACACTGAAGTCTTGGGAGGATAAACTGAAATACGACAAGCCTCCACTGAGGCCGCATCTGTATCCTCAGCATTCTGTGGATCTGGCAACAGAAGAGGAAGCTACTCTCATCCAGATATGTGCTCGAGCTGCTGAAGATCTCATCACCAGGATCTGTGAGGCTGCCAAAAACTACCAACTCCTTGAGCAGGAACTCGCTCACGCCGTCAACGCCTCCTCTCATGCCATCAACAAAACACACCCCAAGTTCCCAGAGGTGAGAATGTAATCAGCACTTACAGACTAGTTAGATGGTGGATTGTTAAAATTTTCTGTCATGTTTTTGTGCTGAAAATCTAGTGTGAATGGGCTCTTAATCTATAGAAGTTCTGTCATCAGATATTCACCCTCGTGTTATGAATCAAACTCTTATGATTTTCTTACTGTTGTTGACCAGAATAATATTCCTATTTTTGAGTGAACTTTCCTTAACTAGTGTATATATTTTAAGCAGAAAGCTCTGGTAGGTCATGACTCATGACCCATGAATTGAGATGCCCATCACATTGACCTACATGCCTTTGTTGATTTAAGATTTAATATTTGAGAATATATTATTGAATGCTCTCTGTTCTCTCAGAACCTGACAAGAAACACTGCCATCGAGGTGGCCAGCAATGTAAAGGCACTTCACAATGAGACTGAGTCTCTACTAGTAGGACGAGTGCCATTGGTAGGTTTGTTGACATTGATCTGGATGTAATGTTTTAGCCTGTTTTCATTCACCTTATTTAAGAAGTAAACATTGATAGTGTTATCCCTGCTGGTATGACTGGTACATGTATATGACTGTATTTTTAGTATTAAACCAGCTAGACCAGCAAAAAACTTGGATATTAATTCTCATCTAAGCTTGTCTTGTTAGTGGGCATGGTTGTGATAGAGCACTCTAAAACATTGGCTCAGGCTGTGTGTTTTTCTTAATAGCAATTGGACCCTCCACATGAAGAGTTGCTGTCCAGTGCCCTCCAGAGTGTTGAAGTTGAGCTAGGCAAGCTGGCTGAGATCCCCTGGCTCTACCACATCCTACAGCCCAATGACGAGGAGGTGAGCACAACAGAAATATTGCTTCAAATTGACTTAAATCTCTTTAAATTGATTGTATTTAGATATGCATATTAGCTCTTCCAAAACCACAAATGCCTACCTAGACAGAATTTTTAAGGCATCATAAGCATTCTCCAAATATTACCGTACAGTACCTATTCCAAAAGGTAGGTAGCAGAATACAGAACTTGGCCACATTTTTGTTGGCCAAATTAGCATGGCAGGTAACACCCAAGAAAAAAAGTATTTTTTTTCTTGGCTTATGGTTACACAGTTATGAACAAACATCATAAATGCGATGTTGGAAAAATTATGTGATGAAAAAGTTGATTACCTGATGGCACTACTAGAATGCGTACAATCCCCACCCCTCTGTTTGTCAGGGACAGGGGAGAAAAGAAACCAATCGCAGGCCAGCTTGACAAAAACTGAACAGAATCCAGACTTGAACCCCCTCAAGGGGGGAAAAACAAAAACCAAAAGCCATGAACAGACTAAACCGAAAAACAAGCACCTAACAAGAAATAAGACAATTGACAATAAACAACGAACCTCTGACAAAAGACAATGAACCAGCACAAGACAGCAAACACAAGGGCATTAATTAAGACAAGAAACAAGGCAGGTAACGAAGGCAGACAGGTGGGAGGAATGAACTTGGAAGGATGAGAGCACATGGCACAAAGTAAACAAACAATGGCCATGTGCTTCCACAGACAACAAAGACACAGAGCATGAGTCTAGATCCTGACTCCAAAAAACAAGAACCAAGACTAGGATTGAGTCAGAATCCAGACAACATGCTCTGACACAAAACACAGGGATGCCAGGATCCTGGCAAGAGAATCTAGGAGAAACTCAAGACATGATACCAGGACCCTAACACTGTTTGCAACCATATTGAGCTGTGATGCTAAAGCCTGCAGACAAGGGACAATTTAAGTCAATTTCATGTTTTTTATTTATTTTGAATCCACTTTGGAATAGCCATCAATAGAGAAAGATGCTTTATGCCCTCCAGAAACTGAAATATGCCAACTAGCCAATCTAGACATATTTATATATGCAATGAACAAGCTAGGCTTTGGAACTAAGATATAAACTGTAAATACTGATCCTTGCCTATGAGACTGACAGGTTGTTTTGTGTGAAACAGGACCACTCACTGGAATATGGAAAGAGAAACAGTCGGACTGGAATGTTCCGCATAGTGCCAAAGTTCAAGAAAGAAAAAGCTCCCAAGAAGTCTAGTCCACAGTCAGGTGAGAATGCGAAAACCGTTCGCCTGTGTCCAAACATGAACTTGAATATCCTCAAGTATGATATTGTATATCAGAGGTACAATGCAGTCACAAACACCTCATGAGTGTTGACAACTTGAGATGAAACTGTTAAAGAAGTGATGTCAGTGCTCTGAAGCTCATCAAGGCAGTGACACAGCCTGTTTAATTCCATAGAGCTCCATGCAGCACCTATATTCTCCTCTGAGACTAGTCTCTGTTCTGTGATGTCCAGCCCTGCCATCCGTGAACACCCTTGCACTCCTCTGGTCATGGTGTTGTCCTGTGAGTCAGAAACAGTCTTTGCGTCTACACATGAACAGCAGGCACAAACCAAGGTGTACAGAAGGGCAGACAAATCGCTTGTTCAAACCAAGACATTTTCATACTGCCGATGTGCAGCTTTTTTAGCAGTTTAACTTAATGCCTAAAGGTGATGTGTGTGATTTATGTGTTGCTGATGAGAAACACAATTGCAGAAATAAGGATTTTTTCCAAAAACGTGAAAGATCTGTCATAATCCCTGCCATTGTACTGTCAAACCAGGGAATTAAATGCTTTACAGCTATTTACGGGTAGTTCCGCCCAAAACTCATGCTATTGGTTGTTATGTTGGGCGAACAGAACAATGTTTTGAAAGTGTAAATGTTATGTATGCTGAATGTAGGGTTGTGAAGCCAGATTTCTGATCTACACTGTGGTTCAATTTTCCACTTATTTTGGCCAAGCACTGCACACTTAGGAGGAGACTGTTGGACCAAGAAATATAGCAAACAGTCACAATTTGTTTATTGTGAGTGTGTGTGTTGTTTAGGGCTGGATTTATCCAAAATGTTTAATACTAATAGATTGGTGTGGAATTATTACACTATAATTACATAGCAGCTTCAGTCCATGATCAGTTATAGAGAAAACACTGAAATGTGTGTTGTGTTTCTAATCAGAAATTTATGTTAATCCAAACATAATAACTGCTGAGTATTTCACAATCGTTGGCCAATCCAGTGTTTAGTTTTTGATTGGCTTTGAAGGACATCCAGTCAGATTGCAGCAGAATATCAGCTTTGTTTGCAATATAAATCAGACTCAAGCAGAATAAATCTCTGTTTAAATTGTTCATAAAACTTTTATTAAGTTGTTGCATTCAGATCAGTGTGACAGTTTACACAATAATCTGTGTAAATAAATGATTTACACAGAAGTTTGTCTCTGCACATTAAGCTGGGAGACCAGAATGTATTTTAATATACTGTACATTACACACATCACCTTTAATCCTCTCAAAAACCCTAAATCTATGATTTTTTGGTCAAGCACATATTCTTCTACAATGTAAGATCACAAAAAAAACACTTTTTAGAGACAGTTCATGTAATAAAAATTGAAATCTGTCAAGTAGTCCAGAACAACTGACATATTTGCATGACTACATTCTCAAATTAAACACAATTTCGTCCTGGCTTTGCCGTGTATGGCTGTTATGAGGTAACACAACAAAAGTGTGCTTCCTCAACTCTCAAGCATGATATTCACTGTTTGGTGCTCCTGCCTGGAAATTAGCCAGTGGACAATTTCAGTTTAGGATATTAGGAGCATTAGGCTGCACAGGCTTCAGACTCCTATTCCTTCTCTCTCTTTTCCTCTCTCTTCTGTGTTTGCTGTTAATGAGATGATAGTGGGCATCCCACCGTAATAACCTGCATGCCAGAAATGCCTCTGGGTTTCCCAGTGACCAGAGACCTGTGCCAAACCAAACCTGTTTAACCCTCTCTTTGCCAGCTGCTGCCACCACTTCTCTCTACGTGTATTTTCTTTTTTGGTCCCTTTTCCCTGTGTGGTTGTTTTTATTTATTTCTTCTTTCGGCCTGACCCTGTTTGCTTGTGTCCTGCGAGTGTACGGGGGTTAGACACTGAAGGGGGCTTCTCGCTCTTGATTGTGTAGTTGAGAGGTGGGGTACTGAGGAGGTGACCACCTGGCTGGAGCAGCTGAGCTTGGGGGAGTACAAAGACACCTTCATCCTTCACGACATCCGCGGCTCTGAGCTTCTGCACCTGGAGCGGAGAGACCTGAAGGTATACACACAAACCCCTATCTGTGCCTCACAACATCCGACATCATCTGTCCATCTTTCTCTTTGACTCTCTCGCTGTCTTCTGTCACCCTGTTTGCTGTTTTGTGCTGCACTGCTCTGCTTGGCTTCTTCTGTGCAAGTGCCATTTGATCATGAACTACTTACACAACTAACATCCCTTGACACACATAGACTAGGTTCTTTAAGCTTTTTTGTGTAAGTTGGCTACCATAGGCACAACAACAAGGGCTTGTGTAGTCACATAGTGTAGACAGTTGAATGAGCGTGCCCTCAGATGAATGAATGCACCCTCAGTACGTTTTGACACAGTTGTGCGATGGGCAGGTCCATGCTGATATGCCTTTGTTTGTGTTGCACATGAGTACAATGAAAAATGTTATTGTGTGAACCGTGTATGTGTGCAAAAAATATTTTTTATCAGACTGTTTGTATTGTTTTACAGTAAAGCAAAGTTAACATCCTTAAGCAAGATGTATTTACTTTTGAAGCAACATTGTGAAAGGTCATAAGACTTGTTTGCAGAGAAATGTCTTGGAAAAAAATTGGTTACTTTTTCATAAAACAGAAACTAGGTTGTAATGGGGTAGGAGAATTGAATTCAAAGTTTCTGCCTTACAAAGTTTTACTTCCTAACTCAATTTCGCTTCTCAGGAAAATGGTTTTGTTTTAAGATGTTTAGATATTTTTACTGGAAAACCAGTATAAAGTACAGGTTAGGATTTTTATTTATTTATTATTTTTTGAAGTGTGATTTGGTAAAAGCTTTGAGTGAATCAGGCCCTGTTTATACCTGTTAACATCTGTACTGGGTGATGCAAGTGTGTTTATATGAGACACAGTACTGTTTATACCTGGCATTTACATGCAATTCTAAACTATCCTGTGACTACTTGTGATTGCATTTCATCAAATTGAGGGTTTCTGAGTAATTTCATTGCTATAAATATGACATAAATATGATGTGTTCAGTTTGTAATCAGATCACCCCAGACAGATGTTAACAGAGTGTAAAACAGGGCCTTATTTACAGGGTAAGATTAAAGGAATAGTTCACCCAAAAATGAACAAGTTTACTCTCCCTCATGTTGATCCAACATGAGGTTTTTTTCTCAATACAAAAGGAGATATTAGACATAAAGTTAGTCACTGACAGTCTTATTCTCCATTTCTATTTATTTTATGAAAAAATAGCACCGTCAACAAGTAATGTGGGCTATGAACAACATGAGGATAAGTACATTATGTCAGAATTCTCATTTTTCTCATAAATTAATTAACTCTCTCTTAAATTAAAGTTTAGGGTATTATTTATTATGGGTTATAGCTTTACAGTGCAGTGGCCCAAATTTGCTGATTATCACACAGATGGCTTAAAAATGTAAAGAAGTAGAAACATTGTCATCAGATACTAAACTGTTTTCATTGCACCTGTTGAAGTTTTTGATCTCTATAAAGATGGGACATCCAACTTTATTCAATTTTCAACATTCTCAGAAATGTTTGATGCACAAATATAAGAATTACACAATTGGTTAAAAGCTGCTCAGTGTTGTAAAATGCTGAATGTTTATGTGTCAGCACTAAAATGTGGAGGGTGCTCTGGTTATGCTTAATACAAGCACTATTGAACCTTGGACTGTGCCATATTTACGTGTCTGTTATGTCCCCCCATGTTAAATGTCCCCACCATTTATCTGCTTTAATCTTATTCTGTCTATAGGGATGTCCCCACATATTATTTTTTTCTTTATACAAATAAATAGGTCTCTGTAACATGTTTGAGCTAACCAGTCAAGTCTCAAATGGTCCAAGATAAAATTCAGTGGTACTTTGACATAATGGGGCATTTGCTATGTCAGTAGCCTGGATTTATTAATTTATCAATGTTCCTTTGTCAATGTACCTGTGAATACTGTGGCTGTCGTTTGGAGCTAACTGCCAGTAGTTGCCATTCTGTAATTAATTGTCAGGTAACTGATTACATTCTGTAATTCATTGTCAGGAAACTAATTATTTATTTGAAGGTTAATACGAATACGCAGGTCCACAAATACAATATTGATCTAATTTAATTTTTAAATACAAAATAAATAAATAAATAAAGCTTACGAAAGAAATTGAATAAATCATATTTATGTATGAATTTTTGTATTTTAAAGCATTCATTTTTAGTATTAAATAAAATCTTTAAATCCATTTTATAAAAAGTACAGATAAGATTTTTTTTTTAGATTTTTGGACCATGTTTGACTTTAAACTAATTTATAGTACAAATTCTTTCACAAGTTTGAATTTGGAAAAACCTCTGAAAACATGTGAAGTACAGTGAAGGCTGTCTGCAGCAATTAGTATTATTTAGTAAAATAGTGACTTTCGTCTTAAATCCATGGATTTTAGGTATTAAAAATGTATCATAGCTTTAGTTATAATACTTTTCTGTTTTGAATGTAATTAATTGAATTACTGTGTTTTGTCAGACAGGTATGAACATTTCATTGCATCATTCTCAGTCCACTTCTCTTTGCCTATTCTAATAGGATCTGGGGATCTCGAAGGTGGGGCATATGAAGAGAATTCTCCAGGGAACTAAGGACCTAGCCAAGAGTTCAATGGTGGACCTGTGAGACATTGGCACACATTCCATTCAAGACCGAAAAGGAGTTGAACTGGAGCCCCAAAGTATGAAAGAACTTTGGTATTGTCAATAGAAGGCTTTCTACCTTTATGTAGGATAGCTTGTGAAAAAGCTAGAAATGTTTGTTTTAGAGCCAGTGTGCTGGTGCCAAAGTGACAAGGACTGTGTCCAAAACTTGGTGTTGGTTTTGGATCCATAGAAAAGCCATTACTGACTAATCAAATCAATGACACAGTCAGGTATGCAATTCTCATTGTACAGGCCTCTGTCAAAGATTTAAAATCAAGTAGCAAAACAGGACTTCCATTATATGTTCTCTTTGAGAATAGCAAGGCCTGTAAATAGCTAACTGGCTCTTTGCCTTGCGGTAGATGGCAACAATAGAGGGTGATTTGATGAGTCAGCAATATTCTGCTTTCAGGAGCACTGTTTACATTTTAAGGAGACAAGGAAAAGACTGCTTAGTATTGCAATCAAATGGCAATCATTGTCGATTGGTTGTGTGACCTAAGAAAGGTCAAAGGGGGTTTTCTTCGACAATGATATGCAAGGTATGCGTGCTATATTTGGATAGCTATTTTACTGCATGATCAGCGTCTTGTTTTTTTATTGTACAAACTAACACTTGAACAAGTTTTCTATGAATTTAGTATAATAATATTTGTTACTACTGAAGCATCCCTTTGGTCAAAATAGACTGCTGATTTATTTGTTTATTGGTCTGCATGAAAACTTTGTGTCAGAAAACAGTGTTGTGTCATTTTAATTGTAAAATGAGCTTTATTGGTAAGAAATGTTTTTAAACTTACAGCAGGACATTAGGTAAGTCAACATTATGGTGAAATAAGCACAGGAGTAAATATTTCTCAGTTTTTGTAGTGAAATGCTTTATTAGTCCAACAAACAAAAACAAAATAAGGAGATGATATGATTTCTAGAATCTTACTTTAAGTCTTGCCATACCCCTCCTTACAAGTTGGAAAAACATTTAGGAGACATCCAAAATATTTTCCAGGGAACACAGCATATATTTACAGTAATGTAAACCATAATTACAGTAACTTAAAGCATAAACATAATGTTACATATTAGTTAGAATAGGAATTATATTGTTTAAATAAGAAATTGCAGTTGAACTGCAAAACGGCATAGTTGATATTTGTTCATTACAGCCGAGTTCAGGAAGTCAGTGGAAATTTGGTAGGATACTTACATCTACATTTGGTAGATGCCATTACAGGGTATGAGATGTTTTGTTTGTTGATATATGCACTGTACAGTATATACATTTAAAGATCTAAACTGATAATTCCATTTATGATTAAAGCTTTTGTAAAATAGAATGCTAACATTATATAATCAGATTACACATTTATTTGTTAATGGAACACCTTAACACCTTTGTGATTATTATGTTAAATTTTTGCCTTTACACATTAAGTGCTGTTGTACTCTATGGAAGGTGCAATATTGTATTTTTTATACTACACATTTCTTCTCTATGAAGTTTTCTTATGTTTCATTATGTGGGTTTTTCCATGGAAAACTAAAAAGATAGACTTCACACACTCCTTTTTTTGGAATAAGATGGACTTATGGACAGACAAATCATGCCATGTTCTCTCCAAAATTCACAAATCTTCCATAAGCAAATTGTTAATCCTGTTAACTGGGCTTCCAGGATAATTTGCTAGATGGCTGGATGTTTCCTTATTCTGACAAGACAGTCGTGTGCCTCTTTATTTATTGATTGATTTATTGTTTTTCAACATTGAGCTTTTCATACCCAACCAGCAGTGCATCTGGGGCTCATAACAGTGGACTTTAATTTAATGTTATATTATAATGTTCCTCTAGAGGGTGTTAGATAACATCAATAAATGGTTCAAGAGAGAGATGGAGGAAAAAAGATGTGTTGTAAGAAATGTAATTCAACCCGTAATTTACCTTAAGAATTAAAATAAATTTGGAGAATGAGACAAACCTTGAGGACTGGTTTTGGTACTGGTAGTGGAAACTTGCATAATGTTTTAAAAAGGAAAACATACTGAAGAGTTCATTGAAGGTTTAGTTCATTCTGAAACAGCAGAACTTAAAGTGAGCCTAAATTTACATGACAGAAATTCATTAATCAGTAATTGAAATGCTGTATATCTGTGGTTCTCAGCTACTTTTGTTTCAGAATCTGATGTTGGACATCAAGTTCAACATGGTACCAAAATAGTTTATCATACAAAAGTGAATAAAATTAAAATCAAACATTACTTACATAAGGTAATAAGGTTAAATAGGAAAATTGAATAGGTATTTGTAAAAGCATAAACAAAAGCAGAAGTTTAATTAATAGTTTTTCATAGCTTAAGTTTTTGGTTTCCCTGTTGACTTTGTGGTTGGTTGCATTGTGGTTGGTGCAAACCATGTGAACTCAAAAGTTAAGCCATTTGTTTTGCTATCCATGATTATTTAGAATTATTTACCATTATTATTAGCATTTTGATGACCCTTAGTAAAAGGCACTTATCAATTAAGAACCACTGATGTACATAGTAAAGTCACAATAGAGCATATTATATTGTACATTGTAACTCAAAATCTGTAATCCATGTTAAAACTGTCCTCAGTGTCTATCATTGTGGTTTAATGGGCAAGGTGTCTCTTCCCTCTTTGTCTCTGTAGTGAGCAATTACTGAGTTCGTTTAGAATGTTTGACTGTTGGCACTTCAGATTGGCTGTTAATATATTGCCAGGCCCCACAGAATCTGTGCCCACAAAATTTTGCCAAAAAAACCCAACATTTCTGCAGAATTGGGTTGGCCATCTTTACACCAATTTCTTGTCCCTTGCATGTTTATTAAATATTTTGACTAATTTGATCATGCTTTCAGTTACCAATACTTTAGTACCCTATTTGGTGTTTAGTACTCACATCTCTGCTTAAGATATTTTGTCATGTTGAAATCAGTTATACAATTTCTTCCCCAAAATTATTGCAGAAAAAACTGTCTAGGCCTATCCCTCAGTAACAGAACATTTGAGAAACAGAAATTGAAAAACATTCTGGCAATGAAATGTTGCATTTCATATGCAGTTCTTTTAATGGTTATATAATCCAAGCATGAAACTTCTTTATCCTTTGAAGCAAGAGTGAATGTAGTGATATGCTCATCAGATATGCTTTTCCAAGTGTCTGTATGGTCTTGTTGCAAAAGGTAATTTCCCCAATTAGCCAGAGAGCCATTGCCAAAGACACAAGTTCATGAGAACACTTGTCATGTTGACAAAATTATGGTAAATAATGAATAATAAAAGGAGTGAAACTATTAGTACCTGTGAAGCCCTGCAAAATTCGCCTTATATTATCTTTGTCTCACAAACTGTAGCTGATCGATCTTGTATATGGTGCCTCTGTATAAATTATTTGTTTTCATAAGACTCAAATCACACAAGTGCAGTCTTCCTCTCACGCAACAATAAATACATCTGCACACAATCCATGAGTGTCTAAACAAGTTTCTAACATTGAGTTGTAAATGGACGTAAATGGACAAGGTGATGAGTGCATTTGATCTATCTGTGACATTGGGCTTCGGCAAACATAAAGCTGTAAACTGCCTGTTTTTCAAAAAACAATTCTTTGGAGAAATTTGTAGAGCAAGTTAACATATCTCTGACATGATTTATATCATTATACATTTAAAAGAAGTGCGATGTTAGTTTAATTTGTTTACATTGTGTTTACAATGGCACAGGTTGATTTTTAAGGTATTAAAAAGGTATAAGGTGATTTTTAATGTATAAGGTTTCATATTTACAATACTTGCATATTTATTAACCGATGTATATGTGTTTTCACTATTGGAATATAATGTTGCAGTAGTCACCTGTATTGATATCTGGATGATTTTTTTGGTTAGTAGGTAATTTTTATGACTACTAAGTGACTCTTTTCTGTGCCTTTTATGGTAGATGCATGGTTAACTATTTATTACAATATGGAGGTCACTGAGATGTGTATTTTTGTATCCTGATTAAATAAATGTTTAAATTTTTATGTACATTTTTTTAAGGTGGTGAAAAACTGCCTGTTGATCTTCCTTCTACAATTAAACTGAATGCATACACAGTATACAGTTGGTTGTTTTGGGGTGCTTTACTTGAATTTCTGAGTAAATTAAAGCTGCAATCCAAAATTCTCTTGATTAAAAATAAACAAAAACAGTGATTGAGCAATTACACAACATATCAGATTTGCAACGTTCATAATAATGATTTACCATTTAAGCTGCTGGTTTGGATTTAGCAGGAAATGTAAGTTTGACTTCAACATTTGTATAAAAAAGAGGCAAAGGTTACAGATTGCAAAGCTGATATCGGCATCTTCGTTTGGTTACTTTTTTTTTACTTTTGTTGATGTTTGTTGAAGTCAAATGAAGCCAAACTGAGATTTCCCACAAAATACGAGCCAGCAGCTTAAATAAAAAAAAATCCTAGAAATTTACCGTTGGGGTAAGGGGGCCGTTTTGAACACCGATCTGTCATGTACTTGCTCAGTAACTGATTTTTGTTCTTTTTTTAACCAAACTATTTAGATTGCAACAATAAATAATATATACATCACAAAATAACACCCAGGATGAATAATAAAAGAATACACTATCATTGTATCATTTTATTATTACAGTATGGTAAAAAATAAAAAGTTAGCAGCAAATCCTAAAGATGGCCATACCTTTAATTTTAAATGTTCCCAATGTAAAATGTTTAGGAAGTTGTCAAATAAGGAAGCTGTTCTCAATGTAAAAATGTTATTTGTTAAAATGTAAAATGCATTTTATATTACAGTGAAACCGAAGAAAATTAAGGGAAAAAATAAACCATTACATAAGACAAAAGATGATAAGCATTAAAAGTCGGGCTACACCTTTTTATATACACACGAACTCCCTTGCTGTACTTTGCTCCCATCAGTGACTCTGCGCTCCACAGCTCAGATCCGGCGGTTAGTATTTGATTATTATGTCCTGCTCGTCTTGTTTTAATAAAATGAAGGGATGTAAAAGCAGCTAGCTGCCCACTGCACGGCTCTGTCATTACAAGGTGAGGCGCGCTTCGGATGTATTCATTTCAATGCAGTTTGTGAGCACGCATCACATATCGCACACTCGTTCACACCCATCGACTGATCTCTAGATCGCGTTTGATTTTAATGTTCTGCACAGGCCCGATGCTAATGCACGAGACAGCTGCGTCTGTAACGTCATCATCAGGCTTCAGCGATAACTGCACTTAAAACACTGATCGTCTGTCATGGTTTTTAACTTGATAACGTTGTTATACAGTAATTTACCATGCGCTTGGTGAAAACAAGCAGCTTTCTTTTAATTCTTATAATGAAAGATGAATGAATCACCAAACCATTAATAAGCGATAAGCATTGTTTATAAAATACAGATGATTGTAGATTGACTGTAACATCGCGAGAAGATTCAGAACTGTTGAATAATAGCATATTGCGATTTTGGCAAGGAAATCTGGCAAGTTTTGAGATGTATTAAGCAGTAAGGACAGTAATTCAAACAGTGTGTATTAAATCAGAGTATTATGCCAGAAAATCACATTATATGTATGTGTATTGTACAGAAAATACTATATACTGCCACTACCGTTTGTTAGATGGGAATAGGCAGTAAACCCGTAAACATCTGTTGATTTCAGGAAATCGTTTGACCCTCTGGCTCTCCCCGCTGATGATTTCAACATATTGTTGAACAACATATGTTGAAATCAACATATGTCAACAAGTCAACATATTATTGACACCAAGGCAGGGACATCACTCTGTCATTTTAACATTTCTTTCCTCTGTGATAAAATATATGCTGGGTTTTGTCTTGGCGAAAACATGCACCACTTTGTGTATTGAATTTTTAGAAGCGATGTTTCCTTTGTAGTTCCCATCCACGCAAAAGTCATGACCTTTTGCATGCATGAACCAGATTATGAGTTCATTATTAGAATAATATTCTAATAATGAACCAGAATGAATGGACGGCATTATTAGAATTTTGTTTAAATTAAAATTATTTTATTACAAGCATACAGACAAGAGCTTATTTAAACTTCCCAGCTGTAAACCATAATAACATGGATACACTAAATTCAGCTGGTACTGCTAGCTTGCTTGCATATGACACTTAATTTGTTTCATTTTCCATGCTTTATCAGATTATGTTCTGTAGAGCTCAATCCCTCTTCTTTCACGTATGCGTTTGTGGTGACCAGATAAGATCTTATGTCAGGTATTGCTACAGCACAATGTGTTCGTTAGGGCTATGTGAAAATATGATAACAGGTTCATATTGGGCAATTGTACAGTCCTAGGCCCACATTCTTCCATCATATATGCCAACCCACACGCATAGATGGCCAGAGATAATCAATCTGCAATAGGCTGTATAATGTACAGACTGTTAAACTTTAACAGTAATGTAATTTCATCTTGTACAATGTAGTATCATACCTGTGTTTCAGATTTCTGGCTTACTAGCAGCTGGAATGATCATATTTTAACCATAAATTGTGAAATCAAAATAATCCAGATTTTTTAAGAAAAGCTTGATGCTACAGTTTTCTACATTGCAAACCTTGCTTGCATTGTAAATTAGACCAAATTTGTCACAACATATTTAATTCAACCCATGTTCTTCACTTCAGGGAGAGGATAGCCTCCTGTCCAGACCTTTAACATCATGGACGCTTGTGCACGTATTAAAGGAGTCCCACTGAAGAGCTGTGCCAGCATGAGAAAAGAGGTATGATATTGTCAACTGTGGTTCTTCAAATTAGAATTTGAATTAGAATCTCATTTATTCAGACAGCTCTGTTGCATTCAATTAAGTGTTTTCACAAACTTTGTTCATCAGACCATCCATGAGGGCTCGAACCTGTGCCTAAATAGCCTGTTGAAATACAAGAAGAAGCTGTGCAATGTGGTAGTGGATCCGAATAATAAAGAAACACAATGTCTTTCAGAAGTATGGGCAGCGTTCTCTTGCATTTCAGAATATACAAACATTTAAACAAGTAATGCAATAATTGACCATACAAATGTGTCAGTTTAAATCCTATGTGACCTGTTTTTGAGCTGAGTGATTTTGAAAGCCTGCATGAAAGCAGATGCTGCATTGGTGATAAGATAGCGGTTAGACTCAACTAGGCCAGTTTAGCAGTGAGTGAGTGTTTTATCTTGCCTTATTACACACATATCTGCGTGTCACTAGGCTTGGGTTACATTCGAAAGAAACTGCAGTTTGCAGATGCAAATGTGGTTTGTTTTTTATGTTGAGGTGACATTCATCCATATGGCTCAGTAATGTTTTCATAAAGTATTTTCAGTTGACTAAAGAAGCACAGAACCGGTATTACAGAATGTATAACTTTAATGATGCTTGATTGTGCCCTTCTTTTATAGCTACATTATGTATGTTTACCTAGTTACGCTGAGGGGGAGAGTTTCACTTTACAGGCAAGTGTCACTGTTTGTCCTGTGTGGAGTCAGCAATTAACTGTAATTTTTTATTAAAATTTCATTTTCTTATTATTTTTCCAGTCTTCTATTCTCCCAAAACCCTCAATATTCTGAAATGCTGTATGCTCGGCCATGTTTCCCAGCATGCACCACTGCATAAATCATGCAAATTTACTGTTTATCTCATTTATGTATATCTTTCCTTGCTTATGGTATTTTGATTGTCATACCCTTTGTACCCTTTGCTTTTATAAAATTTCTTTCTAAAAAACACTGCGGGGGGGGGGGGGGGGGGTACAGGTGAAATCCCTTTTGTCCAAAGGGGCTGAACAGCAGAAATAGGTTTTATTTATCAGTAACAAAGATGACAGGAACCTTTGGTGACATAAAATTTTGTTAGATCCCAAAGTCATTGTTTTTTATGCCCACAGGCTCTGACATCTCTCTCCACTGAGATGATGAAGTTACTTAGATCACTACATGTACATACCCTTAAAGATGAAGAGATCCTTCTCCTCAAAGGCCCCAAAAGAGCCTTAGAGAGAAAAGACAATGTTTCTCAGGTATTTGGTGCATTTTGTGTATATTATGCTTGTATATTTGAGAAGCTGTTTCCTCTGTGGTGTTTTCAATGTTTTAATTTCAGGTGTCATTCATTGTTTTGAATTGGTGTTAACTGTGTGGTGTATTTTTTTGTGTAAAATTGGGTGTAAGCAGGATTACCCTTGTTTGCAGCCATGATACTCTGATTGAACATTTTCAAACCACAAGATTTGTTGTAGGCACAACAAGAGATGGCATGTTTTTTTCACGTGTCAAAGAATAAAGTCATGTAAAGTCTACAGTTATTTCAAGTGGAATTATGTCAGATGATGGCTTGACAGTTTGCAGACCTCTTGTGAATTATGAAGTTCATTGTTAATTCTCCAGAGTAATATGGATAGCATAACAATACATTTTGAACAGCCATGACGTAAAAGCTTTGGATATGTCATCTCAACAGCTGATTTATTAATTAAAATACATTTACTTTCCTTCAAAATATAATAATTTTCTTTTCTTTCAGGCCAGCTGGTCAAGAGCCTTCTGTATATTGAGGCATAGCTCCGCTCCTCAGATTAGTGTTTGCACCATGGGGTTGTTGGCTCGATACACAGCTGGCATAAGGTATGCCCTCGAATTACTGCAAACAGGCACGTCAGAAGCATGTCAGGCTGAGTATGATGACACCAATCAGTCTGTCTCTTCTATTGAAGAGGACTTTGTTACTGCTTTTGGGCATCTTGAAGAGGAAGATACAGGTAATTTTATTAATGAATTTACTTAAAACATTTTATGTTTTACCATGGGTTTTATTGATTAAATTTTTAAGCCTTTTGATTTTTAATAACAAATGTGTTTTTAGGAATTTTTCTCTTACATTTCAGGTGCCCATAGTCAGCAAAACCTAAGAGACATGCCTTCCCAAACACTCCGATCTCAATTGAAAGACTTACCAGGATCTCACATCATCATCATCACAAGTTCTATACCCAAAATGTTAGTGTGCAAGGAAAAGGGCACTGCAAAAATTTCAGGATCTGTCCTGAAATCAACAGTATGGCCTGAAGGTTCGGAGACCATGTACATTTCTTGTGGTCCACCAAAGGGATGTGCTACTTCCATGTCCCTGAGAGAGTCAGATGAGTCAGACTGCTCAAGTCCCAGCCCTATTATCTTTCTGGATGAAGTTGGATATCAGAAAAGTTTTAAAGCCAAACTTGACATTCCCAAGATCCCTGTCTTGAAAGAGGGAGTGGAAGATTCTGACTCAGAAGTCAGTGAATTTTTTGACAGCTTTGATCAGTTTAATGAACTAGACCAGTCTTTTAATTCCAACAACAATATCCTGAAAAAACAGCCTCTCCCTGGTGAAGAAGTGAAGAAGCATATTGACAACTCTGGATGTAAATTTGTGTCAAGGGGGTGCTCAACCACAGCAATGAACCCTCAAAAGTTTGATCATAGGACTCTCCCTGCCAATGTCAAGAAACCGACTCCTCTCAAGCCAGGCTCACCATATAGTATTCAATCTGATACACCAGATTCCCCACAGCCAGCCAGGACTCCCTGTGATGAAAGCGGACAACTCTTCAGTCCAGTTTGTTCATCTGCATTCAGCCAATTGGGAGAAGGAGGGTCTTTAGAATGTTTTTGGAAAGCAGATGGTGATAGCTCAGAATTGCGTAAACCACAGGACCTTTGCTCACTGTACAAAACGTATTCTGATTTTGCCAACAACCTGTCTAAAGAAATCCTTGGATCTGTTTGTGGGTTCTCCTCCCCTGTTGATTTTAACATTAATAAAAACTTGAGCTGTGTCTGTCATAAGGAGTTCAAAAACACAAATGGACATCTAATGAAGCTTTCAGACATTCAAGAGACTGTCACCATCACCAAATCCCAATCACAGACTCTTAAGGATGGGATTCAGAAGTTTGCAAAAGACTTGGTTGAAATGAGCCTTGGAAGTGCCTTAAGGGACTTACAGAAAGGAGTGTCCTCCTGTACCACTACACTTTGCCATTTGGCTGCAAGGCTAACTTCTTCAGTATTTCAAATGGCTTTTCTTGAGATAGGAATGCGCCATGCATATGTGTTAAAAGAACATGCCATAAATGGATTGGCCAGTTTCCTAGTAGGGGAAGCCATTTCTGGGTCCCTCAAAGAGTTTCTGTTTGTGAAAAAGCAAATGTTCAACAACACTGTTGCACAGTTTGCTGCAGATCTTGCTGAGGAACTAGTGTTTGAAGGACTTATGGAGGTTTGCCAATTTTCACATCCCTCCACACCTCTTACACCGAGTGACTGGTCTTTTAAACAGGAGGAGGAAGTGGTTTCTTCCTATGCTGCTGACCTGTCAGAGTCAGTTCTCCAAGAAGCTTTTATAGAGCTCTCACAGGCTGATATGACTTTCACTACACAGGCAGCGATCAGTGTGTCAGTGGAGAACATATGCTATGTGAGTGCTGAGGATACTTCACTAGTCACAAAAACCTGTAGTGCCCAGACCAGCTGTCTTGTATCTCAGGCTGTAGCAGAGGCTGAAAACCAAAAGCAGGATGGTTGCACAGTTAAGAAAGCTTTGTATTGTGTGTCAGGTATGGCCAGCTGTGTTCCAGTACCTGTGGCTGGCAAGGTCATAGCTCACGTACACAACTCAGAAGAGCTTACTCAGTGTAAATCGAGTATTGGTCACATATGCCAGACCAGCACCAAAAAAGCCATTTTTTGCCAAGGGGAAGCCACAACCTCCACTTCAGATGCTTCTGCAGCAACTCAGATGGACTTATTTCCAGGTCCTCCAAGAATCCAGTATACTAATTGTGAGAAAATTATTGTCAGTTCCTCCATTGAAAGCAATTCTGATAAACCCTCAATTGGAAAAACATTTCAAAACTTCTCTGGCAGTATGGTAGGCACTATAGTAGGTGAGGCATTTGAGCTTATGCATTCTTCAACAAAAGTAAAGAAAAAGGTAGAGGATTGTGCAGACTTATTGAGCAAAACTATAGCAACCCATATATCCACTCCAAGCCAAGATTATTCATCTCGGAGTTCACAAGCTCAAAGAGGTCCTTCTCAGATTCCCTTGTCAAAGGGCTCTTGTGACAAAACCTCTAGAAGTATGTGTCCAGTCTCCAAACCAACCTCAGAAGTTTGTTCTGTCATTAAAAGGGATACATTAGTAGTACCCAGTTTTGAAGTTTCCTCCAGTGGTTGTAGAAAAGTAAGCAAAGAGGAGATTTTTAGCAGCAACTCCAGAATAAAATCATTTGAAACCCGTAGCACTCCACCCTCAAGTCCTCAGCAGCCATTAGATGAATGCAGTGAGAAACAGATCAGACCGTTTTCTAAGAAACTTAAAGGTAAGCTGGCAAAAGAATTTTTTCCTGCAACCCCTCCGCCCATTTCTTATTACCCACCTGCCACAGACTCCAAAGAAACGGGTTCAGTTTCAGGCAAGACAGATTTCATGCTAAAGCTTATTAGGTCTCTCTCAGAAGAAGCTGACAGCAATGAAGGTGAGGAGGACCAGGAAGATGTCCCTCACTTCAGAAACTGCAAGGCAGAGCTGAGTCCACATGTCAGGAACAGAATGAATGAGAGGGGGGCACTTCATTATGCAGAGCGTTTAGCGTGCCATATTGTTTCCATGGCAACTGAGATGGATACCCTAAGCTTTAAAGATGTTAAAAAGCCTGTGGGTGATGAGAACAAAGACAGTGTTACTATGCACAGTGTGCAGTTCTCAGATCAGGCTTTGAATTCATTGTGGATGTATGCTGGAGAAGTGGCTGGCGAAGTCATCAGTGACGTAAAGAGGATAATGAGTTCAACCCATTGTCGTCACAAAACAATAAAAAGAGGATCTGTGAACTCTGAAGACAAGCGTCAGAGTGGAGATTACAAGGACTGTCTGCTGGGAAGTTTGGCCTATCAGTGGTCTGGTGACGTCCAGGCATCTGTCTATAACTCTCAAAGTGGTGGTTCAAGTGTGATGTCTTCAGAGTATACGAGCTGTGAAAGTGTCACTGATGAATATGCCAGATACCTCATCAAGGTGTTTAAGAAAGAGGGAGACACTCAAGAGCTTATATTGGATCAATATGCCACTCGTTTGGCATATCAATCTATTAAATCAGGTCTGTCTCATGCTGCACAAAAAATTAAGCAGAGATCTCCTTTGAGGCTTCACTCCTCTAGGTGTTTACACAATGATCGTAGCCATGATATTTCTCAAATCCCTGTATTCAAGTCATCCCACTCTTTTCTAACTCATGGTACAGATCAGTCCACTTGTGAATCTCTGCCATGTGCTTGTCAAGATAGTCAAGACATAAGTAGTAATAAATATGTATCACTTTTGAACTTTGCAGAGTCTTTGGCTCGCAACATCACATGTGATGATACAAGAAAGCTTCAAATGTCGTCTGTTAGACTGCCAAAATCTCTCACTGATTCTTGTCTTTATAGGAAATCCAGTGTAGGTGACATACCAGAAAATCAAATTAAAAATACATTTTCATGTTCTTTTTCACCTTACAGAGAGACTAACAGACTCTGTTATAGCACAGGCAGCTTGAATGATGGCAAATACAACAATGGCGTTATGCAAGTGATTGAACATTATGCCAGTAAGATCCTTGATGACACTTTGGAAATGACACTGGGGCCTGGTTGTTTTCAGGCAGCAGGGGACAGAAGAGCACTAGAACCCAATTTTTTTACAGATAAACTGGCTGAGGCATACAAAGCCTGCCGATACTGCCAGCGTCGGGATTGCCTGTTCTGCAGTAGAGTTGATCCTCACAGTTTCCAGGGAGTTAAAGGGAGATGTCAGCAAGATTCTGATGCCATGACTGGACTGGAAATTCCTAGAATCTGCATTGATTTGGATAAGAAAGCTGCGTTTGCTGAAGAAATGGTGTCCGGTGCAATTGAGAAGGCAAAAAAGGAACTGAGCTGTACTAGCCTGAATGCAGACAGTGGGATTGGTCATGATGGCGCAAGCTTTGCAGAAAGTCTTACAACAGAGATTATGACATCAGCATTATCCAACGTCTGCCAGACTATTAACTTTGGGTAAAATTACACAAATTTCACAGAGTCCTATAAACTGAATGATTTGTACAAGCTAACATGTGAAAGTGGAATTCCTAGATTTTGAAATGTTTTTGTCAATGGCTCATCATGTTCTGTGTTGCAGTACTCCTAGCAAAGAGGGTGTCAATGTGACAGAGTTAACAGTGAGTCAGCAACTCAGTTTGAGTGTTGGTGATGACAGTGTTGGTAGTTGGTCCAATTTGAGTTTTGAAGAAGACCACCCAGATGAGAGCAGCAGCTTTCACCATCTAAGTGACAGGTGAACATAAAACCTTCGAAGTTAGGGGTGCTCAGTCCTGCTTCTGGAGCTCTACTTAACAGTTCTACTGGTTTGATTTCAGCACTGACAGGTAGCAACTGAAGTGCGCTTGAGCAAGGCACCTAACCCCCAATTGCTCCCTGAGCGCAGTAGTGTACTGCCCACTGCTCCATGTGTGTGTATATTCATGACTTGCAGTGTGTGTTCACAAGAACGCTTCATTGCAGAGTTAAATGCAGAGGTCATATTTTGGGTATGGCCTACCATACGTGACAAATATGTCACATTTTTAAGTTTCTGAATAGTATAGCTCCAACCTTAATAAAACACACCTAAACCAGTCTTAGTGTTCACTTGAAAATTATAGGCAAGTATGTTAGAGTGTGGTTGGAACCAAACACTTCAGGAAAGTAGATCTCCGAAAGTAAAATTAAGCACTATTTGTTTTAAGCTATACACAATATGCTACAGTTAAACATATGCTTGTGCACCAATCACAAGCATGTGTCTCCAACTGTTGGGAGGAATGAGTTTATTTGCAGGGCTTTTGGACCCTCAAAGCTAAATGGACAGGAGAGATCTGTGTCTAATAAAGATGTCAAATTAGAACAATGACGTAGTGTTAAATGTCACGTTATACAAGTTTGTTTTTGTATACAAGTTCATTTTTCACATTTGCTGGTGTGTTTGGTTTGTCATGTTTGGTCTAAAATGCAAGTCTTTGGCTTCAAAGATTACAACTGAGTCATACAGTGTTCTTTTAAAGGCAGGCGTTGCTTTGTATTGTTTTTTTGGCTTTAGGGTCTCAGTGGAAGCAGATCATGTTAATACCTCCCTAGACACTAAAACTTAGAATGCATGAGCAACTGCTGTTTTGGACAATCAATAATACCATGAAGGTATCATAATATTTGTGAAAGGTGTGGTTATCCGCTTGAGGCTGTGTTTCTACTGTAACCAAGATCTTAATGGATAACTGTGTACTCTAAAAATTTTGTATAAATACAGAAGTTGTTTTCTTGTTGGAAAACAGATTGACTCAAACACTCTTTTAAGCAATATCAGAGAAAACGTAAATATTATCTATTGAATATTGTCAAATGACTGAAAATGTAAGTATGTAATTTAGCCCTAACCCTACTCGTATGTGTGAAAAATAAGTCAAAGTATTTTCTTAAAGCAAGATTACTAGATTTTCAATGAAAGTATTTTGTAGTGTGTCTCCCTTTTCTTCTGTTCCCAGCAGTAATGGAAACAGCAGTAGCTGGAGCAGTTTGGGTTTAGAAGGCGAGGTTTATGAAGAACATTTGTCCTCTCCATCAGACAGGTTGGTCTATAGAAGGAGGTGTAGTATAGCCATCATGGGCTCGCTTTCATTATTGCATGATGTCATGCAGCATTTATCAGCAAATACTGAAATGTGTCTGTGTGACACATGCAGATACTGGATTTTCGATATCACCATGGAGCAAAACAACCATTCGTTTCGTGGTTTAGGTGTTGGTATGACTGCAGGTGTGGGAATGTTATAAGTTTGTGTTTTTTGATGTATTGAATGGACAATTAACTGTTTATGCTGAATGCTGCTGCCCCAACCTCTAATTCTCATAAGACTTCACATGAATGATGAGCTTTTGAGTGCAACATGACTCACTCTTTGCAATGGTAACAGTGGTCACTTATAATTTTTTGCATCAGAAAAATTTTTTTGAGAAGAAGCAAGCATACCTGTCCTTTTCTATGTCAATATTCTCTAGATTTACAACTAGACAAACATAAAAAAACAAGTGTTTCCTGACAAAAGTTATATAAAGTTATACAGGAAAATGCCCTTTCCCAGCTTTATAAAGTTTTTTATAAAATTAGGCAACATTGTGAATATTAAAACAATTTAATGTGTATTTTATGTGGCCTTGTAATTAGACTAGTATTTCTATCTTTATTGTGTCACATTGTGTGAATGTGAATGAACGTGTTAATATCTCTTGTTAAATCAGTTGGGTCAGTTTTAGTAAATAGTTGAAAGGCCTTAAGAAAAAGCACAAATATCCATTAGTATGGAGGTAAATCACAAGTATGACATTGTTAGCTGTAGTACAGTCATGGAGTTGGTCTGCATGAGGAATAGAGTGCTGGGACCTTCTATCACTCTCTCTCTTGCCCTGCTGGCCCCTCTTGCATGTGGTTTGTAGTACCTACATTCTGACACTAACATCCTCTCACACCTGTGATATTTTTTTTTTTTTGCCTTACAGTGACTACACTGAAGAGAAGGAAGCAGAGGCCAAGGAGGCTTCAGGTGGTAAATGAAATCTCCTTTTTTCATTTGTCTGAAACTGTAGTGTTTATTCTGTGGTCTGTTGATAAAACCTCAACTGTCAGGCTAATTTCAACCCTTGTTGTTGTGCTGCCACTCATAACATCTAAAGTGGTCTTACTTGGCTGAACGCCCTCCTCAAACCACATTGCTATTTATTGATGTCCCTGAGTGCACTGACTGTCAGACCGGCTCCATGTGGGTCAACAGATGAGTTTAGACTCAGTTCTGCATCTGGCTGGGTTACCAGAGAAAGCGTGGGAAACTGGATTGCTGAAGTAGACTGTTTGCTGCAATTGTGGCATGTGTGTGTGGATTAAATAGTGTGCGTTTTCCCATGCAGAAGCCATTAGAGTGAAGAGAGATCATGGGCAAGCTGAAAGAACACTGCTGGTGACAAGTACAGATGTGTGGGGCCGGGGTGTGGATCCCCAGCTGACAGCAGTACTTCAGTGGATAGCCGCCTCTGTTGCTGATCTGCCTTCAATGCAGCTCAGCCAATACTCAGCTCAAGAGCTCCAGCAGGTTAGAATTTCTCTCACACTTTTTATTACCCCAAATTTACTTGAAATTACAATATACAGTACATATAATAACCTTAAATAGTTTATCAGTTTCATTTGATTGTATTTTTCTTATCCCAATAAACAAATTGAATGTAATTCTGGTGAAAATGTTTTCTGATCAAACAGTTTCAAGTCATTTAAGCGCAAGTACACAAACACTGCAAATTACAAAATGGCTGAAAAATGTTGCTATAACATGGTAAAAATATATTATATATTATAAATATAATAATAGTATATAATACATAAAATAATTAATATTTATCAGGATATTTCAGATTCAGAAGTGTATGTTAATTTTGTGTTTTCACAGCTGCCAGCTGTAGCACAGAGACTGAGGGAGAGAGAGATGTGGGTTGGGGACATCATGGAGGCTCTGCTGAAGTACTTTGAAGAATGTCACACTGAAGATCATGCGGCTGGAGGCACACAGCACAGCCACAAGAGCCTCTTCCAGTGGCTTCTAGAACAGGCATGAATCACAATCACATGCAGCTGTCACCTATCAGCCATTAAAAAATGAAGTTTCCTGTCACTGTAAAGTGATCTGCAATGTATCTGCCACATTTAAAGGCATAACCAATTGAACGTGTTTTTTGTGTTGTGTATTGCTTATGCATCCATAGCCACCCAGGGGGCGCCACAGAAACAGCTGAAGTAATCTAAGAGCCATTCGTTCAAGTGTGTAATGCATGCCGTGACTGAAAGTACTTTTTGTTTGCTTTGACCTCTCTTTTTGTTGTCATATTGTTTTCTTTAAGATTAGGCTGCATATCACGTGTTTGGAGCACTATTACTCATACCTGTGTTTTGCTATCGCCCCTCCCATAACACAAAAACAAATAAATTTTATGAGTGGGTTTCATGATAGGGAATCCCCATTGCTGCAGGAAAACTTGTCACTTTCATACCTCTCTTTTGCAGTAATGTTTCCACTTGTTAAAGGGGCCAGCCAAGCAATCCACCGCAGCTCCTAGTCATTAAGGTTATTCTGTTACACATAAGAAAGAAATTACAGTCAAGGGTAATTATGACAATTATTTAATTATCATATTTACTCAGTTTAGCACATATTTGGCAACAGCACATGGATACCAGTCATAATGGTTGAGATATTGTTCAGTTTGATTTATCTCATGGTAATTAGAGAGACACTTAAAATAGTTGCTGTTAAGAATCCATCAACAAATAATATTTTTTTTTACATTTACATGTTGTGACTCGGCCATAATAAAAAACAAACATGTGTGTGTATATATATATCCATATCCATATCCTGTAGCAATATTTATAACAATTATTTGGTATCCATGTAAATATGTTTTTCTAGAACTTAAAATTAAAAAGAATTGCTTACACTAAATACAGCACACATACCTATGTTCTTAACAGGTAAATGAGACAAATTTTAGATCACCAAAGAGTGAAGTGATTGTTTTTTGTTGCCCAGTTACAGAAAACACAAATATACCTAAAGCTGCTGAGAATCAAATTTTCCATCGCTAAATAAGGAAGAACCCTAAGTAGATATTTAAAAGTATTGAACCTTATCTAGAAGGAGGCATTTCCTGTTGTATTTGCCTTCAGGTACTGGACACACTTTGAAAGTTTCTGTGATGCACTGGTAGTGCATTACTAAATTAAGAATCATCTGCAGCGAGTATAATAATCAATAATATAGTAAACGTCTGGCGGGGACACTACAGCACAAAGTGTTTGACAGTTTTTTTTACATTGACCCTAGTACTTTACTCACTGCCTTCTTATTAGTGTGCATTACACTTAAATTTTGCACTTTACTTAGGAATGGCTTAGCAGGCCATTGCTTAAATCTTTATTAAAACAATGCAGAAATAATGGGCCATCAAACACTAGTAGGTCTACTATCTATCAGGCCCCATGAGACATTGGTGCCCTGTTATGAATAGTTATTTTGAAATATTATTCAGATGTTTATTTACACAGAAAAATAGCAGTTAGTTAAATAGCTTATTTTTTGTGTGAACTGTTCCTTTAAATGTTTTTTCATGGTCCATCTCAGATTTTCTATGCTCAGATATTGTTCAGGGTATAGGCTAGGTTGATTAGAAGATAAGATAAACATTAAAAAGGCAGTCGTAAAGTAAGAAAGAGGCATTGACACGCTTTCAGTCCACATTTCATGTATTTCTTTATACGTGTGCATGGATGTTCTCTTCAGTACTGATTTATTCTCTTATGCAAAGTGTAAATGCTGCCAACAACATATATGCTTATATAGCCTTTTGTTCGCTGCAGTGGGAATATGCAAAACATTTTTGTATTCATGCAGTTGTATAACATCAGTGTGGCCAAATATATTTGGATCAACACTTACATGGTATTTTTTACATTCTTTTGAGATGTTTTTGAACCTGCCATACACTGTGTTGGGTTTCTATATGGTAGTAGTAAGTATCACCTAAACCTTAATGTGGGGGAAAAAAACTTTTATGAAGTTATGAAAATGTGATTCTTTAAATGGGTGAATACCATGACAAGGAGTTGGCACAACCATGTCGTAACCATCAGCACTGTCTCATTCTCAGTGGAACTGTATATGTATCTGTGCTCTTGCAGTAATTGTAATCATTAGTGCTGTTGATGGTCTTTCCTTGTGTAAATATTCACTGTATTTTTGTGTACATTACAATCCTTCACAAATGATCTATTGTTATTTTGTGTTATCTAAGACTGAATGTATAATGCAGGGTTCGGGCTATACTAAACAGATTATTATATTAATATAATATAATTAATATAATATAATAACTTAATATTTTAGTACTTGTGCAGTATTTCTTTATTTTGTCTCATAGTGTAGTGGGCAAATTATACACACTGACTTCTCTATTTTCTTCCTGCCTATTTGTATACTCTTGCCAAAATAATATATTTAATTATTAATTTAAGTATAAGTTAAAATGGTGACTACACTACTTGTTCCCCCAGTGAAGTTGTAGTAGAGTAGTTTGCACAATCAAGCTTACTGCACTACACCTGTACATTGTAAAAAGCTGTAAGTAATAAAGCTTTTCATTTAGAGTGTTGATTGTACTCATTTACTCTTTAAAGGAATAAGACTTTTACTTTAATTTTACATTAAAGGTTTCTGCTATTAAAATAAATAATATATATCTAAATTTTAAAAAAGATTGTTTTAAACACTAATTCTAAACTTTCATGATTTGGTGACATCAGAATAAAATTGATCATGATTGACCACATGACTGTGAGTTCGAAAGTTTGAGTGTTACATTTTCAGACTGGTATTTTGTCACAATGTAACAGGATGGGGTAGTTAACTATTGGACTCAACAGCTCACAAATTCAAGGAACTCAATTTGCTACATATGATTTTACTTGCATAGTCTTACATAGTCTATTATTAGACATAATAAATGATCCAGTTAATTCTTAGGGTCACAGAGAGGGTCAATAAAGATGGAATCACTATGCCCTATCCATAATGGTTGTGTAGATCCATAAAAGCTGTAATATATTTAAAACAGATCCACACACCTTTACCTTCTTGCTGATTTCTTTTCATTTTTTCATTTTCATTTTTTTACTGTCACATGACAGGGTGTCACAGAAAGGGTGAAAATTATTACAAATAGAAAAAAATTGCTTTTGGCACAAACAAAACTTTACAAATGTTGTAAGTAGACTTCAAGGAAAAAAAATAATGAAAAAAATGTATAATGACCCCTTCAGACAAAATCTGTTGAGTGTTGTTTTTCACCCTGCACTGATACTACTTACTGTAACTAAAGTGTATAAATATGCTATCCTCGAGAGCTGAAAAACAGATAAGTGTTTGTTAGACAGCAATGAGGATGAGAGTAATTTCAGACTTAGTAATGACACACAGATGGAAGAATGCAAAATGGCAACAGGTTTCACAACAGAGCAGTTTCAATGAATAGAATAATACTCTGTGTTGTCATCCACACCCACCCCTTGCACCATTAGACAAGGTGGCTCTCAGCACCAATCAGCCAGCACAAGCAGAGACCCTTTGACTTTATTAGGTTGGCCTCACTTCACGACTGGTGTGGTCTGACATCAGACAGGCTTAGTCGTAGACTGGAATCCCCCCTTTGGGTCTGCCATGATTCAGCTCAGCCCATGATATCACTTCCTTTCAAACCCTAACAAAACGCCTGTGTAGCTGGGTGAATCCATTGTAGAGAAGGAGAAGCAATTTTGACAGGGTGAATATAGCTCCACATTCACACTGCTTTCGAGTTGTATTCCTAATAAAATATTTAATGAATGTTTCGTTCAATATAAAATGTAACCATACATTTTTATTAGTTCCCTAGCGAAACCAGATGTATGTTGTCATAATAGATTTTGACAAATTGCATTTGACTATAAACTGCTTCATAATAATTAGCACACCATCCAAGGCAATGGTCAAGCTGTCATGATTTACCACTGAAAGTTTGATGACAAGTGGGTGTAGAAAGTTTTTCAAATTCATTTCCGCCTCTCATAAAACTTCATAAGGGAATAAACACTCGGTTACTTCTCATCATTAAAATAGCTGCCCCAAAAAATAAAGTCACTTCAGTGCAAAGTGTCTGTAATCATGCATGTACAATAATGTATTAAGTTTGAAAGATACATCTATTTATATTAAAACATATTTTAAAAAAGAAATGATAAAGCCAACATACATGTTTCACATTCTTTCTGGGAAAAAACAACTAATATATGCATGCCAGGCTCTACATCAACCTAGAACTTTGATTATGCATCTTTTATTTTGATTATACAACTTTTAGAAGTATTAGAATTAGTTAGTTATTGAAAATAGTTATTGCAAACTATTGCAATATGGACATTTCTGATATTTCGATTATTTTTGCAGCCCTTTTACAGGATTCATAAGCTGATTTAGACAAAAAGTGACTATAGATCGAACAAAAAAAGTTTTATCTTGTGTGTGGATGTGAGGGGTTCAAGGAAAAAGCATCACCTGTTTGAAAACAGCCATTATATTTGATGACACTATGTTGCAGAAATGACACCTTTCACCTTTAAAGGCTGGCTTTGTCTGCCTAATGGGAATGAAAGACTGACCTCTTGAAGAGATTCCAACAACCACCCAATTTGTTTCGGTGTTTCAGAACATGAATCGGATGACATTTGACTTCGCACTGCAGTCGTCATCTAGCACCTTTTATTGAAAGAGTCAGTGGCTCGGAAGGATGGCTGAAACCTAACACTCCATGCCCAGCATTGTGAATCTATTAGCGTTTCATTTCCAGTCCCAACCACAGACCATTGTTTTACCCCACAGCAAGAAATATCAAGTGGCCATATACAGGGTGTCTCAGACAACACGACGGCGCACATGGCAGTGGTTTCTGTTGTGTTTATGGGATGAAACATAACTCTCTGGTGGGTGGTACATGGACTCTCCCACAGCCCTGAGGTTGCTATCAGAGGCTGGCCCTATTTATCACAGAATCATCCCACGGCTGGAGATCTTCAGCTTCAAGAGGTCTTCAAGACCCTGTGCTCACAGAGAGCAGATGAGTCATTTTTAAAATATCAGTGTTTACTAAAACAAAAATGAGGATTTTACATGAGAAAGTTAGGACCTTTTGAGCATTATAAAACATGTTGCTGTAAAGAGGAGTCAGTGTTTCCTGTTGTTGAAAATATTTTCATTAATGTAATTGAAAACATATTAATCACTTTTGAGTGTGAGACAAAACAAATTTATACAGGTTGTAAATTGCACAGCACTCAGGTCCTAAAGGTTTACATCAGTCATTCTAACATATCCTAATATTACTGCTTCTGCATTTGATCCCTCTGCTTCCTGTCTCCTGATGACATCATTCCTGACTCATATGTAGCATGTTAAAATATTGGAAAACAATCATCTATCCTCTTCCATGACATCAGCCTTTCCTGTAGCCATCCTAGGCATATTTCCAAAAAAACAAGTGCCTCAGTATTTACATGGTAACTATACGCTGTAAATAACGGATTAGTTTTGGGGATTTTCTAATAAATAGGGAGATTAATCACTGATGTGAATCACGTCTCTAAGAATTTGAGCAAATAACCACCGACATGTTATTCCTACTTGTGGCAACTGCGAGCTGTACTACCTTCACAGTGGTAATACCTTGGTCAGTGGAGCAGGAGCTCTTAGCCAGTTGGAAAGCTTTAGCTGCTTTCGCTCAGAGTTACGGGCAGGGAAAAACTGCCAGCGGCCTGAAATGGGCAGCACTGTGGCTACTGAAATTAGGCCTTAACTAATGGAAAGACAAGCAGGAAGCTGTTTGTGGGGAGTGGAGGAAGAGGCAGGGAGGCATTGCTAAACTGGTGACATGTTGCATGAGGAGCCAGTTACAATTTATCTTGGGATAATTAGAGACTTGGCAGCCTCTAACTGATGTTTTAGCTGTAATGGTCTACCACTGCCCTATTCCACACTGTTCATCTTAAAATCATCACCCCATAGTGATACAGCAAGCACCACCTGAATTACATAGTGTGATGAAAATGTTTTTCACAACGCACAAAAGGACGGCTTCAATACAGCACCAATTTTGCCCAAAAAAGTTGTTGTAGAATATTAAAGCCAACTGTTGCTATATCGGCATTCTGCAAACCATATCAATTGATCACATCAAAATATGAGGTTAAGCTGGCCGTTATCCCCTGCATTAGAGTCAAAATGGTGAACCTGATCATAGTGCATGCTGGCACAAGTTTCATAACAGTTCTTAGAAATACTAAAGGCAATTTGAGATATTGCAATCCCTAGACTAATCTTAAAAAATGGACTGGATCGATTCCTATGGCATAACACCAGTCTTTGTCTCACAGACCATTATTGCCTTCTCAAGTGATCTGCATTGTATTCCAACTAGTGAAACTGCTCATAAAGTGTAACTAGATATTTACATTGAGCATGAATACTTTTGGCACAAAATCCATTTCACAAGCTACTTTTTCCAAACGGTTTCTATTCAAAACCACAAACCCACCCCCCGTCCTCGTCAGATTTTTGACTGGCATAAAGTGTGGTCCACTTTGCATTTTATTCTGGCCATGAACATCCCACTTCAACAGGAAGTGGCAGTCTGAGTAGCATGTAAGGCCAAACTCCAAGCAAAATCTGTCTTTCTTGCTTACTTGCGTCTCAAGCAATATTATGAACCTTGCAAACTAATAAATCTAGTTTCTCCTTGGAAAAACTCATTGTACCAGCCTGAAACATGACTGTATGCCAGTAAACTGATAAATCCGGTATATCCCTAAGTTTACGAAAAGAAGGCCAGCCAATCATATTGGTGCTTTGTGTTTTTGTGTGCAGTATGCCTCAGATGGCATGCCTTGTGAGATTGTTATGCAATAGTCTCTGTTAGATCAGATGCATAGTACAAAGACCAACACAGATATTAAGAGTTTAAGTGCCCTTCCGAAGACCTCTTGTGTTTTGGTGTGTGAAAGGAAGCAAGATCTTTGTGTGCTCTGGGATGTCTTACCACACAGGACGTGGCAGAGTAGGGAAAAGACAACACTGCTCTGTTCCATGCCCCACTTTTGCATTCTAGAGTGTAACAGCTTAACTCTGTTTGTATATATGTCTGGCTGTTATCACAGATTAATATTATTGATTTCTGCAACACTATTACTTTGTTATTAAGCACAGTAGCCCAAAAACTATGTACATTTTGCAGGCTAAAGGTTGATAAAAATATTCCATGCGCTGAGGATTCAAACTCCCATGAGCAGAGTTCTGTGGTGATTCTAATATTTCAGATCTAACTTCCTGCTTATCCTCGAGTGTTGAAAGATCACAAAGTTTATGCAAAGAAAGCGGTCAGCATGAAACACTTGAACACAGCCACATGGAGTCTACAGCCAGAAAAAAACATCCTCATGGTGACTCCACAGTCTGTGAAACATGGAAAGGCTTTTCGTTGTGCTCTCCCATCCTGTGTGTACAGTACCATGCTTACAGGAGAGCTAATAATAATCTCCCGAGGCCTGCTCAGCAGAGAGGAAAGTGCCTGTGCCAGTGGTTTCTGCTGCTTTGCTTTCAATGCTGCCTGGTTTTGGCTTTCTGTCATAATGTGATGGAGCGCTGGGTTCGGCTTATTCAACTACCTTCTGGCTTGGGCAAGAACAGCTCACATGGCAAAACAAAAGGGTATAAATACCACCCAAACCTTCCTGCCACAACCCCAGCGTCTGCATTCTGTGGAAATAGCTGAAGGCACGAGAAAGCCACTCAAACGAGAGTTCTCACGGTATATTAATGACTCTTGAGTAAATGTGGCGTGCTGTGGGATGACAGTCTATGGGAGGCCAGCCAAGTTCATAAGGTCACAGCTCAGGCAAAAGATTGTCTGGCCTTGCACTGATTTCTGAAAGGGAATGCAGGTGACCTGATTGTCATCCACAGGAATCTGCCTTGCCAAAATAGTTACATAGCTGAAAGTTACACATAAGTCACACATAATCCAATGTGGCACTCTTTTCAACCAGAGTAATAATTGTGGTTATGGAAAAAGCTGATATAATGATAGAGCATTACAAGATTTTTAGTGCTGGAAGCTTCGTGAATGGAGAAAAAAGCCAAGCTCTTGGCTCTGCTTGGATTTGTATGTTCTTGAGCATCAGAAAGGCACATTAGTTTAGAAAGCTCTGTACTTTTTAACTTCAGCTTGGCAAAAACAAGAGGATCTTCAGTGTGTTTACAAGCTGAAATAAACATTTTGTGAATCAATGATCCTCATTAGGAATAACACAGATACTAATCTGAAACTGAGTGTCATTCGGAAAATCTCCCTCGCTGTGAGAAGTTTAATGTAGTTTGGACACTGTGGGAACCAAGAAGTTTTGGTTTTAGCAAAACAACTAACTATAACATCTTGCTGGCTAAAGGTTTTGTGGACTATGCCTGTAATGCCCCAGGAAGCTCAGCTCACTTGTTTTTTGTCTATAGCAATGCAGTTTGATAGGTGTGGCATCTAAAATGCTTTTTAGGTAAGCAGCTCACTGCATTAAACAAGCAACACAATCATTAAATTTAAAACCACAAAATAATTTTTCTGGTAACACTTTAGTATGCGCACCAATTCACACTTTTAACAAGTTGCCTATTAGCCTGTATATTGTCGTTTTATTATGTTTATAGATACATATTTATATATTGAGTTTATACTTGTAAAGCACGATCAATCAGTATATCTATCTGTCTGTCTGTCTGTCTATCTATGTAACTTTCACTCTCTTTGTCTCTCTAGGTATTTTGTCTGCCTAGGTATAGGCAGCTTATATTTATTTATCTTTCCGTCTGTCTATTTGTCTGTCTGTTTATCTAAGTTTTGTGTCTGTGTATGTGGGCAGTACACAAAGTATTACTACAGGAGTCAACAATATTTTATCTCTTCAGAAGGTAACAACAAATATCAAGATACCATAGGTTAAAAGTTAAAATAAAAGTGTTTATTATTATGCCACAGTCATGCTTACTTTCTGGTTTTGCAAGTTTAATCAGTTTAATTTGCATTTTGTGTCTTATACCATAATATGCAGCGAGTAAAGATACTCATCATTAATCGTAATATAATCTAATAGAAACATGAATGAGCAGTAAGTAAGGGCCAAACATGTCAAAATAGCTGTAGTCATCATGTGGCAATCTCTTCAAACAGCAATGTGACAGTCTGCTTCAGCAACCTGTTTTTAAAAAAATGAAAAGAAAAGAAACCTGAAAAAAGCGAGATCATCTCCACTGTTATCTGATTGGCTGTTAAAGAACCCAACTGCATTGCCCACCCACAAGTTTATATGAATCCTTGGTCGTTTCTCGAGTCCTGCCACTTAGAGAGGTTCTGTGCAGCGATCGGGCGCTCATGGCAGCTAATGATTATCGCGCGTACCTGCGGAATCATATCGCTATGGAAGAGGCTCCAGCACGCGTCCCGCACTCGGGCTCCACGCACAGAGCGCTCATCTTCGTCACCCTGACGGTCATGGCACTGCTGCAGGTCGCGTCGAGTGTGGCGATTTTGTTGCATTTAACCGGTTATCTACGAGAGGTAAGAAACTAAGAAACAAAGTTGCACAGCAATCCATTACGAGCGGAATGCATTCGAGAGAAAACGACTGCTCATTATGAAGTTTTAAAAATGTATTTTACCTTTCAGTAGAACATTCTTACCGGCAATGTCATAATTTCTGTGCAGAAATCTAGCGATTTTGCTAGAAATTTTGTGTAGGCAGTTTTGTCGGTCTTTGAATGCATGGTAACTCCGTTTAACCTGTTGTGAACTCAGAATGTCAAAGCGGTGCAAAGACGCGCCGTGTCTTTGAACCGCTTTCAGATGTTCAGATGTAGGAGGTCATGCCTATTAAATGATATTCGAACCAAGTGGATTTTGAATCAACCTTTCGAAACATATTTGTGTCTTTAATTAACTTCATCGAGTTGATTTACTCTGGTTAACTTGCACGGTTATTGTAGGTAAGAGAAGTTTTAGCCTTTTGGCAAAAATCACGCATCGTCTAATTTTGGTCGGTCCAATCGAGTTTCACCTTCCGCAGCTCATTTGCTGTAAACTGCAAATTCTGTGATAATCTACCCATAACGGTGTCTCTCGAAATTCGTGTGACTTTTCCTCGTGAAACACAATAAGAAGTATTAAAATATCAAAGCTCTTTCCCATACGACGGTGATCACAAGTTGATTATTCGGCATGATTTGAACCCCGGTCCACTCTGAAAAAAACACGTATGTAAGGTGTATTAAGTTATGGATTATTGTTTTCTTTTAGGTTAGTTATATTTCGCCAAGGGCACAAAGAAAGCCAGAATTTATACTGATGCATTAAGAAGTTGCATTGTTGTATGTTTGACACTTTCCTATCGTCAGATATAGAGTTGTCTCTTATTCAGCGACACAGCTTTTATTCTTCATTTATCACGCTTTGATTCCGCAGAGTAGACACGTCACGCGTACAGCTGCGCGTTATCTCTCTTTTTGTTCTTTGCTTATTATTAACTGTATTAAAAAGCTTGCTTTGGGTTCTGGGTGTTTATAAGAATAAACTGTATCAGTATAATCTTTCAGGTAATTGCTGATTTGAATAGGTCTTGGTTGTTGACAATGCTCAGTTTGAATCGTTTGTATCATTTCTTGCATGTATTGTAAGCCTTAGGTTTTCAACATCGTTAGAAATATAAATTCAGTCAAATGTGTTAACGTCTTTGATTGGTATTGTAGCTGCTACATAAAAAAATGGCTTCTTTATTTTTCTTGTGGGCAGGATTGTTTACTTGTCCTGTCACCCATTCACCCTGATGATCTATCCCCCTGACTTATGTGGCTTATTTGGTGGTCTTATATTCTAATATTTGGCACTCTAGAGCTTACACTGTTGTCATGCCCAGTGCGCTCTCTCTCTCTCTCTCTCTCTCTCTCTCTCTCTCTCTCTCTCTCTCTCTCTCTTTTTCTCTTCTCCTGTAGTTTGAATACTTTGGAGAATATTATGACATCTTGTTTTGTGAGGCTTTGGCCCAAACACAGCAGTATATGTCAGAGGCTTCTAGTGTGCTGGTCGAGGGCCAAAGCATCAGATGCAAGAAAGAGAAAAAGATGAATGTCTTTTGCTTTAGGCGTCTGGTTCATGTTGTCCTTAAAATGAATGCAGAGACAAAATTCCCAAACCATATATGCTAAAGAAGGTTAGCTTCTTTCAATTCCTTTTATAGTGAATTGAATTTATGTTCAGTTTAGTATATCAAAGGACCAGTGAATAATGTCACATTTCACTATTCTCTCTCTCTTCCTCCCGGAGAAAATTCCATATGTTTTTACTTGTTTTTATGAGAAACTGGAACTTTATTTGGCGGCAAACACCTGCACTTGTAGCTCTTTTTAGATGGGTGCTTTACATGCAAATATTGATCCTGTTTTTCTAAAAAGCTATGCAATTAACAATTTATAGAATTCTATGAATGAAAGGAATTCCAGTTCTGTGGAAAACTGTGGTACATTCTACAGCTGCAGGTTCTGGCTTATCATTGTTTTTTAGCTAAAGTATATATGAAGCTCAGGTAAAACCCATGTAATGATATAATATTATTTTTTAACACCCACATTGAAGGACTGCTGTGGTTAGGACACAGAGAACAACTGGGATATTCTTTTGCAGCTTCTGATATGTTGCACGGCTCTTGTTTATCATCTCCATATTGCCTTAAAGTGTCTTTCCTCACTTTGTTCTTTGAGTGTGTCACAGTTAAATGACTTAGAGAAAAAAATAATGATGCTTTCCCGTTAGTTCATAAAAAAGCATGCAGTATGCAGTGTTACCTGTTAGTAATTCTATTAACACAACAGGATGCAGTTATTTAACTTTACTGTTTTGTTTTTATAGGTTGACCTTGCTTCAGCCCAGCAGACTCCTAATGAGGTGAGCTAGTAAAAGATGTTTTTGTTTCTAAAGTTTGTGCAACATGGGTTAGATTAAGAAACAGTGTTAATGTTTAACTGACAATCAGTTGCAGACATTTCCCAAATTTCAGTACTTGAGGCGCTAAAATTACTATGATAATTTTACAGATACTCAGATACTACAATATGCAGGTGAGATACCATGGGTGAGATGGTCTACAAAACATTTAAAAATACCTTTAGGCTGATTTGGTTGCTTATTGCTTGTACATTGATTTATAGACTTGTAGCAAGACATTTCCTCACATGAACACAAGCCAGGCAATTTCAATACTTGTAATTTTTCAGTAACCTGAAAATGATTGTAAATGGTATTTATTAGACAGGCTGAATGTGATTCTTGTGTATTCATGACACCAACATTTTGTTGTTAAAGTTGGGCTAGATCTGTGCTATTTTCATATATTTTGTTTACAGACCAAGAATAAATACATCACAGAATACCCTGGCTGCTGTAAAACTGGTTTAGTTGCCTATGAAAAGGTCAATTCAAAGAATCAGGAATTGTTGTCAGCAACTCAGTTTGGATATTTACCAGCATATCATGACCGATGGCTATACAACTCCAAATGACCTGTATGGTTTATATGGATGCAGGCTTTCCTTAAGATAAGCTCCACTTTATTGTCCTCATTGAGTGGAATTATAGTATTTGGAAAAGGGCTGTGTTACGGAAAAGGACTTTACAGCAATTATTATCAGAACGTGTAATGAGAGATCAGGTGAAAAATGTGATTATAATCCTTTGGAAGGATTTACATAAACCATACACTATGTTTGAGAAATGGTGGTCTGTTGTTCCATTCTGGCTAAAATGCATAGTGTAATAAATTCTTAGTCATGATTTTATGAAGCGTTTCTCTAACAACATGGCCTGTCAGGCTATGATAAGTGTACTGTTTTTACATTACCCTGGGATAGCTTATTTCCCAGGAAATGTAAACCTTAAAAAAGCATGTGTTTAAATACATGTTATGACCCTACTGTCATTTTTGTTGCTGAAATGCTGTCCTGTTTGAGTGCTTGTATATACTGGCTTGTACTTTGTTTGCGGTCCACCCAAACTCTTAAGAAGGTCAGAGCATGTGAACAACATTCAGAACTCTGCTCTTGAAAGACCAGATTAGGCCTGCTGTAGTATAGGCCCAACAGAAAGTGTTTGAAACAGTTTGATGCAATAGCCTGGTATTATATATTTTAAGTTTTTATATTTCATATAAATGTGTTTTATTTATGTATATTTTATATGCATATTTTTACTCACAACCCCTAAACACTGCTACTTTGAAATAAATCTCTTTGTGCTGTGGTATGATGACATGTTTGACCACAAATTGATTTCGATAGCATATAGTTGAAGGGAGTGTATTTAACAATTCAGGGTATTACTGACCTGCTGGATATTCTAGATTGTTGCCTTCATTTTAAGAACTCCTTGCAATTTGAAAGCACCAGACATTTACAGCTCAGGTTCAAATAACATTTTACTCATACCTAAACAGAACAACCTGCAAAGAGAAAACAAACCACTTTTCCCTTACAAATACAAAAAGTATTTATCACTTATTATGCATTCAGGGAAAAAAAATGACAGAAAGATGTTTTGTTTCCTAAGGGCAGTGGTGTGCAGTAGAGTTAATATGTCACATGCCTTAAAATAGCAGCTCATCTTATGACTGTGTTTGTTCCGGTACTTAGTTTTTTTTATTTATGTTTGTATATATACTTATTGAAGTCTGCAATAATCAGCAGATTCAAGTTCATACTTTTATATTTATGCACATTGTGCATTCAGTGAAAAACCCTGATCTTAAAGCTGTCTTTGCTTGTTTGTTTGCAGGAAATGCACAGTGAAACATTAATAGCCGATCCACTCAAAAGTATGAAGGAGAAGAAAGACAAATGTCGAAAGAGGGATGCACGCTTGCCATCGGCTCATCTGCCTATCAGGACACCCAATGACTTTGTGAACAGTAAGCATATGTTGTGTATTGTGGTACATGAAAATCTTCACAATGTTTACTAAACTCAGGGTAATTCATTAACAATGAAATGCGACTGATGATAATGTTGCTTTTTTTCACACACTGCCTGCATTGATGAATTACTAAAGGAATTATGTAATAGTTATTATTAACTATTCTCGGTTATTATCTTGGTTATCTTGAGTGCTTGGTTGTGAAAGATGTTCTCATTCAATAAATTCTTGCTAGTATGATCAAATTCTGTTTACCTTCTGCGTTCTGTGACTGCAAATTGAACAATTAATTGCTCAATTAATTGTGTTAATTGCTCTACACAGAGTCAAAAAGCACAGACTTTTGTGAAAAAGGCGAATTGAATAAACCTAATTTGCATGGCATAGCATAACAATGAATTTAAATAATATTAAAGGGGTCATGGCATGAGGAATCAAATTTCCCTTGATCTTTTGTATAAGAGGTCTTGGTATCATTAATACATCCTGCAGTTGCATAGCTTAAAATGCCTGAAATGCCGCTATGGTGCTGCAAATAGCATCTAGCGGATTGCAAGAGGTTCATGAATGCAGGTTTTCATAGTAGTACTGTGTGCTAAAGTGACACAACTGTGAAAGTGATGTAAAATGTGTTTCTTCTGACCATTCTATTGGGGCTTTTGCAGAAGATCCAAGCACCATCACCATGATCCACTGGAATGATTTTCAAGGGACAATGAAGAAGATTAAATATCGCGATGGCCGAATTTTAGTCGATGAGCCTGGCTATTACTATGTGTATGCCAAGACCTGCTTCAGATATGCCCAGGATCACGACTCTGAGAAAGTGGATGTCAGCAATGTGCAGTTGTTTCAGTATATTTACCATGAGAAACACACACAATCCACAATCAGACCCATTCAGCTTACCAAAAGTGGCGGCACGTTGCAGTGGAATATTGCAAAGTTTAACATGTACTGTGTGGAGCAGGGCAGAGGTGTACAGTTAAATAAAGGTGACGGGCTTTTTGTTAATGTATCTAATTCTTGGCTGCTGGACCCTGCAGCTGAGGGGACATATTTTGGTACTTTTAAGATAAGCGATTGACTTGTGTTGTTTTTGCTACTGAACATGTTTATGCACATTTTACGACCTTTTTCAAAGTGACCATGAACCACTGAGCACTTCTGTTATTGATCACTGACTTTTGGCCCACTGAATTTTTGATCACTGAATTTGTTTTTTTAATATTGATTGAATTGTACATCATTTTAGAGCAGGGGTATCCAATCGTGCTCCTGGAGGGCCAGTGTCCTGCAGAATTTAGCTCCAACCCCAAATTAAACACACCTGAACCAGCTAATCAAGGTCTTGCTAAGCAGACTAGAAACTTCCAGGCAAGTGTGTTGAGGCAAGTTGGAGTTAAACTCTGCACTGGCCCTTCATGTCTGAGTTTGGACACCCTTGTTTTACAGCATGTGACATCAAACTTTGAACTTTTTGCAGTCATGTCTTTGAAGCTATAAAGTACCATCACAAGAAGACTTGCATGATGGTGCAAGTCTTTCATTCTGGAACATGGTGCAGACTTCCATTTTGCAAGACTTGCAAAATGGTGCATGCGGTATGTTCTAGATGGTTCCATCTACAAGTCCAGATATTTTTACATAAGTGTTTCTGATGTACCATTACTGATACTAGTATAATGCAGCATATGTGGGTATGACAGCTCTGCTTACTTGGTTCTTGTCTGCAGAAGCTATTGTACATGACTAAAGAAGCAAGAATTATTTTGATTTATGATACATTAATAAAATGGTATTTAAATAGCAGCAAAAGGGCAGTACTACTAAACATTATTGCTAATGGCTATCAAAAAATATGTTCATGTATCCCTACTTTTAAATTTAGGCTAAACTTGAGTCCCAACAGTAAACAAAGGTAAACAAACTGTTCCAGAAATCTGTACCAGAATTTGTACCTGTTAACTTTTTTGTACCTCAACTTTAAAATACTGTCATTGCCCAGAATGATCACAGTCGCCCCTCATGTACATTTCTTTCACTGAATGCATGATAGGCATTTTAAATAAATGTAAATATACAGTTGACATTGTTGAATCTAGACTGAGAAATTATCATACACCTTCTGTGTATGACAAAAATATATCAGAATGAAATGTTTTGCCCTACCCTTTCATCAAAATGATGTATGATTGCTTACTGATTGCATAATTTCACTGTTGGATGTCTAAAGCTTCCCTTCATTTGACATTTTAGTTGACACAGTGTTAAAATTTTGTTGAAAAACATACAAACAAAAATTAAGACAGCTGGACTGTCTTTGATTCAGTGAGAGAACTAAACTTGTTTAAGCAATGTGTGGAATCAAACTTTTGAGTTTGGTACATTATAATTTAAGAGTTTTTCTTCTTTAAGTGTATTTATTTATTTTCTATGATGATAGAACATTTGTGAAATGTTCTGTCTATTGTAAAGTTTTGTACAGTGTATATAATTGTATAAATGCCGTTATTCCATTCGTTAAGAGATTTTGGATTAGGGGCATTGACTTTAGGTCAGTTATAGATACGCTTTTGTTTTCGAGCACAGAGCTCTTATTTTAAAGCTTAAATGGATTGGTTTCTCACCAAAGAAACTTTGTATTTAAGTGTAATTCATTTGACAATTCTGTGTGCAAGTCTTTATGGAGAGCAGAACATATTGTTCCATGCTTGTTTTAAACTGCAAACCTAAAGTCTAAGATTTGTTTCATGTTATCAAAAGTTTTGTTTTATTATGTTTATTTATATCATTCTGACTGATAAAAATACTTTTCTAAATAAAATACTAATTTCCATGTGTTGGGGTGGACATCTCCACTTGTCTATGTAATGCTGTTAACTGGATTTTAGTTTTAATTTTCTATTTAAATTGACTCTTTTGGAGCAGTACCATATTTCCACCTTTTCAGATTTACATAGGCATTCACAATATACAAATAAGTTTACTCTATTTTCATATTGCCTCAACAAGGAGTGCCGGCTGTTCCCAGCGTTAATTGGCTCCTTTCTGGATGGGACAGCTCAAAATAAATGTTTGGTAGTTCTATTATTTGTGGTATTGTCAAGTAGTATGGTGAATTACGCTAGCTGTGGGGTGGGAACACGGTCCTCATTAAAATAATATCCACCCAATAATGGCGATTGTTTCAGACCCTACTTCACTGTAGCTTTTTGGACGATAATTTAGTTTGGACTCCATTTCTAAAAGAACAAAAGAAGGGGAACCAAAACAAAACATTTTCCCATTGTGAATTGTGAAAGTCCCACTCGAGTTAACAGATTAATTTAAGAGGCTCTCTCAATGCAAGTACACACTGCTTACCATACTCCTCCATTTAAAGCACTGTGGCTTATAAACTCCATGGGTAATGGAAATAGTCACATATGGAGTTTGACCTCAATTTTGTAATTGTCTTACAAAACAGAGCAGCACATTTTTCTTTGAAACAGAAAGGGTAATTTCAACACACCTTTATGACAATCACATTTGCATGTTTTCATATGATCTGCTTATGCCCCAGTGATGTGTAATTAGGGATGGAACCTGGTTACGTTTATGTACTACGTTTTTGTACATTTTTTTCAAAATTGTCAACTCTATAAATAGTAAAAAGTTTGGTGAGAATTTAATCATTTAGTTTCTCTGACAAAGCTTGTATAGGTTTGTGTTTGCTAATTCTAGGTTTCATGGACAGTGCACAGATAATAAATACATACATGCCTCCTGCTTTTAGTACAGATCATGATTTTAATGTTACAACTATAATTACAAATGCTAACACAGCAGACTGCTCTCTTTCTCAAGATTTCAAACTTCAAAGCAACTATACTTCTCAATACTTGGTACGCATGGGATTCCATAAAAATGTCAGAACATTTTGCCAACTTTGCTGAGTGCACATTGCCTTTATAGTCCCTATATAACACGTAGGCTCTGCTATGCTGGAGCCTAATTCTTTTTTATCTTTCTTTTTGGCCTTTATTGTTCACGTGTAAAAATAAGGGTTTCAGGTTGCAGAATGGGGTTTTTCAGAGCCAATAATGATAGCCATGTGGTGTTGCAGCTTCCCTGATTGTTTAAAACTTTGGCTTCATGACAATTAAATGGTCTATCCATTATACACCCATGCAGCCACGTGTAAGTGTCGGCCCATTTCCAGCTCAGTCTATAAGGCACATAGGTCACCTTAACACATTTCGGTGACCACAGGAACCTAGTGTGAAATGTTAACGGAATTGGTGTGGTATAAAATGTTTTGTGACCAAATTGTGCTTTTGTAAGCATATATTACAGGCATTGATATATTATTACATTAGCTAACTTAGGGTGCCTCTTTTAATAGATTTTTGTGGTGTAAAGAAAATAGCTTCAAGGTTAGATTTATAGAACAGCTGGGAGTTTTGTTATGAACATTAAAGTAGCTTAGCAATTTGCACGCTCACGCTTTCTTCCTTTGCTGACTAAGGTTTGCCAATTGTTTTAACACAGCTCTTTTAAAGAAAGATAAAAGATTCTTACACTTTTTTTGACCGAAATTGCCAGCTCCTTAGCTCTTATGGGCTCCTACAACAGAAATCTGTCCATTTGGCACAGAACTTTGGCAGAAGTAGTAAGGCGTCCAGGTACTCAGTTTTTTGTAATACTGATTATTTAGACATACTACTCTACTACAACATGACATAGTGATTTTCACATACTACGAAGTATTAATAGTTGTTAACTCAGAAGTCAGTTCAAGAACATATTACAGATATTCTACTAAAACTATTGTACACATAAACAAAAATACTGCCCATTACAACACATATTTCTAAAAGATGCAGTGTTGAAAAACGAGCCCCCTGCTGATCTTGGCTTGTGCTCCCACAGGCTTCAGGACCTTGGACAGCACAATTCCAATCAATGTCCAAATTCATTAAACCAGACAGTGACTAGTGCAAATGTCCCAGCTCACATGACCATGCATATGGTTTTAGGGTGTAACTTACACCTGAAGTTATACATCAGTTATTCTCAAACTTCATATGTCAAAAACGACCTTCATTAAAATCAGAGGCCAAAAGCTCTATCACAACAGTGATATCCCTCAAATGTTTTCAGTAAATTGACATCTTTATGAACACAAGATTAGCACAAGATAAGCACAAGACTGTATGACCAACGTAATGCTGTTATTTTTAATACTCCTGTAGATGAGATAAATTATGCAACTATAAGACCCTGGCTCTTTGCAGATTTGTGTAAAGGCCCAATCAGAGCAGCATCTAAAACACATATATACCACAAAAGTAACACTTTGAAAGGATTACATTGCACATAGTACAAATATTATAATCCACATTAAACCATATATTCTGGGATCTAATATATAACATTTTAAGTTAACCAAAATTTGCTGGAGTGCTGGAAAACTGCTCAAAAGTCTGAACCAGGAGTAGGTTGTTCTAAATCTTACCCTAAAGAAACTGAGCATCTAGATGACTAATATGAGAGCAAATGTCTAAGAAATATGTATGCCTATAGTTTTATAAATTAATTTTTCAGGTACCACATCAACCACTGCTTTAGATTACTCCAAGAATTTTTGTGTGTTCTCATTTAACAGAAAGTTTAACTGTAACGTGTGCTCTTTGTTTCACTGTGTTTTAGTTCTGTCATTCTTGTTTTTCAGTTGCCCCTTTTCTTTTCACCAAGTTCACCTGTTGTCAATTAATTAACCAGTTAGCTTTTCATTTGTTCTAGTATTTATAGTCATCTTTTCCTCAGTCTACATTTGTCCTGTCTACTGTTTATGTTAAGGTTTCCCTGTTTACTTTTCAAGTATTAAAGACTATTTTTGCCTTATCTTTGTGAGCAATTTATACAACCACCAAGGACAAAAGACAGTACCAAAACAGTTTTGCAGTGTTTTTTCTCTTTTTTATTTCTTTTTGTCCTGTTTTTCCATCCATGGACCTCCCACCTGCTGTAGCTGTGCCTGGAGCAGGGAGACCATTCGCTGGAAAATTACACCTGGGACGTTATCCATCTTGCGTTTCTTACACAATACATAGACCACTCGCTCTGTGTATTCTTCTTCATCAGCCTGAGCGAGCAACCTAAACTATGTCTTCCAACGGATGGTCCTGAGGAGGATTACGCAACATTCGTGGACTGGGTGCTGGTGAACAATAATTTTCCATTTACCATCAGCCACAGTGAGTATAATTTTGTCACTAGGCCCACTCCAGCACCGCCAGAAAACAGTCATCCACCACTGCATAGTTGAGCCCACCGCACACAAGGGAGACCAGCCTGTCATGATCAATGAGCCTGTGCCTGCAAAGAGGACAGGAGTGGACATCACCCTGGAGCTTGCACCATTCAGTAAGTCTGACCAGGAGCATGAGCCGGAACCACAGTGCGTCGCAGTGGGAGTACTAGCGGTGTGCGAAGGGATGAAAGGAAGCCCCACCCAATACTTAGCCAATGTAGAGGATTTAGTTGACTGCTTTGGGGATGCTGCATTTAATGTCCCTGTATGTCCAGCATCACCTGTACCTCCAGTGTCCACCCAGCTTCCACCCGGCTCTGAATTTTCCTGTTTCCCCACTGGTTCTACCCAGCCATGAATTTCCTGTTTCCCCACTGGTTGTCCCCAGCCTGGACCCTTCTGTTTCCCTGCTGGCTCCGTCCAGCTCCATGTCACTGGTGATCCCTCCCAACCTCCCTCTTCCACCTCCTCTGAGCCAGTTCCTCAGCACTGCCTCTGCCGGTTCCTTCAGCCTCTCTTTATCTCCTACACATGAACATGAAGATCCTCAGGCCTCCAGCTTCGCCTAGCCCACTTTCAGACTCCGAACCCTTTGCCCTGGCTGGTCCCTGGCTCCTCCATCCCTCCACTCCCCCATGGACCTTACCATTGAACTTGGTTTTGTTTTGAGGTCCTGTTCCTCGTCCTCCTCCTAAGCCCCTGCCCTACTTTCTCAGTTAGACTATTTCAGGAGGGGGTATATTGTAATGTTTTCTGTTTTGTTTCATTGTGTTGTAGTTCTGTCTCTGCTTGACCTAGTTTCCCCTTGTTATTCTCATTAAATTGACCTGTTGTCAATTAGTTAACCTGGTAGCTCTTTGTTCTAGTATTTATAGCCTTCTGTTCCTTAGACCATTTGTCCTGTCTACCATCTATGTTAAGGTGTGTTCCTCTATATTCCTACTGAGTTTTTGTGGATTTAAGACTATATTTGTTTATTCACCATCTTTGTGAGCTTCTTATATAACCACCTATGACAATAACTGAACACAAAAACTTTAAGTGGTAATGATGACATGAAAAAGATTAAGCTGTAATGACTAAACTCTATTATCAGATGAAAGAATATAACGGAAACAAACGGGATGGCTTGTGGTTAAGAATAGGAAATACCCTGCTGACTCAGACTGTAGCTATGTTGTGATGAGTTTAGCTATCTTTACAGCATATGGGTTCATTCCTGTTACACTTTACCTTTTGAACCCTTTAACTTTTAAAAATTGAAAATATTTGTGTTGTAATTTAAGGAAGTATTTTCACCAAATGGTTTACCGGATTTTCAGATATATGGTCTGGTCACACTTAAGAACTTGTAATGCTTACATGAGGGTGTTCAAAGTTACTTCATGCAACCCTTCATCCAAAGATTCATGCATCTTCAATCACATATGTCAAAATATACCTGTTAACGTTTCCTCCCCATACACATCATATAATTATTTGAATTTTAAACCAATAATGCCAGTAATGTCCACATTGTTTGTCTTTATTTGCAGTGGAGTGTTGGCAAATATTACTCATATTTGCGTAATGCCATGTCCAATTCATCAGCTCCTTGCTGATGAATGACTAAGCCAGAGCTGAGCAAGAACATGTGAAATATAGACCGGAATCAGTTAATCCTCCAGACATCCCAAACCACTGACAACACACCCAGACTGAAAACGGTGTGGAATGCCATTCGTATGGTCCTGATTTCTCTGGCCACTGCCATCAGAAGAGAACAGGAGGGAATGAGGGCAAAGCTGGTTAGTGCTCAGCTGCAGAAACATGCCAGTGGCATTAACACATCTGGTTACTTGCTTACATAGAAGCTCACCACAAACTCGGGCTAAGCACAGGTTAAACATTTTTACAGTTTTTCCCTTCCACTGATACTGAAAAGTGTGCAGAATAAATACAGATAAACAGATATGAAATGTATTAGCAATGACCACACATATGCACGCATATTCTCAGAAACATAAACTCTGTGTAGTCTACACACACCCACTTGCATGGATACACACACAGTCATAAATAAATACAGAAAAGTTTAATGTGGCAGCCGCTTTAAAAAAGTTTTATCAGGTTATCTAAATAATGTGTTTTATGGGGTAATTGTAAGTCAATGAATCAAGTCAAAAATATTATTTAGTATGACTAAACGTGACTACATTGTTACACCAAAGCAACGTTTTTTTTAAGGTTAAGATCAGATTAAACTTGCTCCTTAAGGTAAAAACGACATATTTTCAGTTTAATAGTTTTCAGTTTAATAATTCTTTAATAGTTTATGTTTGCCTTACAGTTTGGCCTTTTTCTTCGCTAATTTAAACTAGGGCAGAATAAACTTTGCGAATCTTTGTTTGTCACATGTTAGGTTTGATATGATCTCTGGAAATGTCAGACCCATATTTAGAAATTGTGTGTATGGTAAGAAGCAGCATCTCTGTACACAGCGAGATTCATGCAAATTTCATTCTTATTACCTTACTTTTGTGTAGGATCTGGCCTCCCCAGAGCTACTGTAAGATATCAACAATAAGTTGTTTGTACAGTAATAAACTCAGTTTATATGTTTCCAAAATACCTAAAGTGACGAATGCAGATACATTTTCGGAATATAGTGAATATATTCAGTCAAACTATTTGGAAAAATTTTGATTTAGATAAATAAAGGTTACAGTAACATATAACCATTTAACTTAACAAAGCTATTCCAAAATTTGAACTTTCAAGCCAAATTTTTGCATGGTGTGTTGCATGCTGTCCCAGATGAGATGCACACTGAAAATGAAAGCTCTCCAAACAACAAGAAGAAACACAAGGGGAAAGAAATGGGATGATTCCCTAAGACAATTGGCATTAATCATTTAAAAGAAGTTAGTATTGATCTGAAACCTTTGCTTACAAATCTTCTTTGCTAAACGCACAGGAAACAGTACAAAGAGAAAGGGGATTGTTAAACCTCAAAAAGGCCAGCTTTGAATCAAAGTTTTCTGTGTAAGTGGCAGATTACTTCAATATGCCCAAACAATAGAATAATTCTTTCTTTCAAATGATACTTCCTCTCTTTCCTCAAAGCCTCAAGAGTTTGATGAAAGTTTTTGACCCATAACAATACTGTATCTAGGAGAGACTGTTTATGTGAGATTCTTGATGTTTTAATAATATTTTCACTTTGCGTTTATTGAGTGGAATGTGTGAGAAGAAATTTTAAGCAATCAAACTCTGCTTAAAGTTTGTCATAGTCTAAATCTGCTTTGTTTATTGAAAATTGTCTATAAAATACAAAACTGTTGTTAAACCTTAAGTAGGAATCTCTTGAAAAACAGCTTCCCCCAAAATATTCCCTCATCATAGTGGTTTAACTGGCAAATAATGAGCATTCAGCTGGACCACATATAAATATTTCTTTTTTTAAAAACACAGACACGCAAGTTTTGGGGTATATTGGTAAGTGTATATTGTACAAACTCATGAGAAGAGTCACAAAAATCCCTGGTAAAGACTTGTGCTCGTGTTTTCATGATTTCAGATTTACATGAAGTTAAAATAATCTCACATCAGACTGATATGTTTGCAGAGATTGTAAACAGAGAATCAGAATCTGCATAAGTCTCTGTGGTTAGGTAGTGTAATATCGATTTGGTATCATTATGGTACTTGCTACAGAGAGACAAACAAAAGCATCTGTTTGTCATTACATAGGCTGGGTAATGAACTCCATGACAGGAGCAGAACTTTAGATGCGAGATCTAAACATGAAACACTGGGGCCGTTCAGCTTACTCCATTTGCATAATGTTCAAGGTTTTTAATTTAATGCCAATGTATAATTATACAATTTGTAATGAAAGGGTAACTTAGGAGTTATTAAGTGGAAGGACTGGAAATTATGTTTGGGTTTAATTCTAATGAAACAGTGATGTCACAGGAGGTTACTGTCTTAGAGAAACTGGAAGTTTTGTGTTTTTTTTATCATATACACTAAAGACGTATTGCTTTTTTTTATTTTAAATGTTGATCATCATAGATGATCAGTTTTCCTTCCCTGTGTCAAATTTGAAATTAAAATGTTACTTTGCCTTCATCTGAACATAAGTCTGACATACACCCTGGAAACTCCCTGAAAAGATGGGTTCACTAATCAGAATTAGGTTCTTTAGAGAGTTAATAAAAAATAATAAAAAATAAAATAACTTATTTAACTATAATAACTATATACATACATGCATATACATATATATGTATAGGAGAGAGAGAGAGAGAGAGAGAGAGAGAGAAAAGCAAGAAAGAAATAAAGAGAAAGAAACATACAAAGAAAGAATCTTAAAAAAGGAAAAAACAGATGGAAAGCAATTTTAAGACCCCATTCACGTTGAGCGGAACATTTTGTAGCTCAACATTTTCTTGTGTTTCTCGTGTTCTTAAAAACACATTGAGAGGTTCAGTAAGCAGAGACTGAAACCTGAATGTGTCTGAGTGACCACATAAATGCAAAGGGTCACGCTCGTGCATCTTCAGGTATCACAGGCTTATAAACAAGCAATTAGCCCTTTCTTACTCAAAGTCAAATAAAGTAAAGCCAAAACACATCTGCCAAGTTTCCTCAGCAGACCACAGTACAGCCCTTGAAATCCTAGAGCAAACGTTACAGGATGCTCGGAACGCTCAGGTCATGGGAACATTCCGTATTCCACCTATCAAACCCCCACCCACATTCACTCACGCCTGAACAGAACTGTGCCAAAAGAGGTATTCATTTAACCATGTGTCTTTCAACAATCATTCTTTCCACTGTGGGAGTGATTGACTCTCTCTGCTTTCAGGTCCACTGGATGCTCTTTTGCCTATAATTCAAAATGAGTGATAGACGGCTGCAATTCAAATGTTTTGGAACTGTTTACAGACATGTAGCACTGTCATTAACCAGATGTCTACAGTAAATACCAGACAGCTCTTCATCACGCCAGATGAATAATGTGAATGAATAATGAATGTTTGATGAATTAAAGAAAAACATCTGTGTGTGCAATAAATGTTCTTCTCCTCCCTGTACTCTATTTATTATGGAACATCAGGGGATGAATTAGTTTTTTTGACCATTGAGTATTGCCGTATTTATATAATTTCCTTTGGGAATAGCTTGTTATTTTACAAGGCAGAGGATTTCTGTCACCAAATAAAATGTTCAAAACATTGATTACAAACATTATGCCTCTTTGGCACTTCTGTTGATAAACAAATGTTTTTCCTTTTTTTACACCATTCAAACTTTTAATCAGGTTACCATGCAAGTTAGTTATATTTTATTTATATTTTTATGCAGCCTGGGGTTTTGTTTGCTTTAGTGAAAGAACATTAAGACAGATTTATAAGTTTTTATTTATAAGTTAAGAGTTTTTGTCTGAGCTATGAATACAAAACAAAAAAATAGTATTTCGGATTTTACTTATTGTCTTATTGTGGTGGGTAGAATGAATGTTAAAGCTAAATTATTTTTAATTATTATTTGAAAACCAAGAAACCCCATTAGTGTCCAGTAGGCTATGCAAATAGTCTCTTCTTGTTCTGTTTCACCCTGTTTACAAATATGATAAACAGCAAGCGTAACTTTAAAAAATAGGTAGCTTTCTCTTCATTGGTTAAGATATGTCTATTTGTCTTGTTTATTTGTTATTCATTGTAAATATGTTTGAAATGTAGAAATGATATTAAAAGTGAAATATACCTGCCTATACTGCATTGTGTTCAGTCACATGACAGAAAAGAACCAATGGGGTTTCTGATAAACTGATAACAATAAGATTTCAAAACTTTGAAAAAGATTATCTCAGAGGCTTAAGTTTTGTTCTGTTACACACACTAAGCAGCTTAAACATTCTGCCAAACACCCCCCTTTGGTTTTTTACAGAAGAAAATAATTAACCAAAATATTGATAAAATTTTTTAATTAACTTGCTGACAGAACACAGCTTTTAAAGTTGTTCTGATGAGGTATACAGCCTAACTGCAATGGACATTGTGGAACTAACATTACTTATTGACAAAGATTTGGTATGTCCTCAAGTGACATTTAAAACATATAAGGACATCCCCTTAGAGACCCCAAGACCACAATGAGGCCCTGTATTCTCAAACCAACTTTTTAGTGGAAATACAAGAAACAGTACAGTACCCCTGTACATGTTGGGTCTGAGTTGAGTCATTTCACACCGGTGGTCCCGTTTGGCTGTCCCTTATGATTCAGCAAATCACAGTGTGCAGGGCACAAAGCTAAACACTGGTCTGCTTCTGCAGGAGCCTATGATAGTCTCTCATATTAGTTTAGTTGGTGGTTCCACTGATGGTTTGGGTAAGGTGAATAACCAAACTCTCTAATTGATTTCCACTGACTCCTCATCTCCAGACATTACTAATTTCACATGGCACCATGCATCAGACAGTATGTGGGCTGCTCAGTTTACCTGAAAAGAATTAAACCACCCAGCTAGAAATACCTCCTAAAGCTGGTAGACAAGCAAACCAGCATAGCCATGTTTGGTAAGCATGGTCTTTCTTGTAGATAGTTGATCAAGACCACCTAGCATGTGGTTAAACAGCCTGGTTACATGTGCACACCCTCACCCCATTGGTGATGGCAAGCTACAGTATGATGGTCTCTTCTGCACAACTGAAGCTATTTTGTTTTCAACCTAAAAACACATAATCCTGACCCAAACTCACACCTTTTTAGCCAATCAGAATGCTCAAACAAACAGAGCAAAGGCTTAATACTTCCACAGGGCCACTCTGTTTCCTTTTCTAAGACATCATTCTACAAATGGTCTACAAAATGGTTATAGCTGGCTGCCCCTACCCATATTAAGCTATAATATTGATAATATTCACAAATATTTTTAATGTGCTGACTAGATTCTCTCTGTACAATAGACCAAGGTCAACACATCTGATTTTTACAACAGACTGTAGCCTCATTTTCATTGACCAGAAATTAACTATAGAATCTACCCTAAATAATAGCTGGACTACACTGCATAACTTAAAATATAGTGAAATTTGGAAACATTATAAATGGCTTCAGAAAAACTGGACATGACACACTAAACAAATAGGAATCACACTCTACCCTACTGTTAAGTCATTCTGAACGAACAAAAAAGGCACAACCTCCAGATGCTAAGCTTGTTCACCATTTCCATTTCCTTTTGAGTTTCATGACCCTGCATGCTTAATTTTCATTAGCTGATCCACTTATGACTTATTTTATTATATGACCTTTGAATTGAGGAGCATGTCTGAGATTTTAAAAATCTAAAATCTCCTACAAAGTCGGCTCAAAATATTAAACATATTTGATATTCTCTGACTACAGCAGATGGAATCACAGTGTAATGGTATATAATCAGTGTAATGGTTTGTGCCCATTACACATTTTTTGTGAAATCTGTCAACTTCGTTTGCCCACAATCTGCAGACTGACTCTCAATTTAAGGCTAAAGTCTTGTAGTTTAACCCTACCTTTACTGTATGTCTATAATGCAATGCAGTACTGTCTTAGACAAATGTAATCCTAAAAGTCAGTATAATACAGTTACCGTATTTGAAAGCATGATCACATGACTGTAGAAGTGGCAGACATATGACTTCTGAGAAAATCATTAGATATTAATCTCAGAAGTCATCTAATTACACCAGAAATCAGCAGACAGACTGTAAATATAGACAAGATGATGTTTCCCTCCATTAGTCCAAAACATGATGGTGTAGCAAGACATGAGTGGATTAAGTGATTGTGCTCAATAAATGACTGGGCTGTTGTGTGGTATGTCTGCTATATCTTGGCCAATGAAGGGTGTCTGAGAAAAGACATTTTTTTATTTATTTAAATGCATGGGTGAAGTTCAGAAGTTCATAGAAAAGTAACTTTTCAGTTAATCCAAAAATTCTTTCATCATTTACTCATCTTCATGCCATCATAAATAATTTTCATTATGATATCCAGCCTGTTATGCCCACTAGACATGTTAATCTTCAACCTCCTACAAAACCTCCTCCTTCAAACCTATAAAAATACCAAAATAAATTTTAATTCATGGATTGAAAACATGACAGAGGAGATAATCTAGTCAATTTTCTGTATGAATTGCAATGTGTCTTGATATACTCTAGTACTGTATCTACAGAATCTACAGGCATGTCTCAGATATAACCTACTATGGATAATCAATTCTTGCTTGCTAACTATAAACAGTATATTTAATTGGTTTAAATAAACCTTACAAACAAAACCATGATTAATTTATAAAACCTCAAAATGCTGTGGTGGAAACTGTATCTGTTTAACTGCCACCAACGTCTATGCTTAATTAACGTCATCCCTGCCAGAGTAGTGCACTGTTTAGATCTGAGCTGGATGATCCTTGCTTGGAAATAAAACGCTTGACTTGGCAGTTTGACCCCTACTGTATGCTTTGTCTATGAGTGTTATGACTGCATATAATAGTTTGATTTGTTTAGATTCCTTGACTTTTGGGCATCACTCTACATCCTACACACAACTGCTAAAGTTAAACCCTTCTTGGAGAAAAAGTACATTTTTATTTATGCATTAAATTTTTCTTTTCCAAAAACATTTAGGCTCTGCTAAATGACTTTAATGTATGGCAATTGCTTTGCTATACTTTTGGGTTCTATAAATTAATGGTGTCTATTCAGTGGAAAAATGTTGTTTTCCTTGTAGAGTTAGACCATTTTGGTCATTAGAGACTTTCTTTGGTAAAATACCACAATTACTTCAAACTGGGTTTTATGCAACAGCTAGAAACACTGGAAGTGACTGTTGTAAAAGAAGCCTGACTGTCTGTGGGTCAAAGGTCACCCTTGGGCTCCCTAAATGATTTCACTGTGAATAAACTGGAATATTGTTGTTTTTTTAGATCCATCATTGAGGATTTTACTGAGACAGAAGACCACAGCATGGTCAGGGCTTTATCCTGTATAACTTCTAAATTAAGTCACTGTGTTTATTTGGTGGAATGTTTTGGGAAAACCAAAGAGACCTCGTTTGGGTTCCGTCTAGTATGTGTATTATTTTCATCTCTGCTGCAACAATCGTAGCAGCTTCCATATTTTGAAGCAATAGAGATTTTTTTATTATAAACCACACACATTTATAACACAGCTGCCATTGGTCATAACAGCTAACACTTTTTATGGAGACAATAAAAAGTGGTACTTGCCTGTACAAAACTCTTTGCCAGGGTCTTGCTTTCTGGTTGATAAGATGATAAGTGGTGGTTAGCATGTCCCTATGTGGTTGCCCATGTCCCTAGGATGTTTTGGGTCATGCCCACCCTCAGATATTTTGTTCCTTGATACGTTTTGTGAAGGTACAAGATTGAAGGTATCATTCATGTCTGTAGTACAAATGATAAAGAACGAAAATAAGTTTACTATCAGAGTTTATAAAAAGGTAGCAAGTAAGATTTGGTTGAAGATTGACTGCTTGAATGAATGGAAAAATAAACAAACATTAATTTCCTTTTCAAAACATATTAGCTCATGTTTTATCATGAAACGAAAAAAACTCAAACACATTATCTACAGTACCAAATTACAGACAGCTACTAAAAGTACTTTGCATAAATCCAACAGATTTTATTGATCTTCTCAAGCTTTGTTGTGGCCTTTCATTGGGCAGCAAGCAGCTTGTTTTGGCCAGGAACAGTGTCCACAAAACAACATATTGGTGGTTTTCAGCATGGGCTTCTTATTCATGGGTGGAAGGAGAAAACGTTACCTTAAATCTACTTAAATCTAAGGTCACACAAGTTCATGTGACACGAAGGTCTGGGGCAGAGGAAGTTCATCATGGCTTCATCATGGTTCATCAAGATCTTGTGTTACCCGTGAGAAGGCATAAAGAGAGTCATAGGAGGGCAATTTTCCAGAGCAGGCTGTCACAAATCTGTGTGTATTAGCAGAGAGTTTTTAAGCAGGCAAAGGTGGTGCTTTTTCTATAGTCTTGGGTTTTGTGCCAATGCCAGACCAGAGAAAGCAAATATTTTGTTAGTCTTGCAACTGTGCAGGTTTCATGTATAGTGACTTAAGGTTGGAAAGAAGCCAAGCCTTAGTGGGGAAATGGTCAAGATAAAAAATACTCCAGGAAAACAATATTGTCCATAATTAGAGTGGTAAATCACCAAGACTGCAAGGTCTTTGAACGGCGTCAGCTCCCTGGTCTACTGTCTTAAGGTCCGTTCAGGACAGAGGAAGACCATCATGCAGTAATGAGAACTCAGAACTGCACAATATTTCTCAGTAACCGTTCCATAGCCGTTACACCACCGTGGTGACAGATTTTCAGCCAGTGTGCTGTGTTTTGGCTTCACACCCTGACAAAAGCTTTAACATATGGGATAATATTTGACAATTCACATCACCATATTTGACACGACTTGCCAGTTAAGTACCTTAGACAGTTTTATTGCTTAAATGTTGCTTTTATATAGCTCAGGAGACCAAATGGAGTTCTCAGTCATGTCTTATTTAAGTATTACATTTCTCTCAGATGTTCCACATGAAATTCCTTAGGAGATTTTAAAATACAGAAGACACAAAGGACAATTGTTGACATACATTAAGTCTTAGAAGAATATGATGTTGAAGGCTCTGACTTTTGTTTGCTCAGTTTGATTACCTCTCTGAAAGGTTTGAGATGATGTTGAGCTCTCTTCTGAAATTCTACAGGGAGTCCAAACTGAACTGATTTCTCAGGAGAAAAATCTGAGATGCAGGTGACTTAAATCTCCATATGCACTCCATTTAATTGCATTGCTGTTATCAAGAAACAATTGTGGAGAAATTAGAGAGATCTCATTGTGAATTTCTTTCCTTTGAGACCATATATGTGGGTGCAAGGCCTTTGGGAAAGTCTTACAATATATGTTATGTCTTTTAACAGATTACAGTTACATAAGATAACACTTCCACAGCATTTAGCAGAACAGCTGGCTGTGTATTTATTGCCAAATACATAGTGCTTTCTAGTACACAGTTATTCCCTAATACACAGATCAAATAAATCACCATTTGGCATAATTTCCAATATTTAATCATAGGATAGTTAGTCGGACCAAATTTCAAAGGCACTAAACTTCTTGTCTTGGTGGAACTGTAGTGTTCATAAATATTTTTGTCCTGTAACTAGTTTGTTTGCTTGTTTGTGTCTGAGTGTGTGAGAGTGAATGAGGATTGCTGGCGCTGTCAGCCAAAAGGCGAGGAGTGCCTCAATAGTCTGCCTCGTGGAACCGATTTTCCCCAGGAAGCACAATGACTCAATTGTGGTTGACTGTGGAGATCTTTACATGATACAGTCCTGTGAGTGCCATGTTTTCCTAGTTCACTTTGAGGTAAATTTCTGTCCTGAAGTATCCTTCCCTTTCAACAGACAGGGTGGCTAATATTTCAGTCAACACACAGGCAAACTTTATACTCTGCATGTCAAGGCTTGGTGGAAAACTCTTGGTCCCTAGTGATAAAAGTGTTCTGCAGATGCAATAGCATCAGGCCTGTGTAGTCTGCCCAGTTATATTTTTCTGTACTGCATTTCATGACTCAGACAAAACCTTAGAATAATAAAACAGTGAAAGAGTCCTGAACTTAAATCTTTTTCCTTACAATGTTTGGAAAATGGTCAAGCAGAAAAACAAAAAGGGTAATTTCATAGAGAATCAATATATTTGTCTTTTCGACACCATAGGGTAATAGAGTCCAGATCTGCTGGGTGTATACTGTGGTTTATTGCTGTCTGTAGATTTTATTATTTTTTTCCCCAGAATTCTTCAGTGATATGGGTAATGCTGTGACCTAATTCAGATGGGGAACCACCCACAGGAAATCCCCCTCGCTATTGCTGAGGTAATCGGGGTCTTGCAGGCCTACCAACAGTTCTGATTTGTGGGTCATCAGGGTTGTGTGATATGATGTTGTAGTATGATCCCTCGTAGTTTCAATGACCCAGAACAACATCTCTCGGAAACAGTTCTTTGTATTATGTGCCAGAAACAACACAATTTCCTTGAGTTTGGTTTTGGTTACCTTGGGAACCATTCTTTCCACAGCTTTCTCTTCACCCGCACATAGGAAAACATGCACAAAAACACTCATCAAAAGGAAACTGTCACAGGAAACAACATATTTAATGCAGTGAACACATTTACATAAGAATCTTTTCCTGTGCAGGAGTACAGTGATCATGGTTCAACAAAAACAACAAAGGTGGTTATGTTTTACTAATCACATGAGAGAATCTACCACATTGGACTTACTGTGTTCAGTGAACAGGGTAAAGACTTCAAAAAAACTCCCATTTTGTCATTTTGTCATTACTTACATCCGCCTGAACTCTCTGACAGAAACCTAGCTAACAATTTTAGACTGTATGAATGTTTCCTTGATGTTTCCATTAAGTAACAAAAACGTTAAAAATATTATTTTGAAATTTCTAAGAAAGTTCCAAACATCTAGTTTTTAAATTATTGCTTGGTTATAAGAATGTTATTTAGACATTTAATTAGACAAGTTATTTAATTCCGTAACATTTTTTTAAACATTCCACCAACAACTTAAGAATAACGTTTTTGATATATTATAACATTCAAAAAGTTATACTACCATTACTGCAAGAACATTTTTTGATACTGAGAGAACTTTTAGAAAACATTATGAGAATGTTCCCTGTTAACTGGGAACCAGCTTCATTTACATTACTTTGTGATTACATATGCTGAATTTCCCATAAGCAGGAACCTATACAGTCAGGAAACTAATGATCTGTATGGTGGTTTGGTTTTTCACTGTCCCTCCCTATGGTTGATGAATGCACAATTTTGCCAGTCATTTACCTCATTATAAATTAGCCTTTGGATTTAGTGAATGCACATCATTTACCCTGCAAACTGTACACATGGGATCTATAAACGTTGCCACAACAGACTCAAATCTTGATTTATTATTTTGATTTCTTTTCTCTGTGGCTAAGTGTCATTCATTTTGTGTCTGAATAAAAATAACTGAACACACTAAACAAGATAAATTGTTTTTAAGTTCAAAGGACACTACAAGCACACCCCTTGAACTATTGTTTCATTTAAGGGTTTGTTCACCAAAAATGAAACTTCTGTCAACATTTACTCACCCTCATTTCATTCCAAACCTCCTTGGATTGTTTTCTCTTGGGGAACACACATGGTGAATTTTTTAAGAACATCCTGGCTGCTCTTTTCCATTAATTTCCAATAAAAGTAAATAGGGAACAGGACTGTCAAGCCACACCATGACAAAAAGCAGTATAGGGGTATCAGATTGTGTGAGGCATTGTGGAGTGAAAATCTTCTCCAATGTAGCTCTTAAATGGACTAGAAACTGGCAACACCACTCATGCTAAACATCAGGTCTTGCGTGTCTAGTAATCAAACACTTTTTGACAACAGACCTGACATATGCCTGTAATGGTGTCAGATTTTATGTGAAAGCTATAACGGAGGATCAGATTTTCAATAAATAATAGCTTAAATTTCAGACTGTTCAGAAATCAAAGCTACAGTGGTCTGGAACAATGAAGTTAAAAACAAATTTTCATTTTAGGGTTAACTATTCTTTTAAAGTTCAAGCTACACTTTACACTACAGACATTAAACTGTCTGGCAATGCTTTCCAGCATTTCTCGCTCACGTATGTTCACAATCTGCGAGAAAAACAATCAACAATTGTGAATGTATAAATATTGAATAACGCTACAGCAGTATATTTGTACATTAGCGTTTCCATGCACAAAAATACTTAAAAACAAGTGGGAGGCTGTCAAAATAATTTCAAGCAACCCAGTAATTTGTTCCTAGAGAGGTATGTAGTAATTTCTTCCTAGAGACTTTATATCCTCTCTGAGTCTAAGTAAAAGACACACATGCATGCACATGCACAAGATCATAGCCATACAATACTGTGCAGCTATGCAGGGCTTCAGTGCAACATTGACCTCTTTATTGGTTCATCTGGTTCATGCAGCAGAACAGGGTGGGAGAACTTGTCTCCACCGCAGTGCTGCTGCCAGCCTGTTCCGCAAACAGCATCTCGATTCTACACCAAACCACATACTAATGGACAAAATTAGTGCTATGGCAGACAGATGTCCCATATCCCAGGAATGCTGGACAGATGGGAAGGCCATTCTTGGATACAAAACCCAAAGAGTGCAGCAAAGAAATTGAATTAGAAAAAGCTTGAATGAATAGTTTTTGAAAGTGACATATTTTATCAGATATGGTAACCCATACCCAAAATGTGACCTCTGCATTTAACCCATCACTGGTGAGGAGTAAACACACACTGCAAGTCATGAACACACACACCCAGAGAAGTGGACAACACACTACTGCACCCATGGAGCAATCAGGGTTAGGTGCCTTGCTCAAGATCACTTTAGTTGCTACCCGCCCGCACTGGAATTGAACCAGCAACCTTCTGATTACAAGCCTAACTCACTAACCAGTAGGCCACAACTGCCCCAGGTCAGCAAAACAGACAGAATGTGTCATTCAAAGCATTTATGCATTTAGCAGAGGCTTTTATACAAAGCATATGGGTACCTATTAAAAACAATCATTACTTTTGCAATTTAATTTGGTTATTCTAGTAGAATTGGAAGACACTTCACCTTAGAGAATCTAACTTCATGTATAGGTAAACCCAGGTATGGGTTTGTTAAACAGAGAAGCTTTCTAGGTATGACTATGTATAGACTTAAAAAAATATTTTCCTATAGTATGAAAAGCCTGGAAAGGTCCAAATTCTGCCATGAATAACCCAATCTGCATCCAGGGAAAGGGCATTCTGGGACTCTTCTAGGTTCTGAGTCAAACATGTCAAGTGTTTCTGGTAATCACATCAGAGCCGTGTGTTTGAGAATCAGGGGACCTGGCTGACCTCACATTTCAGATGAGAATAAAACCTTCCATCTTTTCAGTAACTCCCTTCAGCATCAGATGTAAGTGATGCTAAACACACAAACATAATCCAAGAAGATATGCAGAAGGTTTAAATGTGAATGGAACATTAGTCCCACACCATCACACAGCAATCCACACATTTCTACATGCAGATGGAAAAGTTGATCATAACAGCTACATCTTTTGGCAGAAAAGGAAAAGAACTACATGTGAGCTGAATCGCACCATTTCCAAGTCCCATTAAGAAAGTTAAAATAATATGCTGAATCATACAGGTTTGGGGTCAGAACAGAATGATTAAACAATTTCTGATACTGAGTATTTAAAATGGAATACTAGCCTACTACTTACTGCACACTATGTAGCATATACTGCTATTATATTTACAGTAAACATAAATATACTTCATGTTCATAAAAAAGTATACAGTGCATAGTATTCATACAGTACTGTATGCTGCAGAAATGTTATGCATAGTATGACAGAAAGTTATTCTAGACATAACCACTGTGTAATATCTTTCTCCTCAGATTTTTAAAGTACATTAAGTCAATGTTACAATGTTTTCTAATGTTTGGTTTTAAAAGTACAGTCTAAGAAATGTGTATATCATTGTCACATAAGAGCAGTGTACTATATGCCTGAGGACGGTGTGGCACAAATCCAAGTAATGACAATGCAGCCAGACTGGATCTCAAAGAGCTAAGTGATGTTTATGCAGTGTTGAAACATTCAGATGTAAGATTAATCAGTGTGTTGTGAGTGGCTTGCTAATAATTAAAACTTCTCCAAAGTCAGGTGAATTCAGATGAGCCAGAACTTAAGACCTCAAATCTGGAGTAAAAAACATGTCAAGGTCACAGCTCGCTGCTAGTTACTCTGCTTCTTTCTGGCACACAATTAATATTAACCATCTAAGCTCATCACGCATCTGGCATACCAGGGATATTTTATTTACAGAATGTTCTATTCTGTTCGATTATGAATAAAAAACATTGGATGAGAGATCTGCGCAGTATCACGCACACTAAGCCTTTGTGACTCAAATGGTTGACGCAATGGAGACATTTCCAGAGGTGTTGTGAAATGAAACAGACCTAAACACACGGTGTCCAGGCTGATGTGTGTAAATCTTGGTTATGACCTACCTTCCTCTTCTGCAATTTCTTTATGGGTCAGTGATGGGTTGGGTACTGGCGATGGGACTGTGGTTTGTTATCATCTAGACAGACATTACTGCTTTCAGGGGTTCTTGCAATGGGTTGAGACACTCTACAAGAACTGCTTGCCTCCAACTGATTTAGGAAGGCCAAGTTCACCCTAAAGAGAGCAATACATCATTTCACAACTTACTCTCCCACATACATGGGGTCCAAAAGTCTGAGACCAATTAGGGGTTTACAATCTAATTTAAACATGGAAATAAACAGGACAGTTTAGGACATAATACAGTTTAAACAACAATATGTTATGATGTAAAATGAAGAAGACATATTTAGAATTCTGCACTTATTTTGGACACTAATCAAATGTAAGCAAATTTGAGAGTTTGACCATCTCCTTTGCACAAAAGGTCAGACATTCTTGACTCCATTGAGACACAAGATGCTCTGGTTGATGACAATTCTTAAACTATGCTGGGATAACATGAACCATCAGGTTTTATGCAACCCTGTGGTGTCCATAAACAGCCTTAGTGTGTTCTGTTATTAAACCAAAAGATTAACAATTTCTTTATGGGTCAGTGATGTTTTTCAAACTTTTCAAACTTTTGCTCAAATTGTTATGCTGATAAATAATTACTGTTAATGAAAAAATCTTTTACAAATGGTTTCAAACATGGACCTGACTGTATTTCTCTGGGCAGCTGATTAACACTGACTGTCAACGTGTCCATACCGCTGATGGTCAGTTTCATTCTGCCCCTATCCTGTCCTCCTCTTGTTGCTTTTGCTTTTCGTCCAAACGCTCTGTCTGGAAATAATACATTACTGAAATTTCCGTCATGAACAAAAATGTCTCCTGTACTTATGTAAAGTAATTTGAGGGTCATTGCTATAACAGTTAAACTTCACATTTACATAAATAAACAACAATATCAACATCATAGATCACATTGACCTTTTTGTTCTTGATATTTATCAGTAAGTTAAGTTCATGTGTAACCAACAAAGATGCATTAAAATCCACAAAAATACCACTATACGGCCAGCTGGAAAACACCTACACTATTCCATCCATGACTATCTCCTATAACCTAGAACACAGTAATTAGGAGCATATGCTAGGCTGAGTTAGTTCTTTTTCTTGGCAAAGCCCAGATGTTTAGCTCTGGTGTTGCTGTGAACCAAAAGTGGAGGTAATGTTCAGACGTTCAGGCCATCTGCTTTACTTCCTTTGTTCTGTACCTTTCTCCTCTGCTCTTCTTTCTTCACAACCAGGGCTGCATTCTCTTCCTGTCTACTGGATTCCCTGTACTCATGACATTTAGCCTGTGAGGAAACAAAACTGTACTGGAACCCAGCCATTGTCTTTACAGTACTGACCCTCTGAAAGTGAGCCCAGTGTAATAAATACTGAGGTTTTTTTTTTACTATAAATTGTACTATAAGTTATACTTATAGCATGTCATAGAATGTTAGGGTCCATCCATTTTCACTGTGCAGAAGAAAGAACAGCATCAACATTCTTCAAAACGTTTCCTTCTGTTTCATGGAAGAAAAGAAAGCCATCCATGCTTGGAATAATGGAGGTAAATAAACAACAGCCTTTTCTGGATGAACTAACTCTTTGTTATAGAATGGGTACTGTGTCAAAATGACACTCAGTTAAAAACTCAGTTAAAAGTCAGAAGCATCCTGCCAAAAACATACTTGAGTAAAATAACTTTTATGCACAAACTCTGCAAAGCAAGGTAAATTACAATTTTCTCGAAGTCCTCACTGTAGACACATCACAGTATCTTAAAAAAATCTCATCTTATCATTGAAATGCACTGCTTTACGATGAAAGGTTAACTTTAGCTCAGTAAAACATTTTTTTATAAGATAATATATTTACGTCATTATGACCAGGGAAATACATGCTTTAAAGGTCTAAATTAAATTGTAAGGGGTGAAAAAGATCATTCCCCCTCTATTTCTAACTTAGAAAAAGTAGAAGTATTCAGTTTCAGTAGTCCTTGAGTACAGCACAGACACTTTACACCCCTGGAGCCCACTACATTACACTAAAATGTTACTCTGAGATTCTCATGGTACCGTACAGAGAGACACTAAGAGGAGGGTGAGCAGACATCCTTTGTGGGATTAAGAGATCCTTTCTGTGTTTGGTCAGATGGCCTGGGGACTGCAGGCAGTGGTTGCTCTGTTTGGAGTGGCTAGAGAGTAAGGGGAATAGGTGGGACGACCTGGGCCTGGCATCCTGGGAAGCCAATACAAAGGATCCTTTGCACAAACAGAGGATATGGAGGAGATTAATCTGTCTTGTGAAAGCATCACTGAAAGGATAACAATTCTTGGTGGCCACAAAACCACATCAAGACCCTATCTTTCCACAAACACTTTGATCGGTGGGGCCTATGACATTTAAGTTGGAGCATTTCATTACTTGGCCTGGAGGCCGTCCAGCCATTTAAGTCAAAACACTGAGAGAAAGCACAATCCTGAGCCTGAAGCCTCCTCCTGTACCAGCAGGCTAACAGAATCAAAGATCTAGACTTTGATATAATATAGTGCATTTCTCACACCAGACTTCTAAACCATGGATCATAGTACTTATTTTTCAAGCTGATTTTTCCAACAGTTTGTCAGTTGGCAAAAACAGCAACAAGTAACTACATAAATAAATAAAAGCATGTGATAAAAAGCACAACATCTCTGAGGATCACACGCATAAGCAGATGCTTAAAATTCAATTGGAAACAGCAAGCAGGTTTGTAATTAACACCTTTACACACATCCTGTTAGATTGCTTATGTAATAGATTCAGGCTCTGGCTTGTTTCCAGGTACTTTCACTCAAACAATACAGGTTATTCCAAACCTGTCTTCCAAAAAGTCTCAAAGAACCCTGCTCGTTGTGAGGCTTGCTTGCTGTAAACTCTGGGAAGTCCCCTCAACTCTGCTTGCTTCACTATTCAGAAGGAACTTGTGTCTTCGCACTGGCTGACCGTGAAGAGAAAGTGTCAATGTTTATAATTCAGAAAACTCAATCATGGACTCAGATAGCCCTCTTTGGTGTGAGGGTGATGAGGAGATAATTGGGGGGGGGGGGGTGACCCCTGCAGTATGCCGCTCCTTTACTGCAGTTTACTGCCATTGTTAAACTTGGGGGGGGAGGGGGGTTGTGTATCAAACATGTATCAAAGACAGATCAATTCGTGTGAATTACATCAGTGCCTTGGGCTCTAACCTCAGCACCACAGCTATGCAGTGGTTTGAAAAAGTTTGAACTCAGGCCTATGGAGCACACAGTGCATTTTTGGCCCATTGCTTACACAGGATGATGCTGGTATGGAATTGCTTGCTGCCATAGAAACAGTTTTCTGGACGTCTTATTTTTTTTGAGAAACTCCCTGTTTTTCCTGCAGGTGGAAAGGAAATAATTATGTTTGACAGTTTAGCTCACACAATGGAAATTATTACAATGGAACTATCATTATTTTAGACACATTCATGTCAGAAAAGATGTTTAGCAGAATATTGCCCCTGTTTTTTTCATACAATGAAAAGGAATAAGGACCAGGGGCTGTCCAAAAATTGCATTAAGTAAAATAGTAGATGTATGTGCTATAATGGAAGCCTTAAGAAGCTATCAGTAAGTTTGTTCTTTGACATATGTAATTCTTTGACTAATAATCTTAATAAAACAAATATTATTGGTTCTCGTGTGTTTTGTGTGTCATATTACATAGATTGAAAGTTTAGAAAATTTTAATATATGAAAAGCTATGATGAAAGGAAATATTTTCAATGAATAACAACAAAAAAATTTCAGTCTTTTCCTCACCCAAAGTTAACAAAGTATATTTATAGTGATTTTTAGAGCTTGACAACGTGAGACTGAGTAAATTGTTTGACACAGCAAATTCATTATTGTTTGAACAAATTTTTCATTATTGGTTAAAAGTGCAATAAGGAACTTTTGCCTCTCCATCAACATCTTTTAGTATTTTCTTAACATGGATGACAAGTATGAATTCTAAGCAGCTGCTGAACAAGCTACAAATGCTCCTTTATCTTCAGCACCCACACACGTGATTTAGTGGCTGGATCTTCTGCTCACTGTTTATGAATAACAACCATGCAGACAAATGAAATCAAATTGATATTTCCTACAAAATCAAACAAGACAACTCAAATTAGAAGTCAATATTATAAACTCACCATGGTCAGGTAAGAAGACAGTTTTGAACACTAGTGTTTTCTGTACTTGCTTACAAACCGATTTTTGTTCATTTTTAACCAAAAACGTTATGTAGCCTATTGCCTATAGCCTATTTAAGTAAACGCATTGAAAGCACCAATTATGTTTTTAAACTCTCAGAGTATCAGCAAGACGGCCCTATTCAGTTTCTCTAACCTGGAGAAATTCTTACATTTATCAATCAACTCTTGACAAGTGATCTAGACTGTTGCAAAGATTTCCACTGAACAAAGCCCAAGGTAAACATGTGCATTCATGTGTATTGTTTTTGGAAAACGTCCAATAGAAAAGCTTAACAACCAACTTCCTTCTCTAACTTTTGTATGTAGCAAGGGGTAAGAAAAATGCAGACATACATTTGCTGATCATGTCAGTACAGATCCTGTCTACATTGCTCTTCTTGTTTTCTCTTCATTTCTAGTTTATTGACCTGCAATGCAATGAATCAAGTGCATGTTTTATCTATTAGAATAACCCTGATTATTTACTAATAATGAATAATAATTAAAAATAATTTATATGTTTTATTTTAAGCTTATCTACAATCCAAGATCCCTGTAAATCATTATTACAGTATGAGAACAGCCAATTAATGACCAGAGCATGTAATACCAAATGAACTTTGCTGTCTGTGGCTGCTGGAATAATTATACACATCAATCATGCAAAAAAATGCACTGAAGGTTGAAGGCTGATATCTCAGTTAATTGCATAGCAGTTGTTGGCTTATATGTGCCAGTTGCCTGCAGTGACATCTAGAGTTATAAAGACTGAATTACAAAGGGATCATTAAAATAAAGGCACATGGTCAAAACACAGCCCAGATGAGCTGCGTTCTCTTGATGTATTAATGCAACACAGTGCCTTGCATTAAAGCTATAAAAAGTCACAAATAATTCTTGAGCAGTACCTCTTTTTGTTGTTTGGCCTTCATCATCTGGTTCTCCTCTTCCTCTGCCTGTCCATTTCTTCTGTCCATGAAGCTGTCATTATACACATGCGTCATACATCACATATATCACATGCGCACACACACACTCAAGGTAGATTTATATGCTTTTTGGAGACTTGCCACAATAATTTATACTGTTCGGACAGTATATTCTATCCCCAAACCTACACCTAACCTTCACAGTTTTTGCATTTTTACATTTTTAAAGAAGCACAATTTAGTATGTTTAATAATTAATTTCCCTAATGGGCACCGCTGGCTGGTTCCCACAATGTAGGTGTGGGTGACTTTTACCTGTGGGGTAATCCATGGGGATTTATCCGTGTGGGGACCAATGGTAAAAATAAAAAACACAAACACACACGTTTACTTATCTTTCTAGATGGGGACATTCCATAGACTTCCATTGTTTTTATAAACAGCTAGTTATAAACACTATATCCTAACCCACACCCTAACCCTAACAGCAATGTTTCTACATTTTTACAATAAAAAATGTGATTTTACAAATGAGGACATCCTAAAAAAAGGTTTACTTCTTGGTACAAATTTGTCCCCAATATATGGTTAATAACCCCCCACACGCAGCACACACACACCAAGATAATATTTAACTACATTAACAAAACAACAGCAAGAGGAAAACAAAAAACTGTCTTCCATGGCAGTTGCAAATAAACATGCTGAAACTGCATCTGATGGTAACAATTATGGAAGGGAAACATCTGGATCACATGGATATGAAAAACACAACAAGAGTCATGTCATGACTTAACTACTCTGCAGTTCGCTGCGATTTATTTGGTGGTATCCGTGTGTATCCATCAGCACTGTGTGGGCAATGAAACACATTAGGCACATTTGCTTTCAGACTCTGTGTTTCCGTCCATGTTGTGAAAAATGTTTCTCACGTGCCAACAATCAAAACCAATGGGTCTTAAGCCATATTTTCTTACGCAAGGTCTAAACAGATTTTCACAAACAACTCTTGGGAACTCCCTTTGTATCTCCTCCATAGTTGTTGGTGACACAGTAGGACCGCCCCAATAACTCAGCCTGACATCATAAATTGCAACAAATCTGTTGCCCAGCAACATATGAAACTATTAATCGTATGGGAGAAATCTGCTATTGAGAAGACGAATAGTAACAGAATATGCCACTGTAAAAATATTCTTTGATGGATTCCATGAATGAGAGTGACGTATGAGTAGACCTTATATACTATAGATATATCTATTTATTGCTTATATTAGGTTTGATTAACCCATATAATGTTTTATATTGTAGTTTTTTTCTTATTTGTTATGGCTTTATGATGTATTTTACATGGTGTTATATTTTTTAACTCTTATACACTATATATAATGATTTGATTGAGAGTGACACAGTATTGTGCATGTGCATAAGCATAATATATTCTATTTAAATTAGTTCAGGGTCTCAAATTCTGTATGTTTTGCTTCTTATTTGGTGTAAAACTAAAATGAAACTATTTGGTGGTTGCAAACAATAATGAAATATGAAAACAAACATATGATGTTGTTCCTGTAGCTCAGCTGGTAAAGCATTGAATTAGCAGTGTAAAGGTCGGGGGTTTGATTCCCAGAGGAGCATGTGTACTTACAAAATGTAAAATTTGAATGTACTGTAAATTCCTTTGGATTAAAACGACTGTCAAATGCAATATTGCACTAACAAATGGTCTGCCTTTCTGCTAGTGAGTTTAGAGCAGCATTTTTATTTTATTGTCTTGATTATAAAAATGTTACCACTGTAGGTCATTCCTGCTGCATTGAGAATAGTAACTTGCATCACTGTTCAATGAAAAAGCATTTTTTCCCCACCTTTTCTACCTGTTAAAAACAGCAAGGAAAGCAGATTGACGGATGCCAAATAGCAAATCTATTAAAGCTGACACTGATTAAAGAAGCTTTTAGCTTATCACTTAATAAAACTTGCATGCAGCTACTACAAAACTTTTTAAAAGGATCTAGAGATTTGATTTTGGTTGTCATTTGTTGAAAAAAATATGTGTAATAAATATAAATAAATATGTATTGATATGTTTCCGACATATAATTTTATACTGTCAGCTTCTTGACCCCTTTTTTATTTGCATGTTTTTACCGTATGATGGCTGAAGCAGTAGCGAGTGCCAGCATTATAGTGTTTCAGATAAATTGTGAACGGAATTCTACAAAACCATAGTGAAAACATCAAATTGTCATGCAATGCAATAGCCTCTCTTCCCAGCAAACGATACCATGAGAAATGTAATGTACAGATTTTAAAGCAAAACTAAAACAAATTTTAAGCAAAAGCAGATAGCTATATTCATTTAAGTATCAGCAGCAGAGGGCGATCCTCCTAGGATGGCGGCGCCACCCCAACATGCAACGCTGCGTGACGTAGGCTCCACGTTCTGTAAAATCGCGTTTGCTACGTTATTTGGTGACACGTTGAACATCTGGAAGCTCGTTGTAATACGGTTACAATACGGTTTATACATTTAGATACATAAAATCGCGGGGTCGAAGCCTTTTTTTTTTGGAATCACAAGACCCCGCAGCACCACTCATTTTGTCCCTGTTGTCACACCGTAGCTTTCTCTGAAGTACAAGCATGGCGAGCTCCAGTAGGGGCATGATGGACGAGGAGTTTATGAGACATGCAGAATATACACAAAAATCCAACACGACGAGCGAGACAGATATCGACAAACGTCTTGTGAGTAAATCTCGCAATGGAGACGTGATTTAAACAGCTACAACAGTTTGACTACACAATGTAGTGTTTCTGTGTTGCATGAGCTATTTGTGAACAGGATAGGACTGATCTTGCTGTTTAAATCAAATTTTGTGACGGTGTTTGCTTAGTAGGGGTTGAATAATAAAGTAAAACATAATTAACTAGAAAAGTAACTTGTCAAGACAAAATTACAAAGTATTAATGACTGTTAAAAAGTCATTACAAAGTATTAATAACTGTTACGCTTAAAGGTGTAAGGTTGTGTAAATCTGACTGATAGGTATGCACATATTACATGGGCCATAGGTATTATCAGGGTGTTCTTGGTGGTATTTATGGCCTTTCTAGGTGGTTGGAACATTCTGGATGGTTTAGGCAGTTGGGTGTTTTGGGTATTTGCTAAGGGCAAAGAGACAGATGCAAAGGTAGGCAACATTAAAACAGGTAAAAGGTTTTTGTATGATTGCATTTGAACTCACTGTTGGCGTTCACATTTACAACATTCTGAGACTGGACATCCCATCAATGTAAGTCCATGGTATTTCTGTTGTTAGGGTCCTATAAGACAAATGTCTAACCAATAAGAAAAATGCAGTTAAAACAGACTGTACTGTTGGAAAAGAAGATTCACTAGTCAAACCAGTAGCTGCCCCCCCCCATTACAATGCCTGGAAAAAGTGTGTATAATGTTGCATAAGGTCAATTTAATATATCACTACTCATGCCTCTACTCATGAGTATATCTACTCATCTACTAAGATGAAGGTCATTTGTTCTTTGTTTATAATATTAGATTTTCCTGTGGTGTGTGTATTTCAGGGTGGAACTCTGATGGCAGTGGGGCTGGGAGTTGCTGCTGCTGGGTTTGCAGGTAAGCAGTAAACACAACTGCTTTGACTGTGATGTATACATTCAGTTTAGAGATTCCTGTGTTGATAAAAAATATGACATGTTACTTTAAAGGAACAAGAAATACATATCCATTAACGTAATAATTATGTTGGGACATGGTGGTGAAATCTCTTGGCTGCTATTATCAGATAAAAGAATCAGCATGGCAAATTAGGCAGTTAGTTAATTTATTGACATGTTACAGAAAAACAGAATTTTAGTAATATTAATAACACTTTCAGACAACTTACAGTTTAGTTACACACACCTGATTTCAATTTAAAATTCACAATGCATAAACCCAAGTACCCTGCAAACACATTTGCATTGTGATTACCTTGGTGCCACATTCAGCTTTTACTCAGGCAACTTTACTCTCTGTGTGCTGAAAACATTGTAACAATGTTGAAATGTAACAGACTAGAGGGTTGTAGCAACATTGTTCTGCAACATTCAGCATATGCAAGATGACGTTCTGAACACATTTGTTATTTCATGGCATAGCAGCTCATTTTTGTGAGCGAAGAGAATAAGAGAATCATGTTTAGCAAATTAGTAAAAGTTACAGTGAAACTTCATATGTATAGCTGGCTAATAATAATAGTAGCATGCAATAATTCTGGTTGAATAACGCAGATATTCAACTGGATGGGTCATTCAGTGCCACTACTGACTGCATAGATTATGTTGTATTTGATTTACAGTATTGCGTAGACAATGTTACTATAAATGTTATCTATAAAATCTAAATGCACCAGTTTACAGTGGGATAAAGTAACCATTATAAAGTATCCATGTAATATTTTAATTTTCAGTTTATTTTTCCACATATTAAAGGTAGGTTAGAAACTTCCAGGTTTCTGGAAGTCTAGCATAGCAACCTAGCTTTGAAAACATAAGATCCCTCCCTCCCTTCAGAGGGTTTTCCGAAGCCATGCCTCCAAAATATGAAGGCATACATGGTTTGATAGGCATACATGGTTTGATAGGCAAACAGTACATCCTATTATTGCATTTAGACCGAATGCAATGATTGGATGAACATTTTATAGTCCTATACCTTCTACAGAAGATATGTGTTCATGTAAATATACTGAGACCGTTTCAAAATCAGGATGTGAAGAGACTTTCAACCAGCATTAAAAGGTTTCTGGAAAAAAAACACCTACCCTGTCTTTAAAGCTGGCCACCAATGTGACTTTTAAGAATTGGAAGCACGCAAGATGATGGTGTGGTTGATGACAGAGATGGTTAAGCCGCTTACTGCGAGTGTTTGTTCAAGCCCCCCTATGGTCCTCTGTCTGGTTAATGAGGTCAGTGCTGCCTCTAGCATTAAAACAATCAAAGAGACATTTAAAAGGTTACATGTGGCTACATAATTCAAGCCGACTTTGTCTTCAAGTCGTTTATGTTTGATTCATTTTGGCAGGTGTTTCTGCCCCCCTCTCTAATGCTGCGCAGTAGTTTATCATTGTTAGTTGCCAAGTCTTCCACCCATAGCTGTGTGAGGTCAGGATGGAATAGTGCTTGTGGTCACTTTGAGGAAAGGAGCTAATTCTCATTTCAGTACATGGAGGGGGCAGCTCTCCTGCCAAAAGCCGAGGTAGTGTGTGGTCTTCTCTGCTGAGAAGCAAGGCTTTGGATTACAGTGGAGCGAGCCTTAGTTTTTTTTTTTTATTGTTGAAAAGCAAAATAAAGTTTGCCCTGCAACTATGTTCCTTTCAGATTTGCATGGAATAAAAATCTAGAAATGTTCCCATAACATATTACTTTAATGATTTTTATGAACTCTCCACCTGCAATTCATTTACTTTGATCAAGTTGCTAAACAACATTCCATGACATTTTATTGAAATCTGAATGTTCAGAGGCATTATATGTCCATTTCATTGAGGGCTGACTTGCAGTTGAACCACAACTGCTGGCAGGTCACCAATACCCTGACCAAATAAATACCAAAGGAAGTTAAAAGGCTTCCTTACCTTTAACATATATTGAATAAGACTAAACTGTGGTTTTGTCCTTGGTTTCACCCTTAAACCAGCTTTGTTAACCCTGGAAATTAGGTCTGTAAATTGTCAGCTGTCCAGTGGCACACTTTTCAACCTATCAACCTCTTTTTTTTTTTCCATATTTTGTTCATTTTTAGGTCGGTACGCCTTCCATTTATGGAGACCTCTTGGTCAGATTATTACAGACGTCACTAAGAAAATGCCCTCTGCTGTAAGTATCACTAAAATATTCAAACAACACAAGCAAACATGAAACACTTTCTGTAAACACAATTTTTTAGCATATATGAACGATGTTGTCACATCTTCCCTATTTGTTGTTTACCCTGTAAACCAACTACCAACTGTAAAGTGATCCTGAAATGTTTCTGCACAATATGTTCATTTATCATAAGCAGATTTCGTTTCAAAAAAGTGTTGATTTGTGGGAATGAAGTTTGGATTTTTCCACAACCTGATCTGCTTGGTTACGTGCAGTGTTGGCATGTTATAGCCTCCACTGTGGGGTAAATGGTTGATTCATCTGTCTTACTGGCCCTGGCCTTAGATCATGCTGAGAATTTGGGCTTTGTTGAAGTTTGTAAACGTGTTTCATATATGTTCTTCCAAGGTTTCAAGGCTGTGTGCGGTTGGAGCAGGTTTCCATAACGCTGACTCATCCTGTCCACCTGTGCACTCTAAAATTCAATTCTGTTCCATTAAAATGTACTTATAAAGTGCTTTTCATAGTGGTGCATTATTGCAAAGCAGCTTTACAGTGAGTATATATTTGAGACAAAAGCTTCATTGATATAAGAAAACAGAAAACAGGTGATGAAATATACTGAATAGAATACATGGTATTATAGATATATGGTATTAAAACTTCAGTTATTTGAGTAGCCTTCACCTAAACCAGGTTCATGAGCATGCTTCTAAAATATTACGTTTTTGATCAGAATTATTTTGTCATTCTGTGAATCCTGTAAGGAATGAGTGGTGTGTTGTGGGCTGGGAATGAAGTGAACATTCTGTCTTCCATTGTGGTGTCTCAATAATGGGATTGTACACATGTTTGTACTCTGAAATTTATTCATGAATGTTCTTCTGTGTGTTCTGCCAAGCCTTAATCCTATGTATGGTTTCTCAGGAAGCCGCAGACCAATTTTATCCTTTAATGGCGGTTTAATTAATGAAGTAGTTCACCAAAAAATAAAATTCTGTTAGCATCTGCCTCATGTTGTTCCCAAAACCTTATGCTTAAACCTTATGTGTAACTCAAAACATTTCAAGAAACTTTTGGAGCTTTTGCTAAACAACAACAGCAGTTCGTAGTGATCCCATAGGGACAAAAAGTGCAATAACTGTTCATATTTTGCATTATGAACATAAAATGTTAAAATGACACTCAGTATTTTTATTTTTGCGTGAACTTTTTAAATCTTAATATGCATATTTAATAATTTAAGTGAACTGGTTGAACTGAATATGGAAAGTCCCAAAACGGAAAATCAGTGAAGTGTATGAAAGTATAAACATGAGTCTCCTCGTGAGGGCTATACTGTAACTAAACGTCTTAGCAGCAAAAACCATGATTTGTTCAATAATCCAAGCTAAACTTCCTTACATTTACATTTATTCATTTAGCAGATGCTTTTATCCAAAGAGACTTACAAAAAGAGAGAGCATTTAACATTTTAGCCTAGGAACCAACAAGCCTAGTCTGCAAAGCTACATTTACAAGAAGAAATAGTTCTGATGCTGGAGACAAGATGAACAGTAGTGGACAGTTTTTCATGATGTTTCAGTGACTGTCCTGAAGACCAGGGTCAGAGATTCTGGGTCATTTGCAGGGGTGTGGTTGCGTTGGTTTAAACGCAGTAGGGCATTGCAGTAGTCCAGCCTTGATATTATGAGTGCTTGGACTAGGAGCTGCGTTGTGTGTACAGGCAGGAAAGGTCTGAAAGATTGTTGCAGTCCTTATAACACCTGAAGTTCTTTTGAAATTTGGCCTTCATACTCAATGCTCCTCAACCTTGGGCTCTTTGACTTTGTTTTGGAATTTGGACAATTGTCAAGTCAATCCTTTGAAATCCCCAGTCTCATTTTTCATATGGAAAAGTAATAGTGCTGGTCAGGAGTCTTTTAGCTGAGCCAGAGCAACTTGGTTGCCATCAGTATTGAGGGTAAATGTGTTATTCTGCTCATCTGTCAATCATATTGTATTATGATGAAGTGATTGCTGGAATAATTGTATAATTTTTTTTCTTACCTAGTCATTCTCTGCATACTACAAAGGTGGATTTGAGCAGAAGATGTCCAGACGGGAAGCCAGTCTTATCCTTGGGATCAGGTAATTATGGACCATGGCCTGAAGAAACCCCTAATTACAAAAACTCTCATACTGAATTCTCTCATTATGAGTTGTCATGGAGGAAAACAAAGATTTTGTACAGCATATACGCACACTACATAACTAAACTTCCCAGAAGAGCTTGCGGTTTAGTCCAGGGGCAATCCTTTTGGTCTGAACCAATGCGTCATCTTCTCATCATAGCTTTGATCTTGTACATTCTAATAACAGTAAAGTCTTAGCCACGTCTCTGACTTTGTAATCTTTTTGGAGGGCATTTTGCTGAAAAAATTTCCATTACTTCAATGCAAGTTCACAGGGTCTAGCACCAGGTTTGACTCACCACTGTACAAGTACGTATCACATCCTGTGTGGCGGTGCTCTCGTCATACCCGCATGGCTCATTTACTTGCGCTGTCAATCAGACTAAACTAATGTTTTTATAGGGTTGAACCAAACTGTAACCAATATTCCTCGGGGATATGACCAGTGCCCGACCACACGCATTCTTAAAAAACAGTATATTAAACTGATTCGGGTTAATAGTTCGTATTATTCTCCCATGGAACACATTTTCACTTCTCATTTGCCTTGAACTTGACTTTGGTGTGTGTTGTTTACGTATGAAATAACTGGTCTTAGCAATGTTATTATTTGTCTTGATGTACATTGATCGCTTTATACCATGTTAAATTATAAGAAGCCCTAATTTCCAAAAAGTACCATGATGTTTATGTTAACTAATTTCACATGACTGGTGCATCTTAAAAGTCTTTATTTACTGGTAAATGCAGCCAAAGGTAATATTATATTTACACTTCGGATAAAAGCGACTTACAGTGTATTTAAGTTATACAGTATGTCAGTACGTGTTCCATGGGAAACACTCCTGCATCTCTGAAGTCTGTTTTTCCATTCAGTCAAACTGGCATGCCCAGTTACTACACATGCACCAATGGCGTTTGGTGTCAGTAACATCAAGACTGGTGTGGTGTTTAAAATTTTAACATGGGTGCAAATGGTATTTCAAACCTTTGGCTGAAGGAAAGATTACCAGTAAACAACAACTTAAATTTTGGTCTGTTTATTGCAATCGTATGGCCTTCTAAGTTTTACAGTTATTTAAAATAAGACAAAACAAGCATTGAAATAAGCTAGACAACTAGAAATCAGGATATTTATTAGTGTTTGGCTATTTTTATAATGACTATGCATCTTTCTAGTTATGCCAAGTTCTGGAATAGAAATTCTGAGTGGCAATTCTGAACAATGGTCAGGGCCTTGAAGCCAAAAAGGTTGAGATCCGCTGGTTTATGATACTTTAATTGCTTTCTTTAAAGCCTGTCAGATGTAGTCATAATCTCTTTTAATGTAAAAGATCCGCATGAGTCCGCCTTTCTATAGGAAAAAAACATCACACAACACAGCATGAGGGGTTAGTAAATGATGCTACAATTTAAATTGAGTAGGTAAACTATTCCTTTAAATGTTATTTTTAAGCCAGTGGTGTTCTGTTCCTTGCCTTGTATCTCTGTTATTGCTTTAGATGGGTTGGAGTGGATAGTTTGAGTTTTGACTCGCAGCTGCTGCCCATCTGATGGAGATACTGACTCTACAGACAAAGGCAGTCTTGCCTGACATATTCATCATCACGTTCTGGAATCATCCACTCAGCACAGTGTTTTAATTAGTCGCTCTGGCCTCTCCCAGACGCCCACTCCCGCAGATACTTTCAGACTTGAGAGGGTTTTCAGTGCTGTTGGTTGTGTGAAAGGACTAATGTGTATTTTATAATCATCCCTTCTGGCTGTTGAGATATGACTCAGACTGCCTAAGCCCTGCTTAAATGAAAATGGTAGGCTGGAAAGAAATGATTTATCTGTCTGTAAGAAAACTGTGTGAAAGCATATATCTAAGAACCACCTGTCCTCAGACATATAGATTAAAATGTAAATAAAACTAAAACAGAACTTTACAATCTTTTAAAGAAGCATTGCTACTATACCCCAACAGAAGAAAGATTTAAATTGTGTAATTTATACAGGCTTCACAGCTATGAACTGTTGACAGCTCCTGTTTTTTCTAAAAAACAGATATTTTGACAAACATTTAAAAAAAACATTAAAAAAAGTAAGACTTTAACATACTGCTACAACACAAGGTAAAATTGGGAGAATTTTAAGTCATTTAACCTTTTTGTGTCAAACCATGTTGTGTCGACCCTGTCACACAAATTCTAACAAAATTGTTTAGGATTTGTACATAATTTCATTAATTTTAATTTCTTGCTGTATTAGTAGCCAACAACATACACACACAAATACAAAATGGTTTCTAAATGTATTACCTTACATTACATTATGATTTGAAAAATGTGGTTATTTTGTCAACATTGATTTTTTTTTTTTATGATGTTCAAAATGAACTGAAAATCGTTTTGAAACGACCCTGTAGTTTTAATTTATTCAGTAATGTAATAGCAGATTTGTAAACATTTATACTTTTACAAATGTATTCATTTTTTTGTGGGACTAGGCAAGAAAAGTTGAAGATGCATGAGCTTACACCTACACACATGAATGTCCAAAATGTTAAATGTTAATTTTATGTTTAGTCCTGTTATTTCGAGGTGATGCCATGGTGTGTGTAGTAATGGAGTCTAACAACACGTGGATAATTGGTACAAGATCACCTGTATTCAGTAGCCTGTATATAGACACAGCAGTTCAGACTATGACCACTAGATGGCGATATAACCATTTGTTTTTAAATTGTTTTTCGTTTTGTTTTGCAGCCCGAATAGTACAAAGGCAAAGGTACGAGAAGCCCATAGGAAGATCATGGTCCTAAATCATCCAGATAAAGGTCAGTAGTTCAGGTTGTCATGTAGGAAGGCCTGTTTTAATCAGAAGTTCTGACTCTCCACATGCAGCTATAGCTCAGGGGGTTCTCTCAGATGACAACTGAGATGGTGTTGATTACATTATTGATTTGAACAACATTTGTCATAACAGCTCTTCACAGAGGCTTATCTCCCTGCAGTTTGGGCTGGTCAATAAACCTTTATATTATTTTAGTATAATACAAAATATGTTCTATAAATATAAAATATTTTCATTTTTATATTCTTTTTCAGCCTTTTGATAATAATCAATGTAGATATTGAATACTGGTGTAGGTATATGTATCAATGTAGATATGTATTTATTTTAATAGCTTAAAATAATTTTTTCATTAATAAAAAAACAACAGTTTCAGCCATTTTTGCCAAGTAAATTAAAAATGTGAACTAAAACACTGTAAAAATGTAGTTAATGTAGGCGTGTGCACTATAACAAAACCACCTAGAGAATAAACAGCATTATTTACTGCTACATACTAAAACATTTTAATTAAAAAAGTAATTTATTAAATGCCTACAAGAAACGGGAGGAGCTATTTAAGGATCTGTCTTCACTCACGTAGTTCTGAGTTACGAGACAGTGAAGGATTGTAAAACCAGTTTTATGAGACAGTCTTTAGGACATGTAATAACCAGGTAAGCACTTAAAATTATGATATTCATGCAAATAAATAGTGGATATTCAGCATATCACTTGGCCCTAGTCACAACAGTGATAATGGATCAGATGCAAATGTATTTAGATGCAATAAACGTTTCTGTAGTTCACTGTAAAATATACTGTCAACAGGATTGCTTTTGTCATTGTTTTTTAAGTGCATGGTCTCATCTAATAAAGTCTTTGAGCTGGTTTTTATTTTTCTTGGTCACTGTGTTCGCCCTGTATTTCTCTTCAAGGTTAATGGCTTCACCTTGCCTTTCTCTGGTTTTTCCCGCCTTCAGGTGCTTTTTCACAACTCTCAGAGGTGCTGTGTGTATGTGTGTCAGCTCTTGTTTGCTCCTCTAGACCACTATTACTCACTGTGAAATAAGCGATGGGCTCTGTGATTCTATCTGTAGAGGAGCGATAAGGCCTCTGACTGCAGAGAGGACGTCCTGCAGGGAATGCGTGCCAGATTTGTCCCATCCTCCAGCTCTGCTGAGAAATCCTTTATTACAGTGCTGTTAATAATAGTGTGCAAGGCACCTGGCCCATTTGTTATTCTAGCACAGGGGTATGATGTATTAAAGACCCCATGAAATAACTTGACGAGTATAGTGCTCTTTACTGTGTTGATGTTTTTCTTATTGAAACAGGAAGTTGGACTGGGACTTTAAACAGATGGTCCCTTTTTATTTTTAACTAGCCAGCAGACTTTAGTGTATGTCACAGCCTTAGACCATGAATTGCTACCTGCTTTTGCCAGGCAGAGTAGGGTTTTGGAGGGATGGGTCAGGAAAGTCCCAAATGACTAGTCGATTATTGAGTTTAAGTAGTTGTTTTAGTAGTTTCCTAGTATTTCTTTGTTTCTTAGCGTCAATATTTTTTTAGTAGGTAACATTTAACAAGTAAATATAATAATATATGCTATAAATAATATTTCTGTAATGCATGATTTATAATAATGTTTGGTATGGAGTTTGTCAGCACACGACCTTAAAGTGTGTTATTGCAGAAACAAGTGTTACCTCCTCCTGTGCAGATTTCTGACCTGTGAGATCATCAGTCCCAGTCTTTTTGTTTCTAAGGAAATTACTGACTGGTCTGTTATCAATATGGGTCTATACGTGCATATTACTCCTAATGTATCACCTTGTCATTACACACCATTCAAATCAGAAAATACCTTGTCAACCTGTAGAGATCAAGAGATTTCCTATATTTCTGTGTTTATCTTCATGAGCCTCTTTGACAAGCTTTTCCACTGATGCAAGGGTTTGTGCAATTCTCTCTGGTATCTCCTTTGGCTGTAATGAGATGATTAACTGAGTTGTCAGAGTAATGGCATGGAATGATTAGTGAATTGGCTTTTATTAGTTTTGTAGCAATGAGCAAATGGGGATGTTGAGAAACCATCATACATGTCTCGACTCATCTGACAGAAATCGTAAAGAAAAGAAATCCAACTATAAAATGAAAAGTGTTGTGTTCTGTCTGATAAGACACTACCATCTGGTGTAGAAGATTAAGCTGCTCTTCATTCTGTCTAGGACTTTTTTTTTTCAGATTATTGACAATATTCTGTACTGTACATATATGTTTTTTCTGAACTGCCTATGTTTAAAATCATAGGCAATTTCAGCCAAACAGCCATTGTAGCCTCTACAAGTAGATCTAAATATTTAGTTTAAAAACTAAAACATAGTAAAAAACTAAGTGGATTGTTTTCACTAAAAGAGCATAAGGAAGAATTTTACATTCTTTTACATTTTACACTCATTCATATATGCCAAGAATGTATTTAATGCAATATTTATCTGCATATATTTTTACTATAACCTACTACTACCTAAAAAATGGCAAGTAGAAAGTTTTGGCTGATAATGTTAATGCTAAATAAAATCACAGAAATGAAACATTTGTAGCAAATCTAATGCCACTGAGGTAGCATTAAACATACACGACTAAGTCTGCTTACATGGTATTTAGGAAATGTAATGGCCAAATAAAGAGCACATTAAAAATATTGAGATATTTACAATGCTGCTCAATTATATATTGGCACACTTAAAATGCATCACTGGAATACCGCGTAAAACATTTGCAAAAAATGTTTTCATCCAATTCATCAAATAGAAGAAAAACAACTTGATAAATTGCTTGATAAAAAGTTTCTGCAATTATAGAAGCTACTGTAGTTTCTTTTTAGATATACTAAATGACTTGCGCCTTAGAACGCACAGACAAATATGGTCAAGTCATCTTGCTTTTGGGGGCAGATGCCTGCCCTCACATGAGTTTTGCAAATGGGCATTGAGGAATATATTCTGTAAATGTGTTTCCTTCAGGTTATTTGCGTCTTATCAGATTAGCATTTTATCCCACTCCACTGAGGGCATGAGTTTTTAATACAAATTTATGCACATCTTGGCATGTCCATACAGCATTTTTTATGCTGTCACAAAATCTGCATAAAAATGTGGGTAGGTGGCTAATTTTAAAATAATTCAAAAATGTGCATTCTGCATTGCCAATTTAGAATACGGACCAATGTATTGTAATGTTGTGTCATGAACTACCGTAATATACAAAACATTTGAAAACAAATGTAAGTTGTGGAAGGCTGTGGTGTGACATCTCAGAGAGGCAAACAGAGAGTGAGAGGTCAACAGTGTGAAATCAGGTTGTGAAAATTCAGTGTGCCGTTATTATTATTGCTGGTAGTGGTTAGGAAAACAGTTCAAATGGAAGAATCTGGCAGCATCTCATTAGGTGAAAGCAGGGATTCATTACTATTCTAGACATCTAGGACATATCATGCACTCGTGGAGCTCATGGACATTTACAACAGTGGGAGGAGGTGCAGTATACAGTGGGAGGAGGTGCAGTATGCACCAGGTGTGCCCCATCACACGCTCACAGCAATAAATGCCTATATGTGAGCTGGAAGTCAGTGACTGAAGTGGAAAAGATTAGAATTAGGCTTGTAGAGCTGTGATGTTGGCTTCTCATCAGTGATACAATTAAACATGTTGACCTGTTTCAATTAGTGAATTATGCTGGTAAAACTGAATTTAGGAAGGGCAGGGAGTTATTAGGACAAGAATATATGGGTTGGCACATGATGCAGGACTTAACCTGGGAACCTGTATGAGCACTGTAGCAAATATGATTTCATTAAGCATTGACAGACCCTTCATATTCATTTCTTTCCTGACCCCCAGCATGTAAAGAGGTTCCCCTGCTGCGTGCAGTAAAAATCTGGTTTGCAGGGCACAAACAGTTGCAGATTCAAAAGAATAAGATGAGCAGAAAAAGACAAATTATGAACATACTGATGTTTCTGCTACTGATGAACTGCTGCTTCTCCTGCAGGTGGATCACCGTATTTAGCAGCAAAGATCAATGAAGCAAAAGATCTGCTTGACTCTGGCCCTCGGCGTTGACCCATCTGCCTTCATTTACCCAAACACATCTACTTCAGTGCTGCCAACTCACCCATGAGCCTCCACAAACCGTTGTTCCATTCCATGTTTTTCTGGTATAAATCAGATAACTTGGCATATTGAGCTCAGTTCTGTCTGTCACTGTTTATTATTTTAATGCATCTGGGCAAAGGGAGATCCTTCATGTTAAAGGATATTTACACTGTAGAAGCAAAGACATCTTAAAATAATGATTTATTTATTGAGGTCACTTGCGTAATGTTAAATACCCACATCAGATTCCAACAATTGTAAGGACACAAAATGCTTCCTGTAATCCACAGGGACCAGACCATGTAAATGTTATTTTAGGTTGCTGAATAAACTGTTTTACAAATGCAGAATGACTTCTTGTATTTTTGTATTTGTTTGCGTGCTACCATTCCTCCTGTTCTTTGTTATTGCTGATGCATGTGGTACAGATGTTTGTCTGGTCTGCATGTTGGAGTTATCCATGCAGGACTGGAGCAGTTGGGATCGAACAGAAGGGTGTTCTGTACACACTGTCTCAGCCTGCTGATATATAGCCATTTGCTTTTGTCAGCCCTCTGGAGATTATTGTGAAGGTTAGGGTGCCACAACACACGCTGCACAAACCAGTAATGCATTACTGCAACAGAAATCGTGTGGAACACAGAAAGAAGTTTATATGTAGGATACATTTTATACCTTTTAAAGGCCTTAAGTATGCAGAAATTTGCAAATATGCAGAATATAAATTTTGTCTTAAAATTGTAGGTATACTTTAAGTATGCGAAATATATTGTTGTCATATGACTTCATTACACCTGAGTGACATCCAGTTATAATCCAGTTTTAACCAACTGTCTTAGCTTTTGGTTGCCCAGTCAAATAATAAAAAGGAATGTTTAACAATGTGACTGCCAATCTGGTTTATCCATAATGATGAAAATGGAATGTTAAGTTGTTGGCAATGCATTGAAGGATACAGCATTCTGAGTGTTTTTAACTTGTTTTCTGTTTAACCCATTAACTGATTTTTGAACATTATCTTGGATCATCTTCAGACGGACCATAACTTTCAATGGGTTTTATGGCTTTCATCTTTGTAGGTAAAAGCTTCTACAAATAAACCCAATGAAGTGACAAGCTTATAAAATATTCAACAAATACTGCTGTTGCTAAATACTTCTGAGTGTATGGGTACTGCAGCCCATTCTTATACATTTGTCCAGGGCCTACAAATACAAGTGACAGCCCTTGACTTTATGTATGTAGTAGGTATAAACACTAAGCCCTGTTTCTGGCTGAAGTTGCATTGCGGTCAAGTCGTACTGTTGTTAGGTTGTGCTGCTCTGACCCCGTTGTGACAGCAGTTATTTTTGGTCTCTGTGCTTACTGTGAAACCGGTATGGAGTTTGAGCAAGCTTGTCCTCTGCAGGTTTCTCTTCATCAGGGCAGATTTCCATTAAACAGTGTAAAAAAGTATATTGCACTGTTTTGTGTTATTTAAAAGGTTAAATGTGTTCTGAGTGTAATACCTTATAAAACATATTGGTATGTTTTATAAATTAGTACACATCATGTACATTTGATATATTTAAATGCCCATAGTGTACTTGTGCCAACCTTTAGACAGCAGCAGATTTTTACTAGTCAACATTTTTTGCTGTATTACAATTACGGCTTATAGGTCCTGGCATTAGAGGTCTGGTTGAGCAGGGCTTTATGCAATTTATAACTTTAATGACACCTCACAGCTGCCAGCCATATTCTTTGATGACTTTGATGCTTCAGTTCCCTTCCTGTTATTAGAACTTTTTCATCTATCTGAAGAAAAGGATGTAATTTCTACTGTCATATGTTCTCAGTTACTGTATTGATTCAGTGAATGTTTGGAAATAGTTTTTGTTTCTTTCTTACGTCATGCTATTGAATAGTTTTTGTTTTTGTGTATGTTAAATAATGATAAAGCATTTTACAAACATACAGTATGACATGTTGGTTTGTATTTAAGCTGTTTATTCTCTTAAGACTAAATTTCTGAATTGTAACTCATCCTAGGTCTTTCAAGATGTCCACAATACTTGGCAGATCACTTTGCAAATGCTATAGCAACCACTAAGAACACCTTATTGTCTACATAGCAATTTCCTAGAAGCCAACTATAACAATCTCTCTCAGATATGTAGCGATTGTCTAGCAGTCACTCAAATAACCTTATCAACCACCCAACCCTATCAATTGCTTAACACCCTATCAAATGCTTAGCAATGACCTGTCTAAGCATTAAATCTACACAAGATTTATTTACACTTTGAAGCAAAGCTTTATCAAGTCAGCATTGGTTTTCTTGATTACATTTCCTTTTCTAGTTTTCATTCTCTGACTATAAAGTCTAGCATTACAGGTTGCATCACACTGAAGAATGAACGATATCTCAGACAGATTGTCTGCACCAGACAGACTATGTAACCTGTATAACCAGTTCTGCTCGGCGGGATGCTTAGTACTGATCATTTGAGTTTTTGGAACGAAGTAGCAAAGTAGAAGTGAATACATCTGGAAAACAAATCTAATGAGAACCAGAGTGGAGAGGAAACTTGTGTGCAGCTCTAACTGTAACTGCAATATTACAGTTATAAAGAACCCAGCAGTATACAGTATATACAGTAATGTGCAATACAACATTCTCAGCCCTAGATGAGTCTCATTAGTACCATGCAGAGACGCTGCAATATTCTCCAGTGGGGTGCTTCAATAAGATCACCTTCAAAATTATGATGGATGCCATGTACCAACATCACCACAAGTGCTGTAATGCGGTTTTATTTGATCGTTTTAGAGCATGAAAATGATTTTTATGCTAAATGTAATGTCACTGGCACTCAGATCCTTCACAGTGCTGCTGATGCAGGGAAATGCATGACATTTGGAGAGATGTAAATGGCTTAAGTGTTGAATTTCTAATCATTATAAACAAAGCGCAAAAATGCCGAAGCTAATTAGAGCTGTCGTGCAGCTTCATTAGCAGAAATCCACACACCCAATGTTGCTGTATTCTCACTCCTACTAGGTTTATTTATAGGCTATGTCAATAAAGCTCATTTACAAACCCAGCCATTTCTTGCAGGCTTCATTGGAGAGTCCCAGCAGTGCCTTTTCTTGAGCTAAAAACATTTCCCTGGTAAATAACTCATCCTAATGCAAAAATATGCAGTTCACTGATGATGGGAACATGATTTCTTTTTGCACTTCCCTCTGCGAAATGAGGAAAACTCTTTCTAGAAAATGACCAGTTATAGCTGTTTAGTATGACTTTGGGCTCCTGCAATGCAGTACAATATCTCTCTGCTTCAGCAATCAGACAGGGTCCCCTTGACCAATCAGGGTGAGGAGCTGCCTGTGGCATGTCACCTGGATTTCATTAATACCGAGACAATAGACATGTTGATGGCACCCACAGGACAAATACAACATCTCTGTCTCCTTGCCGGTGATGTAAGTGCGACAGATGGGAACAATGGAACAAGCTCTGGCTAACGGTTTGGGGAGGGATCCAAAACAGGAGGGAAAGACAGGCGTTCAATCTCAGCATGTAAACAGCCCACTGTGTGTGTTGGTCTCACTGGTCATCCATCACTTTAAGGACATTCAAAGCAGTACAGACCTCATGAATGAGAAACAAAATGACCCAGGAATGAAACCTGGAAAATATGCATGCACTTTAATGCAGCTGCTACATTGAAACGTCTTGTTCATTTTCATTAGCTGCAGGAGTAATGGAAACAAAGCAAACCATCGAATGCTGTAGGTAAGTGTGTTGCATTAAGTTCTGTGTTGGCGGACCTCATTTCAGTGGGCTGCATTACTGCAGCAGCCGATTTTTTGCTCATTCCCTCAGTCAATAAAAATATCTTGGCCAGGCAATATATCTGTCCCGCGCTGCTGTCAACAACAACAAAATATCCTTTTATTATTTTTGTGCAGGCACACAATCTCTGGAGAGTTTTGTAACCAGTCCAACATTGTTGCTTGGCTGTTCAGAGTGAGAAAATGCTCACATATTCATTTTTGTGCATTAATGAAGCTTGTTTGTTGTTAAAACAATGTTTATTGAGTAAAACAGCCAACATTATCAGTCAGATCCATTTTAGTGAAAAACAAAAAAATGAATGATTTACTCACCATCAAGTTATTACAAACCTATGTGCTGGGGACAGTTGTAGCCTAATGGTTAGAAAGTTGGATTTGTTGGTTTGAAAGTTGGAGTTTGTAGATTTGATTCTTAGTGTTAGATAAAAAACCCCAAAATTTAAAAATCTATCATTTTGTTGCAGAACTCTAAATCGCTGTAAATACTCACTGGTTTTCTGTATTACCATGGCCCCTATAATCAGGGGTGGTGAATTGGTGGTTAAATCAATGCATATTGTCAGAATCCTATACTAAATGGGGTCTAAACAATGAAAACTAGATTAACATGCATTTTTGCAGCTGGCCACCTTTATCTCAATTTTTCCAAACAGATGTGAGCTATTCTCTAAAGTAAAACCACATGGACAAGAGCTTTGCAGTGTAGTAAATACACTTCTAAAAACATTAACTCATCAGCACCCATCAGCATACTTTCCAATACTACCTATGTGTGTATGTTTCCTGAAAATAAGGGCTTTGAACTCAGAAGAGAAAACATAGAAGAGTTATGAGAGCTCAACTGGACCTCTTATTTATTCCTTAAAAATGTCAGTTTGGACTCATACAGGAAGTCTAAATATACTCCAGGAGGCCTTACTGTCTCACCTCATTTATTTGTTGACTTTACGGTTCTGATTTCAGTTCCCTCAACTGTGCTCTTGAAAATAACTCCAAATATCCAGTCTCTGTCTCTCAGAGTGGGATTAAATGGCCCCAGCCTCAAAATTGAAAACTGACCTCTGCTGCTTTTGACTGTGAGCTTATTAACATTTTATTGCCGTTCTAAGCAAGTCTGTTTCATCTTTCTCTCTACTGCGAAGTGTAAGAAATGCAGATATCCTGCGTACCAAATGAGACCCATTTCCACCCATGTGCTCTTGTGATTAGGTTCAGAACAATAACTGAGGCAGTAAACCAGGCAATTTTGATGTATAATAAATTACACTGTGGGATTGTTGAATTTGTCATTTGTTGATGAACATTAAAAGTCGTTAAGGAAGGGGTATTGTGCAGTCAGCCATTAATTATTGCAACGTAAACCCACAACACAAACTGAAAGTCCTGTAACACCCTAAACCAGTTTCATAGATGCAAACTCCTCACCTTTCGGTAAAACATTTTGGAGATAAAAATAATTCATCTACAAGATTCGTACACAGATCAGATGAGAAAGTTTGTGGGTTGGGAGGAGGATGGTCTGCCTAATCAAACATAAATGGTGATCTTACAAGGGTAAAGAACTGGTTGTTTCAATAAGTACAATGTTTACTGTTAACTGTGTACATAATGGGTGATATTTTGTGTAATTGAGGTCTGAGATGTGGGAACTGTGAAGAGAGGACAAATAGTTTTCAGTTTATCTTAGCATTGCTATCTAATCAGCCAGTTATGTTTTTAATAGCCTGTCCATCTCCAGCACTTTATCTTTCATAACATGAGATTGTTTGGCTGATTGTATTTAATTTTGAACTGAACTGACTGACTCAGTTCTCACTTTTTTTTACCCCTTACCTGTTTGCATCCCTGCAGTTTACTGTGTGACAATGATTGTACATTAACCTGCTTATTACAGGTTTATGTACCAATAATTTATTTACCAATAAATAAGTAGCAATGAATTATTGATTTGGAAATATGCTAATTTCATGTCTCTCATTATGACAATTCTTCTGATGTTAAAACAGTTTAGGTAATTAGTTGTCAGGCACATTCCATTTTCAGGTCTGAAAACGGGAAATATTATACAAAAATATTTGACTACAGAATGCCAAAATTGACCAATCAGAGTAGAATTTTTAGAGATGTTTGACTCACTGACTCAATCTGGTCACAGACATAAACAGCCCAGAAGAAAGACCAAACAGCTTGGTGTTCCTCATACAAATACCTATTCTATAGCTTTGAAAGAAATGTATATAATGCATGGACTACTTTTATGATGCTTTAATGGTGCGTTTGTGTACCTGTTGATACCTGTACCTGCTTAAACACTCCAGTATCTATTCTTTGGAATTGCATTGAGAAAACAAACTGACAGTACATTTGCAAAAGGCCTGTTTGCATATTCCATGGAAGAAAGTCATACAGGTTTGGAATAATATGGGGTGAGTAAATGATGGGTATCAACTCATATTGTTCTAAACCTGTACATTTTATTCCAGTGTTTATTGTGGGTGTACTATTCTTTTAACAGCATCGGCTGATGCAAATAGCAAACCCATCACATTGAACATATACATAGAGCAACATTTCCATCCCCTCTCATTTATTATTAACAGCCTGTTGTATTCTGGGTAATTAGAGAAATTCTGCTCCACAATCATGGGGTTCAGTTCAGTTGTTTATCATGGACATGAATCAAAACACATGTCAGACACGACAAACAGGCAGCTGTGACACACTGAGAGATGCTGCTGGGAAACAGCGTAGAGCAGCATTTATAATTTAAGAATTGGCTGCTATTTAGTTCTGTTAAATTGGCCAGGACAGGATGTTGATTTGGAATGACAGGAAGAGGATTTTTTTCTTCTAGAAATGCAATTTAGAAACGTTGAATCGTTCCAACACAGTCACACAATCCAAAACAATAATGAATTGGTTAAGAACAAATTACAAATTATCCAATTTGAATTCAGGTAGTAAAAATGAAAATGAAATTTCTCAATTCTTAAGTCTACACAACCCTGGCGAGATATTATTTGACGTCTCAAAGTACAAAGCATCAGCTGTTGAATAAAAAGTATTTTTATTGATTTTTAGAAAATCATAATTTACATGAGCAAATAGATAATAACAGTGCATCAACACACAAAGAGAACTTTACATACATCATCTATGTATCACGGATGCCTGAAACATCAGAAAGTCCTAAGAGCACCAGATGTGCAATGATGCTTTCAGCTGTTGTCTATCCAGCACTTCGGCCATGTATTAAATCATTATGACACACTCTGTTTTTGATGGCCACAGAGTGCCGCTATCACACATCTGTGTGCCATATTCAACATTCTGTATTTTTAACTGAGTAGCAGTTATATTCCTGGATATCTCCCCAGCCTTCAGGGACACTGCCACTGATGGATAAGTTATGCAATCGGCACAGAAGTCTGGAAAGAGCTTTTTCAAGTAAATACATCTGATGCTGTGCTGCATGTTGTCTCGATCCCTTCTGTGCTTTCGTCTGTAAACGAGTGGGCTAGATTATCTGATCTGAGAACAGTTACAAGGTGTAGGCCCTGTTTTTTTTGTGATTCTTACCAATATTACTGACTCTGGATCTGTCCTCCAGAGGTCAGTCAATGACTATGGCTCTGGGAGTCATGCAGACTTGAGAGCCTCAAACCCACAGAACTTCCAACGTTTCTCCAACGTTGCACCAACACCACTAAACTCCTGCTTAAACATGTTGGGCAGACGAACCATAAGCCTCTCAAGTTCACTGGCCGAGATCTGAAGAGGAAAACATAGGCCAAGCTTAGTGACATCATTGTTTCTTTACTTTGAAATTGTGCATGAACTGACAAAAAGAATTACAAAGTGCTGTCAATGTTTTTTGAAAATTTTGAAATGAAAGAACCAAATGTTTTGTGTTAGTGTTTCATGTCAACAACTGTCATTCGATTTCTGCAGACAGTTACTGTTTGATTTTTTAGTACTGTTAATTTTTAAGTGAGGGATTGTGTCAACATCATTTTAGTTTATTGCACTGCTCATTTCTCTGATAATTACCATTTACATAATTTACAGAGCAAAGACTTTTTCAAACTAACCTAAGCTAGCCAGGCAATCTGATATTGAAGAATTTAGAGAGCGCAGATTTCTTTTCTATGTTAATGTCTGCGCTTCACAAAACCTCACTTCTAGATCCTAGAGAGTTGTTTTCATATGTTTTCATAGCATTTCCATGCTATTTTCAAATAAAAAAAAAAATAATAAAAATATATTAGTTTCTCTTGCTACAACAGAATATTGAGGTACAAATGGCTGCATTGTGTCTGTGCTATTTACACCTGCAAACTAAATTATGGCATCCTTAGGGGTTTAAAGAATGGCAATTGCAGATTCAACCTGTGCTGGCAAACATATGACTCAATTGCTGTTTTTAATGCCATATTAAACCCTTAATGTCTTTTAGTAAAACAATTACCTTTGTATCAAGTCTTTGGATGTAAGACCACAGATATTCAATGTTGGCTCCAAATGGATGGACATGAAGGAAGGTTGATATAATTCCTGTGTAGTGAGACAATAGAACCGGCATGATAATAAACACATGGCCACAATTGCCCCTAACTAGTACGCAAGGCAAAAGATGCAGCCTGCACAGTCATAAATATAGCGCTTGGAGCAAAAGCACCATCCCTCCCCCATTTAAGCTGATTACTTTGGAGAGGCCCTGTGAAGGTAAAGCACTGATGCAGAAGCAGAAAATATAGTGCCTCGCCTGAAGGACCAGAGCCGATATTTATTTCCTTGATTTATATGGCGTAACACTGCCAATTATGAAAGAACCTAATTCAATTCCCTCTGCAAGACCTACTTTCAGAGGCATACTTCTGAATCTGGGCAGAAAAGGGGAGTTTTCAAGATGTCTACTCTGATTTAGAAATTCGATGGAGAACCTGCATCACCATTATGGGGATAAATATCTTAGTAGTTTTCACGTACTTGTACAGAAAATCTAACCAAACAGTTAATAATTAAATTAAAGAACATTTATTTTAATGCCATAACTCCTAAAAATAACAAACAATGCAGGAAGCTTACACAAAGATATGTTTGCAAGGTGAGCTAATCCAAATAACTAAATTATACTTTCTCTTCGGTGCTAACAGTGAACTACAGGGCAGCGCCTGGAGACTTAAACAATTTGTGTTCTACAGTCCGTCCTTTCATTTTGTTCTGCTCAAATGAGTTTGGTTTTTTTGCTGTTCTGGCTGAAAGCCCCTGAGTGCCTGCTCCATCAATGCAGTATATGTGTGTGTCTTCCCAGCAAGCAGCAGTGTTGTGCAGCCATTACATTAGAGTGAAGGCTGTGTGGTCTTCTCTGGGCGAGAGCCAATGAAGCGCCTGGCAAAGAACAGCTCCCTAGAGTCCCTTCTAAGGGATCATCATCCAAAAACATGACAGAGAGGCAAAGGTGTTGACTTTTCCTGCACTAAACAACTCTAGAAGTGTCCGCCCCTGCCCCTCTCTGCCTTTCTCAGCTATTGTTTTTATACCGACTCAAATGTGGGTGGGACATCCTTTCATCCCACTTTTTCACTGCTAGTATTGTTTTGTTTGTGAACAAATCAAATCTGTTACATGAACAAATCACTCTTGTTCACTTCCACACACTGACTCATATTTCTTTAAGATGTCTTCTTTAAAAGGTGTGTGACATTTTGTCTTAAAAGACTGTTAATGTGAATTAATGACAAAAAAGTCAGTGTTCTGAATCTCCTTGAACACCATATTTGTAAATGAACAATGAGTAATGTGTGAACCAAGTGAGTGAGATTTGCTTGTTCACAATCAAATTGTGTCAAATTGTTTATTTAGTTCAAGGTCAAGAAGGTAAATTGTGTTCACACTAGAAAGAGAAAGGGGATATATTTATATAATATTTATAGTATTATAAATAAAAATGTAAGAATTACCACACAATTAAAATTATTATACTCTTAATTCATTTAGGTTTTTATAGTTGTCATCTTTTATAACCTGCTGAAAGTCCTGCCTAGCAGTTGACAGAATGAAGGAAAAAATCGGATGCTTAAACACTATTTTTTGAGTCTTTACAACATTTGTAGGCCCACAAATTGGTGGACTTGTTGCCTTTTCACTGACATGAATGTGACTTGCAAAAAAGGGGACAAAATGAATCTTTCTGGTAAATAGATTCAAAAGATTCTAGTCACCAGGATGATGACACCAAATTTTCACCATTATTGACTGCACATTGCCCTCCTGTGCTTTCAAGCTAGGACTCAACCCTCCAAGCACATTTGGCATTCAACCCCCTCAGCAAAAGGCTGAAGATGTTTTATAGATCAAGCAGAACTGGAATAATTACCGAGCAGAAGAGCCTCTTTCTCTGATCTCAAGGGACCCCAAATGGCCGCCTCGTTATTTTTCTCTCGATGGTGGTAGAGCCCCACAGTTCCATTTACTCCCTGTATACATGCATACCAAAACAAAACACATCATTAGGATGCCGTGTAATCTCCACAATAAGGATAAAAGATGACATCATTCATGCAAACTGAACTTTGAGTAGGTCATGCTAGCTAATCTTTATTAAAAATTCTGCTGTGTACAAAGAAATCAATGCATATTGACATTTAGCAGCCCCTATTTCTAAGACGCTGGTAAAGATGCGAGCCAAAAGTCATACAGGGGTTGAATCAAAGCATGGCTTGAAGTACACATCCTTGCAATAGTGCATTCTTATACACCCTCAGGGATGAACTCAAAAATAGAGACATCGTTGCTTTAAGCATGTGTGTAATGGAATAAAAAATCTGCACATGTAGATCCACAGAGTATGTGTTGCATTATTTGCATAGCAAGTGCATTTCAATTAAGGGGAACTTAGGTTTTCTCAATGCATTGGCAGCCTGCAAAAACTGTGCCCATTTGCATGAGCTTTTTCAGCACAAAAACGGTTTGGCAATGGGTAAATGCAGTTACTAAATGCTTTTTGAATTTTGAGATATACATGAATTTTGAGATATAAAAAATTAAATATACAACTATAAATAATGTAAGTTTTTAAGCACAAATACCCCTTCTTTCTATGCAAGTTAGGATTATTGTGCAGTACAATGTTCCTATTCACAAAAGTCGTGCTTGTTGTCTAAACCCAGCTGATGTTGTACTATTACTATCTAAAAGCAAGCAATACACAATTCCATTTAAATGCTTGGGTACATTGTCTGTTGATTAGATTTAGAATTAGCAGTAATTCATCAAATGGAGAAGAATGTAATCAGTTATCTATAATCATTGTTTCAGAGATGTTAAATGTGTGTCTAATATAAAATATTACCCCCAACAGCTCCCCACAACTTCAAAACGTGAAAGAGAAATCTAAACTAAAATGTATTATGACACAGAGCAATATAATCTAAAATAGGAAACCTAAAATAATAAGGAAATTAAAATATTGTATTTAATGAATTGTATTTAAATACAATAATGTATTTCACAGAAATAGATAGTATACTGTGTTTTATACTGTTTTACATGGTTAGAATAAAATGTTATAAAGGTAAATAAGGCACCTGAAATGCAAATTCAGGTGACAAATGTTTCCCCTCAGAAACACTGCTGTTGACCCCAGGCAGAAATGCAGAAGAAAACCTCTTTTTCCACTCCACTCTTTTTCTTATACAAAACATTGGAAAGTCGTCTCAATTCATTTCTATGGTGAATCATTTAAGTGAAATTGTTCCAAAAAACAACATTTAGCTAATTTGCCAGGTCTCTGCATTTCATGTCTCCTTCTTTTGGGTATATACTGTACTAAGTAATATTATAATACTTTTATTAAATAATATATAGTTAAATGTCAGTGTTCATCTTTTTTGTATTTAATTAAATAAATGATAGTGTTTTGTAGCCTATTATTTATATATAGCATTAACCTATTAAGTATTAAGACAGTAAAGAAAAAAATGTTCTGTTTGCTGTGGAGTCAAGAAACATTTACCCTTCAAAAACGCTGCTGTTGACCCCAGGCAGAAAAGCAGACCATGCTCTCACATGCACATACAGATCAGAAGGCTAAAATTAAGTCCTGTCAGAAACCTCATGATGTGAGGAGAAATGAAAGGGAAAGCAGTGATGATGCAATGTTAGCTTTTGAAGTGTTCAGCTATTTTAGACTAATCCTGGTGAACGTCACTGACTTGATGTATACTAGACCTAACGCTGAATCAGCCTCACTTACCTTTTCATGGCCTTCAGAGCTGTGGTTTGCCAAATCTACCGATTCCATGGCATTTAAAAGCTGCCAAGAAAGAACAGAAATACTTTCAGACCAAATCCTATTTCACAGCACCTGCTATGGAAGGAACTTTGCAGGCGTTGTTATCTCTGGCTGGCGTCAGGTTCACATGGCACTAAGTAAATATTAAATATTTTATAGATGCTCATGAAAATGGGCTTATAGATAACTATGAGGCCTCCATACATCATACTCAGGATTTCTCTACAAGGTCAGCACTTTCATATTTATAAAACATGGAAACATATTTTGTATATGTGGTTCTAAAAATGTACATTTTTTCCATCTGCTAGCTGTTTGGTTCAGAGAATATTGTGGCATGGACTCCACAGGACCTTCACGACTATTGATGCTCCTATTATCACAGTCAAATAACATTTATGCAAACAAATGTCTGCTGTTAGAAAAATTGAGTAAACAAGGCTGGTCATTATTCCCTGCGCCCAGCCAAACCACTGTACTGGCACAAATGATAAGGTATCATGTTGTGCTGTTCAGCAACAAAGAACATATACTGTAATTTGCTTTCTCTGAAAACAACTCTGCGGATATTAATCAGGGTAAACGTCATATTTAATTTTACATGAATGAAAACAATGTTTATTGTTGTTGTCTGTATAGGTGTTGTGCTATATCTATATCCTTTTCATACATAACTTCTTTTTTGTTTTTTTATTGTGTGTGTGTCTAACATAGAAATAAAAAAGATCCCTGCTCTCCAGCATGGCCTCGTTCTCCTCCTGCAGCCACAATAAAGTATATTCATCCTGAGTGGAAAATCTGCCCTGTTTTTTAAGTGTGTTGGTGTTTATGTGTGTCTACATTGTGTTCTTGCTGCCATGTTGAGTTGTGTTCTTGTCGCAAGCACAGGGGGAGTGAGGACAGTAAGTAACCCGGGGCTGCCGGGCTTCACGCTGTCACACAAGAGGGGGCAGACACTGCCAAAATGTAGTAGCCTGTGTCAGAAGTAAACAGTATTCTTAATAGCTTACATAAGGGTTTCTGCCCCTCTGCAAACCCGTGTTGAGGGAGTAACTAACTAAAAATAGCAAAGCTGCTAACTAGCATGACAGTAGCTGAGTTGTTTAGGCCCTTTTTAAGTAATAAGCTCCTTTATCCAATCATTAGTGGTGTGGCATGACAAAATAACATTTTGTTTTACATTGCATTGCATGCCCAGCTTTAAAGCTAAGTTAATGATTCAAATGCATAAAAATGCTCACTCTTTTCTCATAAAATATTGGAAAGGTACATTAAGTGGATTAGTTCATTTGTATGGATCAATTAAGTGAAACCGTTCCAATGTGCCTAATGTGCCTTCTTTTAGTTATATACTGTACTAAATAATGTTATAATAATTTTATAAAATAATATATAGTTAAATGTCAGTGTTCACGTTTTTCTAGTCAGTTATATAATAGTGTTTGTATAAATGTATCATTTATATATATCATTTACCTTAAGTATTAGGACAGTAAATAAAAAAAATCCTCATAGTAATCTTTCAATTATGAACGAGTTCTTGACTTCACAGCAAACAGCAATATTTTCTTTACTGTCCCAATAACAATGAAGGGTACTGTATATTCAAAATGTAGCAATGCTCCTTGCAAATGCTGTTTATATCCTCAAATAGCACTATTACTATATGCAAACTGAAATGCTTGACCAACCTTTTCCCTGAGACTGAGGACCTCTCCCTCCAGGTAGCGCTGCTCATCTCTGGCCTGCTCCAGCTCCAACTCCTTCCCTTTCAGCTGTTCCTGGAGCTGAAGCAGTTGCTGTGGAGACAAACAGCATCATGAGCAGTGACAAACAGATGGCTAGGACAATGAGCAGTGTGTGGTGCCTCTATAAACACACACTGAATAAACATTATTGAACAGCATAGAACAAGAACGCTTAATAAAAGGTGATAGAGAGGTGAAGGAGACATCTGACATATAGAGAACCTTTTTGGAGAATTTATTATTTTAAAGTTCATGTTGTCTCATGCCGTCACATTTTAAGGTATAATATGTGACTCTTACCTAGCATGTTTGTTACTTTGAGGGCATAACAATGTAATGAAGGGTGTGTTTGTTTAGGTGTTGATTTCAAATATTAATAGCTTTGTCAGAAATCACTTACTGCACATTTAATGTCAGGTATTGAAAAGAGAAAGCCCTCCTTCCAGAAAAAGGACACTCTTACATAGTATTGATCATGTACATAAAAGCAACTTCAGAATGTAAAATGAGAACAGGATTAGGAGTGAGAAAGAGAGAGAGCCTCTGCCAATGGCTGCACTATGATATCATTTGTCAAGAAGAACATTGTGTCTAATCATCATTTGATGCTGATTTGACAGCTAAGCAATAGAGGTGTGACTGCGTGTGTTAATGTTGCAGATGGAGTGATGACGTGTGAGCTTAACACTTACGCACAACCAAATCTTTCACGTCTGTTTAAATTTGCGTGGCTGGCTACTTATAGAAAGGAGTCAGACAACTTTAATCTCAGCCCTATTAAAATTCTGTGATCTTTCTCCAACATCAACCACAGCTGTGTACAGTCATAGATTACAAAACATTTCATCATAAATTGAGTCGACTGTATGTGATGTTAAAGGAGTTTGGACCAGAATGGAGTTCCAGTTTGTTCTGCTACAGTAAATATTTAAATTTGCACAGTACAGATGTACAATAGTCAGTTGTAAAACAATGGACCAATCAGATGGGTGAGATCTGCATATTTACACATGGGCAAACATATAGAGTATTGATAATAGACTTATAAACATATATTCACAATTTCTTTGTCTTGGCTATTTAGGTCTCAATGTATGGAGTATGTATGTTGCCCTCCCACCCTGTGCATTACCTGCTGCATGTTCTGCATGGTCTGTTGCAGAAAGTGCAGCTGCTGCTCCTGGGTGTGGTCCTCCTCTGTACGGTAGGTCTTTCCCTGCTCCTTCTTCAGTAGCTCCACTTCATTCCTGTAGGCATCCAGCTGCCAGCGCAGACTGTCATTTTCCTCCCGCAAAGCACACGATTGTGCAGACAGCACTGCTCTCATACAGGGAGCAACAGACACATGATGTTCACATGTATGTTCTTGATATGTATTTGATAAGAAAACATTTAACCAAGTGGCGTTTATTTTAAACAAACATTTTGCAAGCAAAACATTTTGTAAAAACGTGTCTGCAACGTTTTCAATTCTAAAACAACATATATGCTGTTCAAACTGAATACAGAGTATTTTTTTACCTTCTGTTTCCTCAAAGGTAATGAAACATGTCAATAGCTAATGAGATGAACTACACCTGTGGTTCCTCTGCTAGGGCACCTGTGTGAACTTGAGAGGAACTGTTTTATATCCGCTTTAAAAGTACTTTGGGACCAGTTTGGTAGAAGTAATTGTGGAAATGACCAGCAAAGTATAATTAGTTTAGAGATAAAGTTTAGCATGTTTTTTGCTTGACGATTACACTTGCTTTAAAATGGCCAAGGTGTTTCTAGTACTAGGTGTTTATCTGCCTGTTTTTTAGCTAGTTGAAGCTGGACTACCTATAGTACTGGTGGGACAGAGAATTGGTTGATCTTCTTAGAAGACCCCGCCACTTGGTTGAACTGGTAATCCTGTCTGAAAACAGTGGACCACGCTGACCTCCTTAAGTGGTCTTCTGTGAGCTGTGTTTCCAGCAGGATTTACATAATATATAATAATATGTAAGATAATATACATGAACTTAGACTCTTAGTCTAACATATAGCATAGAAGACAAATAATATGCCATATGGTTAAATCAGCTTATATGTGGCAGTCATTCTAGCAGGCGTTACAGAAAACAAGTGTTTGGATTCAGAGCTGAAGTTGGTGACATTTTTTTAACATATTGGTCATTGCTGTGTCAACAGAGAATCTCAACTATTAGATATTCCTACCTGCCATTGAAAATACTTGTTTTATTGAGCCAAAGCTAGTGTGCTGTGACAGGTCATGAAATATCGCTGAGTTTAGACTCCCCTGACAGTGTCTGCTGTTGTTCTCTGCAATATCATTCATAATCATATTTGCTGTGGGATACACAGAGAAGTAAGGGTATAATCATTCATGTTGAAATGTTGTCTAACCCAAGGTTACCTGAAGGATGTAATATCTCAGTTTAAAGTAAATCTAAGTATATACTCAAATAATTAGGTTTTGGTCTTGGTGTAGTTGATTTTAGAGACAAAGTTGTACACACTCTGCGTTCCATTTGCCTCTCTCATTGACAATACATTGTGCCCTACAGTAGCAGGTAACCAACAGCTTCATTTCCTATAGCGCCCTCTTCTCTACCAGCCACCCCACTCTCACTTCTGCTGCCTGCATCTCTCTATATGAGTCTCAGGTCTCAGAACAGGTCAACTTAATAAAGTGTGTAAAATCACAAATTATAGGCAATCAAATATGCCCTGATGTCTGCAGTTTATTTTCACCTCCAATTTCTAAGCTTATATATGGGTTTAAATATGGGTCTCCATGATCATGTTGATTAAATATTCCTCAAAGGTATCTAAACAATTAACATTAATACAGATTTATAGTTTATTATTTAATTGACTTGCACTACCACTGCAATGTAGATTCTATTTCAGACATACCACGAACATTCATTCTAATTAATCATAATTTTCATAAATAGGAGCTGATCTGAGCACAGGCCTACCTGTGTCCTCCATTCTGATCTTCTTGCAGGGGTTTTCCTCCAAGTCTTCATCTGACATCTCCATTTCCTCTTCTCTTCGTATTCCCATGATCTCTTCACTGTGAGCATTTCTCAGCTCCTGATGGAGTACAATATACAAATCAAGCACACACAAATATCTTATTACTGGCTTCTGTCTCAGACCTTCATTCACCAGATTCAATTTTGCATATGAACATTTCCTCTTCTGTGAGTTACAAAGGCACAATTCCATTTATTGTATAAATATGGCTGTAACATATGACAATCACACATACCATCGGATATATTCAAATATGTACAGCTGTAGAATACGTAATTCACATATAAATGAAATATTTTTCTACAGTTCATCTCTTATTATTTTCCAGAATCTAACCAGCAAACCTCTGACAGAATGAAAAAAAACCTGCAATGTACTGGCAAGCACAAAGTCCTGATGCTTGATTCCTCAAGTTAAAACACAACCCCTAGGGAGAAGCAAGGCTGTCGTCTCAGTGCTGTGCAATAGTGAAAGTTCATTTGTCTAGGTCTGAAAATGGAGCGTAAAAATCACATTACACAAACTTCCAAGCCCACTGATCCTCTGATAGCCATTATAGGGATCAGCACAAAGGACGTTTAATGCCACCACTGTGCAATCTTGCAGATCTGACTCTATAAATGTGCTTAGCGATGCCACAGTCAGGGAAAGGGGCCACAGTTGAGCTTGACTTATCTGTGAATGAAAACATTTTGTTCCTGCACTGTGTTGCCTAATCTTTCTTTTGCTTCTTTAAAGCTCTAATATCAGAATACAAGTTCAAGATAGTTCATGATAACAGATTCCCCTCTAGTATTTCTACATATTTATTGATATATATTACAATAATAACAGGGTTCTCACCCCTTTTAACCAATGATTTTCCATGATTTTTTCCAGTCGTTTATAATTACTGGTAAGAATTGTTAAAATTGTTTTATAGAGACTGCACTCAAAATAGGGAAGAATGGGACATGAGGACATTTTTCACAGCCTGAGTAACTGAGTAATAATACTTTAAATAACTAAGGTGCCCAGATGCATTTTATTTACTAGTAACTGTTTGGGTTTGTTGTATCAATCACCAGTAGATTTAATTTTAGTTAATCCTAATCTTAAAGCTACATTTCCAATATCATTTTATGTTTGTAATAGTTGATGGGTGACCATAATGAAAGAACATAACTGTACATGCAGCAAAAATCACATTTTCTTTAATAAGGTTAGATTTTAACTAAAAGACTGAAAATCTTATCTCAGGACAAGGGTACTTTTCAAAATGGTGAGGTTGGGGCAGGTCCTCTCTTTTAAGCAGTTTACCCCTGCTTGTTATCAGAAAAGTTTGAAAATGTTATTAGAAAAGGTTTGTTAAACAAAAACAACAACAATAGGAAATCACACTGAAAGTATTCTTTTTTCATGTAGTCAAAACAGACTCAAAAATGCCTACGCTGAAAAATATTCACGGGCATAAAATGTGTGACAACTAGCCCCAGTCTCTATTTTAGAGCCTTTTCAATCCTAAAATCTACCTGTTTAAATCTACAAAAAAACAGTGATATATTATTTTCATAAAATATGCTTGTATTCACTAAAATACTTTTCACAGGGGTGGCACAGCACCAAATTCACATCATGTCTTACCTCATGTTGACTGTGTACTGAAATGGAATCCTTTCATAGACTTGACTTACAGCAGTTAATCAATACAGTCTACATATATTTCAGGGGTTATGTTTCGGTTATCACATCACTGCTCATGAGATGGCTGGAGGAAGGATTTCAGCTGGAGTGGGAGATTTTTATATTTCAAGGTTCATTGAGAATTCTGTTTGCACTAACATGAATTTTAAATATTGTACTGGTGATACTGGCCATATATGAATATGGAGATTCCATATTCAAAAGGTGCAAAGAATTTTGGGGTTTAATACCAACATAGGCATACTATAAGTTAACATCCACTGTCTTTTTTCTTACGTTGAGACCTAATTTAAATTGGATGAGTTATTAACAATTAATTCAGGCTAATCACTGAAGAGAATCATTATAATCCTGCCAGCATCTGTTGCCATGGTAGCAATGGTTCTTTGTAGGTGGTAATTTCAAGGAGGGCTCTGCAGCCTGAAAACGCAGAAGCAAGAAATCTGGTATATTTTGTTGGTAATGTTCTACAAGTCTGTACAACTAAAAGCCACAGAAACATGGCCATATAAACAGCTGCCATGTCAGTGTACTGTGCAAAGCAGGGGTCTCAAACTCAAATCACCTGGGGACCACTAGCCATGTGGTGTTGCCCTTTGGGTGCCAGTTGAACGGGGACAACAAAGCGAAAGGGTTTTCAAGCATGAATTTTAACTAAATACAATTATTGGTGCAGTTAAACAGTTAGCTTAAATTAAGTTATTTTGACACATGCAAGCATGAACACTTGTTCGCTTTTGTCACCCTGGCTACAACTGGGCATTAACGTTTGTGTTTTAGGCCAGTAATAAACCATACGAAAAATAAATATATATATATATAATCTGTATCTGCTGGGCTACTGTTCAACAATCATTAAAGAACTCTGTCAATCCAAAATAAAAAAGTGAAAATTGATTTGCAAGCTATATATAAGGAAATAAATCTCTAAGGGCAAATTCGGCCCACAGGCTTGTAGTTTGAGACCCCTGATGTAGAGTCAACATGTCAAGAGGGGAGGAGAAATACCAACCTCGCATTGTTTTCGCCAAATGTCTATGTTCTTGCGCTGCGCTTTTGAGAAATGGTCCCATGCCTTTTGTCTTGTGGCAGCGGTGAACACAGCCGTAATCTGCTCAACTTTGGTGGGTAAGGAAGTCAGACAAGACAAACCATTTATGTAGAGCTCAGCATCTGTGCCAACTAGAGCCAGACACATCAGGAGCCTCACAACACTTCACTGAGAGGCCCCTGATAGTGTCTGTTGTACTTACATCCCATTAGCTGCTGACTCAATTCCATAGGACTGGGGAAGGCAACAGTCTACAATGATGGATTTGCTAATAATAAAGAATTGTTTGATTTTAAACAGTGATTGGAGAAAGCTCAAAATGTATATTTGCAACTGGATATTATACCCTCTTAAATCACATATTTATAACAGTCCTGAGGTCCTGATTTTATTGTACTGAAAAACTTTACATTGTGGGCATTCTAATTTATGTGTAACCTGTAAAGATGACTACAGAGTCATGTTAACTGAAATGAGTATTGCTGTAAAAGACTTTGCCAAAACATGTTGGGTAGTCACTTTTAATACCTTCTGTTCCAAGCCATATGAAAATATAGGCTTTTAAAAATATATTTTAAAGTGCCATAAAACCATGTCTTTCTAAAACTATAGTTTAACCCCCCTTAGAGCAGCATGTGTTTCCAACCAGGGTACCACTCTTTGTAAAAAGCAGACTATTTTGAAGTATTTTGTATTTAAAGCTAATAAGAGCACTTTTGTTTCGCTGCTGAAGTGGTTTGCCACAACAAAGTCTGAACCTCTTGATTTAAATTATAGCATTTTTAAAGATGTGGACTGTGGACTGTAAACTGTGAACTTTGTAAACTGTTGCCTGCTATTTATTAATTTGACCAGAGGTGCCTACTGTTTAGTAAACACAAATGTTTCATATTTATTTTACTACAACTGATATAATGCAGACTAAGACTGGCTAAAATACATTTTCTCATAGTATTTCATGCACATTGCTAAGAAAAGTAATCATTGAGTTTTCCTTTGTTTAACTTCTGTCAAGCTGCCAATTACAAATCAAGTCACATTTCCCAGCATACATATTCATTTAAGCAAGCTGCATTTCTTGTACTGCTAGTTTGTGGAATATTGTTTTCTCATCTGTCCTGGGCACATAAAGATGAGGGAGTCTGATGTTGGCCTACCTTTAAGTTAAGTTGAACACCTCCACATCTGCTATATGGTCAGAGTGCCTCCACTGAGACTGTACTTACCTAAGACCCTTCTATGGGCTTTGGTTACAGTCACACTGACTTAGGCAGCTACTGTAGGTCTTAATGCTGAGCATACATCATATTCCCTACTGTACGTTTTGGTATTGGCTGAGTGATCTCTGCATTTGATATTCATCATTTAGAGGACAAATGCAGAGAATGTGATGCATACACATACATACATTTAAAGGAACACTGGGGCTCTGTTCCAAAACCCTGTAAGTTGCATTGCTGTCTAAAGCCTACACAGGCAGCTGCCTTCTGAAACTAAAATGTGCCCTCATAAGTGACTGGAAAAGTCATTTGCTTTATATAAGAAGTATATTCTATTAAAAACAGTGAGACATGCCTCACATTTCATATCAAAAGAATTTTTTTGGTTAATTTGACATTCAGGCTGGTAAGCTAAAAACATTATATTAAATAAAAAACATAAAAAATACATAGGGCACAAACAATTGGATAGAATTCTTTTTGGCATGAAATGAACTATATTTATAAACAACATTTCTCTCGCTTAGTTTGCCATCTTGGATACACTTTTACTGTATGCATCACAGTGCATTATGTGATTGCCTTTTCCCCAAATTAAACATGTGATGCTGCCCTTAAATACTGCAGCATTTAGCCAAAGGACAAGAGGATGTCTTAGAACCTTTTGAAACATCCATTATGTTGGAAGCTTGTCTGTGATGCCTTACAATTCTGCATACGTAGGGCAGCTCACTGAGTTTTGGAACAGTGTGTTCTGCTTTTGTCCTGCTTGGTAGTGTAGCATAACAATTGGCACTTATGAACATTTAGAATCACTCCTACTGGCAGAACGGTGATATCAAGATCAGCGCAAAAGGTCCAACAATCAGATCAGAGACTGAGCCCACTTAAGCATGGCTAAATCATCTTGCTCTGTATAAAGGATGTGTTGTTGTCATGGCAACACTAGATGAAAATCTCATAGTAACCAGTTGCGAAACAAACAGTAGATGTAATACAAGACAGGAGGTATCTTACATTGTGTGAGGATAGCAAGCAGGGCATTCTTAAAGTGTTCTTTGGCCAGCTCCATTTCCTCCTCGTGCTGGGCTTTCTCACTCATTAGGCGCCGCACATGGCTGTTGGTCGACTGTATCATGGAGTAGAAATGATTGGCTGAGCGGCGGTTCACCTCTCCTCTGTCTATCCACGTGAAGAGAACTGCCATTGCCTCACTGAACTTGTTGTCATCTGGAGGAATGAATCAGGAAAATTGTCATCTTCACGTCAGCTTTTTTTCCCATGGACTGCTACTACACTTATTATTCTGGCTTGACAAAGCCAGCTTACTGTTATTGTACAGTACAAACTTTAGTTAGGGAAAATTTTGACTTAGCATGTTATATCTTGTCTAAATGATTGACAGTTAAGTGATAATGTACCTATCTGCCTGTCTGCCTGTTTGCATGTCTGTTCCCAGAAAGCCCAGAAAGGCCTACAAACCATCTAGCAAATGCCTTAGCAACCACCAGGACACCCTAGCAACTACATATTGTAGTTTCGATACTCTCTTTTCAACATGCCCATGTATCCATACAACTCAATACTACTTTATCTAGTCATTAAATGCAAATTTAAAGGAGAGTTGGCCTCAAACCCATGGTGCTCACAAGCCACACACCAAATCAAGAACACTAACCACTAGGCCACGGCCCAGACTTTTAAGATCAAATTTTAAGTCTCTTTTCCTGCATTGTCTTTTTTTCTATTGGGCAAGAACCTCATCTCATCAGACTGCTCAGTCACGGCTCTTGAATCAGTAACTGACCCTGCATTTTTCCTGTCTAAACATGAAGTGTAATTCCAGGCTAAGCAACCGAGACACAAGGCATTCAGTGTGGCCTCTCCCAGGCTTCAGTAATCTGCTCCCTATGGACCTGTGTGAAATGCATTACTGAAATTGGAAGAATAATTTAATTTTGCCACAAAGTCAGCGCAGTAGCTGGCTGGCAGTAAATTTGATCCTTCCCTTAATGAGATCCAGTACACAGCAACAACATCATTCCCTCCATCTGTGCTCACTAGTGCACTTTTGACCATGCTGTTATTTCTTCATATCACCAGAGAAATATAACTAATTTTAAGGCATTGATGATAATGACATCACAAAATATGTATCAGTTATACCAAAACCCAATTCCAGGTTCTAAAAAAATGTATGCTAAACTCAAATAATTTGAATTATTTTAGTTCTTTTCCTTCAGTTAAATAAATGTTATCCTAATTTGCAATGGGAGAGAATCCCAAGGGACCCTGGGCGTTTGACATCAATAGCAGGTTTATTATTAAGATGGCACTCAAGCTTCCTAGCTAATTAAGGGAAATTGAATTCTCCTGGTCCCGAGGCAAAAATGCCATCTGACAAGAATAAAAATACTTCACATAGTCAAATAACCCTTCACTGCCAATCTTACTTCTAATGAGAACTTTATCCAGAAATGCAGAAATTCTCCCTCAGAATTCCCAGGATTCGTTTTTTGACCTCTCCATAACTCAGTAGGTAAGCTGCCATGTTACTGCCAATTCAGTCAGTGTCTAGGAATATTGTATTTATTTTAAACAGCAGCCATTTTTATTTTTCCACAAGATGAATGCAGCAACAAGCATTTACTTGCCAGAAACATTAATCAGAGACTCTGTGAATGAATGCCATGTTAAAGTGGTTCCAAATGCAGCACAGACATAAAGCAGCATAGATAAAGTGGGGAGAATTTTTTTATAAAAAGCTGAAGAAACACCTGAATTGAGGATGGGGGAAACACAAGGTACTCTGATGTTTTGCAGCACAATGTCTCAAATACAAACAAATACTGTAGCTGCATGCTGTTGATACCTAATCAGGCACAGCTACAGTAGGTGCAGTCACGAAGGTATAAAATATCTTGAAAAAGATGGAATTACAATTCCTATTCATCTCAACAACAGTTGTTCGACTGGCGTGAGATACGTGACCTGCAAGCATTTCAGCCAAATCAAAGCCAAATCATTTCAGCCAAAGCCATGTGACTCCTATGTCCTAATATGCTGACTGGCTAATAGAGCAGTACCAAACCCCCCAACAGTGATTTATAGACATCATAATAACATTAAATGCACACAGGTACACAGGTAATGCGTTATAAGTTAAACAAATTTCTGTTAAAACATATACTAAAATATAATTCAATATTTTCAATTCATATGTTGCTTTCAAAAAGTGTTTATCAGAAACAGCTACTTTTGAATTACTGTCAATGGAGAAAGTTACTTTTTGTAGCCACTCTGGTGTAGTTGTACAATAGCCACCAGCAGGGGCAAATAAAATATGCTAACCAATCAAATTCTAACCCCTTGGTTGTGGTCAATAAACATTTATATAGAAATAAAATAAAGGTTATATAGAGTTTAAATAATAATACTAAACAGAATTTAAATAAAAGTTTTCCTCATTTGGAGGCAACTGGATGCCAGAGATAAACAGAACTGAGCCAGCTGTTGCAAAATTGAGACAAATCTAAGATTATTTTTCTGATACCCTTTAGGTTCAATAAATATGTGAACCGATACGGATCTCAGGATGCAGCACGCAGGGAGAATGGGAAGTGCTTGACAGTGTGCTGTGATTGTTGATGAGGTGGCGGCTGCAGTCAAGTCCCATCATCTAAATAAAAACAGTTTCTCCAGTGAGACGAGAGCGCCGAGAGGTGCATGGAAATGATGGCAGCCAAACACAACCCAAGCGTTACTACCTTCTAGTGCTGCTAGCTGTAATCAAATCACAGCCTGAGCAAACAGCAGCTGTCTGCCAGAAAACTGTTTTGAAATTAAAACAAGAAAGGTGATGTTGCTAATAAGTGTGAATGTCAAACAGTCTGATGGATTGGTGTGACTCTATGGTGGAAAAAACAGCATGTGATGCCTTGAAAATTATGATATATATTGAAAATTGTGCATAATTTGAGCTCAAACCTCTCAAGAAATAAAGACCTGTTTAAACCTCATACCTAATTATTCCTGTCTGTCTGAAACATTGTAAAATAATTTGCAGAGTACTTACATACCTACTTACATGCTATAAAATGAAACACAGATGGAAACATTTGCCTACAATTTTTCTTCTAAGAAAAAAAGAGTAATATTGTCTCCTTTTATTTAAACATCTGAGACAAAGTTCATACTTGAAACAAAAATGAAAAAAGAAACAAAACTGAGAACTGCATTAAGTACTTTGAGCTATAAAGCAACCAAAAAAATCAACAAAATCTTCCACTGTGAGACAAATGTTAAGCACATTTAAGCACCCTAAAAGCAAATGAAATCTATTTAGTCAACCTTGGAATCCTTTTTCAAAAGCCTGGAACTGGGTGTTCACTATATTGACAATAACTGGTCTCAGTAAAGCTGATGAATGGAACTAGCTGATCACATAAACACACCAGTGCCACAGACTATGCAACAGCTGGGGCTGGTTGGTTAAAAGAAGAGTACGATGACTCCTGGAGCATACAACCCTTAAAACTGTGTAGCCGCTCATTAATGTCTGTCACGTCATCAGAGGGCAGTCAAGAACAGCTGTAAAATGTCTGAAGAAAAGCAGACCTGACGGTGTAGGTCATTTTACCATACTCTGCCTTTATTACAGGCATAAAAGCTCTGCCTTGAAGCTTTTCCAAAGAACCCAAATTTCTCTCGGCGCTACATTAACAATGACAAATCTGTGCTTTAAAGGCTAGATGAGATCATGGCACCAGAGTCTGTGGGAAAGCTTACCTTTTAATTTCTCAGCCAAAAGGGTTGCCTCATGCTCCGAGTAGTGCATTATGGGAGGAGGTGAAGAAGGTCTCAGCCGCTCCTCATGGATTTTTTGTCGATGCCGTTCTTCTCGTGCCAGTAATCTTTGCTTGCACTCCCACTCGTACAAATCATCTCTCGCCTGAGCAAAATCTACATGTATACGGCCTGAATCCTTTTTATCAGTGCTGGAGCCAATGCGCATCCGATAGCCTGCAACAGCAAACATTAATCAACAAACAGAACTACTGTGCTGGCATACTGCATATGCATAATGTATGCATAATGTTAGACTACTGACATATATTACAATCGCCTTCAACATAGTGGGTTTAATTACCACTCAGACACATTTATTTATTCATTAATTTATTAATTCATTTATCTTTCCAGTTATAAAAGCTATTGCACATTGTATTATATTATTGGAATTCGAGTGTATATCCTTCTTTTCTTCACATATATCATCTTTGTTTCCATCAGAAGGTTATTTATCAAATAACCTTCACATGTAATGGTAGGTAGCTTTTAATGTGCTTAATACGTAGTGTCATCTTAGTAGTGTCAACTACGTAGTGTAGTTCAGTCATTGTTCCATTCATCATTTAATTCGCTTCAAAGATAACAGTACAATTACAATAATATAGACAATTATATTTACATGCAGTATCACTAATGTATGTCTTATGAATAAATTTGCAATATCATTTATTTATGATTTTCCTTTTAACTATACTTGTTTTATGTCTTAAGTTTTTTTAAAACTTGTTTCTGCAAAACTGCTTAGCAACAATGCAAAATTGTCAAAGCGGTATATAAATAAACTTTGAATTAAACCTTATTGAATCCTAATTGAATTAAACCTTATAAAATACCAGTTTATCGAGACAGTTTAATTAAAACTAACAAAACTATCAAATGCAAAAAAAAGATTTGCTCAATGTTATATAAATTAATATAAAAATATATACAATATAATATAAACGTTATTTAAAAGTCTGCCACATTAATAGGTGCAATAAACAGCATACAGTATGCAACATACTATATGCTGCAAACTTGCTGGTCCCTGTACACTGTACAAGTACATAAAGTAATAATCATGATAATCTTGTTACTAAGACGTATTGTAAAAAATGTGGATTACTAGCAGGATTAAAATTAAAAAAGAAATAAAGTACCATTGCCAGTGATTGATCCTGGCATAGATCTAGAGTGGTACTGTCCTCTAGGGCAGAAGTGGGTGTCGCCCCTTCGCTCATCTCTCAGATGTGTGCTCCACTTGCTCATCTGTGACAGTTTCACTTGATTGCTTGGTTCTGCCGCTCTCATTGAAAATGAATTTTTATGTAGTGGACTTTTTCCAGGCAGCATCACTGACATGCACAGATGACACCTCTCCACACAACAATAACATTGCTTTGGTCTCTGGCTCATGGTTTAGTCAAGTGTGCTCAAACCATTTATACAGTTGCCAGCACAAGTCATTACAATAGCCGCTACAGGACAAACCCTAACTGCATGGAAATTTCACCTTTATTTTCTCTTTATAGAATGACAGTGGCATTATTTTGTTGGCTTAACACTGTAAGGCCCACTGTTGCAATATTACAACAATATAAGTTTTAGCTCTAACAAAACACACATGAACATGATTCTGTTCTCTCTAAGACCATATTTACACAACTAATAAGTTCTATTGTTCAGCCTTGCAATGTTATTTGATGGTAGGTTTTGTTAATACTTCTGTTTACCTGGCCATAAACTCACACAACCTGTGGACTTGCTTTGAATCATGTTGATTTACTGGACTGGATAAATAATAAAATGGCAAAATATTTTTTCTGTGTAGTATTAGTAATATGTCTAGACATTGTAGATATTAAGCTAATGTTAAATGCTTTGATCAATTAGATTTTAATTGTCAATGTTGTTATTTTTACAACATTTAAATGTTTAAGTTTAGTCAATTTGGTTGCACAAGTCATTTAAACGTACTCTTTGTAATCTTGACTGGTGTTGAGTTGAGGTAACTTAAAATTTTTAATAAAATTTACATTTTTACAGTGTGTATACCGGTCCATGTGACAAAAAATACTAAAAGTAGTTTTAAATGTCTTTTTTTATAATTCAGATTTTTTTAATGGTTATTTAATCATACCTGCAAGTTGAATTTAGCGATTTTTTTTTAAGAATCTGAAAATATTTGTATAACAAAATTTGATTCAATCTATATCTTATCATTTATAACATATACAGATGCTAGTGATAACGTTCTGGAATGTGGGGCATATATGTAAATGGAGGCACAATAAGCTAACCAGATATTATTGTATGAATGGCTGGTTTCTGTGAAATGTGTGAATTCAAGAATGATTGGGATTCATTTGCATTAAAATTATTTTGCCTGGAAAATAATCAGTGTTTTTTCATTTCAGAAAGCTGAGAACTATTATAACTGAATATAGCTTTGAACAGAGCTAAGCATAGTAAATGTTTTACTATGCTTTTAAGCGTTTTCATTCAGTTCATCAGGTTTTGTAAATACAATCTGAACATATTTTTATAATACATTATTTTTCATAAAATATGATTTGTCTGATTATCAATATTGTGTAATTATTAGTGTATATGTATATAGGCTACTGTTATGGAGCTACAAAAGCTGTACACCCTGCAAATGAACACTTGGATGTTCTCTACATTTGTTCAGACAGTGAGTTAAATCACCGCTTGCTTGCTGGCCCACCAGCCAGACAAGCACCAAACCTTCATAAACCAGCCTGAACTGGCAATTTAATTTTATGCTGATCTAAGATCTTTGTTCTTTCTAGCAGTGGGAGAAAAATGCATGTTTTCTATCACATTGGTAATAAAAGTAAGAAGCACTTGTATTGTATGTATAAATACAGACACACCAGAGAGGTAGAGGGCCTTGTCCACCATGAACTCCTCACTAAAGCGAATGTGGCAGAAGTTTTTTTTGCTCTTGCGAATGGCGACAATCTCACCACACTGGTCAAACACTTCTTTAATTATCTCCTCAGTTGCATTTTCTGGAAGCCCACCAACAAAGACGGTCTTGCACCCTGGAGGTCTCTCTCTGGTGGAGGGAGGAGGAAGGTCTGCAAGATTCACATACAGTAAAGTCTGAGACTTATCGTGTTTGCATTGTATGACTCAACATGACTTTAATCAAGTAAACAAATTGTTTTTCCATTTAGTTTGCCATTTAATACACCGGCTAATTTGTATTGATTCCACTAAATTACATCTGGGGGTTTAAAAGTCCATAGACCATATTGAAAATATGGGATTTAAAATCTAGGACAGAACTAATCACCAAGTTATAAAAAAATAATTTTCTTATAAATTATACAAAATAAAAATGATTCATTTAAAGTCAGTCATAATAAGAAATATTTAACATTCTGTAACCCTCTATAACCTGTTATTCTAGGGTAAGTTTACATTTACAGTTTTTTACAGCACATGATGTACAGACGTGACAGTTCAAATCTCCTTCCCATTTTCCTTGCATTTTGGATTTAACAAACACTGCCCTGTGCTCACTGTGATCTCAATAACCATAAAAAATACATTTACATAATGCTAAAGGACTTTCAGTGGAATATATTAGCTCACAGTTCTTGCAATTATAAGATATTCAAAAAGGCACAGATTGTACTTTATACATTTACAACAGGCACATAAGGGTGAGCTGCATTCATCCTCAATGCCTGCATTTACGGTCTTTAATATCTCAAAACCGTGCTGTCGTTCTTACTGGGGTTCTGTGGAAACAATGTGCAGCTCTTGCAGTGGATGATTTCCTTGATTACAGGAAGTTCTGCTGGGACAGGGTGGGGAGGCACCAGACTGATCCCAGCCATCATGGGGTTGATTGGAGTGATGATCCCTAAGTTGGGGTCAAAACCTTGTATGCAGATGGAGTCTGAAGATGGAAAATAGAAAAGTGGAAAGTTATAAATGTAGCCATTGATTTACTACCATCTGAACCATCTGAGCAGAACCACACAGAAGCCAAAATCAGAGACAAGCTGGTGACAGAGATGAGGAAAGAGACTCAAAACCCCACAGATGACAAAACCAAGATTAGTTCCCCTTTTTATTTAACTTTCATTATACTAAGTCACATAGGATATGGATTCAGAAAGTATTTTGGTTTGTACAGATGTGCACCATTAACAGTCTGGAGGAGTATTTTTTACACTGTAGCTTCATGCACTATGTTTGATGACAGTGCTATATGATAAAGACTGAGCATGTCTACAGTATTTAGTGTCGTTAATCTTACCTTCTTAAGCCAAGAATTAAAATAGTCTAATGCTCTACAATGCAGGTGGTGACAGCTTGTGCTGTCAAACATCAAAGCTTTTCATGTTTAAAATAGAAACACTCCATTTAAAAAACTGAAAGGCTATCTGTGACTACCTCTGTATATCTAAGATCTAGAGTGAGTTGAGTGTTCCTGATACTACACTTTATTCAGTGTAAAAATGTTCTGAAAAATAAATGTTGGCACAATATGAAAAACCTTCTGAGCAAAACTCTGCTACAGTGTTCAATTTCCAAGAAACATACATCTGTTTAAAGGTTTATTTACTCATCCTCTAGTCGTTCTTCTATGGAACATAAACACAGTAATTTCACACAGCTCTTTTCACACAACTATAGTGAACATCTCTGTTAAGCTCTAAAATGCATAAAGGCATTTAAGGTAATATGTTGTATGGATTCATTTTATGGTGCTTTTCTGAGCTTGAAAGACAAACTGTTGTTACATGGAAAAGCACTGTGAAATGCATAAACACTCATTTTAATGTGTCTTTGTATTAAGCATGCTGAGGTAATAATCCAACATGCACTAACTCTAATCCCTAACCCAAACTGTCCTCTCTGTCATGTTATATATTTTTTAATATAAATATGTATATAATGTATATAATGTAAGTTTATTTGTTATATCGTGTTACTTTGAGATTTAATTTATTCTAAAACCTCCCTGTTTTAAGGTGTGATTAAATTACAATTATAAATTATAAATTACACAGTTATCATTGGGCAGTTGTACATTTTTAGATACTGATAGAGTCAATGTAGCTAGCTACTCTAGGGTAGTAGTTTGGCTTACTACGTTTCTTACGTTTACTATGCATCTCAAATGCAACCAGTCACTGAATGTTTTTTACTTTATTAGATCTATCTTTGATAGATGTTCTGGTTAATAATGGCTGTAGCTGGTAGGATTTTAATCTTAATCAGGGCAGTTCTGCTTAGTCCTGTTGTTGCACAATATAACGTAGAAAACTAAGACAGGAGTGATTAATTAGGCAAATCTTGAATTATTTGCCAGGAAGTTAGAAAATTAGAAAATAAAAAGGGAAATTTAGGTTCCATAAATCTCTGTGGCTTTACTCATTTAAAACCTAAGCTTTAGGAAATCTATGTGCAACTTATCAAAAGTTAAACAGGTAGATTACATATGTTTTTATTCAATGTTTTTACATTTTGCTTTTCCTCTCAAAGATTCAAAGACTCAGTCCTCTGCCTCACTCATTTCATTTCCAGATACTCACTTCAGGTTTTATTCATCATTATTATCTTTTCCAAATGGGACTGACCACAGTGAAGACTGCAGCTTCCAAAATATCTAGTTTATATAGGACCCCGCTGCTCATCATTACAAAAGTGAGATGTCATTAACCAGAGCTCATCAAACACACTATTACCAAATGCAGAGCAGCAAGCTCTTTACCCTCAGGGCCTGCAGTCCAAATATATAATCCGTAAGGAAATTTGTTTCAGCTTTTTTTGGGTCTTGATAGATTTCCAGACATTGCTCACCACAGCTAATATGTGATGCATAATTATCCAGAGCAGCCAGAATGACAGTAAATAAGTCAGACACCAGCACAGCTCTGAGTCACACTACAAGCCTAAGTTCCAGTGCTCAGCTTCTGTTAAGACTGAATCAGCTTTTTGTGGTTATATGTAAACTATACATTTTTTGATTGATTACTTATTAGATAATTTAGCATTATCTGCATCAAACAACAACCAGACTCAGCTGGCCATACGTTTGTTCTAAAACCAACCTTGTCAATCAATATTAAACAATTAGGGCAGAATTCACTAAACATAAAACTGCAACCACTTATTGCAGCATTTGTATTTATACACTGAATGAGGGGTGCCCAGTCCTGCTCCTGGAGGACCAGTGTCCTGCAGAGTTGCTGACCCTCCAGAATTAAGATTGGGCACCCTGTGCTAAAGTATCCATAAATGTTTCCAATACTTTTTCTGTAATTGAGTAACTATTGAATAATTTTTTTTCTACATTTTCAGCAATTTTATGTATTCATCTCATTTTAAACTTTTAGCCACAAAAACTTAACACAACAACCATATAAAATATAACCACATGGTCAATTTAACCATATAAAAAGTCAAGGTGTTACAGTACATGAATAAATAATGCATAAGTAGTTGTAGTTGACTGTTCGTGTTGTCAGGTAATCAAGGTAGAAGGTCTGTCTCATGAGACACTCACAGCTTGAAGCACTGTTCTCACATCTTTCTTAGTACGGATGCTTCTATATGCAGCACTTAGTAAGATGCTTCTTTGTCAAGAAAGAGCAGTAGTTAAATAGGTCATTCTGAATATACTCAACTGTTTACTGGTGGAGCCTGATTTGGCTTCTATTCTTTTTTTAAATCCACTTAACAGATGCCTTGGTGAATTGTGTGTAAATCTGTGCATTCATATATTCAGAGCTTACACCAATTCTGAACCCAAATCTCCCAGCATGCTCAGTCTAAAACTCACACAATTGAACCACAACAAAGGCAACTCATAACTGCGGGAAAATCGTCTATTTTTAGAGTCAGATTTATTGTTGTGCCTCACCAATCCAGAGGGATAAAAGCCCTCTGAAAAAATGTCCTCGCAAAGCGTGTCTTGTAATGAGCTGGTGAAAACAAACATTTAGAATCAATATAAAATGTGCTGAAATACTGGAAATGAAATGAGAAATTGTGTGAGTGAGCATCTGCTCTGTGAGCAGCAAATTTATGAGCAGATATGGGACAAAAAAGAAGCTGTGTGTGTGTGTGTGTGTGTCTGTGTCATACGCAATATGTGTGATGTTGATGTGTGCCTGGAAACATGCTGGGGGAAATTAAAACAAAACCTAATTTCAGCATAATCTGTAATATTTAACAAAATGGTAGTCTGGAAGTCTTTTCAATATAAAACAGCGAGACACTGTCCAGCCTGTTCTCCAAGGCTTGCATTTTGTGCTAGTGTGACAAAACGGTCTTTCAGCAACCCCCGCCACCACACACACTTCCAGTGGCCAGGCCTTCACTGTTGTTTATCTGATGTAAGTGATGTGTGAATCAAATCAAAGATGATCATTTTCATTACTCGAGCTCCTAAAATAACTGCATATTTAATATTTTGAGCACATTTAGCAATCAATATGTTGCGTATCCATGTAAACAAATGCCCTTATTTAAAATATGGCGGCACATCTTAACAACAAATCTTGTGGTTCTTCCTCTGTGATACACAAAACATGCCTATGGCATCACAAGGCTAGTCACAAGACACAGAACAACCAATAAGATTTGATGTTATTGACATGGAGCTGTCGTGCTGCCATTCATAACGCTATACATTCAAACTACGCTAAATAGGCTCAAACAATTACATTTTTTTGTCTAATAAACATATTGTTTCACTTCAGAAGATATATATTAACCACCAGAAGTCATTTGGATTACTTTAATAATAGATGGATGTGCTTTTTGGAGCTTTAAACTAGTGGACCCAATCAATGACATTACAAAAGTTGGGAAGAGCCAGGATATTATTAAATTTAACTCTGAATGTGTTTGGCTGAAGATAAGTCATAAACATCTGGGATGGCATGAGGGTAAATAAATTAAAAACTGCTTTAAAAACCTTGTACTTTATATGGGTGATTAGATATAGCTTCTGTCAATCCACCTAGGAACTATAGGCATATAGCTGGAGGCAAGACAGAAAGAAAGACAGACAGAAACACAGAGGATACTGTATAAAGACATCTCAAAAATCGTCATGCAAGTTGCTAGAAATGTTTCTTTCAGCTGTGGCGTATTACCCGAGGCTTTAGACAGGAAGCTGGGGATAATACTTTAATATTCATTCTTAGATGATTTCTGAAATCACCCAAGAACAAAAAAACTCCTATATGCAATTCAAATGACTTGTGCCATCCCAGTGTCTCATAAATAATCATGATCTGGAATATCAGCTCATGCATTTTAATATGAGTCTAATTTGCCTCAATCCATGGCTTACTCAGCATGATAGTCATTACAATGGGTTTCAAACCAAGAGAGACTTCATTTGTATAAAAACTGACACAGGTTCCGGCAAAGCAGAAAAGGTAAACTGCCAGTGTATGGAGAAAGCAAATTGCCAAGGACTCCACTAGTCCACTCACTGTGTTCACAGATTGTTTAGGAAAAAATCATAAACAACTTTGATTATAAGAGACAAATTCTGGCACAGCTACTTGTACAAATGTAAATTGCATTTGCAGCTGATCTGTTATGATGACTGAGTGCAGGTGGCTGGTGATAATCAATGACCAAAGACAGCAATGAAGAATGCTGTCCAGTTCCCAAACAAAGTACTCTACAAAGCTTTAGCAGTGAGGATTAAGACCAAGCACTCTTGGGGCTTCAGGCAAGATAGAAGATGGGTACCACCATCCAGGCAGGGCTTGAGCTTTTGAAAGCCACAACAATCCAGTATCTTAGTAAAAGAATAAAGCTCAACCAACTGGAACATGCTTCAGCGTAAAATCTGATGTCTGGTATTGTTTCTAAAGGTCACATATTTGGCTGGGTGGGCATTTGCTGTGCAGCTTGCCAGGGGGAGAATATAGGAACCCTGCTTTAATATCTGTTTTTTTATTTCCCCTGTTGTGAAAGTGAAGAGCACAGAGGGCTATGATGGAACAGAAGGATTAGTAAATCAGAGGGAGGGTGAAGAGCTTTACCTGATACCAGCTGCTGCCCAGTTAGGCTCATCGGCACAATGCCCAGGTTATTCATGGCTGTGGCCCAGGCACCTGGATCAGCCACAGGCACGTTCATGTGGCTCTGCTCAGTTCCCAAAACGCCAATGCCGTCTGCTGCTGCAGAGAGAGCACAAATATCACAAGAAACATTAAAATGCACAGTGGCAAAACAGCTGCATTTATGTCTTATGTCTTACCTGAGAAGTGGCTGCTGTGCTTTTAAGTGACACATTTGATGAATTTGGAGTCACCTAAATGAACTCTAAACTACAATAGTTTTCAATAGTTTAATGCTAGCATGTTGCTAAGCTAACAGTGAAAAACTTGAAGCATAAATATACAAAACACAGAAATATTAGGCTAAACAGTACAGTTTTAACTAGATTATTTCATTAGAACTATTTTATTAACATTTTTGGTATTTAATAAAATATAAGCATATTTATAACCAACATTGTTTTTGCCCATCTTGAATGTGGTGGGGGTGGACTAAGTCCAGTGACTCAGTTTGTCCATAACTGGAGTCTACTCAGTGAATCTTGGCCTAAACTCCACCGGACATGGCACCTCCAGGAACTGAATTGAATAGCCCTGCCTTACAATGCAGTTTATGTATGTTTTGTAAAAGAAGCAGCATATGTAGTTCTGCATGTAACTGTTCTGCGTGGCATATATTGGATATAAGAGCTGGTTAGTTACCGCTAGCCATGGCTGGTTGTCTGTGTTTGTTTCTCTGGGTGCCACTGCTGTCACCAGAGCCTTTGCTCTTCCAAGACAGCTGGCCAGGGAGAATGGAGCACTCAAGACCTCATCAGAGCATTCAGCACAACCTGCATTACACAAATGACACAAGCACAGAGAGTTCAGAGAGAGAGAGAGAGAGAGAGAGAGAGAGAGAGAGAGAGAGAGATTCAGAACACTCACATTACAGCCTCACTTTTATTAGGACTATTTAATGCAGCTCAGAGAGGCAGTTCTATTCCCAATGGTCCAGCCAAATGCATAGCTACAAATGCCTCTTCAAATAGATGGAGGTTATAAATAGCAAAGATAATCACTAGAGGAGAAATATCACAGTAACTCTCATTATCAGCTCCTAATGTGTGAGATCTTACTGTTATACCGGGTCCAGTTTCTGCAGCTGCACTAACAAGACTGGAGGAAATGCCTTCAAGGACCTTTAAGCCACTTTGAGACATTCTGTCAGTGCTTCTGCTGTAAATGTAAATGAATAACAGCTGAGCTGTCCGCCTTCCATCAGACTGACACGTCACGCTGTGACCCATCAGACGGCCAGTGTGGTGACAGGATTATGCACCATTTAGAATGAAAGAATGCCTGTTAAATTCCAATTTGTTGTAATCTGAGTTAAATGTAAATTTGATTTGGCCAATTGTAATTGTTTAATTCTAACTGGATGAAATTAATAGTAGGTATATATTGCTTTACTGCTGTAAATGTAGCTTAATAATACATTTCATTTTTCAATATGAATTACAAAAAAACATTGAATCAAAGATACGTATTAGTAACATTTGATAACATTGGTAATCAGTGTTTGAAATGCTGTCTATATATAATAGATACATATTTAAACAGATGAAACAAATTCCATCATTAACACACCCTCATGTCAATACAAACATGTATGACTTTCTTTGCTTCTGAGGAACACAAAAGAAGATATTTTGAAGTATGTTGGTAACCAAACAACACTGGCATCCTGGCACACAAAACCACTGAGACATTTCTCAAAATGTGTTCTTTTGTGCTACACAAAAAGAAGTCGTATATGTTTGGAATGACATAAGGGCGAGAAAATGCTGAAAAATATTTCATTTGTGGGTAAACTTTTGCTTTAATGAATTAACGTATATATTGTTTATATCAGAGATGTGTGTGTAAAAACACATCCCCCTTCTGTTCCCTCACAAATCACCTCCACTCCTCCAGCACTCTCCATTATATCATCCTGGAAATCTGGAAGATAGGGCCATTATGCTGTTTAATATGGAATAATAAATCCCATACGCAGAGGGAGCAGAGTACTCCCTTCCCAGCAGTGGCATCAGTAGAGCTATGAGAGTGAAGCTGTCATCAGTATGCCAGACATGCTCCTTGCTGCCACTCTAAACCACACCACATTATTCAAATCTGACACATGGAAATCAAGTTAGAAACGCAACACAATTTCCTTTAATTGAAAAACAATCATATTATAACTTTGATTAGACACAGTGTTTGCATTTTCCTTTTGTAGGAAAATGTTCATCTTCTGAGGAAGTGGTTCAGTTTTAACTCTTTTGGGACAATGGCTGGCATCTCTAGGGGAAAAATATGGGACACAACAAAAGTGACAAGTGATCCATGATTGGTTACATTATTGTAATAGCATAAAATGCACACAACGTCAGCATGAAATTAAAGTGGACACAATTTCATTCCTAATGTATGTTCCTGATTTTATTGGGCATAATTTATGATGCAATTCTTCATTATGGACGTTGCATATGGCAAATATTTATAGTATGTAATCAAATAAACTGGCTCCATTTGTTAAGAGATGTTTTGTTTGGCTGACAATATGTAACACCCAGGCTTCACGGTCATATCATAAGAATAAGAAAAATGTGATCTAATCTATGCCAGTTCAAGATCAAGTAAAAGTCTCCATTGGCAGGAGAATCAACTAAGATATTAAAGCTATCTCAGTTGCTAATTTCGTTTTCAAACAGTATCTTAATGAGCCAAAACATGCATATCAATTTGCTTATTAATAATATTAAGATCCCTGTCTTATCTTAGTTTCATGTGTGCTGTGATGTAGTAGCACAAACAAACCTCAATCTAGCAGTATCTCTCCAGTCATAAGGTCTAGTGCACAATAAGGAGTAGAGGACGGTCAATTAAAGCATTATCAGAACTGCTCGATTTCTCTTCCTGTCAGTCAGTGCTTTTCCCAGACTGGACACTGATAGCCAACCCCATGGAGTGCCTGACTCGCTTTCAGACACCATTAAATATTTACTCTGTAACCCATGTTGTCTTTATAATTTATAAGCTCACTTAACATTTCTAAATCTTTGAGGTGGCATTCTGTTCCAAAACAAGTAATCATCTTTAAATTATGAGACAAGCATTACAGAACTGTGGAAAATCAGAACGTGATATGCATGTGCTGGAAGCTTGATTCCTAAATGCTTATCAGGAAGTTGATGACAAGAGAAGAAAAACTGATAAATCAATTCCCTGTGAATTGTTTTATTAGCTTTAACGGGGTCCTGTTATGCATTTTCATTTTCACTTTTTCATCTTTTGTTAGTGTGTGATGTTGGTGTTTGAGCATAATATCTGCAAAATTACAACACTTAAAGTTCACTGCAAAGAGATATATTCTCTTTAACAGTAATCACTTTTTAAGGACTACAATAAATGGCTGGAAGTAACTACAGTGCTCTTCTTCCTGGTTTTGTGATGTCATGATGCCCAGAATTTAAACTTTTAAACTCTGCCCCTCTGTGTCATTTCTATGACCAATCTGAGCTCATTGTGTAATTCAGAAGGAAGGGCTTTGTAAAACCAGGAACTCAATAATGGTGTAGAATAAAGGTAAAATAGAATAAAGAACAATGGCTTTGTTTTTTAGAAAAACAAAGCATAAACCCTTATCGTAGTGCACCCCAAAACATAATCAAGACTTTGACAAAAGGGATAATAGGACCCCTTTAGAGACATAGTTCACCCAAAAATGAAAATTATATTATTCACTATGTGCAAGTAAAATGCGCCTATCCAGCGTGTTTTCTCAAATGTGACATTGGACTTTTAATTGGACAGTCAGAATACAATGCTCCATGTAAATGCACCTGTTAATGGCATGGACTCCAAAACAGCATTGATTCACAGTAAAAGTAGTAACCAATCATAACATGTTGCCATTTTTTAAATCTGAATGAAAAAGAATAGACACAAATTCTGGTACCGCTAAATTCTTGGAAGTACTAATTACATAGACTCTTTTCATAATTTTACGGCAATTTTTGGCCAAGGAAAATAGTCAGTTTTCTCTGTGTGATCCCAGAATTATGCTGAGATTGATTTGATTAGCTGGAAAGAACCTAGTTATGAACCTAATAACTGTCATACTGTAATCCTTTGAGACAGAAGAGACTGACCATCAGTGGTGTTAGTCCATTTCATTCAGCTGTATTTCAATGAAAATGTACTTAAATATCACAGAAAAATGACTTAAACAGGGATAGTTCACCCTGTCATCATTCACTCATTTTCATTATTTCATAGTTTCACCACAGAATGCAAAAAGAAGAAATTTTGAACAATGTAGTCCTCACTTTTCCAAGCAACTACAATAAATTGGGACTGTTGACTGATGAGTTTAAAAAATCGGGTAACTGTTCCTTGAATTAAAAACATAAAAATGAATGATGTTAAAATCAGAATACCTTTTAAAAAGTGACAGCAAGAGAACATATCAGCAGTGTTTTTTTTTAAAACATTTCTCAAAGTCCTGTTCCACCTGTTGTGGATTGTTGTCTGCATCATTCTGAAGGATCCAAAATGCTCAACATTTCACATCTGATATCAGCACATGGCTGATCTGTTTATTCAAATGAGTTCATGGAGCAAATGTCACTGAATGCATATACAGTACATGTATTCACATGCCTCACATGGCAGGGCCTAAAGCTCTGCCCAGCATGCTATACATTAGCAAATGGTCTTACCTTCACAAACCTTCATGAAAGATCACAACTGCTGTTTATCAATACTCCATAGTTACCCATCCATGATTTATCTAATGTTTTGGGGCAAACAAATTATATGCTCAACCTCCAGCCTGCATACAACATCAGGTTTATGGCAGAATCTAATGTGCATGCTAAATGATACTTGCAGACTGTCTCCAGGCATCAGGCCCAATAGAGGTATTTACATATCAGTATGTGTTGCTTGAAATGGAATTGTGTTTATATGTATTTTTTATAATTATTTTATGTAGAATTTCTGTAAAATAATGTTAATGAAACTCTGTTATCATTTACTTTAATGTTGTTACAAACCTCTATGCTGTTCCTTTACTTTGTATAGCTAGTAAACATTTTGAAGAAAACGTTACACAACTCTCAAATACAAGAGGATGCTTTTCTGGGGTTTTTTGTTCTTTTGTTACTTGACAACCCCTGTTCTCTGTGAACTGTCCTTGTATGGCAAGAGCTGCATAGCGATTCTTTAGATGTTACTACTTTTGTGTAGGACAAAAAAAAAAACTTGGAATCACTTGAGGGTGAGTAAATAATGACAGAACTTTAAATATTGGGGGAACTTTTAGTTTAAAACTTTGGTCATGTTCTTATTTTTCTGTACATTTGTCCCGGTTTTCCTTTTAATTTCACTAATGGACTCACATTGACCATATATATCATGTCACTGAGCTATACAAGAAGAACAAAGCAATGAAAGGACTGGCACACTCACACCAGCACTCCACTTTAATGGAAAAGAAGTCACAACCACAATATCACTCATGGCTTGACGCAAACTGTTCCCAATAATGGCATTAGCAAGGCACCATTCAATCCAGGTCTCCTCATGAAGACAAAAATACATACAGTGGAAGAGAGGCAGTGTTCATATAAGCCTATTGTCTGAACACAATCACTGCACTGACCAGCTCAAAATGCCCAATCTAGATCTAGTTAGTAAGCAGGTGCTTTTAAAAGTTTGTATTTAAAAACAAAGGCAACTGTGCTTAGGCTTTTACCATAAGTTTACTACAAGAAATTACCATCCATAACGCAACAGACTCTGCCCTCAAGCCAAGTACAAAGTAGCTCAGAATCAGCGGTCGTATCTGCAGCTCCTGGTGAATACAGCTACTTAACCTGAATGAAATGTCAAATGCGGCATTGCTGCCGAACAAAGGGAAGCAATTCTCTATCTGCTTGTCCTGAACAGAGTCAGAGGAACTGTAAAGACACTCAGCTTATGACTAGACCTCACTCATCCAGCTGACAGAGAAGAACCCAGAGTGCTTGCACGCTTAAGCACAGTGGCAACACACAAAGATCCTCCACCACATCCAAGAGGGACCATATGTACTTAAACTAAGAGACAAGAGTAGCGTTTGAGGAAACAAACAAGCGTTTACACTAGAGAGCTAGGCTGACAAATAAGCAATTCTTTTGATTGTGGTTTCTAAAGCCTCTCTCTGTCCCACACTGTTTCTGGAAAACATGCGCACCTTTACATTATCCTAATCCCATTAGTGAGATGAGAAAGCTGAAAAATCCCTTGGTATGTATTACAGGATGTAATCCTGCTGTAGTAGCTGGAGCATTGGTTAAGATCCAAAGTTCAGCTCTGATGGTTCCTTTTTAAACTTTTAAGTGTGTGTGTTGCAGAAGATATATATATATATCTTAACCTATATATTGGATCTTAACCTTATATATATATAATATATATATATATATATATATATATATATATATATATATATATATATATATATATTTGTATATATTTCCCTGTCTGGGACCAAGATGGACCAAGTTCCCCACCACCCCAATAGGGTAGTGTAGAGAACAGATGGATGGGTGGACTGCTAACATATTATTAAGTGATATTTTTATGCTAATTGGCTGAATGTACATTATCCCGAACAAATAATTATTGAGGCACAACAACAAGCTGGATTGTGAAAATGCACATCTTCTGTAAACAAACACATAATTTTGCCACAGAGGTAAAAATATAAATGGTGAACACAGCCAAAATATAAAGCAATACAGCAGCTCAGAGACAAAAGACGTAAACATTTGTCTTGCAAAAGATTTCTCTCACCTGGTACAATATAGCTGAACAGGCAAGAAAAACGAGCAGTTGTCGACAGTAAGGACAAATGGGGCAGTGCTTAAATCTGCTTTTATTTTCCTGTGTGTAAAAATGAAAAAGTGTGTCGGGACTGGCAGTCGAAGCCGTGCTACTGCCAGAGTAAGCCTAGAGCCATGCCTGATGCTCCCTGACTGATTTCATCTCAATGTCCTACATCTTCCACTTAATTGGCATTAGCATATCCGTGTCTTTCAGCTGTCCTCTGTTCACTGTATTGTACTAAGGTAAACTGTAGCTATAGGTCTATGTTAAAGCAAAATAGAGATTAATCTCTGGGAGAGTTCTCTTCCCTGAACAGCGATGGCATAGTTCTAGCTGACTGCTAGCTGAATCATCTCTGCTCTGAGCTTCATATTATACGACAAACAGGCAGCCAGTGTGATTTGTCATATGGACAAAATCATTAGTTTGGCCAGTACAGAATGCAAAGCTGATTAGTGTGTGTGTACTAACCTGCATAAATGTTCTGGACGATTCTGAGTCTGCAGACAGCCGGCCTGCTTCTGTCAGAACAGAACCTCTCTACACTGTTAATGAAGACAAATGTGAGCGATTGTGTTTGCAGACACCTTAAACAAAGAAGCAAGCAATGGACGTCAACTCCTTGTGTTTCCTGGCTCTCTTCATCCACTTTGTTACCCATGATCCTTTGCTTCCTGCAGCCTTACTGTTCTCCTGCAGTCATCCTGAAAGCTGTGTGGTACGCCCACAAACCTTTGGCTGAATGTCTAATACATAAGGCAGTAAAACTAGAAACGCTTCAGGAGTTTCAAAGTTGTCATTTAGTTGAATTTGTGTGTCATTTGGTTTAGACGTGTGTCTGGAAACATGGCGCTGATTGGTTGCTTTACATGTGGGTCAGATGGCCTTTTGGGAGGTCCTTGGCCACTGAAACTGCTATGGAGTCCAGACCTTCTGTCGTCAGTCTGAACGTCTGGCTATATGACTAAGACTTAGCTGAGCATTTTTCAGGGGGTCTTTTTCTTTTAAATTACTAGAAAGAGGGGACAAATGCACAATTACCAATGTTTACTAAATATAGGTTTATCAAAATTGGTAAAAGTATGAATTACTGAATAATTCACAGTAATTCATTCTATGAAAATTGTTTATACTGTATATAGCACTCCTATTTATACTTCAGTAAACTTCATGTTGATTTGTTTCCAAAATGGAGTGTTGAGATCTCTGACAGGAAATCAGAAAAAGTGTCAGTCTGAAGACAGTCAACTACTGTCTTCCCTCTTCTATTCTTAATTAAAGGGTGTGTAAGACCTCTGACAAAAGAGATCAAGATGTCAGTCAGAAAACAGATGGAAGGTGTTACCCCCCTGACCTTAACCATTTGGTTTTGTGCTGGCTAGTGGGATTCTGCCTTAAGGCTCTTTTATTCTAAATGCTAGATCTAGATCATGTCTGCGCATATTTTACTTACAAAAATTAAGGAACCTTGGAGATTCATGCACTACAGGTCACCGACCTAATGCTCTGATCCACTGCAAAATTAAAAATTATAACATGTCTTCTCCTTTACCCTTCCCCCTTTCCTGCTGCTCCTCTCATCTGTCCATTCACTCCATCTGTTGCCCTTGTCTACTGACACTCACTGCAAACTGGGCTTTGGCAGAAGGTACAGTAAACTATCAGGTGTCAGATCTTCCCAGGATCAGCACCTGTGCACTTACACACACAAGGAAAGCAAATTTTCAGATGTCCTATGGGATTTAGCCCTTCATACTCCAGCTTTAATACTTAAATAAAAGTCTGAAAGCATGGTAATCTATGTGCAAAAATTTAAGGCATGATAAATCCATATTTATGGGTCAAGATAGTGTGCCTTAACACTGCAGATTAGATTTTTGGTTCTTTAAAAGAGATTGTAATTTTCTCAGTTTTTGTGTAAAATTGTTGTTATAGGTCAGATTCTGGTAAGAAAGTCGTGCTATACCATGCTATACATGCAACACTATAAACAATTTTAAAGAGCATTTGCTAATTTATAATTATTATGCATGAAGTTACAATGACTTATTATTAATTTAAACACTAAATGAAATATTTGCACTTCTAAAGTGTAATTTGTCTTACTCCAGGACTTTTCAAAATTAAAAAATAGTGAACAAGTCATGAGGTCTTTATGAGCATGAGGTCAACTGCTTCTCAGATTTAATAAAGCTCCCAGTGATTTAACATGTCTCCTCACTGTTTATTTTCAGAAGAGATCTCATCAATATCTTTAAACAAAGTTTAGATTTGCCAAATCCCAAAGTCAATATAAATTCAAACATTTCTTATCAATCTCTTCAAGGCCAAATAATTTGAGATAATACAGTTTACAGTTTAATACAGTATATCAGTTTTATACTTCTGTCCCCTTACTCAAGGTCAACAATTGTTGCATTTGTTTCTGTATTTATTTCTCCTAAGTAACTGAAGGAGACACATCAGAGACAAAGTTAAACTTTAATAAAACATAGTTGAGAAATTCATTCAGTAGGTATGAAAGAAATAAAATGCAACTGGGTCTACTGGGTGCCTCTTTCATTAATTTCTGACCATTTTTATTAATGCCAAACAAACCCATCACCACTTCATACACTGTAAAGTGTACAGCAGTCTGAGCACCAGTCACCAATTTTACTCATCACTGGCCACACAACCTATTTGTGGTGTTGTAATCACAGGGAGAGTGTTTTAACCTTAAGTGTAAAGAGGAAATTTAAGTTTGTATAAGGTTGAAATGCTGCCTGTCTGCTCTTGTTTTTAGGATCTTAGGGTGTGTATGACTATTTTCCAAAACATACTGATGTGTCTGTGTAAACAGCGTTTTCAGGCATCACAGACATGCACCTGACACTGCTCCAAAATCTAGGCAGAGTAATTAAGTTGCCTTGCTGCATAATTATGCTGCCTACCTTTTGGAACACCCTTCTAAAAACACATTTTTGGCAAAATTCTACGGCAGCATCCTATTTATCCTTTGTAAAGAAGGTAATCTCTGAATGCATTATAACAATAAATGACACACCAATGTATGAGTGCTGTATTTTTATGCTCATTAATATTGTGTCATTGGTATAGGTGCCAGGAAACTTGAAATCAGCTGCGATCTTCTGTGTGCTTCACATAAATAGCGTTATTTCTATGAAACACAGATTTGCTGCCTATGTACACTGTTTAGAGTCACTTATGAGATTTCATTGGGTTAAGATGCTGTCTGAAAAGGCAGCTGCTTATGTAGACTGTAGACAGCAAGGTATTTCAATACATTTCACAACAGAGCATATATACAAGTGTATGCCTATGTGTGCGTGCTGTCGCAGCTAGCAGCATGTGTTGGGGTGATAGTTCTGAGTCACAGTGAAAATGACCAGATGGCGAGAGTGAACTGAAGCATTCCTCTAGCCACCGCTGCTTTGCATTTTAAACAGCCTTTCGTACCACGTTCCCACATCACACACACCCAAACACACAGGCAGGCAGAGCCAATTAGCATCATGCTGCATTTCACACATTGCTTGTAAACCTCAGCCATGAATATTTAGAGATGCACAGAGTCCACAGAGATGGGGAGAAATAGCACAGGATGTTATCACTACTGGACAAGCGCTTCTGTGATCATTGTGTTCATCTAACTACCTGCAATGCAACAATGTATGCATGGTTAAAGGTGATGTGTGTAATGGATTGTGTTAAATACATTTTAAATACATGTGCAGCATTAAAGAAATTAGTGTCTTAAACAATGGCGAGTTTAGGGCATGATTACCTGTTTCTCTGACCAATGGCGGAGTGGAAAATGTTTTGAAAACCTGTTTGAAACCATTTACATTATGTTTTAAATTATTTTTGGTTCCACTAGTGCTGCAGAAATTACACACAAAGCTAAACTTTAATTAGCTTTATCAGGTCTCAGCTGGCTGTGATGCATCACATAAACTATTATGGCTTTCTTATTACACTGTTAACATGGATTAAATGTCATAAGTGTGCCAAACCATGTAAAAAATTCCATGATCGCAATCTAACTCATAATCTACACAAGGGAGGTCAGAGACTCGCAAATGACCAAGATATAATCCTCATAAGAGAAGTAACGGAGGTTTGGATGCATATCATGACTGGAATCTTCTGCAGATACGATAATGATTCTCACAGCTGTGCTGACTTAACACTTAAAGAGGCCAACGTGATGATAAAGTGTGTCTCTCCTCACCATGCTGATGAATATATGCGGAAGTCAGACACAACACAAACCCTATACTGGCTTATGTCCAGACTGCCCAGTGTCTGCCAGACACTGTTTGTTAAAAAGTGGCAAACCCAATTCCCTGAGGCTTTGAATACTGCAGTGGCCCCACTATCCAATGCACAGATGCTCCACTGTGGGGTGTCGCTTAAGGCCAGAAACATACTCTATGCAAGCCCTCAAATGCGAATGTTGGTATTGCAACTTCACAGTCAAATTAAACATACGTTTTTTCATTATTGTAAAGGTAACCTATTGGTACCCAAATGGACGATAGAGTTGCCTTCAAATTTCCATGCCGTTTAGTCAGATGTTATTATTCAGACAGCTAGATACAGCTAGATAGACGTTTGTAAAATCGAACTTGCTCAACTAGTTTCAAATTTGTTTACTTAAAAGAAACAGCTAATGCCCAAATGTATGAGTGCCCCCATCCTCCCCTTTTACAGGGCCAGGTTCCTGATTGGTACTCAAACTGTGCTATAAATTGCACTCTTACATATTTAAAAAACAATGACATGTACAAGCAACCTAGAGTTGCTAGAGACATCTGTGTTCACATAATTGCATAGAGTCTGTTTGAGGCCCAAGATTTCAGCTGCTCCAGGCCTCTTCATCCACAACCATTTCTTCTAAATCCACTTAGCCATCAGGGCTTTATTACGAGCCATTACGTTAGGATATAAGGAAAGCCAAGGCTGACTGAAATTGATTCCTGCCTCTGTCATTCAGTCCTTCCTTCCACTCTTGATCATTATAAGAGTAAAAGACAAGGATTCACTTTTTTGCGAGGCAGAAAAGACTTTCTGCAGAACCCTGTCTATATTCGTTGTAGGGTTATGCAAACTTGATCCTCAATCCATGCTGCTATTTATTGTTGACAGAATATGAAGCCCACACTGCTGTTTCTGGACCAGGGCCAGTGGACTCACACTCTGGGGACAGTCTCCACAGAGGCCCAGGAAAACAAAAAGAGGGGAGGAATCTAAGGAGGAGAAGAGAAACAGTATATGGTTCAAAAGTAAAAAGGCAATTTTAATCTTAAGTCACTTGTAATGAACTAACAAAAGAGGCTACTATTGCATTCCAGAGCAGTTCCTCCTGCACGGAATGTTCCCTAACATTTCCATTAACTTCTAGCTTTTCAGACATTGTATTAATGTTATTGCTTGGTTATAAGAACATTATTCAATCATTTTTTTTTAAATTCTGTAATGTTTTTACATTAACAATTTAAGAAAACTAACAATTTAAGAATAACTTTTATAATAATCTTTTGTATATATGTATATTTTGTAGAAATATAACATTTCCATTAGCTGGACGACTTTCTGCTCGCAGCAGTGAACCACAGGTCTTACCCTGTGATGGAAAATGTTCATGCCAAGTGTCACCAGATGCACTGAAATACCAATGGAGCATTTGTTGCTGTATATCAGGTCTTCTGCAAGGACATTACACTCCAGGCCATCAGAGAGATATAGTAGCTGACAAACATCCAGCAGACAACATGGATGCCACCACAGTGGAGAAAATCCAGGTTGTAATACACAGTTTAAACTCTGACTTATTCCATCTTCTTTAACCACAATTGCAATGGCTGTCCTGCTGACAAGTGAAAATTGTCTGTATTTGTAAGTTTGTTATTTTTCGAGCAGAAGTCAATCTGTTCTAAACATTCATGTCTGTTTTGGAGGTACGTTTGTTAGAGGCTCGCATATCTTCTCTAAGCAGTATGATTGACAGAGTCACTGAGCTATAGCAACACCGTATGTTCCCTTCCTTTCCAATTAATTTCAAACTTAAGCATTAATTGCTACACCTTAGAGGTGTGCAAACTAGAGTAAACACATGTTTACCATCAAATCTATGAATAATATCCAGATACAGGCACACCCTTGGCTAATGACGACTCAACTCCAAGGCGAGCCTGATTTAGAAGCAGTTGGGACTTGAAGCAATCCAGGCATGTCTTCCTTTCCCTTTTTTACTGTAGTCTAAGGAGTCTGCTAGGTTTCAGTTTCAGTGGATTGATGAGAGGCCCAGATGTTTTGGTTCAGCATATCCCAGGCTGAGCTGCACATCCAGTTTTCTCAACAAGTCAGAAGAGTGAAAGCACCAAATTAAATGCAGGTTATGCATTATTATTCTCCAAGAAACTTAAGAACACTTGGCCCCCTGTGTGGGCAAAGGAGCTCAAGATTTTCCACTGTCTGGCTACCAAAATCCAGTGTGTTTACCCAGACGTTAAAAAGAGTACACAAGGTCTTCATCTTGCAGTGAAGGTCAGGGTACCTCCCATAAGAAAGAGAAAAACACAAATGAGGTCTCTTCAATAGCTCAGTTGCTTCTCCTAGACTTATATGACATTTAATGGAGAGCAGATGAATATAAGAATGTTTAGGTTTACTGCATCTTAGATGTTTCTCTTAAAAAAATAAAAGACTACAATTTACAAATTCTTACAAATCTTAGAAATTTTAACAGTGTCACGTACTGTGCTCATACAAACTAAAGTCTGCTATCAAAAGCCAGACACACAATCACCAATCAAGTTGTTTTAGTTAAACATCAATGCAAGTATTTCCTATCTTGGTTAAACAGTATCTGGTTACAATGTTTCCACTGTCCGGTTAATTGCAGTGTCAAACACAGCTGGACATTGTAACTAATTCAGTAATATCACGCAACATCCAAATTCTCTCCACCTTAAAGCTGAACTGTGTTTTTTATTTTAAAATATTTACTGTACTTTATTCCCTGGTTATACTTCTTGGCAGACAGTATCCAAAGCAACTTAAACCTACAGTATATATTTTATGAGTATATGCATTCCCTGAGAATCAATCCCATGACCTTAACATTGAAAGCTTTAATGTGCAAAGTTATTATAATTATATAATTATAAGTAATTTATTTGATAAATCTAAATAATAAATAATGGAACAAAAGCTCTCTCTTACAATGTGTACAGTGAAAAAAGCCTCCAGTGACTCAGGTTCATATGTTCATCTAATGAATACCATGAAATAATTCAGTTCAGAGTCAAACTACGGTTTCATGCTGAAAGGCAAGTCTCTGGATAAAAGCCAAACACATTCTGTAAACAGAAATATTATGTGGCAACCCACAATGCTGTTTATTCAGTTCTGATGTATAAATGCTTGATAGACTAGAAAAAAAATACTTCTTAACAGCTGAAATACAGCAGACTTATCTTCCTTCAGAGAATTCATCTGTGCAGGGTTTAATAGAACTGCTGTTGCATGGAGATTGCGCATAGAATCAGTACAGAAACACATCTGACATGTAGGCAATTAAAACAGAGAAAGACAGCAATAGAGAGGAGAAAGGTTTTTTCCCTTCAGAGATTGAGTTTCAGATAAACACAGTCTTATTCGCCCTACTAAAAAACAGATACTTGGTAGATCATATCAACAACTCTCTGCAGTGTCCAATGACAGGATTGCTTTACATTGAAATGTACATCATGACTAGATCAAAAATGTTATTGGGTTCTACAAAATCCATTATTTCTGATTCACTTGCCATGATTTCCTAATTATCTACCTTAGAACAATATGTTACGCCAGCAAAAATTGTTTCAATGCATGATAAAAACGTTGATTTCGCAACATAATAAGGAACATGCAAGACTGGAGATGGATCCATGTTTATTTTTCTCTTTTTTTGTTTACCTTCATTAAACCAGACTAACCCCTCTGAGGCGTGTTGTAAAGTGTTCCTTGATAGAAAAAATAAGCACATTACAACCTAAATGCAAGCAAATTATAGTGAAAGTCAAAGAATTTGTGAATTTACTTTAGTGCTTTTGCACTGAGTCCTTAGGGCTATTAACAAACAGAAACAAAACAGCAACATAAGCTTTCAGCATTATATATTTGAGTCATAATGTGATTTTGAGCCTTGAGGTAAGGACTTATCCTCTTCCTTCCACACCAGCTGGGACTCTTGAAATAAAAACGTTGAACTCAATTTTGAATGTGAAAATATTTGTTATCTTTTCAAGGTCCAAAGATGGCTGATGACGAATGAGAAAATAAAAGGAACAAATATATAGCTGAAGGGTATGAAATAATGTGCTGCATTTTAAAAGCCTGCATTCAGAGAAAATAAAGCTTAGACCTAGGTGGCAGACCAGCACATTAATGCAGTGAGAAAAGAAACACTGGAATATGACATTGCTTTCTGCTGCCACTGTTATGAAGTATTAACGTTGCCCTGGCCACAGGAACCGACAGCGGTTCAAAATGTATGGTAGAAAAATTGAGCTTCAGAATGCATCCTGCTTAAAGCTCAGTCGATTTAGTATGTAATACCACAGCAGGAGGTTAAGGGCAAGCTGAGAGTATCCCCGTAATCCACCTGCACTGAATAACCTGTGATGTACATGGTGATGTTTTTCTGGGTGCTTTTCTGTGTTTCTGTACCTCAGGGTTACCCATCAACCCTCAAACAATTCTGAGCACATGAAATTATCCTGAACTGAATCTCTTCTATATTGTTTCAACCCACACCTTTTAAACTAAGCCTCCTGTACATTTTACAATAAATAGGCTTTTGCAAGGAAGTTTTCTGGTATTCATGATGAGAAGATTTTTGCTTATTGACTATTACTAAATATTATTAATGTTATTATTAATGTTCACAGCAGTAAGGAGTTATCTATCAATAAATCGTAAGGAATCTTTAGTATATTTATACTGTATATAGTGCTGAAATGTAACTATATATAAAAAGATATTAAATAAATCGTAAATAGTAAATATAATAGACATAAGGCCGTTGCTTAAATTAACAGGACTCAAACAAATTGAACTGATGGGCTCCAGGCCTATTGAGTGGGCTATAACACACAGAACAAGGTTACTGGTTGTCCCACCCTGTGATGACCCTGACTACAAAAACATGTCTGTTTTTAATCAGCTTTCAGAGGAAAAATACCAGCGTATTACACATACAGTATCTGAAACAAAAACATGTCAAAGTGGTCTGTATGTAACTTTGTGGTTTTCTCTATGGAACACAGCAAGCCAAACCAAAATGATCTATATATCCACATCAGCAGAAGGTCATGTAAGGCCCCAAAAGAGCCTTTATGGTCCTAGTTTCACATTAGTTCTTTATCGTCTGTCACACATCTTTTCATCTGTCGAGTAAAGTTTGAAGTGAGATGTTCTATCATCTGTTGAAGAAATTTATATTATTTTTCTCTTTTAAAGAATGGAGTAAAAGGCCACACTGAACTCCATCTGAGTCTGTCATAATTAAACATCACAAGCTTCATGAGATGGATGTTTTGTCATTTGTGTATAGAGAGCTTTAATTAAAGGAAAAAGATTTCATTGCCACCACACAATGCTTGCCTAGCACAGTTTTTAAAGCTAAATAAAATACCTTCACAAACAAAATTGCAATCTGACCTGATTGGGCCAGAGATAACAACACTGGCTCAGCCAGTGTGTGAGCTTGGGCAGGGCTTCCTATTTGGCCAATTAATGGCAAGTGGGTACAGCATAAGTAATTTGTTTAAAAACAGCCATTGGGGGGCCTTGCTAAGGCAGATATCACTATTACTATTCCACAGACTTTGGGTTAGGGATTTAAACACACCCCTAATCTTATGTATTAAACTCTGGACTTCACTATAACAATCACTATAGCATAAAACCATAGCAAACACAACACCCTACTAACCACCCGCAACGCCCTAATCATTATGATGGTGACTTCTGCATGGACAAACATTACTCACCACGTTTCTTCATGAAATCTAGTTTACAGTTCTGTTTTGAACCAATGACTTTGACATTAAACTGAGCCTCATGTCTTCATAGCAGTCTCTGTAAAGTGCAAATGTACACAAATTTAACTGGAATCAGAGATTTCACCCACCAAAGACCCATATGCAAAACTAATCAAAATGTCACTCCTCAGTGACCTCTGACTTCATAGATGATTCAACTTACACTGAAGGGTTCAGTTCGGACCAATTGCGTCTAATTTGGCAGTACATTGTTTTGATAAGACTTAACATGGGTTTGAAATCAGAATCAGGTTATGGGTGTAAAAACAGAGATAAGTACATCAGCATGAATCTCCATCAAGTGCTGGGTTATAGAAGAGGAGAAAAATAAAATACACATATTTTCAACACATCAGTTTATATGATTATAGGGTAGATGCCTTAAAAAAACAAACACCTTTTAAATGGACAGAAGTGTCAGATTTTCCCTTGACTCAAAGCTTAAGACTTAAAGTTTGACACCACTAAAGGGAGTTGAGCTGCAAGTACTGGCAGCTGACAGCTGGAGTAGATGTGAAATCATGGACACTTAAGTACTCAACAGCAAAACCAGAATGGTTCCCTGAGGGCTGAGAGTTTGGCATCCTCTGGGAACTCATCGACAATAAACTCTTTAAACTACTCCCACTTCCCAACTAAATGATTAGGATAGGAATATGCAGACACAAGGCAAAAAAATTAACATTAGGCTAGTTTCATTGAATTGTGGCTGTTTTGCTAGAAGTGATAGATTTTTTTAAGTTTTAAACCATTTTTTCCCATCCTGGATTAATATGCAGAGACAACTACAATTAAGAAGTTTGCAAGCTGATTTTTGTAAAATCTTGCCCTGACAATTCTGGTTGGTTGATGACAACACAAGGACACACACTTCCAAGCCCTTATAGAAGACAGAAAAAAATCTAAGATTTTTGTGAGCTCTACAAAAACGGCGAGAGAGGCTATAATCTTTTTGACTTTATTATGAATGCTTCTTTTAAATGGTTAACACTAGTTTGTAACACAAACTCGGTTCAGTTTGTTATGGGTTTTTTGTTCTTGCATTCCCCTAGTTAATGTAGTCATTATCTTGTTAATTCGTTTTCATTAGCTCCTACCCTGTTGCCTTAGTTACTTATTGTTTTCACCTGTTTCAAGTTCACTTTCCCTATGTATTTATACTCCCTGGTTTTAGTCAGTTCGGTCAGTCCTTGTTTTGCATTTGATGTTTGCAGTTAGTTAATGATTGATTATGATGTTTTGTGTGTGCCTGGTGCTCTGAGTTTTTATTATTTAAAGAGTGTTTTGAGATTGTCTCCCCCCTTTCTCTCTGAATGATGCTTTTTGCCTGCTGAATGGTTATTGCTTCTATAAGCACTGGTAACTGGACTATGCTAACCAGCCAACCTGACCCCTTCAAATAAATATATGGCAACACTGGCACAACTAAGTTAGTTGTTAGATCATTCCACCCCAAAACATAAGTTTGGGGTGGAATGATCCATCTGTCTGTAGTATTCAAAAAAACGTGTTTGAAAGCAGTTGTTATTTTTGCCATTTCATTTGGTTATGCTCATGGAACAAAAATTGGCACACTGCAGCTTTAACAAAGATAAACAATTCCTCTTAACTCTTGGATAACTTCTTGAACTTGTGTGACAAACTGCCTTCCACAACCAACACCCTCTGTCATGTGCGCACACACATTTACACAAATTCAGCAAGACATGGAACAGAGTTTGGATCCAAATATCCTATCTTACTTACACAGACACACAAAACAGCCTTGGGCTTAGTATTGTTCAATGAAATCCTGTCAAGACAGCTCTCTCTCTCTTCCCTGTTTCTTTTTCCTTTTCTCCTGTTTTATCCTGTTTTGGTTGTGGTCACTGTGGTGTGAGGTCTTATAAGGCTTAACGACACTGTGGTGCTGTCGGGACAGTTGAATCATGGAAATGGAGAAAATTCATGCCCAGGTTTTTACACTGGCTGATTTAGATAAAGCAGCACACTGGAAAAGATGTATGAGCCTGTGGCATGAACTGGCCCCTCCAACTCATGTCGCCCCAGGTCATCACCATTTCCTGAGAGCCCCGATCGGAATAGAGTGGCAGGAAAAGAAGTCATCGGTGCTTAGATCTGGCATAGAGCATCTTTACCTCTCAGTTCACACTTCTTCCTTACCGTTTACACTCTATGCATTTAGCTCTCTTGGTTTTTCTACTTTTGGTGTCCCTATCTTTCCTGCTATATATCAACAAGATGAAGTGGACTTATAGTGACCATCTCAGCCTTTAATAGCCTCTGTAAATCACCACAGGTTTAGCACAGCACAACAGCAGCTGTGACCCATTCATCACCCCTATACTACAAGAGTCCTCTGACATATCAAGATGTTAATTCCTATACTATTACTATTCCAGCTTTCTCTTCCTGTGAATGTCTGCAGATTGGCTTTTATTTTGTGTAAGGATTAGGTTGGGGTAGTGGACAGAAAAGATCAGCCTGCTCTGAAAATGATGAACATTTGTGGGAAGTCCTCAGCAATGTTGTGTATTGTTTTTTTTAGAAAATGGTCAGTAAAAGGAGATCATTAACCTTCAGTGTTAAATCATCAACTTCAAGAGGTTAAAATAAATCTGATGTTTTATTGCATTTGTATTTTCTATTTGTTTAAAGTGCAGAAAACAGAGTTGGTGCTGTTCACATTTTAAAATAAGTAACGAAACACCAAAGTATACCTAATTCATGGAAAAGCGGTGTTTGTGTGTTTCCCTGTAGGAAGTGTGTGAAGGGAGTGAAAACGCAAAGTAAAGTGACAGGCAGCTAATCCAGCGCTAATCCACTTTTATTGCTTCCACTCTCCGGTGGCCACCAGCAGCTGGAGGTGTCACACACCTCATGCACTCATTCTCAAGTGTTTTTGCCAATATCTTCATGATCAGCTGCCTCAGCTGGACTGTAATCTCAGCATCAGATGGTACACCCACAGACCATCCACAGTTTGATCCCTGACCACCTGATGCATATTGCACAAGTCTGGCAAGCACTGTATAAACACCGGCAGTTCTGCCTTTATGCAGCCAGGGACCATCTGTTGGGTTCCAAACAAAATCAGGTTTAAAAGATACTGAATTGATAAGCATTTTAAAAAGGAGCTAATCACTGGGTTTGTCAAAGTTTGTTTGTTTAGTGATAAATATTTTAAAGATATTTACAGGTAGGGTTAGGAACACTGGCCAGGTTTTTGTCCAAGAGGAGTGATGGAATATATACAATACAGAAGGGAATTCAAAGTTAGCTGCAGCCAAGCTCATGACCACAACGTAAAAGCTTTTAAATACAGTTGATCAATATTTCTCCAGCTGTCTTGAGTACCATTGATCTTTATAAGGGAAGAGTTCCTGGCGCTCAGCAAGGCTTAATGCTTCAGGGACATATGGCTATAGCTCAGTCATGCCTGGTCTGTGTTATCCCAGATGTGTTCTGATATCTGGGTCAACTTATGAGCAGTGCACACCCATCCTATAGCACTAGCTCAAGATATTAACATACACCAGGCCCTCAAACACTGAAGGGTCTTGGGTGCAGTCATGTAATACATTGTAGCAGGGTGGGAATCAGGCTTGTTACAATATACATCATCACATGACATCAGATTTAAAACAATGAATTAGACAACTTCTCCTCAGACTTACCATGTAAGAGAGTATCACACTTTCTCTACCTAATGAAGCTTAAAGGGTTATTAAACCCATATATTAAAAATATTATACTATATGTACACGTTGCACATTATTAACAATAACAGAACTTGTTATGATAATTATTAAGGAGAAAGTGGTTATTTATTAAACCAAAAATAGTACAAATTGACAACATATGAAATACTGTATATGCTGTGATAGAAAGGAGAGCATTGTCATTAGAAAAAGTGTTTAATAAACTGTGAGTTGTTTATTTTAATTAATTTTAATCTTAAAATCACATTTTAATAATACTTAAACCTGCAATCCAAATGTTTGCCTCTCTATCAGCATCTCTGAAATATAAAACTGCAGGTTACTTTACATTCTTTTCTATATGTATGCTAAAGTCAAATAAAGCCAAACTGACATTATCCATAAATCTGACTTGACAGATCAAATTACAAATCATTAATATAAACTTATTGTTGCAAATCAGGGTAAAGTAAGGAGACAGTTTTGAACACTGATCTGTAATGTTCTTTCAATTTTTTTTTTTTCAAAAAAGTTGACATGAGTTTGCTTTAAAATGGTGTGAACTTAAAGGTTTATTTACAGTTTGTTTCACCGTTTACATGCTTTATACAATCTCCTCCCACTCATCGCCCCTCTACCCTTTCACTTTATCAGACTTTCTATAGACTCTTTCCAATAATTTGAAATACTGGAAATACTTTTATTACACTTTAAATATGGAACAGTGCAGTGTCAATATGCAAAGGACTGTTGCACAAAACCAATAATCATGTAGGTTTTGTGAGAGTTTTGCTAATTTCTGGCAGCTTACTTTGGCTCTCCACTTCAAAAACATAAAAGTTGTACTTCCTTATTATGGCTTCCTTATTATTTTGAATTATGTTCAGGTCACAAAACTGCCATCTGTCAATTTTAGTGTCAGGTCAGTTTATCCAGGCATGCCCCCAGGAAAACAGGACTGAAAACTAGCATGTCTTGGCTGAATACAATTGAATTGTAGGTAAGAACTAAAACAAAAGTGATGAGTGCCATAATGAGGGACAGAAAAGCTCTCAATGTCATGGAAAAAGATCAGAAAATACTGCTTTAAAACAGAAACAAGTGTTGACTGAGCATGTGAATATAGTTGCCAAATATGCACATATGGCAGTGAGTGGTCATGGTCACATAACCCAGAGCTAGATGAGCGAAAACTGCATAGCATGTCAGTACATATGGTGGAGAACAGTGGGTCCTCTCTGACTGTGAGAGGGAATGGCGCATTAGCTGGAGGACTTTTGGGGTGAGATGTGCATTCTTTAGACCTGACGGCTTTTATATGGGCATGGAAATTTATGGACAAATGAACGTGAGTGAGCAGGAATGCAAATAAACACTTCTTAATTATAAAAAAAACATTAAAATGTTGTCATTAAAAAGCTTAGACTAGCAACCTTAGAATAAAGCAGGATAGTGCAAACCTGGGCATTTTTCAAATTGCAGGCCAGACACACTGATTCACTGAGCTCAGTATGAGACATGTGAAATAGCAGAAGAGTCTTGTGATGGCAAGCTCAGGGCAGAGGAAATGTTCACAGATAAACAGCCATCAGCCTGAGGTGCTGTGTCCTCCATTCATCATGATGTCCATGGACTGAGACACCTTCACTAATGAGCACCTCTTCTGGCAGGCCTGTTGGATGGAGAGTCTCTTTGAAGTGTGATGTAGGGATGAAGCTTTTGTTTTGATCAATCACCTTCAGCCAGCAGGAATATACAGCTTAGTATTCTTATTCTGGTTAACATTATGCGCCATCAAGACCCTTATTGGAACCACTAATCCTTCACCAAATATACAGATAAGTGTTAAAGTATTTTCTCTAATGCAAATATTGTGGCTATGCGGTGCTGCCAAAACATTGCCCTGTTTAAGCATCCCAACGTGCCGGACACAGCAACTTTCCTTTAACCAATAGTGTGATTGAGGTTTTATGTGTTTCATCTGACCACTGGCAGTTAGAACCCTGTCTGCAAACAATCATATTTTTTGCAATTCTGAATAGTGACACTAACGGCACAGAAAACACACCCTTCACCTTTAATGATACATCCACAACCAAAAGTTAAATAAACTTTCTTTTATAAAGTTAAAACACATATAAGATGCAGCTCAAATGGCCATTTTTAAATGGGTGGTCTATTTGTTACTACCCAGCCTCAGAAACAAAATATGGTATGATCTAAATCAGTTTACCTTGCCAGCTACCGTAGTGTTGGTGTACTATATCTTTACCTAGCAATCCTATTTTCTTATTCTCATCTTATACGTGTTGAATCGAATTAGCTATGAGTGGAGCAACACAAAAAACTTTAGTATTTTAAGTTTTTGTGTTGCTCTGTTGATCACTTTCACAAACACTGCAAATAGCACTACCCTGATCCTATTTAAAGAAAATAAAATACCAGATGTGAAAGGTTTCACTCCAAGGCACACAGCAAAATCTTGGCTCAAATATTTTGAATCATATGTCAGCTTTTGATATTGGCTAAATAAAAAAGAACATTGGCTGCCAACTAAAGATCAAATACTTAGAATGGAAAAGAGGATCAATCCTGACTATAATTATAAAGACCAAATTAAGCACCTAGCTCAAGTAAACAAATCTACTTTTTTGTTTCTTATGTCAAGGTCATCATGAAGACAAGTTACAGATTATCTTACTCTGCCAAGATGCACAGCATGTTTACTTTTAAGCATTTTGACAGCTGCTTTTAACCAACCGGACTTACTATGTACTCAAGGTATATATTTTATCTATTTATGTTTCCTTTGATTAGAACCTTTGACCTTTGCATCGCTAGTGTCATGCTCTACCAGTTGAGCTACAGGAACTTGCATATACATTTTCTGATTATGTTTATGAAAACACAGTACTGTAATCATTTGCAGACCATGTTATCATACTTGGATTTTTCTCAAGTCTCCAAAGGTCCTTGAAGTTCAGCTGTGGAAGTTACCTCAGCTTGAGAAGCCACGCAGATCAAGACATACACATATTCAAAATGCAAAAACTGCTTCAAAAGAAATTATGTTTAAAGCCTTCAGTGTCTCATTGGGAATTTACTCAGAATGAATTTTGCCCCCGACAATGTGGTTTATGTGCACATGCTGTCTGCATTGTAGTACCACTAAAGGAACTAGGTGCAAAGCTATTTGCAAGGCACAATCCCAGATCTTGTGGGGTGGTTTTAAGTGGAGGATGCAGCAGACTACCATGACCTGGCATGGTAACTGGCTCGTTATGGTAAAATGTGCTCAACTACATTGTCTGTGTTGTCCAACATTTGGTCGTCATATGTTAAATTACTGCACCCAAATACTTATGGCACACAATTATTTCAGTGCATTTAGCACTTAGTTTAACTGAATTGCATGTGGCTGAATTGCAACTGACTGTTGTGCTGAAATGCTGTGCTCAGATGTGTTGCAGGTGTTAAGTGAATTTACCGCTGAGAGTTTGTTGATCAATATACAAAAGTAAATTAAATTTCAAATTGCTAAAGGTCTGACCAAGGGTATTAATGGAGGATCAAAGTAAAACCCTTTCTCACATTGTATGTTTTGAGGTAATTGCCACCATTTTCACAAGTCATTACTTGGTAAGCTCAGAGAGCAGGAAATCTGCTAAAAGCATGGACTTTTTTAATGCTTCCAGAGGCATATAAACATTCAAACGTAAGGTAAGCACAGAGAAATTTACTGTATTATCCAAGCTCTCCAACTTCTCTTTCCAACATTAAAGACAAGAAACAGATGGAGAAGTTTGTATGTCTGTCAAAGTCCATGTACAATAACCGAAGCAAGAATCAATAAAATCAACAAATTATGCATTGTTATGGTAAACACTGGGTAGGTTGTAACTTTAATGCAATTACCAGAGCCTGTTTTGTGTATTCTGTGTCTTTAATCCAGGAATAATTCCGGGAAATGTGGCCTAAACAGCACATGTGAAATTACCCCCAATTTCTCCCACTTGCTTTGGAGATGCTATTGATTTTGTGTCTCCAGAGTCCTAAATCTAATATAAATAGAGTAGAATACATCAAAAGCTTTACAGGGCATTTACATCTTATAGCACAGAAGCAGCCTCGAAGATTCACTTGGTTGCTTCTTTGTTATCTTCTCATGCACGGAAGCTGCTTTTTGAACTGCCACTATTATGCATGCCACAGACGGGCCTCATTAAAGATTTCAGAGGCGTTTCTGACCAATGTACTTTAAGTATTTATATCTCACATCACAACTCCAATCAAAAATACTGGAGCAGAGGTCATTTCAATCTGCTTCCAAGGTGTAATTGTAGCAGTATTGGATCTTGAGAGACCTGCATTAAGGCAATTTAGTGGCTTAAAATTAAATGTGTACATTCAGAGCAAAACTGCCAAAGTATTCTCCAGAATGACTATTGTAATTCATTATAATAAAGCTATTTTTTGTGCTAATAGGATCAATTAGATAAAAAAACAACAGGAGTATAGCAAACAAAGAAATTCCTCAGACAACCCCCATCACCATCCCAAGCACGGAGCTGCATTATGGAGGTGGACGCCACATGGGAATGAAATGAGACAGCATCCAATAAAGAGGATTATAGATTCTACCCTGAGCGCCCAAGTGTTTCCAATGAAATAACCACCTCCTGCAAAAGTCATTAAAATTTAAACTATCCTTACTGAGGGATATCACCATACAGTGTGAATTACTCTCAGAATGAGTGGAAAACAATCTCTGCCTCTGACACTGTGCAGTATGCTGAGACTGGAGTGAGAATTGTGCTTAATGGTTGAGCTGAGCACTGGTTCAGTGGAATAAGAGTTTGAAAGTGTGCTTGTAGGAGAGAGACATTTCTGGGTACACATTTCACATGTTGACTCTAGGCTGTGAGAGGCAGAGGGATAATGTTACACATATTTTTGTAGGTTCTATTTTTGGCTGATATCAGATGGTTGATAAAACATTAATTGGGAAACCCCAGTGGCCACTCTGAGACACTCTGATGCCAACCATGTTTAAAGGAGGATGAAATTTATCACTTTTACAAGGCTTCCTGTCAACAGATAATGGTATGATCTAATATCATCAAAGAATTATAGTTCACAGTGCCAATAAAATCAAATACTGTATGTTCTTCTCTTTCTTTGCCATTGAAAGTTCAGTTGTCAATACTTCTTGAACATCTTTCAGTGAATCAGCTGGCAGTATATCTGGTTGCCAATAACTTCACATGCCTGGTTCTTGTCCATTTCATCTTACATAGGATAAGAACATAAATGTTTTGAATATTCTAAATATTCTGTGTTAAAAAATGGCCCATTTATTAAATGTTTTTAAATAATGTCACGTCTGTGCTTGACATTATTAACTGTGCTTAACAGCAAATAATGTCAGAATAACTGCATCATTTGCCATTTGATTATGTTTAAAATTTGGAGAGACTGAATTAAATGGAAGGCAGGTGCTCATAAAGAGGTTTAAAACACAATCACTATTTAAAAATGGGTGGGTGGGCACCTCAAAAAAAACACAAGCATATAACACCCTCTATACCCTGTATATGCTAGCTTGAGATTTTAAAAAAGTCACTCTATATATCAAATTACAGCACGCAGTGTAAATACAGATCTTATCATAGAGCTACAGTGCAAGCTGGAATCGCTAAAAACAAAGCAGAAAACCTTTTCAGAAACAGTTCCCATCTGTATGATCATAATGTTGAAATCTGTTAAACATTTTGGCAGCACTTTGACCGTGAGTTTGTATTCTGCATGCAAGTGCCACTGAAATCACAAAGGCACTGAGGTCGGTACCGTAAGCGTTCTGAGATCAGCCTGAAGGCTTTAAAAGCCTCCTAAAAGATCTTCACTGCATACAAAAACTCACTCTGTAGTCCTCAGGTGCTGTTGCTGTTTCATGCTTGAGGGAAATCTGAGTGAGTTGTCCACATAAATTGTTTGAGCAAGATTGGACAGGAAAGGCGATTTTCTCATGTTTTATTTATGCCGCCAACATATTTATTTCTTTGTCAGCATTCCTTCTGTGACCTTGTCATCCAAAACAACAAATAAAAAATAAAAAGGACTGACCAGTCAGATCAATTAAGAATTAGGCCCTTCAAGGAGGCTGGTGCTTGTTGCTAGGCAACCTGTTAAATTCCCATTTGAAAAGGTGTCAGATTCTCGGCAGGTACATGTGTACATCAGAGTCTGCGTGTTGATCTATTTCACTCATTGATGTTCTCTGACTGAGCTTTCTTTAGACTGATCTGACAAAATCTGACAAAGGTTGTTTAATCCATTCATCATCAAAATAACACATTTACAACAAAATAAAACAGAAATATGTACGAAATGTAACTACTTTATTGCATACAAATAAATATTGTGATGGTTATCATAAGCAAAACTGTTTTCTGTTATTCATTTGAGAGCAAGTACAAACAAGAAGTAATGCAAAAATACAAGCTCGCTTGTTCCCCTACAAGACATGGAAGAATGTTGGTGTAGTTATGCAAAACGCATTGCTTAATGTAGATGGGTATGGTTGCCAAGCAACATCACAACTTACCACTTTATATATAGAATTAAACTGATGTGTGTTCACAGGTGTTTGTGTGTGTGTGTGTGTGTGTCACCTACTTTGCAATAGCTTCAAATGCGATTTATCAGAACTGTTTTATAATGTAATCTACACTTTTATTCAAATGTTGCTTAATAGTCTTAAAATGTTTTATCTTTTCTTTAGTTTGTGTCTACAAAATAAAGTAAGCAAATTATCAAATATCATGACACCTTTCAATTTCCTGGAGGTATTATTGCATGGTTATTTAATAAACTTTTAAATACATTTTTATTAGATATTAGTATAAATTACTATACTGTGATAAATTACTTTTGTATAAGCTAAAATAATCACAGTGTGATTAAAGCTTTTGTCATAGTAAGCCCAATGGAAACATTTGACATGAAGGATTTATTGCTATTTCCTGACTTGTGTGTCTATGCCATTAAGGGTAAAGCAATGACATGGCCTGATTAAAGTGATGCAGTGTTGCAGCTTCAGTTCTGATGCAAGTTCATATGTGTGCCAAACCCCACTGCCGGTCTTCAGATCATAGCAATTGCCCCAATAATAGAGAAAGAAACACTAGAGCGTCAATCTACAGATGACTCACTTTGTTCTCTCTTTTGGTGATTTCTTCAGCTTATATCTATTCCCAAAACAATCTAGGTAGGAGAAATTGCACAGAGATGAGATTTAGACTGTGAGGTGTACCCACCTCAAACACAATCATCCTTGACTTTGTTTCATTAGAAAGTTCAATGTAAAAGGCCATCTCTGTTTACTGAGGCCATAGCCAGAGATTCTCCTTTGATTACTCAACTAGTCAAGCCAGCTGGGAGAGAAAGGCAGGCCAGCACATTCTTTCAGCTTACTGGCCATTATTGTCCAAAGAAATCCTATCATCCAGTGTGGAGCTCAGTGCTTTGGAGCTGAGGGCTATTCAGAGGGCTGTCATCATCACATCCCATAACCTACAGCAAAGGAAGGTTTGGGCTGTTACCTTCCAATGTCTGTGCCAGTAAACCCATAGGAGGTCTGTAAAACCTGAAGATAGCATCCCATTTCAAGTTACAGCATCTACCAGCTGAGGCCCTCCACCCATGCCTTGACCCCCTGATTAGACCAAAAATGTTATTATTTAGGCATCTGGCCATATACATGTTCATAGGTAGTAATTTGCTTGCAATTGACCTAAAAGGACAAAACTGACCAGTCAGAAAATAACACTAACAAAGAAACATGTACTTGTATTGCATTATGAATTTTTACACACTGTTGTTATTGTGAAATCAATCTGCAGAGCAAAAGAACATGAGCAATCTATGAGTTGTATATTTTAGACCCTAGATGTGCACATAACAGTGATCCAGTGCTTTCTAAAACCATTATCCACTAGCGCAATTGTTCCCCTCCCCCCACCTTTAGAAACCTTTGTCCTTGAACAGGACAGAGGCAATGGAAATAAAAGCCATCTTTAAAGAGATGCTCAAATCAGGATATCAGTGCAATCATTCAATCCTGTCGATCAAATAAAAGTTGAATATACTTAAAGGGGGATGGTAAATAGTAAATCTAAATGTCAAGAATGGAGAGATTTACAGCCAGTAACAGAAAAACATGTTATAATGTAAACATTTTTCATCTTGCCACAAAAAATTTAGTTTAGATCCTTCATGTTGTTGCAAAACCATATTGCTTAACTGAACTGTATGAGAACAGATGCATGACTTTTTTCAAAAAATATTTACATTTTGAGTCCAATGAAAAAAACAACAGCATACATTTGAATGATATGAGGGTGGATTATTACTTTAGATATTAAAACACTAAAATAAAGCACTAAAATAATGTGAAGAACAATCCATGTCATTTAAATGAGACCCCTGGCTTTAGACACACTGACTCCAGGTGTGCTGGACTGAAACACTGTCTGGGACCCCCATCTCACATTTAAAAGGGTCTTTCACAGCTGAGGCCAGTGGAGGCTTACCGTTAAATATAACCTATGGTTTCAATAGAGGGAGCTTTCAGAACCAAGAGATTTCCCATACAATATTCATTCTCAGGCAGTATTGAAGAAATAAAACTATAAATATGAGCTTTGAACACAAAAAACAACAATAGATGAAAATAAATATATGATTTATTTAAAAGGCATTCTGTTTTGTTCTGTTTTGCTTATACTGTTGTGGCTTCCATTTTGGCAGCTATTTTTAAATTCCAAAATCTTACTCTGGATCTCCAAAATCCCTAAAAGGAATCTCCAAAACTGTTACAATAAACAGCAATAAATATCTGGCAATAATACATTTCCTTTATCTCACATAATCTTATATTCAAGCTGGTCTTTAAATTGTAGTGTGGACCAGGAAAGTAAAAGATACCAGGAGATATCTAAAATGATTTGTTTTTGACACAGGCATGTACAAATTCAACATGAAAAATGTATACAGCAGATGAAACAGTGGATGAAACAAATTGTTGTCTTCAAATGCACTATTTTTTTATGCTTTTCTATGTCTCTCCTGCTCTCACTTCCCAATAATCAAGACAAGATGCCACCTTGTTTTTTATCTGCCAGATCAGCTCTTAGCAGGTTATTTCTGTTGTGTTGCAATAGGCTGGATTAAACCCAAGACCTAATGTAAAACAAGGCAATAGCACAATCTGATGCTATCTGCTAAAGAGAGATGCTATCTTACTTAATCTATGAATGTCCAATGATGCAGCACAAGGTCAGTTTAGTGGCTGCCATAACAAAAGCAAGGAGCACTTTGTATTACAAATGTAGCTGGAGAAACGTAACAACAAGTGAATAACAACACAGTCACAAAGATCTCCTTTTGTCAACATTACAGAGGCAGATCTATGCCAAGCATGATTTTATACTAAACGTAAACATGGGCTACATGTGAGCTTTAAGGGAGGGCAAGATTATTAATGAATAATGTCTTAAAAGGTGTGTTTACACAAAAAACTTACATTTTTGTCATTGCAGAATCAACAGTTCTCAAAATTCCACAAAGTTAAAGTTATCAATGTTTCAAACAATGAAGGTGAGTAAATGATGACTTGATGATCATGATTTTATTTAACTGTTTCTTTAATTCCCATTCCTAAAGTCTTCTGCCTCACTGACTGTTAGTACTGTATGTTTGTTGGCAGATATTTGTGTGTGTGAATGATAATCTCTCTTGCCACATGCTGGTAATGGGAAGACAGAGAGTCTGTTCCTTATCACAAACACCTCTGTCAGTGAAAAACGCAACCACACCTCAGAAGGCAAAGTAACACAACTGAAGTCGCAGCACTCGCTCCACCAAACAATTTTCCAGTGCAGAAAACCTTGACTTTTTCCACTGACAAGAAAATCCAAGGGAGAAGGTGAAAAGAATCAACCATTTTAACAGCCAGTTTAACAGCCAGACCTTGTCGCTCTGCAATCAACAGCCATCAGGGAAAAGGCGGGAATTAAATAACACTGTAAAAGCTACCCATGGACAATTAACTTAGCAGTTAAAATGTGTAATTACAACAAAAAAGCTAGTTGAAAAGAAGACAAGTACAGTCATTCATGGTTAATTATTGTAAACAACTCTATTTATAAAGAAAAACAAGTCATCTTTTCCACTCATTGCACAGCCTTTAGTTGGATGATATGTCATGGAGTGCATGTACGGAAGCATTTACACTGGTCTTTTTATGATCGGCTAGTTATCTGATCAAAGGTAAATGTTCTTTAAACACATTTAAGGAGAAATCCAACCAGGAGGTGGTTTGAGGCACAAGACACATCTTTTTATATCTGTTTTGTGGAAAAGCCGTTTTTTAAAACATAAATATCCATACCCAGATAACATTCTGATTAAACATGAAGTTACTGTTTGCACATAGGCCCTACATTTACAAGATTAAATTTAAATGGTGTAGGTTAGACTGCTAAACAGTCAAGTTTATTCAGACATCTGAGAGACAGCAAGTTGCATTTCCTGCTCGCTTTTTTCCATTGATCTCCATATAATTAAATTATAATTGATTCAATGCCATACTTTATATGGGGGCTCACAGAGCCCTTCCTCCACAGGACAATGCAGCCTACAGTGGCACAGAGCCCATCCTAGTAAAATATCCCAACATCAAAGGATGCTTTTTTACCTGCTGCTTTGAGGTACAATGAGATACAGTGACTTCAGACAGCAAAACCGTGACCAAAGCTATTCTCCCATGGCACACTGGGCCAATTATGGCCTCCTCTACAGCAGTCATGATCATGTGTTAAAGAACAGGGGGCCTAGAATACGATAATTCTAATAATGGAAAGTCTCTACACTGAGGAGACAGCTGGTATGGGGGCCAGTTGAGGAAAAGCATGCCACGGCAAATAGCATCAAAATCACAGTGTTCTATATCTGTAAGTGAAAGTATGACATGAAGTGTGAGTAAGGGAAAGATTTAGCAGTTTGTGCATGCATACAAAGAGGTTGCGTGCTCGCATTCAGAGTGTCCCCACTGGAGAGCTATGAGGAATATATCAGCCACATGCAGCACAGAGAACAGGTGACTGTAATTTTCTACAGTTGAAGTTTTATTTGCGGGTTTGTGCAGAGCCACCAGTAACAGTTAATGAGAAAGCCGGCCGTGAGAAAGAAATTGTGCTGTATATCTTCAAAATGCCAAGTCAGACTAATTGGACATTCTTTTAATTGATGAAAAAAACTCAATTGATTTTTGCAAAAATACTGGCCAGAAGTGAGACCGTACAGATGATTCAAATAGTTAAAAAAAACAGAACCCATGGAAAGTATTACCACATTAAAATGCCATTTCAGTTATTGAGGCTAATTTCATTGGAGAGGGAAGAAATCAGTAAGACATTTTTTGTAGTATGACTACATTTGTAAATAATATAAGTAAATGAAGGAATGTTTCCAGGATTCTCTTTAAGCCCTGTAATCTTTCAAATCTAAACTGTAGTATTGGCTATAAACGCTATAGTATAATGCTATTAACTCATCACAAAGTGATGCTTTGTTTTATTGCTTTCATCTGCCATGAAGTCCAAACAGATGGGAATGTTTATTTCTGATCACTGTGAATTAAACAACTCAATGTCCAGTGCTAAAACACATGCAGATAATTTTCACTATGACTACAACTATTTTTATTAATACATCATAATAAATAGCAGACCAAGCACTGACTTAATGTCAGTATTAAATATCAGTATTCTTTTGTCTTTAACAGCTCTTTCTGACAGCTTGACAGTCTGACTGTTATTTTGCACTGACTTTGCTAAACCTTTAAAGAACACATTAGCCATGTTTTCAAAAGAACTATTTGTCTGCATTATTTGAACCCTAAGTCTTCACTAACCCAAAATCATTTTGCATGTACAGTGTTGCTTTATTTGAATGCTTTATTAAAATGTCAGTCTTTAAAGATAAAGCAATTCCTTGTTTTAATAAAGAAAGTAATACAGTAGGACGGACAAAACAGTATTTGTACAATGAAACTTGACTTTTGTTTATGTTATAGTTATATATGATCTGAAATTAAACAAACCATTTCTGATTTTGCCCTGACACTTTTCATCCATTGAATATTGAACTACTTTGTTATCTGTTACTTGCTGTACACTTACAGCTGCATGAGTTAATTAGAAGAAATAATTATTTTGAAGGTGTTATATGATCATTTTTGTTAGTTATATTTAATGTTTTTGTACCATTCTCATAAGAATCATGAAGGGATCGTCAACCTGAAGAAACAAAACAGGCAGTATGCTGCTGTTACTTTAAGATTTCTAAATGCACTATTCATATATTGGCATATGTTAAATGAAATACAGACTTTTCTGCACATACTCAACATCTGCGGGTTTTGCTTTTTAACCATGTCATCCTTCAATAACAACCTCTTTGCAAAGCCTGCATTACATTGTGATGAAATCACAAAACAATCCATGATGTGCACAAACCATCAAGATCAGACTAAAATGGTCAAGAATGCCTTTTGCAGGGTTCAGAAGGAGACAAGATGCAACAATGAACAATTTTACCTCCAAACATCAGGGAATAGTTAACCTATTATATTATTACATCTTTAAAGCTATGTGGTCATTAGAAAGCTGTAAAATGTTTTGTGTAGTCCTTGGATAAGCCATGAATCTATTGAGACATACTGTACAAGAACACATTTGAAAACATTAGTTCATATGTTAAACAACTTTAAACAACTGGTTTTTTTTTTTTTTTTTGTTTTGCGTAGAATCAATGTCACAGCAGACATAAAACACAGTGTGAAAATTTAAAAGGAAAGAAAATATGATACTCAAGAAATTGAGAAATCAAACAGATGGCAGTGAGTAACTTTGGTTTCTTTAGAATGTGGACCTTGCACCATTCTCCAGCAAGCAGAACTCTCTCCATGGTGCTGAAGCGGTTGCCCAGGTGACATGTTATCAAGGGCATCAGCCAAGAAGCTGTTTCTAAAGAGCACATACAGCAGCACAACCATCTGACGCTCACGAAATGCGAGTACTTAATCTGTCAAAAAGCATTTGCATTATTAATTTTGCCAAACTCTCTTGCCTTTAGCCTGTTTCAAAACATAGTTGAACTGAGAAACTTATAGTATATGAACGTCTATCGCTTTAATAACCACCTTTCTATCTCGTTATATCTACAAAGTCGGGGTTTTTTTCGGTGTGAACTTTGACTCCAAAACAGCACAATACAGATTGGAACTTTAAAACTAAATACAATATAAAATATTCATACAGTCTCAACAAGTATTTCAACAAGTATATTAATTCATTTTTAAATAAGACGCACGTCGCTCATTCGGTTTAGTAAAATATAAGAAATGGAAGCTATAAATGAAACGTCTAGTATCGTCGTAAATGTTTTTTATGCTTTCGATAGGGGGAAACATTGTGATGGAGCTCGGTCTGATGAAATGAGAAGAATGGAAACTAGCTGACGCTATAAGACCTGGGACGTACAAATGGAGCGAATACAGAAAACAGCAACAGTGAAAATTGCAAGATCGCTTCCTACCGTATTGAATAAAGCCTATGGCGAGTCTTGGTGTGTTTCGGTGTAATCCTGCAAAATAAACGTAAATGGAGCTGAATGGCGAAATGTTGCACGTCGCTGGTCTTCAGTGCTGGTGCATCTGACGGCACAGCTGCTGTTTCCACGCGCTTATTACGAGAGACCGAGGGGCGCGCGACACGGATCAGCGTGCACGAGTCCACAGCGCACTGCCTGTAAATGAACGAAGACGTGTTAGGTACACAATAGCTGAAGTAGAAATAACGATGTGTAAACCGTACATTCAACAACGGCAAAGAATCTAGATAGATTCGATATGCTGTGTGACATTTGGGAAAGAACAAAAAGCACATAGCCTAACTTTATATTCATTATAAAATTCTGAGAAAGCTGATTGAGAGAGAAAGCTTATATAAATGAATGCATGACACAGATGTGTAAACCACAAGTTATTCTGTTAACCAGAAAGTGGATCTTAAATAATAAATCTGAAATGTATGCAGTATGGTTTATTAAGTGAGACTTTACCAAACTGCCTTGAAATAAAACTGATTTCAATATTATTATTGTCTCATCTTTTGTAATATGCTGTCAGAAACGAGTATCTACATAAAAGACTATTGTGACATACATCGTACTTAAAAATTAAATTGTTTGCGCTTGTGTATATTCAGTAACAATCCCTGTTTGTGAGAATAATAGCCTATGTAGGATCAGACCACATTTATTGTGTTTCATTTTTCTAAATAAAAGGTTATTGTGTCCCTTTCAGATTGGATACAGAGCACCATGGCTGACCACTGTATAGGCAGAATAATCTGGTAATTGTACTCCCTCTGTTGGCCACGGACGCACGTCGGTATTTTCAAAATAGCTTAGTTATCAAATGATAATCGCCATTATGACTCGTCATACAAGCGACGGAAGGTGGAGAACAAGAGATGAACATATGTGGTCTGAATAATCGAATTAACATTTGTCAGTATATGTATTATACATAATGTTATGTAGGCCTAATTATCAAAGTGGTTCATTTTGTTCACATAGAGCAGTTTTAATGAATATCTCATTAATGAACTTTATAATATTACAATGTATTAAATAAATAATACACGTAACTCGTTCCAAACTGGTAGGCCTATTTATGAAAAGTCCCCCTATCCTGTAACTAAGCCACGCGATTGGACTTGTAACTGTTGCTGAGATATAGCCCCTAATTGTGACACCTTTCTTATGAACAACTGGTTCATTACGTGCTATCCCATCCAAATGATAACACAAATAATAATCAAATAATTAAATACAAAAAAATACCAGTTCACTTGAGGTTCATTAAACGGTGCAGTCTCAGTGCATGATAATACAGTAAGGGGAAGTTCATGAGGAAATGTGTTTTGTGTGATATATGTGTCTTATCTGATATATAGCCGACGAGAAAAAGGAAACTATAGCCTGGAAATTCTGTGCGAAAGACATGCAATTTCACATGCTATATGTTGTATAAGCAAAGGGCCTGTCTGCACCGCGCAGCTTGTCTGGCGAGGAGTTTCCAGGGAGGGCGGTCCCACGCTCTTTTCAGGAAGTAATGTTAGAAAGGAAATTTTATTTGCGTTGTAAATACAAAAAGTTCCTTGTTTGCGACCTATATATTCTGGTGTGGTGAGATTGCATTGTCATGGATCTTCTGTCCCAAACAACGCGAACTAAACGTGGGTGCTCGTAATGACAAGTTAACGCTACAATCAACACAATATTACATGAACAGAGATGGCCACCGTTACGCTTGTGGATCTTACACATCTAAACTGTTCGGAATACGATATTTGTCTGAAGAAGCGTATAGGCAAGTTCTGTGCAATTGCAGGGAATGGGTCGCAGGGACCGGTCTTCACAGTAGTCCAGCAGAACTCCACGGAGACGGACAGATTTCCAAGAAACTCTGTTCTGGAGATGTTCGCCGGTGTAAAGAATTCCCCACAGGTTCTGTGCAAAAGCTCTCTGTGTGCCTCATTATACTCATTCAAACAGGCGATAGACGAAGATGAAATTACTGACGTAAAGATTATGACTTCAACCCACGGAAGAGAACTATTTCAGGTCTACCAGGAGCTCCTCTTCACTTCGGCGTATTGTTTTGAGTATAAGATCATTTTTGACAATCTGTCCTGTCCACTGGAAGATCCGACCGTCAACTGCACTGAAATTGCTGACGTTAAGCGTGAGGTTAACATGTTTTTACAGCACCTACCAGCGGTCAAAGGAGATATTACAGTTATTAGATCGTCTTTAATTTCAGGTTCGTTGTGCTCTTATCTTCATATACGCAGTTTGTCTTACCTTCATATACATAAGGCTAAGGGATCACCTATTATACATGTTGTTTTTGTCAATATGCACGTTTAATGAACTAATTAAAAAGTAAATTTATTAGATAATTTCTGAAAGGTACAGGAACCATATGAATTTGTAGGCCATTATAATATCCATAGAATAATATACCACCAGGTAAAATTGAGTTGAATTTTGTGTTTCTGATAATCATACGTAAAATTCTTTCAATTATTACTTAAGTGCTTGGAATTACTTAAATTTAGACAAATAAGTATAAATTGTGCTTATATATGAATTTCTTTGTAAATTTCTGGTATTTATTATTTATTTATTGATGAGTTGGACCCGATGGTTACCCAAATGCCCAGATCTACTTTAATACTTTATAAAAATGCATCCCAGGATGCACTTCATATGGTTGTTTGAGAGAATGCACATTGTGCAGAGTTGTAATTAGGCAAAATAGTGGCTTTAATGAAAAAAATAAAATAGTTTTAATTTGAGTAGTTTTAATTTGTACATCAGCTTTTGGTCATTAAATAATTAATTATATTTGTGTTGTTTCATTGTTTTAATTACTTTAATTTAAAATACTTCAATTTACTTTAATTTACTTATTTAATTACCATTATTCTAAAACGTCAAAAATATTAATAATAAAGAATGGGTCTTACCCCTTTGACTGGTACTGTAAGTGATGTCAGAATAACACAGCACACAGTAAATGTAGGCTAGTTTATTTATATTTCCTTTTTCATTCAAAGACTGTTTTGCTCATGGCTTCACCACTCGTACCGGAGGTGTATCTTACATCAGCACCCTGAGTTCTCTGAACCTCTTCTCCAACCCACGGCGCAAAGACTCCAGAGCTGTGGTGTGTGAAAACCTACGCCGCCTGGGCCAGCAGGCTGGATTTCAACCTCATCAGTTCAATCTTATAAAGGTATTTTACCATAACGTAACAGTGAATTAGTCTATTGATCAATCACCACACAGTTATAAAACACAAAGAGTCATAACTCAAAAGATTTGCATTATAAATCTGCTGCATTAAACATTTCTATGTAGTTTTCTACATTGTACATCATCAATCATGTATGATTGTATGTTTCTTTGTCATTTACTTCAGTGCAATCATGCCAGTGATGTGTGGGTGATGGGCAAACCTGCACCCGACAGTTATGATGGAATGGTGACCAACCAAGCAGGCGTTGTCATAGCAGCACCAGGAGCTGACTGCATGCCTCTGCTGTTCACTGACCCTGTATCAAAGGTCATTGGAGTAGCACATGCAGGTGAGTCATCATGTCTGTTAAAGACTTTAAAATGTCTTATGATAATAATTAATGGAGTTTCCTAATTGTCATTTACAAAATAACAATGAAAAAGATTTAATGATTCTAAAATCAATTTTTATTCTTTGGATAAAATATAATATAATATGCTCTAAGTGAGTGCACTGTTTTGTTTTCTGAAATCGCTGTAGTTAGAATTAAGTCCTCTCAGTGCTGTTCCTCAGGACTGTGCTTACATAATAAAACGAAAAAACTAGTTTTTAGTAAAACTAAAAAATGGTTGGTCATGGCACCTTAACGAGAAATGTTAGATACATATCAACACATATCAGTACATGTCACTTTTACGTTTCTGTGTGTTAATCTCTTGAAAGAACACATCAGAAATCAGATGTTGCACCAGATACACAGCAGTAGAAATACAACATAGTTGTTTATCCAGTACTTCTTGTCTGTCACAGGCTGGAAGGGTACCCTCATGGGAATTGCCATGGCAACAGTGAATGCTATGGTGTCGGAGTTTGGCAGTACGCCTGCAGATATTGTCTGTGTGATTGGGCCTTCTGTGGGACCATGCTGTTTTACTCTGGAGCAAGATTCAGCCAGAGAGTTCCATACCATACATCCAGGTTGTGTAAGACACATGGAGTCACCCACACCTTTTGTTGATATCAGACTCGCAACCAGGTAAATATCAAATAGCAACCAAAGGAATATTGCTTTGACCTATTTTATTGATCCCTCATAAAATGTCACCCTACTGTTGTCTTCTGTGTTACTCAACTAAATTATACCATTTGTTACATATGCCAAAGAAAAGATGAATCATTGTGTAGGGGAAATTAAGATTCAAAAGCGGTCCATATGTATATAGACACAGACTTTTAATTAAAATAGAAATTCATCATGTTTTGTCTTTTAGAATTCTCCTGGAGAGAGGTGGGATTAAACCTGAACACATTGAGAATGTCAGGATCCCACATGAAGCCAATTCCACACTTTGCACCTCCTGCCATCCTGAATTATTCTTCTCCCATGTAAGGGACGGAATCAACTTTGGAACACAGATTGGATTTGTATGGATTAAAGAGCCTCGTGATATAAAAGAATCAGATCAATAATACATTAACCAAAGTCTGACTGAAATGTGCAGACACATTAATTTGGACCTTTTTAACCATACTGCAAAACTAACCTGTGCTGTTTTAAGTTTGTCATGATTATCAAAGAAATGTAAACTTACAGACGTACGAAATTCATGAACATTTCTATAACCAATAAGCCTATTTCTTTTTGTAATTGTGCTCTAAAATATCTGTGAGTAGATTGCTTTTTGTAAGTGCAGAGCAAAACTTTCTTGATAATGTGGAAAAAAGATATCCAATAACAGAGAACTGAAAATTCATCAGTCAAAAAATGCGAAAACAATTAGAAAGTTGCTCAAAGAAACCGTATGAATACTTTGATATCTGTCAGTATGAATAAATTATTCTGTATATAAAGAGGACGTATTTAAAGGGTTTGAAATACACTAATTATGACTGTGAATGTACGCTAGAGGGAGCTATTGGTCTTCTTTCTGTCCTCCTCAAAACCTCAAAAATGTTAGTGACCACTATGGACTTGCAGTCAGTGTTATGGTAAACAGAGCTGCTTGTCTTTATGTCAGGCCAGGATAAAGATCATACATGTTCAGCTTCAAACTGTTAAGTCCTAGTGGGATCTTTGTTTATGTCTGTATTTATGTCTGAATTTAATTGAATGTCTGTATGTGTCTGTGTGTGTGAAAAAAGCCCTTCAACAGAATAATACTCAGGCTTTTGTCTCCACTAACACTGTGTATGTGTGTGTGAGAGAAAAAAATGAAGATGAAATGTGACTGTATATTATTAGCGTGAGATCACACGCTAGGGGGCGCACGTCTCAGCGTAAGAGTACGCTGTTTATTTAGTATATAATTTTTGGCTGCATCTAAAAAGCCCTTCAACAGAATAATAGTCAGACTCCACTAACACTTTTGCAAAGTCACAAAAGCATGTTTGCTATTTCTTATTGCTTGCCGTTGAAAGGGCTACGACGCCTATCAATTCATTAAAAGTGTCCAAGAGTAATGTGATGTTTTGACCAAAAATGTGCTCTCACAAGGTAAAACACAGATACTGAAAATTACATAATATGTTTTGTACTAAAGTATCTCTTTTAAAAGACTTGTTCAGTGTGGTAAACAGGCTCTTAACCAATCAGAAATAGCTGTGTAGTTCATCTCTTTTTGAAGTGATAAAGTGAAGTTATCTCTTTTTGACCTTTCTGAGCAGGGCTTTAATTTAGTCATAAGTATCAATAATTCCCTTTTTACATTGTCCCCTGCAATAACTGACTTTGACTGGTCAATTGTAGCATTCTGTGGTAAAATATATTTGTATTACAATCATATAATTGACTGTTGTCTCTGGCAGCTGAGTTCATTGACAAATCTCTCACATCAATTTGTGGTCTCTTATTTTTCTCATGTAATAAAATATATAAATATGTCATACCCCTTTATGTATTTATTTGATAAGTAGCTATAAAATAGCCCAAACTGGATAATGTACAGTCACCCAGCCATTATCAAAAAAAAGCCAATTTCCGCTTCCCATCAGAAGCCTGATTGCCCCGTTTGGTGTTTATTTTGTTATAATGCCCAGCTGATACTTATCTATCAGTATATTTCAACGCTGGATGATTACCAAAGAACCAGTAAATGAGGGGTGGCACAGTGGCTAGCATGGTTGCCTCACAGCAAGAAGGTCCCTGGTTTGAGTCCTGGCTGAGCCAAGAGGCCTTTCTGTGTGGATTTTCTATGTTCCCTCTGTTCAAGTGTGGGTTTTCGCCAGGGTCCAGTTTCGTCCCACAGTCCAAAGACATGTTGGTTTATGTATATTCAGGTATTTGGATGCTTGGCTCTTTAAATGCTGAGTTTTTTTGTGCTTTATTATTTTTTATGCTTTATGATTTATCACAATCCTTTCATTCTATTACATATTTTAGATGTATTTTTGCATGGAGTTGTGAAGCTGTGAACTTCTGAACTTTATTTAGTGAGGGTCACCTGTAAACATGTGGAACATCCTAATATGTTATTGAAGTTATCTGAGAGAGCTGGTAATGAAAATAGATGTGTTTTAGATCCGTAATAGATTCAGCCCATGCAAACATTAAGAAAGCCAAAACAACAGTATCATTACAGCATACAGATGCATTTACAAAAACAGTTTTGACCCTGATACTGTGGTCAACTGCTGTTGCTTCAGGAAAACTATTGCAGAGGCGTTAATGTAATATTCATATTAATTATTAATTAATTATTATTAATGTGCTTTCTTTTCCACAGAATGCCCAGCACAGTTTGCCTGATATATGACTTCACTGTCACGCCTGTTTTACAATAACTTATTAGACTGCTTGACACAGAGATCCATAGAACTCAGGAAACCACTCTAACTTCCAATGAAACTGCATGTGCACATTTGTAAACAAACAAGAGCAAGTTGTTCAGCTGTAGAAACTGGATATGTATACATGCTGTAGAAGGATTCCAAGCACAATGATGTTGCAGGGCTCAGATGGAAACCAGGCACACAACTTTTGTTCTGGTGTTTGAATGCATATCATGCCCTGTAGTTTGTTTAACTAACCAGCATTCCAACTTAATCTACATTTACAATGAATAGAGACATGACACCACTAGTAGTGTAAGTGTTACTGTAAATCACGTGACACAATCTTACCGAAATCGAAACAGTATGTCAGTCTGTCTTATACTCTAAAAATGAGTTCTGTTAAGGTTTAGATACTGAAAACTAAAAAGTACTAAAAGTGTTAAGAACTAAATGCTGTCTGGATGAAGTGAGATGTATATGTAAGGGGTGTTAGGATTGCATATTGGTAGTTTAATCAAGTAGAAATATGATTGATAAAGACAGTGGTATTTTAGGGTGTGCCAAGGGAATCAGTGGTAAACCTGCTGTATGTTTCTGATCAGCTCCTGACCCATTTGCTTTGCTTGAATAAGGAGGTGGGGCTTAAAAAGCTTCCAAAATACACACTTTTGTTTTTGTGATGGACAAATTAGCACGTCCTCACCACCAGCATCCCCATCTGCACATACACCTTGCGTGCAAGAGTTTGTTTGTTTTTCTTTTACAGCAGTGTTTTACTGGAAACAGGCTTACTGTGCCTTTTAAGCATTCAAGATATTAAGTTTCAGGACAAGTGTATTAGGCCATCAGACTTTATCCTGTTGTGTCCTACCCAAAGATATGTCAGTAAAGGAATTTTAAGGCATTTGAAGGTACATAATTGTGTGGTGGGCACATTTACAAGCCATGTTACTATTCGGTAAAGTGTAATTATTTTGTCTTTATGTGTGTGTCATAGTCTTAAAGTAATCTTAGATACAGTGGGGTTCAGATGTTGACATCACTGTCATTTTGCATTGTTGCATTGTTTTGCATGTTCAAAAAGACATTTTTTCAAAAGACATTTTCCAATACAAATTACATTATTAGCATAATAATTTAAGCAAAAAGTTGTCTTTACATGTTTACATTTATATTACATTTTATCAGTAACATGTCCCTGTTTTGTAGGGTTTAAAGAACCAAGTTGGCATAAACATGTTTTTAAAAATCTAAGGAATTCTGTTATGTCAGCATGAATTAGAGAATGTTTCCAAGAGCTTCATGTGTGCTTCAAAACATTGAAATCTGACCTTTGGTATAAAGGAGTTTATACGTATGATCAACGTCACAAATGTGCTCATTTGATTACTCCAGTATCTGGAGATACTGCAGAGCCTTACATATTCTCCTTTATTTTATGTCATAACTTTATTTGTTTAAACTATTTCAGAATTCAAAAATCTTCTATTTCCAGGTTTAAATGTAAAAAAACAGATCTTAGTCTTAGTCTTATATATACTCAGTGTGTTCTGAATCTGCTTATATAACTGTGACCCTTTCCACCCACATCATTCACATTTGCATTCCATATAAACATTATTGTTTATGTCAGCTGTCTGCTGAAGCCAGACCCGCTACATAAATACATATCCTGTCTACAGTATGTCAACAGATAAGAAGAAAGAACATTCATTTTCAAGTCCCTCAAACATCACAGGGTTTTTCTTAAAAAATGTTAACAATGTCCCTGAATGATTCAGTGCTACTGAAATATTTTGTATTAAGGAAATGCTTAAATATTAAATTTAAATATTAACCACAGCTCAAGGCAAGAGCTCGTTTCTGCTTCACGAGCCACGCACCCCCAACCCTGATCTCTGCTCTCTCCTCATTTTTGAAGTGGGCGGTTCAGTTTGCTTTGTCACAATTACACAATGTTTATGAAAACAGTGTAATTCTCAAGACAGTGCTTCGATCTGGGTGTACAGTAGATCTGTGTGTGAATGTTCTCTTAGCTTTTTTCTGTTGACTTTTTACTGAATCGTCTCTAGAATAATAGAAAAGATAGCTGGCAAACAAATATTGTCAGGGGACGAGTCAGGCAGAGAGTGTCATTGCATGGAGATGAATTCCGATTTCATCCAGCTCTACAGTTTTAGATAGCTTTTCCAATATGTTTTATGTCGTTTAGATAAGTTTCCGTCCTCTAGCCCTGGACAGGAAAATAAGAATTGCTGATGCAGTATATTATGGTTTTATGTGATTCAGATAAAAAGCAGACAACTTAAAGGAGTTCTGTTTTAATATGTAATGTTTTGTCTGTTTTTTTGTGTCAATAAGTAAGAAAGAACTAGTTCTTTTTGTTTCCTACAGAAAATGTGAGTGGTGCGTACCCTTGCAAAGCTTATCACCATGATGCCTTGGTACTTTTGGTAGTTGCCAAGGTGTTGCTATGTGGTTACTACAGTGTTCTGAGTGATTGTTGGTGTGTTGCTATTCAGATTGTAGGGTGATCTGGGTGATTGCTGCAGTAAGTGGTTTCATACTGGCCTAAGTCAAAACAGCCCATCCGCAAGTCTTAATGATACACTGGTCGTGTTGCAATCTGCATGATTTTAAAAGCTTACCTGTTTACCTTTTTTACTCTAATAGTTGTTAAATTTAAAGAAAAATAAACCTTGTAATGGGCCCTGTGGCATGGCATAAGGGAAATTGCCATTGCTGTTTCTTTGGTTGCTAGTTCTTTGGACTGATCACTGAGATCTTAGCCTAAGAGTGATACTGGAGGAAGGATTCAGGCCTGGTGCAGGGCTGCAGTGCAGAACAGTGTTGGCTGAGGTGCAGTGTGGATCACATTAACGCTGATCAAGCAGCTTCTGTCACCTGCAGACAGTGGAGTTTAGAGAGAGATGGACACATTCCTGGCACCATCCACACACTGCTGTCAGCACAGGCCAATCACACCCTGCTTCAGTGCCAGTGATGAGATTAAGGTCCAAAACATACCCAGACATCTAAACATGAAAGCTTCCAGCTGTGCAAGCTTGATGCATTGTTGCATTTCAAAATGCGATCAGAGCTCAACGTTACTACACATTGCATTCTCAGTGTTGGTGTAAGTTTGCTGTAGTGGACATAAACAGTTTTCTCCTGCAATAAACCATCTGTACAGACTAAATGCCACCAGTGAGCAAATTAAAACCAAGAGTGGAAAGAATGAAATTCGCCTTCGATAAAATTATCAGTGGTATCAGTAAACAGTCTTGATCGCATCTGAAATGCAAGCTTCCTGTTGCAAGAAGTGTTATTAATATAACTCCTCACAACTCATGTTGAATATTCTTAGTGTCCTGACAGCATACAAACAGGTTTGGTGAGAAACTATAAATATAACTATAAAATAAAACTATAAAATAATACTATTTTTAAACAAACTAAAATGTAATCCATTATTTGACACATTGTAAATAATAATTTGAAATGTTGTAAATAATGTTGTAAATAATGTCAGGAGCTGCAGGGATTAATTTTATTGTCTGTGTCTGTTTTTTCGACTTTCAGAGACATGGTATCCACATACTTCCAATTATTAAATCACCAAAGACCAAAGTTTCAGCTGCAAAATGTTTTAACTGTTGTGAAGGAAATGTTACCTACATCCTGGATGAAGGATGAGATTAAATTAACAGCAAATTTTCATTTTTGGGTGAACTATCCCTTTAAGAAAGCGAACTTTATGAACTTTTCCATTTTATGTTACATTGCTGTTGTGTAAATGTTCCCTTAGACCAAGTTTAAATTGTAAAAATACTGATAATTGTAAGGCTGATAATTCATTTGTAGTCTTTGAGGTCTATCCCAAAATAGAGTCTACAAATTACTGAAACTGTGATTGATTTCCTTGGGTTAACCAGGATCAACATCCTGACAATGACTTTTATTCTCACGCTGTCTTTGAAATTTGAGCTTATCTTCTATAATCTCTCCATTCTGTCTGCCAGCCTTTAAGATTCCGCCATGATTACTGCGAGCTCTGGACAGTTTAAAGCATCTTGTCTCTTGTTATTATATTATGATTAAAAACTAGAACATGCCTTTGATCTCCTGATTTAAACAGACTGTGTCTTGCCTTTACAATTTCCTCTCATGGGGGTATTTGCTTAACTCAGCCCCTCTGAATAAAAGTTTCCTTTGGCTTTTTCTCCTTCGGCTTTTTCTCCTTTTCTCATCCTGCTGAGTGTTTCCTTCATCTTGAGCAGCAGAGATGCCTCAGAAGGATCGGTCTGGCCACCTGAAACACATGGGAGGGAGAGACAATTTATAAGACTTATTTTTCTGTTTCCTGCCATCTTAAGATCAGCTGCAGTGAAGCTCTGATGTCAAATGACCCAGTGTTCCACATCCAGATTCTCTTAAAGTCTCTGAGGGATTAAAGCTTTAATGTGATTGAGCTCCCAGAGGCAGAAATGTACATGATATCTAGAAAGCTTCTTTAATGAGCCACAATCATTTTAATGGTATTGCTAATTGACTGCAGCCCTGTTAAATCAGCAAGTGCCTAATACACATTGTATATACTGGATATGTGCAGTTGTTCTCTTAAAGCTGGTGCTTTTGATTTTTGTAATGAAAATATACATGCCTACTGTCTTACAGATTGAAATAGATGATCTGAGATATTACAGAACAGATAAAAGCCTTAGGCTCTGTATCTTGCAAAAAAGAATCTGACTGTACAGGATGCTACTGTTTAGCCAAGACTATCAGAAAACTAGAAGAGTTGTCAGTCATTGTAAGCTTTTGGATTTACTGACATCAGGTTTGCTGATATGTCAAGTCATAGACACAAGGCACGTTTTACAACACACATCAGCTTTACAAAAAAGCTTTACAAAACCATTCATTCTGTAGTGTCAAACATGTGAGTTTGAACTCTTGTGAACACAAGAGTTGGTGTTAAGCAGCTCCAATGAAAACCTTTATTTAAACTTTATTTTGTCTTTGAGCCCCAAGCTAACAAGCCAGAGGCAAGTGTGGCAAGGAACAGTGGAGAAACTTTAGTTAACTATTACTGACATAGATTTTTTGTAGACAATGTTTAAAACAAAAGGACATTAATAAGACAACTGTCTTCAAAATCACCCTGAATTAGTTGCTATAGGGCATGTAGGGTCAGTGTGCTTGCTGTTTTGCTGGTACATTTCTCAGCAGTGGTCATCAAGATCCAGGCAGTGTCCAGTGAACATTCACTGCTGTCCAAGTGTAGTGTTAGTGGTGCTCTTCTCACACAAATGTGGGAGAGCATATGCAAAGAAATTCCATCTTCCACTGTGTACCAAAGCTCAAGTTTGGTGAACTATGACCTGATTCATACAGCACAAAGACCTTTGATCAAAGGAGCACCTAAATTCCACAAATAGACCTCTTGACTAAATACAAAAAATACAATCTTCAAGATTTATGGTTTGCAGCACAATGCAGAAGTGAAGTTGATTGCAATTTTTACCATTTTGTTTTTAATATGTGTTGGGCAGAAGCTAACTACAGGTAGCAAACCTACTAACCTAACTACATTTTCAGTAGCTTTACAGTAGCTCCATAGTTCATGTCTATTAGAAAGTGAAGAATCTACTATAGTAACAGATTTCATCGCCACCTTACAGCACTTGTCACATTTATAAAGTACATCTCTAGAGATCTTTTTAAAGTGACTGCACATTTGTACATATATTCATGCTTGAGTATTGTGTGTATCCTGGGTAGTTTGCAAAACAATAATCTTTGAAATCATAATTGTATTGCATTAATTTGTTTACTTATGAGTAAGTTTCAGAGTAGCTTCCCCAACACTGCTTATCAATTATTTTTGTAAATAACAGAGGCCTAGGTTATGATACCACATCTTGTAATTTTGTATGCTCAAAGCATTAAAATTTCCAACTTCCTTCTTAGCAATGTGCATTAAAGTACAACGTAAAGTCTGACTTTCCCATGGAAAATTAATTTGGAAATCCACCACTCCATTTTTGCAGGACACAGGTGTATGTCACACTAATGTGGCGGCACCCAGGGAAATTACTTTAAAGCTAATAAATGCAACATTGTGCCATTTAATTTATACTGGATCATCCTCCGTCATGCATTGGGAGCAACATGTGAAGTGTTTTACAAGGAGAAAATGCACTTGTCCTAAACATTATAGAGCGGACTGTGAGAAATCAGCTTTCTCTCATTGGCTGGTTACTTCAGACCTCTCACAAGGTTTAGCCTGTGTCTTTTCAGATTTTTTTTTTTTAATTTTGAGCTGCTTTTGAGCTTGCTAATAGCTTTTCTGCATTCAGATCTTCAGCACAGTTTAAAAATACAACAGTCAAACTTATAAAGTGTCAAAGCAACTGTAAATTGATAGTGTATTTTTTTAAAGAAGAGGGTCAATTCTTCTTTTCAATGGATAGATAAATAAATAAGAAGATGGTTTTTGACCTCATCTCTTTGCTGGTTAGAATAGACGTCTTTGGAATCTGTCTCATAAAAACAGTCTGATCCAGTTCTCTGCTTCCTAACAGGAAGTGAGCAGGGCAGAGCCAGCTAGCTGTTTTTGAAGGGAGCATTTTTGTTTTTTCTTCTGGCTGGGCTTAAGGAAATACCAGTTGTATTCAGGTGATCTCAGCAGCTGGGCTGAATAGTCTGTCTGTTATTCCTGTCTGTGCGCCAGTTCAGTCGCAGCTCTGAATATGTGATGAATGTAAACAAGCCTGGGGATGTTTTTTCCTCACACTCAGTATATTTGGTAGCCTTAGAAAAACTGTGGAGAATCTCAGCGTGGCACAGCTGACCCATATGCCTGTACTAGGTCTCCAGAGAGTGTCTAAGCCCTCTGTTCTTGAAGCTGACGAGGTCTCCACCCTCCAGGGGCCTCACCACTTCACAGCTGCCAACCATTTGGCCAAATATTTCCCTCACGTGTAGAGAGTGTACATGTATACATATGGACTGTGGGAAAATATGAGGTCTCTGAAGGAAAAAAGAGGCGTGTTTAAAAGACAGACGTGTTTTCTGTTGTTTAAACAGCCCTGTTTGGTTTTCCTGCTGTGGAATCTGATTGATTCTTCTCGACCGCTGATGAACCAGGATGAACAAGTCATCGGCTGTTGCCTCAGCCTCTTGATTTCCTATCAGCTGACACATGCTTGCACAATTGATTCTATGCACAAAATATTTGCTGCTTTGATATCTGTAATGCTCTTTAAAAGTGCCTAAAGCTAAAACAGAATAAAGAGTTTTAGACAGCATACAGACAGCGTTTAAAAATATTAAGAATTTTCTAGACAGGGTCATGAGTGCTATAATTCGGGGGTTGATGGCCATTCAGAATTTAAAATATCTTTTAAATTTCAGTTAATAAACTTTAATTGAGTTATCAGACAGGACGTAGAATTGAACTACCACGTGTGTGAATGGCCACATGTGGTAATGTTGTTGATCCAGGACAGGGACAAATAGTCCTGCAGTGGCAAATTTCAAACCAAGTTCTCAGAAATCATTTACCAAGAACACCCCACAAAAAGATCTCACAGTAATTACTCCACTATTCTAGTAATTATTACTGCACCTTGAAACCTGTTGAGCATATAACCCAGAGTACCAGGAAGATTCATTCTATCCTCTATCCTTACTCATTAACAGGCCACAGGGTATAACCTTACATGCCTGTGTCTCAGTTAATGTCAGGTTTGCCTTTCTTGTTTTTTACTTTAGGATGCTTTGTGTAAAGGTTGGCGCTCTTGAAGTCAAAAACAAACAGATCATTGTCAACAAAAATATGGACTGGAAGATGAAATTGTGTGGACTGAACCATCCTGACTTCCCATGCAAGACTCTTGTTACGTTCTCAGATCATTGACAGGCATCAGATGACACATCAGAGGCAGAGTCTCAGGGAGGACTGGAGGCAAAACAAACCTAATCTCACAATCCCACACCTCTGAATTTCTGTTTGCTATGAGCTGTGGCTGTGTGACCTGCTGGACTGAATAACTCCACCCCAACATAACACTACTGTATCTGTGCTTGCGTGACAAGCTGGCTATTGTTTGTAATGCTGAAGCGATATCAGGTTCAGCACAGGAGCTCTGGAGTAAGTGGTAAGAGAACATCTAAAGGGCGCAAAAACGCGTTTATCTTAAAAAGGTTAACATACAAGAGAAAAAAGTCTGGGGGCTTGTTGTCACAAAGACTAAATCTGTTACTACAATATAGATTTTGTCCAATAACACAAATGTTTTTCTCCTCTATTTTATATTTACATGTTAGTTTCAAATATGTAGTCTAAAACTGTCCTGAATTAGATTTTGTAATTTTTATTCTCCAAACTAAATTTCCAATATCATTATAATACAATGTATATAATGAAGGTAGATTTGGTGGAATGGTTGAACTGTGGACAAAAACTATTTTTCATAAATGTCAGGTTGGGACAGGTTGTCACATTTTTGTTTGTTGTTTTATTTTGCAGATACCGCATTGCTGTGCAGAAAAAATCATCTTCTTTTTAACAGCTGATTGAAATCTACTAAGTGATTTTTGTCCTGACAGTAAATGTCCTTGTTATCTGAGAAATCACAACTCTTTCTGTGACAGTGTTAGGCTTTGTTGGCTCATTTACATTATCATTAATATTATTAAACAAAATGTTAAACAAAACAAACAATGTCATGCTTAATTTTACAAAACATGCACACATTAGTCCCATTTATATAGTTTTGTTTTCTTCAGATTAATCATGATTTTTGTTCTGTTTTATAGGTTTTAAAAAACAAAAACTTAAGCAACATGTCATCTGGAACTTCTAAAGTATCCGTGGGTACCTGAATGGGAATCAATAGCTTCCTTTAATCTAACAGCACAAGCACAAGTTGTCTGGAGGTTATCTGTTGAATGTAAACTGCTGTTGACTTTCACCTGCATTTCTTCACTGTGTCATGCACAGAGCATGAGCTGCAGCAGAGATATTAGCTGTCGCGTGCTACTGTGAAACCTGCCCTGCACCCTGTCATTAAGTGAGTGGCGTTCCACTAACACTTCTATGGGGAATGCCTAACTCAAACATTACATCATTAGTGACAGGCACCTGTAATCTGTAACAGAGATATGGAGGGAGGAGGTTGAAGAACTGGTCAGCTGCGTGTGTACAGAATTTAGCCCAAATTGACAAAATGCCACAAAAAATATTTCCTTGATCAGTGTCTTTGTCTTGTTTGTCAGTGACAGTAAATAAACAGCTGAATTCACTTGAGAATTGACTTGATATTTACTTTATTTTGGAAACATTTACTGCAGGAATGTGCTCTGCTGAAACAAGAAAAACAAACATTTTTTATGACCAAACTAATAAAATCTGCCATTGGGTAACCCAAAACGACTTAGTAAGAATTCTTGTAACTAATATAAATGTTTAGTAGCCACTAAAAGATCCAGTAATACACTTTCAGTGGTTTGATAATAAATATTTATGATTCAAGAATTCTTACTAAGTCATTTTTGCTTTCCACGTTGTATTTTTATAATATTTAAATTTACATTTTTTTACATTACAAGTTTTGATTACCCAATGTATTTCTTTATTTCTTATTTCCATTTTTTTGTCCATGTGTATTTAAAGGCTTTCTTGAAGGCAGTCATAAACACAGCGTATGTGTCACTCCATCCTTATGTTTTGGCTTGGCACATTTACCTCCAAGGTGGTAGTTTACTTTATGATTACTCCAATTCAGGGAATTCCACCACCCCACCCACAAATCCAAACATATCTTAACATATCCTTGCTTGCAGATTATGTATTAGACCTATGACATCACAAAGGATGTGTCATACTGAAAAGATAAGGTCACCATGGTACATGTTTCCAAAACACAGTCACTGGAGTTTCGAATGAAACTTCAGTGCGGTGGGAGCAGCCACACACGCCAAGATCTTTACACCCAACGTTTCTCAAAGAGTGTTTGTTTTCACAGGCTGGGCAGTAGAAAAACCTTTGGACTGCTCCCTGTAAGAAGTCAAAACAGGGAAAGTCTGAGTGTCATAACTACATTTGGTCCAAACATAAACATGTCTTGATCACATTTTTTAAAGCTGTTGGCCTAAAATGCATCGTGGAAAATAAAGAGTGTCTGTTTTTGTTGTTCCCTCATCCATGCAGTACAGGGGACTAGTCTGCAGGGGCCTGGACAACACGAAGCTGTTTGGTTTGTCAGAGTAGTGACCTACTTTCCATTGCTCCAAGCGGTGGCACAGGTTGGCAGCATCAATAGACAGCTTATTCACGCAGGCTGGCATTTCAGGTCACACTTTAAAACATTTGTGTAGCTAAGTTTGACTTTTTAAAGACCAGGGGGAGCAGGTGAAAGGAAACCTGACTTGCTTAATTTTGTTTTTAAGATGAATGTATAAGGCAAACTGAGTTACTCTAAAAAGCAGTTAATTGCTGTGGAGTGGGAGAAAGGATGGAGTTTATACTTGTTTATCTAAATAAAATGTCCTTTGATTGTGGTAAAGATGTAAACAAAATCCAAATGTGTAAATATTGGTGTTCTGCACTGGAATATACTGTTTAAACTGACAAGATGTGGTGGAGTTTTTGGTCAGATTTTATCTTCTGTAGGGCCATCTGTTGTAGTGAGCATAAAATTGTGTTTTGCAAGCATGTGAGGGTCATTGAACAGTCGGGACAGAATGCACAAATACATGCACTGCTCTCACAGTCATAACAGCTGAGTCGTGACTGTATGGCATTGCAAAAATGATGCAAGGACGAGTTGGAAAGCAGATGAGTCACTTTGGTATTTAATATTCATGAGGGGTGTAAATCATCTGCACATCAGAGGACCCTGCAATGTCATTAGACCAGCAGTGGGAGAAAGAAAAGAAAGTGTCACGTAGTTCTACTTAAATACTATTCAGAGTAGTTGTATATTTCAAGCAAAACTATGTCACCTCTATGCCACCCCTCGATGTGTTCTGATCACAGTGATGTCAGGGAGTTGGTAGAATGGTGTTCTGGATCGTGGCCAGGGTGTTGCTGTGGGGTTCTTGGTGGTTGCCAGAATGTTGCTAAGGCATTCTGGATGTTGCTTACTGTCAATAGGGCCAAACCCTCAAGGGTCTATATTCTGGTGCATACCTTGTTTGCAACTGTGGTTCTTATTATAAGTAGTTTTGTCATTGCAGTGCTTTAGAAAGTATATGTAACACCTTTAACATGATCTTCTGTATATGGCACTTCAGTTGCAGCTTTTGTATTTTTACCTCACAGACAGAAAAGTTACAATGTTCTTATGTACATGAATGTATTCCATAACCCACACAATGTTCAAGGGATTTTCATTCAAATGTTCACAATAACTATGGATACTTTTTGTATAACAATCTGTCTATTTCTGTCAAAACATTTGTGCCAACTCTCATTGTGAGTGCAAAAATGTGACTGGATAAATCTATGTGTTCAGGTCCCATGGCATAGTAACTAGTATAATGTGGCCACTCACATGAAGAGTTGTTTGTATTCATTTGCAGGTACTTAGAAGACAAGAATCCACCCATCTTACTGAACTGGTACACCTCACAGGTGACCTGTTTCCTGCTGCATCGATGATCTCTGAAGTTTTCAGGTGTCAGGGCTGGTTCACTTTGTTTCCCTTTGGTTGGCTGCTTTGTTCTTCTAAAGGGTTGATCGCTTAAATGGCCCAGCTGCACTCAAACAGTTTTGTGTGGGGCAACAGCATTAACAATATGGCAAGTGGCAAGCTTACAGAACCACTAGAAGTGTTTGACAAAGAAGAAAATGGCAGTGCTAATCGCACACAGGGCTGAAACAGTAGGGGCTGAGTAACATGGCTCAGCTCCCTGCCGACGCAGCCCGTTTCTTTTTTTCTGCTTCATCCATTTCAACCATGAGCCTAATTCATCTCTCTCAGAATATGCTGTACTCCTATTCATCGCGGCCACACATACATCTCCAACCAAAACAACAACACCCATTTATTCACCAGGCTTGTGTGTACAGTAAAAATTCTTAGTAATCCTAAGAATAGCTTAAAAAAATAAATCAATATGACACTCCATCTATCCATTAGGCAACTCCTTAGTACTGTATGTTACATTCTCTGGTTGCTATAGAGTTTAGAGAGCTTATATAGAGATCTTAATCAGTATTTTGTTTTGTTTTCCTGTAAAAATATTTAAACACCCTTAAAACAAGATTAAATTTCTTGAAACGTAAAAAAAATTACAAATTATTTTATTGACAATACATTTTTTAATTGAGAGTACACATATTGCACTTTCACCAACCCTATTTCTTAAAATTAGAAGAATAAACGAACAATGTTCCAGTTTGGTAAGAAAAGAAACAATTTAAAAGAAATTTTCTTAAACTAAGTCTTTCTGAGTAAATATACCCAAGGAGTTACCTTATAACAGGGAAACAGGTAAAAATCTTTGCAAATCATGTTTTGCAGGGGTAATGAGATTTGCTTATATCTCATCTTTAGCCCACATACTGAGTGTTTGTTTCCCCAACAACACCATTAAATATTAATTACAGTTACGCCTTTGCTTGGCATTTCCTGCTGTCCTAGAACATGGATATGAGTGAATTAGGAACATCTCTTGATTGAATGCTTTACTGTCTTTTGTATAGGCAGCCACACTACTGAAAGAATGACAGCTTTCAACAAATGCTTTTGTGAAGGTCATTTTAATGATTTTAATCATGTCACATTGTATTCCGTGTAAAGGTAATCTTTCAGGCACTCTAGAAGGGTGTGACTGTGTGGTAGCATGAGAACTCTGATGCCTGTGTCTCGGCACTGTGTAGATACAGTTCAGTGAATTAATTATGAATGACCTTTAAGCAGAGTGTGCTCCTTGTTCTGTTCTCTCAGACAGTTTGACCCACAGAGCACACAGTGAGCTGACTGCCTGTCTGTATGTGTATGTCAAAAAACTTTTTAAACAGAAAGTAGTATATTGGACTCACTTTCTTCTTTGTCACTCTATGCATAGGTCTTCTGTGTCACCCAATACAGTGTAAATGCATGCCAAATAACCCTCCATAAATCTCACTCAGTTTTTAGATATCTACACAAAAACATACTCCTTAAACAGGATTCCCTAACATTTGGAAAACACTAAAAATGTCTTTTTGAAAGTTAATGAAATATATAATGCAATATTATCACATTAATTTAAACAGCCCTAGTGATAGCAGTATACTATACTACGCTTGTAAAAGTCTCCTACTAGTCAAAATGTACCTGATGATTTTGGCAACTACCCAGGATACACTTTACGAAGGTATGTCAGTGTTTAACTAACTCAAGTTAATCTCAATGGTATGTGTCTTCCTCCTGAGCCATTCAATAATCCATACTCTGTTTCTTACTACTAGCTAATTACATTTACATTCATTCATTTAGCAGACGCTTTTATCCAAAGCGACTTACAAGTGCGGAATACAACAAGCGAGTCAACCGGAAGAGGCAACTAGACACAATAAGTGCTCACAATACAAGTTTCAGACATTGCTCAGAGTATCATATGCTACAACAAGGGAGATATTTAAAGGGAAGAGGGATAGGAAATGAAGGGAAAGGAAATGAAGGGAAAGGATTTTTATTTTTTATTTTTTTATGATGAGGTTAAGTGCTCACGAAAGAGATGTGTTTTCAGCTGTCTTTTGAATATTGCCAGGGATTCTGCATTACGAATTAGTTCTGGTTTTCTCAATGCTAACTCTTCAGTCATAGCACCTGAAATTCCTGAATTAATGTAACAGAGTTTGACTTCTGAGCAAGTGGCCTCTGTTTCCCTATTTAGTCTTTATCATCTCTCTCTGGCCTTGTTTGTTTCCTGCAGTTGGGCTCCCAGTCTAAACATCTGGAGGAACTAATGCATTCACTTGTCAAGCAGAGATAAATTCCATTAGTTTGTGTCAACAAATGCATTAATGACAAATTACGGTTAGATTTTAGTAAACATTAACACACAAACATATTTACAGCACAAATGCTTAAAAATTACAATAATAAATTGTGTGTGATTGTGCAGTTCTATGGCTTCATACATTAGACCAGTCTTTGCATTAGTTTACATTAGTTATTAGTTTACTTTATACAGCACGTTATTCTAAATTGAATATGTCATCTAATCCTTTCAATCAGGTTCCTTAAACAGGTGCAACAGGGTGGTAGTGGGAAAACTCTCTGCTTTGTCTAGATGCAGGTCAGTAAATCAGTAATGAATAACCATTAAGAAGTGTGTGGTCCTCATTTTGTTCTCTTAGTTTGACCCACAGTGTACAATGAGCTAACTGTCTTTCTGTATGTGTAGCTTTACATGGAATAATGTATAAGTTGCTGTTTACATCAATCCAATGGTAATTCTTTTGGCTTCACATAACTTAAAGGTAGAGTAGGAAACATTTTTATTATGCTGATTGATAGCAATCATTAAGTGTTCTAAACATATTTACATGCATATACATCTTCTGTTGAAGGTGCAGGACCATAAAATGGTTGTCCAATGATTGCATTCAGTCCAAATGCAATGTTAGGATGTCCTACTTGCCTGTCAAAGTATGTAAGCATTCATGTGTTGGAGGAGGTGTGGCTTTGGAGAGCATTCTGAGGGGAGGGATCTTATGCTTTCAATGCAAGGTTGCTATTGCTAGCCTCTCTGAAATTGCCAACCATATATTTAACATTTATTTTTAATATCATATACAGTGGGTTCCAAATATCTGGGACTGGAGCTTTTCCTCATTATTTACATCTATAATTACACAAAAGGTTTAAGGATTACAAAATGTTAATAAAACTACAAAACAAAAATACAAAATACAAAAAAATACAAAATAATGTAAAATGAAAACAATAATAAATATTTGTAGACCCCACTGTATTAAATTACTTTCATACATTCAGTAGTCATGGTAAAGAGGTCATAGGGATAGGGAAGTTGGGTGTCCAATATAGATATCTTAATGTTTACCCATATCACTCTCAGGAATTACCTGATGTTAAAAACATCACCTTATCAGTATTAAATAAAATCAATAAAATTAAAATTAAATAAAATTGTACCTTTGTTACTAACAGATTCTAATCTCTGCTGACTTTCATTTTCTATTCTATTGAATAATTTTCTGTTATGACCATCAACAACCCATAAACTCACTGTGCATAAAGGGAACAGAAAGCAGGACTTTGCTCTTCATTCTTCCAACCTGGCCAAATGGGTCACATGTAATTTGACTGTCCCAGAGCAGCTGCCATGGCTCCTAAACCAGACACAATACAGCTCTCTACAAAGAGTCCAATAGAGGTGGAAAGGGTCTCTGATAGGACCCTCTTGTTCAGGCTGCTCCTGAGGGACACATCTACAGAGTCAGCCCTACAATGTTTGCGGCTAGGCTGACAAAGACCTAGATACGACTTTTGAGAAGGTGTTTTGGGGGTGAATGGAAGTACATTTCATCATGACCTAAATATCTGCTTGCAGCTCAAACTGAGACATGCTTCACTGGGCGTGTGGAAGAGAGGGTGGTTCAATGCGATAATCAATTCTATTCTCTAAAACAATGGTTTTGTTTTAGGGTCTACATATGACATTGTACATTATGTGGTGACCCACCAAACATTCAAATGAACTTTTATTACCATGGTATTCTCATTTATATCACCAACTGCATAGTCTCAATATGCAAAATCATTATACATACATTTACACATTTGGCAGACACTTATATCCAAAGCGACTTACAGCACATTTCTTACATTTCATCAGCACACATGCTCCCCTGGGAAGGGAACCCACAACCTTTGTGCTACTAACACAATGCTCTACCAGCTGAGCTACAGGAACACTAGGCTGAATCTGAAAAACATTCTGGTTTCTAAATATCTTGTGATCTGGGTGATTTCAGAATCAAGTCAGCCAAACATTCACTACACAAAACACAGTGTGGTTGGCACAAACCATTTTTATCCTTGTTGCAAGTCAATATTTAAGGTTGCCTTAGGCATATTTATTATTATGTTTTTTCTGTATTGTGTTCAACTGGAATCTTGTATTTGCCTCTGAACTGTGATATATACATATGAGGATGATATTTAGTTGATTAGCTCCTGTTTATCATACCTAAATATTATTCGGTACACAATTTTCCCTCTGGAGATTTGGTTTGAGCATAATTGGACAAGTAATTTAGGGGTAAACAGATCTGAATCTAGGTCAAACAGTTCCTCTCGCTTTTGACTCTAGGATATAAAATATACTGGCACATTGTAAAGCGGCGGTTCCACCAAACAGATTTGGAATGTGCAAAACAAAATAAATATATAAATAGTAAATGAGCACTTTTATTAAAAGTATGAGCAACTTGGAAGAGGAGGTAGATATGTCCACAAAGCTAGTTCCTATCATGTGAAGAGTGTATAGTGTAAATGTTTGTGTGTGTGTTTGAGAAATAAAGCAAGAGAGAAATCTTTGTAATAGACAGAGAGAAGATCTGATTGTCAAAAATAGGAAGTCAAGTCCAGCTGCTGAGAGATCTGCTGGGTTAGGGCAGAGATGAACTGGACCTAATCTCCTGGGGCATGTAATAGCCTAATACAAACTATATGCCTATATATTGTTTTTTACTGTATGTTGAATTGTCTGAAATTGCTGTTATTACATTGTGATGACAGCGCACTTAAAATGAATGCTACTTGCTGACTGATTTTTTACTGACTTAGTGATTGTACTGAATGAACATGGTGATATTTGACTATTTTGAATTTTAAGATAACTTACATTATAATTATTTTTACCGGTTTAAAGTGTGGGACTGTACTGAATATTCATTCTCCACCATGTCTGGCATCTAGCGGGTGATGTGACAGATAACAGCAGACATGGGATGTAGCTGTCCAGCAGCTGTTCCAGTGAGGAAGTACAGCATAGGGTTACCTGTTAAAACACAATTCATTTTTATCAAGACGGTCATACAGGACTTACACAGCTGACACAGTCCCGTAAAACTGCCATGAATGCAGATCGACCCAAAGAACAATCTGCTTATAGAATTATACAATCTGCTAGAGATATAGAGAAAGAAAACCTCATTGTGAACACAACATGCATTGTGTGATCAAATGTCTGTGGTTAGCTTATGTGCTATTTACAAGCAGCATTTATGTTTAATGGCTCAGTTTTACTATTAGTATGCATCTCAGTTTTCCTGTGTTGTGGTTTGTGCTGCAGTCTTATTAAAACATAAAGGCTGAGAGGAATGCAGAAAGGCAGTGCAGACAGGGGCTGCGCTGTACACAACATGCCCTTAAGTAAATAAGATCATTTGTGATACGTAACATGCAGGAATTAATAATAATTTGCAATGCTGTTCAGAGGAATAGAGACCAATATTGCTTAATATTGAGTATCAAAAGTATTAAACTAATTGTGTCTAGACTAAGAGGTTGAGTGACTTAATATAAAGAGTAAAGCCTTACACATGCATCAGAACATTTCAAAAGAACTGTAAAATAGCAACAAGGCACAGCTGTATTTGCAACGGGAGGTCATTCATGGCTAGCCGATTCTTGATCAATGGAAATGGAAAGTGCCCAGTGGACACATACCACAATATGCATTGTAATGTGAAATCTGAACCTGGAGAATGCTGAGCTCACTGCTGTGGCACTGAAGGTGTGTACTGCTTTGCACAACCCCCTTGATGCAGTTGCTAAGCAACCTCTTTATGTCTTGGAGGACGTGTGCTGATTGCTGAGGCAACCTCATATCTAATTTACTGGCACCATGTCAAAAATATGTCTATATTAAAGCATTATTCACCTTGACAGTGGTGGGGAAACTCGTTAGGAAAGTACTATGCTCCTTAGAAGAAGTACGAATAAATGAAAAGTCCACTGCAACTTAAAGCCATTTGGGAATAAGATATTTTGGCGACATTTAGGCGAAATGAATACTTCATATTACTTTCATATGTTGAATTTAAAAATGAAAGTATTAATTTAAAGGGTAATAAATATGAGCAGTTTAATACAGCTGGGAGATGAAGCTGAACCAAATAGGGAGCTCGTCCCTCTAGACTTTATTAAGCTACATGGAGGCGCACTTCCGTCCCGCATAATTCGGTTTAGGGGAGCAGGTGCAGGGAAAGGGACTTAAGCATCACCACAGATAAAGCAATACTTTTCATTTAACTGTAGCGTTAAATTTCTATACATAAACGCTGGGGCGGAAGATGGTAGCAAAACAAAGGATCCGTATGGCAAACGAGAAGCACAGCAAAAACATCACTCAGAGGGGAAACGTAGCGAAGACCCTGGTAAGATTGTCGTTCGTCGTCGGAATAATCAGAAACGCATGATAAACATTTACATTTATGAACGGATCTCGTTTCTGTGTGCTCTGGCTGGGATGTCGTAGTAGTTATATTGTTATATTTGTGAGACTAATTTCGAGGCGACCATCTGTTATCAAGATGCTGTATTTTATTAACACCACATAAAAGGCGAGTATAAGGTTTAATACTATAAATCTATTGCTTTTCATTTTCTGTAATTTCAAGTAATGTTGTGTAATTTACATATGATGTAATAACACTATTGTTTTAAATAATCACAATATCTCAATGTTAACCAAACTGATTTAACGTTGACACCTATACACCTCGTTGCCATGGTCACAACAGCAAAAAATAAATAATAATAATGGAAGGTGTACATAACTAATCTGACCACTGGTGACCTAACCTAGTATAGTTACTGTTTAAATTGGTCACGACGTAAATACAATATTTTGTTACTTACACCTTATGTATATGGCAAGCTGTTATGCTCACCATCATGCTCTTAATTTGATTGCCATGAGAATATAAAAAGGGTTAATGCATGATAAAACTCCTGTGGTGAATTCCGCCATTATGATAGGAATAACGTGAAATTATGGCATATAATTATTTAACCTGCCCTGTTTCAGCGACCTCAAGAGGAAAAATATCCTGTGGGACCATGGCTTTTGGCACTTTTCGTATTTGTTGTTTGTGGATCAGGTAATTTTTATTTATTTACATTATGCATATTATCAATGATGTACTGATTGTTTTTTAAACATCCCCTATTTTATTACACCATGACTATATCTGAAATTAAGGAACTGCTGTTATTCTTATTTTCAGCTATCTTTCAGATCATTCAAAGTATTCGAATGGGAATGTGAATCCCAGATTTTCTTCACATACTGTACCCTGCTTTACATATGAATGTGATTTTTGGTGATTGGATGCAATCTGACAGAGGACTGGATGGTAAAATATTCCTTGTGGTCAAAGGGTTGTATGCCACCCACGGAGCTGTATCCAGTGTACGATACTATATGACATTGTCACAAGTGTCCCTGGAGGAAGGGAACAAATGCTTTTCTACAAAACCATTGTTGTTGTAGACTTCCAACGTCTTTACACTTTCGTCTTATTTATATGTGATCACTGATTGCGTACCATTATCTATTTCTCTATTTAACTGTGTTTACATGAACTTTTTTAAATAAACATCAAACACATTTGGATAGTGCCTCATACACATTCTTTTAGTTTAGCCTTTTGGGTGAAAATGTTTTCCTTTTTTAATGTGAATATTCAGAAATATATAATAAAATATAAGATGTTATCGTAGATAATAATCAACCTCCAAAATAAAAGATTTCAGAAAAACTACAAATCTAGCAGACAGCACACTAACTGTATAGACAATCCCTCTGGAGCTGGCTGATGACGACAATCAGTGATCTTTTTAAAGTTTATAGGTCATTTGGGTTTCAAGCATTGGCAATGAGAAAATTCTTGATCAGGTTTGAACTGGCTAGTTTTGTTGTCCATAAGCAGACCCTGTTAGTCTGTAGTAAATTAAATGATTTATTGTTTAGATTTAAAATGATCACAGATTTATTCAGGTGTCACACTATAGATCAGACCATAATGGGAATTTGAGATTAGCCATTTTCACAGCTGTCAACTTCAATCTGTAAAAAAAAATGTTATCCAAAACTATGGAATACTACATAGAAACAAATTTCCAAGTCATTGTTGGAGCTTGGCAATGGAACACATGCTAGGCTTAAAGATACCAACCACAGCAAGAAATATACAATACAATAAAACTGAAAAAAATACTCACCAATATGTGCAGAAGTTTGTCCCTTTACAGTTGTAGTATAAATAAAGTGAACCCTACTTCACTTTATTCCTACAACTTGGTATATGCCATGATCAAATAAAGACGTGCAACAAAAAGCAAAATGCATCTCAAAGATTGTTCTCAACAATGTTCACAAACATGACTTTATTGAGAGTTGTGAAGTGCAACTGGCAAGTGCAATTACAGCATTTTACAACTTATCTCCTGGTTTGAAAACATGCACAGAACATAAGCATACAACTTGTACACAATGCAAAATCCGTCCGCTATATGATAGTCAAGAGTAATTGTAAGTTAAAATATTGATCCAGAATACTTCACTGTCGAAACTGAAAACAGAAATTGTGTAATACTTCAAATCTTTTCATGTGAATAAAGTAGTGTACAGTAGGTGTTAGATGAGTAGTTTCCAATTGTCAGATAAATATTGCAAGACTGATCCTGTTTTAACAGCATTTTAAAAACAAGTCACCTGGGCAAGTCAACAACTACCTCTCTACCCCTTTAATCTGTACAACCTGTATAGTGTTTCTTTAACCGCTTCACATGATAGCTATTTTACAAAATACTTACACTAATCATACAATAATATACAACAGCCTGTCCACCTCGAAACTCAGCTCATTTCTCATCTGTCATTCTGGCATGTCACTGCACAGAAAAGCAGCCTTAAATTCACAAGAGAACGAATGAGTATTTTACACATAAAAGCTCCTCCTCTATCTCCATTCAAAAAAGTATCATGATTAACCCAATGCAACTATGAAAGTCATAATTGCATCTACCATCCCCATGCCAGATGGGGCACAGACTGGCAGATCTTCAAAATTTTATCACATTTGTCACCGTAAAAGTGCTTGCTTAGAATATAAGCTCACAGTCTAAAAAGACCACAGTCGGCATTTACACTACAAAGGTAAGTGAGACATGGAAAACAGCCTGCACTAAAAACCAACATTACTTTAGAGACAGGCACAGTGATTTTTTTTTTATCTTGTGTCCTCTTGGATTATTTTCTTCCACCTGACAATCACAGTCTGTGGATTTTGGCAATATCCAACATCAGTCAACAGCCAACTAGATTGTCATTGGTGTGTAAATGATCTCAGTACAACAATTATCAAGTTTTGAAATGTGTGCAAATTTTGTCAGTCTACATGTGAGTGAGACATGTTTGTTCATAAGCTTCAGTCTGTTTCCTTTACGCTTAGGCCACTCATTGCCCTAAACAGGAACATTCATTCTGTGTTATGCTGAGGGTCCAGAGTTCTGTGCTGTGAGCTGGGCTGATGGGGCAGGTGGCTGCGCTCCTTGAGTGGATGATTGTTGGGAACCACTTTGAACTTGTGCCTGGAACTGTGCAAGTTGCTCCGGACTAGCCAGGTTCTTAAGCAGATTGTTTTCTTGTTCAAGTTGAGAATTTCTCTCAATAAGTTCTTTAATCTGTTCTTTTAACACTTCCACTTCCTCCCGAACAGCATACATCAAGTGACTCTTTACGAGATCCTGAGAAAAGAAAACCAACAGTTACTTCTGACTTTTCTACTGGTTTTATTAAAACATGCACTGTAAAATAAAAACACTCTGTTAGATTGCATTTTTAATTACATGTATCAAGTTTCTGTGTGACAGCTGGCCAGTTAAGAGTTCATTTAACAGCATATCAAAGGAATGGCTACCTGCATCCTACTCTTTACCCAGAGTTCCTCCCTCTCTTTATACCACTGCTTAGCGTCACTAGACGCACAAAATGGCCGTCCCACACTAGGTCGGACCAATCAGAAGCGAAGATATTTTTAACTAAGTGTAAAAGCTTTGGGGTTTGCCTAGCAACAGTAACAAGGCGCACAGATCGCGTGAGTACGCGCAGGCAAAACCCCAGGCAAGTCAGCAAACAAACACCAAATGCTTGACTCAACATTACACTCGGTTTTGCTACCGATTTACATCAAATACGGTCTCTGAATGGCTTACTATGTTAGCAAAATAACGTACACTACCTTTACAATAATGATTTACACGAAAAAAAAACAAGCAGCAACGTATCGACGCTGTCATAATGGCAAGAAACCATTTGATGATTACATAATTCCCCGGACCATAATGTAACAATACAGTCTGTAAACAAATGGTCTACGTCAATGTTTAAATATGTAATATTAGGGATGAGAAAAACAGGATGACTTACCATCGCTTGTTCAATTTTGTTGTCTATGGCCACAACACTGGCTCCCGATGAGCTGGGGAAAAAGGAAATCGTTACTTCACTGCTTAAAAACAACACAAAAACGTCAAGGCTATGGCAATACAAATACAATATAATTTTATCATAATATAACATAATTTGTCGAAAAGCGTCGGTTAAAAAGGACATTTACATACTACAATGATTTCTATGAAAATCTCTAGAACAGATCAAACGCTACTGTATGGTATAATCAGATGGGCAGATCTAATATTATACAGCGTTTGTAGCAAAGCTGTCTTATACACATCTTTAACCAGTTTGTCTGCCGTTTCAGTCCTTCGTAAGAGTTTAGTCGCTTTTATCCGACTCAAGCAGCAAGTAAAACATTCATCCAACAACATCATCCCACATCCTACAAAAAAACACCACCTGTGTTTCATAAAGGTTATATTTTGCACACAATAAAGGTTGCTTACAAAACAGAGGTTGTACCATTGTGATCAGTCACAGCCACATTTCATTGCCAGAATAACAATTAACACATTACCTATTGTCAAGTTTGACGGACGAGGTCTCGGTCCCCAACAACGATGACAGGAAAGATATTGAAAAATTTCTAAGCTGACAAACACCAAGATCCATCGCCACAGAATAGCATGGGGAATTCATGCTATTTCGTCCATAAGAAATCGAGCACAGCCGCGAACGTGTCCTTTCTGCGGTCTTTCTGAAAATTACATCCTTTGTGTGCGTTTGCAGGAATACTATGCGTGAGCGCTTGACTCCCTAGCAAAAAGCTCGCTTTATCAAGAGACCGTACATCCAGTTCCGCAGCACAAAGAAACTCCAAGGTCAGCTCATCTCTGCGTTGGTGAATATCTGCAGCCTGTGACATTTACATAATTTATTTCACACAGCACTGCGCGGCACGTTATTGGTCGCCAGGGAGGCGCATTTCACTAATCTATGCAGTAACGCCTACATCTGACACACTTCCGGCTGTGTCTGCATACTTTATTCAACCACGAATTTCCTTAAGTCAACCGGTTAAAGCGAGTTCCATGTTATTTTCTTCAAACGTCAAAAAGAGCAGCAAAAAGAGCGAGCTTTTAACAGCGCAGTTACATTTGTCAAGATCTATAAACAATCTAGACCAAAATTACTATTGCTTTAAGATAGTATGGTACTGCACGGGTTTTGGAACAACAAGCTGAAATGACAAAAGACACCAGGTTCACAAAATATTATCTAGGCTGTTTTAAAATACATGGACAAAAACACGACTGAAAGACAATGTCTTCAAGCACTGTTTACATATCGCCACCTATCGGCAATCAGCAGAATAGCAGTGAAGCGACAAGGATTCCCTACAGCAGAGTGGTTTTCAGTCTCTGCAGACACGATACCCCATCTCAGGCAACCCAAGGACCAGCAATATACACACAAGACCTAGATATAAAATATTTGTTTATTCTTCAAGATCTGTCCATGTATCCCTAGAGATACATAGAAACCTGTTTCAAAACAATGCTCCTAAACCATTAGTTAGCATCTCCAGTATGTTTAAATAAAACAGTCCCTTATGGTTTAGATCCAGCTAACGAATCTCATGTGAGCTTTAACTAATACATGCACATGCTTCAAATTATCTGTGTGTACACAAGCTTGATTTGCATGGCTCAGGGTGCAGCAACTATGACAACAGAGTACGACAAGAGAGAGATGACCAAATTAAACCCAAGAACACTGATTTAGCTGTCAAAATACCAGGAAACCTTTATCTTTAACAAAAAGCACGATGCATCTCCTAATTGTGTGTCATGGCTACAACTTCTGAATTGTATTCACAGGTATAAATAGAACAGAGCAGGTGTGTCAATATTTCCACCAGAATGGACAATAAAAATAAAGAAGCTGCATGGTGCAGCTCATAAAATGTCTTTTTAATGCAGGGTGACCAGCAGAAGTTGTTACATGACATTTAAACAACAAATAACTTCCTAATCTTTCAAAATCTGGCCTAAACAGTTTTAGTAAAAGCAAAAACCACAAACTATCTTTAACCTACTAAAATTAAAATATCCACACCTCTATATGAATATCCATCTATACAAATTACAAAATAAAGCCAGACATGGTGATCCGATCACAGCTTGATGACATATGGCTATAACAGCACAATTGCAAGTGTGATACTGGTTTTATATAGCATTTCAATGGGCAATAAAAAGTAAATAGGTTCAACTAGATGTCATATACTAAGCAATATTCACTTACTACATGTAAGTGAATATTCCATAATCCAGTTACATCAGCTTTGCAGTTTCAACACACTTTCTTGTCTCAATGTAGTCACTTTTCACACAGTCTCTTGCTGTGAGAAGCGTGTATCTACCCAGAATTTAAGTTATAATAATGGTAACACCCAACCTGTAAGTACAGAGGAATGTTTCATTACTCTTACTAATGTATAACTAGTATGCATTTACTAGATGGATCATTTCCTGCCAGCCAATGGTTAACTGACATTCTCAGTTCTTCTAAAGCTTTGCATAAGTCCTGCCCATGAGCAATGTGTAATTTTCAAAATATAACCAGCGTTCAGAATGAATGTTTCAAATCAAATGTTTGTTTGTGTCCAGTCCACACAGGTCACTTATCCTAATTAAGTGTAGCAGCACACCTAATAAAGGCCAAAATAAGCTCTAAGCAGCTCAAAACACTATTCCAGGCTCTTTGACTGGAAGAGGATTTAAACAATTACTGAGTCCAAATATACCTGTGCTGTGTGTTACCTGACCTCACACTGCCAACATCCACCATTCAGAACACTGACTACAACCTACTTATTTCACTGACTTCCTAGTGCACTACTCCCAGTTTGCCATCTCACACTTGAAACCACTACAGTTAAAATTGAGCCACTGCCAAGGCCATGACAGACACTCTAACTCTGGCCAATTACCTGAAGCTGCAATATGGCACATAAATATGAACACCAGATTTTGATCTGGAATATGTTCTCTGGACAGAATGTGCTCACATAATGAGCATGCAGAACAAGTGTGTATATAGTAAATGTCTATAGAACAAAACATTCACCTTAGGTTAATTTTTGAAAAGATCAGCTGGCCCAATTGTAAAGAGATACCTAACAAGAAATAAGCAAAATGTAATAGATGTTTGACATTCATAGCAGTCTGAAACTGCACCTAATGATATTTGGTATATGCCCAGTTTAGAGCTGAACATAAAATACCCCTCAATTCTGAAAACCTACATACGTTCGCATAATGAATATAATGGACCTCAAAGACTAAACATGAATTTCTCATTAAAATTCAAGACTAATCTCACACATATGATCCTCAGAAGAACAAAGACCCCCAAGACTCTCCAACATATAGAGCCAACAATACCTTTTATTCATAAAGTGGAATTTATCTGCATAAGCGTTTCATCTTTTCATGGTTAAAACATCTTACACTCAAAAAAAAAAACCTTTAATCTTTAGGGAAAGTCTATAGCATTTCTGATTAAATACCAGGCACTAACAAAAACAGGTTCTCTTTACATCTGTAAAGCATACCTTTTTAAATGCTGTTCTAACTCCCAGAACAATAGCTTCATGGCCATTTCGTCTCGGCCTTGCACTCGGATGGCTGTTTCTCTCATTGATGTGTCAGTCAGCAGTCCTCCAAAAACAAAACTTATTTCTCTGTTTCCTGCAAGGCTCATACACACACATGTGCACGTGCACAAAAAGGCATAGCCACTATTTCACTCTTTATTTTCTTCAGCAGTAGTCGAAACAAAAACATCAAAAGGTTGAGAGAGAGCTTGGTGGTCCTATCTCCACTGTACTGCCTTTGTGCATCTTACACAAGATTGGTGAACGACTGAGTGAAAACAAGAGTAGGGCAAGCTGTGATGTCACATCACTGATGGTCATGTGACTGTTACATAAGCCAGCAACGGAGATTAAAATATTCTCACTGATCGCTTCTCTCACACATCCATGCTCAAGGAGGTTATCGTCCACTCATTCCTCAACAACTAAACCAAAACTACCCCAGTGCCAATAGTTTTTTTTTATTTTTCCAGCAAGCGTGCATATTCTCATCTGTGGAGAAAAGAGACAGGCCCCCACACTTGAGCCGGGACTTATCTTGTCACTTCTCATCAGTATTGCAGCATGATGGAGGCTTACGGCATGCCCGACGGGTGGAGCACGCACACATCTCTTCAGGCTTAGGCTGCTTGTGGTGAAAAGAAAACAATATGGATACCCACAATGGGAGGGATTTTAACTGTTCAAATAAAACTCATTGAGGGCTTTAAATTTCACTGAGGTTTCTATGCTTACGTGTCTTTCTGACCACAAACAGCTCATTGGCATCAACATGCAGCCTCTCAATGTCAACTCGACAGCTACCGACTGTAGCTTTTCACTGACTCAGACTTTAAGGGAAAGCTTCACAAGATTTTAGATTCTTTTGGTACAAGAAAGTGATTTTATTATCCAGTATGGTAGTTTCTAATCACTCACAGTCTAAGAATTGGCCTATGTCATGTCATTACATAATCACCTGATCGTAACTGAGATAACTGTGCACTTTAAATTCCAGTCACATATCACCATCCAAGAAAATTAACCAAATGTAGTGCCCCAAAAAATGTGTTTTTAAAATATCTCTTTTGCTGGAGCATTTCAGTCCATCATAAAAACCTTTGACCATCTCAGGTCATGTCAAAATACTGTTTTAAATGTGGCTTGCATTATGCATAATTGTGTATTATAAATGCAAAGCAGTCTGTTCTATATTGTTATATTTGCATAATTCCAAACATTTTACAGGTTACACATTACAGGTTACCCACTAGAAGAAACTGATTTGAAGAAATCTAGATTTGAAATGAGTATAATACAAATTACCTTCCCACAGAAACTTTACTTAGAAACATCAGGGTACAGAAATAAAATGGGTTGTGAACTGTTTCATGTTGATTTGTATAAGCATTAAGCTTACACAGTAACTGACAATAACAAAGGAGACAATTAAACCGTTGACAATTAACACTAGTCAAAATTTCATAATCTTGACAGCCATTGAAAACCGGGCGTCCTCTATATTTACATGTAAAAGAGGCTAACATGATTTGAATAGTTTAGGACACCTTGAGTTCCACAAAAGGACCGGCTGAAACAGAGACTGTTTAAACAGCTGTGCGAGAGCTTCTGCTGCAGATTGGGGGCTGCTGCTTACAAAAGTACCTTCTGGGAGTCTTCAGTGCCACAAAATTTATAAAAAGGATACATGTTTAAAACAGGGTATTTAGTCAGGCAGGACTGTCTCTAGGCAACGTCTTAGTAACCAATCAGAGTCAGAGTGCAGATGTCATTTTCTGTATAGTGTTCTACTGGACCCTAATAGTAATTTTGCATAATTTACTACAGTAAGACAAAAATGTCATATGTAATTGTCCACCCTACACAGATTACATGGATACCCCAATCCATATGCGACATTCCATACTAAAGGTGTTCAGTACAGTTAAGGCCTGAGCTTTGGGCAGATCAGTCTAGATCTTTCACATCAGACAGTAAACACATTGTGCACAGAAGCATCGTCATGTTGGAACAGAAATGGTACGCCCAATTCTGCTAAAAATATTTGTCTGAGTAGATTGCATTACTTTTGCATGCTTGATTTTATGCACCTGTTTGTAATGGGTGTAGCAAAAATGGCCAAAAATATGTATACACCCTTCTAATTAATGTGGTTTACCATACTGTGTATTACCTAACAAGTCAGTTATAATTAGAAATTCTAAATTGATTAAAAGAAATTAAATATTCATTATGTAAGAACATCAGAAATTGTGCTTCAGCAATGCTCTTAGTGGACTTCCAGACACTGTTCTGAGAACAGCATGTCATGAACCTATGGTATAGCTGGCAAATAAGTGAGATCCTATTGTGTTATGACGACATATTATGACAAATGAGGACCACGTTAGATATAGTACAATTTTGCCAACTGGTCTGACAACAGCAGGTCGCACAACAGAGATCCTGTATTCTCCAGCTCCAACATTACAACACACACAGAATAGACTGAACAACCTCAGTAAGTTTCACTCCATGAGCAGAAAAAAGTATGAACAGCCTCAGTGAGAATGTTTATTACTTATGACTTAATATGGTAGTGCGTTTTTGTGAGAGTGATACCAGGAAATGGACATGCACAGGATTTTAAAATTATGTTACTTATTCCAAGTTTATATTCATCAGCCATTACAGCATGTAAAATCTGCCTTTTCAAATGAAATTTGACAACTATATAATACATGCTTGCTTTTGCTGTTTTTGTATCTTACATGGAGTGCCACAAGGTTATGTGCTGGGCAGACTAGTTTCTGTAGGAAAGTGTGAACAGTCACAGACTTCCTAACATCTGCAGTTATGTAACCATGCTAGTAGTGTGCACAGAGGAAACAGGTTTAAGTAATGTGGAGTGAAACCTGGAATTATTAGGATTAGCCCAAAGCAAAACAACCATGGCAAAGATCTGGAACAAGTCACTGAAATAGTTTCCACTACAGAAAGCATGAAGGCCCACAGCTAGAACAGTAGAAGCTTGCCTTGCCGCTGTTATACGCACCAAATTTGTACAGGTCCGCCCTTTCCCTTTGTCTGGGAGCACTGTAGTCTTTACATGAAGTGACAGACATGGCACTCTCGAGACGCAAGACTCTGGGAATTCACGCACCTGTTTTATTTTGTATTGTGTGAAACTCATAGCTGATTTGCACGCAATATATTGTAGTATTAATGGACCCACAGCTATTTAAGTGCACTTTTTCAAGTGAACACTTAGAGAGTACAGTACAGACAGTACAGTGAAGACTGAGACAAACAGCCATTGAGATGCAGTGAGGTTAAGCTCCAGTTCGCTGGGGCTGATTGAGACAATAGATGGGATGTAGGCGATTTAAGGGGGGACCTGAGAGGGGGATGTTTACATTGTACACGATGTTCTTGATACAGATGGTTGGTCAAGCACAAGCATTACTTCCACTCGAGCTCCTAATGAGATTTGGGGGCTTTTCTGTATGTTTGCAGACAAAGTGTGGTGATATAATGTAGTTCTTTTACCCTAAAGGAACATTTATGGTCATCAAAATGATGCAAAACGTTAGAGCCAAAAAAAGGATCTTCTGTAAAATGTAAGAATCTTATATCCACCCAAAAAACAATACAAGACTCCAAAAAGCCATAATAAACTTGCGCTTAGTCAAATGATCAAATCAAATAAACTGAAGGCTATATATATATATTTTTAAGACTCAGCAAAAAACAGCCAAAACTGGTTTTGAAAATGACAAACCCTGGGAAAGCTAACCATCGTATTATTTGTTTCATTATCTAGACAAAACAGATCACCAAAAGCTCCCAGCAACATAAAATGGAGAGTTAAGGCTTGCATCAATGCATTTTCCTTCCTTCAAAGCACTTTTACAAATCAGGCATCTCACAGCATGAAGGGAACGCTGATGCTTTGAGGCAAATGCATGATTTAATTTTGACTCCAGTATGAGCATTGGGATAATGAGAGGAGGCTGCTTCATCTCTATTCATCCCAGTGTCATGCAGAAGGAAGGGGTCTCTCCTCCAGACTGCATGAGGGACACAATGTGCCTATTGCAACCCTATAGCATGTGTAATGTGTGTGTGTGAACAGCATGACACCAAAAAACACATTGTTCTCTGGGTCAAATTTTGGGTCAAAGCTTATGTATTATTTCTTTACAAACACAAAATTGTGCTCATTTTAATGTCACCAATGAATGTAGTTGCCTAAGAAAATATCACAATTGAACTGAAAGAATGATTTACAATGCGATAGATTTAGATGTTTCAGTTAGAAGTGACTTTTTATAAGCAAGTCATGTTTTGTACCATATGCCGCTGTTTACAAACATGAGTATTTATGAATTTACAGGTGTTCAATAAAAATCATAGAAGATAAAGCCTTAAAAAGCCTTTTCAGGCCTCATCAAAATCAGCCACTTAGCTCTGCAGATTTTGGTTTCAGCATCATGCATTCAAAAAGTCCCATACTGGTCAATCTCAGATATTTCATGTTTGGCACCTAGAGACATACCTTATGTAAATGCACACATCAATGATGAAGCCTAATACTTTGTGTGTGTTGGTTCTTTATCTTTTAAATTCAAACTGCACTGCCTGTCTTTCTAGATTCACTGAACTGACTCCCCCGCCTGCTGCCTCTCTCCATCTGCCATGTCAGTTTGTGACGAGCGCTCCTCTCTCTGTTCTGCCCTAATTCTGAGAAGAACTTATACGCTCGAAGGCAACCGGCAGAATCCAGTTTGGTTTATGGAAAGGAGCGAATCATCGGGGCAATGAGGTGGGAAGCATTCCAAATTGCTTAAACATCAGAAGCATCTCTGCAGTCGTGTGCTGGCCTGTGTGAGCATTCACACCTGCAGTATCGCAGTAGCTGCTTTATACTCTTGGCAAAAACATGCAAGTGACTATGTACAGCAGCGCCAAGTGAGGGAGTATTCTGGCTATAGTCTGAGCTCCAGGGAGACACGTGAACGTTGCCATGAGCCATGTAGTAAAGCAGTTGATTTTTACTATGTTCACTCAAGTGATTGTAATCTTTAAATGCAAGACGGCATAATATAATACTTACGGTTTGGCTATTTACTGCATTTATAAGGGTTACTTTGGTAACACTAAAAGCTGACATTAAAATTAAAATCACGGTTGGAGCCTAGTCTAGTAACCCACACATTGGTATGTTATTAGGGCTTATATAGCTTTTAAGTCTTATACAGCAATAAAAATAATTTTATATCAGTATTTAAGTATTTCTATCTCAGAAAGATAGTTAGAAGCTATCTTTCGCTGAAAACCCAGCATAACTAAGTTAAAAGCAAGATTAAAACAAAAAACAAATTATCAAATGTATAATTAAAATGGTTGTTTTTGAAGTCGTGACCATAAACAGCTGTTCCCTACTCCTGTGCCAAACTGTGTCCTCTCTATACTGTTCCCATCAATATGAAAATGAAAAATAAAATAGCAGCTTGCTGACGGAGCAAAAGGTCACAATGCTGAATCATCTGAACTACATAAAATCATAAATGCAACAAATATGTTGTCCATAATTTATCACCCAAACTTAAAAACAAAACAGCAGTGAAACGTTGTGCCATGTGTGCTTCAGGCCAGAGTGGCTGCTGTCTCTGTGGCAACTGCAGGAATCTTTCCTCCCTCCCATCAGCCTAACAGCACGAACCCATCTCCCATAACCTCTTTTCTGCACTCAGGCTGAAGAGGACCTGAGGGAGTCAAAGTTGGGCCTGTCCTCATTGTGTGTTACATAACGCCATTTTATCCTGCGAGTGGACCCCCCATTCGCACTAATCACTGTGCAGGGACATGGCTTTGCTCCCTCTGCCAGTCCCTCTGTGTCCTTTTGTTTAGACCGGAAGGGGGCACGGGTGCATGACGAACAGACACGTTGCCTCTTTCCGCAGGGCTGGCAGTGCATCATACTTATGCTGTATTTATAAGACAGACGGGCTCTCAGTGTAGGGGGAAATAGTGCACTTACAATACTGTTATTAGTTAAACTTCAAAACTTTACAAATTCAGAGTCAACAACTAAATTGGGTTAAACATACTAACTTTAATGTGTCTGTAAACCTTAAGTACATACTAACTCCACTGAGCATTCTTTGATGACTTAATCTTTCTAGCCAACAGAAAACAACATCCAGATGTCGTGCATGGCTCCAAAGAAGGTCGCAAAACAATCACTCATTGCAAAAATGATACTTTTTCATGACCCAAATCAGAATAATTCACACGTTCTTCTAAAATGAATTTCTGTGTCAAGTAGCCCACTGGTATATGTGAATGAGGTTGAGAATTTGACACACTGGGCTCTAGATTAGTGGTTCTCAACAGGTTTTGCTTCAGGGCTTAGTTGTGACAATAGACATCAATTGGCAACCCATTTCAGTAACAAAACATATTGTTACTTGTACAAATGTAAACGCAAACATGCTTTACAAAAGGCTGATGGAACCTCACACAACATGCATATCTGATGAACTTAAACCAAACTACCACAGAAGTGTAACTGGACTCACAGTCATCATAAAGAAATCAAGATTAAGAGGAAAATAAGCCCTTTTATTTTACAATCCAACTAAATACAGTTATATTGGGAGTAACTTATTAATCAGAATTGCTTTTTCCCCTGCTGTTGGATGTTCATGGCCCCCCAGTTGAGAACCACTGCTTCTAGATACACAAAAACAACAAGCAACCTTTAATAAGCCAGAAGGGAAAGGCTGTCTATTCAACTGCCAACGAATAATAGGGCAGGGCTGGGCAAGATATCAAACAGAGAGTGAGAAAAATGTATCTAAGTCTGAAAAATATAATGACAGCAAAATGATTTGGTATATACAAATATTCCGTAAATTACTGGTAGGATTTGTATCACAGTGACAAATAATGTTAATACTGTAATCGGTTCTACAGTTTTAGAGAAATGCACTAAGGTTTACTATGTATTTTCGTTATATGGCCTTCAGCCCAAGTCTAACATAATGTTTTTCAGGAATCACATAAAGGGATGTGGTTCCTAAACAAAACTCGTGGATTGGCTGTCATGCTTTTATTTATGATGATGACAGCATGTCTGGTCTTTGAAAAATGCTTGTTTCATCATTCTGTTCAGCAGAAAATCTCTCCTCTCCATCGCAGAGCACCAAACACAATGCAGTGCAATATTTACCTTATAAAAACATTAAACACAGTCTTATATAACACGTGTCCACTTAAAACAAAGCAGTGAACATTTCGAAGTTACAACATGTTTAAAGCCAATAATTAGGCATAACCTTCTTTAATGTAATATTTGTTTATAAAATGTAAAACCGTTTTTGAAACAAGGACATTTTCTTTGCAGTTAAACACAGTAAAGTAAGATGAATATGGCTTTGGAACTGATCTCAGCCGTTTTAAAATGGTTTAAGCTTACGCTTACAGAGAATTATCGTGTGAGTTCATATTACACTAAAATATGCGATGTGTGTAAGTGTAGAAACAATCACATTTGATAATATCATTCAGGCCAGGCACAGGTGTGAAATGTTGACAAGGTGACAAAGAAACATGACTAGGCAGTTTGCTTAAACTATTTTGATTTGCATATTAAAGTAGAATCACTGAAGGAAAGCGACAGTAGCCTAGTTTCCATTCGATTTTTGCAAAACTTTTGCGATTTTATATATATTGTATAATTATATATATAATATAAATTGTGAAATGACAACATTTCCATTAACCAATGTTTTGCAATATTCTTCCTCTCACGATAAGTAATTCCAAAAATCATGGTGACGGATGTTGGTTGGTTTATTCATATTGCAGCCACTGCACTAGCCATAATTTTTAATTGAAGGAAAAATATTAGCAACATGTTATCCAAGTGTTAATGGTAACGAAAGCCCGTTCTATTTGGGAGCAGCCATGTGTAAGTTGTTTCTGGGAGGTTACACAATTTCACAATGAATGAACAACTTTCCAGCCAATCAGTAAGAGTAAATGTCACATAACTTCATTAATATTAATGAGCTAGATATACAGGCTGAAGGCTGATAGGAGAAAGTAAACTGTATGAAGACATAAAACCAATTTAAATGCATTCCTAGTTTAATGAAATTTAAGTATGCATTTGTGATAATTAAGTAACTGACTGCTGGTGCACGTGAATATGATTTCTGTTAACTTTCATGTTGACTTTTAACAAGTCAACTTTGCCTAGAGAATCATTTAGCAGCCACGATTACCAAACACACAATAATAAATCTGTCATGCCAGGAAAATATAGAGGTAGAAATTTTATTTTGACTGTATGTGATTATAGATGGTACTCAAAGTTTTCTGAGTTATTCAGGTAATGCTTAACATTACTACAAGGAATTCAGTTTACTTTGCAGGTTATCTGTGACAAGCCTGTGTGCAATCGGTGTTTGTAACAAAGATGACCTTTGACCTGAACATAAAGCTGTTTCAGGAGAACATGTTAAAGGAATTATTGTTTGACTTGTTTTTTAACCTCAATGTGCTTCAGAACTCAAGCCTGGCTATACTTACACACTTTGATCACCCTTCTATCTCATTAAATGTTCACTTGCAGAAACCAATATCCCAGATTACTACACCTACGTCAGATATAAATCTGTGACGTCTGCATCTTCACTGCAATACTGTCCTGAGCTTCAACTCTTGATTGGCTGTGTGGAGGTCTATATAAAGCCAGTGTAAACTACTCTTAATTTAGGAAAAGCCAGTGTCCTAAATCCATTAGGACTGTCAACATTTCATAGTCAACAACTTCCAATAGAAGTGCTATGAACGGCAATGTTTTTTCACTTTGAAAGGAGACATACCAGCTATACACTAGAAAAGCAAACTGGACATTGCAAGGAGCCAATTTTAAGCCTGCAAAGCTCACCAAGCGTGGGACTAAAAGACAGAATAGCTAAAGAGAAAAAAAAGACAGCGATATGGAGGGGGGAGTGGTAGGGCCCAGCCGGCTGTAACCGGTCCTCTTGTCTCAGAGGCGCTCACAGTCCCTATAGAACAGTTACAAAACGACAGCTGGGTTTTCCTGCTCATCTGTATCCCTCACTTTTCTATTTGCCTTTGTCATTTACAGCTAGCTCTAGTGGGATCAATTCATGACTACATGGTTCCAAAGGCCAAAGAGAGGTCACACAAAAAGCAGCTTAGTTGATGACAGCAACTCTGCGACTAACAACAACTAACAAAAGAACAAAAGCCACTACAGATGTAGCTGGGTGATAAGAGCATATAAACATCTTACAATGATGCAAATGTGTCAACCAGTATGAAGTTTGCAATATTGTTTATACTGTAACTACATTTGTGTGTAACTACATCTGTGAGCAGAAATGAGAGAGACAAAATGTATCAAATACAAAATAAGAAAGATGTTATTGCTTATAAATTATGCAAAGTGTGATGATCAGAATTGGAACCAACCACTTTATAATCTTTATTTGAATGTATTCAAATTTCTCAAATGTTCCATAACATGAAGCATGCCTTTTGAAAAATCTTCATCCAATCAATTCAATCGTTAGTTCTAATCTTTTTTTTTTGGTTTCAAACATTAAAAAATAACTTTCAGTTGTGAAAGGCTGAAAAGGCTTTTAGTTATAGTAAAATTTATATTTAGTAATATTTAAGAAAATATATTAGCTAAAGTAGGATCTTTATAAAACTTATTTACTATACATATACCAGTTTTCCCCTTTTCATTTCTTTCAAAGAATAAATTACAAATTCTGTTTTCACATGTACATTATAATGAAAGCTTTCCTCTTAAATATTTAATATGATTGAATATGACTTTCTGTTTAAGGCCCATGAAGTGGACCTTTTTCTCAAAACACAAAATATCTACCAGTATCAGGTATGCATAGCTGTTCTAGGAAATCTAGTCTAGCCCAGCAGGGTGTCACTACGCAGAAGATGCTTTCCCTGAAGACAAAACTGGAATTGTATATGATTTCAAGGAACAGTCATAGGCAGGTATGGTGAAGCACAGATCTAGATAACAGTCTGTAAAATATGTCCATTCAGAATGAAAATGTGAAGCAGCTGCCATTGCTCTGGTTGTAAAAGATGACCAGGCAGAAGAAACCTTTCAATTGGTAATTCATCTCTCAAAAACCTCAACAATCTCTTTTGGCTGAATGCAAAACATCTAAAGTGCCAGTGTTAAAATGAAAAACTGCATATACTGCATATGTGATAATGTAAGCGATATTTCATTTACAGTGTCAATGGACAAACTTTCCAAATGGTGCGGCTTGTGACGTAGCTGGCAAATCTAGTACAATGCCATCTTTGGTAAGAGGACTGTGTGATTAGTCATTTTACAAAAAACATTTTAGGAATTCATTCAAAACAAATCTAGGTAACTAATATCACCTAACCCAACACATAGCACTCCTACATCTCACAGCCTGAGGTTCTGCCATGGTGGCATGTCAAGACAATGAAACCCTGAAAAACAACTGACATCAACAATCTGATGTCACGCCAAACAAAGTCAGACAACAGCCAATAGAATGTGTTCTGATGAGTCACTTGACTTCATCACAGGTGCCTCAATCTTACCTGCTGACATCACCTGGATTCAACAGACCTATCGCTCTGGGGTTGATTTACAAAATCTACACAAAATATACACATGGGTTTACCTAGCATTTGAATTATTACTACATTAGATAGGATTGCAATATTTTATATATGTAGGTTAGTCACAATCACTCTCAATTATACTCTAAATTATTGCAACAAAAGACTAAATTCTTTGTGTGGTATTGTGTTTGTGTAATATACTGTTGCGTGAACGACACACATTAGACTGAATTGTCACATTGCCCTCTAGTGTTCACTTGTGACAATTAAACAAAACTCGATTTATACTTCAGGGAAAAATTCAAAAATACTAAGGGTTACAGATATTTAAAAGTAACCAGTGACCGTAAAACGCACAATACCTTCAACACATATGAATATCTTAAATGTGTCTAAGCAATCTATTCTTTATAGTTTGTAATTAAGGCAATCATAATTACAAACTTAAAATGACCCTGGCAGATAAGAAAAGCCAAAAATTCTATACATTAAAGGAGTGACCAGAACACCACAGATTTTTGAAAATGAGCACCATGACTTGGGGCATTACGCAAGCAATCACCCAGAAGACCCAGACAAATGCTTAATAACATACTAAAAACCAGTGAGAACACGTCAGTATTATATCAGAGCCAGGCGAAGAAACAACACATATTTTCTACAGAATGTTCCACGAAATTTACAGATGTGGTCTAGTTAAGAGCTCATAGAACAGGTGTTGACTCTTGAGTCTTAAAGGTTTTATTACATCGGGTGGAAGATGGAGGCTCATTCCACCACAGATAAAGATATAAAGTAAATAATAGGGAAACTGACTTTGAGCCTATGATGGATTTATTTGGATGAGCGAAGGCAAATGATGATTTACCTTTAGCCTATCATTTTCAGACTCATAACTAGTGGTCAACCGATATATTGCAGCAGCCAGTCTAATCTTCCGATATTTAGAATTTTTTAATTATGAGCATCAGCCAATAACTCTTTCTGCTTGGCCAATGTATTTCAAAAGGGTGGGGGGCACAGATGTGACAAATTCAAGTAAAACTGAAAATGTTTTACCTCACAAATGGTCAAAAATCCCTTGTCTTGCTCTTCCTCATATGTTTGTTGTTCTCGATTACTTTTAAACAAGACAGTTTTTCCAGCAGACTCAAAAGCCTGCCTGGGTACTCCGAAAGCTGGGTTGTGTGAGGTGGATAAGATGAGAACTGCATGGTTCTACCTAATACATTTATTGATATGTTTATTTTGTAATATTTGCTGTATTTAATTGTCCATGACTGACATAATATTGCATGTATTACATATTTTCATATACCGATCTGATTTTATGCTAAGCTACATGCTGCTAAACAACAAGCCTGCAGACTTGTGTTATTTTTACAATGAAACAGACAATCAATCAAAAAAAGACTTAAATCTTTATTATTCACAAAATACCCTATACTTAAAGTAAAACAACCTGTTATTATGTAAACTAACTATATGAGATTTGTGATTTAGTTTCAAAAACTTTTCTGTATGTCTCTCATTTAATGTAATTTCATGCATTATATCGGCCTCATATCGGCAAATCGGCCAGATTTTCTTCTCATTATCGGCATCGGCCATTAAAAATCCCATATCAGTCGACAACCATTCATAACAGATGTTTATGTCCTTACGTGCATTTGCAGAATGTCATCTTATTTTTGAAATAAACACTAGATGGCGCTGTAACACTACACATGACTGAGAAACTTCATGCTATTGCCTACAGCATGAAGATTCTTTAGACCATTTTAGAGTCTTCACAACTTTTGTGATCAACACTTCTTGCAATGCCACACTTTGAGTCGAGTGTGAACTGAAAACAAAAAGAACAAAAATTTTATCAAACTGAATATGTATGAATCAACCAAATTATTACATTTCATCACTGACAAAAAGACCATCAGAGGGCAATACATGCAAGTTTTGAAAAACTACAGCCAATGCACTCACATTAAATCAACTCGGTGCTGCCACATCCACTCCTGCCAAAATCCCCATTTATCACAAGCCAAAATCATTGCATTCATTATTACCAATAATGCCTTGCACCTCGATTACATAAAGTGAGGGAGTGGCAGTCCTGAAAGAGTTCATTTCAGGTAATCTGAAACAATTGTCCCATCTTTTCAAGATCTCCTTCATGTGTTCGGCTGCTCAGCCAATCACAGAAAGCACAAGGAATCCTGGCCTGCCTGTTTTATCCAGAGACTTTATTCATCCGAATGGTTCATTCTTAATGAGAGGCAAAGCGCATGTGAACCAGACCTTGATGATGTCATGAAGTGGTACAACAATACTTTGATGAAACTTGTTTTATGACCTCAGCAATGACAGATATGAGTCAGGTCACTCTCACAGGAAAGCTATGCTGCCTGCCACACAAGTGGCTAGCAAGTAATACTTGCATAGTTCCATCAGCTTTAACCTTTACATGCATGCAATGTTTTCAACAATCATTATTACATATTCAGGTCTAGTGACCCAAAACGTAACCCTAACATTGTTGGATCTCTAAACTGCCCAACTGGTGAAAACTTCTAATATTGTATTAATTACAACCTTTTTTTAAAAAGCATATTTTGTTATATATTTGTCTTTAAATAGATGCTAAACTAACTTAAAGATGAATGGGGGAGGGCGGTGAATGATGTCCCAAGTCATTAAAGACCCGAGGTATGTGTTTATGGGTTAAAACACCTAGTTGCTTATGATGTCCATTTATATTCATTGTACCCTTTTGTACACATTCATGTACCCTTGTCCATCATCATGAGACTAAGATGTTTGCGAAATTTAATTGTACAAACTCAAAACCCAGGTGGAGACCATAATGTACCAGCATAAAGAGTCTATTCACAGAATGAGTGGCTTGACCCGGCCATCACCATGCCCTCAGAACCAGACTGTCACATCTAGTTCTCATTAGCAGTCTTATGCAATAGTGTCTATCTAGTAGCCAGTCTGTGTTTGTGTGCGGAGCTCTCTGCTGATGCTGAGGGCACAGGAGGCAGCCTGGGACACACACTGTGAAGCCACAGAAACTTTCTATTTAAAGGCCTATTCATATCGAGCCCAACCTCTATGAATTCTATGAACTTCATCACAAAGTTCAAATTTCATTCTATATTTATTTAAGGGGCTAGGTTTTTATTTTAATTGCTTAGCTGCTGAGCTTTAAGAGAATTTAATATTAAGAATGCAGCATAGCTTTGAAATATATATTATTTTTTGCAAAAACATATTTTCAGAAACCACAATTCTATCGAAAAGCCATTGTCTGCCAAAATGTGCACAACGTAAACAGTACAAAACAATAGTTTAAAATAATCAAGGTGTGTTTTACACATACAAACCCACTAAATAAAGAATCATTTAAAATATTATAATAACTTAATAATATTATATAATAAAACAGTTATAAACAACATGGACCTTCATATACAGTATAAGAAATGAACATTTCTGTATGTTTGGATGTATGAATGATGCACACAAATAATTCAAAGTTTGGAACTGATGTATGAACAGCTTGAGTCCTTTCACAAAAGTTAGCAGAACTTAACTCTAATGCTGTTTTTGCACAATCATTTCCACCACTATGCTGTTATACTTGGAGGTTGTTATACTTGGAATATTGTAAATGTGATTGTAAATAATACAAAACTAAAATAGTCAAATATGACTGAAAAGCTTGACCAATTTAAAGGTAAAGAAACTGAAAAGAAATCAACATCATGTTTGTCATTTAGCCCTAGTATGACCAGACCTGAAATCCTAAATTATTAGCGCTTTAATATTTTAATCCATGACTTCTCATGGATCATGACAGCTGATGCCGTGGTGATTCGTCACAAAAGTCACAGGGGTTTGATCAGTCAGATGGGCCAAGAGCCATCTAGACAGTCATTAAAACCTTCACCTGCACTTAGATGCTGACTTGCAAAACTGCAGGCTTAAATCACAAGCCTGGTGGACTGGAGGGACTGGTGAGAGGGAGGAACCTATAGATTCATTATTATAGACAGTTATAGACATTCAGTGAGCTCATCAGGTAAAAGAAAGTACTAACACACACACGCACACACACGCACACACACGCTGAGTGAATAGAAGGCCTGTGTGAGGGCCCCAAAGGAAAGTTCTCCATCAATAGTGTATGACTGTCATTGGATCTGTTTGTCTTGTGGCAAACACACTTTAGAGAGAGAGAGTGTGTGTGTGTGTGGTGCCTGTAAACAAATGAACCTGAGGCATGGAACCAATTAATTTTTCAGAACATCAAGTTCAAGCAAAATGATAAATCGTAGCCAGACAACTGTTTAACTACAGGCAAATATGCTGGTAACCAATATTTTTTTTTTTCTCAGGTAACTGGAAAAATATTACTGATACTAATTTTGGGATTACAGCCAATCACTTACGGCAATATTTCTGTGCGCCTTTATTTGTTGTAATGTGGATGTAAGACCAGAACATTTTTATGTATCAATGTGCATGACTCACTCAGTGAGGATTATTTCAATTATTATTTCAAGGTCTTAGCACATTGTGTTTGGGTTCAGTTTAATCTGAATCATGTGCTGTAAGTAACAATATGTAATTTTCTATATTCTGGTCAGGTTCCTAAAGTAATAAGCAAAAAGGTGACAATAACAAAGTAACATCTGTATATGACTTAAAGAGACTTGAAGAGAGAAGAAATGGTGAAAACATTAATAAAATTATCAGAACCAGCTACAAAAAGCTGTTAATGCTTAGTGACCCAAAACATCTTATCCCTGCACCTCTACTTTTAACCACAGTAAAACTTAATTTCCATGGTCCACTTTTATTCTACTATTCTACTAACTATGAGTAACTTTGCAACTACTTGTCAACTACCAGTCATTAGAGTATTAGTGCTTAATATTTGCTAAGAGTTTCATTTGATGGTTTCCCAACAGACATTCTACTGACTTTAAGTAGCTTAGCAAGTTCATGTCAACTTATTCTACTAAAACTAACTCTAACAATAACAGTCTACTTATACTCACAAGTTAACTGACATGCAGTCAAAGATACTTATAGTTACTAGAATGAATAATGTGGACATTAAAATAAAGCGTAACCTTAACCACCAGACTACAAGCAGACAAAAGCAGCAGTGAAACACAAGTGCGATCACTGCTGAATCAAATTGCAACTCAATGCTGAGAGAAGACCAGAACAACAAGTTCCATTCTTCTCGGATTTAACCTCATTCTGTTAAACCACATTCTAAGTGAGAGATCTAAACACAAAGCAGCACAAAACCTGTTTGACACTGTTGAACACATTTTGAAGGGTGCCATTCACGATCACCATGCTCCCATTCACTATGATTTACACACAACCTACCTGATACATCAGAACTCATTCACTCACAGAAGCTAGACTGAGCCTATTTCAGCACATAGGGCTTAACATTTCTTTGCAATTTAAACGTTAATCCAAAGCATCAGCTTTATCACAAACTAGCTAACAACCACAACCATTAAGAACTTTAGAAGCAGACAGTTAAAGCTCAGGAAGAGTGAGTCCAATATAAAGTTAAATTCTCATTTATTTCATATTTCAGCTCCATATGTGTGATCTCTATCACAGTTATGCATGAGAAAGCACCACTCACATTGTTGTGTTTGGGAAAAGTGGTGGGAAATAAAATCAAACAATAATAATAAGTATGAATCTAACTTTCATTTGACTGTCTCTTAAGATTAGCCCTGAGCTCACCGCTCTCCAAAATTAATTCTCAGGTGGTGTGCAGCATTAACAGTTTCAATGCACAAATGTGTATCCACTGTGGACACAGTACACATCAGTGCTGTACAAGACTTCTTCTAACAGGAAGTCAGCTATATGTATGCTTCTAATAAATGCTCTCTGTACAGTGTTTTACAGTTAGAGCAAGGAAAATAGCAGGACTTGATGCATGAGTTTGGGTGGCCTGAAGGGACATGGGGTACTTTATAGAGGGCCAAACCCAGTGCAGTCAGGGAGCTTCTGGCGGCGCACACCTAAACAAGCCAAAGCAGAAACCCCAGTCATCTGCCTACATTGAGGACTGTTAGAGAGGAATGAGGTTATGCTGTCAGTAAGTGCACTTCTCGGGCAATGTACTGACAAGCAGGTTGAAATGTACTTGCAGCAGCTGCAATACAGAACCACGCATACCATCGTATCAGCTAATATTAGCCAGTATTTTTTTTAACATGGCTATAGGTCTGAAATGACTAATATTGGAAACAGTCTATTTACCTTGATGAATAAACATCAAAAATTGCTTTTAAAAAAGAAATTAGCATACCAATGCTTCCAAAAATTAATGTTGCCAACTTAAATTTGTAAGTTTAAATCAATCTGGCTGTGCAAGTGATTTCAATGTGAAATGGTAAAAAACTAAACTATAATGTTTACGACTCCTTTTTTAACATTTTGCAGAATTTGCAAGACACATGTAAACCTATGACTCCAAGAATAGATTTAAAATAATTACTTAATTACAAAATATTTAAAAATAAAACAAAAATTCAGTTCAGTAAATTTAAGTACAAAAGTGTCTGGACTACCCTAGATAATAACCCATCTACATTTTTATGCTCTGAGTCTCCATAAAATCCATAAGGAAAACAATGCTGAAAACTCAGGATTGCTCTAAGGATGCTTAAATGAGGCTGACCATGGCTCCTTCACAATCCCTGCACATGTACCACATGGCAGACAACAGGTACAAACTTGTAGTCGTCTGGACAAAGTTTAGCATTATTCATGCTGTCACAGAGAGAGTCATTGTAACCTTCAAACCTCGAACAGAACTCAAATAAAACCCAAAATAACCCAGTCCATGCGACAGCTAAATGACAGCTTCCCACTAACCAGAAAACCAGGAAAGTTTGTTAAAGTTTGTTTCATTTCTGGAAAGTCCCTGTTTGAGACCAATACACAAAATACAGATGGCCAGAAGACCCTGAGGGAAAGTGTAGCAGGCATAGAAGAGAAACACAAGCCCATGGTTATAGTTCCAAACAGCGCCACTACCCACTGATTCACCAAACTAAACTATTACTGCTGCCCAAGACAACAACTACTGATAAAGATGGGCAAATAAAGATTTTTCATTCCCTGGAAGACTGAGAGGAGAGAAAGAGAAACAACATGAGAGTGCCCAAAAGAGCCCGGATGAGAAAGAAATCCCACAGCCCTCTGTTGGGATCTGTTCTTTATTTATGCTCCCTTGAAAACAATCATGACAGAGAACAGCAACTGCCATTCTGCCAAAGACCGAACTAAAGCAGGGCATAAATATGCATCTGTTGTGCTGCCACAAACAACAATAATTTCCAACTCCTTTGATTCAGATTTTCAGCACAAAGGAGCATGGCATGGTTTTAAAACTCACAGCCCCTGCTGAATGAGAGCAGTTTTTCGAGAGATGTTGCAAGATGAAGACACAATTGGCTCTGGAAGGGCTATGCTAGAGGGTTTAGGACTCCCGGTTGCTATAGCAGCTCTGTGGCAGCTCAGACAAGTTGGCAGACTGGCGTAAAGGACAGGGATAGGCAAGCATGTGGGGGTCTGCACAGAAAGCGTGAGATGGCTGGCAGCCAGGCGACACTGGCAGTGTGGCTGAAACAATGACTCAGTGCTAATGAATCACAGCGGCATGCTGTATGCTAAATACAGAGCCCAGCACTTATTCAGCCTCCTCACATAAGAGATGGGGATTACACTGGACAAAGTGATAGGAAGAGCAATGATAAGCCCGATCATGGCCAGAGCATACCTTACAATCAGATTAATGATCAAATTTTGTCAACGGTTCATTTAGTCAAATGTTGGTCATTTTACATATTCTGAGACTGGCAACCTGCATGATGCCTTAGATTGGCATTTCTTATCAAAATACAATCAAAATAGAAAAAAGCATGACGCAAGCAAAGTTGTTTTTCAGTGCTTTTTTGTTTCTAGTTTTTTCTTTTAAAATCTGAGATTGACATTGACAACATAAACAACTTTAGAGGCACTCTAAATCAGGGTTTCAATAAAACAAATAAGAGTACACTTAAGTTGACCAAAAGGTATTCTTGCACTTAAAAAGCCAGTGTAATGTAAATGAAAAGAGAGCCATGTCCTTTTTTGGTCCACCTAAAAGGTTCTTGCATGTTTAAGATATATTCCATATTTTATATACATAGATCTGAATTGTAAAAATCAAATTAGCTGGTAAAAAAATTAAGAGGCTAGTAAAATTGGGTATTTGCTAGCAACCATGGCTGGCTGGCAAAATCAATTTTATTTTACCCTAGTAAAAAGTTATTTAAATTCAGATGCATGGAACCCAAATGATGGATGATGTAGAGACACAGGTGGTCTTGGAACAGTGGTGATTAATTAGTGCACAAGCGCAAGCTGTTTGCTTGTTAGCTGGTATTAGGAGTTTAGAATTGTACAGAGGTGAGAACTTGACTGGAAGATAATCTGTGGCACACATGGTGTTTGTGGCAGGGATGGGGAGGAAGTGCAGATAAGATATTCCACACAGATGGAGCTATCCCTATGGGAGCAGGCAAGGTGCTTGGTGGGACAAAATTCTCCAGAGTAAGATCATCAAACATGCATAACACCTGACAGGGCTATTAATATAACCTGAGAAACTTTATGTAAATCACTATACAGCCGTCATATAAATGTGAACTGAAGACAAAGGTTTTACATTTATATAAGAAAACGTCAATCCTATTTAAATGAGAGGCCTAACGAGAATTAAAAAGAAAAAATGTGCTTGTGCTGTGGCCGCCATTCTTTCCACAGTGACCTCATTTTACTCCATCCAGCCGGGCAATACAAGTAGAGGAAATCTCATTGTACATGTTAAACAGAGCAAGAGCTTGACATGGGCACACGCTCAAGGCTGCGCACGAGATTTCCTGCCCAGTCTAAAACCACAGCGAGAGGCAGCTTTCCAACTCTGCTGACTCACGTGCAGACTGCTCTTAGAAGCCAAAATAGGAAGGGATAAAACTTTCTACAGACTGTAACTGAGGCATGAATAACAGCTTTGGTTGGGGAACGGATTAATTTCAAAGTGACAAGCTGGATTTCTCAGTAGGCATATTAATCAAGCAACACAAAAGTGAGCTTAAATCAAATGTATGTATCTTCTTCCTTAAAACAGATAAGACACTTGAAATAACAATGCATTTTTATAAATAAATGTCAGATAATGAGAGTTGACATGAAAACGTTTGGATAATGGGGAGAGAGTATTACAATTTTTAATTATTACTACAATTTTTAATTGTTACAAGTTTTAATTATGGTTTTAGACTAATTCTGATGATAATATATAAACAATGGTTATGATGAATCACAACACAGATGCTGAGGCCTGGTTATGCTAATACCTTCTCATAGATTTAAAAAACACCCTTCTACGTCAATCTCTAAATGCAAACTGTTATTTCCTCTCACTGCTGAACAAACATTATTACAGCTACAAAAACTAAAGAGGCCAGGCACTGTAATGGTTGTATTTAAAAGATCAAAGCAGGACGTTAAGTATCCGCTAAAACATGACAAAACAAGTCTCAGAGGAACATGCATGCTATGCAGAGGTTGTTTTGCTTGGTCTCCATTCTGGTCTTCAGAGAGCACTTAAATGGGGTTGGCTAAATAGGCCATATGAAAATATACACTTGGCAAATATACTTTTTAAGTACCGTGCCCTTGCACTTCCCTTTACACTTTGCGTAGAGGTGCAGTGCTTCATAATAATATGTTTACATGTGTTGCGCAGCAGTTGTAAAATCTGGCCTTTACAAACAAAATCCTGCCTGAACCAATCAACAGAGGTAAAACAGTGTCACAGTAATAAATAAAAACATTTTTACTACATTATGAAGCATATGTCTTTATAATAATGTTAGTAAATAATGATTTTAATAGGCAATGTGTGACTAAAGGGCATACAGTCAGTGTCACCCTTCATCTCAGAAACACTCTGTCAATCAGGAGATGTAAGAAGCATCTGAGGATCGTATGTGACACCTCTGGGAAAGAATATGAAAGCCAGCGAATTTCAAACCTGAAAAGAGTTGATACAAGCGCAAAAGCCTGTTGTGAACCTGTCTGAGAAACCAGTTCAGCTGACCTCATGCAGTCTCTGCCCCTATTAGCTTTCAGTCCCTACAGTACTTTGCTGTGCTCTCTGGTCTCAAGTTTGGAAGGACAGGTTCTAATCCAAATGACATCATCCTACAAAAAAAAAAAAAAAAAGAGACGTGCATACAAAGAGACTTCTCTGGGCTGAAAAGACTTCAAAGTACGATCTTGATCTCTACACAATGAGTGATTCATTGAGACTCTCATGTGGCATTTGTCACTGCCAAGAGCAGATTACACTGAAAGAACATAAACGTGAGCTGACAATCCTTCTATATGAAGCTGCCAATCAACACTGTGATCTAAAGACCTAAAAAAGCAAAATATTTGGCGCTGACATATTTGTAATATTTTTATTGAGAAAAATTAGAGAAAACTCAAGCAATAAGGAAACACTTGGCTGAAAATAAAGATTAAAATCAAACTGTTAACTAAGGGCTAAACTACACCACGTCTAATGCTTGCTCTCTGGTCTGCCGTCCCACACCCAAACACAACCACACAAGAAACATGGATAGCTATGTTACACATAACCCAAAAAAGGAAACTTAAAACTAAACTCCACATTCAACAGTCTTCTTCCTCATGTCAATCACAAGCTTAAACAAATAAGGATATTAATCATTGTAATGGCTTAACAGGCAAGCTGTTTATTTCCTAATTACATAAGCAAGAAAACTGTCAACATGCCAAGTTCACATTAACAATTAACTTATTATTCATTTGCAGAAATTAGGATTGTGCGATATATTGAATATACGAGATACTTACACAATGATTTTGCAGATATAGGCCACAATCAAGCCATATCATGAATATTATGATGATTATAATGTGCATATACACATGAAAGCATTAAGACACAGATGTTTTAATAGTGATTCTACAGCAAAAAAAAAAAAAAAATGGGGTAAATATTTTTAGTGGATGTTTACTGGGCCTATATTTTAGACTTTGTCTTAAACATTTTAAGTCATCCAATTATGGTTGCCCAAAAGAGAGAGAGGGAGGGGGAGGGAGAGAGAGAGAGAGAGAGAGAGAGGGAGGGAGAGAGAGATGGTCAATCAAGACTGAAAGCCAGAGATCAACTCCATAATAAAAGTGTGACCTCAGTGCCAAAGATGATCTGATGATGTTTGGTCTTAAACCAAACAGATGCACTGATATAATCTAGTTTCATAAAAAGAAACGAATAGCTTGTGAGCTGACATGTCACAGTTAAAAAAGAAAACATTTCTGTATGATTATGACTAACGCCTGGTTTAAACAAGTAGTGCCACGATAATACACACTGTAACAAAACAGTGTGATTAAGGAGTGTCAGATAACAGAGCTCTCTGTCATCCTCAGGACATTTGTTTGACAAGCTGTCAGGCACAGGAAACTTCATTTTAGAAAAACTCAAATGTAGTACAGTATAAACACGGCTGTCTGTTTAATCTGCATCGTTTTAAATACATCTTAACATCCGCAAACATATTTCACACCATATTAAAGGCACGATATGTAATATTTCCTCTCTAGCGGTTGCATTTTCGAAGGCGAAGCTCGATGATGCCGTGCAGGAGAATTGACCAATGGGAGATGTCGTTTTCACCATCCAGAAACGATATAATCAATCACAGGAAATTCACAAATCATGTTCATGGATGAGATAATGAAATTATTACTTGTACGTTTGATTACATTATTTTATGTCATTTAAAATAAATTAGTTGCAAGGACAGTTGTTTAATGCTACATTACTACTAATGTGACTTTATATGTCAAATGAATTGGCAGCCTAACGCTGCACAGTTTACACATTTAAAACAATTATACCAAGTACATTTAATATACAGTATTGGCAAGAAACCTACTATTCATGTGTAACACATACTGTATTTAATTACACTGCCATAGGCTTGTTCACTGGACTTGACAGGGTTAATTACCAAAGTACAAACCAAGTGCAATATTAACTGTAAATTTACAATAGCATAACCCACATATAATACACAGAATCTGCTATAAAAGGTAATGAATAATTGCAGTACAACCACTACTTCCAAAAGGGTGTTGCCATGGTTCCTACAACAGTACAAGGGGAAACCTGGCATATTACATCACTGACAGGTGACAAGTGACTTGGGAAGGTGTACTCTTAATTAAACTAAAACTGCGAAATTTTTCTGATGTACTTTGAAACATCTGCGATAATGTAAGATTAAGTTAGATTTAAATGCAGATTTTTTTTGCTTTGGTTTATTTGGCCTTGCAGTGAAATGACCAAAACCATCAATACAGTGACCACATAAGAAACATTTGCAGGCATGTTCATCTGCTGTACACTTATTAAGAAGTGCATTGCTATTTCTGCACAAAACAACAATCCAACAGCTAAAAAGACTAACAATATAGATTTTGCTTTGTATTAAATTAGAACTTTAAACAAAAGGTCAACTATCAGCTTTTGAGGCAAGGTATAGAATACTCAGTATTATTAGAGTCCCTTTGCTTTGTAAAGCAAAAAACAACTGTTTTTCTGTCTCTGTGATATTACAGGAACAGTTTAGCAGTTTGTTTTAAATACACCTAAAACCTACATTTCTCTAACACCTATAGTAGGCCTATAGCTCTTCTGTTCAAAACCAACTGCTGTGACATTTAATGGACACCATAATTTGGTTATATGACTATATAAAACCATACCCTCTAAACACCTACTGCATAACATTGTAGTATTTAATAAACCTACTTAAATTGTACATTTTAACACAAAGCAAATGATTGAGAAACATAATGTGAGGTTTACTTTTAAAAACAAACAAAAAACTTTTTAAACTTACCCATCTTCCTCTCCATCTACAGGTAAGCTCTTCAGCAGGCCAGCTGAGGCAGTTAAGGTATTGACTCCACTGCTCCCCTCTGGACCACGGGCCTGGGAGGCACCATCACCAGCAGGCTTGGGCTGCGTGAGGAGGGACTGGTGCTGTAACAAAAGGAGCCGAGCATCCTCGAGCTGTGTGGGCATCACCGAGGGCAAGGTGCTAACTGCAGGCTGTGGCCCTGGCTCTTTAGAACCATTTTGGATCACACTGGCCTGAGGATCACTCTGAATGCTGGGAGGCACGCTTGATGTGGGCAGGCTAGAGGTCACGGCCGGGACAAACTGGGTTCCACGACCTTGACTGCCAAGCTGTGATTGCTGCTCCATAGAGGGTTGAGAGGTGAGCTGCTGCCCCTGTGTCTGCTGTATGAGGCTGGTCCCAGACTGCACAAGCTGAGGCATGACGCCAGACACTTGAACCATCTGAGGGGTGGGTGTCTGTTGTGACTGTAGAGGACCTGGAAGTGGCTGAGCAGCAAGAGTTTGCACAGGCTGCTGTGAAGTTATAAGCTGACCATTACCAGACACTGCTACAGGTGGGATGGATGCAGACAGCTGGGGCAGTGTTTGTGATCCAGGTGGCACAGTGTTGATGATTTGCTTGGACTGAGGAAAGTCAGTTGGCACACTGCCTCCCTGGCTTAAGGGGTTAACACGGGCTGGTGCTACCTGGGTTGGCACAGCTGTCTGCTGTGCAGGTGGGTAGCCCATCTGCTGTTGGGTAACCACAGGCAGAACTTGAGCAGGAGAGGATTGTGCTGCCTGGGCATATGTCAGCTGAGGCATAGGAGGGGGCACAGACGTAGATGAATGCCCAATAGTGGTCTGCAATCCTCCTATGGTTGCTGTGGCCTGTTGTTGAATGCTTGCTGGCATTGGGGCTACTACATTAGTCTTAAGATGTGCATGCACTATGTTCTGAGGTTGTATCTGAGACATAGGAACATTAGGAGCTGAGTAGTCATGCATTTGAGTGGGGGGAGAGATTCCACCAACAGACTCTCTCTCTGGGCACACTGCACTCTCAGGCACAAACTGGCGGATACTTTCTACTATTCGCGTGCTGGGGGCATTTTCAGAACATACTGCATTCGGGGCCTCCTTGTCATAATACTCTGTGCATGTCCATCTACCCTTTTTAAAAGGCTCAGAGGTTGAGTCCAATTTAACCACTCTGAAACGTGAGCTGGTGGAGGCAGGAGTAGGCACTTGGGCCTGAGGCTGAACATTAAACACAGGGACAGAGGCAGGCACTACATGTTGGCCCATGACAGCTGGCCCCACCTGCCCTCCACCAGTTGATGCAATACCAGAAAGAGTGGTACCAGTGGTTGCCATGGTGGTGCCCACACCAATTATTTCACTCTGATTGTGTGACAAGTTTAAATTTTGGTTACTAACACTACTCAAACCAGCGGAGTAATTTACGTTGCTACTATTGGTACTACTTATGCCACCCAAAGCAGGCACACTGGCAGAATTTAACATACAAACATTACTTGTTATAGGATTACCAGTACTAATTGTGGCACCTGAAGCCACAGTGACCATTCCAATTCCTGAGGCAACAGTAGCCAAAGGTTGACCGATGACACTGGTTGTGCTAACAGAGGCATTCTCAATAATTCCTACCACATTTAAAGGCATTTTCTGGCCTGTACTAGCTAAAGCTCCAGAACTTGAGGTCACAGCAGATGTCACCGGAGTACTCAAAGGTATTCCAGTCTGCATCCCACCAGCACCCAGTGCAGTAGGATGGGCTCTTCCAGATGAAGTAGGATGTTGTCCATGATTATGGTGAACAGCTCCATTAACCATAGTGCTTTGTGGGTGTGCCTGGGTGAGCATAGGTGGCTGGTTGGGTGACACAGCCCCTGGAGTCTCCGCCTCATGGAAGTTATTCAGCGTTTCCTCAGAGGAGCTCCTTTCTGCTCCTCCTGCATTGTTAGCCCGTGAAAGAGATACATCCATGATCTCAGAGGAGGATAAATCCTCTGTGTGAGATTCGTCCAAGTCATCACAACTCTCAGTGTCTTCTGTAATGCTATTGTTGGTGCTGACAGATGTCTGAGCAGGGGTAACGCTGGTAATCTGAAAGCCACTTTTCTTTTTCATCTGTGCCACTGCTGTGGGCAAAGTTTGGGCTAAAAGGGTTGACTGTGAGGGAATATTCAGGCTCTGAGGAGCGTTCTGAGGCCCAAGTGAGGATGTGGCCGGTGTTTGAGACTGAATCATCACTGGTGGTGAATAATCATCCCCTAACATCAAGTTGTTGCTGTTAAGGCTGGTACCTCCCGAAGTTGTCAATGAAGAGGAACCACCTACAGTGCTGCTGCTTTCCCGCCGGGGTAAACTCAACGGGTAAACCATTTTTCGGGCAGCGGCAGAATCTCCGGATCGGTCGTGGTGATTCATTTCTAGAGGATAGTCTCTGGCAGAGTTATAAATACAGCTCAAGAGAACTGCCGTGTTGACAAGCTCTTTTTCAGAAGTAATTTTAAGCTGTTCAAGTAATTTCCACATAAAACCAGCACTTTCCGATACGATAACCACGATAATTCCACTTGAGGTGTATTTAAATGTCCACCATGAGGAGCAGGCTAATGCCAATGCTAAATTAACAGTCGCTAGCGAACTAGCCGACGCCGATTTGCCTCAGCTTATGTTTTTAAATGTATATCCTTACGATACAATTCAACACATCATATCTGTCACGTTTAAACGTGAGGAAATAGACGCAGACGTCCGCAAGATAAACAGGGCGATTGATATCCAACGATACAACGACACGGTCTCTCCCCATCACAGTTCAAACTGCCAGGCGTATTTTGAATTGTTGAATCGCGGTTACCGTATCACAAAAACGACCCGAAACTAAGTCGTTCCGCCTGTGTCGGCTGACAGAGAGAAACCCAGCGACTTCCCGTCGTCTCACTTTATTCCATTCCGCGGTTTCTTTTGTTTTAGTCCAGTGTTATTGAAAGGGCTCTTCCCACTCTGATCCTATTCACCAGCTGCCACCTTGTAATGTAGCCTGCGCTAGTGCTATCAGCCTGTGACGAGTCCCCCAAAAGGGGGAGGAGAGCGCGATAACATGGCGACCGCGCATGGCAGTTCTCGTTCACAGCGGCCAGACATAAAGCCGAGAGTCTGGATGAGGAACGATGGGCGGAGGGTGCGTCTCCTAGCGACTTCTGACGAAGAGTTCCGAAAAGCAGCGAACGATACAAATAAAACCGACTATGTTGGTGAGGGACGTTTTCTTATAATAGCTGTTAGTAACAGTCTCAGAATAACACATTTGTCCGCTGTAGGTGTCATTATTTGACACTGAATGAGTGAAGAGAAACGCAAGACAAAACTGAAAACCTTGATCCAGCTGAAACTTTGGGTTCCAAGGCTGACATGTTTAAGAAGTCAGGTTTATCTTGCAAAATGTTTTGAAATGGATTTGGGATCGTATAGCTACGTGCCACGTTAATTTTTGCAATTCAATTAAAAACTTTGTAGTTATTTTTTGACATTGAAAATGAAAAGAAAAAGACCACACTGATGGTTAGAAGGGTCCCACAAACCTGGAATATTGTAAAAAAAAACATATTTTTTAACATATTTGTTATTTGCTAAATATTTTATTGGTGCCAAATTTATGGTGGAAACTCAACAACAACAAAATGGTATTGTATGGTAATGGTACCAGATTTCCACAGACAGAAAAGAACAACCAAACACATATGCCCTAACACAATTATTCAACACACACTAATCGTTGATCACTTCTGTTAGAGACTAGAAAACAACTGGGTTCTGGGTCCAGCAGACCTACACAAAATAAATGATGTGTCTGCTATTCATGTGTTATAAAGACTGTTGTCTTTATAATGTTTATAAACATGCAGTGTATAATGTTTACAGTGTTAATAAACTTGCATTACTTAGTCTTTTAACCCTTATGGAGTTAAACCTTATAGTTTAAATGTCAGAATATGTTATTTATGTTAGACAATGAAGGTGCCTCATGCGCTATCCAACAAGCATGTCCAGCTATATTTAGCCTAGGGCAGCTGTACCAGACAGAACAGCATCTCTGTTGTTTGAAAACGTTGTATACAATTATTGACTTTCCATTATGCCAGGGGTATCCCATGCTTTTTTATTGTTTAAGTAATCTCAGGTGTGCAGGTTTTCACATGTATAAAGCACAAAATACAGTTATCACAACTGCAGGTCACATAGCAGTAAGGAGAGAAAGCTTTTTATGTTAAACATCACAATTATTTACATGTGTATATTGGTATCATACCCAAAACCACTAATCTGTATGACTCAATGGCTGTTTGTGTTGGGTGACATTGCAGGGCATCCTGAGTAAATAAATATTGTCAAGTGAAGTGGACTTTTATTGATGGCGAAGGAACAGAGAGCCGTTAACATCACATAAGGACCCTGCTGACTGGAACAACACTCATGAAAATTACTGGCAGGTGTGTTGGAGCAGGTTTGGAACTAAACTATGTAGAATTGTGGACCTTCAAATGCAGAGGTAGACATCTATGGCTACAAAATAATCTATCTGTTACGAAGGTAACAGATTATTATATAAAAAAATGATTGTGTTATTCATTTAAGTCAATATTAAAGATACCAGCATCATAGTGAGAAAATGTTATTATAATAAATAATAGAATAATAGATTCTATTTTTCTAAGAATTCATTATTGTAAGAATAATAGATTAGAATAGAATAGAGTAATATTTTGAAAGCATGTTTACAGTTTTTATCAAAATACACGTGGCATTAGTTTTAAAGCCCCCATTTTATTCTCTAACATTCACTATTTTCAAAGTTTACTGAGTTACAACAATAATCAGATATGCTTCTATGCTGTTGCATACAACAGATGTTTTAATTAATATTGGAATAATAAACAGTGTGTCATGTCAGTGTGTGATGTCACATACAGACAGTGATCATAATGACAAGGCCCCAATAGTCTCACACGTCATCTTGTCATTTATAAATCAAGCACTTACAAACTGGTGTGTCAACCCTGTAGAAAGAGTTGACACATCCCTATGCCTTTGCCCAACCCATGCACCTATATTTGGAATGGAATGATCTGAGTGAGTGATTGTATTGTAACACATTAAGTATGAGGAAATGGGGTCTGACAGTACTAAAATGGGTGTGTGCCCCAATGTCCAGACTAGGCAGACAAGCTGTGTCTATCCATACAAATTTCAGAGAGAGAGAGAGCCAGTGAGAGCTGATTGCAATGTAAGCGTCTGGTGCTGTCAGCAGCTTTAAATCACATTGGCACTCCACAACAAAAACACAGAGCACTATTGTGCTCCTGAACAATAATAGTCAATTTATACTCTGGAGTCTGCTTTCATTTTGTAAACACTTACTAAAACACGTACCTTTGAGCATAAATGTTCTGTGTAATGTAGTCTTAAATGAAAGATTTCAATTTTAAGTATCCAAACAGTAGGAAACAAGTTGAAATTTATTTTTAATGTTATATTTTAACAGTCAAACTTTAACAGTGTTTGTGATTCATTTTAGCTTGGATTGTTTTGTGAATCTGACACAATGTAGTGCAGGCTTTGAAAAGAGGCTATTGAAGAATGGGGGAAACTGTCAGACTGGACAGCACACCTACAATGCTCATTTCACAAATGAAGACAGCATTTACACAGAAGCACAACACTAAAAATAAACAGTTTGAGGACCTTGTTAAATCAGAATTGAACGACCAGAGTTCATTTCAATGCTTTTAAGTTTATCAATATAATGTTACCTAACCTTTAGTAGATATTTGTGTTTAAAAAGCATTTCTCTTCTATAAAAACAAGACCAAAAATCTTCAATTATAGGTGACTCATCTTGAACTTGTGGGCATATCTATAGTTTGACCAGTAAAATGTTTTGTATAATGAAAAAATCTCTAACTAGCAAAATCAAGCAATAGATCCTGGGTGCACAGTTGTAATGTAAACTAAAGATTATCTTTTAAAAAAAGTGCAGTATGTCCTGTCCCTTTCCTGTTTCAATAAGCATAAACAAAGAAAACTGTCCTCATTAACCCATTTCAATAGGGTCTATAATATAAAGGACTGAGAGAGAGGGTCGAAATGGTCATGCAAATGTCATTATGTCTATTTATATGGTTTTACTAACATTATAAGTGGATTTTAGGAGCAAAAACTATAAAGTAGTTATCAGTTGGTCACATGATCTCAAGATCAGCTTCCATGAGACAACCTGCTTTATGTAAAATAAAACTGCCTTCATTAAGCTACTGAGGCTGATATGGAGTCTTGGTCTCATGTGAATGAACATGATTAAAAAATAATATTTTTAACAGAGCTGTACATTCCTTTTGGAGTAAAATGTTTGTAACGAGGGAAAATACTTGCTCAAACAACTAACTGTGTTTGAATTAGATTTGTCATATTTTTTTTTAAATAAAACCACCCACTGAGTGCCTGATGTGCAAGCTAATGACTGCATGATATGGTTAAGAGCAAGTGCTTAACACTTTTGAACAGGGTTACTTACTAAAGAATCCTTTTCCCCTTGCAAATTCATAAAATGAGTCTTGCATTTAGCTTCTGTGAAGAAATGCAACTATTTTAATGCAAAGCATGCACTTGAAATCAACAACAGAGATTCCCCACAGTCTGCTATTCCCAGGATGCAGTGTCTAAAAAATCTCAAACAGAAGACTTTGTAAGGAAGTATATGCAAAAAGAAAAGCAAATAAAAGTAAATGATAATGATGATGATAAATAATCTCTTAATTAAACGGACAGTAATGATAACCGTGAAGCATACTCAGCAGACTTTAAAAGTTTATTAACAACTAATGTATTTATGGGGCATGTGAATAGTCAAGTCAAAGTGAAGATTAAATGACATTAATTTTTGCTTGCAAACCTGATAAATTGATAAATTGTAGCATGCGTAATGTTTTGTTGACCTATTCACTGTGTTTTAGCTATAATTTTTTAACTGTTACTCATAGTGATCTTAAAATGTCCAGTCTTCAAACTTACATAAGCCTGAACAACTGCAGCACATTCCAATGTCCTCAGACTCATGTGCTGGTGTCCCAGACAAGGACAGCAAGGACAGCCTCGCCGCTTTCAGCACTATCTAATATGTGAATAATCTTTGTAAAGGGACCTATGTCAGAGAAGACTTGAATTCATATGAAAAATTAACTTGGTGGTGAAAAGAAAGCATTTTGGCCACTGAAAGCCTCACTTTGTGTAAACAACCTCTGTCTATGGTGAGCACCCAATTCTGAAATGAAAGAGATTTATTGAACTGAAAAGCACAAAATGAAAATGAAAAGAGCAAATCAGCAAAGGCCATATGTGTAAAGACGTTTGGCATGTACAATTAACTATATGATAAAAAGTAACACCTCTTAAATGTAAAAAGTAAAAAAAAAAAAAAAAACTCTTTAAATGTCAGATAAAAATAATTTAAAACTTTGAATGAGTTTCTGTATCTCTTCTTTGATTTACTTCTCTTCTGATTTGTAACAATAATTATTTTTAATAGATTTATATGATCTGTTAACATTATTATTATTAAAATTGTATTATTATTATTATTTATTAAGTTATTATTAAAACTTTCCAATAAACAAGTCTCCACTTAAAATTTGATTGCACTTATAATTCCTAAAATCACAAAACGAGTTTTCTGTGTTGAAAGCCTTTAGAAACGTTCTGAGATTTGAGGACTTGTGGAAACATAAAAGAGGATCAAATAGCTTCATCTAGTGGCTGTTTCACGAAACTTGAAATTAAATGAAACCGTATTTTTATATGAAACATTTTTTTGGGGGTGGGGGGGTGGTGGAGTAAAGATTTCTAAGAGTTAAAATTCGTTTAACAACTTATGGATTATAATGATAATATTGATTTGGAATTTTGTGGTTCCCATAAAGACAAACTGCTTTAAAAAAACTTAAATATATAAAAAATAGAGGACTAAAGCAAATATATTAATTTTTTTTTAAATATAGACACATTTTTTTGAGGACGTGTAGCACTTCGGCATAATATATGTAACATTCTGTATGTTAATATTATTTAAAAGAAGTATAACATTCTTTTACATTGGCACTAGATGGGGGTATATACAAATATACCTAAGCCTCTCAGGCGGTTACGATTTGAAGAAGCATGTTGTCTACATTACATTGTGTTTGCCTTTTATAAACCAAGGACATTTATTAAAAGTGATCTGTTCAAAACATAAGTCCTCCAGTCATGTCAGACAAAAGAGAAGACATTGACTTAACTAGGGCCAAACAAAACACAAGAGTCTGGCTAGATATTAAAGTGCGTAACTAGTTCCTTAGTATTTTTTTTACCATTACCAATATCGATACGTTATATCATGCAGGTTATTGAGGAGAAGTCAGAGATGTTAAAATGCATGGAAATGAGCTAAAACACCTTAACAACAATACAGTGACACCCTAGCAATATTCCCACCACATCCCAATACTGTGTTGCAGCACTTACTATTTATTTAGAATGTATTACTATATTATTATATATTATATATATTTTTGGTGTCAGATGCGTACTTGCCCATGAACAAAATAAACTGTTATTTGAAACTGATTGAACTTTTTCTTAGGTTCCCAAATTTACAGTGGTGGGCATCTGGATGAAGAGGAGTTGGCAACTTAAAACTGGGAAGTAAGGTCTATTTTCAGATCCGTTTATTTTTTCCTACAATGTGTCCACTTAAAACATTTTTCTCTTTTCTAGAGTTAAAGGAAAGACCGGTAATATTTTAAAACCCATTTTCACTGCAGAGAGTTTATCCACTCATAAAGTTGCTTCACAACTTTTCACCATTCATTTACATAATTCATTTGATCAGAACACTTTTTAACACTGGGTTTAGGAGAGAAACTGTTTGATGTGTGTTTGTTTATGGAGAGACAGATTGATTATTTCCTTAGGTGTCTTGAATGAGGAGCTGATGGTTGTTGAGAGCTCTGGGGAGGTTTCATCATCTCAGAGAACATCCTTTACCATACAGATGGTGGGGGGGTCAGACCACGCTGTAGTTACAGAGAGTTCAGGTGAGTGTAATAATAAAACCGTCCTCTCTGACACTGTGATTGCTATTAAAGACTTTAATAGCAATTGACTTTTTAGGCATTTGACTTGGATAATTGTGACATATTTCTGTCAGAGATGTACATTAAAGTTTAAAGGAATCATCTAAAAATAAATATTCTGTTATTATTAACGTATCATTAACTCAAAACTGTATGGCTTTATTTCACTCATAAACACTCATGAGAAAAGTGAATTTTTTGGATTTTTAAAAATCTTTAATGTCTTATCAATTTTAAGGTTTTTCTCACTTTTAATTGTATTTTAACCTGGATTTGGCCATGAAAATAGCCACAGAAGCTATTCAAATATAGACATAAAAGCTATGGCAGACACATACCCTATCATTTCTTTATAATGAAAGTGAACATGAACAGGGGTACTTCTGTAAATGACAAAAATAGAGTATCATAAAAAAGTATCATAAAAGTGGTTCATTTGACTAGCACATTATAGTCTTAATCTTTTAAGTTAATACACTACTTAAGCTTTGTTTGAGCAACAGACAGAAATTTAAGTGATAACAGGCTGAGTAAATTATGACAAATTATGATAAATTATTTTTTAAAGAACTCCACTGGGCACTGGCAAAAAACACTACTAATTCATAAAGCATTTTTAAAAAAGCTAAATATAACCTGGGTCCACCAGGAACTTAAGGTTTCATTCTGTAAACTTGCAGTGTTCAATGGCCATTCTTTTTCATTTACTATTGCATAGAGTAGATGAAAACATTGATTTTTAATATGTTATTACACTGAAGGTCAATACATAACAGTGCAGAACATAATAATTGCAGCCTGACTAAAATTCACACAAAGCTTAGTGTGGAATTGAAATCATTGTGTTTTGCGCTTTTGTTCACTTATGATTTTTTCAGTCACTTGCTTGGTGCTCACAAGCCCCAGGTATTGATTAAGTGGTTGCTAAGCAACAGGTTAGCCACAGAAGTTGGCCATGAATAGAGACACTGCTTGTACAGTTAAAAGCTTTTTCTGGGGGTGGAAAGCTGCCAGTGTCTTTCTCTCTGTAAGTTATGAATTGAATTAGTCCAGAATATAAAAGCTATCTTGGGTAATGCAAGGCATAAACCCTCTTCTTGGGAATTTGTATTAATTGAGCTGTTTAAGGCACGTTTTGTTATTGTGTGCAGAAGGAATTTTTAGGTTTTTGTTTGTTTGTTTACCAAAGGCCAAAACCAACCAAAAAAAATATTTTTTTTTTTTACTATGTGCATTTGATCGTTATTACTCTCTGTTACATCACAAGCTGTTGAGACTTTGATTTTTTCCTTGCTTGTTAACCGCACAAAGTCCTTCACAGCGATAGGTTAAAGAGCCAGCTTGATTTGATTGACGCAAACCTTAAAGCCTGTTGCCAGGTTAAATCTAGACCAGAAAAATGACCACTTTCAAAAGACTTCAAGCATACATTATAAATTCTTTTGAAAGTCTCCAAAGATGATTTCTTTGTACACAGTTTGTCTGTAGCACAGATTTTTATCTGTGGCTCTAAATAGAAATGTTGCTTTTTAACTTGCACAAAAGTGTCACATGACCATGGTAATCATGGTTGAATGTTGGGAGTACAGAAAATGTAGTCAATTTTTTATCAGTTTCGTATGTCTAGAAATGTAAAGCTGTTTCAAGCTGTTTTCAAGCACATCAAACAGGAGTTGCATTCCATGATTACGATCCACATAAGGAACTTAATTTACTATATTTAACACTTGGTGACTAATGTTTATATACCTAGACCAATTTTGTAATCTGAACTGATAACAGATCTTGCGAAAATACGTGTACTTGTCAAAAGTCATCATTGGACTTATTTTGTACTATTTGTGTTGATTTCTGTATGCTCTTACAAAATATCTGATTAACTTAAGTATTTTTTAATGAATTTAAAGGCATTTGCTTTTGTTTTGTTTTATTGATGCTTTTTTCCATCTCTTTCTAAAACTCTGCTTTGCTTAGCTCCAACTGTGCTTTCCTACAGATGGCCTTGACTAGTGCCCGTTTCTCATCGTTCTAACATAGCAGTGTGCCTCTATTCAAGCTCTCACTTTGATAAAGTAACCAACTAGGAATTTCATTATTTCTTCTTGCCATTCTGTCTGTGGCTGAGAAATTAGTCTCTTAAGGGCATGCAAGTGCTTGTAGTCACATGTTAGCCTGACCATTAATTTTAAACAAATTGAGAAGAGGCCATTAGTCATGCCTCCTTGGGAGCACACAATGACAATCTTTGGCTTCTTGGTGTTATGTAGGAGGCTCATTTGCCTGGCAACAATTGAATGTGAGACTTATCCATGAATATTTCAGCTGGTAATGGCTTTCTTCCATTTGAAATAAATGCTTCCTCTTACCAGCACCACCAAAGGTTTCCATTCCCCTGCTGGCACTGGTTTAGAAACACATCAGCCAAAGATGACAGCTAATAAGCCCTGCTGTTGTCTCATCAAAAATGAATGATCGATATCTGCAATTAAAAGGGACCCTAGTTTGAGGTCCACATATCAAACTGTGGAGATTGAAGATGTTACCAATACCCTGTGTCAGAAATGTGCTTTTGACTCATTTTTTGTGGGAGGTCACATTTGAGCACATGACAGATTCTATAAAAACAGATGGATAGTAGTGTGTGGAGATGTCAGCTAATCCAAAGTGAGTGTAACCATATGCCTGCCTTTGCCTCTCTTCGAAACAAATGACTTAGAACAGTAACTGAATTTAGCTGTGTGCCAAACAGAGCTGTTTTTTAGAATTACTCAGCTGTCTTGACTGTGCTCTGAATGTTGCAAGATTCACATGGTGATTGATCTATTCTGAACTCAATATTTCCCTACGTTTGTCTTCTTGGCTCTAACTACACTAAACAATTTCTCTTAGATTGACACGTTTTGCTATGTCGGCATTCAGTGTTTGGCCTACTAGGTATACAGAAGAATTGCATTATATGTTGTGTTTAAGAGGTAGTGCGCACATACTAAATCTGTGATAGATAGTATGTATGTCATGTGCTCTAAAATTGTTCACTTACCCTTAAGAATTTTACACTTAAGAATTTGGATCAATGCTGGATGAAGCTATTAAAAGATTTTTAGGTCACATTTTACTGCATAATATTGCAAATGTTTAATGTAATTTAGGACAATGTTGATATGTTACAGGCTGAGTCTACTGCAAATAGGAAAAAAATAGCTATATTTATAAAACCCACTGTAATTTGTCAAGTTGCATTACACATCCATAAGATTTATCACAGTTTACAGACAAAACCCTATTCAGTATTGCAGTCTAGATTATTAGATTACAAATCACAGTCTTTTTAATCAAGATAAACATTTAAACAGTGTTTTGAATAAGTTAAATTGTGGCTTTATTTTGGAAAACATTCACAGGCTCAAAACGACAATCTCACTACACCTTTTCACATTACAAGAAATCACAACATTTGCTTGTGGATGTAATGATCATTGCAATTGCATTCAACCTGTTGACTCCAAAGTACTCAAAAGTATCATCATGTACAGTACAGACTCTTCCTGTAAAAGCAACTTGTAAACAGAAGGCAGCTATATATACAAAACAAAAACAAACAAGTCCACAATACATATAATCTCTCTTGCTTATCAAGGCTGTTTGCAATAGTGTGTAATGCAGAAGCTGAGTGGAATATTCCAGAACAGGATTTCGGTTGAGGACGCTGGTGTTTGTTGATGTGATGATTTTCAGCAGGTCATGTGGTTAGTGGTGACAGTTCTGGTTGGGTCACTTGACAAAATGCAGAGCCTCACACTGAACCACTGATCCACGGCTGCTATCTAGGCTGGTAAGCAGACGAAAGCCTCCTTTCAGAGCTAGCATCACTGTCTCCAGCTTCAAACACTCAAGTGTACACAAAAACGTGCTGTCCTGCTTTAACACAAGCCGAGAGCCCTGCTCTGACTTGATGAAATGTCGGAACTGGATGATGTTGGATGACACCTCAAACTCTTCTGGAAAACCATCCAGCCGGCTCTTGGAGATCTGTACCAGGCGACTTTTCACCTTCTCGATGAACGTGTTGTCGCTACAGTAGACCCTCAGACCATGTGAGCGCTCGTGGCTGTCTGTCACCTCCAGAAAGCCAGGCTCACGTTGGATGGCCTGCTGTTGCTCCCAGTCCTGCAGGGCTTGGGTCAGCTCGTTCAGCCGGTAGTAGTCAGCCTCACGTCGGAGCAGCTCCACTTCCTTGAAATCATCAGGCAGGACCAGCTCACCCAAGCGCAAAAAGTTCAAAATGTGCCGGAAGATGGGGCCATCACGGTCAATGAAAGTGTTGCCCATGGAGTCCACATGCACCACGGGTTTCTTCCCACTGATCATCTCCTCCAGCAGAGAGCCTGGGTGTTTGATCAGGGTGTGCCGCTGGGCTGCGTACAGGTACCCCCCCACGTTGATGGTGATGGTGCCAGAAGAAGGTTTCTTAAAGCTCTTGCTGGGCTGCAGCAAGTCAGGGTTGATCTGTCTCAGTTCGCTCTCCATCCTTCTGAGATTCCATTCCATGCCGTTCCTCACACCCAGCCTGGCGGAGTGAGTGGGGAGCGTGCGTGTGAGCGGGCGGGGGAACAAACAGGAGCGCAGCTGAGCGGCGCTGGCATGGAGAATGGGAGCAGTGTGTGTTGCCAGCAGTGTCTGAGCCTTTCACAGTCACACAAACGCACATACACACGCGTATGCAATCACAGTAGGAGGAGGGTGTTAAGGGTGGGCTCTACTGCGTCAGTGGCATGAGCTCAGGAAAGAAAGCACATTGCTCGCTGCCCTCCACTCTAAAGGCTGAATTTAATCACCTTTCCACTTCAGTGCCTTTTCTGACTCTCACTGGCTTGGCAATTAGCAGTGCTGCCTTCTGATGAAAGGACTCCTCGGTTGGGTGGCGGCACGTGAACTCACCAAGAGGGCCAACTGATAGGACCCCCACATTATGATCTCCCTCAAATGAAATAAAGGAGAAGAGGGAGATAGTAATGCTTTTATGTATGTCGTGTTAAGTCGTTGTTAAATTGAGATCTGTGATGAACTGACAATTGGCAGCTTTATTACCAAACGAGAGTCATATCAAGTACAGTGTAGGTGTAGTTATGTAAATTTATTTGTTGCTTCTTATTTCAAAAGAGATGAACCTTAGAAGAGAGCCTTTGATTAGGTAAGGATAAACCTTAAAGTCAAGTAGACTGAGGCATTAATTGGCCTAAAGTCATCTTTAAGGGTGTTGAATTGTACATGAATTTGAGACGCATGGTGTTGCGTCACCAAATAAACCCAGCATGACAACCCAAAATTAATATTTTTAACATAATCCCATCTTAACATGCGCTGTCACTAATAGTCTTAGCCTATCTTAAAAAACACATGCCCTTAAACTGTAGCAGGATTACTATGGCATATCTCTGAGTGATGTCACAAATGGATGACAACCTGTCAATTATTTCTGAATGATGTCATATGAAGTTGGCATCTCACTAGCTGAATATTACTGTAGCCTCAGGATGGGGAAGATGACGCATCTGAGTCAATATTTATGCTATGTAGGACTTCAGGAGCAGAAGTCTGGTAAAGGCTAATTTCCCATTAGAGTGCTGGGCTTGAATTAGCTTGACACAACTTTACCTGCCATTAGTTTTTAAAGTAGTACAATTTCCACATTGAAATTAATCAGAAATGACCACTAGAATGTTCTTAACACAAATTTAACATTTAATATAGTTGATCTCTAGCACATAGCTTGCATCATTTTCTGCAACTCACTTTTCATTTAATTGAAATCATTAAACAAAATCCAACATAATTTGGCTACATCTGCTGTTGTACAGCTGCAATTTTCATTTATTATGTTTAAGTTACAAACCTTTTGCTATAACAAGATGAGCTTTAAAAATTGGAACAATACAGGATCATGTCAGCTTTTTACAGATAACTCAATCATCACATATACTATATCAAAACATTTAATCTAACATTGAATATACTAAAATGTTTAAGCTAAAACTACTTAATATTCATGAGCTAAGCCTTTACCATGTCGTAGCAACACAAATGCGCCCCACACCCCGTCGAAAACTTGCTTCTGTGCCAACATCCCCATCACTTTTTAAAACAAAATGACGCCCATACACATTGCTATCCACTTACCGTTTCAGTGACAGTTTATTATTATCATATATGCCTGATTACAGCTGTTACAGTCATGCTTTTCATCATGTGATTACTGTGTTTATTCAGCTGCATTTGAATTGCAAACTTGGTTTAACTGTGCCAGAGAAAATAGTGGGTGGCTGACATGCTTTTCCTCATCTCTCTTTTAATTCTAATTAGTGCACTTGTTTGTGCAGCTTAAAGAGGCCCAAATTGATTTTTGTCCATCAGCGGAGGACTGCTAAACAAATGTAGATCAGATCACACAGATGAGATTCTTTTCAAACTACACTGAAGAATTGGATGTCTCGACAAATATAGAATCAATAAATGTAGGCAACATTGTGAAATCAGATTCACAAACAGTACTTCTGTGCACATTCATACAAGTGAAACTTTATGCAATGTAGTCTGTGAGATTGCCAGCCTCCAGAAAAAAGATTTGTTTTTCAAAATGTTTACTGTTTGCACATAGTGTCTGCAGACACTTAATTTATCATATGCAAGGCAGCTCAAAACAGATGTGGAAATGAAGCAAACAAAGACAGAGTGGAGAGAAATTGTGCCACAGACATTGTTTAAAAAGCCTCTGAGGCATATGATTCAGAGTTTTATTATTATTTTACTGCCATCTTCAAGTGTCCCAAAATATCCCTGTCTACTCCCTCTGAGTACTTTAATAAAGATTATACCTGCTATTCTGCTTTGGCAAATCTTTCCAGTGTTGTGGCACTTTCGAATTTCAGTGATGACAAAAATGAGGCCGATACTCTGTTACAGGTAGTATGTCAAAGTGATATCTTGACTAATAAAACAGTTAATTGCAGAAATTAAGTGTTGGCGAGTAGTTAAACTAAGCAGAAAGCTGCCTGGATTTTACAGTGCACGAGGTGTGTAGATGAAAATCACCAGAGACTGGAGTGAGTGATGAGCTTAAGAGACCTTGAGACATTGAAGAGACTTGAGATTTTCTGCTGCCGTATAAAGACATCTGGAGATTTGAAACTCTGGCTGCAGGTGGGTGTGTGAGAGTGGAGGTTGTGGAGAGGCTGTGTCCTGATGAGGGTTGAGGATGTTATTGCTCTCTTTCTCTGCCTGTATGGAAGTCAAACTGGTGGGCTCCTGTGAGGGGGTGGAAGACTAACCCCTTGTAAACTCTCTATCATCTAAACATCAGATCTGCAGCCCACTATCAGGTTGAGCAACTTGCGCCGCCCCCAATCGTTCCCGCTCCATTCAGAGCCCATTTTAATGCATCGCCTGCTGATTTGAATATTATTTCTGTGGAAATACTTATGTAATATTACACAGCCGTAAGATGTGGGGGGGTCACGTGATGTTTAGGGAGGACTGCACAGAGGAGATGTGAAGGGGTCGATTGCACTGACCCTTTTCATAGCCTGTGGGTAATTGCGAACAAAATTGATGCTTTTGTTTGAGTTGTGAAATACAAGTGGGCGTGTTTACAGAGTTACTCTAACAAGTGCTTCAGCACTCATCTGGCAATAATTGCCAGTAATTGTGTGCATTAGTGGTGCTCTGATGGATTTTGTGAGTGAAATATTTCTGCTATCTTAAATGGCCGCTGGGACAATAACCACAAGGTATTACAGGCATTGCTGCACAATTAATACAATCAATAGTAACAAGCTTAAGCCATTAGACTGAGATTGCAGAGTGCCAACAAATGGAAGCAGGCATACAGCAGATCTGCTTTGATGTTCTGCAAAAGCTGCAGAGAATCTCATTGGGGTTTGATTCAAATCATTATTCATTGCTGGTTGACCAGACCACTGTTCAAACAAGAGTCAAACACTTCAGAACAGCAGCTTAAAAACCTTGTGGCTGAATCACAAAATGTAAGTTGTCAAGTTAAATTTAAAAGAGGGTTTTTGTGCCAACGCTCCATTAGAAAGTGCTTGCTTTTGAAGTACTGTATGTTAATGTTGAGGGCCAAGTGGAGCCATTAGTTTTTGGTTAAACTCACAAAAAATTAAATAAGATTTACCAGTCGTTTGTACTGTATGAAAGTGTAATTTCTGACATACTGGTGTGTTAACATGCAATGTTTGGGTAGTTCATTATTATTCTTTTTATACCATTCTATATTGTCTAATTGTAATATCTAGCTATTTTCCATATAATGAAACTCAATATGGACTGGGTCTGTCAAGATCCAAAAAAAAGCATCATGGATGTCCTAAAAATGGACTCGTGCTATATTCAAAGTCTTCTGAAGACATTTGATGGCCACTCCACTGAAATCTTCCTTCTAATTTAGCTCTAAAATTAAATGCTGCCATTAGTTAAATCACTGAGACAGATGAGGACCAATAGCATTTGTCATTAATGCACTGTGTTTATAGTTCATAAACAATTTAATTTCATTGGAGTTCTTTAACAGAGAGAAAGATTATTAGTAAATAACATAAATCTCTGTCTTTCACTCACACAAATGAAATGGCTTCAGAAGACTTAATATAGCACACAAATCAAAGGGATCACTTTAATTTTAGACACAGTCACAATTCTCTTTCATTATACAGAAAGCAGTGGCTAGGATATTCTTTAGTAAAAATTCACTTTTTTGTATTCCACGCAGGAGGCAGTCATGTGGATTTGAATCTGCATCAGAGTGAATAGACAGACTTGTTATTTTTGGGTGAATCTTAATTTCTGTATAATAAATAAGAGAATTTAATGTCTGTGTTAAGACAAGCTAGCTCTTGAAGGTATGATTCTGCAGCGAGCTGAGTGCAGACCTGCAGTCAGTGAGAGCTACATGTGAGAGTTAAAGAAGTCCTGAAGTGTTAAAGAACTGTTGAACCTGCTAAACACATTTGATGTGACCTAGTAATGTATGTTTTATTCACAGGCTGCTGATAGAAGAATCTACCAAACCTCATTGTTTGTCCTAGAAGCTTGAAGAAGCTGTTACAACCAATTACAAACCTGTGTCCAACCACAACCATAATGTGTATGTGCTAGGAGTGAGAAGGAAAGATGGCGGAATGAAGGTAAGATGAAAAGTTTGTTTGTGTTTTTGTTCAGGTGGAATATGAGAAGACAAAGAAAGGGGAAAGCAAGCATGCAAAAGCTAACAAGCAGAAGGTTCTGGAGATGCTCTTCTCTGAAGCACCAGTACTACAACATTAGGGACCTGGTTGACATCACAAAGCAACCAGTGGTGAGTTGGAGGAGGGCAAACTCAAAAGGATTGAATGTTAAAACCTGTATGTTTAATGCATTAGTCAAATGGTGCAGTTTCTGATTAGCATGCAAGATGGGGAGATGGGGAGGTTGGGGATGAAACATAAGGATGAACCACCACACCCATAACATAAGTGTGTGCTTGATATAAGAAAAGATGGCAGCTTTGATGAACGTTTTAAATAATTTGTTCTTAATCCACAAATCTTAAATCAAAGATCCAAATTTTTTTAACATTAAATTCCAATTCCACTTGGCTAAAGAAAAAATTGTTTCTTTCTATTTAAACATTAAACTTATTCATCCGTAGTTGAAACAGATGTTATAAAATACAGTATAAATGAAGATGGTTGTTTTGTAATATTCATCAATGTACAACTATTTTTCTTGAGTTTTATAAGATGGGTTTGTCTGAAAGAATTATGAAATGAATACTGTAATTTGCATGTAACTGTGTGTGCCTTGAGTAAAAGGCACTTGTGCACAGAAGCACAATAATTTACTTTGTCTATTAGTAACAGTTAAGTGGGTGAGCAACTGTTAAAAAGGTATTTTTCAGATTCAAATAAGATATTTTGGGGATCTTTATCTATAAGGTATTTCAAGACAATTTTATTTACGAGACAAAATAACTGAATTACATAAATTAGCTGGTTCAAGACTTGACATACTCTTGTTTCCTAATATTTTGTGCCGTTTCCTTGATTATCATTGACTGATTGTATGTTTTGTGATGGTTGTACCATCCAGAGCAGTGAAGCTGCCACTGTTCTTAAGAAAAATCCTCCAGCATGTTCTTCACATTTGTTCTATTTTGCATTGTAACTTTATGATGCTAAGATTCAGCTTTTCACAATTAGACAGTGGAGTGGCACACAACTATTACAAAAGGCTGGAAATATAAACACTCAAGAAGGGAACACAAAATTAGGGGAATGTCAAATTTTTAACAGGTTAATCTGTGTAAATGTTTGTTTTGGGAAATGTGTAAACATCTTACTGCCCTTCATAAGCTATGTAAGATATTTTTGAACAACATAATTTATGTAAACCTAGTTGTTTTGTCTTGTGCAATATATGTTAACATTATGTGAAATATTGTTACACATTATGTGTAACAATATGCTTATATATTAAAATTGATTTTGATAAATCAATTGTGATAATTATGATCAACTTGATTGAGCCCAACTGCATGTATAGAAAATGAAATTCTCACATAAAGAACATAAGGCGTAATTTAAGATCAGTAAGCATTATAGGATTTATATAAGCACCATTTTTATTTTTGACAGTACAACAATAATACAATGTAAATGTAATATTTTTGTACAACATCATGCCACTAAAATAGAAATTCAGGTCTTCACTTAACTGTTTTCATTTCACCTGGAGACATAATACATGGTATTTTCTATATCTCCATAGAACATTAAAATACAAACGAAGAAACATGCAAGTCTTTGGTTTAATACACATTTTATTGTAAACAATATTAACGAGGTATAACCATTACAAGGTGGTCACTAAATCACATTTTTTATTAGAATCAAACCAAAAATCTTAAGCGTTCTTATTATTAAACAGATAAAATACAGTGGAAGAACAAAGCAATAGACAATTATAATAACACAGTGTCATATATTAAAACGATGCATTTACACTTTGGTTCATCTGGCCTTTCTTTCTAAGCCATATCTGATGTGTGAAAGCCATGTGTGGTAGGTACAGTAGGTGTGAAAGTCTTATTCCATCACCACCTTCATTTTTCAGTCTTTCGGCCCTCCTCAAAGAAACACTGTTATTTTTCTTCTGCTTGGGCTGATCCCTCATGCCATCTGGATTTAAAGCTTTGCCTGTGGAAAAAACTGGAAAGACACCAGGAGTCAAAATTGAAGCCTTAAGATGTGAAGCATATAAACAGGCACAAAAAATGTGCTCAGGTAATACATGCCATTATGTAGTTTCACTGGTCATGACCTCAGCAGTTTGTACTCATCATTGCACATCATTTCACAACATTAACTTTGACATCTGTTTTTATCCATATTTTATCAATATTCCATTTGCAATAAACGGTTATTAAAGATAGTCCAGAAGCACCACATACCATAATGTATTTTGAATTTGTACCCCATTTATGGTTTGACCCAAGCCTGACTTCTGCAAAGTTCAGCATTTACAGTAGCCTATTGACAATGCAAGCCTAAATGTAAAACGCACATTTATGATGGACAAGGGCTCCATTATATAAAGTAAGAGACATTCCCTGTACCTTAAGTGCACTTAAATGCAAGTCACCTTCCTCCTGCTCGCAGCTGACGCCTTGACCCCAGTAAGACAAACGTCCATAATATGTGACCAGCAGCCCATCTAAATAAGAAAAAAAATGTTAAGGTATGTTAAGTGTCAACTTAAGATTTCATTCACTCAATCATACACTCAATTTTAATAAATAGCGATCATTCATAGATAAATGCGTATGCAAAGGCAAACACTAATGTGCAGTAATAATTAACCATGCTTATCTGACATCATCTAATTAAGTTTGTCATTTTGTGTTAATAAACAAAGTAAGTCTGTTACTTATATATTGGACTCATTAAACAGTTAATGATGGTCATGATGTCCAGAAGGCATTAGGCCACCACACAACTTGCTACACATTACGATACGCCAATGCAACTGCAGACAATCCTCACATTTATACATTTTTCAGATTGCTCATAAGTTCCGGTTACCTGATATGTCTCTATAAATCATTGTATCGGGCTCAGATATAGACATTGTATATAAGAGCACAGACCGCAGTGGCCGAGAGGTTAATCAGCTCTGAGCTACAGGGAATGCACTATTATATCTCCGCCCATTACTTCAACACGCGCGCCCTCTAGAGGAGAAAATGTTATGCCAATATAGCCTGTTTGAATTGACTCGGAATACCTGTCAGAGGTATAGCAATTTGAAAGACAAATAGAAAATACATTAAAACGCTTGCAAATACATGAAAAATGAAAACAAGCTTTTACATAACTGAAACATGATTGAGCACAAGCACATATAAATATAAATACTCATATAACACATATAACTACATATAACACATATAACACATGTAAACACATATAAATACTCTCTTACATACAAAAACACCTGCAACATATAACAGTGTTATTAATACATCGCGGGAGGACAAACATTTGTCTAAGTCTGTATACACAGGGAACATGGTATGTTTCTCTTATTTGCATTTTGTATATTATATATTATATATATTATATTGTTTTTTATTAGACTACTCAGTTTAAACAACATTAATCCTCGACATCATATCATAATCCTAAAATGATTTATATACTCCAGTAAATTCAATGTAATCTAATATTGGGTGAAACTGCTTTGGGGGCGTTTAAACACAGATGATTAATGCTGCCCCCTTTTGTGTAATTACTTTATGGTCAAAATTAAGCCATTTGCAACCAATTTCATGTTCCCTCGGGATATAGATAAAATAAACGGATCATATGGTTAAAATACTTTTATTGTTCAATGCTGCGGTTCATTGCCTGGAAAAGGTAACAAAAATTTCACGTATCACATGTGCGCATTTCAGACAGATGAGGGCAGTAGTACATCACAAAACTTACAGCGAGCAATTCTACATTTTACACTGTAAAAAATGAGGAGCTTAACATCCGTAGCCAGTGCAATTTATGAGATCCTTTAAAGCGTATAGACAGCAGACTTCAATTTGTAAATGAATCAATTAATAGTATCTTCACTCATACCCAACAGCATGAGCCATTTAGAAGTTTATAATATTTCAGCACCTTCATTCACATTTAGATTTTTTGTTCATAACTGATTTGCAATTTTTTGCATTAATGTTTCGACAGTGATTGGTGAAATCATAGCAGCTAACAATATGTGAAAGTGACATATTTGTCAGATATGGTAACCCATACCTGAAATGTGACCTCTGCATTTAACCCATCACTGGTGAGGAGTGAACACACATTGCACGTCATGAACACACGCAAGCCTGGAGTAGTGGTCAGCACACTACTGCACCCAGGGAGCAATTAAGGGTTAGGTGCCTTGCTCAAAGACACTTCAGTTGCTACCTGTCAGCGCTGGAATTAAACCAGCAACCTTCTGATTACAAGCCCAACTCACTAACCAGTAGGCCACAATTGCCCCCAACATGCCTGTTGCTTTATAACATCACACTGTATGTCCGAATGGGTGATAAGAAGAAAAGCAATCAAATTCTCAAATTACCAACACTTCCCCATGTTTAGCTGCCTATCCAATTATCTGTTTGCCCTTGATACAACAGTCAGTGACTAATTACAATAAAAATGCTAACAAACTGCAATGAAACTGCATCTACCTGCATTTGTGTCTCCTCTGAGATGCGTCACATGTGCTGCTTAAAAAGATGCTGTGGGCCATTCATGCCCAGTGTAATTAAAGTCTTCAGACTGGGGATGAAATTGCTCATGATTTAAACAGATGACACTCTTTATAGTCTTGATCTGCAGCAAAGTGAAAAGTCAATGTGTGAAACCTTTAACTCTTTAAATAAACTCTTTGACAGATAAAATCCTGCTTAAAAGTCAGTGTTGTACAGCAGAGGGCATACAATCATCTGACCTCTGTGGAGCACACTGAGCACAAAATGTTGGACAATTAAAGTTCTGAAACATAAGGTTTTAAAAAGATTTAAAAGATTTACTCTGTCCATCTTTCATGTTTATTGGCTGTTCATTAATGTGGTCAGATTATATTTATGGTTGTCATTTTACTGTATTTAATTGGAATATGAATATTTTAATGAGTAGCATTACGCTTGCTGTAAGGGACTTTTAGAAAATTTGATTGTAATCGCAGAATAATAATGTGGTAAACTCCAAAATCATGGGATTTTATATAGTTTTGATATGATTTATATTTTATAGGTTCATTATTTGCACAGCACATGAATATGAACTTCAGGAGATATGATTCATACAAATCTACTGGAACTTATTTTACTATATTAGATTTCCAGTCCACAAAAATCTGCTTTTGGGTTGAGTGTTTTACAGATTTTATATGGAAATTATGTAAACAACAGGTGCTTGTCTTGTATCTAAGCCAGGAAATGGGTTTTTTGCCCTGAGAAAGAGGTCTTTAGCTTTTTCAGATGTATTACAGGTTCATTCTGTACTAATAAATAAATAAACCCATAGGTATGAATTGTGTGGATTCTGCTACGGTTCAAGTTTGATAATAGACTAAGATAGAGATTTTCATTATGAATGAATGACCTATCATCAGTTACTTTAGCTAATGTCAGTTACATTAGCACAAAACCAGATGGCTAAACGAAAATCTTCTTTGTTCTAATCACAACCTGTGAATTCAATTGTTTTAGCAATTATCTAATTACTAGACATTTGGACCTGTAAGATATACAAAACCTCCAGTGATTGTAGTTTTTAAACTTCTGGAATATGACAAATGTTTTTGTAGTTCTTTGTTAGTGTATATTAATTCTAATTCTTATTTAATCATCAGAACTTGTGCAAATTAACTGAAACTGGCCCTTCAATATAAAAAGCTTATATTCCATCTGCAATGCTTTTCCTTGAGAAAAGCAATTTGATAACTGGTCTGTATCCTGATGCCCTTAGAAAGAACTGACCTTCTACATGCGACTGCACACTAAATGATTTCTTTTACAGAGCAACTGTATTTTCTTTGTCAGTTTTCCTGCATTGTTTTCCAGCAAAATTTTAAGATAACTGAATAAAACAAATTAAGTAGCAAATTGCTTAAGTAGCAAATTATATTAATTGTTTTCAAAGCATTTATCCATTTACAGGCCTGTTTTTTATTTTTAGTAATTGTAATTCGTAAACAAGAAAACAATCAACTTTTCAGTTAGAAATAAACTTAATTCAACCTTTCTTTCCTTCTGAAACCAAGTGATAATATCTTAGAGTTTTGCTGCTCATGTACATTTCTGGTTTAAATCTGGGTTTAAGGATGTTACATATTTTGTTACTGGGAAACCGGGCAAAAATATTAAGGAAACTTTCCTGTGGTTTGGCCTAACAGTGCCTGTTATCTGTCCCTTTAACTCAAGGGGTCTCTATATTTTGTGCATTTGTGTAATTTGTGTAAACTGTTGCATTTTATTCACTAGGCTGCTGGGAACAAATCCACATTACAAACAGATCCCTGCTAATCTGATAGCATCACAACTTTATCATTAGCACACTGGGGAATCTGGTCACTTTCCTCTACTGGTTTTGACATAACTCATGTTGTTTTAATTCCTCAATGCTTAAGTCACATAGCGAATCAGGGTAGTCTGAGGCCATAGTGCCTTTTTTGGGAATGTCATGTGAGAGGGCCGATGCCGTTTTGCCTGAAAATAAAGTTGGAGCTGTCTGGAGGTTCTGGAATGTGTGGCAGGCTCAGGGCCAATGCTGTGTTTGGAGACAACTGGGCCGGATAGCAGGGTTTTCAGGGACGCCCAGACAGACAGGAGGCAGGTACTACTGATCCTCATCTTCCCACAGTCATGAAGAGTATGCAACACAGGAAAATATTTCCAAGAATAGCCTTCATGACAGTAGAGTATTATCCCATTTATCTAAATGGTTAGGTCTATGATTTGATGAAACCTCCCTTTTCTGCTTAGGGGAGGACACTGGTGTTGATGTTTTATTTTGTAGGGCCAATGCTTTGCGATGCCCCTTGGCAAAGTGTAGACACTGATGGAGATATACTACTCATCCTCTCTCTCTGTAATCTTAAAGGGACAGAAATTCTGTCTTCATTTATTCACCCGCATGTCTTCTTAAACCTGAAATGACTTTCTTTTGGAACAGTAAAAGAGATATTTAATGTCTATACAATGTTTTTCGTTGAAGGTGAATGTAGACTAGAAGGCAGTCAAGCTACAGAAAGGACAAAACAGCACCATTAAAGCAGTTCATGTTAACCATATGCTATATTTTAGGCCTTTTGAAACAATATCATAGCTTTGTGCGAGGAATTGAACAAAAATTCAGGAAAATTTTTCCTCCACAGCTGTGGTCACCATTCACATTCACTATATAGAAAAAAGCAGCTAGAACATTCTGCTAATATCTCAATTTGTGCTCCATAGCGTGATAGAATTTTTATTTTGGGGCTAAAATATTCTTTTAAGCAACAGCAAAGCTCACTCCATGGCATGTCTTTACAACTCATTCTCACATCATTGCCTTACACATCTTACTATAAATAAAAAGTCACCCATGCAGAAACTGACACTGCCTTACAAGCCAAATCCCAAGAGAACCACAACAGTTAATTCCTTTCATTATGTTATTGCCATTGCAGGAGGGTGGTACATTTTAAACAAGTCGTCTTGAAACAATTCCAACAATTCCAATTCCAAAAATCTCTCAGGGCAGCCCTAAGGTTTAATGGAGCGTGCATGTTCTTATCTTTGGTAAGGGCCACTGAGTTAGTTGAGGATGGGACAATGGTGGAACATTAGTACATTATCACCATAGTTTATCAAAAGGTGATGTGATGTCAGTCAGTCACAAGTGATCACATTCTGCCAACCGTTTAAACCTTCCCCTTAAACTTTGGGAAATAATCAAAATATTATATAAGAGTTTTGGTAAACAATGTTTGTTCATGATTTCTTCTGTTTCTGGTACGGAGTTAATGGTCACACTGCACATTATATTTGATGTGCGTCACATTTGGGCTGTATGTCAAGAAAAGCTTGTTAAAGAGACATAAACATGCTAAATAGGAGCAGATTCAGGTTACAGCTGCACAATCTAAAAGATTAAACAATGCATCTATTAGCAGGCTGCCCCACCAGCAGGAAGTATATGGTTTTCCAGGCATAAGCTCTATGATTGAGTCAGACTGCATGTGCATGTGTAAGAGAACACTTGTTTGCACTTTATGTGTGTACTGATTACAGCTTCATGTCAGGTGTCTTTTGATCACCCCGGTATACACTTCATGTTCTAATATGCCAGATCTCATTACTTCCTAATTTAGTAAATATGGTGAGTTTGCTCCAAGCACATTAACAAAAACATTGTGAACATGACATCAGAAACCTTATCAAGCTAGTAGAATGGTGAGGTTTCTTGTACATCAGAAAGAGAGAGAGAGAGAGAGAGAGAGAGAGAGAGAGAGAGAGTGAGTATGTGGGTGTCATACAGGCAGGGGTCTGGTTTACAGCAAACTATGCAACAGGAAAGAGAGAGGCTGTGGAACATGTCAAAGAATGATGTTTTCTCTTAATAAAATCCCTTGTTTTCTGTCAGATGGTAAAAGGACACAAATCCGGCCCAATTCCAGGCTCATTATCCTCTCTTGGATAGGGTTCAGATCATTATAATGTCAGCTCTGTTGGCAGAGTCTTATTTTTCACAATGTTCTGTCTCCTCACAAGAGCATGGCAGAGTCTGTGCACTCCTAACTTGTATGTAGTTTGTATTCAGAGGTCTTGGTCAAAGTATTTAAACAGGGGTCAGGGGAGCTGCAAGAATCATTGTGGGTAAATTAAGGTTGTAGCTTGTGCAGGAGGGTTGTCCCAAGGGTGGTGTTTGCAAATGGACATACATCATCAGATAAATGTGTCAACTAGAAGAAGAAAATATGTTTAACTTTTCTGACTTTCTTAGATCTGCAGAGAAGTACACTGTGTGTTGTGCTATTTGTATATCTTAATTATATATACTATCATTTACAATACTTGTGGTAACCTTGTTTTAACAAATTAGTATCCAGAACGTTTTATAATGTAAAAACATTGATCTCATTTACACAGTACTTGGGTAGCTTATATGATATGCTATTGGGAAGTTGACATGTCTTGTGGTGTGTCATGCTATACTCCATCTCCATCTCCAATTCTTTTATAATTATGCAGTTTACATAATATTATAGTGAATTAGGCACTGCATTAGCTATTTGTTATTTTTCTTTACTTTGTCACATTAAATTTTACTGTACTGTTTATCTTTGAATGATGTCATTGGCAGAACTTGTGTTTAGTGAGAGTGTTCTGTGATAATCCTTTAGCATCCACAGAAGCTGCCAGCACAATGTACAGCCTCACAAAACAAAGTGTGAGAGAGAAAGAAAAAGGAATTCTTGATAAGCTTCGAGCAAAGAGCAAAGCATGATGGGGAATGCCGACTATGCGGAGCATTCACAACAATGTGTAGTGTCACAGGCAGGGGCCCACAAAAGCGCTCTTCTCTCAGCTGTCAAAGACGCCATTGTGGCATGAGCTGAACAGAACCAACCCGCCAAGAGTCTTTATCACTTACACATTCCACTCATACTGCCCCCTCGATGCACAAGAGAGTAGATTCCCAACTATTCACCCTGTCCCGTGGCGGGGCCTATCTCTGTCTCTGCGTCTTTATTGCACCTGCCTTGTGCTCCTGCCCCCAGCTGACGTGCAGAAGCGAGACAGAAGCTGCCGGAAAATGCTGATTGTGTCACAAAGAATGAATAGTACTCAGCACCTGAGGAAGGTCTTTTTCATTGGGGTGTATTGACAGCTCATGTGTCTGGGAGGAATGATGCCTCCCAGGGCATAATGTCAGTCAAGCATGGGAAGCACCAGTCGATATGCACATGCCACCCAAAAGCTGCACCGCAGCTAAGATTGTAATCTCTTTGAGGAAAAAGTGGGATAACAAGGGCTTTAGCTTGCTTATCCGTCTCATGCCTCAAAGCAGGGATATGTCGCCCAGCAGAGAGGAGCTACTAACAGGATAAGACGTCTCAATCCTCAGGGGAAGTGAAACAAATTGGGAGCTAATTCTATTGTCTTCTATTCACCCAACTATTGTACCACCATAAAGCTTCAGTCTTTGACAGCAACAGGGTTGCTCTTTCAGAGTCTTGGTAGGTTTGCTTGTTTAGGGTTTGGCCTACCCATGGAGAGGCTGTTCTGAGCTTGCCTGGCTGGCTGGGTAGGGGTAGGTTTTGGATCAGCTTCCCTGCTGTGCTTGTCTTAATGTGAGCCACAGGAGCCCCGGCCCAGCTCTGCACAGACCCACTTCAACTACTCTGCTTCCTCTGCAGCAGCTGATTGACACTTGTTTAAGAGGCCTATCTTCATGAAGACATTTTACATATGTGAGGTGCCTCCTTCCTGTTATGTCCTCCCTCCCCTGACTCTCCTGATTGTGTTGATGGGTGCAGGTGGCAGCATGGCCTGATATGAGCACATATCAGCAGGATTAGCTACTGATTGAGTAATAAGAGTAACAACACTGTGATTATCTTCATATGAGTTGTTTAAGAAACTCAAGGAAGTAGAGGTTTAAACCAAGATTTGGACCAGGAATGTTATGTGGGTGGCAAGATTAATACTAATTGACTAATAATGTAAAAAATGTAAAAATAATGTGCTTTATTTAGTTTAAACATGCTTTGCTACAAATTATATCGATATTATAGACAAACTTCTTTAAATGAAATGTTTATTGTGTTACATATTCCGCAGTAATACCTACAACAATAGTAAATACTGTATATTTTTTATTTAAAATAAAGAACAGATTCATTTGTAAATCAAGAGACTTTTTAATGCTCAGCATGTAATAAATGTCAATTAAAATTTAAATGTTAAATGTAAGGGACGGTCCAGTTGATGAGTCTAATTGGAGACAAGACAGGATTTTGACAGATCACTTCCTGCATGAACCTCAGCGTCTGTTCTGACTCAGTTAGTTGACAATGGCTGTTTGTCGAAATAGGCCGGAGTGTGGGACCACTGTAGGAGAGCATTGGCGGTTTGTAGATTTAGGCTGATTCAACCCTTCAGGGGGCCGTCAGAAAGCAGCAGGTCAATGACAAGGAGAGGAAAAGAACCCCCCATCACTGACATGGTACCTTTCCACTGCTCTGTTTTAAAGGAATAGTGACCCCAAAAATTCTTTCGTCTTTTTCTCACCCTCATGCTGTTCCATGGTGAATTTCTGAAGAAGATTTCTTTTTCATATATTGACAGGAAATAAGAACTAATCGTAATGTTCTTTAAGAAGTTTGTGAGTGTGCTTTTTGTTACAGTCTTTACTCAGTTTCATGTTATATATACATAATATACAATTATAAATAAATAAATTTTGCCCAACATTAAGAGTTGACTATACGGTCATGCTTTTTGTTTATATTCAGCATATGGGAACCCTGGTAACATATGGGAGTAGTGGTAACCCTCATTCTTCAAAAACAATCAGTCAACATATGAAGCAAATCCTGTGCTATGCCCCTGTCAGTAAGAGGGGGGTTCCTGAATGAGATGTATGTGTTCTGCCAGGCTTAATTTAGCCATGCTGCTTGTACCTTAAAGCTGCTGTAATCCAGCATAACCTGGACAATGGTCTTAACTTTTGTCCCATAGAGGTCTTGAAAATGCCAATGCTTGGTCTGCACAATACAGTGGAGCTCTGCTTTGGCTGGTGTCCTTCTAATCTGTGTTGAGTCACAGACTGTGGGTTTACATAAGTAAATTTAAGGTTATTTAAGTTACTCTGGCTACATACCTTAGTGCTGTTCAGCCACAACCTGAATTACTTCAGATGCTTGTCTGGCACTCCTGAATTGTCATGTCAAGTACTGCCATGAGATGTTTAGTTCATGAGTTTTAATTTAGTGGCATTACCCTGTCATGCAATATGCACTACACCCTTAATTATCAGTCAGGGTCCAAAATTAACACTTACCAAGTGCCAAATGTAAGTAAAGATTGGCCTGGTGACTAAAAAAAATATGTTTTTGTTAGGTTGAACTGGAAGAATGATTGTCTGCCCCTTGCAGATGTAAATGACGTGCACCATTCAAATCAAAAACACACTGTTTACAAAGGAAAACATCTCTTCATCTTCTAACAATTTTTACCTAATTGGAAAATGCACCATTAAAAGTTTTTGAGGATGTCTGCAGTTGTTATTTTTTCAACAAAACTTCATCATATAAAGCACAGAGTCATGACAATTTCATGAGGCCCAAGACAAAAGTCTTTAATAAACGTGTCAAAAAGTTAATTTTAGATTAAGTCTATACAGTATCATTCACATCTCACCATCCATCTGTTGTTCTTCATTATTAGTCTACAATACAGCTGGCTCTTGTAGTTGGATTAAATACATGGTGATGCTGTGAATTTACATTCCCGAGTTTGTTTATTTTGCTACAGTGGTTGTTGAGGACTGGTTCGGGTCCTAAAGAACACAGTGATCTCATTGTGAAGTTTGTGGCCTGACATTGTGATTGAAAAGCACAACGTGCCAAACAGATGTAGGGGCTGCACTCTCTCGCTAAGCCCACTTTGCCTGTTGCCAAGTGCCTGAACCCTAGAAACAGGTGGAGGGTGCACACTAATCTCTTATTAAAATGAAGAAATATTTTAGTTATGCGTATGCTCTGTTCTGTTACTCTAGCCCTTGACTGAGCGCTGCCTTTCATTAGCTAACAGCCTCATGCTCACAGACTCAGACAGCTAAGTGCTCCTGGCGGAGAGGTAAAAGGGACCAAGGAAAGATGTACTGCTTCTCTCATAATAAATCACATTCTCATGTCAAACATAAGTAATAATAAAACATTAAACAAGACAATTCATATTATTTAGAAAATAAAACAAATCTTATAGGCTGTCTCTGATTAAAGGTGCATTTAGCTGAATGGTTGCATTCCTGTGTGTACTAGTGATTAAATCTTTGGAGGGCTCTTGACAGCATCAGATGGACTTGATTTCATTTATTTTTCTCTTTCTCCTGCCTTTAATGTCACAACCCATGCACTATCCTGGAGTTACAATATACCATTAGTGATGGTTTGGAACTGTTCAGGTGCCATAAGCCAATCAGCATTGCCCTGGGGTTCCAGAGAAATCAATCAGGGAGCACACATACTGATAAAATGTATACCTTGAATGCACTGTAAGTTGGATAAAAGTGTTTGAAAATGTATACATGTAAAACCAGTCACATGGCATGTACAGATCAGCTTAAACAAAAAACGAGTCCCCATAAAAAGGACAGCATCTAGGTTAAATGCTACTACGGTAAATGGTCCTGGTACAGTTTAGATGCATTAGAACACCTTAGTTCAGGCAAACAGTTTGACCCACCCCAGTCTTATGTCATTTGATGAGCCAATATTATTATGTCCAGCCAGATCAGCCTCTCAAACAAACACAATTCTGTTCTGTTCCACAAATTCTGTGCAATTCAGTGGCACAGAAACAATCCACTTCACTTGAGGAAAGTAGAAGATCTGTCTTACAGTGGAGATGTAAAAAGTGAATCAGAGTTCTGTTAAACCTGTCAACATTCTGCGCTCACTTCCTGTGCTAGATTCCACCTGCTCGCTTTATCCGTCATCAGACCACAGACTGCTCAGACGCAAGCAGAGGAAGAGGACGTGCAAATGGGTGCAGGCCTCCTAATGAATCTCTTCCTCCCATCGGATGACCACAAGTCATACTGATTTTCACCACTAATGAAAATGTTTGGTCTTCAACTCTGGGGAGGAAGAAGGAAACTCTTACAGGGCTTTCTAAATATTGTACCATGTCCAGACTCTCCACTCTTGATCTGGTTAGGAGCCAGAGCTCAGATATTTGTATAAATAACCTTTAACATGTATTGTCTAAATTAGATGCCACAGCCCTGAGGACAGTAACTTTGTGGGGTTGAAAGTTTATTTTGAAGGTTTATACTGTGGATAAAAGGTTTAAACAGAGCTTTTTGAGAAGAGGCTTTGTATTGGACTCTACAGCCCTGCTCAAATTTCCAATATAGTATTCACACTTGTGGCAAGGATAAGATGGACGTGGTTTGGAATAACAAGTTAAGGTTTCAGCAGGCATTTTAAATTGGCTTAGAATGAGATGATCTTGCAAGAAATAAAAGTCTGATTCAGTATACTTTCCCTCCAGAGACAAAGCTTGATTTATAATTCAGTTTTTATATTATGAGGATTCAAATTTTCCTTGATCTTTTAGATAAAATGGCTTACTGTGTAATGTCTGTAATGTCTGTAACCTCAAAACCTGCTCTCCAGTCTAAAGAAAACATTTTTTAAAGCTAAGATGAACGAATAAAACATTTTGTTTCTGGCATCAAACAGATGAATAAATCAACTCATGACCATCTTCATTTACATGCAATGAAAAAGAGGATTGAGTGATCAGCAACAAGCAGAAAGAAGATACTGCTAAACACCAAGAACTGCCTGTAACTTTTCACATTTCATTCATAAAAATCACAGTCAGGATATAGGATCTGGGTTTCATTTTTGACAAGGCCTTTGATTATCTTAGCCTGATATTAAGAATCGTTACAGTTGCACACTTGAACATTGGTCAATAAAAATATGATACTTGAGAATGAACCTTATAAAAAAAGGTTATATAAAAGTAATATAAATATGCAAGATATGATTGTTATCTTTGTCTTGTGTGCTTACAGTGAACTGATTCAGGACACTCAAATTGGTGTTAATAAGGTGATGAATCTGTCTGCAACCTAATACCTCACTTTTCTTCCCGCATAATCACACCCCCATCCCCCAACCTCCCACACATTATTTTCCTATAGATCTTTTTCTAAAAGGATAAATATCTTTCTTTTTACTGAGACTGTCTGTATGTAACAATTGTTTTGGGTCACAGCTGGCAGGTCTGAGGTAATTATCATGTATTTTACTAAATGTATGCAGTTTACCAAATGTACTATTATTAATTTCAATCTACTTGAGATAAAACCAGTTATCGAACCAAGCTAAAACATACATTTTTTTCATCTTTTTTGCATGCCTCAGTGAATTGTAGCCTTAAATTTGACCCTTACTAGATCAGTGTAGGAATGGTATGGTGCTTTGTTTCTATGCTGCTGAAGTTTGTGGCTTTATTTAATGAGTACTACATACTTATATTCACTACATACATAAGTAAACTACCAGTTAGATATTAGTATAATATATGAGACTCTCTGAAGGCAAGAGAGTATTTTCTCTTTTCTACTGTAGCATATGCCACTAAGACAGTTTTGAGACAAGAGACCTCCAAAAATATGTACGGTCTTCCAAGTACAGCATGAAGCTGCATGCTTTTATTTGTCCTAGAGGAGTTGGTGTAGCTAACTTTTATAAGTCACTTGGCTAAAACCATCAGCCAAATTAGTAATTAGAGCAGAACATTTGAAGACTAAGAAATTACAACCACCAACATGCTCAGTCATGTCTTCTTAATTCTTTTATCTTATGAATATCTGAACCACAGTTGTAATAGTGTAGCTCTTCATTTATTCTGTCCAATCCAAAATCTATTGTTTAATGCAGAAACATAAACTATTATTTTCATGTCAGTATCAGCATATTAAACAACATAGAGCCACTGTCCACTGTTGAATATGTGACAGCATCTTTAGGCTTTTATTGCACAGTGTGAAATAGAGGGAAACTAAACTGTCATTAAGTGTGAGGTATGTGCTTTCATTACGCTGTGGGTGGGCATGTGCTGTGCAGGTGGAATGAGCAGTAATGTTGAAGGGATATTCCTACGGCTGATTCTGAACACTCATCAGTGTTAACTTAAGCCCATGTATTACATCTGTGTTTCAATTTGATTTACTACTATGTCAGCTTCCAGCCTTACCACAAACCACATGTTCACACCAATCATTTAACAGTGCTGTGCAAATATGCATTTTCTGCAAGAACACACCACATGTATGCAAACAATTCCCCTTATGTTGCTGATTATGTGAATCCTGCCATGTTTTGTTTTTGGGAAATTACACAGGTATTCCTGAAATCATTGGTAAAATGGTTTAAAGAGAGATCCTTTCAAAAATCAATAGTTTAAGGCACACAGATCTTGCATAGGGAAGACTGTTAAACTGTTTTAAACAACTAGTCTAAACATTAGAGACATTACTGGAAATCTTTGTTGTCATTTAGGCAAAGGGGAGATACTAAAAAAAAATAGATATATATATATATATATACAAAAATATAAGAATCTGTAATAATGTCATAATATTAAGGACTACAACAACAAATAAGAAACAAATAAGTCTGAAATTAATGTTAATTACAACCAAATTTCATTAAATTACAAACATTTATTTTCTTGACAAATGCATTCTTACTAAGACTGGCCTTCAAGAAAGTCTGAAAGAACTTGCAGTAGTATATACACTAATTTATTTGCATATGATTCCTCATTACAAAACACATTTAAATCTAATCATGATAAGAAATTCACAAGAAATTAAAAGTGAATAACAAGTGACACAATTTCCCACAATTTCTTAAATCAGCAAATGATCTTTTGAACAGTTTAAGCTGTACTCATATAGTTCCCTCTATGACACTGAACCGGTCTGTTTCAATTCATTTACATAATATATGATCAGGTGGCACTATAAACAAACAAGAGCTCCAATCAAGGGACATATACAGTTTAATTCAACCACCACGCTCCATTTAATTTAACTTAGGAGAGTGCTGACATATATTGGTTTAGGAAAACGGACCTCTGCCCTATAAACAGAGCCATAGGGAAGCGTTTTATCTCCTCCGGCTTGCATGAGGAAACTAAATTAGCTAAAATGTATCACTCAAATAGAAAGGCATATTGGCATGTGGATATGAGAAATCAAATCACATTTGGTTAAAGTGGTTTTTATGATTGCCATATGCTCCTTGACTCCGCTGAACAAACAGTGTGGAGCTAAATGTGCGGGATGCTTGTATTTAGTCCATTTCACATCCTGTCAATTGGCATTGTGTTGGTGATTGTTAGACTAATCATCAGCTCAATTACTCAGGAATGTGGGTAAGAGACAAGTAAGAGTGCTCTGTTTTGACAGATCAGTACTCCAGCCCTATCCTGGGGCGAGAAGTCAAGCCCCTCTGCTGACTACCCCCTCTTGTACTAACTTGGGAATTTGACACTATGCTTTTTATGTTGTTATATACAATTAAGCACACAAATTTGACACTTTGACCATTTAATCTGTTTATTTCCTTAAAATAATTAAGTAGGGGTGAGAAGTGAAGAAATGATGGCTTGTTGCTCATAGATAGACTGTTGGAAAATCACATGTACTTTTTCTTAATAACATTATAATATGTATTACCACTTCAGATAAACCTAACAAAAGCAGAACTACAAATGTTGACACAATTATATGTTGACACATATTACACAAAGGTGAACAGGGAATACCTCTAAACATGCAGAACAGATTATTCCAAAATAATTCCTACATAAGAATAATGGTGTCTACAGCATGTAAAAATCTTTGTTTTACTGAGTCCTCAAATGAACATTCTCTAGTTTTGAGTTCTTCTGTGATAATTAACAAATAACTGCAGTTTCAGGTGAGTGCAGTTGTGTTAACAGGTTCAACCGTCTTATGGTCTGGCCAATCAGTAAGCCAAAAGAATTAGAATGAAATATGACTCAAATGTTGTATCCTCAGATTCTAGGGTGAATTGGTGTGGCACTCCAGCCTTACGCAGAGTGCTTTTGTATGACACACAGTAAACCCATTCATTTGATTTAACTGACTTTAAAGGAACTATTTGGGCTGATTGGCTGATTCCAATCTGTAATGAAAAGAATTTATTCATAGACTCACCCCAGCACTTTGACATAGAACTGTCAAGTTTGATTGTACAAAAAGCTCTTTGAAGGTTTGACTGTTAAGGAGGGTTGTTTGTTAATAATTAGGCTAATTTAGACCTATTATAGAATAGAATTTATATAGACAGATTTGTAAGAATTTTGATCACTTACTGTTTTCCATTTAGTGCTATGTTCCATCAAATGGATAAATCTATCGATCACATTTCAGTTTTATCACACTAATATTATCAATATTATATAATAATTTATATATAATTTTGAGTGTTACATCATTGATATTATATTATTATCATTATATATTATATCATTAAGCATGGGTTAAGGGTTAGGGTTAAGAGTCTTATGTCAGCATAAGACTCTTAACCCGGATAAGGGTTAAGAGTCTTAAATGCCACTATATTTGTATGTCTCATAGGGAGATACTTGTGAGCATGTTGGAACATACATGTTGGAACATACATGTACGCATGTTGGATCAAGAAAACTTGGAACAGACTCTGTCCTGTATAAGTATCAGTATGATTTGGAAGTGCTTTTGATGTCCCCAAGGGGTGCCATTGAAAGTCAACAGGAATTAGCATAGAGGTGTACTACATGCTAATGTGAAGGCTGCAGCTTCAGTGCTTGGAATCCCATGGTCCAGGCAGGGGCTCCATGTCTTCAGTGAATGGTTTCCTGAAGGAGGGGCAGAGACTGTGGAGCAGCTGAGGAGAAGAAATCCTATTTCCTTGTACACTGCTGAGATAGCATGAGATAGAGCCAGAGGAGAAACCAAAGCTTTCCCTTCTACTAATGAGAGGGCTCTGGCTTTCCATTGCATGATTTTTAGCCAAAATATAGTCATATGTTGGTCATTTATTTATAAAAAAAGACAAACAGATGATAGAACATTTGAACTACACTTTTCAAAATGTGGACTATTTGTTTATATGTATGTTTTAACCATGAATGTAATGGCACTTTAGTGCTGCATCATCATTATGTTATGTTCATCGGTCATGTACATGTATCTATGCCTTGCAAATGTTAACATAATTACAGTTACATTACATAATTTTCAGCTATTGTTGCAAATTGAAAACCTAATAAATGCATTTGTAGTCTTTTAACCAAACATTAAATTAAAATATGTCTTAAACTTATTAAATAAAAATATGTCTTAAACTTATCTGACCTGAAATATGTTGCTTAAAATAAAATGTATGGGGAGGGGCCCCAAAACAATTTGTGCATTGAGTAAAAATCTGAACTATTGGTTGACTAGGTTACATTACGTTTTGGCAATTTTATGGCTAAAACATAAAAGTTGTCCAAATGACTTATGCATTTTATTCCAAGTTTTCAGAAGCCATATAATGGAAACAGAGTGACAATTTGTGGTTCAATAAAAATCTTGAAATGAAACTGTCATGGTCACTTATATTATGGAAAATACAAATTAATAAATAACAATAAATCATATAAATAAATTATTTTGTGTTCAACAGAAGACACAGAAATTTTGATAGCTGAAATTTTGATTTTGGTTTCTGCTGATCATGCTACTCCTGTGGAGAGTAGCTAAATAGCTGGCAGGTCTCTGTACCCCTCATTTATCTGCTGCTTTGCTGTCTGTTAGGGGCACTTGAAAATCTCTTCTCCTGCCTGTGATCACAGGGCCGGCTCTCTGCATCTCAAAACTTATATAATCAAGTACAGCAATTAGCAAATCAGAAGGATGGCATATCCATCTATACAACAGGCTTATTCATCCACTAAAGCACGATAACAGCCATTATTCAAACCCCGTAATTTTATTTTAATGATCAACATTTTTTAGTGCACAACAGGAAAAAACGTGGACTAAAGTACCGTACAGATGCAAGATTGTGCTCTTGTTGCACAAGATCCCTTTATCATCATTTGAATTCATTTATTTTTTTAATTACAAAATCCTAATTATTATATAAACAAGAGGTTTTCATTTAGTCTATGTTGAGGATTTAGGGAATATAGAATGACACTGTTTCTAATTATGCCTCAATGAAGCAGTTGGTGAGGTCCTAAGGTCACTAAACCACCTGGCCAGAAATGTCACTCCTAAACCCTGCACTCACACCAACTAAACTTCTCCACTCACATGACAACAAGCCCAACAGCTGTCTTTTATGAAGAATATAATGCAATATCTGGCACGGTGCTTGTATAAAAATATTTAAAGCTACAGCTTTCCAAAATAATGTTCAATTTCACACCAGAGTGCATATTCTACACTCCTCGCATTCTCTGGATTTGGGTCGAAGTTACGTGGCAATCTCCACATTCTTTCTGTTTATCACAATCTCTGTTAGGAAATATCTGCAATAGATAAGAAGAGTCTGTTTTAACTGCTATTGTTCAATTTGTCTTGAACTTCCTAGCCAGACAGGAAGCACATACCAACTTCTGACATTTAAGAGCATTCACATAAACATTTTTGGATTATATACAGTTTATGACACATCCCAGATTTTGCGGCTTTGTGAGATGAAGCTAAATGTGAATGGAATGACACTATCCCTTCTGGATTTTGTTTCCAAAATTGGTCAAGACTCTCTAAAAGTTAGCAATGCAATTCAACACCTCTAACGAATGTGTTTTGGTGACACTGACCCCTCACATGCCTAAATCCTATTGGCAGGGATGAGTAAATCATTTTATGGCAATAACATTTGAAATTATACAGCAGTTAAAGGGACAGTATTCATAATGATTTAATCAATGCACTCAAACAAAACATATTGTTTGCCAATAAAACTTAGCAGTTTATTATTAGCAGTAAGACTAATGACTTATTTTCCAGAGGCAAGAAATTGTGAACAATTGATTAACACATATTACGAACAAAAAAATAAAATTAGTAACATCACAAGACTACTTTAGACAAATATATTAAAGTAAATAAAGATTTTAATTTAAACAAGTCCACTGTTTGTCCAACATTCACACATGTCTGCCTTCATCTGTACTAAGACAATCAGTTCTTTTAGCAGAACCCGTGGTAAGTACATTAATGCAGTTCTAAAGCATCAACCAATGAGGAACTTCCCTTGAGTAAAGAAAGAAGGAGATATACCTTCTAAACCTCATGTGGGGTGTGTGGCATTGTTGTACAGTAGATACCACTTTGTAGACTGCAGAGCTCTTTAAAAACCCAGATGGCAGAAGAGTCCTCCAGATTTGGATCTGATCTCTGTCCATGAGCGCACATTAAGGGCACAAACTCAGACAGAATGGTATGCTTAAGAAAAACACTCGTTTTCCCCGAAGCTGTTTTTGTGCTTGTCTCACTGATAAAGACTGATGTCTCCCTGAATAGTTCCCAAGAAAGTCTTGTGGGGAAAGATTCCACATGCAATACTGTGGGCCCCAACAGAAGTGGTCCAGTCTGAGGCACAAAGTCCCAGTGAATCTCCTCTATTTCAGAACCAAACACTGGCCTTTGCTTTATCTTGCTCAAGTGCTGTGGGTTAAGAAACAAGTCATGTTAAAACACTTTTCCTTTATCCAACACCTTCACATTGGTGTGATGGTACAAATGTGTCATCCGATAGGAATTTGCATAACTATCAGTGGGCTTGAATGCTTTACGTCATTTACATGTGAGAATGATGAAGGAACATGAAGTCATGAGAAATAGAGAGCACATTTATTTTTGGTCCTAAATAACTCAAGATGAGATGTGTTTTTAAGCGGCTATCACTGTGGCACACTGAAGCTTTAGTCGTTTATGGTTGCACAGCAATATCACAACTTGTTGAATTAATATAGAACTGGCTATTTAACAATGGCTTTAAGCATGATTTATTAAATTAGAATTTTCAATTCATAATTCTCACATCTGTAATGTTTTAAGTATATTGTTGTACTCAAATTGTGAACCTGTTTCTGCACCACTGGTAGACTGGTATTATTTGTTATGAATGAGATAAAATGTACTGTACAATACAAAAACAGGCATTGCCATGGTTATTAATATATTACACATTTTGTGTGATACACAGTGATACTGCTATGGCCATTTAATATTACTCATACTGTGATATTTCATTTTGGTCATACCACCCACCCCTACTTTACTGCAAATACACAAATTCTTTAGGAAAGTATGGAAATATGAGTTCTTAAATCCAAATCCACACAGAAATTTCCTAATTTTATCTTACCTGTATCATAGATATCCACTGACCCATGGAAAGAAGCAGGCCAGGTAGGTGTGGGGATGCTGCTTGTTTCCAACTCTGTCTTGATTCCATCTGTGCAGGAAGTAGGGCTACAAGCTGCCCTGACACCAGGTAGCAGAAGGGGGCTGAAGCGAGGGTCCAGAGCAGGGCTGTGAGCATGATGGAGCATGTGGTGGGCGTGGGAATGTGGATGCGGGTGGCGTGGATGCATGTGAGGGTACATCTCATGTACGTGGGCATATCCTGCTCCACTCTGGGCTCCTAGGCCATAGTGCCAAGAATCAGTGAGCGCAGAATGAGGGGACAGGCCAGTCTGTGTGAGGTTGTGGCTACTCCAGATGCCAGTGTCTGTAGGGTGGAAGGCTGTGGTGTGGGGGTAGTCAGAGTGAGAGGAGGGGACGTTGGGGCTGGTCTGAGATGGGTAGCTGCTACCCCAAAGAGACGATGATATAGGGCCACACTGATCAGAGAGGGAGCTTTCCTCTGAAACAGACAACCACCCAATTAGTTGCTCAGCCCCACAATATCTGGATATCTAATATACACAGTCTATAGTTAAGCAATAAGAGACTCAATGATTTGTTATGCTTGAGTCTTGTTAGGCTTATCAGATTAAACTTTTATCAGATACTCTCACCATTTCGAACTGGAACTATCCATTAAATATAAAACAATATTAAGTTATTGATTTTTTAAATTTGCATCTATTATTTTAATATATTTTAGGATGTTTTTAGAAAGTCCTTTATTGGTATAATATTGACTTATCCTACCTTTCCATGCTCCTCCAGAATGAAGCCTGCTGGTCTTAGTGTCATTGGTGAAGGTGCTGGGCTGACTCAAAGCTCGGGAAAAATGTTCGTCCACTACATCCCCGATGTCCCCGCTAAAATAGGTGAACACCACACACCTGGAGCTCAGGTACTCCGCCTCAGCAGGCTGTGTGTCCTTACACCGCTCCTCTTCTCCAGCATTCTTCTCCTCCTCCCTCAGGAGCTCAGAATCAGGAAGGGGCTTCAGTCCTCCATGCTCCTTATTCTGGCCACACTGAGAGGGAAACTCTTCAGGATCTTGCATCCTGCTGTAGGCACCAAACTTCTTCTGCAGGACAACAAATAGCTTAATGTTAATTGCAAAGAATAACTAGTCAGGGGTTAAAAGCCACAGCACACACATTCACCACCCGGTATTTGACCAGAATAGGTTGGTGAGGATTGTTTTTGAATTCATGGCTCTGTGCCCACAGTTGGCAAATCAGTTTTCATGTGAAGGACAGTATAAACATTCAGTTGTAAATCACTGCTTGGAATTTTAAAAATTCTGGATCAAACGGCATAGCATGTTTTATAACAATTTAGCATGTCGTGGTGTGTTCAGAGTAATTAATATTTACACTACCAGTCAAAGGTTTATTCCTTTTTTAAAATTAATTTCTATTATCACTATTTTGAACAGTGTAGAAAATCCAAAAATTCCAACTAAAAATCAAATCAAAATGAAACATATCATTTATAATAATAGTATTTATTTTAGTTTCTTCAGTGTAACAGCTGTAGACGTTTGATTGCTTTTAGTCACTATTTAGTCCAAAATAAATAAAATAAAATTCTAGCTTTGTAAAGCTGAATATAATTTAATCAAGAAGGGCCACACAGTTGGTAGTGGTCTAAATATAAATAGTTTATGCAATAAAATAACATAATTTATTTATTTTATAAACATTCTTCTTTTAAATAAGCAAATATATTAAACGGCATTAGTTCGAAAGGAATCTAGCAACAGAAAGCCTGATACACACAAGGGGCTGCAGAACAACCTTTCTAATTCAGCAAAATGTATCAAGCGAAACTTTCTATTAACTCTCTTCAGTTATGTGTGTCAGTCTGGACAGCACGTACCTGCTGCTGCTGCTGCTGTGATGATGATGATGATGGTGATGATGATGATGGTAGTACGCCGCTTTGTACGCCGCAGCTGCAGCCGCTGCTGAGGTCGCAGGCAAGTAATGATGAGCTCCATAACTCTGATGATACATAACATCCAAACAACTCATGGCAGAAGCTCAGACGATCTCGAAGGGTCTTCAGAAACACGGCAGCGTGCGCTTTCTCAACCACAGATAAAAGTCATCATTCTCCCCCATATAAACCTGATCGTCGACAAAAGCGCCGCAGTTTGTGAAAGGAAATATTAGCATGAAAACAAAAGTGTCCCCATCTAGTCTTCACCACCTACAGACAGACAGCGGATCAAAACAGAGCTACAGGCGCAACGCATTCACAAACTGTTCTGTAAAGTTACCAAAGCTTCACTGATTGGTGGGAAGTTTGGAGCGCCTCGATTTGATTGGTGAAATTGGCTTTCTCTGAATAAACTAAAACAAATATTCATAAACCACAGAAGGCAGTGGCTCATATAGACTGCTTAAGATAAACAATCTTGTAACATTTACAACATTTTAATAAAAGTGGAAGGCTGGTTGATGTTATGGAGGCCATTATGGATTGATTTGCTTTAATGCTTTGATTTTTCTTTTTTGATGTTCATAAATATTTCTGAGCCATATGCAGTTATAATATTGATTTTTACTCTGGCAATGGCAATTAATAACGAGATGGAATTGTGATTAACAGGACTTACCTCAAATTTCATGACTTGTCATAATTAGTAAGGTTTCGGATAGGTTTGCATTAGACATGTGCTGCCACCTACTGTAGACCAATTGACTGTATAGATCAAATTGCATTGCCCAATGGTTCGGGCGTTGCAATGTACGTAACGTGATGGACATGTTAAACCGTTTAAAGCATTGAGTTCTTACATGCTGCAGTTGCTTATAATTAGTATATTTTTAAAATCATTTCATCAGTGCATCATATACAAACTTAGGAAGGGTGGTGCACACTATATATACACACTATACTCAGCTTCAGACAGGTAGAGGAGTGTAAGAGTATTTATTCATTGTAAGTCAATCTAGTGGAATGTCATCCACTCATTTGAAGACCTGTTATCACTGTTGGTTCATTCACATTGATGATGAGACACAATGCAAAAGGAAGATGTGAATAATTCAGTGGTGTTGTGATACCAACTTTATAGAAAATCTAGAGCGCAGTTGTTAAGTAGAGCCCTACAGCCACAACATGACACACACACATACACATGTATGAATAAATTGATTTTTTTTTCTTCCTGTGCTCCACGTTTCCCTAATAAGACACTGTGATAATTCTAATAATCCTTTCCTAAAATCTCATCCTTTTTAATGTGGGGTGAGCAGGAAGCACAGAGCAGTTAAAATAGTGCATAAGCTCTCTAACGCTGGCTCTTTATTCTCTCTGTCTCTTGCCTCACAGCTCACAAAGGATGTTTCAAAGGCTAACCCTGTTGCATGGAACCTCATAAGAGTCTGGTATGTACAATTCCATTGGCACACATTTTAACAAAGCCCACCATCCCATGCGGTGGTGTAATTTTACTTAAAAAAAGGCAAATTAAAGCACAATAAAAGAAGTTGTTCTTATTAGATAGCATTTGTTCTGTTTTCTTTCCTAATATAAGTCTTCATAAACCGACATTTCTAATGTATGTGAGTTTGATATTTTGTATTGAATGCAAAAAAATTCATGTGATTTTAAGTGTCCATATATATTTTGGTATCACTGTATCTCAATAGAAAATGACAGTACCAATTCTAATAACAGAGGCCAGTTCTTGCAGATCTCACTGCACACATATCTCCTTGTTGAATGAAAAAGGACCAACATGAAATGACAGGACACAAAAGCATATTTTACATTGCTGCTGTTTTACAGTTTTAATTAGATCATCACATGACCAAGCTATAGAATCCACACTGGTAGAAGCTATTACAGGTGTAACACAAACGACAAGTTGATGTATTGTCTAAATAATATCACTCCAGCCTCCATGGAGGATATACCTTTTGAGGATTTGCCTGCAGATGAGATTTGTGTTGCCTGCGGATGAGATCTGAGAGGAACAACAACATTTCTCCCAATTAAATACAAATTAGTGGCAATGCCTTTTCTAGTGCAGTGTTAGTACTACACTAGAGTTAATACTCAGTATAGAGGATGGAGATTAACTTGCATGAACAAAATCTGTTACACACTGAAACTCTATAGCCATTCATCTAAATTCTGTCTGACATGACAACCTTACAGTCTGCTGAATTTATATGTTTATTAATGTATTTGTGTACTGGGTAATTATCTAGCATAATTAGTCTCCTTAGAAAGTTTTTTGGCTAATTAATTAACTGGTTTACTGGTTAGTAACTGGTTAATGAATATTTTTAATATTGTATTTTCATATTTTGAAAGTTCTTAAAGAATACATTCCATTGTTTCATCAAGTAAACTTTTAAAGGTGATGGGATGTTTCCATGTGCAGCTGTGGTCCTTAGTGAGCTTTTCTTGAATATCCTTTTTGCCTTATCTCCAGATGGTTGTGCCGAAGTTTAGCCCTCTGGAAGCTGCAAATCCCAGGAATCCTTATTAGAAAGTAGCACTGAAATGTTTATTTTTTGATTCTCTGCTTTGTTTAACACTAACTCAAGCTTAACACTTACTCAAGCACCTCATATGGAGAAAGTCATATGTTTTTGTCTTTAGGAATTATATTAGATGCTATATTGGAGTCAAGAAAACTTTTATAATAGAAAGAGTATAGAATGACACATTTTGTTATTTGGCTGTTTCAACACATAAATGTTTTACCAGTTTTCATCCTTTTATATAATGTGAGTGTATTGGGGCAACTGGCTTACAATTGTGTTTCTAAGTTATCAGCTGTGTCCTGTTGCATTATTTGTTCACACATTAAAAGCAGAGAATATGTAGTATCAGTTATGTCCACTATCAGCTTCTGCTGTCTGAGTCTTTAGGTCAGTGAGAACACAAATGATGTAGACGAGGAGTTGTTGACAGAAATGAAAAATGTCCAAAAATGTGACATTTTATACATGTGCCTTATATTCATCTTTTAATCATGAAAGATTTGTTGACTCCACAGCAAACAGAGCAATTATTTCTTTGTTGTCCAAATGCTTATGGAGGGCATCGCTAAAATAGGACATAGACACTAAACACACTTAAATGAATACATATTATATGTGTTTATTATATTTAAAACATATAGGCCATTTTTATAATGAATTTCTGTAATTGTTTAAATGATGTTTGATTGGGACTTTCATTTTGTAATTACCTGTTATATACACTTTGTCAAAATGTATTTACATTCCAATGTATTGTTCATTCCAGAATTGCAATCTTGAGTCCTTACTTATGACTTTTGTAATGTCATAATCTATTGAATGTATTCTCTAAAGTGTTATTATTTATAATGTCCATGAGCTTTAGAGAACATCAATATCTTTACCAGAATGAGGTAATCACGTCCTTAGGCAGTGCTCCCTATATCAATATGACATCTGTGAGGCATAAGGTTTAATGGGGTTCAATCTGTGTCACTGGCTAAATCAAAGAATATAATTTCTTGCTGAATTTTAAAATGATCTTTCCCAAGATAAATGGTGAAATATTTCTTTTGGGTCTTAATAGAAACATCAAAAAACATGTCCCTGGACACAAAGATCATCTTCACATTTTTAATTGTTTCTGTCCAACTGGTTTAGAAATCACATTTTCACACTAGTCCTGCATTACAAATTTGAATGTTAATTGCATGTGACTCTTAAAAGGCAGCCCATTCTGATTAATTGGTTACCTTTACATTATTGTCCATCCATTTTAATAAACTTACCACCCTATTAGGACTATCTTCAACACACTGATTAGACAAGGTCTACAGGCATAAGGTAATTGGATATTTCTGTTTAGAAAAAAATATTTTGGCAAATTTGTTCACACTGAAAGGGGGAAAATTGCCAATTTAAATCAGAATAAAAATTTCAAAGACCTCATAGATTGGGATAATCACACTTATGCTTGCTCTTTGAATGTCACTGACACTTATTTAACATCAGATAACACACTCCCTTCTTGTGTCAATTATTCTGAATTGTTTCTAAAGGACTTTTAGGTTTTAATTTTTGTCTAAGGCAAATTTGCCATTCTAGTAAAGCTGCTTGAAATACAATTGCTTAGCAAGCAAGCTATTGTTGCTGATAAACCTGACAGATTCAGTCACAGGTTTGTTTTCTGCTGTGCTTGCATTTTAAGTAATTACCAGAGAATGCAGTTAACCTTCATGTGTCTCTGCCTGAATTGCTATAATTACATGGTTTTAGAGAGCGTAGACTATGGAGCAGTGTGCCGACACAGAATTATTAGACCTTTTCTATTTATAAAGGGGGTTTTTTTTTCCCTTTTTAAAAGGACTCGTCCTCCCAATGCCCTTCTTCCTTTAATGGTTCTAATTCCCCATGCAAATACCATTCATTTGCCTCACTTGAATACTTCTGGCTTTGGTTTAACCCGGGGGCTGTAGCTACTACAGTACTGAAGAAGAAGACCTGCCACTGAGACCCCAAGTGTGCGGTACCTCCCTTAAACATCTCAAAGACTGAGGGTCACTATCCATGCGTTAGACATATTTGGACTGATTAATTATGTGGTCATTAATGATGTGGTATGTGACAAGCACTCATGTAGAATATGCAGCTGTACTTCTATGTGTGTGTAAGACAAACTCAACAGGGGTGATAATCTCTCATTACCTGTTATACCCAGCTGGTTTCTGCAGTATGACACGGGACAGGCTGGTGCTGTATTCCTCCCAGGGGCAGATGGAGTCAGTCACTCGATATATTAGCTGCCTGCCACTAGTCCAGAGCACTCAGGCAAAGCGCATTCATCACTGAAAAGATGTGGCTACTAAATCAGTGTGATGAGATTCAGATTGCACTTTTCTTGTTTACATACATCTATAACTCTGTCTTGTTAATAGTCACATCTTCAACAATTATTGTTAAAAAAACTCATATAACAGGATAGAAATTACAGTCTGGGTCTAGGCTGATTAATTTACCAATCTATTATGTTGGTTTTGATATGTGTAATTGCTTTAAAGTAATTGTTAAGAAAATAATGTTTTCATACAATGAATGGTGATTAAGAATTTGGAGGTATGGTTTTCAATGGGATAAGCAACTTGAATTTCAGTCATTTCCTTTAATGGTGATCTTTTGTCTTGATAGACTCTGGTCCACATCCACTTTCACTGTATGGAAACTTCTCATTAAAGAAAGTCATACAGGTCTGGAATGAGATGAGGGCGGGTAAAGGACATTAAAATGCTTCACACTTAACTTCAAAATGAAGTGATAACCAGTAAATTTTGGAGCAGTACATATCCTCTAAACATCAACACTATAGTAGAAATAGTTAAAGTATCTAATTTCACCGATGAGATGTCTTATTTTATATTAATGTCTGGAAGCATATTTAGCACATTAACATTAAACGTCTGCTTGCCTCAGGCAATTCCACAAACAGAGCAAGACAGATAAATGTTTCAGAGATGTCTCTGTGGGACTTCTCCAAATGCACCAAAACAGATTCTCTCTAATATGAAATGGAGATTTTAATATACTTTACAGGCACCCTCTATAGCAAATAAAATTGTAGCATTGTCTCATTATTGCATGGTAGAACTGGTCTGTGTGCTTGTGGCAAAATGTATCACCAGTGGCCTTATTACCATTATTAGCACATTTAGTGCTAGTCTCTGTTGCCAACCTTGCTGATAGTAGGAAAACATCTTCCTAATAACCTTAACAAGAATAATGCCCCAGGATGCCCAATGTCCTCCTTAGAGAGAGGGTTTAATGGGCTGGGGGCCACACATCATCTATCCTTCACAAAGTCATCCAAGTTGCCCCTCCTGTCTAGCTGGCTCGGTTTTCTTTGCTGTGGGGCAGTAATCTCCTGCCCTCACTCTGCCTGCCTGCTCCACTTTACCATATGATGAGAATTACACCCACAAGGAACTGAGCCGCAAATTGTTGGAGAGTAAAATATAAATTATAGGTATTGCATCTAAGTTGCAGTAAAGTCCACTGAAGTGATGGATAAGTGTAAAAGGGTTTTGCTTATATTGCATGACAATATACAACAATTTTAGCGCTTTGTAATCATATAGATTTGTAGGGGGAAAGAGGAAAGAAAGGGTATATCATTGTTTCAATATATTATTGTTTTGATATATTGTGAAATCATAAATTGTGAAAGATCAAGATTCTAGGTTACAATCAACATTTATTTATATGTAGCTGTTTATATATGTTTATGTATGTGTAGCTTCTGGACATAATTTCTTTTAAGATTTCACACATTTTAATCACCTTTTGCCTTTATTGGTTCATTTTGGATAGTCAAACATCTAACAAATGGATTTTTTAAAGAAGAATATCTCTATGTAAATTATTATTAGAGGTCATACAACACATGCACAATATGTACAATATGTATGTACAATAATTATAAAATAGTACAGAGGAAATATAGTTGTAAAGGTGTAATACCATATCTAGCTTTGGCTTGTTGGTTCTTAGGAAAAAATGTTTAATGCTTTCTCTCTTTGTAAGTCGCTTTGGATAAAAGTGTCTGCTAAAGGAATAATTGCAAAGGTATATTAGCACAGAACACTGCTCAAAATGCATGACTATGTTCAGTTAAGTTTTTAATAGGTGGTTCCAGGACCATCAATGATGCTGATCCATGTGCATGTCCGGCTTGTTAAAATCAAGTTCAGCAGATTGGGTAATAGGACAAGGATCCGTTCAATCAGAATGCAGGTATTTGTAAGAGTAAGATACTGCCCCCTAATGACACAAGAAGAACTGCACTATAAAGATCCCGTCTGGTGACGTCAAACCCTGCATGACTCAAAGGGATCATGTGCTGAAAAGTCAGATGTGCTTACAAACAAGGAATTTGCAACCTTTGAGTAGATCGATAGTCTAGGTTATCCGACCGTTAGGTAGTGTTCAGATAAACTAGTTTCTTATTGAATTCGACAGTAAAAGTCACTATGGCATCTCTGTTTAAAAAGAAGACAGCCGATGGTAAGTCACTTTAGTGTTATACTTTGACATGGTCAAACCCTCTAACCTACACCTGCTTGACTGCTGTTATTTGTAGATGCATTTTTATTTTATCAGCCTGTCACAACAGTTTTATATTCACAAGCATGTGTGCTTGTGTAACAGATATTTGTTAACGTCAGTTTGGAGAGGTTTGATTTGAAGTGATAAATGAGCAGTACCCTGTTTAATGTTGTGAAAATAATTGTTTTTATTGTGTTTGTTTTTGATATTGTGCTGAACCTATAGAAAACAGTTGTATATAATTGTATATATTTACAGCATTTATTAATCTTTGTTAGTGTTAATTAATGCCAACATAGATGTTCATTGTTTGTTCATGTGAGTTTATTGTGCATTAACCATGGTAATGCATGTTAACAGAAAAAACTTTAGATTTTTAAAAATGTATCAATAAATGTTGAAACTAACGTTAACTAAGGTTAATAAATGCTGTAGAGGTGTTATTTGTTGCTAGTTCATGTTAACTAATGTTAACAAAAATAATAATAATCTTAAACATAAAATTACCAGTTGACTTATTAATACTTAATATTATTGTTAATACTTACGTATTATTTAAACAATACAGCATCCATTAAACTAGTGCAGGGGACTCAACAACAATAAACTTAACATCCAAATTTAATATATATATATAAAAATAAATATTTCACAATCATCTTTTAAAGGATTGTTGGACAACTATATACAGACTAAGAAAACTGCTTATGATACATTATAATAAATGCCAAGTAATTATAATAGCAAACAGAAACTTAGAAAAATGTAGGTGGAAAATGATGACATTTACATTTTTATTTAACCATTTAGCAGACGCTTTTATCCAAAGTGACTTACAAGGGACGAGAGCATTGAACATTTTACCTTGCGAGCCAACAAGCCAAGTCTACAAAGCTACATTTACAAGCGGATATTGTATTCTGATGAGATCATTTTCATTTATGATGAGATCATTTTAACAAACCATAAACTTCACTTACTTTGCGTTTGCTGGTTTAAGTTGAATTCTGATCATTTTTAGCCTTTGTCCTCCTGATGTCAGACCGTGTCAAGGTGAGCTGTGTCAAGTGTGAAGTATCCACTTAGATGGCTTAGAGTTGGTTTAGCTCATCGAGTTTTGTGGATGATAACCCTCCCTCAATAAGACGTTTTCAAACACGTCATCTTTTGCATAGACTTACATACAGAAATTCACCCATTTAATGTGTAAGGATGGGCAAGTAACACAACTATAATGATAATTGTGTAAATAATATTCACAGAACTGTTTGTGACTTCTTGGTCTTTTTTTTAGTTTTGTGCAGCATTAATTAACTTGTTTTAACTTCATTATTGCCAGATATGCAGAATACAAATGAATTAATTTTTAATGTATTTTAAGTTAATTTTATGTATATTTTAACTTACCCTCCCTAAATATTTATTAATATAATTTCTTAACTTTATTGTTTGTTTGTTGCATATTAACCTCTAAACTTGTTTCATTTATGCATTCCTTTTAATAATTTTTGATTCTATAATTGTTTTCTCAATTCACTTGTTAATTATCACACCTTTTTCTTCTGAAGTAAAATTTTTTTGATAGTCAGAACTGTCTGTTTATATGTCTATAATAAGTTTGTTTGATTGATTACCACTGGAGGGGCTGTAAAATTGTGATAAAACAAAGAATTAATCTCTCAAACTACACATTATTTGAATTTTTGACATTTCACAGCATCTGTTTGTCTGTTCAGCTTTATTGTTTGGAAAACCAGTGCCTCTTAATGCAGCCTTTGGGGTTCTAATAGTGACCAGTAAACACATGGGATGTTAAGATATTTATATCCCAAACTTAGGCATTGTGGCTGCACATTTAGGCTTCCTTAGAGAAGAGGGACCTTGAGTGTGAAGGTTATAATGTTTTGTCTGTCACCTCAATGCATGATAATTTGTGTTTGATCTCGTAGGTCCTGTTTTTATCTGGCAAATTAGAAACAGACAAAAAAATTACATTACATTTAAGGAGAGAGCCGAATCATATCATATCTTTATTTACATGGGTTAGTAAATGTGTCAGCAGATGTAAACATCTGGCAACCACCCTTCCCAGACTTTGCACAAAAGCTTTGTTTCACTGTATGTTAGGGATATAGGCTACCAAGTTGGCCAAATGTTAAATGTTTTTGTGGACGAATAATAGAGAGAGAACGGGGGAGAAAAACTCATAGTTTCAGACCAATGAACTGCATGAGGACTTTTTTCTGACAGTTTTATTGCATGTTTCTCCTCAACCCTTTCCTGTCACAGATATCATTAAAGAGCAGACCAGAGAGCTGAGAGGCACCCAGAGACAAATTACCAGAGACAGAGCCGCCCTGGAGAGACAGGAGAGGCAAATGGTAAGTGGAGCAAAGCAGTTTCATATCTGTTCCCAACTCCCAACATTCAATTCTTCTTTTGCAACATCAACCTCATGTTCTGCTGATTGTTGGAGGCTGACCCCCTGTGATTGCTTCTTAATGCAACAAATTCTGAAACAACAGAGCATGTTAATTTTTAATCATCCTTTTCATTGCACTTAAAAACAGGTGGTCATTATAGCTTTAAGAGATGTTTAGCCCTCAATACTCATTAGTGTCACTGGAAAGTGTTCATACAGGCCCCCTGCACATCTACAGCTCTAAAAATGGAAACATTTTTCCTCTCTTTCCCTATTTCAGTGAATTGAAAACAAGCAGAACTGTCTCCTGAGAGGGATTCTTTTTTGTTCATTGTTAAAGTAATTAAGCAAATCGTCTTTGTGGTCTTCTTTCATTTCTTTAAATGACCTATATTAAAAGGTAGCTTTAATGCATTTGTTGAAGCTGCCTCTATTAACACCCCCCTCACACACACTGTATTTATGGTTTAATATGGTCTTATTTTGGAAAAAGTTAGAAAACTTTTTTTTACTAACTTTTCCATACAAGACAACTGGCATCTTCGCATAGCAAGTTTAAATATGCATATGTGCATATGAGATTTGAGAGCTAATTATGAAATATTTAAAGTGGGTCATTCTTACAGTCTTATACAGAGCAACAACAAAGCCTTTGTTGTTGCTCTGTATAAGACTGATTTGATTTCTGATGTTACCTGTTTTTTCCTTAAGCACATCATTCTGTCAGTTTTATTCTAGTTTTCCAATCTAAAGTGCTGCCCTGTGGCTGATGTACTCATAAAACATGTCTATTAGGCCTGATTTTACAGCTCCATCTTACAAAGTGTTCTCCACATGAATATATATATCATGACACTTGTCATTTTTATTATGGTCTAACAGTAAAAAAAGCCATATTCCACTCATATTTTGTTCATGACAGGCAAACATGCGCTGTATTCTCAGAATGAGCAGCTCTAGTCAGATGCATTTGTGTGGTAAAGTAGGACAGCGCTGTGTGTGTGTGTGTGCAGTGCAGCTAATGTGAGTGACTGCTTTACTTAGCAGGCATCATGTGAGGTGCAGTGCAGCACCTGCGTGCATTATTAAAGTCGGTTCCCAATAATGTGCCTGTTCAGATGATCAGTGTGAGTTTACCTGAGAGACTGAAAGGTGAAAATCAGATCTGCTGAGTTCAGAATTAAGAGAAAACAAGCTTGGGCTTTATAATTATAATTTAAAATGAATTATAATTAAATTATTGACTATATTACAGGTGTGGTACCACAAGAGGCATATTACCTGTTTACATACAGAATGTCTAAACAATTCATCCACCTCCTCTACCCTGCTTCGTGTCTTCCATTGTTTTTCTCAAGCTTCTTGTAGGTGATCAACCCCAAATTAGTTGAGTTAAATGAATCAGAGCAATGTTCTCTTTTGGAAGTTAACCTACAAATGACTTCATTAAAGGAATAGACAAATGAAAATGCCATGAAATATACCATGAGACTAAGAAAATTAAAAATCATTTTGTTTTCACCGTTAAGATTAAAAACAGATTTTAATAGTCTCCGTAATATGGTCATAGTTGGTCTCTGAATGAGTATGACTCTTAAATAACCCAAAATTTTCAGTCTCACCAGATGCCGTGAGTTAAGATATTTATCTGAAAAATATTTGCTTAGCCAGTTTAGTTTTCCAGTTACTACCATTATTACTAGTATTACACATTATTACCAGTTTAAAAGCAGATGGGTGTGTTGGAAGGCTTTGTAAGTGCAGAGCGTTTGCTGCTGATGGGCTACCCGGACTATCACTCAGTCCCATGGGAGAGCTCTGCATATGCAAATATATGCTTAGGTTTCCCACAATGAATCAGGAGGAACACTAATTGCTATATGTTCCTCAAGGAATAGAGCTGATCAGTCATTTACTAATGTAAAGAAGGATGGATATTGGGGTCTAAACAAGTAAAAATTACAAACTTCTTTTCTAGCTGGTTTGTCCCAGACATGAAAATCTAGATCCTATTAGGTGTAGGTGTTCTCATTGTCCATTAAACTGAACCGGCGGGTTTATCTTTATAGGAAATGGAAATCAAGAAAATGGCCAAGACTGGAAACAGAGAAGCCTGTAAGATATTAGCCAAACAACTTGTACAACTTAGAAAACAGAAGAATCGAACGTACGCAGTTAGCTCTAAAGTAACCTCCATGTCCACACAGACCAAGGTCATGAACTCTCAGATGAAGATGGCTGGAGCCATGTCTACTACAGCGAAGGTAAGACCCCCAAAACCTCCTAACAAATCTGCCAAATTAGGGCTATTGTTTCTGTTATTGGAAGATTGTTGCTTAAATTCATGAGGCCCCTCCTCCTCTGAGACCAATGAGGAGGCCCCACTATAGAGGACCCTTGTGGACCCCAGACAGCATTCTTAGTTTTACCCCCCCAAACGATGTTCCTGTATTTATTCACATGTAGTCAGATGTTTTGCATGGAAGTGCTGGAAAAACAGAATCTCTTATGCAGCACAGTACTGTATTCCTATACTGAATTCCTAAATAGCCTTTAATTAGCATGTTATTGAGTAGCTTCTTAGTTCAGTGAAACTGCTGTGACCCAGTTTTTTAATTTTTGCTCTACGTTAAAAAAAACCATTAGGCCATTCTCTGTGTGTTGATTCCCACTGTTCTCATTAACACTCATTTAGAGTTTCTCCATGACAGCTTAAAATTTAAAATATGATGTCCTTTCTTTGTGGGGCTTATAGCAATTTAATAAATTTTAATATATAATTTTGCTTTAAAAATGTTATGCTGTGAGTTGTAAATGAGAATATAGTATAGGTATGGACCTATACTTTTTGTCTAAAACCTAATGAGTTGCATCTCATAATCATTTATTTGACCTAATAGTGAAACCTGAGGCAGCATCTGTATACTTGTCCATATTTCACTGAACGGCACTTGATTCGCTAAATAAGTAGATATACAATTACAGACTGCCACACAGCAGTGCATATCTCTAACAATCACTGCAGGCATGCAGTGGCAATCACATGCTGTAATATGCACATTTCATAATTGAATTCTGTCTGTGGCTGCCCATAGAGATTTTGGTTTTCTCACCCCTTTACAATTAAATAGGTCATTGTGCTCTCACACAAGATTAATTCTGTCTGAATATAATCTTTACTGTATGAAGCAGGAAGCTGTTAATATTTACTATCTGATTGTTCATGTATCCTGGGATTTGTATTTAATCATACCATAATTTGGAGAATAGATATGAGATCTGTGATATTGATGCTGTCAAAGAGCACATATAAATAACTCTCTTCTTATCAGATTGGAATATTTCTGTCATGTCTAATCTGCCACAGTGTATAGAGACCCAGAGGGATAGTAAAACAGGCTTCTCTCAACTTGACCTATTTTTATGCTCTGGGTTATCTGCTTACTGTACTGAGTCTAGATTTATGTTGAGCTGCATTCAGAATATACTGGTCAGGTGTGGATTTTTGTCAGGGCTTGTATTATTTTAGCACCATTTTGTAGACAGTCAGGAGCAGCATTTCTCCTCTGGAATGTGATGAATGGATTGAACTCTTTCTGTCTCATAGACCATGCAGGCTGTCAATAAACGAATGGATCCCAAGAAGACACTCCAAACCATGCAGGACTTACAGAAGGAAAACTTAAAAATGGGAATGACAGAAGACATGAGTAAGTCTAGAGAGAGTCTAGAATTAGGATATCTAGTCAACGTTTATCAACATACACCATTTATGCCCTTAGTAAACGATACGCTAGATGAGATTTTTGATGAATCCGGCGATGAAGAAGAATGCCAGGACATCGTGAACCAGGTTCTTGATGAAATTGGCATTGAGATTGCAGGAAAGGTGAGACGTCTATTCTTTTAATGCATGAGTCCTGAAATATAATCAAAAGTGCAACATACAACATATAAAATTACATTACCCATTTTACTGCCTGATAAAGAGTTTCATAGAGACTTACCTTTTGATTTGCATTTACACTTGCATTTAAAGCGATTGACTTTGATAATGCAAATAACAAACATTTCATCTGTTCTTATTCTTTAGAATACATTTGATCATTTATTCCAACTGATTAATTTACAATTTGTATATATACATGTAAACTTCAAAATTGTCTGATTACAATGAGTGACTCAGTGTTCTGTTGTGTTTTGGTGATTAAACAAAATTTTCTAAATATGTCACAGTATTCTCATTAACTTTACAGAGGCACAATAGCGGGTTTACAAGACTAAGTGAGATCAGTGTTGCACTAAAAGTTTTGAAAATGTACTTCTTATGAAAACAAAATAGTACTGAAAAACAGTGGTTTAAAAATGCATCTTACAGCCAAACGCAACTTGAAGCAGATGTGTGGATTCTAGCTGTGCTTGTTATTACTGTAGGCAGGTTTTTACATTCATGAGATGCAGAATCATTGTGCCTTTACAACAGATGTGTGTTTCCGTGGTGAAAGCATAACACTCGTATTACCATACAGCAAAGCTTCTTGGTCTTGTTTTTCTCCATATAAAATGATTGGGTTCTGTTTTGTAGAACAATGATTATATATTCCCAAAACATCCCCTAATATAGCAGTTAAACCATAAAGCTAATGCTAATGGAGTATTAACACCATGTGAGCTGTGAAATGTAAAGTTTTACTGCTTAATAAATGGCTGAAATTGTTGTTTTTGCAGATGGTAAGAGTCCCCGCCGCAGGAAGAGGCCTCCCTGGTGCTTCCCCGGCAAAGTCTAAAGCTGGCACTATCTCAGACGCAGAGATAGAGAGACAGCTGAAGGCTTTGGGGGTGGACTGAACATCTTCATGCTCCACACCTTTGCATTCACTGTTACCAAAGGACTGAGTTTCTACAATGGGAACAAGGAGGCTGTGGGGATGGCCAAGTAATAAATGAAGGAAAAAATGTCATTTAGCATCTGGTCCTGAAGAAACTGTCTCTTTTATATAGTAATATAAAGAATGCAATAGGTCGCTTATGTGTAATTGGATGTAATGGTCTAAAATACAGATTGTGGATTAAACTTCAAGAGTGTTTGGACCATATGTACTGACATACTTCTAAAGAAGTTCTCTGATTGCTTGGGATTTAAAATAAACACTGCACAGGCTTTTAAAAGTGAAGTGTGCACATTGCATCCCATCAGTGGCATCTGTCTGGTGCTGCTAGTGGTGCAAAAATTACACACTTTAATTTAAATGGTGCTATCTATTGCATATGTGGCAATGAATTCTATTTACAATCCTTTATAACGGTGCTTTTCAACCCTGTCCCAGAGTCAGGTCCAGCCCCACATCTAACGCACATGAATAAACTCATCGGCTCATTATTCAGATCTTGCAGTGTCTATTAATATTTGTTTGATAAGAGACACTTTCAAAATATGCTGTGTGGGAGGGGATCCAGGACAGTTTTAAGACACTGATTTACAATCATGTACATAAAACATTGGAAAGTTTTGGTACTGCATGGGCTTCCCATGTGTTCTAGGGCTAATCATGTTTTAACTCATAATATGCTCATTATGTTTACTTTTATGTCTCTTTAGGTTGTGTATGGAAACTAAGTTAAGGAAGTAAGTTAAGGAAACTGCTCCATTGTGGTAAGAGTTAGAAAGCATTTACTTTCAAATCCTTAAAAGAAATATCTTGAGAGTTTCATGAGAATCTTTGTTGATATGATAATGATAATATGATGAAGTCTTATCCCTCTTGAAACCATTAAGAACTTTCAGCTACCTGGTGGGTGGTGTTGTTGCTAGGTAACAAAACAATATTTTCATAATGGTCACATTTGAACTTCACTCATAAGCAGCTGAACATGTCAGTACTTTTTAAACAATTGTTCAGGTGTTGCAGCCAGATTATCAGTCCTACTGTAAGTTCTCTTAGAGATTGTGAGTTTTGTTTTACAATACGTGTGATATTATTAGGATCTTATTCTAAATGTAGATTGAACATTTTCCAGGGCCCTGCGCTGAAAGGGCCCCACTAGGGTCCTCTGTGCAATAAAGCTTTAAGAAATGAGGAGCTAAATAAATAAAAAACATGTATGAATGTAAATCTATGTTGGACATGACTGTCCTTGTCTATGGCTTGTATGGCATATTCATAATTTTAGACACTCATTGGGGCAAATGGGGGCCACCAATCAAAATGTTTTCACAGGCCCTGTAAATTTGATGCTTCTTCCCTACTGTATGTACCCTAATTAATGTTACAGTTCTCTTTAAAAACACATTAAACCACAATATCATTGTCAAATTGTGGTCATAAAAAGCTAATACAGTAATAAATGTAATAATAAATTAAATGGCTAATACAGTATAAATGAAAGCAGTGTTACTGGCATATCTTCTGTTCTGTAGTTGTCCTAAAAAGGATTCTGCTTTTGTGTCTGATGATGACTTTAATTGGAAACAGTACTAACCATGTGAATCTCTGATGCAGACTGTGATTTGGGGAAACTATATTCAACATTTTACTGTGTGTAAATGAATATACAGTTTTGAACTTTGATTTGGTTTTCTAATTAATAAAGTACCTTCATATTTGCAAAATACCTTGTTTAATGTATGAGACTTGCAAGCTAATTTGTATGGCCATTAATAATATAGAGACCAACTAAGAGATCTGTGCTCTTTAAACTGATAGGAACATCTAAGCTATTTGTGTCAAGACCTGTACAATAGTTCTAATGGCCTGTTAGCCCATTTCACATTTTATTAAATTAGACTTGTAAAACTGCTCCAAGAACTTATACACATATAACTAGTGCCTGCTGGAATGCAAACAGACAAATCCATCATTTTGTTTTCTTAGCATTCTTTTATGTGTGTATCATATATAGTCATAATGTCTAATCCTGCCCACATTATCCTGGAGTATACTGTATTCATTACATTATTAGACCACAACAGGGTGTTGTAAGATATGCTGGTAAGAAAGAATATAGCAGGAAGATGATGATATTGTAGATCATCACCCATATATCTCTGCGGTTGTGAGCAGATGAGAGGCTTTGCTACCTCATTATAACACTGTCTGGAGCAATATAATACAACAGAAAAACTTCCTCAGTAAAAGGCAACAGGGCAAGAGCTCTGATGATAGTGCTATATGAAGAAGACCCCAGGTGTACTAAATTAGCATACTACATACAGATTCCTGCAGAGCGACTAATGGCTGTGTGAGATCTTATCATAATATTACAAATCAATATGACAAATCAAACACTATTAATCATTTATTTTGGCACATTTATTGTATCTATACAAATGACATCACAAAAAGATTTCATTGCCACATAAAACTTCATAGAGTGCAAATGCAGGGATTCCCAGTTATGGGCTGTGTTAAAAAAATTTTCTTCAGTAATTGCAGATTTAGCCAATATATTAAACTTTGACTGGAATGTATTTTAAATATATTTATGATGAATAAATGATTTTACCTACAAATTAATAAAGTATCAAACTGTTACAGCAATCTCCACTTAAAATGTCCACTTTGCATAGAACTTGTAACATAAACATTTCATTGGCCCAGAATGTTAAAGGTAAAATGTGTAATTTCTATGACACTGGTCCCAACACAGAATAGCAGAATATTTGGTCAGAAATCAGAAAATACTGACCCTAAATTCATGCCATGTCTAAGACAATGTTTCTGGTCGGAATGCTCAAACTGTATACTGTGCTTACAATTGTCTCTTATTAACCTGAAAGTATTTTAACATTAGAAAGGACAATATTAAACACTACACCTTTAACTAAGGGATTTCTATGCAGTTGTGTGAACCATACAAAGTAGAAAACGTCTTTCAGAAATTCTCATCAATTGTGTGTCAGTACAGTAAACCCACCGACTGCCTACGGCTGTTGATTCTCGCAGAGGTTCTTTATTGCCTGTGGATGATCACACAGTACAACACTCTAGATGTTCAGGGCCTGCAGGCTGCAGTCTCTTTGGCTAAGAATGAGCTGTGGTGTAGGCTGGTTTTGACTCTCTTCTCCCTCTGCCTGCGGTTACAGAACCAAACACGAACCACCTCCTTCTCCAGATGCAGACCCTCTGCCAACCGCACGATCTCCTGAGATGAGGGTTTACTCTTCTCCACAAAATTCCTTTCTAAAGCTTCCTTCGCCCCGAGACTGAAAAGTTGAGAATCAATTAGATATTAATTAGATGGAGGTGCTGATATAATGGGTTTTGTTTCCATTTTTTATTTTAGATTCCCAGTTTACCTGATAGTTGTTCTCCGTTTTCGTTTACGCTCATGCAAGCCCATCTTCTCATTAAAAAGAGCTGAGATGGGTCATAAATTACAGATAAGAGAGGCTCTCTGCCATGTGATGATTTCATTATAATTCAGGAATAACTGTATGGTGGTGGTGGTAATAAATATATAAAAAAAAATTCAAACTTAAGGGTCTGTTGGCTGTTGACTCACCACCGGCTTGCTCAGCCTCCTCCAGCCACTTTGCCAGGATGGATTTGAGCTTGCAGGCATTTTTAAAGCTAAGCTGCAAGTTCTCAAAGCGGCAGATGGTGGTTTGACTAAATTCAGAGCCGTGCACGGCCGCCAGTGCCTCACCCACATTAGTCTGTGTGTAACCTGTCAAAGTTAATCATTAGAAATAAGAATTTTACTAGTAATGCATTTTCTTGTTGGTAAAGTCAAAAATATTTCTGATTTCTGAATGTGTTTTATACGTGGTAATCTCACATACTGTAAGCAAACCTTTCGCTAACAGCTTATTCTGGCCAAGAACTGCCCACAGACAGAACACGAAAGTGACAATGTACAGCAACCAACCACAGCTTGATTTTTGATTATTAACGCCCCACGTAGGGCCAGATAAATGTGAAATTTGTAACAATATAGCAGTACAGAACAAAGTTCTCCAATCCAGTTATCCAACTACAAGCCTTAATAATGTCAACCTGGTACATTTGAAACATGTTTTTCCTGGCAGACTGAGTAAACCCTGTGATCCAAAAACTGCAAGGTAATCTAATTGAAGCAAATGATTTTCACAAGAGCTTTCCAAATTTATTGTGAATACGCTTCAGTCCAACTGAAAAGACAAACCTAGTTTGATCCTTCTCAGTTTGAAGTCATTAGCAAATTTCTCCAGTTCACGGATCTGAGGAGAGTCCATATCCAGGGGCTCTTCCAGGGGCCGGCTTTTCCTGCGCAATTCCTGCTTGATGTCACTTAGAGTGGGTTCGTCAGTGAGAAGAGCTTGGGGCAGCGGGGGGAAGCTGTGGGTCAAAGCACAAGATCCTCCACCCAGGCTGTGCTCAGGGAATTTATACAGGCATGGGGCTAAAGCTCCTTTTGGATTGAAAGAGGACACTGATATAAATGTAGTAATCAGATGAAATAGTTACATTTCCTATAAGAAATAAGAATATAAAATATTCCCTCTTTCCTGGGCCTGTTTAGTAGACTAGAATATAGCACACCCAAAATGTCAGTTACATTACTCCTACATATTTATTTAGACCTTCAAAGTACAAAAGTACATTTCACAGGTCCACACGGTTTAAATCTTTTTTTCAAACATCTTTCTAAAAAAATGTTTATATTTAAAACAGAAAGTCCATTTAAGATGTATTTGCCTATAACTCTGGTCATTTGTCTTTGAAAGCTCCCATCAGTCCTAACAACATTAGAGTCTTTGACCTAAAGCAATTGATTTAATGAATGCTTTAGTACATTTTACCATTGTTAATAACAGGCGAACTTGACTCAACTCAAGCATCCTTCTATAAACATTCCTATTTGAACAGGTAACAGGTTTTATAATACAAGCTTCAATTTAGCCTAACTAAGTTTAATGTTGTCAACCCTCACAGCGCCAAACACTTATTTAAAAGTACTTTAATGAGAATATTTTCTCTGCATCTACATTTTTTAAATTAGGCTGCATATCTAAACCTAAATGTAATGTTTAATATGTAATTAGTAAAATTAAATGAATGTCAAAACGTTACTTCTCCTCAAGCCTGCTTTAAATAAAAATAAAAAAAGACTTTAGATAAAAGTCTTTGAATTTCACTGAGTCAAAATACTTCATATTAATGTACTTTACGCATACTTTTACACCCCTGAATTTTTAGCAAATTAGCAAAAATATACTGAATGCCTTACGATTGCTCTTTATAATACATTAATCTGCATTGCCCTCTTGTGGTCGGATTTATTCAACGTATATATCCCTGTTTCGTTTTTGGTCCTATTTTAAAGGTAATTAAATTCAATGTCGAGAAATGTTCGCTTTAGTTATTAAATATTAAACATTTTAAGCATTTCTAGTAGATAACGAATACAGTGCAATGCGTGTTGTATACGTTCTAATTAGCCATTGTAGGCAGAGAAAATGCAGAAGATTTGAAAAGGAGATTGTCTTATAGATTTGTTCTGATAGAATATAGAATTTTTCGAAGATAAACTTTTTCACTATATAAAGCAACACACAGAGAACGCTGCACTTGTTACTTCACTCCAAAGCCACCAGGTGGAAGCCCATGCATAGAAAAAATACCAGGCAAGTATTCAGAACAAATTTTTCATGGTTCTGTGACAACCATTTGTATGCAGACAACAAATGGACAGACTTTAATCTTGGTATATCTGTTTATGAGTTTGTGAGAATTTGGCATGAGTGGGAAATAAAGTCAAACACTGCACTAACATGTGTTTCATCTGGTTCTGCTCACGCCTGCTATAAGCACAGGTTGTACCTTGAAATGAGTTGGCTCCATTGACCATGTTGGCATGAGGCACACTGCAGGTCTGAAGGATGCGAGTCTGAGAGATGCTGGCAGAGAGCATTTCCTGTGCTGGAAAAACAAAGACACTACACCGTCATCCCACATCACAACAACATGCATGCGTTTATGACACATGACAGTTAATGTGCTCTTAGGGGAAATACTTTATGCATGTGAATAATTTGTGCATTTCTTGACGCACCTGCCATCATGCCATAGGTGGTCTGCTGGTTGCTATAGTGACATGGGGGCATTGGATAGTGCAGGCTGGCTGATGCATTGCCCAAAGCAGACGTGGATAGGTGCATGTGAGAACGTTTGGCCGACTGTACCAGTGGGAGCCCTGAGGGGACTAAACCAAATAATAGATTAAAATCAGTGATATCCAAAATATAGAGTCAGACAGACAGGTTCAATGGAATGTGGATCAAGGGACTGATAGATAAACAGACCGACAGATAAACAGAACCTTTGATTGGCAGACATCTGAACCTCAGAGTCTTATGTAAGGTGACATTTACACACCTAACCTTTGCACTAATAATTAATCATATCAACATGTATTTTTCTTTTTATATAAAAGTTTTAAAATAGAAATTGAAAAAAAAGTAATTCATTAAATGTTTTTCATTGAATGAAGGAAATTTGTAAGCATAAAGGGTGGATCTTAACATGCACAATGACCACAGGCTGTCAGAGCTGCAAAGAAACAGATAAATTTTAATTCAATTTCCTTGAGATCAAAGACAAACTGTGGGAGGTAATGAAACCAAAATTATTGTTTTAAGTAAATAAGTAGTGCTACATCTCTTGGAGAACAGCCTTCACTAATACTTAGGTCAAGATGACACTCTTGTACGATGGCCTTGTCCACCACAGTATGCAAAGCTGGCAATGACGCTGTCAACCTTTCAGATCTCTTATAAAATCATTGGTTTATTCAGTCAGCTTCCTGAGAGACTTTAATATTGCAATAACTCGTACAGATTTACTTACTGCAGGTGGAGTTGACAGAGCGCATATGTGTATGAATAGAAATGCCAAAACATTTCATTTGAAACAAACAGAGTTTCACATCTCCTGGCTCAGAGGCAGAGTTCAATTGCACAGTTCAGTAATTATGCACAAGAGCTTTGATTTGCTATGGCAAACAATGAGCAGAGATGTGACTCAATGCAGTAAGGTTCTGACAAAAGTTTCACTAATGCTTTCTTGCGCAAGACGAAACTGAGACAAAATCAGTACATGATAATTTAGCTATCAACATGTCAAAGTAATAATATGTCCGCTTTGATAATTATCTATGGAGAATTTGCACAGCTGTGCAAATTGAGCTGATTAGCCATGCCTACATAATTTTAACTTATTTCAATAAATTACTGTTTGTCTTGCCAATCTCTTCACTTCTCCCTGGGGTAGTGAGTGGCGTTACTCAAATCCATCAACTTGAAACATACCTGTCATGTCGTGATTAAGTTGATTTTAAAAGATTAGTGCTATCAATATTCTGAAAGTGTTACTTGCTTAATTACTTGAATTGCAGGAAAATTATTAAGAAAGGCATTATTAAGACATCTAATGCAAAATGACATTGCTCAGTGCATTTCACTTTAGCCTTGGTGATCTTTCTCCAAACATTTCCTCTGGGAACAGGAGATGTGATCTCTTAAAAGGTCATTTCCTCTGAGTGAAAATCAAAATGATTGTGAGTGATGACAGCAGTGCAGACTGAAGATAATATTGAGGAATATAGGGTCACGTTGACTAGGTCAAAAGGACATCCACTCAAAGCCCAGCCTCTCTTTCTCCACCTTACCATTCCACCGTATTAAAAACTTCTATGGGAAATATTCTCAAAGGATAAATGCTGTCATAGAGATTATCTATAATAGTCCAGTCAGGCAAAATAGAAGGTAATGCTAAATATGTTTTATATCTAAGACACTGGTAGAGATAAACAATATACACCAAAAATAGACAAGAGTAAAAACTCTTGAGAGTAAAAAGTCTATAAACTATAAACTATATTCAAAAAATATATATTTTTATATATTAAAAAATAGTATATTTATACTATATTTAAAAAACATGTAAATGAATAAATGCTGTTGTATCCATTGCCTGTCCATTCCAGTGTGTTGGATCAGTGGTTCTCAATTGGTTTTGTTTCAGAATCCAGATTTTACACTGGCCACCAAATAGCAACACAACTAAAAACTAAACATCAAGCATTCAAATGTATTAAAATGACCATAACAGCACAGGCTCAGCAATATGTAAATTATCAGTATTACTATTAACAGGCTTAATAAGAAAATTTACAATTTTGTACATGCATAAACATATAGAACTGTGATTAAATATCTGAACACCTGAAACAAACACTGGACTAAATATAATTACCATATACAGCACTTATATGCCAAAATACAGTAGAGTTTGATTTGACACACAGCCATCAACAACAGAAGATATCAGCATTTTCCAAGCCTATTTATTTTGCAATCCTAACTGTGCACAATTAGGTAGTTATTTGCATTTAATTATTTACATTTAGCATTGTTTATCCTGTTGTCCATGACCCTTTCAGAACAGACTCACTTTTGGGCCACAACCCATCAATAAAAAAATCTCTGTGTTAGATTGCCCAGAAGCATCAGATTTACCTGAAGGCACCATGTTAGTGGTGTGGCTGCTGACGGGCAAGCAGTCAGAGGGTGCAGTGTGGTGCATGAGCAGAGGCAGGGCAGCTGAGTCTCCACTCAGAGTCGTGAAAGAATCAGTGGTGCTAAATGCCTGGCAGGTCATGACTCTAGATGTTTACCTTCCCAGAGACTACCTCCTAAATGTGATGCATCGGCCCACCTGTGTGACACGAGCAGGGCGTGTGCAGGTATTTATACAGAGCCTCCTCAGACCCCTCATCTATGTTAATGTGCTCTAGCTGTTACAACACCGTGGTTGCCCACAGCAGCTTCCTGAGGCAAAGCTCTGGTAATTAGGGCAAAGAGCTGTAATTTAATACTGTCCATTTCTACTGTGTGTGGTTTTCAACAAACACCAATGGCTGTTTTGACAAACCAGGGCTTATTTGGCTTAAGTTGAGGTTTTCAAACTGATCTGCATTAATTAGCCAACTCAGAATAGGTTTACCTCTGGGTGAAGTGAAATTGACTGCATAAAAATGGAAGGAACATATTTAAGATTTATTACATTTGCATGCACATTAAAACTATTTAAACTATTAAAACTACTATTTATTTATTCTAAATAATACCAATATTTATAAACAATATTTATTTTCCGAATCAAGATTTTAAGTTATGTACATATGTACATATGTAGTACGCAAGGTATCCTGTGATTAGTCTCAATATATTTTGTTTTTTTTTTACAATTTTTATTTAATAAAGTTTTATTTTCAGTAATTTATTTTAAATGGTTCTGTAGTTAATAAAAAATTCCGTAGTCATAAATATTATCTGTATGTTAAACTGCTGATGAATTATAGCGTGTCAAATTAATCGACTTGTCTTTTTGTTGTTTTCTTTAAAATATCAGAGAAATATAGGCAAACTATTAACCTTACAGAACCTTAAAGAAAGTGACTTACAGAAACATTTTGTATTCAAATTTGTGAAACATGCTTTGACATGACTTGATTCAGTTAAAGTGAACCATCTGGTCACTGGACAATAAGTATTTGTTTGACGTATTAGGTGTTTTCAGTTCTGTTAAAAAATATAAGCTCTAAAAGCCCCACTCCTCTGACAGAGATGTCTTTATTTGTTTAATGTGAACTAAATCACTCTGCTTAGCTAAGCAGGTGCCCATCTGCAGGGATCTCTGAGGCTCAAGTAAAGCAAAAGAGTTCACTTTAAAGGCTTAGTTCACCCACAAATAAAAAATCAGTCATTGTTTACTCATCTTTATATTGTTCCAAAACTGTATGTCTTACTTTCTTCCATGGAACACAAAAGAAGAATTCTGAAGATTATCACTCTTTTCCATGCAATTACAATGAATGTGGAGTGAGGCTTTAAGCTTTCAAAAAGAAAGTAAATACATTAAAAGGGTCCACGATTGCACTTACTTACTTGTGGTCACAGTCCTGTTATTTTTTTTATATAATTTCTTAAACTTGAAAGCCTCAAACACTATTATAGATTCTAATTGCATAGAAATGAGTAACCAACAGAATTCTGTGTTTTTGTGTTCCATGGAAGAAAAAAAGAAAGTAATAAAGTAGTGACAGAATTTACGTTTTGAGCTAATCTAATATCTACACAGGTGCTGTTTTTTTACTTTACAACAGCCTAATTCATAAAGATTTTTCAGATGTGGTATAATCTGACATAGGCTGTCAACACATGATGTCTTTACCTCCATGGCAGCTTCCACAACTTTACTATCACTTTAATCGCTTAAATATGGACATGTTTTAACATTAAAACCAATTGAAAAATTTGTGACCCATTCACTTTTCTTAAATGTATTGACATTATATTGAATCTGCTTCTGTAAATTATCTAATAAATTATCTGCTTCTGAATTTAAAAAAATTTAAAAAAAAGTTTGGAAGAATGTGACGTTGAGAAAATTATGACAGAATTTTGACTACACTACAGTACACTAAGTTTTTAACAACTAAGCTAACTATAATAATCTTAGGGGGCAATATAATTTTACATATATAATTGATAAATATATAATTTAGGGATTTAGTGAATTTAACCAGATCTGTAGTTTTCTGTCACCAAAATAATGAGTCTATCTTTTCTCTTGAACAAACTAATTCACTTGAATTAACTGGATTTTCTAACACTATTCATTCACTTGAATGAATTGGATTTTCTAACACTATACATTTAAAAATCACACAGGTGATCACATTTATTACTTTCTGTTGCATATCTGTCATACCATGTTACACTGAGATTGACAAGAGTGTTGAGTTATAAAGCAAAGATCAATTATAAAGGGCCATGGTACATTATACTGAGTTTACTATAGGTGTTTTTGTTAAGTGGTGTTAAGTAAATTGTACTTAATTATGTACATTGTACTTAAGGACATTGTACTTATTTATTTAAGGATCCAGTCAGCTGACAAACATTTTTTCAGAAACTGTAGGCTGTTTATCTTTGCCAGGCAACTTGCCAGATTATTATATGCAGTGTGAACTTAAATTAAGTTAAATATTATTTTAGGTCAAATAGGTTTGTACCTTGTATCACATTGACACAACTGATGCTCTTGTGAATGTGGTTTTTGTTTAGTCTTTGTAGGGTGTTTTTAAATCGACAGATAACAACCTGAAAATGTAATTGCTGTTAAGTCCTGTAGTGTGTTATGCGCCAGTCCTGAGAAATAAGTTTAGTCCCCATCTAATCCTCCATCTAATCCTCCAGAGTCTCAAAGGAAGTGAGAAATGGAGGTGAGTGCAATACAGGTCCCAAGTGAGTTAGTGTCTGCTCTCAAAACAACACCTATTGTACAAGTTTCTGTTGTGATGGAGGGTGTACCAGAGAGACAGATAGTGAGAGAGAGGAAGAAAGAGAGCAGAAATGGAAGGACTGGTAAAGGCAGGCTTCAAACACCAGATTAAGGGGAGTGTGGAGAAGACCCTTTCCCATGAGAATGAACAAAGGACATGTGATTTGAAAAAGCAAGACCATGTTCATTACGTCTTTCAGGTAAATCCCTGCACATTGAGTCCTCATAGCCTGCCAAAGTAACCAAGCACGCCTGCACAAAGCCCCTAAACTTAATTAGTTTAGGGAGCATGAGCTGAGGACCAGAGCTTGGCCCCTGCACCTGTTCTAACCAGGTCCTCACCCCAGCCTGCAATACAGACACCTCAGGCCTTTATTCAGCACTGCAGTGGGAACAAGACCATCACAAACCTTCTCACAGGTATCATATCCATCCAGTGCAGGACACACATACAGTACAGATTCTTGAAATGTGTGTGTGTAGAAAACAGCTTATTGATTGCTCTTTCATCTGAGGGGTCATGACCTCAGAATTGGTCAAAGATCTGTTCTGATAGCAAAAAATAAAATGGAACTGACCATGTAATAATGCTAAAGTAGTAAAGCAAAATAAAATGGAAGAATAGCTTGCCACAACTTTTGCTGTTAATTTCAAAGGCTGTGCATTCAGTGAAACTTTACTGTTGTTTTAAAATCATTTGCCACATACTGTAAAAAATATGATTATTAATCATCAATTAGGGTTTGTTCCATATTCTAACCCCTCTGCAGGTTCATTTATGCATTTACAGGATTGTAACATTTTTCTTTTTAGACTAAATGTCATGACTTTGTTAATTTTCGTATTCTATTCTATGGTAATATTAATAAAATGTTTAAATTTCGGATATTTTTGCTTTCTGTGTTGAGGCACTAGGCAGGCGATGTAAAATTAGGGTCCTGAAACAAAACAGTTGAGAACCATAGACCTAAAGTCTGCTTTATTTGATTATAAATACATTATACATTGCATACGTTATACAAATACATTACAACAGATTAAACAATAGTTCACTCTAAAATAATCTCCAAAATAACATAATATAACAAGTACACTAAAATCATACAATCATTAGCCATTTCAAATGTATAGTAATCATGTTTCTGATGCAAGCTTCTAATATTAGAGCCATTTTTATGCATTAGGAAATATCTATAAATTCAAATCCAAAGTCAGACAGATCAAGCACAGATCCTTCAGTCAATAAGAAATTAAGAAAGAGATGGGCTGTTGTTAATTACATTGCAGACGGGTCATTACCCTTGATTTTCACTTTTACAGTTTGATGAAAAGTCCCAGCAGAACATCACTTAGAAATTCTTTTCACTCGTTCTCTTTACTAAAAGCCTGTTGCTTGTGTTAGTTTCATGTTCATTAAACTTCTGACTTTGGCTGAGATGAATGTCATCTGCAAGTAAACAGACCAGAGCTCAGGAGCAAAGCAAATGGCAGCTCCCAGCTTTAATTCCTTAATTCATTATGCAAACATGATCTATTGCAGAACCCAGTGTACCGATGAATATCTAGAGTACCTTATGTTTAAGTCCTGAAACATCTGTCAGGAGGGATCAGTAATTCAGATTTTAATGCATAAACAAGCAAAACAGAGGCAATAAAGGTAATTTCATCAGTATATTCAACATTGTCCCTTATTGTAAAAGGTTAAAGCAGAAAGCCAGTGAGGGAGGGCTTGTAAGTAAAAATAAGTAACTTGTATAATAATGTTCATATTAGCTTGCCCTGTGGTAAACACTGCTTTAAGGCCTTTATGCAGTAAATGATATTAATTGTGGTGAAAATATAATAGGACATAAAACATGTGTAGGTTTACTTTAATATTGTCTACAATTAGCAGAATTTTGTTAATGGTCTGGCAGCAAACATTTATATTATGGTATGGTATAATATATTGTAATTATTATCATTGTTGTCTGTAATAGGGCCTATATCTAAACATATCAAAACTTTCAAAAAATCTTAACAAATAAAAGACACAGATTCAGGTGGCTGATTTGTTTTTGCTTTTATTTTGTAACCAAGAAAGTAACCTACCTTGCCAGTGGCACCTGATTCTTCGTTCTTCCTGCATAAAGCTTCTTATTCCTGTGGACTAAATAGCATCCAAAACCAGCCATTGGTAAGACCATCTGTTCTTTTCATCTAATTGAACTGTACTGCTCTAGCCCCAGGCATTGCTTTTATAGTTTCTCTAAAAAAAACAATTATTGAAATAAATGCTTAATGTTTTTAGAGTTTCAGCTTAGCTACACCTGCCTGAATCGCTCTCTGTCTCCCATCTTTTAAGAGTAATCATCAGCATGTCAAGTTTTAAATGTTTACTTATGCAACTTCCAAATGCCTCATTCATACTGTCTCCATTATTATTATGTATTGAGTCTCTGCAGTTTACAGCGATTCCATGTAAATATTGATACTTCAGAGCAGTCCACTATTACCTTCCATCTCAACCTCAAGGCAAATTATTATTTGCACACTATAGGCTAATTATTATTGGTTACTCTGCATTTCCTTAATGATTTCCTGTTTACAATAAATCCTACTAAATACCAGCCAGTACATTTTGAAAATGTTTAAGATTTTATGATAATAAGTAAACATGGTGCATATGTAATGCAATGAATGATGACAAGGATGAAATTCACATCAAAATCGATTACATTCCCAACGTCCATCAACGTAGGATGGAAACATTTGCAGATTGTTGGTAGCTAAGCAACAGGCTGAGTAAGGTTGCTTGCTGCTGTGAATGAAAGCTAAGCTCTGACTATCATACTGCCTAAAGAACCCTAGATATTTTGCTGTTGCCATTATTGTTGAAATTCTCCTGCATTTTTACATTTTTCTTAATGTAGTGAAAATTAAGTTTATTTATATAGCGCTTTTCACAATTTTGCATTGTTGCAAATCAGTGATCTTACTATATGTAATGCAGGTTATTTAACAATTTCAAACAACTTTTTAACAAATTCATTTTAATTAGAAAAAAAAACGTTAATTTACACAGAAAATCTGCACCGGCAGTTAGGGTAGATGACCTTCACAGACCAACTGTTGGAAAAGTGATACTAATAAATAGACACTGTCTACCTGTAAACCTCATAAGTATACTTCCACAAGGAAAAATGCACTTTCATGCCCACTACTAGATTAAGAGTTGTAACCACAATTCACAGACAATCTATAACAGGCAATAACTTTTGTTGTGTTCAACAAGACAAAGTCGAAAGACTTTTGACTTGAGGATAAGTAGATGATGACCGAATTTTCAATTTAAAGCAAATAATCTGCAGGAGATAAATATGAATGTGTAATTTAAGGCAGGGTTAGCAATTTTTACCTAAAACATTTTCTGTTATGTTGGCTGAAATGGTCTTAAGTAAAATATAAGAGGCACATGCTGAAAGGGCACTTGATTTAAATAGGCATTATGCCTCTGGTAAATACAGACAGTTCAGTCAGAAACAAGCATAATGTTGATCCATCTGACACATCCTCATCTTCAATTTACTGTAGCATTTTTGCGCAGATATTTTAAGTGCTTAACTTGTCATTTTGCTGACGAAGGCTAAGGACAGGGGGTTAAAGGTTAAAAAGCAATGTGTCTCTTTTTTCTTGTTTAAAATAATGGGCAAATAAATAAAAGTTGCTAAAAATGCTAATAAATGTAAGGACTTTGAATGGTCTTGCGCAGTAAAATGGTAACCAGATGGCGTTTCCATCATGATTTATGAATGGCTTTGTCTGAACCGTGGCTTTGATGCCGGCTTTGCAGATAAAAGTGCAGTGGCTAATGACAGGCTACTGCTGGTCCTTGTAGTCCTTTAATATGAGCCTGGAGGTTGAGATCAAACAGTCTGCATGAAGCAACAATGAAAGTGGTTCGCCGCTGTCTTACAGTACTGAGATTCAAGATTAACTTTAACAGGCTCATGGCAGTTCACCTTAATCATCTAGGTGTTTGGCCAGTGTATTGATATAACCCCATACCAAGCTCTATCAAAGGATAATGTGAGGTGTCCTTGGAGAGTTGTAATTGTTCACTCAGAAGTGGGTGTTGTTTTGACTACTTGAGCTTAAGAACTAACACTATTTTGCTGCTCCACATTCCCTCTTCAAAGAAGATGAACTTAAGTTTGTTTAGTACGGGTGTTTAGAAAGTCATGTTATGTTAGAGTTCGACTGGAGGGCAGACAATGGCAGACAAATTATGGTAATTGATCCACAAGTGCCATAGTGACAGTTCCATTTGAAAGCCAGCATGTGCTTAGCTCTAGTGCTGACGTCAGTTTTCACAGTGTGCTTTCTATAGACCTCTGAAACAGCCCTACCACCAATTGGAATTGATGTATTATAATAGATTGAACAATGTTTAAAAGGACCTCAAAGGCCATTATATTTTACTTTGTCTTATACAATGTAAATTCTATAGCAGACAAAACAGCTTACTGAGTTTGAAAATCAAAATCCATTCTGTTAGCTGCATTGGGTCATGTCATGCATGTCACAGAACAGTTACCATAAATCTAATATACCTTTAAAAATACAAGACTATTCCTTCTTTAATTCAGCAATGCGACTGGAACTCAGTCGACATTAATGTCAATATCTCAGTATTCATACGACTTTAACCTTAGGATGGCCCAGACTGTGATGTCTTACAAGACTAATGGCAGAAAGTAAAGATAAAAGTCTTTGGTGACAGGCTGTTAGTGGGAGATAAAAGACAGGTGCAGACACTCAGACTGCTGTATTATTTCATGGCTCTTTAACCACCAGGACAAAAATCAGAGAACTTCATAGAGGGCTCTGTGAAATGAAGACACACTGCACAAGAGACAAAAGATGGTGACAAAGTCAGGCAGACAAAGAGAACAGATTGATTGGCAAACAGAGATGAGGTGAGTTTTCAGGCTGTAATGAACAAAAATCAGTAGCTTCCTGGAAGCCTGTGGACAGTATTTTTTCTGTCCATCTGTTTTTCCTCTGATCCTCTCTGTTTAAATATTGTGCAGTATGCTGTTTCACGAAGCTCATCCATGTGTTTCTTTTCCAGCAAATTATTCAAACAGGGCATATTAAACAATGCCATGTTCTTGACTGATATTTAATAATATGCATCATTAACTAATATTCACCAGCATGGAAATGTATAGCATATAGTAATTGTGGCAGTTTCTAAACAACACACCTCAGTAATCATGCATTGCCAGGACAGATACAATGCAAAATAATGCATTAACCATAACACCCCTAAAATTGCTGCACACTGGCTGCAAACAGTTAATTACAGTAATTCAGTACTATTGCAGTTTAGGCTGTGCTGGTTGCGCATAGAAAATAATGAGTGGTGTAAGAAGACATTACATGACTGTTAGGCATGACTGACTTAGACCCTGCGTAGGAAATCTTGAAATCAGGAAATTGCAAAGCTGTGCATCACATGTGCTATATAACACCCTCATTAGTAAAACCCTGTGGAATCCTGTTCTAATCACACTCTGCATAGAGCAGTTCTCAGAAAAGCGTCACCGTATGGAGGCACCAAGACGTATTTTAAGTCTAATTAATTGCTGTCACTATCTGGTGAGCTTAGTTGGAGGTAAACAAAAGCCACTGAATCTTTCTGTTGTGGCTGTGCAGAGATTCTCTGGGAACTGAAGCAAGGCACTCATTAAAAAAACAAATGCATAAATAATTCTAATTTCAATACCACAGATGAGGCGAGTAAATTCTGAACTACATAATTGTTGTTTATATAACAATTATTTAGGATTATTTTGTATATTGTAACAAGGACTCTGGAGGCAGTGAGTGAGGATCCATATGCAGTTTATTGACAATTAGACAGCTCAAAACAAACAGGCAGAGATTGTTTATCGGCAAACAGGAATGGCAAGGGCAAGGCATTAATCGTAATTAAAAATAGTCCAAAAGGTCGGGGCAGGCAGCTAGGGTACAAACAGTTATCCAAACAGGCAAAGATCAAGGCAGACAGCAAGAATCAAAACTAGAGTCCAAAGCAGGGTCAAACACAAAAAAGTTAATCCAGAAAATGCTCAGAATTGTTCACCTTGGCAAAACAAGCCTTCACAAAGAGACCATTGAAAACACTGTGCTTAAATAGTCAGCTAATGGTAGATAATGGGCAATAGATGTGGAGGCAATCAGTCGGGTATGTGGGATTATGGGTAAAATAGTTTAGTACTTGGGTGATGGAGACCTCCGGTGTTCATTGAGGCAATCAACAGAGTTGGATGCCGGGGTCTACATCGGGGATGGGGTGCCGGTTTCTTGGGGTGAGTTCTGTGAAAGTCAGCAGTGAGCATGGGGTCCAGAATGTCCTCTGCCAGGACCCAGGATCTCTCTTCCAGACCATAACCCTCCCAGTCAACCAGTTACCGGCATCTGAAGTCGAGGAGTTCTCGAACCTGGTAGGTCTTCCCCCCGTTGATAATCATCAGAGGGGGGCCCTGGGTGTTCTCCTCCCTTGAACCACCGGCAGGATTTAACAGGAAGACATGGAAAGTGGGAGAGATACAAAAATTAGTGGAGAGTTGGAGACGCAAAGAAACAGTCCAAGGTATGTGGGTCCCTTCAAAATTATCAGACAAACTCCTGGGTTTCTTGGAAGGGAGTCGGAGGTGAAGATCTCGGGTGGACAGTTAGACCCACTGGCCAGGTTGGTACTGCAGATTGGGGCATCAACGTCGCTCAGAAAATTTTTTTTGGCGGTTGAGGGCTTGCTGGAGGTGAACATGGGCCTGGTCCCACACAGCTTTGCTTTGACCGGAAGAACCAACTCCAGTCATTTTGGTTCTGCGAACAATACATTAGGAGTAATCTGGTTAGTTCTTGATTGAGGCGTTTCGCCTCACCATTGGATTGGGGATGGTAACCAGAGATTAGACTGACGTTAACATTAGGGGTTTGAAAAATGCTGACCAGACTCAGGAGGTAAACTGTGGGTGGTGTTCTGACACAATGTCCTCAGACACAACGTCCTCCGATTACATTGGCAAGGAGCGAGGACTACCAGAACTGGTTTTGAAGGACTTGGGTGGTGGCGTTGATGCCTGGGTGGCCAGAGCTGAGGAAGGTATGAACTGAGCAAATAACTTTCTCTCGAAGAGCAGGAGGCACATAGATTGGCGGGACACTCGTCAGGCGGCGGGTGTTGGGCGTGAGACTGGGTGATCTCGGTCATAGGATCCCACTGGACGGGAGCCAGAATGACTGAGGTAGGAATGATAGATTCAGTGCAGGTTTCCAGGGAGTCAGTGTCGAACTGGCGGGATAAGGCGTGTGCTTTGGTATTCTTGGTTCCAGGGCGGTATGTGATCATGAAATTAACGAGTGAAGAATAGAGTGAAGAATAGAGCCCACCGAGCTTGTTTTGGGTTGAATCTCTTGGCCAATAGATATTCTAGATTTCGATGGTCAGTTAGTAACAGAAACGGGTGTCTGGCCCCCTCCAGTCAGTGCCACCACTACTCAAATGCTGCCTTCATGATGAGAATCTCACGATTGCCCACGTCGTAATTTTGCTCAGTAGGGGACAGTTTGCATGAGTATAAAGCTCAGGGGAGCATCTTGGAAGGGTTTTCATGATGCTGGAAGAGCATGGCCCTGATCCCAGTGTTGGAGGCATCAACCTCCACGACAAAAGTGAAATTGGGATCTGGAAGACGGAGTATGGGCATGGTGGTGAAGCAGCGTTTCAGGTCTTCAAAGGCCTGAGTGGCTGCCTCTGTCCACGGGAGTCTGGATGGTCCCCCCCTCAGAAGGCTTATCAATGGAGCTGCTACAACACTGAAGTTACGGATAAACCATTGATAGAAGTTTGCCAAACCAGGCAAATGCTCATTGACTATGGATGGGCGTGGCCAATTCAGGACTGCTTGCACCTTGCTGTCGTCCATAGCTACTCCCCCTGCATGGATAACATAGCCCAGGAAGGAGACTGAGGTCTGGTGAAACTCACATTTCTCAATCTTGGCATAGAGAGAGTCTCAAGTATGTGCCACATCTTTTATTGTCACTGAACTGAATGACTTCTGATTGTATATTTTTTCTTTTTGAAGATGTTTCAGAAACTGGGATACATGGGACAGTAAGCTGCAGTTCAAGCAAGTCCTGTAAAGGTAAAATGAACAAGTTTTAATTAGTATTTATACAGAACAAAGTTCCTCTGCTGGAACTGAAGTGGAACATGAAGCTTTTTCATAACAAATGGGGAGCCAGAATGGACAGTAATTGTGAGGGTGGAAATCACACCTGATTCAATATATTGCAAGTATGCCAAGTTATTATGCTCTGGTCATTTTCTGACCATATTCACCCATATAACCTATGAAATAATTTTGGTGACCATTTGACTCAGTTCTATTAATATAAATAGTCTTGTTTTTATTTATTCGTTTTCAAAGGAAATCCAGTATTTGTTTGTAAACGCCAATATTAAGAAAATGTTCATGCATTTTTCCTGTCAATTGTTAAAGAAAGATTTTAAAGCATTATTTTAAAACAATATTTTAAAGCAAGACAATATTTTGACAAACTAATTTGGGCTCATATGTGTTGTTGAGATGCACCAAAGTTACTTTAAGCAAGTATCTGCACTTGGCGACCATATGACCAGCAAGACCAATATCTTAAACATTCTAAGAACTCTCAAACCCCCCACAAAACATGTATGAAATTGTTTAGATAATGTGGTTTGGCTACATGAAACAACATTTTGTAGAATACTGTTGATTTAACACATTCTTATGTAGAGCCATGTAAATTCATTTACATGTTTTAAGTATCTGTGAGCCAATCCCTGTATGATAAATAAACTTTAATGGCTTTTTGGGCTTTTTAAACAATCAAATTAAGGTCACTGAAAGAATCATTGTCTGTAAAATGTTTAGGTTAATCCTTTTAATTTACACAAAATATTAAATGAGCTTCATCAATCACAAAATCTTGTGCAATAAAAAGTCATTATAGTCATGCCTTAAGAACCTTTTGACAGCCATGGTCACCATTTCATTGAATGGTAAAGAGCATTGTTTCTGATTTAGGTTTATTTAGATGTAGTTAAATATACAATTAGTTCATTAAACAAAAATTTGTTCATTACACACAATTAAACATTACACAAAAGTCTTACGTTAAAGTCTAATAAGTGAAGTGTCCTAAAAGGATTCCGCCTGGTTTATTAGCCATTGTTTCAGATAAAATAGGATTATAGAGTTAGGATGACTTTAGAATGTGACTACAGAATTATATGTTGCCATATTGGGACACTGAATGAAATAGGATAGGAACAGTGGATAGCTAATTAAAAGCTAAAATAAACTCTTATTAGTAAACAAGAGACATCACCTGCTTTGATTTTGCTTGGGAAAATGCACCTGCTGGCTCAGATAATCAGCCCTTCTCATTCCTTTGCTTACTGGAATTAAAATATTTGACATTTCTATTCATCTTTAGTGTAATTCTGCTCATCTTATCAGTGTCCTTATTTGCCTATTGCCCCAAAGTAGGGCTGCAATAGACACGGAATGCTGCCTTCGACTTTGTGATATATTTTCATCAAAGAAATGCCAGATTTACTTAGTTTGACAAATGTATCTCGTAGATTATTAAAATGTGTTATCTAAGCCTGCACATAACCATTATAGAACCAGCTGTTTATACTGAGCTACAATCATGTAAAGCCTCATTGAAACAAAGGCAATGTAAATTAATTGCACAATATTTAATTATTGTGGTGCAATGTAAACTCAACAATTAAGATTGTTATGTGCCATTGATGCTAAAGGTTAAAGTGAAAGAGATTATGTTCATTTCTTTGGTAAACTTAGGTATCAAAACCTACGTACTGTATGGAGTAACTCTTTTCTTTGGTTTTAGAAAGGATATAAATATTGTTTAGAGGTTTGTTTTTACTTACAGCCAAAAGTGAGTTGATTTTTCACCATTTGGGGATTCTTTCATGAGTCATAGTTTATGAAAACAACCTTTTGCCACACAATCCATTTTAGCCAAATTGAGAAGGCAGTGTCTCGGCAATGCAAAGTCATATATCAACAGAGAAAGATTATTTTGTCTATTGTCCCTGGAGTTAAAATGATTTGCATGTGTCTACTGCACTGTGCAGCAGTTGTTGAATACCACAAAACCAAGGGCTTATAAAGATAAAAGGACTGACTTCAGAGGGGTAAGTATTCCCCAAATACTGGGTCTGAAATACCTGACAAAGATAGTGAGGGTAAGAGAGATGACAAAAGCATCAGTAGATGATTGCACAATAAACGCTTCTATATTAGCAATTGGCATTATGGAGACCAGTAGGTGGCTTTGACTGCAAAAGCCTCCATCCAAAATAGTCTGTTTTGTTGCTGCAGGCTGTTGTTTTTTTTTAATGTGACTTTAGTAAGAACGATTCTGAATTCACAATAGCATGCAACAGTGGTCGTCTATTTCCTGTTCATTTTCTCCATAGGGATTTGAAATAAATTCTTTAATAAATATATCTAAGCCATTGCTAAACCAACCAGGTTCAGGATAAACAATATTGGTTTAAAAAACAGTGTACTTGGAAATTATGTTCTCATCCAATCATGCATTGCAATTAATATATTCTAATGATGTATTGAAAAACGATGATACAATATAAAGCTATTTACTTGCAATTGATAAGTGTAAAGCAATAATTATAAGTGTAAATTATAATTATAATAATTGTTATGATGGAGGCTCCCGCACCATCAGAGGGAGCCTTCTCCTGAATAGTAGTGCCATTTTTGACTACATTTCCCATAATTCCCCATACCTGGGTTTGATCACTTTCTGTTTCCTGATTGCACTCTCACCCGTTTCCAGTTAACCCTTGTGTATATAAACCCTGGGCTTTCACTAACTCAGGGTGAAGTCTTGTTTTGTCCTGGCAACAATTCTGAGTGGTTTCTGTTAAATTTGGGTTTCCTGTGTTTTTGTTCTTGGGCTGTATACTCTGTTTTTTCCCCTGTTTGTTGCTTGCCTTGATTTTTGGACTGTCCTGGATTTTATGGTTGTTTGCTTCCTGCCTTGACCCTAACCCGTTCTACATTTACGCCTTTGCCTTGCCTTTGATTGCCCTGTTTGTTGTGTTTGACCCTGCCTGCCTGTTTTGTAATAAATATGCTGCATGTGGATCCTTGTGAGTTTGACCCTTCATTACAATAATATGTCTAAAAATACATTTTAAGTTTGTTGTAAAATGTCTTCACGTAGGTTACTTTTGGCTTCTACAAAAGCATGTGCCATAATGACCTAAAATTTAATGGTCTGCCTGTTAACTATTGACTGTTAATGTCAATTTTACCACTACCAGCCCTGTCAATTTGTGTTTTGGATTCATAATGCTGTGATTAAAAATTCTAAAAAACATTCTTCAAATGTAATAGTATAATTGTTTTATTAATAAAATGGTGCCCCACATAAAATGCCCCACTTTACAAGTAAGGCAAAAGTCAAACAGATGTGAAGATGACAGGAAATGCTACCTCAGCAAGACAGGGTAAGTGATTCTTTAAAAGTTTTTGGAAGCTGCCCATTTAATTGGAGACATTTTACAATTTACCATGAACTAAAGAGGGAGATGAAACCAATTTACTCATGAAAAAGGCCTGAACTGTTGCATTCAAAAAGAAAGTCAAAGGTCATCGATAGTGACAGTCTGACCTTTTCATCATTTGCAGCTCCACTAATTAAATTCCCAAACTTTCATTTTGTCTCGTTTCTCTCTACTGCTTGCATGGCACATTGGCTATTTAAACATGCTGCATCTAGTTTACTTACATATTTTGTTTTCTTTCAGTGGATGTTATCAGCATTCAGTTGTGAACTGATTTGCTAAAAGATCGCTGGCAAAGATTTTCATAGTATACACACTGTAACTACACACTGTAGACCCTAATGTTGTCTCTACTTAAACAGTCAAGTAATTTTGACAAAACATTACTTAAATTGTTGCATTTTGGCCCCATAACTAAAAAATATTAGTTTATATAACATATTTACCTTCAAAATCCATAAACTTAAAATTTCAAAAAGTGTTGTGAACTTAAAATCATGATTAATCATTTGTAGAAAGTTTCACAAAGTTTGTTTCCTTGACTGTAAAATTATAATATATTATGCTATCTTCAACTGCAAGTTGGCATTTTTCAGAAAAAAAAATTACCTTTCAATAGATTACAACATCATCATCATCAGTGGAGCAGTCGTAGCCTAGTGGTGAGCAAGTTGGCCTTGCAAACCAAAGGTTGCGGGTTTGATTTCCACAGCTGGCAGGAAATGATTGAATGCTCTTTGCTCTGGGTGTAAGTATGTGTTCATTTGAAATATGAGTTGCCATACATTGACAAATATGTTGCTTTAAATGACCATAATGGAAAAAATTAAGCCTGTTTATACATGCACATACATCAAATTATGTGAACTTATAGTTTAAGTACATTAGCCAAGTTAGGGGACCTTAATAAGTACAGTCTACATACACACCAATATATACATAAACTTAAATATGCAAGTTTTGGGAGACTCCATTACTCAGTTCAATTCATAGAATGAGTTTACTCAATCAAATTACCTCAGTTAACTTATTAGGGTTTTCAGTGCATGTTTAAAGGAAACTGTCCTTTGTTTGATAGTTGTTACAAACCTCTGAGAGCACAGACATAGGTTTATATTAGGTGGCAATAAGTGTATTAGCAACTTAGTGCATTACACTTTGTAGATAAATTGACATTTAGCTCCTGTCATTATAACACTCTCTTCTTTGCCATTTTAAAATATAGGTCACCGTCTGTATGAATAACATTTCTTTAGAAAACTAAAGTACTTTATCTAGAAGTCACAAAGGTGAAACGCATCCTTTGCAAATCATGAATCATTCAGTTAATTTCAAAGTATTCAATATAGATGCAACATTATATTAACTGCAGCATTTAAGGGCTCAGGTCCTGAGAAAACAATATTTCCTTGATCTTTTGAGATATATGTTTGTTGCACTCTGAAAATATATAGGTCATTTACACAAAGGTCTTATAGGTGCAGAAGTAAAAAAAATTCTGTTCCAAGAAATGGTGAAAAAAATTACACTTGTCCAAACTTAAAATACATTAAAGGGCATGTTATCATTTTGTGAGTTCACTGGGAATCAAACCAATGATCTAGCCTTGTATGCTCTATCATTTATGCTTTTTTACATTTTCACATTTACTCAGTGTGTAAGGTTGCTTTTGAGCATAAGAAAGGTCTGCAAAATTACAAAGCTCAAATTCCACTTCAAAGAGTTATTATCTCTAACAGACAACACTTTTCCTGAACTCTTTTTTTGTAGTTCTGCATTTTTTTCCAGGAACATTTCACGATTTCCCTCATTTAAATAATTTTCAGGGCATAGGCAAAAAGGGAGCAAGGCATGGTTCAGTTGCATTAGTAGTGTTGCCGCTATTTCATTCTGATTCTAAACCCCCTTTGTTTTGCCTTCTTTAGATGTTGTTCTTGATTTGACTACACCTGTTCTGCAGTGATCATCACTCCTATGCCCTAATGCTTTGCTTTAGTAGTATTTTGTTTTAGGAATTTTTTTTTATCATTATTATCAGACTCAGGCTTGAATTGATTATATGCATGAAACATTCTTAGAAACTTCCGCAATAATTTAAGCAATCTTCAATCTTCTGAGGTAGTGTTTAACAGCATCTACAGTATAGTGTAATTACGTTTTTTGTTTGTAATAAGAATATAGTTAAATAGACAGGCCTAGCAGTAATTTAGTTAAAACTTAAAACTAGAAAAAAATGAAAAAAAAAATAAACAGCTGTTTATATTTTAAGCTGTTTAAATTTTAGCTTCCTGAGGGGACAGACAAGCCATGTTGTGTCCACCAGTGTTCCTCCTCAGTAAAATTTAATTTTCACATTTTCCCCTCTGATGACCAAAAATGATATCTTCACAGCTGACAGTTCACAAGAAATGCCAAAGTTGGTTTATCAAAAACCAGCAAGTAACCATGCATATCGTCAACTGATAAGGCAAAATTTATGTCATTATGGTAAGATATGGTAAGGAGTGTGACATTTTCGAAACATGCCTGAAGCAGTTACCAATTGCAACACACTGGTCCAACCATCCAATCAGAGCACATTATGCTTTTCTGAGGGATGGTCTTCACAGAGACCAAAACGTGTTTGCAACAGACTGGAAATAGAGGTGCTGAATTAACTTTTTTGTATATGACATCAAATCACTATGTGATTTTCTACATAGAAAGCACTATAATAAACTCAGAATGTCTATGTTTTGAATTGTTTATGGTTGCTCATATTGATCATATTGACAAACCACACAGGAAAAAGTGGCTTGTGAACCTGCAGTCGGGACAAGCTGAGTCAGATAATGCTTGTGAGTGCAGTGACCACTATCAAAGTTAATACAACTTACATATGCTGTGTTTAGCAGTTACCATTCTTTGTACAGTTAAAGTAAAGAGTTTGCATCTATGAATGCAATACTGCACCTGAACAGTATGGACTTTTCTTCCATCTTGTCCATTCTGCTTTTCTCTTCCTGCCCTCTGAATTTCATGTGTTATCTGAAAAACATGACTGCAAACAAGCCATAATGTAAAATATGTATAAATATGTTTTTGACCAGTCAAAAACCTAATCCAGTGGACCCTAAAAACTATATTGGGACATATTAGGACCCCTATAAGTAAAAACCATTGCTTATAGTTGAGTAAACCATTTACACCTCAGTTTGCCAAATTTGTCTCAGTGTTTGATCCAGCCTAAACTGGATCTGCTTATGTCTTAATAAGTACAAATGCTTTAGATTCATCTGTTTAACATTTACATTTACATTTGTACATCTGTTTAAAATACCTAAAATCAAATAGTTACAGTACCGTTTGCATTGGTGTATTGCTGTTTAATTACAAAGACAAAAAAATCTCATTTTGGGGCACTTGTTAAATATACAATTAAAAGGGCTCACTGCGTGTGACTATGGGAGGGAGACAGAGAAAGAGATATAGGCAACAGGCATAATATGATTAAAAGCATTTTGTGAACCATAGTTTTACTTTACTATTATTATAATTTGAAACGTATATATACGTGTTGTAAATGTATGTATAATGTCAACAATGCTTTAATTAGTAACATCATCTTTAATATAACTCAAGCCTATAAAAATAACTCTAATAAAACTTAACTGTAAGCCTAACAAAAATAACCAAAATCAAACAGTCAGTCAATGGAGTTCTCTATAGCTCATTTATGCGACTGCCACTGTGCGTGCGTGCGTGCTGGCGCGGCGCGGCGCGGCGCGTTGCGTAGCGAGTGGGGCGTGTGGACAACTGTCATTAAGAGCCCGAGCGGCTTCCTGAGCACCTGTGAAACAAATCTGACTCGTGTCGACAAATATCACATTCCTGTGTGTCTACCAGAGGAATGTCTGCATCGCAACACATCGCATAAGTGAGTACTTGCTTTTCTAGCAGCCTTGCTTTTAAAATGTGGGCTTCCAAAGTTCCTTTTACATTTCGTTTATTTAATCAAAGTTTAATCAAGTTTGTACTGTTGCTTTTTATGAAATGCGTTGCTTAATAATACTGTTAAATAAATGAGATTCTTGGCATTAGCAGTTTTCAGTGTGAAACGGGTATGTCTGCTTTTATATATAAAAAGCGATCTGATTAGGAGTGGTAATGATTTTCTCTTGCGGCGTATTGTGGTGGTTTTCTTCGTATTTCATCTGCTCAGTATCATTGCCTCGTGTGTACGCAGAATTTTGTAAAACGATGCTTTTTTATTAGACAAAAATCTGACAATATCATATTCCTCAGATGAATCATTCCAGTTATTATGAATTAGATCATTTATTACGGACAAAAGTGCAGGTTGTATAGTGGTGCGTCTTGGTAATTAATTGACAGTTCAGTCATACTGTATGCCATACTGTATGTCACAGTGCACGTTCATTGACCAACAAATGAGAATGCTAAAGGGACTATATACAGGGAATATTCCTATGATGAGCCACTCTTAATCTGAATTCATAGTTAATGCTTTATTTGACAAATGATAAGTTTAACTGATACCTTACATTAGGATAATAGTAAAGGATCGAAAACAGAAAAAATAATGATGCTAACATTGGGCAGAATAGCATAAAAAAATTAAAAAGACATTTCCGATTCATTTAGTATTTCAAATGATGAAAGAAGCAAAAAAAACTGATCCATAATCAGTTTTTTTTTAGATTTTGCGTCACTAATTTTGACATACCCTGCATAAGGCAAATGATTTTTAGTTGACTGAATGATTGTTCAGATGACTAGAGAAAATAATAAAAGATTTTTTTGATCTTCTGATCATGTCTTTTGCTTGTTTTTCATCTAAATTCCACGCTATACGTTTCTTAATCATATTGTCTTGTTATAAAAATATCTTACTACATGGTGTCACTTTGCATGTTCTTCGTCATTTTCTCTCTCCCATGCCATACAAATGATTTATGTGATGTGCAACCTCTGAATCCTCTATGTTTCTCCATTGGTTAAGAGAGAAACCATCTGAAATGCATCCAAAGGCAGTGAATCACAATAACATATGTTACACAAAAGCATTTGTCAACAGCACTGACAGCTCTTCTTTCAAGAACATTTGTCAGCATAAGTTTGTGTAAGTTTGTCATTTCATGCAAGTCTGAGTTCCTCTGTTGAGAAGACTTGGATGCAACCAATGGATGTGTTTAGACTACAGAAGGGTGTTGTGAAATCATCTTCTTCTTCCAATTCTTATAGCAAATAGTAGAAATTTAAGTAAAGATAAGAATAGTATTTATCTGGTACAGAGTGTAACAGTGGGGTTCTGTAATTGACAAATTGTTTTTTAATGATAATGTGTTAAAAGACAGACCTTCCATGAGGTCTGACACTGTTAAGTGGTCTGTAGAAGCTTCTGTACAAGCCAATAATATGGAAATCCCATAACACATTGTGAATGACGTAATTGAGTCATTCTCCCTACAACTTTAAATATATGTATAATGTATATTTATAAATGATAGAAAAGTACAATATACAGTATAGCCATTTAAATGTATTATTAGTACTTATATTCAATAATAGTTTGTCTGAATTAAAAGAATTTGTAAATATACAGTTCATTTGTCATTTTTCAGGTTTTTCTTTGTTGCTTTAAATCAAATCAAATTTGAATCCAATTTTTTAATGTTGTGATTAATCATAAAGCTGGTTAGGTTGGTTCTTTGCTTTGTCTTAGAACTCTGATAATTGTTTTAAAAAAAAATCCATGTGGAGAAAAGAATTTGAAAAATACTAACGAAACCAAGCCCGCTGACAAATAAGACGGTCACCTGCTGCAATTAAACAATACCAGAACTAACTCTCTGTACAGTACAGCAAAACACTTTCTTGATCACCAAATACTTCTCATGTTGACCTGTTTTGTGATATTATGTAATTGTATCTAATATATGTGGATTTTTGAAAAGATAATTGAATCACCAGAAATTACTGCCACTTTAGTCACACTGCTCAGAGATGTATCTGGGTAGCTGAACTGTGATTTCACAGTTCTAAGTGTTGGAATGCCAAGGCCAAAATCAATGAAATGTTTCCCCAGAGACTCAACTGTGCTTTTACGTTTGCAGCAGAGCAAAGTGTTAGTCCTCAGATACTTGTGTGTCCTCAGATACAATACCAAAAGTATTCGAGAATCTACCATTGTGACAGGAAAGGATAATAGCCATGAGTCCACCTTGCTGTGCAGGGCAGGGTTTTATAGAGAAGCAGGAGTAAAGGTATAATGCTCTTTACCTGCTTTGCATAACTTTGATCCAGTTAAATGGGCCTGTTTAATGTTCTGTTGTCTTGCCTGCTTCCAAGTAGCTGGCATCATAAATGACAACAGGAAACATATTTTCCATGAAGAGCCTTAAGGGTAATAGAATGGCTGTAACCTAAATAGCCTACAGTCTCCAGGCATCTCTTTGAGTAATGTTAATTGCATTTAAAAGTGCCGCAGCTCAAGTTTTGACATTGCTATAACAAAGAAAAGATGACCTCTTCACAGAAGTAAATCCCTAATGGTTATTCCTCTGATACACAATGGTAGGTGTAGATGAGTTTTTTTTCTTTCGTCTCAGGCTCTGCACACAACACTTATTCAAAAAGATTAATCAAAACACAGTTTTTTTATCTGCACGCTGAAGATGTGCAGCAGTCATTAATGATCGTCCTGTCTCCAAAACCCCCAAAGTCAGTCAAAGCACGTCAACAAGCGTTTTTCCGCCATTTAAGTGATTAAGGAATTTGTCACTCTACCCAAATCTATAACTGCGGTGGCATTTCTGTCTTAAAATCTTTTTTAAAATAAAAAGTCTTAAACTAAACCAACAGTTACATATTATTTGTTTAATAATTTTTCTTGTTCTATTCAAGGTCACATAATACAATGCAATATATAATATAATATAATATAATATAATATAATATAATATAATATAATATAATATAATATAATATAATATAATATAATATAATATAATATAATATATAATTCTATAATTATTATAATTAATGTCATTTTGTAATTGCTGAAAACAATTATATTTTTCACTATGACTTTTTCAAATTTGAAGCAGAATAATGTTTTGGTTCTGTTGATAATACTGAATGTTTAGCTGTTCATTGAGCCGTTGAGCCGTCAATCATTGTTTAGCAACTTGTTAGCCACTTGCGTTTTAATTAAAATACACAAAACCTTCAGAACTCATCTTTAGGGCATGACTGTGTAATTTATTGTAGAACAAAATGTCTCTCCAAGTTTTGTAAATCACAGGTTACAGAATTTTACACATAAATCAAAAACCATTATTCTAAAAACCCATTAGAAAATCCAGAGGGAACCTGTGGCTCGAAAATGCTTATTTTCCACTGAGTACAAACTGAACAGCTCTATTGTGGTAACACCACTGCCATTAAAATGAGTGACAGTTACTGTATATACTATATTTTACAATAAATGTTTTTAGTTCCTTTACTTTACACTTTTATACTTTTATAGAAACTGGAACTGATACATTGTATCTATTCAGATGCACTATGGAGCAGTAATAATATCCTATTATGCATTTTCCTTTTTCAGTATTAGTTTGTGTGTAATGTTGCTGTTTGACCATAAAAAATATCTGCAAAGTTACAATGCTTAAAATTCACTGCAAAGGGAGATACTCTCTTTAAAAGAAATCCCTTTTAAGAACTACAAACGGCTCACAGGAAGTACAACAAGCTTCTTTCAGGTTTTGTGACATCATAACAGCCGGAAATTTGTAAGTTAGCTTGTAACCCCACCTCTGTAAACACAAAAAAGGGACACAAAAGAAGAGTCACTGTAGTAGTGTGTTGTTTCCATGGCAACAAAGCGCTAACCAATCAGAGGCCATTCAGTATTTCTGAAGGCAGGGCTTCAACCAGTAACTGAACAGCATGTTTTTTGACATACTGGGAAGAGAGGTGCAGCAATAAGGTAAAAAATGTGAAAATATGCATTTTTTTAACAATGAAGCATAAAAACCTGTTTTAGTGTATCCTATAGACAAAATCGAAAAACTTCAGAAAAGGCATAATCATAAGTTCATTTATACTATTTCAAGTTACATTTAAAAGTCTTTTAAAAAATATGTGGTTTTATATAGAACCATGTACATTGCAATCATTTGCCATTAAACATGTGAGACAGCATCTTTAACTGCAGTTGTAGAATGACTCATTTGTCCTTGAAGCGCTTGGATCTTCATGCTTGTAGAACACAGTGTCAATGTCATAATGGCCATTTTATTAGAATAGATTCAGCCACACTCTGTTATGATTATGACTGCTGATTTCACACAGTTGTTTTAACAGTCCACATGGATTTGTTGTAGTGTAGCATGCTGCGCTCTCATTATAGATAGATACGTAGCTCCAGAGAACAATGTAGTTTGTAATTGAAAGCAGAAAACAAGCAAGCAATTGACTGCATGCCGGCTTTTGCCTGACTTTTAACGGTCTCCTTCAGCCATCTGTCTGTTTCTTAGTTTTTTACACCTATTTGGGACTCATTTCCAGCTCATCATTCACACACTTTATGTAGGTGTAATTATTTGCAATCCTGTCACATTTAATATCACTCCGGCTGTGGTGACATCACTGGTTACATTAAGCCAAGTGGCACTGTTATCTTTTTCATTAGTACCTGCTGTGAGAGGAAGTATGTATTAAGCACTCTCATCAAGCATGTCATTTTCCATCCCAGTGCTGTGAGAGGCACCTTACTCAAAATGCAATTAGAGCTGTGTCTTATGAGGGGCCGTATAAGCCGTAATTCATTTTGGCAGTCTCACACACGTTCATTCTCCTTTTACATACACATATTTTACTCACACATACATTCTCCTTTCACATACACATATTGTTATTCTCAGACACACACGTAGATTTTCTTTTTACAGACACATATTTTACGTTCTTTTATTTAAAAATATATTTTATAACACATGCATAAATGTGCATTAGTAAAAAATTATGAATTTTACTCTCGTATGTATATATTGTAATGAACACATTCATTTCTTGCAAAAATTGTTGTTTTATTTTTATTAGCGTGAGGTCACTGTAAGTCTGTATTGTGGAATAGTTTCATATTTCTCCAAAATTCCACAATTAATTTCATATCAAGGGTATATATAGTATTAGACATCCATAGGAACTGGCCATTTTTCTACTTATTAAAATTTAAGTCTCTATAAGTTGGAATAATTTTCCAAAATGCTACAGTAAAATCATTTCACATGACATGCATATAGTATAGGAGAGCCTCCACAATAACTGATCATTTTTTCTTTTTAGAAATAACATTTTTAATATAGCACATTTAATATAGTCTATTCAGAAAGCAAACACATTTCCCATGGGTCTGAAATATACTTAAAGCCATACTTGCAGGTGAAAAAAGTTGAGATGCTGGCTAAAAAATATTACATATGACAAACAACAAATAATGTCTGACTTTCAACACAATATTTTTATTTATTGAATATTAATATTGATTTTACAGATCCAGGCACCCAATACCTCCTCTCTTTTTACCCACTTGGGAATAGTAAAAAACTCTTTAGCAAGTATACAAGGCTGGCACTTTTTTAGACACACTTAATCTATCTCCTTTTACTCCTGTAGTTTATCTGTAGTAACAGTACACAGTACAACACTTTCTTTGTAGTACACTGCAAAGAGGGCCTCAGATTAGGGGGAGTTACCTTAAAGATGACTGTATAGGAAGGGGAGGATTTATTAACTTTGTGTGGAACATATAGGACTACAAGTCAATACTGATGACAAATAAGATGATGTGTAAAGTATATTAAAAATATGTACAAAGTATATTAAAGATATGTACAATATGTACAAAGAAATCAGTCCAGCAGCATGTGCTTCATTGATTTTAAACTCCAGGGTTTATTTCGTCATAATTTGTAGACATGGCGTGGTGTCATTTGCACATCGGATTAGCACTTTAAAGCTTTACCAAGATTTTCCATTACCTACAGTGCTTTAGAAATATGGGAAAATGCACTTTCTTTACACAGTGTTCGCACACACTTTCCAAACCTGTGTGACTTTTTAGCTTCTGAGGATCACAAAAGAAGATATTCTGAAGTATGTGGGTAACCAAACAATGATGGCACCCATTAACTTTAAGTATATAAACACAAAACTGCTGAGACATACAAAATATCTGAGTGAGTAAATGATGGAAAAATGTTCATTTTTGGTTGATTCCCTTTAAATATTGGTGTAGGCTATTAAAGGTATTACTTAGTTAAAACACATTAAAATACGTTTTTGCCAGTGCACATCTGGCAGCTGTTGTATGATATATGCATTTTCTGCAAGCACTGAGAATGTAAATGAAATACACCACCTGTTTATTCTAATATACAGAGGCTCTGTGTACATAAGTGTTGTTCATTGCTATTTTTGCATATTTTTATGATTTGTTTTTTCGTTTTTGTTTGCCAGTGCTTTACAGCCAAGTGACAATGAGAATGTTTGCTACTAAGCCAACCTAAAATGGGGCCTTTTATGTTATTGGCAAACATTTGTACATAGAATGTAGCCTACTCTGCATATTTCTTTCTCTGCATTGTTGTTCAAACAAAAACTTTGTTCAGTGAAATTTTATCAGTAAAAGCAATTAATTTTCGAATGCTCTTGACAAAGTAAAGTACAACTATCTTGAGCTTAAGCTTTGTTTTTATATTAGCTTTATTAAAAACTATGTTCATTTTATTGCATTGAAAAACAAAATTTGTGGTACAGTGGTATAAATGGTATAGCATATAATTATTGACCTTGCCTCAGAATTAATTATATTTTTCTTAGTCATTTTTCAGTTACCAACTGGTCTAAAAGTGATTTTAATGAATTTATGAAGTCAGTTCACAGAGATGAGTAACCAGAAGTGTAGTTGTAAGCATTAACTATATAATTTGTTCTGGTTTGACAACAAGAAGTGTCGAAAAGTTAAATCTAAACTCCTTTATGTGAAATGTTTTGCATGAAAATTCTTTTTTTTTTAAATAAATGCCATTTGCTTTGATATTTTGTGACCTAATGCGATGGCATTTATATGGCTTACTATAAGTTTCCAAATACTGTTCGTGGCCAGATGCTAAATATGAAATTGAGATGTACAGAGATGTTTTAGTGTAACAGTAATATTTCATAAAATGCAAAATAATATAAAAAATATTCAGAGGATGGAAATGCAACAATCAGCATGTGTTCAGAACAACTTTATCTTCAAAAGTGCAGAGGGTTTATTTGGGATATTTTAATGTCTGCATTACATTTTAATTCATTATTACAAGTTGCATATTATTACATTCTATCAAGACATTAAAGTCTTTTTAATCACTTTTTGTGCTGGATGTTTTTTAATTAGTCGTGCCCTTGTGGGTATGAATTCTAAGTAATCAAAAGCTTTTAATTGCCACCCTCTCTTATCTAAAGGATTTGTGCATTTGTTCCATAGAAATTGACAAGTGCTCCTCAGTGAATTTGTTTTTCATTATGCCTTCTGAATAAACATAACAAGGCCCTTAAACAGCTGTTGAAGAACTGTCCACTCTGCTTGTAGTTTTGGTGCATCAAGTTTAATACGTGAATTTGAGGTCTGGTTGACAATTTTCAGGAGCATAATCCTGATTAAATCTTTTTGTAGAACTATTTCGAAGAAATAAATATTTCAACATTGTATAGACTCTTACAGCTTTTGTAATATTTCTGATAATGCCAATGTACCCAAGAGAATCTCTACACAAGAGCTCTTGTAACTGAGAGTGCATGTGGTGAGGCTGTGAAAGCAGATGCTAAGGAAGATTATTCTACAGTGAAATACTGGAGTTAGGAGCAGAAAGGCACAGGATTAAACTGCGATTTCCATACATAAAAGTGCTAAAAGAGCCAACTGGAATTAGATTGGTGTGTTCCTATAGCTCAGCTGGTAGAGCATTGCGTTAGCAATGCAAAGGTTGTGGGTTCAGGGGAGCACAACAGACTGACAAAGGCATCAAACTTGAATGTACTGTAAGTTGTTTTGGATAAAAGTGTCTGCTAAATGCATAATAATGCATTATGCATGTAATGGATAGAATACAGGCTGAACAAAAAAAATGGGTAATATACAAACAAAATTGCAGGTTTGTATTTATTATAAAATCATTTTCCTGCTGAAGGACAGATTTAGTGAGACCTAGTGTGAGAACTAAGACCTAGTGAACTGGATCTGAAGCATCTGCATTGTTAGAGATGAATCAACCATTTCTGGTGTAGTTCAGCAGGATATATCCTGTCTGATTGCATCATACAAAATATATCAAATTTATATTAGAAATGTATGTAGAATGAGTATGAGTATGTAGAATGAGTCTTCTCTCCCTAACATCACCAATATCAAGGAGCTCTGACAAAGTTATTAGCTTTCCCATTCACAGTAGAACCTGCATGTTGCCATCTTTATTTATTGACACATTTTAAACTATAAATCACATGAGCCATAAATGCTACAGAAAACCAATGTTTTGAAATGCAAACACGACTGAGAATACAAAGAATAGAATGAGCTCCTGAGTAATTTCATAGGGTCTTTCACAAGTCTAAAACTTATTCTTGTAGTCTTGTTGATATAAGCACTTTAACAATTTGGCTATATCTTAATGAGTTAAATCACTCCATTAACTGGTAGAATCAGCAGCTTCTTTTTGCTGAGACCCTGATATCTGGTGCGAATAGATAAAATAAAAGCATCTGCATGATATGACATTTCAACACCACAAATTAATTGGATGATACAGCTCTTACAATAATTATTCTCTTTCATTTATTGTAATAAAGAATATAAATGCATTTAATGCATGTCAAAGCTATATTTACATAAGTAAACTTAGACTGTGTCATATATTTGATAATATGGAATCAAGTGAAGTATAAAAGTTCAAAAATAGTATCATTTGTTCAAAATAGTATCAAATTTAGGAAAAAGACAAGTTGCTTGCAGTATATGATTGGAATTTTCTATGTGAAATGTTAAACAGATTCAGTTAGAACAGTTAACTCTCACTGAAGGCGAGATCAGGGCAACTGTAACACATTAAAATTCACAAACAACAGATGATGATAATTTATCAACACATGCTTAGTTGTTTTCTCATTTGTCTGGTTTTGAGAGAAATTGTGTTTGCAAGTCCAATATACTGTCTACAATTTAATTGTAAACTTAAATCTATTTTATTTGGTACCATTCATACCTTTTCTTTAAACACGTTATTCCTGACAACTAACTGATTTATTACTATGTGAAGTTGAATTAAAACAATTATATTATTACTTCGAGGTGTGCTCTTATTTCAGATGCAGTCTTAATATTGTTTATTTTTCAACTTGAAAATAGGTTTTTAGTATATTCGGCAATAGAATGTTGATCTGTACATGTAAAAATGTATCTGTACCTTATGAATTTCAAACAACTACTTCTATTGTCCAAAGCCACAAATAAGGTTTTATGTATGGACACCTTTGTTTAATGCACTATGCTGGGGCGAGACATGAGCAAATATTATCCAAAAAACTCTGCCTAATAATTACATTAACATGTTTGTAACCATAACCTTACTAAACACTACTTTAGAGCCACAAATATTTTGAGTTAGTCTGCTTCATTGCACATTATACATCATTATACATTATGCATCAAATAGCAAATATTAATATTTGTTATACCATAGGATAGCAGGTAGATTTATAGTAGTCTTGGAGTTGAAAATTGCCCCAAACTGCATTAGATACATTAGTAGTTGTATGGGTGTTATGGTACTTACATAAAAAAATAAATTTCACTAATACACAGAAAAGGGCTCATAGTGTGCTTAAAATCAATTTTTGTTGTATAGAACCAGCTAGTCTTTCTCCTCAAAAAGCCACCACATGAGTCTCTATGACAACCATATCTCTCAGCCAGTTCAAACACGTTGACAAGATCTAGGAGCAATGTAATAAAATGTGCTTCAGCACAATGATTTTTATTAGTCATCCTAACACGTTTACTCTTATTGTATGCGTGTGTGTTCTGTAAACCATTTATTGCATCCAGTTGACAGTAGAGCAGCTTCTGAAAAGTCCAAGACAGCTTCAAGGAAAAGACACAAATACCTGATTACTGAAATGAAAATGAACAAGCTGATCAGATTCATCATCATACTGAGGAGAATAAGACAAGTCATAAGTACACTGTGAGCTCTTTTATGTGGACTGTGGCTCTCCAGCCCTATTTCCTTTTGAAAGAGGATAAATTAGATCTGAAAAAATTATATTCCCCTGTTATCAAAGGTGTCAATGGTGCACATGTTATTTCCTCTCCTGCTCTGTGAGGACAATCTGCAAGGAAAAAATGACAAACTGCCCTTTGATATATTAACATCATCCCTTTCAGATGCTTTGTGGCAATTGATGGCATGTTCCACCGTGGTGATATCACTAAGCTCAACGCTGTGATGACATACAGCTCCTTTAATGTACACAGACAGAAGCAGTCAGATGAATAAGCAGCACTTATACAGGTAAGAACAGTCATGCATAAAAACTCCTGCAAGCGAAGTGAACTTGATAGTTCTAAGAGGTTATATGTACATCATCTGATGCCCATTATGGCCATTAGATTAAACGTGTTGTGATATGTATTTAAACATGATTTCACACTTAACAAATCTGCAGCACCTAAACCACGCATATTCATCCTGGTGTTTATATAAGGTAAACTCAAATAACATGCCAACATGCTTGTTTAATCAGCATCGAGATTCTAAATTGTTTAAGCACATATTTTAGGTTTGTAACCTTTTGAACACTGAATATACAATATAAGCTCAAAAATAATAAATTACTCACCCATAATTTGACAAAGATGTCTGTCAGGCTTGATGCAAGTAAAAATGCAGTAATAAGTCACCCAAACATTTACTCAGCCTGACGGAAATTTAAGCAGTTAATTAATTATGGTTTAGATGTAATTTAAATGTGAGTCCTTAATCTTGCCACATCAATTCTGTAAATTGCAGACCCTCCTCAGCTAAATACATCAACAAATGAATCATCAACTATGTGTCATTGTATCTCGCTGATTGTGCTATCTGTCTAGGTATGGATTTAAATCACACATATGGATCTAGCCCTACAGACAGGCCCAATAAAAGCACCTGGGGTCTGATTCTGCTCTCCCTCACTCTTTCTGTGTTGGCCGTTTTGACCACCACAATGAACTGCTTGGTCATTACAGCGATTGTCGTCACACGCAAACTGCACCATCCTGCCAACTATCTGATCTGCTCTCTGGCTGTGACTGACCTCTTGGTGGCCATATTAGTGATGCCCTTCAGCATTGTCTACATTGTGAAGGAAACTTGGGACATGGGCCAAGTGATGTGCAACATCTGGTTAAGTGTAGATATAACCTGCTGCACATGCTCTATTCTGCACCTGGCAGCTATTGCTGTGGACCGCTATCGTGCCATCACAGATGCTGTGGAGTACTCCAGAAAGAGGACATCTCTACGAGCCACTGTTATGATCATTGTGGTGTGGCTCCTCTCCATAGTTGTCTCTCTTCCTCCACTGCTTTGGAGACACTATAAAAACAAAGAAGAAGATGAGTGTATCATTAAGCACGATCACATTGTCTTTACACTTTACTCAACCTTTGGGGCTTTTTACATTCCCCTTATACTCATTCTCATTCTTTACTATAAGATCTATCGAGCAGCAAAGACCCTTTACCACAGGAGAGAGGCCAGCTGCCTCAACAATTCCCAGATGAACGGACACATGCTTCCAAAGTGCAGTGACAGAGAACCAACGACTCCTGACACCCTGAGTCCTCCAGAGAAATCAGTGTCTGAACCCTCCACTGAAGGCGACAGAGTGCGCATTGCTGCGAAAAGCCCAGAGTTTCAGTCTTGTAGAGACAGGTCTATCAAGAGACATCGCATCTCAAGCACTCGTGAGAAGAAGGCGGCCACCACCCTGGGCCTCATTCTAGGGGCATTTGTTATATGCTGGCTGCCGTTCTTCATCCATGAGGTGATTGTTAACATCTGTACTTCCTGCGGCTCCTCCCCCGAGATGGCTAACTTTCTCACTTGGTTGGGCTATCTCAACTCCCTCATTAACCCATTGATTTACACCATCTTTAATGAGGATTTCAAAAGGTCTTTTCAAAAGTTAATCAAGTGCAAGAATTATCTTTAACACAAATGAAGGATTTGCAAAAGATTCTTGAAGCACCATTTGGGGTTCATTTGTGATCATGAAACAACAAAGTTCAATCAAGAGCCCTTGTGTTGTCAAAAGAGTGGTTGGTACTGGGATATGAAGCTTTCCATGTTAGTGTGTTGCCCCTGGAAATGTGCCCTGATTAATATGTAATCCTTATGTAGGGTGCCAAAACTTTGATAATTCTGTGAGGTGGTACAGTTTGTAACATCAAATCACTGTCACGTTTAATATATTTAAAAATGTCTTATCTTTAGCTAAAGAGATAGTTCACCCAAAACATATTTCTATTATTTATTTACCCACATGTCATTCCAAATCTATATGACTTTTTCTTCTGTGGAACACAAAAGAAGATATTTTGAGAAATGTCTCAGTGGTTTTCAAAGGGTGCCAATGTTGTCTGGTTACCAGCATATCAACAAAATATCTTCTTTTGTGTTCCTCATGTGCAAAAAAGTAACAGAAGTTTGGAATGACATGAGGGTGAGTAATTGATGAATGTTTTGGGTGAACTATCCCTTTAAATATTTGTATATGCAACTAGCTAGAGCTGAACTATTTTTTGTGGGTTTTAACATCACAAATTAAAATTGGAAGCAAAAATCCTTAATTCTTTGTTCTATGAGGAAGCCATTCAATTTACAACTATTAATACATACACCTTCAGCCATGAATATGTAGAGTGTGTCATAAACAGTTGTATAAAATATAAATAACACAAAGAATGGAATTGTTTATATACTTTTGTTAGATACTGTTTGCAAGGCAAATATTTGTTAGGCAAAAATGTTGTGCATTTGTTTGGACAACGTATGTTTTGTCTGTTATGACTTTTGTCAATTTCCTGAAGTTGCAGTGAGACCAAAGAAGTTAACAGAGAACTTACTTTCAATAAATACATTTACGCTTTTAGAAATGTATCATCTGACAAGGGCCCATGATGTAGTAAAATTTGTACTGACATGATAGTCATAATGTACTGATATGTATATGTAATAAACAATTTGCACAATACACAATATGTCTGTTGTAGTGACAATCTAGACCCTGTAATGCGACAGTATTTTAGTGAAGGAACATATTAACAAAATGTATGAGAAAACAGTGTGACAAAACAAACACATTGCTGTTTTTAAGTCAAATTATGACTTATAAGTCAGACTTTTTAGTTTGGACGGTTCATTTCAGTGGGCAGATTTAAAAAAACAAATTCACAGTTTCATGTGAGTCATCACTCAGAAGTATTCCCAAAAGCCCCCGCATGACATTTCATGTTTTCTCATTTATACTGATGTATATATTTGTTTTATTAATTGTGTTATCAATTTTGGTGCTGTCCGCTTTATTCAAAACTTCACTGTGAATGTACCAGTTAACAAATCCTGTTAGCTATTGTTGGCCAGGAGTACAGTATAGTTAACTACTTTATAAATGCTGTGCACTGTAATGGTGACAAACTCCCCTGGTGGTCAGCAATGCTGATTTTTTGAGTTGTAGGACATTTATCTTTTTAATCTTGCACTACTCCAACGGTAATTTGGCCCTGTGTTTCAAATCAGTGTCTTGATAAAAAGAACTTTTATGTGTAACCTTTAGTCTTTAGCAGACTGAAAAGTTCTTTAGCAGTATTTTCCTTCTGCTTTAACAAGCTGGCCAGTCCCTGCTAATGAATGGCACCCCCCAGCATGATGCTTCCACCTCTATACTTTACTGTGAATTATTAACATAGTTTTTGAGGCAGTGTTGGATTTGCACTACACAAACAACTTTGAATTCAGGAATAACAAGCTCCATCAGAGACACATCTCACTGCAAAACCTTTTTCCACAAAAGAGCTAGGTCACCATTATGTTTGTGCTTGTGGAATAATGGCTTCTTTTGTGCCATCTGGCCCTCTGATACAGGTCAGTTTTATGCAAAGCATTGATGTGTTGTGGTTTGGGTGTTTTGATAAAGCTTTATAAAAAAAAATACAGATAGACATTCAAACACTTAAGATATTATTTTGCAGACTTCATTTAAGGATTTTATTAGGAATGCTCTTTATTTTTATATTTTTCTGCCTGAGATTTGAGAACTTGATATTTTAATTATTGCAGGAGAGGACAACTGTACATGTCCTTTGCAGCTGTGCCCTCATTATTGCCATTTACTTTCCATGTCAGTATGTGAGCTGTTGTAACACTGGGGTACCACTAATGTCACTTTAAAACTAATAATTATGGGCTTCAGCACTTCGGAGAAGTAAATGCAAATGTGGGATTTGTAATCCTGTAACATGAAAGGATTTGAGAAAGGTCTGAGCACATATTATTCAAAATTAAATAATATGAGTATTTTTGAGAATTCAAGCAAAGGTATAATTTACAAAAAAACAAGATCTTGATGCTTTAACAATAAACAGAACTGCAGAGGTAGAAACTAAGCTTTTTATTCTCTGAATCACGCCACCATTTGTTATAAACCCTACAGATTATTTCTAAAGTAATGTGTGGAAAGTCCATGTAAAATAGGCACACCTGGTTTAGTAACCTACGCAACAGTCATCTAGTCAAAATACCTTGCAAAAACTTTACATCTGCCCTTTCCATCAAACCCACTGTCCTCTAAATGCAAATGTATCTCCAATGTCTGGTTTTAGACCAAGAACATAGTATCACCTTTGATTCTTTACAAGACCTACATTACATTGTTGCATACTTTCTCAACAAAAAACAGCACTGTATTGACTGTTCCTTAGAAACCTGACTGGTTCTTTAGAATGAGAATGCTTATTTTACGTGCTATTGGCTTCCATATGTCCTGCCCAAACAAGTTATAATAGGAAATACCCACAAGGGTTGTCCTTCATCTAAAACTGATGTAACACACAGGTATTAAAATAAGCTGTTTATGGTTTAGAAATAGTATTAACAGTAGCATTCTACACATTCACATAGATGCATTCTATCCCTCTCTCTTTTTTATGACACATTTATTAACCCAAATACAGTTGAGCCTGCTTAGAATTCAGCAGGGGAGCTACTGCTGACAGCAGATATAAGAAAATGTTTTTCTGTAAGGCCCGAAATACTTGTTTCGCACATCATAATCTTTGCTTCAAGCTAAAGAAAGAAGTTGTTTACTTGTTTTTTTAGTATTTATTTTTACTTGTTTTTCAGTAATTATTGTCCTTAATTTAACATAATTTAAAGGTTTTGATCAGTAGACAACAAAAGCATTTGGCAACAACACTATGTTTGAATGTTTGTTTATATTCTGGGTTTATTTCTCGTGTCTGCATGAGATGCAACTCAGCGAGCTCATCAACTGCAGATAATAAGTTGTGTCGTGGATAAAAACCATGAGAAAACAGTCGTGTGGTTGGTGAGCTGAAGATTTGACTTTTTGCCAATTTCACAGTCATGAGCTTTGATGCTGCTAAAGGCAAAAGCTTTGGCAGAAGTGGAAAAAGTATGCTGAGTTCTCAACAGCCTATAAAAGTTTAAACCTAAGACTGGAAAATTATGTAATAGTGCTACTGTTGCGTGCAACAGTCATGTTAAGTAGACTTCCTGAGCATTTGTAAACAAGCCAGTGGCCACCAATAACCAGAATTTAATATAACTACAGCAGGATCCAAAAGTCTGAGAACAAATCAAAAAATTTAGTTGGTAAAAGGTGTAGGATTTTGAAAATTTTCAAACAAAGATGTTTATGAGCAGATGTTTTACATGTAATGCTTTCAGTATCAACATCAACAGATTATTAACAGATGATGTTTGGGTCTTGACAAACCTTTAAACAAAAAAGTATGGTCTATTGACACTGAACAAGATGATGTCAAAACATAGTGTGTTTTAAAGCAACACTGCCTCCCTTTGAACATTACACACACTGCAAGTTGCCTGTCTATTACCTATATCATGGCTATTTAACTCCTTCAGATATTAGAGCCAACACTTATCAAATTCTCCTGAAAATTACAAGCAGGTGTGTTGGATTAGGGTTGGGTCTAAATTCTGAAGAACAGCGGCCCTTTAAGACCAGAGCTATATAGCCCTATAGGATACATTAAATATCCATAAAATATATGCTTTATACTTTCGTACATATTTTATCATAAAATTGTAATTTGTGAGAATTGCAGTATTCATTTGTAATTAAAGTATATGCAGCAAATATTCTCTATGCACAGGAATAACACAATATTTACATTATGTTAAGATAATTGCATTAAATTGATAATGTATCTTTTCTGACTGTTAAAGAGAGCAGGATGAGATAACTTTGGGACTTTATCAAGACTGAGATATGACAAAAAATTTCTCTAAATGAGCCAATTTCAACAAAGCAATGGGCTGTGTGGTGAAGTAGTTATATGAGTATATCAGTTCCATGCATTGGATGAAACAATGAAAATCAATTCGCACATCCTAAAGTATCAGTTCTTGCAATACTATTCTACAGTATTATATGCAATACTAATAAATCACATGCCTACATTGTAACACAGTAAAATAAACATCTATGAAAACCTTTTTTAGATCTAATTGGCTAACAGTTTCCAAGCAACATGCTTCTGAAAGGAGATTCTCTGTCTAAAGGAAGACAGATGTGAAATTAAATTTCAGAAAGTTTCTGGATCTCATTTTCCATAAAAAATATGCGAATACTTGTTAACCCAAGATCAAATCAGACACTAAATCAAGTCATATGAAACAGGCCTGACAGATTATTCATGAGAAACTAGTTCTCAAGATTTCATCAGCCTGTTGTCGTTTGAATGATTTATGAAATAACATATCATATATTAAAAAAGTAGTCAAAGTAATGCTGCTTGTTGATCTTTTAGTATGAACGTTGCTTTATTTACTGCTGAAGGCATCCAATGCTCAAACACAAAAAGAATTAGGGCCAAAACTACAACAAACAGCGTGAAATGAACCTCAGACTAATCCATGCCTCAAAAAATTCCATCTTCTACTGTACGTGTTTCTCTAGAGAAGCAACAGAGCAGGGGGGGTGTACAGACACATAAAACACTGAACATCTAAACAGTGAACCATGCTCAATAAACTGTGCCTGTGCTGAGAGCATAAATAACCAACTTTCCCTACAACAGACTATACAGTACTACATTAGTATAGGGTGATTAAAAGGCCTGGATTCTTAAACAGCTAGTAATACAGCTGTATTGTTAGGTAATAAGAAGGTCCCTGTAAATTACTAGAGGGACCTACTAGATTACTAGAGCCAGGTCTTTAACCTAAATCTTGTCTTTTTACTGGCTTCCCAATCCTTTATTGCTTTGTGTGACACCAATACAAAGCAAGTAATGAAATGTAATAGAATGGAAAAAAATAAATGGAAATTAATTATAGTTGCAAATGGAACAGAAAAATCATGATCCTCCCTCATCTGCCATTGGTCAGAGACACAGATAGTCCCACCTGCAAATTACACACTATTGGTTCAAGTGGTTCAACCTGTGCTGTAATGCCCAGTCAGAAACGTAAACAGATTCTTTACCTTCAAAACAGAGACTTTTCATTAGCACCTCTAAATTTCAGCAGCAATGGTGTTAAAGGTTATACATTTCATGGTAAATATCTATATATCAGATCAAATTGGCCATTCCAGTGAATCAATTAAAAACTCAGATTTAATTATATACTTGCATCATTAATTGAAAATGTTTGTGGATGACACCTGTGTCTTTTCCATGTAATGAGTTGTTTTAGTAAAATAATGTATTAAACAATTATTACTTTGCATTTATGTGCATACAATTAATCAAATATATATATAATCCTTATGTTTATTTTGTGCAAAAACAGGGTAAAAACAACTTTAACCTGTTTTACATTTTACATTAAGCATTTAAATCTTGGCAAAAATGATGGTTGAAATAAGGGTTCACTCTCATTCTTTTTAGTGCAAATGCATAAGTGCATATAAATCTCACAATCTGATCTCACAATCATCGAGTCTGTGATTACATTATGAACCAACAGAAAAACTGAGACAGACTAAATCCAGAAGAACTGTGGCAGCGTCTCCAAGACACTTGAAGAAACCTGCCTGCAAAGCTACCTGAAAATCTATGTGCATGTTTACCAAGTACAAAAGAGGTTTAAACCAAAGGGTGTTCACACAAAATATTTATTTGATTTAGTTATTAGAAGTTAATTGATAAATAAAATCTATTTATGACATTATTTTTAAAAGTATTCCCACTTTAAACAAGTGGCTAAAACTTTTCATAGCACTGTAGCTTTACAGGCAGGTTTCTTCAGGCATCTGGCTGCCACAGTTCTTCTGTAATCACAGACAGACTCGATGATTGGGAGATCATATCTCTCTGTGCAGCACTGGCTGTTATCAGTCTCCTTGTGCATACAACAGTCTCACTGGATTATTACAATTAATGGCAAAAAGAATGTTTGGAAATGTAAACTTATAATTCCTACTAACACAACAACAGAATATTATATAATATAAATAACTTGCTTAAAACCATTTTTGGGTGTGAAAATACTAATGTGCCTAAGATTTTTGCACAGTACTGTATATGCCCAAAGGCTGAAAAATCTCTCTGTATATATACTTTAGTTATACCACCCAGCCCATACACTTACGTAAAAGAATTGCCTTTGTGTTCAGAATAATTATGCAATATGCACAATAGCTCATGTGCAAAATTTATTGAGTTCATAAACTCTAAATTCAAAGTTTTTTTCAAAATAAATGTAAATAGATATAATAAAGATCAGTTACAGTAAGATCAGTTAGAAGAATTACAGTATATCCTTTTTAAAGACATCCTTTTAAAATAATGTTTAAGACAATTGCCTGTGCATAACAGTAACCGCAAAACAACGTAATAATACAGTTTGAAAATTAAAGGTAGAAAATTTCATTCGAAATATTACACAATCATACAGGCCAACTGAGATCTAAATGCATAGTTACGTCATATCAGGCTACAGTTTTAAATGTCTATTCCCTGCTGCATGTGTTCAGTTGAACACAGTGCCCACAATGAGTCAGTGATAGACTGATAATGTGCGTGAGAATGTGGTTCAGCTCAGTCGGTGCTGTTTATAGACCAGTCATAGGGTAGATAGCTCACTTTGACATTTCCTGCAGACAGCAGCGCTTTTAGACTCCACTTCCTCGGTAATGGTCCCATATGACCAAACAACCAATTCAGTAGCTAGAAAACAAGAAACAGATTGTTTACCAAAAAAAACAAAACATAAAAAGGGAAATCTTCCATAATCATACATAAAGACTGATTTGACAAACAGAGATCTTTGTAATTCCTTTGCATCAGTACCTCCAGTACCTCTACCTGTCTTACCTGTACCACTTAAAGATCTGGCTGAGTTTCACCTCTTTCTCACACTGTCAATCACGCAGCTGTCATCATTCTCCAAAAATGCTTCTGCAGCAGGACGCAACTGATAATCAAAGTCCTAATGCACAGCGTATTAAGTATTAAAACACAATGTGCTTCACATTCTTAGAAAGTATGTATGAATGTTCATTCATGTATTGTAAATTAGAATAGTTTTGGTGTTCACCTGTGGTGTCAGTCTTAATTGGAGGACAGCCCTTTGCACCACAGTTCCGTGCAAAATGAATGAGAGGCTCCGCATCAAGCGCCACCTAATGGACGAACTTGTTAGTGGTATTCACAGATACAGTATACTTTACTCCAGAGTTTCCCAAACAGTTTTGTCTTATACTCATCAGTTAGGCTCAAGTGTTTCTCATAACTCAATATCATTATTATTACTCATACTGGACATATCACTTAATTTCATGTATTAATTCACATTGGAAGGAAAAAATGTTAAGTACTTGTCTGATAATTTGCTATAAATTTCTGAGATACTGGTATGCCTATTTAAATGTATTAATTCAGTACGTTTTTATCTTAAGTAACTTACAAATACGACATTCAGCATATTAAAAAGCATACAGTACACCATGATAAGCATTTACTGAACCCTGAGTGAGAACATATCACACAGTCTGTTCCTGTTACGGTGGAGGCGCCCGTACTGCCTCCTCCGAACCACCAGAGGGTGCCCTCACCAGAGTATTAGTTGTTTTGGACTAAATTTCCCATGGGGCAGCATTCCTGGGACTGATTGCTCTGACACCTGTTCCTAGTCTTTACCCACTATATAAGTCTCATGTATCCTGTTGAACATTGCAAAGTCTTGGTTTGAAATGGTGAATTTTTTGTTATTTTTTTCCCCTGATTGTTTGCTGCCTGCTGGATTGTTTATTGTTTACGATTGTCTGCTGCCTGCCTCCACCTCTGCCTGTCTCAGTTGCTGATCTGCCTAGCCCTTATTATACTGTTTGCTATTTTTAATAAAGTGCTGCGAATGGATCCTACCGTCTCCTTCCACAGGTTACAGGTACCTACAGTCATGGGTAATTCTTTGAAAACGGCTTCAAGAGTTGTGCCACACCAATTTTACTTCCTTCTAAGCAACGTGAACACTTCACCATCCATAAGGTAGCTCACGCAGTTAAAGAACTATTCAACAAAATAGCAAAAGTACAAGCATTAAAAATAACTTTCTACTGCATTTCTGAAGAATACAGTAAAAAGACCAGCATCAAGCTACAAGAATTTTCTGAGCTGGGATCAAAAGCTGTAAGTCTTCTCTTATCCGGTACCTTTGCCATAAGTTTTCAGGAAAGCATAGGTGCAGATTTCTGTGGATGACGAGAGCATTGTAGATGTTGATAAAGAAGGACAATTTCTCTTCACGATTCATGGACAGAAGTTCTACATGCTTAAGTTCTACAGCCAGCTCACAGGATTGCACGTAATACGGGCACTGACACATGGCCTTGTAGACATGTTCACTGTCTGGTCAAAAAAAAAACAGATGGTAACTCTTATTTAATTATTTAAAACATAATCTGTTGGAACGATTCTTCACCTACCACAAACATCAAACGTCTGAGTGCACCTAACATTCTGTGTGGGGCAAGTCCATTTGACATAGTCTTGCATCTCTTTGATATACAAAGAAGGGTGTGATGAGATGTTGAAATGGATGATTACCTTGCCATCTTCAGAGAGGTGATCAGAGTAGTGTTTCAGGATCAGATGCCTTATGGCCTCATAGAGGTCAGAAGCTGCAAAGAGAGAGTGTCACAAACAATGAATAACAATGATTAAACCCTAAACCCAAAAAACAGTTGTAGATTCATGTTTTGTACCTTAAATGGGATAGTTCACCCAAAAATGTTTTTTTTTTATCTTTTACTCACCCTCATGTCATTCCAAAACTATATGATTTGTTTGTGGAAGACATTTTGAGAAATGGGTGCCAGTGTTGTTTGGTTACCAACATACCTCAAAATAACTTTTACATTCTTCAGAAGTAAAAAAGTCAAGATTTTTCATTTTTGGGTGAACTAACCCTGTAAGTGATTGGACTAGATATTTCCTTCAGCTGTTGTCATTACACTTAGCATATGTCTCGTTTTCTTAAATAATAGGTAAATAAATGCAGTTAAATATAGGCAAGGAAGGGAAGGCCTATTACAATTTAACATTCAAATATTAGGATGACATCATCGCTGTAGCTTACATTTTGAATGGAAACTATTCTATCAATGGAAGTTAATGGAAATCTTTGTACACTTGTAATTCACTTTTTGGACATGTAATACATTTTTCTACCTAAAAGTAAAAGCCATTCATAGGTTAATTCCCCACAAATTGTGTAAAAACTAGCTGTATTATTCAAAAGTGGAAATATACTTTAGTAACCTGAATCTCATCAAACTGCCTTTTGCCTGTCACAGATTTCAAATGCCACACACAATCCTAAACCCTTTGCTGTTTTTTTTTTTTTTACCTGAGATGTTTATCTCATAGTTTTAAGAGAATGGTGCAATTATAGCATCTACCAGCAGGGGCTAACTGTACTAACCACACCCCAAACTCTTGCCATTGGTTGCAATAATACTGCTGTGTAAGTTTAGCTGCTGGAGCAAACAAAGCCCCACTGCACGGAATTGAGGTACAGATTTAAACGCTATGCTGAATTTAGGCAAGAATTCTATTTTTACCATTACATTTTATCATTACAATAATTTCAAATAATTTCTTCTCTGTCTTCTACACAAATAATTCAATTGTACAGAGGTCCAGTTGTACAGATGGTGAAAAAGGGGGACACTTGCAGATGCTGGACTCTCTCCACAAATATTATCTTGTCTTTGCCATTAATATAAACTGATAACAGCAGATATTCTTTAAGGAACAGCTGGTGATATTAAAGAGGCAGCCAGAAACATTCCAGAGACACAACATATCAACACTTATGTCAGTGACAACAAGAAGGAACTGGACAAATAGAACATATCTTTAAGTAAACAAAAAGTAGCAGACTACAGCAAACTAACCTCCATCAGGATCACCATCAGAGCCAGGGTCGTTTTCCTCAGATGGAGCATACAGGGGCACAGGTTATCTTTCTAACCTATAAAATGAGCTGCTTGGGATCCTGAAAACACATATAATAAACTTATTTTCCCATTGATCAAACTCATGTAAAAGCAGATATCAAGACAAAGCTTATAGAAACTATGGGTACTGTTTAAAGTTATGTGTGAGGTGGGTCAACACCTTTTGAACTCTGGTTAGCTATATAAGGTGGAAATAAGATGCAAGGAAATTGACAGTTACTACACCTTGTATACACATGCCAGCTTGAATTTAACATTTTTTTTTTACCTTATCCTTTTAAATTTTAATATTATGAAATTTTTGCTAAGAGACAAATGTGACAACTGTGGCACTCACCAGATTCTGGAGGTCCTCGTTGTTTACAACATAAACAGTAAAGAAAATTTGTGGTACAGAACTGTGGCCTGTAAACCTCTCTACATGTGTTTGTACTTCTCTGTGCTTGTTTACGGCCACATCACACAAAGACAGACCTAATTTCCTCAAAGTGGCATTTGCCTGTATGCAGTGTGGACAGCCTGGCAGAGAGTACACTGTTACCCTGCCCCTCATGTTGCTTTTGTTCTCAGCCATCAAAGCACCTGAAAGGTAAGACAATGCACAATTAAATCTCTGAACAGAATCAAAGAATCACATATCTCTAGAGATTATAGACATAGTATCTTGTTTTTCTGTTTGTATAATAATAAATTAACTAATAAATAAACTGAAGAATAATCTACCATTAGTAAAATGTACCATGTCTTTTTTTTTTTTGCAAAATCACAGGATACTACAGTTATTGTTATTTCTGTAAACAACCATAACAAATGTTATTTTCTTCCACATTTTACTATGTAATTTTGTGTTTATTTTCATTATTTGATTTCATTTTAGTAACAGTAATAACAGTGGCTATAAAAATCTGAAAGACTGGAAATAACAGAACCGAATTAAGACCATTACCATTGTTCTTAATACAGACCGCATTTGTTTCACTCGCTATAAATAAAACAGTGAACACTGCTGTATACTGTCACTGTGCAGTATTTCGCTGGTCATATACAGTATGTACTCCTCTTCACCTGCAGTTGTATGAACAGTTAACTGAACAGTTAATTCTAATAGTGATAAATTGGCAGACTGGATAAACAATACTGTCAAGTCCAGTCTAGAATTAAATAAAATTTTAAATTTTACACTTCTGTCCACATTGTAGAATATAAAACAACAAAGTATAGGAATTATATATGACTAACCACTGTTAAAACAAAAAACTTTTTTATATTCTAGAAAGTCTCCCTTTGCCTAGGTCACAGCTCTGAACACTCTCAGCCCAGCATTCTCTCAGACGGTTTCATGATAAACTATCCAGAATGCTAGGTGTCTGCTTTTTCCTCATTATCTGCTCCAACACCTCATTTAAAAAATGTGATAAAATAACGATTAAACTTTATATTTAAATTTGTCAACAAAACTAATTTTAGCATTTAAAAATAAGCCATTAGATCAAAAGTTTAAGTACCTTTTAAAAGAAACATTGTAATAATAATGATACATTGATAAACAATTACCTATTTAATTTATTACATCTAACTTAAATTAAAAAATAAATAAATGTCATTCATTAAATTTATAGATGAATTTACTCAATTACTGCTCACGCGGTAGATTTTTTTGAAAACATTTATTTAATGTTTATTAAATGTTAAACATTTAACATTTATATATATTAATTATAAGACATTAAAACTTTTTGCCGAGGTCGTTAGGCACGTCTAGTTGTCTCTGTCTTCACGCTGCTTTGGGTGACGTCATCGCGCCGGGCTAAATGAAGAAGTGCACAGACGCTCGTTATAGACAACGCTGGTGACCACACATTATTAAGTGCAATTAAGAGTTGAATAAATTATGTTTTTTGTTCTGTTTTTGATCCCATATGATTGATAAACGCGTGCTCTCCCCACGACCTTTAAAGTGTACTAGTGCCTCTTGACATCATAAAATGATGTACACCATTAAATCAGACTGTAATCTAACATAGCTGTAGTTTACCACCGTTTTGCCGAGAAGTTCTACTTTTGTCACTGAGTTGACTGTAATTTGTACTGGGTTTCATAGACATACATTCTCATGTTGCTCTGGTGGTAGATTTGACACGTTAAGTTCTATGAGCTTTGGCAGGTCAGACTCTGTCATGAATTAATTGAAAATGTACTGTATCTGTTTTGATCAGATTAGTGGAGTGAATATGTTAGTTTATAGTGATGATTTGTCTACTCACTTGTTACCAAGATTATTAGCTTTTCAAAACCTCCATGTCTTCTCTTTCAGTCCCTCATTCTGTTCTGTTTGTTTAGGATATAAAGTCACTTAAGATGGAACACAAGTCTTGGATCTTACCTCTTCTTGGTCACAACCTAGGGCCATCTCGGTCAAGGATGGGTCTTGTGAATGTACATTTATGGGCATTTTGCCTGATGTATTTATAAAATAAATTAATAGCTGTATTACATTCATGGAATCTAATACACATATACAAACATGGCACCAGTACCACCTTGTATTCGTTTTATGGCATCCTTCAATGGGGCCGATGGACCAATGGTGAGTCTTCTTTGTCTTAATGTTAACTTAAAGTTTCTCAAAACATAAATTCTGCCATATGCTCACTCTTATAGAAGATGTTTTTTGCTAAATTTCCAAGGTTATTTTTTCATACAATTTCCATACAACATGAGAATGGTGGCCATTGCTGTCTAGCAGATTTTCAATGAATAAAGATCTTAATTTTGTATGGGTTCAGAAGACTTAAAGTTTGGAGTGCTTTTTGGATCAGTAAATGGTGGCATTTGTTTTTGCATTAACTGTCCCTTTAATGGTCCTGTCTCAGTAGGGCAACAGGACAACTTTGTGAATGTCCTTGAGTGGCCCAGCCAAAACCCATACTTAAGAATTTTGGATATGATATGTTTCTTCCATAATTTATTGGTCTATTCAGAGCACTCATGCAAATAGCACTGGCACAACCATCTGCAGCCCAGGAGTCTCATGTAGTCAGATTTCATGGCAGATAAATAACGTCTTCAGGCAAATGTCAGCATTTAGAACTAGACACTGTCCTGAAGTCATTAGGATAGAGCTAAAAATTAGGGTTCCATTCTGTTTAGGTTTAAGAGCTATTGCTCAAGTGTAAGGGGAGGTCACACTAAATACTTGCCACTTTGCCTACAGAAGCTGTTTTTCTGATTTCTTTCTGTTGGTTAGGGTTAGTATTAGTAGTAATACTGTATATAAATGTTATTTATTTTCTCATATTGTAATAGTGTTTTTGCACAGTACTGTATATAACCAAACAAGCTTTTACACTTTATTATACTGAGCTGCAAACAGCGTCTGCTTTGTTTGTGCAAGTGTGGCGTTCCAGTCAAGATGATCCTTGTTTCTTGATGAGCTCTGATGTGAATGCATCTGTATCTCCAGAGCCTAATGATCTCAAGACTGCCAGTGCCCAGAACTCAGCTCCAAGTAATCAGGTGTGTCCAATGTACTATCTAGTTTTGTTTAAAGTGTTATTCACATATTCAGGTCCACGTGATCTTCACATTAGTTATTGATTCCTTTGTAGTCTAAGGTAAGGATGGTTTGATAACATCACTGCTTCTGATGCATTCATGTTCTACAGCGGTAGCCATGGAGTCTCAGTAGAGTGAAAGATGCTCTTTTAATGCAGAGAGAGTTCAGATTTGTAAAGCACTTCTGATCAGATTTATTCTGATCCAGGAGGAGGGGCCAGTCACAAGCGACAAAGACATAATGACAGAAGAAAAGAGGGTGACAGTTTCAGTAAATTAGTAGATTGGTAGATTGATGCCTCTTTTCCTCATTTTTATTGTGGAGGAGGAATTAATACAATTCAAGAGGAACTTCAAACACTTTGTAGCTGGCTAATGCATAATTCTTAATTTGTTTTTTTTAATGCCTCTTGAATTGCTAATGCCTCTTGAATTGCTTCTAAAGGACCCTTAAATATTCATAGCAGTTAATTAATTGCAATTTACTGGAGGTGTTAAATTTAATTTAGTTTTATTTAAATAGTGCTTTTTACAATGTTCCTTTGTTGCAAAGCAGTTGTACATATGAAAAGTAATAAAAGATAAGAAAAATTGACATGTACAATACATGTTATTGAAAATTTGGTATTTCCGTAAGAGATATGTTAGTAATACTGATTAATGATATTAAAAATTCTGAAGGTTTATGAATAACATGATAAACATGATAAATGACATGTATAATATTAAACCAAATACGACTTTTCAGTTTATGTAAGAATGGCCCTTTGAAACAAAAAAATTAATTATATACAAAACGAGAAGTACACATGCAGAATTTGCAGTAATATCTTGTAGTGTACATAGTACATTAGACAGTGGCAAGAAACCAAAATTCCAGTGATGGTATAAATAGTGTTTTCACTCCTAGAGCTTGAACCACTACTAGGCACGTAGTGCCTTATTTTATTTTATTTTATTTTATTTTATTTTACTTAATTTTCTATTTATTTATTTTTGTTGTCAACCCTTTACTGCTGGCATGTGACTTGGCATATGAATCTGTCACTGAAAAATGTGACAGATTCATAATGAAGGAATAGATTATAGGTTAGCAATAGATTTTATCTGAATCATTCAAGTACACAGTTCCTGTACTTTCAGTGTTCTTAATGTTTATATTTTATGATGTCAATTTTCAGGTTGTTTTAATATAATAATAATAATAGACAAACCTTTTCTTCTAGACAGTAATTTCCAGATTTCTTTTTATTACTGCCAGCATCAAACATAACATTGACCTTCATTCTGTCTTCATTCTGTAAATATGTAAATAAACCCTGTTGACAGTAATTGTATATTTTATGCTTTAAGGACATCCAATCTAGAATTGAATGTATCTGCATAATTTATGGATACTTCTTTGGTGTAATAAGATACAAAATACATTGTGCCTTTTTCTATTTGCTTTTATATTTAAGGTTATGTCTTTCAAAGGGATTTTTAACTGAATGGGATGTCTTTTTACTGATTTTTAACAGAATCCCACAAACAGAGGTTTGGGAGTGATGTGCTAATGTACCTAGGTGTATAAAGAGGACCTTTAGAATAAAGCAAACACAAACAGTAGGACCCCTTTTTGCATGGCTTGTACAACCTGTGTGCATTTTTATGCAGCTGGTCATTTAGGGTTTTTTTTTTTACTTCAAATGAGTGACCTGTCAAGCTCTAGCTCAAGATAAGATAATATATAGCAGGTGTACAAACATTGGCTCATCTCAAGAGGTCAGTGTGAGTCATCATGAAGTGCTTTTGCGTGTCCATGTGCAGGTGACAGACAGACAGACAGGTGTCAGTCAATCAAAGATAACAAAATAGATGCAGAGGGCTGTTCATGTAGTCAGAAGATGTCTTCTATAGTGTATGAATTCACACATTCATATAATTAAGTATGATGAGCGCATTTCAGCACTGGGGTCATTATAGGAGATGATTCATTTCATTTGCCAAAGGCAATCGCATGCTTCCCCTGAATGACATCCCTGAACCCCGCCTGTTCATTTTACTGCTGCACCACCCACACAATCTAGACTTAAACTCATGAATTCTTCATTACTGTGTGGTTTCATGTACCAGCACTTCACACGATGTTCTGATCATTCTTGTTATGCACTCCTAAAATAAAGAACATTTAATTTAAAGAAGTTTTCTGTGAAATAGTTAATGTCTTAGTCTCTAATACTTTGTCTCAGAAATATGTTCTGGTCATATACTCTGACCCTATCAAGCTAATTATAATGTATAAATTAATTGATTAACACAATGGCAAAAAATTAACTGGATGGAAATGAAGTGACCTACAGTAAAGCTCAGTCTGAGCTTTATCTTGAGAGAATTTTAATTATAAATCATCAACCAGCCAGCTACAACCACAAAATTGTACTTAGGAACTGGCTTTTGTTAATAAAAGGGACATTGACATGTTTTTAAGTTATTTGTGTGATGATCTCATGAAAGGAAAGGGATTGACTACTAGGGTGGAAAACACCTACAGAGTGGTGAAACCATATAGCAGAAGTGACTCTACACAGTTTGCTTCTTAAATTAAGGCCAGTTTGAGTTCACACGGTGAGAAAGTCTCTCCAGCTTAGCTCGTCCTTGGCTCGGTTACTATGGAGATCATAGAGAGAGCGTGAACTAGTTGGAGTGAAGGAAGCCATGAGTTAAGAGGTCACTGAAATGAGAGTCACAGGCTCTGCGATATTAAAGGTGTTGCTTTTAAAAGAAACGCTCGGACCTTTGTGTTAGGTGGTTAACGGAGGCACCGAATTGAAGCCGGTAGTCCAGGGCAGCGAGATGGGCAGCGTGTCTTCCGTGTATCGGATGATATACCTGGACGTGGACGGACAAATTCACAAGGTAACACTTAGACGCTCAGTGTGCAAGACAATACATTGAAGAAAATATGTTGTAATCATCAAATTGTTCTTAAGTTAATATTTGTATTTTCATATTGATTATAGTCTATGACATAAACCAAAGCTTTTTAATTGTTTTCTTGATCTTAACGATTAGGAAAACATTGGACTGTAAGAGACATAAAATCTAACAGCTGTTTTGTGTAGCCTGACTGAAGGTTACACTAAATAATGATTCCTTTAAAACAGATTTGTTGTCACTTTCATGCACTTTCTCATTCCTATTGTTACTCATTGTAACCTGTCTCTTATTTTGCCATTTTAAAACAGTTTTAATGGTTTTTACACACTCTGTATCCTTGATCCTTCACAGTAAAATCTTACCCAGTCTTGTGTTTCAGCAGTGTGTGGTCTGAGCTCTTACTGTCATAAGGTTAAACGGCTGGTCTGACTGCCTTTGATGAGACAGATAGTCTGGATATTTACATGTTTCAGTTGCCAACTTCTGACTGCTGTATATCTATAGGACTAATTAAAAAACAGTAAATTAATGTGTTGTTCTTACATCAGAGTAACACTATGCTAAGCAGTTCTAATAGTTATGAATATGTCTCTGCCTGCCATTGTTCTGTTTTGGCAATGGGACATAAATGGAGCAATGATCATGTAAAAGCCTAGAGCACAATGACACACAAAAGGACATTTTAATGAGCACATCTGTGTTTATGTGTATACTCGCACTGTCTACTCACAAAAACATATTTCTAGTTCTAGAAAAATAGCAAACCAAATATCTTATTACACTATTCATTTTTAATGTAACTGCATACCTCCATGGCTTTTGCATGGTTATTCAATTACTGAAACTATAAGATATCACACAGACACTACTATAACCTTCTGAGTTAACTGCAGTCAGATGCTGCAGTCAGATTTAACTTGCATTCAGTATTTTTGCTGTGTGGTTGGTGGTACATAATCTTATAGTCTGTTTTTTTAAGTATTCATAGTCTGAGTTGATTGACTGATTGATAATTTATTTAAGCCAGTTTTAGATACTAATAAGTATTTCTCATATTTCAATTCAAAAGCAGAAATTGCATTATGGAACAATTCTCTCTTACAATCTGTTACTCCTCTCCCTCTCTTTCTCTTGCACTTTGTCTGGTCAGGTTCCCCCCTGCCTTATCATCTTTTTTGGGTTTGTCACCCGTTTATGCTGTCTTCTTGTGTCTGCAGATGGCATCAGATATACATGTGTTTAAAGTGGGTCAGACTACCCAGGGTCAGGACTGACACTACATACAGTACTGTGTGCAAAGTCTCTAATAATCAATAAAGTACATTGTGTAATGGCATCATACATGGAAACCATGGTCAAATGCCAAAAATCTAGCTTTAATCTAGAAAAAATAGCTTTAATTAGCTTTTAATTGAATCTTTAGAGTTTGTAAAGGTTATAATTGACAGAATTTCTATATTTTGAGCTTGTCACCCAAAAGCTGTATCTTATAATCTGTAATAATTTAATTAACATTAAATTAATTAACAGTGTTAACATATAATTCTATGTTGTACTTTAAACCTTTTCAAATATATTTTCATTTGTCATAATTCACTTGGTATTTTAAATTGTAAATTTGAAATGAAATTAATGTGTACATCATTGAGAGAAGGTTTATTAGGTGTCATTTTGATTAGTATTTGAGAATTTTAATTTAGAATTTTTTCTAAATTAAAGTAATTGACTCCTGACTAACATATAAGCCTCAATCTCTTAGCAAGGCCAACAACTTTCTCTCCAAAAATAAAAGTGATTACCAACACAGATTTCATCACATTTTGCCAAAATTAATTGTCAAGGACACAGGGAAGGAGAACCCAAATACAAGCCAGCTGAACTCAAAAATAAAGTACTGTGTGGACAAAACTGGACAGGAACCCAGCAACAAGCAAAACAAACAGATCAACACAAGACAGCAAACACAAGGGCATTAAATAGACAAAACCAAGGCAGGTGACAAGGACAGACAGGTGGGAGGAATTAACTAATGAAGGGAGAATTACGAGAGGACGGGATCAAGAACGTGACAGGACATGGCACAAAGTAAACGCACAATGGCCATGTGCTTCCACACATAAAGACACAGAGCATGAGTCTAGATCCTGACTCCAAGAAACAAGAACCAAGACTAGGATTGAGTCTAGATCCAGACAGCATGCTCTGACACAAAACTGAGGGAAGTCAGGATCCTGGTAAGAGAATCCAAAAGACTCAAGACATGAAGCCAGGACCCTGACATTCACTGGATGTTTTATCAAGACCATTATCAGATCTTTGTATTTTTATAACATAACAAAGATGAAAACATAGTTTGAAGTTGCTTTATTTTTTTAGTAGCTGATATAGCCAATTATTTGATTAAAACTGCCCCTAACTAAAGTCTTACATGATATTAACATAAGCACAGTTTCTTTTTGAGGCACTGAATAGATGCTGTTTCTTTTAGGTGGTTTTTAGTCATTTCTGTAGTCCTTGTGATATTAAGGAGCTATTCTGCATCTCCAGGTACTGTGTGTGTGTGTGTGTGTGTGTGTGTGTGTGATTGAAGTGTTTCCACTTCTCAACTGCTGCTATACATAAAGAGTGTATCTGCTGCTGACAGGAACACAACCATTTCCCTTCTGGATTCAACAGGAGCTATGGTGTCCATCGACACCACAATGTCAAACAACTCGGAGAGGTAATTCTGCTTTTTCCCCCCAAAAAAACTTAAAAAGGATAGCCAAATCTGTACACCTTGGCCTAAATGGCATTTGGTCAATATCTCTTCGCACTGATATAGCTGTAAATGCTTAAAAACAAGCAACAGATTTTATTTTTTATATCAACTGTTATCTACAGATAAACATTTAATTTTGAAAGGAGTACTGAAATATAATGAAATTTATACTTTTAAAAACAATGGTTCTTTAAAAGGGTTCTTCATTTTATAGTCTGTAGAACCTTTTTCTACAACAAAGAACCTTTTATGCAGCAGAAATTCTAATTTAACACCATCTGCAGACGTACTTAGGTTAATCATAATAGACGATACAGTGATCTACCGTCTGTCTTATTTGTGGATTACATATAGTTCTGCCCTACATGCAAGGTAAACAATGGCAGGAGGCCAGATAAAGATAAAGGTAAAGTTCCTCTTTGAAAAACAGAGTCTAAGGGTGCCCATTTGCTGTTACAGCTACATCTATCAACATCTGTCAACTGCCGGAGGAGTAGACATATTGGATGGTCATGCTTCAGATAACTGCAGCTCCCCTGAGGAGGTGCTGATTGTCAGTAAGGGAGAGGGGACATATTTTAGTGTGGGGGCAGCTGTTTTGTAACTCCATTCATGTGTCCTGGTGTTTTCAAGGTCACCGTACAAAGTGATGCCAATAACTGGCGCACAGCTTGCAGGTTAGTGTTATATGTTATGTACTTTTCAATTATCACAAACATATTAATGATTAAGACATGTCTTATGTAAAATGCTGTGCCTAAATAGGTAGGTAGGTAAGTTGGACAATTTTTGTAATCTAACCTTGGCTATTTGTCAATGTCAAACAATTTTTCCACTTTGTTTTTCATCCCTTCAGTTATAATGTGGCTGTGTTTGGAATAGCATACTACAATACTATTGTACTATTCCTATTCCTTCATATTTAGACATTCATTATGTATACTATGCACAGTATACAAACCTTCTGTATGAGTGGAATACCTGAACAACCATAATACATTTGCCGAAATGTGCACTGTACAATACAGCACATGCACACAATACAGTATCCCACAATGCAATGCCCTTGACTTGATTTTGTGTGCATATTACATAGTACATAGTACATCTTGGCTAATGCAGTTGAAAGTCATTGCTACATCCCATGCCAGTAAACATGCAGTATACGGTATACTACAAACTGTAGCAATAGTAGGAGGAGTATATTACACTCTAAACAAATGTTGCCATTAATAAAGACATCTAGTTATCATAACATTGCTTAAAATACCAAGTTTAAAAAAAAAATTAAACAAGTATGTTTAATAAACTCATCTGGCAGAAAAAATCTTTCAGATTAAGATTTTAAGTATTATGAACTCAAAATTTTATTTTATTTAAATTATTTACTGTCTCTGTTAAATATGACTGGCTGTTTCGAAATTCTGCCGGCTTAAAGTTTTTGGTTGTTGTGAATTTGCTGACACAGCAGGCTTCTCAATGGCAGGGAGAACAACCTAAAAGATGAAGGTTGAAAGTGTAATTGGTAAGTAGAGATTAAAATGCATATGTATACTTTTCTTAATTGCCTTACATGTTATAAACGCATGTATAAACATTTTCCTGTTTCCTCCCACAATGGTAGTGCAGACAGGCGGCCATGTGAAGTAGGTGGGAAGAGAGCCATCATGACAAAGACTCATTGCAGTATGCTGGTTAATGCTGGTAAGTTAATGGTAAACAAGTGTAAACTTTGCTTAAGTTCCCTGTGAAAGGTTTTATTTTTAGAGTGATTTGCAAGTTTTAAAAATGTTTTTGTAACTAACTTTTTTTAGAACATCAGAGCGGTGCTCAATTTCCCATTTTCCTCCTGCAGAAGCACTAGCAGACAGGCGGTCATGAAACAGGTGTGGAGGGGGAGAGAGTTGTCGTGATAAAGACCCCTGGAGTGCATGTCTGTTGCTGTTCCTTACAGTGTGCTTTTAATTGTTCTGATATGGTCAATTTCACTTTTAAATGGACGATTTCTAAAGAAATTTATCAATTGATTATTTTACTCCAAGTATTGGAGTAAAGGTTAATATGCTGATTAAATGTTAATAATATTGATTAAATGTTAATATGCTGTTAAGTCGGTACATATTATCAGAGTTCAGCTATGTAATGTGACCCTAATAAAGCTGTTGATGTGAAGAAATAAACACTTGTCCTAATGATTTATAATTCAATAAAAGTAAACAACAATATATAACATGGAAAGTTTGAGTTTAGTCTCTTTGCCTTTTAAGTTATCTGTACAAAGTGTATTTGTACTGTTATCTGTACAAATTTAAGTCAATTCGATGAAAAGACCACATTAGGTCAATTCAATCAAAATGATTTGTTTATTTCCCCATTACTCAACTGAGCTGAGAGAATTTTCCTCAGATCATCTGAGTAGTCTTAGCTCATTAGGGTTTGCAGTATACTGTAATATGCAACTCCGGACACAGCCTGTAGCCTATGACCAGGGGTGGAATTAGGTTGACTGTTACCTCTGTGAAGTGATTTGGGGATAATGAAAGACAGCCAGCCAATAGTAGGCCTTTTATTGGACACTTGATCTGAACTTTGTTCATGACAATCAGTGGCTCTACATTTGACAAGTGTGTATGTTAGCAGGTTTCACTCTATAAAATTGTAAGTGGCTTGTTAACACGCAAGACTGGCTACATAAACAGTTTCTCGAAAAGTAAAGCGGGTGTCAGGAAAATTCACCTTTATTATGTTGCTATCTTATTTCCTATCCATTAGATCAGTTATATGCTTTGTAGCAGGATGCTTCATTCATTTGACATATTTCTTATTTACGTATTTAAATGTGTTAAATATGTTTTATTTAAGCTGTCGGAGTTAACATGGACGTATCATACTGAAATACTCGTACATCAGTGTTTGACCATGATATGGATTGTTTTCATCTTTCAGATAAAGAAGAGCTTTTCCAGAATGTACTGACCCAGGTGGCAGAGCAGTTCTCCAGGTGTTTTATTTTTTAATTTCTAATACAACATAACCTTCTTTTGAATGAAATCTTTTGGTCTGTGTATTTTCTCTCCATCTGCATTGATCTGCATCATTGTTCTCCCCCAAGGGCATTTAAAATCAATGAATTGAAGACTGAGGTGACGAATCATCTAGCCATGCTGGAAAAGAGAGTAGAATGTGAGTTTTAAATGGGTTTCATCCAATTTATTTTCCAATGTTTTGCTAACAAACAGAGTGCATTCTTAAATGAAGAGGTCACCATGACAAATAATGCAGGTTGCATCTTCTAATTTAGGGATTGAGTTATGAGGAAGTAAAGGTGCTTTGTGTTAAATTTATGTAACTGGCTTATTTTATTTATATAAGGAGCCTTCCACACTACAGCTGATAATTCACATAGCCAATGACAGGTATTTATTGTGCACCATGTTGTTTATGATTTATCACCACAGAAAATGTTCTTGCAGTTTACACAGTTCACTGTGCACAGTAGACCTGTCATTAACAGAATGTTATGTAATATAGCTGTTTTCAAAGACATATCTTTTGACAAATGAACTTTTGCTTAAAAATTCATTACAAAGTTCATTATGAAGTATGGTATATGTATGGTACATGCATATGCAAAATGGTATATTATTAAGAACAATTTAAGTTTTCACCTTGCATTTATATTTCTGTAATTCACATGCCACTTTACAGACACATCTTAGCTTTTCATTTGTATTTGGAATAGAAAGTATGTAGAAAGAACATAGAATATTGAAATAATAGTTAGCCCTTTAGCACTGTATGTTTGAGGCTTTGTACCCAGCTGAAGCGCCATGCGCATTGCACCCTTTGCAGCGTGCCAACAGAGCAACAACAGAGGCTGTAAAGACAGCAACAGGTCATAGTTTATATTCAGTTGAGTATTTCTTTGCTTCTGTTTTTCATATTCACTATGCAAACACTGCCTCCTCAACAGAATAATTGTACTATAGACTGACATTACGGCACTTGATCATCTTATTCAATGATTTCTGCATTATTATGGTATCATCTGTTATGATAAACACAAGCAGCAGTGTTGTGCGGGAGTTTATCTAAGCAAAATACTACCTGTGATAAATTGAAATTTGTATGAACATTTACATGTCTCTATGCTGTTTTTGTTGTTCTTTGTTGTTCTTTTTGTCTATGTGTAGAAAACATGTTTAGTTTTACATTTTTCAATGTATTCATAGGGTAAATGTGATTTCACCAAATAGGGCATGTTCCTGGATCAACACTGTTGCTTCTGGACCTTTCTGGATCTTTAGATTTAGGGTCAATGTTAGGTTGAGGACTGGGTTAAAGACTTACCTGGTACTATTCTTACCAACCCTTTAATTCACTCTGATTGTAGGGTAAAGTTATTGTTATGGTTTGGTTTATGGGTCTTCCCTTTAACAGGAATGTTCCAAGATCAACAAAAGATGTTGATGCAGAAATACCTCTTAATTGGCTAAATGACCTTGTTTAAATTCATTGATGAGAACAGATATCGTATTGTGGTATGCTGAATTAGGCATGTGAAGAGAAGAGAATTTTTTTTATTATAAAAATACAGCCTGGAATTTCTGCCCTATTAGTGACACTAAACAGAACTGCAAAAAACAGATTTCACAAACCCTTTATCTGTTGGTCAAACTCCTGCTTTTGGTTGAGCCAGTGTTGCTAAGACGGACAAGTCAGGATGGTCAAATAAACAGAGCTAGACTTTACACTTCTCAGGTGTGAATGACTTTGTACTTTGTAGGATTTCTCTGTACATTAAACTAGGTGAAAAGGAGAAAATACAAAAACACCATTACCTTTTCAAATTAGATTTTTGTTGGCCTCTAATTGACTACCAATACTATAATTAAACAGTGATTCACAAGAAGCAACAAACACAGGTAATACATCTTTGATCATGGTTTCCTGGGACCTCAGGATTCCTTTACAACGCGGCTAGGTGTTCATAGAAATCCATATAAAACTGTGATGTATTCAGTCACCAAGGCAATGGACTCTGACCCTTACATTAGTGTGGACTATTCACCACCCTTACCTGATTTGAGGTGATATATCACTGTAGATACTCTATAAACGGATTGGTAGCAGGAATACCAGAGTTTATGTGCTATTTATGATCACACAAACTGTCTGGACATATCTGGACCTACTTACTACTTAGATGATACAGGTGAACTGCTTGTACTTTAGACAGACCAGCAGCAGGATTTTGGACAATAGAGGGAAACATGCCAGACAACAGCAGGTATCAAATATCCTTTTACTGCAATGGTTCAGCAGTCATATCCTGTGTGTGGGGGGGAAACTGTACGGGAAAACCCTGTGGGTTTGCAGCTCATAAGCATGTTCACTAGCTCATTTCCATATTTTCTCCCACTTTTATTATATGAAATATGTTTGGCTTTCCATTGGTTCATAGTCATACTGATGTATTTCTTTACTGCTCGCTATCTCTTCAGTGGAGGGGATGAAGGTGGTGGAAATCGAGAAATGTTGCAGTGACATCAAGCAGCTGTGGGAGGAGATGGCCTCCAGGAACAACAGGTCAGACACCTTACTGTTTTTTCCCATTAGCCACTGCACAGTTATCAGAATATTTAGAACAGATTTTTTTGACAGCATTTTTCAGAAGATGACATGTCATTTTTGAACTGGCTAACTGAATAAATGAATAAATAGATATATTACTAACAGCTATTAGTGTATGTGAAATGCGGTTTGCAATCCATTTCAATTTCAAAATATTCTAAATAAATTAATGTTTAAATAGTCATTTCTATGATCAAAAGTATCTAGAATATCATTTGACTACATTCAGCCTACATCTGGTGTTGACTATTCAAAGCACTCTCTGCTGAGAATTAGAAAGCAGCCCAGGTGTTTTCTTAGTCAGCTCTCGTTAAAATGCTACTATACAGGGTATAGTCTATTCCCTTTTGAGTGTTAATGAGCTGACATGGCTCTCACTTGCTCTCTTATTAGTAAGAATCAAATTGTAGCTGTCTACTCTCAAGATACTCTCATTGTTGTACATGTTGGCATGGTACATTAAAATGAAAACCACACCATGTTCTCTTCTAAAGCAGCTGAGCTCTCTGATCTCACTAAGATGCACTTTTATAACCTTTGCAGTAGTTTCCTAGATGACAGCAAGAAATTAACTCCTCGCAGAGATGTGCCTTCATACTCAAAGGTAGAATAGCAGATATGCTGATGTTTGTAATTTATTTACTTTATTGGTCTTTATTATTTTTATATTTTTAGTGTGCTTTATTTACATTTTAATCTCCTTTAAATTAGATTTCTTTTAAGAACCACAAAGATTAAGGCTATGTTAAAGCTGCAATCTGTAACTTTTGCCTTTCTATCGCCATCCCTATTTGAAACATAAAATTGCAGGATACTTTACATAAGTTAATTTATGTGTTTTCCAGCGAATTATGATTCAGTAGCTCAAGAATATAAATCATTAGTATAAACTTGCTGTTGTGTCTCTGAGGAAAAGAGAAGATGACTGTTTTGAACACTTATCTGTTATATACTTGCCCAAGTACTGCTGTTTTTTATTTTTAACCAAAAAAGTTATTATATATAGTATAAGATTGCAGCTTTAATGAAAGTTTAAATGGTTGCCCACAATTATGTCATTATGTACTCATTATTTAACATATAATTAGTTAGTTTTAGTTAATAGTTAATAGAAAAAAAATAGTTTTTTTCTGTGGAACACAAAAAGAAATTCTAAAGAATCTTAATGCTTTGTTCTATACTTTCTAACCACACTTTCCATGTTCCTTTGTATTGTTTCCTTGGCTGTTAAGCTCAAAAAGGAAAAAAAACCCAATATCTATACTTATGTATAGAATCAATATTCAATATTCCATTCCAGTCTTTTGAAGTCATGCTATAGCAGACTGTTTAAGTTGCTATTCAGTGAAAGTCTCACATTCATGTTTAGATTCAAAAATGGCATCAAAATATCATACCCCTTTTGACATGATTTATACCAATTGCCATTTACTTAGCGTTTTTAGTCATTTATTGTTTTGTAGCTGAATATAATTTGCCAGTTTAAATTGGAGAATGACATTTAAGAGCTGCAGCAGAGGAAAATACTATTAATCTCTTCACACAGAAATAATGACAGCATAGGAGTTTCAAAGTTTTAAACAACATAGGGGTGAGTAAATAATGACAGAGTTTGTATTTTTTGGTGAACTATTCTTTAAAAGATAACCTGACAGATGTTCTGTGGAAGTATTAAAACTTTATAACTGTTTTATAGTATATAGTATGTTTAACAGTGTGAATTAAATGTACCCAATGGCCACAGCCAGGTGTTGGTTATGGGGTTAACTGGGAGCTCTGTCGCCTGCAGTACATGCTTTCCCAGCAAACCACAGATACTCTCAGAAAACCCGCCTTCGACTTCTGGCTGTGGGAATCCAGCGAGGTAAGAGTCTAACACTGCACTATTTCTATCCTTCTCCTCTCTTGTCCTGTTTTCTCTCTTCTGCGTCTGCTGCTTGTGTGTTTATGTATGTGGACCTTGTGTAGTACCACCTCTCCCATGAGACAGTAGAAGCTTTGAGGCAGCCAGTCTTTGATGTGTGGCAAAGGGAACCTAATGAGGTGAGCTTCAAAATAGTCTTTTTTATCTTAGGACCTAAAACTGCCATAGTAGAAAGAAAACCCTTCAAGAACATGAGATGTATGATTGACACATGGTCAGAATGCTTGCTGTACAACAGCTGTTGATAATTTGCGTTTTGTACTGCAGAAGATGCATCATCATTGTTTTTACTTTAAGATGCTGAGTTGCCTGGAGCACATGTATCATGACCTGCGACTGGTGAAAGACTTTCATATAAACCCCATCACACTGAAAAGGTGGCTGGTAAGATAAAACAACATAACGATAATTAGTAACACTTTACTGTAAGGCTCCATTTGTTAAGATTTAGTAATGCATTAACAATTACTTTTTTTACATTTTGTACAACATTTAATAATCTTTGTTAATATAAATACATTTTTTATTGACCGTTAATTATGTAAGTTTATTGTGCACTAATAAATGTTAACAGATACAACGTTTATAATTTTTTAAATGTGAAGCTTCGCTTTATGTTTTGCTGCAATGCATGCTGGGATGTTTCATACTACGCAGCATCCAGCATGCAATGCGGCATTAATAAAGCAAAAAAATGCATAAATGCAGCTGAACTGTCTTACTAATATCTGCTGTTTGTGCTGTTATTTTTGTGGTGACTTTTAGTAGCTTGTTTTGTGCTGTTCAGAGTTGATCTGTTTATCTGAATGGTATGTTTATATCACCATTGTTAAGGTTTGTAAGTGTTGATGTCTAAGTGTGTCTTAATGGCCAGTTCTTACTGAAACTGTTGCATCTTTGAAAGGCGATTGTTCTCTTTTCCTAATTCTAATATTTCAGATTTCCTATCCTGATAATAGAACAATAGCTACTCAACTAATTAATAACAACTCAAATGTATTACGAAATGTTTAGTGTTAGCTGTGTTTTTAAAAGTTAGTTAAATATTGCACAGTTGGAGCCACCTTAGCATAACACCTAAACACCAAATAAAATTCTGCTTTTGGGCAATTAGCATAGACCCTTTAGAGAAAGCAATCCCACTTGCATCCCAGCTCATACAGTCCCCATATAGAGCTTTGAGATGGGACCCAGATGTTTCCTAGTTGGGCCCAACCTAACACCTAGTGAAATCCTGCATAAAACCCACACAGGAAGTTGGCATAGGGAAATAATGGAGCTTGGAACAATCACATTTTAGCCCATTTCATACCCATATGGGCATTACATACAAATGTTGGCTGGGTCCTATATCACATCAAGACCAATGGCTGAAAATTAAGTTCCTCTAAATAATGGCATTCCCTGTGTAAAGTGCTGTGTACTAGTTCTTCTCCCATATTGCATTGCAGTTTACAGTATGACATTGTTTGACATCAATGCAGCAAAATACTGTCTAAATTTTACTGTAAATTTACCTCACAGTTTTACAGTGTAACTAAGGTAGTTAACTAATGTTAATAAATTGTTAAAGGGATAGCTTACCTAAAAATGAAATTTATTTCTTCATTTACTTACCCTCATGTAATTCTAAACCTACATTACTTTTTTATTCTGTGGAACACAAATGTAGATATATTGAAAAATGTCTTGGTTTATTTTCCATAGAGTGGAAGACAATGGGTGCTGCTGGCTTCTAGGGCTGGATTCACAAAACATTTTTAAGAAGAAAATTCTTCTCAACTACCATTTTCTTTATATTTTCAAACTTAAAAAAAGTTAACAATATCCCAAACTTTTTTCTTAAGAATGTTCTTTTTTTCTTAAGATTGTTCCTAAAACAAAATCTAAGAATAATTCAAATTGAAAAGAATGTTTGTAAAAATGATTGTAAATACCTTCTTGAAGTTAGAACTGAGCTAGATAACTGACATCTTGTCCTAGACCCCCAAAGAATAAGATTTTTATTAAATTTATTGGGATGTTTCAAATATTAAACATTTTAATTAATAACAAATAACATAGGAAATACATTAAAAACTTTTACAGGAAGGCAATCAACATACAGTTTGATCATGTTCATTTTCATTGCTGTCCTATAGAGAAGCACCCTCTGGTGCTGATACTGAAATTATTATAGATACCTGCTTACCATTTTTTTTACTTTTGCTTTTTATAAAAAAATTAAAAAAAAATTTTTTATAAACTTTATTAAATTTTTTGCTTTTTATTTTTTATACATTTTCAACATTCAGTTGCTACCTGCCAGTGCTGGAATCAAACCAGCAAACTTCTGATCACAAGCCCGACTCACTTACCAGTGAGTACTAGTACTGCCTACTAAAACAGTATGTACTTCTGAAACTATGCGACAGATGAGTCATTGACATGACAGATCACGGGTATCATTTTAAGCAAGATATGCCATTATAGCTTACATAGAAATGGCACATAGAAAGAAGGTAACATTTTATGGGACAGGGGTATAAGGGATTTGCATAAATACCATAAAATACCAGAATATTACACAATGAAAGAGAATGGTAGACAAAGACATAGTAAAATAGTAGAATCTGTAAGACTGTAATTGGATTCTAGAAACAATATTAACAATTTAGAAAATCCTAAACTAAGTTAGATGTCAGCAGTATCCTAGTATGCAACCAACAGGACAACAGTGGCAAGGAAGCAAAACTCCAATGATGCATATATGGAGAAAAAAACAGTTCTCCTCTGGCACATTAAAGCTGTAATTTGTAACTTTCTTAAATATAAACAGAGAGCTGATAATACTGGTTTTATATATTGTATATATTGATTTAAAAACTGTTGGGTCTGATTTTGTGACAAACTGCTATGGCTAGGCAGGTTCCAATCAAATCTCACCTAATTAATGCGGCCTAACAACCCCTAAGGGATTTGAGTAATAAATCTATAGGATCTAGATTTAAACTAACATAGCGTATCTTCCACCCAGACAAAACTGGAAAGACAACTATAAGTAAGCTATTCATGCGTTTGTTATTATTATTTTTTTATTTTATTTTTTTTCAGAATGCCAGGCCTTGCAACAAAAGCTGAAGCCCAGCTTGTTTCATGAGCGATTTATTGACTATTGACATGAAACATTAAACACAAACTTTGTTTGGATGGCAAAACATAATAAATTGATGTCCACTTTAAAATGTTTAATGTCTAGTGTTTTTATCCAGATTTAATCATTATGTTTCTTAATGCATTTAATATAATAACCCAAATATTTTAGATGTATAACATGTCACTTATAAAACATGTAGGTCTATAACATTTTGAAATATCTTTCAAGAATTGCACTTAGGAACATTCTTAAGAACGTCTTTTAATTTATCTTAAGAACTACTTCTTGCTCATTCTCGTTCTCTGTTCCCTCTCAGCTCTGCATCCATGACAATTATAGGAACAATCCTTTTCATAATTTCCGCCACTGCTTCTGCGTCACACAGATGATGTACAGCATGATCTACCTCTGCAACCTACAGGTATAAAAACTTTCATATATACAGTTCTGCTTTTTGCAATTTATGGTTTTTAAAGTTATGTTTTACCTCACAATTCCAAACTGTTTTGAGAAGGGGAAGATCCACAGCAGTACTTCAGAAGGCCCATCAATTATTGTTCGATCTTTAAAGTTAAACCAAACCAGTTAAAACCAAAATTCAGCTAAATGTTTTAGCATTCCTCCCACATCTAGTAAAATTAAAACGTCACACTCAGGTAGGTGGCTTTGCAATGTAAACATTATCACACATTATGTTAGTACAATAATGTGGTACGATATAAATGTTATAAGCCAGACTTAAAATGAGGTATGCAGTTTTTTACAATACCTAACACGGGTCCTGCTCCATCTTTCTATCTGTCAAGGGGCACCTTGCTTCAAAAAGACCCCTGATGTTAAAGATATGCATACTCTATAGCCACCTGCATCTTTTTCTTAGGAAAGTAAGAGTCGCAATTTAGATTAAATTATTCGATATCCAATAAAGAAAGAGATGGCAAAGGGGAAAAGAGAACATAAATGATGGATGTATGGGGGTGTAAAAGCTATTTCACTCCTGTGAAGATGCTTTCAGCCTCTTACCCTTTTCTGTGTGCTGTAGTTGCCATGGATATATGTTGAGATTATCGGATTCAAATATTAATTCAAGTATTCAAGATATTAATGGCCTGACTATTAGAGGCTAAATTACTAACTCCAATTTACCCATGTAGAAGGGGCTAGAATTTATGTGCAAACCCTGCCTTAACATACACAAACACATTTATAGAAAGAGTTTTAACATGCTGTGTTTTTAGGAGAAGTTCACACAAGTAGATATTCTTATTTTGATGACTGCAGCCATATGTCATGACCTGGATCATCCTGGGTACAACAATACGTAAGAGCCACTATCATTTATGACATGTACAGAAACACACACTCTGACACTCTCACACACACTGTACTTGCTGTTTTGCAGGTATCAGATTAATGCGCGCACAGAGCTGGCTGTGAGGTACAATGATATTTCCCCTCTGGAGAACCACCACTGTGCTGTGGCTTTCCAAATACTCTCTCAGCCAGACTGCAACATCTTTGCCAACTTTGATCCTGAAGCCTTCGAGCAGATTCGTCAGGTGTGTCTTTCCAAGTTCCACATTGTGCACACACATGCAGTGGTAAATATGAATTGGTGTGAATCAAAGCAACTATCAAAATATCAAAGCAAGCATGCTTTTTTAAAGAGAAAACACTAACATTTTTCAAGCAAAACATTTACAAAAATAACAGTTTAAATGATAAAACTGTAGAGATACTGTTCTGTCATTTACCTTTATGCATTTTCAAAAAAATCAAAATCTCCCTTTTTAAAAAAACATGTCAACCCAGGCAAGAAAACGGTGCTCATCAAGCAAATGCCACTTGTTTTAATTTTGTTAGCTAATGCAGTTACCTTTTGTTGCATTTCAACCTTATGTAGCTAAAGTGTCCACATATTTTTTGATTTCGTTGTATGCGTCTTTACAGTTGCCTGTGATAATACTGATTTGATTCTTTGTTGTGCCTCTCACAGGGAACAATTACTCTGATACTGGCTACAGACATGGCTCGACATGGAGAGATTCTGGACTCTTTTAAACAAGAAGTGGATAACTTTGACTTCACTAATGAAGAGCATGTTACTTGTGTAAGATTTCTATAGTACCTACGTACATTCATGTACAACCATGTTTTTAATACACATACCTTTAGGTACAATGTCAATACCATGGTATATGAATTTGTCAATACCAGTACAATGGTATATCTTAGTGGTTGACCAAAAAGGGTTTTATGAAGGCTGATGGCGAACACAATATATAGACAGCAGACTGATAAATAGCACATAAATGTAAAATCTTAGGGGGTAATAAACTAATAGGTGGAAAGAGCAAAAAGGGACACTAGAGTAATTAAAGGTTATAATTGTTATTAATGAAATATATGTTTTTGTCTGACAGCTAAAGATGGTTCTGATTAAATGCTGTGACATCTCTAATGAGGTTCGGCCGATGGAGGTTGCTGAGCCATGGGTGGACTGTTTGCTGGAAGAGTATTTCATGCAGGTGAAATGTGAACACACTATTGTTTTTCTTAAAATCAATATGCTGTGTTTGTATGTTCATAAATATTGTATTCTGTCTACAGAGTGATCGAGAGAAAGCAGAGGGTTTACCTGTCGCTCCTTTCATGGACAGAGAAAAAGTGACCAAGCCCACTGCTCAAATTGGCTTCATCAAGTTTGTTCTCATCCCTATGTTTGAGACAGTGATGAAGGTTAATGTTGAATATTACTGTAATTGTATTTTCTATTAAGGAGCCAGTATTATGAAGGACATTTGTACTGTTTTTATATTGTGCCCAGTTGCTGTGCTGCTTTTCAGAGCACACCTTAGAGCATTCTGCTTATGTGAACTTGGCCACAGGTTTGAGCCCTGTTACACTGTTGCTTCCAAAATGAGTGGTTTTGGAAGTTGCTGCCAAAAAGTGATGGCACTAAATTACAGTCAAGAGTTTCATTATCAACTACATTTACAATGCCCTACAGCCAACAAGAGGCCTGTTTACATCTGCATGCCCACAGTCAGACTTAACAGTGTAACAGTAGCATATCTTGTACTTGCTTGTCTCCATATAAACGGCTTTTGGAGAGCAATTTGCGTTCTTCACATTTCCTGCAATAAGTTCAACAAATGCAAAAACAGCAAAGTGTGCAGCAAACAAACAAAAAAAACAAGAGAAAACAACTTAAGATAAAATCACATCTGTAGATGGTTTTGATATGTTGGTATTTTTCTGTTTATTGCAGTTGTTTCCTCAGATTGAGGAGTTAATGGTACAGCCACTAAGAGAATCCCGGGACCGATACGAGGAGCTTAAACAAATAGATGACACCATGAATAAGGTTAGCAATGAGCGTATTTGTGTTGTGTTTTGTTACTGGCATGACCTATTTCCATTTCTTCATGCCTGTTCTTTTTTACAGGTACAAAAAAAGAAGAGTGAAAATTTAACAATGGGCAGAAAAAAGGAATGAGGTCATTGTCCAAAACTTGTACTGGGTGCTACTAAATTGTGCTGTTATGGTGATTTATATGTTAGATTTCATAAACCTAATTTGTTTGATTTCATTTCAACAGACAGTAAGAAATGTGAAGTGAGTGAAATTTTGGGTGTCGTCTCTGAAAATCCAAAGCACCTTTCAGGGACTTGAACCTTGTACAGCTCAGCCATGAACTCTAATGAGTGCATACTATGAATTGTATTCTCTATTTGTGTTATTTATACTTGGTTTTGTACAAGTATAAACATTATAAAGAATGTACAGATTTTCTGTCACTTTTACTAAAAAAAAAAAAAAAATTCTAACTTTTAACAAAAGTCAAGTGTCATTTGAAGAGTACTCTGCTGCTGTCCTTTAACAGCTGCCCAAAAGGTAAAGCCATGATCATTGCTGCTCATATCTGAGCTTCCTTTTTTAAATGCTTCATAAGCCTAAGTATATAGTTGCACCAACTGGCACTAATGATCTCTACATCAACTTAGGCTCCCAATGCTTTTGAGAAATGCAGCCCTGCTCTTTCACTGAGCGTGACTGAAATTATAGCGTATAGACCTCTAGTGGCCAACACACAACAGTACAGTAAAGTACAGTACTGAAAGGGGGAGATCATTTAAACTAACAGGCTTTACAGCAAAAATAAATAATATAATAATATAAATAAAATATAAATAATAATTGCCAATGAAAAGCAAAATCTGTATAATTATGACATAAGGCAGAATTAAAGAAAATAAAAATAATAAAATCAATATGCTGTTAAAATGTGTTAAAATAATAATAGCATAAAAAGGCAAACAATGAAAACTTTGGATGTACATTGAAGACGTAATTATTATAAATTATGTACACGTTGGTCATAGTAGTCTTTTGCCAGAATAATAATATATGTTTTATAAATATGTGCCATAATTTTGTTTTTTCATGACATAGACTACTCTCCACCATCTTTGTGACACTTACAATTAGAATGGATAATTCTTTGCTGCTGTGCTAGTGTTCAGATGTATTCCAATGTATTCATCTGTCTAAAGGATATGACCCTTTAATGTGGATGAAGTATCAAATTGTAAGGGGGCTGAGGCAGAAGCTGAAGCAGGATCCAGTTGCGGATGTTTATTGGGGTTATCCATAATCAAAGTCGAAAGTACAGGCAAAGGGTCGTAATAAACATAGACAGTCCAACCATGCAACACAACAAAAGGGAGAGACGTAAATCAGAGGTCGTAAATCCAGGCAGAGAATCAATATCTAAACAAACAGTCCGATCCAGGTGTCAAACAAAGGGGCTAGGCAAAAATCAGAAAACGAGAACCAAACAATAGGTAAAACACAGGAAAGCAGGCAGTAAAAGAGAATGCTTAGTAGTCAGGTGTAAAGCTGGCAATACTTCGCAACGTGGCCATGTGGCAGCAAGGTTTATATAGCTGCCAAACAGGAAGTAAGTTCAGAGTTCAAAGTTCAGAGTTCAGGAGAGGGAGCATGAGCAGTCAGTATTCCGGTGAGGGCTCCCTCTGCTGGCGTGATGTTACACAAATTCCATTCTGCACTTTATTTTTAGAATCATATTCATTGTCACACAGCTATAGACATGCAAAAAGCAATCAGTAGGAGTACAATAATCTCAGCATTTCAAAAAACAGCCAGCAAAAAGTGTGTACCTCACAGTGCTGTTCTGAGTATCAACATGGAAAAACATTCATGACTTCACTCTCCAGTAAGACCCACAGCTGGCTTTGTGAATCAAATGTCATGTCCCATGGAGCATGAAGAAGAGCAAGTTTCTCAGCAGAATTCAGGCAAACCTCTGGGTCAGCATCCACCAGAAAAAGCTTAAGTGTTGGAAATCTAAAAAGATAAATAACATCATTAACGTGTAAGATCTTCCAAAAGACTTCTTCATGTTTTTGTCTTCACTTCTTCAAGACAAAAAATCTTCATGTTTGTGTCTAAGAGTGTGAAAGAGCTAAACAACACAGATCACAAATGAAACCTGTTGTAATTAAATGGAGCACACCTCTCACATTGGACAGCTACGTCACCCATCTGGTGAGCTGATGATCCTGCAACAGCAAGCCTCTAAGAACAAAAGACGCAATGCTATTTCACAGTGGGCATTATGATACTGTTATCATGACAGTTAAGCCCCCCATAAATAAAACAATTTTAAAAATTGTTAAAATTAGCATGAATTATACAGTATATAATTACAATATTACGATACTGAGAACATAGCAAGAATCCCCAATAACGAGTGAATAATGAATATTACAATAACATGCATAATTAAAATTTTTGAGGTCCTAAAATATTTTATCTTTATTAAAAAATATATTTGGGGGCTTGGCTGTGGGCATGGACATCAAGATGTTTGTGTGTGGACGGACAGTCTAGAACCATAAACCATACAACTACAGATCAGAACAGATTTTTGGAATGGATTGGATTTAACTTGTGGATATATGTGTGGATAACTGACAGCACGTTTCTGTGTCTGTATCAGAGTTGTGTGAAATGCCATGTTGCATCAATTCAATGCTATGTTACATCTGACCACTTTCATAACGCCAGACCTTCACAATGCCATCCTACGAAAACAGTTGCATCAGTTCTGCTATTATTTCAAATACAACTCTTGAAGTCACATTTATAATTGCATTACTATGCAAGTGGAATACAACAAAACCATGAAAAAACACAGCTGAACCGGAGTGAAGCCAGTCTGGATGTCCTGCATGCACAAGCAATGCACTGACAAATCCGTAGATTATAGAAAACAGTCATAAACTGTTATAAACTCTAAAATACAATTATAAACTCAACGGTTTTGTGTTATTAATTTATTATCCCATTGTGTCTATGTTGCAAAACATGTAGCTTTACTACAGATCAGCATCACAGTAGCAATGTAAACTCTAGTTAAGCCCAGTTCCCCAAGTGCAGATTGATCTGTTTAATTAACTGCTGATTAATTGCATTTGGGGTAAATGTTAGCCTCGGATGAAGTTTGGGCAGTCCCAAACTTTGAAACACTCAGCCTGGCGTAAAACAATGCTTGATGTCTTTTACTCAAGATCGGAATGGGATTCATATAATCTAAAAATATTATAATATAATTTAAAAAGCAGCAGTTGTAAGTCCCACAGTTAAAAGGCCATAGTATGCACCAGGCTAAACTCATTCAGGCTATATTCATTGTAAGCTAGGGCAGAGACAAAATTAAGACTCTTGAACTGCTCGAATATAATAATCAATATCAGTTCATGGTAAATACACAGTGGCTTATGACTCTTGTGTTATGAAATGTTTCTTTGTTATTTCAGTGAAGATGCAACTTTTGTTATAGTTACATCTTGACCTGCTCCTTTATTAAGTTCTTTTCCTTTTTTGTCCAGTAATTCTTTAACTGTATCCACAACAGACACTTCCTATGCATGAGGGCTAGAGACATTTCTTTATTGTACAACAGATTATGGCATTCATATGTATGACTGGTATTTAAAGATATTATGACTGTTCAGTTGTTGTTTTTTCCATTGACTTTCAGCTGGATTAGACCCTATTCAGAATCTTTTCCTAGAATCAATTTGTGAATACTCTGCAACAGCAAGTGAGTGGTATTCTCTCATTCTTAATATCATGCTCTCTCATCTCTGTCTGAATACTTGACAAAAGAGACCAATTAGCCTGTCAGTCACATTTATGTATATCACACATTTAAAAAATACTAATAAAAAACAATATAAAAAATGTATATTTATTATACATATTAATATGTATAATGAATATTCATATTTTTGTTGTCCTAACATTATAATCAATTATACTTAAAGTGTTCTTATTGTTTATTCAGGGCTGCTGGTGGGCTAGTTGATGCAGGGCCTTGCTAAGAAAATAACTAAACTACAGAGGCTGTATGGTGGTGGTGGTGACCTGGCTTCCTTCCCAGACTTCCAAATCGCTGTCAACAATAAGGCTGTTTAAAAAGTTCTGTCAGTTTCAACACTTCTTATAAATCCACAAAAATTGCTCAAAGATGTCACACAATGTATGAAAGCAGTTTGACCTGCTGACATTAATTTTGTGATTGTTTGAAACAATTTTTGTTGATTTTTGTCGTGGAAATTTTGTTGATTTTTTTTTGGTCGTTTTGGTTTCGTTTGATTGTGACTGCACTTGCCCAAAAGTTGAATTTTCTATTGTGTATTACAAATAATATTAAACCTTTTTCCAGTCACAGAGCCTAAATTTGACGGTGTCCTCCAAGTAAACCACTTCTTTAATTTCAGTTTTTCTCTCCTGTCTCAATGTTTATTTAAAATACTTGGGGAAAGAGCTGAATAAACTGAGCCACATGTGTTCTCTGTAGAATGCTTGTTTTTAAATGAGTAACAAGCATTTATGTTAAAGTTTGTAGAGTGGTGTTGTATTGTTTTGTCATGCTTAACATATTACATTACACACCTGATTTCATGGTATATATTCAAATTGATGGACCACACAGTTTGTTTGCTTGCGTGTAAATTAAGTCTTGAGTAATCTCACAATGCAAATTCTATACTTCTGCACATATCGTAATAATAACAAGAAAAAGTATTGCTTTTAGTAACACTTTGACATGCCATTTGTAAAGGAACTATCGATGCTATTAGAATCTCAAACTACATTTTCCGTACGAACAATAATAACAGGAGAACAAAGATGGCGACGTCCCTGCTCAGGTTAGGTCGACTTGGATCTTTCAAGGTAATTATAGACTAATTGTGTTGTATTTCTGTAATGATAACATTGAAATACTTTGTATATGTGTCACTAATAGATTAAGCGAGTTTTGCTTGTGTTTTAGTGAATATTCGTAAACGCGCCTCTGTTCAACCAAAATGTAAGCTATAACAACCTGATAAACGTCCTGCTAATGTTTAGTTAAAATATGCCTTGAACCAGGGTTAGAATTATAGATAAAGATTTTTTTTTTTGAATGGATCCAAGGTTTGTGGACTTCCTAGAAATGTTTCAGATGATCCCAGGTTTATTTGTTTGTAGACTCCATAAAAATGTTTCAGATGTATGCCTGACTTAATCGCCAACACTCGTGCTGTGAGGCGCATGAATTATATTATGATTGATCATTTTCTGTATTGGTTGTAGTGTCTCCTGCGTGAAAGCTGGGGCGCACAGACAACCCCATTTGTTGCAGCACTCTGCACTAAAGCGGACGCTCCACCCAAAACAATAAAGAAGGCAAAGTCTGCGAGTAAGAGTAAGAGCAAGCCTTTTATTTCAATGAGCGTTCCTTGAAAGGTTTAATTCTGAATGTGGTATGTGCTCCCTTTTTCACATTTACAGTCCTTCTATTCCACTGACATGGGTGTATCTGTAGCATGTGTTTGTTATATTTGTCCAGTGAACGTTTGTCATGTCATTGCCATATTCAGTGACCTGGACGAGTCATATGCATATCTGAAACCTCTGAATTACAGTAAATTTGTTTTCTAGATGTTTTTAGAGTAATGTATTTTAACACATTTCCCCTAAAGGTAATTGATCAAGGGATTCTTGAATAATTTTGTTAGTTTTTTTTTGAGAATTTCTAATGTTTATTGTGCAAGGAAGATATTTGCAGTTTAAACTTAATTATTTTATTTCTTTTTAACAAACTATAAATTATGCCATTTAGCAGAATTTTATTTTGTATTTGAAATGTTAATATATTTTGAAGCATAAGATTTCAATCTTATTCAAGTAGGGAATTACCGAAAATAACTGTATGGTTATATTCTAAATATAAAAAAAGCTGGCTTGGGGAAGTTGCCAAGATGGCTGCTGCGTGGGCTGACTTTGATAAGGTGTATAATGTATTATCCCAGCATGGTGTTTGCAGGGAAAATGGTTCCATTGAACAGGTGGGTTTCTCATACGTAATACAAAAACAATCTCATGTATTTTATCCTGTTTGCCGTTTTCTCAGCCATAGAGGCAGAGGAAAGGGCCTCTCTGCTAGCCTACAAGCCCGCAGTTGCCTTCCCTTCTAAGCTGTCTGCCACAGGATTTCTTCTCAAAGACATAGCTTTAGGTGAGTCTGAGTCTAGTGCAAAAGTTGTGACAACTGAGACTGTGGTGGCTGCAGCTGCCACTACAGAAGAGCCCCCTTCTGCATCCCAATTTGAAGTCACAACCTCAGAAGAGTTGACCAAGGATAAAGAAAATGCCGCCCCAGCATCAGAAGCTACTGAGGCTATTTCTGTTGCCAATGCTAAAGAGACAACAACTGGCAGCTCTGTTGCTGATATAGCCTCTTCTACAGCAACTTCATCTGCTGCTGTGATCTCTGAGGTCCAAACTTCTGATGATGTCACTACAGCAAGTGAACAAAGTAAGGCCTCTGATGTTGAGGCAGAAGAACAGCAAGATCAAAAGGATACTTCTTCCTCATCCTCTAGTGATTCTGACTCTGATTCTGATGATGAGAACCCTGAGATAAAATCAAAAACTGAAATGGTCAAATCACAAGGACAGGAAGGAGAGGAAAAGGAAGCACCTGTTGTCACAAATAAAGTAAATGGTGCAAAAAATGAGGTAGAGTATAAATCCATTATTGAACCCAGTGCCCTGTTTGAAGAATCGCAAGAAAGTGCTAAAGCTGTGATTAAGGCAAAGCCTGAAGAAGTGGTTCTTCCAAGCACTGAAGCAGTTGACCCAAGGGAGACCCTTATTGACCCTGCCCCTGTACTATCCACCTCCATGACTGAAGCCATTCCTGAAGTTAACAGTGAATCCATTTCTGTTGTCGCACTGGATGAGATGGTGGACACTGCCACAGAAGGTAAAACTACCCCTTCTGAAGATATTGTTGAAAATGAAGCAGAAACCAAAGCTAAGACTGCCACAGAAGAAACACAACAGACTTCAAATGTCAAAACTACTGCTACAGTTGTCCCAGAGTGCAGCCCTGAAGTCATAGCAAATACCATTGTTGAAGCTAGTCCTGGAGTAGCTACCGAGGCTCCTAGAGTTGTTTTTTCCGAGGCTGTTCAAGAGGTTGTGGCTAAACCCAAATTTGAGGCTGCATCAGAGACGGTTACCAAAGCTGTTGGTGCGAAAGGAATTAAGACAGCCCCTTCAGAAGACCTTGAAGATCCTCCACCAGTGGCTGCTGATTCTGTAGAGTCCCTGACTGAGACAGAAGTTGTGGAAACATCTGAGGGTACACCACAAATCATTTTAATCATGTTTTACAAAAATGATTATTCAGACACTGCTGATTATCTTTGTGCGTTGCTATTTTTAATCAACAAAGCTAATTCTAAAGGGGTCTGTGTTAAGATCAAAGATTTTGTTTTATACAAGATCATACAAGTCATTTATTTTAAATAAGACTTAATAATTCCAGCAATATGAGTGTTAGGGACCATTGTTGTGATGTGTGGTTGTGAAGCTAACCACCATTTGTGACCATGTGATGTGTGATGGATCAGTAATCTTCAGGATACATTTTTATCAGATATACAGCTAAAATTAAAGCTGATGCGTAAATGAGTAGTGTGCAACTACTAATGGAAGTAAATACATTGATCACACATGATGTCTCCTCTGAGATACTGAAGGCAAGATAGAAAAAATAATGTTACTGTGAGCAACTTATTGGTTCTATATGATTTGCCTCTGCTCATATACAAGGATACAACAGTTTGATTTGCACAAAATCATTTTTTTTATCTTGTTCATGATAGGATGGATTATGCACTGCTGCAGATTATGTTCTTAATAATTTCTGTAATTTATATGGCTGTGATTAACAACCAACAGTACAGCTACCTGTCAGCCTCCAGCAATGAAATTGTTGCATGTGTGAATGCCCTTCAAGGACTTTAAGGAGGGTTAGAGCAGTTGTGGCTTAAAGTATTTAGCTTTTCTTTTTCTAAATAAAGCTATAAACTAAATGGTAATTCAGTATTAAAATGTTTCATTTAAAATGTATGTGATAATCTAAATGATCAGCACTTCATGTATTAATTATGGCTTGTTGTGTGAAATATTTATATACAACATAAACTATCATTTTTTCAAATGAAAATTATTTGTATTGAAAATATTTTATGAAAATTATAATTTACCCCTCCTTCAGTTTTCTAGTTTGGGGCATTTCTTATTCCTTTTGTTATTTAAAGAATATTGGTCCTCGTTCCTGCTTCTCTCCAGTGCTTTTACACAAAACATTCAACATATACATATTTAAACAACATCACCTCTCCACCATTTCTATTTTTGTGTTGATGTACACCATCTCTTGATATGTGATTTAAATATTGCCTGTATAATCATGTTATTTTAAAAGTAATGATGATTTTTTTCAGTGGGACAGCTGAAGCTAATCTATTCTTACTATTCTGTTACAGTTCAGTACCCTGTATTAGTGTTTTTAAACTATGGAATGACTGAAATCATGTTATGATGTACTCCACTTACATTGTCACACTACCTCTTGTCTTTTTACTCTTTAATACTCAGCTGAATGCGTTTTCCTCTAATTATTCATAAGTTGAACTGCATTGAGGTTTAAAAAATGTGGGAAGTTTTTTTTTTGTCAATTATGGTGTATCTCTTAATCTCTTAAAAGTAATATTGAAAATCAGTATTGTAATATTGATTTTATAACATTGGTGTTTATGATTAAAAGGAGCATAATAACACAATTCAACGCAGTTTACTATAAATTTGACGTTTTACTAGACTGGCAGTCTGTAGTCCAGACAGAAAGTCAAAGGGCTTTCGCACCTTTATCTGTGTGATGTAAATGACCACCTGGGTTTTTTTTTACACTGTAGTGATTACTGTAACACCACGAATGGTGTGAAAATTCTATTTAGAATCCTTTAAAAGTAAGGAATTGTGTCATGAAAGGATTTTGCTCCCTTTGTTCTTAGATGCGATCTCTTTGGTCATTTTCCAGTACCACGTCTTACGTGTAATCTCTTACATTCTTCATTTTCCCAGAACAAGCACCAGAGAAAGCCCCAGAGCCAGAGCCAGAGCCTGAACCCTTCGATAACACCACGTACAAGAACCTGCAGCACCATCACTACAACATGTACACCTTTGCTGATATGGATGTAGAAATGTCTAAACATCGTCTGCCCCAGCCTTCCTCAGGCAGGCCCTCACCCAGGCACTGAGCCTTAATTTTCTTGCTACCTCTGTCCACAGTCCTACATCTTCCTCATGTTCCTTTGTTCTTTAGAAAACATATTCTAAGCTTTATGCCAGAATTAAAATATATGATTTAACTTCATCAGAGTCCTGATTTTATTGAATTTAAACATGTAGGTCTGATGAACTTTCCACATGAATATATTCCTACTGTTTGACATACTGGGCACATTCAGTTAGACAGGAGGCGATCATGATCCAGTTTCACACAAATCAATACAGAGAATATTTCTACATGCAAACAAGGACTAAACAAAAAGGACAGTGTGGTGATTATAGAGTGTGGGAGAGATCCAAGCCAACCGGAACCATCGCCCTTTTCAGGCTTGTTGTAAATGTGTGCCAATACCAATTTCTACTTACTTTGATTCAAATAAAAATGTTGCTCAAAATAATTTTTGTAGGGACAGTAAAAAACTGAACAGAAACTCAGCAGAAGAAGTAATTACTGTTCTATGAAAATTGATTATTGTTAAAAGAAAACACTACTGAGTAAGAATTAAAAAAATGTTTGGGCTCAACATGATAAAACTAAATTGCAATAACTGGCACAGAGGTTGCACCCGTAACGGGGAGTGTTCAGAACATTCACCGAGGGCGAGAACATTGGCGTTTTTACGTCATTTCTCCTCCCTCTTCGTAAATATTCAAGATCAGAATGCCCTACGTCCCCTTGCGTGATGACGCAGGGCGACAAATGCGGATCCCGATTGCTGCAAACGCTTGTCAGTGTGACGAAGATTGGCACCCAGGTAAGCTGTCACTCAAACTCCTCTTTTCCGTTCCCTATCAGTCAAACAATCCGAGCTAGGCGCAAAAATGCCTGGGGCTGACAGAAGCAGAGTGTAGGTGTTAGGGTCCTACGGGAGCACGCGTGGGACAACCGAGTCAGTCCTGGCCTAAAATTGTTTAAAAGAAAAAATATCTGCTTATTTAGGCGATAGATCTGTTTACTAGCCAGCGTTGAGTAAAGGCCCGGCTTTAGCGGCTCCTTGTCTTAATTTTTCAGTGCTCAGGCCAAACTGTCTCCGATGTATAGAATACCCTATTATTAAATTAATAATTACAGTTACAGGCCGAGAGGCTTAAATTTAATTTTAAAACCAGATTAACAACGAGCATCTGGCTCAGTAAATTTTATTAACCGAGTAATTACATTGTGATTGTGCTGCTTCTGCGGCTGGTCGCTAACAGCACGCGCTCTCTGTGCTGCTATAGACATCCCGCTAACGTGCTCGCGCAAAAGCTAACCACCATTATCTCCATCGAAGGAAATCGTGGCGTTTACATCCGCCGCTACACGGTCTCTTTAGCCCAATATATATTGGGTGGTGTGTTTATTACATTACGCTTGAGATATTTACCAATCTTTGGTCGAAGCAGATAGCTAAACGAGCAGACCACCGTAGATTGCCTTGATTGGTTTCACATTATATTACTTTAATATTTTGCTTTGACATTGATTTAGCTGGGCATTTGATCGTGTATCTTCACCGTTTCTATTGTTTAAACACGAAACGGTCAAATCAGTTCGAGCTGAGATCGGATCATGTTTCCTTGCCAATAGTTTCGCAACGTTGTATTAGACAACTATTTCTATGCATGGATGTTGTTAAAAAGACATGATTGGAAACACATATAGATTCAATTCCACAAGCATTAAGATAAAGTGTTGAAAGTGTATCAAGATAGCGGGTGGGTGTGAGTTCTAAAGCATGGAAATGGCGTAAGGCACTTTATTACCATATCAATACATTTCATTGGATTAATCCTTGTATGCATTTTCTTTTTAGGACAAAGGTGTGAATGCATAAAACACAAATACAAAATGATGCCGATGCGATGTATGCAAATTAAGTCGAAAGAATAAGGCGCAAAACCAAAACTGGACTTTTGTTGCTTGTTTATGTCTTAGTTTTTATCTGTATGCTGCTTGTAAAAGGTTACACATTTATAGCAGATATACACATTTTAAATGTACATTCTTAAATGGTACGGATCTGGGAAAATGCACCCAAAATAATTAAGGTTCCTCCTCACTCTGGGCTGCCTAAATGAGAATATCCCTACTACCACATAACATTGACAGAAAAACTGCAATGAAATGTGGTTTGCACATTATTTGCCTTTATTGTGAGTGTGTTTTAAATAAAAGAAAAATTCTGACATAATTTTCTCAAATATATGTCTGTATCACTTTCTTTTAAAGCATATTCCTACCACTTATGTTATATAATAAAAGTGAATAAGGACTGGGGTTGTAAAGCTCAAAATAAGTTACATTTTGTCATGTAACACAAAGCTATTGTACTGTATGGCTTCAGAAAATTTGACATGTTATTAACAAGCCACTTCTATGGTGTTTTCACTGTTCTGAGTTTGACAGCCCCAGTCTTCATTCACTTTTATCATGTGGAGTAATGACTGTTTTTTAAAAGAAGATTGCTTATTGAATGTCATATAAGAAAGTATGTTGGTGAACAAATTGAGAGTGAGTAAATAATGACAAAATGTTCATTATTGGCTGAACTACTACTTTACATGCTAATGTTGTGTGTGTGGTTATTTTTAGGTCATTTCCTGCTGTCTGTCCATATAATGCCCCAGTGTTGGCAGTGGCCACTTTAAATATGATGGCTGCCCAGTCTGTGTCCATAGACAAATATCAAGAGGGAGACCAGCAGGTCGGCATGATATATTCAATTTAACCAAAACAACTGCATTTACGTAGTCTTTATGCGCACAAGTTCAGATTTCAATTTATTCTGTTTACAGTGTTTGCAAAACAGCATTGCTATTCCTCAGATGTTCTGGTTAAGGGTTTGTTATAAACCTCTAACTTTAGGTATTTAATATCTGCAGATAAATTAGCCCTAACATTTAAACAGACAGACTCCATAAACATTCCTTTGTAGATAATTTAAGCATCTGGTGAGCAATTTACGTTTTGCTTTTTATTTTTTTATTTTATATGGTGAGGACTCTTTAAGGTTGCATTGTAATGTTTGCACAATATATTAGATTGGTTGGTCTTCTCTTTCATCCACCCATTTAACCATCTATAGCTACATTTGCACAAAGCGGGTGTCATAACTAGCAGATACAAAGCCTAAAACCTGAGCTGACCTTAAACTTGAACTACTTGTTAACTGCTAGTTTGAGTCTTGCAAGCAATGCCCACTGATCAAAAACGACTTGAATTAAAATACATAAAATTAAATGATTATTTTAACTGTCTTCAATTTATTTATTGGCTCTGCTAATAGACAGTTATTTTATTAAAGTTCTTTAATAAATGCTTTGGACAAAGTTTCTTTTTTATGTTTAAGTGTTGTTTACATATCAAATAAAAAATAATATTCTGCATTGTAAGCTGTTTTGATCTTGCAATGAATAATTAACTTGACTCTTTCTGACTGGATTAGATGCAGGTAATGGAGCAGTCAGACAGTGACCCTGAAAAGGGTTTTGCCAATGGAAACATAGGAACTTCAAACAGCCCTGTATCCACTGAACCACAGACACAAATGGATGCAGACAAAGCATCTATATATAGGTGACATGATTTTTGTCATAATATACACAGAAGTTTGTATGTGAAAACTTTATCTCCTATAAATCACGCACACACACACACATCTAGATACAGATCTGTTGACAAATGTCATCTCTTAACATATGGTCCTTTTCAACCACAGACACCCCCTTTTCCCTCTTCTGGCTCTGCTCTTTGAGAAGTGTGAGCAGTCCACTCAGGGCTCTGACTGTGTAACTTCTGCCAGTTTTGATGTGGACATTGAGAATTTTGTACGGGGTCAAGAGAAAGAGGGCAAGGCCTTCTTTAGTGAAAATGCTGACCTTGATAACTTGGTAACTCTTGCCCAGATGCTATTGGAATGTTATTGTTATATTTTTAATTTCTGGGTATACCATCCCAACATCAAAACTGACATTTCTGTTTTCATGTTCTTAGATGGTCAAGGCTATCCAGGTGCTGAGGATTCATTTATTAGAGCTAGAGAAAGTTAGTGACCTGTGTAAGGACTTCTGCAGTCGTTACATTACCTGCCTAAAGACCAAGATGAACAGTGAAACACTGCTGAGTGGAGAGCCAGGCAGCCCATACTCTCCAGTCCACGAACAGGTAGTCACTTCAGTCCCTTGTTTTGCACTTTTTAGGAATTGGGTTAATTTCGTGTCCAGGTACCATAGGGCCTAAATTGTTAGGTATGTCTAATGGTTTGTTTTGTTAGTAAAATGGCTTGTATTATATTTGATTTACCAATCCAAAGAGCTTGAAAAACTGTATGCTAGGAACATGTCTTCTGGTAAAAGACATGTAAATGCAATGAAAAGATTAAGAATATGTTTGTGTTTTGTAGATGTCCAGCTCTTTCTCAGGTCTTCAGGGCATTGTGGTGCCAACATCAGGCCATCAAGGCAATGTTACCGTGGCCACAGTCAATCCCTCACAGGGGGTGACAGGTACATTATATTAAAATCTCTAAAAAGTTTTTTTTACATTTTAACTGGTTGCAGAGTTTTTCTCACTCTGGTAAATTCCTCCTTGTGTGCACGGTAACACAGCATATCAGCCAGTGACAGTAGTCACACCACAGGGGCAAGTTGTGACACAAGCCATCTCACCTGGAACAATACATATTCAGAACTCACAGGTTTGCATTACTCTCGCTCATCTACACACAACCTGTTTACACACAAGTCACAAGCATACTCACTCAGTGATATTGTTCCTTGGCAGCTCCAACTTCAGCTCAATCAGGACTTAAGTTTCTTTGGTGCAGAGGACAGTTCGCCTAAAAACAAACGTGGTGTTCTTCCCAAACAAGCCACCAATGTCATGCGCTCCTGGCTCTTCCAGCACATTGCAGTGAGGAGACAAACTAATTTTTCAAGCTACTAAGTGCATTTTTTTGTTGTTATTTTAAATTCATAAACATTTCAACTATTTCTTTATAGCACCCATATCCTACTGAAGAAGAGAAGAAACAGATAGCAACTCAAACCAACCTGACTTTACTCCAGGTCAATAATTGGTAAGTCAGTCTGCAGTTACACTGTAGTCAAGTGATTGTGACCTAAAACCTTCCTGCCTACAGCTGCTTAGATTACTGATGCCTACACAGCTACCTTCTGTGGTAGCATACTAACCATTCTAAGTGAATGGTTTAGAACACTACATAGCTAGCAGCTATGTGTGTTAACAAATAATACCAGTCATGACACTCAACTGTCAATTCATTTTAATGGAGTGTCATATTAGCATGTTGCTTAGCAAATGACATTGTTGGCATTCTGTGCTGTAGGTTCATCAATGCTCGCAGACGGATCTTGCAGCCAATGCTGGATGCCAGTGCCACAGAGACAAGTAAAACCAAGAAGAAAACTGCTCAGAGCCGCCCGTTACATCGTTTCTGGTCTGACTCAATTGCCTCTTCTGGAACCCAGCAACAGCTCACAATGCCAGATGGTATTACCTCAGAATAATATGTTATAATCATAAACCAAGCATGTCCATTTTTCTTACGTATATGTATATTAACAAGACGTTCAGCTCTGCTGTGGTGAAGAAAGTACAGTTTTTCAGTATAAAGGGCCAATTCTCAATCATTAAAGACTAAAGTTTCTTTTTGAGAGGGGCTCTGTACAGAATGTTGTGAAGTACTTGCCCCCATATGCAGTAGCTGGAGCAACCTGACAAGGCATGTTAATTTAGAGCAATTTGAGTTTGAAAAACAAAATGTATGGTGTATTTGATGACAGGTTTAATTGTTGGTCAGATACGTTGGTCTTGTATTAACGAAATAGCTGCCTGAAGGTGTTGCAAATATGGCCGCTGAGTTACGTGACTTTCCTGAAAGGGACTTAGATATTACTGATAAATGTTTTTAATGACCACACATTGTTTCCAGTATAGAACAAGAGTATTGAATTCTAAACAGTTATTGTTTTTGTTTCATGCAGGTAGCATGGTTACAGTTGGGATGAATGTAGATGGCTTCCAGGCACTTTCGTCAGATGGTGCAGCTCTTGCCATGCAGCAAGTTATAATGGAAAGTCAGAGTGAGGACGAATCAGAAGAAAGTGAAAATGAAGATGACACTCATTTGTCTTCTGCCAGCATAACCGGTCTGGGTTTAGATGTTAGCGACTAAGCTACATGGATGCACACACACACGCACGCATGCTTACACAGATTTTCAGCCAAGCTGATAGTTGTGCACTACAAAAAAAGAGTACTGTATGTGGGCCTATACATTACATGCAAACACACATGAACAGTTTACAGAGAGCACAATGTTACTGAAAGGTACAGTGTGTAAGGAGCTGCATTAAAGTGCGCCTGTTTTTATTGCATTGTTGTGCATGTAAGTGCACTATTAGGTATGAGACACTTCACGAACAGACAAAAAAATGCAAAAAGTAAACACTAAGAGTTTTTAAGCTCCTCTAGTAAATGTTTAGTAATGTTTTTTTCTCTTTTTAACTAATTTGAATGCCAAGATTTGAGAGTTTGTCTTTGTGCTGGTTTTATTCACACTGCATGCCAATGTTTTCTTGAGTATGTTCATGATTATTGAGAGCAGCTCCAAGACAGAGTCTGAGGAGAAAAGAGATTCTTATTTTTATATTATGAACATTGTAAAAAAAGTTTTCTTTTTTAGTGGTTTGTGTTTTATAAGGAGTATTTATGTACAGAAACACTATAGCTATCTGCCCTGTTTTCAGGGGACGATTTAAATTTTTTAGAAAAAAGCAAAAAAAAGATGTTGGATTTAAAAACCATTTTAATATGTAAATTGGTTTTAACACGTTACAAAATTGCCTTACATTTTCTTTTGTAAAATGATTTAACGGATAAGCACAGAAAGCCTAATGCATTGACTATATTCAGTAATGAGTGTAATGAAAATATCTTCCAGTTTGTATTGTGTCCTTATGCAGAAGATGCACCTTCGTTTCAGAGGGGGCTCTTTGATTTCGCTCTGTAGGACAATGTAGTTTTGATCCAACATATATAATGCTTCGTAAATCAATCAGGTGCATAAAAGATGATTTGGAAAGGTAGATGGCATAAAATGTCAAAGGTCAAGTACAACACTTTACACTCAGTATTGCTTTAGGAATTATTTAAGGACTGGAAAAAAGAGCAGTAGTTTTCCATATTAAAAGGTTTTGCAACATTGAAAATACATTTTGCATGGATAGTTTTTTTTTGTTTTTCTCCCTATTTATAAATATTACAAGCATATTGTCACTTCTGTGTCTGTGGAAATACTCGTGTTTTAATCATTCATTACACATCAGAGGATTGTTTTGCAGGTTATTACTTAAAACAATAGCAAGTACTGTATAAGACCACTTACACCAAATAAAACCTTTTCAAACTTGAGTGCACATGGTGTACACCATTTTATTGTTACTGTAAGTGATGTAGTTACAGAATTGTTATTCTGCATAATTCCTGCATAGACTAAAAAAGAATGTGAATTGAAATAATGTAATTTCAGTAATCAAAGCTGTTTGTAGCAGGGTTTAGCATTTCCTCTCTTTAGGAAAGGAGACAATTTGTTGTTTTGTTGTGTTTGTATTTATTTAAAACCACAAGGGGGCAATGATGTATCAGAATAGCCTTCATCACATGGTAAGACGTGACTATCATGTGACAATGAATAAGCTCTTTCAAATAACAGTAAATTCCGATGGCCACCCCTTTTCACAGATACTATCACTGGTCTGATTTCCACCTGCAAGCATATCCAGATAAGGGACTGTGTGATGCAAGTGTAAACACCAAATGTTGTTCTTTTCAACACAGCTTTGGCCCCAGATGGTGGCCCTCACTCCAGATGGAGGAATCCTTGCAAGCCAGTAGACCACCACTCTCACCCTTTCACCAACATGACCAATAAATAAATAGTCATTCTGAAAATAAAATAACATTCTCTGTTAAATAATTAAATATACCTGACAGAAGTCTGCTCCACCCTCCAAGTACCCTACACAAATCATGCTTGGTGATATACACTCAGTTTACACTCGTACACTCAGTGATATACACTCAGGCACTGCAGTTTCATTGTGGTGTGAATTGCTTTGGTTGATACTAAAATGTCTAAACATCAAAGACATTACATAATATCATAATATCGCAATATGTGTCTTCCAAATGCACTGTTACCAGCTTTTCCTCATCCTCTGCAGATTTCCCAGACTCACCCCCATTTTCTAAGGCCGCCTATCCTGATATCTAGTACATTTTGTCACCTTCAAATTTCACAGATGGACTCAACAAAACCTAATGAAAAGGGGGACACCAATCTAACAACCTAGCCTTTTTAATACAATTAATGCAAAATGGCCATGGGAACATTACAGGAAGACAGGACACAAAGAAGCTATAAAAATGGAGAATAAATACGTTTACATCACCTGCAGCCATTACACTTGAAAGCCAGCTTTAGAAAAATAGCAACACCCAGCGTGATTGTGTTGAAGATATCATTGAAGCCAAGAGGCTGTTCCAGTTTCAGCAGAACAATATCATAGTACAAGCCTCTGGGTCTGAATCGGCTGTGAAATATGATCTCCACTGCAAGAGACTTTGCTCCATTCGCTGGCTGTTCTGCGAACCCCACATACACTGACCACATTGTATTGCATACCTGAATAGAAGACACACTGTGGGCATTTCTATTTGACTATTTAAAATTGACTTGACTACTGCCCATTATGTACTCACCTGTATACACAGTGCAGCTGTTAGTATCCAGCCAGGCAACATAATGGAGCCTCTACACAGGTGTTTAGTCCTATAGGGCAGGCTGACGTGCCATGGAAACTGGTCCTTCCACAAACTATACAAGCACTGAACTGAGGTCTGGAATCACAAGCTTTGAATACACACAAAATAATGAGAAGAGGGCAAAATTAAACAAAAAAAAAATTAAATATATTAAAAAACTTGTATAGCTTGTTTATTTACAAATGCAGCTTTTGATTTATAAAATGGCTGGTACTACTTCTACAATATGTAACATGATAAACTAAATGTAAAAAATATTGAACAGGATAAAAAAAAAACTGAGGATGATGTCTGTACTTCAGTCTATTATATTACATTATGTTATAATACTAACAAGCTACTTCAGAGTTGTTACCATCCCCAAACTGCACTGGGTTCAATAATAACCAATTCAGCTGTGTCATGATTACTCAATTCCTAAATGAGGAAATGGTCTTAAGTCCACACCTGAAGATTAGAGGAATTCTGCTGTTCTTAAAATGCTGGCGGTTAAGGATGTGATGAAAGAGGGTGTAATAAAAAAACAACACAATTGTTTCAGTACCTGGAATAGCCAAGCTGTTGAGTGAAAGGTCAGTGTACCAGTTTTCAACAGTCCTCCAGACTCCAGCAGTGAGCACCTGAAGTATAGAGCTCTTCCCATTCAAGCGCACTACACATACATGCTTGTTTTAAAATAACACCATTTAAGAACAGCAATGAATGGTTATTTCCTTAGCTACAGGCACTTTTTATACCCATGGAATTGTTTTTGTATTTGACGTGGAAAAGTGTGAAGAAATTAAATAATGTTGAAAAAATGTTTAGGGATTATACAATGCAAGATCTTTTGTTGGTCCTGAAACTACATTCCGGTCAAAGAAACATACAGTCCTGACATTGGCCCTAAACCTAATCCTTAATCTGATTGGTTGTTAAAAAGTCCTGTGGTGAAATCAGTCTGTACCTGAATTCAACTGTCACTTCCACTACAAAATTAAAGGTGATTTGAGATGTGAGATGTCATGACATTTCAGGTAAAGGAAAATAGAATTTTGATGATGTATGTTAGTCAGCTGTGAAATGTTTGTTTTTTGTTTTGGTTCTCAGCTGGTGTTAATAATCCCAAAAATGGATCACGGGGGTATTTGGGTAAAATGCTTAATCCAAATAAAAAATATGTCAAATTAAGCAGATGCAGTAGTCAGCATGCATGCCATACTATGATCCTCAAAAACCCTGAACAAAACTACATAATGAAAGAGTTTCCTTTATTAAATATGGGTTTATTTGCAGCTAAAATGTGACGTACAATGTGACATACAGATAATATTAAAGAGGTGTGTGAACTTGCTAGTACAATGTCAGCCACAGTAATATTCGCTTGCCCAGTAATATGTTGATGAAATACATAGCAGACTGTCATCACTAAATGGCTGGATGTTTAAGTGGTATTCACAGAATAGTATAGGTTACATGGATAACTGGAAAAGCTTTTGGGGCTGACCTGACCTATTAAAAAGACATGGCCTCTATCCCTCAAAGGCTGGTGCTGCTTATCTAGAAATTTGGCACATAGTCTTATTAATTCTACTAATACTTGACTAACTGGGGCCCAGTTCAGGAAGCAGACATACTGGCTTAACCAACCGTCTGCTGGCTACTGTCTACAGGCCACCAGCATACAACATAGACTTTGCTGTGTTTACTTTTAAAAGAATTTGCTGACTTTATATTAGAAGTAGTACTCTCCACAGATCAAGTCTTAATTGTTACTGACTTTAACATCCACGTGGACAATGAAAAGGATGCATTGGGGTTGGCTTTCAAAGATATTTTGAACTCTATCTGTGTCTCACAACATGTGTCAGAACCCACTCATTGTTGTAATATTATTATTATGTAATATTATTATTATTAATAATATTATATACCTGTGGTTGCAAAATCAGCTCCTTGTTTCAAATACAGTAGAACAATAGCTTAGGCCACTAAAGATTAGACAAAGTTGCTCATCTACAGTTAAAAAAAGGACAGCAGCCCAATGCCATGGTATAATGAGCATACCCACGCCCTAAAGACAGCAGAAAATGTAACGTAGTTGGAAGCAAACTAAACTGGAGGTATTCCATACAGCATGGAAGGAGAGTGTTTCAATTTACAGAAAGGCCTTAAAAAGCTCCAGATCTGCCTACTTTCCAAATCTTCTAGAATAAAATAAACAAAACCCTAGATATTTGACACAGTGATTAAATTAACCAAAGATAAAGCATCTGCTGCTTCTGACACTTGTCAATATCACAGTAATGGTGATTTTATGAATTTCGTCAATAACAAAAAAGATACTGCCAGAGGAAAAAAAAATCATGGACATGCAATTGCCTGCAACATAATCACATTGGACGGTGCATCATACTGTGCCCAAGGAACAACTCTCTGCTATAGATAGGGATGAACTGTCAAAAATAATTAAATCATCTAAATTAACATGTATGCTAGATCCTATGCCAACCAGGTTGCTGAAAGAGATGCTCCTGGAAATTATAGATCCCCTACATAGAATTCACATACATGCAACATTGGTGTTAGGATATGTCCCAAAACTTTACAAATTGGCTGTTATCAGACCCCTTATTAAAAACCACAACTCGCAGCCTTTGACACTATTGACCACAGCATTAAACTAAATAGGCCTGAAAATTATGTTGGCATAAATGGAACTGCACTGGCATGGTTTAAATCATATCTGACTGATTCCAGTTTGTTGCTGTGAGTGAAAAAGTGTCATGCCTTCACAAGTTTAGTATGGAGTAGCACAGGGCTCAATGCTTGGGCTTCTACTTTTCACCCTGAACATGCTACCTAATGCAATGATGTGTATGATGAGTAAAGCGTACGGGGAGCCATCTGCAGCATTTATTCGAGTAACAAATAGGCAAGGTCTATCAACAGCAAACAGGGCTTTAGGAGACGAGGCAGAAGAATAAACATGGAACAGGCAAGGGTCGTGGCAGGCAGCAAACAATCAAAAACCAGGTAACAGTCCGATAAACAGGGCAGGGAGCAAGCAATCAAAAACCAGATACACAATCCAAATCCACAACGAGTAACCCAACAGAGAATGTAGTAAATGCCCAGTAATGTCACCAGGGCAAAACAAGACTCAATCGAGAGCATGAACAGGGTTTATATAGTAGAGAAAATGGGAAACAGGTGAGCAGAAAGTAATCAATCCGAGGTCATGGGGCATCATGGAAAATGTAGTCCAAAACAAGGTTAATACTCTGGGTACGGTTCCCTCTGGTGGCGCAGAGGAGGTGGAGCAGGGACCTCCTCCGTAACTACCTCTAAGATTATTAATGGCATGGAGTTAGTTTTCATTGTTATGCTGATGATAATCAGCTGTACATTTGTTCTAGGCCCATTGAGACGCATATATAGTCACCAAATTAACAGAATGCATAGTCAATATCAAAACTTGGATGACTAGCAAGTTTCTACTACTAAATTCAGATAAAACAGAAGTTTTACTTATTGGACAAAAATCTTTCACACAGTCTCACTCTTGATGGATGCTCTATAAAGCCTGCTTCATTAGCTAAGAATCTGGGTGTCATTTTTGATAGCAATTTGTCCTTTGAAAACCACATTTCGAATATTTGTACAACTGCATTTTTTCTTCTCAAAAATATATCAAAACTATGACACATGCTCTCCAAGTCAGACACCGAAAAATTAATTCATGCATTCATGACATCAAGGCATCAATTATTGCAATGCCCTACTTGATGACTGCCCTGCAGGATTAATACAAAAACTCCAGCTGGTTCAAAATGCAGCAGCCAGAGTTCTCATGTGAACACGTAAGCATGACCATATTAGCCCAGTTTTGTCCACACTCCACTGGCTGCCTATCAAGAATTGTATAAACTACAAAATTTTGCTGATTACCTACACGGCTCTGAATAGTCTAGCTCCTCAATACCTAAGCAAGCTCTTCTTTTATTACAGTCCTTCATGTTCATTGAAATCTGAAAATTTATCAAATATCCAGAATTTTAAAATCAAGCGCTGGTGCTAGATCCTTTTCGTATTTGGAACAGCCTTCCCAGTACTGTCCAGGAGGCAGATATATTATGTCAGTTTAAATCTAGATTAAAGACCTACCTCTTTAATCTAGCCTACACAGTCCTAATTTATTTAGGTTTATAACTCAAATCCCTTAAGAGATTATTAGGCTGCATTAATTAGGTAAACTGGAACCAGGGATGTACTGGCTCCACACTAAATCTATCTGTTTTTCATTTTCCCAAGGTACTGTTGTCAGCTGGATCCACACTTTGAGACCAGATGATGGGGGACAGGATGGTACAACCCCTGAGACAGATCATTGGGATATGATGGACTTCTTTACCAATATATACCTCCAACCTTGTTAGTTTTGATACTTTGTTCCCTGCATAGTCACAGCAGTGTGCTGTTATAGCTGCAATTAGTAACATCATGTTTCTGATTTCTATTGGTAACATTTCTCAGTGCCTGACATATTGTCAGATGTAATTAGACCCGACAGTTTCTTATCAATAAATATTTATAAATCATTATAATCAACTCTCTTTCTGTGTCAAAGAAATTTACAAATTGCAGCTTTAACGTGCCAGGGGAAAACTGGCCCTCCCAGCTGAGCCTGGCTTCTCCCAAGGTTTTTCTCCAGCTATACACCATTGGAGTTTTGGTTCCTTGCCACTATCATCCTGTTGGCTTGCTTACAGGGACATCTAACTTAGCTGACATCTAACTTAGCTTAGGGTTCTGTAAATGGTTAATATTGTTTTTAGTGATATAATTATAGTCCAAAAGACTCTTCTATTTTGCTACTTTGTCTCAAATTGTCTCCTATTCTCTTCCATTGTGTGATTTCCAGGTATTTTTATTGTATATATTATGTGTGCATTTTACTTTGTGTTGTGTGGATTTCATGGTACTATTGCAAATCCCTTACATCCCTGTCCCATAAGATGTTATCTTTTTAAATGCCATCTCCATGTTAGTTGGAACGGCATGTCTTGCTCAATAATTTTGTAATTTTATCATTCAATCACCCCTTTTATTTTTTATTTTCTTATTTTATTTTTATATATTTTTTATTTTTTAGGGGAAAAGAACCCAGTTGCAGACAGCTTAACAACAAAAAGATATTTATTTAAATAAAAAAAAAACAAGAACCCACGAGGGGGCAATCGAGAAACAAAAACCAGACTATAAAAACTCAAAACAACTATCCAAAAACATAGAACAAAACACGGAACAAAAACACAGAGCGAAACACAGAGCGAAACATTCAAAAAATGAAAAGCACAAGACAGCAAAACACACTGGAGCAGACACAGGAGGAGCCAGACACAGGAGCACTCTGGAGAAGGAGTGGACTTTCCCTTTCCCTTCTTCCTCCTGGGATGAGTGACAATCACATCCAGAGCTGAATTTGGCGGTGCTGCTGCATGCCCTTTAGCATAAGGACAGACTCCACCACCGACTCGATGGAGTCCTGAGAGATCCTTCTCCTCCTTGTCTTAGGGGCTCTCTGGAGACTGGACACACCAGAGTGGAGACTCAAGGGAAGCAACACACCCAATGGGGAGAGACACCCAATGGGAAGAGTCCCGTTGGGTCTGTTGCTTCCCTTGAGTCTCCACTCTGGTGTGTCCAGTCTCCAGAGAGCCCCACCAAGCGGAATGGCTCTCTGGGCCCTAAGACAAGGAGGAGAAGGATCTCTCAGGACTCCATCGAGTCGGTGGTGGAGTCTGTCCTTATGCTAAAGGGCATGCAGCAGCACCGCCAAATTCAGCTCTGGATGTGTTGCTTCCCTTGGGGCTCCACTCTGGTGTGTCCAAGTCTCCAGAGAGCCCCACCAAGCGGAATGGCTCTCAGAAAAGTGTCCCACTTTTGCAATGGTGGTTAAGGCCCGCTATGAGGTAAGCGCAGACAAGGGCCTCAGGCATATCCTCCTTAATCTCATCCAGGTCCAAGGTGTATTCAAAGTGGGTCTGCCTTCCCTGAGGAAGAAAAGGACCTGTGCCAGCGCACACGTCTGCAGTAGTGGAACGCCACCACCCTTCTGTTAGAACCATAATTTACAACCTATCTGCTGGGTTCAGATTTGGGCTGTCTGTCGAAACAAAATTTTTTGGGATGCCTGAGAAACAAAAACAGACTATAAAAACTTAAAACAACTATCCAAAAACATAGAACAAAACATGGTGCAAGAACACGGAGCAAAAACACGGAGCAAGAACACAGAGTTGGAATAACTGGCAGAAGAGTAAAATTTGAAAGCAAAAAAATTGTAAAAATTGAAAAGAAATATTAAAAATATTAAATGTAAGGCATAATGTTTATTCTTTCGTTATAAACTAAGGCGATTTATATTGCAATAATTAGTAGGGGACTGTACATTATTATGCTCTTACAAGGGTTTATGCATTTTTATGAATATGAATTTATAATCTATAAACTTATAATCTAGTTTACAAACATAATTATATTGAATACAAATACAATACCTAACTTTGTACAAACAATCCGCACAGCAAACACTGAGCTTATATTGTCATTGTGCTATCAGTTAAAAGATTCCTGGGATATGCGTCACAGATCTGGCCTTGTGTTTTTGATTATTGAAAACTAGACCTGATGCATGTGGCCTACTGAAGCTCATGAGCATGCTGTCTACTGAGCCTAAATGCCACAGACTGTAGGTGTGATCAATGCCTTTGTGCCAGTAACACAGCTACATGTTATTTGTCCAGGGAGAACAACGTTATGAATTTAGGTTTAGTTTTGTTGTCATTGAAGGCAAGGCATATAAGCAAAACAAAACTAAACTTTACAAAAGTAAAGTGTGACATGTTACAACCCCTGGCTCAAGGGGAAGCAACACAACAAGGGACACATACAACCAAGGCTGAACTCAAAGGAAAATAATTTAATTGAAACATTAACTACAAAATCGGAAAATAATAAAATAAAAAATGTTTCTGTAAATGTCAGTATATCAGTGTGTAGTGCAAGGTGTCTAAATGAACATGTGCCGTTGCCGTGTTGAAAAGATGTGTAAAACAAAACCCACAACAACAAACCAAAGTAAGGAACCAAAACCAAAGAATATCAAACACAAGAGCAAACGATTCTAATAAATGCTGCAAATGGATCCTCGTGACATGTGAACCACTTTGAAATGCTGTCAACTTGTGACCGCAATGGCACTTGCGAAATTAGGGTGACCTTAGTCCTGTTTCCTTTATGAAACCACCAGTACTGTGGCTAATATAAGCTGTAGAGCCTCTTTGAATGCCTCTTCCTTTGTACATATATCTTCCCAGCTCTGATACACCATCAAATGAGCAATCGATATAGATGCATGCCCAGGAAAAACAAGTGTGTCCATGCTGATATACCTTAACGTTTGTGTACATAAGTGTAAAATTATCAGCATTATTTTTATAATGTCACTAACAAATGAGATATAACAGAAACAGTTATTTAGGGAATGCTACCAAAAAAGCTTCTGTCTACAGATTCTGTCTTCTTCTAGCTTCTATCTTTAGCTTTTTATGTTTAGGTTTCACTTGCAGAATGTCATGACTCCCTGTATTTAAAATTAATAATTGATGGGCATTACAGTGTTCTAGCAAATGTTGTGCTAGAGTGCATAAAGATGTTTTATGCATAAATGAAAAGGTTTTGTGTATAAATAAAAAGGTGTTTTTACCATAATGGCAACAGTCTGAGGAAAACAGGTTCCAGCAGGTACCATCAACATCTGATCCACAATTGATTTTCTAATGTGATTGTTATCGCTTTCATGTTATGTTTAGGTTGCAGTTTTATTGGCACTGAAAATGGTCGGCTTGACATTTGATTAAAGATGTGTTATTTAGGAAAAGACAGGAGATATTAGTTTAGTGTCTTTTGTTATTCTCTTTAAAAGTAGCTACATTTGCAGTATTCTTATTTATAAATTTGAGGCCTCAGACAGCAGAGGGTTGATGTATGTTTAATATTATCTAGAAACACAAAATGTCTAAGTCATTTTGATATTGTCAGTGTAATGATGAGTCACACACGAGGATCCATTTGCAGGGTTTTATTCGTGAACCAGGCAGACAGGGTTAAACAACAGCAAACAGGTACAACGGAGACAAGGCAGAAGAGTAAACGTAACACAGGCGAGGGTCGGGGCAAGCAGCAAGCAATCCAAAATCCACATAAACAACCCAAAATCCACATAAACAACCCAAAATCCACATAAACAACCCAAAATCCACATAAACAACCCAAACTGGTAACGAGCAATCCAACAAACAATAGAAACCACTCACTAATCACCAGGACAAAACAAGACTTCACACTGAGCTAGTGAAGACCAGGGGCTTCTATACAGAGGCTGATGAGGTCCAGGTGAACAAACAGGAAGTAATCAAACCCAGGCATGGGGCACTATGGGAAACGTAGTCCGAAATGGCACAAATATTTAGGAGACGGCTCCCGCTGGTGGTGCGGAGGAGGTGGAGCAGGGACCTCCTCCGTAACAGTCAGATATAATCAGAACTGACAAACCAATAAATAATTATAAATCATTATTATATGATATGAGTTTATAGCCAAGAAAGTTATTTTCATTAGTCATTTGCCAAGCAAATGTATTTTACTTGTATTTTACTTTTGTGTGTATTTTATAGTATCAGTGCAAATCCCTTATACCCCTGTCCCATAAGATGTTATCTTTCTATGTGCTATCTCCATGGTATTACTTGCAATAATACCATGTATTCTGTTGAACATGACATTTGTTGACATTTGTTCAGTGTTTTATTTTTTCATTATATGTAAAGCTGCTTTGAAGCAATGTAACATTGTAAAAGCGCTATATAAATAAAATGGAATTGAATCAACTTATCCCAGGTTGTGTCAACATTTGCCTTGTTTTATCAAAGAAGGTAGGAGGAATTGTTAAATATTGTTGTCTTACATTTACATTTACTGATTTAGCAGATGCTTTTACCCAAAGCCATGTTAAAGTGAGAGAGCCTACGTTTTGCCATAAGAGCCTCAATCATCCTCAATAATTTCCTCTCTGTGTTCAATTTTATAGGTTTATTAGCTATTTGCTAAAAATACATACCAGTCAAAAACAAATAACCCTTTTATAGTTTATATAAAACTTTGGCTCATGGGTAGTTTCATGTCAAAGCCATGTCTGCCATTATCTGGCACGTTATAATATTTAATTTACTCATTAGGCATCACAGTTATATTTGCGTGTTGCAAATAGTTGCAATTTTTACTGTTAAATTTACATGACAAATACTAGTGCCAGTTATAACAGCATACAGGGTTCAGGCTGACAGGGCACTGTTTGCATATATGGAAAATAGAGAAATGTCATGTTTTAAGATGTCTATTCAAAATGTTGATTTAATAATGAAAAGTTTTTAAGTTACATTTAAGAGGAACATTTACGATTTTACCTATGAATTGACTGTCAGAAGCTCAAATTACACTGTTCAATTATTAGTTTATAAAGAATGCTTGTACTTTGTCCATTTAAAGCATGAACATGTCAAGTATGTACAAAGAATTGCATACATGCATTAAAGAAGAACTTCTACAGACATTTAAATCAGAGCCGACACAACCTATAGGCAAACTAAACAATTGCCTAGGGCATTGGGCTTGGAGGCAGGGCCTCCATACCCAGGACTGGTTGTAAACCAGGACTGGTTGTACACATTTGGAGGTCCAAACCGAAACTTAAGTTGAAGTTCCCCCACAACCCTCCACCTTCATGTTTTTTCCCAATACTTTAAAATTTACCTTAAGATTTCTGAGATTATTTTTTTAAAATTAGAAATTACCCATAAAACCACACTGACAAAAATGTTATGGCAGCCAAGTTTTTTCTAGCTGGGTATGGACAGGATTTCCCTCTTCAATTGACCATGATAGACTATAGATATGGTCATAGTATTGCAGCGCAATACCTAAAACTTGCACTATTTAGAGAAGGTGAACTACAGCACACCATGTTGCATGGTGGCGCTGCCATCTTAGGAGGATTTCCCTCTGTTGCTGGTACTGAAAATACTATAGATACCTGCCTACCATTTTTGTTTTATTTATTTATTTTTTTTTAAACTAAATCTATATTAAATTTAATCAATTTCTCATGGTATCAGTTACAGGCAAACATACTTTATTAATCCCATGTGGGGAAATTAGTAACCGCTAAAGATATTGTGGGGGTATGTGTTGTCATGTTGTTAGGGTATATGTGTTGTCATGTTGTTAGGGGATGTGTTGTCATGTTGTTAGGGGATGTGTTGTCATGTTGTTAGGGGATGTGTTGTCATGTTGTTAGGGGATGTGTTGTCATGTTGTTAGGGGATGTGTTGTCATGTTGTTAGGGTATATGTGTTGTCATGTTGTTAGGGTATATGTGTTGTCATGTTGTTAGGGGATGTGTTGTCATGTTGTTAGGGGATGTGTTGTCATGTTGTTAGGGTATATGTGTTGTCATGTTGTTAGGGGATGTGTTGTCATGTTGTTAGGGTATATGTGTTGTCATGTTGTTAGGGGATGTGTTGTCATGTTGTTAGGGTATATGTGTTGTCATGTTGTTAGGGGATGTGTTGTCATGTTGTTAGGGTATATGTGTTGTCATGTTGTTAGGGGATGTGTTGTCATGTTGTTAGGGGATGTGTTGTCATGTTGTTAGGGGTGTTGTATGTGTGTTGTCATGTTGTTAGGGGATGTGTTGTCATGTTGTTAGGGGATGTGTTGTCATGTTGTTAGGGTATATGTGTTGTCATGTTGTTAGGGGATGTGTTGTCATGTTGTTAGGGTATATGTGTTGTCATGTTGTTAGGGGATGTGTTGTCATGTTGTTAGGGGATGTGTTGTCATGTTGTTAGGGTATATGTGTTGTCATGTTGTTAGGGGATGTGTTGTCATGTTGTTAGGGGATGTGTTGTCATGTTGTTAGGGTATATGTGTTGTCATGTTGTTAGGGGATGTGTTGTCATGTTGTTAGGGTATATGTGTTGTCATGTTGTTAGGGGATGTGTTGTCATGTTGTTATTTTTTTTTTTTTTTTGTTGGGTATGTGTTGTCATGTTGTTAGGGATGTGTTGTCATGTTGTTAGGGGATGTGTTGTCATGTTGTTAGGGGATGTGTTGTCATGTTGTTAGGGGATGTGTTGTCATGTTGTTAGGGGATGTGTTGTCATGTTGTTAGGGGATGTGTTGTCATGTTGTTAGGGGATGTGTTGTCATGTTGTTAGGGTATATGTGTTGTCATGTTGTTAGGGGATGTGTTGTCATGTTGTTAGGGTATATGTGTTGTCATGTTGTTAGGGGATGTGTTGTCATGTTGTTAGGGGATGTGTTGTCATGTTGTTAGGGGATGTGTTGTCATGTTGTTAGGGGATGTGTTGTCAGGATCGTCTGTGTTGTTGTTTTTCTGTCGGGGCGCGTGGCATGTTTGGCGGCGCGTCACGTGTCCCCCCCGCCCTCCTTGTTTTCTTGTTCCCTCGTTATTCCCCACATCTGTTTCCCGTTTATTTCTTCCCCTTTATATTCCCTCCTCGTGTTGCGTCCTTTGTCAGATCGTCCCGGCAGAAACCGCTACCTGACCTCACGTCGTGTCGTTGGTTGTCACAGACCCAAGCCTTGTCTTGCTGTTGGTTTCTCCTCTTCCCCGTATATGTTACAGGTCGTTTCCTGGTTGTTGTCATCTCTCTCTCGTCCCTCCTGGAAAGTGCAGTGCCGCTCCTGCTCTTCCTGCCCGTCCGCCGCCCAGCCTACCTCCTGCCCCCCCCGTTACCCTCCCGGTTCCCGCTGCCCGCTCTCTCCCTCCCCGCCTGCGCCGGAGCTGCATCTGTTTGTTGCTTACGAGCTGTATTTTCCTCTCTGTCTGAATAAGGACCGTCACCCGCATTTGGGTCTCTGTGTTCCTGACATGTTGGATATAAAACCGGCATTGTCATTTAGCATAGCATCATTTATCAGTTATACGCCACTATCATGCATGCAAAGCAGAAACGACTTGTCACTTCTCTAATAGTTGCTCGGGTTTAAAGTTGACTTTGTAAACTCTTAAACTTCTCTAATCACACAGATCATCAATTTTTTGGACAATTTAGACAAGCTTATCAAAGTCTCATTGAGGTTAGGCATGACTAATTATTCTCATTTACTTTGCGTTTAGTGTCTTGCATACACAAACAATATTTTGAAAATTGATTGTCCTGGCATGAGATTATAGTAAAAACCCAAACCCCCATATAAAACTCCTAAAGAGATGTTTTGGGTCTGTTTCTAATCTGTTTGCTAGGATGTGAGCACTGGGAAATTCAAGTGTTGACTGCAGAAGAATTTCATGTTTTGTATCATGGGATCAAGCTCAAGAATGTGAACTATGACTATGTCTACTGGTATAGTCAATACCTATTGTTTCTCAGGTGTCCCTATTGCTTATGCTCATTAGAGATTTGAATGAACTCCAGACCTCTACATAAAGAGCATAATTGGTCCAGTTTCCGTTATGATAGATAAACATTTTAAATAAATCATATAAATATATGTCATAGATATTCCATAGCAGAATAGCAAAGCAATGTGCTGCAAATAACAGACAGAAACACTACCTGTGATCATGTTGCACAATGCAGAAGGGCTGAATGAAAATAAGCGAAGCCACTAAAAAAATCATTTTCTGGGAGATTTCTCTTATAATTTGCTTGAACCACACCATGAACTGCTGCTCATTGCATATTTTTTTGCTTGTGGTACAGTCTTGGTGACCTGAGACATTTTCTGAGAAGCTTTTTGCTCATGGAATCTCTATTGGCCATGGTCATTGGTAACATTTGTCTGTATGTCTTGTTAAAGGTCAATCACATGATCTGATGTTTGTGATGTGCATGTGCCTGTAAGAGCCATTATGTGCATGAGAAGAAGAGCTTTATGCCCCAATGCTTTAGATTCTCATTCTAAATGAGTCTCTGCTCTTCAGGTCTTTATAGACTGAAATTTAAACCATTAATATGTGAATGTGTTCCTTTCAGTATGTGATAAATGAATCATTCATTGTTTCACTTTTATTTTTAGGTGTTTTTCAGTGTTTACTTTTTAAATAAAAATGCGTAAATAAATAAAAGGTGTATCAGTAAGACATGTTTTTCGGCCCACATCATGGTTGAAAATCACTGTGAAAATTTCTTTGTTTTCTTACATCCATTAATAATGTGTGCAATTAAATTATAATGTACTAGTCAACACTTGGGAACACATGGAAAAACTTACGTTTCTTATTATGTAAAATGGTTTTCATCTAAAGACTTAAAATAAAACACTCAGACAACCCAGCAAACCAACATCCTGGAAAACTCCCTAAAATCCAGGCATGTCTTTTATAAACAAACACCACTCACACTTGCTGTAGACTGGGTTGCTGTAGACTATAGGCTGTAATTTTGTTAAAAAAGGTATTTTTATAATGTCTATTCACTGCTTTTATATTATTCTTATATTGTGTAATATTAAATATAATAATTTTATATTGACATTAATATTGATATTTTCTTACCTTCTTTCATCAGGCTACACTAGGCATGATTCCTTTTCACATATGGTGGTAGACATTGTACAGGAGCTGAAGGAGGCAAACCCCAGTCTTGTATATGGTGTGTATATAATAAACCTAGTTAAGTAAAACTAGTTAAACTGGTGTTATGTAGCTTATTCTTTAGGAATTAATACAGCACTATTGATTTCAATGTGAACAGTCAACATAATTAGTGATATGAATGTAATGAGCAATGCAGCTGTCTTGCTTTGTTTGGTCTTGGGAGGAACTCTGCAGATGGATCAATGACAAAAAAAAAATCCATGAAGCCAGTAAGCAAGGTGATATTTATATTAGTATATTATGTAGATTGTGCATATTTTTTAAAAACATTCGTTAGTATGTTTTCTGGTTTTAGGAGATAATAGGGTTATAGAGAGCACATTTATTTTTGTTCTTGTTATGCAAAATTAATTTTAAACAGTGCCCACAATATTTGCATATTATTTCACTTCACCAAAAAATTAACCCTTTATTGAGGAGAACCTCTATATCTTCATGAATCTCTTCATGAGATTCATGAAGTAGTGCAAGATATAGTGTAGTATTCAATCTGGCCATCAAAAGCATGCATATAAAAATGGTAAAGCTCTGGTTTAGGCAATGTGCTACTTGGATGTTGTTTCCATTAAAACACAAATCCAACTCTTAGTTCCAAGATCATTTATTTAACAATAGTAGGATTGTCAGGAAGGTAAGATTACTTAGCATGTAGAAGCTACAATTAGCATGCTAAGCTTACAAGCATAAGAGATAAAACATAGAAACGGTCAACTTTGGAGAGGTATTTATCAGGAACGGTAGCAAATATCAAAAAGCTGTTCAGTCATTCGTATGCAGCTCAGATTTTGGACAAAATTGGACAAAGGGTGTTCTCTTCACCTCATACAGAGCTCTACTTCATTGTGCACAAGAAAGGGGGCAGATTGCAGCCAATCCTAGACCTGCGTGTCCTGAACCAGCATACATAGTTTGCATACTAAACTATCTCAAAGACTGGCTCATTCTGGCCCACTTTCGGGATTGTTAGGTGAGCACAGGGACTTGGTGCTTCAGTGCCTGGACTAAATGGGACTTCAAGCTCTCCCCTGTGCAGAGTATCTCTTTTCTTGGCATGGAGTTAGATTCGGTTAACAGGGCAGCCTGCCACATGAAGGACAGGGCCCAGTCAGTGCTAGCCTGCCTACACTTGTTAAGGAACAGGCCAGTGGTCCCTCTAAAACATTTTAGAGGCTTTCATATGGCATCCTCAGATGGGTTGATAGTCGAGAGGTGAGCCTGGCACCTTGGTGTAGACCGGGGGAGAATCACCCCAGTGTCGCCGGACTTTCAGTGTGTGGTCTTACCTGATGTTTCTGTGGGCAGGCATTGATACTGTGTGCAATTCTAACAAGACGTGCTTAAAGTGAAATCTACAAAAAAAATCATAAATGATGCCTTGGTGTTTCTGCTTAAACTGTGGAATATAGCTTAAATCCATCTTTTAGCATTTAAGCATTTGGTAGATGCTTTTACCCAAAACCAACATACCCTAGTAATTAAAACCTTGGTGTTGCTGGCACCACTCTCTAGTTAAGCGCAAGATTGTATAGAACCAATGTGTATAAATTGCTAAATGTTAGCTGCTGTCTCCCTTATTAAACACACTTGATTCAATCATTAGCTTATTAAGAGACAGCTGCATGAGCTAAATTTTGTCTGATAAGAAAGACATACAAAATACGAAAACAACTGCTGTAAACTACTGATTCTTGAAAGTCTTGTTTCAGGTTTTTTATGTTTTCACATTATACAGAACGGAAGGAGAGAAAAAAACAAACACACACAGATAACTAGGCCCCCATCACCCCAAATATCAGACATATAGACAGTATATATAATCAAACGTCCATAAAGAAAAACATAAAAAGCATAAAATAAACATTTAATACAAGTTCCCCTTTCTTTCCTTTATTTCCTCTTTCTTCTTTCTTTTACGTTACCGTATTGTCTGCTTCTATTTCCTTAATAACAAAAATTAAGAAAGGCTGCCAGATATTAAAAAATGTCCCAATAGAGCCTCTGATTGTGTGTCTAATTTTCTCCAACTTAAGATGGCACATGACTTCCCTTATCCAGTGGCTATGTGTCAGTGAAATAGAGTCCATTCATTTAAACAGTACCAGTCTCCTAGCCAAAAGACAGCCAAAGGCCAACATGTTAAATTTTCTTTTGTTGAGAAGGTTGTTCTCTGGGGCCACACCAAACAATGCAGTAAGTGGGGATGGTTCTATTACCTCTCCAAGTACCCCAGAAAAGGTCTCAAAAATACTAATCCAGAACATGTAAAGCCTTGGACATGTCCAAAACGTGCAACAGAGTGGCAGGAGCCTGCCTACATCAATCACACATAGGATCTATATCAGCATAATTCTTTAAAAGTCTGACCTTTTTCTGACAATTTTGAATTGTATTACAGCATGTTTAAGATATATGGATGATGAGAAAATTCCCTGTATTATTTTCTGCCAGATTTCTTCTGAGATTGATTCATATAAATCTGTCTCCCAATTATTTTTAAGTATGTCTAAGGGTGTTGAATCATACATGCTGAGTAGTTCTGCTTATAGTCTGTTTTGTGACTCAGTCTAATAAAGAAATGGGAATACGTGATGAAAAGTACTTAGAATTCAATGCTACAAAATTCCTATAGAAGTGTGATTTGGGAATATCATATTTCTGTACCAGCTGTTCAAAGGAGGCAAAGTTTCCATCAACATAAAGATCGTACAATGAGACCACCCCTCTTTTAGTCCAAGCATTAAAAGCCTCATCCATCATTGATGGGGCAAACATGTAATTTTTTGTGATTGGTGCAGCCTGTAATAAATCTTTAAGGGAAATAGACCGTCTAAACTGGTTCCAGATTTTAATTGAATGTATAAACAACTGGATTAGAAGTTAAGATGGGCTGTAAATGGTAGACTAGAACACAACAAGGCTACTAGAGAAGTGGACCTAATTGAAGCCGCCTCCAGAATTGGCCATACAGGGGCAGTGGTGTCTTTATTTATCCAGTATAGCAAAAATAGAAGACACTGAAAAATATAATAAAACTTGGGCAGTACATTCATCTTTACCATATTAATTCGTCCTCCCAAAGAGAGAGGCAGGTGGTCCCAGCATTCAAGATCTTGCTTCAGATTGGATAAGAGAGGCTGATAGTTGGCCACATATAAATCTTTATATTTATGTGTAACCCAAACCCCAAGGTACTTCAGTTTGTTAGGGCTAAATTTAAAAGGAACTGAGCCTAGAGACGACAAACTAGCCCCATCACCAACAGGCATTAATTCACTTTTCTGAATATTGACTTTATAGCCAGATATTTTGCCAAATTCTGTAAGTAGATTCATCAATTCGGGGAGACTTAAGAGTGGATGTGACAAGTATAGTAACATATTGTCCGCATACAGCAACACCTTATGTTACTGTCCTGCCCACTGAATACCATCACTGTCATCAATGTCAGCTCTTTGTCTTAGAGCTAGAACAAGTGGTTCCATTGCAACTGCGAATTAAAGTGGGGACAAAGGACACCACTGTCTCGTGCCGCGTTGAAGCTCAAAGTAAGTAGATTTTTAGGCCCTGCCTATTTTAATTGCAGGAATGGTCTGATTACCAGTCCTTTGCTTTAGCTGATGAGCAAGTATACGCCCCGTCTTTTCCCATGTTCATAACACACGTCGTGATTTAGAGATGAGATTCTCAGCCTGCTGTGTTTATAAGAGATCAAATTCAGTCTGCAGTAATATATGCTTTTTCATTATATTTTCAGAGGGCATATGACTATTTAGCCTGTCAGTACTTCATGCGTCAGCTATTTTTATTTGCACAATATTAAATTATCTGGCTCCGTAAGTATGCCTTTAGTGACTCCCATATAGTTAAAGAAGACATCTCTGGGGTTTGGTTAATCTTAAGAAATGATGTAATCTCAGAAGAGATGAATTTAGTAAAAGCTTCTTCTGAAAGTAGCAAAGAATTGAGTCTCCAGGGGTGGTAATTGGACTGTGTATTAGGGATACCTATTTTTATAATTAGAGGACTATGAAATAACTATATAATCACAAGTCTTTTATCGAGGAAAAAATATCTATATGGGAGTAGCTCTTATGAACGGGAGACAAGAAAGAGTATTCTCTGGAAGTAGGATTGCGAAATCGCCATACGTCAGCTATGCCATAAGATTTAAGAAACATGCTTTAATCGAATGTGCTGATTTCGACAGGGAGGCCTTTTTGAGTGAACTGCGGTCTAACACGGGAGTATACAGTTTATGTCACCACCAAGAATAAGGTGGTGTGATGTCATATTTGGCAAATGAGAAAAGAGATTCGAAAAGAATACAGGGTTATCCGAGTTTGGCGCATAAATGTTGGCCAAGATGACTGGAAGAGAATAAAGTTGCCCCATTACAATAACATAACTCCTTAATAGGTCGGTCTCTACTCTAGTCATAGAAAATGGTATGTTATTGTTAATAAGTATGGTAAATACTATTACCCTGACAGTAATGGCAAAGTAATGAAAATATTAAACGCTTCCTTTGGAACATAACCGAGCATCACAAGCTCATAACCAAAGGTGACCAAAATTATTTATCATCAAGAGATACAAGCAAATAGAAGGAAGAGAGGAAGATCTTTGACAGTGCATTTATAATAAAGTGACTGGTATATGACTATATAAATAAGTATCGTCCTGCCAAAGTTGCCAATGAAATGAGTCACAACATCACTTGCCCATGACTAAGTCATACCCCCATGGCAAGAACTGAACGTAATGTAAACAAACAAATTACTGCTTCATTGGGGCAAGTTTAAACTGGAATAATGTATGTACACATAGAACTCTCAGTTACTTTCAAGTCTCTGTAGGGATGATATTCTTCTTGACATACCTCATCGCTTCATCAGCATCTGTGAATTCTTTTTTTTTACCATCATATGAGATGAGTAGTAGGGCTAGGAATAGGATGCCAGACTGGACGCCCTGACGATTACGCAACAGTTTCTGAACCTCCGTAAATGCAGCCCTGGCTTTGGCGACGCTTGCAGTGTAGTCAGGAAAGATGGCAACTGATTGCCCGTTAAATCTCAGCGTAGCCCGACTGCGTGCACGTTTCAGCACCTTGACACCGTCTTGGTAATAGTGAAGTTTAGCCACGATGGCACGTGGTTACCCATCCTGTTTTCTTGGAGCCAGACTTCTGTGCGAACAGTCCACAAGTACTTCATTGTCCAGCTGTAGCGATTCTCTCAGTAGCCTCGAAACCAACACAGTAGAACTTGATCCTTCCATCTCAGCTACTCCAAGTATCCTAATGTTGCACCTTCTCATCCTTCCTTCCATGCCTTCGCATTTTCCTCTCAACACAGTCACCTCTGTTTTCAGATCAGTTACCACAGACTGTAAAGTTGTGATTTTGTTGAACCACATTGATAATCCGCCTTCTACCTACTTGATTGTAGCCTTCATTTGGTCCATCTCAGAATGAATCGCCACCACATTACTTATTATTTCTCTTTTAACCCCTTGTATTTCGTTCTAAAGGAGGCTGAAATCATCTGCACTTCAATCAGCGCACTTTTTAGTTCAGATTTAATCACCTCTGAGATGTCCGCATTAGTGAGCGAAGAATCTCTAATTTTAAGGTTACCACGTCCATCTTCTCTGGGCTGTCCAGCAGGGGTGGGGTCGTTTGCGATCGGGTGACAATGGAACTCGAAATCGAGGCGGCGTTAGGCCTGGTACCGGATGATGTATTTATATTTGCGTAGTTTTTCCGCCATTAACTTACATATCAAGTATTTCCTTACTTCAGAAGCATATTCAAAGCAGATGTCACACAATATTTTGTAATGCAAAGTGCTTATTTACTTCACAAAGGAGTTTGGCAAGAGCTCGAGCTAGATACGTCTTACTCTATTGGCATCCATCTTCACCATTCCAATTTATGAAAGTCTTGTTGGGGCTGCTATTTTCTCAACTGTTGACTTAGTTACTGGCACGTGGTCATGGATCCATAATGCAAGCCTAAGCCTAAGCCTAATGCACCGGAGCTATATCACTTCAGTGTCTTTTAATGTACATGCCACTTTGCAAAGGCTTTAAGAAGACTGTTCCGGATGGTCTACAAAAGAAAATAGGCTTAGATTATCTGCATGATATCATTGTCTATTCATTATGACTGGCACAGCATGTTTGATTCTCAGAGAGAACATAGTAAAGTGTAAGTGTTTTGTTAAAGAATTAAAACTTCTGGAACATTTAGACTCTGTTTACACCTGATACTATGAGGCATTTTTGGTAATCAGAAGTGGTCAGCACTAAATACAACTGTCAACGAGGTCTAAGGCTGCTTTTACACTGCAATGTTTAAAGCACAGATGCAATCTTTTGACTATATCTGATTTTTTGTCCTGTCTATTTACATTTATGTAAAGCAAGGTGCTTATTCAATTTTGGTGTTTACATTACTCTCAGAGCTCCACTTTCACATGACTTTCATCCATGTTCATGGTGACGATTCCATGATAACGATTAATGTAATTTGTTGTGTCATTAGTAGTGGGAATCGAATACAGGCGTCTACACGCAGGGCATGTGTCCCCACATATCGGAATTGTGTCTGATTTAAATCCACACTTGGAAATGGCTGAGATCAGATGCGAAAAAACTGGTGCAAGTGTGAGGAAAACAAATCAACTTTTTGTGGCAGTGTAAACAGCCTAAATCATTTCGCCATTGGATCGCATATGATGGTAGTCAGAAAAGGATGTGACCACATCAGATCTGTAATGTAAGTGCTAATTTGCCATAATGTGTTCCAGCGAGCAGAGACTGTGCTAAAACATCTTATCACACTTCCTTCATACTTCCTCTTTTCTTTTCCCTTCTCCTCTCTCACCAGTGTTTTTTTGCGTCTTAAAGGTCTTTAAATCTTTTGATGCAACAAACAGACCTGCTACAAGTTTGGAATGAAATGAAATGATGCTTAACCACTGGACTAATTCTCACCTAAGGTCTCAGAAACTGAAGACATCTCTTGCTGTGTTTCAAGTTGCTGAGCTTCCAGAGCAGTACCCTACAGATGAAAATTAGGTAAATATATTTCATATAACATTGACTGGATGGATAGATGGATAGACAGACAAACAGACCTCCTGTTCTTCATTTGGGGAATGTGGCTTCTTTCTCCTAAAGCTAAAACAGAAAAAACAACTGGAATACAAAATCTGTAAACCTGATGTCACACTGTGTGATCTCATGTGGACAAACTCACCAAAACCTCCATGTACCTCCAAATACTGCCATGCAAAGAACAGCACATGAAATCACAGCAAACAGACCCCAATAACATCTGCTGGATCCTAGCAAACGGGGCACAAAGGTATTCAATTTATTTTGTGCCAATAAAAATGAACACAAAATTTGAAGAAACAAACAAAAGTAAACAATGTGAAATCATGGTTTATGAATGCACTGACAGAGCATTCATATGAAAACTTACAAAAACTGTAAAAGTGTAAACAAAAACTGTCAGCGCACACATAAACCATGATTTGTGAAAAAGCCACGTTTTACATTACACCAACAATAGACTTCTATGTTTTTACTGGACTTTATTTATGTTCATACAATGCTTTATAAATACGTTTGAATCTGCATTGGAACAATTTAACATCCAAGTGTCAACAACCTTTTTCAAAGGTTACCAATTTAAAAAAAATAACATAAAACACTATTTCATTACAAAATATAAATTGCCATAGAAGTACCAGAATTACTTTCCACTAAATACACAATTATGCTGTTTACAAATGATTTCCGAACAGTAAATAACCAGTAATTTTCCAGTAAACACTGCATGAAATAGGTTATACACTCACCAGTATGAACATGCACGTACAAGGAACCTGAAGAGCTTCCATACTGGTTTGAAGCTTTACAGATGTACAACCCATTAAAATCAGAGGACAGTTTTGTAACAGGAAGCTTGTTGCCTTCATGCTGAAGAGTAGATTTATTCACTCTGTTCAAAGAGAGAGATAGTGTATAGGAGAACAGTTTAGTGTGATTTGCACAGTTAGTGTGATTTGCTGAGGTCTTATACAATATGAAAGAACGCCTGCAATAGCAATAAATGAATAACATCTGAAAAAGATGTAAGTAAATAATTCCATCCTTCATTATGTGTTTAAAGTAATGGACTAGTTTGCTTGTCTTTATTCTTTATCTTTCTCCAGTGGACATGGTTTCTGTGGTGATAACAGAGCAAATAAAGGTTCAGCAAGCAAGATGGCCAAGCAGTGCTTATCCAGCCTTGTTTAAATATACGTTCTGTTAGCACTACTTTGGAGAGGATTTTCTACTCTGTGTAGAGTAGAACTCAAAGTTTTGTGTTCATGCTTATTTTGCAGATATAATCACTGATATATATTTACTGTAAATGATGTTTTTGTAAAATAAGAGATTATTTTTAAATATTGTGGTTAGAAAAGTTGTGAAAGACAGAAGTGGTTTAGCCACTGACTTGCATACATACATGCAAAGAGGCTCTACTGCAGGAACTACAAATTAGTGAACACTTTGTCCACGCACAACAGTAACATAACTTTCCTTATTACCGATGTAATATTTCTCTATGAATGATTGTGAAATAAAATTTAGCTACCTTTCACAATGTTCTTTGCAGATTGCTTTTCTAACTCCCATACACAAAAAGAAAAGGTAAACTGTAGAACTGTGTGAAGACTTTACAAAACATGCATCCATTACCTAATCCATGTGTAGTTTGTTGGGTCTGGGTTACAATCAACTACACAATAAAATTCTTTAGCCTCTGTTGGACTGTCAGGAATGATCATCACTGATTCTGGAGGATCTAAAAGGACAGAAATTTGGAAATTCGTAAGAAATGGAAACATTTTGTCATCATTAAGTATAACCATCTCGACTGGCTGCCTCTTTGTGAGTTATTGCCCATGCTGTTAGTCAGTCCGAGTCTCATATTAAATCCCACAATGTTATATGTCTGCCTGTTTGTGTTGTCTGTTATTTGGTTAACTTGTATTTTGCACACCTGATACTGTTGTAGTTTTGTATAGTTTCTTGTTCTATACGTTCTTTATCTCTTTTTATAAATTATATATCTAGTTACTGTTAGACTATGGTATTTGTATTTTGTATTGTATTTGAGTGGTATTTGTATTTACTACTTACAATGAATGTTTATTGAGTAGTCTAGCACAATTTCATTTGCCAGGGAAACATGTGTTACCACACACTGGACCTTCTTCTGGTTTAAATGTTTAAATGGTGCACCAGTAAGGTTGGACACAACAGTAAAAGTTCCATTTGGATGCACTGTGTGGCTGGTATGAGTCCTCAAAGTGCTTTGCTGAGGTTGTAATCTCCATAACACTACTGCTGCAGGTCGGGCATTGGAAGCGAAGCATGAGGCTAAAGTAACATTTATATCACCAGAAACAGGTGTTGCCCCTGTCACATTAACATCAGGAGAAACTGAAAATGAAAGGAAAGAAAAAATGAATTACTTAAGGTGAACTGTAAGAACTGACTAAAGTAGCTCTGACTGTGTTTGGTCCTCTCATTAGTGTTTAAAGCATTGTCAGTTTACTTTTACCAGTGCTATATAAGCATTAAACATTAATATATGATTTGTATGGTATTGACAATTAATTAAAATACATATATGCTTATATGGAGGAATTATTAAATTAGTTTATCATCTGTAAATCAGAAAATACCATAAACAAGCAATCATACCAACAACTGTGACATTGATGTCTTTCTCAAATGGTCCACTAGGAAACAAATTAAAAATGCAAGTATAGATGCCTTCATCCAGGAGCCTCATTCCCAAAATCTGAACTGTTCCAATTTTCTCTGTAATGTTCCCAATGAATTTTATTCTGTCTCCTAATCCATTTAAGTGTTCTGTTTTGCCGTCTGGGAGAATGATCAAGAAAGACTTCTCCACAGGGTCTTCTCGCGTCTTCTTCCGCCATATAATTCGAGATAAACTGTCTTCAGTGTCTGTCAGCTGAGAAAACAAAATGGCGTTTTCTCCATATCTAACTGATGTATCACCACCAATAACCCTAACACCTAAAAAACAAGGATTAGAGAGAACTTATATTTTGGTCAGCATTTGGTCACATATATTTGGACTGCGTTTTTGTGCCAATAAAAATGAACATGCAAACTTTGATGAACCAAAAAAACTAACAAAAATAAACAATGTGAAGGAAGTAAAACACTTTAAAAATAAAATAAACAATAAAATGGCAAAAGTATTGCATGTTTTTTAAACAAATCATATTTTTAACCATTGTAATTGTTTTCTGAACTTCACTTTTTCTGAATTCTTTATGTCAGGGTCACGGGAAACAAACCCAGTTGCAGACAGCGTTAGAACAGAAAATACTTTATTTTTATTAAATAAACAAAACAAGGACCCACAAGGGGGCAAAACGAGAAACAAAACTCAGAACATGAAGCCAGGACCTGACACTTTAATGCAATGACTTAATTGTCATTTACACTTTTTACAGTTCTCGTTTTTAATCTGCAAATTTACGTTTACCATTCTGTAATAAATGTATCCAATTTTTCACACCAATATTTGAAAAATGTAAGCTATTTGGACTGCAAGTGAAGACTAGGGACAGCATACATTCACAACTACTTTAAACATAAAGATAAAGACAATCAGATTATGTTAAGGGCATCTTACACTAAATTCCTAGAAAGGACCTCACCAATTGTAATTGCAATAACTGTACCATTACATTTTGGAAAAACATTTTTTTTTCAATATGTGGGCATGGAGAGTATCCAGCTAACACCTGACATACCAGTTATGTAATTTAATCATACTTTTTGGTAATTTCATCACTTACTAATTGGCAACGTAACTACAACATCACTGGCACGTAATTTCATTACCATTAAATTACCAATTCATGAGGTCATCTTTACGATCTCTTTACAACGTTATCTAACATAGCAAGGTAACCAAAAATTTGTTTTTTGTGGCTGCAACCTAGAATGTGGTCACAAAACAGTGCTTATCTCACTGGGTCACACATGCTTTTACCCCGGCTTACGAGAACTGTGACTTAGTCACCTTTGTGTCCAGTTAGAGCTCTGATATACATACAGTTCAATAACGCATTGCAATGTTGACCCATTTATAGTACTTAAGAATGTTGCAGTAAAAAGATCTGGATATTTGCATGGTGATAGACAAGGACACTTAATTATTTGTCATTAGCACAATTTAATGAAGAAAACATGTCAGGTTACGTATCCCGGTTCCCTGAGATAGTGAAAGCCTGGAGTTGAATTCAAGTCTAAGCTGTAAAATTAAATAAATTGTGCAGAGAGGACCAGCTTGTTGCAGCACAAACATCACTTACAGATGCTCCCCTAGACAGAGCTTTAGATGATGCTACACCCCTGGTACAAAGAGCTCTTTATGCCCAAAGGTGACTAAGTCACAGTTCTCGTAAGCCGGGGTAATAGCATGTGTGACCCAGTGAGATAAGCACTGTTTTGTGACCACATTCTAGGTTGCAGCCACAAAAAACAAATTAAGAGCCGAGAGGTCTTACGCCACTGGCCTGAGCAATGAAAATAGGGTCCTCAGAGCTCTAACTGGACACAGTAAGTGAAGCCTTTCCTGATCCGGCAACTCAAACAGCGGAGAACAGAAGGCTTGAAGTACCAGCGGGTGACCAGCTGCAGTGGGCACCTTAGGGATGTGGTCTGGTCTATGGTGCAAAATGGCTTACAGCCAGGGGCATATCCAAACAGACAGGGTCTACTGACGGAGTCTGCAGATCCCTTTCCCCTTTTGAGCGATGTAACAGCTAAAAGTGGAGCCACCTTAAGAGTCAGGAACTTATCTGACTCTAAAGCTGACTCTAGGGGCACAGATGGAGCCGAAGATAAACCCCTAAGACAATTGTAAGGTCCCAAAAAGGGACCCGCATGTGACAGAAAGGCCTCAGCCGACTGGCAGCATGCAGAAAATGAGACAAAGGATGTCTCCCAATACAGTCTCCATTGACAGGTTAGTGGCTAGTAGTTACAGTGGCCATGTAAACCTTGATGGTAGCCGGGGCCAGCGCTGCAGAGAAGTGCTCTTGGAGAAGCTCCAGCGCTGAACCAACAGGGCAGTGCACCTGGTCAACATGGTGTCAGCCACACCATGACACAAGGAGCTGCCACTTCAGGGCATACGATTTCCTAGCAGATGAAGCTCTGGAACTCAGAATGGTCTCTACAACCTAGGTTGAGAGATCAGAACTTAAGAGCTGGCTTCCCTCAGGGACCAGACCCACAGTTTTTAAATCTTGGCTGAGGGTAAAAGATGTGGCCTCCGCCACATCTGCACCATGGCATCCAGCCCCAGAGGAGCTGGATAAGTGAGGCTGAACCAGAGGGTCGACTCATCAGAGGTGAACAGATACACTTCCACTCAGTCATACCTCTGCCAAATGGACTCCACCACTCATGGTTGAGCCTCCATTGCCTGGATCACAGCCCTTGCCTCGACAGAATATCTGCTCCCAATATCTGCATGCCCTGTGATGTACATTGCTCTGACGGAGAGCAGCCTGGTCTCTGCCCAAAGAAGGATCTGCTGCACCAGCCTGAACAGGGGGCACGAATGCAGCCCTCCTTGGTGATTTACGAGACCACAATGGTGTTGTCCGTATGGACTAAGAAGTGTTGGCCCTTGAGGTGTGGGAGGAAGTGTTTCAGAACACTACTCTCATTTCTGGTCAGTTATGTGCCAGGAGAGATAAGGGCCCTCCCACCAACTATAGACTGGGCGGCCATCAAGAACCGTACCCCAGCCCATGAGGGAAGCGCCCATCATAAGAATACTGTGATGGCATAACGCTCCTAGAGTGGGACCCAAGGTGACCGGGGTGTGAGCCACATAAAAAGGGTACGAAGCCCTCGGAGCGTAACCCTTACCACCCTTAGCGGGTTGGATTTTGGGATAACCCATTTTCTTTTGGTCAAGAGTGGGACCCAGGGTCTGAGTCACATAGAAAGGGTACAAAGCCCTTGGCGCGTAACCCTTACCACCCCTAGCGGGTGGATTTTGGGATTAACCCATCTTTCCTTAGCCAGGACTGAAACAATCTCATGTGCAGCAGGCCCAATGGAATCACATTGGCCACTGCTGCCATGAGTCCTAACAGCCTCTGAACCTGGAGGACTGTCAGGTGCCAGCCTAGCCGAACGCTGCTCACAGCAGCAAAGGATCGACTTCACACGTGCAGGAAACAATTGTGTCCGCATCATTGTGGAGTGCCAGATTACCCCTAGAAAAGTAGTTCTCTGGACAGTAGAAAACATACTCTTTTTGGGGTTGAGTCTCAACCCTAAGTACCCCCAAAAGAGCCAGGGTTGCATCCATGCACTTTGTGAAGGTGCGAGGCAATAGGGCTGGCCAAAAGGAAGGAAGCACTCGATATTGGTATATGCTTTGTCCCCGAAAGCGAACCTGAGAAACTTCCTACATTCTGGCAAAATCTTGATGTGAAAGTACACGTCCTTCAGATCTATTGTGACAAACTGGTCCTCTGACTGAATTTGACACACAGTCTGCTTGAGATTTGGGTATAAGCCATAACTAGCATCTTGTATAGTATTATATAATACATCTTGTACAGCTATCAGTATCAGCTTTTTTTGCCAAGTGTGCACACATGCACAAGGAATTTGTTGTGGTATATACACAGGAAATAGAAAAAAATAAATACAGACATAATAATAAAATAAGATAAAATAAAAAAAATAAATAATAAACAGAAGATTTAAGTGGGGGAGTTATTAACAGATATGCATAGTAAGTACTGTATATTAAAATCTTATTATCTATATTGTACAAATATAAATACGTATTTATATGAGTATGCAGAAACCCTAGTGCAGGATATTGCTCTACACAATATTGCAGTTTAAAACAGGTAGGCTGTAGTGAAATAACAGCGCTAACTGTTCAAGGTGAAGATAGCCTGTCAAAAAGAAAAACTGTTCTGCCACAGTGATATTAAGAATTGTAGGGGGAGGGAGTGATGGGGGTTCTTCATAAAGTCCATTACATCGCCAAGTTTAGTTTACTTATTATAGTTATTGTTTACTTATGAAATTGTTTATGAAAAGCGACACGGTCCCTAAACTGCGCCGAATAAGAAGCATTGCGTCTTTCAAGGTGGAACCGATAGCGTCAATAAGAAGCTGGATTCATCCTCGTGCCATAGTGTTTATCATCACAAACATTCAACTTAACTGGGTCATACAAAACCTTTATTTGGAAATTCCCCGGATGCTGTACTCACCCGCGATTTTAACGCAGTGAAGAGAAATCAAAAACAGATTAAGCAGCATGCTCCGGAAACTCAGCGATTACTATACTCACATAATTCGATGACCACAAAATTTGGTGTAGCAATGGAGATTTTATAAGGGCTTTTATAAATGGCATAGCGCATCCTTCTGAGGCAAGCCTGCAACCATGACTGAAGAACGCGTAACGGAGGAAGGAGACCATAGGCTGTTATTTTTAAACGAATGTCAATGGAGAAAGGTCACTACGCTGCAGAAACTACTTTAGTGAGGAAACAGTGTATCGTTTAATGAATCGACATCTTCAACATGTTTTACATCAAACAATACACTTGTTGGGAACTGTATGTATGTTTTACTATTAGTAAAATCTATTTTATAAGAGAAGGCAGAGCAGGGAATGTCGCGACAGGTCTCATTTACGGCATCACCACCAGCAAACGTATAATATTACTATTAATAAATACTCTGTAATATTATGCGATATTGTATATTGTCTAAGTAGTAAGTAAATAAAACATATCAACGTTTTCTTTGTTTGACTTTCATGTTTCACCAGTTAAAATAAGACTTGAATTGTAATGACTATTATGACAGCTGTGTGTGCCTAATGATGATGATAAAATGTGTTTAGTGAATAAAAGAAAATATAATAATTATAAAGGCTTGATAATAAAAAATATTATTTCGTTATCATTACTGATTGGCTTACGTTTCTCATGTGATTGAAGTTGACTGATGCTTTCTTCAATGGTAGATTGTATATTGTCTAAAGCATGAGAAATGTCAACGTTTTCTTTGTTTGGCTTTAATGTTTCGCCACATTTCTTCCCCCAAGCCATCAGATTCCTGAATTCCCATGAAATGGACCGACACACACTCAGGACTTACATTCAACATTTTGCACACATTCTGTATTATATTGCGTTTTTGCACATCTTACAAATGCTGCTAAAACAGTCAAATGTCTACAACCATGTATGTATTTGTGATGTTTGCACTGTCTGCACACATGCACTTACAAATAATGTGTGATTGTTACTAGTCCCTTGTTGTCTGTCTTATGTGGTACCATGGTCCTGGAGAAAGTTCATTTTATTCCACTATGTACTGCATCTGCTATATATGATTTAATGACAATAATAAACTTCTGACTTCTGCAGACATCCCGCCCCGCAAAAACTCATTTCAGGGAGGTAGCATCAACTACCCCCTCACCCTCGTCTCCAAAGGTTTTATGACACTTTTCATTAAGTAAACAAATTTAATAGAACAATTTTAACATACTTTAATTATTTACTGTACACACACATTCATTACGTCAGTACTTTCTGTCTCAGATGGCTAAAATAAATGGTAATTCAACTTTTATGCATACAGTCTTCTTCTCAGGACACCACTCTCTGTCATTAACAGTTTATTTACAAACTTTCCGTGTACTGAGATGTGGCTTGCTTTGCAGATTTGAGTATTTTACTGGATGGCTCAAAGTCACAGCAGTCTGTGTCAATGAATTTATTAATTTTGAATTCTGAACTGACAAGAGATTGAGACAGTGAGAGGTTGACTGTATGCCCGCCCACAGAGACAACTGTGCGTCTATTTAGCGCATATGAGACCAATCATCAGGATGCTCATTCTGTTGCAATTCAAAACTTACTATAGCTGCGTCTCATTGCGCAGCCTCCAAAGTGAGACGCTGCTTATATCACTACATGTTCCGCTCGCTCGCACGATTTCCGAGATATTGTGTCTAATTTGCGGCATCAGGGAGTCACTACGAATAAGAGGAACTTCCGGGAGAGGTGGGATGTCTGCTTCTGAGATTATCTGAGTTTGCTATCCCCACGTATTAATAGAATCTCTGGCTGAAGTCTTCTTTATGTTTTTTTCTGGCTTCACCGTCGCCAACTAGCGACGAGGCGGCTAGCCTGTTACACAAGGAAATTTAGAATTCAAAGGCCGTGCTGTTCATTTGTTATGACTGCTGTCTCTTGAACGCATCTGAGATGCTTAACTTTGTTGTTATGGTAACTGATTGATTGATGTACTGTAGCTAGCTTTCTAGCCTAGCAAAAACGTCAGCAATGTTAGCAATAATGACATTGTGCGTTACTAACATAGTGTAAGTTTAACCGTAATTCAATACTGCAACAGACTGCACTTAAGCACCAGCTTATTTCACTTTATTCTTTCACTTTCAAATATGTCACTTTCATTTAGTGACAGTATAGCTTTGTTTAGCTTTGTTTATCTTGCTTTGTCGCGGGAGAGCAGCAGGCGCGAGTAGTGAAAACACGAGATGGAGTATAATTTATATGGACTCTAAATGAACAAAGTGGAATGGATTTGAGGAAGCAGCAGATTTGAAGCCAAGGCTGTAGTTAAAACGCGGAAAGGATAATACAGTTTAGTTTATTAGGGCATTCCTCAAGTGGAAGGGATTTGACTGACGGTCCCTATAAAGGGGTCATGTTATGCTATTTTCAAAGACCATTATTTTGTGTATTGGGTGTAATATCATATGTTCACGTGGTTTACGTTTCAAAAAACATTATTTTTTACATATTGCCGCTGGTCTTCCTTGCCTCACCCTTCTAAACACATGGATTTCTACAAAGCCCATCCTTCCAAAAAGTGCAGCGTACTCTGATTTGTCCAGCTGACAGTGTTTTAGGCGTGTGGCTGCAGTATTTCAGACTGCACAGGGACTGCTGCGGAGGGTGGGTCCCCTGATTGAGAAGGGGAACTACCACCAAGCCATTTCCCATGGCAAATGGCTGGCAATTTGTTTATGGTGAGTAGCCTCTATGTAATTATATAATAGCTGTTTATATATAGCTTTATTTCAGCATTATTTGTAACACCTATGTTTATTGTCTTACACCATATGACTTTTTACAGTTTAACATATCATATGCATTTGTTCTTTATACACTTAATACAGATTGAATGGTTTCCTATATAATTATAGGAGTCACGTACATTTTTATAGCTTAATATGGGTTTCATATTAATTTCTGCTTTCACACTTTTTCACATATTGTATTTTTCTACAGGTTCCTTGCAACAGGGGACTCATAACGTACTATTGCCTTTAGCTGTCGGGTTATATATATATATATATATATATATATATCGGGTTATATATAAGATTAGAAGATGGGGCATATGTTAACCAACATATGTCATAGAATGGACTGGAAGTTTTATATGTGAATTATGTAAGTGTTTTTTAGAACTTTCAAAGGCAGGACTGTGGGAAAGCAAAATTGAGAGTCGCTTTAAGATCTCTTGATTCTCTTTTTCCCCCAGCTTAAAAATAAATACTAAAGTTAAATACATTGCATTCAGGGTCAACACAGCAGCTTATAATCACCTTTTGGACAGTGGGAAAGCAATTTTAAGTCATTGTTTTATGTGTTTGACTATACACATAAAACATTAAATACTAAAGTAAATACAGAGTTGTTCATTGTTTTCTCTGAGCTCCTATTTCAGCTGAGACAAAGATGGGCAAAGATAGCCACCACCCTCTGGTGCCTCTGACTCCTGCTGGGGGTCATTAACTGGACACTTGCTTAATGACTCAATCAAAGGCCTGAGTCAACAAGTGAACCCTCATTTACTACCTCCCTCTGTGCTTTGTTTATAGTTGTCACCTGTGTGCTTTGTTTCCATTTGAAGGGACTGCACCTCCAAATGGCTATAAATGTAATGTATGTTAACTTTAAGTCAGACTTGATGACTGCAGCGCCAAAGCAGTACGCTCTGATGTGTAGGTTTGTGTTCATCATTTTCTACAATAAAGCCTACTGCTGAAGAGAATCTAAGTCTTTTTGGTCTTCACTGGAAAAAGTTTCCAACAGCTTTTAGCATAACAATCTAACTACAGTCCTAAAGATTCTATTATTTTGCTATTTCAATGTTAAGATATTTTATGGTATTATTGCAAATGTTTTATACCCTTGTCCTATAAAAATCTTATTTCTAAGTGCTGTCTGCTATCTGTCATCTATCATGTTAATTGACTTAATGTTGCATAGTTTCAGAAGTACATGCTGTTTTAGTAGGAAGTCTGAATAATTACCCTCTCATAGATCACTGAGAGAGGTACAAGCCTTCACACACAATGACATGTATTTCTGATGCACATCCATTTATTCAAATTGTCCAGATATGTCGTAGTTATCATCAGTTCAGTCTTTAAATTTACAATCTAACTACATTCTAAGTATCCCAAATTAGTTTTATTGATATACATCTTATAATGAACAATATAAATATAAATGCATAAATATAAATATAAACAATATACATTTGTAATAATACCATGTGTTTTATTTTTCATTTTATGTAAAGCTGCTTTGAAGCAAGGCAAAATTGTAAAAAGCGTTATATAAGTTCAATTGAATTGAATTCTATGTATGCTATAATTGTGATATAATACTAATATATATATATTTATATATTAGTCAGCCCTGTTACTTTACAGCAAGAAGTTCCCTGGTTCGAGTCTTGGCTGACTGGTGGTGCCTTTCTGTGCGGAGTTTGCATGTTCTCTTTGCGTTGCTGTGGGTTTCCTCTGGGTACTCCAGTTTCCCACACAGTACAAAAATATTACTGATCAGGTTAAACAGGAAATTCTAAATTGTTTGTAGGTGTGAATAAACTTGACTGCATTCTTTTCAATTTCTGAACGTTTACTTCAGTTTTGGAAAGGTCCTTTTTAAAATTGGTTTAATTATTGTTTAGTAATGTCTCTAAAATGTTATTTTATTAGTTTGTCTTAAGTAATTGAATGGGGGTTTTAACAATGTTTTATTATGGCATTGTTTTGATGAAATATTTATGCTGTTTGTGTATTATACACATGTATTATAACACTATTATTGTGTATTCCTCCCTTGATACCAGAGGGACCAATCTTAGAGATTTACTATACTATTTTAAACTGAAGCAAATTATTTAGGATTATTTGGCTTCTATATGGATAATATGATGGGGTCATGTGACGCTATCCTTTCCTTAAGGTGTACTTATAATTGCATTTTAGTTATATTTCAATTACCTTTTAGGTTTCATTGCAATTAATAGAGAGAAATTAGAGAGCAAACCATATGGCGCATTCACTTATAACAGCACAACACAAATACGCATAACTGAAATATAACTGATGTGTATCTATAATTACCTATTTCCAACATGCATTACTAGCACTTATCCGCTAGGGGGCAATAAATGTACGGTTTATGTATGGATATAATCGATATAAAATAAAATTAGAAGAAAATACACAGACACCTGATTGTTATACACTTTAATTTGAAATTGTTTCCTGGTTTTCAACCATCACCAGTAATGTTGTATATGTCATTAATTGAATATCATATATTATGTATATATTAAGATTTAATATTTACATACAGATTGACTAATACAGTGACTGCCTAACTATTTGGCCATTTTAATAGCTGACCACTGACCATTTTAATTGCCCATTACTTATGCATTTAAAATCCAGCATTGGGGTATAATATCCTTTAGCAATTTCTTTAGAACAATGTAGTAATTTGTATTGCTGACTTTTATCTAAAAATTACAAAAAGCTAAATAAAGTTTTTTAATTGTATGGTTATTTCTTTTTTAGCATAATCTAGCAACAAGCAATCCAACTATGCCCTGTCAACTATCCCCTAATGCTTATTTGGCCTATGAACACCAATTAAATCTTTACTGTGTTGTAAATGCTATTGTTTTCATTTTAATCTTAGAGATTACTGTTAATATGGTATCCTTCTACAGATTTCTATGGGTAGCTTCCATAGACCAGAGAGTGTGAACCTTTTCAATCTCAGGGCCACTTTGCTACTTTGCAAGACATGAGGAGTCCAGGGTGGAGATGAGAAAGTTTTTATTAAGGACATTTACTGTTCATGTGTCATATTAGTAAGAGGGCAAGAACACAGAAATCACAACTACGTATATTTCTCTACCTCCCTACGCATTTGGCATACATCACCATGTACTTGTTTATCATTTCTTAACGGAAACATAGCAGGTAGTTCAGCTTGCATAAAGCTTTGATTATGTTACACAGCATGAAAAGTATGGAAATTTATAATACTACTTATGTTCCCACAAGTGCAATTATTTTTTATACAGATTTTACAAAATTGTATGTTTTATTTACCAGTTTTTCCATACTTTGCTGTAACTATATGGGCCACTAGGAGTCCATGGCACCCCGTTAAAAACCCTAGCCATATAGAAAATTTCATATAAAAAGGTCGAAAAATATTTGTTTGCAATAACTTACAATAACCTAAGACACCTACATTTTTTTATTAAACAATCAAAGCAACACAAACCATTGCGGTACCTCAAATGATACAGGTAACAGATAAGCAAATATCATATAGAATAATTTTCAGAATTCTTACATTTGGTGTTCTCTGTCATATTTGTCGATCACTAAGTATCTCTAAAAGTACTAAATGTTTAGAGTCTGTATTCTTTCTCTGGATGGTGTTTGTGACTAATACAAGATAAAAGATTAAACTGTCAGTGCTCCATCATTGGTCTATGTGTAGCAGTTTTACTCTGATGTTTTGTTTAGTAATCAATGAAGTCCACACTGGTGGAAGTCGTCACAGGATACTTTATTCTGCAGAAATACAGAGCACAGAAGTTTTGAAATGCATGTCTCTCCCCTTCCACATACAAAGATGTGTTACATCAGTCTCTGTAAACGCTCAAAGTCCATCACATTAAATTTCATGGCACCACAGCTTACATTACACTTAAAACACAATTTTTATCATGAAATAAATCAATGCTATTGTTTCACGCTTTAAAAGAAATATCCTTACCGGCAATCTTTACAGAGTGAGAGAGAACACACAGACCACGTCAGCAGCAAATGTGCTTCTAGAGATGTTGTTTCCAGCACATCACACCAGGTGTCAAACTCATCACCAATATGTACCCCATATAAAACAACGCTCTGCATGTATGGTTCCCAGAACAATAACAAAGTTATTGTTAAAGTAATAACAAAGATTACTGATATTACATATTAATACACAAATAAGTTTTGATGAAGTTATAATACCAATAACACTAATTTTATTTTAGAAATTTCTGAACCAGCTACATATAGAAATATTGTCTGAATCATTTTATTTTATGTAAACAAATCATGCAAAAACTTACAAAGTCCTGTCCTGTTTCTCTGTGACCTGCATCTGCGTTGTTTTTGCATCTCCTGTCAATTTAACATGTTCACAGCTTAACAATACTCAGCTTTGCACCTCTTTACTCATTATATTTATCTGATATTCTTTGACTTAGTGTATAATATAATAAAGCTTGAAAATGAAATATATATGTATACAGCAAAATGTGATAAATATTTACTAGCAAACTGGAGTGTGCCTAATATTTGTACTCATCACAAATATTAAAATTAAATTTGTCATTTTTAAATAGTATAATACTAAATACTAAAAAATGTTTTTTTAACCTAATATCTAATATTGTAATTCATGTACCTACACAATTAATGCATAATAATAACTAAGCAAATAACTAAAGAATCTTGATATTAATCAACACATTTTATAAACTGTTTAGTTGCACATTTCAAGGGTCAATTTACCTAATGCTAAAAACATGGACAGAACATTGATGGCAACAAGATAGCACTTTGATGTTTTAATTTAATCAAAGGTAATGTATAAGCACATATAAAAAGGCAATAGTTACTGTATCTTCGTTATTCAATCATATGAAACCTGGAATCCAAAAACATTCTCCAGACTTTCTCATTTGTTTGTCATATGATCTCTCACCTGTGAATCCAGATGCTGAGGCTGATTATCAGACAGACCATAATGACTGCAGTACATGAGCTGATAATGAGGGTTATGTGTTTAGATGACATTTCTTTAAAACACAGAAGCATCCAACAAATCTAACATTACTCATTGCTTTTACTAGCTTCAGAAAGAATGATATAAAACCCAATAAAGTAAATCTTGAAGTGACCTGTTACTGTTAATGTCCATCCTATTGCTGCTGTAGAACTGTAACAGGTATAGCTGCCAGCATCAGATGCTTGAATGCGATTTATTTTCAGCTCCATTGGAACTGCTGGATCAATATTCATCCTATCTGAGGTGAAACTTATCATTGTTCTGTTATTGTTTGAGTCATAATTAAAAATTGTATTGATGTTCATTTTCCATACAACATCTTCTTTCTGAAGAGCTGTGCTACAGTTTAGTATAACTGTGCTACAGTTTAGTATAACTGTTTCTCCCACAAATGCTGTTTTGTTGATGTGGTGCTGCACCTTTCGCACAATAGACATGGAGTGATCTGATGAAAAGACACACAAGACCACAGACACAGATTTTTTTAACAACTGCATTGGGTAGTAAATTTATAAAAGTGAGTACATCATGCAGTAGCTATAATGCACACATGAAAAATTTCACAAGACACATTTGTATCTTATTCACCATTGTCCTTAGTCACCAACAGATTCACAGACAAACAGAGGACACACAACTAAAGAAACAATGTCATAAACTTAATAAAGTTATATTAAAAAAAGTACCTGCATAAGTCAGTAAAGTAAAAGTGATGCCCAGACTCAAGTGAAGAATCCTGGTTTGAAAAACCCCCATAACAAGAACATGAAAGAAATGAAGCTGTTACTCTCCACTGAGCATTTTAAAGCACTTGTGATCAACTGACGAGAATCTGGAGACATGAACAGAAGTGGTTATATGACAGTGTGACCTCTGAGAACCACTGAGCTCGAGAGAGCAATGTGTTCATGAGTGTACAACGTGTAAAACAGCTCAAGATATAGATCGTTTATTATAACTGATCTCTGAATAAGATTTACCTGTGGAATATCAACAGTAGCTTTCTCTGTATATATTTCATTGTGTAACATTCTAATTGCTATATATACTATTATAATTGTATATTTTGATTAGAAAAAAAATTAAGATGAGTTTGTATCTAAGATCTTGTATATGCATTTAGTTTTGTAGGGTATTTGGTATAATTTTCGAAAAAAAAATCATATGCACAATTTTAAAATATTTCACTTTACATTCAGACACTAAACTAGATACTTTAAAATAGGTGTTTTACATCAAACTGGCTTGTTTGATAAGCTATGAGACAAGCCTCATAACCCACACATTTCCTGTCTTCTAGGACCCAGTAATGCAGAAAACTGTTGTAGACCACAGTCCATTCTCATGTTTCTTTCACCAAAGCACACTTGAGTTCACTGTTAAACACACTATTGTGACTGCACTTCTTCAGTGTTTAAAATAAACTTTCAAGATTTTAACTAATAGTTTTTTCTGATAAAGCAAGTATCTGTACAACAATCTGTTTATATTTGAATAGGGCATATGTTTAATACATTGCCCCATTATACATATGTTTAATATGTTTAATACATACAGTGTTAGTGTGTAATGCATTAAAGTGTGAAATCAAAGCATGATGTAATTTGTTAGAGAATATTTCAACTTGTGTTGTAAATTATGGAGCGTTATTGAGGACAATTTTTAAAAGCAATAGCAAATTGCATTTGCGTTTTCTGTTTGTGGGTGTAAAAATGATGACAATTCAAATGCAAATGCAAATTGTTTGCATTTTCGCGAACATATAATGTGCACCTAATTTCAAATAAAACGCAAAGTCCATTTGCATTTGCATTTCCCATGTCTTAAAAGTTACGACCCGGTCATATTTAAATTGCAATAGAAATTACCCGTTTGCGATTTCATTCTTCAACCAAACTAAAAATTCCCCAATCGCAATTCTATTTGCATTTACGATGCCTTCACACAGACCTGTCAATCAATGTCGGGGGTAGGACTATACCATGGAGCGTATTTGTTATGGTACATGATATGAAACACATACTATGATCAGCGCACATTAATTTTCCAGATTGTGAGGGAAAACATTATTTACACAATTCTGGAACAGCACATCTATTACACAAATCTCTCAGTTATGTACGTAATTACGGCTCCCCGAGAAAAGGTTGTCGCAATGTAACTGGCCCACAGCAGTGCGTGTCATCAACGTCTTAGTCTGAAGGAGAAGTTTCCTATAGCAGTGATGAGTTCCCTCCAAAGGGATCTGTTACCACAATAAAAAACAAGTCAAGAGTGTCTTAGAATAGGGTTACATGGATTTAAATAAATATCTATTAAAATACAACAAAATAGAAAAACATTCTGGCTTTAAAACAAAGGAACAGGGTTTAAGCAAAAACAAACTGTGATGTATGATACACATAGAATATGTTCATCACATCAAATAACAGAAGCCTATGAGAATATGGGCAGGTTGCAATCGTTAAAGCTGCTGTACTACTGGGTTTTCAGCTTTCGGCCCCACAAAATTTATATGAGTTTTACGTGGCTCATTCACTGAATTGTTTTTGTACAAACAAATTGAAATAATCATACAGAAGTGTGGCCTGTTTAATGTGCATTACTGTAAGATAGCATCAGGATGCTAAGTTTACACATTAACCACAATGCAGACATGTTATGTGTCTTTCCAGCACTGAATATCCTTTGAGGGCAAAAGACAAGAGTTTCAAAAGATCTACTGCTTCAGTCGGTGAAGAGTTAGGAGTGGCATTTTACTGTTGTCATTTACAAGACATAAGTTCACTGAGTCTTTTACTGTATGCTTGTAATAACAAATATGTGTGCAGTTATATAATACAGCTGCTGTCTTGGATACAATTAGTATCCCCAATCTGTGTGTGTTGCAACCTTTAGAATTTTTACCTTTATATTAAATTGTTATATTTACAAAACACTATTAAGCCGGCAAGTGAAAATATGGAGTGGATTGTTTGTATTTGTTCTTTTGTCAGTTAAATAAAGGTTAAAGAGAATTAGCATGAATGACAGATTCTTGATTTAATTAGATTTAAAAAAGTTCCACCTTTTCTGAAAATGAGGTTTATATTATATGGTGTTGGAGTTAAATAAATATATATTGTCTACTTTAAAGTGCAATGAGTACAGATAAAGTGCAAATACATTAAATTTAGTCCATCACTTGTTAATAAGTCATTTATAATTAGTCATTAATAAGCCATAATCATAGGCAAGATCATACATGACATTACCTTGGTTAGGTCAGTTAAAATAAAGTATATTAATGGTTACTAAACAAAGAAAAATAAAGGAAAAACACTTGCGGACAACTTTTTTAAAAAAGTGGGCAGTTATGGTTGCGCTCTTGTTTGTTACAGAGGCGGTCTCTGCTCCACCTCCTCCGCACCACCAGGGGGAACCATCACAGGAATATTAACCAGTTTTCATTTGGACTACAATTCCCATAATGCCATCTAGGATTGACTACTTCCTATCCAGCTGTTCCCAATTAGCTTCTCTATTTAAACACCAAACAAATTGTGCTTCATTGCAAAGTCTTGTTTTTCCCCAGGCTACAATTCTGAGTGTTTATCACTGGTTTTGGATTGCTTGTGTTTGACTTGGATTGTTTATACCTGTTCTGCCTGTTTGCTGCCTGCCTTTGTACTTTGGATTTTGTGATTGTTTGCCTGCCTTGACCCTTGCCTGTTTCCTGTTTTGCTTTCTCCTTGCCCTTGTTAACCCTGCCTGCTGTTATTTGACCCTGCCTGTCTGACAACTCCAATAAATGCTGCAAATGGATCCTTGTATGACTAGTTAATTATTACATTGTTAGTGTGCCTGGGAGTTTTAAATTTTTGTGGCCACCAAAAAAAACTTTAGTGGCCACCAAACATTTACAATGTAGTAAAAACCCTGTTAATGTGTTTTAAATATTCATTTGAAAACAAAACAGTTCAAACAGATGTATAACATCCATCAAATTTTTCATCAACTCTTGCAGTATTTATTCATGTTCAGCAGCTGCTGCTGATGGAAACCAAACAGACAAACAGAAACAAACATGATGGGTTAGTTAAGCAACTGACTAACACAGATGATGTGTATGTTAGTCTGAAAGAGATCCATATTTATGTACAGTACAATCCACCCACCCTTGAGCTTCAACAATATTCTTAACTGGTTTCTGGTTCGCAGTAATGTAAGATTTACAAAAATATGAGTTGAATTGTGTTTCAGCCTGCAATGACCAGTAAAACCACCAAACACATTTCCACATTACAACTGTGACATCACATCCTGTGTCACATCACACATTTGTGTAGCTAGTCTAGTTGATTAAAGCTTTAAGTAGTTTGTGCTTTCGTGTTTTCTTTTGTGTTTCTTGTGTTGCATTTGGTATTACTGAGTATAATTAATTACTGAGTATAATATAATTTATGATATAATTAATGATCATCAGTCTTTTTTGTTGCTGTTATGTCATATTACAACCCATCAATTTGGCTATGGAATTGTTTGTTCACCAGACAAATTTGCAGTAAACTATACAGATGAGTATTCATATTTAATATATTAAAGGAGTTGGAGTGACATTAGATAAATCGTAGTCTCAGCCTCAAACGTCACGTCCACTGAAACAAAACTGACACCCTACTCTTCATGAAAGAAGAATGCTGCTGTGTTTACAACTGTGACAATGAGTGCTTATCAGGATCAACTAAATGCTTTATTTTCCAAAATATGTGAAGTTTACGGCATAGACAAAAGACATCAAAGTTTTGCTTGAAATCCTTGTCTAAGGAAATGTGTCCATGAAATAATCAGTGTTTTTAAATTATTTTAATTTCTCAGAACATGCAGGTCTTATCAGAGACTGATGTGGTATTGTTGCTGAAAAGTTTCTTGACATTCTAAAATGATTGATCAAACTGTAACCAGCCATTAACCAATGAAAGCTGCTTTGCAGTCCAGACTCCCTGCCATTAATCTGAGGGTTTGATTATGATCTATCATAATAGATTTTAGCAGGTTAACGATTATTACAAGTAAATGCATTTGGTGATGGCAGACTAGACCTGCTCACACTGTTGCTTTTGTTGGTTCTCTGCTGATGCTGCAGAGCAACAACAAAGACTTGTTGCAATGCTAAAATACACACATTAGCAGAGCTAGACAGGTGGAGCTGTAGGTGGTGTGTGGCTTTTGAAAGAAACCCTGTTGCACACATAGACCAGCTTACAGCAACCACAAAGCAAAACAAAATGTAGTTACACAAAAAAACAAATGTAGATATTCAGAAGTATACAATTACATTGGCTACAGTTACATGGAGGGGCCAATCAGCTTGTGCAATGAAGACATGTAAGCTGATGAGCTAGCAGGACGTGACTGGAACCTACCACTCTTCCCATCTAATGTCTCATGACTGAACTAGGTCCTTCCAGCAGTAAAGTCAAACTCATTTAGTTACTGTCTGAGTTACTTACTGTATCAAAGGTCATCTTGATCAGTTGTATTCCAGCAAAATAATCAAAAGAATAAAGGAAAATCAGGATAAAATGCATTTGTCGAGTCAAATTTGAACTGAAGAAAGTATTTCAAATGAAAGAAGAACATACATACATTTACTGACAAATGGATAAAATTTGTATTGTTTTTTGGTTTGGAATTCAAACTTGTGACTTGTTAATGAAATAATAACACTTATTGTTTGGTTTACAGTCAGTGTATTTAGTATGCATTGCATTTAATACAGAGAAATTAGAGAGCAAACTTATGGTGCATCCACTCATAACTCATAAATATAACAGAAACATAGTAAGTATAACACAATGCAATAGAATTAATACAAAAAATGTAAATGTAAAACTGAAGTGAGGTATTGTGTGTTATTGCACATCATTAGCTTGCAGTGGCCATAAATGTACAGTTTATGTATGAATAACATAAATATAAAATAATAATGAGATTAAAAAAAAATACACAGACACCCTGATTGTTATACAATTTAATTGGTATTTGGTATGTTGGTATTTTAACCTGGTTTTTAACCATCACCAATAACATTGTTTTATAATGCCATTAAGTGAACATCATATATTAACATATATTACGAGATAATATTTATATACAAGCTCGACAACTGACTGCCCAAATATTTGGCTAATGTAATAGCTGACCATTGCCTATTTTAATTGTTCATTACTCATGCATTTAAGTCCAGTATTAGGGTAAAATATCCCGCTGCTCTTATCTGATTCAGTAATTATTCTTTAGCAATTTCTTTAGAACTAATAATGTAGTGATTTGTATTGCTGGATTTGTTTTCTAAAAGTTACAGAAAGCTAAATAAAGTATTTTAATGGTATTGTTATTTCCATTTTTAGCATAATCTATAAGCAAGCAATCCAGGTAAGTCCTGGCAACTATCCCTTACTGCTTATTTGCTCTGTAATCACCAATTTAATCTTTACTGTATGTATCTTATCATTTCTTTACATTTGAAATTTAGACATTACTGTTTATATGGTATGTCATTCTTCTGTCAACCTTTCGATCCCAGAGACACTTTACCCAGGTTTTCATTCACACCAGGACCCCACTGTTTACAAACACATAATACAGTACAATAGGTTGGTAAAGTTTTTTATAGAATTAAAACGAAAAAAAATTCCCTACGTTGCTGTAACTCCATGGACCACTAGAAGTCCATGGCACCCCGTTATAAACCCTAGCCATATAGACAGATAATTTCATTTAAAAAGGTTGAAAAATATTTGTTTGCAATAACTTACAATAATAATCTATGACACTGTCATATCTTGATCAAGCTTTCAAAAAACAAACCCTTGTGGTGCCTCATATGATACAGGTAACAGATAAGCAAATATCATATAGAATATTTTTCAAAATTCTTACATTTGGTGTTCTTCAGTGTCATATTTGTCCATACATTGAGTTACAGTTGAGTATCTCTTAAAGTACTGACTATTTAGAGTCTGTATTCTTCCTCTGGCTGGTGTCTGTGACTAATATGACATGATCAATTAAACTGTCAGTGGGTTATAATTGGTCTACGTGTAGCAGTTTTACTCTGATGTTTTGTTTAGTAATCAATTAAGTCCACGCTAGTGAAAATTGTCACAGGATACTTTATTCTGAAGAAATACAGAGCACAAAGGTTTCAAAATGCACCCTTCACAAATTTGGTTCTAAAGATGTTAATTTACTCAATAGTTACAACATATAAAACAATGACAAAATGAACTGAATTACAAAACATAGTAACGGCAAAACATGTCACTGTTATATGGCATTTGTAATAAAATTTGTAAAGCAGTGAATGAATTAAGAAGAGAAATTGTAACAGAATTGGACAATTACTAAGTTTAACATCACTACTAAATACAGACTTCACTCTTTTTGTCTGTGATAAACTCAAATTCAACATTAAACATTTCAAACCTCTCAATATACATATAACACAAACATACCTGCAGAAATACAGAGCACAAAAGTTTCAAAATGCACGTCTCTCCCCTTCCACATAAAAAGATGTGTTACAACAGTCTTGGTAAACGCTCAAAGTCCATCACATTAAATTTCATGGCACCACAGCTTACATTACACTTAAAACACAATTTTTATCATGAAATAAATCAATGCTATTGTTTACGCTTTAAAAGAAATATCCTTACCGGCAATCTTTACAGAGTGAGAGAGAACACACAGACCACGTCAGCAGCAAATGTGCTTCTAGAGATGTTGTTTCCAGCACATCACACCAGGTGTCAAACTCATCACCAATATGTACCCCATATAAAACAACGCTCTGCATGTATGGTTCCCAGAACAATAACAAAGTTATTGTTAAAGTAATAACAAAGATTACTGATATTACATATTAATACACAAATAAGTTTTGATGAAGTTATAACACCAATAACACTAATTTTATTTTAGAAATTTCTGAACCAGCTACATATAGAAATATTGTCTGAATCATTTCATTTTCATTTTATGTAAGCAAATCATGCGAAAACTTACAAAGTCCTGTCCTGTTTCTCTATGACCTGCATCTGCGTTGTTTTTGCATCTCCTGTCAATTTAACATGTTCACAGCTTAACAATACTCAGCTTTGCACCTCTTTACTCATTATATATATCTGATTTTCTTTGACTTAGTGTATAATATAATAAAGCTTGAAAATCATATATATATCTATACAGCAAAATGTGATAAATATTTACTAGAAAACTGGAGTGTGCCTAATATTTGTACTCATCACAAATATTAAAATTAAATTTGTCATTTTTAAATAGTATAATACTAAATACTAAAAAAATGTTTTTTTAACCTAATATCTAATATTTTAATTCATGTACCTACACAATTAATGCATAATAATAACTAAGCAAATAACTAAAGAATCTTGATATTAATCAACACATTTACTGTGCAACAACTGTTTAGTTGCACATTTCAAGGGTCAGTTTACCTAATGCTAAAAACATGGACAGAACATTGATGGCAACAAGATAGCACTTTGATGTTTTAATTTAATCAAAGGTAATGTATAAGCACATATAAAAAGGCAATAGTTACTGTATCTTCGTTATTCAATCATATGAAACCTGGAATCCAAAAACATTCTCCAGACTTTCTCATTTGTTTGTCATATGATCTCTCACCTGTGAATCCAGATGCTGAGGCTGATTATCAGACAGACCATAATGACTGCAGTACATAAGCTGATAATGAGGGTTATGTGTTTAGATGACATTTCTGTAAAACACAGAAGCATCCAACAAATCTAACATTACTCATTGCTTTCACTAGCTTCAGAAAGAATGATATAAAACCCAATAAAGTAAATCTTGAAGTGACCTCTTACTGTTAATGTCCATCCCATTGCTGCTGTAGAACTGTAACAGGTATAGCTGCCAGCATCAGATGCTTGAATGTGATTTATTTTCAGCTCCATTGGAACTGCTGGATCAATATTCATCCTATCTGAGGTGAAATTTATCAATGTTCTGTTATTGTGTGAGTCATAATTAAAAATTGTATTGATGTTCATTTTCCATACAACATTTTCTTTCTGAAGAGCTGTGCTACAGTTTAGTATAACTGTTTCTCCCACAAATGCTGTTTTGTTGATGTGGTGCTGCACCTTTCGCACAATAGACATGGAGTGATCTGATGAAAAGACACACAAGACCACAGACACAGATTTTTTTAACAACTGCATTGGGTAGTGAATTTATAAAAGCGAGTACATCATGCAGTAGCTATAATGCACACATGAAAAATTTCACAAGACACATTTGTATCTTATTCACCATTGTCCTTAGTCACCAACAGATTCACAGACAAACAGAGGACACACAACTAAAGAAACAATGTCATAAACGTAATAAAGTTATATTAAAAAAAGTACCTGCATAAGTCAGTAAAGTAAAAGTGATGCCCAGACTCAAGTGAAGAATCCTGGTTTGAAAAACCCCCATAACAAGAACAAGAAAGAAATGAAGCTGTTACTCTCCACTGAGCATTTTAAAGCACTTGTGATCAACTGACGAGAATCTGGAGACATGAACAGAAGTGGTTATATGACAGTGTGACCACTGAGAACCACTGAGCTGGAGAGAGCAATGTGTTCATGAGTGTGCAACGTGTAAAACAGCTCAAGATATAGATTGTTTATTATAACTGATCTCTGAATAAGATTTACCTGTAGAATATCAACAGTAGCTTTCTCTGTATATATTTAATTGTGTAACATTCTAATTTCTATATATACTATTATAATTGTATATTTTGATTAGAAAAAAAAGATAAGATCTTGTATATGAATGTAGTTTTGTAGGGTTAGAAAATTGATTAAAAAATCATATGCACAATTTAAAATATTTCACTTTACATTCATACAGTAAACTAGGTACTTTATAATTAGGTGCTTTGCATCAAACTGGATTGTCTGATAAGTTGTAAGACAAGCTTCATAACCCACACATTTCCTGTCTTCTAGGACCCAGCAATGCAGAAAACATTCTCATGTTTCTTTCACAAAAGCACACTTGACTTCACTATTAAACACACACTATGATAACTGTACTTCTTCTTGTTAATGGTTAAAATGAAAATAAACTTTCAGGATTTTAACTAATAATTTTTTCTGATAAGGCAAATATCTGTACAACAATCTGTTTATATTTGAACGGGGCATATGTTTAATACATTGCTCCATTATACATTATGATTATGAATATCAAGTCATGCCCTAAGCCTTTCCAGCATTCTCAAATCGCTGGTTTATCCAACACTTCAGTCATCTCACAGCCCCTCTCACCTCCCTGCTCTGTAAACACCCCAAGTCTCTGTCTTGGAACCACGAAGCCCTCATGTCCTTCAAAAAACTTCAAAAAACAGGCCTTTTGCACAGTTCCGATCCTCACACACCCTGATCCTCAGCTCCCTTTTGTTGCTGTCCCAATTACACAGAGAGCCTCCACTCCTTCATTCCTGCGCCTGCTACTCAAAGAAGCTAACCCCAGTGGAGCAGAACTATGACATTGGGAATTGTGAACTGTTGGCTATTAAACTAGCCTTAGAAAAATGGAGACACTTGCTGGAGGGAGCTCAACACCCCTTTATTGTAATAACCGATCACATAAACCTGGAATACATCCTGTCCATCACCTCCGGAGCCTATCCTCCCTCCAGCCATCATAGTAAGTCCTATTAAGTGGGATCTGAATGAGCAGATTGAACTTGCTCCACTGGGAGGCCCAGAAGGTAAAACCTATGTGCCTACTTCCCTCCATTTAAACATTCTGGGCTTGCTCCACGCTTCTCTGGGCTCTGGACACCCAGGCAGCTAGGTGGTCCAGGATGGCCCACGATACTCGGCCCACAGTATGTCCAAAGTTGTTCAGTCTGTGTCATCTCCAATACCCCTCGTCAACTTCCCAAGTCATTCTTTAAACTACTCTCTAGTAGTAGTAGTAGTAGTCTCTATCATTTTGTCATCTGGATACCATCCTCAAACTAATGGCCAGACTGAGCGCAAGATTCAAGAGATTGGTAGATATCTATGATACATGATAACCAACACAGCTGGAACTGTTTCCTACGCTGAGCTGAGTATGCTCAAAATTCCCTAAGACAGTCCACCACCTGTTAACACCATTCCAATGGTTCATACTCGACACCATTCATACTCGATTTCCAACCTCCCCTATTTCCTTAGACGGATGAGCCATCAGAGGTTCCAGCTGTGGATCACTGGTTCCACAAGAGAGTGTGGGACTCAGCTTATGTCCATCTACAACAGGCAGTCCGGAGACATTAAGCTCATGCTGATACCAGACATTCCAGGTGTGGCTATCCACCCAGGACCTTCGTCTCCAGCTGCCCAGTAAGAAGCTATATTGGGGAACACGCTCAGGCTAAGTGTTCATTCACGCAGATCTGCTACTAGCATTCTTGCCAGTATCCCGTTATCCTGTCTTCATTGTCCATGCCTACCAAAGAGATCGCATTTGTGAGGTAAGTTTATTCAATGCCAATCTGATTTATCTGCTATCTGGAAGATTCTCTTGTTAAATTAAATCTTAAATAAAACCACTGTTGTTTACTCTTACCTTCATGTTCTCCTGTGTGTATGCTGACATTATTGAGGACAAAGCAATTGGCAAATTTAAAAAGCAATGGCAAATTGCATTTTCATTTTCTATTTGTGGGTGTAAAAGTTGCTACAATTCAAATGCAAATGCAAATTGTTGGCATTTTTGTGAATGTACAATGTAAGTCCATTTGCAATTGCATTTGCAAAGTCTTATAAGTTATGACCTGGTCATATTTAAATTGCAATAGCAATTACCCGTGTTTGCGATTTCATTTCCTCTACATAATCTGCGTTCCTCATGGTACTGAGTGTGCCAAATCTCAAAAGCAATCGCAATTCTCTTTGCATTTGTGTTTATGATGCCTTCACACAAACCTGTCAATCAGTGTCAGGGGTAGGACTATACTATGGGGTGTATCTGTTATGTCACATGATCCGAAACACATGCTATGATCAGCACACATTAGTTTACCAAATTGTGAGGGAAAACATTATTTACACAATTCTGGAACAGCCCATCTATTACACAAAAATGTAACCTTGGCTCACCAAGAAAGGTTGGCGCTATGGGGAACGCCTCCAGTGTGACAGGTGTCTGAACTGGCAGCACAACCCCTGAAGCTTATGTGATTGTCATAATGAGCTGCTAAGCCCCCGCTTAAGCCTGCACATCTCCTGTGGTCTGCCTTGGTCCGAAGCTTTGCAGTCATGACCAGTTAAAAATTGCTCATCAAGCCGGCTATGAGCGATTGCTGGCTTCTTGCACCTGCGAAACATGACCTGCAACAGCTCCACATATGCTGGACACACAAAGTTATTTGCAGCTGGGTCTATTGGCACCGCTGTGGGCCAATTATATTGGCGTGAGTAGACATGAGATTCAGACACCAGCCTCACCAAAGTTGTTTCCTATAGTGTCAGACCAGACGCAGTGTGGAGTTCCTTCAAAATGGATCTGTTACTACAATAAAAAACCCAAGGCAAGAGTGTCTTTAAATAGGGTTAAATTTGTATTTGTATAAATATCAATGCAAAAACTACAAATATAACTTCTTTATCTAAAATTCGGGACTTCTAAACTCAACAACTTATTCATGTCAACAAGATTTATAAAATGCCTGTGATCTGACATGTTTGACACCCTAGCAAGCCTGTCGAATGTCAAGGTGCTCAAAAGACGAGACTATCTTCTGTGAAAACTGTAGAAGCACTCGGGGCACAAAGTCACAAGACACAGCATGCAGATGGGGGTACATTGCCACACACTGATCCATAAGGTCCACTCCACCCGTGTGCTGATTTTACAGTGCTACAGAATGTGGCCTCTCAATGTTAAGCATCCTCTTTTCCTTTTTGCTCCATCTCTGTGCCACTTTTGTTGGAGACTTCCCGGCACAGGACAAGGCCATGTGCATTAATGAGCTGTCCAGCCAACGTGTGATGGTGATGTTTTGAACATTGCTGACAGCAGAGCAGGCTCCTCTTCCTTCGTTCTTGAGCTGCTTTTTACTCTTAAGCTTTTCTTGTGCTCCATGAAGTCTACTGATCCTGATCGCGCCTGTGCCATAGATGCTCTGTTGTTTCAATGCCACGAGGAATGGTGCAAAAGAAGTTGTAAAAAAACACTTTGTGGTTCTTGTGCTGTATGTCATCATGGTGTATGACTATGTCTCCAGCCATTCCTAGCTGACTGATCTTGCTATGCCCAGCTAAACCCTGATAGACTTCAAGCCTGTACATGTATCCTAAGGATCCTGCTCTCAACCACACTTTTACACCCCAGGGTTTGGTTTTTTTGGGAATGTACTGCTTGAGAGATAGTTAGCCCTTGAAGGGAATGATTTGCTCATCTATGGATTGAAATTCTTCAGGATCTACTGCTGAATTGAAGGTTTTCTCAAGTGCATCTAACACTGGTCTAATTGTGAACAACTTATCAGCATTTTTGGCCTCCTGTGAATAATTATCAACAAGGTGAATGTATCTTAGAATCTCCTCAAATCTATTATAGCTTTCCAGATATGTCTACTTTTTCTTTCTGCCTTTTCCCCTCGGGCTCTGTTTCCACCTCGAGGTGGCATATAATTACCTCCTGCATCCTCAGCTTCCTCATCCTCAGCATCCTCATCTCCACTGTCACTACTGGTAGCATCAGCTGACCCTTCCTTTTCTGGCAGCCATTCCTCCTCAATACATATATACACTACAGCTCTACATATATAAAAAAAACCTGCAAATTACACTCTAATAACACAAATTCATTTATTTACAATTAAAAAAGTTACTGCAGAGGAAGTATTTTGAAGAACAGCACTCACTGTATAATAGTATGAATTGTAGCTGAAATATAGCTAGCAATGCATGATGTCCAATTTAGTGGACAGATGATTAATTAGAATTTGCTTCCAATATAAAATCAATGCTTTGAAAAAGTTAACAATCATAAGACTCCTTTAGCTGTTACTTGATGTTATAACACTTTTTTTACCTGCAGGAATCTCTTAGAATAGAAAGAATGGACAGATATTCCGAAGGAACTTGGCATTTCTGACTGCCTGTCAGCCATCTTGGTTTGGAGAGAAAAAAATTCCAAATGCAATGGCTTGCCACTGGGTGGCAGCATATAGGATGATGCATTAGTGTCCACTCTACTGGATGATGTGCAACTATGCCATCAAAATTCATGTATATGCAAGAAATGGCTTTTTTAAATAGCTGTCCACTGTAGTGACCTCTACGCATGAAAGGGTTGAGCAAAAACAAACTGTGATGTATGATACACTTAGAATATGTATATCACATCAAATAACAGAAGCCTATGAGAATATGGGCAGGTTGTAATCATTAAGGCTGCTAAACTACTAGTTTTTTAAGCTTTGCCACCACAAAATTAATATGAGTTTTACACAGCTTATTCACTGAGTTGTTTTTGTACAAACATAATTCTAATAATCATACAGAAGCGTGGCCTGTTTAATCTGCATTTACTATAAAACAGTATTTTACTATTGTCATTTACAAGGCATAAGTTAACTTGGTCCTTTTACTGTATGCTTGTAATAACAAATATGTGTGCAGTTATATAATACAGCTGCACTCTTGTATCAGGCAAGATTGGGCAAAAATTCCACTTGCAAATCTGCAACAATTAGTATCCCCAATCTGTGTGTGATGCAGCCATCAGAATTGTTACCTTTATATTAAATTGTTATATTTACAAAACACTATTAAGCCGGCAAGTGAAAATATGGAGTGGATTGTTTGTATTTGTTCTTTTGTCAGTTAAATAAAGGTTAAAGAGAATTAGCATGAATGACAGATTCTTGATTTAATTAGATTTAAAAAAGTTCCACCTTTTCTGAAAATGAGGTTTATATTATATGGTGCTGGAGTTAAATAAATATATATTGTCTACTTTAAAGTGCAATGAGTGCAAATTAAAGTACAAATAAATAAAATTTTAGTCCATCAGTCATTAATAGGAATAAGTCATTTATAATTAGTCATACATGACTCATCATTAAACTATATTATTAGTTACTAAACAAAGAAAAATAAAGGAAAAAAAAAACACTTGCGGACAACTTTTTTTAATAAAGTGTGCGGCCATGGTTGCACTCTTGTTAGTGTGCATGGGGGTGTTACATTTCACTTTAGTGGCCACCAAACATTTACAATGTAGTTAAAACCCTGTTAATGTGTTTTAAATATTCATTTGAAAACATAAAACAGTTTTCAAACAGATGGAAAACGTCCATCACGTTTTTCATTAAGCTCCTTTGGTATTTATTCAAGTTCAGCAGCTGCTGCTGATGGAAGACAAACAGACAAACAGAAACAAACATGATGGGTTAGTTAAGCAACTGACTAACACAGATGATGTGTATGTTAGTCTGAAAGAGATCCATATTTATGTACAGTACAATCCACCCACCCTTGAGCTTCAACAATATTCTTAACTGGTTTCTGGTTCATATTAATGTAAGATTTACAAAAATATGAGTTGAATTGTGTTTCAGCCTGCAATGACCAGTAAAACCACCAAACACATTTTCCACATTACAACTGTGACATCACATCCTGTGTCACATCACACATTTGTGTAGCTAGTCTAGTTAATAAAGCTTTAAGTAGTTTGTGCTTTCGTGTTTTCTTTTGTGTTTCTTGTGTTGCATTTGGTATTACTGAGTATAATTAATTACTGAGTATAATATAATTTATGATATAATTAATGATCATCAGTCTTTTTTGTTGCTGTTATGTTATATTACAACCCATCAAATTGGCTATGGAATTGTTTGTTCACCAGACAAATTTGCAGTAAACTATACAGATGAGTATTCATATTTAATATATTAAAGGAGTTGGAGTGACATTAGATAAATCGTAGTCTCAGTCTCAAACGTCACGTCCACTGAAACAAAACTGAAGCCCTACCCTTCATGAAAGATGAATGCTGCTGTGTTTACAACTGTGACAATGAGTGCTTATCAGGATCAACTAAATGCTTTATTTTCCAAAATATGTGAAGTTTACGGCATAGACAAAAGACATCTTAGGTGTTTTGCAAATGGGTCTTATTGGAAACAGAGGTGGCATTGTTTCCATAAATTTACATGACATTCTTAGATGAATGATTTATGGTTGCATGTTGATCTCATATTGGGACGCTGATTTTGCATTTTCATGCCCCTAAACATGAGCCTGAGCAAAATGAACTAAGACCAGTCTTTAGCCAATGAAAGCTGCTTTGCAGTCCAGACTCCCTGCCATTAATCTGAGGGTTTGATTATGATCTATCATAATAGATTTTAGCAGGTTAACGATTATTACAAGTAAATGTATTTGGTGATGGCAGACTAGACCTGCTCACACTGTTGCTTTTGTTGGTTCTCTGCTTATGTTGCAGAGCAACAACAAAGACTTGTTGCAATGCTAAAATACACACATTAGCAGAGCTAGACAGGTGGAGCTGTAGGTGGTGTGTGGCTTTTGAAAGAAACCCTGATGCACACATAGACCAGCTTACAGCAACCACAAAGCAAAACAAAATGTAGTTACACAAAAAACAAATGTAGATATTCAGAAGTATGCAATTACATTGGCTACAGTTACATGGAGGGGTCAATCAGCTTGTGCAATGAAGACATGTAAGCTGATGAGCTAGCAGGACGTGACTGGAACCTACCACTCTTCCCATCTAATGTCTCATGACTGAACTAGGTCCTTCCAGCAGTAAAGTCAAACTCATTTAGTTACTTACTGTATCAAAGGTCATCTTGATCAGGAAAATCAGAACAAACTGCATTTGTCAAGTCATATTTGATCTCAGAAAATATTTCAAATGAAAAAAGAACATGCATTTGCTGACAAATGGATGTAGTTTTTTTTGTTTGAGATTTAAACTTGTGAATTGCATTTAATACAGAGAAATTAGAAAGCAAACCTTATGGTGCATCCACTCATAACAGCACAACTCAAATATGTATGAATAACATAAATATAAAATACAGATGAGATAAAAAATACAGACACACTGATTGTTATACATTTTAATTGGTATTTGGTATGTTGGTATTTTGTCCTGGGTTTCCTGATTTTTAACCATCACCAATAACATTGTTGTATAATGCCATTAAGTGAACATCATATTTTAACATATATTACAAGATTTAATATTTACATACAACATGTTTAACACAGATGACTAACACTGAAGTCTGACAGAGATCCAAATGTATGCACAATACATACCAATCCTCCCACCCTGAAGCCTAATTTATAACTAGGTTCTGGTTCATATGAATGTAAACTTTTCTAAAATATGAGTTGAATTGTTTGTTTCAGCCTGCAATGGTAAAATCTTTTTTGTTGCTGTTATGTCATATTACAACCCATCAACTTGGCTATGGAATTGTTTTTTATGTTCACCAGACAGTGACTGTTGAAATTTGCAGTAAACTATAGATAAGTATTCATGTTTAATATATTGAATATATTGAAGGAGTTGGAGTGACATTAGATAAATCGTAGTCTCAGCCTCAAACGTCACGTCCACTGAAACAAAACTAAAGCCCTACCCTTCATGAAAGATGAATGCTGCTGTGTTTACAACTGTGACAATGAGTGCTTATATACAAAATATGTGGTGTTAATAATCAGTGTTTTTAATTTATTTTAAATTCTCAGAATAAATGTTTCCAACCGAGTTCTTTTGCAAACGTGTCTTATCAGAGACTGATGTGGTATTGTTGATGAAAATTTTCTTGACATTCTTAAATGAATGATATATAGTTGCAGGCCAGTCTGTTTTTGGGACATTGACTTTACATTTTCATGCTCCAGACAGGAACTTGAGCAAAACAAACTGTAACTAGTCTTTTGGCAATGAAAGCTGTTTTGGAGTCCAGATTCCCTGCCATCAATCTGAGGGTCTGATCACGACATCTATCAGAATAGATTTTAGCAGGTTTATGATTATTACAAGTAAATGTATTTGGTCTTGGCAGACAAGATCTGCTCACACTGTTGCTTTTGTTGGTGCTCCACTGATGTTGCAGAGCAAGAGTTGCAAGTCTTGCCAATCAGCTTGTGCCATGACGACATGTAAGCAGGACTGGGGACCTATCACTTTGCCCATCTAGTGTTTTATGACTGAACTAGGTCCTTCCAGCAGTAAAGTCAAACTCATTTAGTTACTCATTTAGTTAATTACTGTATCATATGTCATCTTGATCAGTTGTGTTCCAGTTAAAATAATCAAGAGAATAAAGGAAAATCTGAATAAAATGCATTTGGAAAGTCATATTTGATCATATTTGAAAATATTTCAGAAAAGAAGAACATAGATGTACTGACAAATGGATACAATTTTTGATTTTTTTTTTTTGTTTGTTTGTTTGTTTGAGATTTAAACTTACATCAGCTCCAGGACAAAAATCGAGTCGAAAGTCGATTTTTAACATGCATTACTTACACTGATCCGCTAGGGGGCAATAAGGGTACGGTTTATGTATGAATAACATAAATATAAAATAAAAATGAAATACACAGCCACCCTGATTGTTATACATTTTTATTTGGTATGTTGGTATTTTTGTCCTGGGTTTCCTGGTTTTTAATCATCACCAATAACATTGTTGTATAATGCCATTAAGTGAACATCATATATTAACATATATTACGAGATAATATTTATATACAAGCTCAACTACTACAGTGACTGCCTAAATATTTGGCTATTGTAATAGCTGACCATTGACCATTTTAACTGTCCATTACTTATGCAATTTAAGTCCAGTATCAGGGTAAAATATGCTGCTCTTATCTGATTCAGTAATTATTCTTTAGCAATTTCTTTAGAACTATCAATGTAGTGATTTGTATTGCTGTATTTGTTTTCTAAACGTTACAGAAAGCTAAATAAAGTATTTTAATTGTATTGTTATTTTCATTTTTAGCATAATCTATAAGCAAGCAATCCAGGTCCAAGTCCTGGCAACTATCCCTTACTGCTTATTTGCTCTGTCATCACCAGTTTAATCTTTACTGTATGTATCTGATCTTTTTTTACATATGAAATTTAGAGATTACTGTTTATATGGTATGTCATTCTTCTACAGATTTCAATGGGTAGCTGCCATAGACCTTGTGTTGTCAACCTTTTTGCCCAGGTTTTCATTCACACCAGGACCCCACTGTTTGGAAACACATAATACAGTACAATATGTTGGTAAAGTTTTTTATACAATTTAAGTTTTTCCATACCTTGCTGTAACTCCATGGACCTCTAGAAGTCCATGGCACCCCATTATAAACCCTTGCCATATAGACAAATAATTTTATTTAAAAAGGTTGAAAAATATTTGTTTGCAATAACTTACAATAACTTACAATAATAATCTATGACACTGTCATATCTTGATCAAGCTTTCAAAAACAAACCCTTGTGATACCTCATATGGCACAGGTAACAGATAAGCAAATATCATATAGAATATCATATAGAATTTTTGAATGTTCTTACATTTGGTATTCTTCAGTGTCATATTTGTCCATACATTGAGTTGTATTTCTCAAAGTACTGATTGTTTTGAGTCTGTATTCTTCCTCTGGATGGTGTCTGCGACTAATACGTGAAGATAAACTGTCAGTGGTTTATTATTAGTCTGTGGAGATATTATCTGAATCATTTAATATTATGTAAGAAAATCATGCAAAAACTTACATAGTCCTGCCCTGTTTCTCTGTGGCCTGCATCTTTGTTGTTTTTCCATCTCCTGTTAATTTAACATGTTCACAGCTTAATGATAGGACAAGAACTGAGACAAGCTCAGATGTGCACCTTTTTACTCATTATATTTATCTGATTTTCTTTGAATTAGTGTATAATATAATGGTGCTAGAGTATTAAATATATACATACGCAGCAAAATGTGATAAGTATTTACTAGCAAGTGGTACTTATCAAAACTATTAAAATAATAAAAAGGTTCTAGGTACTTTACTAAAAAGTAAACTACTTTTGAGAACTACCGGTACTGTACAAGCACATAAAAAGGCAGTAGTTACTGTATCTTCGTTATTCAATCATATGAAACCTGGAATCCAAAAACATTCTCCAGACTTTCTCATTTGTTTGTCATATGATCTCTCACCTGTGAATCCAGATGCTGAGGCTGATTATCAGACAGACCATAATGACTGCAGTACATGAGCTGATAATGAGGGTTATGTGTTTAGATGACATTTCTGTAAAACACAGAAGCATCCAACAAATCTAACATTACTCATTGCTTTCACTAGCTTCAGAAAGAATGATATAAAACCCAATAAAGTAAATCTTGAAGTGACCTGTTACTGTTAATGTCCATCCTATTGCTGCTGTAGAACTGTAACAGGTATAGCTGCCAGCATCAGATGCTTGAATGTGATTTATTTTCAGCTCCATTGGAACTGCTGGATCAATATTCATCCTATCTGAGGTGAAATTTATCATTGTTCTGTTATTGTGTGAGTCATAATAAAAAATTGTATTGATGTTCATTTTCCATACAACATCTTCTTTCTGAAGAGCTGTGCTACAGTTTAGTATAACTGTTTCTCCCACAAATGCTGTTTTGTTGATGTGGTGCTGCACCTTTCGCTCAACAGACATGGAGTGATCTGATGAAAAGACACACAAGACCACAGACACAGATTTTTTTAACAACTGCATTGGGTAGTAAATTTATAAAAGCGAGTACATCATGCAGTAGCTATAATGCACACATGAAAAATTTCACAAGACACATTTGTATCTTATTCACCATTGTCCTTAGTCACCAACAGATTCACAGACAAACAGAGGACACACAACTAAAGAAACAATGTCATAAACTTAATAAAGTTATATTAAAAAAGTACCTGCATAAGTCAGTAAAGTAAAAGTGATGCCCAGACTCAAGTGAAGAATCCTGGTTTGAAAAACCCCCATAACAAGAACAAGAAAGAAATGAAGCTGTTACTCTCCACTGAGCATTTTAAAGCACTTGTGATCAACTGACGAGAATCTGCAGACACGAGCGGAAGTGGTTATATGAGAGTGGGACACCACTGAGAACCACTGAGCTGGAGAGAGCAATGTGTTCATGAGTGTACAACGTGTAAAACAGCTCATAATATAGATTGTTTATTATAACTGATCTCTGAATAAGATTTACCTGTAGAATATCAACAGTAGCTTTCTATGTATTTATATTTATTCATTGTGTATTGATAACATTATAATTGCTATATAAATATATATACTATTATAATTGTATTTTTTGATTAGAAAAGTTTGATTAGAAGTTTTTTTTTAATTAAGATGATTTTGCATCTAAGATCTTGTATATGAATTAGGGCACAAAATTGTGGGCATTAAGTGTATAACATGCCTATGTATTTTTATAGGGTATTTTGTATAATATTATTTAAAAAATCATATGCACAATGTTAATATTTCTCTACATTCAAACGGTAAACTAGATACTTTAACTGGCTTGTTTAATTAGTCAAGAGACAAGCCTCATAACCCACACATTTCCTGTGTCTTCTAGGACCCTGTAATGCAGAAAACTGTTGAGGACCACAAGTCCATTCTCATGTTTCTTTCACAAAAGCTCACTTGACTTTACTGTTAAACACACACACACCATTGTAAGAACTTCTTCAGTGTTAATGGTTTAAATGAAAATAATCTTCCTTAGTTAAAAGTCGTTAACTGCATAATCTTTTGTCTGATAAGGCAAATATCTGTACAACAATTTATATTTGAATGAGGCATATGTTTAACACATTTCATCAGTGTTAGGGTCTAAAGCATTAAATATAAAATATAAAAATAAAATCAAAACATGATGTAATTTGTCAGAGAACATTTCCACTGTTGTAAATAAACCAAAATCCAATAAATTATAAGGTGATATAGTCTTTGGCCCTAAACTTTTTAAGGCTATTGGTTTAAAACGCAGAAATGAAAAAAAACAATGACCTGTCACTGTTATGCCCTTTAATCAAGGCACAACAGTTTCAAGTTTACTCTGGGGACTGTCCTTGTACTGTTAGACTGTGTTAGATAACTGTTAAAATCATCAAATTATCAGATCATCTGATTACTAGCCATTTGTAGTAAAATTGCTACACAGGCAAAAGGCACAGTGACTTTTCTATGTCCATATACTTCTAACTAAATCTCTACCTATTCATCTACATTTCCAGTCAAACACAAGACATACTGTTTAACAACATATTTTTTTATTAATGTGCATACATTCATACAAACCATGTTGTTTCCATGACTGGTATACCTGACAATTTGGAACTGTCAATTGTTTAGTTTTGTATCAGGCAGTCAGTAAATAGACTCTGGGCAGTCCATTTGTAGGTCATCTTAGATTAAATCTACACATGCCAGACATTTTGTTTAAGAAGTAAATATAGTGTGAGGGATTTAAAGAAAAAATGCTGAAAAAATGCAGTCTGGAAAAACTGTCTTGACACCAATCATTCTACAATCACAAAGTTGTTGTTGACCTGAAATTGAAAACAGAAGCAGGAAGTGTCTTCAACAGGCCTTAAATGTTTACCAAAGAGAAATGATAACCAAAATGTTCCACTGAAACAGCTTTGTTAGAGCGAAACGAATGACCTTTCACTACAGTCTGGTGTTACTTTGGAAAATCTGTCTTGAGAGGAAATAAAGTAAAAGTGGGAAGTGTAATTAGATAACAATCACAAGTGTCTGTTATGTCACATGATCTGAAACACATTATGAACAGGGCACATCAATTTACCAAACTGTGAGGTAAAACATTACTTGCACAATTTTGGAACGGCACATCTGTTACACAAAAACTGTAACTACACAATAAAGAAACCAAGTCAGGAGTGTCTTTGAATAGGGTTAAATAGGTTTGTATAAATACCTATTCAAATACAACAAAATAGACTAAATATTTGGCTTTAAAATAAAGGAACAGGATTTAAAACAAACTGTGATATATGATTCACATAGAATATGAACATCACATCAACTAACAGAAACCTAACAGACAACTTATGGACAAGTTGTAGCTGTTAAAGTGGCTATCCTACTAGTTTTTAAGCTTTTGCCACCAAAAAATGGATAAGAGTTTTACGTGGCTCATTCACTGAATTGTTTTTGTACAAACAAATTGAAATAATCATACAGAAGTGTGGCCTGTTTAATGTGCATTACTGTAAGATAGCATCTGGATGCTGAGTTTACACATTAACCACAATGCAGACATGTTATGTGTCTTTGCAGCACTAAATACCCTTTGAGGGCAAAAGACAGGGTTTCAAAAGATCTACTGCTTCAGTCGGTGAAGAGTTAGGAGTGGCATTTTACTGTTGTCATTTACAAGACATAAGTCAAAGTTCTGGGTCCTTTTAGTGTATGCTTGTAATAACAAATATGTGTGCATTTATATAACACAGCTGCAAAGGGTAACTGAGCTGTGGTCTCCAGGCAGTGATGCTAAATACAGTTTAGTAATCTGAATACAAATAAAGGATACAAATAATGCCCTTTTAAATACAAATAATGCACTTTTAAATTTAAAATAATATTTTTCATATTTTTCTGTTTGTAATATTAATGGCACACTATCCCTAAAACATTAATACGTCCTATATAGAAATTATTTGTAATATGCATGGCGCCACCTTGTGTACTCCTGCAGTAGAAACTCAAGAACTGAATCTGTTCTAACTATACACTGCAAGTTAGATACCATAAAGTTAGTCCAGATGTTTATTTCTGTAAATTCACAATAAATTGCTGTATTACAGAAATCAAATGCCCAATCTTTTTCCTAACAGATACCTTCTGCATGCTTGTGAAAAATAATTCAGAAACTAATATCTACTTGTGTTTGTCATGTTTAATGTACAAACCCAATTTTCAGAAAATATAAATGTAAAATGCAATAAAATCAAGAATCTCTGATTTGTTAATTCCCTTTACCTTTATTTAACTGATTAAAGTATCCAATGTTTTTCCTGGCCAACTTAATTGTATTTTGTAAATATAAGCAAATTTTGATTTTGATGGTTGCAACACACTACAAAAAATGTGGACAGAGACAAAGATTACAAAATATGCAAGCAAACTGTTTTAAAACACATTTAGCAGGTGAATTGGTAACAGTTGAGGGTGCATCGTCTTTGGGTATAAAAGGAGTGTCCACCAAAAATTTGGTCTTTGCAAGCAAAAATGGGTCATGGCTCACCACTTTGAGTGGTGAGCCATGTGAGCCAAAGTGACTTTTTGTCTATCACCAGCTACCATACATGGTATTGTGAAAAGATTAGGGGAATCCAGAGAAAGTAGGAAACTTCTGTTAAATGTGTGTGACCTTCAAGCCCTCGAGTGGCACTGCAAGAGAAACCATCAGGCTGTTGTGTTAAATATAGCCACATGGACTTTGAAAAATGTTTATCACTGAACACAGTCTGCCGCTGCATCAAGAAATGCAACTCTGTTACCCAAGGAGAAAGCTAAACATCTGTTCAATACAGAGATGGTGCCAAGTTCTCTGCACCTGAGCTCATCTCAGATAACAGTGAAAATGTGTGCTGTGGTCAGACAAGTCCATGTTTCAGCTTGTTTTTGGGAAAAACTGAGAGTTTTTAGTTCCAAGGGACCAAACAGACTTTCATCAGTGACAGGTGCAAAAGCAAACATCTGTCATGGCATGAAGGTTCATCAGTGCACACAGCAGGGGTGACTTGCATATATGTGCATATAGATACCATTGATGTGGAGATGTATACTGGGATTGTACACAGACATATACAGGCATCAAGATGACATCTTTCCTGGAAAGGAAGAAAATACCAGGTCTCATTCCGCACATTATTTTGGCCTGTCTGTAACAGAGGAATAAATCAACACTGTCTACTTTACGATGAGCAGTGTAGGACGTATGTTGGATTAGTGAAAAGTAGTACTTGCACTAGCCTTTTAATATTTACATTTTAAATTAAATTAAATTTAGTTAATCTGTTATTAATAAGAATAAAAGATCATTTATAATTATACAGACATTTAGTTAAACTATAAATAAATAAATAAACTATAGTATGTTATTAAACAAAGACAAATAAAAGAAAAAACACTTCTGGACCTAGACAACGTTTTTTAAAAAGTGGGCAGTCATGGTTGCGCTTATGTTAGTGTGCATGGGAGTGTTAAATTTGACTTTGTGGCCACCACACATGAATATTTACTGCATTGTAAATTTGAAAACATAAAACAGTTTTCAAACAGATGGAAAACATCTATCACGTCTTTCATCAAGCTCCTGTGGTATTTATTCAAGTTCAGCAGCTGCTGCTGATGGAAAAACATGACAAACAGAAACAAACATGATGGTAAATGATGGGATAGTGTTGTGTAAGTAGGTGTTAAGTTAAGCAGCTGAATAACACAGAAGACTAACACTGAAGTCTGAAAGAGATTCTGATTTATGTACAGTACTCAACATCCTGGAGCCTCAACAATATTCATAACTGGGTTCTGGTTCATATGAATGTAAACTTTTCTAAAATATGAGTTGAATTGTTTGTGTTTTAGCCTGCAATGACAGGTACAACCACCAAACACCAATTCACATGACATCACATCCTGTGTCACATCACACATTTGTGTAGCTTGTCTAGCTGATTAAAGCTTTAAGCAGTTTGGGCTTGTTATTATGTCATATTACCCATCAAATCAGCTATGGAATTGTTTTTTCATGTTCACCAGATGGAGTTTCTGAAAATTTGCATTAAACTATGCAGCTAAGCATTCATATTTAATATATTGAAGAATAAACCTTCTATGATCAGTGTATTCCTCCTGGGATTTTTTAACATAAAGATGTAATATATGCATTCACCAAATATTTATTCAGTTGTTTTTTTGTGATTATGTTGAGCAGATTAAGAAAATTTAGCTTAATAAAGTTCAGTTGGAGTGACATTAGATAAATTGTAGTCTCAGCCTCATACGTCATGTCCACAGAAACAAAACTAAAGCCCTACCCTTCATGAAAGGTAAATGCTGCTGTGTTTACAACTGTGACAATGAGTGCTTATCAGGATCAACTAAATGCTTTATTTTCCAAAATATGTGAAGTTTACAGAATAGACTTTTTAAAAGACATCCAAAAGTTTTTTTGCAATCCTTGTCTAAGTTTTTAGACAATTTAAAATTCTCAGAACATTCTTAGGTGCTTTGCAAATGGGTCTCATTGGAGACAGAGGTGGTATTGTTTCCATAAATTTGCATGACATTCTTAAATAAATGCTCTATGGTTGCATGCCGATTTGTTATTGGGACACTGATTTTACATTTTTGTGCCCCTAAACATGAGCCCTAAACATAATGATTATTACAAGTAAATGTATTTGGTCTTGGCAGACTAGATCTGCTCACACTGTTGCTTTTGTTGGTGCTCTGCTGATACTGCAGACCACAAACAAAGACTTGTTGCAATGCTAAAACACGCACATGCTGTGGCTCTCCGAAAATATTTAAAATACAAAACAAGAAAATACATCTACTGACAAATAGGTGTGTGGGCGGATGTTAAGTTAAGCAACTGACTGACACAGGCTTCTGTGTGTCTGTCAAAGTTTATTTTAAGATTTCCCTGGTAGATAACCATGTTTAAACACGAAGGTACAAAAACAGGTACAAACAAATATTTGGCATTAATATAACCATAAGAAAACCTCTGCAAGAGAACTAGGCCTCCTCCATCTAGAATTCAAGAATAGAGTCATATAATTTTGCTTAATGACAAAATAAATTTACCTTAGGCAGATGCTTTTATCCAAACAAACTTACAGAACATTCAAGTTATTTATTTTGTTAGTACATGTGCTCCCTGGGAATCAAACCCACCACCTTTGTGCTACTAATGCAATGCTCTACCAGCTGAGCTACAGGAACAATGCCCTTTTTCTTTTTGAAAGCAAGAGCAGTAAGAATAAATATATAAACATAATTACAAATATACTCTGCAAATGCAATGTTACTTATATTGTGCATGCTGTTTTAATGGCTTAAAATGTATCAGGTTATGACTGTAGCCTTTTGGGGACATCCTCAGTGTGAAAGCATCTGAAGCACATGTGAAACTAGTACAATCTGATTGTTGCTGCGTGATGATGTAGCATGTGACGATGAACCACGGAAGCTGCAAAAGGATGCCAGAACATATGGATGGTCAAAGCAAGAAGTTCTCAGATGCTCATTGGCTGGTTGGCAAAGAGTCACAGTGTCTTGTTCATAGCTCTGAGGAAGAGCAATTTGCCCTGGGACCACTGAAAGACCTGAACTTCAGACAGGAGTGGGATACTGAAAGAGCTTGTAAGTCCCCAGCCCTTTTAAGGGATGTAATAGCTAGATGAAAGGCTATTTTAAGGGATAGAAACTTATTTAGACACCTGATCAATAGATTCAAAGTGGTCGAAGGATAACCCTTACAGAACTGCCAGGTCCCACCCTGGTATACCAGTTGAGTGACATCATCCTAACAAAGGATAGACCTTTGTGTCTCCCCAAAGGACTATCACTCTGTGGTGCATGGAAGGCAGCTATAGACCTTAAGTGTGGATGGAGAGAGACCCCCAAAGAAACATTCCTGGAGGAACTCCAGCACTGAAGTCACTGAAGTCCGTACAAACTAGAACATGATGGTCCCTGAGGTCTGGGAGGAAGTGTTTCAAGAGTATAAACACAGCCAGCATATCCAGGCAATTTATGAGCCAAGAGAGATTACATTGGATGTCACTGCCATACATTTACATTTATTTATTTAGCAGATGCTTTTATCCACAGTAACTTACAAAGAAAGGGAGCATTAAACATTTTGTCTTAAGAACCAACAAGCCAAGTCTACAAAGCTACATTTACAAATGGAAATCATATTTTGATGCTAGAGACAGGATGAACAGAAAAATATTTTATATAAGTAGAAAAGAATATCAGAGCATTAGGGATTAGTCAGGTGTCTGTGAAACAGCTGTGTTGGAGTTGTTTTTTGAAGGTTGTGATGGTCTCAGCAAATCGGGTGGAGGCTGGGAGCTCATTACACCAGAAAGGAACAAAAGAGGTCATTGTCTTAGAGAGTGATCTGGTGCCTCATTGTGGGGGAGCAATCAGTGGTCACTCGTTTACAGACTGTAGTTAGTGAGAGGGGAAATATTTCTGAAGGAGTGAGTTGAGGTAGGAGGGTGAAGTTCCGGTGACTGTCCTAAAGGCCAGGGTCAGAGATTTAAATTTGATGTGGGCAGCTACAGGTAGCTAGTGGAGTAGACATACTGTAAGCCCCAACACGCTCTGTAAGTGTTTAACTGTAATGGCTTGGCCTAGCCTTATCCTGGAAACAGTGGCCAAGTTCAATTGGATCCATCGGGAGACAATTGTGTCCACATCATAGCTGAGTCCCACACTACCCCCAGAAACAATTCTCTCAATGCAATATCCTCCCATATCCTGCCATAACCTCCTACTGGGGATAAAAGAAGCCAGTTCTTTGGAACTGTGAGGTACCGGCAGTGTGTACCTGGCTTTTCTTGTATGGGGGAATGAGCTGTATAGCCCCCTTTGACAAGAGAGATTGCACTTCTGGTTTCAACACCCAGTACTGCTTGGTGTTGACTACAGTCACGTTTGGAAGAGCCTTCCAGGTCTCTAAATTATTTGCTAAGGAGTCTGACCTCATATGTTCTGTGTATGATATGTTTGGTATCCTGAAGCGGCTAATAGCTTGAACTTGTAAAAGCCCTAAGCCATTTTAACCCTGTTCCATTTCACGCTGCATACATTTGGCACCACAATGCGGTGTTGGACTTGCAAGCCCTAAGCCATTTTGGTGTGAGGGTAGCAAGGTGCTTGGTCCAGCTGTAGGGTCTCCAAGGTGGTGGTCAATTTAGGTGAATGAGTCGAGGTCTTAATCATCAGCATGTAGGATGTAGGTGGTTGCTTGTCTGTTCACTGCCTTGTGTGCAATGATTTGTAACAGGAATAGGAAGCCATTATATGGAGAATAGCAGAGATGTGATTTGAAAATGTTTGGGAAGGTTAAATGTCAGCCAAACCGCAGAGTTCCATAGGTTTGGTTGCATGCTGGGAGACTACAGAACATCAGGGGCTTCTTGATTAAAAAAATAATAATATGTTATATATGGATGTTCTGCCTCAGAATACTGTATGTTCTGGCTGTGGTTCATAAGTGATGTGAGCCATGTGAACACATGCATGCAATGCATCACACAATAGCAATGACAAAACATTACCTGTATTCACCTTATACCCATTTTAATTTATTGTGAAGTTACATTTCAGTTAATGTTTATGCTAATTAATTATAATGTTTATGTAATTTTTTTGCAATTATAAAAATACTACATAAATTATTTATTTAGAAAAAACACGCTAACATTGGGTTTGTGCTTGTAGTTACCAGTGGAACCACAAAGCATTTTTCACAGAAGAACTGTGACATCACGTCCTGTGTTGGTGTAGCAAAGATTGCTTGTTCAAAGTTTTCTAAGCAGCTTGTGCTGGATTGTTGTCTGCTTTGTCTAAGTGATCATAAACATTAAATACTTACATGGACTGCACATCCTACATTACAATCTATAATTGTTGCCCTATTCATTCTTTGCCCTTGTTAAAACTTTTCAAATGACATTTATTTTAGAAATTTACATTTATTTATAAAAATTTAATATTTAATTTATTTAAAAGAATATATTATCAATTATCCATATGGGATATAACTTTTGCCAAATAAAATGTGTTCCTGGATCAACATTCATGTCAATGTTCTAAATCTTAACCATACCCAAATTCTAACCATTAACTTACCCTTCAAATCATCATTAAATAGTTCATATGAATGATACAGAAGGCCCTGAACCAGTCGTAAACCTTACAGACTGATTGATAGGACCAACAATGATGTTGGGGGTCAGGAATTGGCTGGTTAGCAAGTCTCATGTTAGCCCCTGCTGATGGATGCTAGAACTACATCCTAATTATGGCTAAAAGCAATCAAAAAAATCTTTCATTATACAGTATTATAGTAGCTGTATTATTATAGTAGTATTATTTTCCTGTGATCAGTTTGTTTTAGATGGCTCCTTAAAAGAATAATTAAACTTTCCCCACGGTTTAAGAAAGGGTCATTTGTAAGATGATTCATACTAAATCTGAAACACTTTACACATCAACCACAAAGGGGAGATGTTGCCTCTCTGTGGAAAACAATCACCATTTCCCACTCATATTTTGCTGACTTACGTTTTTTTTGCATTGTCCTTCATCAAAACATTGATCCACTGTTCAGCGAGGTTCTCTGTTATAACACTTAGGTGCATGTTAGATTACACATTCATAGACTTACAGTTTTATATAGTGGCCTTCAAAAATAATTGTGTTTTGTTTCAAATGATGACTGAATATTTTGTTCAAATTGAACTATGTGGTCATTAACCTAAATTCCATCTTTGGCCACTGGTGACATGTTGGAAATTATAAAGGAATATATTAATTTCAGGATACAAAACTTTTGACTGGCATTGATTTTTTTCCTCAAGTTCAGACTATCTATTACTAAAGCACACCAAAATAATAAAATCCAAATACCAAATCATTGCTGCTGAATAATTCTGTGTGGTGGGAAATAGCAAAAAGCAGTACATAAACTAGTAGTAGTGTATGTCTTAATCCTCATTAGGCTATTTTTGAAACAGTAGGTAAGAAATACACATGGCCTATTGCAGGGCTCTTCAACTCAGATTCTGGAGTGCGAGTGTCCTGGTTTAACCCTAACCAAACCCTAGCTAAAAACACCCAATAAAGTTTAATTAAGGCGGCCAAAATTACTTGCAAATTATGGACAAGTGAGTTATTGAGATTGGTACCATATTCTTAAGACACTGGCAGGGCTGTACACAGGGTTAATAAATACAGAGGTATGAAATGGAGGCATGGCCCCCCAAGACAATTTAGATTTTCCTGACCTATGTGCACTGAAGTGTTTTAAGGCCAAGCAATTGGATAACAATGTAGATTTAAAACCATGCCAGTGGCCAGTAGCATAAATTGTTTGTCAAGATAATAGATTCTTAAACATAAATGATCCACACTACAAACTGGTAGGACAGAAGATATGTATGTGATATTCCATTCTGGGCACAGTGGGCAGTAGGCCTACCTGCTCTTCCTCTCTCATCTCCATCACATTTTTTTCATGCTATGAAAGGCAATCATAGCATAGCATTGATTAATAGTCTTTTCAAAGTTGCCTGTGTCAAAAAGTAAACATAGGATCAACTGATATTCATGTTTTATGAATCAAGTGAATTACTGAAACCAACCAGAAAAACTGTAAATAGGTTTATTAAAAATTCATAGTATGTGCACAATTATTATTAATCTTGTCTAATATGACAAAAACAGATTCATTGATGTTTTGCCTTACTGACAGTTCTAAACTACATTAGGCTACATTAATCATGTAAATTATCATTTTAAATTGCGAAATAGCTTTGATCCGTGATTATTTCAGATAACATTTCTATTGTAAAACACCAGTCAAATATTAAATATGTAATTTAGATACTTTTGTATTGCACCTTATAACTGTTAACTGAGGCATAACTTTGGAATTTATGCTCAGCACCTGTGACCATAAATCCCACCTACTTTGATGTGATTGGTCACCATCTCAGATGTTTCATCTTTTTGATGAGCGCTATTAGACCACGCTCGGAAGTTCAGATGAGAAAGTAGGTTATCTTGGTATTTAAAATATCTTTGTAGCACCAAAGTAATTACTATATACTTTTATATTATAAACACCTTGGAAAAATACAGAGGTGACCTTAATGGTGGGTACAGCCATGGACACTGACCTTTCGTTGACTCCTCGGCTACTATTTCCAGAGATTCTGAAGTGTAAATGATATATGTACCAAAAAAGTTATTCCTTTTAATTGTACTTGTTTAACTTGTAAGGCATTCATTTTCCTTTCCAATAAATAATTAAATTTTCAGCTACAGGTTCATCCCTGTATAGAACACATATGCAGTAATAGCCACAAAACATGGGTGTTTTATCACCATGTAATTCACTCTTCACCCTATCTATTCCCCATGGGCCTGTATCAAACATACAAACCTTTTCCTGCCTTCACCTTATACCAGTACCTGCTAGGCAGCCAGGCAGCCAGGCAGCCAGGCTAGTGGTTGTGTGAGAAAGATAAAGGGATTAGTCAGGGAGAAAAATAGGCTTCATCACCACTGACCTTTTAAATTTCCCACTGGGCAGTCAGAATAGTGTAGTACTTGATATTTAATATAGCAGATGCATATACGCCAGGTTATTCTTCTACATTACGCAGATTCTACTTTGTAGAAAGACATTAAGAGCACAAAACTATCGGTGTGCTAAGCAAGTCACCATTTGCTCTTCATGATTGGCGAGTCTTGATATAAAAACATGCAGCTTAGGGATTGTTCTTGAATGCTTAATTACAAGCTAAATATGTTGGGAGCTACTCTGCTGTGTACTTCTGTTTCATTGTTTATTAGGACGGCACAGGGAAATTTAGTGTGAAATTAGCATGTTGACAAGACAATTTTTAAAATGATTCAATTTCAGAAGCCCACGTTTTAAAATGTTTAAAACAATATTAACATAAGCACAAGGAAGACACGACATGTAAAGCAGTTAATTAAATTTGATTACCTTTTACAAATAAATTACTTTGCTACCATACAGACGTGTTTGTAAACAAATGGCTTCAGGGTAAAACAAGCAAAACACTTTACAAACATCCAATCACAGCCTACAATAATGCCACAGGGGTTAAAAAATGACTTGTGCTTTAAAAGGGGGAGAACATAGGTTACATACAAGCAAGACTGCCTTTTCATTAGGGAAATGCAAATATAATACAAACATTACATAAGGCACCGTAAAGAAAATACAAACAACCCATCTATTGGTGAGTGTGGAAAAAAATGAGTAAGACGAGCAATATTAAACTCTGCATTACATTTGCTTGAAACTTCAGGAGCATATACAACCCAATTCAAAAAAAGTTGGCTAACCAAAGTCTTTACAGTTTTCCACCAAGGTACATTATTCTGAAATCGTTCCACAATTTGTCACTGCACGTTTTTTGCAGATTGGTGAACCTCTGCCCATCTTTACATTTGAACAAATGAGCCCCTCTAAGATGCTCTTTTTATACCCAGTCATGTTGCTGACCTGTTGCCAATTAGCCTAATTAGTTGCAAAATGCTCCTCCAGCTGTTTCTTATCAGAACCAATTATTTTTTCAGCCTTTTGTTGTCCTAACTTTGAGAGGTGTTGCTGTCATCAAATTCAAAATGAGCTAACATTTTGCATGAAATAGTAAAATGTCTCTCTTTCAACATTTGATATGTTGAATAAAATATGGGTATATGAAATTTGCAAATCATTGCATGTTTTTATTTACAGTTTACACAGCGTTCTAATATGTTTTGAATTGGGTTGCATTAGCTCAATGCATTACAGCATTGTTATATTTGTTTGTTAATAAACTCATTGAACTCATTTCATGAACTGTCAGAAAATATTTCATGAAGTTCATGAAACAAGTTTGATGAAGTTGCGGAACAAAACTTCAACATGTACAATTACTAATGCAGGGTCTGCTGTTGTACAACAGCAATCTTTATAAAGTTATTTTATCAGAACATGCTTCATTTATTTATATATTTCAGGAAGAACAGGGTGAAAATTAGATCCATTTAAGTTCTGTCCAGGTTTCTTATTAGTGCTTTATAAATGCACGTCACTCTTTACGTCAGTGTATCAATATAAGCATTGAGTAGTATGAATAAATATTATGTACATCATATATACAAATTTTGTGAAAATGCTTGTTAGAACCTGCTTTGTCAGTACTATATTACAATTACAGGCAGTACTTGATACAGTATAGGCCTATAGTGACATAAAGTAGGATAAGCGCATAGAAAATGAATGAAGGTGGTGCGTTGGAAAGAGATGCTGCCTTTATTAATTAATCACTTTTTGCACCCCTCCCCCTGGACATACAACTTTTACCTAAAACACGATTCTTCATCTGCCTTGCAAACACTAGTGTTTCTTTCAGAATGAAAACATGGTTTAAAAAATGTGTAACGCAGTACATACAACATGCATATCTTAACTACAAACCTGTCCCAATCCACAGCAACCGCTCACTCTAGTGCAGAGTATGTGAAATGTGAACGTGTGCTCTTTATCTGGATCTACTTCACGGCTTTCACTGGCCACGTCACGTCACGGAGGGGGAAGAAACGGATTCCTGAGCGCTGCTCGAATTTCATCAGTCACATTGAGATTCAGCCGCGGAGCGAAACGCTGCGCATTCTTCTCCAACGCACAAACTCAGCTCTTTTCTTCTAAAATGGTGAGAAACCAGAACATTTTGCACATTATTTTACAATGTTTTTATGTTGCATTTCTGTTAACGCTTTCAGTGTTTGCCATGTCTTTTTCTCGCCTTTCTCACTTCGGTTCTCCGCTTCGCCCGTTACAGATGTTTCGATGCTTCCCCGTTGTGTTTTTTCTCCTGGTCGTCGCGTACTGTCATGCCGAGGTAAGTTATAGAAAACCGCATTTATAAATGTAAATAGGACTTAATTGGAGCAATAGGACAAAATTTGAATGCAGACTCTCTCATGGCTCACTTGCACTTAATGAAGTGTAGAAACAATTTCAGTCACTTCAGTACAATTTAATTTAAAAAGGGTAGTGAGCAAGTTAAGACATCAAGATTATAAAACTCCAGTATTTAAATTACATACACTGACTAAAAACTGTGCTTCATTGTTATCACCATATAGAGACCTTTGTTAATGGTTTTCTGTTTTTAGTTTCTTGAACACAGGCAGAGCTTTTAAATATGGTGTTTTGTTAATGTTATGAGCCAGCCAGGACTTTAAGATGCATCTATCACAGAACACACGTCATTATATGGTTTGTGTTTGTGTGCTTAATGAACTCTGTGTGTGGTGAGAGGTTGGTGCTCTGTCATTGCAAATTCAGGAGAGCTGTAAACAGACAGCTGTTAAATCCAATAGGATAACAAACTTTTGTCAGGCTTGTCAAGTAGAGATGAGAATACATTGATCTCAGTCCCTTGATGCAGTTGCTGATGAGGCCATATGTTGTGTTTGTTGGTGTGGAGACAAATATATTCCTATACAATTTAAAATGCAAGAGCAACAATCTGTCAGGTGAGAAAGAACCCAACATATACAGAAGTAATGTATACAGAAAGTATACACAAATTTAGTAAGCTTCTGTTTACTAAAGGGCTCACTTAATATTAAAAGTCAAGATAAATCTTAGATTATGTTGTGGTGCAAAACTGTCCCTTGTGTCAATGGCACATTTACTAGGAATTTGCTTCCTGTTAAAACATCTGTCATTTCTCAAATATAAATGTGTTGTTTTCTTAAAACAAAGTGGCATAAAATGTATCACATATTGAACACAATGTCCCAAAGTGTTATTTTCTAATTAAATGAAAATTACATTTGTGTTCAGAAGATATTGTATTATATATATTGTATTACAATATTCACACTATTGTGGAGCAGACTGTCTTTGTATTATGTGTAAAGCAATTTCATGCTGACAAGCTTGATAAGAAAACATCTAAGCTAATATAACCTCAGCTCATAATGGGTATCAGGCATTCCTGCATGATTTTACTTTTACTATTCATGCAGTCTGTGGCTTTGGTTTGTCTCTTTCTTGTTTCTGACCCAATGGAGGCTTTGGAGCTGTCAGAGCCTGCGTCCCCTAAGGGCTTGATGTTCTTCTTACATAGACATGCTCTTAAACGGTGTCACCCCCTATTAAAACCCACTGATTTTCCTACTCTTAATTAAAAACAGTTCATGCTGAGATGATTAGATAATTAGAGGCTAATTAGAAGAAAAGCACAGAGAATACGTTTATGTTTTAAGTGCATGCATTTTTCCGTGTGTGTACAGTTTGTAGTGGGGGTCATGGGTCAAGAAAGATAGAGTATTTAGTATTTACTTTTGCTTTTATTTTCTTCTGAAATTTAATGAATAAAATAAGGACCCCAGTTCAGGAATTATTGAAAATTGGCTTGAATTGTGTTGTATAGAAAAACTGTTGTGTGTGCACAACTGTTGTGTCCCCCCCTCCCCCCCAAAAGAACCCAGCTGACTATGAAATAGTCATTTTTTTCTTGTTCTTTTCACTGCCAGTAGCCTACACACAAACAAACACTTTCTCACAAGCTGCAGATGGGAATAGATTTCAGCACAGGGCTTAAAGAACACAACTAAATGTAACAGCAAAGACCAGATAATGCAGTTGCCTAAATCCTGTCATGCCAGATCCCTGCCGATCATAAAATAAGCTCAAAGAGTTTTGAGTTGCTTTCTAACTGTGTTTCTCTGCTGCCACACAGCAGGTGAGTTGAGTATGCTGTAAGCCTTGATGAAAAAAGAAGTTACCTAGAGAAAAAGAAAATGAGGGAGAGAGTGAGGGGAGGGGTGGGGAAAAATAGAGGCAGTGCAAGAGAACATTGTCAGGGTCATAATAGCCCTTCAGCTGTAGCTGAATGGCCTTTACTGCAGGAAACTGGCTTCCAATGGTGATCTAATAAGGGTGTATTCAAGCAAGTGGTAAATTACTATTCCCTTCAAGGAAACTTGACATTGTTTCTGGTTTGATGCTATGGGGAGCACTGTTGGTGTTTTTTTTGTCTTCAGGAGCTGTTTGTCTGTTGTTCACGTATTGAAGTGCCAACAGACCCAGCAGCAAAGAACTTCAGAAAGTGCATGCTTCTGTATCAGAGGCTTCTGACATGCAAAAATTCTGTGCTGTTTGCCTGGGTGAGGAATGTGTGCTCAGTTCTTGGCGGGGCTGAGTGCGCACATTGAGAGCTTCTTCCTCTTGTGTGGTATTCTGCCTGGATGAGCATGGGGTGGATGCCCTGTCTATCCAATTTCGCTGCTGCTGGTCATTTTGCAGGGATGGCAGGAGGCTTTCTTGGTACCCAGGATATCATCCTGCTGCCAGCAAGCCAAGAAATGCAGGATGTGGCTGGGGAGGCAAGATTGTGGGTGAGCTTGTACAGCCTGCCTGCCCCGCATATGAGGAGCTGTTGCAGATCATGTCTTGTGGGTGCAAGAATCCGATAATTGCTTATGGTCGGCTCAGGCCGGTATGGCCCAGCTGCAAAGCTCTTTTCAGCCTGCCCTTTCTCCCTTGTCTCATGCTGGCGAGGACAAATCTTGGAAGAAGCTGTATTTCTCTCATTTTTAACCACATTTGCAGTGGATTACGCATGGCTTTCAGGGTATATCCTGTAATAGTCCAAGCCCTTATCTGATGCCCCTATGCTCAGTGCGCCTTTGTCTGAGAACTGGAGGTGGGGCCAGAGGCAGACAATCGCCACCCATGCTCCTCCCCCCTCATTGCAATGGTGAGAAAGGAGGCAAGATGCCAAGGACAGGCAGTAGTGGGGAAGTAGCCCCATCTGTTCCTTATTTTCCTGTACTGTAGTGTTGCATAAACACTTAAACAAGCCCTGAATATTGGATCTATGTTGATTATGGTGGCCAATTTATAATCATTATAATCTCTGTCTACTCACATGGTTCAGCGAGGGCTAATCAGCTCATTGTTACAATCACATAAGCAATAAGTATTGTGCTACCACCCTGGATGTTGGGGTTCTGTTGGTAGACAGCCCCTGTATAAACTCTAAAGAGAATAGCTGCACTGAGGAGTGACACTCCTTATTAGAGCTTTATCATGGCAGGTCTGTGGCGTGAGCCAGTTATATGCTGTCACTAGACTGAAAGACCCAGGAGTCAAGCCCCATCTCTTCCCCAACATTTCTACATGTCCCAGGTCCATGTAGATCAGGGAATGGCCAAATTTTGGTTCAAACTTCCCTCGAGGATTGTTTTGGTGTCTGTTTTACAACATCTTTGTTGTACTATTGAAGTTTTCTGGATCCTCATGAAATCACAGGAGGAACCATTTCTTGATTCCTTCACTTCCCTTGAAGAAGAGTTTGCTTGCCAGTATGTATCTCAGCCCTCCTCATTGTATATTTGAAGTTGATTTCAGTCTGGGACCGCAGTTTTTTAAGTGGTTGGAACTGGAATTTAATGGCCTGGGTTGAGCATAGAGCAGTTCCCTTACAGTAGTTTCGAGCAGTTGGCTGTCCACTGACTCCCCTTTGATTTCTAGCCCTAGGACAAGTGTGGACTAGCACCCTCACTATAGAGGGCTATAGAATGTGTGCTGAGTAGCACCTTCACTGTAGAAGGTCCTCGCCTCTCCCTAAAGCTTGGTTAAAGGACAGTGCTGAAGTGGCTGGAGCCATCTATCTGTTAGCTCCCCTCAAATGTCAGCCTTCGGGGGTTGAGTGTGTCTTGCACCCTCACAACAGAGGGCCCCCCGCTCCCTTGCTGCAAGGCTAGGAGGACTATCGCTTGCATTAGGCTGACTCTCAAAGACTGCAGCTGGCATATGAGCATTATTGCTAAGCCTTTATGCAGTTGGCTTAGTGGCATATGTCATTGGCATTCCAACACTAGCCCACCCTGTGTGGACTGTGTGTCTAGTGTAAGCTTTTTAACGGCCTTGTATCTGGGCAGTGACCCGAGAGAGGTCTTTTTGTCACCAGCAGTGCCGGAGTAGGGTGTTATTGCATTATGACTATGAAGATTGTGCTTCAACACAGACCATGTGGCAGCAGCTCCCCTTGGCATGGCACAGCTGGTATTGCGTTCCCAATAGCATCAGGCCAGATGCAGTGGGCTTGGGCTTAAGTGAGCTTTAGAGAACAATGAGGCCTAGATGCAGTGGGCTTAAGTGAGCTTTAGAGAACAAGGAGGCCTAGAAAACCTAGAGATAGTGATCTCTTAGCAGTTTCTGCCCAAAGAATTGTGTAGGTATGGCATCTTACTGCCAAATTCAGCCAAATCTGACCCTCTTGGAAATATCAAAGCAAACATTTAATGACTAAAATTATTGGAATGGAATCACAAATTAAAACAATAGATTTGACATTGACAGGCCTGATAAAAATATGGATACTTTGATGGTTTCATACTTCTGTATACTGCCTGTGAAGGCAGCATTTATCAGGTTTTGGACACAGACAGTATTAGTAAGGTTTCACTGAAATGTTTTTAGTAATCAGTCCACAGTGAATCATTCTCATGCAATAAACATACAGAGAAAAAATGTGAAGTACAGCGTGTGAGCCTGCTGTTCACAGATATCTGGTCAGTCTTTCATTACAGGGGTATAAACACAGCTCACTGTGTTAAAACATGGGCCAAACACAAAAATGGGGCACAAACATTTCTTGGCCGAAAGCCAAGATGTGTTTTTTAATTATTTTTACATGGCTGAGAAGTGTTGGGTCAACTATTTGAGTAATCTCATCAGGAGCTTATGGCATAAGTAGTCTTTGAACTTTCTTGGGATTAACATGTTTGGAATATTAGGAAACACATGAAAGGCTGATACTTTAGAGAATGATGTCTCTGTATAGTCTGATCCAAACCATCTGATTACTACAATATATTTGCTCTCTCAAGGCAACTAACTAATTCAACTAGTTCAGTTCATGATTTGTGAATAATGAGTGCCCCTATAGGAGGCAAATTGGACAATTAGTTTAATTGTCTTGCAGACCTGCATGTCAACTGAGTGCTTTGAGTTCTCCCTTAAAAGCTCAGTAGATTTCTGCAGGAATAGAATAACCATTATTAACAAAGTTCTACACATCCCTGACCTTGTGTGTATGTTTATTTAATACTCTGGCAATTTCATGCTTTCAGCTACCAATAAAACTGTACTCATTAGCTCCACTCACACATTCTACCATATTTAAAGTTGTGTCATTTTTTGGATATTTTAAAATTTACTTCAGCTTAAGGTGCAGACACAACTACAAGTGAACCAATTATGGGTTAAACTTCCAGAAAAGTGTGACATTCAGAACATTGCTTTGTTTGTTTGCACATCTGGACAGGGTCAATTGCTCAGGAGAGTCTGGAACAAGACTTTATGTTTGCCCAGCCAGTGGCAGACCGGGAGAATGTTGAGGAAGCCTGTTTGAAAACAATTATTATTTTTGTATATGATGCTGCTAGAGCTGGAAAAATGTATACACTTGTAATCCATTTCACAGCATTCCTTAGACTTCCCCCTAAAGTCAGAAGAAAATCAGCAGATTCCATCTGGGCCTTTTTACATGTTTATTTAAACTGGACAAAAACAGTCAAATGCTTAAATTAAATGCCTGCAGACACAAGTCCTTTGTTTGAAGAAAATAGTTGACACCTAACTTGTTATGGTTGTTGTGTTATCTTGCAGTGTTGCTTGTGAGCTGTGATGTATTTCCAACTCTAACTCGAATCCACCTGCTGCATGTTAACAAAACAATCATGCTTATCAACTCATTTCTGATATGTGACCCGTGCTGGCAAAATGAGTTCCAAAATGAGCAAACTTTAAAAATATTAGTTTTTGTTGTTTTTTCAGACTTAAAAAATTACCATTTTTCATGGATTATTAAAATAAAGGAAAGATTTGGAAAGGTACACCTCTCGGAAAACTTACAAAAAATATTTTAGATGTTTAACTGCTATTAAAGAGCATTGGGATTGCTAGACGAGGGCTTAATGAACTAATTTTTGTGAAAAAATTCAAAAATTCAAATTAGACCAAAATTGTTAATTGTTACATTTTTTCTTGTTTTGCCTGCAGCTTTTAATTAGCCTGTGCACATTCCAACTCATTTTGCCAGCATGGCTCACATATGTTTAATTTTCTTTCTGTGTTTCTGTCACTCTGTAGTCTTTCTTGTCACCTTTCTGTAGTTTGCATTGTTTAGCATCTGTCTTTTTCCCATTTTCCTCTGACATTTCCCTCCCCAATGTCTATCCATGAAAGCATAGTGTCTTGTCGTTGGCTTTGTGCTGGTGTTTTATGGCCTTGTTTGTATAGCCATCACTGCTGGCAGTGCTTGAAAGAGCCTCATAATGAGAGGAACAGACAGAGGGAAGGATGAGGTGATTACTTGAGGCATCAAGAAATTTAGATCTGTTCATTCTGATACTGGTGCATGGAGAGTTCAAGGACAAGGACATAAGCAAACATTTAAAAACTTACCATTTCTTGTTTGCTGTAATTAATTTGCAGACTAGGTGTGTCAATCACAAAATCATTCCCATCCGTGACTTCAGCTATGGAGTAATACTCACATAGCTACGTGAGAGTCGATATCTGACAAAAAGGCCACTAGGGATGTAGCAAACTACATGTTTTCAAAGTTGTCAAGTTAGTTGCCTGAACAATTTAGTTGACTAATCGATCTTAATAAAGCCTTGAAAAATTAGGCTGGTCTTTGGGTTTATGTGACCCCGGGTTTATTGATGTGTTTTTATGTTTAACAACAGTTAGACTGAAAACAGACTCAGCGAAATGCGAAATAGACTCCGCGAAATAGCACGGCATATAAATAATATAATCTGTGTGGCAAGATGCTCAAAACATGGTGTGAGGTGTGACACAAGGGCCAAAAACATCTGTCTGAATAGGTTTGGAAGTAGGCACACAGCTTTAAGGGGGATGCTTTTTCACAGTGCTTTCGAAATTTTCTTGTTGCCTCAGCGACTTGTCGCAGTGTGTCAGAGACGGAAAATATCAATGGCATTTAGCATTTGGCTGAAAGAAAGCCATAATAGCACATATTCTGTAGGAGATATTGGGGTTGGTTATATATAGGAGTTTTTAGATTAGCGGATTAATCTTTGGATCTTAATAAGGTCTATAAATTATTTTTTGGGGGGGGGATTTTTTACTTTTATTTCTCTCTATACACACCATGTTTATTCCTTTTCATTTTACTTGTTCTTCTCTCCTTTCAAAATGAGCTTTTCATGATTTATGTACACAGAACTAGTTGACATTAATGAGAAACCATCAGAAGATACAGACATCCCCATTGAATATATTACCATAATATACAGCTAAAGAGGTGTTAATGATTGCAAAGAAAACATAGCGGTAGCCAGAGCATCTCTGCTTGAGAAGACACCATCCATTTACTCACAGAGAGGCCCTTCACTGTATTATAGTGCCCTGAGCAGAGTGCCCTGAGCAAAGGCCAATGTGAAGAATGTGAGACTGAAAACGTGCACACTTCCCTCTCCAAACACATGTCAGCTATTAACCCAACTCTACCAGTCCATGACCCCTTAGAGAGCACTGCAGCCGGCAAGCCTGGATCACTGGAACAGAGCCTAGAAACAGATGGTGGTCGAGACATAGATTGAGAAAAGCAACTTGGGTGAATAAGAAAAGTTGACACGGATCAACAAAAATAAGGAGAGGACTGGCTGCAATCAAGCAACAGCCAAAATAAGATGAAAGATTAGAGATCTGAGAAAAAAATAGATTGATGCATTGAGGTAGAAAGAGAGATAGAAAGAGAAAGAGTGTAATTACAGCAGCTAAAAGGTAGGAAATCAAAGCAAAGGGGCTATCCCATGCTGCATGCAGTGAGCTGGCCTAAATCAACCTTTCTGTTGCCAAGAGCAGATTTGGGAACTGCTGAATGGAGATTAAAATGGCTTCAGTTTGGTTAATATTTTTAGATTCATTCAGACATAAATGTTTATAAGGCACAGTGCTTGCAAGGCAGCAGTTTATTGGTAATCCACAAACATTTCGGTAAAAGTTTTTTCCCAAAGCCCTAGCCCTAAGTTTTAAATTCTGCAGTTATTTTAATTAATCCTCCTGTTGACTCACTTTAATAGAATTCAAAATTTGATTGATACAATGGTATTGTCATAATATTTGAATAATTAAATTGAATAAAATTGAAAGTAAAAATTTGAACTAGTCTTTATCTTACAGCTTGCATACTAAATTGTGACTTTCTTAAAGTGTGTAATTGCCATACCACTGGCAAAACCAAACTGAATTCAAAACTCCTTCTCCTATTGGATGAGCCAGTGTTGTTTATCAGCCACAGTGTTTATGCTAGTGGGGGAATCAGCCTATGAATGACTTACTTATCTGTCTCTGCATACTGAACTGTGGTAGAAGAAAGAATTAAAATGTTTTAAAAAAAAAACACTTTAGTTTATACTCTGAAAATGGCACACCGCACACAGAAGCTAGGAACCCAAATCTAGAATAAATTTCTGTCTCTCCTTTTTCCTCTTATTCCTCTATCTGTATTTTGGTTTTTACATTTTCAGTTATTCTTACCTCTCTTGCAGTTGTGTTTCACTGCTGCAGAATAACCCATGTGGCTCATTTGAAACAGCTTTGCTATATTCACACACTCTGCCATCTCTGTTGCTTTGTGCTTGTGTCACTGAGAACACACTCCTGAGGCCTCAGAGCTTAAGTTAGCTGAGAGCTACATAGGGCTTGAAAGTGAGTCATTACAGAAGAGTAGCATTACCCTGCAACAACTTTCCATTTCAACAAAGGTTATATAAAAACACAGACTGGACTACACTTATTTCTTTTACCTCTTTCTCTCATAAGGTTTGTGCTTAAAAGACAACTCGGTACTCAGTACTCCGTGTGCATAAATATGTTTTAAAAGAGACAGTTTACCCAGAAATTGAAATAATTATTTACTCACAGTGTGAAGGAAAAAAATTATGTTTTGAAGAGTCTTAACGCAGATCCTTTCATACAACAACAGCTCATATTGGTTCTAGCTGCTAAGAAACAAATATGATAAAAAAATCTCATAATTACAGCATACAACAATAGAATGACAAGACTGTGAACATGTGAGTGTTTGTACAGAGGTGTAAATGTTTTCTTATGAAATTCTTGTATTCTGTTTAATTTAGGGCATATGCTTTTCAAGTTGTTTGCTATGGTGAGAGCAGCTTTAGTGTACTGGAAATATTTGTAATGCGTCCTCTGACCCATTTAAGTGAGAGTGGTAGAATGGGACACACTCCAATGAGAGACCCATAAGAGAATTTAGCAGAGAGGAATTTCTTTTCCCGCTTTTTCCATGTGTTCTCAATAGGAAGCATGTGTATTTAGACATCTTTGGAGGAATTTAATAACCCTATTGTTTGTTGAAGCAAGAGTGCACCCAGCAAGAGTGGCATCAGAAGAGAAGAAAGGAAATAAGACAAATAAATGAAGAAAGAGAGAAGATTATGGAATGACATAATTTCATAGCACTGACATCATCTTTTAAACATCAGTCATTTGATACAGATTCAGAACGCTAAAGCTAGATTGCCACTGTAGGGAAAATAACAGACCATTTTTGAAGGATGAAATAAAGGAAAAGTCTTTAATTTAACTTTTGAATTATTTGGCAAGTACAACACCAGTATGTATTAAACATTTTTTATACAGACCCAAAATGTAACTCCTTGAAATAACATGCCTTGCTGTATTTTTTTCCTGGATCCAGGCATTTTTTTCCTGGATTTTCTTACATATTTTGCAGAATACATTTTTGGTAGGAATATATTTCTTCCTGTTTTATAAATAATGTTCCAACAAGGCCATTGATTATAAACCAAAATGCTCTGCAGCACATCGTTGTACACAATAATTTTGTGTTTGATCATTATACAGTTTTCCATGTATGCATTAATTAATTCTGCGCATTTTTGTTTACTAGCAAATATGCCCTGTGTCAAAATGTAAGATATAAGGAGAGTGGCGTAAGATGTGCCAGTGGGTACACTGCTGTACAACTAATGCTATTTGAATTCTAATCTAACCCTAAACAGCCTGTTATGTGGAGGAGCACATGAGAAATGTAGCAGGCATGGTGATCATACATGCTGCTGAATTGCCAATTGCAAAAAAATTGCAAAAGATTAGTCACAAATGTTGGGATCTTGGCATAGCGGTTAGTTTGTTAGTCTGCCCTTAATATATAAAGTACTGTTATGCTTGACTCTAATTTAGCCTGGTCTCTCACTCCTTTCATGTCTGACCATTTTTACCTTTAAGTATTTTCTAAAATGGGAGCTGTGGGGCATGTTGTGCCAGAAGTAAGCTGTGCCAGTGACTCAGTTATAGTGACAGTGAGCTTTGTATTCAAAATACTATTTGTATTATTACTTAAGTCTTGTTGCAAATGTCCAAGGAAGCACTGACAAAAAGAAACATGCTTTTAGAAGAAAATAATCAAGGATGCACTGAAGATGCTGCTGCAGACTCAGAGTTTGAAGAAAGTTTGGAGAAACTGCAAGGGACAACATTTCATATTTTGACAGTTGAGATGTGGAATAATGATGCCTTAGTTTTGTTCTGTTCTTTTAAGAATGGTTTTGAAAATCATTTATTAATTTCTCTTAAAATGAAAAAAAAAATACAAAAATTGTTTTAATATTAAACCCTTTTCTGGCTGGTTTATGAGTATCTTGAAGAAAATTTCAATAACGTGCAGTAAAATAAGACTTTGGAGTAGGGAAGTCGCAAGCTAATAATTGATGATTCTTTTACCCCTAATGTGTCTGTGGCCCTTTCCTATTTTTTAAAATCAATAGCAGACGTCCTTAAAATATAACAATGAGTTTAACCTCATTTATACTTACATACAGGAGATTAGTTAACAATTGACACAGTCCTCCACTTTGTACTGCATACATGATGTCATGGCAACCCTGTCTCTCTTGCACATTTTATCTCTATATTCTTTCTTTAAATGATCATGTAAGTGTGTACTAGTGAGCAGCGACCCTTGAGTTCCTTGCATTCTTGCTCAACATTCCTGGATTGTCATGGTATGGTAATATACTAGAAAGAGGCCTTGGGTATGGTGTGTGTGTGTGTGTGTGTTTTTTACTACTCACTAGATGGGTAAAATGCAGAAATTACATTTCAAGTGTGGGTTACCATACATTACAATATGCCACTTTAATTTTGTTTTTCATCTGAGGAATATGTGTGATGACCACCAAGATCATATGTGTATACTCCAGTTTTAGTGTCCAGAAAGTGAATGTTGGCTTTGTCTAGAGAGATACTGCTTTTCTTATGAGGAACTCTTGAATTCCCAGCCTAGCCTACCAGGTGCAACCATTTATCCCTCATGTGAAGCAATTAGGTTATGTGAACATGCAAGCACAATTAATTTCTTTTTACATTAGTTCCCAGTTTTAAATAATGAAACGTTAATGGTCACGGGTGGCATTAGTCATGATGCCCAGCTCCCACAAGGGTCCAGGTGGTTGATAACATCTATTCTCCAGACAAACCCTTAAAGAAAAGATTTTTTACAGGAAGCCTGTGACAGCACACAGACATTTTTCTGCCCCAGTGTGCATGTGTGATTCAGGTGCTTGTGTATGAATCTCTCAGGTTGTTGTCATTGTAAGATCAATGTGCTTTATGCAAATATATCTCACATGGCATCCTGGGGATTCAGTTAATGATGTTTGTATTGTAAGGCTTCAGCTAGACATTTTAACTATTCTTTCTGACTCCTAGAAGTGTGGAACATATGGGTCACTGATATAACACTACTTTTTTTATGTTATTCAAAAATGTATTATAAAATACAATTTTCACAGTGACATCTTTTCTGTGATGAACATGTTCTTAAACATTTTCTGACATGTTTTAAATCAATATAAAATTATAAATCATTATTATAAGCTCTTCTAGCCAAGAAAGTTATGAATTACAGCTTTAACGTGCCAGAAGAAAACTCCCACCACCACAACAACCCCCCCCACACACACACACACCCTCCCCCGGTTGAGACTGGTTTCTCCCAAGGTTTTCTCCATCTACACATCATTGGAGTTTTGGTTCCTTGCCACTGTTGCCCTGTTGGCTTGCTTACTGGAAGTCTGCTGATATTTTCATCATGTATCAGAACATTTTTAGAAATCATTTTATCCTAGTAATGCATTATAAATTACACCATTAATTAATAATTAATTAAATAGTACAAGAACACCATGGGGATTTACAGATCGCTACACTGTTGTCATTCTTACTGTATTTGAATAGAATACAGTAATATTTAATGTAGTATAATAAATTGTCAAAAATGAATTTAAATATTTATTTTTTACATCCTCTTAGACATGTTCATAATAAAATAAAACAGAAAGCATGTACATAGACTGATATTTTCTGATGTCTGGACTCAATTTTGAGGGGTTTAGGAAAATATAAACAGATGGTTTATATGGTTTATAACCAAGATAGGATATTGTTAATTAATGCATTCTCTGAGCATTTATATTTCAAGTTTTGACTGCAAATGTAATTTCCATAATGCTGGAATTGCTGTTTCACAGTTTTTTTCCTACTGTTTTTCTTTTCATTATGAACTGAATTTATTGGTTTAATGCCATTCATGTGCAGTGAAAACCATTTAACAGGAAATGATGTCACAGACAGGGTCTCATAGACATTAATGGCTGTATTTCAAGGCCAGTATGTCAGTATTTCTTAATATTTAAAGAATTTTGTGTATTAGGTATAAAACAGATATTATTACCTAGAATCTTTAAATACATTAGTTGTTGTTGATTTTATTCATTTTAGTTGAAAATTGTATTAGCAGTTCTAAAATGTATGAAACCAACATAAATACAAAAGTTAAATGCCTTTGTATTTAGTTTACTTTGTATGTAGTTAAACAACTTTCCACATGCATTTTGAACAAGATTTTCAAAAGATTTCTCCCTTTTATCTCTGGGATCCTTATTTGTCAACGACACATAAATGTTGTCTGAAAAGGTTATCTTAAATTTATACACTCCCATAATCCATGCATATTTACATACATGCAGTCCAACCCCTCCTTGTCTCCCTAGGGTACACTCAAGAACATCACTCTTGTAAATTCAGTTTTAACAAGCATTATAGTGATTTTGCCCCCTGTTTTCATCTGCAGGTCCTCTTGTTTATATATTTACACATGCATTTACACATTTGCACCAGTGGCATTCAGAATTGCTGAAGTCAGCTTATTGCTGCTTCCCCAGCAGGGTGACATTTATGCTGGAGTTATGGATATGCAGATGATATGGATATGCCCATCAATAAAAGTTTTTTCTGACTGGTGACATTCCCAATGGCTGTGTTGACTTAGAAATAGGGTTTTAAAACAAACAAGCTCCTTCGGGGATCCCTCCACACATCACCAGGGGTTTGGGTTGCATCCATCTGTGACTAATCAAAACCACAGTGTGGCTGACTTTATTAGGGAAAAACAGCTCTCTTTTCTTATTGACAACACGAACACTCGGTAAACACAAAGAACAATGAACTTTAACTAAACAAGCAGGGACAGATTGTATACAGTGGACTAATAATTTCCCTTCATGCATTAACTCGCGTTTTCTTTGTGTTTTGTGATTAAAGATGCAGAAAAGTTTTTAGACTCTTTTTGTAGTGTTTGGTCAGTTGGTCAATTGTTCACCACACAATGAATACTATATTTACTCATTCTCAAGTCATTTAAACCTGTATGCTGTTAATTTTTATATAAATCTTTATATTATAGATTTATATTTCACTTTTCTCTTTTTCCAAACAACAACAGTTTATAGCCAAACTCCAAAAATGACAAAAAATCTCTCCAAGAGTAGAACTGTTGACCAGGTCATTACAGTGAAACTCAAGAATCAGATCAATTTGATTAAATTATTTGATTTATTTATTAAAATTTGATTATTGATTAACTGAGTCAACCAGTTGATTGGAAAGCACGCTCAAAATAACAATTTTGTAATTGAACTCACTGACTTATATGGGAATCTACTCACAACAGTTCTTGAGCTAACAGATCACTGGAGGGTAAGCAAATGGGTGAAAATTTTGGGTGAACTATTACTTTACGTTTTTCTGTGTCAACATCTTAAAATGTCTTTTTTGCATGCCTTAGAGTCAGTCAGTTAGTTGACCTGATTGTTCAGCTGTCTACCTCTAACACCAACACAGTCTTTTGCCTTTTTTAGTCCTGCTGTTTATGTTCAACTCTCCTGTCCTTTACTTCTCTGCTAAAGGGAAATAGAAAATCTCATTACTTTCTGTATTGTTAAAAACAGGATCCTTGCCAAACTATTTTTAAAGCAATAACAGTCTCACTAGATAAATGGCATATATCATTTGAAACCATGTTGACTAACTCTGTCAAAGGATTTTTCTTCTGTCACAATTGAGTAAATTTATTTTTTGTTTTTCTCAGTTTAAAAGGAATAAAAGATTGGGGAATAAAAGTAATGGGATTTAAATAAATCCCATTACTGTCAGTTATGTTGTTGGCTGCAGTGTTATGATTAATATGCAGCTTTTGCAGTTATCAAAAATTCATGTTGCAAGTACATTTTCATCTTCTCTCTGTTTTAGATGAGTGAAATGACTCACACACTCATACACTCATATGGTGTGTTTCATAATGTTTGTTCTGTTACTAAATCCATATAGCAAAGAAACAGGCTACAGTATTTGCTATAGCCCCTCAAATAAACTATTCTGATAGGAACAATATTCTTACACTGGCTTTTATTGTTTCATAAAACCTTATAATTTACATTAATAAACTGTTATTGGTGTTTATTCTTTTGGTAACTGCACACTGTCGATAGATGTTTGTTAAACATTTTCAGACCTGTATACAGTAATTATGGTGGTGATCATATTTAAGTTCTAGTAGTATATATATATATATACACACATATATTCATGTATATCATTAACAACTTCAAAAACAATCAACCTACATGGACTACTAGAACTTAAATATGATCACCACCATAATTACTGTAAATAATATATATATATTTATACCACAGTTGTCAGTTTTACCATATATTTTATTTCAGTACACCTGCATATGTGAGTACATTCATGGCTGTGTGAAGTGAAGTGTGGTTTCTAGTCATTTCTGTGGTGAGGAGCTGGTAATGATTCTCTCTGCTTTGATGATGATGTTGACTAATGAAGCCATAAGATAGACACTCCTTAAATCATTCTGCATAGTGAAAGAATCCTCAAATGAGCTTTTCACAGGGGTCAGAGTTTTAACATTTACACTCTGATTGAAGGCAAGAAAATCAAAGGGAGAAATAAAATGCTGTCTTACCTCAGTCATCCACTGTACAGTTGTTCCTGTTAATTCATCTGCTACGGGTAATATTCCTCTTTGGACAATTATTTCATTGTCTCAGTCCTTAGTGTGATTAAAAAGAGAAGAAAACAGGTAGAGGAATAAACCGAAAAAGTGAATTAAAGATTTAAATCAAATGAGACTCATAAAGCAGAAGTGGACATGATTCTGCTTTTACTGTAAGAGAAAATGAAGGCAGAATATGAGTTGAGTATTGTGTAAGAGATGCATTTTTTAAAAGTGAAATGTACTGTTCTTTCACAAATTTTAACAGATGGACTAGTGTTGTCACGATACCAAAATTCTGACTTTGATTTACCTAAAATATCTTGATACTAGTACTACAATGATTCCACATAAGAAAACTAGAACAACACAAAAAGTAATTTAAACAAATCAGGATGTTTGTCTGCCAGATGTTTTGCCAAGCTCGACGTTTTGCCCTTGGTGTGTTGTTTGAAGCATTTTTTACAGACAGGCTTTGTGGTGTCTGTCGGCTTGCCCTGACTGTCAACAATGTTTGTGAAATAATGCCATATTTTGCTATTTGCATTGGCTTTGTCCGCAAGCTGTGGATGTTCAGCAAGAGAACTTGTACTTGCCGCAATGACGAAAAGCCGCTATGACAGCTGCAGCACGCATGTGAGGGGAAGAAAATTTGCCGCATTCAGGCGCTGCACACACACATCCCCACCGCTCTTATTAAAACACTGTCAGTCCTAAAGTATCAATACTAATAAAATGAGAATTCGTATCATATATAACAGCAGGGTACTGCAATACTTTTCTAGTATCAATATATTGTGCAACACCAAGATGGACTATAGATGATGGGGATATCATGTACAAATTTTACTGGACTTGACAAGGACAAACAAGAATAACAGAGATGTATTTTTTGTTTTCATTTTCTTCACATGTGGCTGTTTCATGAAACTTGTCAGAGTGAGTCTTAAGCCTTAAACCAAACCAACCTGGTTTGAGATGAATCACAATATTAGAACATTTTCTGAAGCAATATTCTTTTTAGCAAAAAATTAGTGTTTGGTTTAAGACTATAGTTAATCTACTCATACTACTAAGAACTGTAAATTATGACTACTGTTTGTTATGCTCTATAACTTGAGCTGTATTTTGTGTTTAAAAGCCAGAGAGCTTTATGTGCCAAATGGACCAAAAGTTATTAGAATTACTTGAATTAGGCATTTTCTTCCATTTTCCAGACAACTTGGACAAGTTGAATGGGCAACTTTTATAATGCTTTTCTGGAGCTTGTAAGACTACAGTTGGCTGGTTCATATAGGTTTGGAAAGACATGAGTAGGTATCATGAGTAAATGATGATAAAATTATGATAAAATGACCTAAGGCTATGCTGGTAGCTAGCTCAGCTGTATAGTGCTAGAGATTACAATAACCTATGTGGTCCCAATGACTTACCTTCTGGGTGAAATCTGGGTAATGTAAGCATGAACACGTAGAGTACAAAAGAGAAGTTATACTTTATATTTGCACTTTAGAAATAGGAAGTCTGAAGATGCAGAACATAGAGTGGAGTAGAGAGGTAGAGTGTGTAGCTGCAGACTGCTTCTCAGGTGTTGTCATTTAATTGGAGCATTCTTCACTCCCAAGATACTGAGTCTTTCAGATGGACTCAGCATTTTTCCTGCTCTGTTGTCTTCTGACAGTCTCTTCTCTACTGTTTCCTCTATATTTCTCTCTCTCTCTTCCACCTGCTGTTCTTTTTCTAAGATTTGATTCTTCTACTCATTCATAACCTGGAGAAGAGATTTTGAGGCAGTTTGAAGCTACAGTGTAGGTGCATATAAACAAGGGGGAAATCAGGGAAGGTTGAGAGTCTTGTCTGTTTTATTGTTGGTTTATTTCTGTTGATTTAAATAGAAAGCTTGAAAGTAGAAAAAATTGGGGTTGGAGCCATGGTGCAGTGATTTATGGGGTCTTAACACAGTGGATTCATGTACATGCGGATAATGCATGTTTGAGTCTAACCCGTGACTTCCTTCTCTCTCCAGTTACTTTCCAGCTAATGTAACATTTTGAAAATGTTGGTTAACGTTTTCTAAAAGTTCTCTCAAAATTCTTTTAAAGTTCTCTTAAATAAAAATGACAAACATAAATGTGGTTTTGAAATGTGGAGATAAAGCCTTAACACTTAGTTATCTTACTTTATGACTTTGTCAGTTCATGCCACTGTAGTTTTTGAATATTATTGTCATATAATACATTTGAGACAGACAGCAATCCAATCACTTCTAACATGTACATGCAAGACAAGACCAAAAACTCAAGTGTGAATACATGTGATCCACATTTGATCACAGGTAAAGGAGCAATTACAGATGGAGTAACTGTGAAACTCTAAGCATTGTCATACAGATGCAATTAAAGACAAAGTTGTTGTGCTTTAGTGTCACAGTTGTGATTTGGGGATTGTGTGTTTCTGTGTCATGTTTTCAGCTGTACAATGAAAGTGTTTTATTGCTCTTTAGTTAAGGCTGAGCTGTGCCTCTAACCCAAGTGTGAGAAATTCTCTCTGGCACAAAGCACATCACTCACACATCATAGCCACTGAGAGGTGTTTATACTTGACACATTCTCTGTTGCATTATTTTCCAAAAAGGCAGATGCAGTAGTGCAGTAGTAGTGTGAAAGAAATATCAACCAAACCAGCAAGAAATACTCTAAACAAGAACAGAAGATTAACTACTGTACAACAGGCGGTTTCACTTTGTACCAGCTAATTGTTTCAACTAATGTTAAAATCTAAGCTATACTCTTGGGTCAGAAGCTAACGGAGAAGCACTGTATTTTGTAACAAAAAACAGGTCATATATATATATATATATATATATATATAGAGAGAGAGAGAGAGAGAGAGAGAGAGAGAGAGAGAGAGAGAGAGAGAGAGAGAGAGAGAGAGAGAGAGATTTGCCTATAACCTCTCCTGGCAACATCATTATACACAAAGGACTGCATAGGTGCATTGGTTTACTGTAACATATGACATACAGTTGAATAGAGGACACAGTTCTATGTGTTCATGATTCCAGAATCAGACATATCACCACATTCTTCAACTTCCCTACACAAGGAATGTTTTCTTTCTTTTTTCAGTTCTTTTTCTCAGCAATCAGAACAGCCAGCAGGATAAACAGCAGAACTGCTCAGACTCTCTAGTAATGTGTGTGTGTGTGTATGTGTGTGAGAGAGAGAAAGTCAGTGTTTCCAGAGCTTAGGGAGTCTCATTTTCTCATCGAACTAGTGATCTGTAGCCACTGTTTTTAAACTTAAGAAGCAAATCACTCACAGTTAACCGATCTTAGGAAAAAGACCCTCCTGAGCCGGCAAAAGTCTGATGATGAAAGGGTGATTACAATTACATGAGAATTTTAAAATATGAATGCTATCAAGGGAGGCAAAAGTTTAAAAAGTTAAAAGTTTACAGTGCATACACCATGTAAAAAATAATGTACAGTTTTGCTTGTAAAACTAGGCAAAGTATGTTTTTCTGTGTTAAAAAAAATTCATAAGCTCAATATGCCCTGTGTGCCCTTGCTCCTGGCTCCTGGATATCAGCCAATCAGATCAGAGTGAGTTTGGTGTGCAATATGTTTCAGAAGGTCAGGGAATGGACTGTGGGTGGTTTATCTGAAACTAAGACTAATAAAAACTTTACATTAAAGAAAATATATAATTACATTTCATTTTTTTAAACCAAAGACCTGGCAGCATAATATCTCGTATGCATAGGTCATAGTTCATCTTTTACCCCATCTCTCTTATAACCTCTACTACAGTACATTTTAGACCTCTTTTCAAGCTCTCCTGCCTGGTTGTCATGGAAACATATCTGCGTTTTGATTTGATTTAGCTAAAGTGCGCTACAACATTCATTCGTTTAAATGTCAGTGTGGCTTCCCTGTAGAGAAGAAGATTTATTATGCAAGAGGCTTAGTTCAGCTCTCTCTTATTTAATGTGCCTCTCCTACCCCTTCTCAACAATAACACTCAGGACAAAACTGTCCCGATGAACAGCCCATAAACTTTGAATGTGTCAAGTCCTCCAAAGACCTTTAATGGAGGTGATCATGCAAAGAAATCACTGTTGATCTATTAAAACAGACTGCTATTGAACATTAATGGGCCTTGTTTAAATGTTTATCTTATTTGAATACAATAACTGTGTACATATAGGGAGAGTGTGGTACATTATGTCTGTATCCCTCTAAAACAGTCAACACGAAAGCCACCATCAGGATAGAAAATCCAACCTTGGAAAGTTTGCTTGTTCTGAGTCATGCATGAAGAGGAAGGGGTCCGTATGTGTGTTTCTGTGCTTGTGTGTTTTAGAGTAAGACAGGGAGTAACCCAGATTTTTGGTTACAAAAATCACATAGTTCATGAGAAAGGAAAGAGTAGGCAAGATTTCAGATGTGACAACACTTCTCTTAACACAAACACACAGTGTAGTTTACTTAGATGTAAGGGAGGTTTTGTAAAGCAGCAGGGGTATTTCAGGAAACTCCTGAATCATTACTCAAGGCAAAACTTGGCAGCACGTGATTGGCCAGCTTTCTATTTACATGACTAATACTTTGGTGCGCAGACTGGGGTCCTGTTGCAGGGGAATGTTAAGAGGAACACAAAGAGAAAGTCATTTGTTTAAATGTTTAGATGTCAGGCAAAATCTGTAAACTTACACATCAAATATGTGGATGAGGGGCATAGCAAACATTGTATAGCTAGACTTTGCACTCATATGAACTGAGATCAGACTAAGACCCTTAAAGTCTTTTATAGAGACGGTTAGACAGGACACATTCTCAAGTTCTTTGTTCTGTGTTTCAGAAAGATGTTTGGTCATTGTGTCGTGTCTTATTTTCTCAGCATCTCATCTGTTTAATACTTAAAGTTTTTACAACTGTCTATTTAAAACACATTCATTTTCATTGTTTTGCACTCTGTAAATCTGGTAAGCACACAGTCTATGTGTGAATTGCCAAAAGTATAAAATATAGTAAAACAAGCCTGATGTCATTGCTCCATCTGGTGGTAGAAAATAGTAACATTCATTGTGTTTTTAACAACCAGAGCAATTTGATATAACTTTAAAACTAGGCTCTCTAGGCCCTTAGAGAGGACCTAAACAATGGTTAAAAATAATATATAAAAACGTTAAACTATTATTTTTAATAAAAGTTTTCTATAGTTGTAATTTTGTTGAAATTTTTATATTTTAAATGAAATAAACACTTTCTTTTTCAAAGAAATAAACACTTCAAATCTGACTATTCAATTTTTGTCAGCATGTGAAAGGTTAAATGAAAGAGGCCAATTCCTTCTTATTAGAATATTGCTGCCTAATGCTTTCAGCACTTTCTGCAATTAGTTAAGACGCTTAAGGAGTTTGATGCTCTGTGGGTCCTTTATGATGAATTCTTTCATCATGAATAATTGGCTAATGAACTTTTCATAGTGGTTTAGTGGGGGTGTAGAGGGCCAAGGTCCAAGAGCCACATTTCATGAAAATGAAAATGTCTTTCAAATTTAAAATTGAAATTTTAGAATGTTACAGTGCATCAAACAGGCTATACAACAGAATTTAAAGCGCTAAACAATTATGAAACAATTAAAATGTTAACTTACTAAATATTAAACCGTTTTGCTTTAGCCAACAAATACTGTAACTGAAACATAAAAGTAATATTATACAATGCATGTGACAACTTGCCCACACAGGCATATTACAGGTTGGATCTAAAATATGCATTTGAGGATTAAAACATAATTATAATAGTAATTATAAGCATGAGTCCAGGTCTGTTTAAATATACCAAGATGTGTACAATTCACAAGGAATTCAAAAGTGTAATTTTCAAACTTATGTTTTATTAGTCTGTAGCCTCTGTTAATTAATCATTTTTATTCTATTAGTAACTTTCTAATGCATTTGTACCTTAAGGGTCACACATTCATTATAGGATGAAAGGTTGCTGTTCCAAATATGTAGCTGCCCTAGTTTTTAAGGAGAACCTCTAGTTGTCAGGGAAACTGGTGGCAGGAGCTCTCTAGAGTGTTTAGAAAGTGGAGAGAGTTTGGCCATTTTAGAGAGAGTTATCAATCTTCTGCCCCCAGACACAGAGGAAATACAGTATGTGTGTGTGTGTGTGTGTGTGAGAGAGAGAGAGAGAGAGAGAGAGAGAGATCATGTGTATCTCTGTTTGTGGTAAGAATGAGAAGTGTGATATTCTAGCCTGGACCGGTTTCTGTTTCGAGCGGTTTTCAGTTTAGTGGCAGCCTTGGTTTCATGTCATATTTACTGTTAAACCACATCCAACATCCTTAAGAGTATTTGGTTGACACTCAGAACTTTAACACAATTTCGGGTTTGCTTTTGCACATGTGATTGATTGAATGAGAATTTAATAAGAATTTTTAAAGTCTTATTGTCCCCCCTGAAAGAAATCCAGTTGTAGAGGATGCTGTTTTAGGCCAATATATGCCGCTCTCTGCTGGTGAGAGTCTATAGGTGCACAAACATACTTGGACCTGTTGCGCTCAGTTCGTCTGTGTTTTATTCATATGGTTTATCTGTGTGATGTTTATTTCTGTATATTTTTGTGTGTTTGTCAGCAGGAGGCCCAGAGCAAATCAAAGGTGTGTGCTAATGTTTTCTGTGGTGCTGGAAGAGAATGTGCGGTGAGTGAGAAGGGAGAGCCAAGCTGTCTTTGTATTGAGGTGAGTCTTTTATTTTAAAATAATTACAAAACCACCTCAAAGAAATACGCATTCCTTGACCAATGCTTTTCCATGACCTGTGTTTGTATTGTACGATTTTTAAATACATTTTATAAAGATACTTAATTTATAGAGAGCAGTTTCTGGGTAAAATAATTTAGAGCTGAGAATAATAAAAATATTATATATTTACTGTATAAATTTCCAGTACTCTTCCAGTACTTTATCAGGCACCTGTTGTGCCACTCCGCAACGCTTTCTTTTATTACAAGCCTAGCATCAATTTAAAACTGAGTAAGGATAGAAAAATTCATTCTAGAACCACAATGTAACTCTGAAGGTGATGCGTTAAGAAACCATCCCTTCCTTATCTCATATATTTCAGTTGCTTGCCTGATTCAGATTTTGATGTGACAAAACCGAAGCCTGGGTCATGGGTTTGATATAAGATAAAATATATACCCCAAACACACTGTAGGTCACTTTATTTAGAATTGTCTGCCACATGCATAAACCTAATGTTTTACTTTTAAAGAATATAGTATTGCTCAACAGCATGTTCTCTTTTCTCTCCTGCAGCAATGTAAGCCTCATAAGCGCTCTGTATGTGGCAGTAATGGAAAGACTTACCGCAACCACTGTGAGCTGCACCGTGACGCATGTCTCACTGGACTCAAGATCCAGGTGGCCCATGACGGACACTGCAAAGGTATGATGATTCTAATTTCTATATAATGTAATTGTAATACTAGTAGCAAAGAATGTAGTGTAAATGTGTGTTTTATTGACCTTGTTGCTTGTGTCCTGCTCAGCTCAGCAGACTAGGAATGGTTACTACATAGTAAAAAAATCTAACTAGGACTTGGGAGTGTCAGGACCATATTTACCCAAGAAAGACAAATGGGAATGTTGAAATCTGACAAAACATCACTTGTCCTGGTTTACAGTTTAGGGATTTACAATTACATTTTACAGTATGACTTTAGCATAAATATTAAACATGCTACATCATGTTGTTAGCAAAATCAAGATAGCAAGATAATTGTATTGATAGGGAACATCTACTTGCCTAGACCCTTACAGGAATGGCTATTCTGACTAAATGCAACAGGTTGTGGGCTGTTGAGACTTACCAAGCTCTAGCTTAAACCACTGTGCTCATCAGTGGACCAGTTGCTAAAGCTGTGACCTGTTAGACTTATAAACTTCTCAGCAGAGAATGTTGAACATAAGAAAACAGTCAAGTCCAGGTCCTAGTCACATATCAGGCTTTATATCATATTTTGCTGTATTATGACATGCTGTGACATGATAACCTCATATCTATATTTGATGCAAAGAGGCGATCAACTGATAACCAGTTAAAGCTTCAACCCTAATAATATACGCCCATTAACCTGTGAAACACCACTTAACTTACCCTTTTAACTTACTTTCTTATAGAGAAGAAACAGGAGAAGGCTGCAGCCAGTCCAGGTGAGTCTGGTTTGTTAGTGGGCACAGAGACAAGTTTTTGGGCTCTATTTATCTGCCTGTTGTACTGATTAGCTTTATTTTACCAAACATAACAGTAGTCATTAATATGTTTAATAACATTGTTTATTAAACAATTATGAGGTATCATATATTATCTGTATGTATATATAGCTACAAACAGATAGCTCTGCTGTAGTAGAATTACTTAATGTAACCTCAAACCCCTTGGGATGCAGCAAAAATAATTAAAAAAATTACACCATTATAGTGTAACATGAAACATGACAAATTTTCATATTTATTCATATTTAATTGTGTCTTCTATGGATGTCATCAGAACATTAAAATGAAAGGGTTTAGGAAACTAAAGGCTAAGCACTAGGTTTTTCATTTGCTTTATTTTTAACATGTCCTTTGTATTACTGAAATAAATGTTGAAATAAAGTATTAAAAAAACTGTTTGTAATAATAGAATATATTTTGTGTGCACATTATTATGCTAATTAATTTTTTTGATAGTGTCTCCATTTTATAATCTAAATGAATGGTTTTCATCATTTATCCACAGAAATGTCTAACTTCCACTAAACATTTAGTAAACAAATTTAGTAAACAATGTTATTAAACATATTAATGACTACTGTTATGTAATAACACTGGTGTAAGGTTCAGAAATATAAGAAATGATTGTATTTGTTTTTAACTGTTGTTTTTTGTCTGGTGTGTTGTCAACAAAGTTGTGTGTTATGTTGCTGATCGTAATGAGCTGCGCAGACGTGTGATTGACTGGCTGCAGACAGAGGTTGTTCCAGATGGCTGGTTCACTAAGGGTTCTAACTTCACTGATATCCTTCTCAAGTACTTCAAGGTGTGTGATCTGGTTTCATTAACTAAATCTGCAACAATCTCAAGTACAATCATTATTTGCTTATTGGTCTGCATAGGACAGTGTTGGTAAGTGCTTGGAGTAACAGACTTTAATACAATTTTTATTTATTTCTTGGGAAGACTTCTGTGTGTCATGCATTGATATAAACTAGGCCTGCTCTAAATCAATGGTTCTCAACTGTACATGATAACAAGTAGATATTTATAATGTAAACATGTACTGCACATTTTTAGTTCACTATAACATAGAATCACATTTGTGCATGCTTTCTTACAATTGAGGGGACCTTGATATCAGTTTTGGTGTATTCGGTCCTGAGTGAAATGACAGACATATATTAGGCCACCAAAGCATTAGTGTGATTTATTCCCTTTAGCCTCAGGGCTTTGTGTAAATTATTCCCCACCTTTATGAAAACAAAACATAACTATAATAAAACTTGCCATAGTTTTACAACTAATATCATGGTTAAACTTTGGTCATATTTCCAATTTGATCTTTTGAATTTGAAGTTTTTAGCTTTCATTAGTTTCCACTCAATGGCTGTAAATTTTTGTAGTTTTCAGTATATTTTTATTCTAATTTTAGTTTAGTTTCACTGTTTTATTATTTTAGAGAACTGCAGTGTCAGTAATGCAATAAACTTAAAAAAAGACTTCACCTTTATATCAAGTTACATTAACATTTCTGTGTGTTTTACATCAACATTTCTGTACTTTTTCTCCTAATGTTAAAAACTGGATTTTAAGAAATGCATAGCATCTCTTCTCTTGTGACACAATTATTTTTTTTGTTTATGGACCCTGACAATTAAATAAATAAAATAAGCATAGATGTGGGGGTGCAGGGGTTTTTACCTTTGAAGACAAAGCCTGGAATTTTGACCTAATCGTGAGCAGTATTTTACAGGAAATGGTCTGAATTAGGTGTATGTGTCTACAACTTAATTAGCATGTATTGAAACATATGTCTAAATCAGCTTTTTCCTGCTGCCTCACACACATTTGTGGACTATGTAGATCTTGAGTGATCAACATAATAGTTATCTCATTCAGCGCAAACTTGTCTACAGCACCTGCACAGGGACGAGATAATTCAACTGTTTAGAGTCTAACACTTGTTCCTGTCCATTTATTGACATAAAATAAGAATAAGAAAATCTCACTACAATTGTTATTTAACTGACAAATATATAGAAGTATAGGGTGACTGGGCAAGAACTGTATGATTTCCTACCTATTTTACAAACATTGTAAACATTGTGCATGTAACATTCCTTAAAATTGCCACAATCATTAAATGAAAAATTTATTTATCATTAAATTATCATTTTACGCCTTTTAACAGCTTGGCAGGATAGCAAATAAATAATCATATTAAACTTTCTCAGTTTTTACACTTATTATAGGGTTAACCTGCATTTGTCAAGCTCAGCCTTCAGTTCTGTAAGCAAATAATCAGACACAAAATCTATATTATTCATGGGAAATACAAACCAACATTTGATCCAAACCTTGTAAGCCTAAACTGAGGCAATGCTTGTTTTGCTACCCTGTTCGTAGCATTATTAATGGCAATTTATTGTTTATTGCTTGAATATGTTTATCTGAATTTTGTACTTTGTATTCAGACATTGTGTTCAAACTGCTGTAATTTAACGAAGGGGCAGAGGCAGTAGGATCCATTTGCAGTACTTTATTCGAGAATAAGTACTGCAAAGTACTTTTATTCTAACAGATAGAATAAAAGATATTTGATACTTCAAAGTAAATATCTGACTTGATACTCAATTATTGATAATTGACTGATAATTGACATACCGTTGTTACTTGTATCATTGTATATATTTCCTTGTTTTTTCCTTTTTCCTCACTGTAAAGCGGCTTTGAGACAATGCCACATTGTAAAAGCACTATACAAATAAAGTTGAATTGAATTGAATAACAGACAGGCAGGGTAAAACACTGGTAAGCAGATATAGCAGAGGCAAGGCAAAGGCAAAATGGTAAGCAGGCAAAGGTCGAGGCAGGCAGCAATCAATCAGAGATAGAATACACAATCCAAAGGTCTGGGCAGGCAGCAATCAATCAGAGATAGAATACACAATCCAAACGGTAAACAACAGGTAATACCAATAACAAGGTAGACCGCTCAGAAATGTTAGCCGTGGCAAAAACAAGCAGTTAACAAGAGTAAATATGAGGCTTATATAGTGATGGTAACAGGAAACAGGTGTAAACGTAATCAGTCACAGGCATGCAGCCTCATGGGGAATGTAGTCCGAAAATAGCAGACAGATCAAGACGAAAAGAAACAGGAGTAATTTAACAATGTGGAATGGGCTGACATACCTGGGACTACTTTTCTGCATGGCAACTTGAGCTGTAGGTCCTTAGTGGAGAGCCAAACCCATTGGCCGGGGGCATAGACAGGTCCAGAACGGCGATGCTGTTTTGCCTGATGAGTCTGTCTTCTCACAGCATGAAGGAGGTGAGTGTGTGCCCGGTCCCATACCTCTCCACTTCATTGAAGCCATTCCGTTACTGAAGGAACACTGGCAGGCTCTCCTGACCATGTAAACAGTGGCGGTTGAAAACCCAGAATGCACTTGAAGGGGGTCATACAAGTAGATGGTTTCACCAGAGTTCTGTGCATATTCGGCCCACATCAGGAAACGACTCCACTCAGACTGTCTCTGCTGACAATAGGAATGGAGAAATCTAATAATTTCCTGATTCAATCGTTCAGTCTGTCCATTGGACTGATGATGGTAACTGGAGATAAGACTTATATTAACGTTGAGATGTTTGAAGAAGGAGGCCCAGACGTGAGGTAAATTGGGGTTACCTACGATACTATATCCTCTGTTAAACCATAGAATCTGAAAACCTGATTGCACAGCAACTCAGCAGTCTCTAGGGCAGTAGGGAGTTTAGGCAAAGGGATCAATCTGCAAACCTTGGAGAACCGATCAACAATAGTGAGTATAGCTGTATTTTCTTGCCACTAGAAGATTCTCAGGAATTATGTTCTCTTGCCCGGATGAGTCCATTACTTTGTTGGTTTGATAAGATAAAGCTTTAGTATTCTTGTAACCCGCACAATACGTGACAGTAAACTCCAGCCTGCCTGGAGGTTAATCTTTTTGCTGAGCGTAGATATTCAAGATTCTTGTGATTGGTTAACATGCTGAAAGGATGTGATGCCCCCTTAAGCCAATGTCGCCACTCTTCTAAGGCTAACTTCATGGCTAGTAGTTCCTGATTACCCACATCATAATTCCGTTCGGCTGGAGAAAACTTTCTAGAGAAGTAGGCACAAGGAAACATCTTAGCAGGAGAACCATGGCGTTAAGAAAGCACGGCACCGACCCCAGTATTAGAAGCATGTACCTCGACAATGAATGGTCAAGATCTGGATTTTTGAGTATTGGTGCGGAAGTGAAGCGGTTCTTAAGATCTTGGAAGGCCTGTTGTGCTTCTGAGGTCCAGACAAACCTGGAAGAGTTGCTTGGTTAGAGCCGTCAAAGGTGCTGCAACAGTGATTGATATGAATGAACCTTCTATAGAAATTAGAAAACCCAAGAAATCGTTGCAATTGTTTAACTGTACAAGGTAGTGGCCACTCCGCGACAGCTTGAACCATACTGTTGTCCATTGAAACCCCCTCCTGGAACTGGATTAGGCGCTTGAGTACCGACAAACATGGTTGATGTGTTCCTCAAAAGAATTTCAATATATTAAAATGTCATCACAGTAAACTATTACCCATCTATCCAACATGTCTCGGAAAATGTCATTCATGAACGACTGGAACACAGAGGGACTATTTGCTAGACCAAACAGTATAAACAGATATTTGTAGTGCCTGCTTGACGTGGAGAAGACCGTCTTCCACTCATCACCCTCTCTTATCCGAATGAGGTTATAGGCGTTGCAAAGATCTAATTTAGTATAAAACTTGGCTTGACGTAACTGCTCCAGGGCCACTGGTACCAATAGGAGAGGGTAACAAAATTTTAGGTGACTTTCTTTAGGCCACGGTAATCAATGCAAGGATGTAGTCCACCATCTTTCTTTTTGACGAAGAAGAAGGCTGCTGCAGCCGGAGAGTTTGAAGGTCTTATGAAGCCCTTATTTAATTCCTCTTCAATGTAAGCCTTCATAGCTTCAGATTCAGATTGAGACAGGGGAATATTCTGCCCTTCAGGGGTGTTGCTCCAGGAACAAGGTCCATAGCACAGTCAGTGGACCGATGAGGAGGTAGCTGAGATGCCTTCTTCTTGCTAAAGGCTTCGAGCAAATCTGAGTATTCTGAAGGAATGGTGGAAATTGTAGCAGAGGTGATCTGTGGTGTGGAAGGACATTTGAGTTGATCTCTGTGGGGTATCACTCACTGGAGGCTGTTGCTTGACAGGTTTCTCTGGACATGTACATTTCATATGACCAGCCTGGCCGCAGTACAGACATAAGTGGAGCTGCCTTTGGCATTAACGCTCTTCAGGACCAACATGAGTGAAACCCAGCTGCATCGGTTCAACTGAGGATAACATCTCGGGCATAGGATGAGACAAGAGCCATGTGGGACGGCCAGAACGAATGAGATTGTCGATTTGAATGGAGAGCTCAATGTACTCACTTTGTTCAGATTGTAATTCATGATTTAACCCTCTTCTGAATAGTAACTTCAGGGTATCCTCAATCCATTCAGTCTGGGCTGCAAGGGTTCGGAAACTTCAAGCATATTCAGCAGCCGACCTCATGGGAAATGTAGTCCGAATGAAAACACTAATATTCAGGTGAGGGTTCCCTCTGGTGGTTCGGAGGAGGCAGTACAGGAGCCTCCGCCGTAACAGGTTAAAAGGGTGCTAAAATTGCCAAGCTTTTTTAAAATAAATAGAAAGATCATTTCAAAAAATATTTCTGATCTGACCTTGACGATATATGTTTTCAAAAAGTTTAAATTCCTTTCACTGGTTGTTTCTGGTCAAATCGTGGACGCTATTCTCAGAAAGTGCCAACTAACAGAGAGCCTTATTTTTATGTCTGGTCTAAATACTGAGACTAATTAATTTTAGTATTTGCTGTTTTGTTTCCTTGCAGAATTATGATAACGGCGACTCTCAGTTGGATTCTGCCGAGCTGCTCAAGTTTATCCAGCACAATGAATCTGCCATTCAGATGAACACTTATGCTGAGGAGGAGAACAACCGCCTGCTCAGGTTACCCACAACATGAGTATACGGAATTGTCATTTGGGTGATGTGTTCCTTATTATAATTTTTGCTGATAGGAATGTAGTGTAATAATCAGATCACACTTTTTGTGTCACAATAGAGGTGATGGTAGTGTGTCCATGTCTCTGCAAGGATGAGTAAGCGTGGAAAATCCCCATCTACAAACACTGATAATAACAGGCAAACATTCCGTGTACAAATGTGTCCTGCATATCTGGTTACTCAAATAGTCCATTGAAATAACAAATACGATTCTTGTATGTTTAACCCTAAAATGGTTTCAGTGCTTCTGCCCACTGGATGATCTCTGAATTCAGTATTTTGGAAATATAGGGATGAAATTTTAAATTGTTCAGATATTTTATGTTTATATGTATTTGTCAGGAGCCTATGTGTGGATGCTCTTATTGAGCTCTCGGATCAGAATGCTGACTGGAAGCTAAGCTTTGATGAGTTTCTCAACTGTCTGAAACCAGGCTTCAACCCACCTGAGAAGAGTAAGTCTATATCTTCTTCATTAAGATTGCAGAGGGTTTGTTCAGAAAGAAATTTTTTGGCTTATCTGACGTAATCACATTTTTTCAGTCTGACCAGCAAAAACACTGAAAATATGAAATTCTATTTTTACAACTCAGGGTGTCACAAACTACCGGTATTGACAATAGCCGTTATATTAATAATATATATTAATATATTAATAATGATGATTATTGATATTGTGTTAATACTACTCATATGATAATATTGTAAATAATTCAGCATCCATATATGATTGACACTCCAACACACTAAGTAGTGCTATTGGACATTTTTAACATTTTACCTTAAGAGCCACAGTGGCTACAAACTCCCTCTGCCTCCCTACACTTGTATTTTGATTAACTGGTCAAAAAAATGAAAATATGAAATAAACAAAAAAGAATTAAAAAAGATCTGCTGATAGCATTATTGTTTTTTCAATAGGTATCGCTTATTATTATATAGTTATTGGATATTGACTACACTGTCTGGACAAACTTATGTAATTTTTCATCTGATTTCAAACTGACAATGTGCACAGTAGTGAGACATAGTTTAAAATTCATATGCAGCCAGATTTGGAATTTTGCTTTCATGTATCTCCACAGTTTTCACTTAATGGTAGTTCTGGGGAACAAAGTCAAAAATAGGGATTTTTCACTCTTTCACATAGAATGTTCATCAGGCTGAAGAGCAAAGCTTGCAGAACTAGGTGAAAGTTTAGTGGGAGGGATCTCTCTGACATCATATTCTTACTCAGAACACATACTTCAGAAGGTCTGGCACACAGCATAAAATTGAATGTTCTTGAGAAGACAACACTTACTTATAGTCTTACTGATTACTTAGTCTTACATTACTTTATCTTTTACTTGGCAGATTAGCAGCATCGAAGCAGATGTCATGGCAAGAATTTACCATGCTGGTTAAGAAACACAAACACTCTTAGTGTAAATTTAACCTACTTTTCTCCTGGATAGCTGTAGAAACATAGTCATCCCACAACAGGAATTTCCTGTGCTAAATGTGGAAATCTGGGACACAGACAATTTTGATGCAGGCACAGACTGCAATTCATGCCTTTCAGACAAAATGAGTACAGCGTAGCAATTTGCACAGAATTAAATGAGTGAAGTGTATTTACAAGGAATAAAGTTTCCCAATTACAAAGTTTTGAAGCTAAAATTAAGAAAATTTAATCACATTGTTCTCCCCCCAATCACCAAAAAACCTGCAGGTTTAGGGTCACAACCTGGCTATTATTTTTCACAACAGGGATAATGCATTATCTCCACAGTGAAAAATAAAAGTACAGCTAAAAGTACAGCTAGTGTGCATGTCATTTTCTTTTATTTAGTGTTTTAGGGCTCTCTGCTACATTAAATTATAGCACACACAGTTTGAAGTTTCTTATGCATGTATGCTAGTAATTTATGGGTGTGATAAATGATAATGAATGTATTGATGAACTTTGTGTGTATTACTACAGAGTGTGCTCTGGAAGATGAAACCTTTGAGGATGGGGCTGAAACACAGGTGGACTGCAACCTCTGCGTCTGTGCATGTGGAAACTGGGTCTGCACTGCCATGACTTGTGATGGTGAGATAAAATCAACTCTTGTTATCATCTATTACATGAGAGGCAGTGTGATTTCCTGTTGACAAAATGAAAATGTGATGTTCTCCACAGAGAAAACTCCAGTTATAGAGACGGATGGAAATCAGGAGATGACAGAGGAAGAGTGGACCCGCCATGTGGCTGAACTCAACAAGCATCAGGTCAGCTGACTTCTGGAATCTGTCACATCAAATATTGTCAGTGTACAAAAATTACAACTTAGAGTTAAAATAGAGTTCTTAATGTCTCACATTGTCTCTGAAACTTTGATTTTGTTCCAAATCCTAGTGAGCAGACTACGATTTTAAAGAATTCTTCATATTCTTTAATTCTGCAGCTTATCTAGGCTGTATTCTGAAAGCACTAGGTTTTGAAACCATGCATTTGAAAAAACTGGCCTTTCTCAAACCAACATTACATTACTATTTCTTCAAATGTGTTTTTAGTGTAGTGTATCTTCTTATAGAGCTAAAGCCTTAGTGGGAGTTAGTTTGTAGCCTTGAGAATTTGTACGGTTGTATATACAGGGTTTTAAAACTGTGGCATTCCTCCTAATAGGCTGTTAAAGGCAATTTTAGTAACTGTTCTTTGATTTTGTAAGTGAAACACATTTTTTCACTCAGTTTGTTGCCCTGAGCTAAAATTAGACAAAATAGTCTGACTTATAAATTGTTTCCCTCCAATAGGAAACTGTTGAAAAGATGAAAATCAGCACAAAAGAGGTCTAAAATAGCACAGAGAGAGACAAGGAGATGTGGAAGCAGTTCCTCTCCTACTGATCATAATCAAGACTCCTGAGATAATGTACTGTTATTGGAGGAATAACATCATTTTTCTATGAATTGGTTATTTCTGATTACTTTTATTTCTACCGTATTTGCATCTATTCTGTAGTTTTGGTGCTATGATTGTACTTTTGTATGTTTTTATTAGCTTTATACCATTTTGTTTGTTTATTTGTTCAGTTTTTGTATGTCTTCAAGAGCTGTAAATTGTTTGATTGTGTCACTCAACACTTTGCAGAAGAGGCCCCAGCACTTTGTTTAGGGGGCCCCTACTTTATTTACTATTGTTTTTATATTTTTTTTACCATTTATTTATGTGTCTATCTACAGTTAAATGTGGAAATGTTACTTTTGATTGAGATAATGGCAATAGAAGATGACAGAAGAATAGGAAAGGGTTTGACAGTGATGTTGAGAGAGAAAGACAACCAGGGTCCATCCAAACTGACTTCAGCTCTAAACACATACTGCTGATTTTGTCAGAGCCAATATCCATCAGTGAGTTGGTTTATATTTATGTAAAACCACAAAGAATGTATCTGAGGGTGTCTTGAGACCTTTCGCTAAGGTGCTAATGTTAGTATTCCTATTTTTGCTGCTTTGCCCTCTCGCTTTAGGTGGTAGATTATGCTAAGTAGAACATAAAGTAATACACTAGATGTAGGAGGAGCACCAGAAATGTGATGAGTGTTTATATTTAGTTCAGTAGACAGAGATGACAGTACTTTTGAAAGTGTGTCCTTTGTGCGCTACTAGCTTCAACATTTGAAACTGAAAAAATAATAATTGCGTTGTAAGCGGTTTCCCAAACACTCCCATCATCCAGAATTGGTCATAAAAATAGATAGTCCTGCCACAAACTCACATCACAGGTTAAGACCGTGTTGCTAATCTGGTTAGGATGCTCAAACAAACAGAACAATGTTTTGATAGCACCACAGTGTTTACACTTTTTGAGGAAAATCAAGCCATCAGATAGCTTACCTGTGGTGTCTCTGTATCACTGCATATTAAGCCGGAATGTATTTAAGATGGAAGTATTTTACTATTAAAAATATGAAACAGTTCAGCTTTAATATCATCATGCAATGACAAAACCATGTTATTACTCAACAAACATGTTTTTTGTTCTATAAGCTATGTCACTACAGGTCTTCTGTAAAAATCCTTGAGTTAGAACAGATCCTCCCATTCAGAAAGCAGAACAATTCCACATTGGCTAAGCTTGAGGTTATATTTATGCTAGCTCTCACACTGTGATCTGTCCCACTCTGATGCTATTTTAGATTAGATTGAAATAACCGAGCCAGACACAAAAGAAAATGTGTTTTATTAATTAGGCATTTAAGATCACAGATATGGGACTGTATACAGACAGAGTAATCTGAAACCAAAGCCTGCTGTTAGGATGTTGAAACTTGTATTTCTAGGTGTACCATTTCTATGGACCAAGCAACTACTTTATACCTGTTACATAAAATACCTGTCTAAATAGGGTTTAGGTCTGCTATTGCCTCTGTAGTGTAGTTGCATTCTTTAAAGACTTTGTATGTGTGTGAAAATTTAGCTTGTTTAATTTCCACTAAATTCCACTAAGAGTATGGATACTTGTGGTAAAGAGTGCCTTAAATATACAAACAGTGTGCCATTGATAAAATGGCTTTCTCTGTAAGTATAAACCAACTGATATAGGACAAAATGCACATGAACGTTTCAGTATTATTGTAGACACCTAGCAATGGTATTTTATATGTCTTATGTAAATAGGACAGAATTAAAACATTTTATTGGAAAATTTACTGCTCAATTTTATTCATATTTGCTTCTGTGATTAATATTTGACATGTACTGCCTACTAAGAATAATGTAATAAAATAAAAGGTACCCTGTTTGATAAAGTTTGCCCCATAAACTTTCTGACCTCATTATTTTAAATCAATGTTTGTCCGTGCAAGTATTTATATTTGTTAACAGTGTCTGTATTTACTACAGTACTCTTATGCAATCCAATGCATTTACTTTTAAATAACTAACAGGAAATGGGTTTCACTTTATGCAAAAGCACCATACACTAAGGTTTCATTTGTTAACACTGGCATTAGCTGACATGAATTTAGTAATATTTTCACAGCATTTATTCATTTTTGTTAATGTTAGTTAATGCAAATACATTTGCTCATTGATCATTCATAATTCATTATGCATTAGATGACGTTAACATTTAAAAATGTATTAGCAAGTGTTGAAATTATCATTAACTATGATTAATGAATGCTGTATTGTTCATGTTAACTAAGGTAGTTAACTTATGTTAACCAATGGAATCTTTTTGTAAAGTGTTACAGCAAAGCATTGCAAATATCACAGCAATTACTTTGTTGAATGCAAAAATGGTGAAGGGGCCCGAAATGTTTGCATGCCACAATGCTTACAATGTGGCTTCTTACAGCTATTTTGGAGGAAAGCAATTAGGCTGTGCCTGCATGACATGAATATAAAACAGCACTGTGCATTCTGGACAGGAGCAGAATGCATTACAAATGAACAGCACGGTCTTAAAAAGAGCTCGCTGACTTCCTGCATAATGAATTCTTAACGACCGCTGTGATTGCTTAACCACCAACGATGAAGAACTTACAAGAAAATGTGAATGCGCTTCATGTTATTTTTAAGTGAATTTCAAAAAAAGTATCGGATTTGTGTCTGTGGCAGAGAACACTGGAGTGATCTTAATTCAGTTTCTCCTCTTCTAGTACAAACAGTAAAGGGTTAATACAGTAAGGCGGAGCCACCGTCGTTCAGCCCCGAAACATGAACGATAAATCAAAGACTGTACTGTGAGTTTGCTGCCATTAGGCCGGGAAATGTAGGTTAGTGCGCATGGAAATTAAAGACTGTGAAGAAACAGACTGGGTCGCAGTGTTAGCTACACACAGAAGGAAAGATTCATTACCACAAAATGGAGGTTTTTGAAGAAGCCAGCAACTGCGAGAGCGTTTTAGATATGTCCCGTTTGAATCTGAACAATCTGGGTTTTGACACGGTTAGCGAGAAGCGACGGAAAGACACTAAACAACTGTACCTGTGTTATAACCGCATCACGGTTCTGCATGACTCCATATCTTCATTCTCCAACCTGGAGTTTCTGGACATCAGCAACAACACACTGACTATCATCTGCGATGATATCACCCGGCTGACCAAACTCAAAACCCTCATAGCCAAGAATAATCGTCTAGATGAGTTTTCTCTGCCTAAACACTTCGGCTCTCTGCAGCTGGAGGTGTTAAATTTGAGCGGAAACAGATTTGAAGAGATGCCGAGCCAGTGTCTGCAGCTTCTGCGACTTCAGTCTCTATCACTGGGGGGAAACCGACTGAAAAACATCCCAGCAGAGATTGATAATCTAACCAGGTAAAGAAATAGTTGGATACAATGTTGTACGGAACCCTCTGTCATTTTGACAGTAGCAAAACTTAGTGTGCTGTCTAGGTAGGCTGTTTGCAAGGTTTTGGGGCACAGCTGATCTTTGCAGAATTTCTACTGTGCAGGACATCATTATATAGAATTTTTGGATGAAATATCAAATAACAGATGGCTATATTTCAACTTCATAGCCACACCCTAGCAGCCAATTACAGTACCCTAGCAACCACCCCATTGACTTGTTGAGGGGCAAAAAAAAGTTGAGAGGCATTGGAACATCAAGAGACAAATGGATGGCGACTTTTGACTGAGACTGGCAATTAGCCTTTAATTATCACAATGGAAACTAGCCACGCCCAAGCAACCATCTACAGTACGCTAGCAACCATGTAATAAAATAAATAAGACATATCTCAGCATTAAGACATTGTTTAGACGTGCGTGGGCATATTTGAATGTCATATTATGGTAAAACATGTTAACATGCAAAATCATGCTAGCATCATGACATAGCATGCTAAAATCATGCTAAGCCATGCTAGCATCATGTTAAAAACGTTAGAATAATGTTAATCACGCTAAAATCATGCTACCATCATGCTAAAACATGTTAACATCATGTTAAATCATGCCAACGTCATGTAAAACATGTTGAATCACATTAGCATCAAGCTAAAACATTTTAGTATCATGTTAAAACATGTTATTATCATGCTAAAACATGTTGGCATCATGTTAAATAATGTTAAAACATGTTACACGTTAAGTCTTGCTGAAATCATGATAAAATATGTTAGCATTATGTGAAAACGTTATTATTATGTTAAATCATGTGTGCATCATAGTAAATCTCACCAACATCATGGTAAAGCATGTTAGCATCATGCTGTTTAAAGTTAAAATGAGTTGTGATAGCTTGATGCTAAAACATGCTAAAACATGCAACTTCTTTCCATCATGTTAAAGAATGTCAAACCTAAAGTATTTCAAACTATTTTACACTGTTCAGGCCAGGCTTTGTCAAGCCAACATAAGTCTGACCTAAAACTTTACCACCTAGTAAATAATTAAAAGATAATATAAATAATAATAATAATAATATACATTTAAAGGTAATATAAAATGTTAAATAAAAAAAGAAATATTAAATTAACAAAGTTTGAGTTTGACCAGAGCCTGATTTTGAAAGTGTCTTTGTAATAATATGTCTTTATAAGACAGCTTATTATTTATTGTTTGCTTGTTTGTACATGACCTGTTTGCTTATGTGGTAGTTTTCTATTTGACCCTATCCATTTTGTAAAATAAACTCTTTGGTATTCTGAGGGTGTTATAATGAAAATCAGATTACACACCAGCAATTGTGATATGGAGGTACAGTAAAGGGTGGAACATGATACATACATGCACCATTTTCATCAGGATTAATGGGGAATTTTATTCCTTTACTGATGTTATTAATTAGTAGTTATTATTATTAATCATTTTTTGTCTTTTAAGTGACCCAAAAAGACAGATGTCACCAGGCTGTTTTTATCCTGTTTTACACCTTGTGCTCTGAACAAAGTGCAACGTGTGCTAAAAGAGAGGTCATGTTGACCAGGATGTGATTGTATGTTTAATTCAAGCACATGCCTTTTCTGCTCTCCAGGATTGTTTACCAAATAACTATTACTTTATCCTGATAAGTTACCTTATCAGGGTTGCCCTAATTATAACTCCTGTGTATTAACAAATGTCTTCCACCACATGAACAAAACAGAGCTACTAGAGAGTGACTCACTATTGATGACCAACCGGTCTACCGGAGGTTTACTAACTCATCGAAATAATAGATATGGCAGTAGACAGTCTCCATACACTATATTGCTAAGAGTATGTGGAAACTTCCTTCTGATTTATAAAGTAGAGTCTGTAATTTCTATGAGAGCAAATCTTAATGTTAGGCCATGCAGTGACATTATAAAGAATTGTGTGCTTTCAGCTTTGTTGCTCAAGTTTAGGGAGGCCCCTTTCTCTTCCAGCATTACAATGACCCGTGTACAAAGAGGTCACTGAGTCTGGTGTTAAAGAATATTGCTGTCTGCACGAAGCCCTGACCGGAACAACAATGAACACCTTAGGAGTGAATTGGAACAAAATTGTGAGCCAGACCATCACCCAACATCAGCGCCTGATCTCACTGATACTCCTGTGCCTTAATAAGAACAAATTCTGACATCCTGGCAATGTTCCAACATCTAGTGGAAGGTCTTCCCAGAAGTGAAAAAGTTATTATAGCTGAAAAGAATGAGATTAATGTTTTTTTGTCATGTTTTTTTAATGGATGATACGCAAAACACAAGAACGTCAGTGAGGCCAGGCAGTGATGTTGGGTGATGGGTCCAGGCTTTCTGAATGAATCCCGAAACGTTGTATCACAAAACCAGATTTTGACTGTCATAAAGTCTTGTCTAGTTTGTAGCTTATTCTGGCAAGAACCAACAGCTTGACAGAAAAGATTCTTATGTGCCATTTAGAGGTGGGTTATTTCAGACTACTGTGGAAACATTAATGCACTTAATGGTAAAGCTGTGTTGTTTGTTACCACCTGTATAGAGACCTCAAAGAAAGCTGAAAGTGTCAGTATAAAGTGGGTAGACCATATGATTTAATATGTACTGTTATTTACCTTAAAATAACATGAATATATTCCTCTTAGGGATATCTAATTTATGTGATACTAATTGCCAGAAACATAACATAATCTTAAAAAAACTGCAAAAACCTTTTGTGAATCCAGTCATTTGTTCTTCCTCAAAAGCACTCATTCTATCTGCCAATGAACCTGCTGACTCCCGGAAGTGTTTTGTTTTTGTGTGCAGTTTGTGTCAGAGGGGTCAGTGAATAGTCGCTGGGTGTGTCATTTTTGGCAGTAATTATATCAAATATAAATATTGGACACAAGCAATATATATAAGAATTTTATATATAAGAATACAAGCAATTATATAAGAATTTTAAGAATTATACAAATATTTGTCATCTTATTTTGACAAACTGTCCAACTGTCATAATAAGAAGTGCTGAGGAAAATAAAAAGAAGTTGTAAGGTACATTAGTACATTAATTAATTACATAGTGTTCCCAAGATGGTATGAATTGAGTGAACTGACTTTTCTTGAAAGGGATTTTGGGCTTTGTTTTACACTGGCGACCTTGCAATAATAGTGAGGTTGAATGGTAAGCTCTCAAAAGTAGAGCTGCCGGCTGCTGTGTCAGTTTTATGTGGTATAGATACCCCACTAAATCTGGGCAGCAACAGTGACTCTGGTAAAGCTTACTTTGGCAGACAGCTATCCTATCATAGAGATATCTGCCCTGTTGGCCCACATTACACACAGAGCAGGTCCTTTTCAAAGGACCCGGACATCTTTTCTCCTTTGTCGTCTCTGCCCACTGTGGTAATTGTGGGGACTAAGCTGAGACGGGCTGGTGAAGGGAGAAAGATACCAAAATAAATGGAGAACATAAAATGAACTCAGTGGTTAAGTTTATCTCTTGTTCAATTCTCATCGAGTAATGTTTCACAGTTAGATTGACATTGACAACAATAGGATTTCTGTGAAGAGCACATTTTTACGTAGGAAGCCTCTGAGATCATTTGCTTACTGGTCGTGTTGTGTAGGACACAAGAAGGGATGTTTGCAGAAGATATCAGTTATCTATAAATGTTAACCTGTATTGATTTAAACACTCAAGCTAAAGATAGAGAGATCTCCATGTAACCTACTTTTGCACAATTTTGGCAGTGTTTGATTTTAGATGACTAGTCAGCTTTATCATGTTTTTCCTGTGCCACATCCTATGGTTATCTGGCTCGTACTGTCAAGTGTAACAGTCTTCTTATTGAACTAATTTTGTCATCATTTTAACATCTTAGTTTTCACTGTGCACTCTCATTGAAGCTATCATCACGTTTGATAAAAACCCTATTTTTCTCACTAGTTTAGAGCTGTTGTACTTGGGTGGTAACCAGATCTCCTCCATCCCTGCTGAACTAGCCAACTTGTCGTGCCTCAGTTACCTGGTTCTGTGTGATAATCGCATCCAAAGTGTCCCTCCCCAACTTAACAGGTATGCATTGATGTGTACTGCACACATGCAAATGCAAGAGTGCTTGGTGTGTCTTCTAAAGCTATTAAATAACATAAAAATGTATTTGTATTTGAAGATCTACTAAAGATATTTCCCCTGTTTATTTCACCCCCTCAGGCTCCATTCTCTGCGCTCTCTTAGTCTGCACAATAACCTTCTGACTTATCTTCCAAGAGAGATCTTGAGCCTGGTACAGCTTCAGGAGCTCAGTCTTCGTGGCAATCCCCTGGTCGTGCGCTTCGTCAAGGATATGACCTACGACCCCCCGTCACTACTGGAGCTGGCAGGACGCACCATCAAGAGCAAGAACCTTTTGTACTCCAATCAGGACCTACCAACCCACTTGGTCAACTACCTTGACATGGCCAGCAAGTGCCCTAACCCCAAGTGTGCAGGTGGGAGAACGGAGAAGGGATAAGAAATGTTTATAAAGCCACATAAATACTGAAGCTGTATTTAAAATAATATTTAAGTCCTGCATGCTATCTTGTCACACTGTCAAGTTCCAAAACAGGCTACCTTGCTAGCTACAAACCCAAACTACACTCCACCTAGACGAGGCCCGCTTGTATTGTTCCCTGTGGTCTGTGCAGTTAATTGAGCCTGAGCCCATATCAGTGGGCATCGTCTGTGAGATGATGGATGAAACAATTAGACCCCAGGACACATTTGTGAATGAGTCAAGAGTCATCCCTTTCTCTGTGATTTTTCACCCTAAGCTGTCATTGTCCAGAGATGCAGGCATCACTACAGTTACTTTCTTTGTTTAGTTTTTGCACTAAACGTGCTATGTGGATGTAGCACAAATGCAGTTTCCCAACCTACATTTTTAAAGAGTAAATTCAGTTATGTTAGGCTTTCCCTCCTATAAATAACCAAGAAACTGAGCTCTCAGAAAGTTGTACATGTGCAAGCTCAATGCAAGTGTTTTATGGTTACATTTTATTTGTGTGTGTATATATATATATATATATAAAACGGGTGCCAATTCTTGCTCCTGGGTTTAAACTCTGCAAACCCTCCAGGAGCAGGATTGGGCAACTCTGCTTTAAAATAAGTTAAGTTATGGCATAATAACTTGCCATAATACTGGCCATAATAAGTTATAGCATATGCAAAATTGTGATTTTAAGTAAATATGACTTCCTCATCCTCAGGTGTTTACTTCGACTCATGCGTTCGTCATATCAAGTTTGTGGATTTCTGTGGCAAGTATCGCCTGCCCCTGATGCACTACCTGTGCTCTCCAGAATGCACCTCTCCCTGCAGCTCCAACCCTCAGAGTGACGCTGACTCAGACGACGACAACAGTGTGCCCGCTGATCGGTTACAGCGAGTTCTGCTGGGATAACCTCCCTCACTTCCCACAAATCTCTCTCCCTCAGAGCATTATCAGCAAGGACATTGAACTTTACTGCCAGCTGGCTCTACAACCTCTCAGCTGAAGCCAAATTTTATTGCCAAGAGAGTGAGTAAGTGGAATACAGTGGCATTCTGGGAAAGACATCTGCAAATAGTTTCTCTGTAGAGCCTTGTCTTTCAAAGGTAAAATATAACAAGAAAACACTGGCGGTTTAGAATAGTTGTTGTATAACAGTAATTATATTGGTTATAGTAGTTATAATAGTTTTATTAACTAAGTTGCGTTGGTTGTCAAACTTTCACAATACATAAAGAAGTTCTAGTTTCAGTACACAGTTTGGGTATTTTTTTACTCAAATTGAGGTTGCTTTGTCTATCACGATAGGGACAATGAATTTGACAACTCAAATTTTTCATATAACGCACATTTTCATATAACGCACATTAAGATTTACTGTGAATACAAAACACTGAGAGCACTATTGCTTTTCAAGGTTGTTAAAGATCAAATGTGTAAATTCTGTAACATTAGCATCACTAAACAGATTTGTAAAAATGGGTTTCCAGAAACTCTGCCATTGATCAGACTAAAAATATGGGCCTGCCCCAAACTCACTCCCAGCTTCAAACTTTTTATGCGGAACTGCTTAAACAAAGAGCACAATATTTTGTTAGTGCCACAGAGACACTCTGTTTGCACATTTTAGAGGCAATCATCCTTCGAATGGCTTGTCCTGACATATTACACATTTCACTGGAAAATGTTTGCCCATGTTTGTCTTTGTGGCCTACAATTCTGAGATCTCACAGTTAAACAGTGCTGCACATCTTTACATACAGTGAATTTGCTTAGATTTCTGCAAAAATGTGTAATGCATTGTGTTTAAGTTTTCATCTTTATGTTTAATATGCTAACACTAAGGTCATTGTCTGCTGTTGCAGTCAAAAACTAGGACAACAAAATCCTGAGATAAACAATGACAAAGGTCATCTGTCACAGACTTCACCAATGTCTACACTGTAGAATCTTGTTTTGAAAGTGATAATGTTACAGAGCGTAGTGGCAAACCTTTTTGAAGTGTTTTTGGCATTTCTGCCATCTTTTGATGGACTTGGAAATGTGGAAGGGAAGTGTTTTAAATCCTTAAAATACTTTCTATATTATTCACTTACTACTTTTCTTTAGTTTCTTCACATTTGCCTTACTCTTTTGAGTGTAACCATTGACATTGACTATGCAAAAAACTAAATCAATCGTTATTTTACAGAATTCTTAATAATACTAAGGCTTTGATATTAAAACAATCTAATATTAGCTATATCAGTGACAAAATAGAATGTATTTTTATTTAAGATGATGGAAGTAGATTTGGATTACATTTACTCGATGGTTTATAAACATGTATTTGCACTTCTTATGTAGAGTACTATAATAAAAAAATTTAATTTCTGTATGGGTCTCAACTGTATTTTTTGCATATTCCTCCAAAATAATAATAATTTGTTAATAATAAACATAATGTACAAAAAATCATTTCAATTGTATTTATCCTCTATGGGGCTTTTCACAATGTCAATTGTAGCAAAGCAGCATCACAGAAATAGAAAAAAAATGTAGTACAAAAGATAATATTTTAGAATGAATTACAAAATATTCACAAAATATTCCCCACTGAGCTAACTGAAGGCAACTGAGGCTGGGGGTTACACATTCAGGTACATTTGTGCATTTATTAATAGATGATGCAGTCCGTTTGCCTGTGCTTACACATTTATTAAACATTTATGCATTTTTATGTGGAGCATATATTTTTCATATTTTAAAAATAAAATAAAAATATTTATTTTTTTACATAACATAAAACTTTTTGCTACTGTGACCACCAACCTAAATGGAACAACTATCAAATGATGCATTCCCCAGAAATGAAACCCAAGACCCTGGTGTTGCTAGCACCATGCCCTGCCAGCTGAGCTACAGGAACACTCCAGTGTACTCACAGTATGATTTCAATTTACATTTGTTTTACTTGGCAGCATTAATTCCTCTCAGAATTCATTATTGGACACTTGTCAGTTTCAGTAAAGGAAAGAGTCTTCATTTGGCTGCTAGCATACAGGACTGAGTTTACTGAATTTACATATGAAAACCATTTGATCAGTGGTACTGAATACAGAAACACATTCTTTTCACCTTCCAGATTAAAGGTTTTACTCTATATAGGGCATCTTTGTTATGTGTAAAAAGACTTTGAAACACAAACTGATCTCACTCTTTTACCTCTTTATTCTCTCTTGCTTTCAGTTTTCTGTCTGTGTTGATTGTTTGTTTATCATTTTATTAGGAGCTCAAAGTCCCAAAGTGCCCTGCTGAAAGTATACTGAATGCTTAGACCCTCACTGCACCTCATTATAGTGTTGAGATGTTTCCATAGTTTGCATCTTTTTGCAAATTTAATTATTTTTACTCCTGCTCTTTTTATTCTAATCTTTTATATTTCCTTAATTGTTTGGTATGTGAGGGCTAAGAATTAATATTACCAAGTTCAGCTAAGCCTTAAACTCCTCTTTTAATGGAATTGTTTTCTCAGAATAAAAAATCTGTCATTATTTACTGACCTTGATGTTGTTCCAAACCTGTATGTTGTTATTGTTTTCTTTTGAAACAGAAGAAAGTTTTTCAAGATTTTTTAAAATAATTTTTTTAAAAATAATTTATTATCACCACAATATATGTTACGCTCAAACATACAAGAAAAACTATTAAAAAAAAATAGCATAAAAGTAGTCATCATTCTTTATATTCTTGACATATTCTTTATTTTCTTAAAGGAATAAAAATAAAAATTTAATTTCAGTTTTGGGTGAACTATTCCTTTAAATCAAGTATTGTACCTTTTATGTTGTGTCAGACTGAATGTCATCTCAAACATCATTGGTTACTGTATGTCTCTGAGTTTTTAAACCTTCTAACACTGCCAAAATTTCATCAGATTTCTTTTGACCACAATGGCCATTAATCAGCTGTCAGTTAACATGTCAAACCAGCGATCAAAGACTACAGATTTTGGCCTAGCCAAAATAGGAATCTTATAGGATTTTCAAAAATGGTCTCAAGCGACCAAATTGTGGCCAAAATCGCAGTGTGTGCCTGGCTATGTGGTACAAACAAGGCACATTGAACATTTCAATAATGTGATGTTTTTGGACCTGACCACAGAAATGTGTGTGCATATAGCTGCGTGGGTTGGTCTTCACATTTAATTATTAAATCTTTCTAAGAAATGATAAAGAAATTTAACCTTTATAATTAGAGAAAAAAATCTTGAAAAATGAAAAGGTGTGCTGCTGTTTCAAGTGAAAACAAATATCTACATAAGGTTAATTCAGCAATGGCTGGGAGTGTGCTTGTAGCGTGTGTGCATGTATTTGTATAGATGCAATTACTTGCAACCCGAGACACGTGAAAGACGCCAGGATGAAATTGAAGCATTTACATTTAAATGGCTGTAAGTTGAGAGCTGTGGACAAAGTTTAGTGTCCAGCACTCACTTATGAGAATGTACTGTTGTAGAGCACCATAAACAAACCCTATTTTGGAACCTTTATATCCGTATATAACGTTCTATATACATGACTGGAATATGACCCAAATTCACAAAAGAATGCATGAGCATCAGACGTAAGGTAACCTGTCATTTTGGACGGGATTACCTGCCACAGTAGGTAAGTAATACAGTGATCCATTGCAGGTGGATGGAATGAAGAACTGTGTTTGGATTTTAAGATTATTTCTATTTAGTACTATTTCTTACCATTAGATAATGAGTCTTTTATGAGTTCCATAGCATGATGTACAGTCACCGGTAATTCCTTGGTCACAAGTTACATCTTGAAATCAAGATCAGGATAATTTGACTGCTGTAAGTGCTTTCTGCACTGAGTGCCAACAGAGTTTTTATAGCCTTACAAATGTTTTTACAGCAAGGCATCACAGGGATGGTTGTTTACGGGTAGGTACAAATAATGAGGGATAATTATACAACCAGTGTAGTGTGTTAAATCCAGAGTTCCCACACTTTATAACCATCAAAGATTCATGACTTTTACAGTTATTTGTGATTATTGGGCAAGGATTTTAACATATTGTGATTCAGGCCAATTTGCTAATAAATCATTTGGATAGATTTGTGAACCAGTCTGACTCAAAAGATTGATTAGCTTCTAAATCAAATCACTATGGTTTGCAAATTATACTACACAAGTATTATAAAAAGAAATATCAATCTTGTAAAGTATTGCCTTTTTACAGGCATATCTGTCTAAATGTTTTATGGTCTCTTTGATTGCATTATTTCTATTACTTTTTCAGACCTGGAAAACACAATTTTAAAGTTCACTTATATTTTGTCGCTCATACTGTATGCAGGTGTCTGTACTATAGCACCATAACACTCATCAGCCATATACTGTTCTCAGTGGGCATATTTACTGTCTCTTCTTTCTCTATTATTAACTGAGTAGACAACCATCTACTGTTGCCTGATTTGGATGAAAAATTTAGCAGGTCTTTGCAACTTGAGCCTGCAAGTGTTGCATACACCCTGAGGTTAACCTGGTTCAGAGTCCTAAAAATTCTCCCTATCTCTTTCCTTCTAAAATAGATTCTCTATTTATGGTTGTTATTACTGTGGGTTAGGAATTTAAACTAAGGGGGTTCAGAACATACAACTCAACTATGTACTTCACCACCTGAGACAGCCAAAAGTATACAAAATATTTCTTCATGGATGTAACATTGATAAAATAACAACAACAATAATAATACTAGACAGGTATATTTTCTGAAGAAAATGTGAGTGGTGCTTGCCATGGCAAAACTCGGGCCAGAATATTTCAATGATGTTCAAACATGTTTTAACATGATGCTAACATGATTACACAAGATGTTAACATGTTTTAGCATGAGTCAGCATCGTTTATTATGATGCTAGCATGATTTAGAATGATAAATATATTAAAATATGGCTTATTTGTGATGTTATGGGTTCCTAGGGTGCCCTAAATGGTTGCTAGGGTGTGGCTAGGAAGTTGCCAGGGTAACTTGGCTGGATAGTTTCCATGTTAATAATTAAAGTCTATTTGCCAGTCTAATTCAAAAGAGGCCACCCACTTGTCTCTGCGATGTTCTAATGCCTCTCACCTTTCTCAAAGTCAAACGAGTGGTTGCTAGGGTACTGTAACTGGTTACTAGGGCATAGCTATGAAGTTGTAATGTCACCATTTGTTGCCACTTGCTAAGCCAAGCAATATGGGCCCACCCCCAAGTCTCTGTGACATTTTGATGCGGACCTATGACATCACAAAATTTTGCACAAGGTTACGTCTGTGGGATTTTTCACTTTTCGCAATCCGGGCGAACATTGAACACCCACTACCATGACACCCAGTCATAGTACACCTGTCCTCAGTAAACCAGTATTTGACCAGATTTGACCCCTCTTTCATGGGTCTGTGACAAACAGTGTGGGATGAGTTATATACCAAAGTTCTGCACCGAAAAATAAGTATACAAGAGAGTAATAGTGATGCTTTGCTTTGCACCACTAATAATAATGCTTTAGACTTACATTGAAGAGACCCGAGCCATATAAGGACGACCCAAAACATCCCAGCAACTCCATAGATACCCCTTAGCAACAACATAGCGATGCCCTGACACAGGAATTTGAATGGGCAAGTACCACATTGTCTTCAAAATCTGAGTTCAATTGATGGGCAGAAATGTAAATCTTTCGATTAAATGTTGTTTAAATGAAAGGTACCTAGTTTTCTCTTAAAACCTTTAAGCTTCTAATGAGCGTCGTACTCCACAATAATTGCAAATATTTGACAACCTTACCCAAAAACCCTTACTTTGTGATGTCAGTGTATGAACTCGACAGCGACATCTGCTGGTTAAAACAACCAATTGTTTTGCCCGCATAATATGCCCACATAAACGCACAAAAGACAAAGAAGAAAAATAATATTAGAACAATATTTTTTACTGTAAAATATTATTGAAGAGATTGTATTATTTGTATTATTTGATGTATTATTTACATCACAGTAAATACCGTTGAGTTTTAATATAGCTTTCCTGTCTTCGTATCTGCACGCTTAGAATAAGATCATAAAAATAAGTCGCATCAACTCTTGAGCCTAAGAGGTAATATCAGATCATGTTCGTATCGCCCAAAACCAGTCTCTGCTTTCTCATCACACATTCGCTTAGTGGTGCGTAATGGAGCAGGTGTAATAAAACGCGTTTTTTCACTCAGATGTATTATGATGTTTTTATTTCTGTAACGACTCTCATCCTCTACAGATTCCGCCCTGTCCCATACGTCGCCCTGTGCTGAGAATTTCACACACGTTATATTTTTACACAAACAATAAACTCAAGACGCTTTTTCTCTACGCTGCTATACATAGGTACATTTATGCATGTTGCTGCTCCAGGTTTGCAGATTTGACACTAACTATATTTTTTGTCAGATAACCTAAAATATACGACATATACTAACATTAAAATGAATCGCTTTTAATCTAGTCTTAAATAGTTTTAGTAGCTACACCGGAATGAACCTGAATACTTAAGGGGCCAGTTAAGCTCTTAACTTTATCCGTTGTTACGGTATATGTCTCTCCCTCAACACTCCCTCCCTCCTTCCTGAACTCCCCTCTTTTTAACTCGCTCAATCCATCTTCAGTATGTCAGTAGCCTGTCGGCGTGCGCTGTTTCTTATAGCCTCTTTGTGTTTGAGAGATTGCAAACGTTTAAAACAGAAGCTGAGCGTTTGAACCTTCATCCATGTCTGCTTTTGGTGTTTTGTAATGTCGTTAATTAAATGGGACGTTTTGTTTCGGATCATTCAAGGATGCTGCCTGAAGAGGAAAAGCACATTTCATTCACATGGCTCACAGGTCTGATTAATCTTCATAAGGCAAATGTTTAAATATGTATACGTAAAGCAATTACTTAAAATGAACCGGAAACAACTTCCTATAATAATAATAATAATAATAATAATAATAATAATAATAATAATATAACGTTAAAATCTGGTACATGCTGAAAGGCGTACTATTACTTTGATGGTGATTATAGTAAAGGCGATGATGATTGTTATTAACAATTTAATTTAAATAAAAATATAGACAGCGGAAAGTACATTCCGTTTCATCTGCAAAACTAAATAAATATAAGGATTTGACACTTGTCTGAATAAATTTAAAGTTGCTTTCAAAGAAGTTGCTTACTCAGAGGATTATTTCTTTAATATAGCAGATTATTGGCGTCTTCTCAGTGGGCGCTGAGTCGACGGGGGTAAACCAATAACTGGCATTCTTTCTCGATCATATTGGACTAAATGACTAACTGGATTAAGGCCTCAGAGAGAGGAATGTTTTATATATGATCGCCACACACTACGTGCTCTATTCGTACTGTTTCTTAAGTCTGTACTCACTTTGTGGCGGAGCATGAGGTAGTGAAAGTATTAAACTTGTCAAACTGTGTCAGTGTACTCAAACGGGGCATAGCATACTGAAAAATGAACCTGTTATTGTGTAGACCTAACTGGGTTCTAAGAGACCCTCAGGACCTTTCTAATATTAAAAAAAAACATTCATTTGTATTGATTTATTAGTCTGGTTTTCATTACTTTTATAATCATATTAAGAAGTGATCCATGCATGCATGAACAAAATTTCATGCATGCATAATTCCCTGGCTCTCAGAGATGCAAGATATAATATAATGTGCAAAGTAAATTGCAAAATAGTTTTTTTAACAAAACTGATATATATTACACTCCTGCCAATTTTGTTTACATTCAGTTTTATTGTCTATTGTTCATTGTATTTTAATTGGTTTTCTTGTTTTTTATTTTATTTTGCTTATTGTTTAGTGTGATTTTGCTGGGATCAAAAGAACAAAAGTAACACGCCTTTCAAATGAGATTTGATTAGGCCAGATCACATTTTCAATAATATCCAACAAAAACTTTCATTCTAAAATGACTATTATTTTTACATTTTAAACATTGGGGTGTCTGGGGCCTCAGTCATTACTACACTAAACTCAATCTCAGCAGAGCATGAGGGATCATTAATATATAGCATGAAATTTAAAACATGGCTCTAAAATTAAGGTTTAAATAGACAGATAAATAAAAGGCAAAACCTGTAACCACAATATTTAGTATTATTAACATAATATTTGTTAACAGCTAAATACAGTGTTTAGTCATTTATGAGAGATAGGTCTGCTTCAAAGGAAAACAGAATAAACACACCTCAACAAGTGTTTTCTCATTTCTCCAGACAGCAGCCCAGGGTGACTGGTTAACTGACTGGTGTTCCTGTAGCTCAACTGGTAGAGCGTTGACAGCACAAAGAGTTGTAGGTTGTGGGGAACATACAAACGTATATACTTTGTAGTCCAAATGTATAACTTGAATGCACTGTAAGTCTCTTTGGATAAAATTGCCTGCCAAATGCATAAATGTAAGGCAAATGTAAATGAAAACTAATCAGCCATGAGTTGGTTACATAGTTGAACAGGCCTGCAATGCTCTCCAATTAGAAGTGAAAAATGGTCGAAAATACCTCTCCACGCTGGTCGTGTCTGCAGGAAACTGTAAACTACAGACCTATGTTGGGACAGATGACAGTACAACTTTAGGAAGGAACTACAGGAATTCCCAAACCACCCAGACAAGAGCTGTCTTAAATGTCTTAAATGTGTGTTTAAATGCATCTGATATTTAAAAAGTATGTTGAATTAAACCTAAACATTTTACATCTGCCAAGTATGTAAAAATTAAGGTATTTTAAAGTTAGCGGTTGACATGGTTTTATAGTACACAGCCAATAACACAAAAATGTTCGTTCTTTAGCCTAAAAGATATTGATAAAACAAAAATCCCTGATCTAATGCCAGCTTTCATGATCCATGATCACTGTATTACTTGTTTAACCCCAATTAAAAAAATATTTAAAAATGTATCAAATGTATACAAAATTTAGCTACTGAATAAAAAAAAAAGTTTAAAATTACAAATGAAATTAAGTAATGCATATTCTATCTTGTTTAATGTGGAAAATATCCATGATGTACGAAAATATCCATGATGTACAACAAGCTAACTGTGATAATGAACAACATGATGTTTAATGCTTCCACCTTCAGCTTTATTAATTGCACACTTGAGCTGCACTCTTGAGCTGCACACTTGAGTCTGTGAAGGAATGATACACTTTAAGTCATCATCTGAAGTCTGCATGTATTTGTAAAATACTGTAGTATTTTTGAGTCTTAGTACTTTCTTATACATTTTTATCTGCAGAGGCTTATAGTGAGTTTTATTGCTTTGATAAATACAGTATATTTTGCAATAATTTTAATGCAATAAGCAATTTTTAAAATCTTTTGAGGTTAGCCTAGACCTTAATGTAAATTCAACTGGTTTTCAGATAAATGTTTTCTTGCATTGTAAAATGACTATAGTGCATATAGTGCATTGTTTTACAGTAACAGCCATAATTGACTCTCTGTCCACAGTGGTTATTATATCAAAATTGTGTTAGTGTAGGTTATGTTGCTGACCACTATTTGTTTTACTAGTTTATTAAACCGATGAATGCTGTTTTACCATTATATGAATTATAATCATTATATGAGTATTAGACAGGAGTTATGTGACTATGGTTGTTCTTGGATGACTATATTTAAGATTCATGGTGTGTTAAAAAATTAATTCACCTTTCAACATATCATCTGTCTGTCTCATACTATAGTCATTAATATTTTAGGGCCTGCTATGTTACATGATGGGTGTATTCAGTAATTTACGGCATTTGTTTATTAGTGGCTGTTAATGGGGATGCTTGTTTATGTGTTACTGCTTTGGGCACTTGGAGAATTACACCTAAAAAGACACTTTTATTCACACTATCAAACACAGACTGTCACACTAGACTCATAGAGGTCATGTAGTTATAGCGATCCACAGCAACATTTATTTTGATAGCTTAGTCACACTTTTATCTCTGGTATCTGTTAAGTCAGACTTGATACAGACATACAGACATATGTAGTCATGTAGGCTCATAAATGGATAATATGAGATATGAAGTGACTCTTCCCTTAAGAAAGAAAAGAATTAAAATGGAGCACAAATGGAAGCATTTGCTTGACTCTCCTTCTCTCCTCCTCTAAGTCATGTGTCTTCAGGACAGTCTCAATAGAGATCACAAACTGTGCTCAAATTTGCCAAGTTACCATAAACTGCAATCAGAAAGTACAATTCAAACATATAATTTATTTTAGTACATTACATTAATTGTTCAGTTCCATACTCTTACTGAATGTCTCAATTAATGTTTCAATTAAATGAAACATAACTGAGAACTCCATTAAATCTCCTGAGCTCAAATCTCAGTCATTATCAGCAGACATAGCCAATCATATAAGGTAATTTTGCAATTTACTTTAGTATGTTGGTACATTCCCAAATATAGATAATGTGTGTAGAAGATAAAGAAGGGTGGGATATCCACACTCCTGTACATGGATAGATTAAACCTTAAAATTAAAAATATTATATTATATAACTACCCACATACACTGCTCATAAACAGCTCATGAAGACGCACCCACAATTAAAGTCATAAAAAGACAGGCTTGAAAAATATCACATTTAAGACAGTACATAATCACAATACAAGTTAGCACAGCATTGAAAATCATGTGAAACTGCATAGGCTTACTGGACATTTTTACATGCCTTATGCAGGAGCGAGCTGACACTCGAGACGTGCTGCATAAGATGTTAACTTCAAATGCAGCAGACTTTTGGAGATCACAGCTCTAAGTAATGTGGTCTGCCCCTTCAGGCTCATACATGCGGTTCTGTTGACCGTATGACGCACAGCGCAGCATTGTGTGTGATAATCAGAGCATCCATATGGGATTTACTGTCTTTTTTGCAGCTCTATAAACTTTGCGTTGTGGAGACAAGCCTGAGCTTCTCATTAGGGACATGAGGAGCAAAGTGATTATAGTTACTAAACAGCAAGGGTATAATTATGTCATGAAGAGGAGAGTTTGTACGTTATTCTGTAATATTCACTGTCAGATTGGAAGGGGGTGTGCTCAGGGTGAGGCCTGTCAGTTTGTTTAGTTTTATATACCACATGTTGTGTTTGGGGTCTGAGAGGCCCCAGGCCTTTAAAAATCTCAAAAGACATGCTTGATATTGAAGTGTCAGGTTTATAATCGACTATTGTGACTTCCAGTCACATTTCTAAATATACTGGCACTAACATTCTGTATATTCCTACTTTTTTGATGAAACTACGGTAATTTATGTAAAATGTTTAGTTAGGTTAGAGGGATGTATTAAAAGAATGTAAAGGGAAAATAAGAGGTTAGTTTTAAAGTTCTGTTATTTTTTTACACATAATACACTAGGGTCTTTGGAATCCCAAACATAAAGAGAGTAAAATCTCAACAAAACAGGAGGGTTAAATCTGTCAGATTTCATTCACAGTACCAAGCTTCAGCTTAAGAAAAGCTTTAAAAACCACATGACATTTATTTAGTTGCAGTCATTAACCTGTCACAGAGCATTTCTTATCCCTTTTCACATTTACAAGACAGATTCACAATACTACTCCACCTATATTTTAGTTTAACTATAAACAAGAAAGTTTGTAACAGGACATTTAACGCTGATTACATTATGAATAACAGCGCCATCTTGTGTTCAGTGTTCTACATTGTATTTATTTCATGGGTAATTGTCTTGTGCTGTGTCTTGACATTGAATTTAAACATTTTCAGTTTTAATTAAGTTCTCATCTGTGGTTTATAGACTGCTTTCATAGATGATGGTGAGTTTCAGCAAAGGCTTTTACATTCTAAAGAAACTCAAACTTGCATTATTTTATTAAAACAATTTAAGGTTTGTAAAATTATTAATTAAAATTATTAAATCAGAAATCATTCATACTTTTGTTCACATTTTTGACTGATGTGACTGTTAATAAATATTTCTGTTTTATAGTATGTGTAAATAAGGTGAGAACCAGGTAAGCTCAGTTATGGAGGCAGGACTGAACTGCAGCTCTTACTGTGAGTCTGGTACCTGCTTCATCTACTCAGAAGTGAACAACAAGCAGGGCTGGGACATGCTGCAGAGACTCTGTGCCCTCTCAATGGTAAATACACACACAAGATTTAACCCCCACAAGCACCCCCCCCACACACACACACACACACATAAACACACAAACACATCCTATGTATAGTTAGCATATGTTGGTTTGCTGTTATTCTATAGACTGGTGTGGATGTAAAGAGTCAATCGCTATCTCCTGCCCTCTGTGCTGTAGTATGGACACTGCTTTCCTGTGGGATTCTACTGTCCCTTTTCTTCCTCATCTTCACACTCCGCTTCAAAAACAACAGGTACAGAAAAAGGTTAATCTTACCCTTACCAAAATTAACCATGGTTTTATTATAGTAAAAGACTAGTAACCATGTTTTTGGTACATTAATTACTATTTATATACAATAAATACTCAATGTTTTTTATTTAAAAACTACTCAACTATTTTATTTAAAATATCAGGCAGGTAAGGTGTGGGTAAAAAAACAAATAACAATTTTAACAATTTAAATTTGAGCAATCGTATATTAAAACATTTATGGGGTCAATATGACCCCACACATTAAATCATTGCTAAAGTTGTAGTTGCCATGGTTTAACTCTAGTAACATTTTGTTTTGTTTTTTTGCTTAAACTGTAGTAAAAACATGGTTAATTTTTTGTAAGGGTGCTGTTTCTGTGTACCCATAGATCTTTCAGTTTAATGTGTTGTATGTGGTCTATTTGTTCATTGAGAGTAACCATTAACTAAGACTTCTAATGTGAATTTTGATTATGTACATCTGACACAGGATCGTGAAGATGTCCAGTCCCAATCTGAATATGTTGACTCTGTGTGGCAGTGTACTTACATACAGCAGTGGTTTCTTATTCGCCATGGAGGAGGGAGCAACACTGCATGGAGCAGGATCAAGAGCAATCATACAGGTACACATGCACACCAGGTTATGTGTGGTGCTTGCTAGGGCATGTATCAGTAAGATTAGGGTGTGTGATTTCTTTTCAAATGACTGGATTTACAATATTTTGCCTGGAAGATGATAAAATGGGCAAAAAATACTCTGGGACCTAAGCTCTGTTGAACAACCAGAATATTATAAAGACTAAAATCATTAAAGTGTCAAGTAGAGATTTACGCATTAAAGGGTTAGCTTTTATGGCTTGACTTTTTTGACTATATAATATACATATAATAACTAAGAGCATTGTGTTAGCAGCGCCAAAGGTTGCAGGTTTGATACCCAGGGAACACACATACCGTTCCAATGTATAAACGTGAATGCACTGTAAGTCGCTTTGGATAAAAACATCTGCCAAATGTAACATTAAGTTATGTACATTATGTAAACATTATGTATGTCTTGTGTTTTGTGTGATTTTGTCGGTTAAGTACAAATACAAAAGAGAAAGGTAAAATTAGGATGTGTAATTAGTGGTCACAAAGTGATGTCAATAAGGACAAACCAGATTTTTTATGGTGTTAGATATGCCAGTCACACTTACTTTCTATACCTTCCATTTGTCCATATCAGGCACGGATGTGGACACTTTGTATAGGCAGTTCTCTAGTGTTTGGCCCTATTCTTGGGAAAACATGGCGGCTGTACAGAGTGTTCACTCAGCATGTACCCGACAAGAGAGTGGTGAGTTTTAACATGTTCATGGACATGAATTGGCTTATTTAATAAGTGTATTATTGCTTTATATCTTTATCTAGAATTTTATTGTTTCTTTTTGTTTCAGATTATTAGAGACATACAGTTGATGGGTTTGGTTGCTCTGCTGGTCCTAGTGGATGGTTTAGTTCTAACAACATGGAATCTGACAGATCCAATCAAATGCTCTCGATCTGTTAGTGCTATGGTGAAGGTAAACTGATGGTATTAGTAAATTAATTAATAATAAATTAGTCATCCACTATATGCATGGAACCATTCTTAAGTGGATCAATCTTAATAATAATATATAAGCCAACTGGTATTTCCAAATGTCAGTTGTTGGTGTGGCGGTATCTTCACTCTTCTTAGATATCTTTAACAGCATCAACAGAGAAATACTTAGTTAATAAACAGACACGTTTTCCACTTTGATAGCCAACAAGGACATCGAAAGGCTTATCGAAAATCTTGGAGTAACGGTGCATATAGCAAATTAAGGTCCTTATTCATCTTTTTTGTTGGCTTTTGAATCTCATTCACTTATGCAAGAACCAGCAAAGCTAACAACAATTAGATTGTAAGAATGTTTCCATAACATTTCAATTAAAATGTTATTATTACATTATTATTATTATAAATTACATTATTTTGAAAGTTATTTTGAAACTTCCAGTTTCTAGATGTTGTATTAACGCTGTTGCTTGGTTAACTTTATTTTAAAATTTTTTAAATTCTGCAACTTTTTAAAACGTTGAGATAAAACACTAGAAAAACATTCTACTAACGTTACTGCAATAACTGTTTTTGATAACATTGAGAGAACTTTTAGAGAACATTAGCCAACGTTTGGAGAATGTTCCCAGTTAGCTGGGAACAGTGTTTTGCATTATTGACATCAAAGCTGGTGTGCAGCATGCTTTTGTATCTTAACACAGATGAGAATGAGATCTCAGAGCTTTGAGGGTAAGTTTATTGTGTTGAATAACTTTCTTGTCAACAGACCCTACTCATCAGCCGCTTAACATTCTGAAAATCTTCTGAAAGACTGAACCATACTTCCTCCACAGCCATTCTTTCATTTTTTTTCATACATTCTTTTCGTACTGACATCATCCATGATGTAAAGTATTTTGTGCTGTTTTTCATCATATCAGGTGATAGAAATGGATGTATCCTACACTCTGTCCCAGCTAGACTCATGTTCCTCTCTCTACAAGGATCTGTGGGTCATTCTTCTCTCTGTTCTTAAGGTAAATGGGTATGAGAAACAAGCACTGTAGCTACACACACCAAACAAATGTATTGGTTGGAATCAATGGAAATTCCCATTATTTATTTCCAATTATGTGGTGTTAACAAAAACATAGTAGTAAATCTTAAAAGGATGGTTCACCCGAAATTGAAAATTTACTCATGTCATTTCAAACCCTTCTTTGCTTCTGAGGAAAACAAAAGAATTATTGAAAACAAAAGAAATATGTTGAAGGTTGTTAATAACCAAACAATATTGGCACTTAATTACTTCTATTGTAGCCACCATTTCTCTCTCTGTCTCTGCAGGGCAGTCTCCTCCTTTATGGCACGTACCTTGCTGGCCTGACAAGCAATGTCAGTGTACCCCCGGTTAACCAGTCTATGACCATCATGGGTGCTGTTTGCCTAGTTACCATTTCAACCGCTGTGGCTGTGCCCATCTCCCTTTACCTGTATGCCTGGCCCAATGTGGTCTACAGCGTAGTGTCTGGAGCTATCTTTATCTGCACACTGTTCATAAACTGCCTGCTGTTTGTCCCCCAAGTAAGTTAATTATTAGAGATGTTTTAATAAAATTAAAGGCAAACAGTTTTTAGATAAGGCAAACAGCCAGACAGATCAATATACATGTACACATCACAAAATTACAACGTTGAAAAGGTGGATGAAAAGTCACACAAAGTTATTATGGTTGTTATCATTGATCATTTCTGTCATTTTTGAGTACTTCTGTACATGGGTACCATGAGACATCTGTAACAGTAAAATCAATAGATCAGGCTTACCAGGCCATGCACATACCAGGCCATACAAATACTGTCATGCCTTTAATAAGATGGTAGACAGGACTTTATTGCTGGCAATTTTAAATTGAACTGAAAACTCTCCAAAAACCGGAACAGAAAAACAACAAAAAACACAGAACAAAACATGGAACAAGGTCACAGCAAAAAAAATGGATCAAAACACGACAAGGATGAGACTGAATGTTAATGGCCACTACACTACACTGAGAAAAGCCCGCTCCTGATATTGTGAAACATGGAACATCAGGAGAAGAAGGAGGCTGTCAACTCAGGAGAACCTGAGGGCCTGGGGTTGAATTCAAATCTAAGCTGTGTGAAGAGGACCAGTCTAAAGCAGCACAAACATCACTTAGAAGTGCACCCCTAGACAGTGCCTTGGATGATGCTACACTCCTGGTAGAATGGACCCTGCATCGTACTGGAATTCCAGACCACCCCTTGAAAAGTAGTTCTCCGTACTGGAGACAGCTTTCTCTTCTTGTGGTTAAGTCTCAGCCCTAAACACCGCATATGAACTAACACAACATCTCGATGCCATGCAGCTACTTCTTGAGAGCTGGCCATGACTAGCCATTTGTCCATATAATTTAGAATGTGGATGCCCTGGAGTCTCAAGGGAGCCAGAACTGCATCCACACACTTTGTGAAAGTGTGGTGATAGAGCTAGGACGAAAGAAAGCACTCAATATTGGTAAGCTTCGACCCTGAAAGCGAACCTGAGAAACTTGTGTTCTGCCAGAATCCCGATGTAAAAATATGTATCCTTTAGATCTATTGTGACAAACCAAAATCATTTGACAAACAATCTGTTTGCATGTCATTTTGTATCTCCTCAGAGACTGATTCAAATGACACAGAACCTAAATTGGACGCAGCGCAGCAAAATTTGATGAAGGTATCATCCTATCCACCTGCCCGGTAACTTGAATCAGAGAACTGGCAGAAGATGGTTGAGCAGGAATAAGAGAAGATGGGGCAGACCTTAGGTGTTTTGGGGAGCAGAAGCACTCTCTGGGGGCTCCAAGGGGGATCTGGCATGAGATGTTGTCATGTTCACAGAGCTCCCTCGTGGGGCTGGTCCCCAGTACAACATTGCTGGTGTCAGTAAAGCACTGCTGTCCCTTGAGGAAATCACGGCCCTCAGATTAAACTTCCTCTTGGGCTACAAGGCCTGCATGCGCTGCCCAGCTCCCCAGCCCTCTGCGGGAGGAAGAACAAGCTACCACACTGGCCTTCTGCTGCTGCATGTAAGCAAAGGTGAATTTAAAATCCATCAAAAGAAGTAGATGGACCACCCGATGCCGCAGATGCGTGGGATGGTGGGGGAGTATGTTCACGGTATCTGTCAATGAAAGATCTGGCAACATCACTGAACTTGAGGAGTTTTATCCCTTTGTTTAATACCAGAAACATTGAGCCAAAGAAGCAAGAGCCTTTCTGTTGCCACCATCTGCTTGGTGGCACAGAGTGCAAGATCTGTGGCCTTGCTGAGCTCCTAAACCACATCCGCTTCTAACCCCCTGGCTTGGTCAGCAGGTCTGCCTGGTATGCTTGCAAGACTGCCATAGTGTGCAGGGACGCACCGGCCTGACATGTTGTCTCATATGCCTTGCCCACCATTCTGCATGATCTAGAGAGCAAGGCAGGTTTCCTCCACGACGATGCCAGGGAGAGATAGCCCATGTGCATCTTTTCCACTTTAAGCATTGCCCCATATCTATGCTTGTGCAGCCCAACATTAGATGAATAATTGTTTGTGGCTGGTGTAATCACATCAGACCAATATGGGTTTTTCCAAATCAAAGAGGATAAAAATCTTTTGTCCAGTTTTGATCTAATTATTTGCTGTCACTCGTCTGGCCACTCAAGGCTCAGCTTGAGCGGCTCAGCACCAGCTCCTCAAATACAGCAGAAAGAGGAGGCTGATTTGCCTCAGCACATGCCTGACAGCATGGGGCTCATCGGGCTCAGAAGAAACCACAGAGCGTGCTTCTGAAGCAGGAATAAGCTCTCCCAATTAGACAGATAGCACGAGAAAAAGGTGGTGCCAGTCTCATGCTTCTTAGTCGCCAAATTGAGCTGCGATTCCCATAAGTGAAACCGCAGCTCTGCCTTGTCGGAAGCGGGACCTGATTGCAGCTGCCTGGCACCTATTAGGATTTAAGAGCTGAGCGTCCTCAGCAAAAGCAACTCACATCACACTCTTAACCTGCTTCTGAAGACAAGAAGCTGATGACGTCTTTTTAAAGGTTACGTGGTTCACAACACTATGTCACATGACCTTGACCTGTCTATAAATAGGCAATTTCACGCATGTTCAGACTCGACTTGGGCATGCTCAAGTATGTTCCCCACAGCATCAAAGCCTTGACGCGGTGTCAATTTCCCTCGAAAGTGAACAAAATAACTTTGCAAGTGGGTATTATAAATTTGTTTTAAGTTTTACCTATATTATCTTATTCTCCCCATAAGTTGACCCAGTGGAGACATTTTGATGAGGAGACAAACTCTCATCCCAGGCAGATGGCCAAATACTTCAGTAGTCCCAGCAAGAACACGAGCTCCATGTACAGTGAGGATGAGATATATTATCTACTTGGAGAAAATGACTCCATGAAAAGGCTCATTAATGAGGTACCAATTATTATGTATTTTTTCTGTTCATAGGAAGCATATTTCATATTTTTATGTTTTGTCCCATTTAATACATATTCACAGCTCAAAGTAAAGTCTTACAAACCCTGTTCTTTGAGGACCCTCAGTAGTACACATTTTGGGTATTTTCCTAATCAAGCACACTTGATTCAACTCTTGATTCAAATCACAAATGTGTACCGTTGGGAATTCAGACTTCAGGAGCACTACTGGAGATGGACATTATGTGTTATTATATTTTAAAACTACACAATAAAGCCCTGTGTTTACTTGATTGTTTTGAGTAACGCAATAAAACAAGTTTTGACCATATAAAAACATATAAACAGTGATTACTGGCTTATATAAGAGTCTGATGCAGAATTCCAGCGCTGGGTGTGGTGAGTGCTGTGCGTCACTATCCCATGAGTGTGACTGAATCCTTTGTTTTCCTCAAGGCACTGCTTTATGATCTCACATTCTATAAAATTGGCACCTAACCCATTCTCTACTTTGAACCGAGCCATTCAAGATAATGACATGCACAATTAGGGTGATAAAGACTAAACAATTTTTCTTATGTATCCTTAATTTGCAGAAAAATGTTGTTATTGACAGCCTACAGGAACAAGTGAACAATGCCAAGGACAAACTGCTTAAACTGATGACTGTTAGCCACCCCTCAGATGAGGGAGAAATGGATTTGTCCAACACTAACCTCAACTCCACCTCTACCCAAACCACAGTGGTATCTCTTGATTCTCCTTCAACCCTTACAAAATGTTCAGAAGTTGCTTCAACTGTGCCTCTCTTTCCACCTCCTTACGTGCCTCCTCCACCACTTCCCACTAATACTACCTCACAGCAAACATCTAAACATTTTGTAGCTGCAGCTGTTTCCCCTTCTTCAGCACATCTTGGGCCTCCGCCGCTTCAGTGTAACTCTCCTGATGAGGCTTCTCATATCAGCTGTTGGATGTCTGATTGTGTGAGTTTGAGGGGTAACACAGATTGGGCACTCCCAGCCCTGAGTATAATCAGAAATTCTACAAGTATGTTAGATGGCTCTAAAGGAGAAACTGACACTTTGGAGAAGGCAGAAAATCTGCATTTGAATGAGGTCAACGTAGTGCAGGGCTCCTCTTCACAAAGCTCTAATTTCTTTAGTCCACCTCAGGATGATACATCAACCTCCAAGGAGCATCCCACTGTGTCAATGAAAGTTTCAAATGCAGACCAACAGGGTTTTGTAAGCAATGTAAGGCTGGTGGAGATCTTGCAGTACCTAAGTGTGGATGCTGTAAGCAGCTCTGTCAGCTCACCCAAGCGGGTGCGAAGGCTTTCCATCAGTCCAGGTCATGAGGAACTCAACACAGGTACCCCACCTCAATCACCTCTTCAGGTCTTCTTTCCCACTTACTCACCATATCTCATGCGTAAACGTAGACCTCCCTTTTATTCAAAAGGTGGACATCCCCCTTACTATATTCCTGGCTCTGTACCTTCAGGGCACAAAAGAGCATCTGCAGTACAAGACTATGAAGGGTTGGGGGAGAACAATGAAACAACTACCAGCCCAGGAATGAGAAGCCCTCGAACAATAGTACTGAGGCATAAGGACAATAGGAGAGAGAAGGAAAATGACACAAGGACTCACTGTGGCTCTGATATACTAACAAACAGAAGAAGCTTAACACAGGAAAACTGTGAGTCTTCTTCTCGCAAATGTTCTATTAATCCTTTTACAGGACAGGTTCCTCAGTCTGCCTCAGCTGGTCTGATAGAAAGGGTCAAAACATCAGAGGAGCCATATGACTACTCAGACTTAGACTCCAGCAGCTCAGAGGATTATTGTTACTACCACCAGCCCTACTGTGGGGCTTGTCTGCATCATCCCTATGACTCCACAGACAGCCTTACCAGCTCTGACAGTGAGGATGGTGATTTATACTGCTCAGGACAACCTGTAGTGAATTTTAAAGTGGACCTTAAACCAACCTTTGTCTGAAGAGGTGAACTGCTCTGTATTGTGCACACCCATCATTTGTATTTGGGTTAATGACATGATGTTGATTTTATTTGTGTGTGTGTCCCACTTTATATTAGGTGTCTTTAAATACAGTGCATGTTGTACTTATTGTGCACATACCAGTTATTCTGTAATGTAAAATGTTTGTTCTGTTAATGTAAAAAAAAAAAATTTCATTGCATACATTTTTCTTATGTAAGTTACAGTAAAGACACATTATATAAAGTGGGACCTTTGCGTGTGTGTGTGTCTGTGTGTGTTTTATCTGAAGAAATTTAATTCACAGAAACAGTGACATACACCTCTTCAATAATATTTTCGATTTAAGAGTTAAAATTAATTTATGTATTTAGGCATATGATAAAATTAAAAAAATCTGTGTGGTGGAATTGTTCAGAGATTATTATTATTACTGCAGTTTACTGCAGTAAAATATAAATATATAAATATGATTATATATTTCAACATCAGATGAGACAAGCTAAACCTTGATCATAATTGAAAAATAAAGAAATAAAAGTTGTGCACTTTTTTTATTGTATTTTTGTTAAATATTTTTATTAGTTTTTACTTGATATTACCCCACTTAACAGTTTTGAAATCATTTAATTAAAATTTTGAAAACGGTATGTTTTTCAAGACTGTATGAACCCAACATGAGTAATAAAATTCGAGTTGAAAATTGAGTTTTTGAGAAACTAGATTTTTAAGTATTTCTCCTCTTAATCTTACACATTCTCATTTGTTGTTGATATTTCCATGTGTTGTCCATTTTTGTAACTAACAATAGCAAGGCAAAATGTGAACATGAAAGACATGAAATATTCTTTATTCTTGCCACTTTGCACAAATCTAACTACTGTAATCTACTTTTAACCACCAAATTGAACATAATGTGCTTCTATGTATAAAGTGACATCGCTAAGAGGCTGTGCATGTAATGGTAGGTTCCACCCATTTATTATGTTTAAGTAAATTGTACAAGATTGCCTATAATGCAGTGGGTCATAAATGAATGACACACTAAGGTTTTCCTTACCTCTTCCTTGGTCAGTATAACTTATTGAAAATAATACTTTTGTATGACAGGAAAAGTGAGCCAATATCAAGATAATCTTTGGCGTTTTAGTTTTGGTCTTTTTAAAAGTGTTTGTTTACACTTCATACTTTAAGAAAGCTATTCCTAGTTTTTTAATGACCAGACTGTTTATACTGCAAAAAGTTTTATTCTAAGTGAATGACTTACAATGTATACATATGTTTATTTGTTTAAAAGCACCGGGCTTGTTCTGAAATATTCAGTTAGCTAAAACCTTCTATTTGATCAAATGTTTTCTTATTTTGTGCATGTTGTGAATGCTGATTTAAATGTCAGTTTTTTTAGAATAATTTAGTTTTTTCTATTTATTTTAAATAGGCTTTTTGATATGTTGTTTAGGCTATATTACAGAAGGTGATATGTTTACCATTGTTGGTGATATGTTTACCATTGCATATTGCATTTGTAAATATTTTTGGTGTATGTTTAGTTCTCTGTGTCCCAGCTGTAAACATACTTTCTTAATTCTTAGAATTCCAGTTGTTATTGAGTCACCTTTATTAAGCAATGAACACCTAAAAACAAATACATGATGACATTTAAATGGACAATATAATTAAATGAAAAGATTGAATCTAGATTTTAAAAGTGGTGATGTGTGTGCTTATCTTTGTACAGCTACTGTAAACACGTGTGTATGTGCAAATAAATGCACTTGCCCAACAAAATATTTGCATTAAAGAAAAGAGAAAAGTGACTTGCATTACTTAGACATCAATTGTTCTGTTGTACATGTAGGTCTCTTTACAAAAAATCGTGAAAAATTGTAAAATATGCTCAAAGCAACAAGTATTAAAGAATGTACTGTTGATCTAAATCACAGTAATGTAGATTGCCAGTGGGGTGAACATGCCATGGGTTCCAGTCTACAAAATGTAAACTGGTAATTACTTATTACATTATTTAAGCCCACTACAGAAAAGTGCAAACATTTTCAGCTACAACATTGTCACTTTAAGTGCATCATCTCTGCATTTTCCTTTGCTACACAGTATGCAAAAGGCTGTAAATCAAATGAGTATGAATATTCCACGAGTTATGCAGTAGCTTAACAATGTTCTGGATGACAGGACAGGACAGTATGGGAAGATGTAATGCATCTGCTCAGATTCTGAAATGGGTAACCAGTGGACACTGCAGGAGCTAAGGAGCCATCTGATCAGAAAAGCTAATTCCAGTACTGATTTTAGGACAAACATTACTCTCACTGAAAATGACTACAAATACTGTAGCAGTCACACGTTAATGTGACATATTGTGTGTAAAACTGAATGCACTTTCCTAATTAATTAATTAGTAATTAATTAATCTATTTACTAAGATCATATGCCACTTCCCAACACAAGCACTCCTCATAGTATAGTCCCACCCCTGACACTGATTGACAGGTCTTTGTCCAAGGCATCGTAAATGCAAATGCAAAGAGAATTGTGATTGCTTTTGAGTTTTGGCAGACTCATTATGTGACGCAGAGGAAATAAAACAGCAAACAGTTAATTGCTATTGCAATTTAAATATGACAGGGTCGTAACTCGTAAGACATGGAAAAAGTAAACGCAAATGGACTTAGTGTTTTCTTTTGAAATTTGGCAGACATTGTACGTTTGTGTAAATGAAAATGCCTTCAATTTTTAAGTTTAATCAATTTGGTTGCACAAGTCATTTCAACTTACTCTTTGTAATCTTGACAGGTGTGGAGTTGAGGTAACTTACAAGAAATAGCTGGAAAATTGCTTAACCTATTTTTTAAATTATACCAATCAGGATTTAAAATATTAAGTTGAAATTACTTGTATAGCTAAGTTGATTAAACTTAAAAAAATAAGGCAGCAAAGTTTTTTTTTACAGTGTACTAATCTGGCAATGTATATTGTGTGCTTCATAGTGACACACACTGGTTGATTTTAATAGTTCCTGACCTGCTGTTCATCTTCTAGTTTTCATTAAGGTTTTAAATTGCCCACATCTGTCTTTCCCCTGCTAATAATATCAGACACAGAATAAATAGAACACTCGCTATAATGTTTCAATCAAGATGAGACTGGCACTGCTCATATGTAAAAGCCAGACACACTTTCCAAAGATGTAGCAGTTTTGTTTTAACCAGAGAGTTAAATGGTCACAATAATTCTGGTGTCTTTGCACTCACACAACTGCGTTACTTCTTTTTTGGACACTGTCAGCTGCATATGAATGATTTCATATGCACGGCCAATGCAAGAAGAGCCATGCTTGACTTAGAATGGCTGTTATAAGTATCACATAGATGCAAATAATTTTGCTTTCTACATTTGCAAGACCTGTAGACAAACCAATATTTAATTTTATAATTTTTCCTATTTTGCCTTAATAATTCAGGAAATAATAATAATATATAGCAATATAAATAGCAAACTATGTGATATGGAAATCATATTAAATGTTATTCTTTAAACGTTATTCTCATTATTCTCATATTAAATGTTTCCTTAAACGTTTTCAAAGCACTGCGTGAATAAAGTTAATAGTGTATATGCGCGGTTTAACGAGCATGTTTCAGGTATACATTTTTGTTATTCAAGGAATAAACAGACAAGACTTTTTTTAAACTTTTTTTCCAGACTTCCACAAGAATAACTGCTTAACAGGAATGGCCTATTAAACTACGATGTAACTACATGATTATAATCATAATCAAATGTGAACGACTGTCTACACTGTACTGTGTACACATCAATAGCAAACCATCAGGTCACTGAACAGATCACAGCAGCTGACTAGCAACAGCGTAGCTTGGTTACTTTTGCATATTTAAAGCAGAATCAGGATTGGGTGATGTCCTGTCTTTAGTGACGCTTATTGGATGGTTATACAATCAGTCTCTCTGCTTGCCCGCCCACTTTGGACTTCCGCGCGTCATTCACGGCTGCAGAACGCTGGCAGATTGGCAAATTACACCATGTGTTCTGCAGACACGCTAATTCTATTGGCTAAGAGGCTCCCCGTTCCCCCGCCCATCTACATGGAAAGGCGCCGGATTGGTTAGTTCCGACCTCCCCATGCCTTCCTGCGCGTTCACATTTTTCTGATTCATGATGCCACGTTGACGTAACCTCATCTGTGCTCCCTTTCAACAGCAAACCACTGTTGCGTATATTACGCAGTTTACGTTTATCTGTCGGAGTGACAAAGAGAACGAGCACGGACCGAAGGAGAAGAATTAAAAGAGGAAATTTCTGAATTACCGTGGGAATTCTGATCACCTTTTTCTTTTGGACCAACACGCTTACCTAGTCTCTTTTACTTCCGGCGTGTTTATTGGATTTCTTATTTCCTAAACCCTTTGCATGGAGTTAAGTGGGTCGAAGCGGCCGAGGATATCAGTCTTGAAATTGGGCAATTGGAAAATTCTCATTCGTATCGTTGGTTAGAGCAAGGAAGCCGCCATGGCTGGTGCTAATGGATTGAGTCTCCACCTCAGTATATAAAAAATACTGCACAGTTCATCGTGATGAAAAACCACACTGGTTTCTCAGTGGTTTAAAGGTATAATAGACACCGACTGTGTTCTTTGTGTAAATCTCTGTTCCAGTCAGAGAAATACTAGGATCGGTAGTTTTTGTTCGAGGGAAACTGAGAACCGGCCAATTTCATGACCACTTTGATTGACCAAATTCACGTGAGGCTTTATCGCCGAAAACAATATTAATAGTCGTAAAAAAAGCATCACGAGGAAAGCCAGACTGTCGGTGGACAGGAGAGGGTTGAGAGCTTACTGAAGAAAACGGCCAAGAAGGGACCCCGGCCAGCCGAGTTGCATTCACCCGCTTTTCTCATCATTTAAGTCGGAGATAGTCGAGTTCCTGTGGGTCGAAACGGATTCATTCACAAGACAATTAATCCTGTTTTACTTTGTGAGACGCGTGGGGTAGTATTGGATTGGAAAATGTCCGGTCGGCCTAGAACCACCTCCTTCGCAGAAAGCTGCAAACCAGTGCCGCAGCCGTCGGCATTTGGCAGCATGAAAGTCAGCAGTAAGTATGATTTTCCGACACCGGGAAATTTGTAAGTGGGTTTTCGTGTAGTTCAGTGAGCCGCCGACTCACCTGATTGCATTCAGCATCACCATACGCGCATCGACCGTGTCAGACGAGCTGGGATTTGAGTGCAAGTGTCACCCTTGGGTGAAATATGACGTGCTCCATTTAAAATCGGTCAACGTGCTTTACCCTACTTACAAAACTATACCAGAACCTTGTGATGAGATGTACTGTAATTCTAAAGCCAGGTTGGTGGCGAGTTACTTTATTTTGAAACGGAGTTTTTACACGGAGTTATACTGTATTATCATTTCAATAAATGCAGAATCAGCCTGGAGATGAAAACGTCAATGTTATCTGCATACCATGTAGATTAAGAAGTGATACATACTTTAAAAACAACGGGCCTGCTTTTTAAGAATACTAATGTTGCCATGTCACTACAGCGAGTGGTATTTGAAGCTTGCGGGCCATTACGCAATTTATGGACGAGTAACAGAGAGCTTTTGCATACAATCTGGATAAAAGACTATTTGTTTTATTAGTTACATGAAATATGTTTTAGGTAGTGGTATGCGGATTATAATTGATTTTGTATGTTAATTGGGCACTATAGGCATGGGTGTGTTTGGTTTTACAATAAAATCCTATAACCTCACGATTAGAATGGGCACGTGGCAGGCCCAGCGCACACTTGCTCGCCTCTCACCCTTATTCAGCTTGTTTCACATTCTCTTGAATATTGTCTGAACGTGTGATTTATATTTACGCTACAAACTAGCGGACCAAATACATTATTTACGAATGTTACTCATTAACTGCATCATATTTGTGCTTAATAGTGCGTTACACCGTCTAATTTGTCAGCACTTTTTGTCAGGACACATTTTACAGTTTGCACTTGGCCTAAAATGTTTTTTAGCTAGAATCATGAGTAACGTTTAAAATTGTTAATGTTAACGTTGAAAATGTTAATGCAAAGTTTTGGTTGGCCTTACAAGACATTGTAGCTTTAATATAATGGGTGTTGTTAATACACTACAGCTGTTCCATCAGTTTTCAGACAGATTCACTTTTTATGTTGTGTATTCTAGACACAAAATTATGTAAATTAAGATGTATTATAAAAACATTAGGGACAGTATTGTTATGCATTCAAAATTTCCATTTGTTGTTCATTCATATTATTACAGAATATGTTGTTTTGGTATGTATTGTAGTATTGTTTACTTAAGAGATCAGAAACAGATTGTCCCGCACAGTGCAAAAAATTTTGCAAAGCACAACATGAGCCAGGCTGTGCGGGGTTTTTTTATGCCTTTGTCATCTTTATTTTTCAGTCTTGTTTTTCACACTTTCTGTTCTTCATTGTTATGTTGCCCAATTGATCATTTTGGTGCAGATCAATAATCCGAGTTGTTTTTTTGCTGTTCACAGCCCTATCCCACAGCAGTGTAAAACAGTCTCTCTCTCTCTCTCTCTCTGGATTGAGTAAGGAGGGTGTCACCTTTCACCCCACTCTATTATCATCTGCCTCTGTCAGCTTCTGTGGATGTGTGGAAGCTTTCCTGCAACCTCAGCACAGCTCCTGTATCTTTGCATGTGTACAATCATTTCTTTCTTTGGAATCACAAGCAGCATTCCACTTTGTGACTAATGGGCCCTCTTCAGCTCTGGCCAATATAATACTGAAAAGTATCTGTTATCTCTTATGTATTATCTCATGCTATATTATTATTACATTTATTGTCTGATTAAAACATGGACATACATGGACACTAAGGCAGGGTAGGCAATTTTTCCTATCTGCAATAGACTTGCAATCTATTTAGGGTGTACCCTGCCTATGGCCCAAGATGCTGGGATAGGCTTTTGGAGAGTGCTCTGAGGGGAGGGTAGAATCTTATCTAGGGGCAGTTGTGGCCTACTAGTTAGAGAGTTGGAGTTGTAACCAGAAGGTTGCTGGTTTAATTCCAATGCTGGCAGGTAACATCTGAGGTGCACTTAAGCACTTAACCCTGATTGCCCCCCAGGTGCAGCACTGCTGCCCACTGTTCCAGGTGTGTGTGTGTGTGTTTTGCGACTTGCAGTGTTCACTCCTCACCGCTGATGGGTTAAATGCAGGGGTCACATTTCGGGTATGGATTACCATACCTGACAAATACGTCACTTTCCCTTCACTTATACTTTCAAAGCTAGGTTGCTATTGCTAGACAAAATTGTCTACCATGCCTTCAAATCGAGAAGAATTGTCACACTTGCAAAAAGTTGTAGGAATAGTAATGAAAAGAATTAAGTTAAGTGATGACAAATGACAAAATTTCAATCCACATCAATGACAAACATTTATCCAGCATGGCCCCAAAATCCTGCAAGGAAGTTTAAAAAGCATTGATCTGGTGATTTTAAGTCCATTGTACATACTGAAATAATGAATTAGAATTTTAGAAAATTAGATGTTACATTAGTTGTGTTATGAACAGTAGACTCATGCACCTTGTTGAGTTCATGTCACAACCTGTGCTGGATCTAATGTTAGCTTCTTGTTCTTCAGGGGGAGCACAACAGTGAAATGTGCTATTTTTGGTTGATGGATAGTGTGCTGCATTTTCCTGTGATGACATATCATTCATTCAGAGAACCCACAAAAGTTCTCACAGCTCGTATTTGATTAGCTAGCCTTTGTTCTATACCTCACAAGAGACCTTGTATCTCAATCTCTTAAACCATCAACAGGAAGTAACTGTGCTTTACAGTTGTAGCTCTTCCAGGCTGTATGATAGAGGGAAGCTTTTAACAGTGCAAAATGTTGCAAACAAAAAAGAACAGTTATGCAATGCTAAGTAGATTGTCTAAAGAGCAAAGTTCAGTTCAGCTACCACATTAAAATTTTACTCATTTTAAATCCATTTCATGACAGGTACTGTAAGTTTTTACCTGTATTAAATACCTGCTGCCATATTTTTAAAAAACAATACATGACTCAGGGCCATAACAGTGATTTTATCATGGTGAAGGTTCTTCCCATTGTACCTGTTTTACATTATTAACAGAATTGTCCACTGTGGAAGACCTGGTTGCTTTTTTCCTTTCCGATACATTCAGAGAATTTTCCCAGCAGTTGGACTAATTTAAAACAATGTGCTGGTCAGTTGCAGGAGTTTAAAGATGGAGTAAATGACCTCTAGGTAAATTTTGGTGTAAGAAATACCAGGCTCAAAAAAAACCATTTTACAAAGTGCTCAAAGGCAAAAAGAGAAAATGCTAAGTTTACTATATTACAGATATGCTTGAACACATTTGTTTTCTTTTGTGTAAATAGTCTTCCTGTCAACGTAATATTCTCTTGTTTATACCTCCTATTATGTTAAAGTCTTGTAACTTAACTGGTAGACAGTGGTCCAACTCCTTGGATTTGGTTCTTTAAGGAACATGCATATACTACAGTACATTGATAAATTGCCATGGATAAAAGTGTCTGCATACATTATTCTTGTTCAACAGTCGTTCATGCTTGCCTTTACATACTAATAATACACAAACCATTCATGCTATTAATAGTCTGATGTTAATTTCTATTTTGGTTATGCTTAATCTTAAACCATAGCAGATGCTGCTGCTGCAAAGACATGACTTTGGTTCCATGAATTTCTTTTCTGTGTCATAGGTCTTATCAGAGTCAGATAAGAATCACTGTGTATGCATTACATTGTCACCTTAGTGACAAATATTAGAGTGGATTGCATTCAGTAGAGATCTTGGTATGTCTTGAGGGCTTAAGACTACAGAAGCCACATGCCAGCACTGATGTCATCATACATCCGGTTGTCAGTCTTAGCAGACATGCTCCAACAGGTTTTTCCACAAAGGTTTCTGTTTGGACAGATGTACTGAAACCAAATGATTCACTCAATGGCAGTAAATTTGGAAGGAGGAAACCAATAACTCAGCTATTACCCAGAGAATGGAGATGGATGTGATCTTCCAAAAGACAGATGTGGCAGAACTTTAGAACTTGATTTTAATTGATAATTATCAATTAAAAGGTAGGTCCTGACCAGTACTTACAATTTAATATCTCAGAGTTATATACAAAAACACTTCTCAGCCCTTTGATGAACTAGCCACCAGCCGTTTTAGTGTCTTAGCCCATGATAACTGTAAATGGCTCCAGCACTCATGGTGACTTCATTAGGAATAAACAGTATAGAGAATGGACCAATGGAACTTATTCCTTTTTGAACATATACTTAAAATGCTTCACATGCACTGTGGAACAGTGTCTTAAATAAAGTACAGTACACTGTACTGAACACTGTGTATTCAGTCATATAGTGTATGAATTTTCAAAGGGTAGTATCATCTCAAAATGAGCACTTTATATACGCAGACATTCTGTAGTTTCCAGCTGACTGGAATGACATTTTAAATGCATGCGTTGCTGCTATCTTTAGTATATTTATCCCCTTTCCTCTATGAAGAAAAAGCTTTTGTATAGTGTCCATTAAGCATCCGTCCAATTGTAGTGCACTACATCTCATTGCCTTTTTCAGTGTGAGCACACTTGCATTACTTTTGCTATAGAAAGGGTTAGAGTACTGCAGAGTGGTATGGAAAATGGGACGTGCCTATTATTATTTAGTTTTTCTATACTAAGTACATCAGTGTGCTCAGTACGTCAGTTCCACACGTGTTATGCTGTTTTCTGTTTCACATAAAGATATATTTCACAGCCTGTCTTATTTATGAGCGTGCACACGTGTGTGACTTGGCAGCTGATCTAAAGAGGCTGCATTAGCGGTCGGCTGTAGCAGCTGGTTCTGAAGTGGGACGTGTGATTCTTCAGACCGCCTCCCCAACCCCCTCATTTCAGTTTGTTTTCCGGAAAAGGCAGCTGTCCAGGGACAATGAAATCTTTGTTTAGCATTTAAAAGCCAGTGTACCGACCATATTCTTGTGTAAATGCGCACAACATTAATTTTACACCATAAAGGCGAGCATTTGGTGATTGTCTTGCGTGTCTCTTTTTAATCCATTTGGTGATTGATATTTGGAATCATTTAAGTAAATAGACAGATTTGAGTATCCTGCACTGAGAATACTGAAGAACTTGTAATGGCTTTAGAGACATCACATATCAAGATATTAACAGTAAGAACAAAAATGCAGTACACAGTTTAAAATGTAAATGGATCATTTAAAATGATCAAGGCATTTTCCTTAATGTTCCTTTATTAAAGTTTTAACAGCTTTAGTTAGGTTAATTTAAGTTAACATTAAACTTAACCATCTTGCTTAAGATTTAGCAAGATGGTTAAGATACTTAAGTTCAGAGACACTAGTGAACATCGCTAAACTATTCTTATGATACAGTCTTTAGGAAACTTAAGGGACCAGTGAGAAGTGCATTAATATCATCACGACTAAATAGTGAATATTTGTTATATTGCCTAGACCTGTTCTTACATAGTTGTGCTTCATCCAACAAACAGGATCAGCCTTTTCAGGTAAAATCCAGTTCAGGGGCCCCTCACTGCCTTATTATAGCTTGAGAAGAGTGAGGGGGATGGGCACTGAGAAGAATAAGGGGAAAGGGAGCCATAAGCAGCTACAGGGTGTGGCTCACAAAGCTGTACATATATGTATGTGCTGAATATTGATTTTTCTCTACACCCGTTCTGTTACCACACAGCTTGTTCCCAAATTTTACAAAAGTTTTATATATTTAGAGGCTTGAAATGACAGCTTTTTCTAAAACACATTGCACTACTAAAGTTTTGAGATTAGTGTGTTATAGAATAGAAAGTTCTATAAATTTTGTTGAGAAAGATCTGGGGATGCAACAGTAAAAAATTCAAAGGTAATGTGTGTTGATGACCAGGTAGCAGTTGTATGCTCTTGCTGATAAAGCCACATGAACATTACAAAGCTTGCAGGGGACACCTGAGATGTCTCAGGTTTACAGACATCTCAAATGTGCACTTTGTCTAAATATAAATGTGACCTCACAGTGCCAAGTGCATTTACTGAAATATCTGCTAGCAAGAGATTTAAAAGACAGATATGCAGTAATTCACTAATGCTAAACTTGATGCATAATTCATTGCTCTTGAGCGGTTTAATAGCATTAGAACATTTCAGACTAAGAAAGATTGTGTGTCGGACTTAAACTACTATCTGTTTAAAACTTTTGGAACTGATCCAATCCACAGACGTCACTATGAAGTTAGTTCATTTGGTTGGTGTAAAAGTGGTTTTCCAAACTCAGGTTTGCACCAGCAATCCATGTCAGATTCCACTTGCTAAAGTGGTCTGGGGTTTGGTTTATGTTAACCTGTAATGCATTTGCGTTGCAAGTGCTGTTGTGGGCTTGGTAAATCCAAAGGGAGACATCAGACTTCAATAACACAGTTAAACTAGTGTTGTCCAGAAATGTTACCTAGCTACAGTGGTAAATAGCTGCCGCATGTGTTAATGTGGTATGCACATCGATAGTACAAACATACTGTGGTTTGGACCCAAATATTACAGTGTGTAAAGAAACCCGCAGGAGAAGGGGGGGAAACAAGTTTGGACCAAGGGTATTAACAATTAGTTTCTTCTTGAATAAATTATATGAAGGTATGAGTCTTAGCTACCTGCTCTAGTTTCTCTAACTGCAGAATAAGACTTGTGCTGCCATGGCATAGACATGAAATGTCCACTGATTAACTCTATTTCTCCTAATCTTTCGTTTTGACATTGGATCCACAGCCAAGTGAGGTCAGCAGCTGTGTTCCATGAGTTTTGTGTGTGTTTGGCCCCAACCGGGGCTGGTTTTTGTCAGCCACCATGACACTAATATAATGGATGATTGGCTGTATCGAACAAAATATGAATAAAAAGAGTTGCCCATATATATTAAATTAACACAATCTATTATTGTGTATTGTGTTAAAAGAATAGAGGTCTTCTGCAAGCCTTTGTGCAGGTCCAGAATTTTTGGACTTTTATGTTGACTGCTATGTTTAAAAGATGAAACAGTTTCTTGTGCTGCCTGGAAATGAAACAAAGTAATGTCAGTAAATGATTTAACTTGGATCACAGATTTTTCATTTAAGACAGGTGACATATTTTTCTCATCATTGATGTTGCAATCTTATTGTAGAACGCATTTCCCAAATATCAATTAAGAAGCAACATCTGTTGTATTTAGAAGTTTTAGAAAGTTTGTATTTCATATCTATTGTATTTAGAAATTTCCCTGTCTAATCATGTCATGTCAATAACGTTTAGCATACTACAGTCTTACATGCCCTAGTATAAATATTTTACTCCTTGCTTACCTCATCAGCATTGTAATAATGTCTGAGATAAGACATCAGGATTTTACCTTCTTAAGTTTGTTCTTGACTTAGTTCTTTACTTACAATAGTTTTTGTGATTATTAGGTCATAGTTCTTGGCTTTCAGTTTCAGGTTGTGAGATTTCCTGAAGAATAGCATTTCAGTTATGTCTGTTTACTGGCTACACGGGAAGCAATTGGACAGTTCGTGACAATCATGTAAAACTCTCTGTTGTCCTTTTAGCCTCTCTTATCTCTGTACAGGCCATAACTCTTCACATTTGGCAATGGCTCACAGGAACACCCTCATGTTTAGCTGAGCTGTCTTTTCTCACTGGTCTAAGGCCAGACACATGCTCTATACAAGTTTGAATGCAGATTCTTGTAGCAGCACAAGCTTGATGTCTTGTTTTGTTGTACTCTGAAATATGTCACAATCTGTTTAAAGCTTTAATTATTTAAATTTGGTTAGTTTGAACTCTTGACCACTTGCACTTAAGGCAAGAAATAGTACTTTAGCTTTATCTTAAATTAGCTTATAAGTCAAGGATCATGGGCTGATGTAATCACCAGGCTATTTCCCAACATTTTCAGGTTGTAAAGGAATCAATTTTATAATGTAATATTGGAACTCACAGTCACAGTTTTGCCTTAAAAGTTTGACCAGTTGATACAGTCTATGTTTCCTGGGCAAATTTGCTTCAGCAACCCAAATTAGGGGTCATTCCACACATTTCTCCCTCTCCCTTTCTGTCTCCCTTTCTTTCTTACTTCACCCACCCACAACTCCCTAAATGACTTGGTGCCCATTTTAAGTTTCCTTTGTAGAATGAAAAAAGACTGTGTAGGAGGTTGAATATGTGTTTTGTGCTTATGAAATACTGGCCAAACATAAAAAAGAATGACAAACAAGGGATAAATGCAGTTATATGGCATTAGGTGTATGATTGATGCTCACATTTACAACTGAAGAATTGTAAGTACATGTGCATAACATGCATAACAGTGACCAGTGGCTGTCAGGCTACTAGAAGTATTGAGTAGTACCACAGAAGTGATTCATGCACTATTGTCAAGTCTTTTGCAGCCACAAAATAACTGTGTGAGGAACAACCTGAAATTTATGTCAGTATTTTAACTGATTATTATACTCAGTCATTATATTCACAGCTTCCGTCCTTTTGGGTGAATCAGTATTGTTTAACAAGGTTCTTCTAATAAGTTTTAGTGACTTTATCATTGTGAGTTAATGTTATTTATAGGGTAATTCTAAACACTCTAATATTGAGGAACTGAATCCCTTCACAAGGCACTTTGACAGGGCCTTAAAGAGTTGTCCAGGTTGTCATGTCAAGGGATTTTATATCATTCATGTAGGGTGTTTAAGAGTCAGATATGAGAGTTAGCCCTGTATCTTTCAGAATCACTCAGATTACCCTTCAGAGAGAATGAGGTTAGTGAGTATCACTTCAGATTGAATTCATTGAATTTTTGGCACATCTTCACAATACAAAGTATCTATATGTTGTTGGCTGCCTGCAGTGACCCATTAAATAACTCTATCATGGTGTTACATTCTGGACTGCATTGTGATTTTACAACATTAAGCATTGTAGATGTCAAAGTTTCCACTAGCACTCTAAATTTCAAAGTTTAAATTGCAAAATGTTCTTAATGGTAACTATATTTTATGACATTTAACTGCAGTTCAGGTATTGAGCATGATTTCTGAGTCACATGTCTTGTGCTTCAGATATAGCTGTAATACTTTATCTGTCTCTTAATACAGAGTCTGCGTTCCATTTACCTGATCATTTCCATTCTGCCATGTGTCATGTCTTATCATAGCTGATTCACAGACACGCACACAAACATACAGTTCTACACACTTCAGCAGGGATGAAAGGTGACTGCTGCTGTTAGTTTACCATGCCTTGAAGCAGTGCTTGTGTTGAGAGAAAATTTAGATTGAGTTGCCAATCTAACTCATTGTGCTTTCTGGGGAAATCTCAACTGTTTATTCATTTGTGGCATTGCTGTACACACTAACATGAAAGAAGACATGTATACTAATATGCTGAGTCACGTTGTTACTTGGCAAACACAAGCAGCTTATAGTAAGTATAATGAACTAGATTATCTGGCAAAGTAACTGTTTATTCTGATGATTCTGATTATTAATAATACATTCAAGTGTTTATTGAACTTTTATTATTTGTGATTATTTGTGTCTTTTGCGACACAACTGAATTATAGAATTAGATGTATGCATTGAATTATTTAATTATAATAATAATATGGTTTTAGTAGCCAGAAAAAAGACAACTGTATTACCGATGTACGTCAATATTTGTGTGTCTGTGTATATAGAAAAGTAATTGATGATGGCTAAGACAGAGCTGATTCAGTTACTGTGCAGAATTACTTCAGATGCATGTAAACCTCCAAAAGCTTAACCAGAGTATCGATGTTAATCATAAAAAGTTTGCATGTAAATGCAGGAACTGCTGGAGACTATCTTGGGTTGAGACAGGGAAGCCTGGATGGAACATCTAAGTCTGACATGTCTACAAAACAAAATTTAAATAGAATGTATTCTGTACTTTAAGATTAATTAGATTTAGATTAATACATAATAAATGTCATACTTAGGCTCAGGGGTTCAGAACCAACCTTTACCAGAATGTTTGAGAAACATCAGTATGGTTCTGCCTTGCAAGCTTTTTAATAATTCCTTCCTTTAGCTCTTATGAGTTGTTGGCTGTGCTGTTTTTCTTTGTCTTTTATTCTTATGGTAATTTTACAGTTTTATTATGGTAATTTTACAATTTTGACTCTGATTAACTCATAAGCATATGACCACAGATCGCAGGACCAAAGGGTGATCGCAGGACCAAATGTTGCTGTGATCATCTTGAAAGCTCTACCCACATGTTTACGTTTCTTGTAGTTCTCTTTAGCGACAGAACCTGCTGAAAATAATAACGAATAATTGTGGCTAATGATGAGTGTGCAAAACAACAACAGAGTGGTGTGGTACATCAGCATTTTATCACAAGTCACTGTGTTGCCTTGGTTTCAATGGCAGTACAAGTGGTACCCTGGGTTAACACAGATATTACGTCATTGACAGGCGACAAGTAACAAGGAGGAGGTGTATTATTTAATTTTTTTTTTAATTTGTGTGGTGTGGTGCATATACAGATGCTATAGTTGTCACGCACAGTATGGAATGTGAGTAATGAGCTGGTACAGATCAAAGTGTGTGTTTGTGTACTTTCCACTGTTTGTCTGTGTGCTGTATCCTGCTGGGTCTCTGTGTGTAATTGCCCTGCAGTCAGACACTGGCCCTCTGTTAAACATCAGCCAAAAATTCTTACATCACACCAGAGCTATTAGGGTGCAGTCACACGTGCCAATAAAGTGACTGGAAGTTTTGAGGACATGAGTGGCAGTGACTGTTGCTGATGCTGTGACTTTTTAACTTTATGCAGATGATCAGCGATACAGCAGCTATTAGTGGGCTAAACAGTGGAGAAGCTGTGATTTCTCCTGTGAGTTACTGTAGGCAATATGAAGAAATCATTGCAACTGTAAACAGTTTTATTGCTCTGTATAATTTGTCTCTGCACACATATAAAAATATAAAAATTAGTGAGTAGGGTGTCAGAAATTACTTATTTGATGCATTATGTACTACTGCAATTTATTTACAGACATATATTTAATATGTTATGATGTGACAAAACATCCTGTTCACAATGACCAACACAGTCACTTCAGCTCCTAACATGTGCTTTCTCCTTTTTTTCTTATGACCTAATGTTTTCTCTCTCTTTTCTTTATTATGACTCGAGCACTGAAAGTGTAAATGGCCCTAATGTTTTTCTTAGGAATATTATTAGGATCCAAGCAATGAAAGTGTGAGGGGCCCTATTGTTTGACCTGATTATTTTCCTTTTTTAATGATTTTTCTATCAAGGTTTTCAGGGGTGTTAGCCTCCTTAACATGCTCAAAAACTCTTGAAGCTTGGCACTTATATCAGAAATGTCAGACATTAGACCTGGGCAGAGGTTGGCACATGGGTGAGGCAGGGGGCTCAGTAGTGCATATATGTACGTAACTTACGTACATATAAGTACGTGAAAATATCTGTATTGGTCTCGTTGACCCCTGACACCCATTATAGCTCCACCCAACAGGAAGTCAGCCATTTTGGATTTTCTGAAAAGTGCACGTTGTGAACATTTAAATCTCCTAAGGATTTTATGTGACTGTCACCAGACTTGGTATACATCATGCCAAGACATTGAAAATGCCAAATCGTGAAAGAAATTTTGATATCTTAAATGGTGTTGTCATGGCAAAGCGATAAATTTATGCCAAATAATGGGAAACAGGAAGTCTCCAATATGTACAGCTTGCATTGAGCGATTTAAAGCAAACTTTGAACATATGTTTGGGGTGGTGGGCTGATGACATTGATATGACTATTGTGAGTCACAGTCATAGCATCACAGACTGGAAACTGGAAGAGTGACACTAAAACTATAAAAATAGTCCATTTACATTTAGCCAAGTCACTTCAGACATGGTCAGAATAATGTAGAGACATGGCTGATGTAAAGATCTAAATTTGATTTGTGATATCTTTATTTAGGTGTGTTTGAAGCTCAACATGCTCAAAATGGCATGAAATTTGGCATACACATCATAGTAGTTGGCCTTGAGATGTGGGCAAAAGCTTAGACAAGGGCATGATGGGGGGCTCTGTAGCACCCCCTTTTCACTAAAGTGATGGAGTAAGTTATATATATATAAACTTAAATAAATATAAACTGTACATAAATTGTTCTCATCAAGCCAAACAACTTTCAAAATTACATTCATTAGCTCCGCCCAACAGGAAGTTTGCCATTTTGTATTGTATGTACAAAATACAATTTGTATTGTATGTGTGTTTCAAAAAAAGTAGATTTTTTTGACTGAATGATTTGCAAAGGGACTGATGACATGGATGTGACTAATGTGAGTCACAATCATAGCGCCACCAACTGGCAAAGAAGTGTGTCACTTACATCTGAGTTGAAAAGAGTCCTTTTAAATTTACCCAAGTCACTTCAAACTTTAAGCTTGAGCCTGCCCTCGCTGTTTGCAGCTATATTTTATACTGGGAACACTAAATTTCTTAGTCTGGGAGTAAGGCTTGAGTCATCTGGCAAACTGGACACACACACACACACACACACACACACAAAGTACTGTCATAATAAAGAATTCCCCTACATGCTTAAGGATGCGCAAACATAATATACACTCCCACAGAAACACACATGATCATGAATTCACCCACATACCATACACATACGCTCTCTCTCTGACTGATCAGGGTTTATTTATAGAGTTAGATTAAGCAGTAGCTGCAGTAGACTGATTCGAGCATGCCTACCCACTCAGTCAGAAATACTGAGCTCTGTGTGGCTCAGTGGCAGTGAGGTCATGGGTGATCAGACCACTGCTGAATTCAGAATGGAGCCAGACCTGAATTCACGTTTGCTAAAACAATACCTATTTATCCAATAATCCGCATAGCCTAAATCAGCAGAAAAAGGACGTCATTTTAGAAGTAATTTTAGCAAGTAATTTTATTTTGATTACAGATTACAATAACAAACATTTTTTTAATAAAATGCACTTATGAGTCATTCACTAGGTTATTAAAAAGGGTTATTTAATGTTGACTTTTATTTTATTTAGTTAATGTTAACTTATGTTAAAGAAGGTTGTATTCTTTAACAAGTTAACATTAACTAAATATGAACAATATACTTTTATAGTATTTATTAATATTTGGTAATGTTAGTTAATGCAGATGCAGTTGTCCATTGATTGTTCATGTTTATTGTGCATTAATTAAAGCTGACAGATACAACTTTTGATTTTAAAAATGTATTAGTAAATATTGAAATTACTGTTAACTAATATTAATAAATACTGTATAAATATTGATTGTTATTTCATGTTAATTACATAATGTTAATCTGTTGATATACACACACACACACACACACACACACACACACACATTACACAGTCATATACATATACACACAGTCTGAACCATGAGTAAGCAGTCTAGTCTATTCAACCACAAAAACACTGATAACATAACAATAAAGCACTGTTTTATAACAATAAAGCAATATTGTTTTAGTGACAATAAACATGTATAGAAAACAAGTATATATATATATATATATATATATATATATATATATATATATATATATATATATATATATATATATATTTGTTTTTGGATTATCACTGTTTTTGTGTTTCTGTGGTTGAATAGACTAGACTGTTTACTCATAGTTCAGACTGTGTGTGTCTGTGACTGTAATAGTAAAGTAGAAACATCTCTGTCTGGCTTCAGTAAATGTTTAATTAGCTTCTGCAGGTTTTTCTGATTTGGAGATGAAAGAATTTCGGAGACTTTGATGTAGCAGGCCTTCGATGAACACAACAAAACCTTCCTGCATTTATTACAGTTTTGTAACCCGCAAATTGTTCCTGTGTACAATGACTGCTTGCTCAGTGCAGCAGGCATTTCTTCCTGACCTTTGAGATGTTGTGGTGAGTTGGATATAGCAATCAAATAGACTGTTAGTAGGTCTTCTTGAAAAAAAATCAGCATGCGCTAATACGCATAAGGGCTATATGATTATGTGAGCCTGTAGGTCAAGGCACAGGTCAGAGTGGTCTTTTAGCAAAAGCAGAAAAATATGACTCAAAATTCATCCTAGACATTAAACTCTGGTGCTTGACTATATTGTGTTTTGGTGTGTTTACATGCGTGCAGTTGTGCATTGTTTTCTGGGTGTGTTTTTATGTTCCGTACATAATGGCATGGGGCCTTCTGTATTTGTGTGTGCTGTAGTTTCATTCGTCTAGTGCTCTCGATAGCACTAGACAACACCTCTGAGGTAACATCTGAACATACCTTTTCTCTCAACCAGGAGTGATAAAGAGTTTACGTCAATGGAAAACAGGAGAGGAGAAGTGGGCTGAAGGGATCACTTTACGCTCACTGTTGATGTTTTGGGTTTGAAGGGTCTAAAAAGAGTTGTGTTTTACACAAAGTCAACTATAAGTTAAAATGCAGACTGGTTTAAGTTGCATGTGAACATTTTAAATGAATAGTGTCATAAACAAACAGACATTTTCATTTTGAGGAGAACTGTTCCTGTTAAATTGCTCTGGCTAATTAAAAACAATAAAATTGAAATAAATAAAAGTATTCTAGCTGGACATGTAATCAAATGAAATCTGTGACAAGTGTAACAGGATCATTTTAAATAGGTAGCTGATTAATTAGATTTATTGTAAAATTGCATAAACAAATTTGATTCTGTAGTTTCCCACTATTAACAATTGTGAGAAAGAATTGTGAGAATAAAGCAAATGCTACATGTGGAAGTACATTTCCTTACTTAGCTGGAATAAAAATTGGGATTAAATAAAAAAAAATGGGTTGAATAAAAACACACTCAGACTTCAACTCCAAATGTTGATGATTTTCGGGTGATTTTTAGGTAACACGTTTCGATACAGGAAGTAAAGAAACTCAATTTTAAAAACTCAGCATTGAGAGTTTTTGCAGGAAATAAAGTACTCTGCTTAACAAGAGTAACAAGTTTTGGGGCGTCAAAGAGTTGAGTGAATTTGCATTGTTATGCACAGGGAGTCAGCAGTAGTTTCCTCTGTCTTCAATCAAGGAATGTATACTTGAAGTGGGTTTTTGTCTTGACTGAAGGAAACCACAGACCAGTTTGAAAGCATGTTTGTCAAGAGAGATCACATTCAGTTTTAGGAAATGTGTCACACCCAAAGGTTAAATGAGTTTGTTTCAATCATAACTGTCTATGTGTTGTTATATTGTCACTTCTTTTATTTTAAAGTCATGTTTTGTAGTCCATGTCGCTGGTCTTTGTAGTCTTTAGTGTTACCCTTCCCTAATTGTCTCCAGGTATTTCCCCTGATTAGTCTGTGTATATATATATATATATCCCTGTTTCCAATGTTAGTTTTGTTGGTTATTGTTCATATTTATGTGCTGTGTTTGCCTGTGTCATGGTCCACGTGTTTGTATTACCTTTTTGCATTTTGGAGTTATTGTGTATAGTGATCTAGATCCTGGCTCTTCGTTTCATGTTTGTTTCAGTGTGACAATAACATTGTATTAAAGGCATGGCAGAGACCAGATCCTCATTTTAACTTGTGTTAGACTTTCCAGCAGCTCTCTAGTCTCACTTTTGCTGGCGTTCATTTAGTTGTCATTTTTATAGTGTTATTTTTGTAGAGTGTGAATGTCACTCTTGACACACGCTCTGTGTGCGTATGCTTGTAGATGAGTGGGTGAGTCTTTAGCAAGTGGACCACAACATCTCTCAGGCTCAGCGATATCTTAGTTGCCATGGAAATGGAGGGGAAATGGAATGGCACATAGGGCTGGGTACCGTCACTTGATTTGATTCTAATCTATATGGATTAATTAGTAAATATTTTAGCTACAATGTAAACAGGCCTGTTTGATACAGAGGGAAGTATAGCTGCACTGTTTTAGTAGAACTTCTGCAGTGCAGTGTAGCTGTGCTGTTGAACTATATTTGCACACTTGAAGTATAGCTACACTGTTGAATGTACCTGAACTCTAGACTGTGACCTGTAACAGACCCTACAGAACAGTCTGCCATTTATTGCAGATCTGAGAAATAGTTGATCTTTTGATTTTTTCTCAGGAGGCCTGATTTAAATAGTGGTCATAGTGGAATGTGGGCTGTGTGGCTTCTCTGAATAAGAGGGGGTTGAAAAGAGAGAGGAGAACGTGAGGCAGGGCTCTGTGGCCAATGGTTCAACTTTATGCAGGCCTTGCCAAAATTTTCCTTACCACAAAAAGTAATAAATAAAATTGGCCTAGTTGTTTTTTCGCAGTTTTTGATCCATGTAACCAACATACAACAGAACAAACATTCAAAACGAAATAAACAGTGTTTTTTAGTATGGTCTTACAGTATTTTTTAGGAACAGAAACTGAATAAGTAATCAAATGAAAAATAACATTGCGTAGTCTTAACTGTTTAAATAAAATACAGGTTAACCCTTATTAACCCTTATTATTAAAGTTACAAAAGTTACTCAATAAAGAGCAGTGATGGATGTCTTTCTTTGGCCTTTGTTGTTTGGTTCGCATTAAAATCAGATTGCAGCATGTTTATTACACAACTGTAACTTTATGACTAAATTTACAGATACAATATACTGTGAAACATGCATTTTATTTTTCAAAATTTTACATTCACTTAAGGCATAACATACTAGTTTTACAAAGATACTTGCCAATATGAGTATTTTTATATAAATTTGTGTGCATATGTCCGTTCAAGCACAAGACAATGTGAAAACTCAATCCAGCATACACATGCTTGTCTGAGACGTGGCTTTCTGGGTGCAAGCTTCGAATCTGTGTTTTGTGTGCTCTCTAACACTTCTCAAACAGTGCCAGATTTAGTTCTTTTGCATATTCTTGTGCTTGAATATTTAAATTACAAACATATGCAAATGATAAACTGATGATGTAGCACTGGCCCGATCGAACAAGTGACAGTTCCATCAACTGTCCCGAGTGTCATTCATTCTGGCCCCGGGCCATTGGGCAGTCCTTACTGCCCTGTGAGGCCATGCAGTTAATCTTTAACAGAGTTAACAAGGACTTTGAACTTAGTCTGAACCTCAAAGAAGTTAATCCAAGCAAGCACAATCAGTTGCTAATACAGGACTAGATCCTCCATTCACATACACATTTTTAGTCATGTAGATGTTTGCGAGTAAGGAAGGGTTGTACAAAATCTGTGGGTAACGTTATATCATGATAATGGTGTATATCACAATATGGTTATTTACTGGCTATGTAATTGGCTATTAATCATGTGGTATTGCTTATTTTAAATAATAATACAGCAAATTTAAAACTTCATAATTTAGACTTTTTTATTTGTAACTTGTCATCTATTGGCTCTCATAAAACCTCTCACTCTGTATGGCAAACAAGCAGCCAGACACGGTGGAATGTGACAAACCTACAGCTGAAAAAAAAAAAAAAAACTGAGCATGTCACACTGTTTTTAAAGTACATTTACACATTTGGCAGACACTTTTATCCAAAGCGACATACAGTGCATTCAAGTTATACATTTTTTTGTTACTACGTGTGCTCCCTGGGAATTGAACCCACAACCTCTTGCGCTGCTAACGCAATGCTCTACCACTGAGCTACAGGAAAACTTCGCTTCTGTCTTCTGCTGGATTGAAAAAGTTTTATCAATCCAACCCTGTCTCCACAACGGTAGTTACACCCCTTTTACAAAGTTCTTCCTCGTCTTGACTTGTTTGGGACATGTTCTGCTCTGTATTTTTACATTCTCCAATGTTTTGTTGCTCACAAGTGTTTGTAACATAAAGCAGTGCAGCCCACTGCAAGTGGACAGCTGTAGTTATGGCTTTAACTATTACGTAGTTGTTGTGCTTGTAGTTGTAATCACGATTAATTTCTTGATTATTTGTGCAGCCCTACCGCCTAGTTTTAATTGTAAAGTAATAATAAGCTAATATGTAGCAGATATTTTTATACATACTTTGATTCTTTTCGTAATGTTTTAGATGAATATAAACTTCTCAGTGTCTCTGATGGGCTGTTGCATTATCCCTTGGCCCACTGTACTCATTTCTCCATTTAATTACTTCTCACAGCACCAAAAGAATGTGTAGTCCTTCTGAGGGAAATTACACATGCTGAGGATTATATTTCACGTGCTGTGTGTGCTTTGTAAGCTATATAATCGACTTTTATCTTGAGTCACCTGCTGAAGTAATCATCACAAGCAACAAATGTATACTTTCTTTGAGGCTGTTTTGTCAAGAACAGTAATATGAAATGCATAAGCTCATGGTAGATTTGTTGTTCCAGCTTTTCCTTGTTAGCATGTCACAGCTTGGTCTTATTTAACACAACAGTCTTGTTAGCTTTATAGATTGATTGCAGACCTCTTTGCTCTTCAGTGATAGGTGTTATAAGAGTTCTGATTCTGCTTAATATGTTTAACCATTTAAAGATGTTTAGGACTGAAAAATCATGTCTCCAATAATATTGGACTTTCGCTCAGGAGGAACGTTTTCATAGCTTCTATTACTATTGGTTTAAGACTCACTTTTTGTTGACTTTTTGTTGAACCCCACACAATAGGAACTTTAAGTGATGTAAGAGTGCTGTAATGATGTAACTACTAGTGATGTAACTACCTGTGAACTACCAGTGAACTACCAGTGATGTAAGTACGTTGATTGGCCGAACACAAATAAGCATACGAAACACTGGTATGCACTATTTTAAAAAGCAATGTAAACATGCTGAAAGTAATGTATTTTGTCAGATATGGTAACCCGCACCCGAAATGTGACCTCTGCATTTAACCCATCGCTGGTGAGAAGTGCACACACACACCCTACTGCACCCAGGGAGCAATTGGTGGTTGGGTGTCTTGCTCAGGGGCACGTCAGTTGCTACCTGCCAGCGCTGGAATTGAACCAGCAACCTTCTGATTACAAGTCTGACTCACTAACCAGTCAACCATAAACATTCAACAAGCTTTACATTTAACAATGTTAATGACATTTACTTGCAGAATTTTGTGCTTTTCTCAGCCTCGATATGTAGTACTGCAAGCTATTGTAGGAGATTTTGTCTCTTAGCCCTCCTTGCTCTTTTGCCTGTTTGTAACATTGGTCAGTGTCTTAACACCCCCATCTCTTATTTTCTATGTCTGTAGGAGATAAAGATGGCAGTAAAGTGACCACAGTGGTGGCAACCCCTGGACAAGGACCTGACCGGCCACAGGAGGTCAGCTACACTGACACCAAGGTCATCGGTAATGGCTCTTTTGGAGTGGTGTATCAGGCCAAGCTCTGTGATTCAGGAGAATTGGTGGCCATTAAGAAAGTCCTCCAGGACAAACGGTTTAAGGTAAGACTGAAAAAAACGACATTTTAAAATTGTCTTTTTAGTGATCAAGGCCATAGCGAAAAATTTTGGGCCCCTGGGTGTTTATGTTGTTTATGTTTTACATAAATATTTACAAATGTAAATACTTGCCAGTATTTATATGATCTTTTTCTTATATAACTTAAAGATTGTTGTATGTCTGTTTATATTTAATCTCTGTTTTCTTTTATTTTATATTTTTCTTTTCACACTTGTAGCTGAATGACATAAACTGATTTATGTTTTATGTATTATGTGTCTGCTCAATGCCTAAATGTAAATGTATGTCTATAGAAAATCAAACGTAAAGTCCAGCAATGTTTTATCAGTTGATTTTGTCATTTTCAGCATGTTAACATTCTACCCTGAAATTGAAGATTTTTTTTTGTTACAGGTAACAACACACAGGTTGTTACCTGTGTGTGTCTACATTAAAGTTAAAGTTAAATTACTTTAAAGCAATAGCAGTGGTAAACCTTTTACCATCTAATTTTTGTGGAGACAGTGTGAGAAATAAACAGTAGTCATTTTTCCTGACCTGTTGAGTAACTTTGCTTGTTTTTACGGTCATTATTGAATGCCCCTCTGAACCTGTGGGCCCCCAGAATCATGCACACGTCACTCAATTAAAGACGGCCCCAGCTCTAATGATGTCATTTGTGTAGACCTTGCTGGCTTAACCAGGGGCAGATTTGCATAGAAGTGTGAATAGATGGGATTGTGCTGGTTGTATGGTATCATCTGTTGTTCACTTTCGCTGAAAAATATGATTGACAGGGGAACACTGTCACTTTTTCCAAGAAATGGCACAGAACAATGCTGTTGTGTTGAGAGTGACTCTAACATCAGATGGTGGTGTAAATAAAATCGAGGTTTATGTAGGTAATTTAACCAAGGGTTTCAGATGAAAGATATTCTCACCCTGTTGTGACAGTGACCAGCAGGGATGAACTGTGTCTGTACTTTCATTCCTGTCAGACCTGTAGTGCATCCATCATGGTGTGTGAATGCGTTTTCAGTGTGACTGTGAAACAGAATAGGGTCACATGTGAAAGACAGCATGTGTTCGGTGATCTGGCAAAAATATTGACACTGTGTGTGATTCAATCTGTCTCTGTGTGCCCTTTCCATTGTCACCTTGTCAGATCCCTTAGGGTGACTATTAAACTCCATGGCCGTGTTCCAAACCTAGTCACACCTAGTGATTTTAAGGCATCACAGACACACTTCTGATGTGAGTACTGTTCTAAGATAACATCCAAAATTCACTGCAACGGGCTTAGTAGAAAAATCTATTTGGGTGAATAAATATTTATACTTAGAATTCATTTAAAACAGAACTGCGTTGGTAGAGGTTATTTAATTTAACTAGTAAGTCACTTTATTATTCAGCATTGTGTGTGCTATGCATTTTTATGCTTATTAGAGTTAGCTAACCATTAGCTTAGAAATATGCTAACTCCAAACTTTATAATCAAGTCAAAGGTTTTTCACAAAGGTTGCTGCCTATAAAGATGGTCACAAATTGATCACTTATGAGTTTGTATTTCAGTTAGAATGCCGACTTAGAAGGCAGCTGCCTAAGACATCTCACAAGGTTCTGGAGCATGATTTGCTTCACAGTGACTGTGAGTTATATCAAACACTGTCACAATAATGACCTAATACGTCACTCAGAAACAGTACTGTCACATTACTGGCTTATACTTTGGCTGTAACATTTCTGAACTCTCTTACTCTCACTGCTCACATTTAGTCAGAAACCAGATACACTATTTGCTCCCCTTCCCATCTCTCTTTCTGTCTCTCTCTCTCTGTACCTCCTTTAAGGACTGTTAAGTACAGCATTTGTTACTGTGAATTATGTTGCAGCAGGTCATGCTTTGGATGCATCTATCACAAAATCCATTGAAATAAACAAGACTTTGACATGACATCCTGTAACCGTAACATTATGCAAATAATTAAGCAAAGTAGTTAATTAAAATAAACTCTTAATTTACACAAATAAAACATATTTGTACATACAGCTTTTACATCAGATTGTATAAACCACCAGATGTTATTTTATTAAGAAAGATGTCTAAAAGGTCTACATTCATCATAAAGGCACACCAGGTATCACAATGAAAAATGTATCTTCAGTTACATTATTGAGGCCAAGATAATTAAGAGAATCATTGTTTAAAAAATAATAAACTATGATCACAAACATTCCAATCCAGAAGGGAATAGATTTCTCAGAGGACTTTTGAGTTTGCTGATTTTTACTGTGGTGTGTGAAAAAAGTCAGAGCTGTTTGATTTGGATGGGATTAAAAAATTACAAAGTACATTTGTGAAACATAAATTTACAAAACCACCTCAAGGAAAACAGGTCCCTGAATAGGGTGAATCTGAATAGGGCATTGTAGTCTGCTGTATGCATCCTATGTTCACACAAAACATCACTACAGCATTTGCGGCAGCATGCATTGCATTTGCGATGCTCCATTTCCTGCTGCTATGCACATCCCAAATTCTGTCAGCACACAAATTCTGTCAACACACAAATTATGTCAGCACATAGTGGTTGAATTTGAAGACATGTTGGATAAGCGGATGCACCTGTTTACTGTACCATTTCACATGAAACAAATTTTAAAACTAAACTGTTGAGTAAGAATATAAATGATGTTTCTCCATCTCCATACATGATAATTAGAAGAATTTTTCATAAGAAGTGTTAGTTCTCCCTACATCTCTCTGACACGCTCTTGCTATTATTTCTGTCATTCTTCACCACCTATTTTTAATTCAATTTGCTTTCAGTGTAAAGATCTGTGTGTGAAGTGTGTCAGCAAATCTGCATCTGCATCACTATCAATGTGTGTATATCGGTGTATGACCTTTAATCTGCAGAACACACACACATCGCAACTGGACGAAGTCTGGCGTACACACACACCATCTGACAATAAATAGACAATAATCAACCTGTGATTGTTTCACCTATGCAAATGCTTGTGTAATATTCATGTTGGAGTGATGTAATAGATTTTGGAGAAATCAATAATTTTCTATGAAGTGATTTTGCACTTGGCCTTGTGCATGGGACAAAGGTGTCATTTGCCTTCCCCTTAAATATAGACAAGTATAGTTTTTCTTTTTTCTGTTTTTCGATAAAAACTGCAGTCAGGCAGTAGTCTTCAGTTGACCATTATGAAGACTGGACAATTTAGCTAAAACAATTATTTAAAACACTTTAATCAAACAGCCATTGGTGCTAAAAAACTTTGTTTCGCAACTTTTGAAAAATAAAACATTATGTTTAAATGTGATATTTCGCTAACCATTGTAAGTAGATTGTAAATGTCATATATTGACCAGCTCAACCACTTATGATGTCACGATGCTCTGTCAGATGAGGTATATTAAAAAGACGTCAGACCTGATATTTGCCAACAACCAAACCACATGTTTAAAACAGGAAGCCACAAGGCCACGATGAAACGTACAGAGAGAAAGAGAGAGACAGATCGTGAGAATTAAACTGTCACAAAACAGGAACTATTGTTCTCAGTATGCAAAATGACAGTGGGTGGTGGGCTTATAAATTATCATCTACTGTGTTATTGTAATGGAGTTACAGGCTAACAAAGTCACACCAAAAACTCATATGTGCAGTTGTGAGCACACTTACATACACTGGTCCTGAGATACACATTATACATTGTTAATAGCTGTTCACTTGAAATGGATTGTTTTTATACCAGCTAATACCAAGACTTGAAAACTATGCAGCAGTTGTAAAGCTAAGAGCAGCTGTATCTGATCTTCCGCAGTTCAAATTGTAACTGGAGCAACATTTCTCTTAAACACTGTGTTGATGGTTCTAAGTTGGATTGTTGATTAGTTTTATTCTGGTCTATTATTTTGGTGGGATATGGGTCAGAAACTGACCGGAGAGTGGATCACTGTGCAGTAGACTTACAGGGTCATTACTCTTCCCATACAGAAATGTAATATAGGGAATTGTTCCAGTTTTTAATAGGTATCATATGTGGCTTGGGTTTCATATATGGACACTGGATATATGTACATATATTACCTTTGCATATGGGTTTCTACATCTGCCAAAGGGAGACTAGACTTTCACGTATACATATGGCTCAATGATAGAAATATTAATTATGCTCTGGATGTTAATGTCCACTATAATGAAAGTTTTTCTTTTGTCTTGCAGAACCGTGAGCTGCAGATCATGAGGAAGTTGGACCACTGCAACATTGTGCGTCTGCGTTACTTCTTCTACTCCAGTGGAGATAAGGCAAGTTTTTCTCTTTTCAGCTCATCTTATGTTGTATTGTATGTTACAGCATGTTGTATTTTTATTCTGCCCCTTTATAGTGCCATTTGTGAATATCATAGTCATGGAAATGTGCTTTTAAAAAAATAATAGCTAGTGTTGTTTATTAAAAATGTCTTATGTTAGTGAATATAAATGAAAATATTAAATACTGCCAACAATGGCTGTTTAAATGTTTGTTCCTGTGATTGAATAGAATACACCATATCCATTTCAAAGAAAATACATACATATTGAGATACATTTTGAATTTTATCAACAAAAACATTTATTAGATTTATTTTACAGCTCTTTTAGAATACTTGATTCTGATTGGTCAGTTGTGACAATGTCTTCATATGTTTTTGAATTCTAATGGAAAATATTATATTTTTGACTGTTACACCTTAAAACCAATTTCACTGAGCACTACGCTGTGCTAGTTTCATGTATCTCGTGGCACACCACTCTGTCTTCTCATATAATCAAAATTTCTGCTTAAATCAATATTTTATGTCCATTAAGTTACGTATTTGGTCCATGTAATAAATGTAATATTGTACAGTCAGCTCATCATTATCGCAAAGTAAGTGCTTCTAGAATGATACAAGACCCTTCTGCTTTAATTTTGGGCCCCAGTCATCTTGTTGGGATTTATTTTGCGATAATGACCAGCTGATGTGCATTATAAATTGCGTATTTTCTTTTTGCTAGCCCTAGTCTGACCACCTGTCTATGTTTATTAATCTAATGGATTCTAATGGTTCCCACAGGCTGACCTGAGAGAAATCTATCTGAATGTTCTATCTGAATCTATCTAAATTTGTGCCCATCTGATTGTAAATATTTTTGCTATAGGTATAAGTAGTACTGACTCAGATCAAGAGATTCACACATGCTACAGTATTGTCTGACCACCAACCACAGTTTCACCTGCCTGTCTCTCCTTCTGTCTTTCTCTGGCTTTTGGTCTCTGTTATCTTGCACATCATACACACAGAGCCTCTCGACCTCTCACCCACACAAAATGACTTTGCAATTTTTTTCTCTGAGACATGCACTTTCGAAATGTCAGTAGCTGATTTCCGCTCACACGCCTACACTCACACTACTGCCTCTCTTTAACCTAGAACCACAGAACACCGGGGTGAAGGTTGACAGGGGGCTCATGGAGAACAGGTTCATAAAACCATCAGAAAGTCTAGTAAACTGGAGCAAGGGTCGTAAGGAAGGAAAGAGGAGAAAATGATTTGGTGAGATAGATGACTGTGCGTATAATAATGGTGATACAGCAGCAGTCAATTTACTGAGAGCTGAACAAACCTTGATTTGTGGTGATCCACACCAATTTTCTGAAGATGAAGTGTGTCATTTCTATGCCACTTGAGGCACCACAGAGAAAACAAAATAATTTCCCCCAATTTCTGTTGTCATTGTAGTAGTATTAACACTACAGTGCTTTTAACATTGATTACAAATACGATTGTTTGAGTTCTCTGGCATGCAACATTGGCTCATCCAGTGACATGAGTTTGGGGCGGTACTACCTGTGTGTTTAAACAATAAATATTGGGGGAAGTTTTTAACTAACTTGTTTCAATATGGAAGCAAGCATCTCTATTATTGTTGCTCATAACTACAGTTTTGTAGGGATTTGAACAAACCCTTAAATACAATAGCCTGACAGCCCCCTACAATACCATTACATTGCAACAGTGATTTTTGCACAAGCATCACTCACATTGTGATCAGAAATAGTAAAACTCAAGTTATTTTAACAATTCCATTTTAGTTAAAGTCAGGCTTGTCAAGAGATTGTCAGACCTAAATGAGTTGGTGTCATGTCTGGATGTGGTCTGCTCGCTGTTCACGATTAGAAATTGTGTTGCAGACATTACAAGGCAGACATTACTCTGCTCTTGAGCCTGACCCCAGATTCTTTTGAAACAGGCCATTCTTAGAACTGATTCTTACAGTCACAGGCTGTGTTCAAAAAGTGAGACACATTGCTGCAGCACATTGCAGCATCTGAAATAGATTAATAGATCAGAATTAACTTGCGGTTGACAGTTTGAGTTGAGAAACTTAATGACAATAAATATTAAGTGGCCATGAAGCTTTGTTTTGCATTCTTCTTATAAAAACATGTTTGTTCCTATGATAATGGTAATATTTTGCTGTTTTATTCGTAGCATATTTGTAACAAGCACAGATCATTATCTTACAGCATCATATATGGAGCTAGCCTGCTCTCGGTGAAACTGCATCTGTCACCAAAATGTGAAGATGCATTGTGATTGTGTTACTTGTATTGGTGTTGTGATGACTTGTGGAGGAATAGACCAAATATGAATCACCACTAGATAAACGTCATGATTATTTTATATTGTCCACTGAGGAAATGGTTAATGTTGTTCCCCAACTAACGGGGAATGTTCTCAGAATGTTGGCTAACATTCCCTAAATGTTCTTTCAAGGTAATCAAAACATTCTTGCAGTAACATTAGTAGAATATTTTTCTAACATTATATATAGCAAAAAATGTTATTCCTAAGTAGTTAGTGGAATGTTTTAAGTCTGAATAACGTTAATACAATGTCTAAAAATGTTCAACATTTTTGTCACTTAATGGAAATGTTACAGAAACATTCTTACCTAAAATTGTTAACTGGTTGTAAGTTTGATTTGAATTGTGCCCATCTTACGATTTGAATCATGTAATCTTCTTGGTCTTAATAAATATGGTGCTGGCGTGTGTTAATTATGAACCTTGCTCAAAAGGCATTGTGGAACATTTAAAGTTGTCTACTTTTTATCTGGATTGAAACAATCTTTTATTGATACTTCATGGTATTAAATAATGTCCACCATCTTAAAGGGATTTGTTGCACTGTCTGAGGTTGTTCACAGTCTATTATGCAATTGCCTTCTTTGTGAAGTATGCATGCAATATCGCCATAGATTCGGCTAACAGAAGGAATATGAAAAGGTATCGGGAGCGTGCCCATAATACCTTAAAATCCTACCTACATACACAGTTCACCTTCCCAAACCTTTCTCCATCAAATTTCATTAGTACAGTTTCATTAGTACATTTTCATTAGTAAATTTTTGTTTTATCAATTGAAAGAGTATTGCTCTTTTATGAATACCTCTAGCGCCATTTAAAATCAAAGTATCCACTTTAATTCCACTCACAGCAGTTGAAAAAATGTCTGGATAGAGCAGCATACAAAGAGGAGAAAAAGAGAAGCTCCTTTTATTTCTTTGGTTGTGTGTAGGAATTTCTTTATTCTCTAGCGTATAAGCAGTTTGCTCTGATCTCCTTATAGCAACATATTTCAGAGCCTGAAGACTAACTCTCACTTCCAGGGGCTGAATCATCAAGAAAACTGTTATCAGATTCTGCTTTAATCTATTGGACATTAAGATTACCTTTTTTGTTTTTTTCCCTTCCTTTCTTGTTGATCTTTCTTTTTATTGCAGGAGTTTTAAAACCTGAATCATCCTCCGCTATATCAACATCATCAATTTAACTACAACAGCAACTACACTGTTTTCCTGCACTAAATCTTTATCTCTCACTGTTTGAGACAGTTTTAACCTCTGAATGTACAATGAGTTTACATCTGCTTTAGCAACAGCATTTACATCCATCAACACCGCATCATTGCATGCTTGACTCTGCAGCGGATTCAGATTTTAATTCACACATTTTATTACAGTCAGCATTTTTCACTTAATTTGCCACCTAAACTGTACTGTGTTCACTTTTTCTGGGCAACCTCTAATAATGTGGCCGTTTTCCCCACAGCCAAAGCATTTAATCATGCCTGAAGTTGCGAAAATCACAAGCAAAATTATCAACTTTAAATTTCATAGCTAAGTTCAGTTCCTCAACTTCATTTTTTTAAATCATGTAAACCTGTTGCCTAAAAGACACCACGTTGCAATCGAGGGGAACTGCAACCCAATGGAACTTTTTCTAACACTCTGTATCAGCTCTCTTTCTAAGACTTTGTCTTTAATAAACAGTGACATGTTGATAAAGTTTTTCTCTTCGCTGGCTGGGCATGAGGCATCGTCATTGATTACATTACCATGTGCTACAGCTAAATTCACCCAATATTGATACAATCCAAAAACAGCACAATAGCACTGTTCATATGAGGTGAATAATATATTTAATATGCTCTTGAAGGCAACCACCTCTGTTAGCGCTAAAAAACACTGAGCACTTTCACACCATGATATTCAGCACTGAAATTTGAAATTGTTTGGACTAAGCTTTGATTTTGCAGTCATCTCAGCAATGTGATGAGTAAGAAAGACTTGAGCTTGGGCACATTGAAATAATAGAAAAACAACACATTTCTATTACAATGTGGTTGCAACAAACATAGAGTGCAAGCAGTGCAGTTGCAAAACAAATTATTTATATGACCTGGTTCCTTTTAAAAGACTCAAAAATCTGTCTCGTGAGTTTTTGATTTGAAGCAGATGAAAAACTGAATCAAATTATGGTTACACGTTGTTTGTAAGTGGTACTTACCATTTACATTTACAAAAACACAAAAATAGTATTGTTGGTGTTTTTTTCTTTAATATATAAATAGGACCAACTGTTATAGAAATGTGAGAGGGTGCTTTCTTAACAGGACATAAAGAATGATTAAGGAACCAGAATTGTTAAATAGAACCTGAAACATTAAATTCCTTACAAATCCCTGAAGATGAACATTTATATTACTATTGTGTACATGATAGGAGCATGGGTCTGCTGTTAGTCACACATCAAAGTATGGACTAGAAATATACAAACTCGAGTTAGCTCATTCAGCATCACCTCCCTGTGGCTCTGACAGGAGCTGTTTGTGGAAGAGACCTTAATAGCAGGGCCTGGGAATGGGTGAGTTTCTACCTGTGGCTTACTCACTGTGGGTGATACTGGCTACCATGCAGTTAGCCAAAGATCACCCAATCACATCCATGCAAAGTCATGTGACTACAGAGCATCAGCCAGTCTGATGGCCCAGTGATCCGCTGGGAACATCTCTCGAGCCAGTCGTCTCAGAGCTCTACCGATCAGCTGTAATTGAGGAAGTGTTGCTGTTGCTGTAGCTGTAGCGAGGGCGGAGAGTGAGTCATCATTGGGACTAATTTTAGCTGCACAGCACAGTCAGAGGGCTGGTTTGTGTTTATTTTTTCCCCTCTTTTTTTTTTTTAGAAATCAAGAATTTGTTATTAGAGAGCACTTCAGCACATCAATCAGATGGGTCAAAAACAGAAAGAGATGCAGAAAAATTAAAAGACTGGGAAGACTTGGGTAGAGAGAGAAATGATGACACCAGCAGACACATTGTTCCTTCTTTATGAAAACTTTCTGAGAACATTAGTGTAGTGACTGTCTTGGTGAACAAGTTTTTTGCTTGTAAAGTTTAAAATCAAATCTCAGATCCACAGTTTAGCTTTAAAATAATTCTTTTTTTATATGTAAATCTATATTAGTTCTCTCAGTTCTACTTTTTCAGTTTCTAAGGAGGATATGAACTCATTGTCTGAGCATGTATGTTATATAAAGTTGGTGGGCAATCATCCTTTGCTTTCAGGCATAATTCTACACAATGCGTGGCAGTCAATGTCCTCCCTGACATCATTCCAGAGAATTGGCTGTTTTTGTGCCGTTACCATAGCAGCTTATTTTAATGGTCCCCTGGCTGGCTGTTCAGTGCTGAAGTCACAGAGATATTTAGAAGGACGAAGCATATGGGACATTTTTAGTATAGATTTTGACTCAGAGCCATTATCTTAAACCATATGGAGCGTGTTTTATATATAGATTCACTAATGTTGTATACGTATGTTCTATAAGGTCATTTTCAGCCAGTGTCTTACACCATATAGAGTGTGTTTTATATTACATAAGCTGTGTATGTATATGCCATTAAGTCACTTTAACTATATGTGTGCATATTCTCTGTCTCATAACATTTTTGTCTTGTTCTCTGTCCACAGAAGGATGAGGTGTATCTGAACTTGGTTCTGGACTACGTGCCTGAGACTGTGTACAGAGTGGCACGACACTACAGCCGTGCTAAGCAGACCCTTCCTATGGTGTATGTGAAGGTGCGTATTGTTTCCACTGGTTTAAACTAAAACTCACCAACAACTGCTCTGTCAGTGAACTTTCAACGGTTAGGTACATGTATGTGCGATAATCATGATTCATGTTTAACAATGCTTCTGAAAATATAAATGTCTATGAATTATCTGTTTTTAACAGTCTTGATTATTCTCAAAATTGATGTAAGGGAAACCACTAGAAAAACAGACATAACATTGAATTAAACACCCATGTCATTGATAATATAATGATTTGTCATTGTAGTTAGTGTTGTGTGCTAGGGTGTTTACTAGCTGCCAGCGCCACAATGATTTTTGACAAATAAAACAAAACTGTTCGTATTTGTTTTTTATATATGAAAAATAAATATGAACAGTCAGTTTGTATGGGCTGATTCACAGTGTTTAAATATTAGGCATCGTTACCTGCCTTAAATGAGCACCTAATTTACGTCATGAATGGAAATCCTATGTTCCCGCTGGTGAAGTGTGTGTTGGCGTTTCTCCCCTCTCCCGTGCTGTTCTGCGTCATCAGGGTCTCGACTGCTGTGATGACATCAATCCTTTGTGTTGCGGGTGCTGAGCTATATCCTTCCTGCTATTGGCAGGATGTGACATGAATAGCGAAACAAACTTGCATAAATAAATTTATAGGCTACAGATAAAAGTTTATGTGGAGACTATTCACTTAGATGGATTATTTGATAATCCGCAAATAATGAAAACAACATTGCATTCTGTGTTATTGTAATAAATAATTTTGAATAAATTCGGCTTGGACAAGCCACATTCAAAGCAATTATACAGTGCAGATAATGCACACATTTTATATTAAAGCTGCTTGCTTCATTGCCTGGCAACCATAAACAGCCTAGAGTTAGGCTAATAAACAAAATTGTGATAAAGTTTATCACATAAATTGACATGATTTGTTGTAATTGTTCACTAGAACTAGTGGTTTTGCTTATTATTAATATTGCTATTAATAAATTTGCCTCTTTATTGAACATTTATGTACCTTCTTGTTTTGCTGTTAGCCACCATTTAAAGTTTACTAAATGTCATGCATAAGAACCTATTATACATAGTAAATCCACTATAATGTACACCCTCTTGTGGCCAGTTGTTTTTGTCTAACCTGATTGTGCATGTTTTCTTTGTTTTTATCATTGCAGTTGTACATGTACCAGCTCTTTAGGAGCCTGGCCTACATCCATTCCTTTGGAATCTGTCATCGGGACATTAAACCCCAGAACCTTCTGCTGGATCCAGAGACGGCCGTGCTTAAACTTTGTGACTTTGGCAGGTCAGTTGGTAATCTCTTTATAGCCATTACATAGGAGACAATCTATTTTCTGATAACTTGTTCAAGGTCCCAGTGGATCTATGCAGTAAAAGCATCACTTTACTGCGTTTAACCTGAAAATCCCTTATTACACCTCGCCAGAAGCCTCCAGATGGTCTTGCTGTGCTCTGAGATCTGTGTGCTGACTCCACTCAGCTTGCTAGTCAGATATTTTCGGTTTGAAATACTATTGAATATTGTGAAGTGATATTCAGATTCCTTTTTACTTCTTATACAGTATATGTATGTCATGAAAACTGCATCATGTGATCCTAGAGTAAGAGAGAATATTATTAATAGTGTTAATGAATGCTTAAATACTAAGTACTTAGACAAATGAACAAAAGTTGTAGCAGTCCGTATGCAAACTGGAATTGGTCTAGAGATATTTTGAGATGTGTTATCACCTTAGCTGCAAGACACAGTCCAGTGACTTTAAACCCTATAACTAAAATACAGTAAAAGTTTGTTCCGAAGCCACTTCTGAATCTCAGTAATCATGCAGTGATGTGGGTTTTTGGGTTTAAGAGCATTTTTTGTTTGGGTAGGCAGGCAAGATACATTTTTATTCCCCCAATCCAAACTATATCCCGTCAGATTTTTGGGAAAGTATTTTTTAAATCTTTAATTTATTCATCATTCAGGAAACAATATTACTGTAACCATGTATAGGTATGTCTGTGTGTAAAGTCATTTATTTACACTCACATTTGGCTTTCACTGTGTATTATTAAATGAAATAATGGTTTTGGGTACAGCATTGATTTACAGTAATGGTTCTGGTCTGATGTTATGTCATAACCTCATGAGTGAGGTATCATGATGAACATGAGCAGAGGGAAAATGTTCAGTTGTCCATTTTCTTTCCATGGTGACAGCTACAACTAAATGTTTCTTGACATTGTGCTGACACTAAGTCTATGTCAACCAATATACTGTACATATGCTGGATATTATTTACTATACTGTCTGAATTAATTTCACTTTTCACTTCCAAAAAGGACAGTGCAGAAAGGTAGTTTAGATAAAAAAACACATTTGTTTAAAAACAAATTTTGTGTGATTAAAACCAAAATGTCACAATATTAAATCCAAAATCCACTGTCACGCAAACAAGGACTCGTTTCAGTTAAACTCTAATAAGCAGCTGGTTCTTACAGGCCTGACTAATTAATCTGACTTGTTTGAAAGCAGAATAAAAGCCATCGGTATCTCAGAGCTTATTTGTTGACCTGTATGTTAATGTGCTCGGAGTCCATTTAAATGTTGATGAGCATGATCAAAGACTATCCTTGATCACAGACTCAGTACTGTGCCAATATGTTCTTTTATACGCAGTGCTAAGCAGTTAGTACGTGGTGAGCCCAATGTCTCTTACATATGCTCACGGTACTACAGAGCCCCAGAGCTCATCTTTGGAGCGACCGACTACACCTCCAGCATAGGTATGTTTTTCCCCATCAAACTACCTGTCCCTAATCAAACCAGTTAATTTACTACAGCCAATTTCATTAAAAGCTGAAGTGTGTACATTTGTCCCCTTTCATAGGGGACAAACGTAGGCAGAGACAACTATAAATAAGCCATTTGTAAATTGTCACCTCAGAAGAGTAAACACTGTCACTATGTGGTGCTTTTAGACTATTGTTTTGTGTTTAAGCGCCCCAACCAGTGTGGCGAAGCAATATTCAAGGCCATTAGTTTGGGGTGGGACTGTCTGTTTGATTGAATCTTGGCAGATGGGGGAGTGTTTGAAAAATGTTTCAAAACAATAATTATTGTTGCAATTTTATTTGCTGAAAATACTGCTTCAGAAATGACACACTTCAGCTTTGATTCAAGCACTATTATGTATGTTTGCTGTTATTAAATTTCATTTTGTATATCAGTCATCTTCATATCAGTATCTGATATTTATGTGTCATTTGTTATTAGCAAAGACTGCAAATGGTTTAGACTTTAGAGTTGTGTTTAGATTGTGTTCTTGCTTTGTGTATGAGTCCTTGACCTGTGGCTAATAAGAATGCCCTGATCAGCGTCAGCTTTCCCCCTCCCTCATTCTTCCATCTCTGTGACCCCCTTTCACTGCAGACGTGTGGTCAGCTGGCTGTGTGCTGGCGGAACTGTTGCTAGGGCAACCAATTTTCCCCGGCGACAGCGGAGTGGATCAGCTGGTGGAAATCATCAAGGTACTGACGTCTCTGTACAGCACTCCTCTCTCATTTCATCAAAATGTTTGTGTTTTAAAGATGCACAACATAATTGGATTTAGGTAAAAAAAAACCAACCTGATATACAGTGCCCTATTGGGACAGTAAAACTTTGTGTTTGCTGTGGATTCAGGAAATCTTTTATGTTTAAAAGGTGAATATGAGGCAAAAGTACAGAATGTCACATTTTGTTATTTGGCTGTTTAAACACATGTATGGTTTACTAATTTAAAAGAACAGTTTCATCCCATTAATTAAAGTGAGTTTGAGTAGTTGTGTTTCTAAATGACCAGCTGTGTCCTGTGAGGGATGAAGATGAAGACGAGGGAATTTACTCTGACAGAAAAGCAGTGTCCAAAAATGTAACGTTCTATGCATTTGCCTCATAATTATCTTTTAATCATAGAACATTTTTTAACTCCACAGCAAACAGAGTAATTTTCCTTTACTCTCAATATTTATGGAAGGCACTGTATAACCAATTCCACAGAAAAAACATGGCAGCAGCCATGACACCTCAGCTAAAATTGTATGTATCATATCAATTTGTTTAAATGTATTAGCTGGAATGCTAAATAGCTGTTTTTCTTCTTTTTTTGTTTTCTTATTACAGGTGCTGGGCACTCCTACACGTGAGCAGATTCGGGAAATGAACCCAAACTACACTGAGTTCAAATTCCCACAGATTAAGGCCCATCCATGGACTAAGGTGAGTAAACAGGTACAAGTCAACTGTTTTATTACTTCTAGCACAGCCATTTTTCACCTCCATCTCTCAGCTTAACTCATGATCCTGGCCCCATTTCGTTCAAATCACCTGTCTGTATTTCACCTACCTCGCACTCAGTTTTTTTACTTTGTGGTTTTTGGACATTTCTGTTCTCAAGCTGTTTATGTAGGCAGGATTTTACGGCATCATAGAGGCTGTTTGAAATGTAGGCAGCATAATTATGCTACAGATATGTTATACTTATGATACCCTATTTTAAGATAGTAATAAAAATGTACACAATTTTAAGCATTTCATGTATTATGAGTATTATACAGACATTATGTACATAAAGTCACATTCTGTAGTCTTTTTAAGCATCACCTACTTCATCACACCTAACTGTTGTTTACTGTGTGGTCTTAGGGTTCAGATTTTGTGGGTTATGTGGACACTGGATTGTGGTTGGTTTTAAATGCAGTTGAAGAATTTATTTGGAAAAACAATCTTGTAAAATTTACACAGAGTAGACAAAGTAATTGTTTTTTTTTATATAATTTACATTTTTTAGTAATTATTATGCAGATGAAAATGAAATGTGTCTTGCACATACATTTAAGTTACACTAAGTTAACGCTTTAGTCCACACCGGGAATTATAACTGGTCTCTCAGATGCTCCCTGGTGGTCATTTGTGTGTAGTACATGATTGAGCTGCAAGGTGTGTTTAGTCTTGTCCTGCTTTCAGTCAGACCCTCCCCTTTATGTCTTACCTTCTGTACAGGATATGCCCAAATGCCTGACTTAAACACATTTACAGGGTGAAATGTTTCCATTTTCTCCACTGTACCACTTCATGTGAAACGAAAGTTTTCTTAAAAAGATTTTTAAAAAGTGCCTCATTATGCTTTCTGGATGACCTTTATTGCAGTGTGTAATATAGCTGTCTGTGAATGTAAACTGCCATCAGAGTTGTAAATCTGAAAGTGCATGATAAATAAATTTATTGTTTCAAAAAAAAAACCGAATTGACTCTGAAACACATTAATGAGTTGTCAGCTATTCAAATCTCCAGTCTGTTCTGCATACAGGTCACTGTGTTACACATTAGCATATGGCCTGCCTATTTGTTCACTGCCAACAATGTAAACTCTGACCCGGCCTCAAACACTTCTGATAGTTTGTGTGTTTACATGATCTGTATCATCTTCGGATTTGGGCTCAATTGATATGGTAAAATCAATGCCATTTCCCTGTCCTTACAGTATGGGGATTGATAAGCCTGAGCTGAAATTCAGTTATGGTAATTAGCGTTTCGTTTTCAACACGTGGTGTATGTGGAGCATGTTGTTCTTAATGGGGCATGTTGTCACAATGGGAGCCTGCATTTGTTTATTAACACAGATCTGGGAATACACCTTTGCTTGAAATATGGGCAAAAACCTTAAGTAAAGGGTGTAATTTGTTAATTAATTCCGTATCATTGTGCTATTTGGTTGACCTATTAATGGTATTAAACATTGTGGCTGACTGTGTCATCTGATTGGTTTGCAGGTGTTCCGACCACGCACGCCTCCTGAAGCCATTGCTTTGTGCTCCAGGCTGTTGGAGTACACACCCACCGCTCGCCTGACCCCACTGGAGGCCTGCGCTCATTCCTTCTTTGATGAACTGCGGGATCCAAATGTCAAACTTCCTAATGGACGTGAGAAACCGTCCTTGTTCAACTTCACAACTCAAGGTTTGATGTTATTTTTCATGACTTTATCCATACACAAAGCTAAAAATGCTTTTATCAGATGCAGGTTGAGAATAATTTGATGATAAGCAAGCATTAAATTACTGACGGCACACTTTATTCTGTTCGTCTTGGAATGTCTCTTTATTCAGAGTTGTCCAGTAACCCATCCCTGGCCTCCATTTTAATTCCTGCCCACGCACGTAACCAGGCAGGAGCCTCAACTCCAACTAATGCCTCAGCCACTTCAGGTTAGTCTTGGTTTTTGTCCCGTTTTAGCCTCTTTTGTTCGTCTGACATCCCTTTTATGTTTATTTTTATATAGATCTCCGAAATAACCTGTTTTGTATTACTGTTTCAAAGCATGACGTGTACTTCAAGTATATTAGATCTGTGGTTGTCAACTGGTTAAGTTTTTAAGGCAGATTTTACGTTGAACCTAAAATGTTAACAAAATTCAATCATAGATTTTTCTAGTATTACTATATATTAGCAGTTGCATTTTTATTTACATTGCATTCCATTTGCTTTTTTTTTTCCTGCTGTCTGAAACCCTGTCAGAGCAGACCTGCAACCCATTTTTAGGTTGTAACCAACAAGTTGTGCACCTGCATTAGAGAATATATACTCATAAAGGTTTTTCTCTCTGTATCCAGATGCCAGTAGTGGAGATCGTGGTCAGACCACAACTGCAGCCTCTGCCTCTGCCTCCAACAGCTCAACCTGAATGCCCCAGCCAATCAGACCTTACCCTCCCTTCAAGGCCTCGCCCACCCCCACTGTTCACCAGTTTAACAGGCAGGGTTTGAATCATGTAACCACCACTGTTATTCAGACTGCAAGAGTCAATCTTCATTTGTGTTTTTATGAAATTCAGAAAGAGTTCAAAGTTATACATGGTGTATCAAATGTAATTTGTGAAAAGAGCAACAGAATGAGAGAGCAGTGTGGAATTAGGGTGGTGGCAGTAGTTGGGGGGTGGGGTGGGGCGGGTGTGCAGGGAGTTGAGGTTGAACCTAAAACCTGGTCTGTGACCAGCTGGAATGTTGTTTATTCTCAGAGGACAATCTTGTTATCTAAGCAGTCCGGTAGCCTGATCCAGCCAAATCCTTAGCGTTTATTTGGGTTCCCAGTGTCTCACCTAAACTTTCTCCACACATTCTCCTTGTTCACACTATCTACCCTGTTTCCTCTGTTCTGGGCCTCTTACAGCGCATGGCTTGAATTTGGTTAGGAGCACCCCATGTATACATATATATGTATGTAGTGTGTATATATGTATATGTATTGAATGAAACTGATGATACAGTTATATGATTACAGTTACAGAATACAAAAGAAAATAATGCAACACAAATCTACAAAATGCTATCCAAATTGTATCTGTTAAACTGTCTTACCACACAAGAGGTAAAAAGTAAATGCTACACAAAAATGCATGTCTCAAAAACGGAAATACTCTGTTCCAAAAGATTCAGGAGTTTTAAGTGCTGTCAAGCAATTATGTTTTGTTTTATAATGAAAGTTGGGACTTTATGGTATGGATTGGGGAGGGGCAGACATTTTGAGTTATGTTCAGCCTGCCTCAATCTGTGTTCTTGTATGATATACACACACAGTTTATATATTACTTTGCATTATGTAAAATAAATATACATATACAGTTATATAGATATATAAATAGCATCTTTGATTCAGAATCCAGAGTTTTATCAATGCAGCAGCAGTTTTGTTGCTGACCAAAAATATACAGTATGTATAGGACTAAGAACTTGGGCGCACTCAGTTTTATAGCAAGCGTTTCACTCATTTTCTGTTAGCACAATAGAATTAGATATTACCTTCCTGACCTAATTTCCTGTCCATTGTTATTTATTGTTGCTTGTGCGTCAGTGTCAGTGTAAGATTGTATTTAGATTTCCATTAGACATCATTAATACACAGTAAGGTAAAGCTATATGAAAAGAATAAAAGACATTCAAAAAAGTAGTGATATTAATTTTTGCACAGAACTGATTTGAGTTTCTTGTGCTGGTTAACAGAAAGAATTTCTGTTTTTTGTGTTTTGTAAAACGTGTGCTTCATTTGCAATGTTAAACTGAAACGGCTGCGTTGTTTTACCACTACTTGAATATTTGTTCATTTGTATAACTTTTATTTTGCTTTTCCTGTCTCCGCATATTCAATCTGCTTATGGAAAATGTACTTTTCCTACAAGATCTTAATACGCAAAGTATAACAGTATAAGAAAATGACAAAAACATGTATATATACAGTACAGCACAGTTGCTCCTCACCAAATTCTGGCTTGTACTTTTTGTATAATTTTGTGAGTGTATGCGTGTGAATGTGTATGCGTGTGTTCTGCTATGTACATATGCTGACCTGAGAACTGTTAATGAGCGAAAACAAAGATAAGGGATTAAATGAAAAATAGATTTTAAAAAAAACATTTAAAAGATCAGGGCAAAAATTTACTGCTTGTTGGATACTGTAGACAAGGAGCTTTCTCCAGCCATATAGTTCAACCTTATCTGTACAGTAGGTGCCAGCTATATTATTGTAATTATAACTAGTAATGTATAGTGTATTTATAGTTTGGAGTGCCTTTGCTTCCATACACTTCCTAAACCCCACCCTTTCCTCATGACACACAAGACAGGCCACACCCCTTCCTGTGACTCTAAGTCACCTCAAGACAATGTCCTGTCACGCGCCTGTCCTTTCATAGTACTCAATTTCTTTTAAAACCACATTCATTAATAGCATCTATGTAGATGTTTCTCCTCATTTGTTTTTAAGCAGAGATTTATCATGTTAAAGTATTGGTACAAAGATTGGTTAGTATTTGTGTGGGAAGGAAACAGAGGTCTCTTGTTCCCGTGGAGCCTATTATATTATTACACTTGTTTCATTACCAAAGTGAACCAACTATGAGTGTGTTGTGATGTAACTGCGAAATACCCGGGCAATAATCATTTCTTTGTGTTTGTGCTAGTTGTCTCAGCAATGAACAGTATGTTGGCAAGCCGACAGTGCGCAGTAGAGATGTCACGTAGCACCTGACAGTTCCTCATTTTTGCACACTCTGTAAATCTTGCTTGTAAGATATGCATTCATGTGTTGCTTCCCATGAATGGTGTTACCACTTCTCGTGACTAAAGTTAAAAAAATGTAAAGACAGGGGTTACAAACAATTACCAAATTTAAAAAAAGACAAAAGACTTCTTTTAAAAGTTTTTTTAAGGACTGTGGGCTAAATACAGACATTGCATTACATACATGCACTGGGGAAAATTGTCTTGGGTTAAAGCTTAAAAAAGACACAAAACTACAACCTGTATTGCATTAATATTACTTGAATGCCTCTGTTTGTGACTGAAATGATTATTTTTTAAATATATTCTTTTTCTGTGAAGGTATGCTTAATGTCTCCTCTCCTTGTAAATATGTCCGTTTTGGTCCTTGGTGTGACTTGGATTCAGAGACTAGTTACCTGGTACTGTAATTTGCATTAAATAAAGAGTAGGATAGCTTGGAAATGACTTTTTGTCACGTCTTTATTTTTTCAACAAAAAAAAAAACAGCCCATTTTTACTCAAAACCGTTCAAAAGTGACATTAGGTTGTTAGGAAAAGAATGCAAATACGCATTAAACGTCCTGCAAGTTTCATATGACTTTAGAACTGATTTTCCTGAGAAAAACCTGAGTATGTATTGTGTGGTAACTGTGACTAAGTTCTGGGTTTATCATCAGTTTGCATAAGAATTAAACAATGCTGGGAAATGCCAAAACAAGTATCTGAAAACAGTTTGTGCTTCACATTGGTACCCAGTGTCTAAATACACTGACTGCTTTTATTTAACACAAATATTTAAAAAAAAAATTATATTTAAAAAACAACAACTCCAGATCGAAGATTTTGTGCATCTAAATTTAGAATTTTACATTTTTCTACAATTCTACAAGTTGTTAGTGCATTACAATGTGACAACGTTTGTTTTTCCATTGATTGTCATTAACTGTTTTAGTTTAAATGACAGAGACAGAAAAGCCCTGAATAACCCTAAATTGCAGTTCTGGTAATTGTTCAGTAAAATCTGCTCTCAGCTTATGGATAGGATCTTAAAACCTGAAAATACTGTAACAGGTTTGTTTATGTTCTGTTACTATTGACAAAGCAATCACATTCCAAGAAGTATCAGTGTGATTACCTCTTATGGTCTCTTAAAGTTTCATAGCTTCTTCAAAAGTACACATTAATACATTTATGCACAAAACACAATAATCGTTTTTACAAGAAATTCAACAGACGTGAAATGGCTAGCTAACACAACTCAGTGCCTCACAAAGTCTGTCTGGGTCACTGCTATTTCACTTCCAGTTCAAAAGGTAAAAGGGCCAATCACTGTTTTTGAACTGTGATAATATTATCATGAAAATCAAGTACATTTCTCAACTTCTCATTACTTGTTATGGAAATGTCATAAACCAACAACAACATAAAGCCAAACCTCATTTTTTTTCTTTTGATTTTTGGGTGGAATATGATCATGAATCTGGATTTTCCTGAGAGTCACCCCACAAGTACATTCTCATTTGTTAAATGTCTGAATCAAATAGCTACTCACATCAGCCATTGGCGCTGATATACACTACCAGTCAAAAGTTTGGAAACAGATTTTTAATCACAAAGATTAAAAATCTTTTACGAACATCTGATTAAATGTTAAAAATGTAAAAATAAAAATATAAAAAATAAATATAATTGTACCAACATATTAATTTCAATTTAATTTTTGTTATTAATTTTATTTATTTTTATTTATTATTTGTCTTTGAAATAGATGATTTGGACCAAATAATGAAGAAAAAAGCAGCCAATAAGAGCGCAGGACAGAGGAGAACTCCTTCAAAACTCTTTAAAAATCTTCTCAGGATGATTATTTGTTTGATTATTTGATGTGTTATTTCATAGTTTTGATAAGTTCACTATTATTCATAAAGTAAAAAAAAAATGAACAAAGAAAACGTGTTTCCAAACTTTTGACTGGCAGTGTAATATACATATATATACATATCAATTCTTCTTTATATAATCTGAACACATCAAAATACATTTTGCATTTAAAAACTAATAATAAATAAACAGATTTGTCAAAACATCAATATCAACCATAAACACAAATGACCAGTATGCATTACATTATGGTTTTATAAGTACAGTTGGACAGTCTGTGATCTCTGCTGCCATAGTAGCTGTTATTTTAACAGAATACCCTTCAAAGTTTAGGACAGAAATCCCTGGAATGTGATCAGGGATATGTGCTATAAATGCTGGTATTTCTGGGGAAAATAACAGTTTACAATAATCTTTCAGGCCTCATAAATGTAGTTTAAATATAATGGAAACCCTTTCCGTGCTCCCTTGGGTTATGAATCATGGGTGAACAGGCTCAGAATAAAAGACTGCTCATCATATTCAACTGAAACACCATTACATTCAGCGAGAAGTAACACCAGTTATAAAATACATTTCACAAACAGTAATTACTACATGTGCTGCTGTTCAGTAGCATCAGGCACACAATCATTGTCCTGGTATTGACTGCTTGTCAAGTGGCCTTTTCTCAGTCTCAAAACTTCTCAGTCTTCAATGTCCTCAGATGAAGGTCAAACCAGAGTCTGCACTCTGGATTTCAATGCTTGTTATAAAAATCTCATCTCTTCTGTAAAGACTTAGCTGTCCTTGCTTATTATTTCCAGCAACAATGGAGACACCTCTGGCTGAATGTCCTGGATTTTGAGCATCTGTTTTGTGTACTCCTCATTCATAGTTCTCATCTCAGTCAGGCACGCTATGATCTTTGGGTACAGCAGACTAAGAAAAAGTAAAAAAGATTTTGTTTACAAATAACAAAAGGGTAAATAAATTAGGCTGAGACAGAAATCAAGCAAGGATAGATATTGTCTTACTGTTTCTCTGGTTCAGACCTCTTGGCCTCGATGTAGGTCTTCAGAGTGAGAGCAAGCAATTCCTGGTTGTGGTCAATCACTTTGTGATGTGTCACACCAGGGCGATCTATTGGTAAAACATTTTGTAAATATTGAAAAATTAACCAAAAATATTTATTACTTATCTTGCATCCTGGGACATATGCTAGTTTTATCCAAAGCTCAATGCTATAATATGCTCCTAAACTTTTTTAACTTTAAATATCACCTGCTTTTGTCTAGTAATTGCAATTATTTTAGCATGGTTCATGGCCATGGGCGTGTTTACCATTTTGGAGGCAAAGTCAGGACCTGGCATTGACATCATCAATAGAAACAAGGTGAACCCCGCCATTTCTCTTTACTTAAGATTTCTCTCTGTTCCTTATTTAAAGTTGCTTTGTGAATAGGAAAACACATAGCTAAGAACTTTAATTGCTTTTTGGGAGGTCTTTAGTGTTAAGATAAAATATTTTGTGAATACAGCCCCTGCACTTTTAAATGTCCCACCTCAACTTTCTGTATAAATAGGATAAGTCAATTTCATGTTATCTGGTAATGTGTATGTTAATCGTTTTTGGAAGTACCTGGCGAGAAGAGTGAGATGGCCTGCATGAGAACATACTCCTCCTCGTGCAAGTGCAGCTTGCGCAACGCATAATGGAAATTCATCATAGGGTCCAGCAGATGGCGCTGAAAACCAGCTATAGGAAGACAAAACAAAGACAAGGCCAGCGTTTAAAGAAAGCCATAAATTGTCATGCACTTTGCAATCTGTCTGTATTTGCAGGCATAGAAGTACTTCTCACTTTTAGGCCCTCAAATACATTTATGTGCAGCACACATCCACCTACATAAAAAACAATTAATGACATCATATTTTAGTAAACATTAAAATCGGATCCACAGACCCGAACGCCACACAAGGGCTGAGAGACCTCATTTGTGATTTCTCTTTTCTGTGAGCAAGCCTACATCTACAGAACAAAGTAAAACAAAAGCCGTGTGTGCCTGTTAGAAATGACTCATTAAAAAACAGCAGCTGCATGTAAATAATGCAGCTGTTATAAATGACAGCTGCATTAAAACCAGTTACCAAGGATATGACATAGGGCATTAGTTTACAGGTAACTTTAAGATGGATCCTTGCCTATTAAAGACTGTAAGATTATGACAATAATAATCAGTGGTAATTAGTCAGTATTTAATGAGATGTCACACACATCTTCAAGCTGCTATGGAAACTTAAAAGCTTTGATAAGCAAATATAGTGGAAATCAAGGAGGGGTTAGAAAGCTTTAAGAAATGTCACAATGGACCATGACCATGTCAGGATAAAATGTTGCTAAGCTGCACAGTTCTACCATTTTAAAAGCACATTGAAAGGGCACTTTCCACAAATAGTGTAAAAATTGGACTGGCTGAGTTTTTTCCAACACAATGTCTGAGAAAGGAGGTGCTTAACCTTTAGAAAATGTTGAATGTCAACCTCAGGAAAAGAAATTAAAACAGCTCACATCTAATTTAGATTTATTTTTCTATTAGGTTTGCATTATTTGCAACCCTGTTATGAAAACCTGCGGCATTTAAATGCTAAAAGTTTAAAACCAATTCTGCAATAAATATCAAACAGTGGACATTAGACAAAATATATATAATAAAATAATAACATTGCAGGTGACATGTTGGGTAACATGGTGGACACAGGGTTGCAAGTAACAGGGTTGGAAATGTACCATAATTTTGTTGATAAATGTTTATTTTTAATAGATGAATTTTTTTTGATCATTACTTACTGGTTAATATATAGAGTTGCAGGGTTCAATAGTTGAGATTGACAAAGGCAGTCAATATTACAATTTGCGAGAGTATTATTTACTTGTCCTTCTGACATGACAGAGGCTTACAGTTGGGTACAGACATTTGATTTGGTTTTACCTACCTATTATATTACATCAAAGTGTAAAATAATAAAAGGTTCCATCAACCTTTTAAATAAATTATGTTTTTGGACTACAAAAGTTCTGAGTTTGTAAGTTACAGCATGTTTTATAATACAATATTTATCTCATTAAATATCTAATTTGATTCTTCATAATCCGTAATCATGATCCTCATATAGTGACAGGTAGTACAGAGTACAGAGTCTTCACATCAGTCTCTCACATTCTGGTTCCATCTCAACTAGTTTCACTGCATTTCTACAGCACTATCTGTTAGCCTGAACACTTCCTGTTCACTGACACACAACCTAGATTCTTGCAATCTGCCAACGTAAAAACATTTTGCGTAGGTGAAATGTGTCATCTCTACATCATTATATAGCCTTATATGGAATTTCAAAACTACTATTTGTTTTTCCCAAACGCAATTCAGAAAAACAACGGCCCCACTCCAAAAGGCACATCATTGGTTAAGCCAATGGTTTGCTTTGTATATCTACATTATGCTAGTATTTTTTAAAGTATTCTAAACAATAAAACATCACACACCTTCCTCTCAAAAGTAAAACTTTTTTGTCAAAAACAAGTAAAATAGGTTAAGGAAAAACTTTACTTAGGTACAGTATGGAAATATCAGACAAATTCCATTCATTGCCTGACACAATAACAACATACACATGTACTACAAGACCACTGTATAAGTGAAGGGCTTCATGGATTTATTTGAAACAAAGCCTGATTATTCTGTTCACATCAAGATTTTGGAGTTGATGTGAACAGACGTGAACAGACTTCCTCCACCTTCCTCATTACTTTGAGAATTTGCCCTGCTGTGCTCCTAACACCTTTCTAGCACTATGGGGGGTTTCTCCCACTCCTTCCTCCTGTGTTCCTCTCCTCTTCCTCCTCTTAGCTGGAGTGTTATGTCAGTGTGCAGGGACTCTGTCATTGTTTCATCAAAGCACTCCTGTTTTCTTTACTGCCCTGTGTGGCCATGGTTACCTGACTTTCCTCACAGTTTTTGAGAAGCTTATCTTAAAAAATCTATTCTTGGGATTTCATTTAGGGTAACAATAATAAATTGAACAGACTGAAATACAATTACACTAAATGGTTAGCTACTTGTAGTTAGTTACTCCCCAACTATTTATCCACAACAACTCCAGAAGCTTGACAGGTACAAAGAAAACAAGTCATACCTCATTAGCAAATGGAAAGCTTTCATTAGTAATCAGTCACCTGACACTGAGTCTCATGGAGACCTGTGAAGACACTGACCTCGCATGGCGTCATCCAGGCAGTACTGCAGCGGGCCGCACTCCCATAAGCCTGTCTCCTCATTAAAGAACATGTTAAAGTGAATAAGAATCATCTCAAAGGTTGCGCCTTTTAGCAGTGAGATCTGGTCTTCTATGATCAGAGCCCTGTTGTGTCAAACAGGAACGCAACAGCAATATTCAGCAATAAAAATCAACTTTAATAAACATTAAAGAGCAGCAAATAGTAGAACTATAGACCCAATATACACCTGAACATTGCAAGTGTCTTGCCAAAGTTGATGACATTCTTGATCAGGTATGTGGTGACGTCTGTGAAATGTGGCAGAGAGGTGAAAATTGTGCTGCTGAGTCTCGTCTTCTCTTTATTTTCAAGTTCCTGAAAGCTGGAGGAAGTGGATGAGGTGGAGATGAAGCTGAAGTCTCTGGTAACTGTAATGTCAGTCTCTGGTTTGCTCATTGTTGTGTGAGCACAGTTTCTGCTAAATTGTTCCTTATTGTGCTCAGAAAGAGCTTTTATATCTCGATCCAGAGGCTGTTGACATTAAAGCATTAAAGAAACTTGTATCACAAATACTTGCTGAGACCATTCATCACAAAAGTCTGACGTTGCCTAGAATGTGTTATTGCAAGTAGGGTGGGGCAATATTTACTAAATATTTACAACATATTTGCATAAATGAATATTAAGCAAGAATGTAAATCTTACTGGGTTTTTATTTGGCCATTAGGCATCTAAAAGACTGTTGTTAGTTTCACTATCCTCATCTCATGACATGAGTATGAGAGCATTAGGACTGGTTTAAAGACTGGCCTCTAGTTTTAACATTAGTATTAACTTCAGTGGCATTACAATTGGTAAGTTACATTCATTTCTGTGAATCAGTTTCAAGTGATTCATAACATTTAACTGCTCACTGCTTAAGCACTGCCCAGTATAAACATTTTTATGAAACAAAGCTAAATATATAAATACGTGTTTCAAGTACATAGACAAAGCATGTTAAGTGTCTAACCCGGAACTGTATGAAGTGGGCACAGGTCATGTCAAAGGTTTTCTGATGTGCCATAAGCAGTTCCTGAATGACTGCTTCCTGCTGAGGGGTCAGCACCACGGGCTCCTCCTGCATCCTCTTCCTTCTAATCTGTAACCTTCGTTTCTCCACGGCCTCATCTGACATGATCACTGATGACATCAAAGCAAAGGTGACACCATTTATTTTTAACACCCTGGCAGAATTTACACACCTCAATAGAAATGATGGTATTATACTGTATTATACACATTATATTGGGTAAACCAATAAGAAATGCATAATAACCAATAAAAACCTCTACAGTTGTAAAAAAGAACATTTGGAAACATCTGGACAATCTACACCTTAAGCAGAACCTCCTAACTATCTGACGCATGTTGCACATAAAACAGGAAATCACTTTTTTGCTGCCTGACTGCTATCAGTCCAAAACAAAATCCAGTTAATATTATGATTTGTTTTTTCTGAGCTTTGTTTGAAGCACTTAGTAGCAAGTACACTGGATATGTACAACACAAAACTGTATATAATGCTTTTTTAAAGAATTTTTTTTTGAAATGCTGAAATTCTAAAACACATTGTCAATTTTCAAAAGTTCGTTGTTGCTGTTACAGTGTTATCTTAATTTGGAATTAAATAAAATGACTAAAACAAACATAAATCGGTATGTAAAAACAGAACTGTCTTTTACTGCTTTATGTGAGCAGACAGCCTCTTCTCATCTTAGTGGGCTGTTCTTGAACCAATTAAGCTACAATGCTGTCTGGCTTCGCAAAACTACTTTACACCACAGAACAAAAAATATGAGACAATTCTGCTTAATAACCTAATCCAACATGAAGCTCTTTGTAAAAGTAAATTGCTAAGGCTATATGCTGGTAAATTGAGCTCTGTATGAGAGCAGCTAGTGTAGCTAAGAGAACATGAATGAGACCTACACTCCCTCTTCATTCCGATTGAGAGGCATTTCTGAAGACGACAGGACTGGCACTGCCTCCTGTTGCTTTTGGTGATGACACAGGCGTTCTGAAACGGGCAGCAGAACTTTGTTGGCCGCTTCATGGCACGCCTTACAGCAGACAGAAACAAACACATAAGCACACGCTATTGTGAACAAGGCAACAATATAAGACAAAAACAAGACAGAACATGATACATGCCTGTCAATTATTATCTGTGTCTCTTTATAAATATGACAATGAAAGAGCCATAAGGGCATTTATGTCTTAATTAAACAGAAAGGTGTGGGCAGTCAAATCATTTCGTTTTGGTAGAAAACAGTTTCACACTACATGGGACAAGTTGTCACAACTGGAACCTGCAACTAAATAACCCATTTTAGACTTTCTGGCAACATGTAGTGAACCCTAAGAAAAAAGTGAATCAATTTAGTAACACAAAAACAATTTACAAAACATTAAAAAGGTATAATACTAAAATATCAAACCATTGTTTTGGCTATAAACTTATAACATATAACATTATAAAATACATGTGACAACCTGAGGCAACCTTATATAAAGAACCTTTTTGCTGACAAAACAGTTTAATTTTCAGTTATAATATTTTCCCTCTTTAGCTTGCGACAGCTTTCTTATAACTCAATAATGCTTTCACAGTACTGTGCAGTTTGGAAGGTCATATTTTATATTCAGTTACATTTAGTTGAGGAGAAAATTAGCACATGCTGCAAATGCATTTCAATAACTACGTTATTGAATAACTAAGTTTTTAGCTGTACTGGTTGTTGTTGTGAAGGGCAGGCACATGAGAGTTAGGATCATTTCTGTGCTATGTCACCAATGATAAAAATAATGAAAGGTAGCTCCACCCCAAACTCATGCCATTGGTTGAACTGATGTTGCTATGTTGGGCTGATCAAGATGTTTGGGCTTATCAATCCCACAGTTTACACTTTACAGGAGAATCAAACTATAAATGGCTTACTTACAGCTGTCTCTGCATATTAAACAGTAGAGAATATTACCTTAAAAAATAAAATCCAGGAGGATCAAGTAATTTTATTTTATCCATATAATCCCATTTTCTTCCTCTACTGCATCTTCCCTAAATATTAGTCAATTTACACACTCACCTGAAGAAGCCCTTGCATCCCTCACAGGTCATGGCATTAAAGTGGTAGCCTGTGGATTTGTCACCACATACTTGACAAATTTTGGGCTCGTCATCTTCCTCTGACTCTTCCTCAGAGCCATCACCATGTCCTGAGTCATCGAGGGGAGAAAGGTCCTCCATTTCTTTACTCATCCTGAGCTGAATCAAACACTGCAACACACAGTTTGTGTTTTCAGGTTGATTCAGTCATATCAAATAAATATCAAATAAAAAACAGTTCATTTTTACTTCACCTAAAAGCCCTTTTACACTGTTTACAAATCTTAAATACTATATTTGAAAATACATAAAGATAAAACCACAAATTAGGCTGAACATATTTATTTCAGAATAAACATGTATTTTGCCCTATTTAATAACTTAAATACATACCATTATTTTTATATTACTCTAGAGGAAAGAGACTAGATGAAAACATTCTCTCACCATTAAGTTATGGTATCATTATGTACAATTTAAATATGCCTTTTACACCCTAGCTGAACTGCTTTCAAAAAGAAGACAGGGATGAAAAAGTGACAGAAAGCGTGAGTGGCATTATACATCTAATAGAAATATTTAGAAAGAGGTATTCATATTAGTGTGAATTTAAAAAGCATTTTCTGACGCATCCCTGTGTGCAAATATTATGCACCTGTGCATGACCCATCACTAAATGCCTCCTCTAGTTTCATTAAAACAATGCAGTGCACATTTAAATAATGTATTAAACTTACAAACATTCCAGTAACACAAATGATCACCTTTATGATTCCACTACTTTATTGTTAAATTATACTGAACTGCACTATAAATAAACAACCTCTCAAAAGCCTGTTTAAATGCTAAAGTAATGCAAATTACATGTACTAATCAGCACATACCAATTGCATAGTTAGTTAGTAAACATGCTGAATAACTCTTTGACTATCACGACTATCTGTTACTGTAAAAATAAAAGACCAGCTGTTCAGAGTTCAGGCAACATACCCTCTGCATGATCTCTGTAATGCAGCAACCTGTAGTGTATTCTCCAGGGCAAGACCTTTATCCTAAATAAGCTATCGACAGAACACAGCGCATACACTCACTGTAATGCCAAACAAAGCTGAAATTACGTGTTGCCATGGTATCCACGTGTGACCACTAAGCAATGGTCAGACTTTCTCTCTCTCTCTAAAGGCATAATGATGAAGTGCCTACAGCTTAATAGTCTATACGGTTAGTCAGTGATGGGAGAGGGTTTGTGTGGGGTGAAACTGAATAGAACACTATAAGGGAATATAAGTCTACTTACATTTATTTTGTCTGTTGAAGAACATAATTTATTTGAAAAATCCTTTTTTTTGGGCAAGCAATATAGGTTTAAATTCAACTTTGAATTTATCCAGTACCACAAAAAACACAATTACATTTTACAAAAAAAATAAATGATATCAGATATGATCTGTTAATTAAATCTGCAATTAACGTATTGTAGCTGTATTGTAATTCATTTGGTCTTTACTAAAGCCCAGGTTCATTTTCACTTTTTCATTTTTACTATGTCACTAAATAGTGACCACTAATGAAACCAATGTAAGGACACTGAACACAACAATGACTTGCAGAGACAGACTGAATGGTTGAAAGATGTGTCAAAAAATGCTAAATTGCTCATGCAGCGAGCAGTCCAAAGAGCAATAACCTCCTGGTTAAGTAATGAGTCATTTTGCAAATGTGTTTTTCTGTGGCTTTACGCAATCTGAGCACAGGTCTTGGTCTGGAGAAGAACGTCTGGAAGCTTTCAGGCGTTAATTTCATCCCCCCACGGCTCCAATTACCCTCTGCCTAATCTGGTCAATCTCTGCCTTAACTAAGCCTCTCAACTTTCTCATTCACTTTCCCCACTTCTTCCATTGTGATAAAATCCACAGTGAACCCTCTGGATTCTTCAGGATTTGCATTGTGAAATTCAATTTTGTAACAAGCTCTGAAAGGTAGTACGCAACAGGCTATAAAATGTCCCCCTCTACTAAACATTATTGCTAACTAATTGTGGGTCATGAATATACCACGGATTACTTTCAAATTTTCATTAGCTATCAATAACTGAATCTTTTATTTGCCAAAATCACTGCCAAATGGCACATTTTAAATGTCACATTAACAGCCTGTTAACCATTGCCATAAAGACCAAAAAATATTCATTTTATTTACTCTCTAATGGGTTAGATGATGCCTCATTACAAAACACTGCTTGCTCACATGACCATTTATTAATGAACCATATAATCCACCTTGTAGAAAACACTTGGCCCTGGCATGTCCATCAAAAATAAACAAGGGATAAATAAAAAAACAGTAGCAGACCATGAGTGTAGCGATTATAATGAAACCTAGATTGACCACATATATTCCACTGGCTGTTCAGATCTCAGGCACAATGCAAAAAAAAATATTTTCACATATGGAAGTGGCCCAGATGAGAATTTAAAATATCAGATTCAATGTAATTTGCACGTCATAAGGGAACACAGCCAGTATAGTAATAATCTGTAATAAAATGTATAATTGTTATGTGATCCAGCTATTATGGATGAGAAATGAGAATGAGAAAAGAGAAACGAGGATGAGAAATAGTGGCTATTGTCAATATGGCCATGTGAACCAAGTCAACTGACCTGCATTAGAAAGGCATTGTTATTATGTTTTCACTCCAAGAGACATGCTTTTTCACTGTGCTCTCATCTGTCCTTTATTGACTGATGCTCTGCATAGAATGTTTATTAGACATTTCCAGACCTCTGCTCTCTCTGATGACATCATAGACATGGGGCTGAAATGTTCGCTAGTTCAATCTTTAATAACTGTAATTATGAAAAATTACTGTAACTCTGGGGTTTAGGTTAAAGCACTCCGAGTAATATGAATTTTTATTTAAGTGCATAATCTGCATGTTCCATTAATTCAGAGTTTCGTATTATGAGGCTTTCATGTAAAAATTTGGACCCCAAATTACCAAGAAGTTCAAAAATAAATGCACTTATATAACCAAAAGAGAGAGAGGGAGAGAGAGAGAAAGAAAGAAATGAAGGTAAGAAGAAATAGAGAACACGCTTAAGTCACATTATGGACCTAACAGTATGCAGTACACTACTGCATTAGCAACCTTTACTGCACACACTTTGCCAAGTAATTGCATATAAAATGCTTGATATATTGTTATAACTGAAAGAAATTTCGCTTAATCAATTGATTGTATCCACACAAACCTTCCAAACTTGATATATACGAGAAATATCATATTTAAATTGTGAAGCAAAATGTGAAATTCACTTAATTATATCTTTAGCATATTCAAAAAAATACTACATATTTTGGCCTGTTTCACCAAGGCATTGGTGAGAGGGATATTTAAAATGTCAGTATTTTTCAAAACATCCTATTTCAAATCTGAACAACAGAACCAATCGCAATTTGCAACTTAAGGAAATATGTATTATAAGTGCTTGCAGGATTGTAAAAAACACTGATAAAGCTTTAGAAACAGTATGTTTAGGTTTAGACGTTGGGTATGTAAATTAAATGCTGCATCAGATCTGCTTTACTGTTATCATGAAATTCAGCATGCATCTTAATTTTAGTGGGCTGCACACAGAATCAACACATAGCACCATGCAGTCTGAAGGCAGCTATGAAAAGAAGTGCATGCTGGGTAAATTTAGTCATGAACAGAGTTGTTGATTGTGTGTCATCTGCACATGTGCATTGCAGAGAGTTTATTGATTGTGCTATTCAAAGCCAAAGTGCACATAGTGAAGCATCTGTCCACACAGTCAATAGTTTTTATAACTGTGCATATGTGCATAACTCTCTGTGTGTGAGATATAACAGTGCATGTAAATGTGCAGCTATAAATTCCACTCAAAGCCTTTAAAACAAAGTTTAAGCACTTTAGTAATGTTGACAAAATGTTGTCTTAAGTATCTGATAAAGTGCACTTAAAGTATATCTTTATATATTAACACTCTAGAGTTATATACATTTTGGATTTTATTTGCCTGTCAATGTCCAGTAAGCAAAACTATTTTGTGATACATTACAAGACAACATATTTCAGCTATAGACCGATTATTTTAATAATGTTTTATGAAATTTAATCCAAAAACGTTATCTGTGGAAAAGCACTGCATTGGAGCAACAGCATGTTTAGCTAACTGCAAATAGGTCAATGCGTTTGAATGTCTGAATTACATACAGCATTCCTCAGATATTTAGCCTGAACCTGAAACAAATTCTGAAGTGCTGGGATTTGATTTTATATTTACTTTAAACCTGCTCTTATGCATGTATCATGAAAAACAATGGGGCAAATACAAACATTAGGTTAGTTTAATCCTAAAATACAGGTCTTATTTTATAAAATAAAATCATAGCCTGGCCTGTGATTTAAATATTTATTATGAAATATGCAGTCAATACAGCTCTAAGAAAAGTCTGTGAGCCCTTTGGAATTTCCTGTATTTCTGCATTGATTAAAGAATGGCTAAAAAAGGGGTTAGTCTGTAATTGGGACTTGAAAAGTTGAAAGATTAAAATCAATCCACATTTTTTAAAAGCAAACCAATGGAGAAATTTTGATAATTCTAAAGGGTCCCTTAAACTTTCTTAACTGCAGCTTGAATGTACAAAGTCTTGTACTTCCTCAGATCTGTGACATGATTTTTCACAACAAAAGATAAGACACTCGGTTAGCGAAAGTGTCTACAGTTTTTCATCTGCGCACACAGCTTATACTGTTTATAGATTACACTTTTACAGGAGATTCTAAAAAAAGACAGTTAAAAATGAACACCCATGTTTTTGCTGTCAAAACATTACAAGAAAGCACAAACAACACATCTCAACCATCAAAACTAACTATACAACAACAATAGAAAGTCTAAGATAAAAGTAACATGGCAAAACTGTTCACTGTTCATTTTCAACAAGTAGGCTATTGTAAATTCTGCTAAAAACCACAAATGGTTGCTCTAATGGACAATGATCAATTATACTCTAGATAAAATGTGTAGCAAACAGTAACAAAACAAAGGCATAAATTAACCACTGAACAGGTCAAATTCAGACGAATTATTTTATTGCCCAAAACCGCTGTCAGTAAGTAAAACATCGATTAGAGCTAACTAAGAATGACTCTTACTATAAGATTAAATAACAGTGAACGGGGCAGTGGGTTCAAGGCGAAAGTTAAACAACTGCGCAGCCGCTCAACTGGGATATTTTTATTTCCAGTTAAAATCCCCATGTACTGGGTTAACAACACCGTAAATGCATGGATTTTGTCCATTATAGTTCATATTTGCAGAGGGAATGTTTATATCATATTACACTTAAAGAAGTTTGTAAAGCGTGTAGTAGTTTCCCCTTATCAAACACAACCGAGGCTAAATGCATTGCGCTGCGCCGACGCCTATTGTCTTATTCAACAAGACCAGTTTAAATCCCATCAGACACATACTAATGTCCTTAATTTCATTCCTACTGTTTACACGCTGCACGATTTATTTTCTTTTATAGCTTATCTTCTCATTTTCTTTAATAGCTGTTGTCAACAACCTTTGAGGTCTCCTTTCTACTTCTATGCATACAAAATAAACGCACTTACCATGTCATATCAGCAGGACGTTCATGTAGTGTCGCATAACCACACACACAATGCCCTAAAGTCATAAATCATGACACGACCAGTAACACTCAGTTCCAGATTTATTGAAGTTAGACTAATTTCAGAGACACATGCTACAAACGACTGACAACGAGTGTACAGTGTTTTACTTCCTGGTTACAGATGTCCTGGGAAGGACAAGCTGAAAACATGAAAACGTCCTACAATGTATTCTCGCCAATCTCGAATGCCGTTGCTTTTTTTCCTATAGTTTGCTAATCATCAGTCAAAATACCCGAATATCTGAACGTCTGAAAAAGAGGGAAGGGGAAGTAAAAGCCCATAACCAATCACAGGCGGAGCAAAACTAAATGGATGCACATTATGCAATTTGTTTACAGAAATGTAGTTATGCAACTTGGGGGACAGAGCAAATGCAATGATATCAATACACTACAGCTTTGTGTCGTATTGATATTTTCCAAACAGTCTCATTACAGGTTTGTCCTAAACCCTTAACCCTCCTGCAATCATTTTAGCCTGAATCAATAAAGGTTTGTAATTCGTTTTTGCCATTTTAGCTTCGGGTGTAATTGTTGTAATTATTTGTGCAGACCTTAGAATTAAAAAAATAAGTTTTTACATTTTAAATACACCCATACAGTGTTCAGCTTTACAAATGTAACCTGGAGCCATGACATCATCATAATACTTGCCAATGCTGAGTTTTAACTAATGGTGTACATTTGGACAAACAGACTGACAGTCAGGATGTCATCATGTAAATGTATGTAAGTTTGTGTTATGGTCACAGACACTTCAATGATGTTTGTTTATTTGTCAGACCAGGTCATGGACAGGGTGTATTAGGAGAGAACATTTATGTAAGATCTACAAACCTTCCGTTAGGCTATGCAAGCAAGTGTAATACTAAACCCCCTTATCATCATGTCCATCATTCCAGTACATACGGCCCATTTATCAGACGTGTTTAAGTTAATGTCCAGAGGTAAAAGAAGTAATGATAGCGTAGCAGTGCTTTATACAAGAGCAGGGGAGACCGGGACTAGCTGATAAATGGGGAAGCTGTCAAAAGAGCTATAACTAAGTTTTAAGGATAAAAAGGCCAGTTACACTGAATTCTGATTTAACTGTCAGTGTTTTTTGTATATTTTCCAAAACGTCTTTGTTTTTTTATTAGGTATTGGGGGAACAGGTAAACACTGTAAAATCACCCTTGAATGCATTCAGAAAAGGTCAAGTGTATCTTAAAGGCAAACTTTAGCTAAAACGTAAGCTGTCTAACAGATCAGTCTAAAAGCCTTTAGTGTTAGGCTATGCTTTGTTTTGCCCAGTTTTAGAATAGATCACAAACACAAGAAGTACCTGTACAAGGACATTATGCTCAAATACAAAAATGACACGCAATTCAGGCAAGCAGTGGAATACGTGTCAAGACACAATTTACATGTAGTCACGATGATGTCTAATGTAATGACTCATACTTTCCTAATGCCAAGATTATAGTGGGAGATTTGATAACTGCTAACCATTACATTGTAACAGGACCATTATTTAAATCATTTTTCATGAATGAGCCACAATTGTTTGAATGCCTGTACAGATATTTTTATAACCTTGGTTTATTCCACAAACAGATTTGTCCATGAACAAAATATCAGAAATTTTTAAGAATGTTCAAGAAACTTTTAATACATAAAATACCACTGATAGTAATGCTTTCCCAGCATTATGCACTGTTCTCAGTGTGCCGACAAATCATTCTTTTAAATCTAAGGTTGTACATAAATAGTAAAATCATTTCTTCTTTTTCAACTAAGGTTCAACTAAGAAAGTAATAGAGCTGTAAAGAGAATTATTTGTGCACATGCTGCATTTGTTTGAGTCTTTATTGCACTACGGCAAAAATTGATGAAACAGAAATGTGGCCATGTGAAAATAGCAAAGGCAGTTTATTAAATACAACACAGACCACGTGACTTTGATTTTGTTACACACACATGCACACGAAACACACAGGCTTTGCATGTCAAGCTTAACAAACACTGACAATGTCACAGCCGACAGACATACAGCAATGCTGTATGTACAGTGACATACAGCACATAAGTGGTATGGATTGTTTTTTAGGAATTTGACAATCTGTGTCAAGAAGGACGGGCATACAGGTTTGTAACGGAATGTAGAGATTTTATATATGGTTAAATAACCCACCTCTGTCTCTGTCAGAAATCTTCTGAGGAATGAGGAAGCTGTAGACTAGCTCTTCAGGCTGCTTGCTGCTTGCTATAATTTGATCATTCAATATTTATTATATAGTCAGGCAGATACATACAAGAAACTTTTAACAGCTATGCTGTGACATCTGTTATATTTTAAAACATTCAAAGCCTTACATTCTCTGGAAGGAAATAGAATTTCAGAGTTTTTCATATATTTTTTTTTATTGTGAAAATGCTTAAATATCAGGGGTTTTTTCCAAGACTGAGATGAGTGCATGGAAAATAGTCAACAGTTTGCATATAATTGCTGATACTGACTCATAATGTATGCCATTGTGAGAAATTCACTAAACAGGATATTCAGCACAATTATCTCCCGTGTTATCACAGATGGAAAGTGACATGATGGTGACTAAATAACGTCTCAGGTTACGTATGTAACCCAGTTCCCTGAGACAGGGAATGGGACACTGCGTCAGACTTGATGCTATGGGAACACGCTTCAGGCATGCCTGAGTCTGAACTTGTGTAAAATCGTGTAAAATGATGTAGAATTGTGCGACACAAAGCCTATAAAAGGCGCCTGAAAAATACGTCATCAGATTCAAGTGTGAAGGAAAGCCCTGCAGGCAAGACAGAGGTGTAGCAAAACAACACAGCATCTCGTTCCCTATCTTAAGGAACCGTGTTACGTAACCTGAGACGTTCTCTTTTGAGGGAATATGACACTCTGACTGACCACAGTAAGTGAAGCCTTTCCAGCTCCAGTGACTCAATAAAAGGGTTGGAGGACACAAGGCTTGTACAACTGGGTGACCAACAGCAGTGGGCACCTTGGGGATATAGTCTGGTCTAGGGTGCAAAATGGCTTTAACAAAGCCAGGGGAAAATCCAAACAGGCAGGGTCTACTGATGGAGCCTGTAGATCCCCTTCCCAGGTGATGTAAGAGCTAAAAGTGGAGCCACCTTAAGAGTCAGAAACTTATGGCTGGCTCTGGGGCTCAGATGGAGTCAAAGATAAACCCTCTAAAACAATAGTAAGATCCCAAGAAGGGACCTGCATGTCACAGAAAGGCCTCAGCCATCTGGCACCATGCAGAAAATGAGACAAAGGATGTCTCCCAATAGAGGCCCCATTGACAGGTTCATGGCTAGCAGATACAGCGGCCACGTAAGCCTTGAGGGTAGCTGGGGCCAACCCTGCAAAGAGGCGCTCTTGGAGAAACTCCAGCACTGAACCAACAGGGCAGTGAACCGGGTCAACATGGTGTTGGCCACACCATGACACAAAGAGCTACCTCTTCAGGGCACACGAGTTCCTAGTAGGTGAAGCTCTGGAATTCAGAATGGTCTCTACAACCTCGGTTGAGAGAACAGAACTTAAGAGCTGGCTGCCCTCAAGGACCAGACCCACAGTTTCTAAATCTTGGCCAGGGAAGAAAGATCGACCCCCGAGCCTGAGACAGAAAATCCCTCTGGACAGGGAGCTCTCAAGGGACTCCGTCCAGGAGAGACATTATATCTGAGATTCGGGTTGGCCAGAATGGCGCTACCAGAAGTAGACAAACTTGGTACTGGCAAACCCTGGCGAGGACTCCCAGGAGCAAGGCTATAGGGGAAATGCATACAGATACAGCCTCGGCCACGTCTGCACCATGGCATCCAGCCTCAGAGGAGCTAGATGAGTGAGGCCGAACCAGAGGGGACAATGTGTTGACTCCTCAGAGGTGAACAGATCCACTTCCGCTCAGCCATACCTCTGCCAAATGGACACCACCACTTGTGGATGGAGCCTCCGTTCCCCGGGCCTCAGCCCCTGCCTCGACAGAATATCTGCTTCCAGATTTGCATGCCCTGGGATGTACATCACTCTGACAAAGAGCAGCCTGTTCTCTGCCCAAAGAAGGATCTGCTGCACCCTCCCTGATGATGTACGAAACCACAGTGGTTGTCGATGGACTGAGATGTGTTGGCCTTGGAGGTGTGGGAGGAAATGCTTCAGAGCCAGAAACACTGCCCTCATTCCCAGGCAGTTTATGTGCCAGGAGAGATGAGGGCCATCCCACCAGCTACGGACTGGGTGGCCATCAAGAAACAGCACCCCAGCCCGTGAGGGAAGCGTCCGTCATAAGAATCCTTCAATGGCATAACACTCTTAGAGTGGGATCCAAGGTGAGAAAGGGGTCTGAACCAAAAAGAAAGCCCTCGGGGGATAACCCTTACCACCCTTAGCTGGTGGTTTTTAGATGAAACCCATTTTTCCTTAGCCAAGAGTGGGACCCAAGGTGAGAAACTGGGGTCTGAGCCACAGAGAAAGGGTACGAAGCCTTCGGCACATAACCCTTACCACCCTTAGCGGGTGTTTTTTTAGTTTTAGTAGTTAAACCCATTTTTTCTTAGCCAAGAGTGAAGACTGGACAGATACCATCCTGTCTATCTGTCCAGTCTTCTGAAACAGTGAACTGGCAGGAGCAATCTTGACAGATGAACAGCTGGGTGCTTCTACCCCAAAACTGGGGGCTCTGAGAAAACAGGGACCCCCCTCATGGGGCTGGCCCCAGGATGCTGTTGAGGAGATCACGGTCCTCAGATCGAATCTCCTCTTAGGCTGCAAGGCCTCATGTGCTGCCCAGTCCCCTTAGGTCTCTGTGGGGGAGCTCAAGCTGCCACGCTGGCTTTCTTTTGCTTCCTGTAGGCAGCAGAAGATTTAATGGAAGAAAAGTTGGATGGACCACCTGACACTGTAGCTACCTGGTCTTGGTGAGGGAGGAGCTCTTTGAACATCTCAGATTGATTCTTAGCCTAAGGGAACTGTCGATGATGGAACAAACGGCATATTTATATATGACATATATGTATATTAATATTTATGTATTAATATTTATTTATGTAAATATAGGTTTCATATATGGACACTATATATGTAATATTACATTTGCTGCATGTGCTCATTTAATTTGGTGGAGAGCGTGAGAGAAAAGGTATAGCCTGTCTCCCGCTGCTCCTCCACCAAATCATGCTGCGAACCCCACAAGTGCAGCATACATCTGCCTCAGCAGAAGCGAGACCCAACCCGCGAGGTGCAGCTGCCCAGCTCCCATCCGAATTAAAGAGAGCAAGGCGGGAGTGGAGTGTCCTCTGTGGATGCGATTCACACTGAGGGCAGTCAGCTCTCTCAAGAGCTGATCTAGCGTGCTCTGCTCCCAAACAAACCACACACATATCATGTGTGTCACCCGCCGTGATACAGGGTGAGTGGCACAAGTCATATTTTTTTTATTTTCTGCTTTCTGAATATTAGCTGCTATCTTTTTTATTCTTCTTTATTTTTTCTTCTTCTTATTTTTCTGCTTGACTTTTATATCTTTTTTATCTTCTTATCTACAAACGGGCTTCCAGAAGACAAGAAGCCGATGATGTATTTTGCAGGCGGCTTTTAAAGGCTTTGTGGTGTGCAATGCTACGTCACATGACCTTGACATGTCTATAAATAGGCCTGATTTTACATGTGTTCAGACTCTGGCGCGCCTGAAGCACGTTCCCAATAGTGTAAAGCCTGACGAGGGAATTTAAAGTTTCATTTTTGGGTGAACTGTTCCTTTAACTGTGTTTTTCTTTTTTGCGTCCTTGAAGAAAGACAAAGTTTTGAGAACAGCCAGAGCACAATAGAAGGAAATCATTTATAAACATGTCTTTGTATGTGGTACTATATTTTAAGGCCTTACGAATGTGGAAATGAGTCATCTTACGCAGTGCAAGCACCTTTTACATGAAGTACTTTATTATTGTATGTTTCACTATAAGTCTTATGGCCTGTCTTTACTAAACATTCAAAGACATAAAAACACCTATTGAACATTGTAGGTTATAACAATAGCTCAGTCAGAAAACCTTCAACACTGTCAGAGTTTGTCTGATTCATGAATCCTTGGCATCTCTCCAATTAGTCAATAAGATATTGGATGCCATAGCAACCTTAAGTGACTTTTCTCCTTCATTGCGTGTGATGTTGTTTAGCTCCTCTGCCATATGGTGAATCTCCTCTCTTGCCTCGGCATCAGCTGTCTGATTAATGAATTACAGGATGACATCCTCCAGGTACATAACCACTGTGTCATGGTGTACCTTGATCACCTGAGACCAGGGGCATAGCAGCCAATTTAAAAGTGGGGGGGCAGCTGTCAGGTGATGTGACCCTCATGTTCATATAATAAATTATAAATAGAATACCAACTGGTGTTTTAGAGCATGCTAGTGGCAATTTTGGGAACATGCCATGATAGCTTACAGGAACCTATTTTTGTGATACTCAAATTTGAAAACAAAGTATCTACACCCCTGCCTGAGACCAAAGACACACAAAGAATTCAAAGCCACTGGTTGCATTGCATATAAGGTAAACACAACTACAGTGCACACATATTATAAATATAAATACTCACAGGAAAATATAAATAGCACAAAGATACTTTACTCTCTTCAGTACCACAATATGAGAATTAGGAATACAATGTGGAAAAATACTGAAATAACAATGTTTTGTTTTGCTTATGTCAAAAAGAAAAAACGTGGGGATTTTGCTGAGTACAGATAAGAACAGATTCACTGTGACCTGTTTATCTTATATTTTGTCTTCTTCTCTGTGTCTCCTCTCCTCCATCTGCCGCTCCCCATTCTCCTCAGTCTCAGGAATATGCTGGTATTTTTTAGTCAATAGGGCAAAAGCTTCCTGCAGCTGGACCAACTTTTTAAACAAGAAGTCCAGCATGTCCACTATTACTCCACCAGACAAACCAACAATATAGAACTCAGCCTGAGACACCTGACAGAAGAAGAAATAAGACAGATCTAAAACTTAATAGATCACTGGTTATCGAATCAGCTCAATAGTTAAGTTCATTTAGGTTAATGCTTTTATTATTATGTATACAATGATTTTGAATATGGACCACTTCATGAAGTATGCTCCTTCTTTTGGGACAAAAGGGTCCATGGTACTGTACTATTAAGAAAAGCTCCTGGAAACCATAACGCATTCTGTGTGCACATATAAGCTAATTCTGAATCTGATGAATACATCTGAACATATTAGCACAACCGCCTACGATTACACACCAACAATGCCAAAAAAGCCATATGATACAAAGCTAACGCATGTCCTCAGAATATAGCCCCAAAATGATATTTTCTTGATAACTGACAACTGACTTTTTTCTTGATATTTTTTTGTTATTTTGTATCACTCCGTCATATGAAAAAAAAGGCAGGATAAATGATTTGCATGAAATATAATTTTCAGTGTATGATCATGCTAAGAATGTTTTTTTGAATTGTAGAAAACTAATTAGTAAATTACATTAAAGCAGTAATTTTGTTGAGTTTCTGCAGAGTAAAGCATTTTTATATGTATTGAGATGATTATTTAGCTCTATCAGCCAATGCCACTGTAGGCTCTTATTGCTGTATGTCTCTTTACATCTTGGCTCTAACATTTATGCTGTGAGTGAATGTCTCTCCTTCTCTCTCTGCAAGGCAAGTGTGACCTGTTTTTCCACCTCCTTCGTCTCCTGTTTCTCCCTTTGGAGCGTGTGGGTGGTGCACAGTTCTTGGATCAGTTTCGCCATTTCTTCTTCCCCTTGAACATCTGACAATCATATCATAATCATCATTATTCACTCACTCCAATGACCATACAAGCTATCAGATAAACAAGCTCCGCCCACTGAGCCTGTGCCACCCTGCCACCCAGTCACTTGATTTCGGGTGGATCACCCTCTAAACACTTTTGCAGGAAGATGATGGCCAGTTCCTTTATCTTATCTCCCTGTTATATACAAAGAGAATGACAAAACATATGATACACTCTATAACATTTCATACCATTTTACATACATGTACAAATTTTATAGCATCTTGTTTTAGAGATTCTCAATTTTTTCAAGCCAATTACCAAAATGTCCACCTATTGCATTCAATGTTTTCAGTATTTAACAATCTGAGATTTTGATTGAACATTGGTGTAGATAAAACAGAAAATAGGATCAAATGAAAAGATAAAATCAGAAAAGATAACAAAAAAGATAAACAAAGATAACAAGCTTTTGATAATTCAATAGATCACAATCACATAGACTGCCCAAACTTGATACTGTACAGGATTGTTTTGACTTGCAAACTGCATACACATCACCTTTAGTTTGATATAAGAACTACTAGAATGGTCTGAATTGTCTACAGCAGGAACGTGGGCTGTACCTCAGGAGGTCCATCCACCACAGGGGTTGGGGGTCATGAAACAGGCTTCTCCATCTTCTCCATAAGAAACCGCAAAGGCTTCTTTTTCTCCACGCAGACCTTTCCCTCCTTCAGAGGTAAATAACTGACACCTCCTCACACAGGCTGATTAAGTGTGAAATGCACCCAGCTGCTCATTACCTGATGAGTCCTCATGAACTCCAATTCTCTGCGGGCTGAGCGTGACATGAAGCCTTTAGTCACCTCGTGTTTTTGGAACTTTGATTCGAGACGCTGACATGAGGGGAGACTATATGAGTTATATGACTTACAGCAAAGAGATACGGCAAAGTTACAAAAATCATAAGTCAGAAAACTATGTAAATAACAAAACCAACTGCTTATCTGTAAACAGTAGCAGACCTTGGTATGTGCTGAGAAAGTGACTCTTGACCACATTGTGGTTGGAATTTCGGTCAGGAAACCACCCAATCTAAGCCAGAGGAGTGTATGTCTGAGACCCATAATCTGAGTAATCCTTTACAATGTCACGTCTCTCCAGTTTTCTCCCCACATTTTTCCTTTTTACCAGCAGCTCATGCATTACAGTAACACAGGAAGATTTAGAATAAAACTATTTAGAACTTAAAGCTAAAAGTGTGTAATATTTTAAAGTTAAAATCATTTCTTTTGTCATATTGTTATGCAGTAACACTATAACAAATAAGCCATTTATAGGTTGAGTCCCTGAAATGTAAACACTGTGGTGCTATCAAAACATTGCTCTGTTTGTCTGAACAGGTAGACATAGCTACATCAGCTTAACCAATGGCCTGGATTAGGCATGACACTATCTGTTTGTCCGACCAATGGCTGGCTGGGGGAGTATTTGGTCAACCTACTTAAGAAAATAATTACTTTTGCTATTGGTGTCGCTAGTTACACACTTTACCATTAATAAATCATTGTAATCTGAGTTTTACACAGTCTGGTTAAACATGAAAACTGTTTGTCCCTACAATTCCTATTGGAATATTGTTTTATTTTTATAATAGCTGTTATTAAAATCAGTAGAATTAACAATACACACAATTGTCACTGAGCCATTTTAAGTGCTAAAAACAGGGTACAGTACACTAATGATAAAATTATATTTGACTTTGGTCTCACAAACAATGTAGTCATTGTGTACCTTCTTCAGCCACACCTCCTTCTCTTTCTGATGTTGAGAGAAGCTTACATCCAATTGCTCCACGCCTTCTTCAGCCTAACAACATATATATATATATATATATATATATATATATATATATATATATATATATATATATATATATATATATATATATATATATATATATATATATATATATAATATTTTTAATCTTTCTTTCCTCCATGAAACACAGAAGGGGAATTTTTATAGAATATTGACACAAAGATAAAGACAAAATACTGTATGTGACACAGGAGAATCAATGCCACATCCTACACTCTACAAAACAGGGTCTGTTCCTTACACAAATCAATCATATGACCTTGGAATATAGCACACAATTAATGTGAACTAAGAAACTTTTAGGGTGCTTTTTTGAATACTTTTGAAAACCTTTCGTATTGAAACTTGTCCTCTACCCATACAACAGTATAGATTGTTTGTCACTTACCTGAAATATGGCCCATAGAAGTGTTTAAAAGCTACTGACAACAAGATACACCACAGAAACTTCCCTCTTTAATGCACTGTGGGCTTTTAACTTCTACATAATTAAGGGTTTGTGTAGCTTAATACTGACTGAACAAGTGGCTTCAGAAATCAAGGTGCAGGCAAGGTGCAGACAAGCTTGATTTCATGTGGCAATGCATTACAAAATGTGCCAGGTTGCCACGTTTTAGATAGCCATCTAAATAACAACATGACAAAGATTACTATTACATGACATTCTTTACTTGCACATTTTTGTCCTAACCTGTCATAACTGCAAAGATGACAAACATTAGAACATTGGTCGATAACACCAATGTTATTGGTGCAAAATCTTGACATATCTATACAATAAACAAAAAATATGCTGTAATGTGTCTAATGTGTCTCTGATGTCACATCACACAGCAATTTTATGTTCTGTAGACAAACAAATTGCTGGGAAGTGCAGTCATGTGTAAGATAAATGTGACTAGATTACAATCATGCTGTCTACCCTATGTGAGTATGAGCAGCTCAGGGGGGATCACTGGATGAAGCACAGTCTCCCATGTTTTTCATCAGAATCAGAGAGTTAGGCCTGTAAGCAAGACAGATAAACGAGAGAGAGAGAAATAGTAACAATGAGAGAGCAAAATATTCCTGGTATGGTAGATCATAGGACTTTAAATTGATTCTGTTTAAAAAGAGTGCAGTATTTAACAGATCAAAGGTATTGAGTTTAAGAATAGCTTTAAAAAAGCACAGCACAGCTGAGATGTTGTGACAAGCACCTCTTGACTTACTTTAGCAATACAAATAAGACATCAGGGGAATCTGCTGTGTCAATGGAATCAGTAGACTAAGAGGAAGGAAATGAAAAAATAAAAGAGATTTTATTTTGATAAATTTAAAAAATCTGTATATGACTGAAAAGCTGTGTGTGTGTCGTGCTGTTTAAAATGCTTCTAGCAGTCCACACCTGCCACATCTTCAGCCTTTGGTCTTTGTATCCTGACATAAAACTTACACAAGCACAGACCTATTTATTTACATCAGAGCACAGCATGCATACATTGTAAATGGTTCAATAGAACAGATTAAAACATATAAAAACAAAACTACAAACAACACAGAAGAAATCAGAAAAATAAACAGCTCTACAATGCTTACAAAAATAGCATTATACCACAATGGTCTGGAAAAATGTATGGTGTCAATTGCTGCAGGGCCTGCCTCCTCTGCTTAGTGTAGCCTCTGCATTGTCGATCAATGAATGCAAGTATAGAGTCAGTGGATTCAAGCTCTAAGGTATACAGTAGTTTTTTGAACAGTGGGATTATCTGTGCTTGCCTGAATGAGAAGGGAATGCTTCCTGTAGGGATGGACATATTTAGAATGTGTATGAGTTCAGGCAGCAGTGACAGAGAGATTGCTTGCAGTAGAAGGGGAAAATGGTCAAGGGAGCAGGTGGTAGGACGGTATTCAGTATTCACAAAATAATTTAATTCATTCATTTATCCACAATGACTCACTGGGAACTATGACTAAGAGGTTGGCAGTACTAATAACCTTACCATTTATCATCTAATTGCATTCATGTGTGCTCTTAATGATTTTCAAAAACATTTTAGTGTGGTTACCAATCCTTAAGGATTGTGCACAGACTTAAGCATAAGAAACAAAATCTTAGAGGGATTTGTACTGTCCTATTTCATAATTCCCCCTCACCCCCATCCAGGGGCGGTGCGAGAGGGTAGCCAGGAGAGGCTGCAGTCACCATGGGCAAAGTCTGTGCCACCTCACTGGACATTCCGCTTGTCTGTGCCACCTCACTGGCCACCCCACTAGCCTCTCCTCCTGTCCCTGAGATGTGTCTCACAGAAAGCAGTCAGAAAAGTGGAATAAGCGTGGTTTAAATGGAAAGCTGTAATTTCTTCCTTTTACAGGATCAGCCACATGCGAGAACCAAAATATTTAAGATCATGTGAAGTGTAAATAAATGAGAAATATGATTGTGGAAAGCGGGGCGTGGTTTTGTCGTGGTTTTATCATTACAAAACCTTACCTTTGGTAATGATTCCTAACAGATATTCTTGTTTTGCAGCGAGTCAAGAGACAGGTTAAAACGGGGCTGCAATGGAAGGATGGGGTCGAGGAAGAGAGCGGAGGACAGGACCTGAGGATAACGGAGTTATGGAATGCTGAAAAGCACATGAGCTGATTTTTGTTTTCATTTTGTTTGAGAGTTAAAAATAAAACATTCACTTCCCGTCACGCTGCCCTCCAACCTGTTTTTCCATACATCCTTTTACCAGGGGGATGCGAAAGTGTCACAGTGGTGCCGAAACCCGGATATTATTTTTTTTTGAAAACACTATCATGGAGTCTGCGCTGTTGGGTGAGCTCGTTAAGTCACTGGCATAACTCCACCATGCGCAACACCAAGCCCTCCTGGAGCTGCGAGAGGACCAGGATCAGAGATTTCATTCTCTCCTCAAAGGGCAACATGAGGATTGGCGGCTACTACGATCCACGCTGGCCCAAGGGGCCGGGGGTTCCACCTCCCCAACCCCCCCTCCACAACCCACCACTTCATCTCCCGCTGCAGAACATGGGGACCAGGGATGACCCAGAGGTGTTCGGTGAACTCTTTGAAAACATCACGGAGGCGTGCACTTGGCCGTCGCCCCGAGAACCTCGAAGCCGCCATCCAGTTGGCGGAGGACCATATGGCAGAGCCCTTCTCTCTCTCCCCCCCTTTTGTTTCTTTAATTCCCACTCTCTCTCCTCCAGTCCCTGCTCCCAGGTCTCACGAGTTCTGGCGGGTGGTACCAACCCCGAAGAAGCCTCGAGGAGATCCAACCCCGTGCATCACCCGAGGTGGTTGACCCCACCCCTCATAATGGTGGCCACCCGTACAGCCTCTGTATCCTTATTACCACCCTCTCTCTTGACTCAGCTGCGGGAAAAATCTCCCACTGCCAGCAGTGCGGAGGGGAAGCGCAGGCTGCTCTGTTGGCACTTCTGGGAACTGGGGCACTTCTGGGATCAGTGTACCACCATGGAAGTGGATACACTGATCTGGATCCCCGAAGTGCCACAGAGTGCCCCCGTGCAAGCCGGGAAGTACTATATAACTGTAAGTGTTGGGGGAAAAACATATCAGGCGTTGGTGGATAATGGCTGTAACTAAACATTCAATGCCTGATGCAAACTGGGGTATTGGATACGAGCCGCATGGTAAAGGTGAGGTGTGTTCACGGAGATGTCCATTAATATCCTATGGTCATGGTCACAATTCAATTGGGGGCCCAAAAGCATAGAGTCGAGGCAGCGATTAATCCCCACCTCAGTCACCCACTTATTTTGGGAACTAATTGGCCGTTATTTACTTAAATTTTAAAGGGAATGTGTGAGAGTGGCTCCTGCAAAAATCAACCTGACCGGGACGTGAGGCCGGCTGGGGTGGGCGAGAGGAACCCAGGTACATCGGACACAGGGTCAGGGGAAAGTGATTTGTCACAGGACAGGACACACAAACCAAAGAAGATATAGCCCAACTGTTGATTCTAAAGGGCCATCAGGAAATGCTTGCAGGCGGGAAGTTTGCAGGTGGCATGCCGTGAATGTCAGCTGGTGAATCCCCCCGGCTGTTCCAAAAGCGCCATTGCACCCGCTTTTGTTAATCGAGGGCCCCTTCGAGAGAATTAGCATGGACCTCGTCGGGCCATTAGGACGGTTAGCATAAGCATCAATTTGCATTAGTCGCGGTCAATTATGCAACACAATACCCAGAAGCAGTGGCTCTCCGCAACATCTCTGCAAAGAGTGTGGATGTCCTGTTTCGTATTATCTCCTGGGTGGGGATCCCAAAAGAGATCTTCACTGATCAAGGCACAACATTTATGTCATGCACAGTCCACAAGCTTTATGAAATATTGGGTATAAAATTAGTTCACACCAACATTTACCACACCCGAACAGATGGGCTGGTCAAACCATTTTGCTGCAGGCACAGGAACATCAAGCCCGCAATTATAACAGGGGAGCCCAACGTTGCGAGTTTACACCAACCTGTTCAATGAGACCAACCTCATAAAACACCACATTGAAACATCTTCAGGGGTTGTGGTCTGTTACAGACCCTATCGTTTGCCAGAGCACAAGAAAAAGTAGTCCGGGATGAATTAGGATTAAATGAGGTGATGCTGCAAATGGGCATAATAGTAGAGTCACACAGTGACTGGTCCAGCCCGAAAGTCTTGGTTCCTAAGACTGACGGCCCAATTAGATTCTGTGTGGACTATCATAAGGTGAATGCGATGTCGAAATTCGATGCCTATCCAATGCCCTGGGTTGACAAGTTGTTTGATCGGTTAGGCACAGCTCGATTTTATTCAACACTGGATTTGACTAAGAGATATTGGCAAATCCCCCTAACGCCAATGTCTCTAGAGAAAAATGGCCTTTACCTTACCTTTTGGCTTCAATTCACACTTCCTTTTTAGCTATTCGGGGCACTGGCCACATTTCAGCGCCTCATGGACTGGGTCTTAATACCTCATCAGGCATATGCTGGACGACATCATTGTATACAGTAATGACTGGCGGCGGCATATGCAACATCTGCAGGGGGTCCTGAGGTCTTTGCGCATGGTGGGGCTCACGGCCAACCCGAAAAAGTATGCAATTGGACGGGTGGAGGTACAATATCTGGGCTTCCGCTAAGGACATGGACAGGTGTGGCCCCAAATTGATAAAACAGCAGCTATTGCAACCTGCCTGTGTCCTAAGACCAAAAAGGAGGTGAGACAGTTCCTGGGGCTGGCTGGCTATTACAGACGGTTTGTTCCAAAATATTCAGATGTCACCAGCCCCTTGACTGATCTCACTTAAAAGGGAGCTTGAGACCCGGTCCAGTGGACGGAGCACTGCCAACGGGCTTTTACCATGGTTAAGACTGCATTGTGTGGCGGCCATTGTTACACTGTTGACAGTAGTGGCAGACCAAATACAAATGTGGTAACTGTAATATCTAAATGACTGTTAAACAAGAGATTACCATGTACGTTTCAGACGTTTTATTAGAACGCAATAAATAATTTGAGCCTAAATACAACCGCTTCCATTTCTCATTGTCAGGGGTCGCCAATTGATACCATGTTTTCCATCTAAATCTATTTATCTGTCTTTTTCCTATACCTACCAAGACTGTGTTTAGATTGCAGATTTTGTAAAGATTGTTCTTTCTTAGCTCATATTTACTTTCCTTTGGATTGCAGACTTTTGTATATTGGCAAATTTGAGCACAGTCTGAGACATTGTTGATAACTCTTAGAAAAAACATGTTAGATAACTGAGGCCTTTTATCTCAGGTCTGAAAAGCAGGAGAATTAAACAAAAGCGTTCTTTTGCAGTCCAATACTTTATGTCTGTCCTAACTAACATGTTGAAAAGATGTTGAAAAGCACAAATCTGTGCTTTTTTCCTTCCTTTGATAATGGCCATCTTTTGCAACGCTTATTTAAAAATATATTTTAAAAATAACTGCTCAACTTGTTACAGCCAAAAGGAGCTTTTTAACTCCACCAGAGGCAACATTACACAAATTGACAATAATTGTGTGAGAACGATGAACTTGTTATAAAACCTGTGTGTGGTTATCATGCACCTGCTCAACAAAGTGTTCCAATCCCTGGTGGCAGACAAGTGTTAATTTGTCTGCCACCAGGGATTGGAGTAGCTGCTGTTGTCTCTTCTGGTGAGACCAAGGAAGAAAGGTTGTAAGATACAAAGTGTCACACAACAGTTTCACCCGGAAGTACTTTATGCACTTCATCAGAGTACATTTCGCTACAGCTGAGGTGATTTGCTGTAATTGACAGTCTTTACAGTAACACTTTGTAACAGCACAAGTGGAAAGGCTTGGAAAGGCAATTTGAAAAAAACCTTCAAATTGTCTCAAAGCAATCATAATCAGTTCACATTTAGCAAATATTTTCATAATTCTTCTTTACATAATTCTTCCAGGTAGATAACAAAACAAAATGAACCCATATACATATCACCAACAATACATCACATATACTCACATGTTTTCACATAAATGCAGTAACAAGGCAGGAAGTTTGCACTTGCCCAAGAAGATAAAATGATAAAAAAGAGGAGTGCTCAACATAGCATCACACTGCCTAGGAGAGAGACTGAAGGATTAAAAAATGCATGTGACGAAAAAGAATGTGTAACTCTTCAAACCTTTTTAAAAAGTCAAACTGATGAGTTGGTTGTGATACATTAAGGTTCTCTGAGCACAGGTGCAGTTTGGAACAAAGAGAAAGTACTTGTGCATGAAGAGTTTGACTGAAGATTTGAAGCTATGAGGAACAAGGGAACATTTGCAGTTATCGTCTTCCCGAGCATCTTTGTGACAGTAACTCATAACTCAAGAGGTTTGTTTAAATACATTTTAAGTTGATACACATCATCTCTGTTTAACTGTTTGGCTCTTTTAAATTTAGGAAACAATTCAGTTGTATATTATGAGACATACACCCTAGTTCACTAGTTTCTAACTTATTAATTCATGCATATATTTGTTTAATGATCAAAGTGGCCTTTGTTTTGTAGACCCCAAAGTTTAAAGTAAGTCTCAAGTGAATTATTATGGTTTAATACTGTGGTGAAGTTAAAAGTGTAACTAACAAACCCAGTTGATCAGTGAGAGAAAGTCTGTTTTAAAGTTCCACTAGAATTAAGCATGAATCCTTTCTGTAGTTATAGGAGCACATAATGGTGTGCACAACATGGAGGAATCTGTTCTGTCATGTGCATGTAATGGTTTTGTGTTTCTTTATGTGTTTGTTGCTATTCTGAACAGGGCACAGTAAAGGTGTCATAGCTGTGAGAGAAATATGCTAAATGTAACAAAATGATATACTTCTATAATTTGAAAATATGCTATTTTTTCCACACAATTAAAATAAAGTAACTATAATAATTAAGCAAGATTATCAAGCACAAACACGTATAAAATCATAGGCAAGGTATTTATAGGCAAGTTAAGGTCACGTGATATAGCGTTGTGCACCACAGGTGTTGTGTCCTGAAGTGGCAGCTCTTTGTGTAAGGGTGTGAGCAGCACCATGCTGACCCGCTCATTGGCTGTTGGTTCAGTGCAGGAATTTCTCCTCTCTGCAGTGTTAGCTCTGGCTACTGTCAAGGTTTATGTGGCTGTTGTTTCTGCTAGCCATGAACCTGACACAGGGAACGAGATATAGTAAATATGATATTTAAAATTTTTTTAAATTTCTTATGAACAGCCATTTATTCATTTTGGTCATGTAATTGCAGTGCGAGTGGTTGATATGATCACTTGATATAATAAAATACATTTTAAACTTGTTTATATGCTAAACACAAAAACGGTTTCCTTTCATTATTTTTTAAACTAAGATTTTGGTTATTTATAAGACTTTTAAAGAAAGCTTATAGCACAACCATCTTTACTTAATACAAACCAGATTGAATATTTATGTTAGTTTTCTAAGAACTAGCTCTAGTTAATGTTGTTATTTATTATCAAAATCATCATTATGGTAATCAGTGTTGCTTTAGTTGGGCTCTTGACTCTTGACTTTTACATATTGTCTTTTTTCTGGTTGCTGTACCTGAGTGTTTTTTGGTATGGCAAGAAAAATGTGATGTTGTTAGCTAGTTATTTATGATGCCTTTGACGTCATGTAATGATTTTTTTCACTGGTCTTCTCCAGCATTTTGTATTATAGGTGACTTCTGTAATATATTTCCAACTACTTATTATACCACACCTTTCACATTACAGCATAAGATCCATCAGCATTAGGACAATCAGATAGTCTTGTGATTTTTTTTTAAAAACACATTACATGCATTACAAACTTCATAAAACTATAGAGACACAGAGGGATCAAAGATCAGCATATGCATTTCAACAATGGTGTCAACTGAACTGCTTCATGTCACAATGCATTCTGGGTACCAGCACAGTACAAAACTCACCCATGTCGCCCAACATGCATTGCGACAGAAATAAATTATGCATGTGTACTGTTGTACTGTTTTCTGTATTTGCTTTTATTTCTGCTGTGGTTTTTGTTGTGACTTTAGTAGCTTGTTTTATGTTCCTCTGAATAGTTTGTTAAACGTCACGATTTTTGAGATTCAGACACTGATTCTTGATGTCTTGTCTCAATATAGCCTCAAATTTTAAGAGTATAATATAGCTAAAAAATTTCTTCAAACTCACTGGGTGTTTAACAGTATTACATAGCTTCTGTAAATCAGGACACTAGATGATGAACCCATCTATATATAACTAACACCATCTGATCAGGTTTTGCTCTTGGCTATTTATGCCACAAGAAATATATTATTTCATATTTCAAAATATGTCTGTATTTTATTCAACATATCAAATGTTGAAAGAGAGACATTTTACTATTTCATGCAAAATGTTAGCTCATTTTGATTATGATGGCAGCAACACCTCTCAATAAAGTAGGGACAAGGGCAACAAAAGGCTGAAAAAGTAATTGGTACTGATAAGAAACAGCTGGAGGAGCATTTTGCAACTAATTAGGCTAATTGACAACAGGTCAGCAACATGACTGGGTATAACAAAGAGCATTTTTTTTGCATCTGCAAAAAAAGCATCTACAAATTGTAGAACAATTTCAGAATAATGTTCTTTAACAGAAAATTGCATGAACTTCGAGTATCCCATAATCTACAGATCATAGTATCATCAAAAGATTCTCAGAATCTGGTGAAATCTCTGTGCGCAAGGGACAAGGCCGAAAGGCAATATTGGATGCCCATGATCTTCAGGCCCTCAGGTGGCACCACATTAAAAACAGGCATGATTTTGTCTTGGAAATCACTGCATGGGCTCAGGAACACTTCCACAAATCACTGTCTGTGAATACAGTTCACCATGCCATCCACAAATGCAGGTTAAAGCTATGCTAAGAAGAAGCCAAATGTGAATACAATCCATAAATGCAGCCATCTTCTCTGGGCCAACACTAATTTAAAATGGACAAGGCCAAGTGGAAAACTGTTCTGTGGTCAGACGAGTCGAAATCTGAAATTCTGTTCTGGAAATCATGGACTCTGTTTTCTTTGGACTAAAGAGGAGAGGGACAATATGGCTTATCACCGCACAGTTCAAAAGCCTGCATCTCTGATGGTATGGGGTTGCATTAGTGCCTATGGCATGGGTAGCTTACACATCTGGAAAGGCACCATAAACGCTGAGAGGTATATACGTATATAAGTTTTAGAACATATGATCCCATGCAGATAATGTCTTTTTCAAGGAAGGCCTTGCATATTTCAGCAAGACAATGCTAAACCGCATACTACATCCATTACAACAGCATGGCTTCGTAATAGAAGAGTCCAGCAAAATTCCTTTAACTGGTCTCCTTAGTTCCCAGATGTTTACAGAATATTGTTAAAAGAATAGGGGATGCTACACAGTGCTAAACATGCCCCTGTCCCAACTTTTTTGAGAAGTGTTACTGCCATCATATTCAAAATGAGTTAATATTTATAACTAGTTAAATGGCTCGCTTTTAACATTTGATATGTTGTCAATGTTCTAGTGTGAATAAAATATAGGTATATGATATTTCCAAATCATTGCATTCTGTTTTTAAATTTTTGCACCAGCCCAGTTTTTTACAAGAGCCCAGCTAAAGGAAACATTGTTCACCATTATGGTGACTAAATGAAAGAATATAATCCGTTCATATGAGCTTTTGTAGATATATGATGGGAATAAAATCAAACTGGCTTGTAATAACTGAAAAAAAATTAAATGGCAATAAATGGTGTTTGTGGAATTGTTTAATCCTCCTCTTTAATGCGTTTGTTATTTCACTTTGGATAAAAGCGTCTGCTAAATGACTAATTGTAAATGTTATTTACAGTCGATGTTCAGACAGTTGATCCAAGGCTTTTGCGGTTGTATGTCAGTTGTAGTTGTTTTTGCTCATCACTATTACTGTTCTTGTTTATCTTTCCTTTAGTGATTCTGCTTGTTAACAGCAGGTGCCATTGTTAATGACTCATCTGAATCCAATCACTTGATTTCATTCACTCTATTAAGTGAACTGTATTAATAAACTAATACAGTAAATAGCAAATGACTGTATAGGGTGTGATTCTGAGTGTGGACTGAGCGCTGTTAATTTACAGTATATTGCTGTAGGCAACCAACAAATACTACCCAGAATGCAGTTTGCAATGCAAGCACATCAGTCAATGTTAATTATTTACCTTAGAGGCTTAAACTAAATATTACACTAGCTGTTTTAAACACTATTTATCAGATTGCCTTTTTCACAACCAAAATTAGGTACATTAGGTAGTGAATAAGTGAGGAAAAAACAGTCTAGCATAGCAGGGAGAGATAAAAAGAAACTGACCAAATATGTCTATAAATTATATATTATATATTATATTATAATTATAAAAACATGTTACATCAAGTTAGTTACAGATACAGTTACAGATACTTCCTAACTGATCACTAATAATTAAATAACAATTACCAAAGTCTTTTAAAATTGTATTTGAACTGAAATTGTATTAAAATTGTAAATTGTATTTTTGTTTAGTTTAAAGATTTGTAAAAAGTGTTTTTAAAACAAGTTGATCTGCTGAAAGCTCTGTTCAAAATAACTGTAACAACAAAATGTTGTTACCCAGTTACATTAAAGCTAAATTAGGGTTTCATATTTCTTCTCAGTTTCATTTAGTTCACTATTTAGTGTTACGTTAAATGTATTATATATTTTAGAAATTATGACATTTCATAGTATCTCAAGAATTTTGGTTTTAGGTGGCCTTTGGCCCACAGTATGTCTTTTTAATTGGTGGCTTTCAGCTTCAACGTCAAGGTGGCTTTTTTATTTTACCCCAAATACCCTTTAGTCCTGTTGTAGCCTACATTTAAACACATTACGCCTGTTCCCACAGATTATGCCTGTGCCTCAGACTACCAATTTCTCTGTTTAACAAAAGTTTTAACAACAGTTACCCCTTAGGTTACCAATCTTAGGTTACCATTTCCAGTCTAAAGGAATGTATTTAATTGTGTGTATTGAGGATACATAAAACACTGTAAAGTTAGTCATAGCAAAACAAAGGCATCTTCCATTTTATTCCAAAAATGTGTAAAATGTCATTCTCTCTGTCAGGTAACTAATCTTCTTTATTTTATGCTCTTTCAGAAACTATTGCCTCAGTGGTTGGTTCTATTTCTTTTATTCTTGTATCTCTGGCTGTGGTTTACATACTGCCCAGGAGGCTGAACAACTTAAGGTGGGACATTTTGTTGCCTTAAACCTTCTTGCCAATTTTTTATTAGCTGGCCTAACCCTTCACCCAAATTAAGGACACTGAAGGATGCTTCATTAATATTTATCTTTGTGATGTCTTTTAAGTGCATTAAAGATCCTGGGCTGCAAATCTAAAATCCCAACACCAGCTGAAGGCAAACCAACCCAGGTATAAAGTTTTTTTTATACCACTTTAAATGTGTTATAAATACTGTATATAGGGCATTCTTTACAATATTTGGGTGTTCATTTAAAACTGTGCATGTGTCTATTTATAACATCATCAATATTGGATTTTTGATATATTGCTCACTGAAGCCCATATTAAGCTCCCTGATGTTGAAGAGGTGGTTATATACAGTGAGTCAACTCCATCACTCATCAGCTGAACTGATGCCTGAACGGCAGAACACACACATGCTATACGTAATGGGAAATGATACCAGAGTGATGCATGCTGAATGAGAATTAGGACATAAAAATGAAACACTATGTTCAAAATTACACACATAATAATAATAGTGGAAAAATCAATCATTTCATGAGTGCACCCCAAAGCAAACAGACTCTGACTGAGGAATAAAAGTCAAATTGAGTCATATGATGGAATGTAATGACAGAGGAACATTTATCATAGCAATGTCTTAATAAGCTTAAAAATATTAATCATTTTCTTTCACAAAATTATCATTTCACTTCAGAAGACGTTTATTAACCCTCTGGAGTCATATGGATTACTTTCACCATGGATGGATGTGCTTTTGGGAACTTCAGAATCTCTGACACAATTTAATGACATCACAAAGCTGGGAGGATCCAGGATATTATATATAATATATACAGTAATATACAGTGCATTCAGAAAGTATTCAAATCCCCTTTTATTAATTTTGTTATGTTGCAGCCTGGTGCTTATTTTTTTCTTGTTAATGTAAACTTAGTACCCAATAATGACAAAGTGAAAACAGAATTTTAGAAATGTCTGTAAATTTATTAAAAAGAAAAAACTAAAATATCACATTTACATAAGTATTCAGATCCTTTATTCAGTACTTAGTTGAAGCACCTTTGGCAGCAATTACAGCCTAGAGTCATTATGGGTATGACTCAAGCTTTGCACACCTGGATTGGGACATTTTTCTGCCATTCTTCCTTGAAAATCCTGTCAAGCTCAGTCAGGTTGGATTGGACTGTCGGTGGATAGATCCAGAGATGTTCAAAAGGGTTCAAGTCAGGCCTCTGGCTGGGCCACTCTAGGATATTTACAGAGATGTCCCTAAGCACTTCTGTGTTGTTTTGGCTGTGTGCTTAGGGTCATTGTCATGTTGGAAAGTGATCCTTCCTGAGTATTGAAACATGTTTTCATTGAGGATATCTCTGTACTTTGCTCCATTCTGCTTTCCCTCAAAGCTGATCAGTCTTCCAGTCCTTGCTGCTGAAAAACATCCCCACAGCATAATGCTGCCACCACCATGCTTCACTATTGGGATGGTAATGGGCAGATGATGAACAGTGCCTGGTTTCCTCCAGACATAACGTTCAGAATTAAACCAAACATTTCAATTTTGGTTTTATCAGACCAGAGAATTTTGTTCCTCACAGTCTGAGAGTCCTTCAGGTTAATTAGTAAATATCTTATTATTCCTTCAAGTTATTAATTGTATTGTATTATTGTAATTCGTGTTATTTAGTACAGCTTTACATGTAAACAATGTATTAGTATATGTGCAAATGAACACATAATATAGTAATATAATATAGTAATAATATAGTTAAGATTTTAAGTCTCACTCAACATCAGCTGCAAAAGAGTTATAGAGATGAAGGACCGAAACACTGTTCATTCCTGCTGAAATCCACCATAAAAACCTGTGTGCATCAGGTCTGAGTTTTCCCATATTGTCCCATATTTTCCCATATTTCCCATATTTTCCCATCTTATGTCCTTCGGACAGTTTTTTAAAACAAAATTTTGCTTAATTATATAGCATAATTTGCTGGCACAAAGAGAAGAGTTGCTACACAGTTAAAGAGTTTTAAATATATACAATAGCTTCACAATGCCTCACTTTTTTCCTGTAGGTCATTTTGCACTGTTATACTGCCCCCTACGTTGTAATGCTTCTAATGATGATATGCATTAACATCATTAACCCTATACTCAACAGGCTCAGCAAACATCTTATTAAGGAAGTCAATGACAAAACATTGTGATTGCTACATGCTTTGGAGATAAACTCCAAAGTAACTGGTAATGAATCAGATATTAGCCCATAAAACAATAAATACCCTCTGAATAAATAATGTATATGGTGGGAGAGTATTATACATACCTTGTGGTCTTGAAGGAAATGATTAAACCTGTCACCAAGTATATCAAAAACATACAGTATTTAAAACGTTTGGGCACAACCAACTATCTCTTCTTACTTTGGTACTGCATGAACTAGTACATACATTATAATTAGCATGTGACTTCTTTGTCAGAGTCAAATGAAAACCACATACAGGAAATACAAATGAAATACAAGCACTCTGTTGTTTGACTGCTTCAAACCAATCACTTCTCTTCTGGGTCTGTAGTATCTTGTATCTGACAGGTTTATAACGTTGTTTCAGCACCACACAGTCTTAATATGCTGTTTTAGTGGTTATAGGTCCAAAATTTACATTGCAGTAGTCAAACAACATCAAGTTTGTTGGAACTATGGGGAATTCTTTAAGTTGCAAGCAAAGGTAGGTCATCTATTGCTATGTACTTGTGACATCTAAATATCTATTCAATTTATGGTTTACTGGAACTTCATGGAAAGTTGTGTATGGTATTTTAATGCATTTTACTCTAATAAACATTTAACCTACATTACATGTTATGCATGTTATATATACACAAGTTTATGTCCAGAAAAGTAATTATATATTTTTTTCTTATATATATCTTATCTGAAGTGTTTTAGAATTTTGAGATGCTATACTGTATGTGCTTTACATTCTATGATTTAGACAACATGTTTTTAACCTTAGGAAGAAGAACCCCCAGGAAGTTGGTAAGAGAAATGTTTTGTCAGAAAACTACAATCTACAATCCATTAGTCCATTAGTAGTACTTATAGTATCCATAAGTGCCCCCCTACCCTTTAATACTTCATATGTCAAAGTGCTTGTCACTGTCACACACTTCTTTTCCAAGCATGGTCCTATGTCTCTGATTATATTTCATGATACAAATAAAGGACACTATGATCAATATGAATAAATTACCATTTGTATTAATCAGTAATGTTCTATTATCCTTTACTTTGTATATAGCTGATAATGATAATCAGACTGACACAAACAAAGAGGTAAGAATGTTTTTTGAACAGTCATAATATTCAGGAGGGGTTTAATATTGACTTTGGCCACTATTATTGCATTGTACTGTGTGTTTTGTACTGTATGTACTCTATATGTATATATTGCTTGGGATGTACTGTGTGGTGAAATCACAGACTATTTTCTACAATGCAGATAATCAAGTAAAGTGAAGTGACCTGAACACTATTTATCAGACTGAAAGTTCAGATTAAACATTTTGTCTCTCTTTGATGTGTAATAAAGCCAGTACAAATGAAGTAATACAATATACAATGTACTTTCATTTATAGCTCTGAATCTTTGGTCTTTAATACTGGCAACGAGTCATGATTTTCAAATGTGCAAATCTAATAACAACATGACAAATAAGAGGGCTTTATTTTAGATACATTGTCAATTTCAAAGTTGTCAAACAGTTATTCCTGGATTTCCCAGGAACAGTAGTTCATGTATTTGCTTGTTTGCATTTTGTGGCATTAAATCTGCTCAAAAGAGAACTGTTGACTGAAATATTCAAATAACAACCTGCATTTAGTCACAGAGTATTTCCTGTTTCTCTAAACGTCAAAATGATGATATGAATGATACAACACTGGAACCCTGGTGGAAACGTAAATACCACTGGGTTACAATAATATATAAAAATGAATTAGATAATATACTGTGCATCAGTACAAAAACAGTGGTACATGCATAATGAATAATGTCTGTATTAGCTAAACAGAAATACTTTAGTGCATTGAATGTCAAAAATTATCCAATACATTCTTAACACATCTGGACTAATAACTTGTAAAAAAAATTTATAATTACCTGCTTACAGTAGTTAGGATTTTAATTCCTCTTAGGGAAGGTGGTTGAGCACAAGATACAGATATAAAGGATAAATTTTTAACTTACGTAATGATTCAGTTATGAAGTGTTGATACATGAATTGTACTGAACATTATATGCTATACAGTTTACATTTAACATTAGTTAACTAATTAGCTTACATGAACTCTCAACAAAAACATCTGTACATCATTTATTAATCTTATTAATTCAACTGTTTATTCACCGTTCATGTTACTTCATATATTAAAATGTTTTTGCCTGCTTAAACCTATTTAAAATGCATTTATGCACAGTACATATATATACGATTCTGTATAAAACAAATATGTGTATAAAGAGTTAAAGCGCGCATAAATTAAGACATTCACATGCATTGGTTTCCTTTCTGGCCCACAGTGCCTGACTAACGACGATGTCTTCTATGCCTCTTAACCACAGCAATTTCAAACCAGAAGGCCACGTTAGAAACCTTGAGGACAATGATTGCGATTATGCAGTTGTAAGGAACACTGATAAGATATCAGAAAAAAAAAACACAAAAGCAATGAGGACTGTTCAGTTGATTATGTGCTTATGGGATGAAGTCAGTACATTTCGTTGGATGGACAATCTGAGATAACTAAACCAAACTTTAAAGGCTTGTTGACTTTGTAAAGGTTTTGATGTCATTGTCAATTTTATTTGTAGGTTTTTCATTTCTTTCAAAAGTCTTTCTCAGTAGATGTCATGGCATTTATACAGCATGTAGCTATAGTAAAACATATGTTTAATATTTAATAACAATATTTTAATAATTACTATTTTAAATATATATTTTGATACATTAAGGCATATAATGCTCAGATTAAATCAATTAATTCAACACTCAGATTAAATTGTTAAGTGAATTTAATCATTTGTGCCTTTATCAAAAATGTGGACAGTGATTAAAAATGAACTGTGTACCCTATGTTTTTATATTCCTGTCAGCTGTTACAGAGGAGGCCTCTACTCCCCCTCTTCCGCACCATCGGAGGGAACCGTTACCGGTTATTAACTGTGTTCTATTCGGACTACAGTTCCCATACTGCCTCATACCTGTGATTGACCACTCCCTATCACAGATTTTCCCAATTAACCTCTCTATTTAAACCCTCAACAAACTGTGCATCATCAAGTCTTCTTTTGCCCTGGCTACAATTCAGTGTTTACCTTTGTATTTGGATTACCTGGATTTCGTTTTTGGATTGTTTATACCTACTATTGCCTGTTTGCTACCTGCCCTGATTATTGGACTTCTCTTTGGATTTTGTGATTGTTTGCTGCCTGCCACGACCCTTGCCTGTTCCCTGTTTTGTCTTTGCCTTGCCCTTGTTAATTCTGTTTGCTGATATTCGACCTTGCCTGTCTGACTTTTTCACAATAAATGCTGCAAATGGATCCTCGTGTGACTAGTTTATGATCAGCATTGATAATGACTTAAAACCTAATTTACTTTTAATACTGTTTTTTTCAAATAATGAAAATGAAAACCTAAGAAACAAATAAGGTGTAATAATTAGAAACTACAGAGAGATTGTATTTAGGATAAAATTTTAGGTTTTAGGACACTTTTGTTCCCCAAACATATTTGAGTGAAAAATTAAACGAAAAAGTGTCCACAAATAATTATACTTAAGTTTTCAAAAGTAAAAGTTTTTCTTAGCTTTTGAAATTGACTGATGAAGATGAATTATGAAGAGTCCAGGGAGATTCTCAAATTTGAACACGTTGGATTAAAATGAAACCAATATCCTAAACGCTGTTACTTGAATTTGTACATTTAAAATTCAAAAGAATCTTATTTTACAGTTGTTGTATGTTGGAATATATCACGCAAGCAACAGTATGTTATGGGTTTTGCAGTTGCGAATACGTAGGTAATCACAGTTTGCTGATATATGCCCATAACACCATACCTGGAGTGTAACATTTCTTTATACCACAGTTCAATGGAAAATATTTAATGCTCCAATCTGTAACTTTTTTGTTAAAAATCACAAAATGATTTACTGATCAAGGACATAACAGATCAGATAACAGTGTTCAAAACTGTCTCCTTGCCTGACCTACTCATTCACAATGGTAAATTTAAGATGTCAGGTTCGATTTCCTAGGAAATCTGATCTTGGATTAATTTGACTTCAGTGTACATAAAGATAAGTACATAAAGTAACCTGTAATTTTATGATACAAATGGAGATAATGATAAAGAGGCAAAAGTTACAGATTACAGAAGGTGTGTCCCTAAAAGCCTCTGCTATCTGAAAACATCTATGCCCTGCTGAGGAAATTAGTAGCCTATTTACAATTTCTCAGTATTCAAAAATAAATGTAATCGACAAATTCCCAGATTTCCCAAACTTATCGTATAAACGTTGTCTAAAATCATGAAAGTGGTCTCCTTAGATTCCTTGTGGCATACTGAGTCAAACAATAAACAATGTTACATGGTCGGTCGTTTTGGGCATCGACAATTTTAAATTTTGTCGTGAAAGATAGTATTTAACAAACACAATTGCCTGTTATGAAACTTGGTATGCTTCATCACCATAGTCTGCAAAGTTTGGGGCTGGTGCCACCTGGTGGTCAAAGTATATAACAATTTTTAAAAACTCTTATAGCGTGATTGAAATAACATATCAAAATATAAAATATCGTCATGCAACTACTTTCTTTAGATTCTTTGGCTCATGATCGTGTCAATCAATTAAACTTTGAGCACTGGACTTCAGGCAGTATCTTTGCCAAACCTTTGTGTATTGACTTTGTGTATTGTCATTTTCACTACATCTTAACCGCTTCATTAAACTTTTGGTCAAAAGTTATAAATATTTATATTGCATTGTAATGGGTTTTATCTATGTTTTCTTTAACTGCTTTTCCTAATCTCATTATTAGAGATGTCCAAAAAAATGTGACCTTGTTTTTCGTATGTGTGGTGCTGGTCTTTACTACCATTACAACCATTATCAATGTGTGTGTCGAATATGTGCTTTATTGTGTATAACGTGTATAACAACATAAACATGGTTTGCAGGGACACGGTGTCTTCATTGCCTGTGTCCTCATAAACTAAATCTCTTAAAAACATACTAAATGGTGTTTTTTTGTTAATTAAAAAATGGCAAAAGTTTTGTGTGAGGTTTAGGTTTAGGGTTTATACGGTATAAAAACCATTATGTCATAAACCACATACGCGAATATGTGTCTGTGTCTGTGTGTGTGTGTGTGTGGGTATAATGTAGCCTACTAAAGCCCTGCACATCAATGAACAGTTCTGTACAGACCCAATAATATAATCAGCTCATTATTTTTTATTTAAAACAGAGCCACCATGTGGACAACGTTATAGCAGCCAGTATTTGGTGAAAGGCGGAGAAAGAACTATCGGCCTTTCAGTTGGTTCTGGTTGTAGAGGAGTGTGTTGTGCATGCAGCTGTGGAAAGAGGGGATCTACACCCCAGAGGTATGTAAATATCCACCCATAAATAGGTACTAAGAGTCTGACTCTTTAAGAGGATAGGAGGATAAGGAGGATGAATTAAGCATTTTTCGGTGAGTTTACTTTAATATTAAACTTTAGCCTTATAATTTTTCCCAGTTGTTGATCTGATATTCTCATATTTAATGTATTAAATTATAATTTTACTTTGAGTATTAAAAAAATGATCAAATAAAGTTTAGGATTAGGATTATTATCTCTTTATTTCAATGTGGAAATGTATGACTTCTTATAGTTATTTCTTATTCAGTGTTTTGCATTAGTTATAAGACAAATATTATATTAAAAATAACAAATTAAAAGCTATGCTAGTAAGAAAAATCAATGTTTTTTGACACCAGTTTGTTTTGTAAGTGTTCAATTTACTTATCAGGCACATATTGTTGCATAATTTTGTTCTCTTTTGATGTTTTTCCATAGTCCATAATTGTCTTATGTACACTCAAATGTTAAACTTTCAGTCAATGTGCATTTTTTGTTTGCTACTACATATTTGAGTATTCATAGGTTTATGTTTATTTTTTATTTTTTTTTTACTCTCTCTCTCTCTTTGTAATAAGTAGACACAGATGGCAGCCCTGAATTAAGATGTTGGAAATGACTCTGAGCGACCGAAATCATCAGCCTCAAGACTGATCTGCAATGTTAAATGCCCTCTCTATATAAAGGGTACAGACAACTCGATTGAACTTAGCCCTGAGGCCAAGCCATCGGATCATCCTTATTGTTGAAACCCTCCTGTATCTTACAGTCTGGTGTTATAGTCAATGAAGCAGATAATTTCCTCTAAGATAGGTGAAGATGTTTGTGGTCTCCGTGCCAAGATGTCTTCAAATGTGTGTGTCTTTGGTAATGGTCTCCAGACTGCAAGGTTTGTCATTTGCAGTTATTTTATTGTTGTATGTGTAAGCTGCATACTTCCACTGGTCATAATTTTGAAGTGTCTTAGGCAGGGTTTCAGCTCCAGCACGCCTTGAGGCCCAGGTTGACCAGCCCTTCACTCTGAGCTGTACACTTGTCAAGGCTAAAGGAGAATCAGTTCATCAGATCCGCTGGCTGGATGTTCAAAACCAGACCTTGATTACTTACCAACCTGGTCAGCAGGACAGTGTGAGTGGTCAGCAGCATGTGGAACTTGCTTCCTCTCCACGTGATGCTAGTGCCATCACCATCAAACGAGTCAGCTACAGAGACGAAGGCTGTTACACTTGCATCTTTGATGTTTATTCCAAGGGGTCAAGGGAGGGACAGACCTGCCTTACTGTTACAGGTGAGTCATGTGATAGAGAACTTATGTACAGTGGTTATAAAGTATTTAGACAATTCACACGTAAAATCTAGAAATGGCATTGAATTGGATTTCAGAGTAATAAACCAAGTGGCAAGAATTTTAAAGAAAGATAGCAACTTTTTAATCAAACAATTTCACAAGTTTATATGGTTTTAAATAGCAGAAATACTGTTCAAAATAAAGACAAAAACATTGTGAAATGTTTTTGAAATGTTAATGGAATATCCATCCATTTCTGATACCACTCATCCACTGTAGGGTCACAGCATCTCAGGCAGAGAAAGAACCATAGGCAGGGAAACACCTGGGATAGGTGTCCAGATTAATGAGGATTATTGTGTTGAACTACACCTGTGGTCACTCTGCTAGGACACCAGAGGAAACTTAAGGTTAACTGACATCATACACTGCAAATTACTTTTGTTGAAACTAATTACAAAAATGGCGTATAATTTAATTAATAAAATGTGCCATAAATACAATTTAGTGTTCTTAAAAGGTCTAGAGTAGTTATTTTGTGGCCTCTTGTTTTCTGCACAAATTTTACATATATACACTATAGAACGATTCATGAATTGTAGTGAAAAGCATTGTTGCCATGTCTGTGTATTAAGACAATAGGCTGTATTTTGTCAGACCAAGTTTTCTGTCACTGTTGCAAGATCTGGCAACAGTGGTGAAGAGTCAGATGACAACTACTAGATGTCTACACAGCCCTCAGAAATTCTTCAGAGAAAACGTCACAGACAAAACAAATATTCGCAAGACAAAGACAGTAATATTCACATAGTAATATAATTATTATAATGTTAAAGGACAGTTTCTAAATAAATATACAATAAAATGCCATTTTAAAAGTTTTTCATAATTAGTTCTCATTACTTGGCTCTTATTAAATTGTGGTCATGGATAGGGTTTGTATAGGAGGATGTGGTTAGGACTACTCCGCTCCCTCTAATTGATTATTATTTATATAGATGTTATATTCTGGATATTGTTAAGGTATTTGTGTGTGTGTAAAGTAATATAATGTATTACAGTAATGTAGTATTATAAAATACAGTATTTAAACTATAATGTACGAAAGACAACCCCTTCAGCTGTGGCTATGTAGCAGGCCATGTGTTGCTTATAAAATCCTTAATATTTCAACAATAACAAAACTTCATTAATGGGATATGCACACTCATTGGCTAGTTAAACATGGTATATTGTAGTTGCTTATGTATTGTGTATTTTAGCATGGCTAGAATATCGCATTGACCAGTCAGCATCCAGGAACAGAAATATGTATTTAAAAAACTAATGACACAAATATAGTCTATTAGACATAGACTATCAATAACTTATATAAAGTATAATAACATTACAATAACAATCTAACATTAACATTTTTTAATCTTTGCAGCAACAGTGATGGCAGAAGGTAATAAGACTGCAGTGGGTGGCAAACAAGCGTCTCTGGCCTGTCGGTATGGCCTGCCAGAGAAAGTCAAGCAGGTGTTGTGGAAGAAAATTGTGAACAAGGCAGAATCCCGCGATGTTGCTTTTTTTGCAAAGCAGAGTGACCCTGTAATTGAAGAAGAGTTTGTGGACCGTGTGAGTCTGAGCCCTTCCCTATCTGACACACAGCTTACATTATGGCCAGTCAGAACTGAAGATGAAGGCTGCTACACCTGCGAGTTCCACACCTATCCAGATGGAACTAAGACCGCCATGAGTTGCCTCACTATATTTGGTAAGCCCTCTTAATTTATGTTAAAGAAACAGTTTTTAGGACCTGTCTTCCAGATTGGTTTGTCATTGAATTTGCATTATTTGTCATTTTAAAGACAAAGTTCTCGTATGATATGGATTATGGAGATATATCCGCTTATATTTAAAATTTATACAGTTGTACATCCTGTTACCCTGTCTCAGGAAATAAACTGCTGTCAAGCAAAAACTATTGAGATTTAAAGATATTTTTATTTGTTCTTCCTATGGGATGATTTGATATATGTAGTATGCAGTCATACTGGAGGTAAGCTGTAAAAAGAATAATAATTGTTTCTGCCTGTATTTGTATACCTGTGTTTTCCAGGACACAATAGACTGTCACCTCAGTGGTACTCAAAGTATAATTTTTAGGATCCAACATCAAGACTGTAGTCACTGTTTAGGCTGAACTATTCATCAGTTATGGTGTTTATGGTGACAGTCAAACTAGAAACTGCTGCTTGGTTTTTAGATTCAGAATTGGGTGAAATCAGAAATCACACAAATCCATTGTATACAGTCTGTAGGGATACAGTACAGAAAGACAGGAAGGGCAAGACAAGGCCAAACACACAAAGGACGAGTAAATGAGGACAACAGAGAGAGAGAGAGAGAGATGTAAAAGAAACTGATTGTAGGAGGGTAAGACTGTGAGATCTATGATTCATTCAGGATGTTAAAGTGCATGACTGTGTCACTGTTCCACTAACACAGTGGTCCTCTTTCTCTCTCAGATGGATGTTCATTTCTTGCTTTTGCTCTGTACTATTATATTTGTTCAAACAAAAGTACACAAGCACTGACCACTGCCAGTTAAGGAAAAATAGTTATTCTTTTGCCACTTTCATACTGTTATAAACCTCTGTGCTCTTTGTTTGGAATTGTTAAATTCCACTACAGTACACATTGTAAAAAGCACTACAGAAGTTTAATTGAATTAAAATTGTAGTCTGTATCTTTTTGGTTAAAAATTACTTTTGACTTTCTGTAAACAGAAAGCGGAATGCCTGGCTACTATATTGTATTGTGTGGGTGTGGATGATGGAGCATATCCATGTTGTTCTAAACTTCCACATTAAAATTGCAATTCGTAACTTTTTTGTTGAAAAATGAACAAAAAGCAGTTAATGAGCAAGTACATAAGAGATCAATGTTCAACACAGTCTCCTTACCATACCCCGATTCACAACAGTACGTTCATAATAATAATTTATCATTTGAGCTGTCAGTTTAAAAACTGCAGTCTATTTGATTGCCACACACAAGCACCAAAGCTGTTTTGGCATAAATGTATCATGTCTCTTTTTCTTCTATGTACTTTTATTATGTAACTTGTATTCTGTCTTACGGTCATGGTTCTTGTTTCCCCTTCCTAAATATCTCCACCTGTTTATAGTTTAGTTCATTGTGGTACAGTAGTTAAGCACTCATGTTTCCCATGTCTTTGTCAGCTATTGATTGTCGTTTGTGATATGGTAAATCACTGTTCCTGGCTATTCTAGATCTTTTCTGTGGTTCCTGTTGAATTCAATTGCTTATTAGAAAATGAAAGCTGCATTTGATCTAGCCACTCTATTGTTCTAGACTCAGTCTGTGACAACATTACTTTGGTAAATCATTTTTAGATCTGTAAGCAGATGCAATCTAGACAAAAAGCTTTTTACATGTGATGTAGCAAATAATGGCTACAGTTTTGCTCTGTTCCTCACATAAAGATATCATATGACTTCAAAAGACTTGCAATGTAGCACATGTCAAATGGACTACTTATATGTTGCTTTCACAATGTCTGATCTTTTTGGAGCTTGACAGATGTGGCCACTATTAACTGTTGTTGTGGGACAAGAGCCACATGGCAATTCCAGATATTTTACTTTTGTGTATTAAAGCAAAATGGCGATATCTGTTTGAAACAACACCGATGTTGGTAAATAATGACAGACCTTTATTCATATTCACTTATGTTTTATTCATTAATTCTGTATTATTCTGAAACGGTCATGCTTTTGCAAGAATGCAAATTGCTTGTCTTCTGTCTGAATGAGAAGCATGTAACCCTTTAACTGTGGTTTGAATAGGCATCTCTGTAGTTTTGAATTAAAGGAGAAAGTATGTGGGCTGTAACTTTTCAGCGATGACATACAGATCGGTTGATTTACAAAGATAGCTTTTTCAGAAGTCAGCACAAATGTTTATCATTCAGTCAGTGTGTTGGGATCATTAATTTGCTCTTCTGCTATATTCCAACCCACATTACATTGCTAAAAATAGAAAATACAAAAAAAAAAAAGACATTTATTCGTCAGAGATGATATAGTATTAAGTATTCTCTATTTTCGTGATATAGTATTAAGTATTTTCTATTCCGTTCTCTATTTTTTGGCACCCTGATGCAGGCCTATTTGGCCTTGTAAATAAAGACCTTTTACAAATAAATCTATGCAAGTGTCAGGATGTCAAATTCTGGCTGTTTTTGAGGAATTATGCACTTATTATTTACTTTAAACAACTTAAACTCCCCAGAGTAGAGCAGCCACCAGTTTAACAGCAGTTGATGTATTGTGTGTCTTTACAGTCCTGCCCAAACCTCAAGTAAGCTACAAGACCACATCTCCAGGAGTGATTGAGGCAAACTGTACTGCTGTTGCCCGACCACAGGCTGAAATAGTGTGGAACGTGGAGGGCAATAACAGGACTATTGGCCCTCCTGTGACCACTGCTACCCAGCAGAGTGACGGGACAACGCTGGTCATCAGCACCTTGACCGTACAGGCTGGACTCTTGAAGGACGTCTCTGTCAAATGTCTTGTTCATCACAAAGGACTGGAGACTGCCATTGCTGTTTCTATGAACACTAAGAGTGAGTGTAAAGTATTTTATGTATGCTAAAGAATGAATGACATGCTAAGAATGAATGACTTATATTTACTTTATTGGCACAAATCAATTTAAGGTCATAAGAATATCAGGATAATATAAGAAATTTCTTAGGAATAAACATTATTCCTTGTCTATAAAGACCATGTTGGTTTTGTTCTGAAATCCTTTGATATAGGCAAAAAACAAATGTGTAAAATTTTGCCAGATTTGTTCTGGCCTATTGGGATATGCAGCACAAATTACATTGGAACCGACAGCAAACACACAGCCTGTGTGTGAGCACTATGTCTTATTACACATACAAACAGGGCATTTATATATAAGTTTTAAAGGCACAGCAGCTGAACAAAAAAGAGACTTAATTCTATTAATTACGGTGTATGCACTGACATCACATTAATTACACAAACACACACACATATATATTCTAAAAAGAATACTAGTCAAATTTAGTTTGAAACAAGTTACTTGATATTAACGTCACGTTTTTACAACTGTATAAACTAAATAATACAATATTATTTAACATATTACCTAAAGCCAAACCACAGCTTTTTTTGATATTCAGTACAGTATGACTAAGTGCGATATTACTTATGTTTACATGCATTCCCATTGGTTTAGTTATGTGTATATATGTTTCCTGCTGTTGACTTACAATACAGTTGCATATGATTTGTTCATTTGCCTATTTGACTATCTCTTTGTTTTATCTCTTTGTATTATCTCTGTGTCCAGTTGGCACAGCACTTGCTATCCTGATCTCTGTGACTACTGTAGCTTTTCTTCTGGTTCTTTGTCTCTGTTGCTGTTTGTGGAAGTGTGTCCTGCGTAAGGACGGTGAGTATTTATTAGGCATGTAAAAAATAATAGGAAACAATATGTATTTTGAAAAGTGCTACACATATAAGTGACTTGAATCTAGAACATCTTAGTAAAATGACCTTTTCAGCTTTGACATGAAAACCTGAAATATTTGTTGAAATCTTGTGTTTGTCTGTTCACATATGTGTGACCAGAACATGATGAGCAGAACTTACCAAGAAGAGGCAGAGGAGAACAAGAAACCGGCAGTTAAATGTAGGTGTTTTCTTCAGGAATGCATAACAGTGACCTATTTCTGCTTCACTTTAATGTTCCATATGTCCCTGATCACAAAACCTTACAGCACCTTTAGGAAACACTAACTGCACTTATGTGCTCAATATTATAATAAAACTGAAGGTTTTGCCTTATAAAATATATTAATAATTATTCTCCCAGCATTTATTCATTTAGTCATTTATTTTTCTTATAGATAAATATACAGTTTAAATCTTGGGGTTTCTTACTCTGGCTTGTTTCATATCTTTAAACATTCCTGTTCAAAACAATCAGCCAGTATTGTTTCTTTAAAATTTATTGAGAGTATACAACATATAATGTTCTGTGCTCTGTCAGGTATCAACAGATTGACATGGTTCGGGTGTCTATGGGTACACTGAAAACATATCACCTGAAGAAGAAAGTGTCAGTATGTTCTATGCTTTTCCAGCTGAGGAAGACCAGTGGTTCTTCTTTAAATGGGAAAACATGCTATTTACATTTTAAATCCTTGTGGCACAGTGTCTAAGAAAGGTGTAACTAATATGAAGGTTGCAGTAGGAAAACATTTTAGCATTGCACATAGTTTAACCCTCTAATGCAGGAATTATTAAATCACAAAGTAAAGTTGAGTAAAATTCAGAACAATAATATAATCATTCTTAATTCTCAAAATTCAATATTATATATTTTAAGAGAGACACAACTGGCCTCGGAAATATGTAGAAATACCTTTTCTATTCCTTCAGTCTCTGAGCCCAAGAAATGATGGGAAAATTGAAGATCGCCACAGTAGACAGAGAGGTTATGAATGACTTAAAGCATTCACTACATACCAGTGAAAAATTCAATTCACATTGAACTTTGTGCATGTGCAAGCCAGTGTAATAATAACAACTGGTAAAATATACTGCTTCTGCACTGTTGTATGATTTGTCCGACTTGCCTGAAAATTATGTAATTTTCTTGAGAATGTGAAAGAATAAATCACTTATAAATGTACTTAATTCTGTCCCTTTCTTTTAAGTTCTTTTCTTAAAATAGTGTCAATTCATGTCAATGAGGAAAGTGTTGGGTTATGTAACAGTGTGATCAAAAGTATAAAGTAATGTTGCTAACACTAAAAAATGACACATTGTGAGTCTAAGGCTGTCCCTCCCTTCAGTGCTTCTGTCAGATGGCTGAAACAACAGCTTTGTTCACTCGTGAAAACAGACAGCAGTTTGTTCATGACTGCAAATATAAAGAGAGAAGCTGAAAAGCTTGTGTGTTGCAGTGTGTGACTAACAGCCGAGATTCAGTTGCATTTGCCTTAATATGCCCAGCCTCTATTTTGACCAAACACTTGGGACATTGCTGTGTTACTCTTTTATAAGAAATAATACAAGTATTTTTAGTTTTTCACTTACATTATTAAACCACAATGTTAGATTTTCTTTGAATTTGGCTGAGCAGTCTTTGGGTGGCTGGCCAATGTACTAGAATATGGTTCTAATACATAAAGTAAGCCAAACCGTAGTTCAGGGGAAAAGCCTTTATTGAAGATACTTGTGTAGCATGGCCCTCTTCTTCTTCTTCACCCTTACAGATATGGGCCATTTGGTCCACACCCTTATAGACGCATATGTTAATTACATCAGGGCACAAATGCAATGCAAATGAATCTAAATTCAGACACATAATTACATCAAGGTACAGATGCAAGCCCGATGAATCTGAATACAATCTTTCAACAAGATTAAAAAGCATTAACAGTGAGTGCTACTTGACTGCTGTTTCTTTAACTTACTTCATTCTAATAAATGTAAATCCAGATGAAAATGTAAATGTGAATTTCAAATTGTAATTCATGAGCCATCGTATTAAAATAAACATTCACAAGTTCACTGGTTTATAAACTTCTACAGCACGAAGTGGTGAACAGATTTGATGTGCTTGTTCATTATGGAGGGGCTCAAGCATAAATTCTCAGTTTGAGCTCTTAAATGTCACCTGGACTATCAGATAAGGCAATATAAAAATATAAAGAGGAGGAGATGGGAGAGTCACCACAGTGAGGACAGCCACTGTTTCAATATTCTTACAACATGATGTAATGAAGGGTCAAACTCACAAGGATCCACATGCAGCATATTTATTACAAAACAGGCAGGCAGGGTCAAACACAACAAACAAGGCAATCAAAGGCAAGGAAAAGGCGTAAATGTAGAACAGGCTAGGGTCGAGGCAGGAAGCAAACAACCATAAAATCCAGGACAGTCCAAAAATCAAGGCAGGCAGCAAACAGGGAAAAAACAGAGTAAAGTCCAAGAACAAAACACAGGAAATCCAAACACACTAACAAACCACTCAGAGATGTTGCCAGGGCAAAACAAGACTTCACAATGAGTAACACCGAGTGCAGGGTTTATATACACAGGAGTTAATGGGGTTCAGGTGACAAACAGGAAGTAATCAAGCCTATGGTAAGAGGCATGATGGGAAATGTAGTTTGGTACTAGTTAGTACTCAGGTAACCCCATCATAACAATTGACAGGATTAGATTATCAGGCTTCCTAACTTGATGTTTAAAACATTTAAACTTCATTATTGGCTACAGCCTGTAAACACTACAAAGTATAGCTATTTAATTCCATAAACTGTCTTCTAAAGTATTTAAGACAATGGTACAGTCTTGATAATCTCCCCCCCAAAGATTAATAAAAAAATTACTATTCAATCCAACAGGCATTCCACCATTAGTCTACATTAGGTCATATGTTGAAAAGTGATGCACACAGGTAATGCTTTGTAGACTTTTTTTGTAAAGTAATAGTTACAATCATGGCTCCATCTACTGGTTTTCAGATGTATTTCTGTTCTATGCAGGATAGTGATGCAGTGAGTTAAAAGGTCAGATTATATTTATTGTTTCATGAGTCATTACTATCCTTTTTAAGTTAAGCAATTTAATACATAAACTATAAAATACATCTGTCACAAATCTGACAGAATAACCAAAAAGAATCCAGATTATGAAACATAAAATTTTGTACTGAGCTCTTTTGTAACAAATATGTAGTAGAAGTTATTGTAATTAACTGCAACTATTGCATTTTAGGCCATTAAATAACTTCTCAGGAATCTAAATGATATCTTTGTTGCATTCACCACTTTCTTTTTTTTAGCATGAGCTTCACTTAGAAACCACACTGAACTTCAGATCATGCTACAGCAACATTTTCCAGGATGTAATAAGGAAAGAAACATCATATGATTATTTGCACCATGGGTGATGAAAACATTCTGTATATAGTGCCTACATCTGCTTCCTGTTGACTTTGTCTAGACATGCAGACAGAATATCAGGTGGTTGATGGTGTAGGTTGATGGTGTAGGTTTAGAGATGCGTAGACAACCTGTCTTGATTGGTTATCTTGTGTGATGAACAATGGATCATCTCCATCATATGACTCAACAGTGTTGACTGTTGAAGATGTTTTGTAGGTTTTGCTGCAGTGTTTCTTCTGAATTTTGGCCACAGACAAATTCAACACAAGTCATATCAACATTTGGGCAATGTGATGTCAAGTGGATTTCGCTGTATAGTGTAAATAAAATGAAAAATGGAGTGTAGTTATAATTGTACATTACATGGCTATTCCACCATGTAAATTAGAATAATTTCTTCAACTGGTAGAGAATTACCAACATCAGGGTGATTATCTGTCATATGCATACATTTATAAACCGTACATGAACCTTTGCTTTTTGGGTGCCCTTTTGTCTCAAACCTAAAGAATTATCATTAAAGGAACAGGTGAGGATCATGCCAGAAGATTTGGCATGGACCATTTGCTGGACCTTGTGTTTTTCAAAACCTGTATGCTTCTGAACACAAATATTGTAGAATTTTTGTGGTGCTTTTTCCATTAAATGAAAGTGAGCAGAAGTTGTTAAGAATATAAATTACAAAAATGATGGAGGATGAAAACTATAAACAGGGCGAGGAATAAGTCAGTATATAGTTTGATACTCTTCAACCATGTATATTTATACTTGTTTTTTTTTTCATTTCCTTTACTTACGCTATATGTGCTCATCCTGCTTTGATTTGTGATTTGTAGATTTGTACTTTTACTGAGTTTCACAGGCTTTTGGACAAGACAACATTTTATGCTGTGTGGCTTTCTATTTTGCAGTTACTACACATTAAGGATACACAAAGAAAGAATATTCTTGAAGCACAAAAGGCCGTAATACATTTACACTTTATACATAATTTAAGGCCTTTATCTTCAACATCTAAACTAAATAAAAATAGTATTTATTTAAACACATCCATAAAATAATTTGACACTTATTTGACACTTAAATAGAACTGAGGACTTTTAGTTCCCACAGGAAAAAAATCAGTTCTAATGCCCTGGTTAGAAATGTAAACCTTCAATACAATTTTAATTGCCACAAATTCATGTTTTGTTACTTACAGTATAAATTTTACACACCTGAGAGACCACTATCCTAAGTTAAACACCCATGGGAGAAAATGGAAAAAAATAAGGTTAAATGCTTTACTCAAAGGGCTATGTAAGGGTTGCAACACTTTAGTTACAAGATCAGAATTGCTAACAGCTAAGTTACAGGAACTGGTCTATAGGCTACACTGCCCTTCCTTCAGAAGAACTTGAATGCATATGTATCCCTCAAGACAATTTATTGTCTAGTTAGACAGTATTGTTAAATTGTTAAATATGTTAAATATGACCAGTACCTCTCTACCTTGTCAACATTTCATTTTAGCAGCAACAAAATCTTCCCGCAAAATGACAAATCTGGATTTCTTATTCACACAATCAATCTGGATTTCCTATTCACACCATCAATACTACATTCACATGCAGCTTGCAGCTTTTGTTTTTCCATTTTTTATTAACTCATTTGCCCATAGTCATATGAAGCAGTTAAGGGTAAATGTGTTTGGCATGATGTCTATAAAGGAAGAGTTTGAAGATAATTATCTGCAGTGAAATACTTTGTAATATCCCCAGGACAACTAATACATTCTTACAAATGGCAAAATTTGTATATTTGAAGAATGCAAGTATACTGGTGGAGTTGGGGGAAGTGGAGTGATTCACAAACAATATTCAGTGCACCAGAGTGAGGTAAAAGGCTGCTTATCTTATCCAAAACTTCCCAAACCTGCCCCGTCATTTCCAGCTCTTCCTGTTTACTCAACCTCTGTCGAAAGTCCAGTTGAGAAGAGATCTGTTGAAATCCCCAAGGAATATTCCATCAAAACTTCCACCAAACATCCATTTAATTCCTGGGCTACGAGATCAGCTCTAAGGGAATCAAGATGGACAAGCGGAAGGTTGAAGCCATTCACTCCTGGCCCACTCCCACCAGTATTAAGGAACTCTCATGTTTCCTAGGTTTCTCTAATTTCTATCGCTGCTTTATCTATAATTACAATGCTAAAACTGCTCCCCTTACTAACCTCCTAAAAGGTAAGCCCAAGTCTCTGTCCTGGACTCCAGAGGCCACGGAAGCCATGAAGACCCTCCAGAAGGTGTTTACTTCAGCCCCGTTTGTGGTGGAAGTGGACGCTTCGACTTCTGGTGTGGGAGTGGTGCTATCTCAGCAGCAGGGGACTCCTCCTTGACTCCATCCATGTACCTTCTTTTCAAAGAAGTTATCCCCGGTGGAGCAGAACTTTGACATTGGCAACCGGGAATCCTTGTGATCAAGCCATCTCTAGAGAAATGGAGGCATTGGCTGGAAGGAGCCCACCACCCATTTGTGGTACTTACCAATCACCGTAACCTGGAATATCTGAGGGAGGCCAAGAGGCTCAATCCTTTTTCCACTCGATTTTACTTTACCAACTCCTATCGTCCAGGGACCAAGAATATGAAAGCGGACACCCTGTCTAGGCTCCATTCTCCAGAAGATTTACCAGAGAATCCTGAGCCCATTCTTCCTCCTAATCTAATTGTCAGTCCCATACAATGGTCCCTGGACGAAGAAATCGCAGCAGCCAGTGCCACTGACCCTGCTCCACCAGGTTCTCCACCCGACCATACATATGTTCCGTACATAAGTCAAAGAACACCCCTCATCCATGCAACACATATCTCCCTGGGAACTGGTCGCCCCAATAGAACCCTCTCAATGCTGAAAGACCGCTTCTGGTGGTCCAGCATGGCAGAGGACATCAGAAGGTATGTGAGAGGATGCCAGGAATGTGCAATGTCCAGGACACCCCGTAAATTACCAGCTACCAAGCTTCTCCCTCTTCCTCATGGTCACACCTAGGAGTGGACTTCATTACCGACCTACCAGCATCAGATGGCAAAACTTGTGTACTAGTAGCAGTGGACAGGTTCTCCAAAGCGTTTCGTTTGGTACCACTGAAGGGACTCCCAACTACTATGGAAACTGCTGAAGTCCTCTTTAATCAGGTATTTTGAAATTTTGGAAGATATTGAAGATATTGTCTCTGACAGAGGTCCCCAGTTTATCTCAGGGTTTGGAGCCCCCACACCAACCTTTCAACCAGGACAGAAGGTCTGGCTCTCTACCAGGGACATCCGCCTGAGACTCCCATGTAAGAAGCTGAGTCCCAGGTTCATTGGTCCCTTCCCCATCACCAAGCAGATCAATCCAGTCACCTGTAAACTCAAACTCCTACCACAGTATCGTATTCACCCCACATTCCATGTCTCCCTACTCAAACCATATCACTCACCTGTTTCTCCTCTTCCCACAGAGCCTGGTCCAGTTGACGACCCCCCTATTCCTTTGGTATTGGAGGACGGAACTGTCTACTCAGTTAAGGAGATCCTGGGCTCCGTCGTAGAGTATCTAGTCAACTGGGAAGGGTACTGACCCGAAGAAAGATCCCGGGTCCCCAGAGACGACATACTCGATCCCAACCTCCTGACAGAATGCCATGCCTCTCACCCTCAAGCTCCAGGACACCCCCCACGACATCGGGTACTTCGGCCCTCAGGAGTGAGCCATGGAGAGGGGTGTTCTGTCACGGAAACATCAGGCTCTGCCCCCTGTCAATGATCCCGGTCACCCGAATACTGATCGCACTCACCTGTTCACCATTTCCCTCATCACCGTCTGCACTACAAGACCACACACTTCTGTCTAGCACACTGTATGGTCTCCAATAGGAAAAGGACTCATTCCCATGCCAAGTGTTTACCTACTATCGATCTCCCTCGTCTCCAGTGTCTTCCCTTTGTTTCTCCATCGTCTGTGTGTGCTTCTGTATTCCTCAACCCGGTCTGATACCAGCTCCTGGCATCCACCATCATCTTCTTTGTTCTCAGTCATCTGGTAAAGGATATCAGCATAATAACTAGCCACCTCCGCTAACTCAAGGACTAATATTACATTCATACTTACCCGTTTCATTCCATTGTGCCATTTTCTAATAAACCGTTAGGTAATTTCCATGTTCCGAGTCTGATTCCGTTACAGTAATGGGTTCCAGTAAACTCAAGCAACCTCCTTTGACCTTGTTCATCCACCTGTTGTTTGTCATTAAACATGTGTGAACTTACCATCTGTGAGTCTGTGCTATCTATACAGTTGTGCTTTAGGTTTAGTAAATTAACATGACAGATTTTGGGGTTGGAAAGACTTTAAAATTTAACTGTTTTTACATGTACATTTATTTTGCACCTTTTGTTTCCATAATTTTATTTCCTCATAAGGCTGTTTGTGATAGTACTGACATACTGTACGTGCATTTGCTTTACTGGTAGCACCACATTATGCACATATCATACAGAATTGTACTTGAGTTGTGCTTGCCATGTTAACCACAACATTCTCAGATGACAAACTAAGGCACTTTGCATAACATATCTGCCTAATGTAAAAATAGTTTTTTGTTTTGGTAATAGCCTTTCCTATCCTGGCTCGGGTTTCTATTTTGCTGTTCACACCCATTTACAAATTATAAGGTCTTTTAAGTAGAATAAGGGAATACCATAAGACATAAGACATTTGACCATTGGCCTAATTTTAAAACTTATGAAAAATTAATTGATATATGTTTTTGTTATTATGCACATTATAAGCATTTTTACCAAGCTTCTGTTCAAAACACTAGGGGTTATACAAATTTTGTGTTTTGACATTTTGTGACATTTTAACATATGTATATTGTGTTGTAGCAAATGTTTGAGCACTTAAAACTGTATTCATAACCAATACCTGAGTACAAATCTCCCTCTGCAATGTGATTAAAATAAAAAAGTTATAGACACTACATGTCGACTGTGATTGGTCCATCCCGACCTGCGCTGAGAAAAGTAACGCTTGATTTTGGTTGGTGATTCATCTACTACGCGCTGTATGCACTTCAGTACAATAGGTGGCAGCACTGTGGCTCTCCGGCTTCAGCGTCCCCGCTGTTTCCTTTTCAGTAGAAGAAAAATTGCCCACCGTCTTTCTTTATTTCAAAATGGCCGAATACTTGGCGTCGATTTTTGGTACCGAGAAAGATAAGTAAGTGGGCGCTTCTTCTGGAAATTTCTCGTGCATTGTTTGCAGAAGTCTTCAGCGCTTTTGCTGTTGGCCGATTATTGATAGAATATAAAGTTGCTATGTTTTATTATGTCATGCTTCGTGTGGTTCTCACCTGACCTAATGTTTAACACAGCATACAGTAGCGTACATGATACTAATAATATGTTTTAACACTGCAGAGGTTTCATTTAGCGGTTAATAATGATTATTTTTTACAAACATGTTGATATTTTTGTTTCGTAATGTCTCCGTGGGTGCCGTGCGCCTCAATCATTGTGCGTCGATCTGTATATGCTGCACCGCAGACAAGACGATCAGCATCATCATGTCTAAATATGTTTCCGAATTAATTTGATTAATGTTTTGCGATTACGTTGTTGAATCATTGTGTATTTCATTATTGTTTGTTTGTATCGTAGGGACAATCAAGAGTGCATTAACCGAAACTAACTGATGTTCTTGGGTCAACATAGTTTGTTTACCCTGGAGCAACATTTCTGTAGATAATGCCTAATCATAATTTATCCTTACGTTCAGAGGGAAAATGATAGGGGAATATCAACAGGGTAGAAGCACCTACCCCTTGATATAATCTTAAACTTCATAGTAACTGTAAACTTATTCCTTTTATCTGATTGGTTGATTGGAATTGTGTCTCATTGTTGATCCAGGAAAATCAGAGCATTTTCCTAATGTATTTGTGTTTTGTACTTTTCTTAACAGAGTTAACTGCTCTTTCTACTTTAAAATTGGAGCCTGTCGCCATGGGGACCGCTGCTCCAGACTCCACAATAAGCCCACGTTCAGCCAGGTACACCCCTGTTTTATACACAAATGTTAACTGATGGGTTCCTGTTAAATATGATCATGTACAAATGTTCTGTTGTATGTTTTGGCCATGTCGAAGTGTGAGAGAGAACTGTAAACAGTTGATATGTGTTTCAGACTATTGCTCTCCTGAACATTTACCGGAACCCACAAAACACAGCACAGTCTGCTGATGGATTAAGTAAGTCTTTACTCTTCTGCCAAGATTATATACTGCACTGAAACTCAGGCTTTTTGTTTAGAAGCTGGAGTTATATGAAACTGTAATTGATTGTCTGTGTCACCTGTCTTTATTAGATGCTGTCAGTGATGTTGAGATGCAGGAACATTATGATGAGTTCTTTGAGGTAAGTGCCCTGGAACACAGCCAGCCCACAAGAATCTTAAATAAAGATATAATTTATATAAATTTGTATATATTTAGTTTTGCTCTAAAATATTGGCTTTTGTATAGAGAATTTTACTTGCAAGCCACAAAAATGTTTCTATACGTATCAAATCATTTGGTTTGATTATCTAGTTCAGAGGGAAAAGCTTGAGAAATTTTGTATTTGTGTACTATTCACACCTTGAAAAGCAATTAACTGTTATTTAAAATAAAAAATGTGACATGAACCTGAAAGTTTACATATTTACAAAAGTTAGATCACCTTTATAATGGTTTCAAAACACTACTTTCAACAGATGCTTTCAAAATGTAGTAAACTATATGCAGTAAAACATCACATTTGCATGTCAGAGGAGCGATTTAAAGAAAATTGTGTTCTAGTCACACTGTGAGACTATCTGGGGGAACATTTAATTGCTGTTGTGTGCACATTACATCATGGATTTGCAATGGGGTCACATAACCCATTTCGACAAAAAAACACCAATACTTTGTCTTGTCAGAAACCAAACACGTGAGAAGTGATACAGGACATAACAAAAGATCATGCGCAAGGCTGGAGTTAGCCTAAATTGCTGTTAAAACGCATAATAAACTATATAGGAAGGCAGTCACATTTATCGTTTTGCTCATTTTTGTTTAAAATAAGAAAAACAAGTGTATAAAATAGCTTGTTAAAAATGTGTCCTGATGGCAAAGAGGTTACAGGGGCACACAGATGCTTATCTGATAAGTAGCTGATTTTCTGATTTACACTTTTCTAATGTTTTCTTAAATCAGGAGGTCTTCACTGAAATGGAAGAGAAGTATGGAGAGGTTGAGGAGATGAATGTTTGTGATAATTTAGGAGATCACTTGGTGGGAAATGTCTATGTGAAGGTGAGAAATTATCTGTCAATTCAACTACTGAAATACACAAATATCAACACATTTAACATTTTAAAATAATTCCCTGCATTCTGATTGGATGTGCTTTATTCAAAACTTTTGTTTAATTCTAATATACTCACACATGAATATACTCTGTTTTTGTGTGTAGTTCCGGCGTGAGGAAGATGCAGAGAAGGCAGTGATTAGTTTAAATAACCGCTGGTTCAATGGCCAGCCCATCCATGCTGAGCTCTCACCTGTCACTGACTTCCGTGAGGCCTGTTGTCGACAGTACGAGATGGGGTAAGTGATCAAATAACCAGCAGAGGGCATTGTAGACATACATACAGCAACATAAAACAAAAACACACCCACATACAATATTGAATGCACACATATAGAAATGTTTACATATCCATCTCTGTATCCGATGTGCAGATGTCACACTTGATTGAGTTGCTGATTCAGTTGTCTACTGAAAGAAAGCACCCATACAAGAATGTTAAAATATTTGATTTTTGACATCTGGTGGCTTCTGTGTGACTGTACCTGTGTGTTCCCGCAGAGAGTGCACTCGAGGTGGATTCTGCAATTTTATGCATCTCAAGCCAATCTCAAGAGAGCTGAGAAGAGAACTGTATGGCCGCAGACGAAAAAGGTCTGTCTGATCCCAAAACTGATGAATAGAATAAAGTTTCTTACAGAACATATGAGTAGATGGTAGGGCTATTTGTAAATCTAACATTGGTGGTCATTATCATAATTCATCATGATCTGTAATAGTTAAACAAGCAGAACCTTATTACAATTATAAATGGTCTCTATTCTAATATGTAACCTTCCGCAAAACTCATTTTTGCCCCACTAGTAAAACGTGTTCTCTTTTACAGGCACCGCTCTCGCTCACGTTCTCGTGAGAGACGCTCTCGTTCCCGCGACCGCAATAGAGGCGGAAGAGAACGGGAGAGACGGAGGTCAAGAGATAGAGAGCGTTCTGGACGGTTTTAAACTTTGCTGCCTGAGGCTAACACTCATTCTCCAAGCTCTGTCCAACCAGCTCTGTCCTGATGAAAATGTGATAAATGTGGAATTGAATTTCTCCCTGACTCCTTTATTTTCTTATTCCTTTATCCTCTGATCTTTTTACCTAAGAACTGTTGCTTTTCCAATAAACATACTGTTGTACATTTTACTTTAAGCTTTTTAGTAGTTGTATGTTATTCTGTCTTGAATATATTTAATTTACATTCACTTCATCTAATGATGAACAATGCAGTGGTTGTACCCTAGTCATTAAGGTTTTTGCTTTAGGAAAAATGAACTTCAAAATTGGACCTATAGTTTCTGTAATCTGACTAATGCATTTTACCTCAACTATTTTAATGAAGGGGAAGGTGTTGGGCATCTACCACATAGTTCAAGCTCACAGCTGTGTATGTCAGCTAATGGGTTTGGAAACTTCACAGGCTCAAACAACATATGTATTGAAGTGTGTAATAAAACTGCACCTCCTTAACCGACCCAATAACATACGTGTTTTGTAAAGATATTGTAACTTTTATTGTACATTTCAGAAGATAAGACATGTTATGAACACATCCTGTTTCATGGTAGGATTTTGTGATTTGCCTATGCGATATTTGCCGGGTGTAAAGTTAGTAAATTCGGTGTGTCGAGGACAGAAATTTTCTGAGACTATAAACTAAGTATTTTTATTTAACTGCTTTCTAAAAGTAAAATTTCATATAAAATGCTATCATATTAAAGCGAAATAAAATAATGCGTCCGAATAACAAGTCACTCTTTCAGCTTCTTGCGCAGCTAAACTGGTTTTAAACATGCAGTTACAAGTTTTCAGTGAACTAGGGCGCGACTAAATGTCAATACCTGATTGGCCATAAGGAGGGAACAGACTCCTCCGCCGTAGCCAATCAGCGTGCCACCCCAACATGCATGCCTCGTCATTGAACCCCTGCTTGACTTGAGCGCATGTGAGTAGCGGGCAGGCTCACTTTTCTCACTTTACAGATAGATCACTCTGTGTAACCCGGACCTTACAGGCTTGTAACTTCCACTCTATCTGATACGTAGGTGAGTAAATATATCCGCTTGTATTTTAGCTGTTAAGCCCTCCAGAACAACCTATTATTGCTGTGTTCACAAAGACGCGATAATAGCATCATCGCAGTAAGACACGATGATTTATGTGACTTATTTAACTGTACGTCGATACGTCTTAAGCATTATTATTTTGTAAAAGAGTATTCCTGTCATCAACTTTGAATATATTCCACACGTCTTCGCCAAATACCGAGAAAGCGATGCAAACGTGCGGCGAGCATGATGAAATCGACTCCCTCACAGCGTCACAGCTTCACAGCATCACGATCAACGCAATACCTCCAAGATTGTGCCATCTTTAAGTGTGTTCTTACGTTAATATGACGTTAAACTATATATTGCACATGTTATACCTAAATACACCTGTGTAAATGTTCAATATGGAATTCATTTTTCAACCATAAACATTCAAAGACATTAAACGCGGCGTTACTCGTCCCTCTTTAACTAAAAGCATCTGTGGAAAGCAGAAGTGCGTTCTAGTGCATTATTTTTCTCACTTTGTTGGTTTAGGTATTTTATTTTCAGAGTGTGGATGACTTAGGAAAGATTGCTACCTTAAGTAGCAATGCTCTCAAGTGATTTAATTTAAGCCAAAGAGCATATTGTGCAGCACCTAGGAACTGTATGGCTTGCTTTTTCCTTTTTCATGATGGTTAACATGCAGTACTGATAAAATTGCAAAACATCAATAGTTGTCAATCAAATGTCAGTGAAATTATATAAAATGCTTGGATTTATTTCCCCTTGCAGAAGCTCAGTCCTAAAGTGCCATTTTGGCCAAACTGGTTGTGATTTAACATATATTACATTTATTGCATAAGAGATGTGTGAGGTATGAACATGGCTGAGCACAGTTGTTCAGTTCCCAGGAAACCTAGATATCTCTTCTGCTAATTTGTGTGTAAATCTGTGTGACTAAATGAGTTTAGTCAGTTTTTACACAGAAAAAAATCCTGCTGGATTTCTACATACACTCAATAATTTTAATAATTAATGACTCAAAATTCTGAGAAATGCAGGTGTACTACACGTTATCTTATTCAGATTTCTAGAAACCAGAATATTTGCTCAATTCATGCATTTGATTTACCTGACTCTTACATAATTGTAATATGACAGTTCTGATTAGTTTTGTAATATTCTTACACATGTAAACAAAGTCATTAAGTGTTTTACCACAGGTAACCTAATGGATCTCCAAAGGGCATTCCAATCTTGTTGATTATCAGTAATAGCTTTTCATTAGGGATCAACCTTTGCTTATCCATGCGTTTACCAGGAGCAGATGACAGGAAGTTGTTATCTGCCCAACTCATTTAAAGGATATTGTTATCAGCAACTCTGTTTTTGTACGCATTCTGAATGATAGGATGTTGTTTTCTTCCTCTTGCTCTCTTTGAGCAAGTTTAAACATTAGTATCATCAATCATTCAGATTATTATTTATCTCATCAAAAGCTTTACACAGTGTGGTTGTATCAGAATTTAGTTACCATTCTTATCAATCTAGTACTGTTTCTCCATGCAAAGAATTTAAAAGTTAAATTTAAGTGTTTGTAAAATTTGTGGCTTTTAAAAGGTGGTTTGGGGTCCTCGTCTGTGGCGTGTTTTGATCTGTCAACATTCTGTAAGAATTTGGATGATACTAGCACTACATTAAACCATATCAGAGTGAAAGTTCACCAATACACATACAATAATAGGGGTGGGGCATTACGTTGCATAATGTTTCATAATGTTTTCAAGAAGGCTGTTTAACAACTTTTTCTTCTCATAGGTAAGCCATGCCATCTACCTCAGAGTCTGCTGGAAAAGTGCCTGTCTGCCCACATGCTGCCAAGATCCTCCTGAAAGGAGACACAGGGAATGTAGAACCTGTGTTCAGCAGTGATGGCACTCTGAAAAGTGAAGCCATCTTGAGTGGCAAGGCTAGAAACAAGTTAGGTGTGAAAGGCTCAGCAAATATGACTGAAAGAAACAGTCCCCATGTAAAGAGTATTAATGAAGATCATATGGAAAATGGATCAGATATCAGCCTTGAGAGGAAATGGATTCGCCCAGATTTGCCCAGCAGATGCACCTGGAATCTCGATGGTCCAAATACAGATTCGCCCCACAACCACTTCGAAAAGTAAGCTAATAGGACTATAGAAGCTGTTGCATGCTTTTTGTCATTTTGGAAGACAGGTTTAGTATTGGGTTTCCAGGAAGGAATTACAATGTCAGTGTTTTAAAAAGCAAGTCATATAGATCTTGTTTTGCCTTTACCGTGAAATGCTGTGCTGTTGCCTGTTAGACTAATCATTGTTTAGAGTAAAAATCAGGGTTTTTGTACTGTGAATTTTTTTCTGCACCTGCAGCAACTGTTCATTTAAAAAAGGAAAACAGTTTAAATGTTCAGTTCATGTTCAATACGTATTAAACTGACACACAACAGGGTCAGTTCATTATTCTTTGAAGAATAATGACTCCTCTAAAAATGAGGGATTTAAAGAAAGAAGGGTATGGTCATTCACTTGGTGTAATCAAGTAGCACGCTCTACAGACTCATGATGATTTACACAGGTCAATTCTTTCTCTGGCCTGAACTTGGTTAGTGGTTGACATTTACCTTAATGTTTGTTTGTGGTAGTATGTGTGTAACTATAATTTGTTTCCTTTTTTAATAGGACAAAGACGCCTAGTATTCTCCCCAACATTTTATATAAGATTGGAGATACCCCACTGGTCCTCATGAACAAGATTCCCAAAGCGTTTGGCCTTAAGTGTGAAATCTGTGAGTATCTGTATGATATACATGCAGAAAGTGTCTGCACGCTAATTTGAGCCTTGATTTTTTGATGTGTGTGTGTTTTTTGAAGTGTGGTTTGAAGATGTGATCATCTAGAGCAGGGGTGTCAAAGTCAGTTCCTGGAGGGCTAGTTTTAGGAGCAGAGCTTGACACCTCTGGTCTAGAGCAACATATTGACTGCACGTGTTGGTGGGCAGGGTGGGCAGCTGTATTTATGGGAGGTAAGGGGTTGGTACACTGGTATGAGGAATGCAAGTGCTGGGTTTCAATCTGAGTAAGCCAAGCAAGGATGTGAAAGTGTGAATGTTGCTGTGAGCTGACCTTAGTGAGTTGCAGTCCATACAGGCATTCTTTCTAGTGCATACATGTAGAAATGTAATTTTATTGCACACACTTTCTTAGTTACCACCAGAGATTTGTAAGTGTAGGGGAATTGCCAGCATTTGTAGCATATGGTCTTTGGCTGTTTTAATTGTAGTAATACAGAACTGCTAAAAAAATGTTTTAAATTGTGAGAACCTGCCAAACCTGAGCATTCAGATTCACTTTTCACTACTTGTTGTATTCTATATAACTTGTATGTGACAAATAAATCTTGACTCTTGACTCAAATATCCCCAAGCTGCAGCAGGACGGATTGCAGTGGCCGTCACATATGGTGCAACATTCAAACATTCCATGACTAGGATGCAGTCAAGGAACAGAGTGCGAAATGGCTAGTTTATATTAACTGAATGCATTTGAGTAACACAGGCTAACAAAATGGTTGCATTTTTTTGTTTTAGTGAAAGAGGACTGAGTTTGACTGCATGGGGCCAAAAAATTGGCAGGCCTGTAGTTAAGCCCCTCTTTGGTTTAATAAGCGTTGTTTGAAAGGGTTATTGTGTAGAAGTCAAAGCCTTTTAATCCTAAATTAGCTTTATAATGGTGATTTTAGAAGTCTAGAGATTTCATGTGAAACAGATGAATCTTTGGCCAATTGTGCTAAGAGGCTTTTGAAATTGCTGACTAATTACATCCAAATAGCATATTTGGCATTTTTGTGTAACTGGGAAAGGGGTGGAGGTTGTACAATAAATTATGGACCTATGGATGATCTTATAAAGGGAAAGTTTGGCTTGATAGCGCCACTTACAGAATTTCAGTGAAGTGCCTTGTGCACTATGTTTCGCATAAATTTGGTAGGCATGTAACATTCCAGTACGTGTCGTGGCGGCCTCACAAAGTTTGATGTTTCACCATGAAACAGGAAATTGTTTGTATGTGTAATTACAGTGGCTAAATGTGAGTTCTTCAATGCTGGCGGAAGTGTGAAGGACAGAATCAGCCTGCGCATGATAGAGGATGCCGAGCGAGATGGTGTTCTCAAACCAGGAGATACCATCATAGAGCCTACCTCAGGAAACACGGGTGTGTGTGTAAGCGGTTTTTTTTTTGTTGTTTAGTTTATCTCCTGACATTCAATATTGGCCTTGAAAAGGTCTAATTGTGTGTGTGTGTGTGTGTGTGTGTGTGTGTGTGTGTGTGTGTGTGTGTGTGTGTGTGTGTGTGTGTGTGTGTGTGTGTGTGTGTGTGTGTGTGTGTGTGTGTGTGTGTGTGTGTGTGTGTGTGTGTGTTCAGGTATTGGACTTGCCCTGGCAGCCGCAGTCAAAGGTTATCGCTGCATCATTGTGATGCCTGAGAAAATGAGCATGGAAAAGGTGAGTTCATGAAGATGTACCGGGTTTAATGGATAAAGTTATACTTTTGTTTATATTTGTGATGATTGTGTTCTGGTGAGTGTGTGCTGTGTGTCATTTGTATTTACAAGTTACTTTACATGCTACTAGGTGGATGTGCTCCGTGCTCTTGGTGCTGAGATTGTTCGAACCCCTACCTCAGCCCGTTTTGATTCTCCTGAGTCTCATGTTGGCGTGGCTTGGCGTTTGAAGAATGAGATTCCTAATGCCCACATTCTGGACCAGTACCGCAATCCCAGCAACCCCCTGGCTCATTATGACACCACTGCAGAGGAGATTCTGGAGCAGTGTGATGGTAACTACAATATTTATGCCCAGTCAATGTTGTGTCTGGATCAGTTGCTTCCTGCTGACTGTTTCAGTCACACGTTGATGCCATTTTTAGCTTCACCAGTTTTAGTGTCTGTTCTCTGTAGGTAAAATCGACATGCTGGTGGCTGGAGCTGGCACTGGTGGCACAATCACTGGCGTCGCACGCAAGCTAAAGGAGAAATGCCCCAATATCAAGGTGATTTCTTTTTGTTGATGCTACAGATGCCTGTATTCTAGTTAACATTACACTGAGCGAATGTGTCGAGAATGTAAAAAAAATAAACTCTCAGATATACACATATATATGGTTCATGCACTTTTATCTGCCCTAGAATGAACTAACCTGCATATAAGAGACAACACAAGGAATTCCTTCTAAGCTGACTAGATCCATCTGTATACCACACATGCTTTAGCTAAGATACTAATCAGTCCTCAAAAGAAATACACTTGCTTTACAAACCTTAGGATTTTTACACTGTCTGTATTGTATAATGGGTGTCTGTGTCATTGTACTTCAGATTGTTGCTGTGGACCCTGAAGGCTCCATCCTTGCTGAACCAGAGGAACTAAATAAGACTGATAAAACTCAGTATGAAGTGGAGGGCATTGGATATGACTTCATCCCCACTGTTTTGGACAGATCTGTAAGTGTGTTTGTACACAACAAGCCTTGACACAGTCAACATAATTATTTGATGTTAGCTGATTCCAATTACCAATGTTAACTCACTATTCTTGTCATAGCAGAGTGGAGAAAAGAGTATAGTAACAAAAGAGTCCACAGTAGCCGTTTCTTTAAAGAGAAATGCCAGATTTAGATGCTTTGCAATGTCACACATTATAACCAAGAGAAGGTTGGGACAAAGTGAAGGGCTGGTTTCACATCATGTAAAAGCTACAATTATATTGTAACTAATTTGGATTTTTTCAGGTGGTCGATAGTTGGTACAAATCCACTGATGAAGAGTCTTTTGCCATGTCTCGTATGCTTATCAGAGATGAGGGGCTCTTGTGTGGTACGTGAATCTTGGTTTTCACATTTGATATGTGTGACACTGTGTAGCTGAACTCTTCTTCTTTTTTTGTGTTTTTAGGTGGGAGTTCAGGTACAGCCATGTCTGCAGCAGTGCATGTAGCAAAAGAGTTAAAGGAAGGCCAGCGCTGTGTGGTGATCCTCCCCGACTCCATCCGCAACTACATGTGCGTCTCGCTGGTCCCAGCAGTCTAATGTGCTTTGTGCTGTGGTGTGAATGTGTGTGTTCTGTTTTTTGGTGGACTAAGCAATAACAATGCCACTGTGATGTTTTAGACCGAACCCTACATAACTGTACTGCTCCAAATTGCATACTACATGGTTCATAAAACTGCTTTTGAAACTGAAGCTTCAAAAAATACAGTTGGTTACTCTATATTTTAAAATAGTTAAACTATGTGTAAAATATTTATGAACTGTAGCATTTAAACTAGCAGTGTGCAAGCAAAGCCTATTATGTTGTATATGTTATGCTATATTAGATATTGTTAATGTGCCTTACACTTAGGATATATACAGTATTGTATGTTAGTATACCCTGATACCCTAAATGCTTTGTTTCTCCACAGGTCTAAATTTCTCAGTGACAAATGGATGTGTGAAAAGGGCTTCCTGAGAGAGGAGGATCTTGTTGTCAACAAGCCATGGTGAGCATATACCAATGTACACATGGTCGCTAAAGGAAGCATGCTTGTTATACAACCAGATGAAGTCTGCACGTAGTGTCTGTAGGTCTAAGATTACTCTAGGTTGCATAGACTGTTACAGCTACTAAATCTAGAAGCATGTGCCCTCTCATTGGCTTTCTGGCAGTGTTGCTTGTGAGTTCCAAATTTTTTAAAACATGCTAACAAATATGTTAGAAACCTGTGAGAGAACTTGTGAGAACATGTGATGTGGCCCTCAGTATGTGAAAGAAAAACATGATTTGGCTCATTTGTGTAAAGATTAGGTTTAGGTGTAGGGTTTAGTAAATATGACTTATGAAAATCATAAGTCATATTCATGTGAGAAGTCATAGTGTCTGTGAGAGGTTCTTTGCTCATATAGCTTTAAAAGTGTCCACGTAGTATTAACATAATCTCTTCTCCCCCCTCAAATCTCCTCCCTGCCCCCATGTCTCGGTAGGTGGTGGAACCTGACTCTGCAGGAGCTTCGGCTCTCCGCCCCTTTAACTGTGCTCCCATCAGTGTCTATTAAGAAAACCATTCAGATCCTGAAAGTGAAAGCTTTTGACCAAGCACCTGTGGTAGATGAGGCTGGGTAAGTTATTCATCTAGCAAACAGTTAATCCAGAATGTAGCCAGTTTGTCAAATCTATTGACATTCTAGTCCTCTGGTCTCAAGGAGATGACAAATTGGTATTAACACTTGAATTAATGGATTGGCAAAATTATTGCATATTTTTGGCTATATATTGATGTTTCAACAGATTTATTAATACAATAAATAAAACATTGACATGAGAAAATCAAACTTTTTTAAACTATTTTATACAATTTGTAAGTTGATTTATTCTTTTTTTTTTTATTAAAAAAAACTCTTGCATTTGCATTGGATTTTTAAAACTATATATCCGTATCAGAAAATGAGCATGATGTCATTGACCCAGAAATATCAGACTTCTCTAACAGATGGTAACTGAAGGTGTGGTTCAACCTGGTGTTTGGTTTTCACTCTGCAGGCAGATTTTGGGTATGGTCACGTTGGGGAACATGCTCTCTTCTGTCCTGGCTGGGAAGGTCAGGCCATCGGATCCTATCAGCAGGGTTCTCTACAAACAGTTTAAACAGGTGAGCACACACACACCCCTTTTTGTCATACTGTAGACACAGCAGAAGGATCTGGAAAAAGTGTTCACACAGGAAGACCTTATCGTGCATGACTGTTTTCTCTGGCTCTAAATGATAGTTGGATCTGAATCACTTTTTTAAATTCAAATTCTTGGTTGTGCTGAGGCTTTGATGAAAAAGGAAATAATGCTTAGTAGTACTTGTATAACATGCTAATAATACATGTCAGCGAAATGTCAGTGTGGGGTTAATAAATGATATGTAATGACTAGTGGTAATACAGGTAATTAGATCCCTCAATAGTTAACTTGTCTCTCTGTTTTAAGGTGCGTCTGACTGATAACCTGGGAAAACTCTCTCGTATTCTTGAGACGGACCATTTCGCCCTTGTTGTTCATGAACAGATTCAGTGTAAGTTAATTCACCCTCTGTTCTTTTTTTTTTTTTTTTCCCATCAGTTTGCTTTTAGTTTTTTTTGCCCTGGTAGGGCCTCATTTATTTGCATTGCTAGTGTGTATTTTGAGATTCTTTAAATCAAACTTTGCTCCATGTCTGACTTGGTTGTTCCGGACATTTGGCCAATCGAGTCTGTGTACTCTGGGGGTGGGGGGAGTCTTTTACTTTAATAATGTACACATTTTTTCCTCACAAACCACAGCAGTTCTCTGAAACAATAGTCTTCTTCATGGATCTTATTCTAATAGAACACATTTTTCCTGGACTACAGATCATTATTCCTCTTTCTGGTAAAAACATTTTGTACCTGTTCCAGAACTTTATGCCTTCTCTACATCCACTGCCAAGTGCTGTCTCCACAGTGAACTTTGCTTTGCTGTATAATCTTAACAAACATTACATAACGATCAAAATGTTGCCTCTTTTTTGTTGCCAGCTTCTGCATATTGTAGGATTTACATAATACTTGTATAATTGAAGGTTCCTTCTTTCTCCATTCCTTGGTTTTGGGTGTATTGGGGTGTATACTCAGTATCGCCAATTAATTCAAAATAAGCTAACATTTTACAATAAGGTTCAATTTCCTAACACACACACATGCATTCATGCATACATATACAGTGCCCTCCATAAGTATTGGGACAGTAACGAAAAAAATGCTCTGTTTGCTGTTAAGTCAACAAATCTTTTATAATTAACTGATGAATATGACACAAAAGTACAGAATGTCACATTTTGTTATTTGGTTGTTTCAACACAAAAATGTTTAACCAAATTTGAAGAACAGCAGAGTTTTATCCCTCTATCTATTGTGAGACCAAGTATTGGGACAGTTGACTCACTGGTATGTTTCTAATTGATCAGCTGTGTCCTGTTCCATTATTTGTTAACATAAAAAGAAGGAAATGTGCAGCGTAATTTCTGTTCATTGCTTCTGCAGTCTGAGTATTGTGTTTGGTGCAAACACATAAGCCAAGATAAAGACGAGGGAGTTGGGATACACACATTATTTATATATATATATATATATATATATTATATTATATTTATGAGTTAACAATGGACAGTAGTACATTTATAAAAAAGGCTTTACCCACATTAATAAATACTCTTTTAAAAAATGTTTGTGGTTAATTAACAATACCTAATGCTTCATGTCAATGAACCTTATAGTAAAGTGTTACAGGTAAAGTGCAGTAAAATGGGGGCCATGTTGTCATTGCAGTGGGTATCAGGAGTCTGAATTGCAGTACCTGTCTTGCAGACCTGACTGATGGATCCTCCACAATGAGGCAGATGGTGTTTGGAGTTGTCACAGCCATTGATCTGCTAAACTTTGTGGCTACTCGTGAGAGGAGAGGGCGCACTGTGTCAGAGTGTTCCCTGTCTGAAGATCAGTGAATGACCAACAAACACACACATCCTATGTATAAGAGTTTCATTTCAGCAAGAATGTTAGAACACAATGTTGAAATGATATTCAACTTTGACTTTTTTTTACTTAAGATCTATGCTTTTATAAGTAAACACTAATCAATATAGTCTCTCTTACTAATCTCTGTCTTTGGTCACATTTTACATTTTAGTTTACCAGGCAGAATAGTAAACCATGTGAACTAAACTAAACTTCTCTCAATTTGTGTACTTTGATTTTATCAGGGTGTGTGCATTTTAAGCTGTAACTGTAATGTATTGCATTCTTTCACAAACCCTTTATGCTATGTTAGGTCTGGGTTTAGTTTAACTAAAGGGTTCAATGAAAATGGGGCTACATTCAGAGGCTGTCGTTTGTTATTTAGAACTACATCGCCACCTGGCGACTGCAGTAGTCTACAACAAAGCGAATTTATTTTGCCTTTGCCAATCAAGCTCAGATTCCTACCACACTGGTTTTTGCAGTATGAGAGTTTTGCAGGTGTGATTGATAATAATTGACAAAGCAAATAATAATGGTTAAGCAATCTAAACTGCACCCAGTTAGGGTGATTTGGTGTTTCTCTTGTATTGAAACAAGAATATGATACAGGGTGTAAATAACAAGGTGCTTTTGGACCTGCCAAAGTGCAGAGCTTTAAACAGGGCATTCTGTGTTAAGCAGAAATGTTGTTCTTGTTGTGTTTTTCTAATCTCCTGTAAATCAAGACTGTAAAAGATTCAGTGTTAATGAGTAAAGAGAAATGATGTGATTTATGTGATGTAATGAATGTGAACGGGAATGCTCTTATATATGTGGTTTTATTGTATTCTGCTAGAAATCTCTGGCTGGGATGTCTGTTTCTTGTCATGTCATTTGCTTTTATCTTGAATATGATTGCTGTAATAAATACTAGATACAAATAAAGGCTTTATTTACTCAGAGAAATGATTGTGCGTTAGTTGTTTGAGTCAAGGAACTGAAACACTGGCAGAATTCCACTTAATCCTCTATTAAGCTTTTTTACATTTCAAATTAGATTAGCATTTTCAGTTTAAACAGTGTGTTCAACTGAATTTCGTTATTTCTCGTTTTTATTAGGTTTCCCTTTTTGTTCAATATCTAATGATCTAATTATGTTGTCCCAGCCGTTCTACAACGTTCTACAAAGCATCTTGAGATGTTAAATGCTTGTCTTCATGGGTTTTGTACAGTGGAGTTGTGGGGGAGTGGTGTATATGAAGTGTTTAAATAGTTGTCTTTGCTGATTACAGCTCCTCTCAACCCTAGTTCACAAATAATGGTCTTGTGGCTCTCTCTGTAAACACACAAATTGTAGTGCCACACTTGTATAATAGGGCTTAGACTGCCAAGTACATGCAGTGGCTTTTCAGGCATGGGGCTGTGGTCAGCCTAACTGAGTATTATGCTCTGTAGTTCCTCAGACTACTCAGCTGGTTTAGGGAATGTGTGTACAGAAGTCCACACTGGACAGCCTTCAGAAGCACATCACATTTTATTTGGCTTTCTTCTGCCAGTATCCTTGTCCAGTCTGTTGCTTTCTGTCATTCTCATTTCTACCACTGGTGTCCATGACAGATGACTATATATAAGTGTGAATTTCTGTCATTGTACATCAAAGTTAGCTGATGATCAGAATAAAGTAAAATAAAAAAATCTTATAATTCTGTATGAGTCACTTCATTAATAAGGTCCAAAAAATGCCCTGAAAATTGTACAAAATGAATTTGTTTCTTGAAAGCAAATGGTCAGGGAAATTAGGTGGTTAACTGTCAGATGTTGATAGTTGAACTTGGACATACTAAATGTTATGCTTCATTTTCTAGTCATTTCTACAGGGTAACTAAAACCTGTCGCAATGTTAGGAAATGTTTTTTTAAAACCAGTCAGCATGATTAAACCATATTAAAGTTTGGTTTAAATTAACTAAATTTAAATTATTTAAATTAAAAAATTAAATTAACTTTTTAAATGATTGACTGAATTACATTATTGACTACATTATTAGCTTTTCCTTTAAATTAATTATATTTGTCTGTTTTTTCTTTATAATCTAAATCTTTAAATCTTAAATCTAAAACTGCAGGTGTGATGTCAAAATGTTTTTGCATGTGTTAAAACTGAATATGACACAACATTTGAAATGTCCAGAAAAACAGTATAACATGAACTGATAGCGTACAGTATATTTTACTGTATTACTAAACAACTGTTTCTTAAACACCCCCTCTGTCTGCCATTGGTCAGAAAACAGATAGTTCTGGCCAAACTCAAGGCATTTTTTGAGTGAGTGTTGCTATATGTCAGGTTGAACAGAATACCTGATCACCCTTGTGGCTTGATGGTACACCTGTTTCTACATATAATCTAGTGTAGAAAAAATACATAATTTAAACACATCTCCTTTAACACTATTCAATTCAATTTTATTTATATAGCGCTTTTTACAATGTTACATTGCTTCAAAGCAGTTACATTGCTTTTAAAGCAGTTTTACGTATAATCAAAAGAATTATAATAAAGAACAGAACAAATGTCAGACATGTTCAGCAAAGATTACATGGTATTATTGCAAATAGTTTGTGAAATGTATATTATGACTAATTAGGCATACTAGGAGATGGCATTTAAAAAAATAGCATCTTGTGGGACAGGGGTAAACACTAAACAAAGTTATCGTAAGCAAAACCTGACCAACATACCCAAATATGTAACACACCTGCATTTACTGGCAGGGGAACACAGATTCCCTATGCATGCACATCTCCTGCTGGGAAGGTTTGTTTTTAATAAACTTGGTGCCCCCGAAGGAGCCTTTGGAAGCCAGCAAGGATGGCACACAATATGACACATTGAGGGAAGCTTGATTTGATTCTGTAAAGCAGAGAAAGGTGCCGTCAGTGCCTACACTTGTCATGACGAAGCTGCTGGTAGGGCCGATGGTTGGGTAAACGTAGAGTAAGGAAAAACAGCCTTGGTTTCAATTTGTGTCTTTTGCGTCATTCCACTGAATGCAATAATAAATCATGGAAATTATATCCCATTAGCTCACTCCTGGCGTCCGCCTTCTCCTGCCTTTTCTCAGACTTCATCTGCATCCTCAAATGATGAGGTATGAACAAGGAGAGAGAAGAAAATAATTGTAAGCAGAGATAAGGAGCTGGTACTTGAGTATCTAAATGAAAAGGTTAGCAGAAGAGAGAATAAGAGGTTGTTATAGTGAGTTAGTGGGATGATTTGGCAGGAGGGTTATGTGGGTAATGGAGGGCAGGATGAACATAGAGAAAGAAGAGTAGCCGTGTGCAGCTGATGATGAATATTACGTCTTTGAGTTTGCACTGACGTCACAGCTGTGCTCAAAACATAGAATCAGGCAGAGAAGAAAATGTGTTTGGCTTTTCACTTTTTACACTGTAAAACCACCTGCAGTATTTTTTAATCCAAGCTTTATATTTTGCAACAATATTTTATATTTTGTGTTATAGCATACAAAAATGTGATGTGTTTAAAACTAGTTACCATCCCAGACTAATTGTTTATTGGAAATTGGTTTATGTAATAATTCTCATGAAAAAACATGATTATAGTCTCAAATACTTTGGAAAGGTAGTGGTAGAAAATATGCATTTTCTGTAGGAGCTGTGCAAAACAATCTTTAAAAATGCTGAATATACCTTACCTTATTTGTAATTCCAGTAATGTACTCTGTCATTTTCATACTACAGTACATTTCCTGCTGTTGTTAGTGTATTTGAATGCAACCAGTTTTCTTTAAGCTTTCAGAATCAGTCACTCTAATACGAAGGGCTGCAGACATACCAATGACCAGCTGACCCTTGGAGAGGAAAAAATCTCATACTACCAAACACTGTTCCATTCTGATGTGTTTTATGTGTATAGTGTAACGTTGCAAATATTCAAGCCCATTTGTGCGTCAGCTCCCCTGAAGACTATATTGTCCCTTGGTTTGCCCTTATAATAGTGTTACTGTATTAAAAACGAATATGTTTGTAAAATATATGTATCATTGTTTGCTTTAACTATTACTAACAGTAAGGTAGGACTTAATGTCTGTTCATGTCTGTGATTGAGTTTTTTTCTAGCATTATCTCAGACTACAGCATGTGTATAAGACTAAGTCAGCACCAGAGGAGGGCGCCATTGAATGTAACTAAGTAGTTAGTGTCAGTGATACAGCAGAAGTTTGGAACTCCTGCAAAATATTACATATTGTTAAATTTACCTTGCCTTACTAGACTATGACATGTGAGCTAAAATGTTGTAATTATTACACTCCCTTAGTCAAATAAAGCTCAACTTAATATCTAATTTTAATGATGGTACATTGTCTAAATGCATTGATGTGTACTGGAAATCTGACTGAGAAATGAGGTGCGGTGGATAAATTGGCTTTTAATGAAGCCTCGTTTGGGGTGATTGTTTGTAATTACAGAGACTGTGATGGCTAACAATTCTCCTTCCGCTCGATGACAAGACCATCTTTCATCATTACTAATGTGTATGAATCAACACAAGAGCAGCTTTCCAAAGCTGCTGACGCAAAAGGATTATTGGGAGTTTTTTTTCTGCAGGGAGAAGGTCTCTGCAGTATTGGTACTATTCACAGCAAACAACATCAATGTCTTTGGTCCTCCGGGATTTTTCTTTTTTGACTCTCTTCAAATATGAGAACTTTTGCCACACAGGGAAATAGGTTTAAATCTATTTATGATTATGTGCTCTATTGTGAAGACTGTTTATGAATACATTTCAGTTGATGTCATAGCTACTGACATAAGGCAGTTAATTTGCATTCCTAGCCAGAATAGAGAAATAGAGAATGATTATAGAATAACTCAAATAAAATGTTATTGTCAAACGTATGATTGTAGGTGAGCCAGACTCCTTAAAGGAACAGTTTACACAAACATGTAACATCATTATGTAATTATCAGCATATGTCATTGCAAACTTGCAAATGTTTTTCCCTAAAGAAACTTTGAAGAATCTTCATGCAGCTCTTTTACGCATTGTGACAGTGACCACAACATTTAGGCTGCATAAACAAACAAACAAACAAAAAACAGCAGTTTTGTTTCCAATATACCTTAGACCAGCAATTCTCAGCCCAGTGTTCCCTCAGCACTGCAAATAAGATGAGCATTAATAAAATGATCAAATAAATGATCAGCATTAAAAAAACACTTCAGCCACTTTTTTCTAAAGATTATTTGGAAGAATATGAAAAGTGGCAGGTGCTACACACAACCAGGAACAACACAAGATCTGCCACACTTACTTTTATTGTTAGTTCTGTTTAGAAATAATAGCATGCCACTTTGATTACCTGTGTTTTTGGCATGTAAATGTGTGCAGTCAAATGTTTTGGGTTTCTAAATTCCAAGGATTTTAGCTTGAGTGAGGATTTGAGTTCTAAAATTTACCTCATATGCTGCAGGGCCCTAATCTCAACATTATTGAGACAGAAGCACTTGACACTTGAGAAGAGCCATGGTAAGTTCTCCAACTCTTTGCCTTAAAGAAAACTGTAGGCTATTAGTGCTATTATAAAGGCATAGAGTTACCAAATACTGATTTTCTTATTTTTACTTTCTTAGTCTTTCTTAGTATTGATATATGTATTTAATATTAAAATATTGATATTACATATTGCATTTACACGTATAAGATAAAATAATTCTACTATTTTGTATTTATTTAACCATTACCACAGTCTAGATTTTTTTATATAATTATATGACAATAATCTGATGTGCAAAATTGGCAGTTAAAGTATCTTATTAACGCAGCTGAAAATGGTTAATTGTGCTGCATAATGCAGTGGGCAAATCACAACAAAAAACTTCTCACGTCTTGTTCTCACGTGTCTCGTGACTAGTCATTATATGTGTAACAAAATATGCACGAGGTACATGAGATGTAAGAGGATGATTAGGTGTGTTTTGATATAGAGGGAAAAGCTCTTACCTCTGAGACATAACACTGTTTAGTGTCAGCTGGAATACTGATGGATCAGTTCTATAATATAACTGATTCTTTATATCCCACTTCTTCAATTGGTTCTTTTTCTTTAAGAAAAGTATGCTTGTCAATGTCCACTATGCTATATGTGATTTAAAAACAAACAGTAGTGCTGGCCCTGATGGTTTGGAAGCAGTATTTGTTATATCTGCTGCTCAAAAGTATCCTCTTGCAGATTTATTAATTTGTCTCAGTCTACTTGCTCTGTTCCCTCTAAATGGAAATGTTACTCCTTTGTTCAAAAGTGGAGACTCATCTGATGTGAATAATTATTGCCCAATCTCTATTACTTTTCCTATTGCAAAACATTTTGAGAGACTTATTTTTAATCTATTATCACTGTATATATAAATTCATTAATTCACCTAACTTTTCCAATACAGCTTCTCTTTTAAAATTGACCAGTTGTTTTCATCTTTTGAGAAAGCAAAGGCCAAGACACAGGTGGCATTTTCACTGATCTTTCAAAGGCTTTTAATATGGTTGATCATTAACTTCTTGACAAACTGTATTCTATTGGTTTAACTACAAAAGCTCTTTTGTTGTTTATCTTCACAACAGGTGTCAATATGTTGTTTTTCAAGGTTTTCAGTCTGAAATTGCTGAAAAAGGTATTCCTCAAGGTTCCCTATTTTTTCTGTTTTTATTAATTACATCAGATATGCTTAAATTATTCTGTACATCTTTATGCCGTTTTAAGTTCAAAAATGGTTTCATAAACATTGGCTTGATGTATGCGACACTGTCATTCCTACCCTTTTGATTTAAATATTACTATGATGGTTTACTCCTTGATAATGTTGAATCATTTAAATATCTGGATCTTTGGATTGATCCTGAACTTACTTTTAAGTCCCATATTGGTTATATTGTTAATAGAACATATGGCTTTTTGCTGGATGTGAACTACCCTACTGTGCCTCAGCTATGAAATGTGACAATACAATTTGTCTGCATGTCCCTCTTGGGAATGATAAATAGACTGCTTGCGCTCCACACGTCACTTATGCTCCTTGCAACGTCAGTAATGTTGAGCAATCTGCAACAACTACATTTTATTCAAGCATACAGTTTCATATTGAATTTTTTTTTGTGGAAACATGCTACTTCCCTCTGTAAGTATGTGCTCCTGAATGTCATGAATTGTGGGGTACACTTTCCTCAGATGCTACTATTAGGGTTAGTGTAAGCAAAGTGTACATCTAAGCAGGTGAGATCATAACTGTGGGTATTGGAACAAGTGTTTTTCTTGATGTTGTTGTTTAATTAACCAAGAACAACTTTATTAAAACCACAGTATAAAAAAATATATTGTTCAAAATGAATACAAAATCTCTGTTTTAAACATAAAATTGTAGGTTACTTTATGTACTTTTTTACATCTGTTTTTTACATCTGTTACAAGTGTTGAACTGACAAATCAAATTTCCTGCTAATTAAATCCCAGGGGCTCAAATATAAATCATTATTGTAAGTAAACTTACTGTTACGAATTGGGGTATTGTAAGGAGACAGTTTTGAACATTAATCTGTTATGAACATGCTCAATCACTGTTTGTTTAAACCAAAAAGTTATGGATTGCAGCTTTAATGTGGCCTAAGTGTCCAAATACTTTTTGTAAAAGTAGAAAAAGGGTAAAAGTAGACCAGTTTAAATCTAAAAATGCTGTAAGAGAGCAGAGGAGAGGCTGAAAGGTTCTTACTTGCTCCAGTGCTCTCAGGGTCATCTGTTTGCTGAATGACGCACATTGAGCCCCAGTTAATATTGTACAGGAGGCACTGGCGTCTGAGTGAGCATTCCATTACAGCCCTTTTACTCTGAGTTCACTAAGCAGCTGTACACTGATTTACTGTGCACCTCTCTTTCTCTTTCTCTCTCTCTGTCTCTCTCTCTATGCTCTGAGATCAAAGCCCTGGGTCATTTGTCAACATTACAGAGAAGAGGTATGATGAATATCAATGAAGTGACATGTAGTTCACACAAGTTTTAACTGACTGTTTTCATTTGTCTCTAGTATTGTGGTGTGCTAAAAAGTATACTGAATAATAATGCAATAATAATGATATTTTAAGGGTGTGTTTATTAATGAAACTTAAGTGTGAATTGTATAAATAAATGTATATATTCTAGAATTTTAATCTGCAAGTGTTTGAAATAGAATTCTTTAATGTAAATCCATAAAGGTAACAATCAGGTAATCAATATTCAATTAAATTCAAAATTATATAGTGCTTTCACAATTTTGCATTGTTGCAAAGCAGATTTACAGAAAGTACATCTTAGAACAAAAATATTCATACAATTGTAAAATCCCTTCATAAAAAAACACCTGCCAGGATCATAAATGTAAATGTCATGTGAACATAAACCCCTTCAAGTAAAGCAGCTGTTCTAGGAAAACCTGTTGTTACCCTCGTTCCAGTTCTCATCTGTTTCAAATTAGTGACGCAAAGCTTTTCTAAACCTGCAAATCACGCGTTTTGCGTTAATAATGGCAGGGGTATAGTACAGTGGAAGAGCTGGGCAACAAAGGTCTCCTGGTGACTTTATTATCGTGATGGTTCTTTAGACCCCTCACTGTTTCACAACTCAGTGATTTTTGACCTTTATAAAATATTACTGCAATGAAACTAGGGCCAATCTAATTGGAAATGATTACTGTTTTTGACAGCTGTTTTCTGAAACTAGGAACATCCCTCATATCAGTTTATGATGCTTATAAATGTAAATTAAATGTTTCAATAATAATTAATAATAATAAATAATTAATAATTAGTTAATGTGTAAAGATTACTACAAAGAAAATGTTTTAACTCAATGTTTTGTTGCTGGTGTAATTCCTGTGTCATAAGTAAGTAAGTGATAAATGACAAGTGTCAAACGAATAGCTATTTGGAATGTTCATTCAGTTTGTTAACTGATTTCTTTTTCCATCTGGCTCTTTCTTGACCCTCTTAAACAATCTAAGGGGAAGCTAGACTGAAAGCTAAATTTCCATTTTCCATTTTCACTGCTTCTAAACTGAGCATGTTAAACACTTTCTATCTCACATACACTTTCCCCTCAAATGTTGACTTTTACTAGAACTGACACCAGACTAATACTTTATAACACTGTTAACTGTCTTTGAAGCAGTTTCACTTAAGTTTTCTGTTGTCCCACTCGAGAGCTGTTAGCTGCCAGTCTCAGAGAGTTGCCCCATATGACCTTATGATTCAACACAATTCTGGCTTCTACATATCTCAGCTTATAATTCTGGCCACAGCATGTCCCAGAGGGGAAAGGGAGATCTGTGTGGTACCGAAATACTTTTGACTTACCTACCATGCACACGACTATTGCATCCCATAACCCATGTAAAGGGATAGTTTGCCCAAAAATGATTTTTTTCTATTTATTCAATCTCATGTCATTCCAAACCTGTATGACTTTTTGCTTTTGAGGAGCACAAAAGAAGATATGTTAAAACATATTGGTAACCGCATGATGGTGACACTCAGTGACTCGCATGGACACAAAACCACTACAACATTTCTCAAAATACCTTGTTTTGTGTTCAACTGATGAAAAAAAAGTCATACAGGTTTAAACTGTGTTAAGGATGAGTAAATGATGACAATATTTTAATTTTTGTGTGGACTGTTTCTTTTATAGTGTTTAGAATTCTAGGATGCCCCTCATGAATGTTAGCAGAGCTGTAGTTATAGTCACATAATTACCATACATAAATTTGTGTTATTTGTGTATAAGATGTAGCCAAATAAATATGAATAGTTTGAATAACATAGATAAAGCAAGTGTGTCCGAACCTTTGACAAATAGCATATATTTATTAAATTGTGCCGGTATCGCAAAAACAGGTTCTAATTTTTAATCTTGTCTTGTTGTTATTGTTTACAACGGATTGAATTAGCAGTCAGTTACTGATATGACATCAGATTTTAAATTTCATGTGATACATGGAAAATTCCTTTGTGTAAACTTGTGCTATGAATTGGTGTTTATGAAAGGCTGAGAGCAGGGAACTGACCTCTCTTTCTGAAAATTGATATTTTGATGTTCCTGTTTATTATTGCTGCCGGCCCACATCATGCGATCAGCAGTCAAGCTATGACCAGAGTAAGCTGCATATACACTTTCACATACTATACACACAGATATTTAAAGGCAGATTCATAAATCAGAGTGCCTGTGACAGAAGTTTTGAGACTTTGTGAGCAGGTGTTTAGGGCTATAGGTCTGAGCAGGACTCCAAGTCAAAGTGATTGGCATGGACCACTGGCTTTAGAGCTTATGAGCATGGAATTACCTCACAGATCAACCTGAGCTCTCTGGGCACCCAGCCACCCGTTAGCTTACAGCTAGAGTGATGGGTGAACGCTCAGTGGAATGTGTTTACTTGTATCAAATTTTTCATTGTACCTGTGATCCTCTCACAGAACCTGTCACATTAGATTATATATTATCCACAGCTGTGCTGCACACCAGTTGTTCTGTTTCTCTTGGTTGCTTGGGTTTTCTAAGTTGTTTATTGAGTTATCTATCTAATATATATAAACAAAAAAGAAAAAAAGAAAAGAGATTTAAATACCTTTAGGAAGGTGTGTTTTAAATTTGATTTGTGTTAATGTTTTATATTGTGTAATTCCTTGTAACTAATTGGAAAAATTTCAGGGACAAAAAAAAAACACAGACATAAATTCCAAGAATTTTTATTCAAATAAATAGTCACATAAATAAGACAATATCTTTGAGGTACTTTCAAACTCTCATTTAAAGTCATTCTCACACACAGTAAGCACACAAATCTGGGAAATATAACAAAATAATAAAAAAAAAGTTCTGCAGCAAAACATAGTGCTTTAAAAGTACAATTAACTACAGATGTATCTAAACCAGCAGTGGAAACAAACACTATTTAAAACAAGACACTATTCTAAACAAGCAGTTGTCACCATAAAGTGCATTATTGTCAAACAGCAAATTACATGAAAGTTTAAAATGGGGTGTTTAAACGAACACAAGCAGATGATGTTCGCCTCTAGCCTTCTGATGTCCTAAAATAAAACTTTCACCACCACTGGATTTGTTCAGAAAAAGGCACAAGTGTTGGTGGTGAGTGGAAAATGCTTAACACTGTTTCTTCCATTAACTTCAATAGCTTTACACACTGTCGTTTTATGACCCAATATAAACAACAAAGTACAGTTATTTTCTAAACTACTGGAACCATTGCACATATCTGTTGAATTCACAAAAGACAGACATGCAATAGGATCATTTAGAGCTTTCAAAAGCAAACTGTGGAGTTGGTAACAATGGTAAGACGATTATTTCATATAACCAGCACAAAAACCTAGAAAACTTCTGAAATCTACTTCTAGCACTTAGATGCAATGTCTCTTAAGCAAACTTAAAAAGAAACTACAAATATAAAGTTCATTTCTATTGCTACAAGACATATATTACAGCTATTTGTGTACACATCTATGTATGCACTAAAAAAACAATAGTATGTAAATGTGTGGTCCTTTTGAGACCTGCTCTCTAAAAACAATTGCTTATCAAATGTTTAATAGCTAGAGGATGCAGCTACCATATCTTTAGCAGCAGAACTGCTTTGGGAGAATTTGAAAGTACAACACTTCAATAAACTGAGAGCTTTAACCACTGTGACATCTGTAGAATAAACAGTAATATCTCCTGTGCTCTCTCTCTTTTTGGCTTTTCATAGTTCTGCAAAGCCAACATGGATGCAAAGGCAACCTGTGTCATGAGGAGTATTAGCAGTACAAAATCACCAAGCTCTTATTTCCTGTGCTAATGCAGAACATATTTAAAATAATCTTGTACATACAGTCACTACAAATAAAAAAAAACATGCTCTAAATAAGAAAATAACATGACCCGGCATTAAGTACCTTTTACTTTCCTACAACTGCTTCCTGTCCTGGTTCTACATTAAAATGTGAAATATTGCACTGTTGTCATAGTTTTTGTTCAATGTCTTAAAGAAAAATACAAACAAGCAAATAAATAAACAAATGTACACCAGTAATGAGGGTCGGGGCATTGCAATGGCTATAAGTTCTACAGTGTCTGTTTAAATACAGCCTTCTGAGGTTATGATTAGTTATGTAGGAGGTAGTGATTTGACAGAAGTGTTTTCTGAATAACCAGGCAAGACAATGTCTTCTAATTTCATTAGGCCTAAGTTATTGGTTGGTGCACATTTGTATGATGCTGTATGATTATAATTGTCTAGTGTCTTTGTCCAGACTTGACAAAACATGAAGCAGCATTAAAAGTCGCAAACAGCAAAAGCACACACAGACTAAGACACACATTCACACAACTGTCTTTGTGAACATCTATTCAGTACCTCTTGTGCTTGTATCTAGCTTACTCTTATTTGTCTATATTTTCCCCTTGTAGTAAGGCGCCTCTGATGACCTCATCATTGTACACAAAGCATTGGCTGCATAGCTTGACTAGTTTGCGCAATGTATATTGTCACATCAAGGACAAAACAGCAGTATCTTTTTTTGTTTTGGAAGTTTGAGATACTGTACTCCGTTTCAAGAACTTATAGGAAAGAAATTAAAAAGGCCAAGAATGCAAAATGCAATCATCTTTGGTCTTCTCTAGAGATGAAAAAACAAACACACAAAATAAAAAGCTCAAACCCTAAAAGGAAATTTTTGGAAAAATCTGTATGGAAGACATAACCAACCTATTTTCATACTTGTATACAGGAAAAACATAATTATCTATGTCTGTAATATAATCATTTGAGCTTTTGGAGGCTAGTTTTATATGACAATGGACCCACTCACAAAGTGATTAGTACTTAGAAACACTCTCTGTAATTCCCCGTTTAGTGGCCTGTCCTTTATTGCTGTGTGGACGAGCACATGGCAAGGATTTATGGGTTCCATAAGAGTTTGGTTATTGCTTCTTGTTTTCTCTGGTCATTCCAACACATGTAGACACATAGTGGAACTGCGTGTTGTTCCAGAGACAGTACAATTGTCTTCTTCTATATGCATCAGAACACTATTGAGTGCATTGTCAAATTGCTTACTGGTTCTGATGCTCATAATATATATTCTCTGATCAGCTCTGTTGTCCATTGGCTCATTCTGGACCATTCATTCAGGAGTGGTGGAGGCAATCAGCATCGCTTGTTGTATAAGTCTTTTATTAAGTTATCTCAATCTTCTTTGCTGTCCTTACTTGACCATAACGCAGCTGCTGAGCTGCTGCTTTTGACCAGTACAGGCCAGTTCCTGGACCTCTGGTTCTGGACTGGTGCTGGTGTTAAGGCTCCAACTGCCCTGGTGGGACAGGAGGGAGAAAGTGCCCTGGGGCTGGATAGTGGGTTGGATCTGCAGCTGCTGCTGGGTCTGGGGGTGAGGGTGGAGATGTGGGAGCTGACTGATGTGTAGACGAGCTTCCAGGAGATGGGCAGCAGAAGCCACAGGAGAGAGGGATGAGGAAGAAGAGTCCAGAGACTGCTGCTGCCACAGGTTGTGCTGGAAGCCGATGGAGGTCTGTTGGCATGGAGGGAGGGTAGGCTGAGTTGGAGGGTTGGAAAAAAGGGCAGCGGGAGCAAACAGATTGTTAGAGGGAGGAGATGAGGGGTGAGACTGTGAGAGGAACAGCATGGGTTGCTGGGCCTGAGACTGGACTTGGGCCTGAGGTTGGTGTTGAATCTGTAACATTCTGTAAAAGAGAATAAAGGGCGTGTTCAGGTATATTAAATAAATGTAACCAGTGTTCAGCAGGTTTATATCAGCAGTATTTGGAGATGACTCTCACCTCTGCTGGTGCAGAACTTCCTCGAGCATGCTACGGCGCTCACGGGGACCAGTAGAGCTCTGGAGGCTTGAAGGGGGACACATATTTGAGCCGAGTGACCCCCGGCTGCCCCTGGAGCATGAAGTCGTAGGGCACACCTGTCGCGCTAGACCTTTTATCTTGTTCAACCCCAGGAAGCCTTTCGTACGAGTGTTTTTCCTTAGCTGCTGTCTGAATGCTTTCAGTCCTACAAAAATTAGTCATCAAGTTAAAATACATAAGAATACATATAAAAGTTAGATACATATTTACTTAGTTGCTCAAGATTATCAACTATCAACATAAGAAACTAACCCTGTGTAAGGGAGGTATCTGAAGCCCTACGGCCCTCTTGGAAGCTGGCTGCAAGCATACTTCCTTGGTTCTGCAGGAGCAAGTTAGAGGACAAAGCGAGGGTGGTTCCAGCAGGAGCTAAGGCCCTGGGACCCGTCCCAGAAACAAGCAGCATAGAAAGGTCCCCCATAACATTGGGGAGAGCTGGGTTTTGGTTGGAGGAGGACTTTAGACAACTGTCAGAAGAAGCACCATCTGAGGGGCTAATCACAATGCCTGTAAAAGAAGGTGTTATTAAAAACAGATCTTTGCATTAGACTTTGCAAGTAAACTTCTTTATTGTTTCATACTTACAGGGTGGATTGCACTGGTGGAACCGTGCAGAGACCTCTGCAAGTGTATGTCTGCGGGAGGTGGTGCTAGGCAGATGGGGAGGCTGGACCTGCAGCATTCCCTCTTCCTCCTCAAGGTCATGAGGGCGCACTTCCTCACTGATGGTGGTCTCCAGCAGGCTGTTGGGGGAGATGGATCGGTTCCACAGGAGCCCGTTCAGACTGGCTTCCACTGGGCACACCACGCGCTGAAGAAGGGAGGGAGGCATTCACATTAGCCACTGCCTGTCTCTAATGAAGGAGGGGGATTGGGGGTGCACTGCATATCTGCAATTTGAAACAGGACAGGGAGTCTATTTACTAAAGAGAGGGGTCTTTATAAGCATGCATGCTTAAAAAATGGAATAGAGTGCAACAGTAACTGCCTTCTTTTACAGCAGCCTTGGTCCCGGAAGTATTGTTTTCATTTTCTTTAATAGCGAACTCTGATTGGTAGATACCTATTCAGGAGTTATGAGCAGTGTAGTTCTTCACCAAAAAATTGACTATTATACTTTTTTTATAGGTTAGGTTGAAATCAAGCTTTTGCATATACTCACAGCAGGTCTGTTTTGAAATGTTTATTTAATTTTTTTGTTTGTTTGTTTATTTTTTTTTTCAGTTTTCTCTAGGAAGAAAATGAATGGGATTTTTACTTCCGGCACCCTACTGTTGTTTGTCTTGAGGCAGGAAAAAGACAGCAAAGCATATCAATTTTAACACACAATGTCACAATGACTTTAGTACTGACCTGAAACAGGGCCCCTTGTTCGCATTCCATCTCTGAATGGACAGAAGCATTCACCTTTTTGGCAGCAGGTAAAGCAGAGGTCCTGAAGCTTTCAGAGGACTCCATCACCTTGAAAATGAGATGAAAAGAAGAAGAGCTGAGTTAGCAGAGGTAGACTGAATCTCACACAGGAGACATGGGCAGAGCAGGTCTTGCTTTGACACTCACCTCTGGGGTGGAAGAATCGGATGCCGTTCTAGATCTTGGATTCCAGGCCCCACACTGACGACTGAGCTGTTGACCGCGGTGCTCCTTTACTCTTTCAATCAGCAGGTAATAGATTGCTGAGAAGTGGTTGTAGCTACTGTTCTGAAGAGACTGTGGAGAAAAAATTGAAGATCAGTTTTAGAGAGGGAACCTTATACTGAGTCTTAGTCAAACAGGTGTGTTTAAACAAAGACAGTTTGCAGGAATTAACTTCTTAGGGGATCTTAGTGAAAGCTTAAGGCAACACAGCATGGCAGCTTTAAAAACATATGCCACTGTATTTATCCTTTCAATGCCAGCAGTAGAGCACATTTAAAGCCATAGAAATCTGAAAAGTCAGTTTAATTCTGGGGTGACAAATTGACAATTTATAACCAGCATGTATTACGCTTGCTGCAGAACAAGCCTCCTCCTTTGCTGAAAAGAGCAGGGCTTATTTTCATCAGTGGTTTAACCAACATATTATTTCCACAATATGCCTCTCTCTTGACTAAGCCCCTTCTGTTTGCAAGAAACACACAATCTGTCTTTATATCCTTGTCCTTAATCCCACAAGCCCTCTCTGTCTTTATATCTGTCCCTTTTCTTACCTCCACAGTTCTCTGTCTGTCAATGCCTAGGGTCTGCATGATCCCCAAAACAGGTTCACTGTAGTCTCCCAGGTTGGAGTTATAGTCAGTAAGGGACAGGGAGAGGGTCTGGTGGGGGGCACTGGGGTCTGCTAACATCCAGCGATGCTGCTTGATCTGGGCCACACTGATTCGCTTGGCTGGGTCAACCACCAGCATCTTTCGAATCAGGTTTTCACAGTCTGAATAAGGTGACAAAATGGTCTCATTCAAAAAAGGTTTTCTTAGGATGACATTGAACATAATAAGAGAGGGATTACTAAACTGTACCTTGTGACATGAAGAATGGTATTCGGAAGCGGCCCTCTGTAACTCTCTGTCGCAGGGCAGGAAGACTGTCCCCGTCAAAGGGCAGGGACCCACACACCAGCACATAAAGAACCACACCCAGACTCTGTGAAAAACCAAGCAGTTAAGCCTAAATTTATTACAAAAATGTTATACATTTTTAAGGGATTTAGTACAATTCCTTTCCAGAATGTTTTAGGAACATTGTAACTAAAGTTAGAATCAAACTAGAACATACCCAAATGTCTATCTGTGGACCCTCGTATTCCTTCCCCTCAAAGACCTCTGGGGCAGCGTATGGTGGGCTTCCACACCATGTGGAGAGAGGCTCCCCGGCATTATAAAAGTTCCCGAAGCCAAAGTCTAAAAGGGTCATATAAAACAGGACAGAATCATAATTAATTATAAAAACTTCCTGAAGCTATGCAAATAATGTGAATTTCCTGCAATGTTGTTTGGTGTTACATAAATGGCTATAATGAATGATTTGTGTAGCTACAAGAAAAGGCCTCTGTATTTTCATGACACAGAGCAGACTTCTCAGATTACATAACTGGAAGTTATAATTGTATTACTGATCTTAACGGTAATTTAACAGTAACACTTTTCTTTTAAGCACACCCGTTTCTTGGAAGTATTTACGAGCATGGCACAGAAACAAGCCTAGTTTCTCTGCTCACCTGCCAGTTTGATGTTCATGTTGGCATCTAGCAGCAGGTTTTCAGTTTTGAGGTCTCTGTGGACAATGTGGTGCCGATGGCAGTAGTCCACCGCTGTCAGAATCTGCCAAAATTTCTTACGAGCTTCATTTTCACTCATCCGTCCTTTGGACGTCAAATAGTCTGTAAAAAAATGTGGGTTAGGAATGGAGTATGACCCTTAACAGAATTCATATAAAGATAGAAGCAGGTCTAGAGTTTATCTGAGGAGGCAGACACTGTTTTCGCAAAGGCCAAATGTGAGGCAGGTGAAAATACAGATATGTCATAGTGTTTAAATCTGCAGGTAGTGAGGGCAAGCAGAGCTTATCCCTTTTACACAGTTATATAAAGCTGAAATCCCACACCTGCTCCTCTCTCCGCTTACTCCCTCAATGCTATGATGACAATGTAGATCTAAATAATTGTCTCCTCATCAGACCTTATTACTCATGCCAACTGGAGGTTTAAGGGCAGTCACAGATGCCTGCCAATCATTTTCACAGATTATTTTGAATTAATTATAAAAGTGGTCCTACTCACCAAACATTTCTCCGTTTTTTGCATACTCAGTCACAATGTACAGCATGTCTTTGGTCTCCATGACCTGCAAAGACAAAAACATCAGAGAATTATACTATACAATTATACTATACAAAACTCTGTTTTGATTTTAATGAACACAAGCGTTACAACATTTTTTATAATGAGCTTTCATGAGCTCATATTAATGGGAAGACTACATGGAAAATTCAGACCATTTTAGACAATTTTACATTGTCTAAACTATTGAAAAGGTGAAACCTGAAAAAGCACATTCTCTTTTTCATTTACATACTGTGAATGTTAACCTAAAGACGTAAAAACATTTTAAAAACACACTCATGGAAATGTTTTGCGTCAATAGCAATAGAAAAGTATCTCAGCTTTACTTCTGTTTCTAACCAAATTTCCTTTGTCATTCACATATGACAGGTTGGTTTCCAATGATATACACCATTGCATAAGAGAGGAGACAAGCATTTCCTGAATGACCTTTATTTTTAGTAGAGCACACACACACATGTCTGACCCATCACTGCCGCATAATGACAGATTTATGAAACTTTATCTGTAATAACCTGTTTTCAACTATGAGGAGCACTCATAAGGCTCAGCTTGAGTACAAAGACACAAAAGCAATTATAATTTAACAATTAACAGTGTAAAAAAACTGTGTGACGTCCTCACCCTTTTCGGGAATGTCATATAACTTCCCAGGACAGGCCTGAGGGAGAAATACTAAACGTGTGCGTGTTGCCAACAGAAAGTGTTGCACAACAGGTTATGTGCTGCCCTCTTTTCTCAGATCTCTTTTTCTGGGGAAACCTTTGTAATTGTCTGCACACACAGTCTCAGACACTCAATACTTCAGGTCAACTGTGTAACGTGTAATAACACACATAGTCAAGCAGAGAAACTGGGCAACAGCAAGAAAACAGCCTTTATCGCTCAATAAGCTCAACGTTCAAAAAGTTCAGCCTTTAGTCACAACCCAGAGGTGCCAATGATCACAGCTTCCTTAGAAACCCCGGTTTGTAGAGCCACCAGAGACACTTCCCCTACCACAGAGAATGAGGAGTGAAGAGCACAACTGATAGTTTTAAAGAGAAGTGTATTTAGGAAAAATACCTCTAAAGTGGATTAAAATTTTATTGGAAATAAAAGGACTGTTTGTAAAAGGTGCAAAAGAACATAAATAGTTTATGATGAGGGGCCATGGGTCACTAGCTTTACATTTTTATTTCCTCCTTTAATAAAAAGGGTGAGGGACTTTCACTTCAGTTATGAAAGGAAAAGATAATCTGATGCAGAAAGCAGGATTTTTAAAAAATGGTAAACCCTCAAACTAGCACAGTCCAAAGTCAGAACCAGCAAAAAATGTTCACTAAGTGCATTTACAATAATCTGATGCCAAACGGAATCAAAATGAGCTGAAAAAACAGGCCAAACTTTTTAAAATGAAAGGTGGATTGTTGCCAACATTGTGGTTATTGGGTCATGTATCATATAAAACCATATTTTATATTAATATAAAAAACAATACTGAATGATCAGTATATCCAGCTCATATCACACTACAAAAAATGCCACAGTTCCCAAAACTTCTCACAAAAAAGGTGAGACCCAAAGCTGTGATCTTTTTTCCAGACGTTTTAGTTTCTAGGCATATTTTCACAACCTCTCCAGTAAAATCCACAACATGGTAATCCTGAGCAAAACAAATTTAAACTGTACAAGCTATGAGAGAATGTAATGACGTATTAGCAGCCTGTATTTGCCTGCCATTGTTTGCATGTGTGTGTGCCAAACTACAGAGTCAAAACAAGTCCAGGGATCAAATCAGATTGTAGTTCTTAGAGATATTTCCTCCTTACAGACAGAAAGCTTCACGTGACTCTTTAGACACATTGCACTTGATTTCTTCTTGTGCCCGAGACAAATGCATAAGTTTTGGCAACACAGGATAACATAGATAGTCCAATATAATATTGCAAATAATGGAATCTGAAAGCTGACAAATCACTTCAAACAGTTTAGAAAGGCAATCGAATTGCAAATACAAAAGTGCCATAGTTTTGTAACCTAATGTTGAAACAGTCATTAAATGATAGATTTTTAACAAACAAAACCAGTTTAGGTAGAGTTTATGTTATGTTACCACGTTACGACATTGGGCACATTTGTAGGTCAAAACACTGTTAAAACATTTTTACAATGTACTGTGGGGAAGTGAGTTGCTATGCAAAAGCTGGATGCAAATGGATCTATTTATACATCACATGCTATCCAGATGTACTCCCAGAGAGGAGCGGATCTAACACTTCTGTACTCAAACATTGTCAGACCAACCCTTACACTCACTCAACATCGGATCAGCACACACACACAATCAAACCAACGTTTACACGCTCAGCCACCATCAGACAAACACCACCATCAGACCAACCCCTAAACACTTACACACCATCAAACCAACACTTACACACTCAGCCACCATCAGACCAACCCTTAAACACTTACACACCATCAAACCAACACTTACACACTCAGCCACCATCAGACAACCTAAACACCCAAAACAACAACACCAGCCACCACAGAAACTTAAACAACACCATCAAACCAACACTTACACACTCAGCCACCATCAGACCAACCCTTAAACACTTACACACCATCAAACCAACACTTACACACTCAGCCACCATCAACCAACACGTACACACTCACAGTCTCAGACCACACTTTCCCAATATCACTGCATGCTAAAATACACAATTCTTTTCATTCAACTGACGGTAATCCAGGAATTTCATCACACACTGCACACTATAACTTACCTGATATAGCTTTATGATGTGAGGATGATTGAGCAGTTTCATAATCTGAACCTCCCTGTAGATCTTCTCCAAGTTGTCTGAGTTCAGTCTTGTTTTATCAATTATCTTAATTGCAACCTGCATGAAAATGCATGCATCACATTTATGCAAACAAACTGGGTTTTAACGATTTGAAAGAAAACAAAAATAACATATAGAAGTGAAAATAAAACTTATTGAAAATGTGCATATGTAGGAGACTCACCTGTGTTTTTGTCACTTTGTGTCTGGCCAGTTTTACCACAGCAAAGTTTCCTTTGCCGAGTGTTTTGATGATTTCATAAAAGCCGACCTGCAGAGGCCTGGCCCCGGCGGGACTGGACTGAGAGCCCGTGCTGCTGTCCGTCATAATCACCATGATTCTGGATCTGTGTGTGTCTAGGTGGAGCGAGGTGTCGAAGAATAACTTGAAGTTTTAGTAGTCTGCAGTAAAATAGAAATAATGCAAGGTTACAAATACGGACAGATTTGATTATTTCCACAGTTATAATATTTATTACCAATAATATTAGGAACTGGTTAAGCCATTATTACTACAATCATCATTCTTACACATCCAAACCCCATTACAACTATTACAAATGAGCCACAACAGACCGCTACAAAATCAAACCTTTGAATACATTTAAACCGAACATTTGGTCTAAAAAATGTACAGATATATAACATTTGTTTAGCTGTCTTAAAAATAAAAACAGAATTAAAGTTAATTGCATCTACCCTTATCAAACAAAACAATCATTCTTAACATCAGACTAAACATACAGCAAAAAATTAAATGTCCCTAAATGTCCTTGAAATTCTGTAAGAATGAAGTAAAACTCAAATACACAACTTACATATCTATTGACTGAAAATGTCTTAATATTAACTTATACAGGTATTGATATCTAAAAAATAAAAAAAAATCATTCTTACCTTAACACACGAATAAATTCTACCTGCTTCCACAGTAGAAATGGTTTTGAAATTTACAAGTCATTCCTTATGCACATCTTATGGAGAAGAAAGTGTATTTCGTTCAAATTAGTCAGCATCTGTCTTAATAATATGTTTTATATACAACGCTACACACTTTTAAAGAGGGAGCTGTGACTATTTACAAGGTTTCGCTCCGTTCACCTGAGCCCCAGCTCTAATGAACAACTGCGCTGCTATGCAGAGAAATGCTACAGGTTCAATCGTGTGATGAGGGAACTCCGCCTCCTCTGACTCCTGCCATAACAAATTGATACCCGCCTCATTTACGTCATACCCGCGTCAGAGCTCGGAGCGGAACGTGAGGTTGGGCCAGCTCACAAGGCAGAAGTTGCCGAGCAACTGTGCGGGTTCGTCGTGTGATGACGTAAGTGCTGATGGAGGGGTTGCTTAGAGATGAAGACGATGACGCCAGTGCCCGTAGATGTGTCGCCGCTGTCAAGCTGTTGGTGTCGTGGAAGAGAGAAGCTCATGTGGGCGCCACCTGCTGGAAGGAATGCACAGTCACTCATATACTCTGCCGAACAACTTGCACGTCTGTGAAAAAGGCATGCATACTGGAGAGATGAAGTCACTTATGATTTGTGAACGCACACGAGCATTTTATTTTTTACAATTTATTTTTTACATTATTTTAATGTTTTTATTCATTTTCCATCTCCTACATGTAAGCAGATGATCAATATTAAGCTCAATATAATGTAATTCTTAATTTATATTTTCCAAATAAATAGATCATGTTTTAGATGCTTTAATCTATAGTGTTTTGCAGTATAGACCTATTTATTTCAGTGACAGACAATCCTCCAACAGAAACTGAGGTTAGGGACACATGCACACAAACACACAAGTAGACACACGATTTAAATTATTATTAAAATTTATTTAGCATTGACAAAACAAGCAATGTTATAAAGAGTATGCATCTAATTATGTCCAGAAGGACTGAAAATATGAAAAAATATAATTAATGTATATTTTCAGAAATAATGCATTTTGTCAGTCTACTAGTGTAGAGTACATTATGTGCCCTTACCTCACTCATAATATATGTGTTTATTTGCATACTATTTGCAGACATTTGCAAATGCTCTTCAATAATTTCAAGAAAGTAAATGCAAATATAGATCTACAGGTACATTTACATCTGCAGTTGTCATAAACAGATTATATCCTTGCAAGATTTAAGTCTCCTCAAAGTCAAATTTGTGAGCTCTCCTGTTCATTGGGGTATCATTTATTTGTATGCACAGCAGCAGGCTATATGACAATGCCAAACGTCCACAGAGAGCATATACTGCATTAGCATTAGCATTTTCTACAGATCGTACATGTCCACACAAAAATGTGGTTTCTAAAATGGGCTTTTGCTTGTAAACCTCTCCCACTGGATACACAATCTCATTCATGCACACACACCCATACATAGATTTATGCCTGAGGCAAGCTTGCAGAGAAATGAAGCCATTCAAAATGGCTCATGTAGATAAAGATCAACTGGTAATTGGTGTGTCAACACTAAAACCAACGCAGGAAGCTAATATGATGTCAGCAATGCATCACATAGTTAACAGGTTGCATCAACATAGTCATAAACCCAATACTTATCTGTCTTAAAATCATGTATAATGAAACATATGGTGTGTGACCTTCATCATCAGCAGGCCAAGGTTTTAAATTACTGTTGAAGTTGTTGAAATTACTGTTTAAGTTACTGTTCCAAAAAATGTTTCAGATTAATGGTTCATTTAACCCAGCTCCATAAATCAAACATGCTTCTAATAAAACATAAGGACAGATGAAGGACAGCACACTGCTAAAACTCTCATATGCCTCTTTTGGCTTTTGGTAATGGTTGACATGGATTTGGAAAGAATTCTCTTTTTTGTTTGTAGTCACAGTGTAATCTGTGTTCTTCAGCAGGGAATAAGAACACCATCTCATCTCTGGCATGAATCTGAATTTGTAACTTGATTTGCTGTCTGGTCAATTGTGGAAACCACCTAAATTTCTTCCTTCAAACAAGAGGAAATGTGGGGACATCCTTTTTGTCTTCATGTCTCTGAAAAGAAACCGCAATATTGTATTTTCGCACCGTGACATTAGCAAGGGGTCTCCCTCACAAGTGACCGACCTTTCAGAAATACAGGATGTGTCGCCTACGCACACAACTGTGAAAGTTGTGTATTAAATGAGTTTCTTAGTGTTGGTGGTGACACAAACATCACACACAAACATCTCTGGCCACGCATGCACACTATATAACACAAAATCGTTTACGCTTTGTGTCAAAAAGTTTTCTAGTCATACTGGAATTAAAATTGGAAATATATTGCCATCAACAACAGAAATAAACAATGCAAACCCAAGACCAGAAAGCATACCAAAATACTAGAAACTATAAAACAAAACACTAGAAAATGGGAAAAAAGGGGGAAAATATTGAGAGGGGTGGGGTGAGAAATCAACATGGTAAGTTCTTCACAGAGGATGAGAGGTAAAACACCAGACCTTCCCACACTGCCGGTTAATTGTTGCTCAGCTGGAGTAATGCTAACTCAATGTGAAGAAACCAGCTGACTCAAATATCAGATACCTTCACATGACTATAAGCATAGTACCAATGCTCAACGCACAGTACCACAGTACCAACGCACAGCTTCTTGAGTCAAGATCTGCTGGCCTGGATATTATACAGCATTCAGTTTGTTTTGCAGATGACTTTAACCCAACCTGATGCATATCTCTCTGCTTTGAATGTAATTTGACTTGGATATGACCCTGTTTGTTACGCAACCTGTTTCATGGAAGCACCTGCACACAGCTGTGAACTCTTTGAGAGAGTGACTTAATCCAGCAGGAAATCACAGCAGTTATATTAACAATTCCAAGGTTAGGCTTTAATAAGAGGAAAAATGCAGAAATGATGCATGTGTTTTGGAATTGTAAATAATTACTTGAGTTTATTCATTTGAGTTTATTAATTGAGGTTGTAATTTTACACTAATATTTTGCATGAAATAGTAAAATGGCTCGCTCAACATTTGATATGTTGTATATGTTCTAGTGTGAATAAAATATGGGTATATGAGATTTGCAAATCATTGCATTCTGTTTTTATTTACATTTTACACAGCATCCCAACCTTTTTTTGAATCAGGGTTGTGTGTGTGTGTCTAAGACGAAAAGATTAATTTTAAACTGTGCTGCATATTTACATTTTGGAAAACCTGCATTCATAATCTCCTTGGTCACATACAAACATACAAATGTCTCTTGAACAGTCCAGATAAGCTAATGGCATGGCCAGTTATAATACTCTCCTGGCAGGTTACCTGTGATGCCTTTGTGAAAATTATGGCCTGAGAGGATGTGTGGATGCACGAACCAAATCTAAAAGAGTCTGCAACAAAAGCTGTTTAGTGGTTAAAGTCTCAATAGCTTACAAGATTTTGAAAGAAGTGTTGCTGTTGTAGTTCTGCCCTGGTGTTTATCCAGAGGCCCTCTATACCATTTTGCAAACAGCTTGCCTTATGCTGGCATCATAAACAATGACTATTTACACAAACCCATAGAATAATCATGCTGTCTTAGTCACATTGCCATGTGATGTTCAAACTACGCCCTCTTCACCATCACTTTATAACATAAAAGAATGAACGACTGTTTTTAATAACTGCGTAATAAACATGCATAGCATACAAATGCTATTGTTTGTAACAAATGCTATTGTTTGTAAACCTAATGCCACCACATCTGCTTTTCAAAGCAGTTTTCTGGCTTGCCGCCCCATTGTTTTCAAATTCCTGTTTTTGTACGTCATATGTCACCACAGCTTGACAAATTACACTGGGATTTTCGGCAGTTAGTCTAACAGCGCTGACAAAGCTATAATAAAAGGCATGAATGTTTAAAGTCTTTTCATACCAAAACGTTCTACACTGGGAGTGGCAAAATATCATTACCTTTTATTATCACTGTCTACGTGGCATTATAATAAATGTTTTACATTTTGCACGATTGAATTATGAGGGGGTGAAAAGAGTATTATCTGAAATCAGGGTTTGAAATGGAAATTTTCTCAACTTACCTAAATTTGCAACTAGGAAATACCACAAAAGCAATCATTACTGCCAACCATACACAGTCAAACTGAAATATGACATCCACTAAATTGCACAATCCTTTCTTATATTAGCTAGACTGACGTCAAAATACTAGATTTAATTTACTTTCTGTTATCATTATTTTATTATAGCTAGTAGGCTACTAGAATAACTGTCCAATCAAAAATGACAAGAGCTGTTTGAAATCAGCAGCTCACATCTGATTAACTAATGTAACACAAAAAAGTGTCTTCACTTTTCCTGTCTAAATTAAATTGGCCTGAATAAACTACAAACTAAACCAGAATTTTTGCACATGTGCAAATGTCTGACTAATGTGAGACTAGTCTTTTGTTATAATGCTTTTCTGACTTAAAACCTCTATTGTGGGGAATTGAGAGATAGGAGGTGAGGGTAGAGAAAATAGAGGACCTATTCTTCTTTGACTGATAATTAACTTTGTTTTCCCACTATCTGTTGGTTTTGGCAGCTACATGCCCACCTCGTGAGCTTGTACGTCAAAGAACACCATCAAAGAAGTCCTTTCTAAAAACAACAGTACTGACTATATGGAGCCTCGGTCCACAGAACTGAATAAATAAATTTTATGAAAACACAACATACTCGCACAAACAAACACTCAAAAAGAAGTGCATGCTGGGATAAAGGAATGTTATGTTGCAGAATGCCAGTTTGGGTAACAGATCACAATTCAAAGTTGATAAGGCAAACAGGTCATTTCCTGTAACTAAATCATCTCCACTGTGTCAATCAATGACCTATGAGCTAAATGACAGGCAATACACCCTCTATTTGTCAATACCTTGACGTGTGCAGTAGGTTTCAGTCTATGCTGACAATATAATTGATGTTCCCTTGTAGTCATTTCCCAAATTCTCACAATAGAAAAACTTTGTGTTGTGGATGCCACAATGGTAATATTTGGTAATTATAGTTAGTTGATGTCAAAATACCTGATTACTGTTTAGACTGATTACTAATTAGAGTTGAATGTTGAATTTAGGACAGTGTATGGCCAATAAGTAACAAAGATAGGATTAGTAGGTTCTGTGACTAATATGGTGAAGCCCTAATCCACAAAAAAGTCCTAGACAGCTCAGGACCAAGATTAGGGGCTGCAGTTAAGCTATTGGGCATAGTTTAGTTAGCCCCTCCCTGTTACTGTTACTGTTATTAAAGCATTCTTTGTGTTAATCTGATTGGCTGACATTGCAATGTCCATGAATGGGCAAACAGGTTTGCAAATGTACTGAACTTTAAATCTCTACTTTCCATGACTTTTACACATCAGCCAGGTATCTCTTCTTGTGTAAGCAGTCAGTTCTTACCCAGCTTAAGCAGGAGCTTTAGTTCTTGGCCGTGGTCAAATCTCTGTGGTGTGCTGCACCATCCAAGCAACCACCGTTTCAATGAATGGGAATAGGAATGGGAACCTAACAGATAGCTGTTTTTAGGTACTATTGACCATCTTGGTCAGGACATCAGTCATGCTGTTTACTTAAAAATTATTTTCAAAAATATAAATCAAAAGACCTTCAGGACCCTATTGATGGGAAACAAATTATACATCAACCAATGAGCTAAGTTTCCTTTAAATTAAGCAATGTAAGAAAGGGCAAAAATGAGGCAAATAATAGTAATACCAAACACTCACATGGCTTAAAGGTCTCAGTGCATGTGACATTATCACAGGGATCAACTTTTACATCATTTCTAAGTAGCCTATCGCAAGATCCAGTGTAATACACATGTGATTCAGAGATATGTCAGCCCTTACAATCGGAGGAGAATGTGAGGAGGCAATCATTAGTAAAGCTCTCAAACCTTATTTAAAAGACAATGATTCACATTCTCTGGTATTTGAGTCATAGCATACAGTAGCGTTATTGCAACATTAATCAGCGTGAGCTTGTTCACACCTGCTGCTGTGAAATGAGCTGAAGTCCTTTACCTGGAGCCCCAAAGTCAGCGTTAATTAGTGAGAAACACTGTTGTTTTCCTTGTATGTCTTCACATGCATGCTCATGTGTGTTTCTGCACAAAATCTCATGTGCGTCATTGCTGGTAGACAGTCCTTTGTCCCCAAGGATAAAAGACAGGCAGTAAGACAGCGGCAATATAGAGAAATAAGTGAAAAATAGGCTAAATGCTATAAAGGGATTTGGAAACACAAAATACAGTGCTGATACAGGGAGAGAGGAAGAGAGAGACAGAGGGCAAATGTTTGGTTTATTATGCAACAGTTATTGCTTCCAAACTCAAGATCAAAATGTGTAAAACTTGTTTATTTAAAACGCTTAGCTCTCTAAGCTGTGTTTGTAAAATGTGAGCACACTCCTGTGTCTGCACATTCTGTATTAAAAACCACATGAAATGGCTTGACAAGCATGTTTTTCTGTTGAATTAGAAATTTGGGGTGGGACATACTGAAGATCTTTTTTCAACAATAGCCAGCAGGCCTTTGTGTATCACAGGTATGAACCTACTATTGGTACTTGCTGTTGTAAGTCATCAGTAGGTAGGAGAGGGGAAGGTGGTATACAAGTATACAAACCTGAATGTAAAATTTCAACACCCTGAAAGAGCATGACTGTACATTTAAAGACTGTCGATCTGGTAAAAGGTATTTTGTCAGCATTTAGTGGTATGCAATGACCTAAAATCCATTACCTAATACCTAAAATGTAACTTTATTAAACATTGGTGTATTATTGTTTATTTCTTGTCATCACTTCATCTTTTGGAATTTTGTTTCCGTGCCACAGTTTCCCTGGTTTGCTCAGGGGGGGATATTGACATTATTTTAAACACCTAATTATTAGTCATGTAGTCATGTAGACTGTTTTATAGACATAAATGAATATGTCAGAATGACTGCAGGTATTTTTTGCTGCCTGCCCCAGTAGCCTTTAGTTCAGTAGGGAAAAAATTGAATTATCAAATGATAATAAATGATGGTTAATTACAATATCATTGTAATTAAAATATTATCCTTTTTCTTTATTTTGTAACAAAATATTCTGTAAAGTTGCTTTGATACAATACACATTGTGCTGCTCTTACAAACTTTATTAGATAAAGATCATAATAAAGCCTTACCTGGACTTCATATTGCCACACATAATGCTAAAAAATACACACAGGAACAAGCATATGCTTTTGCAATTACTCCAAACAATGCATGCAGTAAATGACTGAGAGGTAGACAGAGAAATGTGTAAATGTATATGTGTGTGTGTGTGTGTGTGTGTGTGAGAGAGAGAGAGAGAGAGAGAGAGAGAGAGTGAAAGAAAATTTACAGGATTCTATTTCTATGAACTGAATGAATGTAATTTGAAAGGCACTGGGATTTGATTACAAGTGTAGGAGGTGATTTTAAATAACAGCATAATAAATATGTCAGAGTAGACGGGATGTCTCTTAGAGGCCTGGTGAGTCAACACAAAGACGTATGAGTAGAGCGACTCACTGGTGAGAAATGAGGAGGAGAGAGACAGTATATATTAATAGTCAATGTCAGATGTATTGTATGTGTATGCCTTTCCTATAATACATACAAGAAAAATTCATCCAAAGCTAAAATCTCTCTCACCTGCGTTGGATCACATACACACACATCAGCCTTCAAGCAAGGTTAAATAGACAGCTCTGCTGATAGAGCCACAGGTGGACTGTTTTGTAACAGCTTCTGCTACCACAAAAGCATTGCTGCTTCTTTTTATATAAACAAACACAAGAAGGAAGCAAATGTACAGATGTACAGTGTTTCTTTAGCTAAAGTGGAAGAGCATGACAGTAACACTGCCAAAGCTATAGACTGGATTCCCAGAGAAGACACGCAGTAGCTATGAATAAGTCGCTATAGATAAAGATGTGTGCATTTCTAAATAAAGCATGTTGAACCAAATGAAGAGCAAGGGAAGATGTGCAGGAGAAGAGAGTCCAGCCCTGAGCTGATTATGGGTAAGGTAGCAAGTTTATTATTAGAAAATCTTGAATGACATCTTTGCCTTTTTTTGCTGCCCCTTTTATCCGCTCCCCCCTCAACTCCCCCCACCAGAGATTTCCCTGGGCATTGAAGTGAGCAGGTTGTTTCTTTGAACTGCTCTTGCCAAACTCACGTGCAGTGTGGATATATCTCACTTAGTCTAATAGGCTTACATAACTCCTTTTAGAATGCTCTCTCCTCACCTCGGACGCATCTTTCTGCCTCCTTCCATGTTTTTTTGGACTTTCCCATCCACTGTTTTGTGGCTCTTAACTCATTTGACGTGGTTTCCTCTGCAGGGTTTGCCATCATCACAATGCTTCTAATGCAAAATGTTTTGTTTCTGTACCTGCAAAGTAACAGTAAACATTAAGCACAGGTGAAAGTGTGTGTGTGAGCGTGTATGCATCTAGAGTCGAGCGTGTCTGTGAAAACAGAAGCTCAGCAGGGATTAGGGGGATATGTGTGTATGTGTGTTTGTTTGTTGGACGTGGGAGGGGACGCAGGGTGAGGGACATCTGTTGCGCTTTCCCTACCATGTGAGGGTGGAAATACACTCAGACAGACACTAAGAGGGATATCAATCAAAGCAGAGAGTAAAAACAGGAATAAGCGGTTTGATGAATGGTAAAGTTAGACAAGGTTATTTACATTCATAGTGATCTACACAACTGTTGTGTAAACAACTGACTAGTTTAACTTTCAAACTGAAAGGTATTAAAGGTTCCAGAAAGTCAACCTTTTAAGGTCCTATGAATCTACAAGAGAAGGTTATTTTTGTGTCATTGTGGGCCATAAACAGAAACAAAATCATGATCGTTTTCACACTGATTTCTCAAACTCTTTCCTAGGTAGATTAATTAAATAGATATTACTGTCCTGCAGATCTGAAGTGATTATAGCATTTATGGCTCTGGAGATTTAAAAAGTAAAGAATCTGTAAATATGGTTCTCATGAACATAGCATCCTGGTTGTATATATACTATGATGTACATGCCAGCTGAGCAACTGCGATTAGATGAATATTTCTATTCGTCTAACAAGGTAGATCTCCCCAGGTATTATAGACCTCTCTAATCTACCCCATGTTTGACCATTTTCAAATACCTATCCAACAAACAGGTAAGATTTACTGACTACAAATGAATCTAATGAATCTACCAGTAGCTTAAAAAGATTAGTAAAATTTTAAACAGAGAGGTGGTAAAACTAACTGTAATTTTTTCCCACATGTAGAGCCCTCTGCAAAAATAACATGCAGAGTAATGTCACTTATCAGAAAAAGGATTGTGTATTTGAGACCCAGCAGCAGACTGTGAATCAGGAAGTTTAAATCACTCCTGAGAGTCTCAGTGACAGGAAGTAGGAGGAGCAGTACAGGAAGAAGAAACGGAAAGCACGGTAGTGCCTGCGTCACAGAGGGTAGACAACTAGTGAAAGGAACATGTGAAACACAGTGGAAACAGCATCTGACCTTAGTTAACAAAACTGCTAAGCTGGACTTTCTGACATTTTCCAGATTTAGGTTGAGTACTTTGTTAAGTGAATAACCACATGTGCAAACACACCAGAGCAAAACGGTACAGCATCCCTGGAACAGTAACTTCAGTGTGAAGTACTGAAGAACCTCAAACAGGAAATCATCAAGCACTTGTTCTTGTACAAACAATTTGCAAGTTTATGTGTGCACAAACATAAAACAAAATCGTTTTAAGACTGAAAATGCAGCAATCTCGTTGAATGGATAATCTCAAAATCTGTAAGTTCAAAAATAAGTTATAAACCTTACATATATTGAAAGTGACATTTGTCAGGTATGTGTGACCCCTGCATTTCTGCATTTAACCCCTCACCGCTAAGAAGTGAACACACATCGCAAGTCGTGAACACACACACACCTGGAGCAGCAGTCATGGGTTAGGTTGCCCTGCTCAAAGGTTGCTATCTGCCAGCATTGGAATCAAACCAGCAACTTTCTGGTAACTTTCTAAGTCTGACTCTAACCGGTAGGCCACAACTTCTCCTGACATATAGTACATATAATAGGAAAAATGCCTACTGCATATCAAGCAAGTGATAAATTACCAAAAACTTTTTTTCTAATAAAGGACTCTAAATATTTTGGTAATTAATGCTTTTTACACGGCTCTACTGAATACTTGATTCTATGACAGCATTTTATTGCCACATTGTTTTTTTTATTTTGAGAATTAAACTGTACTTATTTGTATTAGTTATTTATTCTCAAAATATTATTAAAATATATCAAAATATATTTAAGTTGGATGATTCTGGTTGGTCAATCGTGACATTCTACTGTCACAGGTTCATAGCTGTGCTGATTTCATGTCCTTTCTTTCATAATAAAATAATTTGAATAAAAATTTCATGTCTACTTATTCAAACCATTATAAACCACTTCCTGCCACGGTCTTGATCAACCTATCAGAGTTGATTTTGTTGCAGCGTGTTTCCTTAACTACAGACACAGTATGGCCTCAGTATAGATGAGGTTGTAGAGTATTTAAATGCTGAATGTAGTATTGTGCCATTTTTGCCATAACTACACAGTACAAATGTACATCAGCTAAGCTGCAAGCCCAGCTGTTTGTGTGTGATAAAAGGCTAATTTGACAGAGATGTGATGATCGATGGGTTGGTACAGTGAGGCTGAACATCAGCACATAGCTGTCTCATCCTTCCTTTCTCATAGCTACTGCCTGTCCCTCTCTGTCTCTGTCTGTCTCTGTGATCCATGTCTGTCTCCGTCAGTATGGCTTTATCTGTCATTATTTTTTTACCATCCCTCTCTCTCTCATAAATTGAGCATTTACCTTTTGGCTTTTGACCCAAAGATGTTGACTGGTGGTCATTTGCTGATGTCTGTCGCCATGCAACAATTTCCATTTACATGGTGAAAATGAGCCAGTGACACCAGGCAACCAGAGGTGTGTGTGAGACGTCACTGGGCCAGACAGAAAGCAGTGTGACTCAGGACAGGTTGGGCGGGTTAGTGGATTAGGTTACCCGGGCAGGGTGACCTCCCATTACAAACAAGCCGGATACAATAAATTGCAGGGTGGGGGGTGTTGTGTCAGATTAGATGTGCTAGACGTGCTATTGTGTTCCAAGTACATATTACTCTCTTTGTATTTACTATTTTTAAGGAAGAAACACTTTTTTGTGGGTGACAATGACCTTTTTGCATATTCTTTTATATAACAGCCTCATAACTCTTATATCTCTTTTTCTTGTAACTTGGCTAACTTTCTTTGCCTACCTGAGGTATACCACCTCACCCACTTCTGAAAGTGTCACTTTGGGGGTGTGTGATATTTGGAATGATTGTCGATAAATGCAATTAAGTGTGTAGAGGTTAACCTTAGTGAAGGCCCATGTATAAGGTGAGAAACTTTAAAGGGCAGAGGTCAACACTAACATGCTTTTATCAACAAAGAATGCAAGTAGGATGTAGGACTTTTGACATTTTAAAGAGCCATCACCTTCACAAAGAGATGAGATCACAGTGATTGATTTATTTTACAGAATGTTTTAAATAATCAGATCAGAACTCAATAAATCAGTTCTGTCATAATTTATTTTGTTCCCGGCATGTGTTTTGCATTCTATGTTGACAGTTTTGAAGTTTATCAATCTGACAAAGTTTGCAAGTTAGTGTCATCACAATTTAGTTTGAGAGGCTTTAGTAACAAGTATCTGGATATTCATGAGCAAAACTGCATATTCCATTTTGTTAAGTGTACAAAATGTTCAGTCCTTATTAAAAAGACACAAATTCTGATTTTTGCAGGGTTTTCAATACAACTATTTACAGAGAATGCAGTGTCACTTATTATGTGCTAAATGGCAACAAAACGGACTGTGACTGGTAGCTCAACATATCAGTCAGATCCTGTTCTGAGCAGCAGCATTGTGGGTTTTATATTCTTTTCCTTGTGTGACTTTCTTTGTAAGGCATGTGTTAATTATTCTTGGTACATACACACTGTGTTCTCATACTATTCACAGTGTTTCTCATCTTCTCCTCAGTCATTATCCAGTTTCACTAGATACATCACCAAGCTCTTGTTTTCTTCTCTGTTTCTTTTTGCTCTTTCTCCTTTGAGCTGTTTGTGCTGGCAGAGTGGCAGGTCAGATGGTGAGATGGGGAATGATGTCAGTGGAGTGCGTCAGTCACAAGACGCATGTGCTCAATCTCACTCTGTCAGCCAATGAAAGAGGGTCATTACACACCAGGCTAAGTGAACAGATCAACACACAGGCTGGATCACACAATGTTTGGGATTGGCAGCCATGTTTTCTAACCCGGCATGACTTTTCAATTGTAATAAACAAAAGTAAGCATCCTTTTTTGTTTACATTTATGCATTTGTTGGACACTTTAATCCAAGATATACATCATAACAATATATGCGCTGGGAATTAAACCTTCTGCTCTACCAGTTAAGCTACAGGCAAAATGTTTGTCTCTCTTTTAAGAATAGCCATGAATTACACTTGTAACCACAGTCACAGTGACTAATAGAAATATCAAGAATAAAAGTGGAAATAAACCAACAGCTGCTTTGGATAAGTGTAGCACTGTATAATGTGACGGGCTAGACGGGACAGTCGTTCAGTCACAGAGAAGCGGAAACAGTCCATGCCTGACAGAGCAACATCACAACAACATCCCTTTTTTACTGTGTATAATCCACTATGAATTGTGCAACAGGCTGAAGGCCATAAATTATAAAATTTCAAATGTTTTTTGGGCAAAAAAAAACTGAGGTTTAAACTATAATTGGACCTCAGGGAACAACATAAAATTTTTAAAAAACCCATGTCATGACCCTTTAAGAACCTTTGACCGAAAGGTTCTTTGGGGAACCAAAATTATTCTTCTATGGTTTGCTGCGAAGAAGCCTTTTTAGCACCTTTATTTTAAAAGCGTAGCCAATATGCATGATAATTTTCCATCTTTAATGATAAATATAGGCAATCATATGCATGCACACATGAGAAGACACTCAAACACAGGAACAGACACTGTTACATCTGAGGACGTATTTTTGTTTCAGCTCAGTGAAAATGTATGAGATGTGTTGGTGTCTTTTGGTTTTCTACTTTCTTTCATGTGTATGCTTTCTCCATGCTTCATTTCTTGTTGCCAGTCCTATCGCTCAGTTCTGTATCACGTGGAGTTACTTTCCTGTTCATCAGTGCTGACTGCTCTGATTGGTCCTGATGAGGAGTGCTGGAGTTTAAAAGACCTGCAGCCTTTCTTTAAAAGAGTCTGTTGTAAATAATTATTTTCTGGGATTTATCTTAGATAGGAAGGTGGATGCCAATATTTGTACTGAATAGTAAGTTAGAAAGGGAAGTATATTGTCATTTATTTTGACTTTTCTTTCTTTGCTAGGTAGGTTAAAAAGGTAAGGTAAAGCTTTTGTTATACCACTTTTAAAAAACAAATACAAAACATTTCATTTGTTAACTAGTAAATAAATCTTGCTTTGTCAAACTTTTTGTGTTTAACTAGGACCTGGGAATGGGAGTGCTCCTTAATGCGAATGGGAGTTTTCTCCTTAATTTTGTTACCTGCCATTTTTAACCCCTAGCTCTTTTTACCAGGGCTTGTAGCATACACACTGTGCTATTTATGAAACAAAAGCTGTTAGAATGGTCCATTAGGAGGCACAGTGTTACTTAAGTGGCAGGATTTTCTCCTGAGTTTGATCTATGAAGGCAATATATCACAGCCAAGTCTCATTGATTTCGCTGCATCCTCCAGCTGTGACTTTTACTTTAGCAGGAATGAGGCACATGAAGTATTCACTTTGCTGCTTCACATGGAACCTTAAAGAGATTGGCTACACAATACAATTAGCAAGCAGAAAGGAACTGCGCACCTTTGGCAGCCAAGCAGGCCACATGGATAATGTGTCTACTATATATACACTTATAAATGTTATATGCACTTGTTAATGCTAGCAATAAATAATTGATAATTCAATCATTCTGATTGACAAGATAACATTGATCGTAACTGCTGGTTTAGGATCAGTTTCACTTTTTTCTAGTTATTAGTACAATGCAGAAGAGCTGACTCTGGATCAGTGGCTGTGACCTCATTCCACATCATGTGCAGAGCAAACGTCTTCATTTAGAACAAAAAAAAATAACAAACAACAAAATCTGTGTAATTGGTAGATTTGTACAATTACAAAGAAATTGTCAAAGTACTTAAAATTTACTTTTTAAATTACAGCCATAACCACATTTAAATTAAAATGGGACCAATATGCAATCAGTTTTTAAGTCACATTAACACCATTATTGAAATACACAGAAATTCAGTCTTTATTTAATACAACAATTTATGTTACAATAAACACACATGGTGAAAACAAGGTAAAACCAACACAGAACAAAGCAAAACAACCTCCCCCTCTCTCCCTCTCTGCAATATAAAGAAACAGTCATAAGGACTGGGCAATGGAACATGTGACACTAAAATTGAGGACATGTTGAATGAGCCAACCACACACACACAATCACAACCCCACACTAGGAACAGCCTCTGTCCAAGAATTTTCCCAAGAACTTCATGACACAAAATTTGCAACAATTTGACTTTGCAACAGAAGTGCACAAGGCATGAGATAGCAGTTGGTGCTACAGATGGGCACAGAGACAGACAGCTTAATGTATTAGTTGTTTTGCTCTGCCAGTTAAAGTTCAGACCACACAAACAAAGCAGTTGTGTTGAATTTACGTCACCCAGAGACCACAGACACACAAGACTACTTGAAGGCACACATACAAACTATCAGCCTAATAAAATGTTGCCATGGGTAAAAGGACAAAACAACATGTGAAATGGAAAATAAAGGAAAAAATGGGCAAACGCTCACAAATTAAATGATTTTGGGGTATTTGTTGATCTGTTCAAACACATTTAAGGGTGTTTATTTACACAATTATGTTGTTAAATCCTTTGGTAATGGACTGAAAAAGGTATAAGGAATAGAAAGTATTTATTAGGCTCTGTTTCAAAACAAATGCATCATAGGTGTACTTCTAACATGGAAGCTGTTCCAAAAAGTAGATCATCAACAATCATCTAATAAAAATTTGTATTTTATACAATATTTGTGTATTTTAAGCTTATAAGAATATGACAGTATTTGAATACCAATACGTAATCATTACGTAATAATATGTAAATCAAGGTTCCCATGTGCTTAACACATAGTTGCTGCCTATGCAGGAAATTCCAAATCCATCATTTGTGACATTCTATTTTTGTTTAAAAGAATTTGCCTTTGTAGGCAGTACAACTATGTAACAGAGATACAATAAAGATAGAAAATGAAAAAATGGTAACAATTTGATCTGAGAGCTGTATAAAAGAGGTTGAACTATACTTTAGAATAATGAATATATATAAACTATACATGACATTATAAATATGATCTAGAGTAGTCAACAAAATGTTTGATGTCCCAGATTTTACAGCAGCATTAAAAACATTGTCTGACTTACATTTTCATTTCTCTGCTTAGGTCCTCTATAAAGGGAACTTACATACCAATTCATAGATTCCATTATTTTAACCTAAATGACACAATGGTTAGTTAAAGAATCATTTTGTACTTGTTTTGTAATCAAACGATTGAACATCTTCATAATAAACAGACCTGACTCACACACTGAGAACAAAACAAAGGCTATAACAGAAAAGAAGTAACAGCTCTGATAACAGCAGGCACATCAGAATTTAGAAGCATTTAGAACATGTGTGCAATAACAAGCAGACTTATAAAGTAACTTTGAGACTGAAGTTACTGACAGTCTGTTGTAACACACCACAGCAATATAAGATCATATAAAACAGAGTGACAGAAAAAAAACAAATAAAGCAAGTATTTATGAGGAGTGTGGTGAGCAGAAAAACCTCTTGAGAGTTTTTACAAAGTAAGATCAGCACTGCTAGCATAAAACAGACATCGCTCTCTATAGTAAATAGAAAGAGAACATTCAGCGTGACAGACATCAGTGGGATCCTGTGGGAATGACATGATGGATATCATAGGGCTGGTCTACAGGTGTCCTACAATATTGAAAGGAAATGTAGGAACACGCATACAGGATCAAGTACAGGCTCTCATATTGTGACATTTGAAAAGTGGGTCAGACACACAAATACCTCTTTTCTAAACACTGCATGTATGTACATTGACCTTCATCTACCCTAGAAACTAAGCTAATGTAAATACAATTCAGTTCCCTTTGTTTGTATAGCGCTTTTCACAATAGATGTTGTTGCAAAGGATCCCAAAGTGGCTTTACAAAGAATGGCAAGAATGGCCTAATAAAACCTGCAGTGGGCAGGCCAAAAACAACAGTGACAACACAAACTCCTTACATTTTCTGTACAGACGGTACAGATACAGGTACAGACATTTTCTCATGCCATCCTCCCAGGGAAGTGGCAATACGTGAAGGACACAATACATTTACTACTACTGCAAACAAACCACATTAATGTGTAAACAAAGTTTAATCGCTAATACATTTGTTATATTTTTTGTAACACTTTAATGGTTCCCATGGTTTAACAACCATGTTCGAAAGTGGGCATGGATACAAACGGTAAATTCATTTAATTTCATTTATAGTAGCAAATGTTACCATTTCATTTATAGTAGCAATTGTTAACATTAACATACTACAGTCTACTTTCTAAGACATACAACAAACCAATGCTCACTAAATAGTTTAAATTGTCTAAAATAGTCTAGTTAAAACTAGTATACTCTAGTATAAACCCATATGTTTGTCATATGAATAGCCTACGTACATGCACAGATTTATACAGCTAATGCATGCTGTATTATACATTGTTTATTGTGCATATTACAGAGTAATAGTATGTGCCAGATCACTATGTACATTTTAGTATGCAGTAATTTATGTAATATATATATATATATATATATAATATAAATGTAAAATATATTGTGCATATATACTGCATACTACCAAATTATCTTATTTTCTCTAGCTTCTGAAGGTAGACATTTACTGAAATTTTGAAACATGTTCTCAGGAGAAAGATATACAAGGACATTTTTAAATGTTATAATTTGATATGCAAATAATTTGAATATACTTTCGAAAAGCCACTTGTCAGGCATGTCTGGTTTGATGTTTTGTGGGGTTCAGATTTCAGGTTTCATTAAATGTTTTGTTTGATAATTGGTGTAGACTTTAATTAGCTGAACAGCTTACAATAGTCTGTTTAATGGCAAGTTTTGTTGTGGTAACTCACCTCATATAATATGTGGCCTCAGTAATGGAACATAAAAAGTCATAAAGGTCATAAAAGGTTGTCATAAAAAGTCAATATGTTCAATAAACTATGTGGGCAAAAATAGTACAAATGTTCATTACCTGTTTTGTAGACAAGTGTTCAAGGTGTGTGAAGAAACAGAAGGTAAAGAGATTTTTCAAAAATGAGTTTTAACATTTTTGTTTGTACTTTCAAATAACCAGACACATTAGACACAATTATAGCTTATAAAAGATGCCAGTTAATGACCTATTAAATTATTAACTTGCATGAACATTACTACACCCAGAGAGGAAGCTGACATCAGCCTGTGGCTACCTGCCTGTAAACGAAGTACCATTTTCAGTCATGTACTCCAACCATGAAATCCCATTTAAATACCCTGAGGTACAGGGTTCTAGCCGTAGGGGTTGTGAGAGAAAGAGAAAGCCTCTGACCTACAATCAATGCATCTTTGACAAGATTATGACCAATGATGGATAAGCTGACATACAGGCTGGAGGTCATAAGAGGCCTGACCTTTAAACACAAGGGCAGGGTCACACTGTGGGCATGAGTTACAGTTAAATCTCTTCAGAATATCAATCCATCTGCCTTTAGAGAATCTTTTATCTTCCAAGAATCGCTCTGGCATTTGTCTAAACAAGGTCAGAAATAATTGAACAGGCATTCTAAAGTTTTTATTTTTTGCATGTGCCCTCGAAAGCTTGCTAGTTTCCAATGCGGCATTTGAAAGGTGTATACATTCAGTAGGTTCCACAATTGTTCTTCCTGTTTGGATGAACGCTATCTGTTTATGAGTTAATTTAATGCATGTGATTTCAAGAGCTCAGCTGGTCCATACAAGTAACTGCTTCTAATTGTAAACAACTCATGTGTGTGCATATCAAAGGGGTCTGTGATGCTATTTTTTAAACCAAACAGTAATGATAACATCGCAATCTCAGAGAACATATGCGTCGTCAGAACAGGGGGATGACCTACTGAAGAAATGTAATGGAGTGAGGGACAGTGAGGCTGTGACAGCAGAAGAAGCATTTGGGTTGAGTTGATACCTCTTCAGTTGAGTCTCCTAGTACAGCTTGATTAAATGCTCCACCTTTGTGTTTATACGACTCAGCAAAATCATTTACTATGCTGTGCAGTGCAATCAGGGAAAGTATTGTTATATTGGTAAAATAAATAGTTTAAAGGTTCTTTTATATTAACTATTGCCATTTGTTGACATACAGAAAAAGTACAGAAATGTAACATTAATAAAATGGTGAAGTGTGTAATTTCTATGCCTAGCAAAACTAAATAAAAAATCACTGAAAAACATTTCGACTATTTTCAGACAGGTTTCCCAAACACTCTCTCTCTCTGCCATCAGTCAGGTAAACAGGTCATCTCACCCAAACTCACGCTATCAGTCATTGTTGCTATGGTTCAGTCAGGCTGTTCTAACAAACTGACCAATTTAGAAAGCATCACAGTATTTAAGTTTTCTAGCGAAATCAATTTTTAATGGCACAAACAAACAGAGAAATATTTTAACATTAAAAGTTACCCATATTACATTTTATCATGTTAATAGCATAACCCAGTATGAAAAGAGGGAAACTGAGGCAACTGAGTCTTCACGGGCTATCCATTTAATATCATTGGTAAGAAATACAATTATTTTTTTTCTACAGGTGTGCCCCCTGCACAGGTAAGTAAATAAGCCTATTGTACTCTATTTGTTTAGAAATGTGATGAGATAGTGTCTTCCTTACCTAAGTCTAGAGACACACCACACACAGTGTACAAGTTGGATATTTTACTGAGTCTGATGAGTGTATGCGAGCGTGTGTGCGTACAAGTGCGCAAATGTGCACACAGTAAAGCAGACGGTCTTAATCATCTCCTCTCCTCGACACGTGAGAACCGGGTGAGCTGACGTCAGAAAGCTGTGATGAGATAAAGAGTGATGTCACTGCCACAACCATCCCAACCTGTTCTGATACAAGACACATCTGAACCAGACAAACTGACCTGCAGGGATTCCAGTGATATATATAGTGGCTATTAAACAAGCTACCTCTCTTGACAATCAAATTTTGATGCTTATATTTTTTGGGACATATGGCAGTTTTTAGTGAATACCCAGCTATAGCTTATCAGTAATGCTTGCCATCACTTCCCTGTGCACATGTCCCTCCCCAAGAAGAGGAATCTCCCTCTCTGCTCCGTATAATAGGATTATCTGGACAAGGGTTAGGAGACTTACCTTGGCTAATGAGATTAACTTGGGGCTCTGGCCTTTTGGCTCCAGTGGTGAGGGTGTCAATGTAGAGACATTTTGTTAAACCTTTTTGACAAACACACACACAAACATGCCCATGTTTACATGTTTACTTTTCATTCCATAGACTTCTATTATTTTAAACACTGCTAGTTAAACAACATGACCTAACCCTAACAGAAAACCTTCTGCATTTTTACAATTTAAAAAACAACTTTATTTGCTATATTTTGCTACATTAGTGAAGATGTCCCCAAAGGGAGGTTTTGCTCAGATATGACGGTTTTTTGCTGACTTTTCGATACAAATTGATAGTTAATAAATGGTTAATTAACCAATATATGGTTAATTAAACCCCCTCACACACATACCTGAGAATAAGTAAACAGTCCGAATGTTATGTTGACCTCAGCTGGCAAAACACACAAACATGAATCAAAAGAGAAATAAACATTGAAAATAAATGTTAAAAATCTAACTATTAAAACACAAAAAAGTAAAATGCCTTGATGCATTATGAAAAGTTTACTAATATATAGTCCTTTTTGGTTTGGATTTTGGTGTAAAATGTGACCTGGAGATGTTTCCATGAGATGCTAAACATAGCAAGCAGTGCTTAACCCAGAAATCCTTTCAGATGTAGAGAATAAAGAAAATATAATCACACAAGGAGGAATTGACATGCATTTACATCACTCCTAGCAAACAAACATACAAAATATACATCAATGTATACATTAAGTTATAATGTAATCATTAGTGGACTGTTAATAACCGCAGGGAAAAAATATACTGTCTTCATTTACCATTGTGAATGTCTTAAGATGTCACCTAGGACGATCTGCATTTTGCGACACCCTCTTAATAATAGTTGAGCCTTTCATTTCCATTCTCAAATTTTCTTAAATGTAGTCAACATTTTGTAACCATATTTACATCTAAATAAACATTTAAATAAAATAAAAACTGTTTAATTTTCATGATGCAGCTTTGTGGCCATTGGCTTCAAAAAACATCATAAAAGCATTTTTGTTAGTAATTCGGTCAATGAGATTAACACTGAATGGCAGTGACAGATGAGCGTCAGGATGTGATATAACCTGTCCTGTGCTTGTTGGTTCATGACCTGTAGCTGGAAGAGAAAAGCTTTCATCTCATTTGAAATTGAATTTCATCAGATATGAACAGCTGCTCTGCTGTGTGTGTAAGATTCCATGGAATCGAATAATTTTTAAAGGGACTTTGGCATATGATGCTTTCCACAGAATTTCCTGTCTTTCATCTTTGCACTCAGGAAGTGTTGTGTAATGCCTTATTATTTTCTAATTTTAAATATTACTTTCATATGCAGACTGTTCTTCCTTACACTCTTTTTTAATTCCTCTTCTCCAAACAGACAAACACACACAGATGGACACATAATAATACAGGAGTACTTTTCATCTCTCCTGCTTACTATAATATAGAAAAACACACAGTCACACACAGGCTACATTACACTGGGGGAAATACGTCAATGTTCTGCTTCAGTCAAAAAACAGAGCTTGTGCGAGAGAAAGAGAAAGAGAAACAAAAAGGGAAACTTTGCCTGAGGTCATCTAACACAGTGCTTCTCAACTGGCTTTCAAGTGGTGGGAAGTGTTTTCCACTTTTTAAAAGTTGTTAAGGCTATGCATTTTGCTTTGCATCATTATATCCTTGGTTTCATTTTATTACTTGCGTTTAGCTTTGTTGATTTCGCCTGCTGACCCTATCACACCTAGTTTTGGTATATTTTATAGAACAATTTTATTTCTGTGGTTTAATAGCTCAGGGTATTTGATAGTATTCTCAGCTGTGTTTAATTTTAGTATCAACATTGTCTCAGATGTTTTCCTTATATACTTATAATAGATACAATAGAAATGGAAATAGATACAAATGACCTGGTTTAGTTATGAAACACTAGAGACGTTGATAGTTTCTTATTCGAACTGCGATCCCTTGGTCACTTAGATTGCACCTCAACTTTGAGTTTGAAATGCAGGACACTTCATGCACTCAACGGTCTCAGTGGATCAGGGCCAAGGGATGGGACATGAATGGGCTGCCATGGTCCTGGATGACTAGGTGGCCTGGGCCAGGGAGGCACTGGACGTGGCCTGGGCCAGGGAGGTGATGGACATGGCCTGGGCCAGGGAGGTGATGGATGTGGCCTGGGCCAGGGAGGTGATGGATGTGGCCTGGGCCAGGGAGGCAATGGACGTGGTCTGGCCCATGGGAGGTGATGGACATAGCCTGGTGACCTAGTTGTGGGCCAGGGAGGTGATGGAGGTGGCATGGTCAGGGAGGCTCGTGGCATGGCGTGGGTCTCCTCAAATGGCTTTTTGTAGCCATAACTGGAAATCTGGCAGCACTAAAATGGTCTTGATTCCTTTGGGCTGCTTTTGTGCTGAGACATTACATTCGCTCTGGGCCTTGGTGTTCTTGGGCTGCTCAGCTGTATTGCATATGGTCTGGGCCTCCTTGTCTGGGGCCCTCTCGGAGTTGGCTGTGTCCTCTGGGCTCTCGGCTGCCTTGGCATTACCGCCGTCTTAGGGCTTTCATCTGTATTGCCTCTACAGACCCCCCAACAAATTATTTAAGGAAACAAGATATAGGGGGCCAAACTGAGGCTCCAGAACTGTGATACCGTGAAAGAGGATCTACGCAAAAACAAGACAATTGCGTGAAATCAAGGTCCCCCTGGATACACTGAGCAGGAAAACAAACTACAGCAACCAAAGACATAGATTACAAAACCAATTTCAAAATAAAAGACCATGAAACAGAAAACCAAAACAGACAGATACATTACACATGACTTTAATGCTCATTGCAGCATGTGAATATTAGCAGTTGAAAGTACGAAGAAGATTTAGTCCCCAAACATATTCTCCTGTTCTAACCATTACCATGCCTTAATTTCTTATTGTTGTCATGAATGAAATAGATAATTGTTTAAATAAATTAAAAATGTATACAGTTATGAAATTAATGTGAATTACGTAGTTAAGATAATCTTGTTTTGGTTAAATTTGGTAAGAGATGTTTGAGTTTATACTGTCTTTAATAATAATGGTTTAAATTGCAAATCTTTAATTGCAAATCTGAGTGACATTTTTGAGATCTTTTCTGAAACTCAAGTTTATATGTGTGATTTTTTCAGGAGAAATATCTGAGACCCAAGCAGAAGTTTGCATTTTCTCTCAATGTAATCCAGTTGTTGTCTGGGAGAAACAATCAAAATCTCATCTGTGATTTTTCTTTCTTATAGGGTGACCCAAAAATTAGGAATTGCTGTTCTATTACACTCTCCTGGCTTGACGGAGCAATAAAACAGTCAAGTAGCATGGGGTATTTTTCAGCATATTGCCGCAAACACCCTGAGCCTCAGGCAAAAAAGGTTTTATTAGAGACAGTCATTTAAGAACATTTATCATTTGGACCATGCATCACTTTGAATGGAAAGAGACTATGCCTTTCAGATGCCTTCTGTCAAATGTTAAGATAGTTGTGGTAGTTGACATCAAGCAAACACTACACAAGGCCCAAAGGTAAATACTTTGAATCATGCTACTGTCTTTGAGATACAGTCATTAATTAAAGACATGGACTCAGGTGAGCTTTTATACTTGTTACAATGTAATCTTTCTGAAAAAGTTAATTATGGAGTAACTTATGTACAGTACAAAGCCCATGAGAAATACTGCAAAATAGAGCAGTAAAGCAGTAGAGCAAATAAAGATTTGGCTATCCACAAGGGACATCCAGATGTGTCTGCCTTGCAAGAAGCTGTCCCAGATACATTGGCCGCTTCCTTATAAGCTCTAACTCCCTGCACATCACAAAATTCATCCATCATTCCATTTATCATTGCTCAAACCATATCACTGACCTATTTCTGTCCCTACAGAGCCTGGCCCAGCAGAAGAAAACCCCTTCCATTGAGGACAGAGAAGTGTACACTGTAAATTAGATCCTGGGCTCCCAGTGCTGTGGTGCCAGCTAGAATATTTGGTCAGCCCTGAGGAACAGGTTCCTGGAGATGACATCCTTAATTCTATCCTGTTCACAGCTTTTCATAGTTCTCATCCTGATCATTCCGCACCATGGGGAAGAGGTTGACCACCAAAATGTCAGTGTTCTCGGCCCTTTGAAGGAGAGTGTTGGAGGCTCCAACACCACCTAACACCACCACAGCACACAGATCTGCCAAGCCCCATCTCAACCAATCACACCACAATCCTTCCCTAGAATACTGATCAGTCACACAATTCACATACACATCATGCCACATCACAAGGTTTGACAACATGAGTGAATTTTAATTGAATGAGGAGCTTTATGGCACCAGCTTGTGCATATCACTGCCAAATGTCTGATCACATATGGTGTCAGTAGATTCACAAGAAGTCAAAGGGATGATGCCTTTTATGAGGTCTTGATTTTGTTTTTGCCTGCTGGATTCAAACCAGCAACCTTCTGATTACAAGTCCGCCTCACTTACCAGTAGACCACAACTGCCCCATCTGAACTTGTTATTTGGGCAGTTAAACTGAATTTGCTGTTTCTCTCTTCCCAATCTGTTAAAAACACGCCCTTGAGTTCCTGGTTCTATGAAGCTCCACCCTCTGAAATACTGAATGGGCTCTAAGTGGTTAGCGTTTTGTTAGCATGGTGATAACACTCTACTACCGTGACTCTTCTTCTTTGTCTCTTTTTTATGTATTCATGAGGGCAAGGTTTATCCAACTTTTGGGTTTTGTGATGTTACACATGGAAATTGAGAAAGAAATACCAGAGGAAAGATGAAATAATCTAAAGGGTAAACAGGATGCGGGAGCAATGGTAAAAACAGATATAGGAAACCGAACAGAAACTGAAACCGAATAGGGGTTGTGTTGTAGAATTCATTCAGCAGAACTACTACAGAGAGCATTACACATGCTGCCCTTTTGCCTTTGAGTTTCAAATTCATGTTTGCCTTGAATACTAATAAAATTCTTATTTGGCCTTAAAGATACCAAGGGATTTTGAAGGAATTTGATGTTGGCTTGACAAAGTCTTATTTGAAAGTTTAAAAGTTTAGTTAAAACGTTTAGAAGGTTGAGTAGCATTACACAGACAGCCTGACATACAGATATGACTGCCAGACAAAGGACATGACTGATAGATAGATAAATAAATTCCAAAGCCATTATTGTGTGTGGGTTGAGATAGAGTGAGATAATATCTGTTTGGACTGAATTCTCCATGGCAAGATTAGGTAGCAGTGTTATAATGAGATCATCTGGTTATTAGCTCACCACAAGTACTTATTTCACTTGTACTGACGCACTTAAGGTCATTCAACATTCCATACATTTCCTATACATACATTTCCAAGCATTATTCACTAAAATGCAATTTAGTGTGTGATTCATTAGCATACCTATATATTATCCCATGAAAGTAAAGCAACTGTTCCTGTCTTCGCTTAGGAAAGTCAAGCTTCACTTAGTGTAATCCAGGGTTGCAGTGACAGGGCATCATGACTCTGGAGGGTCATGAGATTCACAGCACAGAAGACAAGTCTAGATTTGTTTATACTGAAGGGACTTCAACAATGGATTCACGTCATGGGAAAGCTGGACTCATTCATTCACATCAGCATCCTTAAAGTAGAGAGGAACAAATATTTTTGATTAAATTAAAAAATTAACTTGACCATATGGATTGAAAACAAAAAAGCTGAAGTTTATAACAGAACTATAAACATGCAAATCACGTGATACATATACTGTATATTTTATTATGGGCAGGCTCTTGGTTACTGTCTAAAATGGTTTATAACAGTAGGAATTCAATGGTATTTAGGACGTCAAAAATATGTTTTTAAAAGAATTGCTTCTATAATTTAACCTTTAAAGGCAAAGTGTGTCTGTGTGTTTTTGTTGATAGACTTTTGTGGCTTTTAGTTCTAATACCTTCAACACCAATTGTCTTTCAAATGTGATATCATAGTTTATAGCTGTCGTGTAAACTTAAAGTTTATTGGCTGTTTAATTAAAAAGTAAACATGCCATCAATATCACAAATCCCTCTAATTAGGTTTTTAATATCATGTGTTAAATATAGTGTATTTTGTAGCCTGTTAGGTATGAAATATTAGGGATATATCTAAAAGTGAAACACTTCAGGCAGGTGAGAGCATATGGGAATAATTGCAGTACATACGATTTAATATAATTTAATAATAAGTGTATTTGCCATTGCCACCCTTTTGAAGTCATGTTGCCCTACAGCACATTTCACAATGATTATATACCTCCAGCTAAAGGAGGAAAATGCCTGAGTGCTTCCAAAACAATTCTTCTTTACATAAAATTTCACTTACAGAAACACCTCGAATCTTCACATAAAGTTAATGTGGAAAGTAACCTACTTTTGTCTGAACTCTGAATTCTTCATTGACACTGAATGTGTAAGAGGTTTTTTACAACACCAGTCTGGTCAGAGTATGTAAGACTCTGGGGAACTTTATACTCATTTTCCCCCCTCGTTTCCACATTATAACATTTCAGTGATCTGACATTTTCTTTGCTACTAAAACATATGTGTGAAGAAATATGGTACATCATTTTTAAAGGTTACTTTAGTATAATAAAAAAAATGATCAAAGTGAAACATTTAGCGAAGACAAAAAAATGTTACATGCCTAAATAAAATTGAATTAGAATATATAAAATTTGCTGGGTAGATAAATTAACTGACAAAACTTACTGTGCTCAAAACTTTCTTGCAATGTAAGATAATGGAATTGATCTCACGCGTGTGGATCTCAAAAAGGTTAATTAGGTGAAAATACTGGGTGATTTACCCAGAAATTATTTGCTCACATTCTATTAAAAGATTCTGTGACATTCAATGCAATTAACATGTCAGGGCACAGTCTGTGTGTACTGTCTGTAAGCACTTTTGCTTGTGCAGATATTCAACTATGATTAACAGAGGAACATTTGTGCATGTGGGTATAGTCATTGGTGACATTAAGTTAACTCTACTCTGGGCCCAATAAATAGGCTATACTATAGAAACACCCAGTGGTTTAACTATCCCTGTAACATGTATCCCTGTTTTCTTATTTAGTCTCTGTAAAATTATTGGACATTGAATTCATTCCATACATATCTGGCCACTTTTAACAGTCATCATCCTGTGATAAAATACAGTGCTCCAAAGTACATTTACTTACATACAGTTACTGCAATTTCATTTATTCCCCAAACGTTGAAAGGACTTCCTGCATGTACATTATTAAAACGAGTATGACAAGTCTCAGTCTCTAAAACGACAGGTTAGCTGCCACATAGCGACCTCTACATGCAACAAAAATCTCCGTAAAAAACCTCTTTCATTTTGCGGTTGACATACCAGCTTTCTGGTGCATTACCGCCACCAATTGGACTGAAATGTGAAGCGTGAAATAGGAGAAAATAAATTGATAATATCTGTTTCTTTAAAATATATGAAACCTAATCTGTATATTTTTGCCTATCCACTATCCATTTTGAGTACATTGTGTAGCGTTGTACTGTAAACTACTATAAAAGCTCTAATATGAATAAAATAGCTTTATTGTCTAATATAGCTTTATTGTACTTTTAACCTATCTGTTGTGTATTTTTAAATAGTGAATACATTTCCACTCTTAATACATTCATTTATTACATTATTTAACTACAGTTAATACATCATTTTTTTCCCTTTTACCCGAGCCTTTCTCGCAGAGACTTGAAATCAGTTTTCTGACATTAAAGGTAGGATAGGCAATTTTTTCCAAAAACATTTTTGTTATGTTGGTTGAAAGTCTCTTCATTTCCAGATAGCAATCACTAAGTGGTCTAAATGTATTTATTTATAAATATATATTCTGTGGAAGGTGCAGGACTATGACATGCTCGTCCAACAATTGCGTTAGGTCCAAATGCAATGATAGGATGTCTTACTCGCCTGTCAGACAGTGTATGTTCTCCTGTAGCTCAGCTGGTAGAGCTTTGCATTAACAGCGTAATGGATGTAAGTTCTAGTCCAGAACTTCTGTACTGATAAAATGTATATAACTTGAATACACTGTAAGTCGCCAAATGCTTAAATGTAAATATGTGTTGGAGGAGGCGTGGCTTTGGAGAACGCTCTGAAAGAAGAGCGGAATCTTGTCGTATTGCTAGCCTCTGCGAAATTGCCTACCATAACTTTGTAAATTTAGGAATATGGCCATCTGAAGACGCTTGTCCTCTCTGTAGCAAATTAACAACCCTACCATGAAGCAAGCTTCACTCATGAATATAAATATGATTTCGCGCGTAGATCCTGTGTCAGAGCTTTGCGAACAACGTCAGCTGAAAAGTGTAGTCATTATTATTCATGAGCTAAGCGTTCATCATAGAAGCGTCATTGGTCCTGAACAGCTCTCAGCTACAACCGAACTTTTGTTATTAACTCAGATTTTTCTTTAATGAAAACAGGCGCGGGGTTCAAATAATTTACAAACCACGTTTGTCCCGTTTTCAAATGTATTTTTAGATGCGTGTGAAAAGATGCTAAACCCTTCTGGAAACGGTGAGGCGTCGCAGGTTGTGGTGAATTATGTTGAGGAGTACCTGGATCTGGTGGAGTCTTTGCCGCTTGACCTGCAGAGATGTGTGTCTCACATGAGGGAAATAGACGCTAGATATCAAGGTGAGAGTCTGCGGCAGCTTTATTTGGATTTCATAAACAATGTGTTGTTTTGAGTGGTGAGTTTCGGATGTCAAGCTACCTAGCTAGCTATCGGCTAACGTGTTAGCAAGTGAAACTTGCTAGTTTCCACCAATCGACTGATTAACGCTTACTTACAAAGTACCACTAGTTTTAATTGATTTATTAATTGTGTAGGCATTCCGATTAAATCGCTGTATTTACGTTTGCGACGGAGCACGTGATCGTGCAGCGTCTGCATCGTAGCGAAATTTCCCGTTTGTATTTGTTATACTTATTAAATCACTTTATCTACTTATATTTGACAGGGTGATAGTTATGTAATTAGCCCATAAAATATAAAAAATTAGCGCACACTAATAATCGAGCTACTGCTAAATACATATGAAACATTCTGTAAAGACGGTCTTTGTTGTCATGGCTTCCGAGTGTTAGCTGAAGTTGAACGTAGAAGATTCGTAATTGGAGATACAACAACAGTTTCAGATGTCCAAATAATAATAGTTTTTGGGTGCCGAAAATGTGTTTAAATTGTTATATTTCTGGATTCATTGAGGTTTATTGATCTTGTAGAGATCCTGAAGGAATTGGATGAAAATTATGAAAAACACAGACAAGAATCAGATCCTGTACAGAGGAAACGCCTCCTCCACTGGATCCAGCGGTCTTTGATCCGCACAGAAGAACTTGGAGATGAGAAGATTCAGATCGCGGGCCAAATGGTGGAACTAGTGGAAAATCGCAGTCGGCAGCTTGAGTGGCAGAGCGAACTTTTCCATGCCTGCCAGGACTCACCAGAAAGCAGTGTGTCAGTGGGCAGTGCCCCCAGTGCTGTAGCAACAGTACCCATGACGCCACTCTCTGCTTCACTGCTGTCAGTGAGTAAGCCATGTGTGGAGAGAAGACGAGATGAGACTCAAAGCTCAGTTGACAAGTCTGGTGGGAAGCGATCACGAAGGCAAAAAAATGGTTCAGAAAACCGTGAAAACTCAAATTATGGCATGGAGCACACTGAAGAGGTTGGCACGCCAAAAGAGAAGAAGGCTAAGACGTCATCCACTTCATCCAAAAAGAAGAAGAGGTCTAAAAGCAAGCAGGATAGAGAGCCTTCTCCAACAGACCTGCCCATTGATCCAAATGAACCCACGTATTGCTTGTGTGAGCAGGTGTCTTACGGGGAAATGATAGGTTGTGATAATGATGAGTGCACAATTGAATGGTTTCACTTCTCGTGTGTTGGCCTGCATCATAAGCCCAAAGGAAAGTGGTACTGTCCAAAGTGCAGGGGTGACAATGAGAAGACAATGGACAAAACTTTAGAAAGGTCTAAAAAAGAACGGGCATACAACAGGTAGTGTCCACTTTACCTGGTTGTCTTGTAAAATTCAATATAGTGTCTCAGGCAGGGAAAGTCCAAGTACCCAGTGTTTTAAGAGAGGCAAAGCTGTGTGATGTACTTATAGACTAGAGTTGGTCACTGGTTTATATCTTTTATGAGTATATTTCAGCTAAAGGCTTACTGAGGCAAAGGGGTCACTGTTCAGCTACCAAGTTATTAGATATATTCTGTTTGTCCAACCACAAGCAAGTATAATGCCTTTTTTATTATTTTTAATAATTTTGTATTTATGCTTTGCATTACATATGTAAGTGTAAAGAGACATGCTTAATACTGTTTCCCCCATCAAAGTGTTAACATCAATGAGGGCTCAGAAACATGTTTGTGATGGGATGCTTATATCTTTGGTACATGGACAGTAGCTCTTAGGTGTCATGCACCAGTTTTCCAAAACTGTTTCTCAGATCAAATAAAATTGTGTGCTATTTTCTAAGTTTGTGTATTTAGTGTCAGCGATGCAACAAGTTAGTTTCATCTTTTATTGAAGTATTTACAAGTGCTGGAAAATGACATTGTGGTCCAGTGCAAAATCTGTAACAAAATTTAGATGTTGTATATACATGGACACACACAGGCATTCATGCATGTAATAGGAATATGTATGAAAAAAAATAAGGGATCAGCTAAAGACCTGAAGACATTTGTCTGTGATGTTACTTGTATTGCACAAGAATTGTGGAGGATATTTTTATACTTGAAGTAGTTCCAGCAAATCTCAGTTTTGTGATCAGTAAATGTTTTATATGCCAATGCATGTTGCCATTTTCTTTCAACAAACATACAAACCCTGCATATATCTATTAACATATATAGATATGCATTTTCAGCATGTGCTAGAGGTGCTTACCACTGATGTGGAAAAGCAGTGCTCCTTTGAAAAAAACTGAGAAGTGTGACTGAGCTAACTGATTCTAAACTGATAACTGAAACTACAGAAAGTAAAGATATATATACTTTTACCTGTCTTTCAGTAACAGTCTTTACAGTGTTAAAGCACTGACTTTAACCAGAGCTGACAAATCTATAAATACTTTTATCCAGATTCAAATGCCTTAATTGACTTAATTTTTTAAGATATGTTATTCATTTCACAAAAAAGGACAACTGCATGTTCATGCCAGATGCACAATTAGTCAGGCAATATAAAACATCAAAACCCACAGTTATTTTTTTCCCCTTTCCAAATGAGTGATCCTATAGAGACCTGAAAAGCACTCCAGGCAAAAAATGTAGGGACAATAAAACAAGTCACAATCTCACATCAATAAAGTGCATAAAAACTTAAAAATGGAGATTTAAAAACCTATCTTCCAACAGAACCAAACAAGAAAAAGTTTCAGTGAGAGAACATTTCTGAATGTGGTCAGCTGTCCTTCCAGCTCTGCTCCACAATTGCAGACACCCGCTTCTCATATTCTCGTTTGTTCTCCTGATACAGTTGTGCTGCCTGGCTATTTGCTGGGCTGTTGGGATTTGGCTCATCTAGAAGTGACTAAAAAGAAAGATAAACTGTACTAAGTTAAACAAAAGTAAAAACATAAATCACTACATTCTTCACCAAAAAGTGATTTTATTTCAATTAGATAAACTGCCTGATTTTAATGGAGAGATTTATATATGGTGTTGCCAATTATATTAATCTTTCATATTAAAAAAGATTAAGTAGTTTCATACTAAAATTACAAATTGTTATTGCGCTTAATGAAATACCTCTTCTACATATGTGAGGACTAAAGTTTTTAAGAGTTCAGAAACATACCTGAATAGATGTCAGGATTGAAGAAACATCATAGGTTGGACTCCACCGATTCTGGAGAATATCTAGGCAGATACTGCCATCAGCATACACTGATAAGAATGAGTAATAGTATGATAAAAGTTAAAGCAAGGTAACATTTCTCTACAATAACAATATGCAGGCTGTAGTAACCAAACAACTCCTTCCACGCTTAAAATTATCATCATCATTATCATTATCCTCGTTGGTATATTATTTAAGAAATGGCTGTTACTTTTTTTAATAGATTTTGAAAGACCAATTCACATTATCACAGCATAGGCAATGTATTAACTGCTAAGCTTCTATTTTAAGACAAACAGAAAGTGTCACTTACCGTTTGGATGAAACATCTTTGAGACAAACCGCACAGTTGGGGGCTTGTTTGGATATTCTTCTGTGAACTCAACTGTGAGCTTGAAAGTACCTTGTGTGTACAGCACAAAAATAAATTCTAAAATTTTCCATAAATGTATATTTTATGCTTGTGCATGTCTAGATCAGTTAAACACTTACCATCCTCAAAAGGTGTTCCCTCTGGGCTGGAAGTGAGAAAACAAATATATTCAGAGCAAAGGCAGAAGCTGGAAACTGACATTTAAATGACCCACCCTGTTTGGATTATACAGTTGAAGCCCCAAGTATAGCATGTTGACCATGATATCAAATAACAAGCATGGGCACCATTTCACAAGCAATCATTTAAAGTTCAGGCTGAGGCCATACTGACAATTACAAGTCTTTACATACAGGTCTTGACCATATGGCTTTGGAAACAAGCTTTCAGTTTATATTTCTGCCACACAACAATCCAATACACAGACTGCATAACAGTTCTGGAAGGGTTCAGTCCCTGGATGACAAAAGCTTAATTTTAGTAATGCCCTGAGGTTAAATCAGGGTTAACATTTTATGACCAATGAATTAACATCATTTTTCTGCAATTGTACAAGTCCATTATTATTACATAAATATTGCCAGGGGATTTCCATGTAGATGCCAGGTACTGATCTTTGCAACTAATACAATTAAATGATTATAATTACTAGTGCACAAGTTTATCCAATACACAGACAGATGTCATTGTGTTGCCTTACTGTACTTTAAGTTTTACTCTACACCTGCACTCACAAAGAGCAATGCCACGGTGAAATACTGAGTGCTGAGCAAAACATAAAGTAAAGTGTTATAACTATGCATTGACCTTTTTAAGATTATGTTTCAGATCTGGAAATCACAACCTGGAATTAGGAATTTTACAATTTTCAATGTCCATGTGAAACCATTTTACCATTTTAGTTCCTGTCGTCTTACCCAAATATGACTGCATTCCAGACCATTATGTTGTTCTCAGATGGGGCTCCACTAACACCAGCTGGGGGATCCTCTTGGAGTCTGTGGGACCAAGACCACCGTACAGTTAAATATCTCTTTTTACCATCTCAAATGATCAGGAATGACAAAATTTTGTATGATTGCAAGTGGGGTTTCTGATAAAAAAAAATATTTACATTTCGGTTGCTTTGACCGAAATCGCTATGAATACGTTAAGAGAAAGCAAGCTTGAACTTCTCCAACCGGTAAGCCAAAACACATTTATAGATTTTATAAATCACCATATTAACAGACCACACGACACACCAGAGCAACTCCTTGTTTACAACAAAAGGATCAGACTTAATCATTTCTCTGATGCGTATACGCTTAATAATACGCTTTCCGGATAGAGTGCTGTTAAGCTAACTAGCCAGCCAGCTATTTCAACAAAACGAAACACATCCATCATTTCACAGCCACTCACCGCTTAAAATCCCGCATAAGTCGCCTTCTAGCAGGAGTAGACATCTTTAAACTAGACTAAAAGATGTGTTCGCGATTATTGTCAGTGCGCTAACAAGAAATTATAGAAAAAGAAACAGTGTATATCAACAGTGACGATCAACATTCAGTGCCTCTCCGTTCCCTTCAGAAGTACAAGACGTCTTTTCACTAGCCAGGTTTATACCACACTGACCTACACGCCGGTGTTCATTCGCTAAAACACAATCAACATTCCACATGTAGATAAAACATTTTATTTTGTTTATGTCTGTGATTTATTAAGATAAAATCGATTATATTATTGTATTAGTGAGATAAAACTGAAATAACGTGCATTGGACGACATATTTGACCGTTCGCCTCTGAATTCGTAAATCGCATAATCCTCCCCGTTTTTTAAACTGTTGGTACGGTCTCAATTACAGGAACAGAGTCGATGACGTTTCTGAGTAACAGGCCTATTTCAAAAGGTGACGTATTAACCCGGAAGTAGGGAAACATTTTCCGGTTAATGCACTAGTTGTTCATTTACAGAACAATTGCTGAGACCGAAAGCAATTACAAATTTAGAGTGCCCTTTCTGTATATAATACCTATATACATTATGTATGTTACGTATGTTGTGCTTTTCTCTAAATCTTCAATAAACAGGATATTGGATACTTTCATATGGAACATAGTCTGAATACTTTTTAAAGGTGTTTGAATGTTTTAAGGTCCTTATTACATATTGCAGTGTGTGGGAAAACGTAATACAAAAATATTGGCTGTTTATTGAAAACATACAGATGTTCATTAAGTTAATTTATCAAAGATTTTTATTCACAGATAGCTCTATTTACTACATAAGAGACGACGGTAACCATTTATGTGTAGGCACCAAAAATACAGACAACCTTTAAAAATAATGCATAAAATTAACACCCTCTGGGATTCTCTAACAGAAACAAACCAAACATCATCTCAATTTGGCCACAATTAAAAATTTTATAGAAATAGGACTGCAACATTTAAAACAAACTTTTTAAACACATACCGATTTTACTTAAAAAACAATATTAAGTACAGAAAGAGTAATAATACAGTGTCCCTTTTAATGGACATGGACAAAGCAATGCAGCACATTCTGTATGGATATAAAGGCATGGGTCTGGACGGGACATTTTAACACCCATGGTAGAGGTGCATGGTGTTGAAGGTGATGTGGTCATATTGCTCCTCAGCACTAACTGACTTAAGGTGCTCTATCCGACTGCTGGCATCCTCCATGTTCTCAGCTGTATCTCCAAAGCCATTATGATGCCCGAAGTGAAGCCCATTATCAAAGAAATCAAGATGTGAGGAGATGCCCCTTTTCTCAATATGATCACCACTCCCAACCTCTAATGTGGTGGTTGAATTTTCATTCACTTTTCCATGCATCAAGTGCTGTTCATGAAGACAATGTCCATTTAAAGGGAGTTCTGCTGTCAAAGAGAACAAGATTAGTTAATTAGTTAACTAAATGCTTTATTTGCACAACAATTTCCAACAGGTTTTCTTTCCTGTTTTTGCTTAGCAAGGCATGTACTGGGTCAACATCTTTGTTGGTCCTGGATTAGAAAAGCAGCCATATCAAAGAAATTTAGTTCTAAACCTTTCTACCCTTAACTCTAACCTTCCTCTTAAACTAGAGGGTGATAATTGGTTTATAAGAATGGCGTAGTCTAGTAAATCCCTAACCCAGGCCTGAGCCTAAGCCTAACTCCAAAATCTGATAAGCTTTTACTAATGGTCTAGGACTGACAAGGATATTGACTCAGGTATGTGTGGAACTCGTTAAAATCTGATTCACTGGGGGAAAAAAGAAGTAGAAAAAAAAGAAGTGGTTAATGAGAAATTCAAAAACTTTGGAAAATCACTGTTTCCAGTTCAGGTAACACAATTACATCCGAATGTCTGACACTGAGATTCCTGCATCATGTTGCTTACCTTGACAAACATACAAAACTGGCACATTGCCCTATATTAACAATAAACCACTTGCCCAAATTATATTTAAAACAGATCAACATATGTCAGTTTAGTGTAATCTAGGACAACAGTAATTTGAATATCTTTTTCTCAAAAATAGACGTAGACTTCAGAATTGCTTTGTCTTTGTAAACCTGACGAAGCATAACATACTTATGTGGCTCCTTTTTTGCTAGCATGTTCATTCTTACCCTAAATAAGCACACATTCATGAGTCATTGTGAATTGTTAAATCAAAAAACATTTAATGAGCATAGACTTTACATAGTATACAGCATCCTTCTACTCTACATGAAAACTATTTTTACTATTTTTGACTTAAATCTCAGTGTCAGATAGCCAATGTTTAAATTAGAACTTGGAATTCAGAATACTTTCAGAGTAGGCAAATCATGCACTATTCAATATGCAGTGCAAAAATTCATGCCCCTCTTATTTACCTCAGATTTTCATACCAAATTCTTTTTGAAAGCAAAATGACATTTTTATATGAACTTAACCTACAATGTACTTAAAGAATCGCCTTTGAGTCCAATTATATTTAAAGTGTTTAACATATTAATCAAATTAACAAATGTCTACACTACATATGAAAGTCTATGCAAAGCATTAGCTGGAAAAAAAAGACACCCCTCTCTCTCGTGAACCGCAGACATAAATCCTTGAACAAAATCCTTAAACAGATTTTGCAATAATATCCACAAAAAGAAAACTATAACCTAACAGTCTGTTTCAGGACATGAGACTGAATATTACATGGTACTGCTTCGCAAGAACAAACATGTATGATGCTGCACAGCAAAGGTCCATGGATGTACTTTATACATTCATGTTAAGAAATGCTTTGGCGTAAGACAAATAAGCGTTCAAAAGAGATACAGATCATAAAACAAAATGCACAACTTCACCCAAACTGATTTCTTTACGAAAAACAGAAATAATACAATGTGCATATACCTGGAATTTTTGCTACTATGCAGACAAGTAAAATTAATCACTCATATCAAAAGTATTAACTACAGCCTTAACCAAAATCCATAAAAGGTTGCACAACTAGTGTGCATACAATTCACAGCAAAATCTGTGAAGTGTCATTTTTAAGAAGACCAAAAATAAAAATTTTTACATAAAATGACAGTAACATGAAATTTAGGTTCAAGTTATTGTGCAAAACAAAACTCAACTTACACTCCAACTAAGCAAAAGATCTCTCTTTTTATATAAAACGAAATGCACACCACCTAAATTCTAAGGGACGGAATGGTGTGCCATAACGTTTATAATCAATTTAATACATGTACGATAAACTAAATTGTTGCCTCACAGACAAACAACACCAAAAGAGCATAAATAAAGCAAGGGCCAATCCTTCTACAAATAGGCATAGGAATTAGTGCAACGGCATGGTATTTGCACAGAAGCCACGGTGCAAATCTCTAGCTTTTTGTGGGCTGGAAAGGATGAGCTCTCCATTCTGGCCCCCTGGTCCTGCTCTGAACTGATGTAGCCATTGGACCCCAAAGGTAAGGATCCATTTAAAGGTCCGTTCCCACCTGTGGTATTTAGTGCTGGCACAAACTCTATGTGCATGTTCTCCATCTGGTCTTCTCCACTGGATCCATTGATGCCATTCATTGTCTGATAACCTATATCTACAATGACACACAAGTTATTAAAATGTATAAAATTTAATTAATATTACCATGAGTTGCAACCTATAAACTTGAGCTCTTTTTTTGCAAAGATCTTACAGCAATAATCACCCTTTACATTAACTGTTTAAACTCTGAGAAAAAGCAGGGCATGCATGAAATTAATAATGTCACAGCTTAAGTTATCTTATCTGCTTGGTTTATATTTTTGGCCCACAGCCATAAATGGCATTCATTTTTGGTGGCTGAAATTTCAGTGCATCACCGACAGGCTGACCATCAATGTTGTGCAGTTTGTAAAAACAACACAAGCTAACATTACAGTTTGAGCAAGTCAATGGGGTATTTTGTTTTTATATTTTTAATGGTAGTTCATTTACTGCATTTTTTCTCCCTTTTTCTATGACCACAAGAACAGACCTGCAGCCCATATTCAGGATGCAGTCTACTTGTTAACCACAGCCCAAAATCATGTCTCAATCTACAGTGTAATTTAAAAAAATATGCAAATGCAAAAATGCGCCCTTTACTAGTTATATTTATTAGGCTAGCAGTTAAATATACATATCCTAAGGATTATGCAAGTAAATTAGCAGTTATGACTTACCATCTGTTCTGGCCTTTTTAATTTGATTAGTCTGCATGCAATCAAGAGACCTCTTTCGACTGGGTACCGCATTAAGGATTCCTCGCTCTTGAATTAGCTTGCGGTCCCCATAGCCCACAGAACCATTGGTTGAGAGCCCATTAAGCTGACTGAGTTGCTGGTTCTGGGCATTGAAAAGCAGTTGGGCACACTCTTGAAAGCCTTGGGCATGGGCTAGGGCTGCTGCGGTGAGTCCACTAGCGTTTCTCATGCTGTGCAATGATAAAATTTGTGTGTTACCATTGCTCGTCTAATGAAAATGTTTAAAACCACACACACACACACACACACACACACACACACACACATCGCACACTGTCCCTTGCTGCTTTTAATATCCTGACTACATTTACCATTTCTGACAATCATGTTCTTGAAAGGAAGAAAATAAAATGCAGAAACAGATTGCGGCCAAATCATGGCCTTGACCAATTTTTAATTTTCAGTGTTTTGATATCTCAACTGCAATAGAAAAGGACAAAGTACACACCCAAGACTTGAGAAAAAAATGAGAAAAATAACTTGACAAAGAACGTCAAATATCAACACATTGACAAGTTAACATTAAATATCAAATTGGGAATTCACTGCACAAGTGGAAGGATTTTGAGTTCAAGACTGACCCGGGAATGAGAAGAGGTTTGGCACTGTAAAAGTCCCCCCCCCGGTATTTTCAAAGTGTAATAAAAAATACTATTAGTTGCAAAAAAAAAAAAAACTGCCGTAGGGCAGTAAGACAGCAAATGCCACTTAAACACCACAAAAGCATGAAAGGTGGTAAATACAGCAAATAGCTGTACTGATAGAAGGAAGATAAATTGAAATAATGTGCAAAGAACTTCTTGAAGAAACAGCTTGTGCTTTAAGTGCTTTGCAGTTCAGTTATTATTGAAGAAAACTGTTAGAAAACTGCTCATCCATCTTCTGCTTAATAAATGAAAGGGACTGGAAGGAGACATGTCCTGAAGAGCTTTGTGTAGTGGGTGAATCTTCATTTTTATTGTTGAAAGAGAAGCAATCTGAAGAAACAAGGAAACGCTGAAATACCTTTAAGTGTTTAAAGATAGGAACAGTAAGCAAAGTTAAAGAAATGCAAAACATTCTGTCTTCCCCCTTTCTCCAAACAGAAAAGACTTTAGATCAGATGCTGAATGTAGTTACTGTAAACCACAGCAGGATAATGTAAGATGCCTGTTAAAACAAACCTTTCACATGAAAACATGAAAGGACTGAATAGGCATTTACCATCAATAGTGTAAGTCATTTTCTATTGCAGTGGAGAACCAATAAGGAATACATGAATGAACAAACTCAGGGCAAAATACCTTTAACACTTACCCCTGGAGTTCCTACTAACTTCCTACCCTGAAAACAGTGAGAATGCAATACTGTCACCCTTGGTAGTGCAATATTAACACATTAATTGTGTTTAGTACGTAACAGTTGTGTATTAAAGGGTTTTTACTTTACTTTTAAAATGTTCTGTGTGATGTTCCTTCTATTGAACAAATAGGTTTATTTGTAGGGTGTTGATGGGGTAAATGCAATAGAAAGAAAACAGTGTTCAGTTAAATATTCGGATGATAATTAGGACAATATAAACCTAATACAGATTGTTTAAACACATTCTAACTCTAGCATTCTAGTCTTAGTTAGTGAACTGAATGAAGATATATTGAAACAAAGTGTCAAAATGTCAAACATTTATGCACTGGCTACTGGCAGCGAACAGTCCTGCTCTTGTTTGCTTGTGGCTACATGACATCAACAGGGCTGTAATGTAAATACATTTCTAAGCAAGAAACAAGCAATTCGTTGTGAGTGAAGACATGATGTCTAAAGTGTAAAGAGCTAGAGCTTGGACAGAGGATAGAACATGCTGGCAGTCTCCCAATCTACACCTCATTTTTACTGTCTGAATGTGTGCTGTGGTTAAAAAGTTAAACAGTGAAAGTAAATCTGACTGGGTAAATATGAATACATTAATACTCATTCATAATACAATAATTTAACAGAACACAAAAAAGTTTCCATTATTGCACTACCACTAAGTGATATTAAGTAAGGGGTTTGCTTGTTGCTTTTAAAGGGTTTGTTCATTCCTGGATTCATTTAAAATAAATATACATACGATATACATACAAACATAAATAAACATTTATAATCCTAAATCTCTCTGATCACAGTTCATAAACACATTCATTCCAATACAAACATCTCCAAAACAAACATCTAAAAATAAAATACAATTTCCTGTTGAACAAAATATAAATAAATATGTTCCACTTCGAACAGACCCTCTCCACATATTCCTAACCAAATCTGAAGAAAAACATGAATGCTTCAAAGATGTTTTGCAATCAGAGACATAATATTAAACATGCATGTTGAGAATAAGGTATACGGCCATCATGGCAGGTCTCATTCTGAAATTAACCTCTTAGGTGAAAGAAAATCTGAAATAATTACAGAAACAAACAATATGGACAATGTTAATTGTTCACTTAATCCACAGTTGTTTTTTCTTTTTTCTGTTTTATCTATGAGCAATGAGCAATTACTGTGTGCTGTAATCTCTGAGGGGAAAACCCCTTTTAGTTATAATTCATTATATAATAATCAAATTTGAATATAACACCTGATGTGTACTGTATTTCTTAAGAATAACTTTTAAATTGACAAATCTAATGAGATGGTTTATTTGGTTACAAATTTATGCCACTGGAGCGGAAAGACAATAGAATGTAAATATATAACAACCAAACTGTCCAAAAATTTATGTAGTGATTTTGCATATACATAATTAGTTTGAATTTCTAGTGTCTAATTCTAATGTTTTCCCAAGGATGTATTTTTGTTTATCATATTGTCCACAATGTTTAATTACAGTAGATCAGATTTCTAACACCTTTATTTAGAGATCATTTCAGTTTTTAAATATAAAACTAAATACTGTTATTTATTAAACCTTTCATTTAGTTATCTTTTAAGTTACCTTTCGTAGACACTCCTAGAGCTGTGCTACTTCATGCTTTGATATAAATTAAAACAGTATTATTTCTAATCTTTTTCAATTCACATTAAACCAAAATTGTAGCAGCTACTATAGGATGTTTACTGTGCTTTGTTTTTTGAACAGTGACCAATTTTAGTCTGTGCAACACACTTAGTGAATTATATCAAAACTAAGGCCATCAAGCAGGTCTGTGATACCTGGAGAACGCTACTGTAGAACGCAGCTGTCACTGTAAATAACCAAACTCTGTGTACAAAGCAAGTGACAACCATGTATTTAGCTGCAGTGTGTACGTAGATTATTATTACTTGGAGTTAAAAGCAAATATTTAAAAAGATAAAAGAAAGGTAAGCCAATTAATAATTTGTAAAAAACTTCGTGGAACTATTTTTAGTAAATGTATTAAACTATATTAAACTGAATGTCTGTACCTATCAATGTTTAACAAAATCTCTACTGCTTAGGCCATTTTCTTTTTTTGCTTCTTTGGTCAGAAATATAATTTTGCTCTATTTGTCATTTATCATTTGTTGCAGAATTTGTGTCTGTAAAGTTTGGGTGAATTAACAACCACACAAAACAATGTTTAACGTTGTTGTTCTAATGTAAGGAATTAAATTTGATGAAACTGAAAACTTGTTTGACACATATGGGCCTTATTCTTAAACAGTTACACAGAGTAACAAACTAGTTACTTAGTCGACTTATGCAGATAAGATTCAGTACATTTATTATTGAATTAGATGTGAAGTAGTTTTGTGTAGTATTTACAAGAACTGCTCAAATAATGTTTTTTTATTACTATTTACATGAAAAACCTGACACACGTAATAGGTTAACAGCCAAATTTATTATTTTAAAATACATTAAAATACAATAAAAATTTCAGTAGGGGAGCCTAGCTACCATATTTTTTATTATATTGCAGTGCTGTGCTTGAAAATACTGAAAACACCAGTTTTTAGAAAACGGACAATGTAAAATAAACATTGTATTTATATTTACTACTATTATACAAATTTGAGACAGCCATGGTTGGAAAAAAAAGCAGTTATGAACCTAATTTATATTTTGTCGTTTTATTTTTTTGAGACCTGCCACTGCTGCATGGTAAGTTTTGCAGCAATTTGCTGGTGAAAAATAATTTGTTTCCATAAGAAGCATTCATTTTTTATCTTCACTTCTGATTTGCTTTGCTACTCTTTTCCTGACGTCACAAATTTCCTTCCATTTGTTGAGACCTAACACACAACTTCCTGCGTGCCAGTTCTCAGACCACGCTTACTCGTGACGAGACTGAGAAGAGACTGATTAGACTTGTCCTATATATGTCCTAGGGTTAGTCTACAAAAAAGGGAAATTAAATAGGAAAATAAACATACAACAACTGCATTGATTTAAGGACATAATTAAGCAAAGCATGCAGGTCAAAAAACAAAAACTAGATCTAAAATGAAAAGCAGTGTCTTTTGAAACTTCTAGGTACAAAAAGTCCTATCAGTAAAACCAATCACCGCATGAAATACCTCAACAGTTTGCCAGTGTGTAGATACTGAAGGGAGCGATAGTGAGAACACTCCTAATGCCACAACAGTGCAGTTTCGTTGAGGGAACTTGGAGTGAGTCAGCAGTGTCTATTTGGAATGCTCTCCCCCTTTTCTAGGATTACTTGAAAAAGTCAAGTCATTTCGAATTCAATAGCTGCAAAACATTAAGATGTTCTCTAGAATTTTGCGGAACAGTTTACAAAATGCATCTTCATTTATCTTGTCATCATGTCACTTTCATAAGGTCAAAGGTGACAGATGATTCATAAAAGAACATATTTTATCATAAGAATCATATATGGGTAAATTCTGCAGGCGACATTGTAAATACAAACAGTTTCTCTTTATGCAACAAAGTTGCAGGATAAAAGATGAAGACATGTTATATCAGTGTTAAAACAAAATACAGGCCTAGTATACTGCTAACCCTGTTGATATTTTAGCCTGTTTTTGCTCTCCTGCTCTTCTTTACTACCATTTTATCTGGACCACATGTTCTCCTGACAAACCTTTGGACTGAGGGCTTTGGCAAAGGAAACGAAAAAAATCTGCACAAATAGTGCATTTCGAGTCTGATATCTTCTGAGCACAGGTACCAATTATTTTGTTTTAAATAGGTATGGTACACTAGATATATTTATTTTGCCTTTTTAATGTCTGGCCTACTTGCCACGTTTTAAGATAGGAGGATAAATGATATTAGTTTACCTGAACTCATATCATCAACAAGCACGTCATTGGCTTGTTTGAACATTTTGCACCTACGCCACGACTCTGACATGACTAGATATTCATTTAAGGGATAACAGACTTTAGGTGTCAATATACTGCGGTTAAATGAGGACTATGAAAATGTCATTTTAACTGGATATTTTATCTCCAATGTCTTAAGAGTTTAAATGAAGCAAAGTAAATAAGATAATTATACAATAGCTTGGTTAAGAACAATTCATTAAGTACTCTGTAAAAAGTATGTTAAAGCAACAGAAGAAACCTTAAAGATTTCATGACAGGCAAGTGTGGATTTTTCTGTATACCACAAAGAAAAGAAGGAATAAAAAGCAAGAAATGGCCAAATGAACCAAAAAATGGGAAGCATATATTTTTTGAACACTCAGAGATGTTGAAGACATGGAGAAAAAAATGCTGAAAGAGTTATAAAGAGACTCAAGATTTAAATGAGATTCAGTGACTGTAGATAAAGAATAAAAAAGTACCATGGTCAGTCTGGAAACATTCAGGAGACAAAATGATCAATAGATAAGATGGCACAATCTTGTAAAGACAGTGAAGATTCCAAATTGCAATGCAATTTGCAGTGAAGATTGCAAAACGGTGTTGCCATGGCGAGGCAATATATTTATGGCAAAATAAATGGAACCAGTAAGTGTCTCCTATCTTCTGCATGCAGAGTGATTTCAGTCAAACTTGAGCTGTATGTTTGGTCCTGGGGACTGATGACATCGATGCTGCTATTGTGAGTCACAGACATAATGCCACCAAGTGGCAGAAGAAAGTGTCACAACAGAGTCTAAAAGTCCTCCTAAATTTACACCAGTCACTTTAGACTTGGTCAGCATAAAGGAGAGATACTGAAGATGCTGAATTGTGAATAGACAGTTGATATCTCAAATGCTGTTGCTATGGTGAGGCAATCGATTCATGACAAAAAGGGAACAGGAAGGGTCTCATATCTTGTCTGTGCATTGAGTGATTTAGATCAAACTTGAGAAATAAGTTGTGTGCTCTGTCCAGTCATCGCTGCTTGCAGGTCTCTTTCGTAGAACACTGCTCTGCAATCAATGTGACTTGAAGGAACCATCTTCTGTATATCATTGATGTTGTTTGCAGATCTTTAAGATTCAACTTCAGATCTAACTCAGATCTTTAAGTAATATCAGAGATTGTGATGTAGTCTTCTTCATAGAAACATCAAAATATGGTGTTCCTTAACCAACTTATAAATAGGAATATGCAGTATGTTGAAGTATCAAGAAATTGCATGACATGGCTTCTTCAGAAAGAAAAAGTAACAGCTGGATTTTTTTCCAAGAATTTAAGTAGTAGCTAGTGGAGTTCAAGATAAGCCTAGAGGAGAAAAAAAGATAAAATATCCAGTTTTGCATTTGTGTTGGGTCATACTAAGAATGCCTCCTATTTTACATGTACTGGATGCAGATAATATTAGTGAACTGACCTGTCTTGTGTTTATATACTATTGAATATAAAGCTAAAACTAATATTTTAATATGAAGAGCAATGACAAAATTCAGGAGATTTTAAGGAATTTTAGGTGATTCTAAGAATCTTTTTTGGAATGTTAAGTTAGTTAGCTAAACACAAACGCTAACTCAAATACCTGAGATGGTTCCAGATAAGATTTAGTAATATAAAACTAACAAAAACAAAATTAAAAATAGATTAAATAAAAAATTTTCACATTGTTTTTCTTTTGGATTTATGGTGAATGTTTCAGAAGACTTAAAATAAAAATAAAATTCCAAAGCCCTCACTCCACACAATGTCTTAACTAGGCCCTAAATCCTTTTATTAAACCTGTTCTGCTTTGAATTGAATAAATGACACACTACATCAGTCATTGGGAAATACTGTCTGCTTTAATACTGCCTGGATATTCATTGGCACTACCACTTTAAAACGTTTTAAACATTGCCATAAGAAAAATAAACCAACAATCCTATTTGTTTGGTTGCTTAATGCACATTTCATCATTGTCTCAAAAGCATTTCCAATTGGACAATAAAACCCACATGCACCAATATACATAACCATTATATTCCCAAAGCCAAATCGCTTCTTCATGACTATGAATGCCACATGTTAATTACCAATGTTGTTACCGCGTTTTAAAATAATGAATTATATAACATTATATAACATTTTCAGTTAATGAGGATGTAAAATGTATAGTATGATGACCCCCACTTTTGGGGGGGTCAATTGGATTTATCTCCAATTGCATTCATGCATTTGTGTCTTCCACATCTATCTATTTAGGTGTGTGATGGTACTATAACAACAGTTTGAATTAAATATATTCCAGCAAATTTTGTTGCAAGCCATAAAGATTAAATCTTTCCCTTTCAATTCAAAGACTAGTTCAAATGAATCTATGAATCATATAACAAGTGAATAAAATCTTCCAAATTCTGTATGGCCATGTCTAAAATTTAGGGTGATTTTGTGCATAGCATTCACATAAAATCCTGTCATTGGGAAATAAATGGATTGGCTTAATTGTGGGACATGTAACAGGCAAATGTCGGGGCAACTCTTTCATAGTTTTTATAGTGTACTACTAATTTAAATAGTAAGTTTGCCCCAAATACAGCCTATGTAGTCATGTTGGCATTGCAAATTTTGAAAATCCATGTAATTCCAATAATTTTTAAACGGGCTTATTAATAGTCTCCCTAATAAAATGACATTGAATTACAATATCTTACATTAGAGTGTTAACATTGTGCTTGCACAGCGGCTGAACTTAACCATGTGGCATTCAGAAGAGCAAAAACAAATTTGTACTTCTGTTTTGTTTAGACTTTTTTTATTCTTCAGACCCAAAGCATGCAAAAAACACATCCAATAGCACCAGTTTATCTGATGTTCCATAGAGGACATCACACCTGTGCTTTGAGACACCTGACTGCAATCAACTGACAGATCAAAATTCTTAAACATTACAACACATTTATTGCTAACTATTATCGCTTGTGTACAAATCTATTTTTGATTTGCCCTACAATATTTTGCATCATTACTTAATTTAAAATGACAATAGAAAGCATTTTAATCTTATCAATTCAGCCAAAAGTTATTTGGCAGTTAAGTGGCAGTTCAGTAACTAATGAAAGAGCTGGTTTCATGCATGGCCCTCTGAAGAACATCAGATCATTTTCATTTATTATGTTTGAACATCATCAATATAGTATGCCTGGATACACTGGCTCTTCCAAGTGACATTTCTCATTGTCAAGACATATGAAGTGGCAAGAGAACCAACCCTTGTGTTTCTCTAAAATGTAAAATAAGCACTTCTGAATGTATGAGCACACAATCACTCGAGAGTGCGTGCTGTAACATTTATTTAAGCTGCATTAAAGACATGCCAAACACCCCATAATATGTTGGCTGTTATTTACCAGAACCAAATCTTGGTACCAGTGAGTCCTTGGTACAAGACTCTGAAGATGTTTAGACAAGACCACTAAACAGCTTGTCAGAATCCCTCTGCAAAATAGTCAACAGCAAATTGTGAAACGAACACTTAGATTGTTTCAGCTATAACAATCTAAGCTAACCTAAATGCTTGAAAGAATGTACGATAGCTCTGTATAAACATATCTACAAAGATCTGTGCTTACTATTTTTCCACATTTCAAATGTGCTGTTCCCACTCACAGTCCTGCCTTAATTTGTTATCAACCCTCTCTCATTTTAAAGAAATTAGTGGAATTAAGAAGAAACCAAGAAAAAATGTTATAAAAGGCAATATTATTCAAAGGACTGTTATCATATTTATCATATATCAACAGTGGTCCACTTTTTAAGCTGCTCTGAATTATTACTGTGTTATTACAGCATGCATGCACAGGTCACAGGACTGTATTAACTGTATTTTTGTGCATTTTCTTTATAAAATGGATAGTTACAGTCCTTCATATGTTTCATATAACATCATTGTTTCCTATGATGTCATATGTTTGAAGACACAGTAAATTACTCTATAAACAAACACCTGCGACCTCATCAGTATTACTGTGCCAGTGCGCCTGTGTGGCGCTCTTTCTGAAGAACCACATTGATGGCAGAAGAATAGTATTTTTTTTAATGATATTGTGACATTTTTGTTGCCAAGTGTTTATGAAACACTGCCAGGTACATGCAATAACTGTTTTAAAAAAGCAATAAGCACTATGAAATTTTGGAGTGAATTTAGAACCCCGCTCAGGTCATGCTTAATGCCCTTTAGCTGTTCAAATTCTCTATAAACTATAGCTTCTTGGGGCTTATTGGTTTATTAAACCACACTAAATTAAGGCATTTCAAATATTGAAACTAGGGACTGTTCTTCGTTTCCTGTTTTTAAATTATTTGACTAAAAGCATTAGATAATGACGGTAAGCTGCGTGACCATCTGCAGAGACAATCTGAATGCTGCACAATTGTTCCTGACATCATGGGGTTAAAACTGTCTCTCATGCTGCATTTCTACATATCTCCTAACAAGAGAAATGTCACTTAGCAACCAAGAAGAGTTTAAAAGGAACAATAGTTGTTGTTTGCTTTTGAGCTATGAGGAAATGTGCAAGAGACCTTGTAATGAAAACACATTTAAAATCAAAATTTGAAGAAAACAAAAAGGATATATTACCTCTGCACTTCACAGGGGATTATAGAAGACATGATAGAAATAATCAAATTACTGAATTCAAAATACATTTCACATTTAGCCAAAACCAAGCCAATAATACCAAATCTGGTAACATTAAAGAAGAGCTCCATCAAAACACACTTCAAAATGAGTACAATGCACTTTCAAAATCTCACTGGTGGTCCCAAGCACACTGATTTAAAACATTATTTTATGGTAATGGATGGTGAAAACATACTTTTATCATTGTAAACCTCAAAAGACAAAAGTGCCTGTGCTGTGTATAAAGACAAACCAATTTACTATTTACCAATGACAATCTGTGATTTATAGCTCTGGTTTAAAACCTGACTGGATTGTAGCATAACAGCTCATACATGTATATACAACTGTTAGACTAATAAACTATATTCCTTTGAACAATTACTTTTTACAATAATTTTTCATCATGTCATGTCTTCTAGGAAAATGTGGCTCATGTCTTCATAGAGAAGGCTCAGGAAATCTATAAATAACTAGTGGTTTGCTCTTGTTTTGTCTTGGCAATGGTGGAAAAGTAACATATGTTCCATATGTTCAAGATAAACAATCAAACTTTTCTGCTTTGATGGAGCCCTTCTTGAGTGAAGCACCAGTGAGGCATTTATATGAATGTAGGACAGAGAGAGATACAGTTACTTTGAATGACCTTTGAGCAGCAGTTAGATAAGACTTACTCTGCCTTGGCCCCCTGGACCAGGAGGGTGTTAATGCAGTCAATGCTACCAGCACGGGCCGCTTTGTGGATGGGGGATTCTCCCACATAGTCCTACATAACACAAAGCGAGAAAGTTCATTCAAAACATATATGTATATACATATAAGGGTGTAATTTCTGTGCCACTAGTGTTACCAATCGGAACTGTAAGAATCATGATTATTTTTAAACAGGTCTCCTAAACACCCCCAACTGCACACACAACACACTAATGCTGAATGTGCATTTCATGACATTTGTATTTGCTTATAATTCTCTTAGTTGAATTGCAATGTGTGATTAAAGAAAATCACATGTGCAAATAACTGTAAAACAACGAGCATTCCAAAACTTTTATCCCCTCTTATGTGCAGAACTGCTTTTTTACATCACAGATTCAGGGTCTAGAGTTGTCTCCAAGCCTCCATTACCAATTCAAAAATGTCAATAGTCAACAGTACTGTTTCTACTTTACCTGTGGCAAAGTAATACAAAACCAGTGCTGTTCTGAAGTTATGTCAGGACAAGAACTAAGTGTTGCAGGGTTTTCTTGATTCATGATTGCATCAAATAATTACTTTCAGGCCATGATGTAATATTCACAGCAGGTCTAACTGTGAGTAATACAACACACTCTGCAAGTATAACCACAATGCTGAGTGCATGTAATCAGAGTATACATTTTATCTATAGCACAAATATCTGCACAACATGGCCCATATAACTGATAGTAAGAGTGCAATCTTTCCTCCACAACCCCACATCATTTATTTAGATATTGTGTTAGAGCAGCAAAGGCATTCCAAACAGTAGGCTTGAACTTCTCACCCTAACACAAAACTACTGTAACAACCTTTAAATGATCAAATGAGCATCACCCAGCCCTTGTAGCAAAAACTGTGATTCATGGCAATAGAATGTAGGTCAGTCTCATGCATAGTAGCTTTTCTCCCTGGCAGAGTTAATCCAAGCAGAATAAGACAAGACTGTGTATAAGAGATCAGTCAGGGGGACGGGTGATGTCCTTAAATGATGTTGATTTGCCTGAGCTAGGGGGATGTGAAACATGCCTATATTTGGAGATCAGCAACACACCATTGGTTATGTAACAATGGCAGAGTAATCTAATTGCTCTGCAATAAAACACCCGTGAATGGCAGGGGAGGAGATTCTATGAAAAACAAAAAAAGTGCTCACATGCTGATGGGGAGTTCCAAATCCCACACACAAAGAAAACCACAATACTGAGAAAAGTTTATATTTTCAAACCCATGTGGTAACCATTTGAGTAACCCAGTGATCTCAGTGCTTATAAATAAAAGGCACTTTGATTTATTTGATGTATGATTCTATTTAAAATGATGGATATAAATCTGACCACACATCAACCGAATTCTTAATTAATGCAGAACAATTATCCAACAGAGCAGTATTTTCTTACCTGTTTGTTAATATCAGCCCCAGCCTGCAGAAGCCAAAGCAAGCACTGAGGATGACCTCCAAAGGCAGCGATATGAGCAGGTGTCTGGGCAAAGCGAGAAGTCATGGAGTTCACGCCACATCCCACATGAACTAGATGCATAACACAATCCAGCTGGGTGACAGAGGAAACAGTAAAATGCTTTAATTTTACAAATATTTAGATTTTCGGGGAAAGATGCTATATGTAATAATTTTCAAAATTCATTGCCAGAGCTGTTGGCAGAGTTGGAACTTAGTGCAAGGAAAAGCCACATCAACTGATAAACATTTCTGTTTGGTTGATGCATGTCAATAGGGTCAAGGGTTGATTAGCCCCTGCTGGTAGATGTCATAATTACACCATTCTGTTCAGCTTCAACATTTTTTATTCCCGCAAAATCTCAAATTTCACTTCCTGTCATTCATCTATTGCCCTTAAAAGACTCTTCCAGACACTCGTGCATAAAAAAATATTATGCTCTGATAAAGCCCACAACACAGAGAAAGTGGGAGTGGCACAAAAGTAGAGGGAGGTTTATCGTTTCCTCATAACTATTTTTTAGTTATATGAGAGTCCTCCCTTATTATGATTAAATTGAAATCTAAGAGTCGACTTAAGTATCTTCAAAGTTTATGGCTACGATATTTGTTGCCACTAGCGAATTAATTATACTCCTGCCCCTTCAAAATGCAAATTGTTTTGTGGAGCTAAATAAAGCTTAATATTTTCACGCAGATTTCTAAAAATAAACCAGTGGTTGGACGTTACATGAGCATGCTAATTTATGCACATCTTGCATTTCATCTGGTAGGAAATCTGAGAACACTAACGGAGAGAGAATCAACATTACTTGAGGCAAGACTACACAGACAAGTCATTCAAACTGCACGAAATTACCTTCAATTTGGCGCCTAAACGCACGTTTTGTCTGATAATTTATGACCACGTTTTTGCTTTTCACATGACAACCTGACATTTTAGATGAAGAAAGTCGTAGTCAAGCCAAATGGAAAAAAACGATCAAGAAACCCAGTCTGCAATTCACCAACTGCATGTATTTCAACTAATCTCGTTAGCTGTAGTCAGATATGACATATACATATTGTGATGTTAGACGGTGGGTTTGTAACTAAACTAAAATCGAGGAATAACTTTATTTTTGTTTTACATAAAACGGCTAATTTATACACAAATGCACATACAAATGTACAATGTAATATATCATTTATTAGTTTAAGCAACAAATTATTACTTGATCGCCCAATCTTGGTGTATAACGGTGCAGTGCACATTTGTCTTTATATTGTACAAGTAGATCTAGTCTAGTGGTCGAATTTCCCCATCACATTATTAAAGCATAGTTTGTATAATGATGCCCAGTGCGCATATGCGTACTGATTAGACATTAATCAAATGCATGACTAGTTCAATACCTTTCCAAAGTGTGCAGCCCAGTGTAAAGGTGTCCACCCGTAAAAAGAGTCTTCAATATAGAGCTGATCTGTGCTACATTGAAGGAGCTCGCACAGCGCACCCATATCTCCATCTCTGCACGCCCGATGAAGAGGAAAGCGAATGTTAAGCACCTCTTCGCTAGAAAATCCAGACTCCAGGCCCACCGACATTAGTGTACGACAGAAATACCCGCTTTATAAATGTGTGGAAATAGAAAACGACGCGAAAATGGTGAACCTTACAAAGTGCGATCTTGATAAACACGTCGTCCTCGGCAAACAAAGCGCATACAAGAAAAACAGGCGGAGAAGCCCACAACGTGCAGCGTTCACATACACACTCGAGAGCAAGGAACTTCACGGGAGAAGCCCTCAAAACCAGAAACGGCTACATTGACACTATGGACTGGAGTCACGCATGCTCACTACAATGTAAAAGTGCCTGAAATTAAGAAATGGATCCTTCGTGAATCCGGTCTGGAGTGTCGCACAAACCAGAAACGGATTTCTTTGACTTGGGATTGGAGTCGCGCATGCCCAGTGAAACGTAAACATTTCTCAAAACAAGAAATGGAGATTTGGGAATTATGGAGCGAGTTCCTGTCGCGTATGCGCATTGTTAGCACATAGCGTGGCGCAAAGTATGCGCGCCAAAATTGCGAACACTGCCTAAAATGTTGCAATTCAATAATGATATAGCAACAGATATAATATATTATAAATAAACACGTATCTAATGTTGTTTTACTTTCATTTTAGTAACATCATGTCAGAATGTTTCGGTTTAAAATTACACCCACTAAGCTTCTTAAATATCTCGTTTCGATTAAAATCAGCTTTTAAATACTACATGTTTTTCTAATTAAATTAGAAAGGATTTAAATCTCGGACGTTATGACAGGACGTATCTAAATTTATCCTTGGTAGACAGTAAGTTTAGTTTACATTACGAACACGTTTTTGTATGTTAGAAGATTACACACAATGTGCAATAATCCAAAACAGAAACATTTATAAGAAAAACTCATGTTAGTTTAATAGGTAGAATAACAAACTATATCTAAAAGTGACAGCAACTTTGAATTATCTGTCCCACATTTTAAATAGGGGTTGTAAGGTACTGACAGCATAAGGTGGTACAACATCGAAATGTAGGGGAACATTACCTATGATTTGTTTTATATGAAAAAGAGAACATTTCCAAGCAGAGCAATAAATAAATTGCATTTGGTTGTGGAAACAAAACAATGCATTCATAAGAGGGGCAATGAGAAAATAATATTTTGGTGGGTTCAGTTATCGTCTACAAATCTAAACACACAACTATAAATCACATCTACATACATATTTATATACATATATTTTAAAAAACAGTGTATGACATTTATAGAGGGCTTTGCCATAATAGTGGACAAGTAGTTGATAGTGTATTGCAAAACTACAAGAGGCACTTTAAAATAAAAAGGAAAAATGAACTTAAATGACAAACAATGTACTTTACTTTTATTTATTATGATTAGTGTTGAGATCCAGACCTTTATTTTTTATTTTAATCTTTTTATGACCTTGATAAGAGAGTGTTAGCTTTCAAACAACTTCTTAAAAGCACTGCTTATCTCCTGGATCATATCAGAGGTGGTAGTAGACCTGCCGTGTTTGTGGAAGGCCTGACGATTACATTGCCTTGTTAGAGACGTAGCACCAAACGCAGCTACCAGTGAGGGATTCATACTGGAAAAAAATTAAAACTTACATTAAATAAGAAGGAAAATTCAATGAATCTATTAACAACTTGAGAAAACAAAACACCTTACCCTTTAGTTGCATCCGGAGATGAATTGAATGCCCAACGGGCAAAGACTCCCAAAGAGCCAGACAGCAGATCCCCCTGTCCTCCACAACGACGCCCACTGCCCTCTTGACTACAGGTTAGCACTAAATACAGCCAGAAAAGACACACGTTAGAGAGAATAAGAAACAGCACAATTAAACATTATAAAGCATTTTAAAAAAATGACTGACTGTTCTTTCCATCAGTAATTATGTCCTCTTCCCCCTTCAGAACCAAGGTCAGGTGACCCATGGCAATGCTCAGCTGCTGCGCACTTCTCTTGTGGTCAGTGCTGTCCAGAGGCTCATGGTGCTGAAAACAATTTAGCATATATAAGGCAATTGTTTGTCTATAACAGTTTTTGATACATGTACACACATAACTTTCAAAAGTTTCTGTTTATACAAATTATTATTTATAAAAAAAGGTGTAAAAGGCGACCCATGTTGGCTGACCACAAAGAATCAGGATAGTGTTTTTATGTGAAAAAAAACCCCAAGATGGTATTAACAGGGCCATAGTCAGACATAATATTAGTACAGATAATTGAAAGGTATTAGCACATCAATAACTCTCTCACCATAGCTTCATACAGACGACTAAACTCCATAATGTTGGGTGTGAGGATTCCTCGCTGATATCCTTGAATGACTGATGGTTCTTTCACCACTAACCAAAGTCCATCCTGCATAGAGACATACATGCATGTGCAACACTTTATTTAGAACATCCTTCGAACAGTTAGCTGCCTTCCTATCTGCCTTGGCCAGTAGAGCATGGCGCTAGTAATGCCAGTGTCATGGGTTCAATAATACATAAGGCCTCAATGCACTGTACAGTAAGTCACTTTGCAAAAAAGTGCCTGCCAAATTCATAAATGTAAAATCTATGGTCAGTGTTTAAATCTTTTTTGGCAGACCATTCTCAATACATCATGAAAACCATGTCTGAGCTGTCATTTTTAACCCAATCCACTGGCAAACATCAGTAAAAGATCCACTCACAGCATCAATGATGATTGGGATGCTTCTGCGCTTTGACCTCTCTATAATCTCCTAAAAAGAAAAATTAAATTATTTGTATATTTTCAATATTCATTGAAATCATTGTGTTCAACCAACTTAAATATGAATTTTAATCTATGTGAAATGCATAAAATGGCAAGATCTCTAAAAGTGATTTAATCTACCAGTCAAAAGTCTGGACACTATGGTACAATTCTTTGTATCATTTTCAAGGTAAATATCTTAACAGTTCTCATTCCTCTTTAAAATCTTTCCAGTTCAAGCAGAAGTCTGTGCTGTCTGAGTATGATGAGGAGATCGAGGGGGAGAAAAAAAAGAGCTTCAGGCTGAACACTGGTGGTTATTGTACGGTAAATACTGTAACAAATGGAAAATGTGTAGTAAAAATTATTAAAATTGTTCCAAATCAAAATAAATCAACCAATTCATGAAGTGCATCCTGGAACATAAAGTATTCTTATGCATCCTAAAAAATTATAGAGGCTGGATACGCATGCCTGTTTTACCTTTACTATTGTGTTTTGTACAAAAAATATACACAAATGTATATCTTCATCATATATATATATATATATATTATAATATTACAAATCTTTCAAGCATTTAAGCAAAAAACTTGAAGTTCAAAGGTTTTTAAGATCAGTGTGTCCAAACCTTTGACTGGTACTGGATATTGCACGTAATACATTAAAAGTACCATTACTTACTTACCATTATAAAAAAGTATTTTATAGACAATATATACCCATATACACTACCAGTCAGAAGTTTAGGATCACTTATTCAGTCATTATTAATATTTTTCCCACATTTTTGAAAATTAGTAAACTCATTAAAACTATCAGATAACACAAGGGAGTTATGGCATTTTACCATCTAGTTTCTAGAGACATCACCCTGTGATAATTTTTAAACAGTAATTGGCTGCTTTTTGTTATTATTTAATTCAAGTCATCCAATTCTACAACTTTGATTTGTAGAATTTTCAATTGTACAATTGTTGTCTTGTTGTAAAGACAAATTAATTTAAGCTGTATAATTATATTAATGTCTACAAAACTAACTTAAAACATTTAAGAAAACACCTTCAGATTGAAAGACCATTTTAGTCTTAGATTTTAAGATCATTAGAAACATTTTAGGCAAGTGATCCTTAACTTTTGACGGTTAGCATACACCCTAAATAAACTACATTAATGCTTTTTGTTTTACATATTAGTATTGAAGAAAGCACCACACAGAAGTGACAAAGTTTTTAAAGCAGTGCCTTTGCATTCTTCAGAAGCATATCATCCCTCCCTAGACCTGGCCCCACAACCAGACTGTGAAGTCTGGGCAGCCATTTCTCAATCTCCTCCACAGCATTGGGACTGTCTCTAGAGGTACAGATAAGAGAGAGAAAATGGCACAATATGTCAAAATCTCCCAATTTCCCCCGAGTCTGAGCCCAGAATAAAACACTTTTCAGCTGGCCCTGTGCATTGCATTATATCCTTTAAGGTCCATATTGAAATACTTGTAAGAAACTTTTGTTTGTTGGCCACCAAAGATATTAAATACAATTCACTTGTAATAAATGTTTGCGTCTAATAGGATTTCCTGCTCACAGCACTGGATGGACGATGAGCTCAGGACTGTAGGACTTGATTACTGGGGCTGCGTCTTTGGTGCAGAACACATGAGACAGATCAGCTCCCTGAAAACAGAAAAGAAGGTAAACAAGCGAAAAACAGTGAAATGAAAGACTTCTGAACAGAATACTTACGGCTTTTAAAGCTGAGATAGCTGCAAAATAAGGTGCTCCTGTGTACCTATCAACAATTTAAAAAATTAAATTTTTCAAGGCAAGAGATCACATATAGAGATTTAAAGATGAAAAAGATGCAAAACGGCTAGCACAGTATTACTACACTCATAGTGCATGTTTATCACAACATGCTGTTCTCTCAAAAATACAACTTAGCTAGTCATATGGTAAGTGTATAGCCCTAAAAAAGACCTGTGCTTCACTTACTCTTGACATCCTCCAATGATTCCAATACGCCCATCCTGACCCTTGTGTTTCTTGGACGTCAGGGGAGGAATCGTGTTTCTTACAAGAGGTGTGACATTGTCCACTGCAGTCATGCCCAGGGAGAATGAGCGCTCTATGACTGAGAAAAAAACAATAACGATTATCAGTTTAATCACAATGAGTTCCATAACTCAGATATTTCAAAGGTCTGTATTTTGAAACAAATACTTTTGTTATATGCTACTATTTTTTCATGAAACACAAAAGGATAAGAATTTATTGTACCAATCTTCATTCTGCTTTTTTCCATACAAAGACAGTTCACTGTGACTACATCTGTCAAGCTACAAAAGAGCATGAGTTCCAAGTTGTACAACAGATTTGTGTGAAAAACAGATACAATTTTTTCCATTCACTGCAGCTTTGAAATCTCCATTCTGCATATTTGAACTGGCTCATTGCTTTCAGTTATGATTCAAGTACCAATGACATTTGGCATTAAGATAGGCAATGCATTGTACGTGAACATAAATGAGATTTTAGAGAGAAACAGCAATAAACTAAATTCTGTTACTTAAAAAGAAGCTAGTATTATGGTGACAAATGCACAACTAAAAGGTTGATTTTTTTGTCTTTCTTAGAGCTTGACAGACAAAGGCACACACACATACAAAAAAGCACATCAAGGGAAAGTAATGCACAATTTTTATTTTTCACTAATTGTCATGGGATTATAGCAGTTAAACATCTAAGTAAAATGTTATCAACTTTTGACAACATAAAAATCATATAATTCTTTATTAACGGAATATTATTATACACGAACATTCAATGTCACCCTTCTCCATGAGCAGACCTGGGCCAGCTGATTGGCTGTGGCTGGCAAACTCAGTCAAGGCAGACGGATGTTTACGATTTCCAATAGAGGGATGTGTGTGAGATACAGTGGGGTTTGAGTGGGGGATACTAGAGGGCTGTGGAGTTGGTGGTGGTACAGGAGAGGTTGCGGTGATGCCTGTGAAAATCTGGCCCAACATCTGGAGCATCTGCAACTCTCTGGAATGTTCTTCCTCCCTGCGCTTATCCTCGGCCTGAAGACGCTGCTCCTCAAGCCTGTAAAAGTTCTCTTCTGCTTCCATGCTCTGTTCTAAAAACTTCTCCATCAGTTTCTCCAGCGACATGTTTCCAAACCGTTTCTTGCTTCGCCGTGACCTGCTAGCTGAGGATGAGGATGTGTTGGCCTTAGGCAGGTTGCTCTGTTTAACTGGAAACGAACCTTTGAAAAAGTGCATAAGAATATTACCACAGCAAATACATATAAAAAACATAATTCATGAAACATGGCAGATCATTGTGGTTCTGACCAATCAGAATAAGTTATAAGTACGTACTCATGCCACCAACTGTCACTGGAATGGTGAAGGATGGATATTCAGTTTTCACTTGTTGCTCCATAAAGGAGCATTCACCACTGACATCTATGTGAGTCTCCTGCAACAGTTCATTACTCTCAGCATCTTCATCCATCATCTCATCTCCTCCAACAGCAACACTATCAATGTCCTGCCTCTCTATCAGGGATCTATTGCTCAATATCATCTCCATCTCATCGTAGAACTTGCACATTTTGTGGTACTGCCCATTTCTTTTGGATCCCTCCTTCGCCTGATAATACTGCCTCTTTAGGCTCTTAACCCGTATCCTGCATTGGTCCGGTGTCCGATCGAAGCCCAGCTCGCACAGACGGTTCGCAACGTCTCGATATACGTGGCTATTCCTAAAGTTTCCATCCAGCGCCGTCTGCACGTCATGTTCACCCCATATATTTAACAGCGCCCTGGTCTCCATGTCCGACCACAGGAAACCCCTCGTTGCATTCACTAACATGATGTTGTATAAGCAACCGAGCACTTTAGCAAACAAGCGAGTGTACCGCGGTCTTGCATCTATTAAACGGAGAGAGCTGTGTCTTAGTTGGACAATGTTTTACGCAGTTTTCGAAGGCATGGTGACAAAACCCTGGCCAAATTGCAGACATTAACTGAGCTGGTCTGAGCAAAGCTGCTTATAACTTCACCAGTGTTTACCCGCGCCAACAACACCGAAAACGTCACTGAGAAGTTGCGTACTACGTCAGCAGGATTGTGCAGCTTACGGCACAAGGGTGAACACACAGTAAAATTACTTTGACGATGCATAAAGTATGCATTTATTCAACAGCAAACTGGTTGATGTGTATTCGTTTGATTATGTAAGCCTAAATAAAAATAAAACATGCAGTGGTTTCCAAAAATGAGAACACACTGACATTTGATTGAGATTCCAAAGTCTATTTAAACCCGGACATATAGTTTTAATTCATTTCTAACTTTCCTAAATCATACTGGCACAATATGAATCAAGGTTTTGCAGACACTTGTCCATGCCAGCTCGGGTGCGTGCTGTCATTGAAACTAGGCCAGGGGGACATACGAAATGCTTATAAATTCGTTCTTTTAATAATACTTTCCCTCAAATTCTTGTGCAAATCACATAAAATGATTATAAATATATAAAAACGATTTTATAATTCTCATTATAAAATGAGAATAGGAAGCATTTTCTTTGGTAACCTCAGATTTTTGGAGCACACTGTTTGTTTATTAGATGCCAGTTTCGACTTCGTCTGCTTCTACATTTACCTTTATCATACAGCAACACTGCTACAATTGTAATGGTTACAGTTATCACGCCACGAAGTAAACGTCCATGCATTCCGTCATTCTCAACCTATCAGTTTGGGAAACCAACGGTGAACTGCGATCTTACCAATTGACAGACTTAGTGGCTGTTCAGAGAAAATGAAGATGGCACGTTTGAACGGATTCAGCAAGTTCTCTGGTCAACACAGTTCAAGCAGGAACAGGAACAAAGTTCAATATTATTCTGATTATGGATCTGTGTTGCACGAATTTGCTCGTTCAGACACAAATGTAAGCATATTTGTCCGCCCTGTTGTAACCATCAGACTTCCGCTGACGTTATCTGCTGTCCCGCTTAAGCGTGATGACATAAGCGAAATTCAATCCTTTGACATTAAATAATCCAAGAACAATGCGATACCGTGTAGCGAAGTCTGGTCTAAAATAAAATAAACTCGTTAATAACCAAATGTTCGTGGCCTCGCCTTCGTAGCGTACTTCCTGTGACGTCGCACCACTGGAGTTGAATTGGCACCGCCCACCGCTGTTGAATGCGTCTTGAAACTTCAGTAGTGGTTTTGCAAAATTGGATTTGATACTAACGTTAATGTAAACTAACAATAATAAACCTCTTGGATGTTGTATCTTATAAGATTTACACGAATATGGTTTATTTCGCAATGCCTTTTTCTAGGGTGTCAAGGCGCTTTAAAGCACAGGGACCAATAGCCCGTCCGCTGGCTTGTTTATATTGTGTTTATAAATTTAAGAGTTGAGTTTGCGGGATTGGCATGTGTTTGGAGTCATGCCTCAAGCCACAAGGACAAAGAAACCCGACGTGAAAATCGTCATTCTGGGGGACATGAACGTGGGAAAGACTTCTCTCCTCCACAGATATACGGAAAGGAAGTTTAAGGACACTATAAGCACGGTCGGAGGGGCGTTCTTCTTGAAACAGTGGGGGCCCTATAACATATCCATATGGGACACCGCAGGTAGGATATCTAATGTAGTTTTTGTCAAACACGTGTGCCTATCCAAAAAAGACACAGATGTAACATTTTGATGTAACAAGATTGTTAATCTTTTGGTTTTAATGAAATACAGCAGTACCTTGTAAATCCTTTTCTACATATGTTTTACAAACGTTTCTTTTGTAGAAAAAAATATTAATTATGTTCAGTTAGATGGCACAGGGTCCCTGGGTCAGCTTGGGAAAACTGTCAAACCATCTACAATAAATTCCAGGAATAAAAGCGCTTATTTGGTCCACAAAAGCTGAATGTTCAAGTTCAGGTTTTTAAGTTAACGTCAACTACGCTAATCTTCTTTCTAAAAAACACAACATTAATGTTAGATAAATGTGATCTCAAACAAATGTTAGAATTATATGTGTTTTTATCTTTTTGTTACTTATTTGTTAAACACAATGTAGTTTTATACAGGTTATTTTTTTATTTTTGTATTATATTTGTTACATGCTGATTTAAGGTTTGAAGCTGCTTTTCTTACAGTGGTAGTAATAATCCTGTTTTTGTTTAAATCGCAGCACTTTTTGTTCCTTTTTTAGATGACTTATTCAAGAACTGGTTCTTTTATTGGGAAGTTCAAATTTCAAAACGCATATAGTAAAACATATTTGATGTTTATATTATACAGATTCAAGTATTATTCAAGTATTTCAGCTGCATGTCTCTTCTCAGGACAAATGCTTTGTTATACTTTTGAAAACTTTACCTATTAAAGGCAATTATTAAACAAGAGGTTTGGTCTTTTGAGGAGTAATAACAGGTCTCAAACCAATGGCATAGAAATTAGCAACCAAGTATGTATATATATGCAGAAATAATAGTAGAATCATCAAAACAGAGATGTAAGTAATGACAAAAAATATATTTTTTTATTTTATAAAATATAAAAATAATAATAAAAATATGGAAAATGTGTAGAAATAGAAAGCCTGTTTTGTTTAGTTACTCCTATGGAGTTTAATTTTATTACACAAAATATGTAGAACAATCATCTCTTTTCTGCTTAGTCACTTCCTATGGAATTTTATTGTAGCAGATGACCCTGTGTAATAGTGTTTGTGGCCCCTTATCAGGCAAAAAGTCACATGCTTGTGAGCTAGTCAGAGAGTCTGTGTGTTTGTTTGTGGGTGTGTGCTAGTATGTAAAGAAACTTAAGGTTGCTTACTGTTCACACATACACAATATGTTGGACGTAAGAAAGCTGTTAATTCTGTATTTAAGAAGTTGGCCTGTTCTGTTTTTCAGTATGTTTGTTTTAATGGAAAAAAACAAGATTCAGCTGAATTTCAAAGAAATTTATATGTATCATGAAAAACAACTAAACATACTGTCATATCAAATATTTCCTATAACTATCTAGCTTCAAGGAACAAATAAATTACAAGATGTTTTAATATTTTGCACATCACACATTAAATGATCAGTCCATTTGGCCTTTTTGGTGTTGCCAGGTACTATTAAGATCAAATGAGTGAAGTTATCTAAAAATCCCAAACACTTGCTTGAGGTGACATATCATAGTTATGGATGACACAGACAATCACACAGAAAAACACAGTTACTTAGTTTTGGAAGACTTAAAACGAAATAATAATAAAAAGCATGTGTGACCGTGTTGAACTGATGAAATTGGTGAAAAGCAGGTGAAATTTGGCAAGAAGAGCTTTATAATGAAGGCTGATGTTGATATTGTCTGATTTTTTTTTAACAATTATCTGATAGTGTTGACAGGATGAATAGTCACAATTTAAGTGTAATGTATAATTTAATCTGTTTGATACATTAAGATATAATTGTAGAGTTAGTTGTCAATCTGAGAGAGAACATGTTTAATAGTGGTAATAAAATGAGATGGTACATTTATGTTAATAATGCTATTTTAATTGTGGAAATATCCCCAAAAAAACTAACAGTAGTTTAAACAAATCAGTAAAACATAGATAACTTGATCTGGTAGCATAAGCAGACATTATCAAATTAAAATCAGTCATTCTGTGATCATATAACTGTTTTGCAGCTGCTTTTTAAGGTCAATTTTATTTTTAACATTTGGTGGAGAATGAGAACCAAAGCTCTCTCTCACATCCCTGTGTGGCTTCACACAGACAGTAGAAGCAAATGTAGTAGCTAAGTGAGTGGAAGAACACTACATATTTTTATAACAATGAGCCTTTGTGTTTCAGCTGTTATAGTTCTTGATATTCTCTCAAACCTTGGCTTTCTTTCTGTTAAAGTCTTTTGCAGACTTTCTAAAATTTTTTTTCTTTGACTAAGTAGATTTGGCCCATCAGAAAGATTCGGGTTTGTTCTGTCATTCCTGAGTGTTGTTTTCAGTTTAATTCTGTTGAACTTTGTACCTATTAAAACAGCATTGTGAATGTTTGTGCTGTGCAGGTCGGGAGCAGTTTCATGGCCTCGGCTCAATGTACTGCCGTGGAGCAGCTGCAGTCATACTCACTTATGACGTTACAAACTGGCAGAGCCTGGCAGAGCTGGAAAACCGCTTCCTGTCCTTGACCGACACTGCCAATGCTGACTGCATTTTTGCCATAGTGGGTAACAAAGCAGATCTGACTGATGCACATGTTCAGGGGGTGGATGCAGACAGCAAGCAAAAGGATGGACTTCAGCTCGTTGAAACGTGCCCAACCCCTCCCGCGACTCCACTTATACACAAACAGGTGAACAGGGAAGATGCTGTCGCCCTGTACAGCCGTGTGCTACGATATAAAGGTTTGGAGCAGAAGGGCTGCCTGCCTGCTGAGCAGATGTGCTTTGAGACAAGTGCTAAAACAGGTTACAATGTGGACGCTTTGTTTGAAACTGTTTTTGATCTGGTTCTGCCCTCTATCCTGAATAAAAGAAGTAAGGAGGAGAGTCCCACAGTGGACCTGGAGATGCCAATGGAGGTTAAAAGGACTAAAGCAGAATGTTGTGCCTAGAGCATAGGAGACATGAGAATTATGGGATTGTTTAATTGTTTTGTTAGTGATTGCCAAAGGAGGAATAGACCCAAAGTAAAAATCATATAAACTACAACTAGTCAGTTTTAGCTACTACAATGTATGAATATTTCAGCGCAGTATTAAAACTAAATGTTTAATGTGAATAAAGTGGCAAAAGCACTTGGTGATTATGCTAAATAGTATGTCTGTTCTGTTTTAATTGAGTAATACATTTTATGATTTATGATTATTTTCTTCATTCATTTGGAATGGTCAAGATATTGCTTTGCTTTTAATATAGAAATTATATTTTAACTTTTTTTTTAAAACTATGAAATGTTTTTCCAGTTATTGTTTTTCATCAATTAGTCTGATCAGAGACAAAATAAAGATTCTCAAAGTTTGGAATAAATGGGTTAGTCCCTATGGTTGTATGTGAAAGCTTAAAGTATGTCAATCTCAACATAGATTGTGATTAGACTATGATTAGAGACCAGGGTATAGTTAGTATGGGCATTTTTAATATGACCTTTACAGCTTTATTTTTATCCATTGCATCTACCCGGACTAAGGGTCAATATATCAGACATCATTGACCAGTATACAGTTTTCACAATTTCACAAAAATAATTAATTTTTCTGTTAAAAGCTAATGTAAATATATAATGTATTATATGGAAGGGCAATTAGACTTGTGTAATGTGCATTAAAAATAAGCAAAGAATGGTTTGTGCACCTTTAGTTGACTCGTCCGTTTGGTTTAGTCATTGTTTACAGATCATGTTAATGGAAGAATGTGAGCCTGTTGGTGCATTAATTTATAAGTGGGGAAAAAACTATCCAGAGTCTTCTAGTCTATGGGCTTCTTTGGTTTAGCTGTTATTGGTAATATTAATAACAAAGAATCAGGTCTAATTATGCTGAGGTATTAAGTTAGAAATTAAGCACCATTTCATATATTGATAAAGTAAATAGGTTCAGAGAAATATATATGCTTTTTTGCATCTCTGGCCTCTCATTATGCACATTTAAATATCTTCAACCATAAGGCATACAGTGAAGTGTAAATCTTAAGGCTTTCTTTGGAAGCAAAAAGTGTCTTTGTATCTTATTTAATACATTACATTTTGTATCTAATTATGATGTCCATTCAGCAATTAGGAATGAAATATTTGCAAAAAAATGCAATATTCTGCTGTTGATGTTAATTGTGATGCACCTTAATAATGCTGATATAGTTGCACCTATGTGCATCCATGTTGCACCAAGTTCACCAAGTTTACATCTCACATATTCTTCATAAACACTTGGCAGCAGCTAATGTGTGAAAAAAGCTGTCCGGCTTTGAGTATCTCAGAGGCAGGAGAACTGTGGAAGGACTGATCGATACGTCTGCCAGAAACTGTGCTTGTTGGAAAAGTAGTGACACGTACCCTTGGTCCCGTTGATCGATGAAGAGAGTGGTGTGGAAATCTTCTAGACATGAGCCTGGAGAAACCAGTGATTGGCCGCCACCCAAGAGAAAGGAATAGCCAATCTACAGACTTCTCCACCCTGCTGGGCATTGTGAGATAGTGGTATTTTGACTGTGTACAGCAATGACCAGAGAGGGAGCTTCACATACAGAACAGCAGCTGATGTATGGTTTTATCTCAGACATACTACATCCACTACAGGTACAGTAGTGGACGGCCAATAGAATTTGTCATTTTGGCTAGCATAGTAGCATATATCGCCAGGATTGCAATACAGGTAAGGTATGGTGTTAAAACAAGTGAGACACGATCCAGCTAGACCTAGATATCAAACAAGAGACCCGTGAGACCTTTTGGAGCTTTATAGCAAAATTACATTCTTGATTAACACCAAAAAAGATTAATATATTTCAGTTCATCAGGGGTCTACAGTATCTATGCATGCATTCACCCAGGGCTTGATTGTGGGCCTTCTCCTGCCCCACAAAGTACAGAAGACTGTACATGCCCATAGGGCACATAGGAGTCTGATCAGACTAGCTGTGCTTCACAAGTATATAACCAACATTGACACTGTGCCCAGGCAATCCAACAGGACCAGGTAAACCAGGTTGCCTTCAATCTCCTAGCCATTCAAATTTCTTATCAGCTTATGTTGATGTAGTTTATGTGATTTGTTTTGTAAATTATGTGAGAAGTAAGATAGGGGCTCATATAGGTTCATAAGCAAAATAACCCAGATTCTTTTGGTGACTAGTTGTCTGCAGTCCTTGCCCAGAATCTTATAGTCCTCATGCATTTACATTCACACATACACACCATTTACCTTCCTCTCCCTGCAGACCAGTGTAGCCAATTTGTCCAGATTTACCATGGAAACCTGGATTTCCAGGTATCTTGAGGGGACCTGGCATGCTCTTTTGCCCTGTTGGACCCATAAACCTTATGAATATATAACAGTAATTAAAACAATGTATCTAGTTGTTTTGCATAGAACAGTAAAAGATTTTTTCAGTTTTATGTGAGTTGACAATTTGGCTTGTGATGTCAAGGCTTCCAGCTAAAGCTAGAAATACTTTATGAAAATTGAAAGAAATTGACTTCTGTTATTTCTTGTAAGTTATCTGATAGCTGTGGATTACCTTTATTTATGGACTTTAATTAGCAAATATTGTTCAACACAATTAATTTAACTGATTAATCGGCATAACCTGCAATTAATTAGATTTTTTTTTCAATTGACAGGCGTAATTGAAAGTCATATATATGCTAAACGCTTTGAATACTTTCACCTGGATCACCAGGGGGTCCAACTGGGGCCATATTTCCGTTTTGTCCCTGTGGTCCTTGAATACCCATTAGACCAGGTGGTCCTCTTTCCCTTGGTAATTTCTCTGTAACTGGGGAAGCCCTTTAGCACCAGGTATGTCAGGAGTGCCTGAAGGAGCAAATTAAAGAAAAATAAATAAGGGGGTGTCACACTAGACAAAACAAATGTAAGCAACAGGATATGTCATGCTCCAGTGCTTTTGTTTGGAATGATTAATACATTTTACATATTCAATATGTAATTGCAAGACACATTATTATGGTTTATAAGCTGTTTTATGAAACCACTAAAATAAGTTTGCTTCATGTTTAGATTCTTGTCAAAAGCTTTTCGCTGTATGAATGTGCAAGTCATCTTGAGTGCACAGCAGTGTATATGTGAACATATGCAGTTACTAGCCAAAATGTAAAAAAATATTTTCAAAAGCAACCTCTTTCTGTACTTGGTTTGTTAGAAGTGAAGTGTTTAATTTCTGCAGCAACATTAAAATTAAAACGATCAGTGAAAAGAAAAGGTTTCTTGGGGATCCAGTATCTCCTTTACGTCCAGAAGGTCCTCCATCACATTGAAAACCCTCTAATAAATGCCTTATTTATTTTTAAATAAAATAAGGCATCCCTAATCAGCATTATACCAAACAAAATAATGTGTAATGGTAAAACAAGTATGAGGATTCTAGGAGGAGTCTTTTTTGGGTCAGGCTGCAGATCTGATTTCATATAGTAGATGCAATGACCTTGAGAATATGTCCAGTGTAATAATGTACCTTTTCTTCCCGACACTCCAGGAGCTCCTCTATCTCATCTGGCTCCCTTGGAACTCCTTTTCTCCAGTTAATCCAAATTCACCTAAAATTCCCTTGTCTCCTTTTGCTCCAAATGGACACAGGTCATCAGGGATCCCTCTTGATCCAAGAAAGGAGCAGGAGCACAGCATTTGGTTGACTAGTTTAGCAGTATTTTTATTTTTCCTCGACACAGTATTTTATTTTGCGTATCACAGAAACGTTCAATCTTAAGTCAGACTCTCAATCAATGAACCAAAAACGTGCAAAATGAACAAAAAAATGTAGTGACGTTTAATTCCTTGTGTTGCTTGCAATACTGTGATTTCTTGAAATAACTATTCACCCAATATATGACTTCATTCTCAAAGTTTTATGACTTCATAATCTTAGAATGTTTTTAAATGTGGCACTAAAATTCACACAGCACATCATCTGGGTCTTTCAAAAGTCCCTTTACCATCAAACATTTCTTTTTCTTGTCTTGAATCATTAATAAATGCAATGTTTATACTTCTACAGGGACATGTGACTGTGATTATTATCGCGGGGTTATCCTAAAGACAGTTTTTGGGATTTTTCGTAAAACGTAAATTGATGTGGGAGGATAAACTTGTTTTTCTCTTTTTTCTGTCAAAATGCCAGAAAGCATTTTGAATTATCTGTAAGTTAAAAAACATCAGTAAATGGCAAATAATATGTTGGCTAACTTTTACTCTGTATTCTGTTAGACTAGCAAATAATAGGTTTGCTCTTAATTGGAATTGACAATGAGCTGTTGAATTATTAAAAACTAATGCACACCAAGATGGTAGTTCTGCCATGGCGCAAAATGGGGTGACAGGGAAGTAGGGAAAGTTACTTTCTGTCACGCTGCTATGATAGCCATTCATTATTATAATGAAATAAAAGTGTTTGCATTTGGCAAACATTTTTATCTTGAGCAATTTGCAATGGACTAAAGGCAAACATTTTATCAGTTTATATTTCCATATAAAACAAACCCTTGCATTGGGTGCACCCTTGCTTTTTTGCTAGCAAATTACAGCTGATGCTTGTCAATCCTATTTTCTAGTTCCTAAATTCTCTGTTCTGTAGGCCCCAGAGGGTACCCTGGACCATGGCTTCTGGGTAACTCGTCACAGTCAGACAGCTGAAGTTCCACACTGATATACGATGGATAATCCTGCTTTATGTACAGGGCAACGAGAGATCACATGGGCAAGATCTAGGTCAGCTTCGGAATCAACCAGCACAGCTAGTAATGAATAGTTCATGCCAAAAAGTCTGCCATTATATTCTCCTAGTTTACCACAACACCACGATTTCACAGTGAAATTGCTTAAATACTACACATATCTATCATAAGGCTACTTTTTAGTTTTTTTGTCCACAGGTATGATTGCTATAAACTGTCATTGTGTGCAATGAGCAGCATAAAGATTCTTCAAATATAGAAAAAAGCTTTGGAATGACATGGGAATAAATAAATTGTGACAGTCAAAGTGAGTTTTAATTTTTAGGGTTATCTGTTGCTTTAATAGGGAAGATTAGTCAAATATACACAGTACCTGACTTCCTGCAGGTACAGCTGATAGCTGCCTAAGGAAGTTCAGCTCTATGCCTTTCCTCTTCTGCAACATCAACAATGTGTATAACTTTGCATCTCGCAACAACTATTTCATCTGTTTCATCTATTTCATCAACTATTTCAACCTTCATCAGCAGGTTTGTGTTTGAACATGTTGTTTTATGACCCATTTGATGTTGCAATGAACCAGAATTTGTCCCTACTCTCATGTGTGCTTGTGACAGATGTGTAGTATTTCCCTGCCATTATAGCTGTGCATGGTCAGACCACCCTGCCCTCAGGGTTGGGATCCCGTGTAGATTGGATACTCTTTTGTAATAGTGAGGAGACTAAAGCAATAATTCTTATAAAAGAACTGTGTATTTTGTCTGCAGAACTGTATAAACTGTTAAAGTTGCAAACTAACATTCAGAATGTTTATGCCTGTCAGATTTCTAAGTAAGTGGTAATATATGGCTGATTATAATCACAGAATAGCTGAATAATTAGAAAATCCAAATGTGGTGCTGTATAGCTCATTTGCAGGAATTAAAGCCAAATCTGTTCACATTTGTCACAATCAAAACATTTTGATGATTTGGCTAATAATCTCACACTGTCTCTCTCTCTGGGTTTAACAGCACACCAGTGCTGGAGCTGAGGGTTCAGGTCAGGCTCTAGGCTCTGCTGGCTCTTATCTGAAAAACGACTATGCTAATTTCTACAGCTTCTGGTTAGCCACCATAGATGACAATGGTACGTTTACGTACACTTTAACACTCAACACTTATTTTACGGCATTTATAGATCATGAGCATTTATTAACAGATTGGTATTTTTGTTTCACGTTCTTTTCAAAGATGCGTAATTTTATCTGTGGTAGTTTATATAGAACAAAACCTCTCTCTATCCACAAGGGAGCACAATCATTTCTTGGTGGTAGTAGGCATTTTGAACTACATTGTTTCCTCACAACAGTGTTTTAGTTTGGCATGACTGATAAGAAGATCAATTTAAGGTCAAAAGAATGAAGTACAAATTAACTTTTATTCTGTGTAAGTTTCAAGCATTGTCAATAAAGCGACCTTGTTTCACCTATGCTAAAACTGCAATTGCACAAGTATTTGATTGGCAACCAGTTACACCATTTAAAAATACACACTTTCGCTTACACTGTACTTTGGAGTACACAGTCTTAAAGTCTGATTGGTTTTTAAAAAAGCTTGTAGTATAAATAAAGAAAAAATATATAGTACAATAAGTAAAAAAGTTGTAAGTGTTATGTTATATGAATTTAATTCAACATTAATTTAAGAATGTCTTGTTATTTAACGGTCCCCCATTGCTTTATTAGTGAATTTGAAAGAAATTGTTTAACCTAATCTATGTCATAACAATTCTTTATTTCAGCATTAAACTTAAAACTATTTATTTCAAGCTTTTTGTTTTTTTTAATAGATTTTCAATGGGGACCTGGACTGTATTGAACCCCGCTGTATTCAAGTCTTAATGTTAAAAAACGTTCATGTTTATGTTTTATTTCATTTCTGTTTTCATATCATAAAAGCAAAAAAAAAAAAAAAAAAAAAACCAAATACACCTATTTACTTCTCTGTATTGTGGTTTGCAGGAAACCTGTCCCAACAACACTAGAAGCTGTACATCTATGACCTCACATCAGCAGGTGTCAAGTGTGGATGAAGAGAGTATAGACCAGTCACAGCATTGCATCTGGTTGGTACAAAAATATATTGTGCTACTTCTGTGAAAAGCCATGTAATAACTTCAAGAACACATATGTCTCGGCATTCTCCAGATTATAGCAATGGAAGATTAAGATCTACCAGCACATTTGCTTCGTACAGTATTTAACTAACATTGGAATGATACCTGTTTACATTTGCACTGAGTATATCTATTAGTAAGCAGGTAATCACCTTGAGTCTACATGAACTGAATGTTTTCTATTTTCTGTTTCTGTTAATTTTGTAACAAACAATCTAACTAACTAACATTAGAGATTTAGATAATTATTTTTAATACTCCAATGCCAGCAATTTTGTTAGCACCCTCTTTGTATAACGTAGAAAACAAAGCTCAAGCTCTGTAAATACAGTGCTTTATTTAGTATTTAACATCTCAACATTAACTTTTCAGGTAAGTTGATTTTGTTAATTATTTATTAAAACTTATGAGAATTTAAGCTCCAAGGGGCCTTTCCATTCTAGATTGATGGTTGTTTTCTATTAACCACTGCAGAGTACCATCTTGGCACATAAAGTGTAATATTCTGTACTGTTGTCTGAAGCCTGCATGTGGCCCTTACACTGAAACCCACCATGTTTAAATCAATGTTTTGATGTGTATGTATTTGTGAGTTCATGCATAATAGATAAAATAGTAGTAGCAGTAGTAGTAGAAGTAGTAGTAGTAGTATTTGTACTGTTGTACTGTCCTGTGGTTGGGTGAGTTGGACGGGAGCAAGAGTGGAGGTGCCCCCCAAAGCTAGTAGTGCCATTGCACATCTTAAATCCAGAATGTTTTCCAGAATGCAGTCCATGTCTGCGGTAAATGTTTACTGCCATAATTGATTTAAGTTACATTTGTCTTAGTGCCTCATATACTAGACCAATTTTAGACTTATTTAGTGTCTTTCTATAAAGTCACTGACTTCACCCACTCACTGTAACTAGTCTGTACATTTTTAATTAATGTCCATTTCCAATATTTTGGAATATGTTGAATAACGCTGAGGTTGGGTGAAGTATGTAAAAATACTTTGTGATTTCAGTGATGTCCTCACCCCATATTGTGTCATACAATAAAATGTTTGTATAAGTGTGTGATACATGTTTGTTTTTATACCAATAAGAATTATTTATTTTTTTATTTCTCCTTAAATTTCATAAAATTCAGGAAATTCTTTAAAGAGATTGACATTAATGCTGTTTAGCCAATTATTTATTTATTTGTTCTAAATGCAATATCCACTACTATTATGTTGCTGTGTAGACTGTCAGGAAAAATGCACAAAATTGTACAGTTAAGAGTGCCATAGTCAAAGAAGCATTACCCTCAGTACAGCTGTGTCTTTTGACATAAGTGCCTTATACTCCTGAGGAGTACATATGAATACACATTACCTTAAGATCTGCTAATATGTACATTAAAGGTATATATTTTAAAGGTACATATTTTACAGCATTAAACGGGTAAACCTTTGAAGGTGCCACCCCATGAAGAACACTTTTTGCACATTTTGTCTGACATGTTATGAAGAGAACATCACTGTAAATATGTCAATTCATAACAAGAACCAGTTATGACCAGTAACCAGAAAGTTGCTGGTTTGAGCCCTTGAGCAAGACACTTGGGAAGTTGTTCTATAAATTTGTATTGTAAAATTTGTATTGTATTGTAATTTGTATAAATTTGTTTACCTTCATGCAAAGTAAATTTGCATGAAAGTGGCTGCTGAACGACTACTTACCTGAAGACAAAGTGTATAATTTCTGTAGCGTTACCAACTGAAACTGCTAAAAATATACTGTTCAAATATGTTTAAAAAGTAAGCATTGTTTGGGATGTATAACAGAGCATTTTGATAGCACCACAGTGTTTAAACTTTTCAAGGGAATCAGCCTACAAATAAAGTTACTGTTGTCTCTGTACGTAGTCATATCTTTTTTGATGCCTATATAACACTACCTGACTTTACCAATGTTGATCAGAGGAGGGCACTCTAAGTACACAAAAATGTTACAATGTGACCTGTCTTATCAGAGCTCTGTAATGCACACAAATCATATTACAAAACAGTTCTAAAAATTCATTATTCAAAACACATTGCATCATGTTTACATTGCTTTCTGGTCCACAATTCACTCAGAACCAGTGTGGGAGTTTTGATTGACCTCAATGCTAATAATTTGTTGTATATACACTCACAGAATAACGATAAATCCGGTCAAAGATAATGTCACAAACTGGTGTCAGTCACTCTGATAGCTCAGTTGGGGTATGACTCAGAAAAAAATTGTTTTTCTTTTTGTGTTGAAACTTGCTAAAGGGGAATATGCTACCGAATCAAGTTTTAAAGACTATTTTGCACATTATTTGACAACGAGTTTTGAGAAATGGTTTCAGATTTTCCAGTGAAAAACATCAATTTCAATATAAGTTTTTCCGAAGCGTCGATCATTGGCCTTCCCTTATATTTTGCCGAAGTAATTCAGTCTTCTTTTGCTGCATGTAACACTGATGCAAACAACCAAGAGCCAGCCACTTTCTGTCACTGTGCATCATTTTTTTCAAGGTTTCCTTGTTAGCTTTCCTAGAAATGTTTAAGGATACTTTTTAATGTTATCTGGCCTTAAAACATGCTTTCTTGTTAATTATTGACCAATGAGATGGCCCAGAGTCACCTACAATTTACAACCTTCCCATTTAAGTTTAAAGAGCACTGGAAAACAATGCATAGTATTAATTGGTCACAGAGGGAGGGACCAGACTGATGTGCGGTACCTTTTAAAATGAATGTGCACTTGTATGAGCTGGTTATAGAGTGTGCTGGCCTTTTGTGGGTTATCAGCATACTCTAATGTGTGTTGAGCAGTGTGTGGGAGCATCCAGGCTCTGGGCTATGCACACAGATCAATGAACATGAGATAACCTTTCTCTTTGAACTCAATGGTTTTCACTGGAATCTCATCCTTTTCACCTTTCTACCAACTGGACTAACATGCCCTTTTACCTCATTCAGGCATGTGCTGCCTTGTATGAATGACCTTTGATGACCTTTGACCCAGAATGAAGTAAACTACTTAGATGCTCATACAGTAGTAGTGGTAGAACATACTGTGCAGAATTAACTCTACGTTTTACCACGTATACCTAAAAATAAAACCCTACATGTACATGTACATATTAAACACTGACCTCACTAACTGTGAGATGAACGCTGAGACACACTTGTACAACACAGTAGGTAATTACAGTACCCTCCATAAGTATTAGGACAGTAAAGAAAGAATTGCTTTGTTGTAAAAGCAGAATGTAAAGTGTATGTGTAGTATCGGTTCTGTCCATTGCTTCTACAGTCTTGCATTCAGTGAGAACACACATAAGCCAAGATGAAGATGAGGGACCTGACTCTGAATAAAAAACTGTGAAAAATGTCCAAATGACAGGACAAAATGACATGACAAATGACATCATGGACATTTGCCTTATATTTATCTTTTAATCATAAATGATTTTTAGACTCCACAGCAAACTTCTTTACTGTCCCAACAATTATAGAGGGCACTGTACATTAATAAACCAACTGTGGAGTCATACTCTGTTTGAGAAATTATGGGAAAGAGATACAGAACAAATATGTCTGTAGTTGGCCAGAAGAATGAGCTATGCCACATAAGTTTTATTTATTGAAATAAGGTTTATTTAGATACAACATGACTCTCGGTTGTAGCAACTTACAGTACATTCAGGTTTTATTCATTTGATCAATTCTTGTACTCTTTGGTAAACAAACCCATAACCTTAGCATTGCAATAAGCGCAATGTGCTACAAGAGCTTCAGGAGCACTCAGCACGCTTTTGTATAAACTGCTATTGCATGTTAACGCTCTTATTTACTATACAACAAAAATGTTTGGTGATTACGGACTATCAATTTTACTTGGTTTAAAAAAATTAAATAATACTAAGTATGATACTAAGTTGGGTAGCACAGTGACACAGTGGCACAGTGGGTAGCACTCTTGCCTCACAGCAAGGAAGCTCATGGCACTTATCTTTTGCCAAGAGCACACATAAAGCAAGTGTGCTTAGGACTCTACAGACTTCTCCATTTTTCTTAAGGTTATTCCATTATTCTCCTTCTGTCATAATAAAGAAAAACAAACAGTCGTTTTGTTGCTGTGTGCCTGCTGAATGTTGACTCACGAGGGGTGAGTGAGTTAGTTTTGATCTGCTGTGCCCAGAGGCAAGCTGGCACATCAAGGCTCCACAGTTCCATCCCCTGTGTTCACCTATGACTTCTGTAGGCATGGACAGCTAAACACTTATACAAGTGCTCAAAAAAGTGCCAAGGAAATAAGATCTGGTTGTGATACATAATCTGTACCATTGGATTTTCCATACTGTCAGTTAAATTTAGATTTTTATGTTGCATGTTTAAAATATGCGTTTTAGTGGTGTTTTTTGTAACTGATTTATATGCTTTTGGACAGTAGCTTGTAAACACAAAGCCATGACAATTTAATGTTCTGCAACAGTGGCAGTGTTTACTTTAATTCAGAAAAATGGGTTCAAATACCAGTAAAAATGGGCTTTTGTGAGCAAATAACTGTCTGTACTGGCTTACGGTCAATGGAGTATACTTTGAAACACTACAAAGCAATGTACAGTGTACAAGGCAATGGCAAGGGGGAAAAACAATACTGATGTAGAGTAAGTGACATGTGAGTCAAATAAGTTGAATAAAATTTGCCAAATCAGAGACTTACAGAAGACTTATAAACTGTTTACTAAAGAAAACTTTAGTAAACAGTACTATCAGAAGTTTATATTCCTCAAATTAAACCATCAAAACAAATACATGAGAAACAAACTACACTCCCAAATGTGTTTTCAATGATGTTGTTGCAGATTGGTCTTGTCTTTATAGCCCAAATTCTCAGTATGACAGTTATAATTGAATGTTCTGCAACAGAATGGCTGGTATTTAAGTAGTAGTTTAAGTACAAAGTGTGTGTTGGTTTGCACTGTATAGTATGCATGTCTTTTGGAACAGCTCCACAAGTTTAAGCTGTTTCACCAGGGCCGAGTGTAGAGGAGGTCAATTTTAATGACTGATGCTGTCCTTCTGGTACCCTCTGACCACATGACCCCATCATGTGCCAACCACAACTCCAAGTCACAGTTCTATGACCAAATACAGTATGTTCCACGTGTGAACTAAACCTGTAACTCCTGCTAAACATTTACATAGTTCTGCATATATGGAACTGTCAAAAAAATTTGCTGTCAACCTTCAGTACTGCTTTTCATAACACCACATTATGTTCAGTTTTATAGCTGTGACCCTCCGTGGCTAGTACACGGAATTGGTCTTTAAATCGTTTTAAAGGCTGGTTTCATTTAGGTTTCTGACATAAGTACCGCGCAGCCTCTGATTCAGTGTTGACGTTGGTGATTCTATAGCCTAATGCGTGAAATGTGGAATGGCTGGCTAACTTGGTTGTGTTAAAATATTAATCAGGTGTAGCATTAGCCATATGCAATGGTGCCAATAAAGCATGTGATAAAATAGTAAAGAGCTCCAGGGGATCTTGTTCTCTATATGTTCTACGATGACACATTCCTTCCAAACAGCACTGAATACTCAAGTGATTTTCTTTTCTAATTTTGCTCTTCAACTTATTGTCATGGGCATGGATCGTCCTGGTAAGCAAGTCACAGAAATAAAGTCCTGCATCAAGCTTCCTCTGTCTCATGATAGGGCACTGCCAGGTTCTGTCAAGGTATCTAAGCATGCTGTTCCAGAACTGGAAGATTGCTTCCACAGCTATTGGAACACTGTGTGTATGTGCCAAAGAACTCCCTGTCTGCCAAATAACTCTGCTGGCAATACCCAAACACATAGCAACCACCTCCAGTATACACGTGCTGAAAAAAACAGCATTTTTTTCAGGGCTGGTTCAGACTGGTTTATGCTAATTAGTTATGGTGGACCAGTATAGCAATAGTCTTTACCTGCCGGTGAAGCTTTTTGACGAACATGACATTTCTGGTAAAGTTGGTTGGGCAAGGAAATCTTGCTAATTAAAATAGTTAGGCCTGATACGAAAATGCAAACAACCCACATTCAAAAAAACAACATGCAGGTCCTTTCAACATGATAACCCACTTGCTTCATCAACACTTTACACTGGAAATAATAAGCATGTTTGAAGGTTTAAAGGAAATGTATCTCCAGTACTGAGCCATTCATAAGCTACGCATGCAGGTGATTAACTTAATAAAGGCTACTTTCATTGCTGGCAAATCACAGGTTTATTTGCAAGTTTGCCGATTTCAGTTGATTGTGGGTATACACAGATTTATCCAGTGCTCATTATACTCTCTCTAACTTGCTCTTTACTGTCAAAGCAATGGTGCTATTCACTGTTTTTGATTATAGAGATCTTTCATAACTCAAGTTCTTAAAATTGGTACTGAAAGTATGTAATTATTTTAAATACAATCATAAATCCAAAGTAAGTAAACTAATATCTCAGTTCTACATTGCTACAACTTGTACCCAGAACGTTACAGTACATGCCAAGTGTTACATACTTTCATGCTTTGGCTTGACTTGACACATCACAGACTTGGTAGTGAAATCTGTGAGGGACTAGACATGTTGAAAGATCCCTATCCCTTTACTAGTAAAGACATCAGCCAATTGGTTCAGTCACCTTAAAGCGTAAGTGTATAATTTTTCAATGTTAAAATACTTCCTGAAATACAAGCTTAATAGACACCTGTAAGTAAGCTGTTATATAAGCTGATTTCCCTGAAAAGTGTTACAACTGTAGCTCTGTTACAACAGTGGTCTGTTTATTTGAGTCTGCCTACCAGCCAGACAGCAACATTGGCTCAACCAAATGCATATGTTTGGGGCAGGTACTGGGGCAGTCTGTTTGTGTGACCAATGAGAGATAGAGATAACATTATTAAAACAGAATTTTACAGCTCTGTTGGGTGATGCCAGTGCTGCGTAACTGACACACTACAGCTTCGTAACAGGAACCACTTAAAAACAAATTGTGTGCACACCCGCTAATAAAGACTCCCACTGTGTGAATTAAATGTGTGGGCTTAATAATTACACCTTGTGCAGTATGCATTAGTTTGAGTTGAATTAATTAACATGAAATATTCATGAGCCTATAATGTTTAGTCCAAAACATGAAACAGAGAGACAGAATCTATATGTAGCAAATACAATCTGTATGTAGCGAAACAAATACAAACAATAACTGACAAAGGAAACACTGGGGTGTGTATATACAACAGGACAGCTACAACAGAACATGACATTTCAGAATTAAAGATATGAAAACAATACACAACACATATGTTCAAGAGCCCATGTAGAGCTGTTTTACACTGAGAAATTCTTACAAATAATTGGTGATTACTGTGTGAACTTGTGTAAAGCTACAGTATTATGATAACTTGGACAGATGGAAGATAACTTAAATCTCATGAGTGTGATTTGCTCAGTCAGTACATGAGCTTTTTATCTATGACAAATCTGTGCTCCCACCTCTAAGGTAAAGCAATGAGACAGATTGAATAGGGTATGACCTTTGATCAGCCCAAGTCAAATGAAAGGCTCATCCCTCAGGTCACCACCTAAATGCTGATCAGGGATTACCCCTCCGCCATGTATAAACAGGCACACACAAACACACGCATACTGTACACACACACACACACACTGGGCAAATCCGGTTGCCTGCTGGTGAGCAAGGAACGTTTAGGACATGTGGGTGTAAATTACAGGCTGATCTGATATGAGTGGAACAGGGTTCAGTGCTCCATAATGCTTTAACTACTTTTCCCCATGCTACCTCACAGCTGAGACACTGGGACATTCAGGTTGACACAAGGTCACATAAGAGCCTCACAGATGGGATTAGACTTTCTAGGAATCTCCAATGTATAGCACAGAATGCTAAAGCAGAGAAATGTCAATCAAGTCAGTCAAATTTTCAAAGGTTTCAATTCTCAGGAAATACTTTCATATTCATTTTTATATCCCTTATACATATATCATTTCTGTTTCCTTAGAAATTCTAATGGAACACATATTTCATGTGAACAATCTGTCAATTATTTTGTTAAGTGGGTTATCATGTTTATTATCCACATTCTGCACACATTACAAAGTCCTGACTGTGGAGGAAGAGGATACAGGTACTTGACTGGCCTGCCTGCAGTCCCGACGTGTCTCCAGTAGAGAATGTGTGGCGCATTTTGAAGCGCAAAATGTGACAACGAAGACCCTGTACTGTTGCCCACCTTAAGACTTGTTTGCAGCAAGAATGGGACAAAATTACACCTGAAACACTTCTTCACTTGGTGTCTTCAGTCCCTAAAATCCTTTTCACAACACTTAAAAGACATGGCAACATTACAAAGTGGTAAATGCTTTACTGTTCCAACTTTTTTGAAATGTGTTGCAAGAACCAAAATAGGATTTTTTTTTTTTTTAAGAAAAAACAATAAAAATCATGAGGAACACATTAATGTGCTGTTGTATTGTCTGCAATGAAATGCAAGTCAAAGTAAATTTAGAAATCACTACTTTTTTATTTGTGTTTTCCATACTGTCCCAACTTTTTCTGATTTGGGGTTGTATGATGAATGTTAAATGGATCTACATACCAATAAAACAATACATTGACAACAACATAGTGTAAAATGTCTCAGGTTATGTATGTAACCTGGTTCCCTGAGACAGGGATTAAAACACAGTGCTATGGCGCTGATGCAATAGGGATTGTGCTTTAGGTATGCCCGGGTCTGAATATGTGTGAAATCATGCCTATTTATAGGCAGGTCCAGGACATATGATATAGTGTTGTGCCACATAGCCTTTAAAAGACACCTACAAAAGACATCATCAGATTCTAAGTTTGAAGGAAAGCTGTGCAGGCATGACTGAAGTGTGGCAACGTGACGCAGTGTCTCGCTTACTATCTCACGAAACTGGATTACATACGTAACCTGAGATGTTCCCTTTCGAGTGAACTTAATGCTGTGTCATGTTGTTGACGCTATCTGAATTTTCATACCCACTATGCCACATTGAAGGAAGGCCTACCCCAAATGCTGTGAAACACTGGCACACGAACGTCAGGAGCAGAAAGGAGACTGTCATCCCAAGAGGACCTGAGTGACTGGGGTTGAATTTCTAAGCTCTAAACTGTAAAATCTAATGAATGTGTGCGGAGCGGACCAGCCTGCCCCAGTACAAACACCCCTCAAAGTTCCACCCCTAGACAGTGCCTTGGATGATGCTACACTCCTAGTAAAATGGGCCCTAATGCCTAGAAGTGACACAAGAAAGCACCACCGGTTGACCAGCAGTAGATAGCACCTTTAGGGATATAGTCAGGTCTATGGCGCAAAATGGCTTTAACAAAGCCAGAGACAAAACTCAAACTAAAAGTGAAACGGGAAGGACAGGAGATTTTTTGTACCCTCTCCACTGCATTTAACAGCCATTGGGATATAATTGACAAAAGTTTCTATGTTGCCAGAAAATCTGAGAAAGGTATTCTCCTATCTACCAGCTCTGTGACCAGGCAGGAGATGTTTGGGCTGGAATAAGAGAAGATGGGGAATAAACTCACCTGATGCTGGGGTTGCCAGGCCCCATTGAGGGTGGAGCTCCTTGAACACCTCAGATTGCTTCTAAGCCTTAAGGTATCTGTCCATGACTGAGCTGACAGTATTGCAGAACAGGCTGTAAAGAGCAACCGGGGAGCCTAAGAGAAAGGTCTTATCTACTGGATAGATAGAGCCACAGATGCCTTTCCATTGCCATCACAACAGCCATAGAACTGCCAATGGCATGGCCATCTCTAATCTCGAGGAGCTCTTGTTGTAACCCACTATCTTGATCCAAGTGTTTAAGCAGTAAAATAAGTAAAATGTTTTACTAATTTTCTATACTTTTTATTACTATACACTGAAATTTCTCATTTTGTCTAACATTACTTTGTACTTCAATGTGTTGCAGTGCATTCTGGGATTACATGTGATGCTTGGCAAAATAAAGTGATCTTATTTTGTAACATCTTTAGCATCTGTAGCATGCCTATGTTGTCTTAAAATGCTGGCAGCTACTTAATTTTCTAACCCTAACCCTAACCCATTTTGTCACCAGTACACCAGTTAATATTTGTTTATCCACATCATTCTGTTTTGTTCGGATAAATTGTACAAATGGTGTACATATCTACGAACATATGTAAGAAAACAAGTTTCTCTGATCTCTGATTCCAGAAAAAATGTAATTGTTTACTGCTTTCTAGGTAGGAATGAAGCAAGGTGTGGCATTTGCAAACACACACACACACACACACACACACTAAAGTAAACAGGTTTTAGGGCAGGGTGGGGTTATTGGCCTAGGTGTAATGTGTCATTGACTTTTTGAAGGTTAGATATACACTCAAAAATTATAACAATAACTTGATGGCCTTTAGTTGTTATTAACAGAAACTATAATACATTACCACAAGAGAAGAGGAACAGAGGGGAGTGAAGAACCATCGAAACTTGCAGACAGTGGAGATGGTCATCAGTTTCTTTCTCATGAGCTGTCTCCTAAACAAAGAGCCAAGGGTTTGTTGAGTGCCAGTGCCAAGATATGATCGCTTATGTTGAATTGCAGATATGTACTAATGTTCTGCTCCTTCTGTATATTTTGGAATGCTTGACTAAAGTTAAAAATGCACAGGACTCAACCATGAGGATTTTCTGCGGCCATTAGTTTCTAGCCCACAACAAAGAACAATTTCATTCCTATTTCAAAGTATTTTTTTAATTTCTAGCATTGTGCTAGAATACAATACCACATAGTATTTGTTCATAGTTGTTTTCTATGCTTACTGATCCTCCTAAAACTATTACGGCTCACTTATGCAATTGCAACAAATTCTCATGTGTTAGCCAGCTTAATATCATTAGATCATTAGATCTGCATTTCACATATCTGAAATTTACTGACCCAGTAAAGTAAACTGGCCTGAAACTCTCTGACACTGGTCACAGATTTTATTCCTTTAAAGTAATGATTGAAGTACTGTTTAAAATACATTTAAATACAAACACATACGCTCTAACGTGAGCATGCACATACAGTGTTCCTGCAGCTCAACAGGTAGAGCATTGCATTAGCAGGGAAAAGGTTGTGGTTTAATTCCCAGGGAACACATGTACTGATAAAGTGTATACCTTGAATGCACTGTTAGTCGCCAAAATTCATAAATGTAATGTAAAGTAGTTTCCTGTTAAACAACATTATATACATGCTGTGTCCTTGGGCAGTCTTTCAGTTAGTGAACTCTATTCTTTAAACAGTTATTACATGAATTTCAGAACTCAGTCACATATTGTCAGCACGTGAGCTGCAAGTAAATGTTACTGAATGCCCACACACATAAGGTCCAGCTACAAACAACAAACACACCCACACACCCATCCACACACACTCTCCATGTTTGTTTTTCCAAAGAACACAGAATTCGAAAAAGGCTTTCAGATTAATATTAATGAGATCACAGTCACCGGTGCTTCATCCATGTAGAATCTATTGTCATCAACATGTTAATTCTTGGGAGAATTAGAAGACTCCCCTTCAGGGTCTTTGCATACGGGTGTAGAGGTTAAATGAGGAGATGCTTATTAATACAAACAGGGACAGACAGTATTTTAAGGTTTTGTCTGCAGACATTCCAAAATGATGAGAAGGAAATCATAATAAACTTCTGATGGCTACTTCAAATGGGTAGGCCTAAAGGCCAGCATGAATAATGGCCAATACGAGCAAAATTTGGCTTTGGCAAGAGGATAAATCTTGCAAGTTGGCCTAGTAACTTTACATGGTTCAGATTAATCTGACCGTTGATGATGTAAGTGCTGTTCATGGTATTTGGACCCTGTTTAGACCCCAAAAAGCCAGAAACCTATTTTCAAAAGAGGGTCAAGGGATTTACAGTCTCCAACTTCTGAAACTGGTCTGTGAGAAAACTGAAACTGATCACGCCTTACCCGAGGGGCACATTTTAAAGGGGGTTCCTGACACTTTTGTTAAGAACAGTAAAACACAAGAATATGTTCTCAGATAATGGAAAATAGATTCTGCTAAACTAAATGGCTAGTTGTCCTTTCTTTCACATGGGTTTGCCAAACCATCACCTGAGAATTTTTATGATGATTTTTAAGATGTACAAATCTGTCTGGATCAGTGAATATTCCTGGGCTCCGCATCAAGTTAGGCCTGGGACTCACTAGGTGAGATTCTTAAACCATGAAAGACCACAGAGAAAGAGACTTTTTAACAGATTTTTAACATTATAAAAACTCTGAACACACACTAGATGATCTAGCTAGACTGCTGCTGTTTATAGTAATGATTTCACAGTGCAACGAGATTTCACAGAAACAAAAAACTCTTTCTCAATTCTGAGCTTTCGTGACATGTTTGTGGCTGCCATGTTTCAGCTACAAAAGTATGTAACATCCGGTTGGTAAAGTTTGCTATTGTGGGTATTCTGTCAAAGGCAGCCCAATCTAAAGTCGTAAATATCAAACGTTTGATATTTATGATTTGGGATCAGGAAGGCTTTGACTTGATTGGGAGTATTCATATAATCTTTAAATCTTGAAGTGTGTGACCAGCCTTGAAAATTTCTTTTCATTACAGGGAGCACAAGTCTACGGGTAAATAAAAAGGCCATATGAGGTGTGTTGACTCTACCTCAACTTCATAAAATGAATGCCAGCTATTAATGAGATATGGTTCAGTAATCCTTCACATTGTGTGACCATAAAACTACAGGAGACACTGTCCAGAGAAACAAGCTGGTCTCCATGGAAAGTATGATGCATGTTTTGATAGGATTATGAGCAAGCTTCAGAAGGCGCTGTAACTACTGGAAACTGTCCAGTTGAAATTGAAGCCTGGTACATCAGCTTGAGGTAACATTAGGACAGAAGGAGCTAAAGCAAGAGCCACCTTAAGCTCCAAAATCCATTGCTTGCTATCTCAACCCAAACCAAACATGAGTTGAATTTACATTGTGGCTAAGAACATTGTGTGTTGAAACCAAAGCTCTAATTCAAACTTTTTAGTCAGGAAATATAACTGAAAATACATTTACACCATCAAACATTGTTTTGTTTCCTCTTCCAATTCAGAACCTGGAGTGTGCTGCATTTTTGCTCATAGATAATGGGGTGGTGTTGGGAATGTGTGTGAAGTGAAGGAGTGAGGATGAATGGGGGAGCAGACGCCCACACGGACATGTGGAGGAATGGAGTGGAACGTCACAGGAACAAAGTGTATGTGGGAGAGAGGTAGTGGGCGTCTAGTAGGCCCACTGCCACTCTTGCTCTAATATTGTACATTTCTTTGCTTCTTTTGCATTTCTTCTGTTTCTTACAACTGTTCTGTGAAGTGGGTCAGAATATAAATCCATTTTTCAACTCATAATATCTTTTGATGTTTAACATAGGTTGTTGATATATAAAACCACTCAACTCTTGATATAGGGCACGCTGCTATTTATAAATGTGCCAGATCTTGGGTCAAGATAGCCAATAATGTTATGTTTTTTAGTGTTATGTCATGTTATTGTAAACAATCGCTAGGCACATTATTATCTAGAAAGGAAAAAATAATATGTAACTGATAAAAGCCTTATAAAATACATTAACTGAAAACCTCCTCTGAAAATGAATTTCACTTGTAACCAAGCCCTCTTATTTTTATAGTTAAACTGAATTACTTTCCACCCTATAATCAATTCCCAGCTGATAAAACTTAAGTCCTCCAATATCCCAATAAAATTCAAAATCCTATTTCAGTCAGAAATATTACTAGTGAACTCAAACCACTGTTTTTATTTCTCTGGAATCTGACATGTACAAATTGCATCCTGGGAAATAGATCCAACTTTTGCTTGGATCCTATTCCTACAGCTTGTGCTGTCTGCTCTACGCTACAAAACGAACTGAACTGTGCAATATTTCTCACATTCTCTTTGTTATACGATATTTCTTATAGATTCTTTGCTTTGAATTCAGAGTCTAGAGTCCAGACTCTGTATTTTATATAACCTGTGTGCTCCATTCTGTCTGCCTGATGTCTCATATTCAGTGTGAGACAGTTTGCAGGAACCTGTTATTGCACTAGAATCAGATGGCTGGGGAACCCATGCCCATAACCAAATGTCAGGAACCAGATGTACATGTGCAAATGCACCCACAAACATGTACAATGGTCAGACATGAACTAGGAAGACCTCTGAAGGAAGAAATCTGTTTAGTAATATGTGATATGCTAAAAACTTTCCCCTACAAGCACATGCAAGGTATAATAAATTATAGCTTGTAGGTGGAATATTTGCTGAGAGACTAAGACTCTAAAAGGGGTTGTTTCACACCGATTGAATTTTTCTTTCAAAACTTTCCTAGTCCAAAAAAAATGTAACTGAGTTGGATAAATGACTCATTCTAAAACATGTAACATCAAACAGGTGAATCAGCACTTCCACATTTACATGTCAATGACACCCACTGGCTGTTCAGAAACTTGCCTGATCAGACACAGTGAGGTAATACTGAGAAAATAGGATAGATATTACAGAATTATTCTTTAATACCAGAAAGACTAATGATACATTAAATGTGTGAAAGTTCCTCAAACCTTGTGCTGTTCTAGAAGTTATGTAGTTGGCACTCATTTACTAGAAATAAATAGGGAAGACTAAAGATCAGCTTTGCTCAGTTACTATAGACCTCCCGGACTCTAATAGTCTAAAAGAGGTAGAAAAATGATCATAAAAACTAAATTATCTATTAAATTTTATACATTAATGGATGTGATTTATTTAGCATTTTGGACTACAAAATGCTATTTATACAGAGACACTCTGTATAAACATTGATATATTCCTGTGGATATAGGTTCTGTAGAAACTACACTTAAATAATGCAAAGATGCTATTTGGCATATTTTCATACAGTTTTAATGTTGTTGGTCTAAGATACTGTACATATATACAACATTAAGAATAACCGTGGATCAACCCTGATGTAATACTTACAAGCTGTGATACTTACAATACTTAACAAGATAAATGTAATTATTATGAAATGTATTTTATCCATCATAACTCTTTTGGTCATAGACTGCTGAGTGCAGCTCATAAGACATCTTGATCGAGGCAAACTCAAAAGGCAACATTAAGTTTACTGCAAGTATCTTGTTAGTGTGTTTTTCAGTGTATTTTCATTGTGTAGACAGTGGGAGTGGATGATAATGTCTACTATAATTGAAACTGAAAAACATTTTTATCATATGATGAATGCACGCACTTACCTTAAACAGTTGCTGACATGAGCTCTCAGATCATCATCATCTTCATGTACATTTAAGCATTATCTAATATGTCATCCTCTTTGTTTGTTATGCTCAGGTTTACATTAAAGGATGAAAGGAAGACATGTTGCTGTAGAGTCAAGAGAACGTTTTTATATGTATTTTACCTTTATATAGCCAATTACAGCATAAATCTAATAACCCATACACATCTTAATAGTCCAGGGTACCCCTTAAGAGTGTAACTGTTTTATTCAGTTCAGTGATTATTAAAACTGACCAGAACATTCAGAGCCGAAATGTAGAATCTGATGTGGTTTGCAAGCAAGACGAGTAAAGAGCACTGCTGCATAAATTTAATGACATGCAACCTTTCGTTTCTTTCCTTAACAGAATATGCTAATGCATGAACTATGAAAATTAATTGATCGAATTGATTGATTGAATTGATTGATTGAATTGATTGAATAGATTAATGGTGAATAAATATTTTAATTAATTGATAGCCTTACAAGCATTAGGTAGAGTCAAAGGTCTAAAAAATAATAATTAATTAAAAAATGTAGAATATGATCCCTTTGAAGTAATATTTAGAAATTCTGCAAATTTGTACATTCTAATGTAATATCATATTCTTTCAAGGGTACTATCCATCAGAAATACCTTTATTGTTCAGCCAGAGCTCAGCCTTGCCCCTGACTGTGACGTCATTATCACTTCCTGCATCAGGTCACTCAGGTCACACAGCCAAATGCAAAGAAGGTCACAGATCAAAGCAAAATCCACTTTTCATGCTTCATGCTATGGGAAAGTAAACAAAACACATACTTATGGATAAATATACCACTTAAAGAGGTCATGTCATTTTTTTTATTTTATCAGTTTCCAAATTTGTAATTCTGAATAGGTTTCTCCTTTTTTGCAACCTGTTTCCCCATTATACAGATCCACAAGTACAGATAAGCTAACCCTGTAACCTTTTAACAGCATTCATAAATCTCTTGTTTTTCACAACTGAAGGGCATCTGGGTTTTGAGGGCCATTTAAGCTGACATACTGGAGGTACTGGAGCCCAGGAGGAGAGCAGGTGATGACAGTGATGGTCAGAGATCTGAGGCTTGTTGAACATCTGTTTATAAATGAATCAGAGAAGGTTGGCGAGTGTAACCTGACAGAAAACTGACGATCTCTCACCTCTGACCCAGACAAACCTGGTGAGAAACTCTTAGTGTGAACACGCACAGCACACAGACACTGACACAGAGGCAAACAGAATCATAAAATAATGGCTGGTTTTAAAAAGGTTTTCTGAACACTTCCCAGGTCTTTACTGGTCAAAGATAGTCCTTCTCCCAACCCAGACCATTGGTTAGGCCAGTGTTGGGCAGGTTGGCATGCTCAAACAAACAAACAAACAAACATATTATTATTACTATTATTATTATTATTATTTCTGGGGCTGTGATTGGTCATGGACATGTATTGGATGGACTGTGCAGTAGTAAACTGTTTTAGCCACATCACAATGGGCACAAGGGTGGGTGCAAAGGCGGCTTTTGTGAGCACCTCTTTAAGTTCAAACATGACAAATGGGACACCCTACAGTCTTGTGGGCTTCACGGACACGTTTAAATGAAGGTCATGAGACTACAAGTCCAAATCAACAACAGTTGATACGCAGATACACACACAGGTCTGGAGGGATTTCATAAAACACTTTAACTTTTACCATATTAGTCACATAAAGAAAGATGGAAATTGGAAAATGTCTGTTTGATGTTGATTGGTTAATGTTTTTGTGGCACATCCAAAATTGGTGATTGGTGACATGCTCACAATTTTTCAAACCACCTACTATTGTCCTAACCCTATTCAAACCTATTCTTAAGACATTATTAAGTCAACTTTCACACGCACATACACACATGCTTACTGCATGATTGATGAACTGCATCTCTCTCATGTTTTTTATGCTAAATTAACCAGGCTAATACCAGATGTCCACATATAGAAGGAGTGATGTGATAATACTTCATGTTTATCGCTTATCGCTGCACTCTATTTCACATCCCCCCACACCATGATCTTTCAGCTTCAGCACAGATAGCAGTGTTGAGTTTCTTCGAAAGGGAACAACTGTTTTCATAAATTGTGATGACTAAACAACACTAATGAGCTACATTCATAGGAGAGCACAACACAACATAAGTTAATAAGATGAATAAAAGTATTTCATAAAACAGAGGTTGCTAGTTAAGTAACTTTTAGCCTCCTAACTGTAGTGCACATTTCAATAAACTTGCAAAATGGCAAAATATAGCATGGTGCCTAACATTGATTATATAACAAATCAAAGGATGATCACACACACCTTTGACATTTGCACCGTGTCCTAACCAAATGTGACACAACAAGATACTAGAGACTTCTGTCCACACCAAACACGCTGCGGCAATATCAATTATAAAATGACAACACAGCACTCTCTGCAAGTGCACTGTTTTCTCACTGACAATGAAATGAATAGGTGCATAATCAAATTATTAAAAATAAAACAGTTTTAACATACAAAATATAATCGATATAATATTGTCATGAAATACACTTGGATGTTGTTCCCTTAAAGACATTTTAAACATTTGAGGTAAATTATACATTATTGCTTTAATTATGGCAATTAAAGTCATGATCAATTATATACCAACTCAAAATAAACCCTATTAATATGATACAAACCACAGTTCATGAGCTGCCAGTTGTGAAGTCGCAGAAATAGAAGCTGTTTCTAAAACAGAATCCACTGTCACTCCTTGCATATCACCATTACAGCTGGTTAGGACAAAAGCTCTAATTAACATAGAAAAGATACCTTGCGGTGTCGGGTTTGATTAGGACATGTGATTATTAGATGGCAAACTAGGCTAACATTTAAATAGAAATTCACAAGCAAGCTAATGTAGTGTTGTTTGCTAATTCATTTAATGTCCAGTCCCAGTGGATATAAAAATCTAATAAATCTATGTTATTAGTAATATGGTTAAAATATGTACAATTTTGTTAATGTTATCACAGAGTAACACTGACTTTGATCAGTTTGCACGTACCTTGAAAGTGCATGCAGGTGAACACACCATCCATTTGGTACTGGCGGGGTCACAGTCGGAGTGAAAATCATCTTCTTTAGTTCTTCTTATTTTTTCTTTTCATGTATTACATTTGACTGTAACCTGCTTATGGGACTTGATGCACAGATTAATTATGAGCGGGCCCATGCAACAATGACACATCTGACAACACTAAAAAAAATAAATACTGCAAATTATTTGTCATTTACAGTATTCAACTGTAAAAGAACAGTAAGTTACAAACTTACAAACTTTCCTGTATTTTTACAGCAATTTATTAACCTAGATAAATAGATAGGTTAGAGGTAGATAATGATGGTAATTACATGATACTAAATGATTACCTTGTTCATGTACAATGCATGGCATTTACAGGGTACTCTGAGTTATATGTCTAAAAACAATGCCACTGCCACTGCCATTGTGCCATGTACAAAAACATGCCACTTTTAATTACTTTTTACTGAATGAAGGAAAAAAGGTAGAAATGGAAGAAAATGAAGAAAGAGGTGAACCAACAAGAGCTCTTTCTCTCTTGAGTTTCGGGGTAAAGCCTTACAATTTGTTAGCGACTAAAGGCTCATTATTTATAATAGTGGCTTAAATTGAGCCAAAGGGACAAATCCAGTAAGGCTGTAGCTGCAGTGACAGACATCCAAAGGATTATCACAGCCACTAGATAACCATATATAATGATTTTTTACATGGCTTTCTGGAGAACATTCCAAACACAGTGATTAGCACTACCCTGTGTCTATGCCATACCTCAAAGACCAACCCCCCCATGCCATTGCATCTATTTTACTAGCATGTGTGTTGCAGGCTGGTAGATGTTGCACTAATGCAGTTATGCATCTGTAATCAGATGCACTGTACTTGCTCTGGGGGTTTAAAAGCTCATTTTCTGGTGACTTTGATAGGTCCTGCATCACCAGCTGTGCTGAAAGATCTTGCAGCCAGTGTGAGATGGCCACAGCAAATGTATTCTGTTATGATAATGTGGTTGTTTTTAATTATGTGGCTGCTGAATTAATTAATGTATGTTCTTACTGGCTCACTTTCCTCAAGGTTGACAGGGTTATGAAAATAAACACAAATCAAGCCTTTTCGATAATCGGAGAGGCAAATAACTACAACAATAAAGCAACTACTTGACCCATGGCTCACCTGGCAGAAATATTTAATATGCCCAATATATAGATTATTCCAGTAGGCGTACAATAACAGTCCATTGCTTTTGTAAAAGACTGTACTATATAACTGCTCATACATGAATTCCTGTTGTGTGTATGTTTGTGTGCTGTGCAAACATGTCAGCCAGGGGCAACTACCTATTTGTAATTTTCTTTCTGTGCTCTTCATCTTCATGAGTATATGGACCAGTTTTCTTTATATAATATATACACTAAATATGCAGTACTTTAAAATCCAGTTTTTTAACTGCATTTTTTAGTTTTTTCTTTAGTCATAATATCCTGTGTGGCCTGTTTCTACGTTCTCTTCACCTGCTATGTAATTTCATTCATATCTTTGTTGTTTTCTAAATCCTCATGGCTAATACTAAAAACTAACAAAAAACATATTTTTGAAGAGCCTTAAATTATTAAACTATTATAAATAAAGAGAAAATCAGGTTTTTTAAAGAAATCTTTCTTATGAACAGCCATTTAGCCATTTTGGTCACATGACTTTGTCGGAGGGCAATAGGTTGATATGATCACTTATTATAATAAAACACTTGAACTTATTTAACATGCTAAACAAAATTTGAAAAAGTTCCCTTTCATTTTTATTTTTTAAAAAATAAGATTCTGCTTATTAACTATTTAAAGACATTTAAAGAAAGATTTTGGCAAAATGGCATCCCCTCCCCTGTGGTGCCTCTATGCACTGCGTATACTGCATACCCCATTTTTGCGCACTTGGTGTCACCTATTCAATTATTCAAGAGTTCACTTCTATACATAATGTATAAGAAGTGGTAAAGGCTACACATGTTTGTATGCTGTCTGAACATGCTCCTCCGCAACTTTTATTAAAGGAATAGTTTACCCAGAAAGGAATATAATAATATTTACAATAAATAAACAGTCTCATGTAATTTTAAACCTGTATGACTTTCATCAATGTAACTGTTAAATGTATGTTTTTTCTTTGTGTTTTTTGACTGTTACCAGCTCCCCTTTGTTGTGTTAATTAGTCATTATCAGTTCTTGTTTAAGTCAATGTTGAATTGTGTGTTTCCCTGTTTCCTGTGAGTTTTATGGATTAAAGACTATTTCTGTTAATTCCTCCTCTTTGGCTGCATTTACAGTGTCACAAAAAACACAAAAACATTTTTTTACACACATCTGATGCAGATTGGAATTTGTTGCAAAATTTTGCATGTTCTGATTTTTTTATATCCAATATAAGCCACTGTCAAATGTGGATTTAAACTGGATACATATCCAATATTTAGGCGTCCGGGCTGTGTCTAAACACACATATCTAATTCACCTTGGCTATGACGTCACTGTTTCACAACAGATTTCGTTGAGCGTCATCATTTCACACCTGCACCAAGCACGAGTTGCACGCAACATTCAGAAATGTATGTCTGGCGATGGATGTAAGTCAGTGGAGCCAGGAGGAGGTTTCACACCTTATTGGTTTATGGGGAGAGGCATCAACCCAAGCAAAACTGCATGGCTCACAACAAAATTGGGCAGTATTTGAAGAGATATCAAGGTCCATGCACAAGTGTGGCTACAACCAAACCTGGCTGCAATGCCAGTGCAAAATAAAGAGTATTAAAGCAAAAAAAAATGTTTGCAGCAAATTCTGATCTGTGTCAGATGTAAGTAAAAAATCACTTTTTGAGTCAGAGCTTGTCTTGTTTAGATGGAAATTGTGTACCCATTCCTTTTCAATTTGTGGATTTGTGGTTCCACCACTCTTGCCTTCTAGGTCTTGTCCACAGTCGTCGTGTCACCGATTTAGAAAGCATTAAAGCCGTGTAAATGATGGCAACATTAAAGTGCTTTCACTTTTTTTTCCTAGTTAATTGCTGTTGGATGTATTTTTACTGACTTTTGAAAAGATTCATTAGCAAAAGTCCATCCAAAATTCAAGGGTCAATCATGGCTCTCATATTAGTAAATGACTAAAAATATTTTGGGTGGGAGATTAATATAAACACGCACTTTGGATACGAGGCGTGTCTAAAGTAAGAGTAAACAGGCGGGACAAAAAACAGACATGGACTTCGGATCTGAGCATTGAGACATGCAGTTTAAACGCAGCCTTTGTGAGCTTTATACTACAACCACCCGTGACAGACACAAAAGGAGATGTTTTTTTAGAATGTCCAAGCACCTCTTCCATCCATGGCAGAATCTGAAAACTGGTTTCCATTTTATTCTTGTTGAAATTGAAATTTGAAACAAAATGAAATTTTAATTAAACTGTTAGTAAGAAGAATTTACTGAATTGTAACTTTAAGAAACTAAACAGTCACACAAAATAAGAGATTCTTTAGATTCTTTAGTCAACCACAACAACAAGAACTGATTTTCAGTTGTTCTTTTTAAATTCCAATCTTGCAATCCTACTTTGTTCTTCAGCTTTATTTAGAAAAACGTTGTCAATAAAATAGAAAAGAAAATTATTGTTAATTATAATAAATCTAGTATATCAAATTATACAACAAACATACATTATAAAAATGTATTCATTGTATTCAATGTCAGATAATGACCATTTATAAAATCACAGTTATTTATATCAATTTGCAGGAGGAAGACTAACATGTAATTTGAAAGCACCATCTTTAGAAACGTTATGACAAGTTTGACGTCATTCACAATTCATATTGCATAATAGGAAGGACATTACAGGACTCATCATTTTACAAAAATTTGAAATATATCATTATGCATTTTTGTTGTACGGGTCATACAATTCTACTTAATAGCAGAAATACAACAGCGGGCAAATGACAAAAAAAAATGATGGGTATGTGGTTGGTAAATAAATGATGACATATATAGTTTTTGTGTGAACTATTATTTTAATAAACTTTAATAATATTTATCTGATGCATGTAAGGCTGCAGTAGATGTTTGTGCCATTTAAATGCCTGTCTCATGGGAGCAGACAACAAACAATCCTTCCATAGGATAAATGAATGCTGTACGCTTCCTCCCATCATTTTTTCTTCCTCTTTTCTTCCTCATGAGTAACAAACATGCCTCACTCTTCGTAAGGAGGGCGAACCGGCGAACAAACCACCTGGGAATTGAATGCCAAAGGAGGGGGGATGCATCAGTAAATGTGCTTATACAACTCAAACACATGCTGGCTCAACACTCTTCTAACTGTCCTTTAATGTCTTCAGAGGATTCTTGGGGTAGAGATGGGACAAACGCTTTTCAATCAAACACTTCACAGCTAATCAACACACTTATAGCCAAACTTTTTCTTCTTTAATCTGCAATGCCAAGAAATTTGGTTTTGTTGTGCACACATGTGCTTTGACCCACACAACACTATATATATATCTCTGTGTACTTTACTGCACATGACTAAAATATGCTTACAGCATTCAAATGTGATATGATGGAGGTTCGTTTTAATGTGTGGATATTTTCATTTGTACAGCTGCTTTGTAGCAGTGTGCCACTGTGAAAAGCGCTATATAAATAAATTGAACTTGAACTTAATGCAGTAACAGAAAATTAAAGCTTGGTGTTGGTGTATTCCAGAGTCAGGTCAAAAGTCAAGGTGATGGGAGTAAAGAGCAGCATGCCTGTGGTGCAACTCAGGAAAATTTTGGTACATTGTGTAAATCTGTCATTGACTTGTAGATGAAACACAGAGAGCAGGTTGTTGGAGATATCTTATCAGCACCTGTGCTTTTATTCAGACAGGTGGAGGACTGTATACTCCTAAAATGAACACTGTTGGTGTTCAAATGGACAGAAGCAGTTACTCATGGTGTTTTAGTAAAACATATCATATTAAGGTGTTGAGGAGATAAAGTTCAGAACTTATTTTGCCATTCTTTAAAATCAGTTTGAGACTTCTTGGTACATTTAGTGAAAGGAATACTTAATTTAAAAACTTTAGGTTCTTTAAGAAAAAAAGAAAATCACCAATTTAATTTAAAATATTCAAAATGTAAAAAATATTTTTATTTCTATGTGAATTTGCTATGTGTGTGTGAATGTTACCAAATGTTTTAATAAAATTTTCCATTTTAGAAAAAACAAACATGTTTTGTGTGTGTGTTTTTCATTGTGTTAATTTTACCATAGTAAATGAATAGTAAAGTAATACTTTATAACCCCATCACTGTACTACAGAACTACCACATCATTTTGTAAGAGATTTTAGTGTGCACACTAAATGCTATCATGCCATGGCACTAAAATTGGGTTGGGCTACCATCCATGCATGTGTATGTGCATTTGTGTGTGTTGCTGTCACACTGCTTTACAGCTTTACAGAACAGAGTGTTTTATCCATCATAGCACAAAGCTGACAGACTCAGTCCAACCTTATCTAAAATTCTGTCTCCCATCATCACTCCAAAACACCCCACCAAAGATGGTGAACAACTGCCTATTACATGAATAATCACTAGACAAACAGGAAGTCATTGTTCTGAACCAATAAATCAGCCCTTGAGAGCTTTAATGGTGAGAGGCTCACTTGTCTCCCTCAGAGACTGACAAATAATCCTTCAGTTTAAAAACAAGATGGATGAAGTAGCAGTAATGACTTTGGACTGGCTGTGAGCATGTGCTCTCAGTTTTGGCGCCTCCATTTCACACTGGAGTGTGTTACGGATGTGCAAAGCTTACTGGCCTATCTCAGATGTAGAGAAAAATTGCTGTCTCTGCCTGAAGAGGTGACTTGGCTGGCTTCGAGTTCTGCAGGGTGAAGTGCGGACTGTAGAATGAGTGAGTCACTTTATCAGAGGCGTTGGAGTTTTCACTTGACCTGATTATTTTGGCCACTGTCAAGTGGCAGCTTTAACAAGTGCCAGGATCATTTTTACAGCGCTTTACAAGCATTTGCATCTGTGGTGAAAAAGTAGCACTGATGAAGACAGACAGTGATGTTATTCGGGGCAGTTTAGCCCTCTCTTACACACTTATTTTCATTTATCTCTTAAATCTTTCTGGATTTCTCACATTTGAGAGTGTAGGTCTGGTGGTGCTACAGTGGGATAGTAGTGAAGATCTGAATTTCACTCAATTAATAAAAATCTGACTGTAAATGAGAGAAAAGCAATTCTGAAATGGAGCTTATGTTCTAAACAAATTTCTTTGCGTCTCAGGAAAGCAGTTAGACTAACCAATTGTGTTCCTACGCTTAAAAATAAAGGTACCACGTTGGTCGCCTCTGGGTGGCATTATAGTAAAGAAAGGCTGTGTAAACATGCTACAGTGCATTTTCTCTAGATAAATAATATAATTGCTTCATAATACAGTGAAGGGGCCCGCATAGGGTCTGGCCACCCCACAGCGTAAGTGTACACCAGTCTCAGTTCTATCAGTTGTGGGAACTCAAAGCCTTGAGTTAAATGCTGTATGATTGTACCTAAACAGACATGTGATAATGAGGCCCCTGTGCTGGGTGGAGTGTTTTGGTCCTGGTCTATGTTTATGTTTGTGTAGCGTGTGGCAGATCATGTTCAGACATGCTGTGCTGCTGATGTCAACAGCAGAGGTGTTTATGACATGATTACAGACACACCTCACCGTGGAGCACAAGGTGGTCAGAGTTAAACCACTAGTGCAAACTGGTAACTTCGCACTGTGGTCTTATTGGTCTTTTGCTAAATGTCACTCTGGAAACTTTGCTGAAAGGTAGTTTTTATTAAAAGATTCCATTTTTTATTTTATAAAAATTATAACCTTTATTCTCTGTCTACAAATATGGATTCAATCTCTGCAAAATTATGTAGTAGATGTTTAAATCAGAATACATGTATTTAAAACTACATAACTACATGGCATATTAACTACTTCGCACAAAAGGTCAGGTTTACTTGCTTCTAATGAAGAACAAAATATTCTTTCTGGAATCTTGATGGGATAACAAAATGATAATCAGGTTCCACCTAAACTTGTATAGTTGATGCCAACTCAAGTGTATGTTGTTATTTAAGAAAAAGTGGACATACCAGATTTCTGATATTCATTTTCAGTTAAACTTCTTAATTTAAGTATGCAGTTCAGAATAAGAATCACTTTATTCTCTACTGCAGGGGGAAGCAAGATTTCACATGGTTGTCAGACTTTGTAATTTAACTGGTTGTCAGGTTATAATATAACTTATAATGAAAGAAGGCAACTATAGCAAAACATTTTGTGTGTACCAGAGAAGCTATCTATCTGCTTGTTACAACCACCCACTGCCTGTTCTTTAATTACAAACAGAGAAGCATGGTGGAAATATATTTATTGTAGATTAAGAATATACCACAGAATTAATTACAAATGAAAGGAGATTAAAAATACAAAGGCAAAATAAATATCCTAAACGGGAACTGGAAAGAGGATTTTGGATGAGTGAAAGAGGTCTATGATTGTGGTTGCTAGTCAGCTTTGCTGACTACAGTGCAAAAACAGAATTCTGCAGCACTGCCAAGCTCACACACCGAGCTGTCAATCACAGCAGCATCTCAGTATACAACAATGGGTATCCTGGCATTGAGCATGAACTGGATTCCTTTTGGAAACCTACATGTTTTTAACTGCTAAATCAAGGCCAGGTTTTGTTGTTTTCTTTGTCTCTCCTTTAAAAATAAAATATTTTTAAAAATATATATATAAAAAAAATATATAAAATGCCCCAAACTAAGCCAACATTGCCAACAGACCAATGTTTTCATAGAATTAGCGGAATCAACCTACAAATTGCACATACAAAGTTTAATATATTTTTCTTTAAATATACAAATCACCTTAAAATATATAATGTGTTAATAAAATCATCAAAGTATTATATTGATTATTTAATAAATGCATGGGGTAGAGAAGAGAAAACCTTTGTGAATGTCACATTGTCACCAACTGCTTACTCTTAATGGTGACCACCTTTGCTGTTCAGGTTATTATGGATGAATGAGGTGCATTTCACTGTACAAGTGCTGAGAGCTTGTGGTGATGTGCTGCATAGCTAATGCTTTCATTTGAAAATAATCCCCCAGAGGTGAAAGGATCCTCAAATGCTCTCAGTAAGGAGGGGCTGACAGCCGTAGAGTTTCACAGAGGTACAGATCACTCAGATTGCAGTCCATCTCTCATCAGCAGAACAGAGATATCGCTCTCTTTCTGCACACTCTCAGCTTTATATAAAGCTCTTAAAGAAGAATGACAGAGAGAGAGAGAGAGTGAGAGACAGAGAGGACACAGGAGATGGGCATGTTCCACCCAAGGGTTCCTTTTTGAGTCAAGGCTCCTCTATGGGCGAATCTAATGAAACCTTCAAATCGAAAGTGAGAAATACAAAATTTTATTTTATATAAAATAAAATAAAAGGGTATTAGGATTAAAATTAAATATTATATGTAACCCATGCTTGCAAAATGAGTTACAATGAGCAATTTTTCAAAAATGAGTTCTTGTTATTTTCACATTCTCCATTAAAAAAAAACTTGTGGTAAAAAAAGTGGTAATGTGATTTGTTGGAATCAGGCAAAAAACTGTCTGAAGCACCAGCAGTCGAGAAGAGAGCAGAAAAAAAATTCATGGATTATTAAAACAAAGGAAAGATTTAGGAAGGTACACCACACAGAAACGATACAAACAATTTTAGATGTTTAACTGCTATCTGGAGCTTTAGGATTGCTAGATGAGGGCTTAATGAACTCAGTTTTGTGTAAAACCCAAATTAGACCAAAACCCACATTTCACTTGTTTTGCCTGCAGCTCATGATTAGCCCACGTGCATTGTGCCTCATTTTGTCAGCACAGGTCACATATTAAAACATAATGTTGTCTATATTAAATAATATAAAAATTATAAAATGTTAGTATATATATATATATATATATATATATATATAGAACAAGAACAGGAATGGATAAGTTGTCGTATCTGACTTACAGATGTACGTTAGTGTACAGAACTTACGTTACTGTACAGAACTTACGTTAGCATGTCGTCAAAGAAAGAAACAATGGAATGCCTCAGGTAAATAAATAGCAGTGTCATGTATTTTCCAGTGCATGACATGAGTCCAGGTATGGGGTCAGCTGGTTCACTCAGACATTAATGCTGTGTGATGTTTTTAGAATGTGAACTGCTAACCCTGGAGTCACCTGTCATGTCAAATGACCTCCAATCTCTGTCTCTCTTTCTCTCTCTGTGCCTCTGTCAGTCTTCCTTGCCTTTGGTCAATTGACAACAGCTGCGACTTTCACACCTCTGCACACATACGATAATGTACACACACACACACACACACACACACACACACACACACACACACACACACACACACACACACACACACAGACAATTCATAGAAACAAATTGACACAGAATGTCAACTTTTGCTTTTAATTTTAGAACTTGTATAGTGATTATTTATTTATATATATATATATATATAGAAATAATTTATGCATAGTCTAAAGATCATTTTAACAAAATTAGGGTTGTCACCTTCAATATAGGAAAATACAGGATAGTTCATCATAATTCATTTGCCCTTAACAGATTAGCCTAATTAATAAAACAACAGAAAATGACTGTACCATATCCACCTCAAGGGAAGTCCTGAGGTAAAAGAAGCTATGCTTCTTTTAGAAGAAGTGCAGGAACATGCTTATCATGCGTATCAGAAATGTGTCTGAAGTGTGTGTTACAGGACCGAGGGTTCATTAGAAGTAAACCTCTCAAATTGTCACTTAGCACCAAAATCAACAACCATTATCTCTTCAGGGCAACACCTGCTTATTTTTTGTCACATATATACAGTTTATAGACTCATATAGACATAGACACACAAGTACACATATTGTATATACTTTTACATGCACAACATAAAATAAAAGCATTGTAGGTGACTCTATTATTATTTAACATAAGATTCAAGATTAAAGCTTTTTCAGAAACAGAGAGGTCAAAATAACAGTTTTGATCCCAGCCTCCAAATCCTTTACTTCCCACAGATTAGAAACAAACTGAAAGCAAGAGAGAGAGAGAGAGCACTAAAAGCTTCCATTGACAGATTAACAATAACTGCAAGAGATACCACATTAACAAGTAAGTGGTCTGTGTTTGGTGGGTGAATCCCATGCAAGCCATCAATATCATGATCCAGTTCAAAATTAAAATAAGCAAAAAACCTAGTTTGCTTACATTTTTAGATTTTTTATGCAATCCAACATTTTATGACAACTGAGCACATTATGCAGATATATATAAAATAGAAAAAAACTCATTCTCATTACTACAATGGTAAAAATCTCTGAATGCAAAGGTACCTCTCTTTACAGATCTTTATTATATCTGAGGGCTGGATGACTTCATAATTCACATTCTGCTTGTGTTGTGTTTGTGATGTAATTAATTTAATTTTCATTTCAGAACAGAGAACTCAATATTGGTTACAGCCAGATTGTGTGTGTGTGTGTGTGTGTGTGTGTGTGCCCAAGTTTAGCTATAAACTGTATCTGTAATGGCCAAAGTTTTGTGGCACATTTAAAGTAGTCCCTACTACTTAACTTAAGCTCATTAATGCACCAAATAATGTTTAGTTTTACATTTAATAATGTCAACAGATTTGTGGGGTTGTGTGTTAGGGTATATATGACCAAGCATAATCATAGTGTGAAATCTGAGAGGTCTTTAATATAGCTTCAAAGGGTCTGGGTGTGTGTGAATGTGTTTAGTTCATTCAGTTCATTCTGCACAGTCAAGACCATGCAGTATACAAATGCATTAAAATGTCTCTTTTATCTCCAAACAGCCATGACTGAGATAAATCATATGCAAATGTCTGCACACATCTTTAAATTTAAGAGGGAGCTACAGATCCATCTGAATCTACATCCATCTTTAATGTGCGTGTGTATAAGATTTGTTTGTGTGCTGTACACAACCACACAGAGCTTGTTTTACATTGCGCTTATGTTTATAAAATAAACACATGAAAAGGAAATTAAAACAGCAGATCATATCTGATATTTTTCTTGCACAGATTCAGCAGAGCCAATTCAAGTGTTATATTCTGACTTACATGACATGTCTTTTTTATTTTGCATTTATTTTACATATTTAAAGGAAGAGTTCACTTAAAAATTAACATTTTGTTATTATATACTCAAACTTCTTGTTCTTTTTTTTTCAGATTATTTTCTTTCAGATTATTTTCACAAAATGGTTAAAGTAGTAATGGCAGAAAAACAAGCACATAATTGTGTTGCATTGTCAGGTTTTGCACAAATATTTCTTTCTTAACATTAAAGAATAAAATATTTTATACTTTATATAAAATATACTACAGCTACCTGCATTTGGATCCAAGTTAGTTAGCCCTTACAAGCATAAAGTCTTTAAGTATCCCTATAAAATCAAACACACTGCTGTGTATATCACTAAATCACGGGCAAAACAAGCATGTCAGACAACTGACATTTAAGGCGACTCCCTTGCCCACCCTGAGCTCCCAAAACCCATCACTTTATGAACCATAGAGGAGGGGTGCGGGGGCACTCATGCATACTGAACACCTCTGTCCTCTTCTTCCACTCCTCCTCCTTCCCTCCTGTCTTTCCTCCACAGTTGTTCCTTCCCTCCATCTCTTTAGCCACACATAGGCCTGCTATAATGATTGATTCCACTTCTAATTCACTTCTAATAACTGTTCCATGTAAATCTATTCATATACACATATATAACCCTTATCAAATCTATACACGTCTTCCTCAATCTCCCATTCGCAGAGCCTCTAGGTCTCTCTTAGACGGTCTGTCCACATGCATGGTGAAGCTCCATTTGCAGTAGGATGGAAATGTATGCAAATGATAGGGGGAAGAGAGAGGCAAAGGGACACTGCCTCTGTCTCTGATATGTTGTTCCTAAGTACACGGCAGCCCTGTAGATACAATAATAACCTTGCTAGTGTCTTTGCAGAAGAGGGTGGACATGTCCCTTAATTTAGAATCAACTGTTTCCTCTAATGCTCTAAATGGGTTGTATCAGTCACATCAGTTCCTTCTTTATAAAAAGAATAGTTGCTACTGTGAAATGTTTGAAAATGTCTAAAATGCTTGAGTCCTGTTTAAAAAGTTTAATATATATATATATATTAAAAGTAGAGCCAGGATGTTGCCATGGACAACAGTAATTTATAAAGATTGGTTGGTAGTAGTCAAATAAAATATTGGGTTGCCTGAGGCTAACGCTGACCAATCAGAATGCTTATTCCAGAGGTCTGTGTAATAAGTATTATTACATTCATAGTTCAGTCTGCACATTGAATTTTTTTTATTTTTTTGCTCTTTTCTGCTTTTTGCATATTTTCACTTGCGTATATAAAATTAACAATATATTTTGATAGACCCTTTGGCCCAATTGTATATTTTCAGTGTGCAGACAATTTTGCCCATTTGTTCAACAGAGCTACGGTTGACACTTTTCTAAGATTTTGAGATGAGATTTTGGGAAAGGTATTTAAGTGTTGCTAAGTAAATGTGTCAGCTAATCAATTAAAAGCATGAAATGTCTCAATTTTTTAAGGAAACAAATATGCCAGTACTAATTAGTGGAGAGAATCAACACCCTGAAGGCCAGAGTGTCTTGTTTACTGCATACCTAAAGGCTCTGTCAAATCATGCAAGAGCACCTGAAGTTTTATGACTTTTTACACAAGCAAATAGAGATAGTCCTGTTAAGGCATGTTTTTACCATTGAAGGTTGGCTCTGCTGATAGCATTCATCAGCCTGTTTGATTGCAACTTGTGGAGGCATTAAAAGAGAGCCATTAACATGTAAACATAATACATTTTGTAATATCCATCTACACAGAGACAGGCTCGTAATTGGATATCTTCAAAGGTATGGAGTGGGTGCTATGACTGATCACAAGATTATTTAAAAAAGCTTTGTCCAAAAAAATTACATTAAAAGAATATTGTTATGTGAACTAGGATAGGTCATCACCACAGACTAGTGGTCTTAACAATGCAAAGTCATATAGTAAAATCAGATTTAATCTGGAAAAAACTAATTTTGTGAAATCAGGTTAATCAGATTTTTTGTTTTTGATCATTTCAGTCCTCCCAATAGCATGCTAGCAGCTGGCTGTGCCTAGCTGTTAAACAGTTTGCATGGTAAAATCCCATTTGGAAAACTCTGAAAATTAGTTTCTCAAGCATGCTTTAAACATGATCGGTCAAGTTAGAAACAGTCTATTTAATAAAAAGTCATCTCCATACCCATGCATTTTGTTGCATTTCCTCAGACTGTTTTTTAAGGCAAAAACATAACCACCCTAAGAAACTTGTCTGGGTGGTATTAGATGAACCCAGATTATAAATCAGCCCAATTATACAGAGCATTCTTAAGACCAAGTAAGTGACTAGTCAGTGTGTTGCCTGAACAACTAGTAAACTAATCAGTCTTAAGGGACCTCTAGAGAATATGTCATTATGCACCTCCCCAATGTGTACGGCAAATTCCAGAGCTGAAAGTGAGGGAATGCTTGACTGCCCAAGCAGAAAGCCAAGTCAATAACTGAAGAGTCATGTAACAGTATGTGTGAATTACAAGGATAAGCGAAAGAAGGAGCAACAGAGACCCTCAAGGTCTCGGTTGCCTGACTAGATTATTTCCTCACCTCCAGCACTAACATACACAGTCTGTCCTAATAATTTTTGTCCCACCCTCCACACTTCACTGCTCAGAGCCCCCTGAGAACCACTGGCAAAACAAACAAATCCTGAGGGAATCAGCAAAGTGATGAGAATGAACCAGTCAGAAAGACTGGGAACACAATAAACCATGAGTTACAGCCTGGGAAAAAAATCCTTTCAAAAGTACCACAGGTGTTCGCTTCAAGAGAATAGAGGGAAAAGTTTTGTGAGTAAAAATGTGGTGGCATGAAAAGTGGGTGGCATGAATGTCTGTTCATATCTGTTAAATCTGTGACTAAGTTGCAGGCCTCGATTTACCTGTGTGAATGTATGTTAACAGTTCACCCAAAAATGAAACGGCTCACCCAAAAATGAAAATTTGATCAATACTTACTTTATTAACTGCCAATAAGAGCTCAGTATAGATATATATAAAGAAAGGAATGATCTACAGAACAAAATCACACAGTGTGCTTGTGATCTGTCCCACACATTGTCATGTATATTATGTGCATTACATGAGTGTGTGCACAAGTGTCAAATGAGGATATGTTACCTGTCAGTTCTTACAAGGCCTAGCTGTCAAGCCAGATAGCAGCTGTTGATAACGTATGTGTCCTTATTGTGTCGATACTTCCTGTTCTCTCACTGTTGACATATAATGCATTGGCTTTATGTGTTGTTATGACAGCAAGAGTACATTCTGTATACATAATGTCACAAAAAATACAGAACAAATTATGTTACACCTTGTGGATCCTGCTCAGATACTTCCTGTTCTAACCTGTATAGCAGTTACCTCATAGCTCACCTGCAATTACCCGCCAATTAATGTCAGCAGCTTGGAAGCTTTTTGTCAAGTCATGGGCATATCCAGGCCATCCCAAAAGAAACATCTTTTGTGTTAGTCAGTCAATGAGAAAAGTCATCATAGTCACATTTTTAGGAAAGTATTGGCATTTCCATACAGTTGCAATGAATAAGATCTAGTTCAGAAGGACACACCATAAACATATTATAAAAGTGGGCTGTGACTCATGCACTATATTTCAAGCCGTCTTGATATATGTGGGTGAAACACAAGTAATAATTTCACTGAAAATGTGATGTCTGATTCACAAAACAATGAGTTCAGTGTGACCACAAACTAGTCTGAATTATTTATTCATAATTCAAACATGCTTTACAAATTTTTCCTTTTGTGTTTAATGGAAAAAAGAAAATCAGGTTTGGAATGACACATGAAGGTGAGTAAATGTTTAAACTGATTGAACAGTGATATCTTCCACAACACACCAATTCACATACCATTTACTTCTAACAGTGTAACATTGAACAGTTTGTAACAGTGAACACTGCACAAATGGAATTGTGCTATATTGAAGCTTTTTAATTGGTAAATGTACTCCAAACATATAAAATCTGCTTGAACGAACCTTGTGTGTTCATGTGCATCTTGCTTTTACTAGGGATTTACTCATGGTTCTTGGTACAGTGATCTATCAATGTTGCTTGTGTAATGTTCTGCAAAGATTCTACAGTTCACTATTAGCTAATTTTGATTGATGATAAGATCTTGTAAAGTCAACAAGTAAAGCCCCAGGGGTTTTCAAAACACTCAAACATCAATACTTAATATCATCTTCACAAAGATCTCTTAGCATATTTATGACACACAAACCTTAAAACGCCATTTTAAACAGGTGTCGCCCGTTGTCATAATCAATTATGTAAATGCAGATTAAGCCTGTATACATTATTGATTGCAAGCACACCAATCAGAGATTAGAGGCTTGTGTTGTGTTAGGTTGGGGAAGGGTGTTCTGGAGTGGGGCAGGTTTGGCTTTTGGTTGAGGTGTGCTGGAAGTTCTTACTGTCCGTTTCTGTCTCACCATGTTGGATTAAAAGCCTAGAAGCATAAACATCTGATTCCTGCCAATAGCCTGATGGATTCCTGGAAAGCCCTTGTTTTCAGCACTGTGCACCAGACACTAAAATATACCTGCATTTGACAAATGGGAGAGGACATGGCACACCAGGTGCTGTGTCTGGATGTTGTGACAGAATGGGTGTACATTTGTAGGAAATCTCTTGACATCCTTTTGACAGGCTTGTTTTCAGGCCTGTTCAGTTTATATTTCAGTTTAAAATCTGTGTGTTATTAACTAACTACCAATTCAGTGTAACAAGGTGCTATTTGTGGTACAGTTGTGCACGTTCATGTATTTCCAGCCATTCTTTTGAGCACAAACACTGAATTTTATTTAAAAGAAGAATGTTTATGTATATAATTTTATTGATTGTCTGCATCCACCACAATCTAGCACTCAGAGGCAAAGTTCAAGACCGGGAATTACACTGTGTTGATTTTGTGGGGATATTTGCACTGTTGCATGATTTGCATAATTACTATCTTGATATTAAAAATTTGCTGCCAGAGGATGCAATTAATGTTTAGTAGTTCCCTTTACAGACTATCATACTGCGTTGTCTATGTGATAGTGACGAGTATGTGTGCACCATAAAAAACATGCCTTGGTGTGTGTTTTTGTATATCCGTACATCATCTGTGTGTAAACACCAGGGCCAGACCGGGAGCAGTGTGGGAATATGTCTTGCTACAATCGGTGCTCCCATAGAGGGTCTCAGGTTCCTCCGGCCTTTCCTTCCATCTCTGGATCTCCATGTCTGGAACCCTTCCCAGAAACTTTGGCCTGGGGAAAGACTAAGACCCTTCTCCCACACACAAACTCAGAGCTTTAGCACTCTGCCAAATATGGGTGCTCTGTACACTCACACAGTTCCTAAATATAGCCTGATATACACATGATGTGTCATTTAGAATAATATTAGTGACACACATGCCCTAAAGCAGGTCATTGTCTCTGTGATTGGTTGGTTGAGAATGGGAGTGTAGTGGGTAGCATGTGGGTTGGGTTCTTGCTGCTCTGCAAATACTGTATTCCTGAGTAATTCTGCCTACCTCCAAAATTTGTCTTTCATAACCAAGTAAAATAAAATGCAGTTTGGAAAACAACAAGTTATATTTAAGGCTAATTTTAAAAATACTCAAGCAGAAAATGCCATCATGCTATAATTAATCCCATTAACAATCACCACAATAGCCAAAACCTACAAACTGCTACTGCCTACATAGCAAGCCGCCTTCTTAAGATGTTCTTTAAAATGGAAGCCTTCTTTTTTAAATGCAACCTCTTAAGTCATGCTCTACATTGTGTACAGTAACATGCATTGTACAAACAGCATCTTCATGCGAAGCACACAAGACTCAATACAGTTTAATTCAGTACAGTTTAGCACTAACATGTTGCCTAAACATGATGTTTCACACCACAAAGTTATAATTATAAAATTGAGTTAATTTAGATTAAGTGAACTTTTTGACACTTTTTTGTATTGTGTGAAATTGAAATATATTTTATAGCTAGTCTGCAGCTGTTGCTTCTCTACTGCATCTCTGGGGAAGTTATTTTCTTAAAGGAAGGGTAGGTGTTTTTTTTTCAGAAACATTTTTCAGTCCGAATGCAATGATAGGATGTCCTACTTGCCTGTCAAACTATATATTTACATACCTCCACGCATCCTGCTCACAGCCTTCCATCATAAACATGTTCATGTGTTTTGGAGCAGGTGTGGCTTTGAAGAACGCAACTGCTGCAGGAACAATAATATAATCACTAATATACTCACACAATATACTAGCCTGATGTTCTTTGTGTTTACAGATGGACATTTCCCAGGGAATTAGACAGCTCAAATTATAATCATTATAAACTTACTACTGCAAATCAGTTGCAAATTGTAGCTTTAAATCAACATTTGTCTCACTTCCTCTACCATCTATAAATGCTTATTGCAATGCATTATTTTTGGCAAAGGACCCAGCAAACCCAGTAAACCCAATAATAACCCAACAAAATCCAGACAGCTTTAATGCTAATGTATGCATAGAAATCCACAAGGGTTCCACTCCATTGAAACATAAGCAATATTCCCAATTTCCATGAGATAATTGTTTAGTAGTACAAGAAGCAGAATACCATACCATGTTCTCACCAGCAGCTAAGCATCCATTTACACCTTTCGATTTATACCATTTCACCTTCGGCCAAATGACTTTCCACACAGTAATCATGGAGCCCCACATCTTCCCCCACACAATCTCCATTTCTATACCATCCTGTGTCACCCTGTAGGCAGGTCTCATCCCTTCCTCCCCCACTGTAGCAAAGCTACAGTCAGGGTGAAAGAACATATAGAATAGCTACTCAAAACTACCTGGTGGGTATCAACCTTACAGGAAGGTCATACACAGAATGGTATAAATGTACTATACTGTAGATCTGATTAACAACATGTGGTTGCTTTCAGAAAATTAATGCATAAAAGAATTGTTTTAAAAGAATCTGAGTGTTTTAAGAATCATTAAGGAGAAAGCTTAGGGAGACACACAGAGTCGCCAACTGGTTCCTTACAGCAGAGATCAATAATACAGAGAAAAACTGTATTTTAAAATAGGAAAGAATGGATTCAACTTTCTGTAGTGTTCAAAAAGAGAACAACATACAATTGTGTGTGATATATGGTGAATGCAAAAGACCCTAAGTGTGGTTCAATATAAGAAACTGTTGATTATTGTATGATTATGGTACCGAAAGTCTGGAAACTCAAAATGCTCCTTCTCTTCCACACAAAGAAATGCAGCTATTCCATACATCATCAAATACAGACCCTCCACAGTCCATGTAACAGTTATAAACCTCTAAGCCCATCACAGCTTAGTATTGGGTTCTCAGGCTGCCACTCTGAACCTTTGTACTTACAGTATAGACCTAATAATGCTCCATAAGGCAGTCAGCATATGTAGGGCTTTAATATTTAAGACCAGAGGCTGAAGAGGGCAGGAATGAGAGCAGCTTTTTATGACCAGAGGAAACATTATGTATTAATGACCATCTTAATAGCCAAACACCTCATATAACTAAACGCGCACAGTACGCATGCAGGTTATATATCCAGCGGCAGTTAAGCAGACTCCGTCTGCATTCGAAACCAGCTGTGCAGCTAATATTAATAACAGTAATAATACATGAAAGTGAATTGGCTAATTTTGCTGATTATTTGCTTGAATGTGAATTCACTGGATGCATACATTGGGGTTATGAGGCACATTTGGTAAAACAGCCTACTCGATACATCATTAATAAACCTATTACTATATGTTTACATTTACATGATGACCTGCTGACATTCAATTGATTATATTGAACTTATATTGAATTAATATATTGATTATATTGAATTGCCAACTGATTATATTTAACCACCCAAGCTGCTACCTAGCACTGTCCTAGAAACCACTCAAAACACCTAAAAACTGCATATCAATGCCCTGGGAACCACCATACTTGAATTGTAGCAGGAGGTTTGGATGGCCAAGACCAACTTCAATTTACTTAGAAAATGAAAATGTCTGTATTGTACAATTATATTGACAATATTGGACACCTGTGGATCCTATGGTGCTGATTACGCTGTCAGGGTTTATTCTGCTATAATGACACCATGTATTAATAAAATAATATTAAAACAAAATACAATCTCTTTTCAAATAACAATTTATCATATATTCATTCTTTGTTTGTATTATGTTTGCTATAGGGTTAAGTTTCAAAGCCTCACCTGTGGCAGTACAGCACAATAATGAAATACTGAAATGATGTATCTCATGTTTTATAATTTATGTTCTGTAATACATACTGCATAAGACAGAAAGAAAGAGAGTGATTGTGCAATATATAGCACAGCATGCTGAGTTAGGTGGCCGAAGGCATGTCTTAAGCCAGCGGCAATGCAGGTGATTCATCTATACATTAATTAAGAACCCATCTTCAGTTAGAACATTCATTTAATTTAATAACTCATAATGCATAATTTAGCCCCGCACTTCCTCTGTCAAATTACTGTCTAGCCATTGTCTCTCAGATCTCCTGTTCTTTCAAAAACACACATAATCACACAAAATACAAGCCAAACCTCTTGATTTGCCGCAACATAAACTGACAACTAATATGATGTGAGATTTATTGCAGGAATGGATGTCCTGCTCTGTTAGAACTGGATTTATCCTCAAATAACCTCAGTGAGATGAACAAAATTGCTGCAGTGGAAGCTAAAATGAAGAGGGCTTGTGTCTGTTTGAAATATATAATTACATCCTAAGCGCTCTCATATTTATGCCATCTTGGCAGTGAATTTGCAGTGAAGTATGATTGGCTGTAGTGGGCTGTTGTTGATGTTGTTATTTTTGAGGATTTAGTCCTGCTTTGTGTATATTTCATATGTTCATTTATAATGATTTTACAGTAATCTTTCTCTTAGATCTACTGGCATCCTGCAAGGCCTGTTAGTACCCACAGTGGTTAAGGTAAAGGGCATAACAGCTATTGCCCAGACTGAAGGGGGTAATTATGCCAAGCCAGCAGTGCCACTGTCTGAGAGACTAGCCACAAATATGAGCCACCAAAACACTGTGCCATCATATTTTCCTGAATATGTGTTCGCTGTGTGTTTGTGTGTGTCTATTTCTGAATGATAAACCCAAGTGTACTCGGACAGAAGTGACTGAAAAGTGATACCCTTCTATTTTTCTATTTTATGAAAACAGTATTTATGTTTTATTTGGCAATATCTGTGGTATTACATAAACATTTGTGTGTGTGTGTGTGTGTGTGTGGGGGGGGGTGCTTAAGCATATATTGGGGACAAATCTGTACCCAAAAATCAGCAAAACCTGACAAATCTGAGCAAAACCTCCTTTTGGGTACGTCCTCATTTGAAAAAATGCTTACATAATATAATAGCTTATTTTTTTCTGTTGGGGTTCTTTAAGGGTTCTAAAGAATGTTTTCTGTTAGGGTTAAGTTAGGGGAATGAAAGCCTTATCAGGCTAGCTCAGGCACAGGTGTACTTCTCTAGGATTATTATATTGTTTATCTAGCTGTGTATAAAAACAACAGAAGTTTATGAGATGTCCCCATTTAGATATATAAACATGGCTGCCCTCTAAGAGTTTGCCTAGACATTGACTTTTACTTCACTGGCTAAAAATGTCATTGTTCCACTGCTTTGGTTAAGTCTTAAAATGTTTATCCCACAAACTGTAGCAGTAATGAAAGGGTTTGACTGTAGAGCGTTTCTGAGAACAAGATATAACTTGCACAAATTTAAAACTCATATCTGAATGATGAATTTACTTACATTGTTACAAACAAGTGAAAGTATCATTCAAAACAGTCTCAAAACAGTCACACAGACACTGTATGACAAATCTTTTTATATACCCTGTTTGCTTAGTGTGAAGGTATTAAACTTGATTTAGAAAAGTGTGTAATCTGTTGAAAAAGGATAAAAAGGCGCAATTAGTCAAAATTTAGGTGTCACAAAATTATTCAGAATTTTGCGGGCCAATTCAATTCAATTTCAGTTGAAAAATGTAATTATTTGCCAAAAAGTCATTTTTTATAAAGGACATTGATGATGATATGTATGAGTCACAAAACATAAGGGCATACCACACACACACCAGTCTGTTCAGTATGTGTTTCCTGACAAGAGGATACAACCTTAAATCTTGTTACTGTTAAATGCTGTTACACGTGTTGTTACCACAATCTTACTTGCCACATGCCCTTTTAATGTAGGCTATTGTCTGCTTGAGCATTTTCTCTGCAGTCTTGCATTTTATTTAAATTTTAATCTTCTTTGCTTTCCCCATGTTCTTGCTCTGTCTTTTGTAAAGAATGCCCTAGGCCACCACCCGCAAAAAGAGAGGAGGTAAAAAAGGATGGGAGATTGGACACCTGTATGTGACCTAACATAAACCCCACTGGGAGGGGTGGAAAAAAGACAGAGATGGTGAATACAGGAGTAATAGGAGAGCAGATGGAATCCCAACCATCATTACTGGATTCCTTTTGAGATGGACACAGGGGCCAGTCTAACAGAGCAGCACAATTACAGCTTCAGGTCTGTTCGCATGTTACACCAAAAGCAGTGCTGTTTAATTTAATTCTGGGTGTGTTTTACAATCATAATTTTTCATTTTTTATACATCTGTTAATCTCAGAGACGAAAAAAGGCCTGAATTTTTCTGAAGAGAAAAAGGGTGAATCTCTTGATTTACATAAAACTATGTAGCCCTGTGAGACCTTGCTAGGCTGCCTTTCTCTGAGGTAGAATCCTATATGACTTACCCAACTGGTGTCTTTGACAGTTAGCATCTCATCCTACATGCTTGTGTAATGGAAGCAGACTTAGGAACACAGATGGATAAGTACCAAACAGGCAGTTTATTGGGATGTAAACAGAGGTGAGTAAAACAGGTGAGTATCAACAGTATAATAGTCCGTGAGTAAACGGAGACAGATCTGTAACGTAGCTGATGTCTTTTACCAGATCGCGGTGGACAGAGATGACGATGGTTTCCAGCTGGTAATAGAGCAGACTTGGGAAACACTGGAGCACACACAGACACTGGAGAACACTGGAGTCCTTTTCCAATTGGTGACCAGACAATGTTCTTGAGGGAAGTGTGTGCTCTTATAGTGTAGAAGGTGATTGGGAAATGATGAACAGGTGAGTGTGATGACATCGCTGACTGGGGGCAGAGCCTGGTGTGTCCGTGACAACTTGTAACTTTTCTAACCCCTAATTTAGTAACTGTAAAGCTACTCACAAGAAGTCAAATGGCCTCATCGTCCTTGTAATTATAGCCTTATAGTCAAGTCCAGTGATAAAACCAAAATGAAAAAATAAAACCAAAATGACAGACAAACCAGAAAAATCTATAATTAAATGCATTCAATACTGAAAATGTATTTATAAAATTTGTTTAATCTATTTTAATACTTTTACTAAACATTTCTGAATGCTATTAGGCTTATTAGATTATGTGTATCAATAATGTTGGAACATGCTAATCTCAGACTATACAGAACACAATTAAGAGTCAAATTTCCTGTGTGGAGTGTTAATATGTGATGCAAGTTGCTGCCTATAGAGCAATCTAAGTCACTTAGTTCAGTTAGGCTTTTGCTCAGTAGTATTTTAAACAAACTATTGTCTTCATTACGTTTATCCTTTTGGCAGACCTTATCACATGATTTGCTGACCTAAAACTCACCTTGATGGTGGCTGCTGGTTTGTGCCTTACAATGCTTACAAGTACAAGAAGTGTAAGTGAAACCATTGTTCTTAACATTTTAGCTTGTCCATCCACAATAATGGAACAATGAATGACCCCTGAGGCCCCACTTCTGACTGCTCTTCAATAGAGAGCTCAGCATGGACAGATGAAGAAATCAGTTCTCAGAAATCATTCTATGTAGAATCTGTCAAAAAAACAGCAGACCTTTATGGGGCTTTTAGATGGAAAAATCCACTTTTCACTGGAATCCTTTATAATCCAACCATAATCCATGAAGTCTCTCACTTGCAGGATGTGAAGCTCTTTTTTATTGAAGCGATATACTGTAAGCTGGTTTATCTTGCCATACCTTCCTCTGAGGTCACCTGCTAAACAATGCATCCTGTTAGAAGATTGATGTCATGATGGGTAGAAACAATAGAGCAGCGATATGCTTACTGTTTTATGTAGCAGTCTGTATCATCTAACCTGCTTGACTTCCACCTACTCAGCTAGATGCAAAAGTTGCCCCTCATTCATTGTAGTGACCCCATTGCTTCAGCGACGACCCACATTCCCATGATCAATATAGTCCAGCTTTACATTTGCTCCACCTCTTGAATTATGAGTCATTAATATGGTTCCTCCCTTACTACAAACATGACAAAGGTCGACTATATGGAAGAACCTCCACATATATTGGGAGCCAGTGAATGAGCTTGGTGAGTAGATCCTAGATGAGTTAGTAAGGTTGCCTCCTAAAGGATCCTAAAATCTGGGCCACTGTAGAAAATGTGTGTAGATCCAGAGATGGTCCCATCTATATTCACCACAACCTAGGTTTTACATTACAAAACAGAGTTACATCCTGAAGGAAAATTGCATTGCTCACAGGTTTTTCATAGCTAATGAGGCTTAATGGAGTTTTCAGTTATGTTTAATTTAAGTATCAACTTTGTCTCAGATCTCTGACCTTTGATTGCCGACATTGCTTTGGCAAACATGAGCACAGTTTGAGATAGTGTTCAGATCTCTTTTAAAACTTTCAGCAGAAAATTATAAAAAACAGAAAACTTGGGCAAAAATGTAGTCTCTGTTTAATCTCATTTCTGTTCTCAAATACAGATTTCTCCATTGTAATTGTTCTGTCTTATATGGGTTTCTATACACTCATACACACTCCAGTGCAGTGGTCAGCAACAACATTTTGACATTTTTTTTATTTATGCAGTGCTGGACGCTGGACATTGTTGCCCAGCATATACCAAGGCTTAAGTAAATTATACAAAACACTGTAGTTTTCATGTTTTTTATTTCCTTTGCTACGTGTCATGATGAATGTAAAGTGCATCTCTTTTGTTATTGTGTCACTTTTGTTAAATGTTAAGTGTTGTTAAGGGATGTTAAGGGTTGTGTAATGAATTTATCATCACTGAATATGTCCCAGTGTATCATACTCTGCAAAGTTCCTTGTTTTAAACAAAAGCTTACGGTAACATCAATTCATTTATGCAATATACTGAGAGTGGGAGCATTTGGCTTCCTATTCAACTACATAATAACTGTTGTATAGGAATAATACATTTAATATTATCCCAGCTCACATTTTCCTTGATACCCAGAATTAGCACAAGCTCCTATAACCACTAAACATTTAGAATATTTTGTGTGACACTGCATAAGACCACAGCACAGCTACATCTGTGCCAAAGTCCCACATACATGAGCTCCTGTTTGTCATTTTTCATAATTATGCATTGTTTTTGGTCATGTGATTCCCACATGAATGCTTTTGATCTATGGATTTTATTGCTATGAGGACCTCGGGGGAATGTAAGATAATTGCAAAGAAAGGACACTGTGAAGAATAATAGCTAACAGTGTTTGTTTAACCTCATATGACATTCTGTCACTTTCACAGAAATTACCTGCAAGCCATGTAAAATTTAACATTTTATACATGTTTATTGATGATCTCTGGACATCTAGGACCATGTATCCCATTCGGATGTTATTATACTCAGTGGTGTCAACAGTCTGCTCAACAGTGACATAACAAGCAGGCTGCCAGATTACATGACTTCCGGCTCTGTCACATTTCCTTCATTCCTGACCCTCTTACTTGCTTCATTTCCTTCTTATCTCTCTAAGACATTTCACGCATCTTCCCACTTATACAAACAGCTCAAAAACAGAATGCATATCTCTGCCTCACTGAGATTAAGTCTGACAACTGAAATCAATGATCTCTGCTTCGCTCCTCATTCTAAGCTCTCATAGTTCTTTCTTTGGCTGATGAATGAATCATCCTCTCATCAGTGCTGAACTAAGTGGGATGCAGAGGCGGAAGAGGATGTGGGACTGTGTGGAAGAGAGAGGCAGGTGCACAGAACCACCCCCGCAAACAATGAAGGGAGACTGAGACCAAATCAGAGTTCAGTTCTTCACTACCACCAAACCAGAGAATAGGGCAGCAGTGAGATTGTGAATGTAATTGGTGTAGAGTAAGCAATGCTGGAGCACTTTATATTCTCAGAATCCAGTCAGAAATCCAGTCTTTCCCAACAGAACTTTTCATGACATAACTGTTACTTTTGTACAAGTGTTTTTATGTGAATTTTATGGTCCACTGGGTATGCATGAAAAACTACAAAAATAAAAAACAAGAAAAAACATTTGAAATTAAAGTTGATAGCGGTTGATACTTGATGTTGTTTTTCTTTCAAATGTCCTCCAGGAAAAATTGTATATTGTTATGTTTGGAGCCTTAGAGGCCCAAAGAATAAAATATCAATAAATGCAATAATCTTCATGTTAAGATGAGGTGATTGGAGTACACAGTATAGCATGTACACCCCTGCTATTTAAAAAAAATATTAATGACACTATGGTTGGTACTAAGAATATTTTTATGTACAATGTTTTATGTACATACAATGAAAAAAAAAAACAAAGAAAATACATGAAAGAGAAAGATGATAAAGACTGAGATCATCTAAATTTAAAGACAATCTAAAAACAGAATGTGAGGATTATAAATTAACTAAAAAAGATAAAAGGTATAAAATATAACAGTACACAAATCACAGACACAAAATAACTAAAAATAACATGGTATACAGCAAGTTAGATTCCTACATTTGGTAAGATAGTATTTGTACTCATAAGAATACAAAGGCCCTCTCACAGAATTCATCAAGTTCCTACATTTATTAAACCTATACATCTCTAAAGTTGCATATCCATGTAATGGGGCATGAATATTGATGCTACAGGGAGAATATCTGATGAGAGAGGGCAGATAGTGAATGCTCAACCAACAGTATAATTAAATCAAATTCATTTTACATGATCATAAATTGAGTTCTTTGTCACTTCTCCATAATGCATAGTAGGATATGCCCGGATATGAAGAAAACAAAATGAAAAGAAGTAAAATAAAAGACTAAATCATTTATTCTTTTGGGGTATATGTCCAGGGAAAATGGGTACATGTACAATCATTTGGAAATCTGGAAGCTGTGTTTGTGTTGTTCAGATGTTTCTCAGGACACCATAACTTCTTATAAAAACGTCTGCTGGCATTCCTCAGGGACAAATCAATCTAACAGATTAAACAGATTTATCAACATACATGGCCACAGTTAAAAACACATTCTTCAGAATCTCTAAACCTTGTGTATTAAGCAGTATTGCCTCAGATTCATTTTGATGTGTCTGTGGAAAACCTTTGGGAACACTAAGAGCTTTGTAAGAGTACTGCTTACTGCTTCCATGAATGATTATTGGGACAGATACATCTGTGGAGATTTTGGGAAGGATTCAGACAAGTTTGAGAAAATAAATAGAGGCTGAAGGATTTGAGGGTAGGTGAAGTTGTTTTGGATGGTCGGAGCGTAAATTGTCCAATTCCTGTGCAAACAAACACAGTAATACATATTTTATTTGTAATAAAATGGTGTATGGTGTTTGATATTCCATTGACTTTTTTATGATACATAATAAACATTTCATTTTATTCATTTTATTGCCATATTTATCTCCATATTATGTTGCCAACCACTATCACCGCTTTCTGCTTTTTCACAACATTATTTTTTAGCATTTCATTAAGACTTTATTTAGTTTTTTATAATACTTAATAATAATAATAACATAATAATAATCAGCAGTTAATCAGCAAAAAAAGATTAAACTATATACTATTATTATTATTATATTTATATTAATATTAATCTATTTATTTTCTACCATGAACAGTTCTACATGAGCAGTTGTGATATCACATAATTTGCTCTATATGATTGTTTGTACTATATCAACAATGCTCTACAAACCCTAGTATGACTTTCCTAAAAAAAACAAAATGAAGAAAAACGACATAAGAGGTGTGTGGATAATTACTTACTCAGGTAATGTATCAGACATTTCTGCAGTCCATATCCCAGATGCACTTGCAAATAAAAAGCAGTATTTAGCTAATGTTTAAGTGGTCAGAGAAGGCATAATGTGGAATGGCAAAATGCTTACAACGATATAAAATATAGTATAGAAAATATAAATTATAGATATAATAATAAAGATAATAATAATAAATTACAGAAAATCATATGTATGTTCTCAGGAATTGATTTGTTTTATATGACTTACAATTTCACTGCCTCTGTCATATCACACCTTTAGTCTGACTGTAAATAGATTGTAAACATAAAAGAACCTCTTATGGCAGCACTCCAGACCAGCCAACTTTACAACCTTGTAAAAAGGAGTTTGATGGGCATTTAATTAACTAGTAAATTAATGGATCACAGTGTGTAAATTTTAGGATGATACATATCCATGCTTTAATAAATAATCTGCAAGGGTTGGCATGAGCAGATGGACCTGAAATGGGCCTTATGTTCAATGTGTGTTTTCATGCGCTTGTGTATGCTTACGTGTATATACTACTTTGCATGTCTATGAACATGCCTAATGCAAAAGAATTATTTACTTTATTGGAATTTTTATGAAACCCAAATTTGCATTTTACCTATGAAGATTTTACCCATAAACTGACACATAAAAACACACATGTGCATACTTTCTCACATCTTCTCAGATTAAACAGGCCAGCTTTCAGAGAGGATGGGAATTAGATAAATCATTCCAATACTTCAATGTACATGTTGTCATGTAAAAACGATCAAGCAAGGAAATGCTCCTTAATTTAGTGCATAATATGTCATACATTTTCTAAGTTTCCTCCTTTTACTTCTCTACATTTATTTAATGCCTTATTAATGCTGAAACGTGTTACTGAACATGGGCACAATTCCCATTTAATCACAGACAAATGGGAGTGTCAAGTGCTGCTATTGTTTACAATGGCCAGCCTGCCAACTTAGTCTTCAAATTGAACCCATCAGGGGTTCTTCTTAATTACTGCAAATACTGTAAAAAGGAACTGAAACATTTTTATTAATCAAAAGAGTAAAGCATTCGATAAGACACTTTACTATTATACCAGTCTAAACGTTACTTTGTCTTTATTTTGACTAAATAAATAAATAATAACTTATTATACAGTTACAGGATTAATAGTGATGGATTCAGTCTGTCAAATAACTATTTATTTGGAGCTGTTTTGGAACTTGTTATATCTAAATTGCTATAAAAAACAGCATTTACTACACAAATGGAGGTGGTGGGTTATAATCAATTAATTAGCATACTCAGTTCATTCCAGTTGATCTCACATTCATACCTGCTTTTTATTCAGGGTGACAGTGTGAAAATCCATGACATTATTAAATACTGGGCTTCACTCCTACATCTTAACTGAGTTCAATTAAGTTATTCATGGGCAAAGGACAGACGCGGTAAGGGGGATATGATCTGGGATTATGATTTCATTTCCACAGTCATTCCAGCAAAATCAGTGGATTGCTGGCATACTTGACCTTGCCACTGAATAAAGGGGGTATTTATTTTTTAAATACATTTAATACATTTACATTTAAAAAATGTGAAAGACAATACAATCAGACCTTTTGTAAGATTCATTGGACAAATTAGATAAGACAAATCCACTGCTGTGACTTAAGGTTTTCTTTAATGATTCTATAAGTTACAACATACATATCGAATGTATACAATTTATTATATTCACCTGATGTTTGTCACAACATATATACACATTTCACGAGTTTGCACTAACATGTAATATATCTAGTGCTATCTGGGGGGAGGGCTCGAGATTTGGCCCGAACCCTAAGTACTCCCCCCATCCTTGACTGAGGTAGATACCAGCCAAGTGTGAGGCGATGGCATGGATGAGGGATGCTGAAAAACTGTCATGGGGCAGAGGTGAGGGACAGCTATATATACGCACCCGCACGATGAATGGTTGGATTACATGATCGTGCTCTTCCCAAACTTTGTTAAATAAACTTCATTTAAAAACAAAATGTGCCTCACAACCTATTTTCATATTTTAAAAGAATTTTTAATTATAATGCACGTATCAATACATTTCTCTTAAACAGACCTGACAATTATATTTCTCATGCTGTACTAGATGAAAGATAAGAATTCTATGCAGTATTTCTTTCTTTCTTTTTTTAAAGGGACATCTTTTCCCGGGAGGCGTACTTGTTCTTATTGGGTAACGCACAGCCAGACAGTACATTTAAGTTCTTCTGAGAGGAGTAAGCATCTCCATCTACGTACATAGCCAGTCACTGACGTACTCAATCCTCAGCAGAACTGCGTCGCAGCGTCATCATCACCGAAATCCACCAAACCAAAGCAGTGCACTAATGCTTTACTGTTTCAACACGTATACTGACATAGTTTCGCTTCGCTGACATTCTTTAGCTCTGGGTTTAGATGCTGTATGTATTTATATTATATTTTATAAATACGACATGGAGTGAGATCTGCTCTGATCACCTACTATCACCGCGCATACACTAACAGCGAGCGACAAACTATTTGGAGAAGGCAGCTCGTTTGTTATAACGAGAGCGTTTTATTGTGTTACGTCGTATCAATTGCATGCAGTGTAGGAAGGATATCGTTCATTTGGCTGTAAATGCGTATTGTAAGAAAAAGAAAAGAATCTTCTAGTTGAAAGTAAACAAGCAAACCAGACACATATAGTGGGGAACGCTAGGGGCAGTCGCGTAACACAGGACAGGCTGAAACTTGGTAAACACATAGCGCCGGTTGAATTACATAACAAAGATGCCCCTTAAACTTTAGGTTGATTATAGCCCTAACAATTAAACGGTTAGCCTTGAACCAAATGCCAATGTCAGTATTCCCAGGTCAAAAATGCGCCAAAACTAGTGCTTTAAACGCATACAGGAACATAAAATTTGTGAGAAATGTAGTGAGACAGAGCAGTTAACTGAGATGGCGTTTATACTGAAATAATCGGACTGGGTCGACCACTGGAAATAAAGTTTACAGAATAATACTAATACTGGCGTAATTGAGAAATGAATGACGATTTTATGTTGTTCACAAGCACAGCTACCTAACATACTTGGAATAAGCATGAGATTTGCTATTCCATATTCTACGAATAATCTTTCTGTTTTTTAAAAAAAAAAATAAAATAAATTTACGCATAGACTTTGACAGAATAATATAGCAATTAACACTATATTATTTTGATCTTCGCACCGTATTGCGACATTCTATAATGGATATATAAGCTCAAACACACAGCTGATGAACAAAGCTCAAAAACAGTTGTTTGACGGCTTGACAAAACAATTTATCATGAAAAATTAAAACGCAGATAGCGAAAGGACTGAACAAAGTAAAATAAACTCGTGCCTAGACAACACTTACTAGTTGTTTTTAACCTGACCAGGATTACACTAAAAAGACCCACGACCAGTGATACCTACCATATACTTTTCACCCTTATTTTTTCTCACTCGAATAACCTATACAAACGCAAAATGTAATGGTTATATGTCCGACCAGCAAGTTCGGTATGTTATGATCCTCTGACAACTCTCCACCTCCTTGGGCAGTTCCACTGAGGGCAAAGCTGCGCGTTCATAAGACTGGAATCTGATTGGCTCTCTCTATTATCAGAAAGCAGTTTGGACCAATAAGCCCAATGAGCTGCTCAAAGGGGCGGATTCACAGGTACGCCTCCCACCGAAGGTTGCGCCGCCTAGTTTCTGTGTGTGCGTATTTCTCTTTCTATTTTTTGTAACCAAAGCTGGATGTGTAGGACGTCACATGTTGTTTTTCCTCTTCACTCCAGTCACTTAGCAATATGTGTTATTTACTGTTAAACTGCTCGGCGCAACGAACGCGCAGTTCGCGCCGGGTACACAAGAGAGTCTGACAGGATTTTCCCTGCGCTTCAAAGAAGACTTAACTTACTGACTGCACAAGTTGAGGAAAAGTGAGAGTTTTTCTTCACACATATGAGAATGGCGAGTCCGCCGCCGACAGGAACACAGCTGATTTCAAATATGACCGTGAAGAATAACAACCACGTTAAGAAATGCGGATATCTGAGGAAACAGAAGCACGGACACAAGCGCTTTTTCGTATTGAGGGAGCCGAGCTCGGGCTCTCCTGCCAGGCTGGAGTGCTACGAGAGCGAGAAGAAATGGAAAAACAAGTCGGCTGCTAAAAGGGTTATACCTTTGGAAACCTGCCTGAATATCAACAAGAGAGCCGATGCCAAACACAAACACCTGATCGCCCTTTACACCAAGGACGAGTATTTTGCAGTGGCTGCCGAAAATGAACAGGAGCAGGAGGACTGGTACGCGGTCTTAACGGATTTAATGAACGAGGGGAAAATGAGCGACGGCTCCGCGTCTAATTCGGCGTCGTCTCTCGTCGGGTTTGATGAGGCGAATTACGGCGTGATAACGCCGGTCTCCGCCACTTACAAGGAGGTTTGGCAAGTCAATTTGAAATCTAAAGGACTCGGCCAGAGCAGGAATTTAACGGGCGTTTATAGGCTGTGTTTATCCAGCCGGACCATCAGCTTCGTGAAACTTAACACGGAGGTTGCCGCGGTTATTTTACAGCTGATGAATATACGGCGATGCGGACACTCTGACAGCTTTTTCTTCATCGAGGTGGGCCGCTCCGCGTCGATAGGACCCGGCGAGTTGTGGATGCAGGCGGATGACTCCGTGGTGGCGCAAAACATCCATGAAACCATTTTAGAGGCGATGAAAGCGATGAAGGAGATGTCAGAGTTCCGCCCACGCAGCAAGAGCCAGTCCTCAGGTACCAACCCCATCTCCGTGCCCACCAGGCGGCACTTTAACAATCTTCCACCGAGTCAGACCGGGCTGCCACGGCGATCGCGCACCGACAGCATGGCAGCGACGTCCCCCGTGACGAAACTGACTTCCTGTAGAATACGCACGGCAAGCGAGGGTGATGGAACCATGACGCGCCCCATGTCAGTGACGGGCAGCCCCATCAGTACGGGCGTAAACAGGACGCATCTGAGCCGCTCCAACACAGTGACAGCTCGCCCGTGCAGAACATTTGAGATCTCATCCCTGCAGCATAGTAAATCCATGTGTATGCCTGTGTCTCACTCCCCTCCCTCAGCTGTCAGCCCTGTCAGACTGTCTTGTAGCAGTGGCAATAGCTCTAATATCGAAAACATCCCTCGCCCCTCCAGCTGCACAGCATCCATTTCGGGCTCACCAATTGATGCTGGCTTCATCTCGTGTGATGAATGTGGCTCCAGCCCGGGAGACATGAGGCACCTCTTAGCAGCAAACCGAAGCAACACACCCGAGTCCCTCACTGGCACACCCCCTTCACAGGAGAGCAGCGACCTGTATGGATACATGATCATGGAAAGGCCGAACTGCTGTGGGCGCCAAGGCACCCTAGCAGCAACAGCAGAGGAGAGCATAGGAGATCTGGAGAAAACCTACAGGAAGAGAACACATTCTCTCACCATGCCTTACCAGAAGAGGGTGCCATCACAAGTGTCCTCAGCTTCATTAGATGAATACACACTCATGAGAGCCACTTACACAACTGGAGGCCATTCTGGGTGCAGCTCACACACTGCATCCTCAAAGGTCACATACCCTGAGGATTATGGTGACATTCAAATTGGATCGTTACTGAAAAGTTCCAGCAGTAATCTGGGAGTTGATGGCTACATGCCAATGACACCAGGTGTGGCTCCGCAAGGAGGAAATGCTGACAACTACATGCTTATGAGCCGTATGTGTGTTTCTGCTCCAAAGCAGATAATCAACCCTAGAACACACCCCCTTTCTATAGCTAATGGTCACAGAACCAATTCCCCCAACAGCTGTTCTCTAGATGACAGTGGTTACATGAAGATGCTGTGTGGCTCAAAGTTCTCTGTTGATAGCTCTGATGGTAAACTGACTAATGGCGAGTACCTCAACATGTCTCCGGTCGATTGTGGCACTGTTACACCACCAGACTTGTACCTTAGCCCTGTGGGTGTGGAACAATCTCCATGTCTTAGACAGCATCACGCATTTATCTCTCTGCCCCGGTGTCATAAGCCTCAGCAGATGATAAAGGATACAGAAAATGATCAGTATGTTGTCATGAATCCTCAGAGTAACAAGTTAATAGAAGAGACAACAACCACAGCAACTCCCTCCGTACCACCTCCTATAAGACCAAGCTGGACCGACAGCCTTATTCACAAGCATAGAATTAACCGGCCCACCCGGCTTTCTCTGGACACACTCCGGACATTACCCAGTATGAACGAGCATCCCCTCCCCTCTGAACCTAAAAGTCCTGGTGAGTACATAAACATAGATTTTGGGCATATTGCTGTAAGCTGCTCCCTGCCTTCCACTGCTTCCTCAGAAAGCCCAGCCTCATCCCTCGGATCCACCAACAGTCAGCATCAATCCCCCCTTTCTGATTACATGAACATTGATGTAAGCTCACAATCACTAAAATCTGGAGATGCGGTCTCCTCTGACGCTTTGGAGGTCCTACCAGAACTGACATCTTGCCCCGCCCACCCTGAGGAAGAGAGGTACCACCCCACACCTCAGGTGGCACCAATAGGTGTGGCTGACAAAGCTAAAGACAGTTACACCGAGATGACATTCGGTTTGCCTGCTTCGCCTTCACAGCCTGTCTCTCAGCCTTCAGAAAGTGGGCAAACCACCAGCCCATCCTCTTATGTGCAGAGGCTGACTGTGGATGAGAGTGTGGGAGTGCCTGCTGTTGAGGCATTTCTGCTGCGCCATACCACCCCGTCTTTGGTGGATCCTGATCGGGGTGCTAAGGTGATTCGTGCAGACCCCCAGGGGCGGAGACGCCACAGTTCAGAAACATTTTCTTCTACCACTACCGTAACACCCGTTTTTCCCTCCTTCGTTCACGATACCAGGCGGCACGGTTCGGCCTCTGTGGAGAACGTATCTGTCTCTGTGAGAAGCAGTGAAGGATCAGATGAAGAGTACAGTATGAACAGTCCCATGTGTAGGGAGACGTCAGCTGGCTTTCAGAATGGACTAAATTACATTGCCTTAAACTTGATGGATGGGGGACTTGCCAGCTGTGATTCTCTTGTGAGGTTCAAAGCTGCCAGTTGCTGTAAAGAGGGCATCAATGGAATACATGTCAGTCCGTATGTCAGTCTTGGGTTCAAAGATACAGCAACAACAGTAAAAGGTAAGCCCTGTGGGCAAAGAATTTATGTAACATTCATTGATGGCACTTTTATGCATTGTGCATAATGTGATAGCTCAGGTGGCTAATGTAAAATACATTAGATTATGTAACCGCAATCATTGTGTGATTTACAATGATTGCATATGCAATCATTGTATATGCAGGGTTTTAGTCTTATTTTAAAAGAAGCAGTGAAATATTCAACTAGGTAGTAAACTGTAATTTGCAACTGCTTGTTGAACGTTAAATAGTTGTATAGGCTTGAAGTCACTCACCTTTGTTGTTATATGTTGTGTTTATACTATCGCATTATGACGGACTATCAGAATAGTGCACGGTTATGTTCTTTGCTTTCTGCACGTGAAAAGTAAAAGTTCATGAGGGACAATTACCTTTATTGATGAATATTATTAGTATGTGCTGTTTGTATTAAAAGCTGTTTCAAGATTATGCCTTTAAAAGATCTGAAATGATTCTGAATGATGATTCAGCTGTGTAAATTTACGACGTCATTGCATGACATAAAGCACAGTTTATTCATTTTCACATTTATTTTTATGCCAAAACAACTGTGCGCCACATTAACGAGAGTTAATCGAGCAAGTTTGTGTCAGAATAATGTGAAAGCCTCCTTAAAAGCTGTGGCGTAGTATTTATTTTTAGAGGCTGACCACGTTGTCCAAGCCTGCAGGATTGTTTGTGATGAAAACACTGCAGCTCTGCTTCAGGGTTTATATATCCATACTAGAGCTGATTATATGTTAGATTGATCATGTTTGTATGTTGACAGTAGTGTAAGAATGATCTTTGAGGTGTGGCTGCTTTGAAAGGATGTTAATGTGTGTGAGAGAGATAGTATGTCAATAATGAATTCAGTAAAAGAGGAAACAAACCAAATATTTGCGTTGCACATCGACTGTGTGAACGTGACACAATTGAAACGTGTCATTGTGAAAGAGTAGACTAACAGTAGCCCCTACAAACGTTAGTGAGTTGTTTATCAGTTGTCAGGTAGATGTTTTCAGGACTGGAATGCAGAACGTGCAAAGGTTGTTTAAGGAGGGTGTTTTTCCATTTTTTCTTAAGGAACTGAACATTGTTTTTTCTGCACCACGTGAACAACAGAGATGTTTGTGTCAGATGCTGATATTTACAGATCTACATGCACATGGAATTTGCGCTCAGAGCTGTTTAGATATGAGATGTTGTGGAGCATTAGTTTATGTCTAGTGAGACTCTAAATACAATGACAAAAAGTCAAGGTGAGGGATTGAATTAAAGAAAAGGACATGGCACTTGAGGGACATTGAAAATTCTCTGGTGAATGACACTTCATAAGAGTGGAGAAACAGAATGCAAACACGCAGCATCAAAAGCTCAATCAAAAGCTCAATTATGATCAAACATCGACACACACTTGTTAGCGCTCAGCCATCCAGCCTCATGATTGGTCACAACCAACATTCCACAAAAACAAAAGCTGAGCCACAGAGACAGAACACAGAGCTCTTAATTGTGTAGAACAGCCTGATAGAAACTTGCGCCAGTATGTGGCCGATCAGCAGGGTCCATTGAGCAGAGATGAGAGTACAGATCCGATTCTATCATATTTATCTCTGTGTTTCATCAAACACTGGCCTTGGATATAGAGAGCTACAGAGATCAGAAACTGCCTGATATCTCTCTAAATTAAATTCCTTTTTCATCTCCTTTTATAATACTACTAGAGGAAAGAGTAAACACTGTCTTGTACAAAAAATGTACAATTAGGACATCCAGAGAATTTATCCAACAAGCTGTGTTTGTCTGAAGAGGGCTTCCATAGAAGACTCCCTCCTTGAGAATTGTGTGTGAGGGGCTGAGCCAGCAGATGGTGGGGGCCAGGGTCATGCACCTGCCATTCCAAGCAGTGCACAGTGGCTATCAGGCCCATCAGAGGCTCTGACAATACACAAATGATTACTGACCATCTGCTACCCCACACAAGAGCATGGCAGAGACAGACAGACAGGCACAGAGACAGATATAAAGAGATACAGTCAGATAACAAGTGAAAGCAGTTGGTACAATGTTGAAACAGAAGTGGAGTTTTTCTTTTGTCACAGACACATGGTCCCACCCCTTCCTGCTTTAATTGACTTGATTTAATTGGAAAATAAACCAGTGAAAGAGAGAACATGTCTATCAATTTGTCCTTTGCAACAGGGCTTTTATTTTTACGAAAAAAACCATCCAGACTACCATCCCCCACCACAACACAAACACACACACAGATACACCTATCCCTGTTACCTGAATCCAGTCTATCATTGTACCACTCCTGTCTCTCTCTATTCTATCATAAATTCTTTTGCTAATATTTTCTCTCTGTAATTATTTTATATTTGACAGATTATTTTCATCCTCTCTCCATCTGACTATCACCACACTGTCACACTGACACTGACTATCACATTGACTCCGCCTTCCCAGTTTCCCCACCCCTTTCTTCTTGTCCTCTTTTACCTCTTTGTCTTGTTGTTGTTGTTGACTTTGTAGGTACCTGCTATTGTTGCAGATTTGACAGTTAAACTTGTTTGAGATGTTCTGCTGAAAGCTCTCGCTGTTCCTATATTTTAGCAGCACGGATAAGGCGGATTACACATTGCCACAGATTAGACATTGTTGAGTAGCTTTGTTTGGTGTCCAGGGAAGTGGCACACACAAATAATTAAAAAGAAAACTTTATTTACTACATTGTTATAGTGTTTATACAAATGAGATGACAAAATGAGTTGACAAAATGACAAAATGACAAAATGAGTTCACTTTTGCGTGCAAATTAGTCCCAAAAATATGGATAAGTAACCCCCCCACACACATTGTGTTTTCATGTTTTATGGGGACATTCCATAGGTGTAAGGGTGTTTATTGTGTTAAAGGGTGTTAAAAAGTTCAAAATTTACTGGTATCGCAATACTGTAGGGGACATTTGTTTACATAATGCAGTAAATACCAGGACAACACACATACACACACATGGGTGAATCTTATTAAACTTGTCAAAACATGGTGGGGTATTGTCCTCCAAAATAACAGAAAGAAGTGAAGAAATTACATTTTGCATTTAATTAAGGCAATTTGTATTACCAGAATGCCAAAAACTGCTTATACTCATTTCATTCAGAGCAAAATTATATATTTTATCCATTTTACTGCACTAATAATCTTTATTGAGAATAATGGAAATTTGATTATCAAAATGCAAAAAAAAGGTTTTAAAATTTTAAATGGCAAAATATAATTTATTTTTAGGGTTAACAGTGAGAGAATGTTTCACTACATACTGTACAGAGGAAATATATTCTTTACCTCGATCATCGTGCAAAAACAGAAAAGAATAAAAAAATAGAAAAGTTTTTTTTGTCCCTCTGTCCTTGTCATAGCCTCTCCCTTAGGTCAAACCTCAACAACACGAGACCTCCTATGTAGACACACAGACACAGTACATTCATCATTCCTTATTTAAACTCTTTTTTAACATGTCAGTGCAGCATGTAGTAACGAAAAATGTGATGTGGCTGGACTACAAAAATATAATCTCAAATCTGCATAAGACGCTGTTTAGGAGCACGTGCCATGTGTGGGAATAATTGCGTGCCATGATTCTGAATGAATGCTCCTTTTCTCCCCTGCTGAGCTTAGTGATCTGAATGTGTGTGTGTGGCCGGGTGAACAGAATATGTAGTGATTCTCTGCTGTCTTCAAATGAATTTAAATGGATCCTTGGGCTTCAGTGTTGGCATATATTGGCTTTGCAGCTGCCCTTAAGGTTGGTTTAAAGAGAACAGAGATCTGCTGAGCTCCTGGACATAATAGCGATTCCTATTCATGGCCTGGCATTTATTTCTGTGTGGCTGCTGAGCTGAGTGTTATGAGTGTTATGAGTGTTATGTTATTATCCATGACATTTACACATGAAGATCATCTCACTATGCATGCTGTGTAAACTTCTGCCCAGAGATTTGCCATAGGCTTTCCAGATTGCCTGATTCACTACTGTCACTGTGAAGTTACAGTTTGTGGTTTGATATTAAGCCACACTAACACATATCTGGCATTGACGTGTTACCAACTGTTGAAATCTGATTTTCAGGGGCTAAATCTAGTGTGAAGTAAATAAAAAATGACAAGTATGTGGAGATGGGGTATTTGTATATAAAACATGTCGACCGTAAAGTCTTTAACAGCAGATGGAGAGAATGAGGGAGATTGAATTGGGGAGGAAGTATGGGGTCATAGATTCCAACAAGACCTTATGACTGAATCAGTATTAAAAATTTAAGATAATTTAGGTTTTATATTTAGTTTTGGATTCTGATTGAGCTGTCATAAGCCCACTGAACTGCTTCCTACAGAGTTCTTTTTTGTAAGTTTTATTAAAATAAAACTAATTTTGACAGAAGAGCAGATAACTCATTTGAACAAAACAGATGAGCTGTACAGAAGAGAATTTCAAATCTAACTGAGGAATAGTTTTTATTCTTAGCTCATTCATCTCTCTTTTTCCCTCTGGCTCAACAAAGTGAGTGTCCCATGACCTTATTCCTTTTCTCCCCTCATTCATTGGAGGTTTTTTTGCCCATCCGGATTATAATGGGACATCCATGGAATTGCCAGGCTTCCTTTTGCCTAATTAGCTCTGTGAAATTTAAGATGCCTCGCTGACCTCCACACACACGCATTCACATGACTCCAGCTTCATGGCATCAGTGTGAATCTGAGAACCAACGAGAAAAAGAGAGATCTCTATCTGTCTGTTTTAAGTCTATTAATATGAGCAAAGCAGACCACCCAACATGTTACAAACACAATCTGGGATTGAGCAGTCAAGCTTAAGTTCACATCAATCATTACACTGCATGATTGTGTCAGATGTTTCACTAATATTACTGTAATCAATAAGTTGTAGTGTTGATAAAGCTAAAGCATATGATGTGATTATCCAGTTAATGATCACAGTTCGTTTAACAGTATGAACATTTATATAAGCAATAATTAAAAGGAGTCTATATTGTGTGCTATAAAGTGCTGTATTGTGAATATAGGCACGACTGAAGGACATTGTCATGACAAGTGGTAGGCGTTTACAATTTTTCACCAGTTTATGAACCAGATTTAAGCAGGCTAACAACTCTTGACCATTTCCTGACCAAAGCCCTTTTTGTGGCCATTTATGTTGTTGTATCTGTTGTTTTTATAGTTGCCATTGGTGTTTTACATGAGCTCAGCTGTGGAGATTCTTGCCATCAGAGTGAGAAAGCAGCGTAAACATGTTTTCTGCTTTTCTTCCCACAGTCTGTTAAGTTTATAGGACAACAGGAAAGGACCTTCTCCCCTCCCATCTCTCTATCTCTCTCACTCGCTCGCTGTCTTTACTAGTTGGCCGTGAGCAAACAGTTTGTCAGCACTTAACTGGAAGAGTAATATCTCGTAATACTACACAAAGGGAGGTATCAAAGAGCAGGAAAAGATGAGGCCCTTTACAACCATGAAAACGCTTGACCTCTCGCTGGCCCCTCCTCCCTGACTTTACCCAGCTCTCTGTGTGAGAATGTAACCCCTGTGTGATAGTGACATTCCTGGGAATTACTGCCATCTCTCTCTCACTCTATGTCAGACTGAATGTTGTGATATCAAGCTGACTGGCGGAAGTGTTTGGAATGTGTGCGGGCAGTCCAGATAATGGGAGCGATTATGGCATGCCATATAGCCAATGGTCGTGAATCAAAAGTTTGTTAAGTGTGTGAGAGTGAGTCTTTGAAAACAACTCTTGTTTTAGGCAGATAAAAAGCAGGAGGAGGAGATCATGGAGGGTAGGGCTTGTGCGCAGCCCGTGAGGGGTTTGTGTTAGCAGAGACTTCCGCCCAGCGTGAGGCCTGCATGCAAATGAAACCTCACAAACAAGTACAAGAGGTGAGAGGTCAGGATAGCAATCTAGCCTCATAAATACATCTCCGAGAAAAACACCAGTCAGCATGGAGGAATACAATAATATTTCAGAAAAATGCTCATATATTTGCGAATGCCCATATATTGGATTGGGTGTTGGATTGTAGTGCTGATCTTAAAGGAACATTGTGTTTCATTGGTTTGTCTTGATTTTCTCTGGATATTTATGGACATCAAAATTAATGTGTTTTCCCTTTCTTCCTCTTTTTTATTTTCTTTGTTTCAGACTAAACAGAGCCAGTCTCTTCACTCTGCTCCTTCAACCCTTCCATCTCTCCCGCCGTCTTTCTAGATGAGAACAAGGGATGAGAGGAGAGGTATGGACAGATGGACCATGTTGCTGCTGCTTCAGCCCTCTGCTGATCTTTAACTTCCCAAATGCATTCGAATGGTTGTCGTGACAGCAACATGAACATTTGACCCCCGGTGTGAGACATGATGATGACTCACAGGCAGAGATGCGGGACTTCCTGTCCATCTGTTACTCACCACAATCTCTTCCCTCTGGATCCAGAATTTTTGTGTTACGGACCTTCCCACTGGTTTCATAAAGAGCTCTGGACTTCAAGTGGCCAGTGTCCCTCAACCCTCAAAATCTGTGCACCAAACCTGGAGAGAAACATCTGCACACACACTCACACACCTGTTGCACATCACTTATTTATTTACCTGTGTGCGCAAATGTGTGGTGCCGTGTATGTGAGCACATGTGCTCGCATGGGTGGTTGCACAAAGGTGGCAGAAATTTGCTCATCAATTCGAAATCAGAATAATCAGTCACTTGGAAACCCTACCTCAGAATGAGCCATGTTATAACATACAAATATATATATATATATATATATATATATATATATATATACACACACACACACACACACACACACACACACACACACACACACGGGAGAGAGAGAGAGAGAAAATCATTTATTTTTACAAGTGAATGTTTTCGTAAACACCAATCAAAAGCCTTACTGACTGTACTGTCAAACAGTGTTTCCTGGAGGACATGTTATGGACCTGCATTCACTCACAAAGATTTCAAAGTTTCAAAGATTAATTGTTTGCCATGGTAACTGAATGTCTTGAACTGCAGTGAAAGAAGGGTTCTGCCCACCACAATTCAGCTGCAATCTCATTTATTATGACTATTATTGTCTATTCTACATAGATATTTAAATAATTTTAATATAATATTTATCTGAGCTGGTAAAGAACCAGATGGGCAGCTGTCTGCTGCCCAGCAAATACTGTATGCAAAGCAGGCTTCCAGAGTAGAAAAGGTATCGGTTTGGAACGAAGCCACATGTGATTAACATTTAAACCCTTACGGTACGCATGCTATATGATGTTGTGAGCCTCAGGTTAGAGGGAGGAGCACCTCACCAAGCCTAGACATGCTGGCACACTTTAACCCACTACCTGTGACCCTTTACCACCCCAATGCCTCTGTTGACCTGCCCTCTTTCGCCACTCTGTGAACACAGCTGTTCCTTTGCCTTACACATGCACCCCTTGGCTTGGCGTTTAATTCATCACTGGCTACACCGATTGGCCAGTCACAGGAGCAGGCAAGAATGAGAGCGATAGACTTCAGATGCATCTCAGAAGGCTTGACACCAATATCTGCTGCTCCTTACCACCAGACAGGGATAGACTCATTAAAACCAATGCTTTGTCTTGCACTTACAAACTCCCCTAGATTGTAACACAAGACACTTTTGAATGTAGAGTATTCTGGAGAGCTCCGCAAGGACAAAACATGGCTAAACATCCACAAACTGTTATCGGGACTAGATTAACACAAGCAAGTGAAACAAAGTACAAACACATGACTTGACTTGAGTATATATAAACATTTGCCTAAAAATCTGTAAATAATGTATAAAGAGATTGCAATTGATGCTTTTAAGTTAAAGATTATAACTTATGTCTTACAGTATATATATATATATATACTGTATTTGTTTAAATGAATTTTCCCCGAAACTAAAGCACTAATGAACACATTGTACTTGCCAAAGGTTGAATTTTGGTCTGGCAGTTTTCTTTAATAATTCTTCAGTACGTTTGTAAAAGTATGTACACTGTACAGTAAATGCCACTTTAATGATATTCAATAATGCTATGATGTATAAGTAAAGAAAAATACAATTAAATTAATTCAATGAATAATACTTGATATTACAAAAGTAATATCTTGCTACATTGGTACACAATCGGCATATGCAATATTTACATTTTTTAAAGATTAGTTTACAGAAAGGAACCAATTGTATAAATACTGTGTTAATATATTTAAACCTTAAGAAAGATTTTTGCTGTACACATTTTTTCTGCCAACTTTGAATGGAAAAGTGTTTTCTTCTCTTTTCCGTTTTTGCTATTAAATCCTAACAGTAATTTCAGCGTTCTCACGCGAATGCTGTTTCTCAGTATGGAAATGGTGAATATTTTAATGCCTGATTGAGTTTTTCCTGTGTCTTCCATTGTATATACTTCATGTTCTTTGTATTGTGATGCTACTAAGAAGTGATAATTTAAACATAGTGTAATTAGTGTTGCTTTAGAAACTGTATTGATTCTGAATAGCCACATGCAATAAAAAGTAACATTATTTAAGAAGCTGTGTGTCCCTGCCTACACCTGTTTCATAACTTGCTGTCTTGCTGAAGATGTGTATTAAATGTCTTCGTTCATCTTATTTCAGGAAACACACCAGACATGTCAGACATATACACTCATGCTCAGATTAATTTGTCTCTTTAAAGTAGCAAGTGATGTTAGAACCTCGAGGAGGTTGTTTGAATAACTGAATGCAAACTAAACAAACAGGTTGCATAGTGGGTCACAATAGCTGCTGTGCTCTATAACAGACGGTCTTGATCATGACCTAGAATACATAACTGACTAAAGGGATTATGATTTTTCCCTAAGCCATATGATGAAGGATTAATAATTCTCAAGCCCCTGCTAATTAAAATGGTAATTAAGTTTGGGGTAAGATAAAATTTCACAGCCTGCTCAGTGCCAAAAGTGTTGGGGTTGTGGGGCAAAAATGGAAACAAACAAGCTTGGGATTCTTCCCTCTGGCCTGTGTACTGACGCCTCAGCAGATGCAGGGGTTTCTGGGATCAAATGTGGTTGGCTTTCTGTGTCAGTGGTCATTGATATGTTTGGTCAGTGTGACCTGACTGATTAGACAGATTTATCTGTGATTAAGCTGGCTTCCAAGCAGTACAGTCTGACCGCCTCATGTCTCATTAAATGACATGTCCACTCCCAAGAATGCTAGTGGTTTCCCATAAACGTATGCGTCAGTATGTAAGGAGCAGAATCAGTAAATCAATTTACTGGGAACTGTCAACCATGTGTTAGACGAGTCATACTTGTTTTTTTTTTGAGTGGGAGTGACCCAGGATCCACTAGAGAGAGAGAAAGTCCCAGAGTGAAACAGCTTTCCTCTAAGTGCTGACAATCCCATCATCCATCACAGACTGCTACAAATAGCTTGTTTGGACCAATTAAGCTCACTAATTGATCTTATTAAATAATAAAAAGTAATGGATGATTGAAATTACTCTGTAAAGAGGGGAATGGATGCTTAGGTTTGGTGACAGTTTTACAGGTTTACTGTATATATCCTGACACAATAAATGAGGTGCTAACAAAAAGGTTGTAGGTTTGAAGATTGAAAGGGGTGATCTCTAACACTTCTCTAACTGCTGTATTTCATATGAGTGCAACTTACAATAAATCCAGTACTTTAATACTCATAAATATACTCATAAATACCAGTACTCACAAATATTTCAGAATAATTTTTGCCTTTTTTCTGTCATTAAACAATATACTTTCAAACCAAAGGTCCAGTTGGGACCTACATTATAAATTATTTTGTTATATACTTGTTTTGAAAAATTCAACCTGATAAGTCAAAAACAGTCTCCAACTAGATACAACTGGATGGCCTCATTCACGTTACCTTTCAACAAAGATTATAAATTCAAATATATTATGATTAACTAGACAGTTAAAAAAAATACTGAAAAATCAGTTTTTGTTTTCTTGTAGGGAACTTGCCTGCACTGTAACAAATTTCTGTAGTTTTTACAACATTATTACTGTTAAATGAACAAATGATTACTGTAGAACCTGTAAACAGTATGTTGCTGTAAATTTGCATCTGTAAAAAGCATCATGGTCAAAGGTGGGTAAATTCTACAGTATATTTATATTTTGTGAATCATAATACAATAATTTTGAGTGGGATTTTTTTCAGAAGTTAAAACTGAAAAGATTCTACATTTGCTTCAGAATTTGACTTCGGCAAGGCAACTTTGCTCATTATTTTGCAATACTGTGTTAATTTGCCACAGTTCACACGTAAGGTAATATGCAAACAATACAGTTTAAGAGACTGTGTTTCATTAGCCTTAAGTACCTTATTGCTCTCATAAAATGTTAAGCACACAACACAGATATTAAAACCAAAAACATGTATCAATGCAACTTTCATGAAGTAAAATCACTGAAAGCCTTCACTCCACTGGACAAAATTAGTCCCTCACCTACAGTGAGCAGTGACAGAATCTCATGGAGCTCAAATAAAAACAGCTATTTTCATATCCTGTGTCATTATGTTTGTAAACAATGTGATATTTCCCACACAAATACAGCTTATAGTTTAGGCACAGATGTGGAATAAATAAGCAGTTCAGGTGCATACATTTGGTAGATTTGATAGATTTTAGTTTTTTTTAAAAACTCATAATTGTTTTATCCCTTTTCAATTTTAATTGAACGTGAGCAAATGGAATGTATTTGTATGTTCAGGAAGGAAAGTACTGTTGTTAAAAAAATCTATTTTATGCCTTTCTATGTATTTTCACATTTAAAATGATTTAAAATGTTGGAAGTAAACATATGTTATTTTTGTAGCAATGTGTCAAAGTGTCTTTTCTTTACAGTACATAAAATGAATGCTGTAGTGACTATTACAGCAGTATAATATTTGCTGCATCCTACTACTCTGGTGGCAGTTATAGTACTGTAATTATTACTAATAAATTATTACTAATAAAAATATTTTAAAAGTATTTAATTGTTACTGTGATTAAATTTACAGTAAACATACTGTGGAATGTTTTACAGCAACTTGCTAATTGCTGTAAGTTACTGTATATTTCACAGTTTTGTTTACATATGCTAATCCGTTTCTTTACTAAAGCTTGTTTGTGATTGAAAAAATATGTTTTACAGTTATCCCTACTACATAGGCTTGTTGTATTAGAATGTCAAAGCATAACCAAGAGAACTGTGAAGCTGTTCTGAGGTCAAATCTTTACAAACTTATTACAGTAGCAGTGAGGATTTTTTTGCATGTTATATTCTTACGAACAAGATTTAACTGTAAAATTAACCATGATTCTGCTGCATAGTGTTGTTCAACTGAGAAGCTGTAATGAGGTTTATTAATGAGAGACTATGAGCCATCTGAGGGTTAAACTAATCATGTTAAGTGTATACAACATGCTAAAGTACAACATATTAATTAGACATTATTTGGTTAGACATAATCCCTGAATGACTATAAATGGGACCCTAGAGGGACTAGAAAAACTAATGTTGCTAAAGGAAAGGGTGATTTCTGAGGACATTGTGTTACACATACAGCTGTGTACGCATGCGTTTTGAAATGTATGTGTGTGTGGCTTGTGCTGTTCATCAAAGAGCCTTCATCACCATGGAGATGAGCACGATTATGCATGCACTACACTGTCATTACCAGAATGGACCTTAATGCTTTTAGCAGTGGGCCTAGAGAGCGGAGGGCTTCCATTGCTCACGAACTGGGAAGCAAGATGGGAATGAATTGGACACATTTTCCATTGCTGGTTTAATTTCAGCACCCATACTAACAGATTATAGCACTTCACTTTAAGCTTGGGTTTGGTGCCAAGCCTGCGTTTGTGCAACAATACACTGTAGACCTATTTAGCGAAACCTTTTGGGATAAACAAGGATAGTCATGCAAATAGCAATTTCTGACAATTCAGACAATAAAGATATCCAGACTGTAGTTACTCTTCAAGGTTACAGTTTTATGTAACAGATTTACCATTTCATTTATGAGAATTCTCAGTCACTCCTGATGACTATTTTATAAATTATGACTACTATAAAAGACAATACTCAATGTAATGCTGTAGAAATCTGTTGTTTTCTGTATGTTACACAGTATAAATGCTGTCTATGTGAAAGCTTGTGTGTGTTAGCTGTTGCTGCTGTACTTACTGCAGAAAGAGGCCTGATATTTGCATGTTTTCACAGCCAGTCAGAACTACATAACAGTTTAGGGCTGAAACAGGTTTGTTCTGGCTTATTTTTAAGCTCTTTATTCCGAACCTAAAGGGGTTCAGGCAAAGGGAATGGAGGGATTCAGTAATATGACAGCTTCTCCTAGAACTACGACTTCTGAGAAGTTACCTTTTCTGAAACCAGTATGATGGTCAGAATTTCAATTAAATCTGTTTATGTTTGACCTGAAAAGTAACAGCTTGAAACAGTGTGGGCAGTGAACGACAGAACCTCATTAATGTGAAACCCATCAGAGAAGACGGAATTTAATGTTTCAAGCTAAGGAAAGTATCACTGTGCTCACACTTGGGGTTAGCAATGTTAACAAACTCAGACTTGTCACTCGTTCCACACTGTTTATGCTAAAGACATGATTGATACCTCAAATTATGCCACTTTTTGAGGAGCGCTCTATAACATCATAGAAACTTTGTTTTCTTTTTTGACATAAGGCAGTGTGCACCAGCACCTGCTCATATCAACGCACCATATATCAGAGAGACATCATTTTTGAAAATAAAGCTTCACTTGTTGTTCCCTAAGGTGTATACATGTAAAGGTCATAACGTGCTGCTCAGTATGTGCACAGGTGTTGTACTGAACATGAGAGAGAAAGGTGTAAAAGACGCCAGGTATTTCTCAGCTGATTCATGTTGTCTCCCTGCAGCAAAGGACTTTCAACATTGCGTAAGAGCTAGAGTATTGTTTTTTCTGGTGAAGACAGGCTCAGCTGAGGGATTAATCCTCTTTCTCTCTCTTTCTCTCTCTCTCTCCCTCTATCTCTCGTTCCTTTTCTCTCTTGCTTTGTGCTGCTATGCAGGGAAGATCTGACCTGCAGAAACTTGTCTGTCTGGCAAAATAAATCCAGGGGTTCTGATAGGTCAGACAATGTAATATTGAGTTGATCTATAAAAACATGCAATGAACAAAGACAGAACAGCATGAGACATACAAAGAATTCATGAGACATTAAAGCAGACACAAACAAACAACTGAGCACACCTGGGATGACTCACTATTAACTTGGCCAGAATTCAGGAGGTGAGCTCATGCCCCCCACTCACCCACCCCTCTCTCTTTCCTCTTCTTCCTTTGTTATTTTTCCCAGAACTCTCAACAGCAGGTAGGGGTGGGGCAGGGCTTAGGCAGGAGGGGCACGGGCACAGCTTACCTGCTTCAGCATACAAACAAAATCAATTAGTGTGCTATGTCTATGTGTGTACCTGACAGCACATTGTCCCAGTTTATGTTTGTTATGTTTCATGGGAGAGAACCTTACCTTGCACAACTGGAATAGTTCAAAGAAGGCCATACACACATAAAGCCAAACAGCTGCAGAAAACAACCACCAAAACAAACATCAAACGCTGGGTGCATGAATGGTTGGGACCGATAAAAGGCATTAAAACACAACAAGTGTAGTAAAATAAACAGATAGACATCTGAAGTCAATCAGGCTGCTAAAGGAGTGGCACACTGACAATAAATTCAGTTTTAACTTACAACCCCTTGTATTTCTCATACATTACGAATTGTGGCTCATCAGAGTGTCACAAACATGTTGGCGGTCAAGGAGCTTACAGGAAACTCTTTGAGAAAAATGTGGGAATTAACCAATTCTCACTTATAAACTCTCTATTTACTTGCTAAGACAAGTCTGTGGAATGTGCCCCCTTTCTACCCCTGTGTCTGCTTCCTTCTTTCCTGCCTGTTTATGCTTGGCAACAGCCTGTGGCTTTTTCCCAAGCTTGGCTGAGAGAAGTGGGAATGTTTGCTGTTTCCGGGAGGCTAAGTCCAGACTCTAACCTCTCTCATACACTCAAACCCATAAGCAAACAAGTAGATGACCCAGAACCACATTCACCTATTCACAAAAGCAATTATGTGAACATCCATCTCTTTTACCACTAACTTGTCCAAAGTGCTGATCTGTCTCGTCTGGCTTTATTTTCCTGACACATGCTATAAGCTTTTTTATCCAAACAATACCACAGAACTGTAATCAAGACAGACCAGAAGTTATGAGCCAGTTGACCTGGAATATGCACTCAAAGGCTTCTGCAGAACAGAAAGTTTTACACATGCCTCATCCATTTCCGATTCTTAACCAAATTAATTATTTTGGCTGACTGATTATGCTTTTATGCTACCAATAAGTGTCTAAGGGTCAGCAGCCATTGGCATGCATGCCATTATTGACAAGGGGAATGGTAAACACTGGCCTGTGAGAGACAGCAATTATTATGTCTATAATTTTTTATCTTTATTTTAAAATGATTGCTGACCACTGATCTAGTACTCTTATGAGTTACTAGTTCAGTACAGCACATACACTGATTTGTAGAATTCCACAAGTGTTCCAATCAAATCAATAGAGAAAATACAGAAAAGGCCCTGGTCATCATGAGTCAGTACATTTTATAGTTGCAATTCGACTCAACAGCACATTGTTATTTGTCTCCTTTTGCACATGATTAATGTTGTTGTGTGATTCCAGAGAAAATGGCCTGACGAAACCAAGAAAATTGTCTTGTTTACTACATTCTGATAGTGGTTGTGCAACTCTCATAGAGAAGGAAATCACTTTTGCTTTCTTTCTCTCTCTCTTTCTCTGTGTGTGTTTATCAACATGTGTTAGTGGGTTGCGTAAAACGCAACATAAGGGACAGTGATATACAAATAGCATTTAAAATTATGTTTCTACTGTACAGTATACACTAATATGGTGGAAAATATCTTGAAGACCTCTTCTGTATGACCCATACCGCACTATTTCCCCCTTTTGTACAAGTCTTTGACTTTTCTAAACACCTTTGTTGCTCTTCATAACTTTAGCTTTAATCTGCTGCTAACCTCTTTGCTCCTTGTCCTCGGAACAACACATTTTGCAGAGACAGACAGCAGCAACCTTCAGTGATGAATCCAGTAAATAGAGTAAGAAAAAAGTAAATCGAGAAAGGAAAGAAGCAGCAAGTCCAGAGGAAAACTGTATTACTCAAATGCTGATCTTTTGTAGCTCATGCTACGTAAATTAGTAAAAAATTAATCTTTCTCCTAGGAGACAATTGTTGACTTCCCGTACATACTGTGACCTTACCATATGACTTACGGAGTTACAGAGCTATAGTGTAAACAAGGTAGCGTAGCCTAGATCATATGTTAAAGAATGTGATGAGAAATTGCAATATTGACATGAAACTGGTATCTTGTCAAATTTGAGCACAATTAGAGATATTGTTAAGAACTCATGTGAGACAAAAGCAAGAGACAAAAATTGCTAATTTATTCTTATTGCTGTACAGATTTTTCTACCCTATGGTAAGAAAAGGATCTCTTCCCTGTGATCTGATGGTAAGTGCCTGACTGCTCATAATGTTTCAAATGGCTGTTGTATTATTGCGTTTCCCATGATAGACGTTTGAGTGTGAGGATATTTGCAAGCTTTTTCATTCATTGTGAAACAGTGCAACACCATACTGACTGATCCACTGATCTTGCCATATCTTACACTCTCTCACTGGTGTTAATGAGTGCATGTGTGTTTGTGTGGCTGGGTGGCACAATTGCTGTTTATGTAAGTTTGGACCAGCCCTAGAGCTGACCCACATCTTTCACAGCTACTCTCATAACATGCTTATAGTGCTGTGGTATAATTCTGAGGAAAAGCACAGACTCCCAACAAGGTCAAATATACTGGTATTACTATACTTGTGGGGACATTTGGTCCCTATAATATAGGGAATGCCAGGACCACACATGCATAACCATAACCCTAAAAGAAAATGTTCTGCATTTGTACAATTCTTTGAAAAGGTTAAGAATTTACAAATGAGGACGTCCTCAGAAGGTGGTTTTACTTAGATTTGTCAGGTTTTCCTCACTTTTGGGAACAAATTTGTCCCCAGTATATGATTAAGTAAACACACACACAGTCAGACTGCTCCACTGCCACAGCTACCACTGAAGGTATCTCCAGTAATGAATCTGTCTTTGTATTATGTTTGTGTGAATATTTAATGTCATTTTAATTTACACAACAGCAGGCATAAAACAAACACATACGTGCAGCTGAGGCCCCACCCCTTGGGAGAGGGCTGAGTGGATGAATGTAGTGTGTGTGTGTCATGTGTGGTCCTGGTTTTTACCAATGTTATGGGGACCAACTGTCTCTACAAGGGACAAATAAATAATTAGCAACAGCATTACTCATCAGCATATAGCCACACAAAAGAGGGCCTTCCAGCAGATGCTGGTAAACACATTGACATAATTAAAGAAAAACATATGACTACAAATGAAACAGACTTCGACATCTATGGTTTAGGATTTGTCAACATGAGTGTCGTTGATCAGCAATCATTTTGGTTAATGTTGTTGGATCTCCTCCCTGTCTCTGAGATACACTTCCAGCTAAACACACACAGCTAATATTGTTCCTCAAACAGGGAGGGCTGTGGGGCCGGAAGCACCCCTTCCTTAAATATTTATTCTAGTGTTTCTGCCTCTGAATGTGTAACTAGCAATCATTGGCTAATTTTATCACATGACAGCATTCCATAATATTGTAATTTAGCAAGTGTCAGACAGTTATAATCATTTTCTGTAATCCTATTACTAATTTGCATTTTTACCTATTTTTGTGTGATTAAAAATGAGTCAAAAAGAGCACAATCTAGGCTGTAATCACTTTAAAGTATTACAGGTTTTGATACTGAAATTGTGGTACATGATGGCCTTGGTATCTGATAGCTGTTCTGCTAATCAGTACAGTTAATCAGTATAATGTGAAGCATGAAGGCAAATATAAAAATGTAGGGGTGTAAAAATGCATTTGTATGGATTTCAAGAATCACAATTTAAGTCACTGTTTATGGAATTTAATAAAAATATACTCAGTTTAATAAAAAACGCAATGTGTAACAGAGGCATGTTTGGGATTATGCATGCACTATTGCAACAGACACTGAGCAGGCGAAAATGAAGAAAAAGGGTAGCACTTTAAAAGAAAGTTCATGCTGCCAAGTTCATCTTCCTAAATCATTATTCATATTTGTGTGCGGCCATTTGAGCAAAGTTTATTGTTTAATTCTTTGATTATGTATAATATGTTGTGTTTGAATATTCAAATATTTGAATATTCAGATATTCAAACATTTGAATTTTGTTCAGATTTGTCACACATTTTTAACATATTTATCTATCTACCTTTATGCACTGAGGTCTGTAGTAGGTTAGTACCTGTTCTGAGGAACAAGGGCTGGTTCCATACCAAAGCAAGAAATTTTGGTGTGGAGCCAAGCCTGCTGAAAGAAACCCTAAATACAAGTCACTTCCTTCAGCCTGATACTATATGAGCTGCAACACCATTCACCAAACTTAGTAAATAGCACATTGAATATCAAACAGAAGAGCAGGGATTGATGAGCACACACACACACACACACACACACACACACACACACACACACACACACACACACACACACACACACAGACACAGACACACAGTCTGTATAGGAGCATAAAAGAAGACAATGATGGATCAGATGATGAAAGCAGTCCCTCTCACTGTCTCTTCCTCTTCCCTCTCTCTCTTTCTATCCCATCCCCCTCCACTCATCCATCTGGGGTGTGCTCTGTGTGAGTAGGCAGACAAAAGAGGCAGGGTGCTGGCCCCCATCCCTCATTCACCCTTTCCTTGAAGGGACAAATGGCTCTCTCGGTGGCCCCTGGCTGAGGGATTGGCCCTTTTAACTAATGGCCCTGGTTGATTTTGATTTAGTAAAAAAAAAAGGTGAGCTGGAGAGCACACACACATAGCTGTGTTCTACTCTACAATGTTGATATATGTCTCTTTCCTTCCCACACTAATTTTGGGTGGTGCTCATTATGAGGAATGTTCCAAGGGTGGAACAACTATCAACATCACAACAAATTATGAGAATCATGAAACTAGTAAACAGACGTCAAAGAAACTTGAAACTGTCATCATAAACATGATTATTATTGGCCACAAACCGAAATCAAATTTGCCACTGCTGAACCCATGTCCGTACCTGACCATCCTTTAGGCCCTGTTTACACCTGGTATTTACAATGCGCTTCAAATGCGTCTCCTGTAACAACATCTGATTTCTATGGATGATGATTTTATAACATACATCATTTAATTCATCAGTGTGTTAGTGCATGTGGACAAGGTGCAAAATTATACTGTGATTTTAATCTCACCATAAATTTGATGCTTCAAACAGAATATTATGTTATTATGCATTAACTGAACTTTGTATGTGTGTGCTTTATATGTGTGTCATGAAAAAGAGGCATCATGGGGATCACGTTGTGACTGCACATACCTAGTGATGCAGCTCTAGCAGCGGATGGAGTCAATTTGAATACTGGTGGTATGAGAGCATGGAGAGGAGAGTCTTTACTTGTATATCAATTTTTGTTTAATTGCTATATTTTCATTATTCAAGCAAATAACGATCATATTAAATGAGGCAACACTACACAGTCACATTATGTATTGTATTGTAATAAAATTGCTGGATTGGTGTAGGATCACAATCTACGAATTGCTAATCATTTAACTTTAAAGATAACCATGTTTTCAGTTAAGGATCATTAAGTTAATGTTATTGTGTGTAGAATATAGACCAATATGGGATAAAACATTAACTTCACAACTAGTGATTTGCATTATAATGTTAGATTTGAGTTGTGCCATACAAAAAAAACAAGATGTTGTAATGACGAGGATCCATTTTGTCCACCGCGGCATTCCATAGTGCCGGCTCGCGCACCTGGTCAGATGGGGCGGGCTCAGGAGCGATCCTCGGCTCTGTCGCTCCTGTTGGCGAGGGCTCGATGGTCGCCATGGGCATCAGCTCTCCATCCGTGGTGGGCTCTGGCACAGGATCCGCGCTGCGGGGTGGTGGTCCTCTGGGCTCTGGTTTGGCAGCCATGAATAATGAGTGCTGGTGGCGCTCGCATGTGACGACCCCATCCGACTGTCCATAGCGCAAAGTTTACGTACTCCTTGAGAGTCCAGCACGTATCAGCTCTCGGTATGACGAATCGAAGTCCGTAGTCCAGCCCGTGCCAAAACCCCTCCATTAAGGTGAGGTCATCGCATGCGGCAAGATAGCTTCTCTCCAAGAACTCCTGCACATGTTCCTCAATGGTCCTGCCATTTTGGGAAACAAAGTCTGTGGTAGGAGAGACATATAGGCCCCGGAAAGCTTTCACAAGCTCCTCAGTTAGCTGGTTCAACTGTTGGTCTTGAGCTGCCACTTGAGTTGCTTGAAACGATCCGTGTTCAGTCGGGAAATGGCTGCTGGATGGTTGTCTAGCGAAGTCTTCTGTAAAGAAGGGCTAGTCACACAAGGACCCATTTGCAGCATTTATTCGAGATACAGACAGGCAGGGTCGAGCAACAGCAAACAGGGTAATCAGAGGCAAGGCAGAAGCATAAACGTAGAAAAGGCAAGGGTCATGGCAGGCAGCAAACAATCATAAACCAAAGAACAGTTCAATAATCAAGACAGGCAGCAAACAATCAACAATGGGATAAACATTTCTCCTGTAGCTCCTGTAGAGCATTGCGTTGGCAGCGCAAGAGGTTGTGGGTTCGATTCCCAGGGGGCACATGTAGTGACAAAAATGTATAACTTGAATGCACTGTAAGTCGCTTTGGATAAAAGCATCTGCCAAATGCATAAATGTAAATAGTCCAAAACTAAAAAAACCACAGGGAATCCACAAACAATGGAAAAACTGCTCAATGACCCGAATTGTCACCAAGACAAGACAAAACTTCACAGAGAGTACATGTGAAGCTGGGGTTTAAATACTGTGGCTAATGAGCAACAGGTGTACACGGAAGTTATCAGACCTAGGTATGGGGCACTATCGAAAATGTAGTCCGAAATGGTTACTAGTACTCTGGAGACGGTTCCCTCTGGTGGTGGGGAGGAGGTAGAGCAGGGACCTCCTCCATAACAGATGTATTATTTTAGTTTTCAGAGTACATATTTGTTTACATTTTTTTATTTACAGATTGCTTAGTATTAATCCATACAATATGGATTATGCAGGTTTTCAACTTGCAGACATTTCTTAATTGCAGTGGAACTGCAGTGAAAGAAAGGAAAGTATTGTGTTTTTTACTGTTAAAGCATTATGCCATAAAACATGGAGAATGTCAGAGACATTCACATTTAATGCATCCACACACACTGTTTGTGTTCATTTAAGCTAATCAAATTAAGGGATCTGAACAAACTTTAATTTATTCTAACTATATTGCCCTATCAAATGCTGACTTGTCTTATTTAACTATGTACACTTACTGTACTTTTTTTAGTTCTTTAGAATAAGAAGCCACATTGATGGATGACCTTGAAAACCTTCCACATATGATGATATATGCTGTACTATAATATCTGTAAAAAATACATATCACTATTACAAATGTTTGGTGCAATTATTACATAAACGTTTTGACTATTTAGTTGTTACTTTTTGTTTTTACCTATTTCTGTTTAGCATACTAAAATGTACTTAAAAATTAAGATTACAATTTTACATATAAATAGTAAACTTTAAATATGAGGTTAAGTTTACTTAAAGAAAACTTAAAAGTATACTTAAAGTATAAAATCTACTAAACTAGTAGTTTACTGAGACTATACTTAAAAGTATACTTTTATGAACTAAAAAGTGGGCCAGTTTTGTCACAAGGAGTATTGAACTGTACAATTACAGTATTACATTTACAGTATAGTACCAATACATTGATATTAGTATATTCACTACATAAAGTATACTTAAAAATATACTTAAGTATATATACTTATATACCATTCACTGATGCAAAGTTTAAAATCTTTGTTTTCTCCCATTTACACTTATATTTAGGATTGACCACTTTAAATCGAATCACCGGAGACAGACAGTTACTGTACATACAGTGTAAGCCCTATAAAACAACATTCAAATTTACACCTCCTGGCTGAGGCAAATACACAGACATACATGTTACTCTCTCATAGGCACACACCCACACACAAACATGGTCTAAACCAGTGATTATCTGATGAGGAATGAGGTAAAATTCCTCACAGAGTGTAAACAGAGCAAGTGGCAAAATACCCAGAAAAAAGGTAAAAACAGTGGAAGAAAGTACTTGTTACGAACGTATTAACACAAGCAAGTAAAACAGTGACTGAAACACAGGTTTAGTTCTCTAGAAGTATTTATAATACTAAAAATTAAGGGAAACTTCAGGGTCAAAAACAAAACAGAAAACAGGGCTTGGTGTTCTCAGGGCAGGTGAGAAAAGTTAATAGTGTGAGCTGTTGTTTTTAAAAGCAGTCCAAATTTGTCACTGTCTCTTATGAAATTGAGGACACATTGAGGAACTAGGTTACTTTTAAGGTGCCCAAATGTAAGTTTGTGATGTGGAAGGAGCCGCAGAGGTACTGAAATGTGCTCCTACATCATCACTCTATTTTGGGCCTTAAAGGAACGATTCACCTAAAAATAAAAATCATCATACCCTCAAGTGATTCAGACCTGTATGATTTTGTTTTAAATGGCAGGAGACATTTTTAAAAGTCAAATGTTTGAATGTTTGCTGCTCTTTGACACATATATCTCCCCCAAAACACCACAAAAGTACCATACAGCCTGTCTATGAGATTTTCTCTAAAGCCATACAATAAAGTTTAAATAATACTTCTTTTGTGTTCACTGAAGAAGGTCATATTGGTTTGGAATCTTCTCTTCCACTTTACCTGGTTCAGCCAGTAGTGATGTGGCTGTTAATGTAAGCAGAAAACTATTTGGCTCAGAGAATCTGGATCAACAGATAACAGATAACCTTCCAATTGAAGTCTGTTGTAGCACAAACAACTACAGGAAGGAAGAAAACAACACAACTGTGACAGATATAGACTGTTACCGGTTATCCAACGATGCACATCAAAACATGTCATACAACTAGGCTAGTGTGTATGACTGGGTTGAGTTTTGGTGCCATCAAGGTCTAGACCAACAGTCTGGTTTTAACTGACTCATAGTATCAAGAGTGTGCATTACTTCCAATATTATTATGCAAAAAGCACAGATAAAAGTTCCAAAGCTGACGTAAGCATGTTTCATTAGTTCTGACCTGAAACTGCAGACACAGCAGTAAAACACACAGAAGACTGTAAACTAAAAAATTAAAATGTTTTAAATCTAAATGTTTAGATTTAAAGGTACGATTATCTGCCTTTCTTTCATAGTTAACACGTAACACATCCAATTCCTTCTTAAATAAAGAATTAATAATTAATATATTTCTATTGGCAATTTGTGTGAATAAATCATAAGTGCATATGTATATACTGTAATTAATCTGGACAGAGATAAAATTATGTAACATTGCTTTTTGCTCACCTCACTTGTACATAAAACACATTAATCTCATATATCTCTAACTACATTAAAACACATTGGAAATCCAAACACATAACTGCAAATCTGCAATAACTCAATAATAAAAAACAACTTTCCATATTATAGATTTTATCTTACAGATTTTGCCTGTCTGCAGTTCTCTGCTGGGCTCCACTCATGGGTGATATTTCAATTGTTGAGCTTTGAAAATAATTACATTCCTTCATACAAAGAATGCAAACACTTTACTATTGTTAAACAACCTATCTGGGTTTGATTTATAAATAAAGTATTATTGAGTGTCCTCTCTAAGTGATGGCTGTAACCTAAGGAAACATTCAGGCCTGTGTAGATAACCCATTTCATCTACAATAAATATTTACCTCTCCTGCATTTTATTCTCTGCTCTGCCATCAATACAGGATACTACAGACTTCCTATTAGCCAGACTTCCTGCCAAGTGTCAGCATATACACACATCACACGCACACACACAAATACATACAGAACACACATACTCTATTCCTGTCAACTCTTTTCACTTTTTCTTTCAGTAAACTAGTAACTTCCTTCCTGAACCCAGTGCTTGACACAAGATTTGAGAAAAGAGATGAGGGAGAAGGAGAGAGAGAGAATGAACATGTCCACAGAAGACAGAGGAAGGCTTCCTCCCTACACACACACACAGAGACTCGAAAACAACACTTAAAATAATCTTACTGTATCTTTGTAACCATGTCACCATGCAGTAGCCCTACACTGCAAAAAAATAAATAAATAAATACCTAAAGTAATAATAACAAATAATTTTCCAGATCTATTTCTCTTTTCTCTTTCTAACTTTTTTGAAAAACTATTTTTTTGTTTTTATTATTATTGTTGTATTTTATTTTTTTGTGATAAAACAAAAGCTACAACTCAAATTTCCATACACAGAATTCTACACTACGACTTCCAGAGCCCCATGAGGTTCTTGTGTAATATAGGTTAAGAGGTAGAGTACATGAGCACATGATGGGGAGATTTCCATCTCTCTTCCACTTTCATTGGATATCCGGAGGAAACTGCTAGAATAATGACAGGCCTGAAAGCGGTTTCCTCACAAGCAGAACCCACAGTACTCTGGCCAGACTCCAGAATAGTAGCATTCACAACCAGCATGCTGTAAGGAACACACACAACATAAATTTAACCCCATATACATTTAAACCCATATAACTGGAAGAGCATGCTGCTTATGCTTAGCAACACCATGGTCATGGGTTTGAATCCCAGGAAACACACACATACATATTCTACGCTAAGCATTTCAAATTCAGCAAATGGCAGCCTGTGAGCAAATATTTTTGAATAATGACCATTAAAACTGCACAGTACGATTGACACATCTATGCTAGTTTAATGCCTTCAGTTTTTTATTTTCATGTAATATTTTCAGCTCAAATAAATGTTGTCTGTTTATTTTTTTTCTTGGTAAGTAGGCCAGTAATAAGCAAAATGTACAGGAAATGTATAGTTACTATAGTATGCAGGAGAAATAGCAGTTGGCTATGAGTGCTGTGCTGTGATCCAGATGTTTGGTGAAGAGGTCTTAGCTATGCTGTATCATGATTATACAATATATAATAACCCAGCTATTGAACAAACAGTAGCCAGGACTGGAAATATCCATTTGATACTATGTGATAACAACCTGTGTATTATCCATACAGTGCATTAAAGGTATATATATTTTTGTCGATCCTGTCTTCTTGTCTCAATCCTGTATTTGTAGGACAGGATTTTTTTTTTTAATTATTTTTGGGTTAATGTGACAAGAACATATTAGTTGAACAAGAAATTTCTTCAGATTGGAATAACAAGAATGTTCAGTGAACTATAAAATTCAAACTGGCTGTTAAAAGAACTCAAAAATCTTTAGTACCTTCAACTTAAAATGACTTATTTTTTTAACAAAGCAAAATTAACTTTTTTTAGGGCAACAAGTTTCCATAACTTTTGTTGAATGAACTTGTCTGGGCTTACAGTGTACAGGAAGTTGCCCTCTAGGCTTCCATTGTAAGTGCATTACTGTAAACACATTTTTCTGAAATTACAAACTGGAGGATGAATCAAAAAGATTTTATGTGATAATCGACAGCAGGCCACAAACACAGCTGATAAAGCTTAACCCAGATCATTCCTTAATTAAACTGAGTTGCATTTATTGTGTAAGTCACTTTATTTTATGCTATAACAAAAGTTTCAAACACATATGAACACACATTTTCACATAATTGTATCAATAAAGCATCTGCCTTCAAATGCATTAGATAAATAATGGTGCATATCAGCATTTACTTTAAACAGCCCTGCAGATGTGACACTCCACTCTGAGATCCTCACTGTTTACAGAGGACCACACAGATGTGTTTTTCCACCTGTCTATAATATTTTGTAACCCTGTTTCTGTAATAGCCCCTAACAATAAGCAGTGGATGTTTTTTTGGGTAACAAAGTTAAGCCATGCAAATTTTCTCCTATTCCAAACGAATACATTTTAAAGTGTTCTTGATTTGAGTGAACAATAATGGTCAATCGTCAGTAATGGAAAAAATACATATGTTCTAAAAATATTCACAGTTTCCAAGATTTAAACCACAAAGTATGACTCACTGAAGGGAATAAGGCTCTTATTCCCTCAGACATGAGCTTATATGCAGCAAAGTTTTATCAGTGAAGTTTATAAGAACTAGATTATTATTATCCATATATTAATATATTGACATTACAATTATTAACATAAGATCTCTCCATTTGTGCATATAGTTTTATTATATACATATTCATTTGTGCATAAAATTAAATTAATTAAGGTGAGGTTTAAACTTCATGTGGCTACCACAGATGTTCTGAGCAGTTAGTTTTCAGACCCTAAATGATTTTTTACATGAGGGACATGACAGCAGTACTTGAATCAACTACTGTTATTTTACCCCGAAAAGGTAAAAAATATCAGCACAGGAACAAATTTAGCCTTATTTTAGACTGTAAATGAGATTGTGTGAGGTGTGTGAATTCTATGTATGTCTGTAACATATGAATTTACCTTCACAGACATGTGAACTTGCAAAACTCTATATCAAATCAGTAAAGCTGTCCAATGTAGATATAGCTATTGCTGTAATGATATTAACAACTGGCTTTACAAAAGGCTTTATTTAACTTATGTCACTCACTGTAACAATGAGCACCTCTGATTTTCCTGTATTAATGTATCCTTCTGTGGCTTTTAAGGGTTTATGGCTTATTCATTAAAAGACATGTAGAAAAATGCATCTGATCTGATTAGACATGAATGGCTCTACAGTCCCAATATAGACAAAGAACACATAATACACATGGGTATGAAGAACCAACATCAAGGTTAGGCCTCCCATGATTCATTTAGCTGTAGTGACTAATTTGATTTAAGGAATACTATGTGGTCTTTGATTTAATTGGGACAATCTCTTGGCTGAATGGCTAGACAGACGGCTAAACAGATGTATGTAGAGACAGTGAGACTGACATACAATTCCTCACAGTGTTCTAAAAAGCTCTAAAATTGATTTTTAAAGGAAGCATTTTAGTGACATGATTAGGATATCAATTTCATCTTCCTTGGAAAACATTGCTATTTGAGAGATGTTTTTGAAAGAACATTCCTGGCATTCTTTATTACAGTGTCAGACACATTAATCCAGTCAGCCTGTCTGCCCTGGGTTAGCACGTGTGTCTGGTTACTTGAAAATCCTGAGGTCCAATCAGACTGCCTGATTACAATGCAATAATACTGTAGATCAACGGATACATTATACTGCTAGCAGTCCGAAGGTCATGGGTTCGATTCCAGGGAATGCAAATACACATAAAATTTTATACCTTGAATGCACTGTAAGTCACGAAAAAGTGTTTGTTGAATGCAAATAAAAAAGAAATGCATTAAAAAGAGCTACTTCTGTTGCATCAGTTTCTTGAGAACAAGGTGTAAAATGGACTAGACTTCATGGCTTAAGTCAAAAGTCTGGCTATGCAAGACCAGGAAGTTCCAGGCCGGTCTGAATATAGAAGTACATTACTGTTTAGAGTGATGAAAAGGGAATTCTTTTAATGTTAGCATTACATCAGAACAAAGATTGTCACAGATATGACATAACATAAAACTGGATACAAAAAGAAATGTCACACAGATTCAAATTACATTGGTCATGAGATAAGCAGTTTACCACTTGTGCACCGATTGTCAAATTATGTTTCAATGTTCAATGATTGTTCAATAGTAGCCACAGTTCACAAGAAATAAAAATTACAATAGGTTTCTTTCTAATTTATTTAAAATGTTTCTTAATAGTACCTCATTTTTTCCTAGACAACAATGAGATTATAGTGAGAGCAAGTGGAAACTTTTGCCTAAGGCTTCATCCACAATCTAGATGATTTTGAAAATGTTATTTTCATTTCAAAATGCTCTCTGTCCACTCTGGCATTTTCATGTCAGTATTTTCCAAAACGCTTTCCAGAAGTTGTTTGTCAACACTGAAACATCTGTAAATGCTTAAATGTGCATATTCAAATAAAAGATAAGTGTAGGTCTGCATCATTTCTGTCAGGCCTATTTACAACATATTGTATTTTCATGTATTTACCAGGCGTAAACAACACTTAGTGGTGTTTACATGCTTAACAATGCTATTAAAGTTAATAGCAGGCACAACACATGAAGCTGTACTACTGATTGCTTGTTGATTTTTGCAACAAGAATGTTTATCAGGAGCTATGAAAAACAACCTCTGAGCAATACAATTTACCTTTTAGGGAAAAGACAGCTTTTTCCTAACCAATCTAAAAATTAACAAATCAAATTTTTGTTATGCAGGCCATCACTTATTTTCTATGTGGAAAAAGAAATTTCAGAAATGTCTACCCACTGACTTGAAATTCTTTTTTCCCTTGTACATTTTACTCCCTTCTCCTGCTGTGATATTGAGGCTTTATTTGAGAATGATAACCACTCCATTGCTTTCCCACAGCTCTGTTTGATTTTCCGAACATGCAGCTGGCTCATAATGATAAAGAGCTTCTTTCAAAGTTGAAGAATGCACATGTGTGACAATGTGACACTCACAACCCATAAAACACGCAAACTCTGTAGAAAATGCACTGCTCGAGGCTGTGAGCCTGCAGTTTTCCATGGAAAAGTTAATGTGACAGGCACGGGGAGAGGTAAGGCAGGGAAGGGGAAAATCAAAAGACATTCGCTCAGCTGGACAGAAGGGAGAGAAAAAGTTATAGCTATAACGCCAATAAACTGGTAATGAGATGCTACTTGGCCCTTTGAAACAAGTATATCCTCAAATCAATAGTCATTTGGCCAGTTCTTCAACGTTAGTTCCACATTACTTCTGTTCTACAACCTAGTGAACTGCCTATCAAGACAGCATTACAACAACACAAAGGTTGTTCCAGAATGCAAGAAGCATAATTATTATGCCTGTAAGGTACCTTATCAGGCCCTCAAATTGCCTTGTTAAATTCTAAGACAGCATTGCATTTACCTTTTGCCAAGAGGGAATTCCCAGAATGCACTGCACTGCACTCAATTGAAAAAATGCAAGATGGCAAATGTGAGAGAAGAATATGTATAATTCATTCAATACAAAGAAGAATCAATAAATATAACACTTCACTAGGTATTAGGAATAGAGGCATTGTCTGCACCTTTTTTGTTAATCAGTTCGCACTATTTAACTCAACACTTCTTTGACTGAGTTTTGACTATGAGCGATGAAGTCTTACATTGTAAATTCTTTTTCATACATTTTTTGATACTAAAACAAAGAGTACAGAAAAAGACAGAGAAAAGAGTGTGGAATAGGATGACCAAATGTTAAGACCCAAATTCAAACCCTTTCACCCAAATCTTTCACATAGAGCACCAAGGCCCACTGTGTTATAACATGCACACTCAAACAACACAGTATATTTTTACACCACATACTGTACACTCCAGAAGCAAAACGCAGTTGCTTTACACACACAGATCTTTTCTCACACAGCCTTTTTAGCCTTCCTGTAACCTCATCACACCCCATCTGCCCTTGGTAAAGCTTTGGGTTTTATCTGAGCAAATTGATTTCCAATGTTTACAATGGGTTTTCTTCTGTATGAGGAATGGGTGCTCTGAAACCCTGGGATTTCCACTGAGAAACCCATTCTTCTTTTCATAGACATACAGGTTCAAATGCATCATAGACATGATTTTGTCTCTATGCAGAAAATTTTCAAGCATAATTCACCCAAACATGTCATTAACAACCCAAATTCTGGTATTTTTAAACTGAAATATCTTTAGGTTGTATATTCAAGGACACTTGTATTAATTTTCTTAATTATTACAAACTTTGAACATGTAGTATAACAGCAATAACAGGTGGCACCTATTAATATATGGTTTAAACAGCAGTGAAATAAATACTGAAGACCAGATTGTGAACCTGGCTAGAAATTTATTTATAGACAACTGCTAGCGCATCTTGCTCTGTCTGCCCAGTCCTGCCAAAAAGTAGGTGCATTTACAGGTGCAACCTCTCTCTTTTTAAAATTATCTGTACACACAGTCTAACACTTACTCTCTCTGTCTCTCACTTCTTCTCTCCCCTGCTTTCTCTCGTATACTGTTCTTGTGTGTGTAATCCATACCTGGCCAGATGCCAGCCATGTCTGCAGGCACCTGCGTCAGCTGGCTGTGCAAAACAACACACTCCACTTGCTCTCCTCCACAGTCAACAGCCTCTCTGAGCAAAGCTAAACCTTCTCACACATCCATACAGACGTCACTCCTGCTAAATAAACAAACAGTGAGGGCAGTAAGTAAGAGGTGCTGTTTAATGTAGTATGGCTCTGTATTTTGATAATATTTAGTGTGTTTAAGAGGAGATTTGTAGGTATGTTACTGGGGTGGGTTGAATGGATTTTCATAGTATTCTGATATGGTTTCACTAAGTGTCTTTAAATACAGTATACTTACATCACAAAAATGTGATACATTGCACTTAATATGTTGTTCTGGGTGGGTTTGGGTTTAGGAATAGGGCCAAGAATGTAATTACATGAATAGACTTTAAGTACAATTTAACACAATACAATGTACAATAATAGTTACACTTCTATAAAGTTTTTCCTGTGTAGGTTTATTGTAGTCAAAGACACTTAATATAAAATGGGACCTACAATATTTGTCCTCAGAATACTATACTGATATTTAATATCTAAAGAATAGATAATGTTAATAAAATTAAATGCAGATGAAAGAGAAACAGGTGAGTAAAATATCTATTTTGTTATTGGCAACACTTCTTATATGGCAACGTTATTGACCAAAAACAATCTGTCATCTCCCACTAGTCATTCACAACTTTTATTGCAGTAGCATGTTCAAAATGCTATCTTCTGCAAAAAAACACCAAACTCAATAAACGTAGTCCATACTACCCATGCATTATATTTTAGGTTCTCTGAAGTCATCTTATAGCTTTGTGTGAGCTGGAGTCATATAGGTTTGGAACAACACAAGGACTAGGGAAACCCAGTTTTCATTTCTGAGTAAACTTTTCCTTTAAATCTATTTGCTATGGTCTTGTAACATGTTTTGACATAATTGCATTTGAATGTGTTTTTCACAGTCAAGTGGGTGAACAAGGTTATTTTGACCTAACCAGCCAAACTGACCCCAGGGTTATGCAAAAACCATACCTGACCTTTGTGTATTATGGAAAAGAGAAGAGTCAAAAAGAAAAACACAACAATTGTATCTACTGAGGTGTACCACTGTAGTACTCCATCACCAGTAAACACCTGCATAAATTGACTTGACAGAACTGCATGTGCTGTCATGGTACAGGGACGTGTGATCAGTAAGCGTGTTGTGCTGGTGGGCTATCATTATTCAGCTGACCTGTAAACCACAGACGGGCTGGCACAATGCCAGCTCTCCATAATGCACTGCAGCATGCTGTCCCTGGATACTGCGCAGATGTTCCTGAAGAACTGGGCATCTTTGCACTAGATTATCTTGTAAAATATAAACTTTAGAGCTTAAAAAAAGGTCGCTCTCACTGTTCCTTCCACACATACATAAGTTTCCTAAAGCAGGGGTTTAACTCTTGTTGACATTGAAGGGAACATGGCCTGCTAACAGTGAGAGGAAAACTGAACAGAAATTACATTTGAGTTGCATTATGTTCTGTTCTTTTGCAAAGTGCATGGAAAAACTGCTGCCAGTAACTGGCACAGCTTGTGAGTAAGAACAGAGTGTGGCAAACCGCTCCCCCTAAGGACCTATGTACCCAAAACACATGGCCATACAAAGCTGCAGTCATACTCCTGGACACAATCTACACAATAAGGCCCATACCCCCTACTAACATCAGGAGGGTTACATTTATTCATTTATCAGATGCGTATATGCTATTAAAAATGAGAGCATTAAACATTTTGTCTTAAGAACCAACAAGCCAAGTCTATGAAGCAGACAAGATGAACAGAAGAAGTTTTTTTTGTAGGAAAGAGAGGTTAGGAAAGGTTAAGTAGGAAAGGTTAAATTGGTATTAGAATAAAGAGAGTTTTGTTTCCTTTAAAACAGCAAGAGCTGCTTTTGAGTGCCTCTTTAAAACTGATTAAATTCCTGTTTCTTTTCTCTTGGTATGTCTTTATTAAGAGATGATGTCATAGGACAATGATCCCTGCAGATATGCTCAGTGACTGGTGTGAAGGGCTTGTGGTGGTAATCCCACTGCAGTGAGTCAAAGGCGTTTGTGTGCCTTTTTCTCCTCAGGTCTGTACATTCTGTTTACTTGTTGACTAAGGACTGGGGCACACACAAGCAGACACAGACTGACACAGAGACACAGAAAGACTGAAATTAAGGGCCTTGTAAGGGCCTCTTACCATCTTGTCATCTAATGCATAATTATGAATGTGTGCTAGCCAACAGATAAAGGACATAAGCAGGTAATATTTGGTAGATCTGTCTGAGGGTCTGTCTAATGGTTTGTCTGTCCTCTATCCATTTGTTCATCCATCCATCCATCCATCCATCCATCCATCCATCTATATTAAATCTTTCTATCCTTTTATTTTTGTATGTTCTAAACTTGTTATTTGCCCTTTTACATAAATGGTTGTTTTATTTCCTGAAATAATTACAAAATAATAAATTACAAAATATTGTGTTTTAATAATGTCAATGTCTTGACAGCCCATATTTGTTTCAATTCATAATTTTAGTTTTATAGTTTTAACAAAACAAAGCTTAGATTTAAAGTATGACGCCTACTTAAGTACTTCCCTGGGGTGCACATACCACTGCTTGTGAATCACTGTTCTATGTCAGTTCTATTTCTCTCACCACAGTGTCTGTTGTTGCTTTCTGCTGTATGAAGTCGGTGTTAGCTGTGTGAGTAATTCTATATCAGCTGCTTAGCTTCACACCTCCCTGTCTGGTGGTCTGAGTGTTTTTCCCCTGGTGATCTTATGTAGGTGTTCTGTGATGGCCCCTAATTAGCTTGGGAAGTGTTTAAGATACACTGTGTTCTCTCCACAGGGCTGTGAAATATGACCCAGATCCTCAAGAGCAAAACAAGAAAGGAGTGGGCGGAGAAAGAAAGTGAGCGAGATAAACAGAGGGATCAGGGCAGCATAAAACTCCACATGCACTTAAAAAGAAGTGTTTGGATAATATGACTACTAAATAAGATCACGTTCACAACGCTCATTTGAATTAATCAATAGTCAAATAAATTTTAGCTTAAGGGTAGCAAGTGGTGACAGCATGAAGCATCTTTTAGAAAGATCATTTACACAATGATAAAAATAAAGTATATATCAAAGTTTAAAGTAAAAGCTTGTGTTTGTGGGGAGTAATATTATAATATTGTTATCATTACAACAAAGACTTGACTTTAACATCTAAACCATGTAAAAGTCCAAAAGAACTGGCTCACTGAAATGAATCAGACTGTCCAGTTCCTCATACAAGAACGAATGCGGAAAACTTGTTGGAAAATGGAGCATACTGGAAAATGTAAAGTATTTTGAAAATAGCTGAGCTATGAGTTGAAGGGGTACTTCACCACTGGCAAAATGGACTTTTAATAAAACTTGGTTGCCTACACCAAAAAAATCTGATTTTTCTTCCCTTTTGCCAAATAGGCAGGAAAACTTCATCACCCATAATACACTGGGCATGTCGATCGGACTGTTACAAAATGTAAGAGTAAAATCCATTGTTTTTAAGAAAGCCCTATAAAAAGCCTTTTACTGACAAAAAACATGTATTGTCTGTCCAGGTAACATGGAGAAAAAGCAAACATTGTTCAAATCAAAATTACACTTAAGTTACACTTGAAGTTACTCCTCAACAGGTATTCAATGTCAAATGTTGACTTATGTGTCGGTAAATGTGTCTGTGAACTGTATGTATGAATATGAACCTCCTCATACTGTGTTTGCATAATAGTATGAATGACAGCTCTCTCCAGACAAGCTCTTTCATTCTCCTGCCTCCTCTTCTGGCCAGACACTACACTCCCTTCTTTCATTGCTTGTCCTGCTCATGGGAGGAGAATCAATTACTTTTTAATAAGAGCTCCAATTAGTCCTGAGCACATTGCGCTAAATATAACTCTTATTGTCATGATCTAATAAGCAGAAGGCCGGAGTTTGACCTCTGTCAGATGAGCACTGGGCGCTGTGTTAGGGCCCTCAGAGCTTGTGAACACAGAGTACAATTTATTACAGAGATGGAGTTTAATGAGGCAAGCCCACCATGTGTCAACATGAGGCCTGTCAAACCCACCGGCACATGGTGGTAAATTATTTTATCTTGTCAAGTGGGATCATGAAGCAGGAAAAAAGAGGAAGTATATGTGTTTTTGTAATGGTGGAGACTGACAAAGTGCCCTCTCCTGAATACCCACACATCTAAGTGAATACACAACATAAACAGACACACACTGGCCATGTATACAGAAATTTGTACAGATAATCTATAATTTGTAATGTATATAGAACAATTCATTCTGATTGTTAGATCTGATTGGCCAAGAGGCGTTATAGGATGACAACAGCACTAAAGACATTTTCAAAGTACCTTTAAGGAAATCTCCACACTTGGCAGTCATCTTTGTAATGCCTCTGGGCAGCTATTTCAGTCAAACAAGACCAAGTCTTATCTACTTGAATGGGTGAAGGATTATGTTTGTTAAGCCTATAGCTTGCACTACAAAAAGCAGTTTTTCCAGGTCACTTCAGCTACTGAACATGTGGAAAGGCTGTCAAAAACCTTGCACCATAGCATCTTCCTCACAGAATCATTAACGTTTGGCTAATTTGACTAGAAGGCGGAGATTCATCTGCTAGAGTGGACATATTGAGCATTGCAGTTTCCCCCATTCATATGTACAGAACTGCGGAATCTTTTTAATTCTGTTAGTCTTTGGTGTTTTCACAACTGGATAATTTGGAGAGTTTGTTTCGGAACCTGTCCTATTTTCTCCCTTAGCTCATTTAAACATATATGAACATGGCAATCACACTTGGATGAACACCAAAACAATCAGTCCAAGACTGTCTTAACAAGGTGGACTCAGCACAATTGAAAACGTATTCTGGAGTGAATCACTTGTGGAGAAAAAGCAATCCAACCCAACAGACCACTCATAACAAAGAAAGCCACAATAAACTTGTGAAACTGTTGTCTGAAATCCTGGAAAATAAAAAGGTGTATTCTGACCAATGAGAGGACAGTATACTCGCATGTGACTTGTATTGTTTGGTCCATTTGGAAATGTTGCCTTGTGAAAGCTAACCAAACCAAGAAGAAATTGTAACATCATAGAGATTTTACTCCCTGTATTGGTACAAAGCAAACAATCTACAGATCTGAAAATGTCCTAGGACGCTTAACTGTACCAACCATTCCTGAGTTGTCTAAATTCTAATGTATGTTTACACAAGGTGTTCTTCTGTTCCCTCTGCCCTGTTTTTTAAGCTACATTACATTTTATACAGATTCTGGATTCAGGATCATATTGAATCTATTCAGACTGACAAAAACTATTTTGACAGAAATGAAAACGTTAAGCAACTGTTTGTTGCATTCAGTTATGGACTACATTGTTCTAACGGTGTAATGTCCACGGGCTTGTGCAGCTGCCATGCCCCACTCACTCTCAGCCCACCACTGTGTATTAGTGTTAGATCAGAACAATCACATGAAGGCCACATACACCCAGTCATATGAGATAAAAATCTCTGGCTTCCAGCTCCTTTAAGTCCTGTTCCACTCTGACTGAAGGTCGTTCTACACCACACAGGAATTAGATGCTGGCATGAATGCGTGGGTCTGTGTACTGCGCCACATTACAAAAGTGCTTTTTTTAGAGCACCTTGACGAGCGTCATCACTAACGTATACTGTATCCAAGTTGTGCAAAAGGAAACTAAGGCCAAAAATAAATGTTAACAATCAGAAGACGTCGCTGATAATTAAATGAGATACTAAACTGAGCGTAACAGAACTTTTAAACCCCCTTTTAAAATACTCACCACTGTTTCCCATGTTTTATTGAATTTGATGGAACAACAATATTTGTGAGAAATGATAAAAGCAGCTTTTTTGGTTACAGATATATATGTGATTTGTATTTTTTTTGTATATTTGTTTGTTTCAATCACTTTTGGAATGATATCTGAAGTACATTATTTTTATTTCAGTAAACAAAAATTAATTTTGGAGGCACATTTTACAAATTTTTATTGTAAATAGTGCAGTCATTGTGGGCCCACTTCACACTACCTTGGCAACAAATTAATTCCCTAGTATGGACAAAAATATTGCAGCATTCTGCATTTGCACCTCTGCGTACACGTTTTCCGTGGGGGTGGGGTGTGGGGGGGGTGCTACTTTGTCCACCATGGGTGTTGAACACAAGCTTTTAGCCATATCATGGAGTAACAACACCTTTTTAGCTCCAAAAATATTGTCCTTTCACATACCCAACTGTAAGAAAATTATAGACATGTCTTATATGTGATCACTTCAGAGATTCTTACACTAACCTGGAACATTTAAGAAATGATTTCATATTATAAGAATCGATCTTTTGACACCGCAACCAATGACCCTGAGGGATGAGGAAAATTTAGCTGTGCATAGAAGTGTTTAAGAAAAGATGTGGTGCTGTTTGTAGTTATTGAGTGCTATGGGAGAAAATGTAATCAAAAGGGCCCTTTACCCCGGGGGCCTTTCAGCACAGTTGTACCATTTGTGGTTCTCAGTAAAAGCTTTGTCATTAAGATTGAGATGCCGATCACACAAATTTCGAACAGGGGTAGAACCATAAACCACTCTTAATTTCATAACCAGTGAGTTTATGTGATCATATTAAATATGTATATGAATGCATTCCTCAGCCACTGATTTAATATGTACTATAGACATATGGAACTGTGGAAATTCAGAACAAAGTGTACAGTAGGGGTGAGAGAAGGAAACTTGTAACAGCTCTATTTTTATGTAACAGTATGTTACATTTTATAAATAATGTTAACAGATTGATGTTAGTAGTGCACATAAAACACATGTACATACTCAGTATCTGGCAATTGATTTAATACTTCATCAGTCTTACTCTATTACCTGTATCATGGATGCATGTGTGCATTAAAGCCATTTTAATCATCAAAAAGAGTGTGGAGAGTATGATGTGATCTCTTTTGTATAATTTCACTGCAGTGCATACTCTGTATAATCTATTATCTTTGCCTGCATGTGTCATACGTTTTACATTATCAGTTGCAATTGCATTTTGTTTTTGGCACCATCATTTAGTCAGTGTTCCAGCTTTTCTGTTAAGAGTGAATATCGCAACACATCGTACATGTCAATATGAGCAATAATGTGGTACTGTACAATCCTATATAGTTTGACACGTATGTATGCATTTTACAGCAGATGGCCTTCCTATGAATGAGAGCTGCATTTTATTTTTACTGTGACATTGGATTTTTGATTTTGAATAACGCCAGTTGCTACTTTAGCAATCTAATGAATGAATGCAAGATGAATGAATGAATGAATGAATTAGAGCCTTTCTGATAGAACTACCACCTATATTACATTTGAAGTTGTAAGCATTGTTATTTCATTTCACAACAACATTTGTCACATTATATAAGTAAAATCACCTTAAACATTAAACACTTCATTTAACTAAACTGACAGGAACATTTAGAATGAGAAAACACACATTTTAATGTTACAAATCTTTCATAGTCATGGGGCATTGTTTAAATGCAAGCACTTCATCAGTGTGATTTATTTGTTCTGTTTTGTTGTGTGTATATAGGATGTATTCAGGCTTGTGTTCATGTGTGATCTCTATAAAAGTTTCTGGTTTGCTGTATGTGGAAATATCAGGTCTATGGAGAACAAATAACCAATGAGCGAAGAATGACTAGAGGACCAGACAGTATTTAACAGACACTGTCACCAGCCTCAGTGTGTGTGTGTGTGTGTGTGTGTATGGGTGTGTTTGTGTCTGACAGAGGGATTCCTCAGCAATGCCTGCTGCATACTAATTCATGCTGTGAGTATGTGCATGCATCTGTGAGTTAGACCATTTCACAGAACACAGGGGTTTTGCTAGGCACCCTGTCTGGAGGAATGGTGCTGCCACAGACACTACCAACAGAGAGAGAAGGAGAGGGTAAACAAGTGCAGGATGTCTATCAAGACATACTGCTGTTGTTTCAGGCCACAAATCAGAGCAACAGCACCTAATAATTCCCTTCATCCATTTCATCATAGAAAACAATGAACCCCATTAGCTCGGTCATTTCTTTCAAGATATATCCAGAATATCCAGAAATTTCCATTGACAGTTTAATCATTGACAGTTTAACACTGAAGCAAGGTTCTGCTAATAAATGTGCCTCATCTGACATAATGGTCTATATAATAACAGACATTTACATTTGTACCCATTGCTAGTGATACGACAGACTAGAACACTGTTTAAACTTGATGAAGATGTGTGCAAAGTAAAGGGGTGTTCATTACATTACATTTATGCATTTGGCAGACGCTTTTATCCAAAGCGACTTACAGTGCATTGAAGTTATACATTTTCTTAGTACATGTACTCCCTGGGAATCGAACCCACAACCTCTTGCGCTGCTAACGCATATGAACAATCATGTCCATTTAAAAAAATACTTCAAATATCTCAGGCAGAGATACTACCCATTGGGGTTTAATTAACGCATGCTGATAGTTCATTCATTTTCCACAGACACCATTAGAAGGTTATTACACCGAGTCACTGATTTCCTATACGACTATCCAGCAATGGCCAGACTGATACCATATAGTTGCGGGTGACAGAAAGATATCAGACTTATCATGTGGAAAAAAGGATTAGGTCCCGGACAGATGGAAACACACACTTTAAAAAACATTGAGCTCTGTCATGCAGACAGATGCTGCTGATGATTTAAAAAGCCCAGGAGTTATAGCACTATTCCTCTAAATCAGGTGGGTCATGACATAATATCTTGATTTTTCAGCTTGTATGAAGTGATGTTAGAGCAGAAAAAAAACAGTTCAAACGTATGGAGTGCATGGGGGTGTGTATATGGGTAAATGTCATGTTTTTCAGTTCTAGAGGAAAGGTTATAAACCTTATATATCTGTGAGGTGGAATTTGATAGAATGAAGCACATTAACCTCCTTTAGTTTCTTAACAAATGTGAAGGTTGTTTTAATGTTGCATGACACTTCACACCATGAGTGACACAGATAACTTACCCGTCAATGCATCCATCAGTCCACACTAATGCCACTCACACACAAACATTTCCTTCAGTTAATGTGGCTTCAGTATAATGACCTTTTGCTGTCAGTCCTCGCAAAGAAACCCACAACATGCATAGTCAAAAACAACAAACCTATTCAAACTGCCAGGTGCATTTTGAAACCAACTTCTCCCCCCAAAATATTGTTTGGTAATTATTTTCCATACAATGAAAATGCATGATCACTGCATGAACTCTGTCAGATTTCACTTCTATAAAAAATGTAAACTGCACCACTACACTAGAAGCTTTTTTATAAAAATAACTTAAGTGCTAATAAAATAAAAATGTTTGTTTGTTGAATGTTTGTTTGTTTCAATTTGTTTTGGTATGTCATATCTTGCCTAGGGCACCTAGTAAGCTAGGACTGCCAAAAATACTAGATCTATGATGTCACTGACCTCATGGTGCAGGTAACAGAATGAAAACTAATCAAAAATTCTCTCTCTCTCTCTCTCTCTCTCCATCCATCCATGTTGCATCAATAAAGCTTCTAATATTTTTTGTTAAGCACTAAATGACCAGTGTTAAGCTAAAGAGATACATCTAATACAGTGTAGGGTTTAACAGTACTAGTACAAGACACTCTCTATAGTGGCCTGAGGAAACGCTTTGCTCACAGGTAAACCATTCTAGCAGGATTCCATGATATTGTCATTGCAAGAACAAATTCAATTTAATTTTTAATTTGCAATAACTAGCTATTTTTGTTATATAGCTGTACTTTCACCTTCACTTTCTCACAATAATCATAATTTTGAAACAAAAAGGTACAGTAATATTAAATACTCAATATCCAAAAGTCACAGACCCATTAAAATTATTCAACACTTTATGTAATTTCTCACTGGTGTGAATTCCTTTTTTTTGCATCTTAAATGCAAATAAAATCTGGTGAATAAAAATATCTGCTGGTCATAGCTGGTCTCCCAGTCTGGTCAGGCTAGTCTGGTTTGCTGGTTTTAGAAGGGTTTTGGGTTTAAATAATCTTAATGACAAACTCTTAACATTAATAGGTTTATGCACTTGTGAGATCAGGTCAACGTGAGAGTCCATGTTTATGTATCCTACAGACTTTATAAGGTTGTGTATGATATGCAGCCTGGGAAACATTTAAAGTTTAACAGTTGACTAGAATTTTGGTTAAAATGATTAATCTGTAAGCACAAAGTTTTATTGTGTTGATTACAGTATACACTATATTGCAAAGTTGTTGTCTTGAGTGTAATATTTGCTCGCTCATGAATGGTTCACATTAATTTCTGGAAGTAGTGGCACACATGTATTTGATAAGCCAGGCTAAAAAAACTGATGCCATTATGTGTGTGTGTTTTTCCTCCATTGTAGTCAATTATTATGGTTTAAATAACTCTTTACACAAGTAATCAAAGGTCTGGCTATGCAGTCTGGCTGCAACACTGGTCTCATAATAACAGAAAAGGGGCAATAAAGAGCAGAATTAAATATATACAGTGCTTTTGATGGTTGCATGGCTCTGGTATGCCTGGAAAATCTGCTGATGGAATTCTAAAGTGTTAGATACTTTTGTGTGAAATATGCACAGTTAAAACAAATGGACAGGTGAAAGGTCAGAGTATTCAGGGATGAGTTGGTCATACATAATCTTGCTTTTATCAGATTGTTGGCAGTTATATGAAGGCAAGAGTGTCATTTTTACAATGTGGCATTTAAAGAGAAAGCCATCAATGACCTCCACTAGACTTCAGGGACTATAAATGTCAACAGCATTAAGGGTTAATGTGAAAGGCCTTTACAGAGCATCACCTGCGATACGAACACATAAACGCCCCTCCAACGCCCCACACACACACACAAACACATACGTTATACACACAGACATTTACACACACAATATTTGCACAGAAACTGCCAAACAGGTGCATGTGTTCAGAAAACAAACATTAATTCTTCTTTCTCTGAATTTTCCCTTTTCCTGGGAAACCCCCATTTTTCACAGCAGATTAACAGATTCCAGATTCCTTCCATTGACTTTTGTTGTTGTAATACAGGACTACTTATATTAAGCGTGTCATATCAAGCACATACATTGGCTTTTTACATGCACACAAACATGGCTTGCAATGCATCATATAAACATGCTCAAATGAAGATGTTAAATAATCAAATAATTCAAGTAATTTTTGCACTCATATTGATTGTTTAGAGTAATGTGACATAGGGCTTTACACACTTCACCCTCTGCCCTGCGTACACACACATACACACACCCACCACAGCCCTCTGAACAAAGGTTAGATCAATACATCAATTTTTATTTTTATTTATTATTATTTAACTTCAAACGTGGGCTCGTTCTCCCGTGTGTATGTAACGATGGTGCTACAGTGTAATAATGTTCCCTAATAAGAAGAACAAAGATAATAGCCATGTCTGACCACACACACACACACACGTTTCCTCATCTATCTAAAAGGGGACATTCCATAGATTTCTATTGTTTTTATACACAGCTAGTTATAAAACATATAATCTAAACAAACTCTAATCCTTACCCTAACAAGCTCTCTGCTTTTTACCAATTAAACAAAAACTGTTTTACTACATTTTACAGTGTTTTTACAAATGAGAGCGTTCCCAAAAGGAGGTTTTGCTCATTTATCATGATTTGCTGACTTTTGGGTACACAAACACTGCTGCAGCATGCCATTTCTCTGCTTTGTACTGTTTTCATAAAGACAGTATGATCATGGCAATCACATTATCTCTCATGCACAAGAGGCCACAATTGCCAAAACCATTATATTCCTATTTAGACACCATAAACAGTTCATCTATGATCTGCATATCTCATTTTATGCTCCTGTCCATTTGAATGGTGAACACTAGTGGGACAACAGTAGGGTAACAGCTGCAGGGTCAATATAAACCTCTCAAACATATTCAGTTCTATAAGCAGAACCACATGCTTATTAACTAGAGCCATTACGAGTTTTAATTAGCGTGAGAGAGACAGATTAGAGGGAGAGAGAATAGGGAAGCACATGCTAGTGGTCACAAAGGAAAGTTGTAGCACCAGCTATAACTGAGGTCCAATAACACAAATGATTGTTTTATCTAGTTCAAAATTAGTGTCTTAACTTATAATCATTTTTTGTGGATTCCATGTGAATTTCATCCTACATGTACATTTTCTGTTGGCTCAACATGGATTGATATTGTTGTGTTACCTTTTACATTTTTACATATTTACATACATGTTTTCTGTTTAATCTGTTTAATATTTTATTTTATGTTTCATAATGTCAGTTTTTTAATAATAACAATTCATAATTTAAATTTTGTTACAAAGATTTCAGGCAGGCAGATCCTCTCCTGTCTGAGCACACAATGCATCTCTTAGTCCAAGCATTCGTAATATCAAGGCTGGACTACTGCAATGCCCTACTGGATGGCCTTCCAACCAGCCAACCTAATCTCACTACACTGGCTACCTAAAGCCGCCCACATTAAATTTAAAAAGACAAGACAGTCAACCTAACTTCACCCTCCTACATCAACTCATTTCCTCAGATATACGTCACCTCCCACCAACTACAATCTGTAAGCAAGTGTCACAAAAAACAGTCTTCTACTGTTCACCCTGTCTCTAGCATCAGAACTTTTCCAACTTGTAAATGTAACTTTGTAGTCTTGGCTTGTTGGTTCTTAGGGCAAAATGTTAAATGCTTTCTCTCTCTCTATTTGTACATTGCTTTGGATGAAAGCATGTGCTAAATAAATAAATGTAAATGTAATAGCAGGTTTCCATTGTGCAGGTTTCCATCTTATTCCAATATTTTGTCCTGTGAAATAAAAAAAATATATAGTTTTTTTGTAGGAAAGTTTGTGTCTATACACAAAATGACCCTGTACTGCACTGTACATAGTTCTATGAAATAATGTGTCATTTATTCCTTGTTAGCAGTGCAACTATCATTCATTAAATACAATAAACAGTTCTTTTTCTCCTCCTCTATTTCCACAATGAGTGGAATCATGACAGCTGACCATAATACACAGTATTGTTTCTGACTTAATGTATTATTAGCCTGGGCCACCTATTTAATTAAATGTAAATTAGCATCATCTTACTAAGCAAAAAATAATACAAAATGTATTGTTTTCAGGTCAGATAAAATATATTTTATAAAATGATAAAGTGTGTAAATGTATGCGCAATAAAGACAGGGCTCACAGATGACCTTTATTATTTTAATTAGGTGGGTGATTGAGAGGGAACATTTATGGTATTACACTTAGAGATATAAATTTACGAGTTATATAAATTCATATGAGCTGTAAAAACTAACTGAGAAAATATTGATTTATTACCTACATTACATATTTTGTCAAGACAAATATTCACATTCTATTTCAATGTAAATGAAACTATTATAAAATGTATGAATATAATATTGATGATACATGATACATAAGAATATTTCATATGCAGGATTCAGGATTAAAAGAATCTTTAGTAAGGATTTAAAATACTGTAATCTTAACTATCACAAACTAACACAATCTATTATTTAAACTTAAATTTTTAATATTATTATTTCTAATGTTTAAGTGTTTTATTATCAGATTTACATAAAAAAATGACATCTAATGAGAATCTGAAATGAAACTCTAACCCCCACCATTTAGAAAATTAAAATTACAATAAATAAATAAATTGTTACAAAAATCAATTTGAGTTCATTAATTGACACATATAATAACATCATTCTTTAGTGGTTGTAAGCTTCAGCATTAATTGGCTCATTGCTTCATGGCTACATTAGATCGCTGCGGTAATTGCTTCTTGTCCTGTTGACTTTAGAACAGAATGGCTTACTGGTTCGCAGATATATTGCTAGATCTGTTCACAGATTCACACATTTCATTAACCCTCTTCCTCTTCTCATAACAGCCTTCTCTTCAAATTCTCTTAAGATCCAATCAAATTTAATGAAATTAATTACCGGTTCTAATTCAGCAATGGTGTGTGATTAAAGCAGTGAAATGTATGAAAGTGCAGAAGCCCAGAACTTTCTCTTGGGGATGGCTGCCTTTCATATGACAACCTTAGATATAATTTCTTTGGCTCTTCTGAGACACAAAATGGCTGTGCAAAGCAAACAAAGTCATCTTATTCCACACACGTACTGAGTCATTACCTCCATGGAAAACAATCACAGATCATAATTTTCCCATTCTGGTTTAAATATTACCCAGACATCTTTCTTAACAATGTGTTCTCCAAAATGGACTGCTCTACATGCAAGAGTTCATCTTTGCAAGAGCTTTCACCACAATCCTCTTGCACCCCTCCTCCAACTCTTCTCTCTGTCCTGCAAATCCAGGAGGCTCAGGCCTCTGTCTGCCCAATGTGTGAATCAATATTTTCATTTTGACACTGTCTCAATTTTCAATTAAAGATGAGTATAGTTTCTCCAGACTGCTCTGAGGGGCCGTCAATCAAAGGGCTCCAGTCTGTCCCTTTTCAAACAGATGTGTCTGCCACTATTTTTATAATCATACTTCATTTTAAGACATGTCTGGAGAAAAAAGGTAAGCCACAAAAATCTATTATATACAATAGACACCCTAACAGACCATAAAAGCTTACATAAGCCATGTCAGAAATACAGTTGTATGAGCTGACTTTTGCATTTGGGTTTATTACAAAACATGTCATTAAAGTTCCTAAATTCACTTTATTGTTTTAAATGGATTCGAACTGTCTGTTTCAATGAATCAAAGCAAACTTAATGAATGCTTTACTGACTGATTTGCACCAATATTCAAAAATGTTCATAAAGGTTGCTAATAAATGAATATGATTAAGAAGTATCATTCTTTGTGTTCTTTTAGTAAACAAATCTCAGTTATTTTAACTATAGATTATTCTTCACATTTTGCTGTGCTATTTTTAATACATTACACACATTTTGAATTTGCAACAATGGATAATGGTTCTTCTAATTAATAAATTGACCTTCTAAGACCTACTGAGCAAATACATTAATATTGAAAAAAATACTGAATATCTTTTAAGGTTTGAGAAATAAATACACTTGTAAGGCTATATTGCCCAGCCCTACTCAAAGCCTGAGTTGAATATTTAAGTATACTTTCAACCAAAGGTTTAAATACCACCTACAATACCCAGATCCTTCTCACCTTTGTGGTCTAAGATAAGTTTGATTTTATTAAACATCTTGTGACTGTCTCAGTGCATGTGGTACTGGGCTGATTGACAGCACCAACCCAGATGGTAGCTCTTTTGTTTTTATCATGCTGTAAATTGTCAGCAGCTTCGGAGAAGCAATGTTGAGGTCTTCAATAATTAAACTAATTAACAGAGCAATTAGCACAATGTGATGGTGCTGAGTGAGCATGGACAACTGAGATGATGGTGAAGTCTTTTTGTCTGCCAGTTGTCTTCCAGCAAAATCCCCAGAGAAACATGTAATGAGCTTTAAAAAGGAAGGGTTAATGTTAGCAAAGTAATCAACACAAATCCTATATATAGCATTGACACATGCTATTAGAAGGAGGCTTTTGCTAGGTCGAAATGTATCATCTTCCTAGTGTTGAAAATCCTTTATTTTTAAAACATAAAAAACACAAAGAATACACACACACAAAATGAATCTGTTGGCAGTTCATTAAATATGGTCTGTAACAGCTGTATTGTTTCCTTGGTAACCACAGCAATGACCTTAGTTGTATTGCCCAAGTGTGTTGTTTCTTCTGCTTCCTGTCCAAGGCCTTTACTGTAATGTCATTCTGAATGATTTTCTACAGTATATGCCACCATCATCATATTGTTTAGAGATACGGGTTCAAATTGCATTCTTTTTCCCAAAACAGCTGAGGATAACAAAGGTTCAGATCAATAATGTCTATATCATTGTGAAGACAACAGGCTGTGTACAACAAGGCCCTTTGTGAAGTCAGTCATACAGAACTACCTAATAAACCTGAATTTAAAATGATAAAGTATAGATCTTAAAACAGCACAAAAATATATTTCTATATTAGACCAGTCGTTCTGAACTGATTTTGTGTCAGGATGTCAGTACACAGAATTGTTTATCATACAAAAAAAAATACCCTTGAAATCAAACATTGGTGACCTGAGTTCAAGTCGAGGCTCAAGGGCCCTTTCCAAACACGATCCAATCTCTTCTACCCAATTGCTTCCTGTCTCTACTTCACTGGCATATCCAACAAAGGCCAAAAAATATGTATAATCAATTAAAAAAAGCATTGCTATTACCATGAACTGCAGAGGTCTCAAAATATGTTACATTATTAAAATGACATAGGGCTTAAATGGAAATGACAATTTTGTAAGTGTATTTTGACAGCGAACGTTAAGCATTTGAACTTCAGCAGACATTTGAATTACCAGCCTATAACACGTGAGTTAAATATTATATTAGTTTTAATTGTATTATAAAGGACTCACAGATTTTGATGTCAACAATAAAATATTGAAAACATTTTCTACCTTAAAAGTTAAGCCTTAATATCTCATTGTTTTGAATTTTCACAAACAGTTCAATATCTCCTTTCATTATTTGCCTTTAGCTTTGTTTCATCAGAACAGATCTGTTACCCACTAGTTAGTGGAACCACTGATCCTGTTGTTGATCTAGCTCAGCAGGCTGGAATTGATTTGTGATGTATTTTATTGTCATTTTACTAAAGCACGTGTGTGTGTAGTGTGGACTGATGAGACATTTTTGAGCTTTGAAGATGATCAAAATCTGAATCATTGTGGTCTGACTGTTTTTAAACATGGAGAACATATTAAGGCAGGAAATGTAGTGAACAGTCCTGACCTTTACAAAATCAACTTATGTGTCATGCTTCCTCTAAATTAACAGACACATAATAGCATCAGACTCATAGTCAATTTTTCTTTGACTATGCTCATCATTGATCTTTCTATAGATCATTAGTGACAGAACATTTCATACCATCATCGCCTGCAATACTGCTGTGGATAAACACCCTTGAAAGGGTTCAAAATGGGCTTTAAATGAGGATGTGCAGACAAACACAGTTATCACTGCATATGTTCATGTATATTTATATGTAATGTATGTGCTCAGATTTGTTTTCACTCTATAATCTGATGTGTTCGCATCCATCTGACTACAAGTACCTTCAAATGTGGTTTGAGTAACTGAAGCACAAAATACTGTGGACCTTATTTACACCTGTATTTAGCACTGATTGCTTGTGATTGGATCACCCGAGATGGATGTTAATACCAGCTGCAAATAGGGCCATAGTGTCAGCTTATTAGCAACTGTTAAATGTGGTGCATCCCTGAGGAAACAGTTAGATATCTCTTTGTATTTAACTGTCTAGAGAACAAACAGGGGGTGGGGCCAGCTCCTGCAGGCTTCACTATCTGCTTTGTGCACATGCTTGTAGGTGTGTAAATGGTGTTTGTGTGCTTTAGAGTATATTGATTTTTTTTGTTTGTCATTGAAGTAAGTTTACCTGTTTGCACTGCCTATTTGTTGACTGTACATGGACTGTGTGTGTTTGTTTGTCAATTACATTGTGGTACAGGGATGATGGATTTTTTCAGTGCGGTTGGAAAGCACCTCACTTTTCTTCATCTGGCATTTACAGGTAAAGTGACATTTCAGGTAATCTCCAGAAAACACACCTGCTCCTAACTGCTCCTTAGGGAGCAATGTGGCTGAGGATGAGAAAAAGGCAATTGTTGTTTGGAACGAATAACATGGGGTGAGGCTAATTTATAACAAAGGGGACCCATAGATGGAGACCCATGGCTGAGGAGGCCAGAAGGTCCAGGGTGGTCTGGACTGTTATTACCACAGCATAAAGGGGCAGTTTGTGAGCAATTACACCCCTAGCCCATAACTCTCCCTTCCGGCCCCCCACAGCTGTAATGAAAGACCTTTCAACCTACACAAAATGGCCTCCTAGCCGTTTCCATAAAAAACGGATATAAATCAGATGAAATCATACAACTCCAACTCTAGCAGACCCCATGCTGGGTGTGCATGTGTTCATTTGTGATTGCAAGGGGATAATTGGAGAATTTTGGATGGATTGATAGATTTGACTGGCCACATATTGGATCAGATGAGGAGAGGCATTGGTGGAGGAAATTTTGATTAATTTTACAAGGCCGTCAGTTGCCTTCTGAGTGTGTGATTGGGATGTATTGGCTGCAAGAGAACTAATCAAACCCATGAAGGAAAGCAGGTTCCAATGCCTCCTTAATAATGCCTCACCTGTTTGCAGCATGTTCAAGAGAAACTAATCTGCTGTAGTTCAAATGCCCAGCGTTCTCTGTCAAAATGCTGTTGATTCAGATCTTTTGCTGCTCTTGTAAAGATTACGAGTTGACAGTTTGAACGATTGCTTGCCTTAGCTGACACTTAAGTAAAAACAGGGTCTGATAAAGGCAGTTATTGACAATTACCTGAGAACTATACTCCATTTCAAACAGTAACCTCAAAAGGTTAACCGTTTCAAACATCTCTTCAAACACCAAAGTGGGTATTTTATAAAAAGTTTGTGATCGCTATAAAAGCTTATTTTAGGAACATTGAAAAAGTAAATGAAGTAACTTAGCTAACAGGGACCATTTTTAGAACATTGGCTAACATTCTCTAAAAGTTCTCTAAATGTTATCAAGAAGTTCTTGCAGTAATGTTAGAATGTTTTTCTAACATTATATATTATATATGTGAAAAACATTATAACTTTAACATTTTCATTATTTAATGGAATCATTACAGAAATGTACGTACTAAAATTGTTAGCTGGGAAGATTGATCTTGAATCTCTACATAAGGTTAAAGACCTATTTACACAGAACACGCACAATCTGAAAGTGTGAATTTCAATCCAAAAACTTGAAACTATGGTGTGTGAATAGGTATATGGGGATGATTGGCAATTTTCTGTTGGTGTGATTACAGTAGGCCTTAAGCCATAAGATCTGTGTTGTAAGTACAGTTGTACTGTTAATCCCTTTAACCCTATTTAACCCTATGTTTGTTTTGTATCTTATGTTGTAAACTTAATATCCAACAATTTTGTAGGGGTGAAGGGTGAGGGTTTAAGCATGGTTTATACGATATAGAATAAAATAGCAGTCAGGTGTAAGAGAAAGGGTAAACACAGGTCAGTCTGGTATTAATGGTTGGTTTAACTTGCTTTTCCTCTCTGTACCTCAGCTGCCCCACCCAACCTACTCTCTGACCGGGTATCTAATGGTGTCCTTGAGTGATTTTATTGATTTTTTTCCCCCCAGCATTTCCTGTTTGTACAAACCACCCCCAGCTCTGTTTTTCCCAGACTGTTGTTATGTGCCATACATCACTTGCAGCATTCCCTACATATAGCATCACGGCATTGTACCAGGAGCATACGAATGATCGAAAAAGTGTGTGGGACGGACATATTATTAACATAATCAGCTTGGCTTATGAATAATAAATAGGTGATGTAACATTCATGCGGAAGTTTATAGTATGGAAAGCTTAGACTAAAAAGAATTAGACAAATTTATAAGACAAATTTATAAGACATTTGCTATATGGTTTTTCAATACACTGAGAAGTTGGATCAAGGGAAGCACATTATTATTATTTACACTATAAAACTTCTAATGTAATAGCTTATCATAAATTACTTCAGTTGCAGAAAAATGTTTTGCAGTTATGGATAAGTGTAAAAAATAAGTATTAGAGTATATGAGTATTAACTCAAAAAGGTGTACCACTGAGATCAGCTTGAACAGAGTAGGCACAGTATACAAAATGCAGAAAGAAGCAGGGCTTTTATCATGCAGGGCCTATGATATTGAGAATGTATAGCACAAACTAAAGTGGTATATTGAGGGGATTTGGTAACATTTTTATGTTGTCCTATGCCAGAAGCACATGTATGCATTTTAAGGTCAGCCAGTATTAAGTCTACCACTATAGAATATGTTCTCATGTGAGTGCAGTGGTTACATATTCTGCAAAAAGCAACAGAATGAAAAAAAAAAACATCTTTTATATACCCACTGTGTGAGCGTGTGCTTACTGTAACACGTGCCATTTAAGGAAGTCTGTTTAGAGGGTCCAGCAATTCCCAAGAGGAAATGTAGAGACATATATATAAGGCCACACAACAGCTGGGATCTTTATATGCTGATGTGACTCTGAAGACTTTCAGAAGATGTTTAAATAAGAAAGAGAAATGGTCAGAACAGGTTCTCTCTCTTATACTGCAGGAAGTCACACACACACACATGCACTATGGGCTGGGCTGTGTACATAAAAAATAGACAGTGTAAAAGCACAGTGGCATCTATATTGCTATCATTGGGTATACTGACACATACATTGTCATATAACCTGACAAAACGATGTACTGAGTGGTTTTCTTGGTGTTCCACTATGTGGTTGATAAGGTGTTCTGTGGTGGCTATAGTGTTAGCTATAGCTAGTGGTATAGGTGTCCAAGTCAAAATAACCCACCACCAAGTGTACATGTTTTTTGCCTGTTTTAAGGTCAGCCAGGCAAAATTCATAAATCGCTTTAAAACAAAACAGCACACAGCTTCAATAACAATCTGAACTATCACCCATATCATAACACGAAAAGGCATGGGACAAATTATGCATCAAAGTTTAATTAAGGTTAGAGATTTGTTAAAAGCTCTGGAAGATTATACATGTTTTTCCAGCCTTTTTCATATTTTGTTATCTTGAAATCTTTCCTACAAAAAATCTTTACAAAGTACAAGATATTCTTTACAGTCATAACATTGCAATAACAGCTGTACTGTAGGCTGCTTAGTAGGATTTCCCATGACATCAGGCTGGTCCCAAGAGGCAAACGTAATCTCATGGAAGGAACTCAGCAGTAAACATTGTTACTTTGAGCTTTATATTTAATAAAAATCATCCCACCACTTTGTTCCTGTGAATCAAGAGGAAACTTAAGAAATCTTTCTGAGCTTGTGTAGAAAACAAGAAAATACCTGTGAGAGCAAGATCAAAGGTGTGTGTCAGGTGGCATCAAGCTAACCCCACACCTACAGCACTGGGGATTGAAGTGGCATTAAACTGACAAAGACATCAGGCTACTCAACAGCCCCTGCTAGTCCACCTTCACACTACTGCTTTACTGCAATATAAAATTCCTGTCACTTACTGATTGCTGCTATTATATTGTTGCTGACTTATCTTTCTGTTTACAGGCGTATTTATTGTTGCTTTACAACAAAGGATGCTTACAAGAAATCTCTGTCAGTTTATTGGAATGTCACTGTGGACTACAGAATTAATTTACTAATAGCAGTTTATTTAAACAACATTAAAAACTGTCATTTATCGAATAGCAATTTTATATTTGGAATATTCTATATTAAGAATATTCTACATTCGCTTGTATAATAAAGACATTGGTGTGATGTTTCTACACTACCTTAAATAGTTTTGATGTTTTATGAATGGGTTTAATGTTAATCTTGTCTATAACAGGCTTTTTAATGCCAGGACAACCTACCCCATATACTGTATGGTAACAGTCGTGGAAATGTTAATACCTCTCAATAGCTGTAGTCTTTATTGCATGCATGTACAGCACACAGAACTAAAGTATAAACTAAAAAGTGTACCACCTTGTCTCCCCGTAGAAATATTTATCTTTATGTTCTTCTGTGTATATATACTGTATTGTCTACTGTCAATGTTCTGCACCATGGGCATCGTCACAAGCCCAGTGAACACTACAATACACACCTTACCAGGAATGACACAAGTTACAGTCATAAAAATATGCTTCTCTTTAAAAGCAAAAATGTTGCATAATATAAATAACAGCCACATAACACATCTGATGTCTAATATACTGTACAAATATGCTGCACAGAACCAATGACATGTCACATTGGGCTGCCCAGCATGGCACAGCACATAGCAACCGACTGGAAAATATCCAGTTGCTTGTCACGGTCAAGGCTGGCTAGGACAAAAACACTGATTTACATTGGACAAGATATTATCACTTGGTTAGGACACTGTGTGATCTGTGCAAATGGTGAATAAACACTTGATTTGACTTGAATTAATTATATGGGTCAGTCTGTTCATTTGAATGGGAGATTATTTCCTTGTAGTGTAAGGCTTTGTAGTCGTTCCTTTAACATTTGGAATGAGCAGGTACATTGAACAGGGTGTGAAGTTCACAAAATTGTTGCTTGGAGTAAACACAAATATAATTCCTTTCACTTTCACTTCTATTAGTAACACACATCAGGGAGATTGAAGAGAAAAGCACCTAAAAACACACCACAGCCCACAGTCAAATTTCTCTCATGGCTATGGAAATCTTTCACACTTCCCTCAGATGAAGAACAATGACTGCTCTTCACAAGTTATCACTTGCTACCTACTTTGCATCCACTTCACTGTCAGACCTAAAATGTCACATGGGATACTACTGGGGTCCTCACAGTTAGTCACATGCAGTACCTAATGCTCTTTAGCTGATTTCAAAGGTCAGAGCACCATCATGGGAGATAATGTACACCAGCTACTGTACATGCGAACATTTCACATGTATGAGCAACAAAAGTACATTGTATCTGGTTTGTCTTGTATGCTGTGACATGCAGTTTCCCACAAAAGTTTGGATTCGTTTTCATTATGATTAAATTTTGTCTGAGCTCTGAGCCCTAACAACTAAATAACAATAACAATTAATAACTTAAACTTAACCTAATATATACCTAATAATAACTAATGACCAACTAAACAGATAGAATAATAATCAGATGCATTCTCATAAGTGAAGATAATTTCGTGATCATGATCACAGTAAACTCGTGATCATGGTGTCCCCCAAACCTGGATTAACTAATCAATATCTTATTGTCCAAGGATTAAGCTAAATGAAGTTGTTTGCTACTCTGTATTTAGCAATGACAATAATGTGCTGATTAATTTTATACCTTAAATTCACTGTAAGTCAGTTTGGATTAAAGGCCAAATGAGTAAATGTAATGTAATGCTAATAACAAATGATAAAAAAAGGCATTTAAAAGTGGCTTTATGAATTTAGCTTTCATTTGTTCCTCAATTTTTGCAAAACACTTTTGTAAAGTCAACCCACAGATTTCTCATCATCTCATAATGATGAGTTATCTCCTTGTTCTTGGAAGTATTTTAAGTGCCAATGCAATTTGTTCAAACTTGTATCTCATCCTGATATCAAAGTAATCCAACTGTAAAGGGAAAATAGGACAGAAAAATAGTAATAGATGAATAGGAACACACCCACACACAAAGAAAAAGAAAACAACCAAAAGAGCAGCATTTGAAGCTTAGTATGGTTATCACAAACCAGCTAAAGCTTCACCAGGTTATGCTGGCCATGCTGGAAAAGCAATAACTTTCTGTCAGCATTTGTTGACCACTGTTAAACCAGGAATTAACAAATACAAGGAGGTTTATTGAAATTCTAAAGCTGGACATTTATTGAAACTGGTGTTGTGTATTTTCATGCGTGAGACGGACATATATTGAACTCTAACATCAATATAAATGCCTGAGCTTGACAGAGCACATAGGAATAAGCCGAAGAGTGTTTGGTATGTGACAGAAGAAGCTTATTCACAGGCTTCTGGACAGCATGACCACTGCTTTGTGTCTGTGTGTGTGAGAGAGGGAGATGTTCCTTACATGTTCCTCAATCAACTTCCCATGGCTTCTGCTTGACAATGTTTATCCTTTAGTTCATGTGTGTATTCTTTAAAAACATTTTCTTATTTTACAAAGCATTTGTTTAAAGCTCTAAAACTGTGCTATAAGGAAAACCACTGAACTGTTACCTGTGTATAATATGTGTTTTTTTAAATGATTAATATAACCTGATACACATGCAACATACATACAAATTCTTCTATACCCACATCCTTATAAAAGGACTTTGTTAATAGCATAAAAATAAACCAGTATGTTAAAAACATCATGGTACTGCTACTTATTTTCATACCCATGGTACATTTGTATAATATATTTGTATAAACAATTTAAAGGTGATGTATTTGTTCTACGTTAAAACATTTCCTCCTATCCCAGTACTGTATAAGTTGGATATAAAAAAGTAAACACAGTGGCTCTGTGGCACTATATTTCTCTGTTTGTTTGACCATCCTGATCAGCCTGACATAGCAGCAATAGCTCAACAAATGGTGTGACTTTAGGGTGGAGCTGATTATTTTTCTGACCAATAGCAGAATGTGGGATTGCTGGGGAAACTATTCATTATAAGTCATTATTTTGGCAATTCCATTTAGTGATGGAATTGTGGTTACATCACACGCACAGCCTGTGATGTAGGTTTACCTTGAACAAATAATGTTTGCAGTTTAAAACACACAATGAACAGAACTATATATAGAAATATTAGATATCTGTGATGTGCAAAATTAGTGTCATAGTCAGCTTGTTGGCCTTAAGACTGCCCTGTATTAATTGCCCGACTCAACAAACGTTTCTCACAGTGGGCGATTGGAACTGTTGAAAAAGTATGTAAAAAGTGTTGTTAAGATAAATGTGAAGTGAATAGGAAGTGAATTTGATACACAAGCTATGTTTGTGTATCAAATTCTGTAGTCATGTAGACATTTTCATAATAAATTAAATAAATAATGAGTAGTGGTTTATATAACACAGAAACTCACAAGTCTTAGAGACTAGTCCATCCCAGCAGATTTGAAAAATTAACTCTACTGTATACAAATTAAAGATACTATTAAAAACTAAGAATTCTAAAAGTGTGAGCTAGTATGACAACCCTTTTCTATGTCTGTGAGGTTAGTGCTATGTTCCAAAACATAGTGGCTTGCCTCCATAGGCAGTATTTTGAGGCATCATTTGATGCTAAGGCTGTTCCAAAAGTGCTATATGATGCATTTTTATGCTTTATTTTAGTACCTTCTGCATTGTTTCCATTGATCAGCTTACTAGCTTTTGGAACAGAATAAAATAATCAAATATTGATACAATACCATATAGAATAAATACATACACACATAAGAACCCATCTACAGGTTTAATGGCTTTTGCATAAACACCCACACACATAGATATAAATACAGACATATAATCCTCTTTCTTCTTTGAAATGGACATTTCACAATCTTATAATAACTGTAATAATGTCAGTCGATCACATAAAAATAGTGATCTTTCCACAAAGGCTGTGAACGGTCCATGCAATCAGCATATGCGATTCAGATTTGAAAACTCTGCTGTGTGTGGAATGTTGGGCCGAAGCATCAGCGTCATTGTGGTTCTCTTAAAATATAAACAAAAACTATGAAATAAACAACAAGCTGTTTTTTCTTGATCTCTCAGAACCACAGAGTTTGAAAAATATGTATGCTGTCATACATATTTTTCCCCCAACACACACACACCATCACAACCAAATTGAAAAACAACAACAGCAATGATAACAGAAAAAAATTCCTCCATTTTCTCCAGACTTGTTTTTTCATACATCTAATCTAACCGCTTTGATTACCTCTGCTATTTTCTTAGCCCATAAGATTTAGAAGTCAATACCTGAGGACGAGTTTTACCCATGTTTTTCAGAGTCTGATCTGCAAAGCATGTTTCTGGGAACATGCTATTGCTGTTGTCTGGGGAATGAATGTGTTTTCCGATCTGATGAAGTCTTGCATCAGCACCTAGCCGGTGCTCTCTTTATGCTGTTATGCATTATGTTGCCATTTTGTTGCTCTACAGAGCTTTAAATCTTTAAGAAATGTTTATTTCAGTCTTGGTTATATGGCTGTGGATGCCACTGGAGGCTGAGGGAACAAATGATAAAATTGTTTGTTTTCTCTGAGGTATTTTTAACCATCTGTTTTTCATGTTGCAATTAACATTGCAATTGTCCAGTCTGTAATCATGCAATTTAAAAGAGACGTTTATGTGCATTTTTATTGCTCAAAGAAGCAGTTCACTCTTTAAAAAAGGTTCCTAAAAGGTTCTTTTCTAGGCTATATATGGTTCCATAAACCTTTAACATAGAACGTAGAACCTTTCTGCTGCACAGAACCTTTCTGTTGCATTAACATAGTGTTTATAGTGGATAAAGGTTCTAGAGATTAAAAAAGGTAAGAAAGAAATGGTTCTTTTTAAGAAACATAAAACAAAGCTCCATCACATGAAGCAGTATTCGAAAACCTTCCAGACGAATCCGTATAAATTGATCCTGCATTCATTAAAGCTCTGCTGGTGTGAAACAAAAGGCCCACAGCACAACATAATCTGCCTCACCAAAATAACACAGCAGCCCAACAAATGCCTCTGATTGTATTAGGTTAAAATGAATCCACTGTCCACTTTTTACAGTGGAATGATCTGAATCTCTGAACACCAAAAGCAAAACTTCCTGTACAGTAACTAAATCGTTTGGCAATGTGGAAGGCAGGCAAAGATGCTTTGCATGAGAAGTCCGTCCTTTTCCACATGAAAAGGTTAAACATCATCAAGACATTTAGATTCCATTTTAGATATGCCTAATCTAATCCTAAAACAAGTACTTACAGCCCAAATACTAACAGGGAACATTTTGGTATGCATCTGATGCAAGGTATACGTAAGTGATGAGATGTTCTTTGTATTCACTTAGGACACTGAAAATAGTTGTGATTGTTTATTTCCATGTACGTGAAGCCTTCCCTGACAGCAGATGAACTGAGGTACTGTCCAGGGTAATCATGTGCTGTTCTATGGTTTTTATGCAGTGTGACTGAAGGTCATGGCTTGGCATGACATGGTCTGTGGTTACTTATGATCATGTCATTATTTACTCACCCTTATTTTGTACCAAGCCTGAATGTTCTTTCATGGAACATCAATCTTATTCCATGCAACATTTGACGTGATTGATGCCAAACACTGCTGGTTTGTTGCACGTTATAAACGAACACAGGCACGCCAATTTAAACGTTTGTAAGATTTTGGGAAAGCATAGATTGAAAGATTTAAACTATAACTTGTTCCTTACACAAAGACTTATGAACTGTTTTTATTTGTTTTTACAGCTAGATAGGAAAGTCACTGTAAACTGTGGTAAGCAAAAAGAGTTGCATGAAGTCTTCATGAGGAAAAAAATTCAAAGGAAAATGACGGGTTTGGAAAAACAGGGAAATATAATGTATAAAAAAAGAAAATCCATACTTTTTGTGAACTGTTACTTTATGGGCTACAGCAATTTTTTTCATCCATCTCTTATTTTGTGACAAATGTCTGTTCTTAGCATCACTCATTTCATTATGTTTTAATGCTTTATTCATTTTCTGTTTCATTCATTCTGCCTGTTTCTCTCTTAAGATCATCCCCTTTCTTCCTTTACCCCAGAAGTCCAAGAACATTACTATAAATGTCATACCAAAAACAGTAAAAAATTGTTTCTTTATAGCTGTCTTTGAATCGCTCTCTGGCGCTCTCTGACGCTCTCTGATCGCTCTCTTTGACAGAATTCAACAGGATGGATTTCTACGTTCAGACTAAGGTTTAGAATTATCAATATATATGTATGTATATATATTATGTGTGTATATATATATATATGGGCAGGTTAATAGCATATTAAAGTTCTACTGCAAAACTACAGCATTCTATATAAATAATAAGCTATATAAGCTGTGATCTTTTTACCAAGCTACTATTAGTAGCTGAATGGTATATTTGTTGCATAGCAAGATGCTATTCCCATTTAAAGTTCTGGAACTATTTATTATAACAGACGGATGGCCTTTAATGTAATCATTAAAAATCAGCATTTTAATAAACATTTGTGTTTTTAATATTTTTCAATAGTGGTGACTGGTTTTCTAAAATCAGTATGGTTTCCTTAATATATGTAGAATATCTATATAGAATATACATAAGAATATATATTAAGATGGCGCCACAGATTGCAGCCTCAGTTCGGAGCTATGTAATTCTTCTGTTGTTGTTTTTGTTTGTTCTGGGTTTAGCTATTCTGTTTCTATTACTGCACTATATTGTATTATGTAACTTGTTTATCTGTACTGTTTCTGTACTTTCTTCTGCACTGGAAATTCCTTGTGTATGTAAACATATTTGGCAATAAAGCTTTTTCTGACTCCATGTCAAATGATATCTTTCAGCTGTGACTCTATTCACGGTGTAGCACAGCCTCTTGCAGCACTGGACACGTGTGTTAAATGACATTACATCCACACATTTGGACAAAAGGACAACCAAAGGACACTTTATGTCTGCTGTCTTTCTTATGATGCTTTCTCCAAATTGTGTGCCATTTATCCTTTTTAAATGGTCCCGCAGTCTGTAACTAATGTTTCAGCCATTAAACAGTACAGATGCACTGCTCATTAATACCAAAGACGAATACTGTCACATGACCCGGGGTGAAGTCATTTTCATCCTCAACACCTGCATGCTTCATTTCTGCCTTTATTGCTGATGACTCTTGACCTGTGGTCCACATACCCCCCTGGAGAAGCCCACTGTCATTTGGATAATCACTGGCTGTAAGGATAGGTGAAGGGTTAACTGTGTCTATGCAGCTGTTACCTAAGTTGGGACAAAAAGACATTAAGGGCAGCTAACCACCCATCTAAAGCTGCCCACATCTAGTTTAGTGCACTATGTATGTATTTGTCCAATGTATGCTGTCTGTTGTGATGGGTGGCTGGTTGTCTTGTTACGCAGTGCTGATATTACATATAACAGCATGTTTGCTTGTGTCAAATTGCTTTTATACAACAGTTCTTGTTGTATAAACAAGAACTGTTGTATAAAAAGTGTGCCCATACTCCCACATGTGAGTGTTGGGCACATTACAACTGAAATTATGTTCCTGAGTACAAGGTCTAATTTGGAAAATACATGAAACATTAACATCACTACACAATCAATCAGTATTACTTCTGTATTTTTTTTTTAAAAAAAGCACCAAAATACTGTAGGTGTCCTGGGAAATGACACTTGTTCCTGTGACATTAAGCTGTGTAGGGCTTTACAGAGGACGGCTGAAGTTATAAGAAGAATAGCAAAACAGCAGAAATTAATTTGTTTATTGTTTTGCTGGTTGGAGTTTCCCTAAAGTTTAACTTTAATGGTCACTGGTAGTGAGGGTTATCTATGACCATGATTACTCTCACCATCTGCCCTTGTTCCTTTTAGCCCTGAGCTCCAACTGATTGGAAGAAAATCCCTGGAAATCCAGATCCTATCCGGAATGAGAGATTCTTTTCCTCCTCAACCCGTTAAATGGGTTAACACAAGCAGATGGCAGGAGAAAATTAGTCCAAATCATCTTCTTACCCTTATAATAGGTGTCCTGCCATCGAAAAACACTTATAAAAGACTCTGTGAACCTTGAACCTCACTTCATGCACACTTCATACTTCAGCTGCTGTTAATAATTCTCACAATATAATTTAATTTCAAAACAACAGCATTGATCTATTGATGGGGTGCATGACAGGTACAATGCTGTGCCTGAATGCGTAATCAGTAGTCACATGGATTACAACATAAATGAAGATCCCTTGAGATCTTCTAACCCCACCCACCATTGACTGGTGTAACCAAACAACATATTCCCCATCGGCAAACACACATCTGCTGTGGGAGCCATTATATAGGAAGAGGGCCTTAGTTACTGCAGGTTTCATGGTTGCAAATAGCATCAACTTTGCATTTCTTTGCGTATTGGGGATTGGAACTTGTGTTGCCCTGATTACAAATATTGCAAGGGTGTGCTCATTGTAGCAAATTCTGTTTACAGTTGAAGACCATGCTACGTTGTTTTGAACATGTGACTTGGATGGCATGTGTGATCTGATTTACAAACCTTTGCTTGCCTTTATGGCCCAGTGAGCGATAAGAGTGCAATCAGCTTACACAAGCATTGCACCCAGCAGCAGCATCTAACAGTAAACATACACACCTCCATTCACATCTCTACATTATGCAATATCACTGGTCTACAAGGAGAACGCCTCGGAAATGAAAGTAGCTAAATTTTACCAGAATTGTGTCACTAATTAAGGAAAATTAAGTCCTGAGTGTTAATTGGCTCCAGATTCCAAAATACAGCTTTAGGTCAAAATTGCATCAAAATAATTCAAAATTAGAAGATTATTCTCCTTATCTTTTCTGCAAAAGGTGATACAGCAATAAGAATGGTGCCACACCAATCATTATAAATTTATCTTTTTATTGATGCCAATAACATAGCTTTCCATTCATTTGTTTTTTCATGTAACATTTTTATGCTTTTTTCATGAAACACTGACCGAATTGCAGGTGTGTTTACAGTTTCGAGGCATCTTGGTTTCTGAGGGAAAATATCACACAACTGTTTCTCGGAAATGTTAGGCAATGACACTTACACAAGCCACCAACTGTAACCATAGATCTAGCCAAGACAAATGTACTCTGCAATGAAAGTCCAATAAAATACAGTTAGGTAATAATCTTTAGTGATAAGATAAATTGATAAACTTTCAAATGGTACAATTTTCATTGTTCTACCGTACTTTGTTGAGAAGTTACATGATCATCAGACATCCCCCTCCCTTGTAGGCAAATATACTGTATTAATTAAACTATACTGTGTATAGATAATTATAAATCTTTATTGTGAAATCTTGAAAACTAGCCAACCAGCACCTTTATCACAATTTTAATTCAGCTAATCAAAAAATGTAAGAACAAGCACATTTTATCTCGGAGGTCTGTAATTTCCCAAAATTTTTATAGTATTTTATACAACACACACAAGCAAACGTTACATACCCTATGTCATAGGGAACAGCTCCAGATAGTTGCTGTTTTTGTCAGGCAGGAAGAAAACCTTTGTTTTGTCTTTTTTGACAAAACGGGATGCTGATTCAAGAAACGGGATATCTATTTCTAAGCCTTTCGATGATATTCAATATGTATCTCAATATTTACAGTATGTATTTGGAATGACTTAAAGGGTTTTATTATTAGAAAAACAATGATTTCAGCCATTCAGCCACTGTTGTCAAAGAAATGTAAAATCTTATTAATGCACACAGGTTTTCACTAAATAATCAGAAGCAGGAATCGTTTTTATTCATCAGCTTAATAACCCCAAAAAATTTAAATCACAATTTTATGTCACCAGCAAGATCACAGTGAACAAATTGTGAATATTTATATCGCCCAGACCATATATGGGCTGATGGTTTCAGTTATTCTAAGTGAACAGGACAGAATTTATTTTTTCTCACTAAGAAATGATACAGTTTGTTTTCTTTTACTTCAGTAGACTGACACTGTTGTGCTTTATTGCTGTACGGGAATTTTATAAAACATTTCAAAACAAAATATGTATCAAGACATTTTTTTCCTTTGCTCACAAACATATGTAGTAAAGTAATAGACATATTTATAATTTACAGAATGATCAGAAAAAAACTTGACAACAAAAGACATCAACAAGTTTATTTAATATTTTGTATATTTGAGCAAGTGCAGGAACCAGAATGAGTTTGTTCTCTAAGATGAATGTTCTCTACAATCTCTAAGTATTGAACTTGGCCAAATTATTTCTGTTCTACTACCAAAACAAGAAAAAATAAACAAGCCTTTTATAATAATGCCGTGTTGGGCTGGGGCAAGTTATCCCACAAAACAAAATGTTATAACACAATGTTCAAAGAGGGCTTAGAATGGTTCCACAGCACTATACAGAGGTTATGACAGAATGATATACATATTTCCATAACATAGCAGACTAAGCACAATAAACCAGACAGGTGGGACGGGCGTGTAGCTAAGAGTTCTCATGCGTTAAGTTACAATCCCTTTTCAAAAACAGAGTAAAAAAAATGAGCTCATACTGTACAATTCTTTTTATTCTCTTTTTGCTTTTATAGTAAACAAACCTTTCAGATACTAGTAATAACCCTGTTAGGCAGTAGTGATGTGATGCAGCTGTTGTAGTTACACATCGAAAGACCTAAATCTGTGAATTAAAACCAAGAAGTGTGTCCTGGACTCTATCAACACTGGCCTGTACTAGTTAAAACAGCACAGTGATTTTGAGTCTGATATGCAGGACTAAATAGCAGTGAAAGATGTCTCCAATGGAATGGGTCAAGGGAAGTATGTAAAACCATTTTAAGGAAAATATCCACATTACTTGGGAAGCATAATGGTAGCAATGTTAAAATACAGCTATGAAATACACAAACAATAACAGTTTTAGAACAATGAGCTCTAAATTATGAATGTGATTTCATAATTGCGTGTAATGGTTTATAAAGCCATAGAAAGAATAAAAAGTTAAAATAATTTTGTAATTTGTATTAATTAAAATGCAGAGACAACTATAAATAGACCACTGGTAGGATGATTTTCCCCAGCAAGTGTAAACACAGTGGCACTACTAAGACTTTTGCTCTGTTAGTCAAAAAGAGCAAACCAATCAGGCCAACACAGCACTCACTGGCTTAACCAACAACCAATAGCAGACAGGGAAAAACCTGATTGAAATATTTTAAACTGTTCAGAATTAAGTTCCATTTGGTGAAGCTACTAGTGCAAAAATGAATGGCACATTTAAGCTTTCAAACATCGTCTCTGCTATAATGCCAGTCATTTGAACAACATCGTTTCACATCAAAAATAAATTACTTGCAGGAATAAATTGCATGAATACCGTCAATGAACAAGACTGGCTTTGCAAAGGCAATATAAGTCATTAGTTTCCCACCAATGTTTATGAATATAGCATGTACGTACATTTAACTATTAAGCAATGATGAGATGGATATGTACTGGATCAGTCATTGTATCAGACTGGGCTGAATGGGCTGTTTTTGAAAGGTGTAACACTGCTGTGTAATTTAGGGTTGTATACTGTATATACCACCTACCACTAGCAAGACAGGACACAACCTTTAGAATAAGCACACAGTAGGGAACTGATACTCAGCTTCATAACCTAAAACAAAATACAGCCAAAGCACAATTCAAACAAACTTACAGAAATGCAAACATTCTGTACAACACATTTTAAGATGTTTATACATATTGAATATTGACCTCAGTCTTGTGGCAATGGAGAATGGGTTTGGATTTCATCATGAAAAAACAATCATTCTGTACAAAAATTCACACTTTAAAATTAACCACCTTAGTCCTTCCTTTCACAGCAGCCACCCTCAAACATTTAACAATCTCTTTACATTATATAGACAATACTTTGTCAATAAACTCATAACACATTCTGCCTTCACAGTCAGTTTATTAGCTATTCAGTCATACTGAAAATAACCAGTACATGTGAAGCACCAGGCAGTGAGTCCTGTTCATTATCAAAAAAATGCCTATACATTAGATATATGGCTGTGCTTATAGTGGGTCAGCTGGGGCGAGTCATCAATGTCCAAAAATATTTATGCTTTAAACCTTTAAGGTAATAAATCTGCATGTGTCCAATGTATGTACAAACTGAATCTCCCACACCAATGTCTTGAATGCCCACACATCGGGCATTCCGTTTGGAGGCATCTGTGTACTTTCACACACAAGGAATGATAATGGATGTGGAATGCCTTAAACTTCTGTGAGGCCAAAAGATCATATATGCTGTTTGTACCGTTCTCTAGCAAGGTACTGACATGAACATGTGTGCATGTTCTCCACATAAAAGCACTCTTACATGAGCACCTTTGAAGATTAGTCCAAAAATCCTTAATGTGGTATATTTTGTACAGTTTTTAAATAGTTATTGGTATTATTGGCACTAACACCTATCAGTAATGACTGTTCTGTTCCAGGTGTATTTGGTGAATTGTGCTCTTTAACTATTTGATTAGAAAAGCTGTCTAGAGTTTGTTCCAAGGTCGTCAACAGAACAATGACAAAGCCTCCAAAAATCAGCACTGCTGTAGTAGTGTGCACATATTGGCCTAGAGTGTGCAAAGCTTTACACAGAATGCTAAATGTATTCCAGAAGCTGGTGGAAATGTCATGGACCTGGGATGTTACTGGTAATTTCCCTGAACCTTGACCTATTCGTAAGGTCATGGCTGCCACATCGGATGGAGGGTACCTGAAAAAGCATGAGGTGTAGCTGCTTCTCTGAACCTGAGAAAGGACTTTGTTCACAAAACTAGACCTCTGAAGTCAACACACAGAAAGTTTTTTCATGTAAACTTTTACGAATGTCTGTCACAGCCATGTGCCTTGCAGTGCTACAGTTGAGACAGAACTGGCACTTTTTATCCAACCAAGGCAACAAAAATGTGGAATGACCAGCACCAGAGTTCAAACTAAAATATGGCTAACAATGTAGAACTAAACTACTTACATTAGCACAGTAGATGCTTGCACAGCCCTAAGATTAGTGTTGTTGTGTTGCGATCAAGGCAATGTGATCAGATCTTCCACACACAGCAACATTTAAGACATTATGAATGGAATCTATAATAGCCATGCCTCTTTCGGATGCCCATTTATTATTTTCTTCTTAGAGGTTTGGGCTTGGTAGTCTTTGGGGCTTCATGGTTTTGATCCCAGCTGGCTGTTAGCTGGAGTGAAAGATGTGGAGCAATTTTGTTTCCATGGATCTCTTCATTCTTTCAAAAGAAATAAAGAGAAAAAAGAAGGTAGAAGAATATGATATCTTTTTACCTTCTCACCTTCTCATTGTGATGCCCTTCTTACCTGAGTTCAGAGTCTGGCCCTGCATAGAAAAGGGCAAGTGTTTAATGTAAAAAGGGCCATCAAGCCTAAGGAGTGGGGTCAGGATAACTGAGGTTTGACTCAGTAAGACCACAATCTCTAGGCAATGCTTTCTTGGTCATGGAGTTCTTGTTCTTCAGAGTTAAGGTGGGTGAGGTATTTGTGTGGAGCCAAGCGTTCTGCCAGTCTGGTCGACCATCACAAACACTTCTTCGCCAATGCAATAAATCCTGCAGCATGGCCCGTTGATTCACATCCACACGTGACTTCTGGATCACCTGAGAAAAGGACAGTAAGGAGGAAGACAGTTTTAGCAGACGTGGATGCTCAAACAATTCTAAAGAATAGAAGCAAAAAGCATTTAAACAGGGAATTAAATGTGTCCAGCATTTGGTGTTTGGTGGAAAGTGGATGAGCAAGGATGCTCACTTATGGTTTGTGTACTTGAAAACCATTTCACATTCCATATTCTACTTTAACACCATAAACCAATCCATACCAAAGTTTTACTTTTGGGTCATCTCACTTTTTAACAGCTTGTAGTGTTCTTTTACCTGTTCTTGCACAGTTACAACCTTATATTACAAAGTCAAAAATATCAAACACAGCCCCCACGAGAACTGAACTAAAAAATCAGGCAGTACCTAACAGTCTTGTGACAGCTGCTGCCTAATGGAACACAACCGACAAATCTACCACATGCATAAAACCAGCCATGAGTCCCTCATCCATCACACAAGGAATCAATACATAGATTCCAATCAATCCATCCAATCATCTGCAGCTGGTAAATGCCACAAGTGAAACAGGACCTCCTGCTGTGCCTTTGATTCATTCATGACAGATGCGGGGGTTGAAAGGAAGTCACATGGCTTTGGTTTGATCAATGAGAAAATCCCCCTGTCCATTTTTCTCTGTTTAATAGGACTCCCAACTGAGGCTTTTAGCACAGAGTGATTGAAAACAGAACTGTAGTTAATAGGAATCCTTGTATTATGTAGAAAAAGCATTCTGGATGTTCAGATAGAGCTTAGAAAGTAAAAATCTGGGTGGTTTACCCAAAGTTTGTTGGGCTGAATCTTATAAAAATGGGACATGAACTAAAAAGCTTCTGGAAACTAGGGTCATATTAAAAGGATAAAAATGTATTTGCTATATAATACAACCCCAAATCAGAAAACGTTGGGACAGTATGGAAAACACAAATAAAAAAGAAAGTAGTGATTTCTAAATTTACTTTGACTTGTATTTCATTGCAGACAATACAACAGCACATTATTTAATGTGTTACTCATGATTTTTATTGTTTTTTCTTCAAAAAAACAAAATTCCTATTTTGGTTCTTGCAACACATTTCAAAAAAAGTTGGAACAGAAGCAATTTGGGGCTAGTAATCAGGTAAATTGGTTAAATAATGATGTGATTTGAAACAGGTGATGTCAACAGGTAATTGCAATTATGATTTGGTACAAAAGCAGCATCCAAGAAAGGTCTAGTCCTTTAGGAGCAAAGATGGGCCGAAGATCGCCAGTTTGCCAACAAATACGTGAGAAAATTATTGAAATGTTTAAAAACAATGTTGCTCAAAGAAAGATAGGAAGACATTTGCTTATTTCACCTTCAACAGTGCATAACATAATTAAAAGTTTCAAGGAATGTGGAGGAATTTCAGTGCGTAAAGGACAAGGGCGCAAGCCTAAGCTGAACAACCGTGCTCTCCGTTCCCTCAGGCGGCACTGCATCAAGAATCATCATTCATCTATAAGCAATATCACCACATGGGTTCAGGACTACTTTGGCAAACCTTTGTCAAGTACCACAATACGTAGTTACATCCACAAATGCCAGTTAAAACTGTACTGTGCCAAAAGGAAGCCCTATGTTAACAGTGTCCAGAAGCGCCGTCGACTTCTCTGGGCTCGGAGGCATCTGAGATGGACCATCACACAGTGGAAATGTGTACTGTGGTCAGATGAATCAGTAAAGGTAAAGGTGGTAAAGGTAAAGGTACCTTGGTAAAGGTAACTTGCACTTCTGTGATGGCACCATTAATGCTGAAAAGTACATAGAGATTTTGGAGCACAATATGCTGCCTTCAAGAAGACATCTTTTCCAGGGATGTCCATGCATATTTTAACAAGATAATGCAAAACCACATTCTGCACACATTACAAAGTCCTGACTGTGGAGGAAGAAGATACAGGTACTTGACTGGCCTGCCTGCAGTCCCGACGTGTCTCCAGTAGAGAATGTGTGGCACATTTTGAAGCGCAAAATGCGACAACGAAGACCCTGTACTGTTGCCCACCTTAAGACTTGTTTGCAGCAAGAATGGGACAAAATTACACCTGAAACACTTCTTCACTTGGTGTCTTCAGTCCCTAAATGTCTTTTTAGTGTTGTGAAAAGGAATGGCAACATTACAAAGTGGTAAATGCTTTACTGTTCCAACTTTTTTTTTTTTTTGAAGTGTGTTGCAAGAACCAAAATAGGAATTTTGTTTTTTTTAAGAAAGAAACTATAAAAATCATGAACACATTAAATAATGTGTTTGGGGTTGTAAATAAAATACAATAACTGGATCTTACCTTTTCTTTAGAAAACATGGGTGGTGCTTTTCTGTGCAAAACATGCTGCTGCAATGCTAGTGTTGCAGGTGGTTAAGGCACTGCTATGCTGTTGCTACACTGTTCTGGTTGGTTGCTCAGGTGATCTTGGTGGTTTCTAGGTGGTTACACCTAGTGGCTAACAACAGAAGTGGGACAAGTAACACAAAGTTTAACATTGAGGGTTAAGGGCTTTATTCAAATCCTTAACCCTAAAATGAGCTTGTGTGTACCACCAATGATCTTTTTTGTCTGAATGTAAGAGGCAAAACATGAGGGAAGTTATAGAAACAAAAGCAGGTCAAAATAAGTCTTAAATAAAACTGATTTTATGACATTTCCCCAAGCCCCTCATGTAATAACTCTGGGACTCTATTGTTTGCAAAGGCTTAAGGAACTGTACAGTACCAAATCATACTACAACTGCTCTAACCTTGAGGATTAAGTCTAATTAAGGCTAATTATCTTCCTGTTCTCTGTGTGAGAACATTTAGAAAGCTGTGGTGGTGCATCATACAGGAGAAGCTATTCATGGACTAGGTGATGTAATGGGATGCCCCTGGCCTGGTTCACTGCTCCTTGCCCACACTGTGAAGGAACTCATCCATAAACATTGTGGGGATGCAGAAGTAATGTTACAGTAGAGCAGAAGCATAAGAAATTTAGGCCACAGAGAAAGGACCAAGGAGATATACACTGTGCTTGAAAGCCTAATCCATAATTCATACTGTCTGTATTTGTTGGTCTCTCTTACAACTGGGTTCTGAAATCAGAACCTTAGCCAAGCAAAAACTGTAAGATGGCACAGAGTGTTCTGAAAAGCACTAGTTAAACACATACAGTAATGCACCCAATCACATGTGCTTATTAAGAATTATAGTATAGAAAAGTATGACATTGGAGTTAATCAATGCATTCACACCTGTAATGCTATTCGGACATCACACAAAGAGACACACAATGCATCTGCATCACATGCAGCTATTCATTTTCAAGCAAAAAGCCCATTATATTTAACCTTGCATGGACATCATCAAAAGGTACACATGCATGCTTGGAGCTGATTCAGACAGCTTGCATGAACACTTACACTCTAAATTTAGCCCAGCCTTCATCATGGACATCCAGAGGAGATTAACGACGAATATATTGTACCTGCTGATAGCATTGTTTATTTGCACATGCTGTCATAATTACACATCATGCAGGCTAGTTGTGAGTGAAAGGTTGATTTGGCTTTTTAAAATGCAAAATGTTTGCTCGGCTACAGTGCATGTCTGAACATATGCCTAGTTATAATGCTGTTTTTCACTATTTAATAAACAACTGCCATGAATATTACAAATGTAAACAAACATCTTAAAATTAGTTCACCACCTGTTTTCTTAGGGTAATAACAGCACAATGTTAACAGTGCCACATAAACAGCTTGAGTTTTGTAAATAAGTGTAATCTATAAAACATGCACATGTGCTGAAAAGAATGCCAATGATTTGCTTTAAATATAGCATAGCCCTGTTTCAGTGCATTTAGTGTCTGGCTACACTGGATTGTGGGTGCGTGGTGAATAAGATAAAGTATACCACATGCTGAAATACCACATGCAAACATTTAGTGACTTCACCCGCAACTTCCTTGACAATTATTTGACAGAACTGGATTTTTGTGATTTTTGCAAATCAGATCACAGCTTTGAGTTCACTCGACATATCCTAATGAGGAATGGCCCCAATTTAAGAGCCCATGTTCAAATATACCCTAAAACACCTGGATGAACAATAAGTTCCTACATCTCACCTCAGAGCAAAATAAATGTGTTAGCTCTGCAATTTAAAACCCTAACACAACATCCTAACGGCATTCACCAAATGTAAGAGATGTCACAGCTGTCAACCAAAATCTGTAATTTTGAAAGGCTGCATTTGAATAAGTTCATCTGATCAACAGGATCACAGGAGAATGGGGAAGCCACATGGAAATATCCTATCCCTGGGGAGGGGGTGGCACATGGCTTGACATTCAGACATTCACCCCTTCATGGATATATAGGGCTTAAACTCAATACGGGTCGTGCCTGAATGTCATCTTAGTAAAAGTTCAATAGAGACATTAGGTGCATCGCTGTCTTATCAGCCATGGGGCTTCTACAGAGCAGACTAGACAGCATTAACCCCCACAACCAAATAAAGCAATCCTGATAGAAAGGGCAAAGGGCAGGGGAATCATTATTAACAGGCTTATGAGATAAGGCATGTTTTTACTCTGCTGGAAGGATTTGCATAATCACTCTCCCCTTAAAATTCTCTCTGTTATTTTTCAAAGAATCTCTTTATTACTTACACTTACCTGTGTTATTTACAGCATTGTACACTATAATATTAATGACAGCACAAATGCTCTTTTAATGGTTCGAACTGTCTTTAGTATATACCAGGATATACATAACAGTGATTATCACATGGTGGGTCACTACCACAAAAATAAGGATTTTAAGAGAAACAATGTTAAATAAAAATAACTCAGCATACAATCACTGCCTAACAAAAATAACAAACTAACATAAAGATAACAAAATATATTGGTATTTTGTAAATAGGCATATTTTATGTAATTGTTTTTTTTTCAAGAGTTTTTGTTGTTATATGCCATATGCTAGTGTGGGCAGGTTGTGACATTAGGTTATTTATCATTCTAAAAACCATCTACAAAACTGCAAAAGGAAAGGGAAAATATGACCAAGATTACATTAAATAGGGGCTCACTTGAAACAAGAACAAATGTGGGCTGTGGCACGTTATCTGGACGCATTAAAATTCTAAAGACAATAAAAAAGAAAAATTGAAAATGTTATCTATTCAGCCCAGTGTTAATACATTTTAATGTTTTTTTGAAATGGTTCACCAATAAATGTCTAATGTAAGCTCTGGCTCTTTAAACAAAACCAGCCAAGGGCCAAAGTACCAGAAAAATATGTAAATGTTTCTCAATCTGCTGGATATGTTAAATTACTGGTGAATAGACCTGTCCTTTAGGTACAACTTTGTTTCTGTATTGTTTCTGTATTGTATACAATATATGTGGGGTATTAAAGAGCTGTATATCCTAACTTTAAGTAAGTAGATACATAGTATGGACTGTAGAAATGTACCGTCCAGGCCACAGCTGCATTCTCCAGTTTCCAATTCTAACCCTTTAAAATTAGACATCTTTCCTCCTCTTGAATCCTTGTATCCCTCCTCAAGGACCACATACCCAGTAACCAAGCAAGATATGCTGTGTCTACTACCATGGTTTACTTTTTATTTGACAATAGCTCTATAATATTCAGATTCTATAAACTTCAGATTACCACTGCACAGCTTAAACTGTAATACAGAATTTCTTAATCATGAAGCACGACGTAAATAACATGGTATGTACATACATGGAATGTATATGGCGATCATTCAGTATCCTGGTATTCCATCTGTTACCATTATTGTACCATCTGTTTTTATAGGCCCATAAAGAATCAACTGATGCAGAGAAGGAATCTTTATTTTCTGTTCTAATTTAATTATTTAAAAAAGACTTTAATTATGCTTTGCTAATAAGTGTTATACACTCAAAAAAGCCAACTTATAATTAATCTTACAAAGAGAATTTCATAACTGATTCATTCTAACTCTTTTGAAATGAATTTTTTCTTGGAATTTTTTGTCTTGAGCATTGTCACTACATAATAATCAAACACACTCCTACTTCTTTGTACTCTGTTGTCTAATAATCAATCACTCTATTTAACTTTGTTTTTAATTCACCTTATTTTGATTCTTGTTTTGGAAATGTTGTAGTGTTTATTGGTAGGTGCATCATAAGCCACACAGGAAATACAGCTGTTGAAACTCCTTTGAGGAATGCAGAATCATATTATTATGTATTATAAGATGAAAGTCTGAAAATCTTCCATTGAATCAGATGGTAAGCTGTGTTACTGAAAATTTGCCTAGCCACAGGCAGTGAAACTTAAGGACAAACCAGGCAGCTACAGTTCAATTGGCAAGTGGAGACAGTGAACAGAACATTGTTGTAAGAGGGTTGTGTGCACTCTGATCTGGGTCTAGCTAGTTTGTTTTGATCGGATACCACAGAGCTGAACTGTGTGCATTCACAAATGATGTGGAATGACAGGGATTAGGGCCTGCTTGTAAAATGAGGGTACGTGTGTGCACTTAAAAAGGGGTGTCCTTGTGTAGCCTCCATTGTTTATATTTAAAACAAGGTTTGGAAGCCACCCAACAAAAAACATCAATGGTTACGTCTGTAAGAAAATGGGCCTGCAGGAAGAAAAAAGATGTATATGTCTTTGGTTGGTAATGGAAAAATATTGTCGCCAAATGCATTCTGGAATGTTTGAATGCATTTCACTCTTGGACAAACACCAAGATACGGGCCCAGATAAAGGGTTGTAAAATTAAGTACATGCCCTTTAAAGTACCTGAATTCATCTGGGTGCAGAAGGACAGATCATTGAAAAGCCTAGAATCTGGCTAACGATAATCTTCTAACAAAAGAAGATTATTCCTCAGCTGCTTTTCTTCACGTTCCTGAAAAGTCTCCAGATCGCAGAGCATCCGAGGACATCTAAACTCTCTGAAACCTAAAGAGACATATCAAACCAGGTAGAGGCAGGACAAACCTTGACAATCCAGATAACTGAAGAGTTTAACGAGCTGATCTGACACCCTAGGTGACCTCTAAACCTTTATTAGCCTCAAGCCAGAAGGTTGGGATAAGATGTGCCACAGAGCTCAAGGAGAACAGTAATCGCCTTTGGTCACCAGGCATAACAACTGCTCAAACCTTATTAGTTTAGGGGAGGTCTCCATATGCATCATTTGCACACTGTTTCCTCTAGCTGTATGTGCGGCACATGTGAACATTTGTTTGTGGTTGAAACATTAAAGTGAGAGTCATTGATTGAGTGCAGAACCGTGGCTCGGCTCCATACTCCCTATAAGGCATGATTCAGCAGGCAACAATAAGCATCTCAGCATGAGGACAAACTCCATAAAGAGCCTCTGTTTTAGAGGAAAATCAATGGCCAAAACTGAGGAAAAGAGAAAACACAAAATAGGAACGACTGAATGAGAAACCAAGAAGAGAGAGTTGCTATGTTAGCAGCAACGAAAGAAGCACCAGCAGTGAGGAATAGAGGGGTTTCAGCAAAAACTGCAGCTCATGTTCAAGTGAACAGACATGACTGTAAAACTGTAAAATCTGTGAAAAACTATCTCCATTACATGCTAACTACTAAACACAAATGCGAAAAGCACTTTTGGTGTGTTATTTTTTCTTTTTGAAGCTTGACAGGTGTGGTTACTGTAAATATTGTTTGGAAAGAGCTGCATGAAATCTATTTAAAATTCTTCATCCATGATCCTTCACAATAATGTTCATTGAGAAAGTGTCATCTGTTCCCTGTCATTTCCCAAGAGAATGCTGCAGAGCTGCAGTTTCCATCAACAGCATGGAAAGCAAAAATAGGAAACATAAAAGAAAGGGAGAGCAAGGTGAAGGGCTGCCAAGTGAGGTACTGTGCAATAGACCAGACTCACCCAATCCCAACACAGGCCCCCCCAGCCTACAGAGCCGCCCCTTCACCGAAGAGCGAGAAGTTGAGGTGACCCCTCTAAAAGAGGAGAGAGAGACATGAAAAGGGAGGGGGGAGAGAGAGAGAGAGAGAGAGACAGAGAGAAAGAATAAGAAAATTCAAAACACATATACAACATTTCATACATTGTCCTCAGAACATGATGTACAAAAGACCTTTGACCATGGGGAGGTACATCTTTGAAGCCAAAGACACCTGAATGAAGAGACTGAATGGTATGGCTTAATCAACACAAGGTTGTCCCGATCAAGTATGCACATTCTGTTTCAAGTAATACTTTATATCACATTATATCAAAAAATATCAAACCAATGGAAGTAACATCACTTTTCTTAAGCCGGGGACACACTAATGACAAGCTAAAACATTTTAAGACTACACCTAAGATTCTGCAGATTCTGCTCTTTGACAGTTTAACAGAAAAACACACCTAACAACTGAGTCAATCCGGTACACAACAAACTTCTGGACATTCTGCCCAACCAACAAATCTATTGATCTGTGTACTCATAAAGACAAGCATTATAGCCCCATTTTGCCAGCAATTTTTTTTATATGTACATAACACTTGCAAATAAATAAAAAATATACATAACATTAATCCATCAGAAATTCACCTATACCCAACAAATGGTTTTGTTGCCGTTTCTCTCCTCTTTGTATACTGTTCTCTCCTCTTTGTATACCAGGGCAGCAGTGATGTCCTCAATCACAGGTGACAGTCACAAATATTTAACATGTTTAAAAAAATCATGATGAGGATGATTGGCAATTACTGGCTCTTAAATTCTAAGACTAGAATCTTTAGACACCACACACTACACGTCTTTAGTCCCTTTTACACAGTCAAACCCCATCATGTTTTAAAACACAACACTGTTTGGCGCTCACTCACAGTTAATGACATTACAGAGTTTACCTATTTTTTGGAACTGATTTAGATGGGCATTTTAGACATTTTTCAATTGCATTTAATTAGCTGGTCTCAAAGTCATTTTCATGAAGATGTATTAAGCTCCTAATAATAAATACTTGTGGGTTCTCCACATGTCAGTTACCATCTACAGGATGTTGTGAGCCACAGACATCTTGTCAAAGGAGATGGCCTCTTTTGTGACCTCCTCAATCTTATCACACACAGACACAAAGCAAGAATGCTCCATTACCAGACTGCCAATGTGGGAATACTTCTGCTGTCATTGTCTAAGCAATCTTCCCCACCTGTCGGATTGGAATGCTGATAAGATCCAAACGTGTCCACCACATTCTCACTCTCAGTCGCAATCTCATGTGTAACCAAGCTGATCAATAATTAAACATCATGATCTTTTGTGTGTTACGGGACATTGCAGTGTGAATCAATAAAGAGCGGATGGACCAGACGAGAGGAAAGCTCAGCTATAGAGAGCAGAGTAGGGGAAATATGAAGCAGGCATGTGCTAATACATGTTAAGGGGCATTACAAGACTACTTCCTGTTTCCGAGTGCCAGAAGGACATTAAGAGGTAGAGTGTCTGTCTGAGGATAATCCCTGGTTGGGGTTACATCTGAGTGATGGTAGCACATCGTCCTTGCCATCTGTTTTGATACATGCCTTGGATAATAGGGTGATTGTTACTGGTTCAGATTGTTTTGGGCCTGGGTTGTGTTTGATGTCACATGGATAAATATGTTAGGACTCTGATAGACTCTGGTTAAAATCATGGTTTGTGCAAATAATGGGTCCAATCCTATAATTAAAGGAAGAGTTACTGAATATTCTGTCATTATTCAATCAGCTGGAGGTGAAGATTATAAGTGAATAATAACCTTTTTAATCTGTTCAACACACAAAACTATTCTTCATGGTTCTTTCATAGTTCTTTTTCATCTGTTTCAGAGCTTCTTGATACATGGATACTATCAAATGTTGTTGTATAAAAAACCTGTATTAAGATTTCTTAAAACCACAGATAAAAGCATTTAGTTTCAGAATAAAAACATAAGGGTTGGAAAATAATCACTGGTTTGCTCAATGTTTTGTTCTAAGTTACCAGAGGCTGAGGATTTGCTGTGTGAGTACATACTTTATCTGATGTGGTTTAGAAGGTTAGTGTCCAGTATCGGAGAGTACTAGCATGTAGCTCTATTTCCTCTGTAGGGGGCAATTCTGTATGTAAATATTTCATTATGTATTTAAATAATTAATGCTTTATTTATGGGAATGGGTCCTACTATACCACAACATGTTTATTGTTAAATATATTTGTCAACATGCATCAATAACAATGTTCGGAAAGTTATGCATATGTCTACTCAGCACAGTGTGCAAATTTGATATATGCATGGAATGCTATTTTACATTTGCCAAAATGAGTAACATATGCCATTTTTATTTCTAAGATAACAGAGCAACACAGAGCTGATATTTTTCCTTACTACTTAAAAGTCAATACACAATATATACTAGGTAGTATTCTGTAAATAGTAAGCTAATATTTCATGTCAAACACAGTCTAAATGTTACTTCCTTGTTTCAATACAGCCCTGTGACCTTGACCCCTACAACAGAGGACAGGACAGGATCTGGTAACCAGAAAGACTGTTCCTTCAGTGCTACATGAGGTACTGAGTGTCTCGCGTATCACTAGTGAAATGCATCCATCCCACCTTCCAGAAAAAATCTGCACCGTGAGTCTTAAATGCTATATATGCACAAACGTACATTACACACCTAAACCACTAGAACACAGAACAATGCAGCTGTTTAAAATAAAGGTGCAGGAATCAGTGTTTTGTGTGTTCATTAAGATAATGACAAGCTTCTTTCATTCTTAGCCTGGGCCAGCAAACACTGAATTGGAAACACAGCATGCCCAGGCCATTACAGAGAAAATAGGACACATCTTGCTCCCTGTTTAATAGATAAACAATTCACAGCTCTCAGCACCAGGTAATACAGATAAGTCAAAGTCAGAGAACCTCAGTCCTCCAGTCAGGAAACAGTTAGAGTCAGGTCTGACGACAACTGCTTATTTTGCATTTAATAACAAGTGACCCATGTAAGTGCATGCATTTTATGGAAGAGCACCTCTGGGCCACAGCATTATTTATATACATAGTATACATATTCATAAATCGGCAGGGGGCCACAAATTACACATTGTAACTGACAGGTGCAATGTGGTGGGTATGAGACACAGAGGCTCATACATGCTCTTTTACATTTTCAATTATTATGAAAGCACATTTCCATTACTGTAACTCACATATGACTTGGTGAGCAAAGCAGAGGGATTATTCAGGCATGGTACAATTATGAGGCTGGAAAATTTCCTGAAAAACAATACAAGTTCTGCCCCAAACCCTGAAACTGAAATGGAATCTCGTAAGTGATTGATCAGGGATTCTGCAAAGGTGGCAACACAACAGAAAAAAAAAAAAAACAGCTCACAATTGGCTACATGGAACTCTATTAAAATGTTTAATCTTTAATTTTGTTATCTGTATGTTTCAGAATATATAGTAATATACTTACAGTACAGTACTATATGATATTCTCCATATGTTTGTCCATCAGTTTTTTTTACTGTTTTGTTGTAGTGCATTCTGGGACTGTTTTTTCCATGAAGGATGCATGCAAAGTTACCTTAGATTTAGGCCAAAACGCGACATGTTAGATGGCATGTTGACATTTACTTATAGGAAAGCATTGGCTTCAGGAAATTATAATGCTGTCTGTGTAGGCTGCTCACTAGATTTTGGAACACAGCCACAGTAATTTAATGCTGATGATACAGTTATGTGAGACAGTACAATCACAGCTGTAAATATTGGATCTTGCCACAAAGATCCATAGGTTTATAAAATGAGCATTTGACTACCATAAATCAAAGAATGCTCTCTTTGCTGTCAGCATGTAACATTGCCATATATCTGTTAACAGATGTCTGCTCTAGCTTTGGCTGTGTGTATGCATGCATACACTTGCATGCATACGTATTGTCTTTTTTAATGTAGTTACAAACTTCAAATCTCAAAAATATTGAATTTGGCTATAGCTTCATAATTCCTTATAAGGTCTTCCTGTTGGTGATTGACAGTCAGGAAAATTATATACTGCCCATGTCACGCCATGCGTGTCACGGTCATAGCTATCTACAAACTACACATTTAAGAAGATTCAGCCTTGATTTATTTGAGCTTTAAATCTGGTAGCTGATGGCAATAAACTATGTATTATTTACATTCAGAGTCATATTCTTCTTTTAATCCAAGATTATGTTAAAATAAGGAGCTTAACATATACATCCATTCATAAAAACAATAAAAGGTCTGAGGTGAACCATACGCACAGCACTTTCTTCAGCACCAATCTCAGCATCTCTTTTGCCACAAATCTTTCTACCTTTAAAATTAAACTTTTAAAGCAATAGCAAGGAGTAAAACAAGACAAATAGAATGTAATCAAGGCAGCAGAGATGACGTAAATAATTCTGGTTCAGATTTAGATTCCTTCTAACATTTCTGCTTCCTGAATGAATGGTGAATGATTCTTTTCATACTTTTAAGAATGCACAGTTCTTCTCAAGAAGCTGCTGATCCCCAGCCCTGCTGGCCAGAAAGACATACAGATAATGTTAGTGAGGCAGAAGCTCTCACAGTACCCTCATTAAGTTTTTATAGTTTGTGAGGGTAACCCTTCTTTCAGGACACACAGTGAGATGTTGAGAAGCTCAGAGTAGCACACAGTGATCGTTTCAACCTCTTCCTGTGAAGGATCCCCAGCTAAGGAGAGCCTGACTGCTCTCTAATGCACCTCTGAATGTGATCTCCAGATAAGCCTCTGCTCATTTCATTTGGCAGAGTGCTGAGTCTGAAATGACATGTGACCTGCTCTTACTTTCATTACCCATGATTATATCTGCCATTTGGGGTCACGCGAGACCTCTTCCTCATGGAAGAGCAGATGACAGATGCCTCAAGAGAGCATGTGCATTTGCATGTGTGTTTGTATACATGCTTCACCTGAGTGTGGTGGCTGTCCGTGTGCCTGTGTATTACAGAGGCGCTGGATGCATTCGACTTTGAATGTCCCTCATCTTCTAACATACCTGTTTAAAAACAACATCCAGTAATAAAGTGTAACATTCTCCGCAATCATACACTGCACACATCCCAACAGAAATTCCTCTTTTTATTTTTTAAATAACATGAGTTTGAAATAACATGAGATTGAGTAAATAATGACAGAATGCTTGTTTGGATAAACTATTTAGTAAAACTATTTGGTATTTTTGTGTCTTTGTTACAAGTTACATTTACTTATGTATGTACTTATTCGTTACATTACATACTATAGTAGTAATAACAGTAGTAGTTAGTATAGTATAGTAGTTATGCAAGATTACATGCAACTAACGCTAAACCAAACCCTAATCCTAACCCTAGCCTATTATAAGTAAATGTTGTTGTTAATTAAAATTACTCAGTACTTAAATGTATAATTACACTGTAACAAGTACACCTTAAAATAAACTGTAACCAGCTATTCCTTTAATCACATTCGTGATAAGACGACTGGCCTAACACTGTCTTCCTGGCTGAATGGTCTTATGCATGGTAATATCTTCCAATATCTATAATATCTTCAATAGTAATATCTTAATGGAGTCTTCCATCAACCCAAACCTTTGTGCGCTATTACCATTGGAAATCTGGTTGCCATTCTCAACAGTTGCTGGGTTCGAAGAGTTGGAAGATGTGTGGTTGTTGGCGTTTTTGTCCTGTAAATGTGGCAATGGAGAGGTGGGGACTTGGTCCTCTCGGCCTGGTAGGTTTATGTTGGAATTCGAGAGACCTATGGCATAAAAATGAATACAATATTCAATAAATACATTGATTTATTTCAAGATGATGTATAATGCATGCTGCAGCACCACAGAAGGTCCTAAAGGTTTCTGAATGGAAGCATGACCTTCAACCTTTGCAATCCAGGTTCATGAAAAATAAAGGTGATGATGTGGCATGTGAGTTAACACCTGCCATTGCGAGTCACTAACATTTCTGCTGGGGCCTCTGCCGGGAATGATGAGGTCTTGTGATGACGTTAACAGAAGAGAGAACGGAAGCACGAGGGGGAGATTAAGCCTCACGGCATGCAGGGCTGCTTGGATCTGACCGTCACAGAGATGGATATAGCACAGGGGTCAGTTGTCCCTTTAAAACTCTATTACCAGCCTGTTTCCATTACAGCATGATTTCACTCATGTCATAAGCACCTGACTTCACAACAGCAGATTATTTTAATGAAGCTATGTTTTCATGCTCTCTGTCTCGTAAAGTCAGATTGCTGCTGAGATGAACGCCTACTGTTAGAAGTACAATACTATGTGAGAAACAGGTGTGCTTGAGACGCGTTTTGAAATATTTTAAGCATGACACAAATGTTATGACATGTTAATATTTGTTCATTATAAACAAATGTACAGTAATCCAAGTAACAATTTCCTCTTATCTGGTGTTCCACTGTGCACATCATGACAGACAAGCACACTTTTAATGTTTTCATATCAGGCTAATTATATAATGTATTCCCCACCCTAAACCTAACCCTCACCAAACCTGTGGACATCAGTATATTTAAAGCAAATAATTTGGCTGATTTATGAGCCTTTATAACAAGTAAGGATCTTGTAAGCTGTTACAAGTCAGTTTATGTAATGTTTCCCTATATTTTTGAGGGCATTTTCAAAATTTGGCCCTCATAAGAATGCACACACCACTTTACTCTTGGGATGTATACTCATCACAATGATTCACACTCGTCAGCAGACCTGGACACTTTGATATTTAATATTTCATGGCTACATCATCTTTTGTCCATGTAATATTTATGTGACTGGAGCTAATACCCCCTGAACCAAGGGGGGAGGATGGGATGGAGGAAATGAGAAAATTATAAAAAAAGAGAATTATAAGATTACATGAGGAAGTAACTCCACAGTGTTTGTGTGCATTGTATTTTTACAGTGAATAAATAAAACACATAAATAAAAGAATAGTTATATCTAGTAATTGGTTCTTGTGTGTCTTGTTAAACCTTGATGAATTTTGACTGATAAGCACACCATATCTTTGTTCTATTGTTTATGTCTAATTTTATTACTGAATTTTGTTTCTGTTATTTTATTACTGACTGTTAACCAATTTAAAAAAGCTCAACAAAAATCCTCAAGTTTACTAAATTTGAAAATACTTTAAAACATTTATATAAATATTTACTTTTAAAATAAAAAAATGCGGCCATTAGAATTTTAGATTTCTTCGATGATATCGAACCTTGTAATAATATTGACTACTGAATGTTTGTTCTGATACTAGGAACTCAACAGCGTAAAAAAGTTTCCTTTATTATTATTTCTAAATAAATATAAAAAACAGATTATTATCCTTTATTATTAATCTATTTAAAGATATCTGTTTAGAATTTAAGGTGGATATTAAGTTAAGAATACTTAATTCTTGATAACTATTTTATAAATTATGGCTATTATTAAAGACAATTCTGAATTCAGTTACCCAAAAATCACTTCATTTTCTGAATGTATCTGCAGCTCTGCGATGGATCAGAAATATTCTTGGTGTGAAAGCTCAACAATCACCTACTGCTGCTCTGCTTGCATGCTGCGGATGCAATAAAACTCTTCAGGAAGGAAGATCTTTAAGTTCTTACAAAGAGTTCCCTGGACCAAACAGAAAAGTCAGCACTGGTCAAGAGTAAAGAGAGCAGCACAGTGTGACTAAGCATGTAATCTAAGATCAACAGCCCACATCCTCAATGGCTGCAAGACATGCAAAAATCTTCAAGCGCTTGTTTAAATATTGACAATTCAAGGAAGTAACCTTGGCTTTAGGATCAACAATCACCTCACACATGCAGCTGATAATTAAAGCTTATTGATTATGTCTTTGTAACATCTTGCATATTACTTTTTCACACAAGTTGAACATATCAGACATCGCAGTCTTTCAAGGCACTCAAAGCAGATGACTAAACCATTACTGGAAGATCTTGTATTAAAAACAAGTATTGCTATTCTAGCCATGAACTTTATAGTCTCCTTTATGGTAGATGCAACTATTATTATTTTGTATTATTAAATTGAGGCACAATAAAATTTTATCAATTTAGATAAAGTTCTAATATAACATCCTGTGGGGCAATTAAATTCAACTTTCAACTCATGAACTGAGTGGAATCCAATTCCTCAGTTCCAAATTTTGCCGAACCCTGATTTAGACTAGACTTAGGTATTTGTGGAACCACATGCGGGTTCTTGCACTATTTATCATTGCTGCTCACAGACAGTCAAGCATGAGCAGAGGTCATGTTCATAAATAAATGGGAATGGAACTATGCTATCTTTAATTAAACACTAAGCTTAAAATCAGGAAAAATGGAGACTGTTGAGCCTAATTTTTACAATGGCAGAAGTTATTTTTTTCTCTTGGGTAAACTTAAGCACCCTTGGACAACAAAAGATGCATTTATACGAAATATGGCATCATTTTATAATTTTTTGTTAAGGGTGACCTCACATCCAATTTCCCTGAGGGTTTCTGTTCCACCAAGAGTCAAATTATTCTGTTTTAATGTGTCATTAAATACGGGCAAACAAGCACTCTTTTGGACCATGATCAATGACAGAAGAAGGCCTATTACGCAGCTGCATTAATGTCCAAAAATGAAACTTCTGTCATCATTTACTCACCAGTATGTTATTAATTTTGGGTGAACTATTCTTTTAAGGGCAATTGTTGGATAAGGTTGTTGCAGTGTATTAACAAAGCTGATCTAGAGCCTGAACCTTCCTACATAAACACTCTGCCCGCACTGGAATGGGTTTCTAAATAAGCTCTGTGGCTTTTATGGTACATCTCTGTTTAATCAGCATCAACCTCACTGTTTTTGACAAACACAAAGCCTGGCACTGGATGAGTCAAGAAATAACATCCTAAACAGGATGTGCTTTTCAATAACCACACAGAAGACATTTAACCAAAAGAGTGCTGGGAAAGTTTCTATAATTTGACCAGACTGTTTAAAAGCTCCTGTAGTAAATTAAGCATGACCACATGTGCTGGTGAGTGCTCTTCTGATATATGGCTATAAAGATTGTTATGGCGAACAAATCTGTTAAGTGGTGATTCAAATGTTTGTAGCATGTAATACATCATCTTACAGCTGCAGTGTATATTTTTCCTCTGTTAAAATTCTATATTCTTCTTCAGCTTCATCTGCAGGCAACTTTAAGCCATTTGCTAATTTCCCAGAAAGGTACAACACAAATGTTGAACATTTTGGTTCTGTGAAGCTTTCAACACTGCTGTTTTCATTACTCAATTCTAAATCAGTACTTTTGTCTTTTATCCTGGTAAAGATATCTGAACATTATCAAAACTTTTTTAGAATAAAACTGCCACACAATTCTTGATTTACATCGTACCCCACTGGCAAATTGTTTATTTGCTCTCTTTATTTGTGCTAACTCTTTTGCAATGTGTTGAAGTTTATGTTTAAAACAAGAAACAAAAATCATTATTGCACACATTTTTTCTTTGTTTTACATTTAGTACTAATTAATAATTGTTAGCAATTTTTAGGCTAACATTGACTCAACCAATGACATGAATTTAAGGTGATACTACTTTTTTCAATTCTGTAGCATAAGGTGTGTTTGAAGCAGTGCTGCACAGACTGAATGTGGTATGACATCAAAGTACCACAAGAGTGATTTAAAAGCATACAGAGTCATCTGGTCTCTGATTGCTCTCGCAGTCGTGTCCTAATGGTTAGAGTCAGACTTGTAACAAAAAGTTACAAAGCTTTTCTAGTTTTAAAATGAATGAAAACTTGCATACAAAAAAATGGGTGTGCTCTTACCACTGTCTCTGACCTTTCGGCTTGTAGTGGACTTGCGGAGCAGACTGCGCCCTGTGCTGAAAAGGGTGTTGAGCTCATCTAGGGGACTGGTGAGGGGTCTCCCATTCGCAGGGTTAAACAGCAAAGGAGAGGAGGAACATGAGTGAGCTCTGCGGGGTTCTGGATGTGAGGTCTTCACTGGGGAGTAGGGTGGCTTTGTGCCACTTGGGGGAGTCTCAGCCAGACCATGCCCTATTTTTTTAGAAACTTTGGGAGAATCTGTGCTAGCCACAGATGCTGCACGGGTAAGGGCCAGAAAGGTTGGATGAGGGGGGAAAGGGAAATGAGAAGGGGGGCGGTAAGGAGGTGGGAATGATGCATGAGGGGGCAGAGGGGGAGGAGGAGTCAAGGGTGGCGTGGATTTGTCTGGCATTAAGACGGACAGACTAGGGGAGGAGTCAGCCCTTTGGCGGACATACTGGGGTGAAAGTGGGCTTCCTCCATCTTGGCTGGTGTAGTTGAGGTTGGTCTCAAATACTGGGAGCTCCTTAACCTCCAGAGGGGTGAGGGGGGACTCGTCTGAGGCGGGTGAGCAGGTTACAGGGGATGGGGGGAAGACCAGCAGTGGGGGACGGTGTAGAAGGAGATTGGGGAAAGGAGCTGGAATGTCACATGTGCCATCCTTGATATGCTGCTTTCCCCAGAGTGTACTGGGGGGCTCCCTTAGGGTTACAGGCCTCTTGACTTCCAGCACTGGGGCAGGTAGGGGAGTGGGTTTGACAGCTTCAGGCTTGACGACTGGAGCTGTGCCCACCTCATCAGGTGAGAGGTACTTCATTTCCTCGTAAACTGCCTCACTCAGGTCTGGGCTGTGGGAGTCAGCCAGGCTGAGGGCCCGCGAGGACCCCACCATCTCAATGTACACACCTTCCTCATCCTGGCAGGGGTAGAGGCTTAGCATGGAAGAGTGAGGGCTATCCGCAGATGCTGCTCGCTGGATGAGGCCCAAGCAGTGGCTCCCTTGTGCCAAACTGAACAGCTTCATGACTGTGGGACGTGCCAAGGTGGGTACTGAGATCTCCTCACAGGAGCCAGTCAATTTGGTATTAGGGCTACGTTTGGGTTTAGGGGGTGGGATTTTCTTCATGGTGCTGTAGTCATCACTGTGAGGGCGTGGCTTGGAAAGAGCTAGATGTGTAAAAGGAATGATAGATGGGTATAGAAAGGAACAAAAAAACATAAGCCAAAATCCATTGCAATCCTAAAGTATATAGACATGCTATGTGGCATGTACAACATACACACCCAGTAAGCACACCCATATGTTTGTTGACCATTTAGTTAGGTTAGGCTTTACGCTGGCTAATCAAGTTATTCCACACCAGACTCCAACTATTTCTTGTGTATAGGGGAATTACCATGCTAAAACAGAAAAAGTTCCCATTCCACTAAAATATCTAAGGAGACTGCCTGGCTATATTGACCTGTATGACCTCTTATTAATTGGCCGTAGCTGAAATTAGCTTTTGGGCACATCATTTAAGTTTGGGACATGTAACTGAATTAATCTATACGTACGATCAGAAGGGGAAAGCTGAGGTTTTGGTGGGCTTCCAGACGGAGAGGCCTGCCCCTCAGCAGGACTGTCTATAGGTGCAATACTCAGCCGTGCGCTTACAACCTCATATGTTGCACTCAGACGTGTATTGGGGTCTCGTATTGGTTTGGGAGGAGGTTGTTTTCGTGGTGAGGACAGGCTTCCTCCACTCCCCTCTTCAACAGAGTGTGGCGCAGGCTGAAAGGCTGCTTTGATTGATATCCCAATGTTGGAATGTACCAAGCTGTCCATGACCAGGGGGAGAGGTACAGAGCTGGAGCGGAAATGTCGGCTCCCCCCATGGCCTGCCACATCATTAACCCTCCCAATTTTTTCAACAACTCTAAACAAAAGAATGAACAAATTAATAATTCAACAGATTTAAATGGTTAAAGTGTTTGTGTACCTAAGATTGCTAGTTCTGATTTCTTCCATCTTCATCTCTCATTCCCCCCCCAATCAAGCAAGTCATTCATTCATTCATACATTTATTCTTTCTACCATTCACTCACCCTCACACTAGAAGCAAACATATGTCCTGTCTCAGTGTATGATGGATAGTGAAGGTGCTAAGCATCTGCCAAATGTGAGAGAATCAGTCTCAACCTTCATAAAATCAATACACCGGTGTCAAGCTGTCCGCTCAAATCTGTGCAATAAAATTTCATTGCACTACCCTAACTGGAATGGGTTTTCATGTTTCCTAACAACAGGGCTATTTTTGCCCGATTGGGTCATTTTTTTAACCATGTTTTTCAATATGTGGGCATTTTTTTACATTTTGATATATAACGTTTAACCCTAATGCTTTTGAATAATTCTGACCAAACCCCATCTATGTCAGCCAGTTAGATGACACCACTAAAACTGCAACAACAATGCTGTATATGATACAGTGCAGATTTATTAATTTACTTAATTAATTGAACAACATGTCATAGTCATTGCTGAGCTCTAAAGAAGATGCTAACTTCATAAATATTATACAATTTTAACACAAAAGCAAGTGAAAGTGCACTTGCTTTTTAGTGTGCTTTAACACTTAAGACTAAGAGGCCATCTCTATTTCAGAACACAGACTTTTTTCATATTCCCAGAAATTTCTTAACAACAAATTAGCCTTATATTTTGCATCCTAATGGGATGATACAAAGAACTAATACCCAAAAAGATTATTTACATTGTTGATTGTTTAAGTCTAAGCAGCCTGTAATACTGTAATATGTCATTTACACTTGTTTGATATTTCCCCCTTTAATCTGGATCTACCATCTGTTGTTCTCGCAGGAAAGGAATTGGGCTATGTTAGGCTGGTTAGTGTTGAGGGAACAGGGGACCTAAGGAGATTTTTACAAACCCAGAATGGGTGTGGGTCTTATCTCTCTCTGATTAGCAGAAAGATAGTTAAGATTCACTGAGTTTGCCACATCTAGATACATTTTGAAAACCCCCATCATTCAGACTCCTGAACCCACCCAGTTTGAGTTGCTAATTCAACTGAATGCATGTGATGAATGTGTGTGCTTTGAACAACAATAACCCCACCCTCTTCATAACAGCAGATGGTTATATGTTTAACACTTGACACCCTTCTGATGTCAAATGCTGAAATACACCTGTATGCATTTTAATTGCGTGTACATATACTGTGTACACACACATGCATGTGTTGGGTTTTCATGTTTTATGGGGACATTACATAGGCATAATAGTTTTAAACTGTACAAACTGTATATTCTATTTAACTGTATTTTCACTTCAACCCTACCCCTCTAATATTACCTACAACTGACCTCAGATCAGTCTTCCCTTTTGCTGAGTTCTTACAACACTAACATCATCACACAAAGTGCAAGTGCTTCTGACATCTGTGACAAACTAAGACACTGTGTTCCCATTTTGTTTGCACTGCGAAGAACAAGGAGAGCTTATAAAACCCTTGGAACTTTTATAGCTTCCCTGAACCCAAGTGGAAGAAGTACATTTTGGAATGTCTAAAATAATCAGACAGCCCAATATAATTTGGACTGTTAGACTGTCTAATATAATCCTTCAAGAGGAAATGTTACGTTATGTGGTGCAGAGAGATCTGTGCTGACCCGTTTGACTGAATTTCAGCAGACAAAACAAGATTTCTTGTAAAAGAACCTCTAAAGAAAAACAAAATGAAAATATAAATTACTTCTTGCTAATCATTTAATTTTAATTCATTTAATATGTATAAAGAGATAAAATTTAATATGTATACACACACACACACACACAAACACACACACACATACACAAATATATTTGCAAGAAGGTAATCAGCACTGATCTGTCTGCACCATAAAACATTTCCTCTTGATTATACTAAAAAATTAACAGTATATATATTATATATTATATATATATATATATATCCTGAGTCTCACCTCTTGGGTGAGTCTTCCTCTTTACCGACAGGTTCTGGGCGCTCGCCCAGGGGTGGTGCGCTGATGTGACCTCGCAGGCGAACATTTTCCTGAGCAATATCGGCTGCGTTTTGGATGACCAGGTTGTGATAAGCACACATGCCCAGGTCTTCCGCCCCCTGCAGGAACTGCTGTATGCTGCAGTGCTCCTGTTGCCGAGACATGAGTCTGCAACGGGCCTGCTGTCTGGCCAGCCACCCACGCATCACTAAATCATACACATGCAGTACACACATTCATTAGCACTAGTGACAGAGGCTATCAACACACTATATGGCAGTCACCTTACCCTTCTGACAGATGATGGTCTTTCTATGAAGTTGATGGCAGCGATCGTTAAGGTGATCAGCCTGCCAGTATCTCAAGAAAACCTTACTGTTGCCCATCTGAATGAGTGAGAAAGAGGAACAGGAAGGAGAAAGAGAAAACAAAAGAAAGAGGCAAGTCATAAATGCTTTGTGAGCTGCTGTGCTGCTTATTGCCTACATAGACAACTGCCTTCTAAGGGGGCATCGTAGCATTATATGCAACCATTTGTAGGTAGCAACTCACAATATACAACTCTGCAAGGAAGACAAGTTTAAATTGATTTTAATAAAGTTTGACACTGTTACTAAGTTAATGGTATAATATTTTAATAAACCCAAAAATACATATTTGGTACCTATAAATACAGAGTAGTCAATTTTGATTACATCATCTAATTTTTAAGAGGTACTTTGTGGTATTAAGTACGTTTTTTTTCAATCTACAACACTCTCACCTTGTACGCCAACATACATTTTGTGTTTTCTCTAAACTCATTGAAGAACTTTCTGGATTCTCTTTATAATTTAGTTAAAACAAGGTGACATAATTCTGATAACTTTTGAAAACGCCTCCATGTAGAACAGAAGAGAAATTGTTTAACAAGACCTTTTATCAGTCATGTTGTGGTATTTCCATTTGAAACAGGGAATTGGGTAAGACATATTGAATGGACCATCCATTGTCAAGCATATAGATATAGTCAGGCATGGGCTAAAGCCACAAAACTCCAATTTTGATTTTATAGGTGTTTAAAATGCTGCTTCTGTATTCAGTTTAATCAGTTTAACCTGTCCCTTATGAACCTTTTCCTAAAGCTTTTTCTGAAGCTTTGGTAACTCACCTGCCAGCCCTGGAGTTTACAATGCTGCAGGATGTGTCTGCATTTCTCTTCTGCACAAACCTTCTTCTTGTTTGTTAGGATGGTGACCACCAGCTCTCTGTATCTACACCACAAATCCACAGAACAGCACAGTCATCCACATTTTAAACAGTAGACAAACTTTGTGGCCATTAATGCTGTCTGATCAATGATGGTCACTGATGCCTGCTTTGGAATGTTGCCTGAATGAACCACAAAGACTAGCCAGCTCTGTTGGCTCTAGCACTGGGATATTTAAATATAATACCAATGTGAGGTCACTGAATTAAAGGCCACAGGCACCAAGTTACAACAACAGTCTTTCAGGGTGATAATACATAAGTAAAGGGTCACGGCTACCCTTGGTGGGAAAACCCAATGAGAAATGCAACTTGAGGGTCAAAGGGTTTGAGAATCTGTGTGACTTCTCAGCATCTTCTAGGGTGGGTTGGCAAGCCAACCATTCACAGAAAAAGGTCAAACTTGGAGAGCTTTGCAGCATTGTTCTGAAATGGAGGAATCAAGCATCTGTGGCATGCAGGGTAAGTTGTAGACACACCCCTCAAGCGCACATGTTTGCACATTTGCATTATGCATTACAAACATCTGCTGTGAGGAATGATATTTCATAAAAAATGATTTTGAAGGAATTCACAAAAGAACAACTGGAGCATCTACGAGGCATACTAATGTTTGTTTACTAATATTTAAATATGTGCATTGGTGCTTTTTGACCTCATTAACAGTATCAACATTTGTGATCTTTGATTATTAAAATGAAATCTTTGTACCAAAAACCTATACAGGAAAATCAAAGCTATGCACTAACAAAAGCAGGCAGGCTCGTTTTGCGGTTGAATAGAAAGGTCAGGACGCATTAACTGACCCTTTTAATTTTATTCTGACCTCTGTTTAAGCAAGCATGTGAGCAGACTCCTCACTAGCCACCAGTGTGGCTCCTTTGCAGAAATGTGTGTGGGATGCAGAGTATGTGAAGGGGAGTTTTTTTGCTGTCACTGCATTTCACAAAACAGTTTGTTTTTGACTGTTGTGTTTTAACAGTGGATTTAAGCTTGGGAATAGAAGAACTGCAAATGTTACATATAAGGCAGCTGTATGTATATGAATGAATGTCCACATAGCTCCCTCAACTGTACCATTCTTTGTGGGTGTGCAGTGGAACTTTTGAGGATGTGAGCAATAAATACACATTATTTCCCGCAACAGTGACGTATTTAAATGCATTCATGCTGTCTCTTTGCTGCATTACTGTATGCTTATTTTGATGATTATTCTAAAATCTCATTTGTAAGAAAGCAGTCATTTCTCAATCAATCAAATGTGTCCACAGAAATCCCATGTGGCATTTTACATTAATTTAAATCTGGCAGTATACAGTGTAGGTAAATATAGCTGGTCATTAATATGCATTGATGTAGGAACATATTTAAATAACTATGATTAAATACTGCTGCATAAACTAATTGAGACAAAATGTGATGCTTACATCCAGGTTTCAGCTGTAGGATTTTGCAATCATTTTGCAAGGCCCTGAATTTCGATGCACATTTTTATTCATTCTTGCAAGCTCTGTGTTTATAGGTTTTTTACTATAACATGAAGAATTAGCAAATAAATCCACACAGATATAAATGTGTAAAAAATAAATTGCATTACAAATGTGTGAATTAGTGCATTTACCCCATGCGCTTCCTCGTTACCCCATTCTCTTCCTCTCTCAGCCCCAATCACCATCCATACAACTAAACCAGGCTGTTATAAAATTTACAGCTATGTTTCCTTGTTAAACCTTAATTTGTACTTTGTTTTTTGCAAACTCTTTTCGTAAATTCTATTGCCTTAAACATGCAGATACCCTGTATGCACCTTTTTAAAAAAAGAAAAAGCTCTTTGTTTTAGGCAACAATCACATAACTCATTTCAACTTCCACTCGGGCCTATACAGATGCAGAAGCACATGGTGAACAGATGGGTGGGTGGGTGGGAGTAACCAGGAAAGGTCTTATGTAGTGTGGTTGGGGGGGTTCCTCTGTGAAAACACTGGCCTGAAGCCAAATTAACTTAGCATCTCCCTTTCAATGTGATTTACAGCAACCCAGTGGTTCTGAACTTCCCTTAACCTTCCTTTTGTATGGAAGTGCCCACTGACCAAGACCTATGGCATCCCACAGGAGTCTTAACCCATAAAAGGAGCCAGGGGAGACCAAAGACCTCTTGTATATGAATATGAAAATTATCGATGCCCTCAGAGTTTGTGGGGCCTTTGGGAATTGAGTCATATGAACTCTAAAGAGCCAAACTGCCTAGCAGTTAAGCTTCATATTGGGGTTATGAAGGAGGAAAATCAGTTAATGTCCCCTCAACCTCAATATCCCCAGTTAACAGCCACAATAAAACTGTAAAACAGTGAAGATGACAACAGACCATTGTATCTTATTTCGAGTATCATTATGGCACTGAGAACCACTGACTGCATTTTTGCTGTTAAAAAAAGGCAGATGATGAAGAGCAAAGACTATGTCGTGTATGAGCATGCATACTAATGTAGTATAAATCAAACTACTATAGCAGCAGTAGAGCTTTAGCCCTCCTCTTCACATTAGCAGTAAGTGTTTGTGTGTGTGTGTGTGTGTGTGTTTGAGAAAGGGAGAGAGAGAGAGAGAGAGAGAGAGAGAGAGAGAGAGAGAGAGAGAGAGAGAGAGAGAGAGAGAGAGAGAGGAGGATGTGGTAAGGAGAGGAGCAGTGTATTATTGCACTGTTCTCAGCTGTTATCCATTAAGCCTCTCACTAGGTGAAAGTAAATAAATATCACATTATTTGTGAGTTCTGAGTGTTTATGCAGTACAAATAAACAGTGGCAATTGACACTTTCCATGAACAGAGTACAAACTTAGGCTTAAAATGGGGTAACAAGGATGCTAAATTAACATTTATAATAGTTCTCAGAACAAAAAACATGGGACTCTCATCTCTCTCAAGATTTTTTTATGGGTACCATATTTGTGGAAAGTGCCAAATGATGGTGTTAGAGCCATAACATCTTTTCAGTTCGTTTTTTAAATGAATAAACCCACAATTATCAAAACTTTTTAATTAAATTAAATTACATTTAAGTGTGTTTTGGGGTTTTGCAATAGTGTTATAAATTGCTGTTTACAGGCCAAAAAGAGCTCACTTCTCATCTCCATGATATTTGGTCCCTAGATTATGGCTCAGGTCCCTCCTTTAATGTAAATCTGTTTTTTTATAGTTTTATTGTGTTCAGGTAAGTCTGATCACTAATCTCTAAAGGTTTATATGTAGGAATTGAGATTTTAAAAATGCATTGCTAAATATGATCAACAGTAATAGTGATACTTGCCTTAGGGGAGTCTTGAGTTCAGCTCATGTGAACTGCTGTACAGTTCCTGATTAATGTGAACATGTGAACTGAACTGCTATTGATATTCATTTGTAATAAACAGTGTTTGCTCTGGTGACCATACAGTGGTCCAAAGTAACATCATGCAGTGTGAAACACATTATATCAAGGGTCATAAATAATACTAAAATAATCATAATTACAAAGTCTTCTTTTAAATGTAAAAACAAACAGCATTGTGAGAAAAAAGATATCCACCAAGTACCCTTCTCTCAAATGAACTTTTGAGAAATGTAGTATATAAACGTAGTATGTAGTTTATAACTGCATTTGGTTTGATTCAGTGTTCTGATTGGCTAAAACTTCTGATGGGACAGTAACATATTGTATTGGTAATACTTTCATTGTACAGTTATTTTTATTGCTTAAAGTTACATTTGGTCTCTACTCTCATTTAGGTTTACAGTATTTGTTTCAGCGCGTGTCTGCTGCAGCTGTGCTGTGAAGTTGTGTTTAAAGGTGGATGAGTAGTTTGTCCTCAGGACTTGAGCTAAACCGTGATAAATAAGCCTGTCATATTCATTAGTGCCGGACCAGAGAGTACTGGGCACCTTAGGCAACACACCAAATTTAATTCATAAAGAGAGAGAGAGAGCAGCTAGCATGATGACAGAGAAGAAAATTAAGAGCAAAAAAAACAAGTACATCTCATTCGCACGTCACGCACATCCACAACCAATATTCATTCAAAAAAAATAATAACTTTCTCCTCACACACACACATGAATGCTTTGTTGGAGGCACAGGAGGCCCTGAATGGGCTCTTTGTGACTGCAGGCTCTTCTCTGACTGGGGAAGTCAAGGCATCCTTGGAAGAGACGTGCTCAATGGAGGGTACACATGACTCCACATCATAAACAAACACAAAGCTGCATTTATCCAAGCCTTACTTCTTTATTTACCCACAAGTGAACGGAACACAAATACACGTGTGCTTGAACAAAGCCCGGCACACGGCATTGGGGAAAATGAGACAAATGGGGAAAAGAGCTTGTAGCAATTTGTTTTCTCTGATCACAGTAAACGTTCGCGAATGCTTGACAAGAATGTTGTTATATCAAATATTCCTGATATTTGCAGGCCATATAAATATTAATCAACATTGTGAATAGCGCAATTTAATGCACTTTTTGCTTTTTCATTACGATTTTAAAAAATGTGTGATTAGATCAGCTTTACGATTCCTTTACTTCCTGGTCTCGCAACTCAGTTAAAACAGATGCTATTAACGTTAACATTTTTTTTATAGTGTTTATGATTTGAACTAAAAATGGTAAAAGTGTTACTGTCGTAATTTTGATTTTCTGTAAATCAGGTAAACAATAATTTTGAAAAAAGCTGACAAATTTTAAGCTTTATTCCTCCAAGCCTGAACCCCTGTCAGTTTTTGAGCCAGTCAGTCAACAGACTACAGACTACATACTACTATTACTTGCTTATTATAAGGGAAGGTTTTAATGTTAATAACGCTGACATTTTTACGAACAGAATGTGAATACATAAATAAAAATAAACAAAAATAATACGATTTTGTTTCAGGACTTTGTTTTGATCACTAGACACAGAAGATTAAGACCGCACAAAAGCTTGCGCACACCATTCTCACAAACAGACACATAAGCAGCTTGAATGTCATGAAGCACACACACACAATGTTGGTGGAGCATCACCCATGAAAATTGACCTCTGTATCAGACAACCTTCTGCTTGAAAAGCCTAAAATTTCCATCACAATCGTCTGGCAACCCTGCCGTCCCTCTACCGGCTCTCACCCCGTCTGGCCCGCCGCAGCCTCTTTGTGATATTAACACACACGATGTCCACACTCAAACAAAAACAAACCGTGCACATGGCACCACGTCAACCAGTGAGCCGCTAAAATTGAAACAACACATCATGGGAAGGTTTGTGTCTTTCTGACTCGAGATGCTGTAGATTATGTAAATAAAGGGAAAGCACATGTTGTAACCTGTCTGGTTGTGTCTCAACAGAACAAATGGCTCTTTCCTGAGGCTCTTTCCAAAAAGCTCTTTTCCATGTACTCCAATGCACAGCTAAATTCTAGTCTTAAATGCTCAAAAAATATCTCCTGTGCATTTAAAGGTGATTTTTTACACCACCAGCATTGCCAAATGGAAAAGAAGAAAGCATTTTAACGTTGACAAAATTACACATGGGATTTAGAACTGCTTGTTGATTTTAGATTTCAGTTGATTTTTTAGAATTCTCTTTCTGAAAGATTCAAGATGTTCACAGAAGTGTAGTGGAAACTTTCAGTGTCATGTGACCAGCATTTGTCCCGATTCATTATCGCGTTGGAATGTTACCGTAATCCTTTCATCCTCTACACAGAAATACAAGCAGAGAAATAAAAAGAATGATGTGCTCTTATAAAAACACACTGAATTATGCTGTTCAAAAGAACAGCGGGGAGGAGACTAGATAATTAGACAACACAGTAAATCTAAAAACAGAAATAAAAACAAATGAAAAGATGACTGACAGCAGGGCAGGAAAAGCCAAAGATAATGTCCAAGATAAGAAGACCTGTATGATTTTAGAGAATATCTCTTAAAGAGGTAATGGCATGAGGAATCAATTTCTTTTGACAAGAGGTCTTGGTATCATTAATACATCCTGCTTATAAACATAGCTTAAAACATCCTCCTTATAAACAATGAAATCATTTATGTAATCGTTCTCTATAAAATTACAATGCAAAATAGCTGGATTTGTGATGTCACTAGGTAGGTTCATTTGCATATGACCTGCCCCAGAGCAAGATAACAACACCTACTTTTAGAGTATCGTATCGTTGGCTCTGTCAATGGTCATTCACCCGCAGAGAAGTGGACAGTCCTCACCTGACAGAACGTCACAGCAACATTGTCTTTGTTTGGGATTAATCCAGTATGACATCATGCAAATGGCTGAGGAGAATACTCTGGAGGAGCGAGTGTATCTGAAGGCCTTGTTACACTCCCAATACATTAGTGTATTTGTAGCTCGGTTAGAAGAGCATTGTGCTAGCAACACTTTTGAGCATGTGAGGGTTTAATTCCCAGGGAGCACATGCACTGGCAAAATGCATAAATTGAATAAACTGTAAGTCACTTTGGATAAAAGCGTCTGCCAAATGCATAACTATAATGTAGTGCACAATGTGACAGCAGTAAGATGCCAGTCAAACGCTGTTCTGTTCCTGGCTAAGATGTAAGCCAATAAAACACATTTCCGGTGATTACACCAGAAGTTAAAAAGAAATGTTCAAATCTGACTTTTTTAGTCACAGTTCTAAAAACAGGGTGGATCAATTAATCTTAATTAATTAATATTTTTTAATATTTTTTATTTATACGCTAATAACTTTTTTTGAATGTTCTGGGGCAAAAACTGCAGTAACATTATAATTACACCTTAGGGAACTATAAAATAAAATAAAAAACATGTCATGACTCCTTTAAATTAATGACTATAGGCCTGCCTGGGGCCATGGCAAATATGGCCGCTGAGTGAACCTGTCTTAAATTTTTTAAAAAATTATAAATACATATATTTTTTTCTAATGCCCATGAGATGAAAACAAAATGGAAAACACTTGCTGGATTGAACTGAAACTAAGCTAACGTTTTAAGTAAACATTACATAAAAAAGAATTTAAAAATACTGCACTATAGTATAATAACCCTGATGTGAACATCTGACAGAAACCAAGGGCTGGAGGAGGTTATAGAGGAATACAATGAGAGAGAAAGTGTCAAAGATAAAGTGAGGTCTTCATAAGCCTGTGTAAAATGAGCAGGAACACTGAGCTGAGGACCTGTTCTGTTCTGGGAGTGTCAGTGTGACTTGAAGAAGAGGCACAGTGTTCCAGGGGAAGATGAACCCAAAGTCCCACTGAACCTTTATCTGACTGGTGGAACAGCCTGCTTCCTTTTCATTCTCCCTCACACCTTTATCTCCTACTTTCACATTCTGAAAAACACAAGGAAGATTTTCTAAAATTACATCCTGCCCCCTTGATGCTTCATCCCATTTTTCTTTCTTCCACTCATAAGACGTAGAGCTAAGATCAGGGTGACCCGTCCAAGAGCACTTCATACTCTTTTTAACTTGCCCTATTATCACCCCTTCAGAAAAATGGGTGCACTAAAATACAGTTCCCATTGAGACCCATCGCCATTAATCAGAGTTGTCACACCGAGTGTATCACACCGAGACGCTGCTTTCGATACCTACACACACACCATATACAGTATACAGCATCACCTTAGTTAAACTAGAAGCCCATCTTGAGCTCATAGTGCAGAAATCTAGTCAGGCTGACACATATCAGTGTCTAAAAAAGTGCACCTCTGATATACTTTCCCTGGAATGCCCCTTTACCTCGTTTGATCCGGCTGCTGAAATGGATTCAAACATTAAACACATTAAAACTTGTGATGCTTAGCTGATAGAAATATAAACAATACAACTGCATAGACTTTAACAGATGGCACAGCCTCACTCAGTGTTATTTTACCGTATGCACATTGTGCTCATGAGGAAGTTACTTAGGAAATGAACTTTACATTTACATTTATGCATCTGGCAGATGCTTTTATCCAAAGCGAGTTACAATGCATTTACTGTATACATATTATCGGTATGGATGTTCCATGGGAACTGAAACTGACCTTTGCATCACTAACAAGACGCCACAGGAACATTTGAAGTTCTACATAAAGTGTTCCTGCAATACTACAGAAACTTTACATGAAAACAGAGACTGGGTAAAGTACTGTTTTCAACAGACTAGGGTTTATGTTGCTTTAAAAAGCCCAAATGTGAATTCATCGATTTAAAGAAGGATAGTGTGTTGGCAGGTTATAGAAGACGGTATGATGTATACACATGTATATGTAATGTGAACATATCTAATAGTTCTCTCTGCATAGAACATGGAATTTGTTTCTTTATTTGTTCAAAGTAATGGGGCAGTATATCTCTCACTTGTGGAAAGTGTCATGAAATCTAGTTCCTCACTGAGTTTTTGACAGAAGATCTCACCTGCTGAGGAAGCTTGTGAAAGACAGTCGGACCGGGTATCCATAGTGAATCATTCGGACCATCTCCAGAACTCCCACATACTGGAGCTGAGAGGAAACGTGGAAGCTGTCAAAGACATCTGGCTTTCCCACGCTGTTGGGCCTCACGCACTGAACAAAATGGGGTGTGCACGCTTGCAGTTTACTGGTGATCTCAAATAGAGAGTTCTGGAAAGAAAGACAGGTAAGCTCTGTTTACACAATGTCACATACAAGTACTTCAGTCAGTATCAACGACTTTGTTTGCTTCCATTTTTGTAGCAACATGAGCCATGGTGCATCCTTCTCTTACCATCTGTCACCCACTGAGTAGGCCCAGATGGAAGCTGTTTTTTAGCATTATCTGCACTGATTCAGGGAATGAATTTAAACAGTCCACCCAAAAATGAAATTTGTGTCATGATTTGCTCTTTAACTTTACTAATTTACTCTCTAAACCCTCAAGGTGTTCCAAACAATCTTATTTTATGGAATTCAAAAAGAAGAATGTTGAGGAATGTAGTGGCCGCTCTTTTCCCAATGATTAAAGGTAATGAAGACTAAAGCGCAAACCCTAAAATGACAAAAAAAAAACGGCATAATAGTAGCCCATGTTTCATTCTAAAATCATTCATTTGAAGTTATAGTGAAGTTTATGGCACTTTTTTGTCATTTTGGGAGTTTAAAAAGTCCCCATTACCTATCATTATATAGAAAAGAGAGACCACTACATTCCTCAAAATTTCTCCTTAACAATTCCACTTAAGGAAGGTTTTAAAGGAATTATAGGATTTAGAGGAATAATGATAGACTATTCCTTTAAACAAGGTAATACCCTCTTATTCACAGTTGATTGTATTATCAAAATAGCCAATATAATAATTATTACTTACTGTGGAGTCTTAGGCCACACATACTTTATGTGGACCTGCTTATGAGGCTAAAAAAAGGTTGGCGGTGTATTGATGACATAGCACTGAAAGAGCAGAGGTTCATAGGCCTGAATCAGCACGGTTGCCAATGTGCCTGTCATCACCATGTGACATTTCTCCTGACGCCAGCCGATAAAAGAGAGATGGAGAGACGCTGCGCCGGGCCATAAGACACACAATCAGCCATTCAAAGGAATAAACTAAAATAGCTGCCAATAACGACTGTTCCACCTTTCCATGAGGGCAAACACTAATGAAAAACACATTAGATTTGATGTTATTTATTTTTGTTGAAGGATTTCACTGCTCTTTTACTGGTCTCCTCTGGGAGCTATTTAGGCATGGACAAATAATGCGTGTGTTTGTGTTTGTGCATACGGTGTGCATTGAATGTTTTTTATGATGTAATCAGCTTCATGTCCAGCACAGAGGGGACAGATTAGAGAGGAACACAGTGTGCTTTTCCCATAAACCCTTGCAGTACTCTTCTCGTGCAAACACATATTCATGGTCTGAAATCAGGTTGTGGTTGTGTTAACATGCATGTATATGTGCACATACTGCACTGCACTGATACAGCACTGACTGCATGCCGTTGCAATAGGAACGAGGTCACAATGAGAATGGGAGCACATCTGCATGCATGCAAGAACGTGACACTATTTCATTAGGTGAGGTCAGCAGGGATGGCAACTGCGAACGGGTTCTTCTTTATTGTTGTTGAATGATTTTTCATGACTTTTGGTTTCTTTAACAGCATGAACAGAACACTCCAGTAAATAGTTTCTGCTGCAAAGAAAGATAAGTATTTTAGAATAGAGCTGAACTTTGCGGTCTGAACTGAATGTGATGTGCAAGATAAAAGACGGTTATTATTATTTTTGGTCGGTTATTAAACGTTCCTGCAATATAAAAAATAAATAAAACATGCTTTGTTACAATGTGTTAAAAAAAATCATATAACCCCATTTTTGCTGTGCAGAAGAAAGTAAGTTTGGAATTGCATGAGAGTTAGTATTTGACGACAGAATTGTAATTTTATAATTTTATTGAAAATTATTCCTTTAAACTATCTTCCTGGCAGTTTTATAATGTTTAGTTGTCAATGCTGGGCAACTTTACGGTGCTGTAAATCTGCAGGTGTAAATCTGCAATGACACTAACAAAATTTCATTGTACATCTGTACAATGACAAAAAAAGTATTCTGTTCTAGAATAGATGGAGCTCATGTGTCTGTGGACTCACCCTGAGCTGAACAGCCACAGTAACTGGTCCACAGCACTCCAGCTTCTGTAGGAAGGACGTTGCTCCCTTCTTCTTCAGGAGCTGCACAGAGCCAAACAAAAAGACAATCAGACATGTTTAGGCATGCTGCTCAGTTGGGTCTAATTTGCTATGGGGATTCAGGTTTGTAAATGTGTATTTGAGTGGAAGACATAGTAGCGCCAAAAATATTTGGACAATTTTCACTCTGCCCCCAACAATTGTTTGCCGATTTGTTTTTCAAGGGCTCCTGTAATTGTGAAATAGACATATTTTTTTATGTCTATTGCTTTACATCTTAGGATAATCATTATTGTAAAGCAGCATGTGCATCTCAAAATGCTATCTTTGATAGCTACCTTGCACCATAAGTGCCAAAGTGTGTACAAACACATCTTTCGGCCACAGTACATCAGAAAATAGCAAAGAATAAAAATAATGAGATGTGCTGTACAGGAGTCTATTCATAACCAGCTCTTTAAAGATGATGTTGGCATAGCAACTTGTTGTATGGAAGCTATGAATGAATCATGTCAGTGCAAACAAACACAAAAAGCATATAAAAAGTGAAGGATAATTTGTATACACATTCTGTTCTGTAGTTTCTGTAATGTACTATTTCTGTTAATGGTTAACTGTGTTTGTGTCATTGCTTATCAATGAGTCTTAAAACAGAATAAGTCCTTACAAGTGATCTTCATATGTTCTATACTTAAGTTTGAACCATAGACGTGTCATATGCGGAAATCGAGTTGAGATGACAATGGGTCTAGGTCATCATCGTAAAGGCTGAAAATTTAATTTCAACTGAAGATGAGTCAGGGACTGGAAAGTCACTGAGATCATAGTTCCACTATATCACCATCATCATGCTCTTTAGCACTGAAGAGAGGCTGTTTTAGAAACTAGAGTCCCTCTGGATTACAGCGACAGCTAAATGAAAATAAAACAAATCTTTGTGTTCCAAATCCTTTACGTTGAGTCTGATTCTGTCTGTAATGCATTCTGATTACCTCATTTATTTTATATAGTAAGACTCATTCTCTCTCTCACACACACACTCACACATAAACACACAAACACTAAGCGAACTTGGATGCACTCAAGCAGTTCACTGGGACATATATTTCAATCAATTTGTACGATTGTACAAATCGAGCAGAGCATTCAGATCTGGCTGGCTAAATGCTGATGGTTCACGCTTCTTGCAATTCATTTATGAACAACCGATAGGCTCTTTTAACTGAAGATCTACTTTCATTCTGATTTTACAACTTTCAAATGGTTTAAAGCCATACATACATTTTCAATAACATATACTTCATTTAATAACTTCTTCTTCTGTGGTCCTTTATAGCTCAAAAGATCCTACTCTAAAGAACTGTGATGGTCTAATAGTTCAGTCATGGGGTGAGATAATACAGTAATACCATGGTATTTTTTATACACCATGTACACATTTATGTACCAAGGCTTTTACAATAGATTACTCCAAAGTACTTCAAAGAATACCATTGTAATGTCCCAAAAAGGTATGATCAAGGTACCATGTCCAAAAAGCAATGGTAATTGCTTTTTTTGGTGATGGTGTTTCCCCTGTGATAATTCATTTCGACAGAGCTGATGTCATTATACAAACATATCTCCTCAATTATTATATGATATATATGATATATGATTGTGTACGATATGTAATATATGATTATGTTAAAATGTAAAAAGGAACAATTTGTTTCTCTTCAGTCAAACAGCTGTTCTGGTGGAAAAAGGCAGGCCAACACGCCTCAGTCATTTAGCAGCTTGGTAGGTAGGAAGTAAAATTATTAAATATTAAATATTTCACAGTGAACTGCTGTTTTAAATCAAAGTATCTCTGGGGTGCCCCGATTACCAGAAAATAATTAAATTTCCTACACCATGACCACAGCACCAGTTCTCCGCATTTTCAGGACACAATAAAAAGAAAGGACCAAAATAAAACAAAAACGTTTTTATCCCACTTCTCTCATCAAAGGTCAAACCAAACTGCTCATCTGTGTTTTTCTCCCTGAACCGGAATCTCCCAGAATCGTATAATATTACTTCATATTACTGTCTCAATCACCCTACTGGAATCAAACTAGTGCTTATGTAAAGCATGGAACTGTGGCCTGCTCCTCATTATGTGGATAACCAGGGGTGCCAGCAGCTCATGTTCTGTGTGGCTTATGTAAGACTGAGCCGGTTAGACAGCTCATACACACACACACACAGCCCTGACCTGGATATAGACAGAAGTGATGGAAAGGAGAGATGACAAATAGGATATAAAGACAGAGACAAGCACTGCAGGGGAAAGTTGACTGATAAAGACCTGGCATTAGATAAGAGGGTGAATCTTATAAAACCTCTTATGAGGATCATGTCTGGGTTATAACTCCTTCAAAACTCTAACTACCGTAACACAAAAATAATTTCATTTCAACTCATTCATGTATGTGATCTTTGTGGCATGTAAGGATGTACTGTAGTTTGTTGTAACAAATGTATATGGTCTCGATTGCCTCATTAACATGAATTGTGGCAACTTTACACCTTTTAAGTACCTAATGAACATGAAACTCCAATTACTGGTTACAGTAATACAGATAATTCAAGTTATTGTGTCAGTGCCTGCTTAAAGCTGGCACTTGTTTAAGGGGTGTTAGGTTTATAGAGACATTTTTGTAATGCAATAAAAAAAACTATATTTAAAATGAAGTATTTATACACCATGGGAGTATTTGTTGTACTGTAAATAAACACTGCTTTACAGCATTTTACCATAGTAAAATTATATTGTAAAATTAGTAAAATTATATACTGTATTACAGTAATAGGAATTATATCAAGAATCAGCACTTAGAATGAGTTGTCATCAAAAAAATGTAAAATTCAAATAGAAAATGTCCAGATGCATTAGAATATCAAGGTGGGGGTGTTCTTAGTTGTCATTATAATGTTTTAATGCAAAAAAAAAAACTTTTTTTGCAAAAAAGGGAGAAAGTGACAAAAGTTTATCAGAAAATCACTAAAACAGAAATTTGGGCAGACAGATAAACAAAGGGAAAGGATTTAATGAAGGCAGGGGAGGGGTGATTAAGGAACACAGGAGAAATAGCACAGTGTGTTTGTGTTTAGTGTAACACAGGCAATCGGTTAAAACCCAGAGTTTCTCTGAAGGGTGCAGCTAGCTGTGGACAGCGGATCAATTGAAACAATGTATTTGGGGTAACAGTGTCTAATTTAGATCACTTCCCAGCACAAGCTCGATACGATAAAAATAATGTAGTGCGGTGTGTTCTTGCGCGTTTGCTACTGCTGGTGTGTTTGATCATCATCGTAACATCTGCGTCATAGCGGACGAAGGGAAGCACATGTTTACACATGACACAGTCACTTAGCACATACAGTACACACAGTTAAACAGACTGAAAACCTGTTCACACCACACCTGATGTAAGCAAACAAGCCCTGAAAAACACACATACAGACAGAAAGTTTTTTAGTCTGAATCCCTGAATCACACTGAATCACACTGTCATTTGTCTGGGAGTTTGTTAATTGTATGGTTATAAAAAAAGTCACAACATTATCTAAAGGCATGTGCAGACTATGTCCTGCACAAATATGATTTACTGTACATCATGATAGTATTGTGTCATTGTGCATGTTTTTCACAACAAAAATCCACCATGATGAATTTAAATGTGCATGGTCTAATGTTGTCATTTTCTGAAAAGGAAGTGTTTGGATTTTGGACTTGGTGTAAAGAGGCTGTAATGTTCAACAGATATACTCCGGCACCTTGTTAAGTTCCACATATTTATTGGCATCTCTGGCAGGAGTTAGCATGGCGCTCTTGTTAAGCATTGCGAATCTGGGCCCACAAAGCCTCAGCTGCTGGTTCTGGGGCACCAAGGAGCCCGTCTGCGTCAGCTTACACTGGAATATTTGACGGATGAGCACGTTCTCACTAGCTGCACAGGGGGGAAGAGAGAGAAAATAAACACAAGGCTACACACATTTAGAGCTTAATTATGGCAGGCGCCAGAGCTGATTGCCTTCCATCATTTACACCATCCCCCCCTTGAACCTGCGCACAAGCAAAATAACAGTACTCCATTCAAATCTCTGTGCGCACGTCACCTGCCTCACATTGACCTCTGACCTGATCAACAAGGGAGTAGCGTGAAGTGAGGGTGGTCACGTACACCACCATGTGAAGGCAAGGACAGCTGTGAAGGTCACACATGTTCAAAGAGTACATTATTTCTAGTACAAGCTATACATACATCTGCAAAGATGGGAAGTAATTAAGCATTATTTAGCAATAATCAAATGCATTCTCCTAAACTGTGCCCAGTTCACGCAAATAATTGTAATAAAGTTGTTGTTGTTCTTCATTATTTTTTTGGAATCAAAATTAGTTTTAGTGGTTGACTTTATTGCAAACTTATGTTGTAATATGTGTAATGTTGCCTGCCACCTTAATCCTTATTTCTATCAGATTGCAAAAATGTATACATTTATTTTATTTACATTTATATAATAAATGCTTTGCTAATAAAAATCTTTTTTTCAAAGAGTAGCTTTACTTTAATTGAGCTTATGAGTAGCTTGGCAAGCTACAGTCTCACAGAAGCTTTAACAACACTGCATATGGCAGACTATTACAAATGCTAAAATATACATGCAAATCAGAAAAAAACACAATCTTTAGATTCTCGTTAGCACTGAATAAATGGAGCCGAGAATGCATTTCATTCTTTAACCCAGGGATGAGTAACCTCCAGCCTCCAGGCCATATGCAGCCCACCAGACATTTTATTACAGCCCCCAGGGCAATTCATACGCAGTATAAAGCAGCTTAGAAATACAAATTCATACACAGAGAAAAGCAGCTCCGAAATACAAGTTAAATTAATTTAAAAATGACATAAGGAAACAGCAAATTGATATTAACTAGTCAATTACATTTTCACCTAAAATAAAATTTTAATCTCCGTCTCTCTTTCTCTGTTAAAAATGTTGTATGTCCCTTGAAGGATGTTATAAAAATCAAAATGACCCTTAATAGGACAAAGGTTCCTGACCCCTGCTTTAATCAGACAGCCTCCATCAATGGGTTTCTAGTATCACAGTTATTATGGTAAAATCATATAAATTAATATGTGAATTACCTCATAACAGCAGGGGCAGGTTTACAGAAGTAACAGTAATTATAGTGACTATGGTATTTTGGTGGAATTATGGTTACCATGGTGAAATTTTGTATGTAGTTAAGAGTCAACAAAACTCAATTCTTACATTTCATGACAAACAGGATGTTTTGGGGCAGAACATCCCTGTTCCTCTTCAATGAGCCAGTCAAATCATAGGTCATCTGCAATAAAAAACGCACAAACACATGTGAGCCGAGCACTAATAATAGCCCTCTCTCTCAGCATGACATAGTGTGTTGACTCTCAGGAGTGTTTCTCAGAAGCCTCTGACTATGTGCTGGTGTTTGTGTGTGAAATGAGGGACCCCGGATGAGCGCAGGGCTGAGAACTTGGCATCTGAGCACATAGCTTCCCATAACCCACCTTGCCGGCATAGTGAGTGACGGTAAACAATGGACCCTGGTCTTTGGGTGGGGGGTTTCCATTGCCATCCTTGGTTGTGAGGAAAACAGAATCAGTGCAGGATGAATCCAGCTGAACCTGCAGTCGCTTATAAAGGTTGAATTCACATGGCTGGAGGGACTGACTCTCTTCGTCGATGATGCACAGAACACCCTGAGGCTTCTGAAACACACACAGTTACACTATTCCTTTCTGCTGTAAACCAAATAAGGGATAATGTACCAACAAAAAGAAACATTGATTTTATCATGAAGAAACGTTGATTTTACTATGTGAAAAGAAATAATGTGAAAGACATGAAACAGCTAGGAAATCATTTGTCTGGAACAACTGGTTAATTATACAGTTTGGCATCTTTAACATCATTAGTTAAAAATATTTAAATCACAGAATGCTTCAACTGACCAATAAGAATTAAGCATTTAAAAGAGCCTTGTAGTTACAGTTTGTGATTGTGCAAACTTTGTTATAAACTGTATTTGTCCTTCAATGAAAATAAAGAAATAAATCAAATTTAAGACTTAAGAAATGCTAAATTAAAAAATATACTGAGACAGTAGTCACATTTCGTTTTAAAGGATTGTACTCTAAAGGACCTTTAAATCTTCAGAGACATACAGCAGATTTGTTGTGGCTGGCAGTCAAAGACATGTAAAACCATAAAATAGGCTTACATTAAAAACAACAATTAAAATGTGTGTGGAGGAAGAGAAAATATGGTTGTGTGTGGGTAAAATGCTGTGTCACTCTGTTTTTGCCAAAGGACAAAGTTATTTGATGACTCATAAAGTGGTCACATCTGACAAATGGCTAATAGTCACAGTCTAAAAGATAGACTTCATCACTGGGACACCTAGGGGAATTCAGCGTGTCTGTGTGAATGTGTTTGTTAGCCTGTCTTTGTAAAAGAGTCAGCAAGCACATTTATTATTTAGTCTGTAAATGAAGAGACTCTAGTACTAGCATTTAGAGAGGTAACAGCATGGGTCTTTATAAAAGATCAACAGCCTCAGGGCGGGAAAAAGCTTTCCACTTTTTTCCACCAAGTTTACACCATATACCCCCTTCCTCCCCCACCTCTCGGAAGCCCTTTATGACTCTGTACCTGGAAGAAGAAGTCCAGTACCACTGGCTGGTTGCCGAGGGAGTGTTCCGTCTCCATGGCAACCCCCTCCTGCAGACATTCCTGCTGTTCATATTGAAAGAGCACCTCTGTGGTGTGCTGCTTGATCCGTTCATTCACCATGTTAATGCACAACTAGAGACAAACAAACACACAGAACGCTGTTTAACCTCTGTTCCCATAGCTTGTTTACATCTATCTCAGAATAACACACAGATGCTCTGCTCAATCTCCTCATTTCTCACGTTCATAAAACTTTGTTGTTGCATGTGGTCACACACAAACAGCATGGATCAGCCTCCTTACTTCAATATTTTTATTAAACAATCATACCCCTAACCCTATTCCTAACCATATTCTTAAAAAACAGAAAATAAATAAAAATCACTAAGGTCTGTATATTTTGGAGAAACAATTTACATAGACAGAGCAAATTATGTTAAGCAATGTATGAGTACTGCTCATACTCTGCTGAAGAACATTAAGGCCAAGCACACGTTTTACCCAGACCTCCACCACAGAAATAAAACTCATACTTGTGAGGTATATATTTAGTATCCAAATACTTTCCAAACAATAGCTGCAGGATAAGTGACATGTCTGCTTGTGGTTTTATCTGTGCATACACAGCATGTACAGTGAAACAATTAGCTGGCGTGTATGTTAATTACCTTTTCACTGAGGCTTTTAATGAACATATGTGTAATAAGCTTTCCACATTAACCCCTCACATTAACACTCAACATACTCACCCATAGTTCCACGCCACACACGCTTCAGTGAACAGGTTTGTTCTCGGAATTCATATTAACATTCCAGTTACTGGACATTATAAATTATTTACTGAATTAAATGTCAGTCATTACTGTAATCCTGCAGAGACTAAAGCCAAAGGAACCATAACAAAGCCAAAAGGCTAAAGCAGGATATAATAATAACAGTAATATAATAATAATAGCTAGATTCCATATATGGTTTAAACACAACATTCTTAGAACTATAATCAGAAACTGTGTAAAGGTTGTGGTGTGTAAAACAAAAGAACTCTTCAATTTCAAAGCATTTTGCTGACTTGAGAACAGGATTAGATCATATAGGATAGAGATGTTTTGATACTGCTGACCAAAAGTTATGTCCATTAGAGGGAAGTATACAGCACGGTTGTACAACATGGACATCTTTCAAGATTTATGTTCTTCACTCATTGGATGTAGTACAAACGAGAGTGATGGAAGCAATGGAGAAGAAAGAAAACAATTATTGTAGTGCCTTGTCAAATTATGAAGTTTCACTGTGCTATGGGATGGCATGGGGTTGCCTGACCAAGTTCTGCAAACATCATACAAGGAGAAAGATCAGGCTGAGATGAGGAGTTTGGAGAAAGAGGCAGAACTTCAAATAGGTGATGTCGGGATGTAAAGGCCCAAAAGGTCCATTCATGGAAAAATAAATGACAGAATTTCCACCTGTTCATTCCTTTACTGAGTACACGAGCACTGTAACAGACCTGATATTATTATTGGTACTATTATTACTTCATCCCTGTGACTTTGAAAGGTCAAGACCGTAAATCTCTTTTTTCTGCATGTAGGTTAAAAACACATAGCGTTTAGGAGATGAGTCATCGATATCTACCTGTTTTATAAGCATTCCCCAACCTGCCACAAGAGGATCTCCCAGGGGATTGTGGGTAAGCACATATCATCTCTTGCACTAGCACTGATTTACACCTCCTTGTTTAAGGAAGATCCAAGATCACACACACATGCTCAAACACATATGCCTTTCAACAGCTGTCAAGACTGATATCACACACTACACAGGTTTAAAAAACATACACAAACAGTGACCCTAGCCTCAATGACAACTGTTGGGCAGAAAACCCTTATATGGAGATTGTGTGGATAAGCATTATGCTAATATGCTAACTGGGATGAGGTTAAAAAACAGATGAATATGCATACTGATTGGGAATAAAACTAAGAATACTTCAACACATATACTAGTGAATGAGAGCCATTGTGCATGAAAGACTGTTGAGAGTTTCCATGCAACACCCTCTATATGGGGGATCAGTTGACTGGTTTAACAGCTGGAAGGAGACAACCGGCTCAGACAGGAGCTGATATATCTTAACCATTACATCACAACACCCCTAATGTACCTCATACACAATCCCTATAGAGTCTGAGTCAACAATGACATTGCCTGGTGCCAAATCCAGGCCAAACCCAACTGTTCACAAAGTCTCCATTGTGTCTAATGCCAAGGGTTCAGCTAAGGAGAAAACACTCCCTCTGTCTCACACATCAACCTCAGTACAAAAACAGCTCACACGGTAGACGAGGATACAGAGAATTCTGGGTAGGGGGTGGCCATGTGCACATGTGGCATCTCAGCCTTCAGACATCTCTCTCAACATGTCTCTCTCCAAAGCACAAAAATAACATAACTCGGGGCTTCGACAGCAGTTGTTTTATGTCACGCCACACTTTAGATTAAAAAAAAAGAAACACATATAATGCATACACCAAATTTAGCTATGTGTCTGGGTATGACTCCGGCTGTGGCTTCTGTCCAGAATTACACAGCACTATGAAGTACAGCTACCACAAATGCACCAATGGTTTTGCAATAAGCCAAATTGTATTCCCACAGACAAATCAGTTTGACCTTTCACTTCTGTGGGCTGTACAGAAACAATATGGAGTTCAACTTGAAAGAGTCACATGAAGTAATCATAAACATTGTTGAAACATCCTCCCGTCCCATATAGTCAAATACCTTTACAATGGAGACAACATACAGAAGAACATCCTGTCTGAGGATAAATCCAAAAAAGCCATAGCTGAAAGCAGCCCCATACCAACAGAGATCTGTGGGATAGACACAATAGCACAGACACAATGCCCATGTTCCCAATGGTCTGGCTCTGCAGAAGCCCCACATCAAACCCAGTGCTGGGTAGTAGAGGCATTAGGAAAACCAGACTCCAAGTTGAGAATACTTACAAACAGTTTACGTTCTACAAAGTCAGACAAAGGACTGGGATGGAGCAGTTATGACAGGTATCAGGGTCGCAGCCTAATGTCAATTTACTCAAATGCAGGGTAAGCAATTTCTTTCCAGAAACATTTTTTTGTTATGCTGGTTGAAAGTCTCTTCATGTCCTGAAGTAAAGCATTTGCTAAATATTGCGTGCCCTACCTTTACAAAAACCCTTAAAAACCCTTTCTGCAGGGCACACAGTTTTCAACATAAGCATGTAAATCATAACCATATTCATAATTGTCATTATATAATTGTCGAGCTGTGCAGACTTCTCTCACCTGTTCATAACCATTCCTCTGGAATTCCTCAAAGCCGAAGATGTCCAGAATGCTCATCTCTAACACAGGATCTCTGTTAAAACAGACAAGAACTTGTTTCAGAATTGTACTGAAAGATTTTACGGTTTCTGACTGTTAATCTGAAGGCAGCAGTTTGTCTTTGGTTAAGAGACACATTTGAACTGTAGCTTCAATGCACCAAACATGGTGACAGACCGCCTTCATGTCCATAACAGAATTTTATACAGATGTTTAAATTCAAATGCGCCAAATCGATTGTTAAATATGCCAAAAATAGTAATTGCTTTCTTTCATAAACGCATCGTTTCACTTCATAAAGCATTGGATGGATGCGCTTTTCGGAGCTTCAAATCCTGGGCACTATTCAATTTCCTGTTTCATGGTAAAACAATGAACTTTGTCAGGCTGCTGTGGGTACGCCCTTTAGCCCTTTTCACCACATAAGATGCATGTGCAAAGTTTCACGAGTTTCTGAGCATGTTTGTTTGGTGCCTGGTCCTAAAAATGTGCACATTATAAGTATATATAAGGATGCCTGTGGAATTAAGACTCAAAATAAATCAGGTGCATTTAGCCAGGAAACAGAGAACGTATGATGACATCACATGCATGATGCGGTCTAAAACACAAGGGCATAAGCTGTTTGTCTCTATGCAATGAAGAATGCTAAATAACCCCATTGACATAAGAAGACAAATTTACATTTTTAATAAAACAATTCAAAATGCATTGCTAGTCACTAAGAAATGTTTATGGCTGCTTCATTTTCTCATTTCACTTGTTCTTAGCAGGCGTGGCAAAAACTTAATTCTGGACCCTGAATACTGCCAGTTTGTAATGGTTTTTCAAGGTACAAGTCTCTAAAGGTGAAAATATGCTGTGTTCCTGCATCCATGAGTCGTGAGTAAGTGTGTGAAACAATGACTCTGAATTATCTATGTAAAATGTACATACGTTGAGTTCCATTAAAATTTCACTTATTCCTACAAGACACCTTTTTCAAAAGGCAATGACAGAGCAGACCACAATGTTCACTACTCCCAATGTCACTTACCATTCAAATGCAAGTCTATGTAAACTATTAGAAAAACTTCACTGTAAATCCTTGTTTTGACTGTTATCATAGAAGGTCTTTCAGGAGGACTTGAAAGTTTTGTGTGTTCCTACTAGTCACAGCTGAGTAAGCTCAGTGAACTGTTTAGATGTATAATCCATGTGGATCATTGGCTGGCAAGCATCATTGAAATTATATGTGCGTTGAAATGTGACAGTGCACTTTCTAACAATTTACCCCATATAAACACATAAATCAGCCTTTTCACATGCTTTCCGTAACTTAATCTCTTTTATTCAGCCACTTCATTCATGCAGAGACACTTTCATGTACACAAAAGACGCACCCACATAAAAATCCATGCTTACACGCAGACTGTGCCATACACGTGTGCACATGCCCTTACCCAATGCTTTCTTTTTGGCCTTGAAGGTAAAAGTTAATGTTATTGGCCAGGAAGCTAAAGAGTCGTCCGTACAGAGCTTTGGCCAGCAGGTCTCTGTAATGATTGGACATTTCGACCGTGTGGCGCCTTGTTATGACATCACCTGGACAAGAGGGTAAATGGTAAGGTGTGAGTGATCTGTAAACATTGTTATGTTATGTCTTTATTGTTATGCTATATTTTGACAACCATAGTACCCATCCACCTTCTTTGTATGTGAAAGGTCAGATGGAAAATTCTGCTAAACACAACTCACGTGCTCTCATAAATTATACAAAAATATCATAAATCATACAAACACAGATTTGAACAGATGCAACAAGCACACCTTAAAATAAAGTGTAATCCAGAATTTTCATTTCTGGGTGAGAAAAAAAAATGTCCTTAAACCAGAAAGACCATTTTGATCCACCAACTGGACCAGCACCAAAACAGCATTAAGCAGTATACAGCAGCAGTTTGGATGAGCAAGAAAATTTGTGTTGGTCTAGGCTGGTCTTTTCACCTGTGTTGGCAGCATATAAAAAGTAATGACAACGGTGAAAAATAACCAAACAGACAGTGTCTGCTTAAAACAACAGGGGAACAGAGCAAAGAGGAAAACAAACTGGAGGCAGCGTGTCACATTTTGACTGATATATGGCACATGTGGGCGGCTGAAAAACAAGCTGCCTATTGTTGGTCATGCCAGCTAAAAGGACATCACACATGCTAATGGGGAGGACGCACAGAACCTGGGCTCTGGCAATGTGACCTTTGATGATGTCAGAGACTGAATCACTGCATTTGTTATGTCATTCACGGCCGGTCACAGAACGTCAACTTCCAGATGCCAGCACTGCCAGCGTTGCAAGGGGCACTAATGTGCATCAGAGATTAATTCGTCCCCTGCATATAATTGATTGCACACACACACACACATGTACACAAGTGTGGCATTGTGAGCATCAAATTTTGTTTACTTGAGAGAAACAATAAACAAAACAATGAACAATTGACAGACCATGGACGTATGAGTAGGAGAAAGAGGTCAATGGCTGAATTAGGTTAACATCCAGACATTGTATCATGTGATTCATTCACACTCCACGCTTGTTGTATAATGCCACACACGCACAAACATTCGCACAGTCTAGACGTTGCAATAGAATTGTGTTTGTGGCTGCGTGTTTTGAATGAGCCAGCAGTTGTCCAATTTAGTTCAAACTGAGCCAAAATGGAATCGTTGGTAATATAATCCAAAGCCTAATGCTTCAGGCCACATTCACTGATGAGACTATGACTGGGCAAAGGCCAGTACTGCTGAATGAAAGTAGTGAAATTTTACTACATACATGGTGTTATGCTAAAGAAAGCTCACTTTAGTTGACAGTATTTAGTCTGCATGTTGATTGGTGCTTTGCATCTGGAAATCAAAAGGAATACCTTTGAAATACTGTACGTCAGAGGTGAGGGCGGAGTCTAGATCCTCAGAGTTCACTTGTAACATTCCAGCAACTACAGAAAGAGAATTTCAAATGCAGTCATGTGATTTAAAATTAATTACAAATGTAATGTTTCAAATCTGAAATCTGACAGGATGAGACTTGTTCACAGTACAATCACAATGTGATGCTACAATTCTTGGCAACTGTAAACGATAAAGCTAGTAAACTATTGTAAATATTATTTTTAGTATTAATAGATGTAACTATTTATTGACAATTGGTGTCTTTGGGGCATGTCTTTTGGCAACTTTTTTCTTACTGCTTATTTGCAAATAGCTAAACATTTCCAAACTTTTGATGCTTTCACCACCTCCTTAGCTCCACTGTAAATGGCAAACTTCCCTGCACAAGCCTACTGCCCATCTCTCAGACTGGATGAAATGCTGATGATAGATGTGGCTAGATGAGGCAAGGCAAAAATGAGTTTTATAAAAGTTTGGCAGGGATAAACAACACTTCTGTCCAATAAATATTTGAATATATAAGATATTGTAACCATAATAGCCAACTGTCCATCAGGTGCTAAAGCTCAGTAGTGCTGTACTGTAATTGACACTATCTATACACAGATTTGATGTGATATAGAACTCAATCCATGTTCACAGGTGTGCATATATCAGCTGAATATGGCTTCAAGCATCCAGTCAGACAGCAGAGCCAAGACAATTCCATTTTATAAAGTAACATACAGTCCTGTTTTTTAATCCGACCCGTCTATTTTTCTCCCTTATGTGCTTATAAATCGAAGTGGGTGCCCCACATAAACAGTGATTTGTGTGTATGTGTGATGTGTGAGCATGAATGTGTTTGGTTAGGTTGTGTGCATTAGTGTATAATGGCCTATGTTTACCTATTCTGTCACGGGCTTTGAACTGTGATCACATGTATCCATAACGATGGAAACCTCACATGGACACATGTATCTGCGCTTGTGTATTTGTGCATGCTGACATCACTTGTTTACCCAGGCTCGGTATTATACGTGTCATTATGTAACTGCGAGGTCATCGAGTGGCCATTCTGTTCTGCCCGTCTGCACTGCAGGGCTTAAAGAAACAGGTGACACTCTGTTTGTTTCAGGCTGGAGAAAGCGATTAGCACAGAAATCGTATGAGAGAGAGCAAGAGTGTTGTGTATTTGAGAGGCAGAGAGTTTTCCACTGTGTGGTGAGTGATTCTGCTATTAGGCCACGGTAGAACTGATGTAAACAACCCAGGATGATGTTGTGACACAATTCTTACTGCGAAACCACCCACCCACTTGCCCCTCCCCCTGTTTCCCTCTCCCCCTCTATCTCTCCCTTCTTAAGGATTCCCGGTAGAGTAGATCGCCCCTTGCTGGCCTTATCACACAGCTGCATGACTGACCTCTATCCAGAAGCTGTAAGTTGGACACAAATGCAGTGTCAGTGTCTGTAAGGGTGGTGAAGTGCAGATCTCCTAAGTGCAGCAGCGCAGAGAGCACCACAAACAAATTCTCCACCTCCTAACAGAGACACAAAGTGCTGAGAGTCAGACTGGACCAAGGACTTCTGGACAGCAGGCAACAGGCCTCTAGAGAAACATAGGGCCGTACAGCATGGTACTTATATTTGTGTGCAGGGTCCAAAATTAACACTCATTAAGCACCAAAGAATAAGGAAAAATCTAGCTTTTGTGATTAAAATCGGCAAGGTAGTTGTTAACTTAAAAAAGATTTTAAAATGTATACTGAAAAAAACAAAAATATACAAAAATATATTATTGAAAATTATTATAAATAATGCAAAATACAACATTTAGGCTAGTAAAAATGTCTTTGCTATGTAAATCTTTCTTAATTCAACAAACCACATTTAATTTAAAACCACATTTAATTCAACAAACTATTGACAGGAATGGCCAAAAAAAATATTTTGGACCTTGTTTATATAACATGTGTGCAAGGAAAGGAAAAATAAAAAAATGAGAAGGAAGGGAGTGTTGCAGACAGTGAATGAGTTCATCACGGCTTCAAAGAGGGAGATACACAACAGTCTGAATGTGTGTGTCAATGAGGGTCGTACTACAATGATGGGATGTAAGAACAATCCTTCTATAATGAAGCAGATTAACGGGTTCCTGGTAGGATTAGAACACCTGGCTGGCTGGAGGTCAGCTGTTTGTGTGTGTGTGTGAAAACACATGAAACACATTTAAAATGATATTATATACCTCCTGTTAAAACGTAATATCCATGCAATATCCAAGTCTGTGAGTGTGTACATATGCTACTGCTTCACCTAATGCTATGGCTATTTTGAACATACCTCTAGAGTTTTTACCTTTAATAAGTTTATAGACATGACACACAGACTGAGTCAGGTTAGTCTGGCCTCAGGGTGAATGCAGATCTGTGTTTTATAGTCTGCAGACATACTGTAATGAGTTATACTGTAAGTAGTAAATGAAATTACTGTAAACCTACATCAATCAGAACAACACGTCTAAGTGACTGCCAAAAGCCAGAGATATATTGTACATACTGTACATAAGTCACTTAAACAGTTACCTATTTTGCTTACTTTAGAGGACACAGTTTAGCATAAAGTCTATCGAGGCTATAAAGTAATGTCTTAGTTTAGGGTGAGCAATCCAAAAGCTGACTGAATATATACAGTAAATATTACTGTATAAGCAGAACCACTACCTGTCATGTCATGATATCAACAAGTTTGTATAATATAATCTAACGATGATGTCTTGTTATAATTTTAGGATTATAGGATTAGATCAATTTTAGGATTGTTTTTGATATACTCCTTTGCTTGTCTGTTTTAAAACAGTAATGTCACAATAAGGTTTTGCTACTATTTAGCTATATAAAACTATATTAATTAACATGTATGATCAATGAACAATTGTATTGGCATTAACAAACTTCAACAAAGATTAATAAATGCTGTTTGTGTTAACTAATGTGTTACCTAATGTTAACAAATAGAACCTTATTGTAAAGTGCTATCAAAACAATGTTTACAGTATATCACAAAACCTGGACAAATACATCTTTGTCTGCCAGTGAAAAGTAGTAATGTAAGTAAAAAGAAAATGTAAGTAATTTATAAGCTATTGCTTAAATATGTATATATTCACATGTTTGGCTTGAGCACAGACATATTTCCTTGTGCACATACTTGCTGACGTGGTTAATGTGGTTAATGCAGATCTTTGCATGTGTATGCATGAGGATGCATGTGTTATTGAACAGGCGTGTACCAGTCTGTTGAAGCCGAGAGCACTCAGAGCCTGTTTAAGGGCCGAGAGCTTCTCTCTGCTCTCAGGACACATGTTAGCAACAGCTGGAGTTTCGTTTTGAGATGCTGTGCTTAGACACCTGCAAAAACACACAATGATAGCAATAACATAATGAGATAAGACACAGTTTAGATTTTAGTCATCTGATCTAGACTTTACAACTTTGGCAAGTATGTTGGTGATGCCATTTTTGAAGTTAGCACTTGGCCTATGTTTTCTCAGAAGAGCAGACTCATGTTGGATATGTTCAAACTCTCAGCAACATACTCAAAAATTCAAGTCAAACAGAGGTGAACTCTCAATATTTAACGACAAACTTCCCCTGACCCTTCATGAGATTTGTTAAGGGAAACGTGGGTTAGAAATAGTTAAAAAGGAATCGCCTACATTTAAAAAAAAAGGTTTTAAGATTAAAAGTGTAGGGGTGTAAATATGCATAGTGTATTGCTCTGATGATTCAATTTCGATGCATTGATAATGAAATGTGATATATAAAATATAACACCCCTTGTATTACATGCTCATTTTTTGCAAAATATCTTGCAGTTAATGCAAAACCTGGTGTAGTATTACCATGTCTTTTTGTAACTGGGAATTATGTGATATATTTGTAAAAACACCCTGGAAATCATTAATGACAAATCATCACCCCTGGAAACCACAATATTTATCTTTTCATTACCAATCAAAAGTTTTGATTACTTATCATAAGGAATGAATAGATGTGTCCAAATTAGTGTGGTCCTTCAAAAACGTAATATTAATATTTATACTGAGTGTTTTGTTTGTTACCTATGGGCCAGGACATCGTTGAGATATAAATAACTCTTCTCCTCTGCTGAAAGTCCTTCAGCCATCAAGTAGAAGATGTTAAAGTTCTGCTGATGTGGTGGTATGCAGGTGACCCTTGACTTCTCCAGCATATATATGTACAGACGAGCTAAAACAACACAAAAGCAAAACCGAATGAAGTCACTGGTCATGTGTAAATTTCAGCAGAGCACTGGCGCCCTCTATAGGTGATAAATGATACAGCAGAAATCGTCTGCTGAGCACGTTCATCAACACGAGTGTAATAAAACAAACCTCTGAGTAGAGTCTTTCTCTTTTCACAGTACTGCAGTGAGATCAGCTTTATAAACCGGCTTGCAGAGGAGTTCATTTGAGTCTTAGCATGGCCAAAAGCTTCCAAGATGACATTCACCTAAAAATATATAGAGAAAAACTATTACATAATTGCACAACAACAATTCAGAGACTGAGAGACTCTGTCCCTAACACTAATGAGCTATCTATCTAGACAGCATGTTGAAGCATCATAGATGTTCAAAGCGTGATAACTGTTTCAAGTATGAGGCAACAAACTTCTGCTATTTTTATTAGCAAACATTCTAATACAGTACTGAATTCCACAATCCCAGAATGCTTTGCAACTAGCTTAGACTTAAAGTCTTGCTTCTCTTGCTTTAAAATAACATGGTCTAAAGACTTATACTTACTTGTCCAAAATTAGTTTTGTGGAATTTAAGTTTATAATACAATTATATTTTTCACATATACAATTATATATTTCACATGGCTGATTGGCATATTAGCTTAATACAAACAAATTAAATGGAAAGGAATTTTAAATTAAATTTATTAAACTATTCTATCCACATGTTGACAGCACAAAGTACATTACCATTGTACATACCAAAGAAAAAATACAGTATCATCATATAACACAATCAATACTGTGTAATACTGTGAAAGTTATTTTTTGAAGGCAAAAACTTTAAATTATATTAACAAGTAATTTATATGTCAAAGGTCACTAAACGTCTGAACAAATGTAGAAATGATTCGATCATGTTACAGTTCTGCATCTAAGAAACTAGTGTATTATGTAGCCCAATAATGTTACACAACAGTACAATGCTTTTGTGCTTATGAAAGGCTAGAAGTACCCTTACTCAGAAAGAATCATGTAATCTGAGCAGTTGACACTTTCCCCACCAGGTGGTGATAAGATACCACTGTAGAAATGTACTCTTCACCCCCCCAGTGTAAAGCTACTGACTTTATGTAGAGCACACGCACACACACACATGTAACCATGTGTAATAATGTCACCCGTTGCTCCCAGTCATAAAGCTACTGTAGTCATTTCTGTATGCGGAAATGAAGTCTTTGGCCAACAACAAATGTGTCCTTGAGATTTGAACCTGAGAACTAGCTACCTGCCTCTGGCTTTTAGGTAATCATTCAAAGCATTTCATTCCCCACTGAACAGGAGGAAATAACAGCTGTTTGAGGCTATGACTCTGAAAGGATCAACTGAATCACAGAAGTACCTCCAGGGGTCAGAACACAGAGCAAAACCCACCAAAGACACTTAATGTTCAAAACAAAATCTCAAACACAGTCACTGCATACGAACAACATCTGAGCTGCTCTGTAACTGTAAATGAAAAATATCAATCTTTTGTTATTACTTAAACGTTTAAAACAAATTCTACTCACAATACCACAAGAACATGTTTGATAACTTTGAGAGAACTTTTATGGAATGCTTTTCCATAAACTTTTATAAAAGCATTCTGAGAGCGATCCCTGTTAGCTGGGAAAGTAAGGAAAGAAAGCAAGAAAAGAACATTTTTATGAGTTTCTGTCCTATCCAGCTGCTACAGTTTCTGCAATGGATAGCTCTGCCTCAGTTAATAAAACAGTAAAACTGTATATTAAACTTTTCAAAAACTGAAATTAACAGAGTACACACATTGTGGATGTTTGCGGATATATGTGGCTGTGTTTGCAGGTAAGAGACAGTCACTTACGTGTTTCATTCGTGGTTCTAACGCAAAGCCTTTGGGACTCGAGCGAGCAGCCAGGTGTTTCAGGATGTGTTTACAGGCCACAGATTTCCCAGAACCACTCTCTCCACTAGACAAAGAGATACATATTTAGGTCATATTTTACCCCAAAATATATAAAGGTCTAGGACAATTTATTTATTTATTTGGTCATACTGTGGCTGTCTTTGTGATTAATTTCCCCAAAAAAAGTCGACCCCAAAATTCTCATATTTGTATTATTATGACAAAAATATGGCTTGGGTGTTCTTGACAGGTTTCACCATATTAACACCAAGAGATTAGTTTGCTGCTCTTTACATCTTCCTTTTTCACTCTACAGTCTCAATCATGTCTAGGTAGGCAGCTTATTAAGAACAGCGCTACAATGGCCTTTATAAAACTTTGACTGACATGCTTTAACTCATTATTTTTTCCCTCCATTATATTGACAGAGTGTTAATCCACACCCCAGCTGAACTACTAATAAGGGCTTTTATAGACTTGATGAATAATGAGACAAGATTTACACCCCACTTCTAGATGATGTGAGGTAACTTTATTAATTACCCCACTGTTCAATGCTATGACCTCTTAAAATGAGCCATAAAGCACAGTTAGACACCTCACAGTGATAACTAACATCCCCACATGCAGTGTGTAGAGTCTGGTTGCTTACGAAGACCCACAGAGAGATCAAAGCAAAGAAATGAAGACCAGACCAAGCAGATGGTTTTTAAAGGTCATCTGGTCTCCCACTAATCATTTTCTGGAGAGCCTGACACTTTTCTCTCTGCTTTCCCATTTCTTTTTGGAAATCTATTTTGGGTTGCAATTGAACTTAAGGGCACAATGCATTCCTGAGCCAGCAGCAAGTGGGTGTTAGTGGGTGTGTGTGTTCACCTTTGTGTACAAGTGTTCTTAGCCCCTTGAACCTGCATTCCACCACTTTTGTTTCCAGAGTTCTGAGCCACTGGAACATGTTGGCAGCGATCTGCCTTCACCTGCAGGGTGTGTGTATGTGTGTGATTGTGTGTCTCTGTGTTAAAGAGCCCATGGAGAAAGGGCATTAAAGTAGCTGCCAAATCTTTTCTGGCTCAGCGTAACAAGGAACCAGCGAAGCACAATCAGAATGTGAAACAGGATTTAATTGCAATCAGAGATGACCGGAGCACAGCAGGACATAGAGTAGCTACACCACTGCCCCACAATTCATTATTCTCCCGTAAGAGCATTTAACAGGTTTGGAGTTACACCGTACCAGCACGTGTCTCTGTGACCGCGTTTGGCGAGGGCTGCTCTGGAGACGGCAGAGTCAGTATACACAAATATCAGGGCAGGACTCTCGAACTTGACCTTATTTGCATCTTTGCTCGCCAGCACAAGATCACTTACTGTGGACAGCAATTACAAAACTGCAGACTGGTGCATAAATGAGAGAGGGTACAAAATATTTTGAAAATATTGGGGAGCATCCAAACATCTGGCCATGTTTTATTCTTTTCATGGAGTTTCAACACCTTTGGATCCATGAATTTCCAAGATTTTTCTAGTTGTTCATGATTATTGGACAAGGATTTTTAACAATCATTTATAGAGATTGTATAGAGCTGCCAAATATTTAACAGATGAACAAAAAATATATTAGTATAGAAATTCCCATACATTTTTAAGAGCTTAGTTACTTTCATGACATTACAACAGAAAAAAAATTGCAAATTAAAAATCAAAATAAAATTCCCTGACATTTCCGTTTTTCATGATTGTGGGAAAGCTGTATTTGGGATGGTTCACCACGAATTCAAGCAGCTGCTTCAGTTTTAGAAGGCTGCAGATTCCCATAGTTTTAAACTCACAACTGAGCACAATGTTAAGATCTGCCACTCTGGTAATGTGGAACTGAAATGGTGAACTGTTGTGAAGTGGGGCAAAGCTGTCGGGGTGATGTTTTGAGAATACCTGTTGTTAATCAATGTCATGTATTTAAAGATGACACCACAGTTTAGAGACAAAGATTTTAGGATGTGCAGCTTTCCAGGCATGCACCCCCTTGCTTCAAAGCATAATATAGAATCAATCCCCAGTGGAATTACTACTATCCTACAGATTACAGTTATTAAACTTCTGTGAGGCCTTCCTACAATGTAACCACATGCCTTCTCTGTATAACCAACCCCTCAAAGTACCTCGCCCCCCCAACCCACCACTGATGTGTGCTCTGTTTAACAGTTTTTTATGTTCACAAAGTTTCTTATTGGCTACGAAGCATGAACTGGTGATGGATGACTAACAGGTAAGTATGCAAAGTGATGGTGTTGCACAAGTCAGCCAGCGATCAGCACCTGAGGATGAAACACTGTGGGCGTTGCTCCTGTAGCATCATATGATAAGCACGTTCAGCTGAAGAGAAGATATGAGGTGGAAGAGAAGAACAAAGACGACCACTGGAGCTCAGATACAACTGACTGACCTGAAAGAGAGAGAGGGAGAGAGAGACTATAGCAAGAGAGAGAGCTCACAGCAAGTATACATGTGCATAAAAAAGGTGCATAATCTGCGCACCTTATTACAGCGCTTGCAAGGCAGCAATGTAATGATCTATCTTAAACACTTTGGTTATGGTTTGTCCTAAACAAACAAAAAAGAAAAGGTATCCAAACTTAATTTATTCTGAACCGCTTAACACGCTAACATGCTTAACAGGCTCATTTCAAACTTTGTTTTGTTAATAAATTAAGCTTTAGATGAGCTATGTTTTTTGTGTCAATTTCACAGTTTACTTCCTAATAAATGTATAACATTTTGTAAAATCTTCCTCTGACGTACACTGAACATTCAGCATTCAAATCTATTTGGCAATCCAACTGGCGATTGGTCTCCTAGGTGTTAGAAATGGGAAGGATGTGTGTTAGCATGCAAGTGCATGAAGGTGTAAAAGAATGAGCAAAGAAAACAGTTTTCAGATTTTACTCCTTTTGTGTTCTGTTGAAAAAAGAAATTCATAAAGGTCTGTAATGACATGAGGGTGAATAAGAGGACAGTCATTTTTATATGACATATTAATTTGTTTTTTAGTTTATGATAGTTAGGGATAGTTAACCTGAAAAGGAACACAAACGTACAGTATTTTGAAGTATGTTGTTAAGCAAACAACAGTAGCACCCATTTACTTCTATTGTATGGACACAAAACAACTGAAACATTTCTCAAAATATCTTTTGCATTCCACTCGAGAAATAAAGTTATACGAGAAATACTCATTAGTAAATGATGGAATCATTTTCATTTCTGGATGAACTATCCCTTTAACTAATGTTTACATGCATAACCTTTTTGAAAAGCATTACTCTGATATTTGTTATAAATGGGGTTAGATTATGTGAGCATGTAGGTGGTCTGGGGCCATCGCAGATGACAGGACATATGTCTATCTCAATGAATCATTTTGCCTATAAGCCCCCTTTCTGGGGGCACATGGTTGGAAAAAAGTCACATGGGTTTAGAATGACATGTGAGTCAGTAAATAATACAAATTATTTTAAAAATTATTTTAGGGTGAACTATCCCTTTAACATACATGGAGATATTGAGCATATTTTTAGCATACAACAAAAGTGGCTGGTGATCACGGGTGCCAAGCTCCAAAAAGGGCACAAAGCATCTTACACTTAGGTCTGTGCAAAACACTCCAAGTCTTCAGAACACATACAATAGCTTTGTTTGAGAAACAGCCTCAAATGATCTAGCACTGACTAGAAGCCAGCAATCTGGCTTAACAGCTGCAGTCACTATTCACTTTCATATTATGGAAAAATGCAACTTGGACAATCTGCTAGAAACCTCAATTTTATTATATAGGTTATATATAGGTTATATAGGGTTTGGGACATGAGCATGTGGATGAATAAATGAAATTGAATATTTGGGTGACCTATCACTTTAAATTTGAGAAGCATTTACAAAAGGAATAGAAGGGGAGACACAAAGAGAGAAGGGAGGAGGCGGGGATCTGACAGGCATATAAAGAGGGTACAGGAAGCGCTGTATGTTGAGTAAGCTATCACTATCAGGAAGCGCATGAATTATTTATCAAGTGATCAAGCCCGTTTCAACTGAATGTGCTGTGCTGTGCACATTAAAACAGCTTAAAATTGCCGGATGAAGAGAGACAGCCTCAAAATCACATCACTGATGAATTAAACATGTATTTGCACATTAGACCAACAACACAGAAATCATGGGTCTGTATTTACCAGATTAGAGTAGACAGGCAGGTCCTTGTAAGGGTTGATGAGGAGAAGAATGTGTCCAATGTAGGTCTGGAGAGAGAATGACAAAGAAGTTACTCCTAACCTAGTTTTGACCTCAGACAGCATGTTTCAGAAATGTCCAGAGTCTGCTCACTGGCCATCTGTTGCATTGTGTGTACTAAAATGTCCAAAACTATTTAAAATCACAGGTTCCAATCTGATTGGCTGGTGCTACATATTTTCTGGGTGTCAAGAGGATGTGTTGTCAAGCTGATAGAATGAGTGCTTTTGAAATAATTATTGTAATTATTATGCTAATTATTGTAGTTGCCAAAGTTTGCCAACCTAGTGGCATCAAATCTTATCCAATATTGCTTGGGCCATTTAAAAACCAAACGGAATATACAGCACAATGCGGGCTGTAAATACAGATATCCAATTTACTCACTTATAAGTTACCCTAGCAAGTTTAGTGTAAACAAAAATTCTGATCACAAGGTCTACACACATTTTGTTTTGTTTCCAGTACAACGGACCACAGAACAACATAGTTCAACAAAACAATTGTTTGCCAAGTTAACAGTTCAACAAAATGCTAAATTAAAAGATTTTTCTTAATGCCGGTGTTCTGTCTGTTTCCCCATATTTCCCCTTAGTTGAGCATTCCCCATCCCCTTGATACATACATTTTACAGCAAACAGCAGACATAAGATAAACAGTATTAAAAACTGAAAAAATATGAAATATATAGAATACATGGCATTATAGAATACATAGCAATTTTTCAAAAGATGTACATTAGCAATACTAACTGTAAAATAATTGTCGTGCAAATAAAGTACTTAAAAATGAAAACTGATAGAGATGCATCTATGCATGCAGGTGCACACAACACAGAAAACCAACGCATCTGCTTGTTAAATGTAGAATTACTTTACACATATACAGCATAGTCGATAAAGCCCAACAGACCTTCAATCTAACCCGTTATCAATACCTAATATAATAAATATATAATAAACAATGTAAAATGCCACTGGATCGAGCACTGTATTGGGAACACTAAAGGGAAACATGGGGGGGCAGACTTCAACAGAACACCAGTCTATCATTGGTATCATTGGTAACAAATCTGTGATTGCTGATTTTCATGTTCTTTATAATAGATTAAAATAGAACTTTATACCAATAGTCAAAATAACTCATTTAGCAGATTTTTGTTTATCTAAACATCTGTATTACTTGTACTTAACAGTACACGGTAACCGCCATGCCATCCCAATATGTTATTTTCTCCTACTTCTATGATGTTGCTGATGTGCCCTGAGGGTTTGGCCCTGGCCAGCTGCTAAAGATCTGTACTGCTGGATCAGGCTCAACTGTTTCTTCTGGTTAGAACACTGATAATCCTCTATAACAGGCATATAAAATGGAAAGTCCTTGTTACCACACTAATATCCCCTGGGGATAGAGGGACAGGGGCCATTTGGTACTGCTGTGGTACTACACATTCTATCTGTGACCATCCTGTTGCACAACACATGATAGAAATGCACACAAAAAACAAGGGGGTTGTAATAGAGGTAAATTAACTAAACAACTAACACCTTCAGTCAAACATTCTCTTCTTTTAGGTCTATTCAAACAGCTGAGATATCACTCCAAAGGATCACTCCCACTTATAAACTGACATTACTTGTCATATTTGAGGCCAAGCATTATATGGCCCCAAATAATGGCCCCATACAGTGTAACACAAAAGTGCCCAAATCTCCCACTCCCTCCATATCAGCCTTAGCAGTGCAATTGTAAATTGTGGCCACTAGGCACAGCAGCCATTAGGAAAAGATTTGGCTCCAGTCATGAAATAGCACAGTGTGTCATCAACTACGTGATGTGACCATTCCACATCAGGTAGGTGATGAACACAGAGATGGATTTTTTCGATTGATTCATTAACACTGACAGTTTAAATGAAAAGACAACTTAACAAATGCAAGTGTCACTAAGACATGAATGTTTTAATAGCATCTCTGAACTTTGTTAGCATAAAGTCTTTGTGACACTAAATAAAGCAAAAATAAAATGCAAATACATTAGAACCATTAAAAACTTTCATAGTGTTTTCCAGCAAAAACACTGTCAATATTGTTTGGCTCAGCTGTTTCAACAATTTTAGACTGTTCAGTTCTAAGAGTTAGAAAAAGAGTGGGGAGTGGAAAAACTAAATTATGGCACTTTAATCATTTACATAAGTTAAAGCTGCAATGCATAACTTTTGCCACTTTAAAGCTTTCTCTGTTTAAAACATAAAATTGCAGGTTACTTTATAAACTTTCCTTTATGTATGTTAATGAACCCAAACTGACATTTGCCAGACCCCACAGCTCAAATTATAAATCATTACTACCATTGCAACATTGCAGCTAACTTACCATTGCAAATCTGGGTAAGGTAAGGTTACCACTGTTTTGAACACTGATCAATTATGTACCTGCTACTGTTTTTAACAAAAAAATATTGCAGATTTAAAATGCCTATAAAGTGTAAAATGACCCCTAGTGGTATAGATAGAATGAACAATATATGCTTTAGTATCATTACTGTTATTACCACCATAGAATCATAGTAGTAAGTCATAGCTACGGGTCAAAGACAAGGACCACAATGTATAGTAACAACAGTCATTGTAGTAACGGTAACTGTATCAACACCAGCTGTTATCAGAGTCAATGTAAGAATGTCTTTTCATCTCCTCAGGGCTGGCTCAAGAATACAGTGAGACCTAGAGGGCTGCCATCCAGATACCAGCCCGAGGCCAGGCTACAAACAGGGGCCTTGGCCACTCACCAAAAACACAGACAAGAGAGTCAGCAGTGTGTGTGTATGAATGAGCCTAGTCCCTTAAACACAGAGTGAACCTGATGGATTGGTGAAAAACAAAAAAACAGTGTGTATGATTGAGGCCAGGATCTGGTTATCACCTCCTGGAGAGCAGCTTTTCCTGAAGTCATGTTCCATCAGTGTGTTCAAACTCTGGGTTGCATCCCTAACTGAAAGTTCATTTTCATTGTGGGACTTTGGGAAATTACATAGTATATAAATAATTCTGCCATCTTCAGAACAGCCCAGAAAGAGTTTGTTTGTGTTTACGTACATATATCTGGTCATTGGCAAAGCGCTTCTGCATCTCGTACAACAGGCTGCTGTCCGTGAGCTCGCTGAGGGATGCAAGGTCATCATTAGGGGCAGGAGGCATCAGCTTCACCTGAAACAAAAAACAGAATATTTTATTAACGAAAAATGAGTTGAAAAAAACTGTATCATTTTTGTGTAAAAGGACACAAAGGACACATCTTGTACACGTCAAAATGTAATACAGTGTCTCTGAAATGACTTTTTGTCTGACTAAAGGTGATATTAGAACATTTAATATTAATCAAAAACACTATTGAAAAGTTACATCACACAAATCCACTGTCTCCTACAAACTCACATACACAGAAGACTGTAAACTAACAAAGCACAATAACTGGTATGAGAGTAACAGAACTTATTTTCACTGTTTCCTCAAAGGTCAGAGTTCATGCTCAAGTCAGTGTGGTCAGGCTGTGCATTAGGACAGATTAGCAAGTCCTGCTTCTCTGTATATAAACAATGATTAATTCTGTTTAAATATAAACAAACAATACAGATAGTGAGAAAGCAATATATTGGTTAGGCCAAATTTTAAGCCAGTATTTGGTCATACTGTACTTCAACATAGTCATACTCTCTTTTCACTTAGCAGTTGTGATATTTCTTCTTGTATTGATTTTAAAACCAACTAAAATCTTTTGAAATTTGACTGAACATAAAATAAGTGTTAATTTAATTTCTGTGTACAGGTATGTCTTCTTTGCTTACTTTAAACTGTGTTGTGTATATAAAGTATATATCAGTCATTATCAGTCATATCAGTCAACCACTATTTCAGACACTTTTCACTTATACTGTTTATTTTTCCCCCTGCAGGATTAAATTCTAATGCTGGACATGCTGAAGGTGCAGTTTTTCCCAGACAGATTCCACCTCTCCTCTGACCTGCTCTAGTTTTCCTGCTGTGCTGGAAAACACTTCATCCAGCCCATTATCAACTGAAGGTTGTCTGGTCAATGTTCCTCCCGAGTCTCTGAACATGGCCTCCTTCTCCAACAGACTGTCTCTCCTGGAGATGGGTAGAGCCATAGCGGCCCTGAAAAAATGAACCTCTTCACCATCATAGATACAGAAGATCATATAAAAACTGCATGGAGGCACTTTCTCTGTCAAATGTTTTATCTTTTATAGTACAGTGTGTATGAGGATGGCATAGCAACACTGGTCCAGCAATAGACTAGCATGATCCAGACTGAACCAGCATGGACAAGTGTTTAGCAGATGTTGCCTTGCATATGATTTCCACATGCAGCCTTATGTTCCGACTGGTTTGCCCTCTGATAGTAAATATGCATTTCTAAATCTTATAGTGTTACACAAGTAAAGACTGTAACTATTGTGCATACAATTTTTTTACAGGCAGGTGGCTGTCCTGGTTGGCCTCCAAACAGTTCTCGTGTGATAGCGGAGGCAGGGCTAAGGGGTCTGCCTGTCGCTGTACCCAGAATTCCTCTGCTTTCAGCAGCATCTCCACAATCTGCTCTGTTGAAGCTATGTCTGTACACACAGCAAACATTAATAATGTAACATTTGTAATTTTTATTGTAAAAAATAACAGTGATGGCAAATGTTTTGAATTGCCATGAAAATCCTAAAATTGACGTAATTTTCTTTGTGCAACATATATAAGCGTGTGTGTGTGTGTGTGTGGGTTTACTTAACCATATATTGGGGACAAATTTGTACCCAAAAGTCAGCAAAAACTCATTTTGGGGATGTCCTCACTTGTAACAATGTGATAAAAAATATAGTAAAGAATTTTTTAATTTAAAATGGAGATAGCTTCCTGTTAGGCTTAGAGTGTGGGTTAGGTTATACTGTTTATAACTAGCTGTGTATAAAAACAATTAATGTCCAGGTATTGTCCCCATTTAGATAGAAAAGCAAAGTGTACGTGTGAGTACCTGAGGGCTTATCCAGGTTGCAGTTCAGAAGCATGGGATCAGCTTCGTGTTTCAACAGCTGGCTCACAATTTGGGTCTGTAGGGAAGACACAAACAAACACACACATACACACACATCTTTGTGACTTCAGAGGACTCAATGAATTTTGTATAAGATGTGGGTCACATTCTGAAGACGGCCAGGTTCTTTATCAGCTCTGTAATTTACAACATAATCTGTCACCAGGGCAGAGATGGGCAGTGTTTTAATTAAATGTATTTAATCAATAAGCATTTAATTTTAATTAAACTTTTGCCCAGAAACATTTTTATAATACTGGTTAAAAGTCTCTTCACATCCAGACAGTAATCACTAAGTGGTTTAAATATATTTATATATTTAAATTTTTTCTGTGGAAGGTGCAGGATAATAAAATTAATCTAAGTTCATCATTCATCTTCAGTTTCGCTGTATCATAATCCACTTCACTTCAGTACTGTGATGTCATACACCAATCAGTCTGCCTGAAGTCGAACACACTTAATGGCTCAAGCTCAACTTCCCCGGTTTACGTCAACTGCCCTGTTTTTCCTTCCACAACACCCTGATATGTGGGAGAATTGCTTGTAATTCGTTTGTAGCTTTAAATATTTTTGGTATTAAATATTGGACCTTAATTGGACATTACCATAACAAAATAAAAAAACACTGTTTTAACATTGTTGCATCATTTCACCTAAATCAAGAATGACTACATTCGGCCAAAATCTCATGATACAAAGATGAAGTGCTATGCACAGGCATTTTAAGATAGTACTGGCTGGTTATAAGGCAATGATAAGGTAAAGTAAAACTAAGCTAAAGTTTTAACTCTCTTCACTGTTCCCACAACTCAGACCTCAAATACATAAAATATTACCCTTTACAGACTTAGATTTCAAGGGAAAGAGTAAAGGAAACGCTGTACTTATTGAAACAACCAGTTCTTTAATTCACCCTTGTAATATCGCAGTTTATGTTCAGCTCCCCCACAACAACACAACAACATCATCAGATCTAAGCAAACCTTGTACGACCCATTTTGATCTCAAAAGGATGAATTTTTACTAAAAGGTGAGCAGTTTGCATCTTTGAATGTGTTTATGGCTGGGAAATGCTTCTCAAAATGCTCTCAATTCACTATGCATACATGATTTCTCACTTCTAAATCATTCCCAACTCTTCAACATGCATCACAAACATCTGCATCAGTTAGAGTATACCCCAGCGTTTGCCATGTACAGAGCTCTGTTTCTAAATGTGAACACAGTGTATAATGATCTACTGACTGAGGTCCTGAGCTGGAACTAAACTCTTAAACTGCAGTATGGCAGTTCTGCTGAGTCACCCAACCATCTGCAGCGCTAATGACAGAATCTGTCTGTGTGTGTGTGTGTGTGTGAGAGAGAGAGAGAGAGAGAGAGAGGTTCAGCCCTGATGTCATAAATTATGAATGCAGGCAATAAAGCTGTAGGTGTGTTGTTATTTGTGTGTGTGTGTGTGTGTGCTCTCCAGGAACTGAGATGGAGTAGTGTTCCACTACAGGTGGAACATCCTACAATCTACTACCTGTAAACTCTGACCACCCTCAGCTAAGATCCATGATATTACACAGGATTCTGGACATGGTATTAAAGTATAATTATGTCCTCCTGGACACCAAGGTAACATCATGGTTTTGTTTGAAGTAAGTAAAAGTAAGTAAATCAAGTAAATATTGTGATATCATGGTTATAATTTCATTCCATGCTATACCAATGCCACGGTACAGTTCATATCATGGTTTTGGAGCCATGGTTTGGTTCAGTTCTGTTTGCTCTGACGGCAGGGTTCATGGCATGGCAACAGCATGATATAGACTACACTCACTTTTAACTTTATAATAATAATATTTGAAGACAGTAACTTCAGTATATGGGGGAATTCCCCCATCAGAAGCTCATATGGGAGGATTGATGACTTCTGGGGTCACTGTAGAAAGACATTAAAAACGATCCCTGCATTTTTAGGAGTTACTTGACTCAATGAAATGTTTTTGTATAGTGTTTTTAGCAATACTTATTATTTCATAGCAGTTTAATAAAGAACAATACCTTACAAACCCGCCAGTTAACCAACCATAGGCCTATGTCATACTATACATTATTACGTGTTGATTAATATTTATAGTTGTTTTGGAATATACTTGCAGAAATATGGCATTCACAACCACATTGCAGTTCGTTAAACTTACTCTGTCAATGGCCCTGTCAATGCTTACCATAGTTGTGCTAAATATGTTGTGAAAATACATTAAAGATATTAACAGATTAAATCCTAAAAGAGAAAACCTTGTTTCTAAAACAGTCATTTATCTTCTGAGGTACATCATATATACAGTATATTAAAGACAGACAATGTACAAAGTACATATATATGCATAAATGGGACAAATGCGCCAGCGCAGCACGCTTCTTTTTTTTGACAGAGTGCTGATTTACTAATGCTGATTATGAAATTACAGACTGAAAGAAAAAGTATTTATTTGATTTGTTGATCTGTGTGGTTTAAATTTACAAGTTCATAAATGTTCACAGGAATTTATTGGATTATTAGCGGAAAACTTGTGAGAAGGAAAAAAATGTGTTCACATTTAGGTCATCAATACAATTTACAGAACAAGCGATATTTAAAAATATTGTTTAAAATTATTTAATTTCAGAAGGAGGAGACAAAGTAAGAATGTTGCTAATGTGCTAAAAAAGAATGAAGAGACAGAAGGCAAACAAGGAGATTTACATACATGTATGGGTTAGAAGAAAAAAGTTTCTTCATCAGCAACCAGAAACACTAATAGATATTTGACCATGACCAGTCCTTTCCGAGAATCAGTCTTTCCTCAGCATCTTAGAAACGCTGTTATTCAAGTCATGTAAAACGCATCAGTGCATGTATAGAATTCTCAGAGCTCTGCTTCATCTGGCTGGGAGTTGGTGAGATCAATGCAGTGCAAGTGTCATTAATCAGGCACAAGATAGGAGGGTGATAATGAACTGCATTTGGTCTACAGTTACTCAAATATCAATATACTTCCATGACTATAAACAGCAATCTGAGATAATGGCTAAACACAGAATGTTTGAGCAATACAACTTGCATGTTCATGCAAACTCAAATCAGCCAAATCAGTAAAGTTTTAATGATAAGTCTTTCTTTTTTAAAAACTGTGCTTTTTATTTATCCTCTTTCAGGCTACACACACATGCAGACACCATGCCCCTCAAAACCAGTGTTCCGTAACCACACTACTGGCTTAGACTGGTTAGTCGACTAGTTTAGCCTGCCCACTGCTTGTCAGTTTTGAGAATATGTAGATTTGCATGTCCCTAGTTATGATACGAACCTGCCCATATTTGGCGGCCAGGTGTAAGGGGGTCCAGTAGCTGCTGTCAGACAGCTGCACATCCGCCCCATTCTCCAGCAACACGGATACCACCTCTTTATAACCACTAGCACAGGCAATGTGTAGCTGGAAAAAACAAAGACAAACATTTCACAGGCAACATGTTAAATTCAGCCAGTCATTTAAATCCCCAACTGTAGCCGCTGTATTATACTTAAAGGAGATCAATGATTCCCAGGGCGAGACTTACCAGAGTGACCCTATCATCGTTTTGTTGATTGACACTGCCCCCACTGCTGATCAGCTGCTGTACATCAGACAGCATGGTGGACGACCACTGGGTCTTCATCTGATGCATAGAGCTCATGTCCACTCCTAACAAACACACATACAAAGAGAGAGGCAGACTCACTTCACTCATCTGTCCTTATAGTACAGATAGCTTTACTTGTTAAGCCATGTTATGGCCAGCAGCACTGTAGATCAGGGGCAGATCCTGGCGTATGATCTCAGACAGTGTTGTTCTCTGAGGTAAGTGCATACTGCTTTCAATTTCACCTTTTTATTTATATGTAATTATATGATATATATGTATATGTAATATATATGTATATGTAAAGTGAAATTTATAAATTGAAATATAATGCTGTTTTATTTCACAATTGTAAATATTTCTGTCAGAAAGTAGGTGCATACTGGTCATTTCGACTACTGAAACACTTCAAAACTAGCCCAATGCACTCCAATGTACAGTGCTGACTCCTGTCCTGCCCCATATCCAAAGCATCAGACCCCAAAGACCTACAAAATGTCACTGTAACAAATCCCAGCATAAAAATATGCCCTATTTTGAGAAAGATCAGGCACTATTTGTATACTGTATGTTTAGTTGTTACTGGTTACTTTTAAGGCTTACAGAAATAACATTTGAATTTCTCATGTGCAAAAACGTGATTACACGTGAAACATGACCCCACATGATTCACATGTGATTGGACTTTGCATGGGATTCGCATAAAAATGTTCCAAAATCACACATTTTACATCTGATCACGTTTTGGCAATTTGTTTTATTTAATGGCTTTCATAAATCTAAACAACATGTGCTAAAGGAATTTCTGTTAGTATTCATTGATCATGTGGTCACAGTAGGTGCCGACATTGTGTTGGTCAGTTTTTGTGAGAACATTGTCTGGCCCTGTTTACACCAGGATTTAACATTAGTCTTGGGTGAAGTAGACATACGTAAGCCAGAACACATCAATGTTTACAACTGGTACACAAGCCAAATGAGTCAGTGTGTAAACCTGTTAATATACCACAATAAAGCACAAATTTAGCACACTGTTCATCCCAATACATACTTTTACATTTTAATCTCACAACAAATGTGATGTTTCAAACGGAACGCTTATTTTAGCAACTGTACTAATTGAACTTCTAATGTGCATAATGTGTATATATTATAATATATTTGAGGATGTATTATATATTACTCTTTCAAATATTGCTCCAAAAAGTAATACATTCTTACTGTTAATTTAGTAATTACTGTTCATTTTAATTTACTTTTATTTTTATTACCACAATTTTATTTCCTTTTTGCTTATGGTAATAACAAAACAGCCAATAAACCAATGAGGCAATATAAAACTTCAAGAGACAAACAGAAAGGCAGAAAAATAGAGAGAAAAAGAGTAAAAATACATTTTAATTTCTTTAAATTAAAATACAAAAATATATATAATAATTTTAAATTCTGTAGTAGATTGTTTCATATTTAAATTGTACTATAAACCTTAAGTTATGCTAAAATCCAGATTTAAATATGATATCTTGTATATCCTACATACAATTACATGGCCTAATGCTTTCTGTAATCTGGTATATAAAGGAACTTACCATTCTCCTCCAGATGTCTGATGAGGATGCACCTGGTTTCTGTCCCCTCAGTGGCATAATCAAGTGGAATGTTACCATTTACGTCCTGAAGGAGAACATTGACCCCTGCCTTCAGAGGAAATGTGATGGAGAGGAAAAAGGGGATGGCAGGAAGACAAAGTCAAACAAGGCATAAACAAACTGAATCCCACTTGCCTTATTCAACAGTCTGAGATCGATGATGAACTTGAACCAATTATCACACTTTCCCAGCATTCCCCAGGCATATGAGCTCAGGGTTGAGCTACATTAACAGAAAACAATGTGTTAAGTAACTCATTAAGATGCAGGCTAGTAGGGTCTATGGTGCAGAATCAGGTGTTTGGATGGTAAGAGCTGATTTGATTTATGAGCGTTTGGTCTCTGGAGACTCCAGGTTGGGATAAGATTCTACACAGGTGGGAGGCAGGATGCAAGATTATACATGAAAGCTAATCCTTTAGATACATGTAGGAATCAGATAAAAAACCATCAAAAATCAGATGTGATCAAAAAACTAGACAAGAGACTGTAACAATTATATTGATATTATTTAAACCTCATGAAAACATGTCCAGGTCACATAAAAAAATAAGTTTTTCCAATGCAACATCATTTGCATAACAATAACAAGTTGATGCCAGCCCCCAAATTCCCACTGCTGTAATGCACCTGCTTAATTTGAGTTTTTCTGTAATTTCCATTATTCTCAAAGGTGAACGTTAAGGGTAGTACTACAAATACTTCTATCAAATAGAAATGTTTTACACTTTTACTGATACATCATTATTGTCTTCACATCATGCTAAGCAGAATTAGCTTCATTATGGAAATCAGAATGGGGGTGTGCTTAGTTGAAATGAGAAAATCTAAATAATACTTTCAAAAATGCTACATAAAATAAACTTGAGTGTGGCCAAAATGTATTTGTAGTACAATACAGATGCTGCCATTGTTAGTCATATGATAAATACAAGAATAATTCAGGAGCACAATTAGAAACGTGTGGAATAATGATGGGTCCCATTCTATTGTAGCTAAGAGATGCAACGCTTTATTAGCCCCAATGCAAAAATGAACTACAATGAGCAATTGTATTAGTAATGCACTCATGTACAAGGACTGAGACAAACAGAGGGAAGTTGACTGCATGATATTTAATCCACAAAATGTCAGCAAATCAATGTTCAAGATTTACAGCTATTCCATGTCATTGCCTGTCTCTAATTAGAGATGCAAATGGAACTTCTCAAACTGACTCGCTGGAGCACAAAGAAAAGGTGGTGTAAGAAAATTCTGGCTTATTGTCTTTTTTCCCAGCATGCATTTCAGTTCCATCCATCAGCACATTCAGACCAGGGAGGTTGTGTCAATCACACACTGAGGTTAGGACCAAGTAAATGAATATATTAATTAACATTAACTGTTGGCAGCTTCATTGTTTGCATTTATGGGTAATAGCCTTTTAGGACACACATGCAGAAACACAAAGCTCCAGAGACCACTGACAGGTCTGACAGGGTTCCAGAGAACCACGTCCTTCATAACTGAACTTTCACGCCACATACATCAGAAATCACCCACTGCTCTACAGTTAACCAGCTCAACTCACAGGGGACAGATAAGGACACGGGCTGGTCTTAGCCATTAGTATGCATGTGTTTGGGGGGGTGGTAGAGTATTGGTATCCATTGATCCGTCTGGTGTGAGACTTTTATTGAAGATAATGTGAATGGCCAAGGAGTATGTGTGTTGCGTGAATTGATCAGGTGGGGTCAATGTGAAGGAGATGGCGGTGTTCATAAGAATGTGTTTTACCATCAAATACTTGGAGAAGAGCAGATAAAGCTGTTAACCTTATCTCTAAATATTATGCTTTAAAGTAAGAGGAACACGATCAATGCATTTTATTAGTGTTCATAAACATACTGTTAAAATTCAATAAAATATGTAGAGTGAAGTACATTTTATTTTGGTTAGGCAATAATACGTACAGTTACAATCTGCTTTCCGCAGTTAAATAATTCAAGCTGTCTAACAGTGAAAGTTTTTTTCCTGATTATCAGTATCAACAAATTTAATTACATAAGGAACACTGGTGTCTTTTTACATTGCTATATTTCTATAAACACATAGGCCTACACAATAAAACACATTTAGCTGAGTTTTAAAGAGGAAATTAAATACAAATGGAAAATACAAACATAAACAAATGTGGTGTGTGTTTCAGACACTTACTGGCTTATCCTGGTCAACAGGACTGAACAAAACTGAGAGCAACAGCGGGCTTCTAATAAATTGCCTCCATTGATCTAGAACAATTATCAGGGGTTAGACAGGAGGTCATATATTGTATTGCATAAATAGTGTCCCACCTTTGCTGTGTGCCAGTTTGAGGGCAGTGCAAGCGGTTAACAACCCAAATGCTGACCTTTGGGACATGCTTCAAACATCTTAAATTATGATGGATAAAGATAATAATTAATTTACTTGAAATGCTTTCAAACCACCCAACTCAATGTTAGAATAAATACAAATGAACTTGGACAGCAGAGGCTGTCCACAACATCAAATAAGAAAACTCATATCTCATCAAGGTCATTAAACACCATCTGGTTATACTAAATTAGCTATAAGTAATACCTGTTTCATGTTGATAGTGTGATTTAGGTTTTATTTCTTAAAACATTGCATTTTTGAGAAATTCCAACTACACTACCCATCCTGAAGAAAGATCCACCAATCAGAGAAGTCCTTATTACTATAGACATAGATATTACAGCAAATGTGTTTTACAGCACAAATATCTCTCTACACAAACTACTTATATGTAAATATTTGCTTTTAATATATACATACAATACAAAATTACACTTGAAATGTATTACATATTTAATATATTTAGTGTATTTAATGTTTAATAATATATCATATGACTGGTTTCATTGTAAAAGAAAATGTAGGTTTATTCTGCTGTATTTTAATATATCCACTTATTTTTTTATTATTAATTTTCCCTATGGAGAAGCATTTTCTTAAAAAAAAAAATAATTGGAAAAACATTTCCAGAACCCAAGCTGCTGAAAGTCTGTAAGGTCTTTTCATTAATGCAAGAGACAATTGTGGGAAATACATGGACATGACCCGTGGCCTAGTGGTAAAGGCACAATGGTGCTGAACCTGACAGCAGAGAGGTGACTGCAGACAGAAAACTCCAAATTATCAACAAATGAGCAGAAGATGAAACAGTTTTCTTGAGAAAAATCAACATCCCACAGCTTCCTCTAAATGCATCAGGAAACATCAAGGACAAATGTGTCATTTAATCTAATCTCCATGACGATGGCTGTCTGTGTGCTATTACTGTGCTACGAGCACAGGCTTAATTGCCTTTGTTAAATTACATTTTATGATAACAGGCTAACAGCAATGAAAGTTGCACAGTTTATTTTCTAACATATATTTTATAGCAAACTTATAAAATAGAAAAACTGTATGGTTCACATATGTGCCCTTTGTTTTCAACAATCCATCAAAGATTTCTTGTACAAAAAGTAGTTTTAATTATCATATTTCTACTTTTGATCATCTCACTTTTTGAAGTAGATTTTCGGGAATTGCCTGGATTTCTGCATTGTATATGCATAACATTTGGTTTGTTCTTAAAGTCACAAAGACAAAGTCAAAGGTTTGCACTGTGAATGATTATTCAATGTCTTCAACAGAGTTTAAAAAGTAAACCGTTTACATGTTATTAGTTTAGTCAACTTGTCTTTGCCTGTAATTGGTGACAGAGTAATTACTGCAGAAATCCAGGTAATTCACAAACTATTCCTTACAAATGTAATCAACATAGGAGGTGACAAAGGATTAAAATAAATAAATAGCTAATAACTAGTTTTGAGTCACTGACTTGCACACTAACATAGTACCTACTGAATCTGAAAATAATCTCACTAATCCAAAAAAATAGGCCACCATGGCCCAGATTTAGAACCAGAATATGCAAACAGTAATGTATGGCAGAGTGAAAGAGAGAGAGGGAAAGACAGGGAGCACCTGAAGTATAAGAGAGAGTGGGAGACTGTGACCCAAAGCATTGCATATTGCACTACAGAGATAAGAATTTACCAGAGAAAATCATACATAACCTGAAGAGAGAGAGACTGTAGTGTGTATCTCATAAACACCACACTATTGCACACATTTACATATTAAGCAATACAAAGTAATATGATACAGAAGGTTTTGTGCATTATGTGATGTACACAATATAGTATTTTAATGCACAATACACTTTTTAGGTCTTTTATTATATTTTTGGGGGATGAAATATGACTATGGTATGTTTTCATTAGACTGACTCTGGCAACTCAAAAAACATTTTGAGATAAGATATTAATAAATTAAACGAATATTTATTAAATCTTAATAAATTAAATGAATTTCATTCAGCGTGACATTCAGTTATCCTGTGGGTAATTTATACACTGTAAGTTTAATCAATCTGGCTGCACAAGTTATTTCACTTACTCTTTGTAATCTTGACTAGTCTTTAGTTGCTGTAACTTTTAAGAAATGGTTTAAAAATTGTTTAACCTATTTTTTTAAATTATACCAGTCAGGATTTAAAATTTTATGTTGAAATAACTTGTATAGCCAAGTTGGTTAAACTTAAAAATGTAAGGCAGCAAAGTTTTTTTTACAGTGTACATATGGTAATTTTACATATTTCATATTTTATATTTTGACCATTCTTTTTATCATATTTTAACCAAATGATGAGTTATAAATTACATGTTGAGATTGTGACTCTTGATAACTGTCCATGTTCATTGCATTATGGGATAGAGTATTGACTTTTAGCATGTTCTGCACACTAGTATAGTATACTGCACAGTTTGACTTTGTAATAGACCACATGGGTATTACATTAATATAAGTTCAGAATTGAGTACCAGGCATACTGCACACTGGAAATGCAAGGTTGAGCGCATTGCATTGCATAGGCATAACACAAACTTTTGTGTTCTGTGCATGGTAAACATACTCCATACTGCAGAAATAGTATAAACTGGATGCTATTCTAAACATAACATTCTAATAACATTAAAAGTTGTTTACTGTGCATAGTAAACATGCTGCATTCCTGTAGTAGTAGTATGGCAGTATGCCATTCTGAACATAAATGCATCCTTAATGTCTTTCTGTAAATGAAAGAGACTGTCACTTTTATCTCAGTAGTGAGAGAACATCATCAGATGACCAATAAGTTTGTGGTATAACAATTCTAAAGTGTGATGTAAAAGGTGCATTTTTAAAACAGGCAAAGCCAAGGGCAATTTTTACTGTAGGTGCAGATTTAGAGAAAGTAATGAAGGATTAAGTCTCCATGCAGTTAATTAACTCTTCATATTATCTCTACACAAGTGTGTGCAGAGCTCTCGTATGCACTCTTATGCAAATGAGGCCTACTTTCAGAAATATTCATTCATACTGAGGTGTTCACACATGTATATTTGAAGACGTTGTGAGTACTATCAAAGAGAACCTATAAAAGCATGTTGGCACAGTTCACATGCAGATGCTTTAATACACAACCACACAGACAAACAAACAGTCACTTTGCACATTTTACATAAAGAAATATTGACCTCATTATACAGACAGTATTACACACTTTACCCATATGACCCAGACCTACACTATTTACACAAGTATAAACACAGGATAATAAGGTGCTTTCTCACTTTTGGATGTGATAAACCAACATACATCCAAGCAAAGCACTCAGTAAGGTTGTGTCCTAAATAGCCCCCTACATCCTTATATAGTTTACTATTTAAGGGGACAGCCATTTTAAGTGGTGTCCAAAAACACAATGGACATTGCACTGTTACCCATGACACCCCTTCCGACACTTGTTTTCATTCCCTCCTTCAAGTGGACTAATTAGTGATGTAGGGAATAGTGAATAAGGGTATGGGGGTGATTACCTCTTTTTCATCTCAGAAGTCTGTATACTGACACCTATTGGTGTGGATGCATGTTTATTAAGTCAAAGCTTTTTGTATATATTTTGCTTTGTGCCTTGTATTTACAGAAGTAATTGTCTACTGCATGACATGGTTGATCATGAGATCTCAAAATGACAGTAGCCATGAGGGGTGACCCCCTCCATAAAACAAAGATTAGAATAACGCAAAGAATTTTTAATATGTGGCTGTACACTTGCAAACAAAAAAACAAACAAAAAAGGTTTGTTTTACATTCACATTTGAGCATTTGGCAGACACTTTTATCCAAAGCAACTTATAGTGCATTCAAGGGATACATCTTTTTTAGTATGTGCGTTTCCTAGGAGCTACAGGTTTGGATCTGAGCAGGACATTGGCTTGTCAGCTCTTCAGTGTTCATTGGTCACTGCCAAAAGCACAAGAGTCCAGCCCACCAGCTGCCACCGATGTATAACATTAAACATGCTGGATGTTGTCAGAGTGTTAGCAGGGCCTTTAACTCGGCAGGGAGTTGAGTCAGCGCCCACGGCTGTGAGCACCAACCCCATCTGATTCCTCAACGACTATGTAAATGAAGCTTAAATGAAGCTCGTGACCTAAAATGAGCTAATGAGATGCCGGCCTTAGACAGCATATAAAGCACTGCAGGAAAACTGAGTTAGTTTTGGGTTACATAAAGTTGCTCTGAGAAGTAGCAGGAAGAAAAAAAACTAAATTTATAAATGTGTCATTAAACAGCACGTCTTCCACAAATTACGAGCTGTGGGGTATCAACAAACTAAGAATCAGTGTGTTTATCTCTGAAGAGAACCTAAGGGGAACATCCCAGCAGCACACATTCATCCTCTTCAAACCAAATTCATTAACAAACATCACCATGCAAGCCATCCCTCACCCAGAGAACTACTTCATCCTCCACATCATACACCAATATAGTTGTCTGAATCACTTCATTATGAAAGCACAACATCTCTGGCAGCTCACACAGGCACAAATTTAAGCTGTGGCTTGTGAATGCTGCAACATTTCCTGCTTCTGCAGTTCAGGTCAGAAAATACATTCAAAGTGTGTGTGTATTTAAAACAACACATTAACCTATAATAAACCTTACGCCCAGTTATGGTTATTTTGAAGGTGTGCCAGACATCAGTTTTCTTGCTTAACTTGCAATAGTGTGTGTGTGTGTGTGTGTGTGTGTAGGACTTAAGACTACTGCTGACCTGATTTTCACTAGAGCATGAAGCAGCAAACCAAATGCCCCTGCCAGTTCACTTCAATCACAGAACCCAGTGTGAAATCATCAGTCTTTGATTGTTGGGTGTCATGTTCACTAACAGCCAATTGATCTTAGTTAAAGTTCTGGCAGTGTAAGATACTTTTTTTAATAGCAGGCATGCAGTGTGAATGTTCTTATTATATACAAATGTATTTTACCCAAGCTCTTACTGAGATTAAATGATACTGCAACAATCTTAAAATACAAAAAAAAATTATATATTTATCTCTAAAAACTGAAAAGTGTCTATACAAAAAGAAACATCAAATGCCAGCAATATTACCAAAGACCCAAACACACACACACACATACTGCATAGCCTATCAATGCCTATAGCAAACAGCACTTTCTCCATCTTGTGCTACACTGGAACCAATAAGCAGAAATAATCCTCTGCATCTCCACTTTAACATCTGGCATAGAAATGTTCCCCAGGAAAAGCCCTCTTTGAAATCACAGTTCTAAAAATAACCCTGATTCCCCCTCTTACTTTGAGTTTCCCTGACACACACTTGCACACAAAGTTCTGAGCAGCTCAAAACAACAGCCATGACACACTGTATTAACAATTAGTAAATCCACAGGTGAGTCAAACATCCACCAGATGAGTGTTCTTGTGGATGATGTTTGAGCTTATGACAATATAAAATAAATGAACCTATATTTAGTTTCTAAATGCATCCCAGTTGCTATTATGCATGTTAAAAAAAAAATCGCTAAAACAAGTTACCTTTTTATCTGACATCATGGATACCTTTTACTTTTCCAACCACTCCAATCATTTGAGTATGTAACAACAACTACTAACAATCCCATAATTTTCTAAAAGATAAAAATCATTCTGACCTATATTTTTTACTCCAAAAATGTCAAGCTACAGAGTAAAAAGTTGACAAAAAAATAGCAGTAAAACAAATGCATTTATGGACATTAAACACACTCCCTCCATGTAAGAGGACTATGTGTAGTGACTGTATCGAGATGAGGTAAATCATGTGGGTTTTAGGTGCGAGTGTGCTGTTTGTCTGAGGTAAATGGCGGCAATGATCTGAGATTACTGTGTTTTAGCTGAAAGCCACACATCTGAAGACTTAGGAAAATCCTGATTTCCTTAGATCTGTCAACACTGTGAAGGATAATGCTCATCTGATCTGGCATGTTGGACATGACAGAACTTTACTCTGAGCTGTTTTACTCACACAATTCTCCTGCGGGAAAGAATCCAGCTGTGTCTCAAAGTAATGCAAACCTCTGACTGCATTTTGATTACTGTCCCTCATTCCATTAATGGTCTATGACTTTCTTTAGCAAACACAATAGGTGAATTTTGGAAGAATATCTTGGCTGCAGAAAGTGAACTGTGGCACTGTCAAGCTCCCAAAACTATAAAACAAAAACATCATAAAAGTATCTATATCATTATCTATATGACTTGAAGTGTTTCAAAACAATACAACACTGAAATTTAATTATTTATTTTCAGAAAATGTTTTGCAATTTTAATAGAGCATAAGATTTTCGAATGAATAATTTCATTGTACGGCTGCACAAGGTTTTGAAAAAAGCAGACTGTTCACATATAGTACATGTATGATACTTTTCTGGTGCTGTTTAGGCAGGGCAGCCCAGTCACCATTCACTTTTATTACATAGAGAAGATTCACACCTCTTCTGTCCCGATTACTTTGAGGGAAGGGTATGCTTTCATCTCTTCCATCTCCTTCAGTACACAAGCCTTTTAATCGCATTAAGAAGCGTCACAGATGACACAGAATGACACTGAAGAAAAATACCAGAAATACTTTCGAGGAACCCCTTAAAAGGTTCAACAAGCACAGTTTCATTTTTGTGTGCAATATATCCTACTGAAACAGGAAGGGACACATCAAGGGCATTAAGCCCCTCCCACTTTCTCTTACATAACTAATAGTCTTTTGCTTATATTAAAGCTAAAAATCTCAGGCAGGTGGTATTGTAGAGAGCATTCTAGAGAGCATTTGATTGGATAAAAAAGTGATTACACCCCTGCAAACAAGACGAGTCATCAATATTTTTGGTTTGCTTTCACAGAAGAGCAAGACTGTAAATATTAAATGAATATCTGCTAAAGATAAGTTTGTCCTTTTTTAGGAGTACAATAAGATACAGATGACCTCAAACTAACAGACATGGATTTTGATTTCAGCAGATAGGAAGTATGGAAGTAATAATGGGTGAGTGGTCTCTGTGTGTTTGTGTGAGATCTAGTCCTCACCAGCAGCAGAAGTAACACCATATCTGCATGATCGCAGGCACAGGCTATATGCAGGGCAGTCCAGAGGTCCTCATCCTGCAGGTTCACGTTTAGTCCTTTCTCTATCAGAACCTCTGCTGCGAACACATTGTCATGGCGGGCGCACTGCAGACAAAAGAGCATGAGGAAGATAATATTCCAAATTCATAGATGAACAAAGTGAAAAAAACTCTTACATTGTACAGACCTGCCCTGTTAAAATGTGTAGACTTACAATGGCCCTTAAAATATTTCCTGAAAGCGCAGGTCTCATACTCTTAAATAAGAGTTGCTTTATTAAGTACAGACAGACATTTTCTTGCCACTTGACATATTTATAATTCAGAAAACTCTGAATTATAGGTTATTATAAGGTGTTAAGGTGTATGCAGAGACAGGAAGTAAATTCAGCAAATGATCCTTTCTGTTGATGAATATACACCTGTAGAAGAAATGCCAGTTGACGTACTTTCTGCAAGTCTCTTTTTCTGTTCATAATTGAACACCCAAATCTAATGGTAGCAATGTCATTTTGTTTTCTTATATGTCATCGTCTGTGTCAGGCAACAGAATGCCTTTATGAGCAGAAATCTAAGGAAAACTATCCCACATTTATTTTTTATGTAACATAAGAGCATTTTTTCTATCCCAAAACTGTGTAGTTGAATGAATGTTTATTTAGAGCATAAATTTAAAAGCAGTTTTAACAATAAATAATCACGTTAATTGCACAGAGAAGGAGGCTGATTTCTGACAGAGGCACAAAAATCAAATTGTAAATAAAACGCTTGTTTCATGTATGGCATTGGGTATAAATGGTTGATTTCATAGGCTGCATGGTGGAAATGCCAAATGCCATTTTTCGGTTGACTATCTGACTCCTCAGCAAAGCCAAAGCTTAATTAAATTGCAAACAATTACCACTGAAAATGCATTTGTTCTGTTTGGCTGTACTAGACCCTGAAGAAACCTTAAAATGCATTAACTTCTCTATGGACGTACAATTAACTAACAAAAAACTGTGTCTTGCTTGACTACACTGCTCACACACTGGACCAGTATAATAACATTAATGTCACTGAATGGCATCAAATGTTTACCAGTGTTATATCAAACCTACCTGTTAGACAACTATTTAATTAAGAAACTGTCAAATGAGTAATCAGTGGTCCTAAACAAAACATATTAACAAGTTCATATTAATAATTCTGATGATTCTAACTATGGGTGTCACAGGTGGACACAGATCAAACTGAAAGGATGACACTAAGTATGTTAAGTGTCTGGGCACTGGGACTGTCAGGGTCCTGGCTTCCTGTTTCTGAGTTTCTAGATTATCTTGCCAGGATCCTGACATGCCCCGTGTTTGGTATCAGAGCGTGCTGTTTGGATCCTGACTCCTTCTAGTCTTGGTTCTTGTTTCTTGGAGTCGGGATCTGAATGCATGCTCTGGGTCTTATCTTGTGTGGAAGCACATGGCCTCTGTTTTGTTTACATTCGCTATATCCCCGCCCCCTCGTTCTCGTCTCGTCAGCGCTCATTTTGCGCACCTGTTAGTCGTTTGTCTTTGTGCTATTTATTGCCCCCATGTTTTCTGTCTTGTGCCGATTCGTTTTGCAGTTTGCATCTTGTGTCTTGTATCTTGGCTCGTTGTATTGTTGTTCTGCTACGCGCATTTTTTGTATTTTGTTTCTTTGTTTTTGTCAAGTTTATCGATTCTATTTCCTGTCGTGTTTTTGCACTGTTTTTGAGTGTTTTGAGTTTAGTTTTAAACCTGTGTTTTGTTTTCGTTTTGCCCCCTCACGGGTTTTTGTGTTGGTTTATTTAATAAAAAGTTTTTTCTGTTACACGCTGTCTGCAACTGGGTTCGTTTTTCTCCCGTACCTGACAGGGACATTGTTTTAAAACGGAGGATAGTTACACTAGATGCTTAAATGAGGACAGTCAGTGTGTGAAAGCTCAAGAGACAGTATGTGTGTGTAACTGAATTTGTCCAAGCTTGTCCTTGTGTTCTTACCAGATGGAGCAGAGATCCTCCTGAGGCAAGAACCATGTTCAGGTCAACTCCCTCCTTCAGCAGCCTCAACACTGAAATAAAACAAATGAGACGAGCTATGAATTCATCCATCAACACAAGACGATCATGAATCTCTCCATGATCTTGTTTTACACCAGCACACAGTCAGGAAAAAGCGACAAATTATAATCTGAAGACAAGAGAGTCAGACATTGGCTCCGTTCCAGAGTCTGGTGAAGTTCAGATGTGTTATATTTACCATTTTTATATTCATATACCAATTACAATCTGTATATGAAACTGTAATTACTATTATAGTCACTAATTAGTATTACTAATATACATCTTAAAATGAACAATAAAATTTGCAATAATACTATGTATTCTATGTGTTATATACATTTCATAGTTTCATAGTTTTTTATTACATGTAAAGATACTGTGACTGTGAATCAAAACAACAAGGTAAAAATGCACTATATAAATAACTATATAAATTCAGTAAAGCTTTTTAAATAACGGTATAAAAAATGTTCGAAGTAACTCTTGATGGTTTTATGTAAGTGCATTTAAATGTAAACGGACAAGTTTCATATGGACAAGTTTAAATTCATGAACAACCCGCAGTCTCTGGATCATAAACATCTTACAACCAGTCACTCGTGTTCGACTCTCAGATTTCGGCTTTCTGCTTTAACAAAGAAATTGTTAGTTTGTGGTGGTATACATCCTATTGTTGCACACATCCCCATTAGACAGCATATATATCTCTAGATATTGCTGTTATTTCGTGCGTATTTTCTGCTGTATTTCTTGCTTCTTAACGCTGTGTCGCACTATTCTGACATATGTAGGACGACACTCACCCAAGACATGCAAACACACAGGTTGTCACACATTAAGAGTACAGAGCTAAGTTCTCTTTTGTGTCTTATTTTGCTTAAACTGTCAAATACACGTAAGAATATGTCACAAGGTTCACATACGCACAGTCGCTTATGTCTTATGTGAATGTAAATAGTGGATGTGTTTCAGCGTTATGTCTGAAAGTGACAGTAACTTAAATCTGCGGTCTGTGTCAATAATGTAAAAGAGAAAATCACTAGCTGCAAACAAATCACTCCTTGACTGTTGATTATTCTGTTTTTTTTTTTGAAGGCCACTGTTAAATAGACCTATGCGTACGGTAAGTCTATTGATTACCAAAGCATTTCACAGTAGTACAGATTAAATGTGAAAATTTGTGCAGGTCTATTTGAGGTGTGCCCTTTCTTTGCTGGTCTTATTTTAAAAAGTTTATTAAAAGTTATCAGTAATCATTGATTCCGAATGATATGAAACATTAAATTTGTTGCATATTTTTCCCCACTGAGATCACAATTCTGTGATAAAACTGTCACAATTTGCTATAAGATTGTGACATGTACATGTGATGTTGACATACAAACTGGCCAAGAGAAGGTGTCGTAGAAGCCAATATAATCATCGATCTTTAAAATCAAACAGGGTCACAGAATGAACAATGAACTGTCTTTGAAGGAAGAAAAGGTATTCAGTGTTGCTCCTGACACCTAATGATACACACCACATAATAGAACATACAAAAAAACTCTAAAACATTTGCAAAATCTTTTGGGATTCTCAGCTGCAATGGCATGATGTCTTATTAGTCTGGCATTGTGTCTCAAACCTGCTTGTGGGAAATTAATATGCTTATGTTGAGAAATGAATAAGGCACGATAAAGATCCATATGATCTCAGCTGAGGCTTAAATCACCAAAGGCAGAAGACAGATGTGCACACACACACAAACCAAAATGCTTAGCATCAGCAAGATGGCCTACAGAGGCCTATATGCATGGTTTCCACTCATGCATATCCAACAGAAAACCTTTTCAACTCATGGATGATTTTGTGAAAAAGAAACAAATGCATAAAGGGAAGACACAAGCAAATCAAGCAGAATACTTTTCTCTACTGTTTCAAAATGCTTAATAGATGTCTTTGTTTTGTGGAGTAAAGACTGCCTAGCTGTCAAGAAACCTTCAAATAGGTGACCTATTTGAAACACTCAACACAGGCAGTAACTCTACACAGTAGCATAATTTATCTTGCACAATTGCCATTTTGGATTTATTTTATAGTTTGTCAATCACCCTAAACAACACTGGTCACATGACAAATGAAAACCAATCATGACATGGCAAATGTAAAGTCAAAATGAAATGTTTCAGAAAAGAAATTTCAGAAAAACATGACTTTACGTATATGACAAAATTCAGGGACTTTCTAAAGCTTTACAGCCCACAGGCATTGTGTGCTTTCATTGGATGAAAAAGAAGCTGTCTGTACATTACTACAAAAATCCACATCGAGAAAGTCAGATGGGTTTGGAACAACATGAAGGGGAGTAAATGATGATCAAAATGTTTCATTTTGGTGTGAACTATCCCTTTAATTCTCCATTTCCTCAACAACTTTGGCTATGGTATATTGACTGTGGAATCTGTGTTTTTAAACATATCTCTGATGGATAGCTTGGAGGCTGAATCTGGAAGATCACTCAGCAATTCCCATCAGGAAACTGAACACTAGTCTGGATTATACAGAGTTGACAACACCAGAATATAAAAATGAATGAAGATCCCAGACAGGAAATGAGGCAGGATGTAAGGCTTGTAAAGCCCACTATCTACATATATACCAAAGCAATCATGGGCTATCCAGTGATAAAGGCTGGCTATGCAATGTTCTGAACTAGCTTGGTACATATTTTGGTGGCTGTGCATCTTAATCACATGAACCAACAGTAGTGCAGAACAGGTAATCACTGTTAATCACATATGTCTGTGTCCAAAGTCCAAAGTTATGCTGGTGGCCAAAGACCCCAACTAAGATCAATACATCTTCATCTAGGTAATAAATCTAGAGTGTACCTGAAGGTTTTCTGCACATGACACACATATGTCCTTTAATCATTTCCCACCAGGACAGAGCAAACATTAAATATAGTGATAATCACAATATGATCAGGCTGGTTATACACCCCTACCTATTGTGCAGTTTTAGGCCCCCCACAGGAAAGGTTGCAACCTCAAACAGATATGCCATTAATAGCCATGAAGTGGTGTCAAAACAGCTGGAGAAGGTTGTGTGCTTGTCTCCCAGTCATACATCCTGTTTATTCAGTTTGTACACCTATTTATACACGACAACATGCCCATTTTGAGTAGCTGTGGTGTTGTGTGGGGGAGGCATTCATACAAATAATGCAGTTTGTGCTCATTCATATTTATGAGGTGTTGTTATGGCAGTCTGACTCAGCAATATGCATGGTTTACTGAAAAAAAAGAAAAAAAACATAACACCACGATACACAACAAACAAATGTGCCACAAACCATAATGCTCAAATACAATTACTGCTTAAACAGCTACTTAAGTGTGCAAAGATTTGATTTGCTTCTAACACAGGAACATCAGTCCAATCAACTTCAATCACACAGAAGCTGAGCCAGACACTCAGACCGCATTAATAATCAGCTTGTCCAATCTGCAGTCGTTAGCTGACAGGGAACTTAATAAATTTCCCTAGTCTCTTTGCTGTAATGAGTACCAACTAAACCTTCCTCAGACTCATGGAAAATACTCCAGCGTTCTTTGGTTTATATGAGGTAGACGTTCTCACTTTCTGTGGTTCAGTGCAAGTTGGGTTGTTCGTTGGATGGAAATGGGCTCTCTGAGAAAACTCAATCAACATATCAGCACACCAGTCCCCATTATCTCACCACAGACTCTGGAATACCTGCTATTTGGTAAATTAGGCAAAGCAAATACCCTCAATTCGTTACTTTTGCCTCTCTATCACCATCTTTGTTTGAAACATAATTCCAAATTGCTTGTGCTTATTTTATTAATGACGACAAATTTAAATTCTAAGCAACAGCTGTATGAACAAGCTACAAACACTCCACCATCCTCAGAATCCACACACGTGATATAGTAGCCAGGTCTTATGTTTATGGACGTGACATAACCACAAACATTTACTGCGAAATTGAACAAGATGATTTATAAATTATTATTATAAACATACAATTGCAAATTGAGGTAAGAAAATGAAACAATTTCGACCACTGATGTGTTATGTACTTGCTCAGTATGTGCATTCCTTTTATTTTTAACCAAAAGCTATGGATTGCAGCTTTGAATCATGTCATTATTTAGTCATTTACTTCCAAACCTGTATGTACATTCTTCCTTCCATGAAGTCCCAACAGTAAATCTTACTACATCCATGGTGAGGATGAGTGAATTACAAAATGTTACATTTTTATTAAACTGTTCCTTTATGAAGACTTCAGTTTACAAAATGGTCCACTTAACCCTGGAGTCTAGTTAATTTTGTGTGGATTTTGGAGGATAGAGATTCTGCTGAGGGAACAGAAAACAACCAGTGCATGCTAACATGCAACTGTAGTCCCTGATGAGCACATCTGTTAGATGGTTCAACTGAAGGCATTAGAAGAAACACAAGAGACCACCCAGCTGACCAGGCTGCTTTAGATATATTTACCCACCACAACTTAACAGAGCTCAGCAGATCCACTTAACCTATAACGCATTCCTACATCATATGCCATATAATGGAAGACTGGATGCATGTTGTACAGTTAAACCTGCTCTACATGTACACGTCCAGCTGAAGTCACTGCAAGTATTACTAGTGTGATAACCACTGTGATGTCATAGCAAGGCGTTAACAGGACTGAAATGGGCAGAATGTTTGATCTTAAACAATGATGAGGGGATGAAATGGGAGATGAAATGTCTGGCATTGTCCAAACCTTTGGAAGCTTTACTTTATTGGAATCTATTCTGCTGGCATTTGTCTGATAAGGCTAATATGTGCGTCCCTCCGCATGATGGTGGGCAAAATCCAACCTGTCACACAAAAAAAAATGAGAAAACAACCGCAGGAACCATCTGTGGCATTTTCATGGAAACCAATCATTGGGAAGAGAGAGCGAAAGAGGAAAAATCAGAATAGCAGGAAATAAGAAATAAAAAAAGAGGGAATATTGATAACAGGTAAACCAGGGACCATCTACAAATAGGACACAAAAAGGCCTGAAAAATTAGCTCCTTTTTTTCAAAACATGAAGGTGGTGCTTAACCTTTAAAAAATGCTGATTGTCAGGAGGTCAAAATAAGTATTATTTGAGCGGTTTCATTTTCAACTAATCTGTAACCCTGTCACCAAAATTATGGGAACTTTATAAACAATACACAAGAATTGGCAACAGAGTTGCAGATGTAGCATAAATGAAGCTGTCTCTTAACAGGGGCCAGCTAAGTTTTGATCAAATGCTGTTTATTTATTTATTTTACAATACCTTGGTAACAGCGTTGAGGTTAGCATAATTTTTGATGATTTAACAATGAAAAATGAAATGACATTGTTTATTTATATTTCAGCTTAACTGCTAATAGAATGCACATGATTTCACCCAGAACGAGAGAGGAAAATTCTGGACTAGCGGGGCTTTTATTGCCTCAATATGGGTGTTGGTTTGGGGAAAATGGAGGATTTTGTCAACAGGGATCCTGTGCCAGAAGTATATACCAAACCCTCCTATCCAGCATTGTCCCTACGGTTTGGAAAATTGGCTCCATTGTGCTTTGAGCTCTTCAGTTTAAATCAAATCCATTGCTGAACTGTAATGAAGTGCCTGAGTGTATCTTGCACAACATACTACAATAGTGCATTATGTTCTGTGAAAGATACAGGTGTCATCCATTATCTCTGAATATAATAGGCAAGGGGAGCCAGCTGGCTCTAAAATCAAGGCTATGTGGAGGACCAAGATCATATTAGATATTGCATACTGCTAATGCAAGGGGTGTATTACAGTTATAGACAACAAAATGATGTCTTCAGAGATTGAAATTCAATCAGTGGCACCACACGCAGACATTAAATCAGACAGAGCATACACAACCATTGGCAACATTTTGTCTAAGAGTGACAGAGACAGCAAGAGTGTGAGATTGTCAGTCTGTCTGTTTTGGCCTGAAAGAAAAGTGCTTGCAAGGCTGCAACATAACAGTGTTAAAGTTTTAGATGAGTTTAGGTTGTGGGGACTTTTGTTCTGTATAAATAAAACTCTGAGCAGTGTGTTAGGAAAAAACTATGAAGTAGTGATGATACTAACTTTACAGTAATGTGAAAAGCTGCAGTTCATTTTTGATACAAGAGAGTGTTCTCTACGTTCCACCATTAATGACAAGAGACTTCAGCCCTTCATCTCTGAAATGAATTGTCTTCTCCCTCGACAGCAAAGTACAGTTCTCTTTATCACTAAAACCTGACAGAATTTATCTAGGAATTCCAGTGAAGCATGCATTTTCATGTTTTCAAAATGGGCTTTGGAGGCATGGCTATGTTTTTCTGATCAGGAGAGAATTTTGTTCTCAAGAATCAAAGAATGAAATATTTGAAGGGGGATGCTGAGGTTAAAATTCACTGGGGTGGAAAAAGCATTCTCCTCTTAAGAGCTAAAAAAATAAGTATCAAAAATCAACATACACAGTCAGTGCTCTAATTTTATTCCTAACAGAAACCTCTTTTTAATCATTTATAACGTGCATCCCATTCTGTGTCCCGCAAAATGGACACTGTGTTTTGAATCAGTGGACACAGGCCAGTGATCCAGGTAAATTGGTACCAGATCATATAGGCTGATTATACCAGTAGCTTCTCCATTTCACTGAAATTCAGTGTTTAAGAACAATCTGTCTTGAATAACAGTCTAGATCAGTAGTACTTTTAGTCAGTTTAGGCACCAATTTAATGAATTTTCTTAAATTCTTTTCTAAGAGCTTGCATTGTATGGCTTTGAAATAGTTCAGCTTAGTAGGATTTATTACTCTGTACAGACAGAACAAGACAACTAACCAAATGCTAGCAGGTCTAAATTGGCCAATTCTTTGTCATTTTTAAAGCACTAATAATAAACAAACATGGTCAAAAGCATGCACTCTGTGTTGAAGCTTACTTCAGTGTTTCCATCTATGTAATTTCTTGATAACTTCTGTCCTGTCATCCTGCGCAGTACAGAGCATTGCAGAAACACCACCAGCACTGCATCATAGCGGGCTGTGCTGGGCTTGTAAACACTCTGTTGCACTCAGTCCCAGGGCTCTATCATTACTCCATTATCCCGACAGCCATTTTTTTCCTCAGAAAACTACCTTCCAAAGAACATGACCATGATATGTTACATCATTCTTAAGGCTTTTGAAAGTAGGACAAGGTATTTCAATCTCAATCCCTGCGTGTAGCAACTGCAGTCTCAGAGTTTCAGGAAATCTTTCTCATGGGGCGTTTCTGATGAGATGATTCTGTCCTATTGCTCATTTTAGTGTAACAAACACTGTATTTCGCAGTAATTTTTAATTTGCACTGCAGAGATGAAACAATGATTTAGTGGCATTTAACGATGCCTGGAGGAGCCCCATCACAGTCTTCTGTGAACCTTTTTGGTCCTTTTTAAACTAGCTGGGTGTTAGTGAGGGTTTTCCTGTCTTTGGGAGTGAAATAGAGCTATTCTAGGACATTTTTTGACATTTAAAACATCTGGCTTCCAGCAAGACCCTTTTCACATATTGAGATAAGACAAGTACTCATCTTTTAAACAGAACATTCCCTACAGGAGGCAACTACAAGGTGACTGAAAATGTGTACATATTCTATTGGTTATGACTCAAAACATGACATTTAATAAACAAACTTTGGTGGAAATGAAATGTAAATGGAACTATATAAACACACTGGGTATATTACCATTACTTGTGCATGAAAAATAAATAACCCATAGAAGGTCTAAGACGTTCTGTGGCATTTGAATATTTTTATATGTGTGAATCTCATAAGATAAGAACAGACTGAGACCTGCGGCAAATGCAGCTTCCATCAGCATTCAGAAAAAGCACATGAAACAATCCAGTTGGGACTGATTTGATTATTCTGTATTCTGAAAGCATCAAGGGCTCTCATTCTGCTCTTTCTCTCAGACCGGCCTTATCAAGTTAAGGAAATGAGATCGAAGGACCTCTGTATAATAAATACACATAGACAGGTGCACACACATGCATGTACATGCACACAATATAAAGGATTACATGCACATGCTAAACTAACAAACTGATTTTGGAACCATCAAGTGCAGATGACTCTTTCAATTTTTTGTTTTTGATTTTTATTACATAGTGTAGAGACAGACATGATATTACTGAAAGAGAGAGAAAGAAACAAAGATTAGTATTTGACAGTCCAGATTTAAACCTGGGACTTTGGGATAACCACAGCACAAAGGAATCACATGCACATATGTTACCCACTATGCCATGCACCAACAGTTAAGGTCACTGTTCACAAAGTGATATAAATGTGTAATAAAAATAAAAAATGAATAGTGTGCTTGTGAATGTCTCTAATAAGTAAATACTGAAAATAAGGGAGTGGTTCTTTCCCACGCAAAACTCACCAACACAATACTAGGGGGTACTATTCAGTGCATTATTATGTAACGAATAGAGTCTTCTGGGGCGATGCTTATAGGCCCAAGTATAAAAAACCCACTTTATATTCTGGTCCGTTAACTGCTGAGATTTCTTCTTTAAATTTGCAGTAAGTGTTTGTTTCAATGCTGATTTCAATTTTCAACAGCATTTCCCACAAATCAATTTCATGAATATTTGCTAAATGTCTGTTCTGTGTATGTTGAAAAAATATATTTGCACACAGTCCTGGCTGTGTATATAGGAGAAAAACAAAGTGGTTTGGACCCATCACCAGTACAACACTCTTACAGCCAATCAGCAATGCACTACAATGCACTGCGTGTTCGTTATTTTGCGGGCGGAGCAATGAAAGGAGGGGTGTGTTTGTTAGGGTGTCCATTTCAAATATCAACTATTTCTCAGAAATCGCTTACTGCAATCACTTATGTAAGTTTATAGGATTTTTTATTTGCCCCTTTTTATTATCCATCAGTCCACTGACAGTAAAGTAATAGCACGCCTCTCTTCAAGCCACGTGATTTAAAGAAATTCTTCAGGTCTGTGTTTTTTAATCATCCACACACACCCACATGCTAAAAAAGAAAATCCATTTCTGTCTGAGATTTAGTAAGAATCAAACCCTAAGCTACTGTCACAAAAATGTGATGCTTCAGTTCAAGAAGCTGTGTGACCAGGGCAGGCGATACTGATTCAGAGGCAGAGTGTGTCATGTAATTGTGCCTCAGTATGACAGGCGTGATATCTTGATCTCTCTCACGCCTCAGCACTCACAATCACATAAATACAGAATATCACATATGCAACTGAGGATGTGCCACTCATCTCGAGTTGAACAATGCTGTGATTGGATGCTTATTTGTGTCAATGCTTATTTGTGTCAATTTAGATATTATTGTTTTAGGAATGTGTCCCCCAGGCTTACACCAGACTAGGAAAACATTTAGACACTGTCAGCCCTCATTTGTAAATAAAGCAATTCACGATGATAATAAACAAATTCAAATAAGCTACGGTCTGCGTCATTCTGTGAATTCTATAGATAAGGTCTGTGTAATTCTATGAGAGCTTTACAACCACATTCTAGAGAGGAGAAATGCGAAAAATAGCTTTGTGCGAGAAACAAAATAAAAATGTTAATTATTATTGACTGAAAAACTCTCTTAAGCAGTGATGTCCGATCTGTAAACCAGTCACTGAAATCTTCAATAGTTTATTAGTACATTACATAATGTATCATCATATGGACCATTTAATGTGCTTTTGCACAGGAAAACTTATTTCCTAAATATTTTTTTCATTTTTTTTTTCCAATATAATTTTGAAAACTGGGTTTGGAATAGCATAACAGTAAATAAAAATCTTTTTTGTTTTTTGTTTGTTTATTCTCCACACAAACAGATTGCTCCTTTCTACCTTTTTAAACATGCCCTCTACTTTTTTGACCTCCAGATGAACCCTGAGATCCTGATTATGTGGTATTTACATATTTTAAGAGGCTCTTAAAATTATTATACAATGAGGAACAACACCCCTAGGGTTCTTGTGGGTATCTATAGCCTGCAGCGAATATAATCCCTGCATACAAATCCGGCTGAAACTCTGACTGTGAGCTTCTCAGAGAACAAACGTCAGTGTGAACTTACAAACAAGATGTATGTTCTTGTGAAGATCTGCATACACAACCTTTTACCATAGTTATATATTTTCTTACTGTTCTATAATGCTACATGTAAGATGCCAGTTAGTAGTTTCTGTAGTAGTTTCTGTGGTACTAGTCTCACATACTGTTGACTAGCGATAAAAGCCTGGTGTTTTTACTTAGACAGGAAGACTGACTGACATATAAACTGACAACTCACTGTTTGTTTTTACATTCCCTTAGAGGTTGAGTTATCAGAGGTACTTTATACCACAATAGACGGGCATGAATAAGTAAGTTTTAATAATTAGTGCAACAATTCTGTTCTGTAAAGATGCATTTATCCTGTATTTCTGTATTTATCCTGTATTTCATGCCATACATACAGACAGCAAACTGCTTGCTAGATTAAGAAAGTTTTGTGTTCGTTATGTATGTGTTAGCCAGCTAATGGTGTGTGGGTCACTCGAGGGCAGGCCGTCTGATTGTGACTACTATGGCACTGATGGTGGTGTAGTCTAACGTTTTCACTCTTTTTCTAGTGAAAAATCTGTCCATACTCCAGGATTGTGGATGATCCAATTATAATATGTGTACTGTAAACTGCTTGCATACAAGCACCACTTAAATTACTAATTTGTAAAATGAGTAGTCACTGGTGCAGGTAACATGCTAAGTAGTAGGGTTTTAAGAGAGCTCTCAGACAGTACACCCACAACCATCTGATGCTCACTGCACACAACTGGAAGCTACTTCTGAGGAACAGAAAAACACCCGATTTGCCAAAGTTTGCTAAAATAAGATGCAATGTGGACCAAACTTTATGCTGGTGATCTGTACTATGACTAAATGCACATCCTACCACAGTAGCAATTTACATTGTAATAATTTTATTAATAGCATGAACAGTGGTAGAGAAACATAGTTATATTTAATGCAGTTTTTCCAGTGCAAAAGAAGGGTAAGAGATATTGTGAATGTGTATGTGCAGGTACGGTTAGGGTCAGTACATCAGCACATAAGCTTATTTAACGGAATGAATCAGACACAAATACAGGCCAGTTTGTCAGTCACTGCATTCCTTTAACTGTATTATTATCCCTAGTAGCCAAGCAACAGACACATTTAACCAAAACAGACATGGAGCCATAAGAAATCAATATTTTGAGTCACTGACTGGTCAAAAGGCATTTGCACAGAATGCTGATCATGATTGGGGGGTGAGCAGGACAAAAGTCAAGACCTTTGCCAGTTTGGTAATTAGTGTTTAGCAGGTGGGCTAAAATTGTCATTCATCCTCAGCCAAAGGTGCCATGTTTCCAACAGGCATTGCCATAGGAATACCAGCTGCTGCCGAAGACCAGCTGACAGCCAACAGGTCCTTACAATGACATCACACATCTTCCGTTTTGACCCAAAGCAGTGTGTGGTTACTTCTGCAGATTTGTGACTATTGCGTTCAAATATTTTTGTCTCATTTAATGCTCATTTATTGCTACCTTCTTACCATATGTTCACTGTATTACCCAGAGACATTTATATATACTATGGAATAATTCATTGTATATATTTCTAACTGTTTGGCCTCTCAGATCGCTGACTACTTTGTACACTGACTTTACAGACCGCCTGGTAGTCTGACTTTCCACTCTCCACTTCTGACTGTAGCCACTCCCTACCGCAAAGTCAGTGACAGAAATAGTTCACCTTAAAATAAATTGATTTAGCTTGCACCTTTGCTCATGATGGCAAAAGGTGACTACTCTGTGATTGTTATCCTGTCATTTCCTGGCTGATGTGTTATTCGCATCACTGGGTAATAGGAAATTTGTTTTAAAACTGGTACAATGTTACAACAAGGCTCAATTTGTTACCATTAACTACAATTTTAGGTATCACAAACTATAAAGTTAATTTGTTAATTTATGTTTGTTCATAATATATCATCTCGTGTTAATCTATAGCCTACAACCTGAAACGTAAAAATGTATTAAATGTAGAAATTAACATTAACCAAAATTAATAGTAAAAGTATTACATTGCATTAACTAATGTTAATGAATTGGACCTTTGTATATTGTCATAAAAATCATCATCATAAAGAACTCAAACATATCACTTTCAACCCATCTGAAACTGCCAATATTCTGTATTACTGAGCGATGGTTCCTTTCCATTCCTTTCCAAAATTGTTTTAGCATATTATATGCATAAACAATTAAAATTTACACCATCACAGAAACTGATCAGCCACAATAAAATATGCAATAAACAATCGCGTCGCAATAACGTGATGTACCACAAACACAGCCTCTGATATTACAGTGCATATTTACAAATGTACTGGGTGCGAGCAGTCCTGCTTATTCTGAAGGTAGTTGGCCAATAATTTTCCCAGCACAATGCGCTGTAAGTGCAGTTTATTTTATTAAGATAAAGCAAAGAATTAGCCAATACTTGGCAGGTTGCTGTCTCACAAACTAAAAAAAGGTGCCAGGGCTCTGTCTAGTAGTGTTTTTACAGTAGCATTAACTTTGTACAGTCTGCAATATTTGATACATTATTGATACAAAAACTCTGAATCCAGATAATCTTGTTAGAATCAGCTATTGCTGTTACCAAAATAAAAGTTTTGGTATTTTACTACCTTGCAGCAGCTGGCACTGGCTTTAGCTTATGCTGGTGGAAGTAACCATACACCTTTATCTGTCAGAACAGAAGATGCGTGACATCTTGTGAAAGGGGGCTTTAAAGCAGATGCATGATAACCTGCAAAAGCTGCAGGGATATCTGACACATTCACCTAGACAGCTGGGACTGAGAGAGGGAAAACATAAGGACAGCTATAATAAAAAAAAAATCTGCACAGATGAATATAAAAGAAACAGATGAATCAGATTCAGGAGGTAGTAAAACATCACCATATACCAGTACCAAACTTTACAAGTACAAAACAAAACAGATACTAACCTCCTACAATTATAGTCTCTGAACTGCATCAAATGGCATTCAAAAATCACTCTAATTTGATTCTAATGATTTCTAATTTAAGCTAAATATTTAGCAGAAATTATGTAGTACGGAACCATTATCCTCCTAGATTTAAAATTGCCATGTCCTATGTAATAAAAAGTTATGTTCACCTGAGACATATGACACCACTTTAAAATGAGAGGCTTCTAACCCTGATCTTGCATAAGCTGAATTTGAATAGCTCTGCCATTCCCTACCACAAAGTCACCAACAGAAATGGCTCACCTGGGTTAAATTCATTTAGCTTGCACCATTGCTCATGATCGCAGAAGGAGGCTACTCTGTGATTGTCATCCTTGTGCACAAGCCCCCTTTCCCCGTAAGCTCTTGTTAGATTACGTTTGCACCACAATCTGAATATTAGCTTTTTGACTGGCCCATAATCAGCATGAGGAATGATCTAATATGCAGCATCTAATGACAGCTCATGTGACGACTCGTATTTCTGGAAATGAATTTGGCTTTTTTCACCAGCTCGCCCACAGGCTAAGCTATCTAATACACAAACAAAGAAATACACCATACCTTGTCATTCTGTCATTAGCTAGACATATAAGACAAACACATCATATGATGGCTTTGGAGTTGTTTCTGGGAAACAGAATGTGTGTTTGATAAGGTTTACATAGAACGAAATGTGTTAATCACTAAATATGGCAGCCTTTTAAGTCTGTAGCTTTAAATCGTGGAAAGATATTCTGCATTGTGACATGAGGCAACCAGATATTTACTAGTAGAACGATGTACTTTTTACATGTAACACATATATGCTAATTGTTATATAACTGTTCATGGACAATAATGCATGACTTGAATATAACAAACAAATCAGCTGATCCTGCGGATGGGATAAGCATCCTATGTATACTGAATGTTAACATTAGTAACAGTGTATAGAACTCAGCATCTATAAATTTTACATTTAGCGTTGCATTACCTCCTTATAAGTTCAATATAAGTTCACTCTGTCTAGTTGATTTTCAAAAAAAGCATCCCCTTAGTTGAGAAATGGGAGTTTGCAGAAGATTTGTGTTGTAGCATCTTATATCACACTTACCTTCTTTGTCATTGTGTCGTTTGATGGCATCCTGAATGATGTCTGGAAGTGTAAAGCTGATCTTCTGTTTTTTGCTGTGGGCAGACTGGGACTTGTGGAGGCTCTGCTTCTGTAGCGTGCATTCTCGCTCATAGTAGAGCCGCAGCTGTTCGCAACGCATGCGTCTGACCAGCCTCTGACGCTGGCCTAATGGCAGAGACTCCAGAAGACACTGGTCTATCTCCATGTTCTGTCTGAACACATTACATAGCTGAAAACAACCTTGAAGAGGCAAAAGAAAGCAGAAGATGTGGAGATGGTTTGAGGAAAGGAAGGTGTGGTGCAGGTGAGGACCAGAAGCATGAGGAGGGAGTGAAATGGGAGTGGAAGAGAGAAGAAGGGATAAAATTAATTATCTGCACTTTTTGGCTCCATCCAAATCCACAGTTTTACTTTTACTATTCACTTTTACTATGCACTGAAAATACAAACGTATTTAACACTCACTGTTCCAGTCACTGGCACTGCACAAGAAATACACCAGAAACCATAAAATTAATGGCATCATAGGCCTCTTGTATTGATGATATAATTACATCTCATTTGTTTACACAGTACTAGCACAGTACTAGCAACATTCATTATCTTAAAAAGTAGCATTTAAAATTAGTTCATGCATTAAATATGAAGTGTGTAATTTCTGCACCTTTAGCATTAACAAATAACATCATTTGTGTAATGGACCCAACCAATCTTGACAAAATGAGTCATTTTGTATTTTTGACAAAACTATGTTTTGAAAGCATCACATATTGAACCTTTTTCAATGTTTCTGCATATTAAGATGGCATAGGAGAAAATTATTTAGCAGAGAAATACTACACACATCATCTTAAAAAAGTCTGCAGTGGCATTTTTTGCACTGTTGCATTGCACTGGGTATCCTCACCCACAGTTAAAACTCATGGGTTTAAAACTCTGTCCCAGCATCAAATAAATTCTGACAGGCTGTGAATGGCATTGCACAACAGTTTTACTTAATGTGTCTGAAGAAAATGACTTCCACCAAAAACCACCAGAAATTCTGCCATTCAAGCACCTAGAGCATACTGTACTATTTTCATTATACAACATTTGGAATAGTACAGTACCTAGTACATAGTGTGTGAATTAGTATTCTGCACTTCTTTCCACTGTTTTGACACTAAAACCAGGACAAGACTGATCACAGACAGATAGGTCTGTGTATTCTGCAAAGCTTAGTCCATTTAAATCTTATCTGGAAAGCTCTGCTGAATAGCATGTCTGTTTAACCTTGAGAGAGTTAAGAATCTCCCCACACTTCGCACCAGAGAGACAGAATTATGACTCAGCATCTCTCCTGCACTAGTGTGGAACAAAGCCAACTCTCCTTTTCCACACATTATATAGCAAAAGAAGACTGGGCCATATGCAATGGGATTTGCAAAGGGATTCTCCTTTCTAGACTGCTATACAAAATACAAAATACGCCATAACCAATCACAAAATTTAAAATAGGGCTCCTTCTTAGCACGCTCGTATAGAATTGTTACTTGATTTCCATTTGAATCAAATGAGAAAATCTCGTTCCTAGCACAAACCAACAAGCCATGGCTCTTCTGTCATTAAAATGTTTAAGATGTGCCGGAAACATCAGTATTTCACTCCCTGCTACAATGTATAATGTATAACCATTGTGGATGTATAACCATTTACATTTAAAAGGAAATTTGTAAGCTGAAAAATAACTGAGGCTTGGAAACGCTTGAAACTATTTGATGGCCCTCCTCCTTAAGGTTAATTTGCTGCGGCTGTTCAGTTATTCCCTCACAGGTTTCATCTCCAGCCTGCAGCCGAACCAGCGCCAGACACACACATCATACATTATGAAGTCATTCACCACTCATCTCACTTAGAGAGAAGAATGAGAAATACCTACAAAAAAAGAGCTCACATCAGGAGGAGATTCACAGAGCTGAAGTTAGACCTTATAAGTTTGGGTGGATTATGAAGAGTTTGTTTGACCTTGCTAATGTGGCCACTTCCATCACTCCAATCAGAGGCACATCAGTCCCCTTCCCCTAGGCTGCATTTTGGGAGCATCAGCAAGGAAGATGACTCTGTTTCTTACAGGCCTGTGAACAGCCTGTGGAATTATTTAGACAATTTAGGTCACCAGGGAAATAGAAGTTTAAAAAGTCTGCCTTTGAAGAAAAAGTAAAGAGGAAGTTTTTTTTGCCTTCTCTCTCTTTAATTCACACACACACAATCTCTTAATGCTCCAAGATGCATTTGGCATGCCTGCAAAGACTGAGAGCCAAGACCCCCACTGACAATGCTGCCCCACCACACTGGCGCTGCTCATTCTATTGTATTCCATTTTAGTCCATTCTATACAGAACACAACATAGAATGAGTCTATTATTAAAGTCACCATGGAATCATAATATTCTGTTTTATTTTGTAACATTGCAGTCTATTATAAGTAATTTTTATGTGCACATTATTATTATTAATTTTTTTATTGGTGCACCCTTGTAATCATGAATCAGAAACATTAACCTCCCATTCCCCTCGCAAATTACATTTCTATGCCATCTCTTCATGACGTATGTCTCGGTGTAAGGGCGGGGCTATATTCACTAATGGCCAGGCAGTTTTTTCACCTTCAACTCCAAATGATCCAATTCCCAAAGCATGAAAGCAAGTCTCACCCTACATTTTGTCATTTCAGAAACCGTTTCTCTTGAATATGCATCAGCATAGGGTAGAAAATACTGTCACAGCTTCTGTTGCATGGTGACTTTAGGGGGACACACCAAATTCCAGCAATTTATATAACAAAAAAAGAACACAAAAAACTATTCTAATTATTATATTCCTGACACTGAGTCACTATTTTATACTGTCCTGTAAAAGCGAATTCTATAAAAACAAAAGGATTCTTTTCTATTCTGTTATATTCTATTTTCTATTCTATTCTATGGAAATTATGATTTATGATTTCTATGACCCATCCAAATTGCCCCTCTAAACCACATCTCTGCTCCTCCACCATCAGGCCCTTTTCTCTAAGAGATAAGAGGTGATAAGAAAAGGAGATAAGAGGTCAGGCACATCCCATTTAAAAAGGCAATTTAATGAAATAGTCTATAGGGACCATTTATAGCTGTGAGTAAAGTGTTTCAATAATCTAATCTGGCCTTTAAAAATGGAACACGATTGGAATACTATATCTGAAGGTCACTGAATTTCCACTGGAATTTCCAATTTTTGGAAAAAGCACGACGAAACTTCAAAGACAATTGTAATGTGATCTACAAACAGTGATATTCTACAAACAGCTGATAACTGAGTCACTAGACTGCACAGGCAACCCTGTCACTAACAAAGTGGCATAATCAATAACAATCCCCAAAATATCACAAAGATCACACAAACACACTAGAACATATCCTAACAACAGAAAACTATTTGGTAACAAACTATTTGGCAAAAAATAAAGCCAAAATCAGGATAAACATCCTGAACATATGCAAAGAGAAGAAAAGCAAAGCTGTTGATATGTCCACCCCAAATGAAAATGTCCTAATAATTTATACACTCCCATGTCATCCAAGAAGTTTGTTGTTCTTTTTTCAGTTGAAAATAAATTAAGGAGAGGAGCAATGTGAAGCTGCACTGACCTTCGAAACGATGAACCGTTTTAAATTACATTAGATGGAGTAAAATCCTGGAATGTTTTCCTCAAAAACCTTAATTTCTTTTCAACTGCTGAAACAGAATTGCAGAAACAGAATTATCCATCCTTCTAATCTTATGATCCTTTATTTCTCCTTTCTGGACCTGCCTTCATTGAAGAAAGCAGCAGACAGACTTTCTTTCTCTTTCTTTGTGCTGACTCAGTCTCTGCTTTATTAAACATGTGAAGATTAAATACCCTTTAAAATAAGCTTCAGCACTGCAGTTAAATAACAGTTCCATATTTCCTCTTGTTTGTATCTCTTTATTCTTGCTTTTTAGGCATTTAAAATTGATAAACTATGATTAAAATTGATATATTGACATATTTTGTTCCTCTAAATAAACAATATTTTGGAACAACATTCTTGCTTATGGTCTTGTAATGGTGAGAGCACCTTTTACCATATATCACGCAAAGAATGCACATTAGATGTGTATTTCATGCCTTATCAATGTGTTTTATTATTCTCCCACTGGCACTTGTCATGTAAGCCTGACACCTCTTAATCATGGCTAAATCAAGGTTTATTTTTTAATCAAGGTTTATTATTATTCATTAACACACAAAACTTGTACAACATTCACCAATACAACTCATAATGGCCAATACAACTCAGCTGGCCAATAAGAGCAGCAGGGTTTCCTAGAGCTCCATTTCAATGCTGCAGAGGAAGAAAAAAATTCCTCCTTGTATAAAACATAAATGAACGTAATTCTCAACACACAACAGACACAGACTGAAGAGAATTAGCTGTGAGCTTTCATCTCCCCCTCATCCTGCTATCAGTGAGCTACAGATATGTAGGACAGTGGGACAGTAGAACAGAACATACAGTATAATCTCAGATTTCTGGAAGACTGTCTTTTCCCAGCCACAGAATCAAACAAGCACTACACATACTAATCCATGCTAATCTTTACTCTTGGCTGAAAGGCACAATACTGACCTACTATTTTGTGCTAGTGCAGGGCAATGGGTTGGCATTTTTATTTAGAGAACTTATGAAGGGAGATTAGAAACTGATAACTCTACACCACACAAAAATGATATCCAATATACATGCAAAAATAACATACAGGTTTGGAACAATGCAGGAGGGTGAGTAAACAATGACAGATCTTAATATTTTTTAGGGCACTGTTTTTGGCAGTGTTTTTCTTCTGTTCTTCTTGACATCATTCATTGCTTCCTGCATCGCGCTGCCTTCTTTATGGCCAATGCTGAGAGAACCCATAATTGAGGAGGAATGTAAGTCAAACACCACCACCCACACTCAGCCACACACTGATATGTTACAGAAAAGTCCTCTTTGAAGTCAACATGATGCTCACAACCCATTTTGTAATGTGCCTTTTCCAAGTAAAACAGGAATCAGATTTGAATGTAATATTGCCGTAGATTGTGGAGGATTGCTTCTTGCCTAAAAAATTTGTGGCATCCACTTTAGAAGACAACTCCACTTTTGACCATGATGAAGAGGTCGAAGGTCAAGTTTACCCTTGAGAGCATCTTGACGGATCCCAACAGTGACAATTCCTTTCAACCATTATTTGTCATTATTGCTATAACCTTCATTCCATTAATGCTAACCGACATTAAATTACTGTTAATTTACATAATTTGAGCATTTTTGACAGTGGTAAATTGCATGCTGTCCTCACTCTTTTTATGACAGATCTTATGTCTGTGGTTTTCCAATAGAAGGTCAAGATTTTAAAATGCTACATTACTCACAACAAAAGCCTAAGCATTTTGAGGACTCCTTACATAGTGACTCTGTCTTCATCAGACTCTTCAGAGGACTCAGGTCCTCCTGTCATACACAGGAGGACCTTACACACCTGCAGCTGTCACCAGTCAGCTTCTATACTGCTGCTGCATGCTGGTGCAACTTCACACACCGTATGCATATGCACAAAAGTAATCACAATAATACCTCAAAGTCTGTGCCACTGTTCCTGGTGCATAGAATTTGGCCAATGCATACATCAACATGCATTAAACATCTATGCATTTTGATAATTAATTGCTCACTTATCTGTCCTGACCTACATGCAGCTATAATGATACACACCCAATGTAAGATCATACACATTATTCTGCCTCTAGTTAACACTCGATCTCACGCAGCCTGCAAAATGCAACATCGCTGATAAATGACATCATTGCTAAAATGACATCACTGTCAGAATGTAAAGAAAGATGTTACTCACAACATTTGATAAAATTATAGTGTGACATTTTCTCCGTCGATCACACAGCTACAGGTTCCTGTATGATGCTGTAGTAACCGGTGTGATACATTATTCAGAGTCAGCTGCTGATATTCGGTTCAACTCCCTGTGCAGACAGACAGCTGGGTAAGTAGTTGAAGAATAGCAGCGGATAATCGGCGTTGGCACTGAGTGTCTCTCTCTCTCTCTCTCTCTCTCTCTCTCTCTCTCTCTCTCTCTCTCTTTTTTGCCTTCAGTAGTGCCAACTCTACCACCATGAGCTCCACACGTGCTATTGTAGCACAGTTGATTGACGCTTCCGGAACCCCGCCTACCGCAGCGCACACCCCTCACAGACCGAACAGGCTACACTCGAGTAAGAGGACTGAGAGAGAGGTGGATGCTGAGAAATGAAAGAGACGGCGATTAGATGAGGTGTGAGATTTGGGAAACAGCGAGAGAGAGGGGAGAGGAAGGCAATGAGAGAGGCTGAGGTAAGTTGCTGCAGTGCGGCTAGTTGACCACGGCTCCACAGCCAACGCGCGACGCGGCAGTACAAGAACAACGCTCCTGATGTAACAGGTGCGATTTAATAGTTTCTAGAGTGATGAGCGACATATATACATATGTATTAAAGGTCTTTGTGGACCTTTTTATAATCAACAGAAACTGTGTACAAAAGGAAAGTGACCCATCTAATATAATGAACAAATTGTTCTTTAATATAATGAACAGACTGCAGGGGAGTGACGTAGTGTTAGTGGTTTACCCGGGTAGGAAATGTACCTGGATCAACTTTTCAGGCTGAAGAATGAGATTTAGGGTAAACATCAGATTTAGGTTTAGGGCTGGGTTAGGGGCTTGTATATCCTTCTAACCCCAATCAACCTATATATTTTTCTGATTGAAAAACAAATCAGAACCAATCAGATTTTCAACCTACCAATCAGATGTTTGAAATCTGTTTTGAAATCTGTTTTTCAATCAGAACCAACCTATATCTTTTGTTTTCACATTTTGTTGAACCACAAACACGTCTTACTTGGTCAAATCACGACAACCATGTAATGTTAAATACTCCATTCATGGCACAAGAGGCTTTAAAACACAACAGCCAAAAAGGTCCATCTGACACATATGTACAGAGACCATCAATTAAACAAAACACAGTAATGCATCATGTGTGTATGCCCCCGACAATCTACAAAGCACTGGATGCCTGCTGTGTAAACAGTGCAGTTGATTATACAGGGAGTGTTAGTTTAGTTTCATCTTGTCTCTCCCTCTCAGTGTAGATAATGTGCAAGTCCTGACAGCTTAACTGCTTAGCAGTAGCATTTAACTGGCCATAAATTTACTTAGACAAGCCTAATCTCCCTCATACTGTAGGTTAACAGCTTCATGTATGTGTGGGGCCATGGCTGTGAATTACATGCATGTTACGTCTGCAAGCAATGTCACGTGATGTGCATTTATGTGGGGTAGTACAAAGCACATCAGATTGATTACATTGCACTACCACCACCGCTTTGATCAGTGAATCTGGTTCACTGTGTGCTGAGTGTATGTGGGTATGACTGTATATGAATGTATGCGTCTTTCTGCTAAACACCTCCACAAAAACCCACACATCAAATGCACTTTACAAAGAAAGAACAGCCATGAGAGCAAAAGAAATTGGGAAAGAGACAGAAATAAAGCCTTTCAAGTGTATCGAGGTCATAGATTTAACCATCTGCTAGAAGCACCAGGTTTCATTTGCAGTCAAATTTATATGCCTTAGATGGAAATTGCAATGATATTCTAACTGGCACAATTGTAAATGATTCCAGCCATCATTAAAACCAAATCCTCATCCACAATCCATACCCTGTAATCCACATTTACATCATTTACAGAGATATTAGCTCATTCCCATATACCATAACTAATATGCTCTAAAATATCTTGTTGGAGGGTTGATTGTTTGTGTGGAATTCTATCAGCAAGTCACTAAATGAAACATCACATTATTAAATAAAAACTCACTAAGTAATTCTTATAGTAAGAGGACGTATTCGTAAGGTTGTGTCTCACTGCTATCATTCGCAACAGATGCACTCACTTTGCGCCCCCTGATCAGAAGAAATAGAAAAGAAGGGGTATGGGGAAAACAAAGATGGAAGGGTGGATGATAAATAGAGATGGCAGAGAGGCAGGCTGACGAATGGACAGGGCGAATATTTAATTCAGCTTTTGATTTTCACACATTCAGCAGGTGACAAGAGACAGAGATGACAGGACAGAAACATGAAAGGTTTGAGAGACTGAAACAAGTATATAAGGGGTGGGGAGGAAACGCATTAAAAAATGAGAAAATGAGGGATTTCAATATGAAACGTTTCCCTTTCACAATACTGAACTTCTGTTTTAAGACATAGTAAGCTACATAGGCAGCTGTCTCCTAGGGGATTCTAACTTGTTAGAACCTCATTTGGATGGATTTGTAACACTGTACATAGGCAGCAACTTGTCTTGTACAAAATAACACTACTTAAGAAGTGCACAAAAGAGACCCACAAAAGAGACCAACAAAACTATCTTTTGAAAACAAGCATCTTTGATGCCTTAAAATACTGCATACTCAGGCACCTTACTAGGTTTTTGAGTCTGAGCAATACAGTAGAAAGATTCTAGATAAACAGGAATAGAAAAATGGTAGCAAGTAATGAAGAGGGATGGTAAAGTTTATTTTCCCTTTTGGATGATTTCAGAGAAGGTCACGTTTCACAGATGAGCATAAGAGATTATACATCACTTGAGGGGACAGAAGAACTTTCACCCCATCCCAGAATATACCCTCCAGCTAGAAACCACTGAGAAAGATGGATAGAATCACACCCACACATATACACTCATATTTACTTCCACATTGGTAAAATATACCCATCTTATTTTCCCATATAAACAGAACATAAATTGCAGATGGGGAAGAAAGATGAGCAAGTTGCCAATGTCTGCGCCAATCAGTGCACTTGAGACCTTGGTCAAAGATCACATAAGAGTACGCTTTATGCCAGTGAGTCAGGGCCAAGAGAAATACGATGTTTCCTTCTCTATGTGCACCATAAGAAATGTTAGGCCATCAAGTTGGAGATGAGACAAAGCTAAGCAGAGGAAGGGAGACCAGGCTTCTCTGTCAGAGCAATAAGGTTCTTTCCAAGGTTTGGAAAGAATAGGAAAGTCAAGAAAAAAGAATGTAAAAGAAAAAGAGAGAAATTACGTTCTAGATGATGAGATGAGGTATGAGTGTCACTGTATGTATTAAGCTGTCAGAACTGGGACAGAGAAACTTAACAGCCGTCAGTCTCATTGACCTTTTTGCTGCCTCTAGGTGATGAGACCACTGTAGTAATAAACTCCTTATTGATTATAAGATTGAAGGACATGCCATCACGACATCATGGGCTCAGAGTTCCAGAGCTCTTTAGAATCAGTGGATCTATAGGCAATTTTAGGCAAGGAGCATTAGGCTAAAACTAACTTAGTTTCAGTTAAAGAATGGAAAAAAATGAAAGACCCTTAAATTAAAGTTTTGCCTTTATTTGAAGTGAAAATCTTGAATAATGTGAATTCTTATAGTGAATTCTTATATTCTTAGAATGAATATTTTAGTCTGTTCCTGGCACAAAGCTATTATATGGCGTCAGAAAATGCATACTATAGAACAAGTTATATTGACCAATTTTTGTATGTTGTAATTTTTCTGTACTTTAACAGCTAGTCACTGTCATTGTATAAAAAGATCTGTGTATAGATTATTTAACTATTATTTTGTGTTAAATATAGAATTCATTTTTGATTGAAATGTTTTTTTTTTTTTTGATTGAAAAGTGCAATTAAGTGTAATATTATCACTGATTCACAACCCCCTAGCAAGTAAAGGGCTTACTTGTGAATGTCAGAATTCTCAAGACTTCTCTAGGTGGTACACATTAAATTGCAGCTCACAGCGATTAGGGATCTATCTGGGTCAACAACAGCAATTCATAATATATATGTGGATGGCAGCACTGGTACTATCTGATCATCATTGTGTAACATACATTTGCACTCTGCACCAATAGACTAATAAGCACACCAAAATTATATAGGACACATTTTGTCAGGTCCAGCAATACAGTCATGTATTTAGCCTTAAAGTAATAGTTCACCTAAAAACGAAAATTCTGTCATCATTCACACAAAGACAGCAAAATGCAGATTTAGCACCTGCTATATTCCATCGAGCTGAAGTAGACAGTAACCAGTCAAGCTCCAAAAGGACAAAAAAACACCCTAAAATCACTACACGCCTTGCCTGCAAAACCAAATAAAGACATGCATGCATTTTGGTTTCAAACTATTTGGTCCAAGCTTAGACAAAAAACGTTGATTTTGTTTCTAGAATTCAACAACAAAGAATGATGTGCACCTCGCACATAGTATCTGACATAAATTCAGCCACCAACAGGGTGTGTGTCTGTGGTGTTGTCTGCACACCTGGCACTAACTGCATTTTTTACTTAACACAAAGCAAGTGTGTTTGCAGGCGTCAAACTACATCTGCTTTCATACATCACATCCATACATGATCACAGTAAATGAAGTATAATATAAGGATATATAAGGATATGTCTAAACACCTGTTAATCATGTAGTATTTTATAGTACCTACCTATAAAAAATATCATGTGTATCTTACCTCCTCATCACTTGCTTTTACACAACACTATCCATAAAAGCTGTTAATGAGACCCTGCGGAAGCTTCTTTCTCTAATTAAAACAGCATGTGACTAGGATCTCACAAATACTAATGAACCAGTACAGCCATATTGAACTAGCACTTTTATTCAGCCTGTGTTGTATTTACTCTAATAAATATTTATTTTCCCAAATTTTAGTGCTGAATCCTATTAGCATAATTTAAGGGTTCATTTTCCTAACCAGTAAACTGGCAAATGAAACCTCTAACAATACTTCAATCACACATGAAGGTGAAGTTTATAATTTTTGCACCAAACAGAATTGCAAACTGTTTGTTTTTGAGGGGCCTGACTGAGCTGGAAAGCAAAGCAAAACATTGGCTCACCAGTGGCATGAATTTGGTGCAGGACTATTTATACCAATAGCAGATTTAGCGATCAGAAATACATGTCGCATCACATTTGCAGTGTGAATGCTAATCGATCCTCATGCATCCTGGGCAGTGCAATGAAAGCCTATGAATTCAATCGCCTATCAATGATCAGTCGTGCTTAAAGAAGGATTGACATTGCCGTGATACAGATAAATAAGTGATACAAATAATTAACTTTGAAACTTGACTTTGAAATCTTTTACTAAGTTGTACTGTAGATATAGAACTCCCTTTTGACAGATTCTTTCTCAGGCTTTCTTTTTCCAATTTGGAAATGGTCTGCATCAAAGCTACAGTAGCCTTCTTCTACCATGAATGATTTCAAAACCCATTCATTTACAGAAAACCTTCACCACTCACTCAAGAGCAAGACACATCTTCTTAGCCCTAAGAAAATATTGTTAAGTATTAAGTCTAGAATTCAGGTTGTGCTGATGTGATTGTGCTACTTTTATTGCATTATACAGCTAATTCTTCAAATGAGCTTGACTGGTTCAATGGCCATTTTGATAAATGTAATGAAGTAATGTCGCGATGCAGAATCTGAGAGTCAATAGAGGCTAGTCTGCTGCAATGATTCAAGCAGGTCAGATGTTTGCATGTGGAGAGATGAAATAAAGAAAGACGGAGACAGTAAAGAGTTTTCAAGTACTATATGCTGAAATAGGCACTGAAGACTTAAGTTGCTAGCTGACCTCTTTTCCACTTTTCTTTCTTACACACAAAAACCTGTGGATATATACATACTCAGAACTTGTGCTCCATTGAAGATGAGCAGTATGTAAAAGTCTGCAGAGATATTTCCCAAATCCACAATGTCTATGATGTTGTTAGCAGCATTTATTTAGCAAATGTTTACATTTATGCTTGTAAGGTAAGATAGATATGGAATAATTGTGTTAGATCTCTTTAACAACAGACTCTTTTTAGGCCTGTTTTAGGGCAAAAAAGAGGTGTTTTAAATGTTACAGAAAAGGCTATAAATGTCAGAGTGCTTTGTGTTTATGATAACATGATTAAAGATTTATGAAATGTCCTCACGCAAAGAGTTGAATGGAAATATATCCCCAAAATACACATTTTAACAGGTTTAATCCACACACACACTGAGTATCTCTAATACCTGAAATCTGGTACATCCTTCCACAATAACTTTATCATAATCTTAGCATCAGGCAGTGGGCTGCTTTAAATATTTTAATTCTTTAGTTTTATCCTCTGCAAGAGCAGCTTGACATTCGGCAGTGCATTCATCAACAGATGGATAAGGTCATTGGCACTTAATAACTGACTGAGTATTTAGCCTTAACACTGTTATCTCAAGCTGTGACACTCTATCACACTTATATACAAAGTGAAACCCAAATTTTGTTTAAAGCTGAGTCTAATGGGGATGGTACCAATTACGAAGATTTTGTATTTCGTCTAGAGACGACAGTAGTCCTGAAGTCTGCAGTGCTGTATGTGCGCGCACACACACACCAGGAGTATTCCCTCTCTCTGCCTCTTTCGCACCCAAAAAAACAGAAGTCTGAACCAACCTTCTATCTGCAACTTTATTCAACTGTTCTGAGGACAGACGGGGCAATTCCTGACAAAACAGAAATGAATCATCTAGCACAACTTGACAAGCTACAGAATAAGAGTAAGAAATTGAAACAGTGAGTGGAAGGCAAAGGACTTTGAACTGCTGTAGAACAAGCTAAAGTGAGAGTCTGACACACTGCTACAGTAGATACAAATCAGGGGGGGTTATTTCTTGTGGTGCAGTACATGTCCCTGTTAGTGTTTAAAGTACATTATGTCTTAATATCATTGATGCGATATTAAACAGAAATTAAAATGAAATTTTTGATTTATCCCTAAAATCACTCCAACTTGCTAGAATGTAACTATCCAATTAAAAAATGGCTATAAACAAATTTTATGCTGTCATAAAATGCTATCTGTTAATGGAAAAATATTTTTCTGTTGTGTTTCCATCCTTTTAGCCGTTGTATTAATGTATTTCCTTGGCACTGTGTAAATAATCAATCTGTATTTTAATAAAGCTTAAAAGCCCAAGCATGACCAGGCATGAATGACCCAGGTATTGATCAGTGGATGTTAAAAGAGTGTTTATATAGAGTAGAAATTGATGTTCAAGCATTGCAGTAAATTTGTGTATTGTTTTGTGAATGGGCTCCAGGTCTATTCTGCGCCATTTGAGGAAAATGTGCATGTGAACTAGCAGACGTGATGTATAAGCAGACAGACTGGTTAGCTCCATTACTTACTTGATCCTTTTATACAACATTCAAGTAAACACAAGCACCAAACACTTAATACACCCTACCAGAGCATGATTTTGTTATCTTAAAAGTAACTTTTTTTTTACATTTTAGTCTTCATTTTCCGTGACTAAATCTTTCCCCTTGTACCCTTGTGTTCTACCTCTTGCTTATCTGGGTGATGAAGACCTAATAGTTTGAAATACATTATTGATCTTGTGTTGTAGAAGGGTTTAATTTGTGTTCTCCACATTTTTAGTCCGCATAATTATATTTTTTCTCTTGTCTAACTCATGGCTTGATCAGTGATTCATTTAACTGCTGTTGCCAGGGGACAAGAAGGAAAATGAGAAAAAGAGAGAGTGAGAGTATAAAAAACTTAAGGCCCTTATAATCTTTGAGAAAGAAATAAAAAAGGAAAGTCAAATACACAGTCCAGTGTCCTCAGCTTACCCTCTTCATCATCCGTCAGCCCTACTGACAGCATCATACTGGGTGTATTAGCCACCCTCACTGTTTTCTTCTTTTTTTTCTCTTTTCTTTCTGTCCCTCGTTAAGGGTACCTTTAACACTATTGAGACAATGCTGGTTATGCCATTAAGCCAATTTGACCGCTGCTCCCTCTGAACTCATTCAACATTCTCAAACTTCCACCTGTCCCTCAGGCCACAGCTGTTTGAAAACAGATCTTAACAGACAGCTAGACATAAGACAGAGGGCTGTAGGGGAGGCTGATCATGTGTAGATCCTGTCTAAGCCAGGCTGCCCGATTTGCTCCCCAGACCTACATGAGAGCTTAAAGCTAGACAAGCACTCAAACACTGTCACATTCTGTCACATGAGATAGTGGGTCACTTGCTTACATATTTTTCATTTTCCACCACAAGAAAAAACAGAAAGGAACACAGGAATCATTTCCCAGAAGACAGCTCTGAGGAGACGTGGTGGAGTAAATATCTGCCGAGAGACCAGCACATAAAAAGGAAAGCGGTATTTGACCACAGTCAAGTGCACCAGATGACTGTGGTCATTTGCTCTGTGATGGTGTAAACAAAATTATCATGTCACTAAGCCTGTCTTGGTACAGCAGCCTGTGCACAGTAATGAAATATAAGGCCTGAAACACACTACACAAGTATGGGAGCCACAACACTTCTTGTGGTGTTGTGTTCCAAACTGTGTTAGACTTTAAAATCGCAATAATCTGTGTTGCTGCACTGTAGAGACCTATAGCAGACATTAGTGTAAACTGTATCCTTTGGCAGGTTAGTAAGAGCAACATGTTTATTGCTAGCTACTGGAATAATAACACATTAGGTTTAATGTCACAGACATTTGAAGTAACTCTATTGTGCCCTTGGGTACTGTGTTTCTTATTTAAATCACAGCATGTTGGACTGGGATTTGTGTGTAGGGTTTTGTGTGTGGAGTTTCTGACGTGTAAAAAAAGAGAATACTATACAAAAGATTACTGGGTAACAACAAAGTTACATTGCCCTTCTTCTTACAGTCTGAGGGTGGCAGTGTTCCCACACTATCCATAGCTGTACCACTTAGGCTGAACTGAACCTAAATGAATTTGGTCCTCATGTCAAGGAGGTTCACACAAGCCTGTAACCAGTTACATACATTTTTGCCCTACATAACAATGCCCCACTTTATAAAGCTCTTATCAATTATAACCTGACATGAAAAGGTCAACAAAGAATAATAATAGCTGCAGCATGCAGTTTCCCTTGCAATGATACTGCACAAGGTTAACAATCACCCAGCTATTTCAAATTTAAAATGGCTCTAGTAGAGCTGAATGTTTTTAGACTTGCTGTAAAGACTGCTAAATGAACCTACATGCATAATGAACAGCATGAATAATTGAATAGCTAAAGTGAAAATGCACCATTGAACAAATACAGTAGAACATTTACCAAACTCTGACATTATGAGCGCTAATGCATGTACATTTACAAAAACGTTCCCGTTGACGGAACATGTGGAACGAATTTCTATGTAAATGTTTTGAAAAAGGATTCAGACCAATAAATTTAATGCAACAATTTACACAAGACTGATTTTATGAACAAGTCACACAGAGATTTGTGCTGCACGTGTTTATTGCACCCAGACATGCATGCAAGCAAACATTTACACAAACATCAATGGCTATGTTCACACAGTTAGTGTTTGCTATTGACAACATATTTCCTAACAGTTGTGACTTTCAAATTGCCCTGTACTTGCAACAGCTTAGAGAGGCAGCTATACTGTTTGTCTGCATGCTTAAATACTATCTGCATGAAAACGACACACAGCTCATATCTCAAGATTTGAGATCAAGAGCTGTGTTTCTCCTAGATAAAAATGCAGAAAAATATCCAGTGCAGTTTTAAACAGACTTATTTTTTGCTAAGCAAAACAATTGTGAAGAAGACTGACTAGATTAGGCATCTTGATTGGCTTAGCTGTGACCTTTCACCCTTGCTGACTGGTGCTCCTGCAATGGTCACAGAGGTTGGTGCATGTCATCAATCACAAGCTGCTTGCCATTGAATTATCAACATTGCGTTACAGCAACTGGGTGTGCACGTTTTTCCTGCAATGTGGTAATGCATCAAGGAGAAGGGTAAGAGGTCTACTAAAGGAGAATGCAGAAATAATAAGCATACATTAGATGCGCACACACACCTACCTCCCACAGTTTCATACAGACCTTTCCGTTTGTACAGGAGAATGTGTGGGAAAATGGAGGCTTGCACAGAAACATTGTATCGCACAACCGTGCACATGATGTTTACACACTCACATGCATAGACCTCACACACACAAACGTGTGCCCCAAAGTGATGTGTATGCAAGTTACAATATAACAAATAATAGAGCAGTAGTGCAATAAATAATTGTCCACTAATATGACCTCTTAGGAATTAGTGACATAAATGGCAATGTAACATCAATGTGTTTGTGTTTGTTAGCAGGTCTAAAGTCCTCACAGTGATCTCATCCTCACACACACATTCTAACACACCACCCCTCACTTTACACATGGCATATTTAGAGCAGAACGAACTGCACTTTAAATCAGTCCTCTAGCTTAGCCTGACCAGTTAACACACATATCTCTGCTTCCTTTCATGCTCCTGCACTCACCCTTTCTTCCTCATGCACTCCTTCACTCTTCCATATTTATGTTGCCAAGAAGAAAAAAATGCACCAGAGTTTCAACTATGATGTGAACAAGCACACTGACAAGAACAAGACACACAAAAAGTAAAGAGTGCAGAAAATGCCCTACCAGAATCCTGTCCGGTGGTGGAAGGGGAAAGTGTATAGAGGCAGAAGAAAGGAAGGCAAGATACGGAGATGGAGGAAAACGTGTCTTCCCGTGTACGCTTCTGCTCTGCTCTACCAAATCAATTTCACACTCTCTCACATCCCAGTCACCATGATGTCATTCATTCATCAGTTTGCCGTTGCTGTGGTAATGCTGGTTGGCGTGGTTTTCGTTTAGCCATTCCTTTTTTTGCACAGGAGTGTAACTTGTGAACCCTTCTCTGAGCTTGTCCCACCCTTCCATTCCATAAAGTGTAGTGAAGTACACATCCCCCCTCCATTTCTCACTCAGCATGTGAGCTGTGTTCTCATTCAAAATCCTGGTACAATTAAAAATAAAAAGTAAAATACAAGAGTGTCTCACCTCTTTAAAGAAATAGTTCACCCAAAAATTGTAATATTCTTTCATCATTTACTCACCCTCATGTCTTTTAAAACCCATTTGAATTTCTTTATTACACTGAACACAAAAGGTTTATATGACAGAATGTCTAAGCTGCTCTTTTCCATACAGTGAAAGTGAATGGTGACCATGGCTGTCAAGCACAACATTCAGGGCAAGATTTTCAGTGAATAACAAGTAGCCAGTATGCCTGTTATCTTGTGGCCTTAGATGACTTAGTACCTCTGGTCATCCTTCTGTGTGTGACCCCACACCACCTTGTTGATTAGACCAGTCCATACTGTTTAATACAAATACACCAAGACACACCCCTACAGCCAAGTCTGGGTGCTTAAATTTAGCTCCCCCAATCTTCTCCAATGGTCTCCAGTATTAATTGGACCGCCCCTCCTCATGGTGCCCTCTATTCGTCTCTAGCCAGACCTTGGGGGTCTACATCTTTATACAGACCCTGTACCTCACATTAGTCAGACATTCAATCTGTTTAAAGATACAAGATTCACCAGTAACCACCTCCCAGTGCTCTTATTATTGCTTATTGTCTCAAATGGTACTATCATTATTGCGTTCAAATCTTACTGAAAAAGAGAAATTGATTCTGTAGGACCATATTCAACTTCTAATCAAATATATATAGTGCAGACAAGCAATGCATGAATGACAGACATATGATGACAAACAGGGTGTATAAAACAGAAGAAAAGATTTAAAACTGAAAAAAACAGACTAAAATAGAGGAAAATTTCATCTGGGAGGTATTTGGAGCTCTTTGATGGGCCATGTCTGTTTTTCTTCTCTTCTTTTGCCTTCTATTTCATTCCTTAACATTTGCTGGGGGTCTGTCTGACTCTACTGGATTACCACTGGCATTCTCAGGTAGTAATCAATATGCCAAGATAGTTTAGGTTTGATCAAAAAGTGCGGAAGGCAATGAATGTGAAACATGAAATAAGCTTAGAGTTAGAAGATAAATTAAAATGTAGCTTTGTATTAAAGCATTTCAAGAGAAAACTGTACTGTCTGATGTCTGGAAATAGATCTCTGTATAGGTGTCAGACTTGTATCAAAGTCTCATAAAGAAAGATCTTGGTAATTCCCCCAGTCAGCAGTTTTCTAGGTTTGCATTCAGTACATACAAGATCAGCTTTATCTGGGAATAAGGACAGACCAAAATTTCCAAAACAGTTGGCAAAGTTTACATTTGAATATCATATTTCAAACTACCAATACAATCAAAATAACACAATAAACTTAAAATAATCACATATAGCATGTACTCAGTGTGTGTTTGTTGTGACATTCAAGCCACCTTGTTAGTAAGTACAGTAATATTACTGCCAGCAAAATCATAAACAAACCAGTGCCAGTGCAATTCCCCTTAGCCAGGATCCCCTCACAGCTTATGTGAGCCAACTGTGAAACTGTGACAATACATGACAGTTTTGCAAAAATCCTGTAAGAGGATCCCAGCAAGCTAGTGGCAAAGCCTGATGGTACATCTAATACCTCACATACAGCAAAAAAACAGATCTCATTTTTCCATCAGTTCTTACCACGCCTACCAGTGCAGCACAACTGAAACACATGAATATGCCTGTCTTCACCTTATACACCTACTGTTTCACAGTAGTGCATAAATAAATAGTTATATACTAAATAATGATTCTAAATCAGAATCAGTGTCTTCATACTGAGATAATGTTCCCCCAGAGTAGAGTTTGTGAAATAGATGACCATAAATTTGTACCTTAGTTGGAGTGAAATAATGTTTTATATGACAAATCCTACAGCCAATGCACTGCTTGGGAGAGAAAACACTACAAAATGGTGTGAAAAACACGATATAAGAGCAGAAGTAGGTCATGCACACATCTCATCCAACCCAAAGTAAAGCGGCCCTCCTCAAAAAGACATCAAATAACAAAGGATTGTAGGAGAGCAGGCACTGAAGCTCAGAGATGTAAATCATTTATGAATTGATGCTGATCTGTAGCTTTGAGCCTCACATTCTCCTCATGAAACAAGACCAGAGAGGATCATATCTCCTGTGTGGACAGTTCTGTAGAGTGGAGGAAACCATTCTCAAGGGCTTGAGCTCTTGTTGGCTGAGGAGAACAAACCCATATTGGGTTAATTTGTTGCAGCACAGTGTCCTTGTATTGTTATATTTATGGTGATTTTCTTCAAGGATTGATGCAAAGGATTTAAAAATGTGGCGCATCCTAGGCAAACATCTAAAGTGTTTGTAAACACCAATCTAAGGTTGTGTTTGTGACTCTACAAAGCTTTGAAGTGTGGAGGGCCCTTACAGAAACAAGTTTAAGTGTGTTATTAGTATACTTCTTTTAACCTATAAATAAGAACCATTTTTATGTATTTTTCAGAAATATACTTTATGTAACCTGCTTCTCCGTGTTTGTGGTAGTTGTGTTACTCAACTAATTGTGTACTAATTGTTTACTACTGTTACACAAAGTACACTTTTTAAAAGAGGGCCAATTTAGTCTGAAGTAGTATTGAAAAAGTTCATTTACAAGAATACTAGTACTTGTACTTATTAATATAGTTGAATTTTAAGCATACTTAATGAAATGAGCTTGAAGTGTACTTCATTTTTGTAAAGTGATAGTAAAGAGCAGAATAACAGTAAGGTAATCAGTGATGAGGAGGTAACTTTTGCGACTACTCACAAGCTATACTCATTATTAGTTTAAACTAGAGTCAAATTTCTCCTGTATGAGGATAGTAAGCTACTCTACAAGCTACTAACAAAAAGTATCTATAGCTGCATTTAAGTTAAATTTCAGCTTCTGAATCTAATATTACGTGTCTACTAAAAACATCAAGCACATTCTACAAGACATAAGCTTATTGCCCTTTCATTAAACATTATTCAAACATTTTTTAAATTCTGTAACATTATTAAAACATTCCATTAACAATTTAAGAATAAAGTTTTTGATGCATATGATATATAATATTAAAACGTTCTGTTATGTTACTGCACAAACGTTTTTTATAACTTTAAAAGAATTATTAGAGAATGTTAGGCAATGTTCTGAGAAAGTTCTCTATTAGCTGGAAAGAAGCCACAGATTGTATAACCATCTCACAGCACTTGTGAGACACACTTCGAGCAGTTAAAGGCACTATAAAAAATGTCAGATTGGTTTGATCTAGTCCTCTGTCTAAAGCAAGTAAACGGAAATGGGTAACAACCAATGAATTTGCAAGATGAAAGAGTGTGAGTCTGTTGGAACCAGGAGCTAGTGAGCTTTTTACAAGGAGCTTAGCAAGTTTTATAAAGATTATGGAGAACAGCTGTCCACATTTCTCCAATCACTGCTTTTTTGTGCTTTTTCTTACTTTCCGGTTTTGTAAAACAGTTCAAAAATGAGATGAAGCTTTTCCTTCATGTTGTTTTAAGAGTTTTCTTAATATGCTATGAGATTGTGTGTGAACAGAGATTCAGGACTGTAGCTACAACCAGGGAGAATGATCCCTAACTGATGCACCTAATAAGCAATTACACCACAACAAACTTTGCTTGGAGCTTTGGTTTGCACTGTTTATAGGAAGTTTTAGTCCTGTAGTGTGTGCTTAACTTGTTGCAGAAAATTTTCACGAAACAAATTTCAAAATTTCTTTAAAAGCACCTAAATAGGTGCACCATAAAAGATGGGCATTCAGCATGTTTGCGTCGCACCACGTCCTTCCCCCCCCCCCCCCCCACCAAAAAAAAAACCCCCCCCCTTCTTTTCTTTTTTTTTTCAAAAAAAAAAAACCCAAAACCCCCCCCCCCCTTTTTTTTTTTTTTTTTAAAACCAACCCCTCCCCCCCTTTTTCCCCCCCTTTCCTCTCTTTCCCTCCTTTTTTTTTTCCCCCCCCCCCCCTCAAATTCCTAAATTTTTTTTTTTTTTTTTAATTTTTTTTTTTTTTTTTTTTCCCTAAACCTTTTTTTTTTTTTTCTTCCTTCCCCCCCCCCCTTTTAAAAAAAAATATTTTTTTTTTTTTATAAAAAAAACCCCCCCCCCCCCCCCCCCCCCCCCCCCCCCCCCCCCCACCCCCCCCACAACCTCAAAAAAAAACCCCTTTTTTCTTTCTTTTTCTCCGTCTGATGATAACTGTTTGTGTTTTGATTTGTTGCAGTGACACAATGACTCCTAAGTGACTACATTGATCTCTGCTGGTTCTGTCATGCTGCACATGGGACGGTGCTAAAAGGTGAGCGGAGCTCTCTGTTATCGTTGCAGATCTGAAATGATGTTTCATATGTTATGACAGACTTTCTTCAAGCGTACTAATGTATTTTATATTATGACTTCTCAGACAGTTTACTGACCAATGAGATTAAATGTCAACAATCACTACAGGCTGAGAGAGCTTCATTTCACATCATAAGGATAGGGAACTCAAGCTGCAGTATGTTTGAGGAAAACAGTCAGACTGAAAGGGCAATGAAGGGCACATTCACTATATATCTACATCTACTCTTTCCTCTTTGAATTAAAATAACAGGAATTGACAAAGTCATTACATTTCAACCTTATTCACAAAGTACTAGAATGTGTTAAAGGGCGATTCACCACAAATGCAAATTTCTCGTCATTCCAAACTTGTACTTTATTTCTTCCCTAAAACAAAATGTATGAATTACTAAAGTTACCTAAAGACTAAATTTCTTTTAATATTCCATGAAATAAACAGTGAAATTATTGAAATGTTATTGTTTGTATTCCATTAAAGAAAAGAAAAGCAGCTTTTGAACAACATGAGCAGTGACAGAATATTCATTTTTGGGTGTATCATCCAACATGTAAATCATCTGGAGAACAAAAGAAAAAGAGAAAGATGAAGACAGTAAGACTAATCAGTGTGTGAATATGATTGTCTGTTGTGTGCAAGTGACTGTCCTCCCACTAACCATCTGTTGTTTCATGTTCATGTCCCTGCACGTTCGTTGGGCTTGAGTGCTTTGTCCAGTCAAGCAGCACAGAGCTGGCCCGAAGAGATCATGTAATGATCATGTAAAGGTGGTGACATCTCCCTAATTCCCTTCCAGATCCCCCTTTAATCGACCCACGCATGCTTTTTCTCTCCATCCCGTCTGTTTTATACATGTACACACACATATGTATTCCTGGGTGTCTTTGTTCTTCATTTCTTTTTACCCATAATACTTTTAGAGTTCTAAAGAGCTGACATGACTTTCTCTTCATGTTCCCTCTCTTGGTTCATCTCATTAGATATTCTAACTCCTTTTCAGAGCACTACTGTAATATTAGACTCTTTCAGGAATTTTCAGGACATTATCTGGAATTCTATATTTCTGTCTGCCTCTTTTTCTTTTGTCCATCCTCATTTTACCCTAAACAGTCGCTGAACTTAAGAGACGCTGCTTGGAGCTTGAATACGTAACTTATTACCTTACCCAATGGACTAAAATGAACTGATTTAAAATTGGAATAAGGAACCTGGAGGAGAAAAATAAGATAAAACGTGAACAGAGGTTGCTCTTTCATTACAGAAATTTAATGAAGTTCTCAGTTATTGTTTATTTAAAGGTGAAGTGTGGAATATTAAAAAAAAAAAAATTAAGAAAATTGGTGTGTATGCAAACTGGTTCCTCCTTTTCATGATGTTTAGGAGAAATTGCTAAGGTATTAAGGAGATCTCATTTGTGACTTTTATTTCCTGTAAGAATAAACTTAATGTGTGTGATGTGATCAAACCATACAAGATCTCCATATGAGCTTCCAGGCTTAATCAAACTATGACACAAGAATGAGAATGAAAGAATGGTTTTGCTGATGTTCATTGACTTATGTTAAGGCATTCTCTGTGTTTGAAATCTAAATACATAAAATTCCTGTAACTCTATGTGGGAGGGAGTCTGTGTATGATCAGTAATGCAAGATATGTCTGCCACACCTGCCCATAGTCACATTCCATTCCAATGCCCCAAGAGCATGCCAACTGCTCCCAGAGCTCCTCCAAACACACACACATACACACTACTTCTGTTGGCATTTGTAAAGTTCTGTAACATATCTTCATGCAAATCAACATAAAGCACTAAAATCCACAATCAAAAAACAAAAGTTTTTTTTTCTCACTGCTGACTTTGGATATCAGGATAGTTGCATAAAATTGTAAGTAGCAAGTAAAAGGTATACACACCCAAAACCCAGCTCTGCTCTTTATCTATACTCAGAGACGCAGAGGCCCCCAGACTTCTCTCCAGCTATGCCATTACCTGCCCCTTTGACACAATCCCCTTACATCTCCTACAGGCCATATCAAGCACACCCACACCTTCCGTTAAACACATCATCAACTCTTTCTTTTTCACTGGCAATTTCACCACTGCATTTAAGCAGGCTAAGGTTACGCATTGAACCCCCCTCTTCTCCCTTTCATAGCAAAAACACTTGAACAAGCTCTTTGACTTGAACAGGTTATAACTGATTTGCAGCCTTTAACACGGTAAATCACCAAATCCTTCCACTAACCCTCTCCACTGGGGATCACAGGAACTGCACTCCAGTGGTTTCAGTCCTACCGTTCTTAAAGAGTTGAGCTGTACAAGTCGCATCACATGGTGACTGGGGTCTCTCAAAATTCAGTGCTTGGACCACTCCTGTTCTCTGTTTGTACTACATCATTATGTCCTATCATTGCTATGTCGACAACACCCAGATCTTCTCTTTTAAACCGGATGATCACACAGTAGTGGCATGCATTACAGCCTTTCTTGGAAGATATCTCAGACAACAAGGAAGACAACAAGTCTTCTTATCCATGCCCTTGTATATTCTAGGCTGGACTACTGCAATACTCTGCTAGTCAGTCTTCCAGCACAGGCACTCAAAACACTACAGATGATTCAAAACGCAGCAGCACGACTTTTCTACCAGGAGCCCAAAAGAGCAAGTCACACCTCTTCTTATCGCTCTCCACTGGCTACCAGTTGTTACATGCATCAAATTCAAGTCCCTAATGCTAACGTATACATCAGCCACTGACCCTACACCAACATACTTTCACACCCTTCTACACATCTACACCCCATTCAGAACTGTGGTCAGTGAATGAGCGGGGCCTTGTGGTACCTTTTTCAACAGACACAAAATTACTTTCCTGCTCATTTACCTTCACAATTCCTTGCTGGTGAAAGATCTTCCAAACTCTGTTGGATCAGCCGCATCCCTTACAACATTCAAGAAACAGCTAAAAACTGTCTGTTCTGTGATTACTTAACAGGAGTATGTTAACTGCTCTATATATTAAAAATAAATTAAAAATTATTAAAAATTAAAAATCTCCTCAACAGGTGTCATCTCGAACAATTTTTTGAACTTGGCAACACTTTTCATGTTTTTGCCTCCCTATGCTATATTGCTTCATTGTTTTCCTCACTTTGTAAGTCTCTTTGGGTAAAGGTGTCTAAATGTAAATGCAAACTAGATTTCCACAAGCAGAGCTGTATATTTACCAAGTTTTGTGTCAATCAGTGGTACAATCAGTATTTATTACTTCTAGATAAATTGAAATTCTGATTACAAAGTCTACATAGTTCCACAGTTATTTTCTGTGTTTTCTGTACAGCTGGTTATAAGCATTTCTTCTGTAGCAAGTTTCTTTTTGTGCCAAGCTATTATTGTTGTATTGTTGTCAGAAAACCCTCCTCTAAATGGTATGTCAAAGATAAAACTAGTTGTGACTGTGATTGGTTCTCTCCCTTGGAAAATATGCTTATTGGATCATGCGCAGATATGTTCCCTCCCACCGAAACAGGCACACACATATACACATCCATGGTGCACATGTTGTGTATGTAAGGATGTGGAAAGAAACTGAGAGAGTGTGAAACCAGAATGGGGGGTCACATTAGCTGCCACATTGCCTACTAAATTGTTCTTCAGCCCCAGAAAATCTGAAGGAATGTCAGAACGTTAAATTCTCAAAGATACCATCTGTACACACCATTAGTCACTAATATTGCATTTCTACCACCTCTGTAATACCGCAAATACAATTACTCCAGACCTAATTCTATACACTCATAATGTTGTATTCTCGTAATATATTCCTCTGTGTGAATGCAGAACACTCAATAATACACTCATGAGCCACATACTGCATATTTGGTTATCACACTAAATAATTTCTGTACACACAGAGTTTGAAAACTGCTTTCTGCAACTGAATTCACTCCAAATAAATTCAGATAGTGGCAAGAGAATTTTCGATAAATTTATCTGTACAGAACCAATCCAACATTCTAGTGCTAAAAAAGTAAATAACAGAAATACGTTTCTTTACTCATTTATCCATTTTGTTACTGTGTTCCACTGTTGTAGTTTTCCCCAACAGCCCTGTTGTGTTGTGGCAACCCATGCATTATGGTCAAGAGAGCTAATTGTTTAAATACATATTAAGAATAATATTTCCATATTTCTTGTTTAAAGCCACAATACAACATAAGCAGAAACATATCAGGGCTCAGGGTTTTGGATCCAATAGTCTGCCTTTCAGCTTTGACGAATAAAGCTAATTGTCTATACAATTAATACTGTGATTCAAGATTCCTCTTTGTACCCCACTAAGTTAAAATGAGACTTTTGCTGGTGCCCATGCATGCTGGAGAACTCTGAAGCTTACTGTATAAATGACAGGATTTCAACCGACGAGAAAACAATTGCCAATACATTGTTTTTTTTGTATGTGTGTGACTATGTTCAAGAGAAGTTATAAACACACACGCTTACCTCATAATGCTGATCCTGCTCTTAGTTTAACACTTCTCTCTTGGTTTAATCTAGAGATCTTTTACATTGTTCAGCCTCTCTCAACTGATCTAACAATGTTTTGGATCTCTTACAGTCCTTCACCTCACACAGTATTCCGCAATTAACCCATTCGATCACCCAAGCCGGATCGGATAGATAGAACAGATGAGTGGTGAACAGATAGAGAGAGAGGGAGGAGCCACAGTGATGAATAAAAAAGAGGGTGTCGAGAAAATGGCATTTGATTTGACAAGAACGGTTCTTTTTAAACGCAGACTCAAAGGCAGAGGGGTATTAGGACATTTAGAAGAAGAGAGCTGTGTAGACTAAAGATGAAGGGAGAGAGAGACCTCAAATCTCTGATTACATCTGCTTAGCGACAGTGATACAGGGTCTAACATACATATACACAGGTCTGTATGTAGATTTTTGGTCACCTAGCCTAATCCTAAAACTTAAACTTAGTTCTTAATTGTGTTTAAGTATCATTTTGTTTATGTTCCTATGAGAAATAAAAATAGACACAAATGAAAGTCTAGAGAAGGCACGTGAGATTAGTTTGTTTTTCAGGAAGAGAAAGCAGGGGACTGTCTGTTTGCTCCATTTAATATCACTGCTGTCTAGGGGAAAAAACTGAGATATTAAAGAGATCTCCTTTGTGGTTTTACTTTCCTATGGGTTTATTCACAAGCTTTGCTAGTCATCTGCATAACAAACACACTTGACCCTTCTGTACTATAAATTTTAGCACGCTTATTATAGCAAATTATTTAAAACTTTCTGATAACACCATGACAGTTTAAATAATAAAAGACAAAAAACAGAAAACCATTTGTCGCAGAAATAATGTCCAAAAATTAAAAGTCTAAAATTCCTTCCGAATTTACATGCTGATTTAGGCTGGTGTATAATATGTAGCACTGATTTGGTGTTGGTTTTGCTGGTGGACCAGAAAAGCCTTGCTGTTCAGTAGGAACTCTTGCTGGTGACGCTAGATAAGAAACCAACCAGCAAACCCACATGCTATACTGGGGATTAGCAATGAAAACAGAAAACAGCTCCGGTTGTTTGCATATCTGGAAAAACTCCAGCAGCCTGCTAGCTTAAAGTTAAAATCTACGAACTTTAAAATTTTAATCCCTATTTTCCAATGTGTACTGCATTTTGTCTAGTTTGACTTGGCCAGTACAGTATCAAAACTGTCCTACTTTGGTGTTCTGTAGGTTACACTGTATTTTACACTGTATTTTAAGGTGCCATTATTACAATGTAATTATACATTTAATACTAAGTAATATTAATTAACAGCATATAGGGTTAGGACAAAACAATTTGTGCTGAAATGTACTGCTGAGACCCTGAAGGTCAAAATGATCAGAGACCTTAAACTTTAGTGACTGTTTTTTAAAAAAGTAACAAGCTTGGGAAGCATAAACAGAGAAGCAGGTGCTACACACTGCCAGAAACAGCACACTTAGTATGATTTCATAGCACGATGAACTCTTCATTTTAATTTTTTTTTACGGTGCTTTTGTTACAATGTAATTATACATTTAGGGACAATAATATATTGAATAATATTACTTAACAACATGTAATTATTAAAGGGTTAGGATTAGGGTTTGTTTAGGGTTAGTTGCATGTATTTATGCATAATTTACTGTTATTAATATAGTATGTTTACACTAAAATAAAGTGTTACCTTTATATTCAAAAGATATAAACTGTTATTCCTCATGACCCCTTTAAAATAGCTGTTTAAAATTATAAAAATGTGCTGTTGTGTCTTTTGTATGTGCTCATGTGTCATCCACTGAATTCTGCATTAGGGATGTGCCCAAAGCCGGATACCTTATTTAGAAAGGCTTGTGGCTTCAAATCGAATAATGAATTCTGCCAAATAATAGTAAAAATATTCAGCAGAAACAGTCACTCTTGTTAGCTGGCTAACCAGGCGAGCCAGAGGATTGTACAATATTATATATAAACCTCTGAAATCCCTTCGCAATAATACGCGTGTTTAAGGAATGCATGTTTAAGGAATGCATGTAAACTTTAAATGCTCATTTCATTTTCATGAATGAAATGAGCAAAACATTTTGCAATCAAATCAAATAGCCACAATACAGTGTCTGTTTCTTTCATAAATCAGAGAACTTTGGTACGTCATTTTAGAACTGGGGGCTTGAGCAGTTGACATGCAGTTATTAGAGAGAGAAAGAGAGATCATGCACATGTGTTTGCAGTAATGAGAGTATCAATATTTATTTATGAGTAATAAATAGCAAAAACCCTATGAACAATTAGACACATCAATATTTATTTTTTCTGTTTTATATTATGAGCATGAAGTGAAAGAAAAAGTAAACAAGTAGCCTGCCCATGTTTATTTGTTTGTTCTGTTTTTCAATTTTATTGTTTTACTCTATTTATTGATTTCTATATTTGTTTTGGCAATGCTTCATTTATTGAAATTAAACTGTGCATTTATATTACTTATATTATATTTGACATTGAAATGGCGGGGACTGTTGACTTGTTGTACCAAAGGGCTGCTCTGTTTATATACTATGTAGGCTATAACCTTTCCGTTATATCAGTTAACTTGGCAAAGTGATATGGAACTGTAATGTTGTTCTAGGTCCACAGAGTCCAAGTCTTTTTAACCATAAGATTTTTTGTAAGATTTTTACATTAGTAAATATCAGAATTTAACCCTCAAACTAGTCCAAAACAGGCCAAAACTCAGAAACGACAGCATTTTAACACCTCCTGTTCTCTCATTCCGAAGTCAATGGATTTTTAAATAGGTTTTTGGTTAAATGTGTAAATAAGGTTGGTGGTTAGCACAAACTCAAGATGTTTTCATTTTTGTTTCTATAAAATAAAACACCAGTAACACCATACTTACGATTTTTTAAAGTTTTTTTACTTGTCTTGAAAAAGCAGTTGCTAACATGTTGCTAAATGAAAATATAAGCTTTAGCACAAGTTCTAACAGAAAGACATTACCAATGTTCACCCCTATCCTCCCCACCACTACCAGGTCTGACCCTGTCCATACATCCGGGGATAGGCTCCTTCATCATCAGGCAGAAATAGCAAGAATCTGCCTCTGATTTTATTATCGACTGGGTCTAGGCCAAAGAAATTTAACATATTATCTACTTGCTACCATCTTCTGATTACTTGTTAAATAAATATTTAGATGTTCTCCTGCTTCTAGAGTCTTAATGGTAGAACTACAGACATTGTTTGGGACACTGAATGTCATCACATAAAAATCTGTAAAATAATGCAACATTGGCATAACTAAAAGTTATGCTAACTAAAACATAAGCCGCTAAAAAGTGGATTAATCCACAAAGTAGTTCCTTTTCAGGGAACATGTTTTGAAATGTTTTTAATAAAGTTTGAAAGAGTCATCTGAACCTTGGTGGTGGTGACGCTGTTGAGCGGCCATGATATATTTCGGTAAAAACCAACAGAATACAAACCAATGCAATAAAAGGTTTCTTCCTTTTCTCATCTTGATTAAACATGCATAAATAACACTATATTTACTCTCATTATCCAATTTCATGCAAAGCGGGCTGGTAACTGAAAATCAGTTCAATTTCATTGAGTTACTACAATTGAGAGACTGTAAACCTATCACCCAAACAGGGACTTCAACCCTGGACCCTCAGATTAAAAGTCTGATGCTCTATTGACTGAGCTATCCAGGCTCTTTTAAATGACAAAGATATTTGAGTTTCAGGTACAATTCAGGCAAAATTTTAAGTTGATGCAATTATCAATATAATTATGCCAGCACAACTTAAAAGTAATGCAGTTAAATGAAGTCAATAAACTAGAATTTCTAAATTTAACATTTAATTTAGTGCTAACAGATCCCCTGAATTATTTGGCACACACAAGGGCAAACAAATTAAGCCATTTCAAATTCATTAATATGCATATGTAATTTCAGTTTCTGAGGAATTTTCGAGGAAGTTATTATGCTATTTCACTGTCTATTTTTACATCATCCATTCCCTATGTGGTATGCAGAAATGTCCATTTTCTCCAGCAGACAAACTGAAAGAGAGAATGATGAGGAGTTTATTGCATCTCATTCTCCTGTTGAAAAGTAATAGGAATAAGGGTGTTTAAATTGTTTTGAATGAGTTACACAAAACAATTTTGATTCATGCAGTTTTCACAAGAATGAAATTGTACCATATATACACAATGATTGTTTCTGTGATTTGTCCAAAAAATATAAAACATATATTGGAGTGCATGTGGAGTAGTTGTCAGTGTTTTCAGAAAACAAAAAGCAAGTTTTCTGCATATATTATGTTATAGATTCCAGACCTTAGACAATAGCCCGTACACAAATATGGATACACAAAGGCCTCCGTCAGTTTTCCTGCAGCTCTTTTAACCATACCTATACAACCAGTAATAGTAGAAAGTTGGAACACTGTTGTTTTATATTTATTTCCAGTGTTGTTTTCTTTTCTTTGCTCCTAAAGCCAAAGGCCTTGAATGGACATGTAGTGAGGGAACCATTTTTCATTGGCCTGTCCTTTAACTTCCCCTCCTAACTGCATGGACACATGAATTATTAAAGCCAATTTTCACAGGCTTTGTCTGCAGCAGTAGAAATGTAAAGACCACCAACAGCATGTGACTAAACGATCAGCAGAGGTCCAAACAAAATCTTACCGGTTTAAACTCTTACAAGATCTTACAAACATCATACAAGTTTAATTTATAGCAACTGCCATCATTACAAGCTATCCAATCATTACATACAACTAAGCAACCCACTACACTCATACATTCTCACAGAAGAAACATCACTCTACCAGTTTATGCTATACCACCAAAGTTTGCTTCATTTTTGTTCTCAAGCCAATCTTCGGACAATGACCAATGCAGGGAATATTATCACGTTTAAAAAAAAAATAAAAGTAGCTTCAGCTGTAATATACAGAAATGTTTTGGAGTGGAAGTTGCAGTTCAGCATCTGATAATCACAAAATACTTTAACAAGATAGAGCACAGACATGAATCTAGAACAGAGTCATTTACAAAGTACTAAATTTACCCTTTGGATAAACGCAAGAGTTATTTGTCACTATATTAGCATTTATTCATTTAGCAGATACCTTTATCCAAAGTGACTTACGGTGGATTTAAGATACTACACAATTTAGTTTTGTGTTGCCTGGGGTTCAGCTTTTCTGAAAAAGTAAACACTAGTTACACTAAAGAGGTTAAAGTAGAAACTTACTCTCAGTGCCTGAGTGAAGGATTTTGGGATTCATATAATAGCTACCCAAATGAGTTTGGCCACTAAAACAAAGCACTGAAGTGCCCTGAAACAATTTCATTACAAATAGTTTCCCTCATGTATCAGAATGTGTATATGGAGAAAATAAAAAAACAGAGCAAAATGCTTAGGTTAAAAGAGGTAAAAAGAGGGGACACTATCAAAAATAAATAAATAATAAAGGGGCAATCATTATGTACCTTTTGAACTCCAAAAACAATATTTTCCCCCTTTTCTGAAAGGGGTATGCCAGACTTTTATAAATATGCTCTGGTCAAGTTGGTGAGAGTTAGCTTAATGTAAGAATTTTAATTTGAATAAATTGTCTTTTTTTAAATACTGATATAAGATCACAGATTATTTCAATTCTATCAAACACAATGTGATGCATTTGGGTGAAACAAACCAATTAATGCCATAAAACACTTCATATATAATCCTAGGCTAATACTTACTGATGTTTATGTGGTTGTTTTGATGTTAATTTTTGAAATGAAGTTTTTTGTTATAACAAAAGACTAACTGGATGAAGTGATATAAGGATATTAGTAAAAATAGGAATATTTTGTAATAAAGTGACTAAGGCATCTTCTAAAACAGTAGTAAAACTATTTAATATTTATTCTGTGCAGAAGAAAACGAACTACTATGACTTCTGTCTTCAACCACTGTGGGTTAATTTTTATCCAAAATATTAAGACATAGGCAATATACAGGGATCATAGAAATATGTTGCAGGAACGATGAAGAACATGGTGAAATATAGGGATAATGGCAGAGAAAGGAAGAGATAAAGTATGCAAATGGGAATGTGTATGTTTGTGTGTGTGATTGAGTATGGCCAGCCTCAGTGTGTGCACAGCTTGTTTCATTTCCTATGGGAAAAAATGGCTTGTCACTCCATCTTCTTCCTATCACTCCATTCGGCTTGCATGTCCTCAGAACCACATCCACTAGGACATCAGCTTCCACCATCACATGAGTAGTTGCCATGGCAGCACACAAAGACATTTGGGGGTGGTGTTGCCCGGCTGACACATTGAGACATGAGGCTGACCAATCCCCTCACCCTGCGCTCAATAGACATTTGCTCTGCCAGATGCACTGTTTGTAAAGCCTTTAAGGACTTTGGCTGATTGCATGTTTGGCCTTTCACTTGGCCTGGCCTTTTGTCTGCTTTTCTTCATAGATTGAACTTCAGCCATCCCCTCACGCTCTGTGCCTTTCTGTTGGTTTCGTGACTGTGGTTTTCAAGCTGTGGTAGTATGTGTCCCCGTGTGGTGCATAACACAACTCTGTTGCTATGGCTGTAGTAGTGCGTGCTTGCATTCCACAGCCAGAGGTTACATATTATGTACCTCCAAAATAAACACCCATATGCCTGCTTTTGTCTTCTCAACACTCCATTTTTAATGGTTTCCATCATGTAGCCTGTCTGACAAAAGCACCCCCAGTGCTTCTAAACAGTTATCAGATCAAATTCAAAAATATATTTAGCATTTTGTTTGGATCAAACTGGATTGTGAATTTGATTGTAAAATGTTATTTTATAACATTTATAACAATTATATTAGAATTCTTAATTTTATTTCATTGCTAAATATCGCTGGACATTTTTCATTTTAACAGCTGCTTTGTAACAATGTGCCATTGTGAAAAGTGCTATATAAATAAACTTGAACGAACTGTTGTCCATTGTAATTTATTCTAAATATTATATTGGCATGTGTGTATTTTTTAGATGCTTCTCTGATTGACTGACAAGGGTGTTACCGCACCATGATTATCTTAACTAGACAAATAATGAAATTAATCAAAATATGGCATTACAGTTGGGGTTGTAAGTTTAAGTACAATTTGCAAAATTTAATGTTGCTTCATGAAGGCAACACATTACATTAAGATCCAGGTGTATTTAAACTGTTGAACCGGATGATTGGTGAAAATTGTTACGTTGTCTTCTGGCAAACATGTAAATATCTTATGTAGCTTTGAAGGGCATTACTAACAATTATAATGGGGGACAAAACACTGACAACCACTCAACAATATTTTAGCATCTCCACAACAATTTCCTTCTTAACTTGCAACATGTGAGTACACAATGAAAGTGAGAACATCAAAAACATTGTGACAGCTGAAACCTGGGAAGAAAGATAAACTGGAGTAGATGAAATTAAGCAACAAAAAACAGTTAAAACAAACTGTGCCTGCATCAACCTTAAAACCCCCACAACGTCTGAGGAAGTTCATGTTTACACTTGATGTTTAAACAATTTTAAATATTTAGTGATCTCTCAGAAAAAAAGACTTATGTTTAATTCACAGGCTGTTTTGTAGGATAAAATATTTTGACTACATATTAATTTTAAAGTATTTTGCCAAGAACGTGTTTGAAAATGTAATGCAGGTGTGAAACACAAAATGTAGCTGCTTTGTTCTGTTTGTTTGCTTATTTACTATAAATCAAATCATACATGATGACATTTAAAACGGAAATGTTTGAGAAAACATTTCCAGGCTTTATACTGTTTTCAAAAGAAATTAGCAAAACCCTGAAAAGTGTCACAATTATCTGAGTGAGTGAGTGAGTGAGTGAGTGAGTGAGTGAGTGAGTGAGTTCTTTAAACTGCACATCCCTCCTGCCTGTCTCTATGTCCATTTATCACACCAGGAAAAACTAATGAAAGGAGCCAGAAAAGTCTGCTTCTTAAATCCTAACTTTACAAAGAGGCCTGCTATTAACCTGCATCTTACCATTGTCATCTTAACAATTTTTACGTAAACTACTGAACTGAAAGATCTCAGGTGTGGAGTCTACACAGAGATTAACAAAAGGAGACCTTTAAAACCATCAGCGTGATGGCCTATGAGTTATACCACATACAATGACACTGATTTTAAACAGAAAAGTCATAACTTTGAAAGCAAAATCAATGTAGCTGCTTTTTAAAAAGGTAAGGCTCAGCCAAGCGATCAAAAGAAGCAGAGCAAGAGGCATAACTGAACTGCGTTCATTGATCTTCATTGAACTTCACTACATCTTTGACTGATCTGATTTCTAAAATGTGCCTTTTACTCCCTGCTGTGGAGTCAAAACCTCAGTATGAGAGACAATTTAAAAGATCCCATCACGCGACAGGCTTGGAGGTACTCTCACTAGGTGAGCTCTGTAAAGAGCTGGTCAATTTTGAGACTTTGGCAGGCTTGAGGCACCTGTCTCAGTATATTGTCTTAGATTTGCATGATGGTGAATGATCTATAATATAGATTAAAGTGTTGCGCCTGGAAATTGCAAAGCAAGCACAATGTTAAAGGTAACGTGTAACAGAAATGTACCTGAGACAATGCTTTACAGGGAACATCATCATTTTAACAAATTATGCATTTAGAATAAATTAATTGAAATCTACTGCTCTAGTGGTTGGTAAAGGTTCACTCCACCATGTACACATTAAAACAGTGTACACTGATTTATTTAAATGTAAGCTAATGAAAAATCATCATATAATTTTGGCAGTACTTCTTTATTAATCTGTCCCAGAAACAAGTGGCAGATTATAATATTGATTATAGCAATATTATAATATTTCTGCCATTAAATTTTATAATGATAAAAATATATTTCCAGCAGAGAAGTAGTCATAAAAGTCATACAATTATTTCCAGCAGAGAAGTAGCCAATTTTGTGGTTAAGAGACAATACACTGTGTTTTGGTAAAGCTCCAGACACCCACAATCTATTCTTCTCACAGTCTGTAATCCCATAATGGACGTTTCTTTTGAAATCCCAGAGTTAAGGCAAGTTCATACACTGGACTGCAGACTGTCTCCAAATGAAGAAACAGGCTGTGTGCGTGAAAGCAAATTAATTGGAAATACTTTTACTATGGCGTTCATAGTGGCTCTACAACGTGATATTGTCGCCATCTGCTGGTGAAATCGTGAATGTACGTTTGTCTTGACAATATTATTAAAGGTTTACAGCTTATGAACAGAACTTGGTTTTATCAATCATAAAGACTGCAAAAATAACTTTTATGAAGTTATGGGTTATGAAGCAAAGCAGAAGCAAGAATTAATCTTTAACCAGGATACAAAGTAGCTCAATGAAGAAAGGAGCAAGAATACTCCACAAAGTCAGTGTATGACCTGCAGTCCTGAATACATCCAAAATCACTGAGCATCTGTCACAAAGTCTTGCCCTACAGTCAGGCCAGCTTAATCGCTCCAAAGAAGGTGGAATCACCATCCAGAGAAATATTTGCTTGGGTACGAGGAATCAGAAGCTCCAGTTTGTCCCCAGAGTCCAGCTTCACCACACCTGCCCATCACATATATTTATATTCATCTGTATGTTTAGATACATTTATCTTTATATTAATACTGTACATTTATATATAAAGACATTGTATTGTATATTTGTAGCATACTGTAAAGCAAACAAAAATAAAACATGGTTCATTGCACAGACTGCTCATCAGACCAGGGACATTTAAATGTTTATTAAAGGCTAATTCTTGCCTCTCTGATTATGTGGAAAACAAATGCAGTCGTGATTATGTAATTGAGAAATCTTTTAAAATCTGTCAAAAACATTACCAGATCCTACACCCCCACCCCAAAAATTATGATTAATTATGTAATCGTGAAGTATCAACACAACATGATAATATTTGTGGTACTACCTTTAATTTATGCTAATTTCCACAAAAACATGGTATTTTGAAAAAAAAAACATGGTACAACAGTATTTTCTTTACCATTAAACAGTACAAAATGACTGTGTTAAAGTATTGAAAATCACCATTGAAAACAATGGAAATTACAGAAATGACTTACAACAAATTTACAATAAATTGTCCAGATGTATTATGGTCATGACAGTTGGGGCGTTTGTTATTTTAATGGTCTTAAAATAATAGTACTTATTTTTTATGCAAAATATAATTATATATTTTTATAATTTAATTAATAATAAATAAAGCTAATTACTTATCATTAACATTCATAATTAGAAATTATAATTTAACAAATTTGTGAAATCTGAACTGGACATTTTTTTATATTTTCCAAACGCATCAGGTAACTCTTTTGTAGCACTGATTGAAAACAAAAGGAATTTCAGTACTCACCCCCAGTGTAGCAGGTGTTGAAATGACTGACTCGATTCATACTCTGAATACAGCGAAACAGAATGACATGCTGACTCTCGTCACCTACAACATTCTTCTTTATACGAATCACAATGTGGCCCATGGCGAAGGTGGAATCTGTGTAGTACACCTGGGAAAAGGAGAGCTTCAAGTATTGAGGAAAGAAACACAGCACTGCGTTGGGATGTCACAAAATTCACTTAAAAGGTCAAAAAATGTCACATATGTGTCATATGACAATTGATGTACCTGACTATAGATGAAGAAGAATCCTTCCTCTTTGACTAAAATGATGCCCTGGTCTTCGTCCAGAGCTGAGCCTCGCTTCAGACCCGTCTGCCATGGAACTGCTGTGCATATTTCTAAAGCAAACTCTTAGCGAAAACACATACACACATTGGGTTTCTATGTTTTGTGGGGACTTTCCATAGACATAATGACTTATTTGACGTATAAATTACGTATTTTCTGTATTTTCCATCCCCTAACCAAACCCTTAAACCTAACCTTCACAGAAACATTTAGCATTTTTACATTTTTAAATATAATTTACTGTGTAATAATTTTTCTTCACAATGTACAGCTGTAAAATGTTAAAAGTTGTTAAAATGTTAAAACTCTAAAAATTAAGGTTTGTTTTTAATTTTAGCTCTGCCCTGAACAAGCTATTTCACATGACAGTTATGTTTAAATGTTTATACATGCTTAATACTGATGTGATGTTACCTGTACACTCAATGACTGTTTTTATGTTTTGTAATAAACGAAAACACATTTTTGTACCTTCAGAAGGGCATTACTAAATGGAAAAATATGATATATAAACAAAAAATTGACTTTTAAATGCACCATATTTCCTCATTGAGCATGAGTGAATGATTATATCTTTTGTAATAGTTGTGTGTAAGTGAATGGATCTCAACATCATACAGTCACTATTGGACAGGTGTTAAATGTGAGTTTTTTCCACATTTCTCATTGTGGGGATATTTGGTTTTGCACAATGATAGAAAAACAAGAACACGCACACTCGCAGATGTGCATTACGGAGATACTACATAGATGTAATGATTTTTATACTGAGCTAATCAAATTTTCTCTCCCTTACCCCTAACCCCACCTCTAACCCCAACCCTCACAGAAAACTTTAGACATTATTTAACTTGGAAAAATAACACATAATTTACTATTTTTTAAAGCCATATACTTTGTGCATCTATGTTTTTATAGTTTTTATACACATCATTATACACGCTACAGTATGCACTGTACTCCACTTATTCCTCCTCTACCTTTCTGGAAGGTTTTTCGCCTGTTGTCTGCCATTATCTGTAAAAAGGGCTGGAATTCTGTGAAAAAGCAGAGTTTTTTAAATGAAAAATGAAGCAAATTGTTTTAATAATGTGTTGTGAACAAGCATTACATTCATTCATTTTACACATTTTTGGTAGTCATCCGTAAGGTTTCAGCTCTGCATTGAGCTGGCACAAATTGTCAGTTCTAATCATCATATTATGCAGTAAGAGTTCTGCATACAGTGACTCATAAAGGAACAGGATATGTAAATGTGTAATTGTGAACTTTTGTGCAATGTGCATGTTTTTATATATAGTGGTTTTAATCTTGCACAATCTGTCAGAGTTTGTGCTCCACACTCTTCCTCTCATGAAACGGTCAAAAAACCCCACATCTATTCTCAAGTGAATTCAATAAATGCTGAGAATAGAAGAGACAGCAGAATCCATCCACATCTCCAAAAAATGCTTGAACAAATATTTAAGCAAAGTGTATCTATATGAAACAGATGTGTGCACTTGCCTGCTTTGTCTGACACTTGACCTAAACTTCTTTTTGTTGAACCATTGTGGTTTGTGGCATCATCTGTTTGCTGCAGACACTTTAAAAACACAAATGTGACACATCTTAAACATGTAACAGAACCATCTCTGCTAAATAGAAACGGGGAAATAATGGGGAAATAACATCCAGCATTAAAGTGCCCAATATACAGAGTGCCTTCCATAAGTATTGGGACAGTAAAGGAAAAAATGCTCTGTTTGCTGTGGACTCAAGAAATGATTATGTGTGTTTCTGAACGCAAGATTCAGACTGCAGAAGCAATGGACAGAACTGATACTAAACAATCCCTGCTTTTATTGTATGAACAAATAATGGGACACAAACAGGAAACAACTGATCACTTTGTGATCTTTGTGAAAATTGTTTCAATACCTAGGCTCACATTAGATAGAGAATTATAACTGCAGGACATAAAACCATTTCCTGATAACAAATAAGAAAGCTCTGACTGATCATCAGGCTTTTGACTGATACCTGGTACCATCTAGTTTAGGCTGTTTTTTATAAGAATAATGTAGGGGAGACTGGGGCTTGTTGTTACATTTTTTCTATGTTGAATATTTCTCATATAAATTTATGTTTTAATGTTTTTTGTTTTTTAAGTTTTTGCTACAAGACATTTGTGGTGACCTTTATGATGACAAATTGCCTTGTCTCCCCTATTTGTCAAATTAATTCAAATCAGTATTTAAAGGCGCAATTTTTTAGGACTAGTTTTAAGACTGTTAAGTACTGCTTATAAAAAAATCTCAGACCATAGGTATATAAAGTATATAAACAACGAACTTCACACAATTCATGCCAGGTATTGTGGTCCTAACCTCAGTCCTGTCTTTGCTCTCCTCTTGTTTCTGCTGCTGGTTCTGTTTCTCAGCCCCCTCCACAGGTTCTTCTAGTCTCCTGCTTTGTTCTTCTCTCTTGCGGACCACCTCAGCCCTCAGACCCTCCACCTCAGCATGCAGGGCCAGAACATGATATAGGGAAAGTACAGACAGGGAAGAAGAAGTGATGACAGCAAGAACCAGGACCACAAACACCCAGGAAAGTCTTCCATCACCCCGGCCTGAACCAAAATCTCCAGCAGGCATGATGTCAAACTTCTAGGAAAGAGGAATAATAATAAGTGAATCTTGACTGAAAGCCACAAAAATTTTGACAATTCAAAGAAGCTGATTTCAACCCACCTCAAAACATGACTTTAATCATTTCAGATCCTCACATGGAGATGCGCTGTTAGTAAACATTTCTGTCAGAACAATGCTGGGTCACAGATAATCCACAGACTAAAGCTCTTTTTCATGACCAGCCCTGCTCTTCAGATCATCTCTCTGATATTTGTTAATGTGATAAAAGATGACGCAAGCAGAAGATCTAGCAGTCAAATCAGAAGCAGCTATACATACCACACAAGTCTTGCCTGGAAGTCTTCAGCTAACGGTCTGGTTTTTTGCATCAGCAATAATAAATTCTCCCTTTCCTGCCAAGCTTTCCACGCCTACCCTATTGCACCGCAAACGAAAGTTACTTTGTCACCACTTAAATGTGGCTGTTCCAAAAGCTGCTAAAAGTGTCAAGGTAAATGGTGAATAAATGGTGTGTCTGTTTTAAATGTGTTAATCATAAATTAACAGCAAATAAGCAAGCATATAAATTACACAGACAAAACTAAACAGGAGGTGCACATTCTTGATTTAGAAATAAACTTTGATTCTTTTTGAGGCATTGTCTTCGTGGTGAAACAGGAAGCAGCTACTTTAAAATAAGACACATTTGCCACCAGGTTATCAGAAGGGTTTGAATTCTTTATTGCATGTCACCACATGGAAAATAGAAAGTGTGATTCAATTGTATTTACAGGAACAAATGATTTGACTAGAAAATCCATAGCTCAAAACACATGTATTGAATGTATTGAAAAATACCCCTCCTAACACATTCAGATGTGAATCTTTCTGCTCGGCTATTTACTGTAAAAAGCAAATAAAACATGAACAGCACTTTGTATTATTTAATATATTCAATTTATGAACAAGATGAAATGAGATTTTTAACATATAAACTAGCCCAATTGAAAGGCCAGAACATGCCAATGATTTATCAGTCAAATTTAGTAAACTCTAAAGTAGTGTTTTTGTTATTTTATCATGAAATTTTAGCATATTTGTATCAAGTTAGTTTCAAGATTACTCTCAACCACACATACATTCAATAAGGTATCATGGCACATCACTGTGAGTCAAACAAAATGCTTAGCAACAACATGAAGTAATCATAACAATATTTGACTAAAAAATTTCCCACAATTTCTCAAGGTTTAGAGGCAGTTGAATTGGGCCTATAAAATCAATATTAACCTATCCAATGACCAAATACTTCTTTTAAAGTGACAAAATCTCTGAAATATAAAAGTAACAATAAACAAATGCCTGTGTCAGGCAACAGTTGGTCTTGTATCGGCTGTTTCAACTGTCACAAATGCCCTCTTAATAATTAATAACCATAAATAACACTGGACACAACAACGTCTAAAGCTCAATTGTACTACTATACAAAGAGTCTCTCAGGTACTCTCAGAAACCACAGCCTTGAAAGAAATCATCAAATCTTGAGCTAATCAAATCCTGAAAGGTGGACTTTGGAAGCCTGACATAACCACTGGTTCAAATATATCAATATTTGCATGCAATTAGGCATAGAATTGCTCTGTCTTGATATTCGTCATCACATTACAATAAAGGTCAGTGTAAAAGTGCACCCAAATTAAACAAATGTGCTGAGCATCTAAAGCATGCAACAATTACAGACTTCAAAGTGCGCTGATCCAACACTATATGATAAGTCAGAGTTCACAAAGTCCACTGTTCAGGATCATGTTATAGTGGGTGCTGCACAGTCAGCTACCAAACTGCCTACAGAAAGAGCAAACTATCACAGGGCTGAACCTTTTTATTGTGTTTTAATATTTAAATTGTTCATATTAATTGTTCATGAAGAGTTTACCCAAAAAATTCTGTCATATGCTCACTCTTACGTCATTCCAAACCTGTGTGACTTTATGTCTTATAAGACAAAAGCAGATGCTGGGCACAGATGCTGTTTTTTCCACAATGAAAGTAGATTGGGACTAAAACTGTTATGCTCCAAATGACCATAAAGAAATCATTAAAGTATTTTGTAAAATATCTGCTTCACATTCCAAGTCGTCATCTTATGCTAAATGATATCTTTATTTGAAAAAGCAAATCTCATCTGAGATTTTATTCAAATATGCAGTCAAGAAATCAATGACACTAAATGGCACTGACTCTCATATGTCTCATGACCAACTGTGAACTGCAGCATCCTGAATTAATAATTGTTTTCCACTATACAAGCATATAAAGCTGTTAAATACATTTACAAATCTTATATATAGCATATGATTTATATGGACTTTTTTGTCACTTTTGGAGTTTGACATCCACTTTCATTATTTGTGAAACAGCATCTTCAAAATATCTTGCCTGATCATGTGTGAATAATGACAACATTTTTAATTCTGTTCGAACTATTCCTTTAAGGGAACTGCAAATAATGAAACAATAATAATAAAAATCTAATAGATTTGTGGCTACAGTCACAAACGAACAGGTTTTCCAACATTCAAATTAAAACAGGTCATTGACAGAGATGTTAAGCACTTGCCCTGATTAAAAAATAGAAATGTCTTGTTTATAACGTGTGCAAATCGACTATTGTAATTGGAACACTGTCAAGCAGCTGTTATGGGTGATTTCACGTACTTTCAGAAGATCACTATGCCTGAAACATAGGAAGAAGATACTTTATATTTTATGATGGTTTTTTTTTTTTTTAGCACTCACAGTGTACTGCAGACCACATTAAAGTCAGTGATAAAAATCTACACTTCTCATACACAGTTCCACATGCAAATCCAAAACATGAGATTGAACCACAATGAGCCGATTTCCTGAGTGGATTTTCAACCTTCCATAAAAAAAGAAGGCAGTGAGATAAATAAAGCTCTAACACACTACAGCCAAGTACAGTAAACCTGAATGCATGAAATGCCGTAGACAAAGATTACTGAACTGGGATCAGTTGCTTCTGCTCCATAACTGTATTCACTGGTATTTGAAAGGCAAAAATGATTCAAAGTATAACTGAGCCCTCTGTTCGATTTAAAAACAAAGACAGAACAGGAAAAATGATAACACCTTACAAAAGGCTGCATATTACATAAGACAATAGCTAACAATAGCATTTATTAATCTTGGTTAATGTTTATTCCCATATACCCCTACATATTTTATTTCACATATACTGAATGCATTCTCATTAATTAATGCATTATGACCTGACATTAACAATAAACAATAGCATATAAATTAAAATTAACCAAGACTGATAATCGCTTTTATATATATTCTGTAGTCCATGTTCATATGTTAGTTACATTTGTTTGTCTACATTTGTTTAACTATTGTTAAAGTACAGAACCTCATTGTAAAGTGTTACCATAAAAATATACACAGTATATTGATATAGCCGTAATTAGTCAATAACTTTTAATTTTTCACAGTTTGAATTTGCAGGTGGTGGGGTATTTTTACTTTTGACAGTTTATGTCTTTATGTTTATGTAAATAAAAAATGACTGAGACGTCATCAAATTGATGCATTCAAAAGTTTTGAAGACATTAAAAAGCAGCCATCTCCAATAAATAAATGTGACAGTAAATAATGAATTCTTGGTGTGTCATAAATGAAAAGAACGCTTGAGAAGATCGGGAGAAGGGAAATCAAACAAAAGGAAGAATTGTACATTCTATCTGAGAAGGTTCAGATTTAGAGCAGTTACTGGTCTAAATTATAGTGACATTAGCTGCCCCCTGCGTCGTCTCTTCTCTGGCATGGCTTTTAAGCAGTTCTTTCATAAACTGCTCTAGAGCAGCAAAATAACCCTGGCATTGCCAGGTGTCATTGTGCGTACCCTCTGGAAAAATGGCAAGGTGTTTAGTCCGAGAAGGAGACAGTTCATACAGCTGTTTCATCATTACAGGGGGGATAAGTTGGTCTGATAAGCCAGAGATAAAGAGAGTGGGCATCCGGCACAGTGCCACCTGTCTGTGGGACAGGAACTTGTTCTTGTAGCACCAGAGGGGCAGGTAGCGCATGGGAAAGAAGGAGAATAGTGTAGCCGCCATGTGCGGGATGCTTAGAAAAGTGTTCTCCACCAGGACGGCGGCCACTCGATGTGGGTTGCCTGAAGCCAGACGGATAGCTACCGCACCTCCCAATGACCGGCCAAACAGAACCACTTTGGTCTTGTCGATGTCCGGACGGGTCATGACGTAATCCAAGGTGGCCTCCGCATCCTGGTAGAGTCCCTCCTCGCTAGGTTCTCCATCGCTCTTTCCATAACCCCTGTAGTCCACCAGAACTACATTGGCTTTCAGGTTGACCAGCATGAGCAGCGCGTTAGGCACACGGTGGCCAATGTTCCCCGCATTGCCATGGAAATACAAAATGGTGGGAGCGGAAGCAGGGTTTTCACCAGTGAAACGGAGCAGAATGAGGTTGAGCCGCACGCCATCTTTGGTGCGGACATACACATTCTCATGGGGGATCCCTGTCGGCATGGGAACATAAAGGCGTGAGGATGAGGGCTGATCAGGAAAGTAGAGCAGCACATCCTGGAACTTGTACAGGATTCCAGCCACAGATGCCAAAATGAGCCCCAGCAGTACAAAGCCTCCGTATAGGTGGAAGGTCAGAATGAGGGCCAGCAGCGAGATGCGGCAGGCTCCCCATGACCATGCACACATGGTCAAAAAACATGCCTCCAGTACCACCCGTAACCTCCAGGGCTTCTCCATGACAACTAGGGTGACAAAAGAGTCTCCAAACTGCAGGTTCAATCTGGGGACATACAGAAAGTAAGACAGTATATACTGTGTGATGGCAGAACTGAATCTACTGGTAAAGATTTCGCTATAGCATTATATGTAGTAGTATAAGCATGGCTACTATTGCACAGAAAGTACAGAGCAAGACATGCCCCACAAACGGCAAGATGCAGAAGAACTTATTATTAAGGGGTGTTAGGCACAACACAGAACAGATTGTTTGTGTACTCACAGATGTGCATGCATTGAACACATGCATGTACAAAGTACACTCAAATATATACACTGTGATATACAAAGTTTAATACAGAAAGAATTCAGAAAGAATTCAGAGCCCCTTCACTTTTTCAGTTTTGTTATGTTGCATCCTGATACTACAATTGTTTAAATTTGTTTACATTTTTCTCATTAATATACGCTCCACAGCCCATAATGACAAAGTGAAAACAGGATTTTAAAAATGTTTATTAAAAGTTTATTAAAAAGGAAAACCGAAATATATTGGCATAAATATTCAGACCCTTTACTCAGTACTTGGTTGAAGAACTTTTGGCAGGAATTACAGCCTCGAAATAGGTCTGAATATATTTTAATAGTTTCTTCTTTTTAATAGATTTGCAGACATCTCTTGTTATTATGGAGTACTGTGTGTAGATTTATGAGAAAAATAATAATTTAAATGATGATTTAAAAGGCTGCAACATAACAAATTTAAAATAAAGTGAAGGGGTTTGAGTATTTTCTGAAGGCACTGTATATTTAAATGCACTCAGACTCTGATGACACATCAGAATATACTGCTTGGGCCTCTGAAGGTATTTAGGGACCAAGTCCAGTCTTGACCAATCATTATACAGCTAGACATAAATGCAGATCAGGGTAATGTTCACTAATCTGAAAAGCACTTATTGGAAACATCTAGAGTTCAGAAATGAAGCTGATTTTCCCAAGCAACATCCATTTTCCTAAAAAAAAAAAAGTCATACAACAGTAAGTCTGGTCCCAAATTGGATCATACAGTAAAACAGTTTCCCTTTAAAGATATCAACCCTCAAAGATTACCATGGTTATACCACAGTTCATATAGTTAAACCACGGTAAACCACAAATTACCCAAGTTTGCTTTTAGTAAAACTATGGTTATAGAAATGGTAATCAACAGGCCAAAAAAAGGTTACTACACTTTTACTATAATAAAACCATGGTTCATTTTCGTAAGGGAAAGCGAATCCGCATTACACCCCTCGCACTTGGCTCAGAATGTAAGCTGGCTTTTCACCCTGTTGTTGACAGATAACAGATGATAGTCTGATGTTCAGAGTTTGTGACAGCAGCTTTTCCCATCTGGACTTCATGTACTGCACTGCTAATCGCCCTGCTAGCCGACTCAAACACACATCTGCCAACAATCTCATATCAAATCACTTACATTTATTGCCTTTTCAGCGGTACATCTTCGGAGAGGTGAGGTTACCAGCAGGTGAACTTGTCATCTGTACACATCCCGTGAAATATCAGCTGATCCACTGTAGCAAGCAGCAAATCTAGCCAGACCGCTGCTATGCACTGGTGTCGCTTCTAGGAAGTTCCGGGTAGAAACGACGGAACCAACTGCTGACGGCTAACACATTAAACAATAATGAAAGTTGTTTTCTTTGGATTGTTAAATTATTTAGAATAGAATAGAATAGAATAGAATAGAATAGAGCTTTATTGACAAATATGGTAACAGGAGCTTCCAGTGCAGAATTTTAAAAGGAAAACAGTTATATACGAAGGAAGTACAACCTCTGCTGGGCCTTTTTCAATGTGAGTCAATGTGATCCCACTTCAAGTCCTGAGAGATGGTGGTGCCGGGGAACCTGAACGACTCCACTGCCACCACAGTGCTGTCCATGATGGGTTGTGCAAGGAGTGCTGGGGGCTCTCTTCCGAAGTCCACAATCATCTCCACTGTTTTGAGCGTGTTAAGCTCCAGGTTGTTGTGACTGCACCAGACAGCCAGCTGTTCAACCTCTGTCTGTAAGTCACCGTCACCGTCCTTAATAAGGCCAATAACTGTGGTATCGTGCAAATTTCAGAAGCTTGACAGAGAGATCTTTTGCAGTCGTTTGTGTAGATGGAGAAGAGCAGTGGAGAGAGCACACAACCCTGGTGAGCGTCAGTGCTGGTGGTGAGGGATTTGTGTGAGTTACCCCAGTCTCCCTAACTGTTGCCTATCTGTCAGGAAGCTGGTGATCCACTGACAGATTGGGGATGGCACAGAGAGCTGGGTTAATTTGGATGACAGAAGACCAGGCATGATGGTTTTGAAAGCCGAGCTGAAGTCCACAAACAAGATCCTTGCAACCCATTTTGGGTTTCTTGGGGATTGGTATAACAGTGGAGCGTTTGAAGCAGCAGGGGACTTCACACTGTTCCAGAGAAGAAGAGAATGAAGATGTTATGTGATTCATTTGCGTTTTGTTAGCTAAGTTCTGCATTTCCATTTTTAAATACTGCATGCAAATTTCCTTTTGTATTGTATTTTAAGGAGGATAAATAATTATAATTGTATTTGGTCATTATATAATAGACCTTTATCACACTTCCTATTTCTGGTAAGTGAAGCAGTGTATTGCTACTTCTGGTACCATTGCAATGCAATCAAAACTAATGGCTGAACCTTCACCAGTGTTACTGCAGTGTACTGGGCTGCTCTAATTCTAAACAACACTGCCATTATCTCAGTTTTCATGATTTCCTGACACAAAAAGAACTGAAGAAAGCATGGGTGAGCATGGGTTATTACGGCGGAATAAAGGTCCTTCTTTTAAGTATGTGAGTATGTTCATGTGCAGTATGCATTTTGAAACTGATAATGACTATTTCCTAGTATTGATGAATTATGTCTGAAACTGAAGTGGAGAGCTTCTGAAATACTGAAATAAATTTGTGTCCAAATACTGAACACAGGAGAGCCTAAAATACCTTTAATGAATGTTGTTCCAGTGAGTAGGGACTATAGAAACTAAAGTATGACTTAGATCTAAACTTTCTATGTAGACTGTGCAAACTGAATAGAAATGGTTTACCACAGACGGTTTAACACTGCCTCATCAGTGTTAGACATAATTCATAGCAAAACATATCTCTTAGTAATAAGCTGAAACTAACAACAACTAGCACCCAGAATACATTGACACTGCAATTAACTTGAGTTAAAAATAAACTTTTAGTCGAAGAACTTGTATCCCTTGTGCCGTTTTACTTCGGTATGCTCTTTCACCAAGCAAACCACATATTCTTGGGCAAATTTTGGCAACGTCAGCAGAGAGGATATCATCCGATGTGCGGGTGCCACTGTTTTGCTAGCCAATCCGTACACTGCTTCGATAAGCACTTCTGGATATCAGTTCCCCTGTGAACGGTCTATTAAACACCATTGCTAAAATGCTCAGTATTTTCCCATTTTTTGGAAAAATAGACCAAAAATATAGATGACTTATCTTGTAATTTTTGTCCAGAAAAGGGCTCTAGAATGAGAATGAGTGCCCCCTGCTGTTGGCCAGCAATAGCAAGTAGCAAATCATGCTTCATGGCTGTGACGTGAAGACTATTAGCCTAAAACAATTTTTGTATGCCTTATTCTAACTTTCTGTTTCAAAATATAAAAACACAGGACACAGGATACTGCACTTTATTTTATGATTCTATGGGGATTTCATGAAGAAAGCATTTACATACAAACAATAATATGCTAATACTTACAGTCTACTCATGGTGATCACTCTCACACTACCCCTCTTTAAAGAGAAATATAAGTAGCTATGTAGTTTTGAATGAGATTATGATTAATTTGAGAGTCTACTAGACTGTATAGTCCTGGACATTTGCTTTCAAACTGTTTCATGTAACTATCTATATAAATTACAGGTGTAACTCATAAGGTACATTCTTTGTTTGTAATGTTACTTTGATACCTGCTTTGCTACTGCTAATGCATTTGCTTCTGCTATCCCTCGATGGGGGTAGCAGTCCGACTAATCAGGTCTGATCTGTGAACTTGTGTAGCTAGTTCCTCTGATGGGTTGAAATTGCCATAATCACAGTTTGTCTTTTCTTTTGATATTATCATATTTTTAATAGTTCTTTTTATATTAGTATTAGTATGCATAGCTAGGTATTTCAATGTACTGTGTATTTTGCTCAATGGTTTCTTCTTTCACTGTTACATAACCTTGCAACAATACAAATCTACTTGAGATTTACATCATTAATTATTTAATTTCACATATAGCAAAGATGTCAGTGAATGCTTAGTAAGGAGAGTGAGTCTATAACCACAGACCTCCTCTGACTTATAAATGTCACTTATCAGGTTCACCACACACTCAAAAATTCAAGACCACCCAGACACAAATGAACAAATGTTTCGTATTTCATCAGAACACAACTTTAATCATTTTAGCAGTATAATCATACCTTCGAAAAGATCATAACTTGTGAGATTGTTTTATAAATTATTTCATCAAAGTTTGTAAAAAATTAAATAGGTTACTGAACTAAATCATCTATAATATTACAATATACCGGTAGTATAATAATAGTATTTTTCAGTAGTCATAGTCATAATATTATCTCTATATGCCTTTAAATCTTTCATCTTTTTCTTAAAGTCATTGCTTTGCACATAGCATTACATACCATCACAACCTTCAGGTGCTAAGGTTGTGACTAAGAGGACAGTTCTTGTGAATAAAGCACTTCACTCTTAGTATAGATCTCAGCACAAACCAAGCAGTGATCTCTGACACTTAAAAAAGAGGATTAAAAAAGACATCAACTCAAAACACAAGAAAACCTCAAAATCAAACAGACACATTGTTTAGCATTCTCGTAACATATTTACAACAGAAAAACAACTGAGGTTGAGGGCTGCATAGGTCCACAGGATTCAGAAAGAGAAAAGAAAGTATTTCTGCTTGCTAAGTGATTATGCTGTGTGGAATACTAGTTACACAACTGGATCTGTACTTGGAAATGACCGTAAACCATGGGCAAGCATAAAATACATCCTATATTAGGTTTGGTGGTGTTAAGTAACATTAGCAGGCATCTCTTACATTCAGTCTTGTTGGTCACTGAGACATATGATGACTGGACCCCACAAACACAGAGAATAATGTGACGGAGGTGACAAAGTCAGATACACAATGGTCTCCATTTAGGGTGATGTTAGTCAAGAGTTTGTCACGAATATCTTTAATGTGCAATTGCTTCTAATAAGGTGTCTAATTCAACATTTGTCTCATTGTACCAATTATTTACAAGAAAACAGAAACAAGCAACTGTTGATGTAATATTGACAGAGTTGAAAGCAAATTGACATATATGAAGTGTTCAGTCCCACAAGGCCGACTTTATTTCTCATATTTGTGACTAGATCTCACAACTGTGATTTTATTTCTCATATCTGAATTGATTTTCTTGTCATTTGGTGATATGATATCTCACAACTGCAACAAGAGGGGGTCAAAGAGGCTTTTGCCCAGGGCCCCACAGGACTATAATCCAGCCTTGATTATATTGACATAATTGAGACTGATGGACTGCTGGAACCGAAAAAACTCAAACCCTTCCTGACTCGTATCCCAGAGGATATATACAAAGTAATGAGGAACACATATATGTATGTATGATCAATGTATGCATGTGATGCTATTACGAACATCCAGAGCTTCTAAACAAATTATTAAGTGACAAGACACTAAAGGAAAGCTGTCATCTGTGAACTGTGTATTTGATCTATTCTTTTCTTCACTTTCTGTCTTATATCTTTGTATTTCTGGCCCAGATACAGGGTTAATTTAGTTTTATTTGGCGATGAACAGATAATAATTTCTGTTCATTGCTGTTGCAGAGCAGGTGATTTCAGTGGAATGTCCAGGGTTAGAAACAAGCTAATAAGCTCTCACAAGGTTCATCTTTCATTCTCAGTCATTTCCTCTAATTATTCATTAGTGAAATCCTCATCCTACTAAATCTAATCCCGGAACAGACCAATGGACAGCTCTTATACATCTCAAATAGAGTGTAGTCTGTTTTCCCCTAACATATGGTTAGATCATGATCTTGTGCAATATATCCCACAAGTGGCATAACATTGCACGCAACATTATTTTTGATAGCATATTGGGCTAAATAAAACAGGGTAATGTATTAAAGAAAAGAAAATATACACATTTTGTTATAGGTAGATGACCAGTAAGGCCAAACAGAATAAAAGCTGTGATTTTGGTAATAAGTCACTTGCACCTTAGTATCAGATCTGTTTAATCACAGAGAATTAATCATTTGATTAATAATTTAATTAATCAATTAGTCATTTGATAAATCTAGTCTAAATTCAAAAGCCCTAAACAGCTGAAACGCCCTGATGCAAGTACAGGTGGTCAAATGTTCCACCTCTGAACTGAACTACAAAAAACACTGTGATTCTGACACATCAAAATGTCATTCGCTGATGGTTGTTTACATCACAACGCGGCCAGTGGGTTGTTTTCTTTTCTCAAATGAAAGTATTACATTTTCTTAAGCATTTTATCAATATTTAAAGTTTAATGGTAGTGCAGAACAGAGGAGAATATTAGGAGAAAACAGTTAAAGGCCAATAGCTTTTCAGAACCTAAGCTAAAAAGCTAAAAAAAACCAACAATGCGAACAATAAACAGACAGATCTGATGGTGGCAAAGGTGACCCATTCTGTTTCTGTTTTTTGATTAAAGACATGCATTATGTTGTCTATCAAAATGGCAGCTACAAAACACATACAGTATATTTCTTTTATTTTTTATAGTAAGCATACTAGCCCTAGCGATAAATGACAGATTAATGAGACATGTATGTATGTGTATTGGGCCAGTGTTGCTGTTCAGACATGTTTGTGATGTTTTATGAGTTTTAACACCATGGAAACAGATGTGTGACAGTGTCACTTGACAGGTTCACACTGAGGCTATGTGAGATCTGTCTTTAAGAAGGCTTCTTTTTTATGTGTGTGTCTCACAGCGACACATCCTCATTTGAGAATAATACCTGTAGAAAACAAATAAAATATATCAGCCCTTAATGATGCCTTACTTGCTCATTAACAAACAACCAAACGATGTTCCTTTGGCCCAGCTACCTGAGATGGGCTTTCTTTCTTCTATCTGGGGCAGTTTGATTGAGCCCCTAAGCTTCCTGTTTGTTTCAAATACATGAATATCTTAATGTTTGAACAGATGAATGTAGTTTTCACTGAGTTGCTCATGCCTCATGAGTCTCTACATGCAAATGTTGCAGGAATATCTGAATGTGTGTATGTGATGGGTAAGCCCTTTTACTGTAATAAGGAACATAATATTTAGAAGAAACTGTTGAGCATGATGAATCCTTATTTGGGGTATTTTGTCTTACAAGCTCTGATTGGCTGGGTTCAGGTTGCAAATTAGGTTAAACTTTTTCAACCCATTGCTCTAAAAATATATTGTGAATGTTTGAATTTATTCCTTTAAAATTCAATGTAATCAAAACTCTGTTTATAACATGCAATTATAGAATACAGGGTGGAGAATATAATATCGTATTATAAAATATACTACTAAGGGCAGATAAACAGATTTTTAGATTTTTAGTTTTGTTTCTCCTTTGCAGGTTAGGGGCATAAACACAAAGGGATTCTAGTTACAATATTTTTAAGGACCTTTTCAGTTTTAAGCACTTAAGCAAATAGCCGACTGACAAAATGTTCTAAACATACCCAGATCCCCAAAGTTACTGACTTGCCCAAACAGGAAATCACATCAGCAACAAAAACATCAGGCTACCTTGTTAAGGTTACAGGATATTAATGGGAGAATCTGAGTTTTGGGCTTCATGTTGGTATCTTGGGTATTTATCCAGGCAGATTTGTCAGAACTTCAAAGATGTATAAACTGATACAGAGGCTCTACAGAACCCTCATAATGAATAGAGCAGCATTCAGAGAATTTATGATTACAAATAGAAACAAGAACATCTTGACACACAAATGCAAGCACAGGCACACATGCACACACACTCATCCAATCACCCACATAGACACTCACTCTATATTCACTTTGATACTGTACATTTAACTCAACTGACTATGCCAATCCTTCCTGCACAAAGACCCAAATGAAAAGAAAACAACATGAATTAGATTCTGCAGTCATCTAGTGCAACAGAAATCCAAACCATGGACACAGTGTAAAAAAACATGGTGCGAGAGAACTCCACCCTCTTTTGACAAAGGCTACGGTGTTGTCCCTTGTTCTTGTTGCTTGATTAAATTTGTCCAGTTTGTTTTCAGTTTCATCAGTTTGTTTTGTTTGCTTGGTTGATTGCATGTCCACAGTCTCCACCTGAACTGTACAGTTCTACAGTTACCCACGGTCCATCACACGATTGGGTTCGACACTGTAACTGCTTTGCTGGCATTACTGAGTGGCTATTCCATCATTCCTCATTAGAGGAGCTGGAGGTGAGGTTAAACCCAGTGGGATTGTGGGATGCTGTGAGAGTGGCAACAGTATGAAGGAGAACGAGGACCAGCAGGCATAATTTGAGTCTGCTGTTGCACAGTCTAGAGGCTGCTGACGAGGTCAGGGATGTCCCGTGCTGACACGACGGGTGAGTTCTTTTGAGAGTGCCTTTGGAGCTGTTCTCCGTCCTGCTGTCCCACCGAACATCACAGCATTCTGTCTCTGCGTCAGAGGGGTTGTCCTCTTGAAGCCCTGGAGCAGTAAAATTCACACGTTAAACACAACAGAAGACCTCCCACGAAGTGACAAAAAAGTTCTGACAGGAAGTCGGGTGACACAGCCAGCCCAAATGGTGTTAAACAAATATATCATTCAATTAAAGTAGTATGCCACACAAAAATGTGAAAACTGGGCATAATTTACTAACCCTCACATTGGTCTAAATTAGCATGCTGTTATTGTTTTCTAACACAAAGCTATTACATGGCATTAGAATAAAGCACATAAGTCATGCCAACTACTCATTGTATATACCTATATACACTTTTACTGTGTTTTTCATGTTTACTATGAACTGTAACTGTATGTGTTGTGAAGTTTCTTAATGAATTTCTGCTTTGCATTCCACATGAGAAAGATCTACCACATATGGGCTTGGAACAACACAAGGGTGAGTAAATAAAAACAGATTTTTCATTTGGAGTAAACTTTCTTTAACACAATGTCAAATCCATTCATTTACTTTTTCACTTGACCTTGCAATACATATGTCACCCATGACAGGTGTTTAAAATCATGTTGTGAGGATGAGGGAGACATATGTGGGGGAGTGGTAGATATAAAGTTTAGCACTGTGAGTTAAGTCTGAGTTAAGTAGGGATACTTAAAGCGATTAAAGGGCATGTAATTACAGTCTGACCACTCAGCCAGTCGACCTGTGTGGTTGTGCTCTCCATTTCCCATTTAACATCAGTCTGTCTCATTATAGCACAAGCCCGCAGGCCACCGGGAGGCTGGAGCGTTCATTCATATTCAGTACTCAACATGCATCCGCTAGGATTAGGAGATAAGCACATCCTGATAAACAGCATCCAGTGCTTTGACTACACCAGCCCTATATTTCTCAACATTCAGATGAGAGAAACCCATTTCATGCCCTCTGGATTCATACCTATGATTGGAATAATTATTCAAATCAAATGGAGGTTAATTTAAAGATAAAGTGTTTATTAAGTCAACTCAAATTGTGTGCATAAAGGTTACAATCCTGCTTGTTCTTGACAGCAGGAAAGAGGAGGTGAGAGTTGTACTTTCTGTTCCAACCACAAGGTGGTAACAGAGTAAAATGTTTGACAAAATCAGCAGCATTAATGACTGTGTAAAAAAATTGAAAATGTTTTTTCAGGCAGTATATAAAGAAGTATGAAGGCATCAAGGCACATCTGAATTCAACATCCTGTTTACAAAAATTCCTTAATAGAATATCCCATAGTCCTGTGTGTGCAGTTTTTGGTAATTGGTATGAATAAAAATAGTGTCAGTCTATATCACAATTAATTCATCTAGTGATTCAATTCCTAGCAGAACATAATCAATCAAAAATGTCAATTACTTGGCATGATTACTCTTAAAGGATATTGTTTGCACTGTTTTAGATCCAAGAATGTGGATTTGGTTTCAATATTTGGGGTTGTACTAGCTAGTTTTGATTATTGAGGGGGTTACCTACTCCCCACTCCCCCAGAAACTAGGCCATTGTTTAGATCATTAAATGTGATGTTATTGAAGTACCATAATACAAAATCACTGACTGTTTTTAGAGGCAGGCAATAATTGTGTTCACTCCATCCACTCATAGAGTACTGCAGAAGAAACATCGGTTGATGTATTTGTATGAGAAAGGTCAAGATGCCCACCTGTGCATATAAAACTGGGGCTTCCTCCGTAGATTAGCTCATCATTGTCAGGCAATATGAAGGGACACCTCTGCTGGACCTCCAGGCAATACTTCCTGCAGGGGATCCTGTTGCTGCAGTGCATCTGTGTGGTGTGGAAGAACTGGGCACAGACCCACTGTTTGTAGACAGTCTGCACAGAGAACAGTACAGAAGGAGAGCCAGAAGGAGAGTTGTTAGTGCTTCAGAGCCTGGGTGTCCTTTGCAATTTATTACATCATCGGTGCCGTGGTAACAGTCATTTCCTAAGCCCTCCCACCTGTGTATCTTGGCAATCTTGCAGATTCCCCAGCTAACAACTTTTTTTGTAAAAACATTTAGCAAAATTTTCCATTAGGTAACAAAAATGCTAAAAATGTTTGTTTTTTTTAAAGTTTTAGGAACATCCAAACGCCCAGTTTTTTGACTTTGTATTGAAGTTATTGCTCTGTTATAAGAACATTATTCAATTTTTTCATTCATAAAACAGTTGATTTATATGATACATAACTTTTACTAACGTTACTTTACTAACATAATTTTTTGATAATTTTGAGAGAACATAGAGAATGTTAGCTAATGTTCTGAGAATGTTCCCTGTTAGCTATGTCCCCTGTCCCCTTTTATCTGTCACAAATGCTAAAACCTTACTGCTATAGATCAAACATCATGTATGATGATTTAAAATTACAATTTTGTGATATATACAAATCAAACTTTGCTTAATCATATATTACTGAAAGACTGTACTAGAGTTTTCTATGCAATTTAACATTTTGACAGTCTGTGAGCTATTGCAACTCAGCATCAAAATGCATGATATGATTTGCATACCATGACAAAATTTCATTGTTTTTGCTGAACTATTCCTGTAAAGGATTATATTAGGGCCATTATGCTGATATGACAAACAAAGCTGATACTTTAATCAAATGAAACTCCAATCTCCAATGAACCCCAGAAGCTAAGAAAGAGCAACCTCTAAGCAATAAAATGTTCCGTTGGGGTGATATAAATGTTTTGATGTTTTGTGGACCATCATGCATTTATAATGTCATTAAACAAGATAAACAACCATAAAACAAGCAGAATTCATCTAAACCTCCAGGACTTTCTCACCTAAAAATGTGAATGTGCCCAATCAAACATGAGGAAGAACAATTTCACAATACGACAGTTTCCAATTTCCTCTGAATGGACCATAATGCATTAACGATACCTGTACTAACAAGTGAGAATCTCAGTCGTCTCTAGCAGCCATTAGTCACGAGTGACCCAGCACGTGATATCACTTCCTCTCACCCACCATGAGCCTAATACAACTGAATCATTTCTCCTGTGCTCATATCATCTTCATATAAAGAGACAAAGGCAGAAAAGAAACCAAAACAAACAAACATATTCTTCAAAGGATTGCAGCAGGACTCTTCTCCTCTCATACAATTTGTTGCCATAATATGTTTCTGTCAGCAGGTGGAGCAACACGGGCACGTCCTCAACTACTGAGTCTCCAACAACAGCTCAGGCAATTTTGATTGCAATAAATCATTGTCTTTGCCTTAAGCACAGAGTCTTGCCTGACTGCGCTGCACACGGTTGTATGTCATGTCACGTCTCCATCCAAGATGAAATATTTATGTGGCGTCACTCGGGTAAACTCTTTAAAAAGCACATTTCCTTCCACTGCCTTGATCCTGTATCGCTTTGGTTCGCTTGTAAGTGCTTATTAGATTTGCAGCCAACCTCTCAGTAGGCATTTGCAAATGCCTGTTCATATAATGAATCCCTCCTGAGATGGAGGTAAAGCAGACATTTGTGGAGCATGACAGATCACAGAGTGGAGTATGACCACAGCCTACTGTCTCCTCTCTGGGTCATTTCAGGCAGGTCTGATTGACATTCAAGGTGGGAAGATTTTCACAGGTGAAATAAGCTTTTGTAGGAGTTGTTTGAGAACATGATGTACTTGAGTCTGCATTATATTTGAACATGACAGAGGTGGGAAAAAACAGAACATTAGTAATACACATTGAAGATCACAGAGCCAGGCTTTGGACCATAATTCTGATCAACTCTGCAGCTCATTATGGCTAGGATCTGCCCATTTACACATGAAGAGACCATCTGACTGACAGGTATAATGATAAGGTATAAACAGGTTCAATTTTCATTTGAATGACATTTAGAGGCCAGGGAAATCTAAAATCAGTGATGCCACATTAATAGCCCAGTGTGGTAAAACTTATTTAAACAGCAAGTGAGCCTTGCTGTTTATATACTGTAGGAAACTGCCTTGTACAAAGCAGCATTCTACCAAAATAGAACCTTTTGAGTGAACCTCTTCTTTGGATCACCCTGCATACATTTACATTTATACATCCAATAGATGCTTTAATCCAAAGTGATTTACAGTACAGTACATTCAAACTATACATTATATCGTTATATATATTTCTTGGTAATTTAACCCATGACCTTGGCCTTTGTAGCACCATGCTCTACCAGCTAAGCCAAAGGAAAGCTGTCCTAAGTCGTGTCATACAAATAGCCCATGCACATGGCACGAGAGATGCAACTTACAGTAAAATTGATGTTAGCATTTTTGCAGTCTCTGCAAAGATATATATACATGTTCCACACTAAAATTAGGTCAAAAGGCGGTATCTTAGAAAGTAGCATAATTTAATTCTAAGGCTTAATATCAATGCTTTTCTCATGTTAATTTTACCAGTGATTATCAATCTATATAAGAATTGTTTTTCAGACACTATATGTAAACAGGCCTACTCGTTAATGCAGCGAACCCTTAAATCTACTGCAAAGGCTTACGAGAAGCCAGTGTAATATACTGAAGCACCACTAGAGCCATAATAGCCTGCGTGTTTGTGAAATGTTGTCAACAAGGTGAGATTTTACATCATAACAGCAAATAAATAGCCTAATAATTCCAACAAATCATAAATGTAGACACAGTGAATGAAAATTAGATTTTAGGCAAATGCAAAGCTCATATATCTACTATCTACAGCTATACAGACAAAAACAAAACAAAGCAAACTTCTGCAGGCGTAAGATAAAGATAGGAATTTCTAAAACTATTATTATTAATACTCAACTTAAATACACAGTGAATTAAATGTAAACAATTGAAGCTACCAACACACAACACTCTACAGCTGTAGCTAACTTAAAGATAGCTTTTCTTGAATATGGATCATTGAAGACACCGAGGCATTCTCAAATGTTTATTTAGTATTGTGACACTATGGGTTAAAGAAGGTGCTGCAGCACGGTGAGATGAAGGCTTTGTGTAAACACCTCAAACAGTCATGCTCACTTAAGATGGCCACACACACACATACCCACGTCCACGTGGCATGCATGAGCAGGGCCCTGGAGACTGAGAGGTAGCGCCATGCTGGTGGCATTTGGAGTTGGCACATGATGACATTAATCCAGAGCTCATTTACAGTGCCACTGTTTGGCAAGCCTACTCATAATGACATAGATAAGCTAATTCCTGTAAATCCACAGAGGTTGGGCGTTTAATGCAGACACATGGATACTTCAACATGTGAATGTCACATCTTTCTCAATCTGCCCCATAACTGCTGATATTTCTCATCAGACTGTGGTGTGGTGCACTGTCTATTCTTTATTGGTTTTGACTGCATCTGATAGATCCATCCGCAGCAACCAATTACAACACAGCACAAACAGCAACAAGACCTTTGTCAGAGATGGAGAACATTCAGATGCTAATAGACAGACGGACCCAGAGAAGAATGTTATTGCTTAGAGGTTGCTCTTTCATAGCTCAGGAGACTTTTTGACATTTTCAGATGTTTATTCAGGTATCAACTGTATTCCAAATATTTTTCCTATATAAACAAATTAATGTTATACAATTAATGGGGATGGACTTTGTCCAGATAATCTGTTTTAGTTCATATTAACATATTTACATTCATAATTACGGAAGTGACATAACATGCATTGTACTGTAATTGATTCATTTTTGTGTTCCCTGGGAATAAACACTATTCCTCTCTTTGACTTAGAGAGGAGACAGATGTGAGATTACTGGGTCTTTTCATGCAGGAGCAAATCGGAGAAGCAGGCGACACAAGCAAAAGGCTCAATCTGCTCTCCATCTAATCTCATTGCTTTCTAGGATAAACAACTGAGAAATCCTTTGTGATTTGTCTTTTCTATGGGGAGACCGCACAACTATGCATCTCATAAATCTCACCACAAACACAGAAATTCCTGTGTAACAACATGTTTTTACAGCACATTTTACAACAACATTTACAGCATGCCACCTTTCACATGTGAGCCATTATTTCCCAGTACTTCCCTGAAAACTCTCCCGATGTGTGAATAATTTTATTGCATCATGAGTTCGGCATGACCCCTCTGAATCTATTCTGTCCTGTGCTCCATTAAAGATGTGATGAGGGCTGAACCCTCTCAGATGAGTATAAATGTATTATCACTGCTCAACACAACCTGATCTATGGGGCAAGCTTGCATCATGGGCACAGTCTTGCTGAATGCGACTGAAGGACACTGCACTGAAAGAGCCATTTATGTTTCTAATATCTGGTTAACGCTGCAGCGCTTGCCTCTGTCCTCCTGTTTGGTTGTGACCCAAATATTTGCCTCAATTTACTGCTATCTAAATGACTAATATAATTAGTTTTGTATTTATAAAATAGTCAATTAATCTGATGTTACATAACTAATTTATTAAAAAGTATGATGTGTAATCATTTCCAATCTTCTGTTAGCTTATTTCTTTATTCTGTTAGCCTTTATCATCAGTTCAAAGCTCCATGCGCCATTCACTTGGTTGGAGTGGCCAGCAGATGGAGCTAATGTGAAACTGGACCACTGCAGATTTCCTCACTCAGCAGTAACTCATGCTATGACATGGCAATGCTGCTTTTGTCCTTCTTAATGCAGGGTTAGTATACATTCATATACTGAAGATACATAAACATCTGTAGTCACCCTGTTTTCAGACATGTTTAGAATGGGATACTGTTTTACTGACTGAATACATTGTGTACTGCCTATTAGTGTTTACAAAATAAATTTTTCCACAATAAAGTATGTCTTATTGTGATGCATAGTAAGGACCTTATCATGTTTCACGTAAAGGATGTTCAGTTTTAATTCTAATGAGTCTTTTGGTCAAAACAGAGATGTTAAAAAAATCACAGGTTTACTGGAACTGGCACTGGAAATGGACGCTGAAGTCACATGCATTGCATTATGGGATATGTTAATTTGCGTAGGGTGCCCTGTCAAATCATCCATGTATTGCCAAACTCTAATTTTGCATACAGTATACTGTTGAAACAGTAAGACTAGTATATTAGTATGCTATTCCATACTGTAACCATTATGCTCAGATAACCATTGATTGAGCTACTTTCTGCATCACATTAGCCAGATGTTGTGCATCACTGAAAATGCTCAAACCTCACTTTAAAATCTAGGTGTGATGAAGAAAGCAGGACAAGAACATAGACAGAATCAAGGGCAGTTTATGATGCAGGCTTTGTCACTTTCGCTCCCAGGATGCAGCATACAGAAGATGGTGTGATCTCATTAGTATGAAGAGTGGAGGGAGTGTCGAAACTCTGAGAATCAGGCAACTGCTACTGTCTGTGCCCTACTTACCTAAACCCTGAGCAAGGACCTGCTGAACCTGCTACATCTAACACTGCTTCTGCTCACATGATAAATGATCACAATGCCTCAGACACACAGCATGTGAGAAACAGAGAGAAACACATTTCCATCTTACGTAAGATGGCTTTGCTCGTCCTTTCCCTATTTTATTTCTCTTTTAAGCGGGGTCCAAAAGTCTGAAGCCACATATTTAATTACAAATTCAATACAAATGTTCTCACTAAAAATTATATTATCAGCAAAAAGTGAAAATCTGAACTGAAAAATTAACATGAATTTTAAAATTCTGTCATAATTTCTGTCTTGAAAATATGACACAAATGTCACAAATTTGTTTTGATATAATTAGTAACATAGAAATAGCAGAACATGAAACATTATTTTGTTTTAATGTTTATGCAAACTTTTCTCTGATTTTTGGATCCACTTTAATATTTAATTTTAACTCTCTCTGTCTTTCTGTATATTTCTTTCTTGGCCTGATGGTTAGAGAGTCAAGATTTGTAACCAGAAGTTCATTGGTTACATTCCCAATGCTGGCAGGGAACAACTGAGGTGCCCTTGAGCAAGCCACCTAACCCCTAATTTCTCCCTGGGCACTGCAGTGATGCTCACTGCAACAGGTGTGTGTATGTGCACGGTTTGTAGTGTGTATGTTCACTCACTACTCCGTGTGTGCACTAACTGGATGGGTTAAATGCAGAGGACAAAATCCAAGTGTGGAATCACCCCATACTTGGCCTGCACATTACCTCACTGTTTCCCACTAATCACACTTTCTTTCGACCCTTTGCTTTTAATCTGACAGTCTGTGTTTAACTTTCGATTCTCGGGCATTAGCCAAGCTGTCCTAGAGGACTGCATTATTCCATTATGAGCAGGCTAATAACATTGTAATTGACGAAAAGCCTTTCTGCGGTCTCAGTATTGGTTTTTAAAAGCCTCCATTGCCCTGTCAGTGCCTTGCCTTTGATGTTTTAGTTGCCTCTTTCTCTGAAGCTCCAACCAGTAGACACAGCTCAGACCTGGTGTTAAACTCTTTCTAACTCACTTATTACTCCAGCACTTTCTCTTCCTCTGTCAACTATCAGGTTCTTAAATCCTCCAGCAGCTAACGCCGAGGTCAGACAGGAGCAGAGGTAGAACTATCTTCAGGAGTTTTCAGTATCACTTCAAATAACATTTGTCTTTGTTTCCAGCTGTTTTTGTCTTAGAGCCTCATCTATAAACTCAAGTCACTCAAGAAATATGTTCTTTTTTTTCTTATTTTCCTGAATGTAATTCAACGTCATTGTTATTAAAACTATTATTATCACAATTACAAAACACAATTTAAATTACATTACACAATTACAAAACATTATTACAAATATTCACTACATACAATGTCTCTGTTTTTCAGTCTTTTTAAAGGTAAGGTAGGCAATGCTGGAGAGGCTACTAATAGCAACCAGGCTTTGAAAGCAAAAAATCCCACCCTCCTTTCAGAGCGCTCTCCAAAGTCACACCTTCTCCAGCACCTTATCCCATACATAGTTTAACAGGCAAGTGGGACATCCTATCATTGCATTCGGACTGATTGGATGAACATTTCATGGTCCTGTGCCTTCCACAGAATCTATGGAAATGTATAAAGATGTTTAGGCCACTTAGTGATTAGGTGAATCAAATCACCTCATGTTCCAGTCAAAATTTTCTTTGAGAAAGACCTAATAGTGAGCTTATTAATGGTGCTCGCTAAGAAACCAACACCCTAGTGACGCCCTGGCAACCAACCTAAACAACACAGCAACCACCTTGCTAATGAATAACCAGCATCTAGTTTATAAATTAAGGCTTAAGTACCTCCATTTACTCTTTATCAATATTCACATTGCACAAGGTAATTTGCACAACTGTGGCACACCATAGCTCAATAGGTAGTAAATATTACCTGTCATTTGTGGAGATTTTAATGCAATGATTTGACTGACAAGTAAAAAAGACTAAAAAAGAGAGAAATCAATACCCCTGAAAACCTGCTTAGGTACCACAGGTTGGGAATCAGTGGTCTGTTTAACAGTATCACTGTTTTAAAGTGAAGCTTTAAAAGTGACACATGCCTCCTCAGGGACTGAGGGGTAAACGCATGTGAGGCAGGTCAAAGTGCAGTCCGCACATATACTACAGTGCATTACAACATGCCCTGGGTCACAGGTCACTCCACAATCTGCAGTCCTACTTTCAGCTACACACAACAACCATAGTCAACTTAATCTGTAGGAGACAATGAGAGACAAAGCTGAGAAACAATGGAGCAAATACACGTTAAACTTGCCTAGCTATGGTTTCAGCATCTGGTACAAAAAAACCTGGTAAGACGTTTCTTTAAATGAATCATTAAATTGTTCATCAGAAATTAATTTTCTTTTTAAAAATACTTATTTATAAATAAATTTGAGCAGGGATATTTGTAAATGTACATCAGTGCTGTATAAAAACTATAAGCATCATTCTGGTTAAGTAATCAATAAAAATCAAATAAAAAATCAATGTGCTGGTGTTGTAATTATACAAAGAGCACAGCAGTCTTTCAGAAATATGCTTTGTCAAACCCAGCCCCTTAACTGCTATTAAAATATTGCCAAATAGAATGGAAATAAGCATCTAAAGTTAGCCATTGCTTTTGTGAGGGACAAATAAAGTTATTTTATACTTTACATTTGTTTGAACATTTTGTTAATTGACTAATTTTGTCATGTAACTGTAAGTGAGGGATGGGGAGTGATGTTGAGAACATAGAAAAAACTCAAAGTATATCCAGTTCAGCTGAAACGTTATAAATGACCAGTCAGCCCAAATGAGCTTATAAACAAAGCCTAGCTTCACAGTAGCTACACAACACAACACTAGCTAATTAAAATCCCACTGAAGCACACAGCACAAGTACATTTTCAACCCGTCAAACTGAATATCCGCAATAAAACATAAGAGCAATGCTTTATGTACAAACAATCCCAACGAGGCAAACGCAATTCCTGCAGTCATAAAAATTAGCATAATGCTACAAGACGCATGCTGTTCTTGAAGCATTCGCTAAGAATGAGTTACGTGTATTGCGTGATAAGAGATACAGATGTACGCCAGCTAATAATGCTTGTTATTCAACGAGCAGGATCAGTGTGCTAAGCAACAGTAATTTTAGACTAAACAAAGCAGGTGGATGCAGGGGTTGGCTAGGCAACCCTCGTTCCTCATTATAGTTCAAGATAACACCGTGCCCTAAACAAACTGCACACAGTAGTAGGTGCAAGGCAAAAGATTATTGTCGTGTTGTTCTCTCTGTGTGGTGCAATAATAGGGAGCGGTGAACTGGGAGGGGGTGGAGGCAGTTTACTGTGAGACTAAAGTCACACAAAGCTAGTGCTTTACTTGCACCATACTACACACTGAGGCAAAGAGACAAAGGAGCCCCTTTCCTATGGTCTGTCAGATAATAAAGACTTTTAATATGGCATGCCCATGTCATGTAAATATCACTACCTAAATATCATTACCAACAGGAAGGCCGTATTATATGCTGCATAGCTTATTAAATATTAAAAACACAACTCAGACCAAATCATATTCCGATGCAGCTAAATGAAGTGGGCAGTTTTTTGTATTGTAAAGTGGGCTGCACTAACATTATGAAAAGATAGACAGTGTATGAAAGAGTGAGAAAGACAAAAAAAGGATTTATTGTACCAGTTATTTACAGTATATCACAGGTATTAAAACACTGCATTTTTAATTAATCAAATTAAATTATTAAAAAATTAATTCATTGGCTTATCATATTCAGCTTTTCTTGGGTTTTCTGTATCTCTAGCTTTAGATGATGTGTATGTGTGCTGTAATTAATATACCTGGGGCTTGTGCTCAGCTTGAGTCTTGAAACACAAAGTGTTTTTCACTGTCACACCATTTTTTTCTTTTTTTATCTGAATAATATTAAAATAAAATATATGAAGAGCAGTGAGCAACAACACAATAGCCAAAGACATTTGTTGGATGCATAAGTATTATTTTTACGTATCAGTGTTTGATGTATTAACGTTTCATTTTTTTATTTATCTGAATTTTGTCCATTTGTCTGACAAACAAACTGGTGTTGTTATTTTGTCCTTAACCCTGCCTGGACATGCTTCTGCCATCTTTGTGTGGCATCAGAACCTTCTGTGCTGTACACAGATGGGTCGTCACCTTAGCCCAAACCCTCTTAATAAAGCTATAATATGTCAAGATTACAGTCAGCCCCTTGGGTTGCTTTACAATACGAATCAATAGCTGAACAGCATTTAGAATGACAAGATAAGAGAAAAACACTGAGAGATTAGGCCTGAACTAGGATGAGCATCGCCTACTAAGAATACAGAAAATTTTCTCCATAGGGATTTCAAAAAACTCTTCAATAGAGTTAAATCACAACATTACTAACAAGTAACATTAAAACAAGCAGGATAAACTGTGCCTTTTTATGAGGCAATGAACTCCTGACCCTGTAAAGCACCCTGTGACGGAACTGAATCAAATATGGAGATTCAACACAACTATATAGCTCCAAATAAAATCAAGTTTACACTGCAAACAGTTGCAACATTATGCTTGCTTGTAATGTACAGTAGATTCTGTATGACAGATACATAAACATGTACATTGATGAGTTTCCAGATAATTGCATTGTGGAACATTAATGTGTAAATGACATTTTTTTCAAGGGCTTACAAGGTTCATGATCCAGCGTGACAGACTGCACACGATAATCAAAAAACATTTACATTTTTCATGGGGATAAGTCAGGTGATTGATAACATTACATTAACATGACATCAATTAGCAGATGCTTTTATCTAGAGCAACTTGCAAATGAGGGACATCTCAAGCAATTTGCCAGACAAGAGCTAACCATATCTGCATTATCAACATGATCAAGTTATTCTTATAACTGTACCTGATTTGTATTGAACATATGTACAAGTCATAGCATTCATTTCTTTCAGAGGCATATAAGGTGGTGGATCCATTAAAATAGGTGCCCGATCCAATTCCAGACATACCTGATCTGACTTGTTCTGGCATACATAATGCCCTAGTGTTTTAAAGATAATAATGGTAAAGTCACTCAGATTACTAGAAATGGTGGTGCTGAAGTTTATTCAGTCATGTATTGGTCATTGGTGATAAGCTTCCTGCACTATTTGCACAACTACAAATCGTAATGCAAATAACGAGAGAATTAAACCGAAGGAAAGAGGTGACAAACTGAACTTTGTCTTTTGGTTTCATTGTGTTTGTGACACTAAGTTCCATTTCCATTATGTCGTACAACACAGGAGCACTTCACATGATCAGACAGCAGAACTGGTGCTATCAAATATTAAACCTGACATTCAGTTGAGCATAAGCAGTGCTTGTGGAGAGCACACTGAGAAAACAGTAGACAGGGTGGACCCAGCACAGTAGGTGATCTGACTGCTTCATACATGCTCACGTACAGTATTGATATTTAATATAGACCCAAAAACTTGAGCATAAACAAACATTTAATGTTCACCATCCATTTTACTTCCATAATGTGACACAGAATATTTGAAGAGTAACTTGATTTTTTTCTTCAGGAATTGTGAAAAGTGGGCCGTCCATACAAGCTTTCAGAAAATGATGAGTTTTAACATTTCCAGATGACATTGCTACAAAGCATGATAACTGCATACAATGTTCTTTGTTTCCAGATAATCCTTAACACTCACCCTTTCTGCTATTGGACAACCCCCAAGCTCCATTTCTCAAGAAAATATCATGTTGGGCTGCTCAACCAAACAAAGCAATGTTACTCCAGAGCAACTGTGTTTATAGCTCTCAGTGAAATCAACCTACCAAGGGTTTATTATTGTCTCTCTACATTAAACTGAGATAGGAGAACATATTTTAACATTGAACATTTTTTACACAGCAACTTTAATCAAAACAATACTTCCATTACCCACAAATGCTGTTATGTTCTCATTTTCTGCCATTTGCAGCTAGCATTTTAAATCTACATTACCACAGTATTTCTATTCTTTCAATATACTGCCAAAATAGAATCAGGCGGAGAGGAGAGAGAGAGCCCTGCTTTAAGCAATTATACATATAAAGTATTGATTACATTCAAGGTGCCTTTGCAATCAGATTATATCTACAGACAATATCATGCAAATGTTAAATATTTATTTATAATTTACTAATGTGGAAAACAATACACTGCGAGTATAACATCTGTTGCATGCATCCTTATTCAAATTGAAATACCCCTTAGCTACAGTGGCCGAGAGAGCTTAACACGATGCAAAATACGAAACATGCTGCAAATTTGGAAACGAGCTGCAAATACTGAAACACGCTGCAAATCATCACAGCACAATGGAAATGTTTCAAGGGGGACCGCAACAAGCCTAACAACCTGACTGGGACCTGCTTATTGTTCAGTGGCCGGTCAGTGTTGTTGTCAGTGAACTAAAAGGTGGGTTTTTTTGTTTATTTTAACATCCTGATCGTATGACTGCTTGGCTTTTGGGTATTATTAGCCTAATTAATCTCATGAAGTACAAAAGTACATGTGAAACATTATTTTAATGTTATGTTAGCTGAAGTTGGCTAATAATAGCAATCAGGGTGTTAAAACAGCAAAAAACTCACCTTGTAGTTCACTGACAACAATGACCAGTCACTGGACAATAAGCAGGTCTCAGTCAGGTTTGTCACTTGCTAGGGTCCCCCTTGAAATATTTCTGTTGTGGCGATTTGCAGCGCATTTCTGTATTTGCAGCACGTTTCCGTATTTGCAGCGTGCTTTGTATTTGGTTGTGGTGTGCCGATTTACAGCGTGTTGAGCTCTCGGCCACCGTACATAGCAGCTGGTTGAAAATATTTCTGTGCGTCACAAAACATTTCTAGACATTTTAAATGATAAAGGACTGGGTCAGAGTTGAGGAAGAGTGGGGAAATGGAACCTAAAATAAAAGGACAGGAAGTATGTTTATTAGATTTAGTACTGCAGAGCTATGATTAGCTTTCCTCCCAGCTCCCCCTCCCACCACTCCCTTCTGCAGTGACTTCTGCAGCAGACACATAGTGAATGGCCCAAGAGATGGAAACTGTACCACCGCCTACAAGGTTATAACACACACACCAGCACACACACTGTACAGCAAAAATGACGTCAAACCACACAGACACTCCCAATAAAAAAAACCCTGAATGCTCAGTAATCAGATGAGCTTGTTGCCCATGATTCTTTATTTAAGGTGTTTGAAGAACGGTTTCTCACTCACACACCTGGAGCATAAGGCTCCTTTGCTGGGTGTTTGTACATGTTACTTCATTTGAGCTGTTAATTACCAGGCTTTAACTGAATGTAGCCACTGTGGAGACAGAGCTGTCTGATCTGGATAGATTTAGCAAAGTGAACAGCAAAGAGGTAGGGAGTTAATTCAGATTTACACATTTCTTTCTTTTTTCCTGCTGCCTGTTTGCCTGTTATTTAGGCACATACACAGAATGCTGCTGAATTTTAGCCAAATAGTGTAAAAAAATATTCACAATGTCAAGTCAATTAACCTACTGCAGTATTTTACAAATAGTGATACACTAGGAACATAGAGCTAACATCTGTTGATTGCCTGCATCAACAGGTGCTTCTTTAAAGTTATAGTTCTCTTAAAAATGAATCCATAATTTACCACTCAAGTGTATGTGATGTTCTTCTTTCAGCTGAACACAATCAGAGCTATCTTAAATAATATCCTGGCTCTTCCCAGACTTGTAATGGCATTGAATTGTGCCTGAAATTTTGAAGCTAGTCAAGTAAGTACCAATGCTGCCACATGCCACCATATTTGAATTTAGTGCGCTGTTCTGTTTTTTTACATCTCTTTGTTTACATACATGATGATGTATTGTGCGCTATAATAAGCTCAATTTATTAAGCTCAAAATATTAAATTATTTTATTCAATTCTATTAAATTATTTAAAAATATTTTGTTTAGCTTCATTTATTAACCCAGTGAAGTTGTATGTTTTATTTTTTTGATGGATGGATACATTTTATGGAGCTTCAAAATCTCAGGCACAATTCAATGTTATTACAAAGCTAGGAAGAGCCAGGACATTTAATTTAACTCCGATGTGTTCAGCTAAAGAAAGAAAATCATACACACCTGGGATGGTATGAGGGTGAGTAAATTATTAGAGAATTTTTATTTTGGGGTGAACTATTCCTTTAAGATCACATGATTCGGGTTCGATAGTACTGATGGTCCTGTCGTAGACCACAACATGTAAAGTAAGATCACATGAGTGAAAGAAACAGACAGAACGGTGGTTAGACAGGAAAAGAGGCAGAGATCATGTAAAAAAAAATTCAAATTGTTTTCTAAATCTGTCAAAATGTAACTATGTCTATACCATCACAAATCCAGGAGTAAATCCTGTATTCTGTACTCTCACAGAATGATAATTTAGGAGATTTACTTCCAGGTATGTAGTTTTCTAGGCAGAGCAGGTTGTTTTTAAATTGCTTAGATTATGTGAATTAATGAAGCAGCGATAATCTCTCACACCAAAAGCCAAATGAAGGTAAAACCTCTTAAAAAAACAGAAATCTTCAAAGGCCATCAAAGCAACATATGTGCTTGGGTTTGTGTATGCGTGTATGTGAGCCTGCCCGTAGTACAGAGTACAAAATCAAAGCCAGAGGTGAAGGGTAACTCTCTTCAAAGCCGGTTGCCATGCGTAGCAGGCGCACTGTTTAATTAAAGCGCCATTTAGGGAGAAGATCATGGCCTCTTTATCCCACATGCACAGCTTTGGCTCAAATACGAGAGCCAGGAAGCAATCAACACTCAATTTATGCTTATCATGATGATAATGCCATGTATGGATCAGTCTGTACAGCATTCATGAGGAAGATGAGGCTGGTTCAGGGCTTGCTTTGGTCTGGACTCATGTATATTCAGTGGGACAGGACCAAAAGAGAACCAGAATTTGTATGTATTCTTTTGTCCACATTGCCCACTTAAGTAATTATACTGAGTGTAACCTCATACACTAATTATGATGCTGTAAATTTTAATATTTGTAGATTTAGTCTTCTTCATTCAGAAGTCTCATTACACATCTATTGCTTACATTGAAAATAGTTGCCTGGAGGTGTTTCCAAAGTGGCCAATGCGTGAACTGACTTGGCTGAAACAATTTCCTGGAGGAATGATTTTTTCCTGCTAATTCTGTTTGGTTCCACTAGTGCATTTGATATGAAAACAAGTAAATCATAAATTTTGCAAAATCTTTTTCAACTCAGTTTTATAAGAAAAGATGACTGTATACAGATTTTTTGGCTACATTTCAGAATATTTAAAGGATTGGCCTGTCCCCTTTTTGCTGTCAACAGAGCCTAGGCTCTGCCACGAGATAGTTATATCTGTTAGGACAGTTTATGTGGTTTCTGCTCAAATAAACAAAAATCACTTACAGCCCCAAATCTTTGTTGAGTAAAGTCATCTTGCTGGGTTTGTCACTACTAATGTGCTGCTGAAACAGTATTAATTGTGGCCATGCAGAGTTATGACAGAAAGTATGGTGAACACACAACGCATGACTCCACATATGCTCGCAAACTTGGTGGAAATCAATGCACTGTCTTTCTTTAATTACCAGACAAATAGCTCTATAACCGTGCAGGCATATTAATAATAGAAAGAGTCATCCAAACTTTGGAGCCATTAGCACCTAGTGTGCTGGGGCTAATGCTTCTTTTTAGTAGGGTACGGAAGTGTCATTGCTTACGGAGACAGGCATCCTCTAAGACCCTGAGCTCCTCCCTACCTCAAACGCTGTGATCTAGCAGAACAGGCCTGAGTACAATGTCTGCTTTTCTCTCTCTGTTGTCTAGTATCACTGCATACATGAACATAGACATGTGATGGTTTTATTTAATACACTTAAATAATAAGGGCAGTTCTCCTGGAGAAGCTTTAATTTAAAGTAGTGGATCTCAACCTTTTTGATTTCCAGGCCTCCCTATTGTCCACAACAGTATTTGAAGGCCCCCGCCACTCACAATTTCTACCCCATAAATATTCTATAACTTGGCATAACTAGAAAGATATAAGAGTAACTAAATCATAAGAAATATCTTGATTGTTAGTTGTTTTAGCTTGAGAACCAAAATAAAAAATTCTGTCATTGTTTATTTACTTTTATGTTGTTCTAAAACTGTATGCCATAACTTATTTTGTGGAACACAAAAGGAACGTTTTGTAAATCTCCATTCTGCATATTCAAAAGGGTATGTTGTGTTTGGTTACGGCACAAGTGAAAATGAATGAAATTAGGCATCAATTATCATAAGAGCTAATGTGCCAGTGTTTCTCAACCAGGGGGCTGGGTCCCACTAAGGGCCCCCTTTTTATCATTTAAAATAAGCAAAAACAACAAAAAAAAATCAAGATATCTCTTAGTGTTTTGTTTTATTTTTATAGCAAATACAGATTTCTAGTTATGGCAAGCTCTGGAATATTTTATTATTGTGGACAACTGGGAGGCCTTGAAGTCAAAAGGCTGAGATACACAGCAATATGCCATTTTTTAATCTTAACACAAATGCCCCTCCCACAGCCTCTTCCATCACCTACTACCACCTTGTTAGTCAGAACGCTTAAACTGCTGAAGTTAAAAGGTAAATAGTAAAATATCTTTGCTGAGCTTTCATACTTGCAAGTCACAAGATTGTGAAAACGGCCTAATGATCAGCAAAACCATCATGAGTATTCAATAAATAGGCCAGTTCTGGTTGGACCTCACATGACCCTTGCATAACTTTCTCTGTTTCTCTGCAATGAGTGGCAAAATTGAAAGACTGAATTAACATAGGAATTGTTGCCCCATGCTTCCACTTTATTATTGCCGGTGCCAACCAGATCCCACTGTAACACTTGTTTCCCAAAGCTGGCAGTGAGCTGTTTTAGGGCATATTGGGCTCTGACACATACTCTGGCATATGAATATACCTCCTCTGGGCACATCATCTGAATTTCACACTCACAGAGTCGTTGCTACCATATTCATCTCTCGCATTTGCTCTTTCCACGTGACAGCGTGCAGTTGCTCCCACTGAGAAGCAACGCGTTTCTCTTTCTGTCTCTCTCCCTGGAGGATGTGCAGCTCTTCATCTTAATCAGTGCATTAGTGTGCAAACCATTATGCACAATGAGGTAACAGTGGCCACAGACAGAAACTTCTTTGTACAATGCACGCTGCCTGACAGCAAAATGCCAGAAAGAATCTGTAGTTATTGTTGCTGTATATACAGTAGTGTATCCTTTACAATTCATTCAATCATCTGATCAGGTATAACCAGGTGAATCTTTTTTATAAACTTTATATAAAACAATTACAATCTAATGATACCACTGTGGTCTCAGACAGTTCCAGAAGTCTGAGAGCACTAGTGAACAAGCGTTTGTCGCATTTTTCCACTTTACTAATTGCAGAATCATAAATACTTTCTATTCATATGTTATATCTTTGTTTTAAAATGATCAGTTGTAACACTTTCTTTCTCTTAAGATAGTCATATTTTCTTCCAAGACTTCCATATTTTCAGTCTGGTCTTGTTTGGAAGAAATGAGTATGTTTACCCATATGAACAGCAGGTAGCATGCATAGCTGGATGAAATTTTTCTCATGAGACAAGGGAACCGTGTAAAATTCAACTCTATTGATCACAGTTAATCAAATTGTTTCTTGCCTGCAAACAAAAAGGCCATTAAGAAGCTTTCAACTTTAGCATTTAAAAAAAAAAAAATCCAATATATTATAAAGGATATACAACCCCAAATCAGACAAAGTTGGGACAGTATGGAAAACACACAAAAATAGCGATTTTTAAATTTACTTTGACTTGTATTTCATTGCAGACAATACAACAGCACATTTTAATGTTCATGATTTTTTATTGCTTTGTCTTCAAAAAAAAAAAATTCCTATTTTGGTTCTTGCAACATTTCAAAAAAAGTTGGAACAGTAAAGCATTTACCACTTTGTAATGTTGCCATTCCTTTTCACAACACTTAAGACGTTTAGGGACTGAAGACACCAAGTGAAGAAGGGTTTCAGGTGTAATTTTGTCCCATTCTTGCTGCAAACAAGTCTTAAGGTGGGCAGCAGTACAGGGTCTTCGTTATCGCATTTTGCACTTCAAAATGCGCCACACATTCTCTATTGGAGACAGGTTGGGACTGCAGGCAGGCCAGTCAAGTACCTGTATCTTCTTCCTCCACAGTCAGGACTTTGTAATAATGCAAAACCACATTCTGCACACATCTTGAAATATGCATGGACGTCCCTGGAAAAGATGTCTTCTTGAAGGCAGCATATTGTGCTCCAAAATCTCTATGTACTTTTCAGCATTAATGGTGCCATCACAGAAGTGCAAGTTACCTTTACCAAGGGCACTGACACAACCCCATACCATAACAGACCCTGGCTTTTGGACTTGTTGCTGGTAACAGTCTTGATGATCCTTTTCTTCTTTGGTCTGGAGCACACAGCGTCCATTTCTCCCAAAAAATACCTGAAATACTGATTCATCTGACCACAGTACACGTTTTCACTGTGTGATGGTCCATCCCAGATGCCTCCGAGCCCAAAGAAGTCGACAGTGCTTCTGGACACTGTTAACATAGGGCTTCCTTTTGGCACAATACGGTTTTAACTGGCATTTGTGGATGTAACTATGTATTGTGGTACTTCACAAAGGTTTGCCAAAGTAGTCCTGAGCCCATGTGGTGATATTGCTTATAGATGAATGACAATTCTTGATGCAGTGCCGCCTGAGGGATCGGAGAGCACGGTTGTTCAGCTTAGGCTTGCACCCTTGTCCTTGAATCTTTTACTTATGTTATGCACTGTTGAAGGTGAAATAAGCAAATGTCTTCCTATCTTTCTTTGAGCAACATTGTTTTTAAACATTCCAATAATTTTCTCACGTATTTGTTGGCAAACTGGCGATCTTCAGCCCATCATTGCTCCTAAAGGACTAGACCTTTCTTGGATGCTGCTTTTGTTTCAAATCATAATTGCAATCACCTGTTGACATCACCTGTTTCAAATCACATCATTATTTAACCAATTTACCTGATTACTAGCCCTAAATTGCTCCTGTTCCAACTTTTTTTTAAATGTATTGCAAGAACCAAAATAGGAATTTTGTTTTTTTGAAGAAAAAAACAATAAAAATCATGAGGAACACATTAAATAATGTGCTGTTGTATTGTCTGCAATGAAATACAAGTCAATGTAAATTTAGAAATCACTACTTTCTTTTTTTATTTGTGTTTTCCATACTTATACCACTTTCTACTGTCCCTATAAACTCTCCATGCATACGAAAACAACAACAACAATGAAAACATTATTAATAACATAAAGAACAAATTTGATGCAGTTTTCGCACCGGCAAAAATATCTGCATTTCCAGATTTCTGTCTTCTCACCATAACAACGAAATAATAATAATAATATAAAATTAAAAATTTGAAGAGCCCCAAATGAAGTCCCAAATGATTCCATTCTATTTCATTATGCAAATGCACTGAGTCTAAGCATGTCTGTCATTGTTATAGTTTATGAGAAGAAAGAACCTTAAAGGGATAGTTGACCCAGAAATGACAATTTTGTTATCACATATTCATCCTTATGTCGTTCCAATCTTGTAAGACTTTCATTATTATTGGAAAATTATATATTTTAAAAATTTCCAACTGTTTTTTTCCCATATAACGAAAGTGAGTGAAGAACAGGGACAGCCATGGTCACCATTACCTTTCATACTATGGACATGAGGGACAGTAAATGATAACACAATTTTTAATTTGGCAAATTTTCAGCTTTCCCTTTTGGACAAACTGACAAGCAATTCTACAGGATTCTTACTGTCCCCTGGTTCCTATAAACCAGAGTATCAACATTACTTATAGCCTTGAGGCTGTGACAGATATGAATATTGATGATGTGTACTTAATGAAGCATTAATGCAACGTGTGTATGCACAACAATTTGCTTGCATCAATGCAAAGGTCATTTGGTTCATTTGGTAGCAGAAAATGTCTTACACAAGAGCATCCACCCTTTTCCTCCCACCTGGGTCCTCTCACACCTAGAGGTGGCCTGGCTACTGGAAGCACTGGAACTTTTCATGGTGGACCAGTTGACTTAAAAAATAAAACATTAAAAAATTAAATAAACAAATAAATAAAGATTTAAAAGGAGAAATGGTTCTTATACCCTCTGGTTAGCTCATTTAAACTGCTGTGGGGGATCCTGGTTTAGACATAGGTAGACATAGGTAATTGTGTAGAACAGGGTTAGTGCCATGTTGTTGTGTACTTACACATACAAATAACCAATTAATCTCATTGTCTATCCTTACAATCTAAAAATAATGCCTGTAACCATAGTGACCAAGACAAAAATTAATTTTAAAGAGAACGAAAAGTCAAGTCAACTGACATGACACCAAAAAATCCAATTCATATAAAAATCCAATTGAAATCAAAGTCTGAAAATTGAGTCCTGACTATTTAAAGCAGTTTTAGAATAATTTAATTAAACTGCATATGACCAGAATCATATTCAGCATTTTTCATATTCAGCAACCTTACTGTTGCCAGCTGACTCATCACGTTTCTTCTACTATCTGTAGAAGGTGAGTCTCCTCACCTGCTAAAAGCCAATCATGTTATATAAATATAACCAAACACTATATGTCAAGGTAATCAGGACTTGCAATACAGAATCACATAGTACACAGCATATAGTAGAAAAGACCAACTAAAATGCTAGCATACTGCATACTGTTTTTATTGTTGGAATATACATATAACTGCATATAACTTGCTAGACACTTGCATGTTATATGTAACACATAAAGCTGTCCTCCAGCCTGTCTCTACAGCTTAAACAAACACAAAACATGGAAATTATAGTTGTGAACTTTAAAGTCAAGTCAAGAAGTTTTCTGTTGTAATTCAACCATATTTAGCAGGTGCAGTACATAGTGAAATGAAACAACATTCCTCCAGGACCATGGTGCAACATAAGACATAGACTACATACACAACAAGGGACTCAGTACAATCACCTGGTTCCACATGTGTGTGCATGTGTGGAAACCCGTGCAGACCGTGCAAACATCACAAGGAAAATATAAAGAAATAGTAAATACAAACCAAACCACGTCTGCTAATGCTACATATGTGGACGTTTTAAATGTAAATACTAAATAGAACATAAAATATCTCATTCCACAAAACATCATGACAAATTGTAAGAAAATGAAAATAGGAAAATCAGACTGGGGTATTTGAGGGAAAAACTACTAGTACTGCATCACTGGTTTCTGTAAAGGGCTGCTGGAGGCAAATAGTGATTTCTATAGAACAGTGGCTGTTTCAGATCAACACAACTACTTCCCTCCAAACAAATACAAAATAGAAGAGTGTTACAACAGAAGGGGATGACAGTTAACTAAATTATGATGCATCCTCACCCATCATGTGGCTGCTTCTGGAAATCAATACACTGTGGACAAAGACATAGTTGATTGGGATCAATAGCTGTCTTCTCTCTCTCAATTAATCCATTTGTCATTCCACACCCTTAGCAGGGATAATTCAATAAGAACAAAAGGATTGGATTGATTCATGTTTAGTGTTGTACTAATATTTTAGAACAGAGAGAGTGAGCAAAAGAGAGAGAGAGAGAGAAAAAGACAGCATATCTGTTTGTGCTGTCAACATGAAAAGCTATTTAAAAACAATGTATGTATTATATTTTACTAGATAATTAAATATCAAATAAATCAAATGCTATCCACATATAAATGAAGCTAGACATTTTCTCATCAAGGTTCCATTATGAATATATTATTATATATATATTACAATTTACCTTAAATTGGGTATAAACAAGTGCTTTTGTGTTCATGTTTGTAGGCATGTTTGTGTGTGTGCATTAATGTAATGTGACCACACTACTTTAGGCAAATGATATGACAATGATAACAGTACAAATAAGAACAACATTTCTGAAAAAAGGCCTTAGCATACAGTTTTATCCCCAGAGTTCAAGTTGTGATGTTACTGTTTTTTTACAAACACATAAGTTTTTGTTTTTTTATAAACACATAATAACAATACATGCTGATATGTGCCACTCAGACTCTTAAAATCAGATTTAAATGATCTGCGATCTTGTTAAAAATAAATGTAGGCATATGCAGAGCAACAGGTGCTACATGTAGCCGGAAGCAGCACAGGGCTGACACACTTTTCAACACAGGCCACATTTAAAAATAATTGTATAATGTACAAATCCAATTTTCATCCACAATATTAAATATTTTTAACAGTTCACTAACTTTCATTAAAAGTTTTATCAAAGACATCTTGAACTTCACAGCAAACTCCCATCTCCAAATTTCTCAAAACGTCTCAGTAACCATTCTATCTGTTGGAAACAGCACACTGTCCATGGAACATGTCCAGGTGAACTCCAGGCCTTTAACATAGCTCCCCCTTAATATAGCAACTTAGAATTATTCAACCATTCATGTCTTATTAATGCTGGAGCAAAAATATTGGGACTCAGTTTTGAAAAGAAGGGTTTTCAGTTTTCATTTTACTTTTCAGTTTTCATTTTACTTTTCAGTTTTCGTTTTTTAAAACTTTGATCTCAAATGAATAGGGAATAGTTTACTTTAAAAAATATATATATAAAGTTGCCCTTGTCCAGTGGTGGAGCCTGAGGGGCATCCAGGGTGACACTGGACACCCCCGACATCTTATTGGCCACCCCATGTGCCACCCCAAAATTGTATTCACTACTGGCAGTTTGATGCTGACTGATCTAATTTAGAATTTTGATGTTTGGCGGCAGTGTGGTGCAGTTTTCAAATTAAGGATAAGGAAGACACGCTTTGAATTGTTAAAAATAAGGTGGACGCTGTGAAGTAGTTTTGGCCACCCCTAAGTCATTTACACATGAGTAACCTGAAATAGAAATACAAACTATAATATATAAATAGGCTAAAATTAAAAAACAAAACTAAAATTAACCAAAAAACTAAACTAAATATTAGTTTGAAATTCGAAACAACAATGTAAACTAAATCTAAAATCCAAAACTATAATAACCTTGGAGAAAGTGTGAGAGAGCGACAAGGAGAGGTCATTGTTCCTCCATTTTAACCCATAGATGCAAATGGCATTAGGACCATGTGATGTGTTCCAGTAAGCTCTTCCCTGCTTGGTCATGCTCTTTAATTTTCCACTTCCTCCTCTCAATCATCCTCCCTCTTCTTCTTCACACTGTCACGGCTTTAAATCAGTGCAGTAAAACTGAAAGCTGGAGCCCACCAAATGGCTCTATAGACTGCACGGGTGAGACTTTCATTAGCACTATTGGTTCTATAACTCTTCTTTCAAGACTACCAATTCATTTAAATACATGTTGGCGCACAGCTCAGTGTGTTATAGTTAGCTTCAATTGAAGCTAATGCCCTGCCTGCCCTCTTGTACACATAACAGCTTGTTTAACATCTGCAGGGGCCACCAGGGGTGACTTAAGAAACACATACATTGATATTGCATTTAATATTGCATTTGATACAATATTTACAATATTAACTAAAAAACAATTTATCACAATCTTGTAGCCAGGTTAATGTCTTGCATGTGACTGTTTAAGCAAATGTCATTCATGTTCAGTTTTGATCTATAACAGAATTTAAAAATCTGTAACTTTTTGGATAAAAATAGAAGTCAGTTACAAGTACATAACATATCAGTGTTCAAAACTGCTTTCTAACCTTACCCGAATTCACAATGATTAGCTTATAATAATGGTTTATAATTTGAATTAATTTTGTGCGTAATGTCAGTTCACTTCATTTGATTTCAACATACCTAAATTAAGCATATAAAGTAACCTGCAATTTTATGTTTCAAACAGAGATGGTGATGGAGAGAAAGTTACAGACTGCAGCTTTAAAGGCATTATAACTTCATAAAAACAACCATAGTATAAAAAATGGACATCCCAGAAATCGCCTTATATCTAGTCATAATGTCAGAAAGTGAATGTTTTTCTGAGAGAGCTCTGCTGAGCATGTGCTGAGTGAGTGATTATTATGGTTTATTTAGTGTTACCCCATTACAATTGCCCCAGTCTATCCTATATACGACAGGATTTAACAGCATTTATTGATTTAGATTACATAACACTGCCGCTTTTGAATGATGTAAGGAAGAGGAAGGACAATCCATTTTATCAGAGAAAATTCAATTTTAGAAAATATCTGTTCTTATTGATTAAAATAAAGAAGCAGCATGCCAAAGCAAGGTTATTATAGTACATAATAGAAAAGACCTTCATCTTTCTAGTCTACTTCTTTATTTTTGGTGAACTCTTTCATATTTCTCTAAGCCAGTGCTATTCAGTGTGAACATTTCACTTGCATTAGGTATACAAACATCACCAATAAACACATTCCCCAGACGTTATTGTTTTAATACTGTACAAACTTTATATTCGATCCCCCTACACTAACTCTACCCCTAAACTACCTGTCACAGAAAACTGAACTTCCACTGTGCTGTTAAATGCAAGTGTTCCCAAGCAAAATTAAATACCTGTAAACAAAGATTGGACTGTAACATTTCCCTTGAAATTTACTGTATATTTGTTTTGTGTGTTGTTACCACTGACCTCTAAAATAGATTCCTCTCTCTTCATTAGCAGTTAAGGCAAAAGAGCAGAGGTCTTGTCTTGATGTTTACACTTCTTTGTTTTCCAAGAAAAGCAGTGAGCAGCTGACCACCCACAGTTGACATCTTTCTTTAGGTCATAGCTGTGCTGCACACAGTGTGTCACTCCTACTGTCAATAGCATAGCATCGATTTCAGAGCACCGGTCCAACAATAGCAACAAGAAGCTCAGAGTATCATCTCACAAACACCCCCACACACCCATAGCGCTTGCTGAGGTTCAGTTTGCAAATAAACTGGCTACAGAAAGACAAAAGTTTTGTGCCCTGAAATCGGCCTTTTCCTTCTGAAAAGTGCCCCCTGTAGTGGCCAAAGCTGAAACCTCAAGAAAATTTTAGAATATTTAAAATGTGAGCATATTTTGTGATCAGTTTGGTCCATCTGAAGGTAATATTCAGGCTACAGATTCTTTCAGACCTAAACAAAGCACAATATAGTTCTGTTCATGAATAGTTAATACATTAGTAAGTGCCTCAAACAACACCAGTTTATTTTCTACTTTAATCTAAATACCCTTGAAAATACCAATATGTGTAAGACATGGTTTTGTTTCCAGTAATGTTTAATCTTTATAGTTTTGTGTGGATTATGTATGAGATGGTCAGTCAATGAACTGTAGGTGATTCAGCTGATTCTAAGACTAACATTGAGAGGAAGTGATGTAACCTGTTCTTCAGACTCCATAAACAGGAATTACATGGTAATGTATAATACTCCCACCTTCAAAAATATGATTTAAACTATTTTACAGCTCATGTAACAAACTTATTTGACTGAAGCAGTCACATCAGGATTGTAACAGAAATGCTTAGCTTGTCTCTGTATTGAAACTATTGCCTCATAATTAATCCACTAATTAACAACAGGCTACAATATGAAACATAAACATTATATTGATAATAACCAAAAACATTATTTTGATAACATGCAAGTAAACCTGATTTACAACACCAGGTTTGGTTTGGACATCACAGCATTACGGTCAAAAACGTTTTCTTTCTAGTGAGTTATGATAAATAAGCGTGACCCAAATTAAACATGTCACCATAAGGTAAATTTTAAAATGAGATGCAATAAAAAAAGAAAGATAATCCCTAGACTGTCATGTGTCTTATAAGTCCATTGCTGCCTGCTGATCAAACAGTAACATGAAATGCTGTGAAATCCCCACATAAAGTGATCCATTAGCCAGAGAGATGCTGAGATGAAAGGTATCCAACACAGTGCTCAGTGTAAATAACCTTTAGCTCCCAATACTGCCCATACATATTCAGGGGGGCGTGGGTTTCTACATATGTATGCAGCAGAGCGAGAGAATTAATGCACATCATGACTGTCTGACTATTTTCCAGGAAAAGCACGACTATAAACCTCACATTCATAATCACTGACACAAACACAACTGTGCTCCTGAGACCAATACAGTTGCATTTGACACTATTTGTCTTTGTACAATAAACACTATTGAATCTGGTCACAGTGATGTCAATGTTCAGAAAATTAGCTTGGCAAATCTTACTTCTTTACACACATGATTACACACACATACAAATATTGTTGCCTTTTTTGTTCCATAAATATTGACTTAAAGTCAATTAAGTAAATTCAATATGAATCAAATTAATTACATCATATGCTGATTAATTCATCCAAGTAATGGCAATTAATCACATGCGTTGATACCTGTTGTGAAACCCCTTCAAATAAATAAAGACATTACTACAAAAACAGTTACAGTACTGTGGTGGATGAGTAAACCATTGGATTGGCATCACAAAAACGATCTTTAGAAGTAAACATATTTGTGTATATTTGGTTACTTGCATATAATTGCTAACAAACACATTCATTTTACTTTCATAATTGAAGCTTAGCTTAGGCCATTGGCTGAGTTCAATGCAATAAATTCATTCTGTAATCAGGTTTGTCGATCTGTCTGAGGTAATCTTAGGGACAGCTTGTACAGGATATGTTTTGTGTGTTTAATTTAATTGGTTTATGTAAACATGCTAGACAGACATCTGATGTCATTGCAAGTCTTACTGTATTTTAGGGTACACTGCACCATGAGCACAGCATTAAAAAAACAGTTAAATTTTTTCAAGTATTCTTCACTTAAAAACATGCCGCAGGCTAGTGTTAGAGGATGAACCCAAGTTATATCTAGAGATAAGAACATCAGAGAATGTGGTAAATGAAACTTTGAATATACAATTGAAGTAAAAGCAAAGCAAATGTTTCCCGTGTTTATATGAGGCAGTATCAGCTTTCGTTAGATACAGGATGTGTTGTGTGGAAAGCTGAAAACTTCCCTTTAGACAGAGAATAACCACTCCAGCTTCTGCTCTGTTAATTAAGCCATTATTAGCTGCCACTGACAAAGAACTAAAGTAGCTTGTTTTCATTAAGATTCATGCCAAGATTTTCATCTTTGTCACTAATCAGGCAGCAGATCTCACATCATCTTTAGGCAAGGCTTCTACAATGAAGACATCTCTAAGTAAGACATTACAGCACATCTCTATTGGAGCTACTGCAGATTATCTCAGTATATGGAAAATAGTACAGTGTATAGACTAATATATATATATATATATATATATATATATATATATATATATATATATATATATATATATATATATATATATATATATATATATATGTGTGTGTGTGTTCTGTGTAGTAAATCTATATATTCTTAAAACTATTACACAACAATGCATACATGTGCCTGTATTTGAAAGTGGGAATATATTTTAAAACTTTTTCTTTAAACTTGTGTGTGTGTGTGTGTGTATGTGTTGGGGAAGGCTGCCAGCATTGGTGTTGCATACCGCTTAACAAATGGGAGTTGCTCTCAGGGTCCAAAATTAACATGCTTCAAGTGCCAAATGTGAATAAAAATTGGCTTTGGCTGAGGAGATACAAGGGAGTTACTAGCCAGTTGGCCGTAAACTTTATTAGAAACTGCAACATTGCACAGTGTGAATCAAATTGTAAGATATGCATATGATTAACAGACATACAAAGTGTGTAGTTTGGAAATCATCTGTTCTTCAGAACTCCATGTGGCGACACATATGTAAAATATTTCTCCCATTAACTGACCAAAGTGAAAATATGAAAAACAAAACCATAACAGGCCTTTAAATTTTTGTCACAGGTGCACTTTTACAGAGAGAGACAGAGGTTGATTCAGCCTCTTGTGATGGAGTCACCTGTGCTTTTTGTCACACGTGGCTGGAAAAGACATATATGTTAATACAAATATAAATGCTTATATAGTTAAAAAAATTGGTTCAATTAAATAAATGTTTTATTTATTACAGTTTGTTTTATTCAAAGTTGAAAAGGGGAAACTTTGATTCCAAAACCTAGATTTCTGATAACTGAAAAGCAGGCATGGCAAATATCGGATGGACACAGTTGGATGAAGGAATAAATAGATGGATGTACTGACAAATGGTTTGATGAAAGAATGCATATATAGACAGATAAATGGATGAATTTATACATGTATAGATGTACGTATGTATGTATGTATGCAGAGCTGTACTCAGGGTTTTAGAAATAGCAAGTTCAAACAATTGAATTTAGGCTAGGGGGCCCCCACACAAAACAATTATTTCCCTGATTTACATATATGCATTTTAAAACTTTTGGAGGGCAAAAATGTGATAAAAGCTTTTAATAGGCTTTTAATAGGCTAACCACAAACCTTTAAACACATGAGTCAAAGCATATTCTAGGATGTCTAGGATGATGGCTCACACTTTGAGCTTAATGAATCATTTTCTTAGGTTATCAGGAAAGTTAGCAAGTTCATTAAATTTATACACAATGACCACATTCATTAGTAATATTTTGTTAAGGTGTCTTGTCTTGTCACAATTACAGACAAATTGCATTATGAATCATGTAAGTGATTTTCAATTCATATCAGCATTTTTAGTTTGGATATTACTTTTTGTGGATATTACTGTTGGTTGCTTAGCATTTTTTTTATTAAGCAGTCATAAAATGTTAAATTTAGCTACTTATTTTGTGCTCTTTCACAGTTAAGACTGAAGCAGGAGCACCCTGCTGAGATTCATGCTCCGCTTCTGTAATTCCCGCCTTCTTTTATTTGATTGGCCAGTAACTTCCACCTTCTTTGATTGGCTGCCGTAATAATTTTGACATTGACGAGTGATGTTCAACCGCTTAAAAGATCTGAGATGATTGACATTCTTAAAACAAATTGGCAGTATTAAAATACAATCCAGTCTTTTAGACAATTATTTCATGACTTTTATTTTTACCACCAAAAAATACAGAGATCCGGACGCCGGGGACCTCAATAGCGGGTACAGCCATGAATGTATAGGATGGATGAATATACAGATAAATTAATGGATAAATTAATGCATGTATAGATGGATGGCTGGACAGAGGAATGGATAAATAAATATACAGTGGATAAAAGAATGCATGTAAAGATGGATGAATGGATGAATTAATACATGTAAAAATGTATGGATGAATGAATGGATGTACAGACAAATAGATGGATGGTTGAAAGAATGCATGTATAGACGGACGGATGGATTTGTTGTAGTTCATTGTCTAAATTAAAAGATTAAGAGCTGTGAAAAAAGATCATAAATGTGTTGATCTGGGCCTGTCACTGTCTCAAATTCTACATCCTACATCCTGAAAAGTTGAGGAGTAAGATGGGATGGAAAAAGAGACTCAGTGGAGCAGAAGGTGAGGTGGGAATGTCAACGGCTCTTTGGAGTGCTGAACAGTGTGATTAAACATGTCAGGCAGAAAGCTGGAGGGATTTTGTGTATATGTGTGAGTGTGTGTATATAATGAGAAAGAGTCTGTGCACTTGTGTTCTATAGCTTAGGATGTATTGGCAAAGGAATGGATGATGGCTGGCAGTTCTGTCTGGCTTTAAAATAAACAGCAGGCTTGATTTGACTCGAATTATGATTGACAGGAGTTTATCACTACATATCATATAAATGCTGGTGTATAGTTTAAATGAAAACCCCATTCACTAGTATTTGCTTCCATTGTATTTGGTTTTACTGATTACATTCTCCTGCAGGTGTCCTCCCACAATTCACTGTGCTTCAAACAAACACATGCATCACAATGAAGTTCATGCACAATGAAGCCCTCTTCCCACATAATGAAGGCTGTGAAGAGTTTACATTTCACTATCTGCATTCATTAACAGCGCAGTTCAGCATTTCTACATATATTATCATTTATGAAGAGAACTGCTTCTAAAGCAGATAAAATGTGGGTCACGAAATAAAAAAGCAAAACTGTTATTAAACCGAGACTGATAAAAGATGCAGTAGAACTAAACCAATAACTGCCTCTTATACTCTTATACTCCTAACCATAAATGCATTACATGTGCTTTTTGTATTTATCTAAATACACTATTCGTTAGCATCACTATTCATTTCAATGGCTGATGCACTCCTCCCAAAAAGTATGCAACCTTCATGCTGCCATCTCTACTCATTGGCACTCAGTTTTCTAGTCAATCTGACCTGCAAACGTCATTTGACTAGTCACGCTTTAGCCACAGTAAAACAATTTTGATTGGCATCATTACAACACACACAGTTCCAAGCCACTCCCCTCATCCTGAGTGACGTTAACGGCAACAGATTGGGGAAAAGTCTATTTCACGCTTTTAAAAGCCTATCAGAAAAATCGATGGCCAAACATACACTGAAATGAAACACTGTTTTTTATTATTTATATGTTGCTTTCAACTACAAATATTTTGTCAACACTAAATAAAAAGACACAAGAAAATTACTTCCTGTTGGCTAAGCAACATTTGGATGCTTACGTTTGGTTTGAACTTTGTTATTCTTAAATGGTCTCAAATGGTGCCTGTGCTAAAACTTGTTATAGACAATATCATCTGATTCAAATATACTAAAAAAACAAAACCTGTAAAAAACAAGCTGTGCAAAGAGGGTTGTGTAAATGGATGTGCAAAGTGCTGAGTAAATGGATGGGCATTTCTGGTGACAGAGTTAGCACATTTAAAAAGCTATACAAAAATTGTCTAAAAGAAATGTATAAAGTCTTTTTGGCTGTGAAGAGGACTGACTACTTCTGAAAGTTACAAAATGGTACATTGAGCTCTTTTATTTAAAAATATCAAGGAAAGTAAGTTTCTTATTATAAACGATCCTTTCAAACGTCACTAGCTAGACCTTAATGAAAGAACCAATCAAACACTAATGCTATTGCGTAGTATCAATTTGTTCCCTTCTGTTTGGTTTTCCTAGTAAATTTTTCTTTATGAACACTCCCCACCCCATAAAAGAGATCAGCCAACCTCACCATTTCTTATTGCCGTTGCTGATATTACAGCCATGTGGAATGCCAGTGCCTGTATTTATTTTTCTGCTTTTCAACGCTAAACAAGAAAAGTCATTTCTTGGCTTTTTATTCCACTCAATTGCCTCTAATATACCCTGGGGGAGATGGGCTACAGCACAGTCATACATCACAGCTAAATATGCCCCATAAATAAACCCCTGGGCCACAATGTCAAAGATTGTACTGTTGCAGCAACAGCAGCATACACTTTAAATACACGCATTTTCCCGTTGAAAATGACATGTAGCATGAAGGTGCTGATAGCTCAGTTACAATAACTCAAATACCATGTTTCGGTATGATTACTCCATTCAGCACATCCTAAATCAAGCAATAATTAATAAACCGTGCACACAGCATGACAACTTATGACAGTAAAGAATGTAATTATCCCTCTCAAAAAAGCGAGGCAGTATTAGGAGGAAATAATTTTTTTCCAGGAAAAGAACAGATGGTTGCACACTCAAATGTTCAATGTGAAATGACAACACTACAGTATTAGATGTAAAGACAGGACTAGAAGGAAAAAGGAAAATAAGTAATATAAATGAATAACAATATTTTTTCCATGCAACTACAACGTTAAGATTGAATGAGCTTTTAAAAGATTTCAATAGCATAAGAAAATCACAAAACTTGTCGCTATATTTTGAGCCTTCTAAAACCACATGATAGACAAGATTGAAAGACAGATTGAGATTTTAATTTGTTGATAATCTGGTTGTCTAGTAGGCCCTTACCTCAAGAACTTCTGCAATTGGATAAATCAGTAAATTGAACAGACAGGAATCAAGAAAATATTATTTTAACTGTTGTAAATCTCATCTAATTTGTTGAAAAGATCCAATTCAGAAGAACATTTTGGTGTTTGAATAATGACTTGAATTTTAGTCTCTTTCTTTCACATGACTTTAAAATATTTGTACTGGAGATCTGGCATTTTGTGAGACATTTTAGCATTTACCATGTCACCAGTATAAGGCAAGTTACCTCCAAAACTTAATACATTACGCCTCTTTTTATTTCTATTTTTTTATTGGCACAGCACAAGCCTGGTATGCAGCATAAGCATGGACACAGCTTATGCTATATCAAGAATCAAAAAGTGGATGGGGATTTGGTTGACAAGCTTTTAAAAAACTGGTTATTCTGCTGCTGTCAGAGGCTGCGTTTCTTCCACAGCATACTCAGCCAAGAGTCTCTTCACTGCTCAGTGTTCAAGCATCATGGCAGACCGAGAGAAACTTAATTTCTGTTGCTTTGTCTTGCCTGCGCTCTTGTCCGTCGCATACTTTGGGGCCGTTAACATATCGCGCCTTTTGCACGCTGAAGTATGTTAATTTAAATGTAAACGCATGGCAAGTGCATTCTCAAAGAGAGCGACACGGCTATAAATTAATCCTATTTACATCTAAACATTGTCAAATTGGGCATTTTTATATGGCAAGCCAAAAGGGTCAGAATTACACTATAGATTAATCGAGTTTACATCCAAACACCATCAAACGCAGCGTTTTAAACAGTATTGGTGCTGCAAAATACACTGTCATGATTCCAAATGGCGTAAAAATATGTGTGGAAATTATCAACAACAGCGTATTTTACTGCGTTTTTAGTGTGCATGAAAACTGCCACTTTTTATGCCGCTTGTCTTGCCATATGTTATGGTTGCACAGAGCATACATTATTTACATGTTCTGCGTGTAGTATAATGAGCCACTGATTTCCACAGCCAGTAATTTTGCCATTAAGTAAACATTAAGTAACTGCACTCGGCAGTTAACAGAGGATGCTAAACTCAGTGTACTGCAGTCAACTGGAGGTAAGGATTGCTTTCAAACTTTCCCAGTCATTCAGATCAATGCTCTACGCTGCTGGCAAGTGCTGTTACAGCTGAATGAGTCAGTAGGCGTTTCTCTCTGTGTGTCTGAACATAAAAAATAAAATGAACATTTAGTGTTACTGTAACTTACTACTTACTACTTTTGCGTTATTTTGGTTTTAGACTTGAAACAATGTAGAGAAGCCTGGCAAAAGTTATTTTGTACATAAATATATTTATAGGCACTCCTTTGGCTAAACTGCACCATTTGTTGTAGTCATGAATGAGGTGTCAAATTGTGCGGCTTATTGAGAAGTGTGCTATTACAATGTTTTAAGGAGTAAAAAAATCCCATAATTTTGGGCATAATTTTGTGACATCATACCTCTGCCTCAGAATGTTATTGGGGGTGGGCTCATATCACTTGGCTTAGATCAGGAGTTTTCAAAGTTAAAGACACTGGATCTCCTTTTTGAGCCAACATACACAATGGCAACTTTATTTGTATTTTTATAAAGGAGAGTTGCTGCGGCTTTGTTGCACTAAATCATGGCTATTACACACTGTACACATTGGTTGTGTGCATCCATTGTGCTTTTACACTGACAGCGCTTGCAGCGCCCAGCTGCCAATACAACAATTGTTTTAAAAGTTTGTATTGCATTATTTTGGAGCTGTATTATTACATTATTCTTCCTCTTCAAGAAGCTTATTTTATTATCAATGTAATTTGATTTGTTTTATCCACATTGCTTTCATTCTCTTTCTTGCCTGACTGTGAATTACAGACAGATAAAAAGCCCATCAAGCTTTATGTGTTCCTCTGAATGATACAATCAACAAGTGCAGGACAGAATGATCTCCAGCTGTCTGAAACAGGCGTAACACCGATCTATAATACATCTGTTTGGCTTAGGAAGATCGCCTGTGCGTAACATTACGAAGTAATTCTTCAACATGGTTTGCCAAAAAGTGCTATTGTGAGTCTAAAAGGTATGGTGAGTTTAAATATATGCAGTTATCTTAAGTACTAAAACACAGGGCTAACAACCATATTGTGCTGCTGTGTGAACAAACCCTTTAATTGTTTCCCTGCTTCCCTGGCATGCTCTGGCAGCCCAGTTTGAAAAGCCCTGGGCCCTGAGCACCAGAACATCGCAGAGAAAAGTGTGTGGCATCTTTTGACTCAGATTGGTTAGATTTTAAATTATGCTAACCTCATGCTAAAGTAGCTTAACATCATGTTAATCATGCTAAATCATGCTGAATCAAGCTAGCATTATGTTAAAACATGCTAGCATGATTAAAAAACATGCTAGCATCATGATATAACATGATGAATCATGCTAACATCATGTTAAATCATGCTAGCATTATGTTAAAACATGCTAGTATTATACTAAATCAAGCTAGCAATTTATTTTTTTTAGCATTTAATATTTTACTGTAAATGTTTTTTTGTAATGCATTACTCCCAACACTGCATGTAACCATAAACTAAGACACACACTTGCTTAATAGTTCAATTAATAAAATTATCTTATTACAATCCTTTAGAAAATTGTTTTGATATTAATGCTAATGTACATCCTATGAAATTAGCAAAAATACTGTGTTTTCTATGTATTTTTTACTTTCCTGTTTTCTGTCATTTCTTTTCTATCTTACTTGTATGCTGTTCTTTTTCTAATGTCTCAACTGTTTGTTTTAAAATGCTTTTTTGGTGAAGCATTATGCTTCACCAAAGAAGCATTATGAAAAGTGCTATAGAAATATGAACCACATGAAAGAGGAATAAAAGAGAGCATTTTATTAAAAACTTTGTTTTCTGTTTTACAGAAAGACATGAGGGTGAGTAAATGACGACCCTCATTTTAATGTCTCACTATCTCTCTCACAGAACAGTATGTAATATTCTTTTAACTGACAAAATCCAGTATGCATGACTTGAAATGAAGGCACAAGGGACAGATTTGGCCCAGTGAACTGGCAGATCAACCTTTAAAAATGATCAATACTTTATCAAGCAAGGGATTTCCATCTCAATTCAGCGCACCATTTGTTAGCCAATAGAAAGAGGCAATACCCCAGCAGTCATTGTCAGTGGTGCCCTGTGTAATTTGTCATCATTTGTTTCTGTTTGTGCTTGCTTATTCAGTTCAGACTAATTTAAATATATATGGCTAACCTACTCACCCCTGTATGTTGTTCAGGATAAATATTTGTGGAGAAATCAGCATGGCAGCTATGCTCAACTTTTCAAGGTAAAACAAAATTATACCTGTGAGAACAAGAACCAAGGAGAAGACCCTGCTTTGCTCCTCGGGTGTTTCACTCTTGTAATTTTGAAATGGAGCTAAAAATTAGAACAGGTTTTAAATCAGTTTTGCTGAAAATATACTGTGTGAACCGATGTGGTGTTAGAGCGTAGCGGACCGTTTTTAGCAAAACATCAGAAATTGCTTCAATGCTTATCTCAGTATAATTTATATACAGGATGCACAAACATATGCAACATCAGCTATACAGACCATCGCTCATCCCTGACACTTCACACTGTCCTTTCCTTGCCCCAAACCCCGCTAGGCTGTTCAAATGTCCAGGAAGCTTCTTGTTATTAAAAGACATCAATGTCTTTACTTTTGATTGTTTTCATGAATGGTCTCAGACCCCAGGTCACGTTCAACAAGACCCCCTCCCTCTTTCGGAGCCTCCATGCCTCCCACATTCTCCCCCAGGAAGAGTAAAGACCAAAATTGATTGATACATCTGCAGCTCAGATCTCGTAGACGAAAAGGACAACAGAAAGTAAAGTTATGGTAATAAATACATACACCTTTAAACTAGTGATGGGCTTTTTGAGACATTTTGTGCTAGAGAGCGCTGACATGTAAAAAAAGTAAAACAATCAGTTAAAAACGACCAGCAGGTATGCTATATAGATGTTTTTCATCACCAATAACAGTTTTAAGTCTATTAATTTGTTTAAGAAATAAACCTTAACAATATGTATTAATATAAAAACAATAAAAATACAAAAAATCTGCAGATCTTACACTGCAAGCAAACAAATTTGAAAAGCTGACTGCCATTATTAGGGTAATCACTTCTTGTACAATGACACAGATACCAGTCTGATAAGCAACTATGTTTTTTGTTGCATGTTTGCAATTTCTTTCCACAAAGAAAGTGGCTCCTTGTCGGGTGCAATAGATGAATCAAGAACTGAATATACTGATCAGAATCTAAATATTACAACACATAGATGCATCTGAAAGCACGTTATCATTTCTCATCACCTCAACCTCACGTGCCCACAGCCACCCAGTGTGTTCAGATGCAATGATGGAATTCAGGTGTGGTTTCGGGGAAAAGTCTGATGCAAAAGGATGTGAGTCAATTTGTGAGTCATCTGAATAGTGTTTTTACTAGCCGACAAGCTGGTGAAGAATGAGCACCTGACTAACAGATTACTCATGCAAAAATAGTATCTATTTTATACCAGTGATACTGGTATGTGAAGGAAAGACTAAGAGAGAGAGTGAGGGAGGGTGGAGGGATACAGGTAAGCGTTTATACTGGGCTGGTGCATTGCAGGTGAGTATGAGTGCTGCAGTGTTTTACAGACTGACCTATCTCAATGCACTCCCAAGGACACGCATACACAAAACAACACACGTAAGGACACACATTAACACACACTTTCAAAACAATTTTCAGGACTGAAAATCTCTTTTCTTTTTAGAAAGTCCTTATTTGTATTGGTGTATATTGTGTCTGCATAAAGATAAATTGATCAAGACTCTGTATTTCCACTTGAAAATTGATCACCCGACTCAGCAGTTTGATATTCCACCCAAAGCTCTTAGCCATCATGCCCCCCTGTCTCCAATCTCTCAAACCACTAATACATTTGTGCATATTCAAACATTTTGCAACAAAGGAAATAATTTAGGTACACAGTCTTTTTACCCTTGTCCTTTTTCCAGTTAGCTACTTTTTTGCTTTAAATTAAATTCAGTCACTATTGCGCTCCATTAAGATGCATTCCTCCAATCTCAGCTTGCCATTTTTTAAGGCCGGTACACGTGACAAATTACAGTATTTTGCTGTTAAACAATTCTGATCTTTCTCTTTAAATGCTGCCAGTGTGAGACCTCCCCTTAAACGGATAATTTATGGGGCCTACAGGTTCATAAGGCTAATCATTTATTTATATGGCTAATGTTGTATTTTTTGGTTTTGCTTCATGATTCATATTGAGACTATGTCAGGCACAGTAAATATTTGATGTAGCGGAGCTATAGAGACAGAGAGGGAGAGAATGAGAGAGTGGGTGTGAAATAAATCTGCTTTCTTTCCCTATTTTTCTTTCTCTTACTTTCTGCCTCTTAGTCTTCCTACACTTTCTCGACACTTTTTTCTTCCTACACTCATCCCAGTGCAATCTCATCCTAGTATTTAAATTCCTGACTGTCTCAGTGTCTTACTCTGTATGTGCAGTCATTTGCTTCTGTTGTGAGCTGTTCGGCAGGGCATAAAGCATTCTGATGTATGATACATCACACTTTTCATTATCAGAGCACAAAGTATGATCCCAGCTCTGAACCTGATCATTACCAAACTAACTGATCTTTGTCTAAAACAAGCCACCATCTGATCTGTGCACCAGCATGCTCTTTTCACACCCACTATCACAAAGCCATTTAAAAAAGGTAAGCCTGTCAAGAATTGAGGCAGACTGATGGGATCCATGCTACGTTTGGTGTTGGTGAGAGGGTCATTTGAGGCTTTCAGAGATGAACATGAGTAGGTGACTCACGACATTAATGAACAATGGATGCAGAGCTTTGATGGGGTCATTATGGAGTAACGCTGGTAAGTGGCGGAAGAGGTGGACAACAGCAAGGGGTGCCCAAGAGAGGGTTGTGTGATTTGCCTGGTTTATTAAAAGAATGAGGGACCCTGTCTAACTGGGTCATTTCCAGTGCGGGTTCAGCTGCTTGTTGTACCATCAGAAACTAATATATCTTACAGATCACAAAAGAAAATCACAGATATTTGCTAATAACCAGGTAAACCACAACTTGAAACCCATCATGGCATGTTAGTTTGTAGAATTGACATGGAAATGACATTTTTCAGACATTTTGTTCAACCATGTTGTTGATTTTCTATTAATAATGTCAATAAATGTGTAGCTGACAAGATTTTTTCTGCTCATACAGTGTCGTGCTTCCAGGTTTGTTAAGGCATACACGTTTCATTTGCTTTAAAATGGAGCAGGTGGAATAATCAATACTAATAAATCTTGCTGCATGTTTGAGTGGATAAGGGAATGCACGAATGCACGCAAGTAATCAAAAATAGCAAGCCCTAGCTCGCAAAGGTAAAGGGTCAGTCAATGAGGTTTAAGCAATCACAAAGGCTGTCTCAAAATCTAGTGAGTGACTTGTCTTAAGGGCAGCTGAAACTAGAAGAAAAACATTCTGATCAATTGAGAAACCCAGGCAGAATCTGTGGATTTTTCTTTGCTTTATTTGAATGGATTTGGGGGAATCATTTGAGGAAGGAGGTGAACGATGAAGTCATTTGCTCATAAGCAACTTATTTGTTACACTCTGCACAGGTGGCAGTGGCATGGTGCTAACAACACCAGCATCATGGGTCTGACCCTAGCAAATGCACATACCTATACAATGTACCTATACAACGTATTGCTTGCATGCACTGGAAGTCGCTTTAGATAAATGTGTCTGCCAAATGTATGAATGTCTAAAAAGCTATTTATGCAATCAGCTCACTGGTTTTTAATTCAGTGTTTTAACGCCTTTGTGATCACACATCAGAAACATCAAGGAGGGTTATTTCACATCAGAGGTTGACTAAAAAGCAGTGTGAGACTCATGAGTGGCTGATGATGAGGTCATCACAATGGGACATGGGTGAGTGGCAGTGGTGGCAGGAGTTGCTTATAGGTTATCAATAAAAGCACATGTGTGATAGACTGACAGTCATTTGAAATGCACCTCATCCAAAGCTAAATCAACTGTGTAATCCTTCTCTTTAGACAAGCATGTGTGCCTGCTCGTGTTTTTGTGTATTTAAGAAAGTAACAATGATTGTGCCATTGAGGGGTTTAATTGTCTGTGTAATCCTTTGTGTTCTACATCATTGGCAATAAGGCAATTTAAAGATTGTTGCAACATCTTATTTTCTTTTCCTTTCTTAACTCTGACAGACCTCTTAAATGCCAGACGTTTTGACAGAAAAGGTCATGTGCTAAAGAACGCTCAGCATATCATGTATCATTATCACTGCAACACAATGGATTTCTGTTCAGTTAGTGTCCTCTTTTTGATGAACAATACTATTTACCACTATATGGTATGTCACTATTTACCAGAATGCAGCTTTGTTTTAGAGTCAGGGAAAAATCAAGGTCAGACTTTTCCAACTTGGCCAACAGAAAAACCCAATATCAAAACATCATTCCAAAGTAAAATTATTGAGACAATAAAAATGCTTTTAAACCTTCATCTTTCTCCTCCTCTTGATGTGTCGTCAGTGTTTGCTGAAACTCACAAGCAGGCACCAATGGAATATACTTATCTTTTACCTTTTCAGCAATTATTTTTATGGAAAATCTGAGGAATTCTGCAGAAGGGATTCAAACATGGAGCTCAAACGAATCAAAGAGTACTTCACTGTTACTGAGTACTAAAAGCACTTTTAAATGAACAAAAATGAACGCACAAGGGAAGTTAATGAATGGCAGGCATTCCAATTCTGTGGAAATCTGTGGAGCTTTCTGTGGAATTCTGCTTATGCAATTAACATGTGGGTCTGCTGATGGGCAGAAAGTGACGATCACAAGCCATATGGCATCGCTGTATGCCCTATTGGTGCTGAAATGTGTTGCAACAAAGTGAAACAAGATGACAGCCGTGGTTCAGAATAAGTCATTCTTTTGCTTTAATGAGCTAAAAGTCTCTAGACAGATGTCAAATATTTCTCATCCATAAAATGTTGAGAAAAAACTTCAGGCACACATTGACAGAGACCATATGAAGGGACCAATCATATGAAGGGACCAGTACATCATAGACACTTGGGGGTGGGGTGTTTTGACTTGGACCTGTAAGTCAACACCCTAGCAACCACATAGCATTGTCTTATCAACCACCCACAATACTATTGTGGCACTGAGATTTATACTTTAACTACTTTATACTATACTTTATTTATACTTTAATTTAGAAAATGTCTTTAAATTAAATTAAATCAAATCAAATCACTATCTGTGTGGCGGGGTAAGTTAGATAAGCACAAAATTGTACACAGATAAGAGTACAAAAAACATGAACTTCTATTTTATGGCATGTCATGCTGTACATATTGGTATGTGCTCATTATGGTTTAATCTACTAAACCATCCTATACCAGATAAAATTGTCATCATAGTTGGCTTTTGACACCATAGCTTTTGACATCAACAACACAAGATATGGGAGTCATTTATCCTCTGTTTTAAAGTTATTAAGCCTATTTATTTTGGTGTTTTACCTATACATGCTTTTAAGATAAAGCAAGTAGCATTTTTATTATTTACATTTAGCCTTCTTTGTTTTTCGTTGTCCACAAACATTTTTGGAACCAGTAGAAAATTACTGATCTAGTTTTATCAGCTATTACTGATTCTATAAAAGGGCATTATAATAATGTGTGAGATCAAACGGCAAACGGACACATGCGTTTATGCTGTATATTATGCAAGACATTTTCCCTGTTTTTAAATTTTCACACTTTTCTGCCTGTGTATGTGCGTGTTTATGAATTGATAAGTGTGCTGATTTCTCACTTGGGTCCTTGGGTGTAGGTGTGTGTGTGCACGTACAGAAAATTGAGAGGGGTGTGTATGTGTGTGTGTGCACGCTACATCATCCTAACTCATTCATGCTTTCTTGGTAAGTGACACATTGGGGCTGCCTGTGGTTGCTAAGCAGTCTCTCTCCGGTTTCACCTCAGCACCCTGCTGCGATCTCTCCTGCAGAGCTGAGCTCACAAGCTTCCCTACTGCAGACCCCAACACACTGCAAATCACCCAATAAATGTTTGCTTGACCCAATAACTGTCTATCATGTGGCTCACACACACAAAAAACTACATTTCCCAAGCTGAGCTTTGGTGAGCGTAGTTCAATGTCCTTCACAAAGGTCAGGAAGCCCTGCTGCAGTGGACAAAGGAATCTATAGAGTCATGTGATTCAATCACATGACCTACGGCAATGTCTTCTGATTCATTACAATGTGGCAGGATTTTAGAGGGAAAAAAATGCTGTAGGCTGATAAAATAAAAGTCTCCATACTAGATAAAATGAATGTGATAATACTATTCTTGAAATAACTGGTAATAAACTTACTAGCATTGCACGGTGGTTATTATATCATATATCTAATGGATAATAAAAAATCAGCTGGTTAAAACACTAAATTAAAGAAGAACACTGACTTTATTCATTTGACAGACATTGCTCGAGTACCATATATATTTCTTGCCAGGCAACACCCTTTGGCAATGCAATATAATGATACAATTTGCCCAATTCTCAGTCATCCTTCTCTTCTCTCCCACTCTGGTAGTGTGCAGCAGGTGTTTTACAGTAACTGAGAGTGAACAGAGGAGAGCTCAGGTGGGAGGAGATGAATTAGCACCATGGTTAAGTCATGAGTGGTGTGAGGAACCTGCTTTAGTTAATTACAGCAGCTATGAAGATGCAGAGATCTCCGCTTACAGCTTTTTACAGTTGTAATACTATATATTGTTTACAGTCCCTTGACTAAAATCTTTCATACATCTGTCTCATAAATATCTTTAAAACTTTTTGATCTAGTACATTAATATAATTGTGCCAACATAATTTCTCTCATTACAAAAACTCCATATTTATATACACTCACCAGCCACTTTATTAGGTACACCTGTTCAATTGCTTGGTAATGCAAATTGCTAATCAGACAATCACATAGCAGAACTCAATGCATTTAGGCATCTAGATGTGGTGAAGACGACTTGCTGAAGTTCAAACCGAGCATCAGAATTGGAAAGAAAGGGGATTTAACTGACTTTGAACGTGCAATGGTTGTTGGTGCCAGACGGGCTGGAATATTTCAAAACCGCTGATCTATTGGGATTTTCACGTGCAACCATCTCTAGGGTTTACAGAGAATGGTCTGAAAAAGAGAAAATATCCAGTGAGCAGCAGTTGTGTGGATGAAATTGCCTTGTTGATGTCAGAGGTCAGAGGAGAATGGGCAGAGTGGTTTTGAGATGATAGACAGGCAATAGTAACTCAGATAACCACTCGTTACAACCAAGTTATGCAGAATACGACCTCTGAATGCCCAACACGTCGAACCCTGAAGCAGATGGGCTACAGCAGCAGAAGACCACACTGGGTGCTGCTCCTGTCAGCTAAGAACAGGAAATGGAGGCTAAAATTGGACAGTAGAAGATTGGAAAAATGTTGCCTGGTCTGATGAGTCTTGATTTCTTCTGCGACATTCAGATGGTAGGGTCAGAATAGAAACATAAAGAACATGAGAAAAGAACACATCTTCTGATGGCTACTTCTAGCAGGATAATGCACCATGTCACAAAGCTCAAATCATCTCAGATTTGTTTCTTGAACATGACAATGAGTTCACTTTACTCACATGGCCTCCACAATCACCAGATCTTAATCCAATAGAGCACCTTTGGGATGTGGTGGAATGGGAGATTCGCATCATGTATGTGCAGTCAATATGGACCAAAATGTCTGAGAAATTTTTCCAACACCTTGTTGCATCTATGCCACAAAGAATTAAGGCAGTTCTGAAGGCAACCTGGTAGCAAGTTGTACCTAATAAAGTGGCCAGTGAGTGCATATATATATATATATATATATATATATATATATATATATATATATATATATATATATATATGTGTGTGTGTGTGAATAATCAAAATCTGAGACAATTTTTGAAGTTTTCAGTGTGATGATACTTTGAGCATATGATACTCTGAGCAATGTCTGAAACTTGTATTGTGAGCACTTATTGTGTCTAGTTGCCTCTTAAGGTTGACTCGCTTGTTGTATTCCGCACTTGTAAGTCGCTTTGGATAAAAGCATCTGCTAAATGAATAAATGTAAATGTAAATGTGATGAATAAACCATAATTACTATATTTCCAAGATAAACAAAATGTCAGTTATTATTACATTAAAAATTCCTAAATCTTACATTGCAGTCATATCTATCAAACAAATAAAAAAAGAACAAGCAGCATGCCACCCCTTTTCATATAATGTTTTCTCTTTACATTGCCAAAGGATTTCATTTACTGTATAGGCACACATACACAAGCGTTGTGTTGTTGAAAAGTGTTAAGTCCTCCAAATTCAAATAACATTAGCTCAATGCACGACTCTCTCGCGAGGAGGTTGACACACTGTGCTAACAATAACACCTCGCAAATGGAGGTGAGAAGCCAAAAACAAAAGTGTCAGACTAACCTGTGGCTTGTGCTGCTGTTTGCAATTGTGTGTATGACTATAGTTGTACTAAGCACTCATGTTTAATAGGTTTGTCAAGATACTAAATGCACCAACTAACAAATATACATGTTTTTGATCAGAAACTGAGATGATGCACTGGATAATGTTAACATGGGCCAAGTATTGTTCATTTAATTTTAAAGAACATAGCATATGCTGTACAAGTGTATTGATTCTTTTTTTATTTCTTTATTTAATAAACCTCGTTGAAACAATGGCTAACAATGAATATAATTAAAACCATGAAATATGAATCAAATTGATGCACTAAAGATTCAAATCACTTATATGTTCCTGCATTATCCAGCTTAGATTGGTACTGCAAGCCAATCACATGTGGACTTGTATTGATAACACACATTATTTCCACACAACCAGGGCTGCAGAATTTCGGAGGTAACATACAGTATACTTACTACTGGGAAAGCCAACCTCAGGCAACCTTGGACTATATTGATCACAGGCATAATAGTGATTGTCATAAGAGTTCATGGATCAACCTTCATGTCTTTACCCCAGATCTTTACTCACTGTGCTACAACAGCCTTAGCTTTCACATACTGCATATTGTCCTATACAGTCAGGTGGCTGTTGACACCTGCAGGTTTTGTTTACTTTCTAAGGTTGGTGTACTGCATGCAAGGCATGTTTGGGCTGCATGTGTGGGCTGAATTGGTGAACACCTGCTACAAGCTCTCACCATTCCCTTCGTCTTCTTTTGTTCCTTATCAGTGTGAAAGAGAAAAGGAGAGATTTAGAGTACTAGTATAAGCAGAAATGTAATTAATAAAACAGGCCAAAGAGCCACTGGGACTGTGTTTATCTGCAGGACTTCTAATTAATTTGCACACCCAGTCCTGTGGATGTAGTTTGTGTGTGTTTCTCCCCACAACTGGAATCTTCCCTCCTTCAGAAATCTCACATTTTTTAAAGAACGCTTCATCATTTTCCCCTGCCTCACAAGAGCTTCATTACTTTATTACAATTGAACTGCACCATAAAACACAAAGTAGGCCTCAGAGTGCATTTTGTTAGAGCGAGAGAGTGTCTAATAGACTGTACACAGTTCTCATATTTTAACCAATGAATTTCCATGACTTTTCTATGACCAAGGATCTATTCTATTTAGTGTGCTAACTGGTTTGACTGAATAATTGAAAAGAACGTTGCAAAAGAACATCACTTGTTATTAAATGTTTGGAATGGAAAACTGGCTTATTTATGAATACTGCACATTATTTCTAAAACAATATGCTTACGAATTTTACAAAATTGATTTTTAGAACAGCACGTTGCATGTGTCATCCAAAAAAATTATGTATTTTTGATTTGATTAAATATTGTAAAAATGTCTTAACATCAAACAATGCATCAAAAATGAGATATAATTGATATGGCTGATATAATTGCCAGTTACTTTCGTTCAGGTCCAAGCACATTGCATTGTGGGATACAGTGCTGCAAGCAGTTTGTTTTGGTGTATACTGCACATTTTAACAAATGCATAGCATTTAAGTATTTCAAGCATAAAGAAAATGTAAAATCTGTGTACAGTCGTAGTCCTATTCCTAATACTTTCCAAACATACCCTCACAAAATTATATCTAGCCTAGAAAATATAAAGCATAGCATTCATGGAGTAATATTCTAGATATGCACTATGTACACTACAGGTCAAAAGTTCTCACTAGCCTGAAACGTTTCTTATGATCTTAAAAGTCTTTATCTGAAGGCATTATCTTAAATGATTGAAATTATTTTTGTAAAAATTAATTTAATTATAACAACCTAAATGAATTTGTCATTAGAAAATAACATTTTATACATTTTATTAATGTACATTTTATTATAATATAACATACTTTGATTTATTTTTTTAATTTTCCTATTCATAACTACCTTTTTTGTGTTATTTGATAGTTTTAATGAGCTTACTATTATTTTTAAATGTGGGGACGTTTGTAATGAATAAGTAAGTGATCCTGAACTTTTGACCGGTGTATTAACTTTATACTCACCTAATGACTTTTAAAATTGTATTAAATTCCACAACTTTTCCATTCTTGGAAAACATACTTTTAAAATTTGATATATGGTTTTCTATGACAGTTTAAAGCCTGGTTGTAACATAGGGCCTATGCATAATTTCTGCAGTCGATCAGAGGAAGTTGTACCACATCAGGCCTAAAATAAGAATAAAACAGGCACAATATTCATAGACAGCATCCATTTTTACTCACACAAGGTACTGTACTGTAGTTACAAATCTCCCAGCTGGCAACTAGCTGTTACACACTGCATTGTGACCTGCCTCCTTTACTTGCTGGCAAATATAAATATATTGTGTGCGTTCCTATGATTACCTGGCAATCAGATTTAAGTTCATAGCTTTCATCCCTGCAGGGGCTCTACATCCAGAGTGATATGTACTCACTCTTTCTACATGCAGCTTTATGAAAACACCCCAGCAGGAATGAGGGGTTCCTGTAAGGTCTCAGCAAGCGCTCAGCGACTAATGTGGCACCTGCGACTGCCTCACAATCTGCAGGCCAACAGACCTGCAAAGAAATACATCGGGGGGATTATAAAAGCCTAGTCACCTAATTCAACCCTGCTGCAGCTCAATCCATGCACAGAGACAGGAGGTCTTTCATATGATAATACCAGAGTGATTGCACTCCACCTGACATATGCTCTCCCTCTCTCTCCATATCTCATAGTCTTCCAGAAATGTGCTCTGTCTTTCTGTCTCCCTGGCTGGGTCTTATTTTTCTTTCTGAATGCCCTTTGGAAACTGGAATAACCCTTGACACAACTATGTGTACACACACACACAATCACACTGAATCGCAAGGGGGGACTGAAATAATTCTTTGGTATTTCCATGACTCCTTGTTACCATACACCCATAAGGACATCTAATGGGGAACACATACTTCATCGCACAAAAACTAGGAAACGCATACACTGCATCATATCTATAATAGCACACACACATGCAAGCTATTATGTGCACGGAAGCCTGAGCCTTAATTAGCTTATCAAATATTAAATGCTCATCTGGCATTGTTCTAAGTAAAGGCTGTGTGTGGCTGGGAATATTTTAAACGATTCATAGTCTGTACCTCCAGAAAGACCTTTTTTGTATGATGTCCTTCTGTAGTTCTCCTGCTCACTTTAAATCATGTGGAAATAAGCACATTTACAGGATGAGCAATAAGCTGTAGGACAATCTAGATTTTCTTTGATTTTATGTGTTGGGCTGTAATAGTTACAATTCATGGTGGAAGAAAATTTGTTTTGGCATAATTAAATCTGTGCATGTCGACTGTAAATTTAGAGCACTGTTGATAAACTACAACCTTAAAGCTTGCCAGAAAATACTCATCAAAAACAACACATCCCATAATTCTCTGTGGCAGGATGAAAATTAAGGAAGTCGGTAATGCCCGGAGAAAGCTATCTATTAGCAGTCCCATTTATCTCATCATAATACCAATCTACCTGATTAACCATTAATGTAGAAGAATGCTTTTCACTCTCATAATGATGTAGTAACAACATCTATCAGCAGGGGCTAACTAAATTATGCTAACTGGCCAAATCCTTGCCCCTTGAAGAAAATACATAGATATTTTGTTCTATTTACATATTTGTTGTATTCACACCTGTATACAAAGAAAAAGCCAGCCTCAGAAGCCTAATTTGTTTAGACAGCATTTAGATATAATAGGATCAACACACACTTTTATGTAGTTTTCCTTGAAATGCGAGCAACTTCATATCTGTAGTTAATGTAAGTGTATGCTGCAGGTTCTGACACACTAACACAGTGCTGCCCCGGTAATGAGCAGGTTCAGATCTGACATTTCGCTAGTATAAATGCACCATACACACAGACATGCACAGTAGTACAACTGCTACACATCAACATTATGTACACATATTCATTACACCTACTAAGCAAAGGGCAAAAATGAAAATTTCTACTATAAATACAAGGTCCTTTAAAAACATCACCTTGCTCATTCTTACAGGAACAGAACATTGCGGTCCACAATAGATGATGGATGAGCGTCACACCTCACAGAGAACATTACATCACTGCTGAAGAATGTTTCCAGGATGTTGCTTTAACAAAGGGCTGATCATTAATTATCAGCTGATTATCCGTGTGTTCACTGTGTGACATCACAACGAGAGGCCCTGTTAAAGAGGCAATTTCATTACATTATCAGTATAGATTCTGTGTCTTAATGTTGAATTCAGCAGGAAAATGATGCTGAATCGACACAGATCCAATCAGTTTCCCACAGAGCATAGATGGAGTGCAGAAAAATGAAACCCATTTCCAATATCTTATGAGAAACATAGGGAGAGACAAAGAGGCTGTGCTCGCAAAGCAAGTGCAGAATATGGACGTCAGTCCTGTTTAACATGCTAAATATGTTTTGCTCACACACAGTTTGGTTATGAATGACAGTGACAATGGAATTCTGTGACATTTTGGTTAAAATTTTTTGTCTTAGTTCTGACACATTTGCTTGACAAAAAAATAAGTCTTGTTCTCAGAGAAATCTTTAGCATCTCACATACCAAGGTAAGGAAAATAACTGTATTTCTCTAACCACAACAGCCATTTTTAGTATTCCACTAGTGCTGCTACCAGCAATTGGTGGACTACATTTGACACAAGAACTCCCACCTCAATTGGAGACATTATAGTACAATGTACAATGAGCCTCTTTGCACTTAAGAATAATAATGACTTCATTTAAACAGTCATACCACAGTGTTATTTAGTGGCTGGCTGAATTGGATTGAGAGTGCGTATAGTGATCAAGCTACAGGTTTTTGTGCAAAAAACATAGTATACAAAAGTGACGCTACTTTTTCAATGCTGCTGAATGGTAATGTGAATGTAGCCAAAGGAATCACAGAGCAACCCTCCCCCTCCATTTTCTGTGCATCAAAAGCGTTCCATGAAATCTATAGAAACAAACCAGCATGCAAAGGGAAAGAGAGCGTGCCCAGAACAGTTGGCTAAATGACAGTCTTTCTCAGCCACTCAGTCCCCTGGTGCTGCAGGCTGATTGGCAGACCTGTGCAGAGCTTGTCAATAACTCTGAGCCGCAAGCGCTGGGGAAGGGGGAGCGGAGGCTCACGTTGTGCTGTTCTGTTCTGTTGCTATATATGTGCATGTAAGTATCTGGATCTGCCAGCAGGGGTGCTGTGTGAGACCGGTGGGGCAGGGAGGAGGGGCAGACAGGGGGGCTCCCACTGTCAACCAGTAAACAGGGGAAGTCCCGTGGAGCCCTATCAGTCACCAACAGCACAAACAGTGCGAACAGACCACCACCGGACACATGGTCCCATAGGAGAGAGAAAGAAAAGAGAGACAGCCAGGCTCGATAACTGTCAGATGTTACACAACTTAAAGCAATAACTTGACAGAAGGTTTGGAAGAAGACAAAACCAAATCATTCAACCTAAACAGAAAATTCCCCCACGTTCCTGCCTCACAGAAAAATGCAGCCCAGGGAAAAAGGGAAAGTGGAAACAATTTTCATTCACACAAAAGCGCGTGCTTAGCCACACCTGGAGCTGTTATAACAGTCATTATCAGCATTATATAAATAACTCATACAGAAGGCATTGCTGACAACTTCTGACAAACGGATCAAACTCTACAGCTTAAGTGGAAGTCGCATCCGGCGTCTGTCAGTCTGCCATCCGAATTCACTCAGCGAAACTGATCTGAAGGCCTCATAATATTTGTGATGTCTGTCATAAGATGTTTTCTGGTGCAGTTAATGTGTGGATGTGCCACAGTTAAAAAAAATCTTTCCAATAAAAATTTAAAACTCTGTTTTAATTGCTGCTTATTATAATAATTTTTTTAAACAAAATCAAGTGGTGTGAAGTAAAACCCCATAGTAACATGTAAGACTGCGTTTTGTTGACCACAATTTGATGACTGGTAATGAATATGTAGTTAGAACTCATATATTTGTACTATGATAACAATCATCTTTACTATCTCCACAGATATTGGTATTGCATCAATACTTTGACTTATTATTCTGGATATAATTATTTAAATTAAAAATGTCAGACTAACAGCCCTAATGTGTATATATGCATGTATGTATGTATGTAGACATCACGCATTAACAGCACATGCATCAGAATATATTAGCGTCAGCTACTGTAAAGCCCATATTGGATGAGCACTAGCCAAAAATATCGTATTAGGCAGAGATTAACAACGTGCTAGAATGAACTGAATAATGCATATAGCATAATGATGAATGGAGGCTAATGTAGTTCATATCTAATCCAATGACACACACAGATGGTATATAAGAAGAGGTGAGATTACTTCCCCATCAGTACTTTCCTAAATGAGTTAGTGGACAGCTGGGCTATCCACCGTGCTGGACACAAACTGGCCTGCCTGTAACAGGCAATTACAGCATTCACAGGGTGAAGATTAGAGTCATTAACAGTGCTTAACACCAGGCAACGCACCAGTAAATTATTAAAGACTAGGGATTCAACACCTTTGCCCAGCACTTCCTGTCTCCTTAAAGCATGTATCTGAAGTACCTTGCTGAAAGGACCAGCATAGCTAATAACCAGCATGTGTTGAGATTTGTATTCTGGTATGCTGTTTCCTCACCAGGTTTATTTACTAGATTAACCATATAGACTTCATTTGGTCAACCAGTGTTACCAAGGTGTTGACACACAGAGTGAACTGACTTGACTTAAAGCGACTTTTGCAAGAACATGCATTGGAAATACGTTTGCAGTTTCCAGGGTAGCAGCGTGTTGTGTGATTGGTGGATCTTGCTTCATTTAGCAATGAAGCATATCCCATCATATAACAACCTTGAAGCTCATAGTCACACAATCTATACTTAATTTATAACAGAATCGTATGATCCTTACATGGCTGGAATGCACACACTCAAGGTTATGGGCCCTGACACATGGTGAGCGATGGTCAGTGTTTTACACATCCACCTCTGGGGCCTGAGCAAACTGAATGAGCAGTAACTCATTGATGTTTGCTCCTTATATACTGCACATCCACACCCACTGTAGCCATGTTCCTGTTATCTTTTAATACAGGTTAAAGTATCTTTTAGGTCTCTGTGTTATTTTAATAAGTTTGCATATAAATTAAATATATATTGTTAACATATATGGCTGTAACCTATATAATACCATAGACAAATTCATCATGTATATATTTTAAATCTATGTATATATACACATTTAACTATGGGGTTTTCCTATATGTCACAAACCTATATATATATTCATATATCCAGAGGGGAAATATATATAATATATATGTAACATATATGGCAATATCACTCTCAGTATAGGAACATATATGTCATGTATTACATTCCTGTATGGGGTAAAACTCTCTCAAAAAGGTTTTTGCAGTTTATGTAAACGTTTGTAAATTCAATGATTTTAGGGGCATCTTTGGCCACTGCATCATATTTTGTTTTTGAGAGGCTTTTAAAAACATATCTCCAGAGCCCCACACTCTGTTTCATGCCATTGTGCCCTGTCCATGTTTTTAAAAGTAAGATTGCATTTTTATGAACCCCACAGTCAGATTATTAAAATAAAACCAGCCTAATTATACAGGGCTTTCTAAAAGGGATAATTCACACCAAAATCCTAAATTGTTATAAACCATTATGACATTCTTTCCTCCACTGAACTTAAAAGAACCATTTTTAAATCTAAAACATCATGGCCACTCTTTTGGTCATTGTGGAGCTTAAGCCACTGTTCACATTGACTATAAGGAAAAGAATGGCCAATATTGTTTTAAAATTCTTCCTTGTGTTCCACTGAAGAAAGTGAGCCTGTTAGCTTGAGGCAGCTAATGACCAGCTTTGACCAGCTAGATCCCAGAAACTATGTTCCAAAACACATCTACTAACTGAAGCAGGATCTTCTAGCTGGGGTGATTTGTCTATATAGGGAGAAGGAGCATCAAAGTACAGAATGATACATAGAGCCGTGAAGCTGTAGAACATAAGCATCAAAGAGACTTTTAGAATGCGCATGTGGTTATTGTTCTCATTAGGAAGGTGACCCCTCACTCAACCGTGTAAGCACGGTTGCCAAACGGAAAGGAATTCACTAATTAGCATAATTTCAGTGATTTGACTTCCTATAAGCTCATCTAGTGTGTGTATGTGTGTGTGTGCGGGGATAGGGTGGAGATCTGAGAGGAATCTGAGTTCCTCATTTGAAGGAACATTCTAAGTTGTATAAAATATACTAAAATTTTTTCTTGTCAAAATGCAGAAAGTTCTATGTTAGGGTTGGGGTGTGGGTTAGGTTTAAATGTTTATAACTATCTGTGTGTAAAAACAGTAAAAGTCTATGGGTTGTCCCTATTTTGACAATAAGTAAATGTGTGTGTGTGTGTGTGTGTGTGTGTGTACATGTTGACATGTGTGCACAGAAGACAACTGGTGATCCTGTGGGAGATGTTCAGCTTGGTTAGGTTGGTGTTGGCTGTGCACTGTTGAGGACTTAATGGAAATTAAAGACTTGTTGTAGCAGTATTTTCTGACCGTCAACTTTAGTACACTTTACCACTATGAATGCGAACGAACTGTTTCCACTTAGAAACATGTCCATGAAATGTCCACCACTGACTGGAGGGATTGATTATACTTAAAATAACAAACTAGAGAAGGAATGAAGAATAACCCTAAGATACCTTACAGCAGATATCTGAAGAGAGATGATTAACCACTAGGACTTTCACTAATAGGGAAAATCTTGGTACTAATTCTTTGGGGCCCATAGGTCCAGTGGCCCCCACAACAACTACTAGGGCCAATGCAGACACTGCTGACATAACTGAATCTACAGCAGAATGGCAGTGTCAAAGTTGCAGATGTTATTAACCAGTTTACTCTGCTAGAATCCCCAGACCATAATTATTTGATACAAAATCACATAACATTTCATGAAATGGTGGAATATCATGTGCCCTACTCCAGTGTCTTCAGAATCCTACTGAATGAATCACCACCACCATCTGTCCTGCCTTACTTGAGCTGCAGATTGCCCAGAAAATATCTCCTGTCCCACCTGCCTCTCTGTGTCCTTACTCCACTCCCAAAGGAATATATGAAAATGCAATCCACAAAAGAGCAGACTCTTTATATGATGCATACAGTATGCTACCTGTTGTTGTTTTAAATGGTATGTGAAATGGCATTATGTACAGTAAAATGACACATTGTTGTCACATGATCTTACTATGTTTGTCACATCATGACCTCATCATGTTGCAATTATAACGCAGTGAGCGGCATTGTATGACGTCCTAACATTTGGCTATCTGTTAAAATGATGTGTCAAATAGGAGACGTTAAAAATCATGGCTGTCCATTTGGCTATCTTTTAACATGATGAGTCAATTAGGAGACATTAAAAATCATGGCTGTAGTTTATAATGAATATGGGTTCATTTGTCAAATAGGAAATGGTCATTGTATTGTGGGATACAGTACTGTGCTGTTGTATGACAGTAATAATAAGAAGTAATATGTCAGTATGTTACTCTAAACTAAATTATTCCCTGCATTAAACACTGTTGTAAAATTATTCAAATTATTATAATGATATATTATGGTAAATGTAGTAGATAAAAGTTAATACAATATAGTAAATGTAGTATCTGGACATTCCAGGCGTATAGAAAATTCACAGACTGTGTACAATATACATACAGTATTCTGCTAAAAAAGTATGAATTTTATGCTGGTGTGCTTTTGCGAACACACGGCCTGTCTCGCTTCCTCTTATCATCGCTCTGTTTCCGTCTCTAATGAAGTCAACAGATACTAGATTTCTCTGATGTGATGAGTCCTGTGTGTTTCTCTGCCCTTTGAAGCTAAACAGGATGGCACAGCCACAGTGAATCATCCCTGTGGGTTTCCAGAATCAACGCCACAAGCTTTAATGATCTGTCTTAAAGTTGATGGGATAATCAGGTTAGTACCTCAAACAGAGCAGAGCATAATTTAGTTTTCACTGTTTATAAGAACCCCACAGATAGTACAACTACTAAATCACAACAGGAAGCAATAAAGTATGGCGTCCAAGTCATGAAAACAAAGCTTCCTCTGCAAGGAGTTTGTCCTCTGAAACCGGACAGGATCCAGGCGTGGCCCAGGTGCTTTGTCATAGCTGTAATCTGCATCTGCCATCTCACTAGAGCCAAAGCGAACCAGAACTGTCAGCATAGTGCAATTTGTTCCAAAAGAAGTAATCGCCAACAGCACCTGCAGCACGTGCCTGCCTGCCTTCCCTGGTGGAAGGACACTTTGAGAATATGGCAACTAGACATTTGCATCATCTGCAACAGTCTCTTCTCGTCTGGGAGAGAAGTTATACTGTAGGACTCAAAGGACAAGTTCTGTCTTTATTTACTTACCCTCATGTTCAGGCCAAAACCTACAGCTCTCAGTACAAACCTACAGTAGTGCTCACTCTTCAGGAAGTCTTCAGAAGCTATACAATAGCTTTGTGTTAGAAACATATTATTATTTTCAGTGAATGAGAACTTCAATTTAATTTTGTTGTTCACACAAAGTTAACTATTCCTTTTACTAATAACTTTCTTATGCTGTTTCTGAAGTTTACACACCACACAGCTGTGATGGGCATGTCCTGACTCTCTGTTCTTCAGTCTGTGACCTTCTCATCCTGTTTCATGTCCCAATATGACACAAAACCACCACTGAGCCCAGGACCTCAGCTACACCTCAGAGAGACAGAGGGGAAAGCTCTCCAAAGTGATGTCTCATCGGCTCATGCAGAGCAGCCATCAAAAGATCACTTACTGCAAGGACAGCACTGACATGGATCATAAATCTGTACTTAATGCCATCCTGTACCAGTCTTTTCCTTCCAGCTTGTACAAGACACACACACACAGGCTGTGTGCAGCAGTACAACCAAATATTATGCATTAAAAAGTGCAGTTTCTTAAACTTCAGAACATTATAGCTAATTCTATATATATATATATATATATATATATATATATATATATATATATATATATATATATATATTATATATATATATATATATATATATATATATATATATATATATATATATATATATATATATATATATATATATATATATATATATATGATAAATAGGATTTTTTGCCTGGTGGTGACTTCACACTGTTTTTAATTCAAATTTGTATTTTTAAAGGTGGTGTGTGTAATATTTTCAATGTTAAAATTATCTCCTATGTCAGGTTAATTTGTGAAGATAACTGTAAGTAAACCATTTGTAGGTTGATTTCCCCCAAAGTGTAAACACTGTGGCCCTGTAGCATGTTTACCTTTTTTGCTTTGTTATGTTTCACATTGCTCAACCAATAGTGTGAGTTTGAGGGAGTGGTCCAGAAACTCAATTCCATTTGGTGCCATGAGTGGTTTAACACACGACATTACAAAGATAAAAATGTTATAGCATTTTTAACATAACAATGAATCTTGAAAAATGTCAATGAGGGAAGTGAAAACCCTCTATGATGGAAGTGAAACCCTCACTTCACTGCCATGATTTTGGAATAAAATACATAATTTTTTTATCTGGTAATGAAAACTTCTGGAATTGCTAAACATTTTAATAAAATTACATTTTATAGTAATTGTATACTAATACTAATAGAAATACTATCAATAAAGAAAAATTTTATCACTAAAAGTAGTCAATACAACTTGGGTTATATTCTGAAGTGATGATCAAACCAAAATTTAACTAGTTATTCAGTTATAATCTTATCCTCCGCTGCCCACATCTGAATCTTTAAAAGAAATGCCACCTTTCAACAGGTTTGACCTTAATGCCCAGATCCATATTAGACTTCAGTATATTCTTTCACATTTCTCCTATTCATTTTCACTTTTTCATGCTCATAATACTTGTCAATAATGGGCACTTTTTGTCCTCCTTTGTTGGTCTTATGATGTAGTGTTTCAGTAAGGTCATCTGAATATGACAGCCAATCAGATGGCTAAACAGAGAGGCATATGCCCTAATTATACATTTTCTGAGCATACAGACACATACACATGTTTGCATGTGTCACACATACGTAGAGGAAGCACAAACCGCCGCATCATCACGGGAGGCCCATTGGGAGGAAAAGCTTTAAAGGTTACACAATCACACAAACGCTCTCTCTCACACACACTCACATAATGGTGACAATGAGAGCATCCTCAAAGAGAGAGATGAGGAGAAGAGGACAATAGACAGGGAGAAACACTGCCATATGCCAGGGGTCTGTTACTATAGCAACAGCACACTTCCTCTCTCTCTCTCCCTCTCTCTCTCTCTCTCTCTCTCTCATGAATCTTTGCCTGGATGGAAGAAATAAAGAAAACCACATGTACTAAAGCTCATTTGAATCCTCTGAAGCTGCATAGCATGAAAACACAGAATGACAAAATGTTTTGAGTCACAGAATACATTATTAAATCAGAAAAGCATTGGCTGGTTGATGCCACCAAATACAGTATAAAGGAAGGTGATGATCCACTTAATAGGAAAATGAATGTGCGAAAACTGGCAAGTGTGAACACACCCTGTCTTTCAGTTAAAAGAGTCAATCTCATTTTTGAGATCAAAACTGTTTGGGAGATGTTGGTCTTTCCCCATTCAAGTAGATAACAGCTATACTTGTTATGCCTATTTCCTACATAGAAAATAGCTGCCCAAGGATGTTACCAAGATGGCCGCTGTGTAAACTTACTTGTCCTTAACAGGACACTCAGTTTAATGGCAGGTCTGCCCTGGTCCTGACTCAACAAAGACTGACCTTGCAATAATTATACATTGGAGATAACTTGTAAGAGAACTTCAGAGAAGCAATACTGTGTGCTGTTACTTTTCTCATTCTTATTTAATTTTGACAAACTCTATATCAATTAAAAGGAATCTTTACAGTAATAATGGACTACCATGGAAGCATTCTCAAGTCATTGGAGATGTCTATACACTGTCAGATTGAAAAACATCTTGTTTCTGTTTTAAAAGCCTTGCACAGCTACTCCTGCCACTATATTTAATGTCCTTCTAAATTCTATTTTTACATATAGGTATCAATTGTTTCAGTGCTATGAATCTATTAATTTTATTTGTTATGAATTTCATATGGACTTCACACAATCATTTCTGGTTTTCACACCAAAGGGATTTGTGGTGACAACTAATTTAAATAATATTTTCCTTTTATTAACACGTATACATAATTAATCTGTTGCTGAAGATTAATTACGATTAATAATGTTTGGTCCATTCCAAGTGAACTTTGTGTGGTGACATTCTCACTGTTGATGTACCATGTATTGATAAAAAGTAAATTTATAATAAACAGCAGAAATAATAATAGTTAGCATTGACTGGTAAAATTGTCAGTAACATACCTTCCTTACTCTAAACATAGTAACATATTACTGTAATTACTATAATTTTCTGTAAATGTCTTCATTATACTCTCAATACAGTTACTGTTCTTACAAAATATCATAACATTGAACTACACAAATATGGTTATTTTAAAACATAAATTTAATATCAAACAACACATATTGTACTAAATATGCACACACACACACACACACACATATGTAAGTAATAAATGAGCATTTTAATTTTAGAATTTAAAACTTAGTGACAGTGACATTTAATCACTTGCTTGCTGTTGGAACAACTGTACTACAATTATTCAATAAATTAACGCACACCTGCATCATTTCACACAATGAAATTATGTATTACCCCACAGTCCAAACACACACATGTAGGCAAACACCCTTACACATGCTTTTAGAGATCCCCAAAGACACTCCTTAGCAGATACACATGGCAAAACAGAATAGTGGTCGCTAGGCAACAGCTAATGGGACCTCAACAAACAATAAACAATAAACCTGACACTTGCAACAATCCACACGCAAGTGATTACACATACACACATTCTTAGTTCCCACTTGCTCATAGCCCCGGGCAGCTGAGGATAATGTCTAGGTGAGCACCCTGCTGGTCTTCATTTTCTTTGACTGTCAGTCTTCATCCAGAGAACAGACTGATACCCCTCGGGCAGCCCCGTGCTCCCAGTCAACCACTGTCACAAGTTACACACAAACACACCTCACACCTGTTGGTCAAAGGTTCACACACACTTATATATATACGCACAGAAGAAAGTTTCATGATTATTTAGACAAATATACACATAATGGCACGGAACACTAGGTGGGCCCTGCTAAAGAGGCAATGAGGTAGAATAGGCATTGATATTTCTCTGCAGAGGTGGTCTATCCTATCGTTGCACTATAGCGTCATACTGAGATGAGGTCTGACATGAATCTGACATGCTCATCTTGGTTTCAATTAAAGCTGTTTTTGGACTAACGTTTTGAGCTCTGAAACTTACAGGAAGTACAAAGACACCTAAAGATAAAAGAAATTTTGATTTCTCATTACCCCTTTAATATACAGTTACTTCAATGTCCATAATCTTGTCTATATGTAATATATAAGCTCAGTTTTGTTTAAAGTGATATAATATTGAATATGCATATGGTCACCCAGTTACCTTACTGAAATTTAATTGTTTTCCTTTTACAGCAGCACACTATGTTCAGCAGCTTCTGTTTAACTCTGCTGTGCTCTATAGAGCTATTTTAATCACAGGAATATGACCTATGTGAATGACTTTAATGTAGGCAGCTTACTAAGCATTGAGACTTAGCCTTGTTGAAGACAACAGCACTCTTGCTATGACAACCGCTGGTTAAAGTGTTGTAGTGATGTCCTCTACACATGAAGTGACTCTGTCCATTCTTCTCTCTCTCTAACTTGTGTACTGTGTCAGTATGCGACTGTTGCATTTGATGTTAGAGTCTATAAAATTCCATCATGAAAGTAAGAATCATTGCATATGTTTCTATTTTTTGACTGCCCCATAGTTGGGACCTTACATGTTGTATTGCATTGTACTTGTTACAATTATACCAAAAAATCACATTTATACATAACTCAAATGAGGTATGGCTTATTTTTAAACTGCAATGTGAATTTATAAACTGAATGTTTTTTCATTTGAATACTTAAATTTAGCACCACAAAGGTCCAATGATGTTTATGCACAGTTCCTGCTCTTCTCTTTTGTCCTTATAGTGTGCTGAGCATCAAACATCAATAGTTCATGGGTTCATAATTTGAAAGGGCAGAGCAGCGAGTAAAAACTCAATATATTTTGGTACAGAGCTAAAGAATGACTGAATATTTCTGGCCTTAAATATCTTTAAGGAAATGATTCTTTCCAATGACACTCTTAGTTATTCAAACTTCACCCTGTTCCTGCCCCTTTATTAAAATCTATCTGGCACATTCTTCTTCTGCAGCCCAATTTTTCTAGACCCGGGCATTTCCCCTGAGGATAGCGCAGAATGAGCCAGCTTAAAATTACCTCGCTAAATTCTCTTTTTTAATTCTTCTTCTCTGTCTCTCCAAAGCCCTTCATCATATCTGTGCTTCATTCTTCTTCCAGCATTCCTCTCTCACACCCATCCTTCTGCCATTATGAATGAAGGATTTGTTTTGAATATCTGATTACATATAAAATGATATAAAGTCAGGTGTCTCTAAGCAGGTCCTAGTATGTCCTATACCACAGAATTTAGAGACCCAGCATTTAGATGAGGCAGATATTTAAAAGAGCAAATCTCCAAATCCTTTCAAAGTTAAGGAATAAAAAGAAGAGAAAAGACTAGATTAAAGACTGAGGGAAGAAGACAAGACAGTATGAGGTCACTGTTGAGGTCATCCATCTGAATTACAGTTGCTTTACCATATCTTGCCTTCACCATATACTTTCCAGCAGAAAACCCTGAGGATTACACACATTACACACAGCTGTTCACACATACACACTCACTCATAGATACCCATACACGCAGGCACATCACACACATACACATGTAAACCCTTCCAGAAGAGGTTTGAAAGCCTGACGCCACGGGACACCTTTGTGTTGTGGTTCTTTAGAAAATCAGTGGAGGTTTATTCCACTGAATAATTCTCAGGGTAGCTTGATTTCTGAAAGTCTTGGTTTCAAACATTTTTAATGTTTGAATGTTGTCATTGTCAATGAGTGTTTTAAAACCTGCCTTGACCTGACATTTCTGGAAAAATACCCTTGTCCTATGAACACAGTTTAACTTTGAAATGTATTGTTCACCTTTGTATGGATACATAATTTGTAAGGCAGAATTCACAAAAATGTATTTTATTTCAGTTTAGCTAATATTCTATTTAGTCTAGGAATTTAAAAAACAACACTGAAAAAACCTGTTCCCTGAGATGGGTGGATAGCATCAGATTGACGCTATGGGGAACGTATCAAGCTGACACAGTGTTGAGTTCCCTCGAAAGGGAACATAAAAACACTTGTGGATTCCAAACTGTACTGTGGCAAGTTGTGACAACTTCACTATGAACCTACGCTGATACAAAAAAACACAAATGAACCTTCGTAAACAAATCTGCACAAACGTCACAAAAACACCTATCAACTTGTAGCACAATCTCTTGTACCCTCATCTGCATGTGGATCAGCTGCAGCACCAAATGTGTGAGGCGCGTGGGGAGTTTGTGCTCATCAAAATTCAATTGCGGGTCAATAATGCATGAGCCAACCAGGTCCAACTGAATCAGAATGAATGAACATGCGACAAGAAGAAAGAGTTGTACTTGTAGAACAAATACTTGACACAAGCTATGATCATCCCTAAGGCATGAGCAATGTATTTATGCATCGACTGTCAACGGCAATTTTACCTTGGCCACGTATATACAGTCATCATTTCCTAGACTTTACAGTGTATATGAAGCCATTTTTTTAAAAGCTTTCTATTTAAATTGTGTTGAATTGATTGGAGGTGGGACCTAATGACATTACAGCACAGCAAATGAAACGGTAAGCATGGAAAAGCCCCTGATGGGACAATGGGTGCAAATTTATAGCTCACAAAGATGAGTGGATAGAGAACAGAGAGCGAAGTAGGGATGAAAGAAAGATGGAGAGATAGAGGTGATGGAGGGCCATTTACGGCCTGAGGTGATTGATAGAGGGAGTAACATGGGGCAGGTGGAGAGGGTTTGCCCTCTAATGATTTTTCTCTCCATTCTGTGGTGAAATACGGGCCTCTTTGCCAAGCATGGCTGTATATGCCTCCTCTCCCTCTCTTTTTCTGTAGCTCTTGCTATCTGACTCACTTTTTCTCTTTGTGATGCTGTCTCTCTCTCATTTTCTCTCTCTCTGTGTCTCTTTGACATACAAACATGCACATATGCATGCTTAAGCGAGGAGGAGAGGTCATGTGTTTGGCAGGACTTGTTCTGAGAGAGTGTGGTGCAATAGAAGCCTCCAGCAGAAGAACTCTCTCTCCTTCATCACTGATGTGGGCGTCTGCTTGTATTACCTGCTCTGAGCCCAAACCACCTCACTTCATTGACACAAGTTGCCTGCCAGAACCATCCAGAGCTCTGTTTCTAAAACAGCTGCTTAGAGCAGAATGCATCGTTTCAAGTGCCCCTTCGGCTGTTTAGTTTATTCTGCGTTCATTTGGGATTGCGGTACATGGGCAAAACTGGGGCTAAAAAGATGAACTAAAAAGAAGATTATTTTGTACATTTTGTGTGCAGTATTGTGCCTTCCCATATAAAAGAACAAACACAAATGAGACCTCGTTAATATCCCAATTATATCCAAGACAGCAATACAAATAATTGAAAAGCAACTTTATTGAAATCTGTGATCTCTGCTCTAGTGTTACAGAAGCAATCTCAGCAGAATTTTCAAGTATGAACTCAAGCATTTCTTATCAGTTTCATCCAAAATAACATTATACTTATAATGTTAACGCTCAATTGTTTATCAGTTGTCATATTTGTTTCTATTTTTGCTCCATGAGAATTTTAAGAGAAATGTCTGAGACAAAGTTTGTCAGGGTCCTGGCTTCCTGTTTCTGAGTATTTCTGGATTGTCTTGCCAGGCATGCCCTGTGTTTAGTGTCAGAGCGTGCGGTTTGGATCCTGACTCCTTCTAGTCTTGGTTCTTGTTTCTTGGAGTCGGGATCTGAATGCATGCTCTGGGTCTTCGTCTTCTGTGGAAGCACATGGCCTCTGTTTTGTTTACATTCGCCATGTGCTCTCCGGTCTTGCGTACTTGATCCCGCCCCCTTGTTCTCTTGTCTCGTCTGCGCTAATTTTGCGCACCTGTTAGTCGTTTGTCTTTGTGCTATATAATGCCCCCGTGTTTTCTGTCTTGTGCTGGTTCGTCTTGTAAATTGTATCTTGGTATTGTGCAACGTGCATTTTTGTAATTTGAATCCTTGTAATCTTGTTACTTTGTTCTTGTCAAGTTTTCGTTTTGCCCCCTCGTGGGTTCTCGTTTTGGTTTCTGTTAATAAAGACTTTTTTCAGTTAAATGCTGTCTGCGACTGGGTTCGTTTCTCCCGAAACCTGACAAAGTTAAGTCTTCAATTAAACATAACTGAAAATATCTTCTGAGCTAGGCAACACCAACCATTAAGTGATAAATATTCCTTCTGGGTTTTCTTTCTCTCTCCTTGACAAACTGCAGTTCCATAATATTAATATATCAGATGGTAATGATTCAATATGTTGTATATCATATATCTGCACATGGCACTAGGGCTTGGGGATTTGATGGTGTATAACATGCCAAAATATAAATATGTCAACAAGTAGAAATTCAGCTATATAATTTATTCCTGAAATACGTAGTCACAGGTGTGTGTAAAAATCACCTGTTTTACAGATAGCCCTGCACCTTAATCCATCAGAATATAAAGTGGGAACTGTGGGATCTGTTTTGTAATGAGAGTCTTTTGTTTTTATCTCAAGTGTTACATAATGTGAAGCTTTTGCACTGATGCCAGATTTATCATTCATTTGTCATGAATAATCTTATCTTTTGATTTGTGTCTATGAAGTTATTTAAAAATGAATTAAAAAGTAGAAATAATCAAATGAGATGAACTACTCTTAACCTGTATTTAATTCACCCAGTTATACAGAAACAGGCATAAACATGTTGCTATTTAGTTTATTAGTCATTAAACTACACATATATTATACTATACAGTATACCATTATGGTGATAAAATTACTCATGATGCCCAGTCCTACATGGTTCTTTAAAGATTGCATTAGTATTACTGAGGTACAGTGTCAAAAACCTTGTCTCCTACATGAGCAAGCAGAGATGGGCTTTAACAGAAGCCTTTAATCATCCTGTTACTTAACCTTGACTGAAAGGGTTCACTTTTTATAACATCACACACACACAGGGTTAAATGGGCAGGATTACAGAGATGCTGCACATAAACAGGTCATATGTTGGGTTAGCTGAAATATGTCAGCTGAGATCTCACAGTGTTTCGCCCTAGTTTGAAGAGACACTGTCCTCATACAACAGACAACATCTGTCTGAAAGAGGCTGGTCTGTCTGTCTGCTTCAGTGTTTTTAAAAATCTGATCAATGGTGCAGCTCAACAACAGGGTTTTCGTTTTATTTCTTTCCATAAGCAATAAAACTCAAGAGAAGACCCCTCTTTAATAGCTTAGTTGTTTCTTCTAGACAGAAATGAGATTAAATTGAGATCAAATGTAGAGTTTTGCTTACGCCTCCCGTTACATGTTTCCCCTAAAAAGACCGCAATAATCTCACAGTAGCGTCTGCTGAGTTTCAAAAGAGACTGCAACAATTGTGATGTCAATCAAGTCAGAAGATTTCAAGATGAACTCAAGCATTTCTTATCACAATCTTTCCAGATCAAATTATCCAAGTTATGCTATTCACAGTAATTTTACAGCTCTATACCCTTACCCTACTGTTTGTCAGCAATCACTTCATTTGTATTTATTTTTCCTCCTCAGGAATTTTAGGAGAAGCATTGTTTTTCAAACAACTGAACGTCAACAATTTTGCTTTAACAGAGCAACTTCAGAGCAAAGAAACTTTCCTGGGTTATTTCACCTGGTTGGTGTGGGTTGATTACAATCAGTTGAAATCAGTCGTGTGTGTGTGTCTGTGTGTGTGTGTGTGTGTGTGTGTGTGTGTGTGTGTGTGTAAGATAGAGCACCAGCGATCTCTAATTTAGATTTGTTTCATTAGTCTGCTCTTATTCACACTGATGATACTTCATAAAAAACACTTCCCTGCTCATAACTTCTCTCGTCTAAACAAGTCTACATGAGCCTGCTATTCATATTTAATGCCACTGAGACCAGCTGGGAATCTGAGCCAATTATCATCACTGAATGCTTCACACTCACTCAGATCCTACTGTAAAGGGAGAGGGAAAGAGAGGTAGACATGCAGAGATGGGGGCTGGGGGCTTGTTCAGACAGCTCTCTTCCATTAGCACTGCGCCGGGTTTCCTCTGGGAGGCGAGAGGAAGAGAGGCTGGACCACTCAAACTTAACATTGACCACATCAAGGCATGTGTATGATGGGAGAAACAGTCCACCTGCACATTCTGCATGGGCAGCTGGGCAGGGTGGCAGAATGTGTCACAACAATGGATGAAGTGTATTGATCTAAATCTATACTATGGAATATGGCAGCCTCCATAACAAGCTTGATGTCATTAACAATTTTTAAATTTTTAATTTTAATTTAAAAAGAAACTAGTCTCATGACATAAAAAAATTATTAGTTAACCTTATAGCCAAATTGTTATATTTATGATGTTTCATTTTTTAACACCTGCAAAGTCATTAATTTACGATGCATAGTCAATACTTTTAAATAAATACATTTGTACATAAATGTTGTACCATTCTGTAGTATACATCAAAGTAGCACACTACAACTATCTGATACTTCATAATAGTATGGTAGGTTTTTATAAGGATAGAGTGTGTTGAATCTCCAACGTGGCAATAAACTATTTTAACATGCCTGCATTATTTACATCTGTATGTGTTTTGACTTAGGTCCTACTCCGAAGTCTAGTGCAAGCAGAGTGGCAATTTCATCTATGAAATAAATTCAAGCTCTTTGTTTCTTCTTAAAGGGACAGTTCACCAAAAAATAAATATTACTCAGCCTCAAATTGTTCCGAACCTGCGTGACATTACTGTGTAATAAAGAGAAAGAAATATTTTTATACAATAAAAATGACTGAGGCTGGCACTCTGTAACATTCTGCCTAATATTTCCTTTTGTGTACCCCAGAGGAAAGATAATAAAACAACATTAAGGTTTCATTTTTGAGACTGTCCCTATGCTGAACTATCCCTTTAACATCTCATTTGCATTTATCTGGTCTCAATGAGCATTCGTCTAATCCAGGGTTGTCAAGCCACAGTCCTGGAGGATGACTGTTGTGCAGAGCTTAGGTCCAACTTCTAAACACCTGTCTGTAATTTTCAAGTATTCCCAAAGACCATCATAAACTAGGTTCAAATTATTTGAGTAGGGTTAGAGCTAAACTCACAGGGGGACAGTGGCCCTCCAGGGCTGGATTTGACTCCTGTGATCTAATGACTCACATTTCCTTATCCATTTCCTAGTTCTTTCTTCCCTTACCCGTTTCCTACATAGATACGCTCCCTTATTCGATCTTCTCTGTCTTATCCTGCTGGACACTCTTTATTTTCTCTGACAGTGATAGTGATCTTAGGAAGACTCTGGGATAATAAAGGCTGTGTTTACATTTGGAAGAGTGTTCCATAAAGCATCTCCTGATGCCCAGTCTGCTCCTATCAGCTGATAATCTGTCTTTAATGACAGGCACAAGAGCAGCTATCTGGAGTGCTTGGTAGATGCTGCCTCACATCAGCTAAGGTCTGCTTCCTCATTGCCTTTGTTTAGGTGTACACACAGGAACAAGGGCTGAGGGTTTGTTCTTATGAATGTAAACTGCATGAACCACTACAGATTTTGCTTTAAACAGTATATATAACAGTACAGTATAAATAACATTTGCACAGCATTGGTGGACACAACTGTTTTCTTACTAACTTGAGAGAGGTGGTATAACATGGAGTAATGCATAAATACAAAGTGGAATGTGCTCCTAACAAGTCAAGACAAGAAGTTATATCCTATCAAGTAGTGGTGTTTGCCACAACAAAAAGTGGAGTTTAGTTTGTGGCTGCTGAGCATTGTTGCAACTTGCCACATTAATATTACATTCAATGCTACAATGTTAGCTATTTTCCAATACTTAAAATGTGGCTCATCCAATCACAATTTAGAAGTGGAACCACGTTACATAGATAGATAGATAGATGGATGGATGGATGGACGGACGGACGGACGGACAGACAGAGACAGACAGACAGACAGACAGATAGACAGATAGATAGATAGATAGATAGATAGATAGATAGATAGATAGATAGATAGATAGACAGGATCTGCGCATCTGTTTCAATATAATTGCAAAAAATACTTAAAATAAAGCTTCAAACATTAGCATATTTCTGACAAAGAAGGGAATAATTGAAGATAATCCAAAGAAATGAAGCCAACCATAAAAGCAAACTGAATATTGTGATTGTAGAGAAGGAAACAAATAGAAGAGACATTTTTGAAAGCAAGGAATTCAATGTGTATGTTTCACACTCTCATGCATCAGTAAAAACAGCCAGTGTTTGCTACATCATTTGCTGCACTAGGTTGGGTGAAGGAGGCATTTAGCATTGAAACAGTCACAATGGCTGGTCACACTCTCACGCTGTTTTCCTTAATCTCATTCTGCTCCATAATCCATCTGACATGCCGGCCCAGCAGCAGAATTCAGCCGCAAATGAGCAGAGTATGGTGGGAAGATAAAGCGTCATCACCAGCCCAAGATGGGTAACAAGAGCCCCCCCAAGAAAAGGCTGGCACCCGACGACAAGTGCAGGAAAGAGTCAACAGGAAATGACAGGATTACTGGTAATGTTGACAAGAGGTAACAACAGAACACAGCCAGCACTGCCAATACTGAAGAGAGACAGCAATGAGGCAATTTTATGTAAGCAGAAGGCTAACTGTATGTAAATGCTGTGCAGGAACACAGCAGCATAAAGACACAGCTGTTGGCTTATGATCCAGTCAACAACTTGCATTATGGGTAATTGCGTGCGAAAACGGCAGAAGCATTTGCTGTATGACGGCAGTCAGTGCTTGTGTATATTGTTGTGCCTATAAAACAGGAACATATAAATTAATTCAAAACATGGGGGATGCTCTTTACTGCCTATATGACAGCTGGCATCCTAAATATATTCTAACGTAATGTCATAAGTGATTGATTTGGAATTCTGCACCACATATAGAGTTTTTAGTTTCAATTAACATTTTTGTTTTGCTGTTTTTCAAAGGGAGGGGCGGTCAGACTTTTAGGTGACTTTTAACGTTGTTGTTTTAAAGGTTGTGGAAATTTTAATTTCTCTCGACATAACCTATTGAAAAGGACTGAAAGCCAAGAAGTATCACTCTTAAACTTTGTGTGGCTGCACAACATTGCTGTGTTTACAATGCAGTATCATCTGAAAGTGAAGAAATAAGAGATTTTATCATTAACAGTTTGTCTCATAAAAAGTTCTCCCCAGAAGAATAATCCCCAACACACAAGAAATATGTTGCTGTGTCAACAAAATGTGTGGTGTTGTGGTTTCTCGTGAGTAACAAACAGTGCAGTTTCCAGTGACATTTTCCAGTGATCATTTTGCTTCCGCTGTCTGCACAAGAATAAACCAACAGTGCTGTAATAAATTAGACATCACCATCAGAAAAGATGAAGAGAGACAGAGAATGCAAGATCACCTCCTCAGTGACTCTGACCTGATGTGTGATCTAGGTTTCTTGCTAGCTCACAGGTCAATACAGGACTGTAGTGATTGTTAGTCAGATTTGACACAAAAGACTCCTTCTTAGGGTCACATAAACAAATCCAGTTTCTTTCGCTAACAGATTTCCCAGGAGAAAGCTTTAATGAGTTGCTTTGTTTTATTCTAATTCACAATAACCATCATACACTGCATTTAATTACCTACAGCACAGCACCTCCAGCTAAACAGCCACCCCAGTCCCCATGGACTATCCTCAATCTAAGGCAGTCTTGTACCTAAGATTACGGATTCATCAGTACCAATCCAAAAACACCCGAAATAATAAAGAGACATATTACCTATTAATCTGACAAGCCTGCTGCATAGTTTGAGGCTGGATCAAAATGTGTACTGGGATTTAAAAGTAAACGTATGCAGATAAACAAATGTCTTAGTTCTTTATTTTTAAAATACTTAATAAACGTACAACAAAAGCATAATGATTAACTTGATGATTAACTTGAAGGCTACATGTAAGTTGTTATTATTTCTAATAATGCATTTTATTCAAGTTGCTGTGGTATGAAGAACCATAAGATTTTGCCAATGTTGCTACTGACTACATGATGACAACCCTAGTGGATATTAGTCATGGATTTATGGTAACCAAAAAGTTACATATTAGTTTACTTAAACAAAAGACATGGATTCACTTCTAGTAATTGCTACTGTTGAGTTACTATGCAAAGCACTTCACTTAAGATTGCTTCAGGGAATTGTCCCTGAAATTATTGTACTATTATTGTAATATAAATAGTTAGTCCATCTAGTCTAGTATGGCACTAGATTTAGTACAATAACAAAAAATCACAATTCAAAACACGTAGTGCTTCCCACCTGTGAGCCCATCACATTTGGTTTTTAGAACTGTAAATTATTTTTACGCTCTCATGAGGAAGCATCCCTCTACAAATATTTATAAGTGCACCAATATGTTTTGGAGAATTCCAATAACTTATGGTTATCCCTAGATCTTATGTCATTGGATTCCATAAACACTTGCTTATTCCCTCTTTCTAAATATTAAGTTACCATCATATAACCATGGTGCTAGTATGCTACAGCAGGTTGTTTAGCAACAGACAACCAATCATAAACTGCTTCAGCGCTCACCTCATTAAATACTCCTGCGATTTGAACATTAGCAGAAACTTTCACAGGCTGTTTCATTTGACTGTCTAAGAGTAATGTTTAACTGTAGTGGCTAAAGAATTATCTACAGTGTGTAGAGACCATAATATTTGTTTTTGCATGTTTGAGAAAGCTTTAAAGCCAGCACACATTGACATGACTACAGATGAACAAGCAGTTATTAAAACAGGTCATGTGCCAGTCACTAGCTGTATTCGTCAATTTTATTAACCTCATTAATATGCAAATAAAAACGTAACTCAGGGTTTACAAATGTAAATGATGTGAAATGATGAAACCTGAATACCCAGGATTAATTATTAACCTAGGGTAAAAGTGTGAAATCTAAAACAATATGGCTTAGAATTACATTTATGACCCAGGGTTAACAGTTTGTATGAAAAGCCTGTATGTGTAATTTAAATTAAGCACACCCTCATGTGCCGAAAATGTTTTACTTTTGAAATTTTTGTTTGCAGATTGTATTATTCTTAATGGATATTCTTAGTTTGGTTATTCTGAGTAGTATGGTATTAGAGACATTTTTACTGCATTACAGTAAAAAAATATTGTAATACAATCATGTTTTGATGATTTTCTAAATCATCATAACAACATCCTTTGTTACCACAACATGAACTAACCTTATAAGAAAGTAGATTTCTAGTTTTTAGAGATGTCCTTCAACACTGTAGCCCACAGCAAGAATTAGTTCAGTAAAACAAGTAACTGACAGAGTATGCTGCCACCCAAACCCTCCCCACTCACACAGGAAGAGAGCGGGAAGAAAGGCTTGTCTTAACTGCCATGTTCTTGAGTCAGTCCTGAGGGAACTCTGAGCTGAGAGTCTGCCTGGGCCTGTGTGGACAGAGCCTGTGATAGAAATATAAAGCAATTCCAACATATAGATTGAGATAGGACAGTAGGAGATAAATAGAGAATTTTTTGTAGGTGTATATTAAATGGGGGGATTCCTGAAACAAAATCATCTCTCTTATGCTAGAGCAAGTACAAAAGACAACTTTGGCTAGAACAGAGAGACAGAGAAAAACAGAGTTGGAGCAGCAGAGAATGAGGAGGTCGCTAATTGAATTTGACTGGAAGAAAAGGCAAGGCCAGGTCTGGACCTGCAGGTAACAGCACTCCAGAGATACACAATTACTGCTTGTTTACTTTAATGTGTGTGTGGAGAGAAGTCCGTGTCTGTGCTGGTGATATGTGTCATTTATGTGTATGTATGCGTTTTTGCATGTTATATCGCTGTGCTGTGTAATTCAGCCAGACATAGTTCTATATGTGAGATAAAATAATCCTATTTACATGTATTGCTATCTGCACTCTATTCATCAGCACTACACGGCTGCTGAATCTGAAACATCATGACAAAAGTATATATAGTTTAGTTTTGAGTTATGCATGAGATGAAAAAAGAAATTCTATATTCCTTGCTGACTGTACTCACAAACAGCACAACACGCTGTTCAATTCTTTAACTAATCACTCGATAGCCACTTAGGCAGCCCAGCAGTACCATTAGGGCACCTAGAAATAGAAACGCTCACTAGCGACCAATAATACAATGACCTTTGACTCGACGGATCGTAACAGGTTCCAACATTTTGCCTTTATTATTCTGCTGTCATGTACAATAATTTGTTGATATGGGAAAGACACCTTTTCCCTTACAGCTTCATTTATCTTACATTTCACATCTGTCTCTATCAGAATGGCAATCCACAACACATCAGTAAATACACCAGTGTGTGCACAAAGCAGACAGTAATTTCTTGAGGTTTTACAAGTGTTCCAGGCAGGGGAAAACAATGATCCCATGAATAAACTACAGGCCGTGAGCGTGTCTCTGGCCCATGCGGTGACAGTAGAATAGGATCGTGATCCTTGGCTTTGTCCCCTGGCTTTCCACCGAGCCTCTGTGCCATGTCAAAAAGGCCCCAGGGCTGAGGACAATAAGCCAACTCCAAGGGCACATGAGCCTCTGAGCCAAAGAAGTGCTTCTCCACCAGCCTTTCTTTCACCATCTGCCTTTCCAGGAAAGGTTAAAGAGGACTCGAGCAGGAAGCATTGATTTCAACTATTGGGAGAGTGGTCTAGTTGGAAAGACTAGACCGGATTAAGGAGTTACCTGCCGGTCTGGCAATGACAGGGCTAAATGAAAGGTCCGGTTACTGTGTGTTCATGACCATGCGGTTGGTTTCGGTGCAGAGAGGCAGGTGGACAAACCCTGCCCTAGATTATTCTCCACCTGAGGAAAATAAACTCATACACTTGCCAATGCCGACCACTACTTGAGGTTCAGTTATGTGTGCTTGTGTATGGGTGAGTTGGTTAGTATATGGGTAACCTCAATAATAACCTCAATAGTTTTTTTTTTACTTACGTTAAATATTTTTGATAATTTTTTCAGTAATTTTTTGGTGTTAAAATACTACAATACTCCAGGTAGCAACATGTAATCCATTCATAAGTTGATTTTCCTAAAGGGTGTAAAATCTGTGGTGCTATCAAGACATTGTTTGTCTGAGCACAGGAGAAAAAACAATTAATAAATAAAGCAAATAACTTTTTAAATTCTTCAAGATTCAAGAGGTAGATAGAGTTTAAGTTAGTCTTAGCAATAATAAATAATACATTTTTAATAATAATAAATAATAAATTTTAGCAATAATTGGCTGTTTTAGCAGAATCTATAGCATGTCCCAATTATATATCCAAGTAAACATGTGTAGGCAGTTGGGATTTAGGTGGGTAAGCTTAAGCAATATTTCCATAATTCTAATAATGTTTACACTGTACATTATGTGCATTTATAGAGAACATTTGTCATGAATGCGCATGAATTACTCACATGCCCAGTTAGGAGAGCAAATGTGCTTGTGTATGTGTGTGGTGTTTTTTGTTTGCCTCTTTAAGACATCCTCACGTCTACATGAGGGATCCCTAAAAGGTGTGTGTTAATCACTGCTGATATTCACACAAAAGATGCCAAAAGTGCTTGGTCCCAAATGCATACACAGGGCCACATGGTGAAAATCGCTGTCTTTCTGACTCATTCATTTTCCTTGCAAACAGAGATCCGGCGGTCCAGGGCTCTTTCTTTAGTCCCATTCTTTTTTAATGCTCTGGGGAAGAGGACTCAGAAGACTGGATTCTGCTTTCTCTGCAGTCACCGTGGCTTAGGCAGTGAATAAAGCACCCTTACAAAGTCACACTGTTGTGCTGTCAAGAGGGCAGCCTCTCGCCAAAAATGTCATTATCTCCCCACTTGTGTGCGACAATGCGCGGGCCACCAGAGGTGAGAAGAAGAGCAAACACGCAAGAGAGAGAGAAGAAGAGGAAAAGATATTTTAAAAAAGAGACAAATTCAGATATGATTGTTTTCCCTGGAAATATAATTTAACTTTGCCAAGTGTAGGGATCATTAAATTGACATTCCACAATTCAAACACAAAGTGCAGTGTTTGTGCAAAGGTCAGACAGACATACGAACAGATTTGCAATTTAGATTGTGGTAAAAGGCTGCCAGCTCCCCCAGATTCAGATTTTTATGTCCTCAGGTGGACGCTGAATGCTCCAGCACAATCAGCATCTTGCCTTCCCCTGACTGCATAGATGATTAAAATAAGGTAGCTAAAAAAGGGTTTCGCTTCACACGCATCTTACAATGCAGAAGTACTCAAACACATGCACAAAACAATAATAACAGTGATTCCAGTCATTCTCTGTGGACTAATGATATGAACATAAAACACCAAAGTATTTATTATTTTGAGGACAATTGATTTGCTATTAAATGATGTAAGCATTTGTAATGCACACTTAAAAACATTTGTTAAATACAAATGTTTAATATATGCAAATTGCAAAAAAAAATCTTCCAAGCATAAATTCAGAAAAAAATGTCTCTTCTACAGCCAGCACTAGACTGCCCCCTTAAAAAAACTGTTCCTGTTCCAAAGAGGACACCTGGGACCTGTTCACATTCACCAGCAGCTGTCAATCAACATCACTCAATCAGAATCATTCTAACTGACAAAAGCCTTTGATGAACAAACATCCTTTCGCACAGTTGTCCTGGGAAAGAGGCAGTCTTGCGTAGCGAGACTTTTAACCAATGGTAGTCCACATCTTATTTTGGCCTTATATGACATGTAACGTGACCAACCACATCTGACACATTAGGTAATACCTCAAAAACAGATTATTTTAAAAAAGAAAAGGTGTTAGCAGTAAAGAAAATCACGTACATAAAAGTAATGGAAAATTGTGAAAAGACTCTATACTCTGAATGTTTGTCCACCCAAGCACACATTATTTTGACAGATATAACTTAGCAAACAAAACGGGCAATTTGTGGATGTGTTTGTGGATATCAGGCTTGTCAGTAAATGTGCAATAAAGTAGTTCAGTGGTTCAGCAGTAGCAGCACAATTCACTGTTTTAACCTAGTACCATGTAAACACCTAGTACCAAAACAAACTGTGATCTTACTCCTGGAATTTCCATAAAGCCAGCCAATCAGATTGGAGCTTTCCAGAAGAAAAAAGTGCTTGCCAATTTTGTTTGCAAAATGCATCAGTCAATCAGTGGAATGTGGGTGGTCCAAGTGTTTACTGTTTGTAGCTTAAACTTGGGAGAGAGGTAACAAGACAAATCTCTCTCATCCGTTCACTTGTTTTCTTTTGTTTTCTTTAACTCTCCCGCACTCATGCAAACACACACACATTTAGACAGATGGAGGATTATAAATCTTTTTTTTCTGAATAGTTGTTATTCATCTGTCTTAGGTTCTCTACAGGCTTGGATTTCGAACATTGGGGACTTGGATATGGAAAAGTAATTTCAGAGAGTGTCTAAACAATCTAATGATTTATTATGGATTATGCAATGGATTTGTGTGCCTTCTGAAGTGCAATAATGTTTGAGTGTAATGCTATGTGCAGCCATATGGAATAAAAACATATTCTATACCACTACATACATAATTGCTAGTTCACTATCTATTGTAGTAAACCATTTCTTTCTTCTGCTTTTATGTATTTGGCAGATGCTATTATCCAAAATGACTGGCTTGCAATGCATTGAGGTTTATATATTTTATTATTTGATGTATTAACAGGGTATCTAACCCATAACCTTGCCACTGCTAGTGCAGGGATGCAGACAGGTAAGGGGTAAAAAGTGACAATGGGATTGGAGGTGGTCATTGTGCCTGTGCCTTAATTAGACATTACCTTGTATGTGCAATATGTCCAAAATATGTCCATGTATGTTTTAATATGTTGCAACATTTCCCAAAAATCTTATGTCATAAAAGATGCACAATCTATTTAAGATATTGGCTGATTAGACAGAAATGATAAGCTAAACCGCAAACTGTTTACATCATGTTTGCATCCATATAGTGTTATGCTGTTGTCCATACTCTACCAGTTAAGCTACAACAACAGGTATTAAAAATATATCAGTGGTATATAATAAACTGAAGAATACACAATATTTTTATGAATCTACATCAATACTAGTTCTGACATACTCATCTATGTGTTTAAAACTATAGTATACAGCAGAGACTGCTAAACCTGGATGTGAACTGGGCTTTACCGAAACATTACTTACTTACTGTTTCTAAGGAGAAGCATATGGAATAAGGAATTATTAATTTGTTCGTTGCCATGCAAAATTACATGTAGTCTCTGCAAATGAACTATGGACTGATTTCAGGACCATGGACAGGGACCATGATAGTCTGTACACCTTAGCAAAACCAGATAGATCATGTGGTCATGTGGCAGGACAGTCTACCCTTTCCCATCACTAGAAATATGTGACTCTAAAACCAGACTGTGACTATAGCTAATCATTTACATTTATTTATTCTGCAGACGCTTTTATGCAAAGCAACTTACAGAGAGAGAGAGCGAGAGAGAGAGAGAGAGAGAGAGAGAGAGAGAGAGATTTAACATTTTGCCCTAAGAACCAACAAGCCAAGACTACAAAGCTACATTTACAAGTCTGAATCGTGTTCTGATGCTAGAGACAGGATGAACTGTAGAAGGTTTTTTATCGTTTCATGTGCTATTCTTTGCTGCAACTACTGCCTCTGTTCACTGCCCTCAATGCTCTATTAAGGTACAGGCTAAGAGGTGCAGTTCTGTTTCATGCATGCGCAACGGTAATGTTAATCAGCGCCATGATTGAAGGGGACGGGAAAATACACCTGAACAATGAATGGAATAGAATAGCCTTCCTTCCGGGGATTACACAGGAAAATCACTGCTGTGCTATTAACGTTATTGAAATTCCATAAAGCACTGCGCCATCTCTCTCTCTCTCTCTCTCACACACACACACACAGAAGCTTTGTGTTGTTATCTCCTGTGTTTCTTTGCAGATAGGACACCTAAAGCCTCTCGATGGCGAAAACATGCTTTCAGCTTTCAGATTCAGTTCACTGAACAGTTCTACACCTGGAATCACAATATTGTCATGTAGACACGACATAACTACACTGCATTCGAGTGGATTTCTCTAACGTTTTATAAACTTTAAGAAACTGCACACCTTGCCCAGCAAAGACATATTCTTACATGTCTCTTCTATCTAATCCAAATGTATTTAGTTAAAAAGCCTAAAAATCCGACTGCATCTTTTACGCTGATCCACAAGTGCGCGCGCACCGCGTACCCACGTCCGCGCGACGCGTTCTCGCGCACGGTTGACAAAAGCGCACACGAACACATTTAGCCTACTGATTTTGCATGCACTTAATATTAAAGAAAGGCCTTCATTTAATCGTTGCGGTTTTTAAACGACAATCTTCTATTGCAATAAGGCCAAATAAAGATGAAAACGCATCGTATTCCTACCGTGCAGTCGTCCATGCATGTCCGCACCGAATATACATCCGTTTCATATTTCTGAACCAAAATCTCAAACTCTCGGTACGTGTCCTGAGCTCTTCGGTCGTAGAGTTGGTAAGCCTGAATGCATCGGCTGCATCCCGATGTATTAGCTCCCGCAGCCATGTCCAAGCTACAGGTCAAATTGTCCGGACTCGTAAACCCGTAAAACAAATCCAAAAGAGAGTAGGAATTACAAAAAGAAAGATAGAAATCGCTCAGGTTCCACTCGGAGAGGCCCGAGCACACGGTTTCCGCATCGGCGAAAGTCAAGCAGTTTTTGGAGAGGCTGTCAGGATGACAAGTTTCAAGTCTCCACAGAGGTTCAGTAGAATTACCTATAAAAATAAGACTCTGCTCTGTGACGGGCTGATGGTTGGATGAAAGTATATGGTTCGTATGCTCCACCGCGTCCATGACGGCCAACTTGTCCAGCCGTTTATCTCGCGTCCTTGTCAATTTAGCCTCAGCACAGAACCACAGATGATCAGAGAGCAAAACGGTGATGAACAGAAGAGAGGCTAAGGACAGTCGCCATCTCTGGGCCCTTTCTGAATCGGTGAATAATGGCTTTTCGTCCTCTCGGGGTGCAAACCAGATTTTTAAGCCGTCATCTTGCTGCCGACACGTCCAAACACCCCTGGTCATATTTCAGGAAAGAGCAGCACTGGCCGACTCCACCGCGACGGCTCCTCTGCCACAAAATGCATTGACTTGAAATGTTTTTCCCGTATAAACAGCGGTCCTGACAGCTGTATCCGAGCTAGATGAAGCCACGCATGGTCATATTTCCGTTATTCCGCATCGCTCCCCGAAGAAAAAGCGACTTCTGTGTGACAACATGCCTTCTCGCTTGCCTCGTCTCCCCATAGACCCTCGGAAGGCAGCTGCTGTTCCCAAACCTTCCTGCGTCCTGTGTCTCCTTAAGGGAAGGCGAGATCTTGAAAGAGCTGCCCTTTCCTTATCTGGGCGGATTGTCTACGATTATCTCTGTTCATAGCGAGGTTCATCATCATCATCATCTTAGGTCCTGTGTTAAGTTGCCGCCATGTTCGTCTTGAAACACTTTTTGGGGAGCTGGGTCATTTGCGTCATCTCCATCCTGGCGCAGTAACACAGATCTAGTCTACAGGCGATGGATACACGCAGACATGCGCGCCTGTTCGTTTATGAGAATAAGACGGACATTTCAATAAAAGAGATTACTCATAACGCAAATGTGGCACAAAAAATAAGCATTCATCTCTCAGACCTGTAGCTGAGGCAATATTTTAAACAGCATTTTTCCCGTCACATCGAATTGCATAACGTATAGATTTAAAAGACAGTAACATTTTCGTTTTCGTCCGTTGTCTTTTACCTCCTAGTCCACATTTATGATCCATTCAGCCTCAAAATCCTGACAAACGTTGATGTCAGACCTGACGACGAACAATCCGTTCATTTAAAGATCCACGCAAAATAAACTAGGCAGTGTGGCTGTTAAAACATGTCGACAGGTCCGAAATGTCGTTAATAAACATCGTTTTGGAGATGCCATGCAATGCGTAATGTCCTTTAACTGCGCAAAGACAAGAGGAAAAGATGTCACAACATGTTGCGTGAAGGAGACTCAACGTGTGAAAGAGATGAAATGACATTTCTGTGTTTGTTCATCTCGTTTTTTCCCGTTGAGGCTGAAGTTTATTAGTATGCACCGGTTAACTGTGTGTAAGGAGCCGGGCAAAGGAGAGACATCTACACAGCACGTTGGAAAGCAAACCGGAAACGTGAGGCGTTTTGTGAGTGAGTGAGTGTGTTAGCAAGAGACAGAGAGTAAAGAATGAGAGAGAGGGAGAGAGAGAGAGAGATACTGTTTATTTGCCCCCTAAAAGTCTAACCTTGTGCGGACGATAGTGTTATCGACATGGTTTTGTTTGATCCTACATTTCAAAGCAAACAAAGTGTACGTGCAAATTTTCTTTCTGTATTTGAGTGTGTGGACGTGACAGAGAGGCGAGCGTGATATCTGAATGAAAGCTGTTTAAATCTCTATCGTTACAGCTGGCAAATCACTGTCAGGTCGAGTTGCTCAGTCCTACTAAGAACATGGTCCAATATAAATTGTCCTTTAACCCTCATGTTCTGTTGACTTCATTGTGTTTGGGCTCCCAGAGACAACAATGTAAAATGCATGTGCATGCGACATAATAATAGTCTTTTCACAACAAATCCTTTAATTTCCCAGCAGATTCTTTAAATATGTTTTTCTGACCTAATCAAAACCTAGTAAACAAATATTTCTAAAGCTGAACTCCAAACTTTATTTTTATATTTTTGACGCTGATTTACAAGCATGAACTTTTGTTTGAGAAAATCTTCTGTATCAGTTCTCATAAGATTAGAAATTGTCAATGCAAAGTATTCATCTAATATAATAGGTTTTGTTTATGTAAGTTTTAGTTTGAGATCATTAAAAGGCCTTGTGGTAATAAATAGCACATTGATGGTTCAACATATTATGGCAAATGCAGTTTTGGATGTTGTGAGAAAACCTCTGTCATGAGCAGCTATCGGAACAGCTATCATGATTACATTGGATAAATGATTCCTGAGTTTAAGATTTTAGAGGAAGTGCTTATCACTCAGTAGTGAAAATCAGCTGCTAGCACAAGAGGAAATCAAAGATTCACACTGAAAATAATGAGGATTAACAGTGCCAAGACTGATCATCTGTCACCGATCTGAACAGAACTTGCCCTGCCTCCACTCCAATAATTTATGAACAGAGATGCTTTCCTAGAAGGAACTGCTATCCTTCTGTAAAAACATTTTCATTTTGCACATATTCACCTCTTGTAACAAATCATTTTTAGTATTTTTAGTATAGTTTTATCATTTTTAGTATTTTTTCTCCCTAAGGCTAAAATTTAATCTACTCTGTGGAATAGTTTAAAAACTTGCCTGCTCTTTAAATTTTTTCAGGGCTCCTGCACACAAATTTTAGCATACTCATCAAGAGTTCTAAATTATGAATTGTGAAAAGGTCTTGGTGAAAATGAGAACAGTGTCTGCATTTATATCAAGCGTATAAGTAGCAGATTTATAACTCATATCCCATATCTCCATTTTGATGATATTTATGGACTTGACAGGTTTCGTCTTGTTGGATGATCAGTAAGTTAAACCAATGATTTCTTCTGCCCAGTGGGCAATACAATCTAATGACATAACAGCTCATTGACCACCTCCTCCTCAAACAAACACTGTCTGGAGGGCCAGCGATTTCACTGCTGGGCATCACACACACTGAAGTGCTAGGGATGGGGGGCGCTGTCCCCCCTTACCCATCTGTCACTAGTTGCTTGTTTCCTGTCAAAGTTTAATATGGGAAATCAATTTAACAGTTCTAAGAAACATCTCTTAGAAACATCTCTTTTGAGCAACTGTTTGCAGCGTTGAAAAAATCGATGACCTCTGTTTCACCTCCCATTGTCATAGCAACAGAGTGGCCCGCAAAACCTGACAGAACACCCTGAGGGTACATATGTAGTGCTGATGTCATTTGTCAAACAGACCCAAGGATTCTCAAGTTCTGTGGATTGTGAGGTCGGTGCAAATGTGCAGGAATAAATGGTAGTTAGAAACAGTAATGAATGACAGGGGTTACCCTACAGGCAATATCTGCCTAGATCTTGATTTCTGTCCAGAGAGAATGAAATGTCGCCAGTCATCTCTAACAACTTAGGGATGACTGGCGATCACAGCAACTAGATCACAGCAAAGACATTGATCTGTTCTCCTTAATGGAGCAAGCAGGAACAATGATGCTGCATTGTGACATGCATTTTACTGCATGGAGAGATATTACATGAAAGTCTGTGTATATCTAGTAGAGACTGAGTCTCAAGTTTTGCACATGGCTTTTGTTTATTGTGTTTCACTGTAAAAAACAGGAAATGCTAATAGAATATATCATATGAAAATAAGTGTTACAAAATAGGTATGATTTTATCAATCATTATGTATTTGTGTCAGTTAGCTAACAGAGATATAAACAGGTTATGTTTTGTTTATTGTAATTACTGTGCTGAGTCAACCTCCTAAATTCAGCACAAAAACCTATATTTGCCGAGCAACAGTGGGCATGTTGAATATAATATAACCATGTGCTAAACTCAGATTTACTCAGTAGATAATACAAATGAAAGGTGAATACCTTAAAAGTCTTTTCAGCAAAGCTGGCTTTGGTAATTTTGCAGCACTTTAGTGTTCATGCAATGAATGGTGCTAGCACTGTCAAGGTCTTGGGTTCAAATTACAGGAAACACACAGTGACAAAATGTGTACCTTAAATGTAAGTTGCTTTGAATAAAAATCTTCTAAATGCATTAAAATTACACTTTTCTTCTACCTACAAAAATCAGTTTGAGGTGATATTATAGTAGTAAATATTTTTAAATTAATTTTTTTAGATGTCAGTTAGTTCTTAGTGTTGTCGCATTTTGCTGTTTAAAGAGGAACAAAGGAATCCTAAATCAATTAGACCGAGGTATCATAAGGGTTGTGTAATTAAATGCGCTGAGTCTCAGGGTCCTTGCACCTCCCCCAAGACCTGTGTTAAATGAATGAGCAGATCTCAGAGTTGATAAATGCATGCAAAATAAGATGGAGAGGAAAAGGACAGGTCTGCTGACTCAGCTGTTTCAACCACCTGAGTATCTGGTTGTGGCTAAGTTGTGGCTAACAACTCAAATTGTGGTTTCTTTGCACAATTGTCCACAGACTTGTTCTTGCACAGACTTGCTTAGACTTGTTCACATTTGTCATTATTAGCCAGGTGACGACTGTCATTAATAAATCACAGACTCTGGCCACAGTGGAAATGTCAGAAGAGGTATGATGCAAAGTGGATGGAAACAGTGGATGGTCATGTTGTGTTTTCAGGTTTTATGAACTTAATGAAGTCAGACTTCACAGCTGTAAGCATCAGAAGTTTTCTAGGAACACATAGCCATGTATTGAGCAGATGTATGTGAGGTGTCAAAATATTCCCTTCAATCTTTCAGTTCTCTTGGGCAGGTTACAGAACAGATCTGATTAATGCGTCAGATCTCTAGATAATGTTCTCTAGATTATGATTTATAGACATAGAGTCTAACACACACACACAACTGAAAATGCAAATACCGGTGGACAAAATCTTTTAGACTTTCTTATAATGACTATACTTATTAAAAAATATACAAACAATAAGATATGTATAAAGCAATATAAATATAAATATTTTTATTATAATGCAAACAAATCTAATTCTTATTATTGCAAATCAATAGGCAATGCAGAAATAAATGTTGTCTTTAATTCTGCAGATTTTCTGCTCAGAAAATAGTTATTAATATTACAGTATTTTTATTTTTTACTTTTGATTTTGTGGTTAAATGTGTCCTAAGCATGTATTTTGTGAGATTTACAAAAATAGTAAAAGCAAATATAAATGAAATTGACCACAGAATAGCATCTTTCCTTCAGTAATGCATAATTGTAGTAATGTGTGGTATCAGGGCTCTGTAATTGTATGTGCCTCCACAAAGCATTATTCATTTCCTGTGGGCTACTGATCATTAGCCAGCTCTCCTGGTGGGAGAAGCTCAGAATGTTGTCTGTACTCTTCACGGCTGCTTCTATGAACCATGTTGCAGTAATTTTTTGGTGGAAACAGTGAGCATTCAAACAGAACCCATGAAACCTCAAGGCTCAGATATTTACTTCACAAGTTCTGCAGGAAATATCTGAGGTGTGACATTTGACCTGCCATCCTCGCAGCTCTCAAACACACCCTCGCAGCATCATCACATGACTTCCCCTGTGTTTCACATCACAGCTTTCAATAACTAAATTGCAGGTACATAAACACACACCGTCCTGACCCTGGGCTTCAGTTTATAAAGTTCTCGCAGTGAAGCGACGTACCTGCTGAGTTCCTAATTTGTGAAACCCTTTCAGCTGTACAGACAGCGAAACTGAGAACAGAGAGAGAGAATGAGAGAGATGGAAGCTTAGCCAGGAGTCTCTTCAGCCAGATTACTGATCTCAAACAAATTGCTCAAGATTTTGCATGTTAGCAGAGTTCAGTTAGCCCCTGCTGGTAGATGCTGTAACTGCACCATCATGGGTAAATTTAGGCTCATGGGTAAAGATTAATCTTTAATCTTTGAGACATTCTTGTGCACATTCTTATGCTGCCATCAGCCAAGCATATCAGAATGTGGTTAACCAGAGTGATTAGTTACATATTATTTATGGCAAAATAAGAACAGGTATTTGACTGTATATGGAGTGACTATGGGCAGATTTTAGCATGAAGGTCATGTACATGCTGGACTGGGGTTTGGGGACGGTAGCCAAACAGTTTTCTTCAGGTATTATAAAGCTTGTTTACCACTATATACTCACAATCATTTAACCCAAACAAACATCATTCCTGATTTAAATGAATGAATGAATCCATCCATTTTCTATATCACTTAACCTACGCAGAGTGGTGAGGTGTACTGTAGCCTATAATTTCTAAAAAATGTAATTACATAATACAAATAAAATGTATTCTCATGCATGTCAGGCAACAAATAGTATGACTGTACTATACATAGTAATATAAACCATAAAATTCTACATCAGAATCGAATAAGAATCATAATCGAAAAATAAATAAAATGTGATCTTCACACTTCACGTTTGTGGATTTTAAAACTATAGTTTATTCTTGGAGAAAAAGCTGAATTTACACCAACAGATACAAGATTTGCAGTACTCTGTTTTATCCTGAGGGACAACCTGGGCTGAGGAAAAACAATAACAAATTGTGTTTGAAATCAATTTTGCCAAATAAAGCACTTGATCTGAATTGCAAGAGAGAAAATTTTTCTCTCTTGCAATTTTACTGTTTACTGTAAAAATTAGAGGCACCTTTCAATGCCAAGAGACTGTCTAGCAGGCTTGAAAACTGTTTAAGCCTGCTATCCTTTGTTAGAATGTGTCACGTCTCTCATGTCAATTCAGTCTGCCCCCATATTCATTCTTTCCTGGTCACATCACTGTCTGTCTTACCCAGCGTCCCTTCCCTCCCTCGTCATCTCACCACACTGTCATCCCATTTGTGGATCTAAGCATATGCCACCAAACAGTAAGTCTGCCCACGTGCCGATTTGAGAATCCACTTTCCCGCCTCAGTATAAACATACTACATATGAATATCAACACATGCATGCACACAACTCGCGACACCTGAGAGGTGGCCAATCAACAACATATGTGTGTTGGGTGTGCCAAAGCCAAAGAGGCATCTCTTCAATTAGCTGCCCGCTGGTTCCTGGCAGCGGGGCAATAGAGGGAAAGTGCCTTTGTTCACGTGTTCCAAATTCTGAGCTTCTCATGGCAGTCTGGAGTTTTCATCTTTCCGACAGACATGACTCAGACCTGACAGGAGAATTGCTGATTTGCAAACACCAAGCTAAGTAATGCTGAGACGCCTGATGGAGGGGAATAGCCATAATGTTTGTAGCAACTCATACAGTGCAGTTACTGTGCTCTTGCCATATAAAATATTGCTCGAGAATCAGTGCTGTGGTGCATGGTGGGCTTTTGAAAGAAGGAGGGAGGTCCCCTCTGTGCTTTTGGGTCTAGTGTAAATTTGTGTCTTTTTTCATTTGACAGTTTCCAAGTGAAAGGGCATGTGGAACAAACTCATCAAAAATAGCAAAAAATGCTGTAATATTTTTCAAAATCTCCTTCAAAATCTGTAATGGGTTTGTTCATTGTTATCTTAAAGAATAATACCTAATAATACATTAATAACAGTAATAGGCATATTTGTGTATCTTTTTGTTACTATAAACTGTTGTTCAGCTATTATCATTATTTATAATCACCTTTATTGATCATTAGGCAACAAATCCACAGTAAACACTGTCAGTGTAATGAAGGCTGCAGACATGCAGGTTTAATTTATCTTGCATAAAGTCACAATGAAATAAAATGTACTTTTCTTATTATTTTATGAAATATTGCAGTGTTTATTATAATTAGTCCATGCACACCATTTTTTTTATTCATGTGCCCTTGTAATTTTTAATCAAAATCTGAAAACATATTTCCCTTCTGGAATGGCAGTCCCTCTCTGATGTAGTCAGTCTGATGGCTTGGGCTTAACCAGTCCTTCCAATAATCATTTACTGTGAACTTTGAAATGCCTACTTTTCTAAACACAATCAATTTCCAGAGGAAACATCAAGCCACGCCCCAGTTTCTCCAATTCACTCTTAATTACATCACAACACAAAAGTACAGTTGGTTGAAACTTGCAGTTCACGTGGATTTTATAACTGTCTCGCTCACTGATTATCATTTTAAGTTCATTTACGGTCATTTACACCTTGTATTATGGGCGCTCTGATCATAAACAGGGCATGGGGGGGGCCTGTGAGTAGGTTGACCCACTTCCTGTATCTAAGCAACAGCACATTTTTTTGTCATTTGACCATAAAACAGATTATGAAACAGAGTCATTTGACTCTTTTTTGTCATTTGACCATAAAACAGAGTATCCATCATTTATATTTGCCTGTAAAGGGACGAAACACTGGTCACACAGGGTTACACACTACTGGAATGCATTTAAGTGCAACATTTGTTTAGATTTATTTTTATACTGTTAATTTTTTTTGCATCCATTTTTTTGGGAGGCACTGCCTACCTTTGCTCTTTGGAAAAGACATCCCTTAATCAGTGGTGTACTGTGGCATTATGGCACCTGCTCCACACTGTTTCTGACCCCCAGGCCTCACAGTGGTGTATGTGGTTGCTGTAACCAGATCACGCAGCCTTTGATATGGATCCGACCTCCAGATGAGCTCAACCCTGATCTACAGCTGCAGAGATGCAACATAAAAGGACACAGCGGATGTGGTTGTGTGTATACAGAGACCTCAGATGCACACACGCACACACACATGCACACAGCTACACGTCAGCTTTTTTTGAAGGTGAATATGAACGTTTCTAATTAGGATTCCCGATTAGACACATTTAGAAGTCAGTCAGGCAAACTGTGCAAATAAATAGCCTATGTAGTTATCAGACAGATAACTACAAAACTAGTATTAAACTGTCAGGCTTTATCTACCTTTAGTGGTTCTGGTGAAGTATGATCTGATCTGTTGAGTATGAGTTAATCTGTTCAGGGTTTCCATAGTCACTAAAAACCAGGAAATATCTGAGCCTCATTGAATTTACTAAAAATCTTGAAACATAAAAATCATAACATTTTTAGAAGGTAAATGTTTCTAGTTAATCAATATGTTGTTAGCTAGATATTGCTCTTTGCAGGGTACAACTTGCCCTAAGCCACCTCGTGGGGCTTCTTGTAAACATTTGTACACTGTATAATCGTTTACATTTATTAATTCAAATTGTGGTAAGCAATCTATAAATGTAATATCTATTTTTTAAAAATACATTTTTCTCCAAAAAACATGAATGACAAGAAAAGTCATGGAGAGGTGAAAGATATTTATTGGTTAAAAAGTGTGGGATAACCTTTTATGCATCACTGCATGGAACGTCACACTGCTGCATGTAGGCACTGACCAAATTGTGTTAGTCCACAACCTTTAAACAATCTACAGGAGTCATTATAAAAATGTTCCCAATTTAATATCTGGTCTTCTTTGGCACAGTTCAAACATTTTTGTTTTGGTCCACTGTCCTTTCTTGCTGTGACTAAAATGCTATACTAAATAGTACAGTGTGTGCAAAATTGTACATTGTACTTTGTTTTACTTTTCTGTATATCCTTTCAGAAGTTGAATAAAAATCACCCTTTCTTTGTTGATTTTTTTATTATGTTTGAATATCAAACCTTGTTTATGCCTGGTATTGTCTGTCTCATGTGGTATTTAAAGTTGCAATCCATAATTTTTCTTATGGTTAAAAATGTAAAAAAGTCTCTTGGTTATGTATGTAACCTTGCTTCCCTGAGAAGGGGACGAGACACTGCGTCTGATTTGACATGACATATGAGGGATGCTAGTAGACGGAGGCTTCAGTCGCTTAAGCATCATTCTATTGACCAAGCTCTAATGGAGGTAAGGACCTTCTGCAGTGAAGGGAGCTCTAGGGAGGGCAGAGGAACCGCCATAGCACAAATAAGGGTACTACTCTGCACGCAACCCAGAGGAGTTAAATTTCCAAGGTGAGCTTGTGAACGACTGGCCACAACCACCCGGAACTAACATCCTCTTTTACCTTCCTGAGAGTCACAGAGATCACAGAGAGCTCAGGTGCTATTCTAGTCAAACCACAGAGATTCAAACCCTCAGTGAAGCTCTGGGGGAGTGGGAGCGATCTCCTTATGTGAGGACCTGCTCTATGCCTCGACCCACGCCTCAGAAAGGCAAAGCTCTCTTGGCGGTGGAGAACCTCTTAAAGTGGAGGTACAACTCCAACACTACCCGGAAGACAGCAGTCGAACAGGAGCCAGCTGATCGCTAGCTGAAACCGTCCAACATACCGTCTCGTTTGCCAGCTAGCAGGTGGAAAGCCTGAGGACCCTTTATCACCCTCTCCGCCACAGTGGAAGGCCACTGCCAATCCGTGGAAGCCAGAATTACAAATAACTAAGAAGGCAAAGGTCCACCATCTTTTACAAAGATGCTGTTGTAAATAACATTATATAATAAATAATTATTTTTTAATAGTTATTTAAAAGTTATTTACTCTTTTTTTCTCTAACTGTGACAGTCAGGCCTCTCAAAAACAGAAAACATAATTTACTGGGTAACAATGTGAAATATCACAAAGGCCATAATTCCAAGTTCTATTAACAGATCAATAGTCTTTAGAAGCTTGTTTTTGATTAATGTATGTTACCTGTGCTGCCAAAATGAGTCACAATGAGCAAATTTTCAAAAAACATTTCTCTGAATTTTCACATTCTCTACTAAAAACGCTTGAAAATGATGTGTGATTTGACGAAATTTAACCAAAAATCAATGAGCTACACTCTTATGAAGCACCAGTTGTCAAAAAGAGAGCAGAAAAAATGACAACTTTTCATGGATTATTAAAACAAAGGAAAGACTAAAGAAGGTTCATCTCTCAGAAAATGTATGAAAAGATGATTTTGGAGCATTGGGATCACTAGAAGAGGACTGATTGAACTCATTTTTGTGAACACATCAAATTAGACCAAAATTGACATCTTTCACTTGTTTTCCTTGTTTTGCCTGTAGCTCATAATTAGCCCAATGAACATTCCGACTCATGTCACCAGCATGGGTTACATATTTTGTACCTTTTGTCTGTAGGAATGATCAAACATTAACACTTGTCAAATGTTAACAAATGAACATGCTGATTTAGCAATTACAGATGATCGTACAGATGATCGAAGTCATTAGTGTTAATCATAATATATAAGAGGCTTCATCTTTTAAGTAGTTAAAGTGATTACAATGTGGACACATTTTCCAGGAACACATTTTGTGACCGCATAGGTGTGTGTGCGTTATTTGACAGTACACACATTTAACACTTATTGTAAATACATTGCATGTCCTGCCTAAAGCACGCTGCACACATGCCAACAATGCATGCTAAGATACCTATGACCTCCTGCAATCAAGCCCTTGATGATCTGATGATTCCCGATTGGCTGTTGTGTGGCTTTAGAATGCTGTGATTGGACCAATCAATAAGAAGGGGACAGCAATGAAGGTTGAAGAAGCAAAGATTACTCTCAACCTCAAGCATTTCCTCTCCTATCGTGGCCTTCTTCATCACTTGAATACACCAGGTGTCTGCCTCACTGATGCAGCTTGACGATTTGGCCTAGATTCCCACAATCCAATCAGGACCCTCTTCTCTCCTACTCTGGTTTCAAACAGTGAGCTCACGCTGGTCTGACAGCTCTAAGGAATAGTTATTTACAGACGTCTGAGTAGCTTTCTAATCTGCAGTAACCTGGAAAGATTGTAGTATCTGAGAAATGCCAGTTTGAATTAATGATTTTGGAAGATTTCTGTGGTTCATGTCCATTGTTTTGTTTTATTATTCTATCCCACTTTTGTCTTCATACACTAAATCTGCCCTCCGGCTAAAAGTCATCCTACAAAGATGATGGGCAGTCTTCAAACAGGTAACTGTCTGAAGAAATGTTTACCTATATCTGAAAAATACTTGTTCTGTAGCTCTTGACTAAATAAAGTAATGGCTAAAATGTTTTCATTTTTCTGAAGATCATGTCATTGCTTGTACTTGTAGGAGTGGAGGTCTCATTAATTCAAGTCAACCTCCACATCTCCTGATATAATTTTCTCACACCTTTTCTTCTGATCTCCACTCTGCATCATCCTGTCTCTCTGGTACTACTGGGAATCTTAGCGGAGGGTCAGGTCTATGGTTACCAGCCAGATGGAAGGTGCAGGCCCCTTATGGAGCCAGTAGAAGCTCTTGCATAAACAGCAGAAGGCTGGAACTCCAGGGGTTCTGGGGCTGAGAGTGTGTTTCAGAATCCTGGTCGAGAGGCCTGGATCCTGGCCCAGATCCCTTGTTTACCCCATCTTCTCCACAGGAGTTGTGAAACAGTGAATGTATGCTACTCAGAGGAGATCACAGGGAGTGCAGAAGTGAATACATGTGCCAGGTTTCTGGAGGGGTTAAAAAAGATACGGGGCAAAAGATCAGATGCTTTAAAAGTAAGAAATAACGGTTCTTAAAATAAAGCTAATAAATGTCACAAATGTCTCACAAAGCCTATTTAGCTCTTAATTGTAACATCTTTTTATCATTGCCAAATTAATTTATGGAAGCTTATATCCTATTATATGGTGCTATATGTGAGCGAATATTTTCAGCACCTGGTCTTTTGTGCTCCTTTAGACCAATGTTAGACCAACTTAAACATAACTGAAATCTTTATAAAATCTCCTGAGCTTTGAAAGAGCAACATGTAAGCAATGCAATTTTCAGCCTTAATGTCTATGGTAGGATGGCCCTGCATACATACATTCAGAGTTAGATTATATAAATGTGAAATGGTTTTACATATATCTAACATTTAAAACATAAATGAGACTGACTGTGAATTGCTGCAGTAATCAACATTGTCGTGGAATTCATGACTAATCTAGACTGTCACAAAATACTCTAACTTTATTAAAACAATGTTGTATCCTGCTTCCAAAATAAAGTTAAAAACACACATTTCCTTTGAAGAACTGGGCTCTTGTTCAAGTCCTGCTTGGCATGGCAGACTGGTGTATGGATTTACCTCTCATCCAATTAAAACGTATTGACAAGTATAAAAAGTGTGTGGGAATCCATGTAAGGCCCCTGAGTTCCAGCTGGAGGAGGGCCAGATGACTCCCAGTGGGGGGTACCAGCCATAAAAACCCAACTGCCCTATCTTCCATCCCCTTCCCCCTGAAGCCTAGTGTACAATACATGATTCAAGCTTGCCACATTTGATATTTGACAAGCAGTTTGCAACATAGAGTTTGCAAAGTAGATTGTACCACATGTTCAGCTGAGCTCAACTCTTCTGTGTGCAAAATAAATTCGCCTGTTGCTATATGTGTAAGAGTTTGTGAGAACCTGTTTCTGGACATTCAATCAGGGAGATGAATAATCATTCATTGAGCTTGGCTTAACTGTCCTCGCATTCCCCCTTAATCGGCCTGTGATTCCCTCTCACAGTGATATGTCCCTATCAATACCCACAATGCTTTGCCCACAGTTGCTCATTTTCTAATTAACGTGGATGCCAGCAGCAGGCAGGTTAAAGTTAGTCATAAATATGACCATAAGCGTAATTACATGCACAGAGGGAAGACAGTAATTTAATGAAAGTCCTAATCACTGAAGCAGAGCGGTGAAAAACAGTCAGGTATTTACTCTGTGTGTAGAGGGACATTGTGACATGGCACAGTCTCCCACTGTGGTCAAATGACAAAGCTGTCAACCACTGACTGTGCAGATGCTTTTAACCTTAACTAGAGGAATCTGAGGGGAGTGTATATTACAGTAATTGCAGTCCAAACAAACCCAGCAGTTTTGATTCATTATAATGCATTGCTCATAAACGTAAACAAGCATGTGATAATACACACCTATTTTGCATATAAAATGAAATCCATAAAGTTCTTATACTATAACTCAGACTAAACTTATAGGATTTGTTCCAGCCCATAAGACTGTGAAACGTGTGAGACTTTAGGGTGTCCCTTTTAATATTTTATGAGGGGTGCTGATGAGCGTCCCCTTTGCAGTGACTATACACTTTGGATACACTCTTTTGCTAACACTGCAGTGGTCAGGGGATTTAGTTTGTGTGCGTATAACTGTCACTGTGCAGAGCTTTGATTTTCAGACCGCATATATTTCACCCCACAGGCCCACACCCCGCAAGCTCAACCCTCTCTCTGAGCACATACTCTGCCTCTCTCTTACACTTCCTGTCTCCTGTTCATTCCTGTCTCCGGTGCTTGGGCACTATGTAAATATTCTGCCCTGACAGAGTAAAGCTTGGAGAAAGGTCAAAAGAGATAAATAGCATTTCTACAGTTGAGAAAATTTAAAAAATCTGGATACACTTGTCTTAATGAGTTTTTTTGTCCTGTTTTCCAGTAAAAAAATAGAAATGTTTCATGTCATAAGACTTGTCATATATCTTCAGTGTGGTTTTCTTGCCCCATTGTATTTTTTTTAAATCAACATTTTGCATTTGGTAAACACATTTGTCCAGGTATATATTTTATCAGTATGTATGCATGTTCCCTGGGAATCAAACCCACACCTTTGTGCTGCTAACCCAATGCAAGGAACTCTTATTGATCCACACTAACCAAATAAATGAACAGTATCCTAAATATGCAAACAAATGTTTATGTTTACACTTTAAACAAGATAAAAAAAATCTCTCATTTGCTTTAAGTAAATATATTTTGTTTACAGGAGGATTAAATATGTTTACTAGAAAACAAATGTTGCATGTGGATGTTTTGCAGTGTGGACAGTCTAGTGGAAATGAAAGGTGATGTGAGAAAAGTATTTAAGCATAGGAATGAGAGCGTCAAAAATGGGTGAGAATGAGATGTTTTGGAAAGCATTATTGGTAAGATTAAAAACAGAGACAGCTTGGGTCAGGAGGGTAAAGAAAATTTTTACATAGTTGGAAGACAGATTAAGTGAGAGAAAGAGTGAGAAACCAGTGGTCCTATGGACTGTTGTGTGTTTAAAGCCCTGGAGGGTTCAGGGTCAATATCCTTAATGAATATCCCATGTGTTTTAAATAGGATTTAAGTGTTTCAAGTGTTCATTTATAAATAAGTTTAAAAGAACTCATTTAGTACCAAAACTGAATTAGGTTTTATTGGTACTTCTGAAAGTTTGTGATTGATAACAGCACACCCTGTGGTGACCCACAGATTGCCCACAGATGAGTATCACTTTTCTTTCTAAAGTTTCTCTTAAAAATCATTATCAAAATAGACACAAATCACCATTTACAGAGTATAGAGCTGTACATTATTATTATAGCAAAACTTAGCGAATTTGGGTTTGGAAATAAAATGATGAGAAATGTTTGAGTTAATACTGAAATCTATGATGGTATGATATGTTCTGTGATGGCACAAAGTGTATTGCTCATTATCGTATTAGGTGATTCTTTGTTGTTTGCAGTGTGCTAATTGCAGTATCAGTCCCACTGGAGTCATTTTGGCGTTAGGTTTCTCTTAAAAACCACACACAGAATAACCAGGGGACAGACCACTACAAGATAGCAAATGTTTTGTGCTGTTCTGGTCAAATTTAATTGGTGTAATGATATATCATTGAGGCATAAAGTTATCCAAAAACGTTATGGAGATTATGGTCTTGATAGCACATGTACTTGCCTATTGCCTACATAAAAAAGAAGCTTTTTGGAAACTTTGCCAAAATGGTTAAAGAGTAAGCTGACTTGCCTTAAGACACCTAATGTTTGATTGCTTGATCTAACTCATAGCCATAAACACAACACTGGCTATACCATTCAGCTGTTGCTTCTATCAACAATTACTGTATGCTTATTAGAGGGACAGCCCCCACAGAGCTGAAGTAAAGTATCTTGCTTAAGGGTTTAAATCTACAACCTTTCAGTTTACAGCATGAAACTCTAACTACTAGACAACACCACGGCCAAGACAAAGACCTTGACCACAGAACATTAAAGGGCCTGACATTACTGTGCATTACCGTGCAACATACATCTGTGTCTGTTGTCAGTAAATGTTCTTGAAACATACTGCCATATGAAAAGCTTCTGCACCACTAGTGGCAGCAAGTGGAACTGCAATCTGCTCATTTTAACTGCCTGACTGGCTTCAATAAAACAACACTGAATAAAATAAATAACATGATTATGGGGTGGGACTATTTGTTTTTGAACAATGGCAGACGAAGTGTCTGAAACTTGTAGTCCTACAGCAGAGAATGTTCTAAGTTTATGAACCCCTGTCTGAAGCTACAGTAAGCTCTGATTTACAGAATTGTCTGGGGGTCACGGCCATGCCTTTACTCAGTGAAATCTAGCAAAAAGACATAAAAAGCTAGCAGTTTTGAAATCAAGCTATACTCAAAATGTAGCACCACACTGGTAAAAAGGCATGAGAGATAGAGAAAAGAGACAGAGAGTATGCAACACCACGGGGAAATAAGACGGGTGAAGAGAAATGAAAGTGAGAAAACATAGAGGCAAAGAGATGTGGGTGTGGTGCCACGTGGCAGAGAATACAATGAAACATAACAAGTGTGAGAAATAAAGTAATATGAAATTGTGAAAAAATATTAATGAATATTTTATCCCCAGGTGCCTTGTTTTTTTTCAGCAATCATCCAAAGTGTAGTTCCTTACAATAGCTATAAAAAAAAAACAAACGGATGCGAAAACACATGCCACCCAGATCCCCAAGTAACAAGAGAAAGCTCAGTTAACCTGCTGATAATGCTAGCTAGGTCGAAGCAGAAGTGGGTTTTCTCAGAAAAATCTGTCTTGTACAAACATGTCTTCCTCTGACATGAGCTTTATTTTTAGACCCTCAACTCACAAGACACTCGACACAAGGGTCACGCTCTTAAATTCCATTCTTTCACATTGACGTCTTTGAAATGCTACACACACACACATTACATTGCCTCAGGCTCCTGCCTACCTGCCACGGTGACCTGTGGGTAATACCCAAAGTGTAGATCGATAACTCCAGGTGGAAATAGGGTCAATACAAATCATATCTCCTTGCAAATGAGGTGACTGGGCCACAACGCAGAGCTGTTTTTCAGCCCCTCTATTGCTGGTGCATTTTCCAGATTGCTGTCACCACCACTAATTACTGGACCCAGTCAGAGCCTCAGTGGTTAACAAACTCTGTCAGTGGTACTCTCCGTCTTCCCAGAATGCATCTGTACTGTGTGTGTTTGGTACAGGATGTCTATGTGTTACACTATAGCAGGACTATAGTATAAGAAAGTGCTTTCCTGCAAAAGACCTCATCTCATAATGACACTTCAAACCAGCCTGTGTGCTGTTACATGTAAAAACAATGTGGTCTGTGGCACACTTTCCTCAGAGCTAATGCTAATGATTTACTTTTCTACCTAATGTTTGTGTTAGGTAATTACAAGCCTTGACATGACTGAAAAAGTAGCACCTTTACATTACAATAACCATCTTGTCAAACACCTGAAGGCCACCCCATACTTTATTCATTCCATTATTACATTACATTTGCATTTGTTCATTTAGCAGGTGCTTTTATCCAAAACAACTTTGGAGCCAACAAACCTAGTCTACAAAGCAACATTTACCAAGTAGTAATAGATTTGACATTAGGGACAGGATGAACAGTAGAAGACAGGTTTTTTTTTCAACAATAAACATATTAAATATAAACAAGTTAGGGATTAGTCATGTGTATGCGGCACAGGTGTGTTTCTTTCTGCATGTTTGGTCACACAGGGGTTGGTCACGTACAGCCAGTGGGGCATTGTAGTGGACCAGTTTTAAAATGATTAGAGCTTGGACTAGGAACTGTGTAGCATACTCTGTGAGGAAAGGTCTGATTTGATGTTGTAGAACACATACCTGCATGACCAAGAGGTTGTTGTGATGTGTGTTGTAAATTTCAGCAGAACATCAAACGCCGGCCTAAGTTTTCTTGCTAATAAAATATATGAGACACTTTCCCACATAATAATTTTACCTGAAAAGATTGTCATTTTATTTCACACATCATAATCTTTAAACCTCTTTAAAGATTTCAGAGATCTTTAAACAAATTTCATTCATTTATTTCTTTCATTTTTCAAATACACATGCTTAGAAATGCAGACCAGAATGCATGCAACCATAATTACGCAGTTTGGCCAGCATGGCACACTCATATCATTGTAAACAGGCTTGTGGGAGATAATGAATGTGATCAGTTCAGGAGCTGAGGAGCCTGTAGCATATCCTCTGGTTCGTCCTCTGCATGAGAAGCCCTGGAAAATCAGAGCAGTGCGCAGAAGAGAGAAGTGATTACACTATGTTCAAATCATCCCACTCAGATAGCCATGATCCCATCTCGTCACCCTCAAGGAGATTGGCTGAATCAGCCCCTGCAGTGCAGATCACAGCAGAGAGCAGGCCTCTTATAGCAACTCTTTTAGTGACTTTTTTTGTGGAATTAACATTTTTGTCATTTTTGTGAAATGTGCACTTGACATTAATTGACAAAAAGCACCATGTTTTTTTTTACATTTTTAGAAATAATGATAATAATAATAATGTGTATTTCAATCAAATTATCTTCAGTACTTTGTATCATCTAGTATAAAATGCACAATTAAAGCTCTTTCCTTCAAAACTATACCAAATACATTGCTATTTAATGGTAATGCCACAGAACTGTTTGTAAAACACAGTTTAAAGTTTTGAAACTATTTAATGTATGTTCCTAATTAAACTGCTAGTGATCAAACAAATCCTCTTCATACAGCAAGAATATTCTGATACTATTCATGATTTAACATTGATATTTATAAAATAATTGATCAGCTTGAAGAAGAGAAACAGAAATGCTCATTTGCATGAGAAATGCTTTCTTCATTAGTTAATGCCTGCTTTCACTTCACAGGAGGAGCTCTAATTGCCACTAAAGACATACAGCAATTTCCACCTAATTTATCCCTGGCAGGGCCCACAGAGGGCACCCACACATACATACATTCAAAGACTATACAAAGCAGCCAAAGACACACACGCAGGGCAGCCCTCTCTGTCAGAAATATGTCCAATTATTACGTTCAGCTGATTATTCCTTTGCTTTGTGCTTAAATTAGTCAGCCATGATTGACATAAGAAACAGAAAAAAATAACTGGCCAAGCCTGAAAAGAAATATGGTTTCCTATCATTAATTACGCATGTTAGATCCATTACCCTGGCTCTCTCTCTGTCTCTGTCTCCTCCATACATTACATGCAACATCATGCCTCTTCTACAATCTGTCTGGCTGCTCCTTTCTATCCTTTGTGTGTGTGTTTTCTTTCAATTATATTTTCAGTTTTCCTGTATAATCACTGGCTCCAGTGTCAAGGACACTGTGTATAGGGAACACTTTCAGTACAGGGAAACAGTTACAGCAGTGGATTTATTTAATTGACCGAAAAACTGGTCACTACTAAAACATATAAATTATAATGAAATATAAGCGATGATATCACTTGATCATATGTTGCTTGCAATACATACACTGTGTGCACAATTATTAGGCAAGTGAGTATTTTGACCATATCATCATTTTATCCATAATTTCCAACTCCAAGCTGTATAAACTTGAATGCTTATTGGAATTAATGCATATCAGGTGATAGTATTTGTTTGTAGGGTGTGGCCTAAGGAGATCAACACCCTATATCAAGGTGTGCATAATTATTAGGCAGATTCTTTTCCTCAAGAAAAATTGGCCAAAAAAGATATTTAACTGACTCTAAAAAGTCAAAAATTGTAAAAAAAACCTTTCACAGGGATGCAGCACTCTTGAAATATCTAAGATATTGGGGCGTGATCACAGAACCATCAACGTTTTGTAGCAAATAGTCAAAAGGGTCGCAAGAAACGTGTCGAGAAGAAAAGACGCAAGTTAACCACCAAAGATTTGAGAAGAATCAAACATGAAGCTACCAGGAACCCATTATCCTCCAGTGCTGCCATATTCCACAACTGCAACCTACCTGGAGTGTTAATAAGTATGAGGTGTTCAGTTCTCAGAGACATGGCCAAGGTAAGAAAAGCTGAAACCCGACCACCTCTGAACAAGACACATAAGTTGAAACGTCAAGAATGGGCCAAGAAATATCTGAAGACAGATTTTTCCAAGGTTTTGTGGACTGATGAGATGAGAGTGACTCTTGACGGACCAGATGGATGGGCCCGTGGTTGGATCAGTAACGGACACAGAGCTCCGCTTTGACTCAGACACCAGCAAGGTGGAGGTGGGGTACTGGTATGGGCAGGTATTATTAAAGATGAACTAGTTGGACCTTTTCGGGTTGAAAATGGACTCAAAATCAACTCTCAGACCTACTGCCAATTTTTAGAAAACACTTTCTTCAAGCAGTGGTACAGGAAAAAGTCTGCATCTTTCAAGAAGACAACACGCCATCACATGCATCAAAGTACTCCACTGCGTGGCTGGCCACTAAAGGCCTTAAAGATGAAAAACGAATGGCCCCCTTCTTCACCTGACTTAAACCCTATTGAGAACTTTTGGGCCCTTCTTAAGCAGGAAATTTATAGTGAAGGTAAACAGTACACCTCTCTGAACAGTGTCTGGGAGGCTGTGGTTGCGGCTGCACAAAAAGTTGATTCTGAGCAGATCAAGAAACTGACTGACTCTGTGAATGGAAGGCTTCTGACTGTTATTGAAAAGAAGGGTGGCTATATTGGTCACTGAGGTTTTCTTTTTGAAATTTCAGAAATGTTTATTTGTAAATTGAGTTTGTTTATTATTCTTACTTTTGACAGGTGAAAATAAACAAGTGAGATGGGTAAATCTTTGTTTGTCATTTAGTTGCATAATAATTCTGCACACTAATAGTTGCCTAATACTGGTGTACATGTAGATATTCTCTTAAAGCCAAAACTTCACTTACTACTTACATGTTCAGGTTTGAGGCTTTGTTAACATTTTGGATTGACCAAAAGCACTGTAGTTGTACAATAACAAAATGTATCCTCAAAAATACTCACTTGCCTAATAATTGTGCACACAGTGTAGTGCATTTTATTGTGTAAAATGGATAAACATGCTTTTAGAACCAGATGCCATCTACAAGCAGGGGCTAATGGGGCCATGCTAACCAAATCCTGACCTCTTGGTTCAAGTAGACTATAATCCAAAAACAAACACTGGTTTATTTTTTGTTTTATAATTCAGGTATAGGTTAAGACTGGGGTGAGAAATCATTCACAATTCTATGTAAAGTGTCTTAATTGTTTTTGTTTATGGTAACAGGCTGTGTCAGATAGATGAGAAATGCTGCCTTCAGAGGATGCATGCCAGAGTTGGAAGGCATCAAGGCACATCCAAATCCAATGTTTGCTTTGCTTCCTATCTCTGGAGACACCTTCATTTGATTAAATTTTGAAGACAGCATAGACCTTCACTGCCTTTAATATCCCACAATCCTGTGCATGTGCCTCTGCAGGGAAGGGGATTGGTCGAACGGCTCTAAAAATGAAAATGGCATCTGAGAAAGAGGTTGGAGGACAATTTCTATATAAATTTAAGTTTAATTTTTAGTTTCTTTTGCATTTCTGCTGAGAAATTAGTATTGTAGGTTTTAAATATCCGCTTGGTAGCCACACGCTCTGTATTTACATTTCAGATATGATTTCAAAAGGGTTGTGCTGACTATGAAGTCTGTCCAAAACTATTTCTGAAGATGTCTTTTTGTGTGCAAAGTCATTGCCTGATTGGGCAGCAAGGCAACAAGTCGGCTGCCTAATAAGCTTTCAGAAACAGCCACTGTGAATTGAGGTACTTCCCAGCTAAAGTACTTTCTAGTAAAAATTGTGAAATGTCGTTGACAAATTTGAAGCAACTAACTTTGAAAATGTTAATAAATCCAGTGATTAGCTCTTATAGGTCTTATATTAGCTCTCTCTATATATATATATATATACTCTTCTAACAGGACATATATCAAAAAATATTGTTTAAAAAAATTATAGGATATAAGTAAATAAATTTAAAATTAGTTATTGCCTTTATTCTAGGGTTAGTTATTACATGATTGTTTTGGTGCATAGACATCAATAGAGTAAAATCAGAGAAAGACAGCGGTGATTAGCCAGAAAGCCAGCAGAACACACAAATACACACACATCCGCTCTCTCAGTAGGAAATGATGATGGTGACTGGAGGCAGGCTGTGGGCTAGCTGGCTGGATGCTCAGATGTACTTGTGTCCAGGGTAATATGGACAGACAGATGAGTGGGCTGGTATAAACAGTCAGAGCAGATCTTTGGCAGCACAGTGACTGTGCTGTAACACAAAGCAATGATCATTTCTTAAAGACACCCATTAGCCCCAAAGCTTAGAGTAACATTACGGCTCTGCCTTGAAAAGGGATCCTCTGTAATAGGACGATACTCAATAGGGTGCAATTCATTAGTCCAACCCCAGCAAGGCAGAGCGACCAGTGCATGTACGAAATCCTGCCTTTAATCACCACAGACAAGCCAGAGGGAAGTTGCAGATGATCCCCACACAGTAATCAAGATAAACACACATGCACACCAATGGCTCCTTTCAGCCATGGCAAGACTGTCTTTATTACATACCTAATTATATGACTTCATTTGATTAAATGTACACAGACAAAGCAATAAACATGCCCACATCTGCCTGTGCACCTGCGCACATGCTGGCAAGGATACAAAAACATGTTTATCAATCATGATGGTTCAATGGGACTGCTCATTGATTTCTGTTGTTTTCACATAGAGCTTATGATATTCCTGTAATGATAATCCTAAGGCTAAATGTTACACAATCCTTTTGGGAAGTTTTCCATTAAGACATGTATTATGTTAATTATAGAATAGTTAAGCTATAAGCTATTATAGTATAGCTATTTCCATGTACCTTTACTGTCCATATACCTCTTTTACACTAAAAACAAGTATATGTTTAGTCTGCTTTATACTTGATGTACGTCTCAGAAAACTAGTTGTGTACTCAAAGTTTACTACTGTTACAGTTAAAGTATATTTAAAAGTGCACTTAAAAGTGGGCCAATTTAGTCCAAAGTCACATTGAAACAATACACTTACAAGTATGCTAGTACACGCACTAGTATGATTTAAAGTATACCTAAGTATATTGAAGTATTGAAGTATAGTTCTTTGTTGTAAAGGTGTCTCTCCACAAGTTACTGTAGACCAAACCTAAATATATATTGTGTACATTCTATACACTGTCAGCTGCACCTTGCTTTTATAGGTGTGGAATCATCAAAACTATGAAATAAAACACAAATGGAAATATGTGGTGACAAATATTTAAATAATTGAAAATTCTTATATTTTAGCTTTACAAAGTAGTCACTTCTTGCCTAAATAATTTCTGAATCCAGCTCATCTATATGCAAGTTTATGTACAGTATATATGTAAAAAATTGCATATATGAAGGTGCATTGTGTAATATGCAGGTTGCATTTTGTAATAGGGAATAAATGCTGTCAGTGGCTGCAATATCAACTTGCCCCTAGGCTGTGTGGACTGAACTGTCTGCTGTAATTGAGTTGTGGAAGTGAGGAGAGTGTGTTTGCCAGCTGTCAGTCTTCACTGCTCATACTCTATCACTTTCTCCATCACATACACAAACTCATCCAGACAGACCTGCGTGCTTTTATTTCCATAACGCTCAGAGTAACGTTAGTCCGCATGAACAGGGCCCAGTGTACTATCTGAACTGACATTGTAACAGACTTGATGGATGAATTTACCTGCTGAGAAAATTAAGCTGGATTTGATTCTGTATGTGTGTGTATAGGTTTATCTATACTTGTGAGGTTATTATAAATGTCCTTCGCTACGTGAAATGCTCATGCAATAATCATTTTTTGCTAAAAATCTAATAGTGTCAACAGATATGTGTGAGAGTTAGACTAGGGGGGAAGGCCTAGGGTATAGTCAATATATATAGTATATAGCCCCAGGGTAGTGTATGGTAAATAGTCATCTCTGTAAAGGTTATTATACATTATAAATACAAATAATTTGCATGTACAGACATGTTATGACCAGTTCAACATGTTTCAGTATTCGCTGCACTTCTGCATTATCGCATCTGCAAGCAGAATTGGAACCACCCCATCAGCATTATTGCAGTATGCTTATATCACCCTCTCAACCTAATTTTACAGAACCTTACAATAACCTAATGTTGTTACTGCGGTGACTGACTGATGCAATTATACTTTCCAAGTGTCCAATCACAGTTCATCAGCTGCTGCTGACCTTGCCTTTGTGTGTCAGCTGTGACTCTGGTAGGTGTGTTCAGAATTCAGCTTTGCCATTAGCTGAAGTGCAGTGTAGTTGTTGTGGTGAGGCTGTAGCTGACAGAGCTGTGAGCCAGTGGGAGACACTGGCAGTGATTTCTTTGGCTTAAAGTGAGCAACAGCTGTGTTCCTTTAAAGATAATAGAACCACTTTGTTTTGCTTTTTCTTTATCTGCGTTGACAAGGTAATAATACTTCATATACAAGCAATTCATACTTCATATGCAAGCAATTAGGGAATATGTGTTGGACTATTAGTTGTTTGTTTATTTCAATTATGTGGATTACACCAAGATGATTTTTTGTGGTTTTGATTTGGAGCAAAATATTCTAACCATTAAATGGTTGACACCCCCAAGACCCAGTCACCCAGTGTGGAGCTTATATGATAACATGAACAGTAAAACAAACTAAACAAACATTGGCAAGGGTTTACAAGCATTTTCAATAGCAGGAGCGGATCTATTCATTAAATACTATAAAGTATGTGTGCGTTGCATATTGATTATATAGTGGATTCTGAGCTATGGTGCAGTAACCTTTATGTACAGCTCAGCTCTGATCTCTAAGGGCAATACTTGCTTGCCTCTGTCTCAATCACATGTTCCCCTATTTTCTTCTGCTTCTTGTCCTCAAGAGGAAACAGCAGCCTCTTTTGGCTTTCCCTGTTTACACAGTCTCTGCCAAATGGTTTGCAATGATTTGAATATTTTAACACTGCATCTAAACCTAATTTGCAAATGCAGGCAGCACAGTGTGAGAGACGTTTCTAGGAAGGAATTGATTAAATATTGCATAATTTTAACTAAAAAAGCTTTGAAAATTTCAGTTCTGTGTAGTCTGATTTCAATTTATCTTCCACTAGTAGGAAAGAAGTTGGAATTATATAGTCACTGAGCACCACCTACTGCTGATCTCTGAGGAGTCTCAATAATAATAATAATTACAATAACAATAATAATATTGTGATGATGAAAATAAAATGATGATGCTTCTGCTGCTGATGATGATGATAATAATAATACTAATAATTAGTGGTAAGTGGTCAGTTAATATGGAGTTACAGGTTTATGTTCATACAAATTACTATAAAGCAGGGTGGCATGGTAAGCATAATATATGAGTAATGCAAGCTAAGACAACTTTATTATAGCATAAGATGTACACACTGCGTATGCAAACTTAGTATGCAAGATGTCTGTACTTAAATGTACTTTTATTGTACTTAAATGTGCTCTGTGATCAACCTGCATTGCCCACTGCCCTAGACAGTTAATTTTAAAACAGACACAAGGGTGAGCTAATAAGCAATCTTACACAGACCTTGAAGATATATATGTCTATATCAAATATTACTACTACTGTTAATAATACAATAATGGATTAATGAAGGTGCAGAAATGGATAAAGGTAAAAAACAGTAACAATAACAAGGCTTAACTAATTAAATCATAATTAGCAAATGACAATTTCCACAAAACAAACCTTTATTTAAATGTAGTTATTCTTGAAAATGTGCAGATGTGTTCAGTTGTGTTCCAAGTTGCTCTACAATTATAATACACATACAAACAGAGCTCAGATTTGTCAGCCTGCATCTCCACCTGCTCGCTTGACTGCTTACTGTACAGTCAGTGTGTGTGTGTGTGTGTGTGTTCTATATACACAATGTTGCTGAGTGCGTTTATTTATTGCGACACCTGGTGTTAATAACAGATATGGATTAACCACAAGCCTCTAAATCCAAAGAGCATAGTGGAGAGGAATCAGAAACAACTTCACCACATGGATTTTAAAACTGTTTTAGAAGTTTTTTTATTATGTTGTTACAATTAGAACCTGTTCATGGTGTATCAACCCACTGGCCCACAGTTCTTTGTCCAGGGTTACCTGTATAGAATGAGATTGTGATTACATGCTGAATCAATCACGCATGCATTTATTTGTTAAATGTAACACTTTCCAGCCCTTATCAAACCCTACACTGCAAATAGCAATTTGTTTTTTATGCTCACTCATGCCAATTGTTGACAATTTTACGTACAGTTCTCTGAAGCACAGTATAGCCTGTTTTGTTTAACATTGTTACATGCCATGGTATTGAATTTTCAATCACCCATACAGATCAAACATATTTTTAGCCATGTTCCATTTGGGTTATTTTGATGCACATTGCAGAAAACTGTCAAGCACAGTACACAAATGTCAAATTATATGTGATTGCAAGCCATTATTATTTTTTATTGTTATTAAAATGATGATCTTTGACAAACATGGAAATCATAACATTTAAGGTGTTGATTAAAATAATAAATACAATTTATTGAGTTTAATGCAAAATATTGAAATAAGTTTAAAAATAGGGTATGCAATTTCGGAGAAGCTAGCGATTGAAAGCTAGCTTTAAAACCATATGATCCCACCCTCCCTTCAGAGTGCTGTCCAAAACCACGCCTCATCATGGATAGGATGACATCCTATCATTGCATTCAGACAGAATCTTCTACAGAAGATAAACATATTTAGAGCACTTTACTTAATGATTATTATCAGGAGATAAATAACAAAAATAACAAAAATATATCTAGAAAAGAAATTGGCCCCTGCCTTTAATTAGAAAATGTAGGGCAAGTCTATTCAATTGGTGGCTAAATCTGGCCCACCAATCATATTTTTCCAGCCCTCTGTAAGCTCAGCCCTGCTGAGCTTTGCATTTGTAACGTCAGATTCAGAAAAGTGTATGCTTATTACTGAAATTGCTAATCAACAGAACTGTACGCATTCTTAAAAAACACTCAAAATCTGATAGGTTTACCATTGGAAGACACTCAAAAAATAACAAAAATGAGAACTATTCACCACTCAATGTTGGCACATTAATTGGCAGATAAATCAATACCAAGAATGAAGTCCGAAGGTTCTATGAATGCAAATTGTGATGTGCTTGTTTTAGAGAATTGCAAAATAAGCTGTAAGGTAAATATGATGTTCATATAGTATTTTAAAGAACTTGAAGCTCTTACACATAATGACACTTGATCTTTGTTTTGCTGATGAGCATCAGCAGTATATTAGCACAGGGTCTGTGCATTGCGCAGTCTGCGCACAAGCAAGCAAAGTAAAGACTAACAATTCAAACTTTGCAAAATAATAAACATATAACTCTTTTCCTTCTCTTTATATTCTGAAAACATTTAATACACTCTAAAAATGTTGTTAAAACAACCCAAAATTGATCACTCATTCTAAAATGTAATTTTAATTATTATTGTCTATAAAAAATGTTTTATTGTTTTATTTACACAGATATATATGAATGGAGGTTGACACTGTAGACATTTTCACTATCCTTTTTTTAAGTAGCATTTATCATCACTCTTTCCTGTCTTGCTTCTGGAGAGTTTAGCTTCAACCGTAATCAAACATACATTCTATGTAGTATGTGTGGGTTCAGTATGCATACATTCCAGACACACACTGCCATGTTTTCACTGTCATGTGACCCGTATGTTTGTTCACCTATGGCATACTAACAACAGCTAAAAAAATAATTCACTCAGGGGTTGTTACACAAGTACCATTTAACCACAAGGAATAAATTTCTTGGTACCTTAGCTTGGTATCTATATTCTAGAAATATAGATATGTTTTATATTCACTTCATAATACTTTACACAGAATCATAATTTCTATTCATTTTACACTACAATATAAGATATAATTATCTTGAAGTGGCATCTGGCTGTTTATTATACAGGATCAGTGGCCCACCAGCAGATAATTTATTGGCTTTACTTTCAGTTGTGTTTTTGTTATGATTTGTTGTTATTGTATGTTTATTTTTATGCTTATGCACACATAAAGTGAAAAGTGCTCATATTATTTGTTGGTTTCAATTTAAAAACTTAAAAATAAAAAAAAAATTTTTCAGAGTGTGTATATCAGTACTTTGAACATTTCCAGCACATTTAAACAATTCAGCATGAGTACATAAAACCTCTCTAAATGACACATACTTTCTGATAACCACAATCAGTTAAAGTTTAACAATACTAATATAAACAGGAAGTAATAGCAATAATACAAATAATAATAATAATATGAAATAATTATATAGAAATAAGAAAAAAGAAACCATAAAACTAGAAAATTATGAAAAACTTATTACAGAGTACTACAGAGTACATGGTATATATTATTGCAAACTTCCATGTACATTATCGATACTACTGTATGAATAATTGTGTAGTATTTTAATGTGACTGGTATATGCATAGCTCAATTAAGTATGTGTGTCAAAATTTATGTAAGATGTACATTAGAGACAATAACTGTAAAAGTACGGGATGTACACGTCACCTTGTGAAATAGGCCTAAAGGGTGCTTATCTCAGCTTCCATGTCATCAAGAGTCGACAAAGGACATCTCAGTCTGAAGGATCCTTGGAAGACAGCCTTCACTTCATGTCCTTCATTCAGCCTCTTTTGAAAAATGCATGAAGTACATCCTTCACAGCCTCAAATGACTCACAATCCTTTGCTCTCATTCCCAATACGTTGTGAAAATCGAGTTGGGACTTACTTCGCATAATATTTTTTATAAAATATAACACAAAAAATAGTGGGAAATGAGGTGGCACTGAGCTGCCAGATTTTAGTATAAAATGTAAGACAAAATGTTTTTATAGATGAGGAATTTCTGTTATTTTGTTGTTGGAATGAAATCTGTCCTCTTAAACTTCTCTTTTGAAAGTGGACGAATCATTGGATTGATCTGCGACAACTTCTCTCACAATAGTTAAAATTAGGATTAGTTGTGGGGGCGGGCTTTACTGATAGGAATCAATCAAGTAGCAGCTCCTCCAGTAAATGAACCAATCAGAGGCAGAGGAGTCAAAATTTTACAGGAGTCACATTTACAAAACTAGCCTAAGCAAAACAAAATAATAGACGACCTGACAAAACAGCTTTCCTGTGCATCTAATTTTCACTCACAGCCATAGGTTCCAGGCCAATGTTCTTAGAGTTTGCTTAAGAACTTGTGTTAAGTGTAGCTGTGTGCTTATAGACATTTTTAAGACACTGTAATAATACTGCTATGAATGGGAGAAAGTGCAATGCTTTGTACTGGCTTTCTAGTGTAAAGAAATTCCACCATTTCTCAGAGAGAGGGTCTCAGGATTGGTGAGGAAGAGAACCCAGGCACACACAGTCTCAACAAAAAAACTTTATTGAAACAAAACACCCACGAGGGGGGCATAAACAAAAACCAAACAAGACTAGATTAATACTAAACAAAATTAAACTTGAAAAAAAATCAAGACTTGAAACAGGATACAAAACTGACAGAGAGAAATACACCAGCACAAATATGGAAGCAAACAAGGAGGGTAACAAGGGCAAACAGGTGAGGGGCTTTGTTTGTTCAACCATGATTACTTTCCATGTCGGTCAAAGCTTTATTTTAATAGCATAACAAAATCAGCACATTACACTACTGTTATTCTCTAACCGTTCAAGATCTGGAAAAACACAAATGCAACGTACATGTACATTATAGTGTTACTTGTGGTGCCCATGTTTAACAGCAGATGTCAGTAATAGTATGTGTATCCATCCACAGTACAAAGCAAATTTATACAAATGAGCAACTGAAAAATTGCTGCTTTTAGGGATGCTTCCATCAAAGATGTTACCAAGCAATAAAATTGTATTAACTCAGAGTGTTGAAGAGCCGTATTCTCTGCTATTTCTGAAAACACTGGTGTGTCTTACAGAATTGCATAAAAATTAAGGTGCATTTCATCTCACAAGAGAATTATGTTCCTGCCAGTCATTAAAATAAACCATCCAGCCCCTGTATTACAATATTAATAGAATAGAACAGGGTCTTTACTGCGACATGACTGAAGTCTTTAAACATTGTTAGGATTAATGAACAAAATAAAAGCCTTAGAAGTTATTCAGTTTGCTTTTTAAAGAGTTAGTTTGGCATATAAAGTGTTTAGCTTGTGTTATCTCTCTCTCACACACACACATGTAACCATAACCCACACTCTAACCCTAACCGAAAACATTCAGCATTTTTAAAATTAAAAAATATATATATTTATATAGTGTTTGAGAATGTTCCCAAAAGGAACTTTTGCTCAGATTTGTCTGGTTTTGCTGGCTTTAGGCAACAATTTTGTCCCCAATATATGGTTAAGTAACCATATACACAAAGTGAGGTCAAAATAGACAAAAAGACAGATTAACAAAATTTTACCAAATGTCTATGTTAAAGGACACAAAATGTTAAAGTCATTTTGAAGGATCAACAAAATTACATTCTAGGAATACAGATGGTGTGATGTCAGACATTGATCAAAAGAAAAAAAAATGAAGAAAACATGCTGAAAAAAATGCTGATTGCATGGCCATGTCGAGAAAGTGAAGAGGTATAAGAAACATCTATTATTAACATCTAGAGCAGTTAGGTAGACAGCTCTGTGAAGACATAATGTCTCTTCTAATAATTACCTATTTATCATAACTTTATTTCTGAAGAGCACTTGTTCTACTTGTTGACACTTCAATAGAATGTCATAAAACCGATCCATTTATTTTGGCTGGGGTAAGTAGCCGGGGCTCATCACCATAACATCAGTTCTCCAAGCACCAAAAATTAATCACGGCAGGGCTACATCCGCTGACTCTCCCCTAAAATGCTCTTCAGTATTGTGTTTATGGTCCATTCCATTAAGTTCATCTGCGACCTTTTTCCGTTCTATAATAAGGGCACTTAATGGACATATACCCATCTCAGCAACAAAACGAGAGGAGATATTTAGCTGAAGCATGGAAGAAACTCTATCAGTCCTTCCACGACAGATAAATCCATGGAGATGATTCTTCCTCAGCCCTTCATTTCTCTAGTGCACCAGATATGCTGATTCTTGAATAAAGGGTAGTCAAGACAGTCTGACACTAACAGACTTGTACGTCATTCATTAGCAGTGAGTACAACTCTCTTACTTCTCTGGTTTCCCTCTTCAAAAAACCAATTTCTGCCCTTTTCTCCTCAGTCTCAAGTATTTAATATCTTGTGGTTTGTAAAGAGTTTATAATTGGAGGTGATCTCCTCTTCATTTACTGCAAACGCAAGCCTTTGTTGCATAAAGAACTTTGCCTCTGTACCTTACCCAGTGTCTCTCTGGCTTTGCTTACACAGGCAGCAAAAATCAGATTTTGGCATCTCTTAGTCCAATATGTTTAGTTTTATGCAGCCTGAAAAAACAAATGGAATCCAATGTGTTCAAACCTGATACAAAGCACATATGGATGTGGTTTGGGTTTGACAGACTTTTTGGACTGTGTATCAGTGTGAACAGTCAGATTACATTATATAGTTTTTCTGATTCAAAACATCACATACACTACCAGTCAAAAGTTTAGGGTCATCTACTCATTCTTTAGTAATATTGCTTTTCACATTTTAAAAAAATTGTAGACTATCTCTAGACTCTAGACTATGGAATAACACAAACAGAACTATGAGAATTATGTTGTAACTAAAAGAACCAAAATTAATATATATTTGTTTATATAACAATATATTTGTTTCTTTAAACTATAGTTATATAGTATTATATAATGTTATATAGTATATAGTATAGTTATATTTTTTATTTTTATAGTAGCCACCCAAAATGTTAAAACCTATAATGACAAAATGCAAAAATGTCATCATGCCATTTTATTTTAATTTTTTGTCTATAAAATTAATTTCATTTAACATTTAAGCAAACACCTTCATATCAAATAGTTAAGATCTTGAGAACCATTTCAGTCCAGTGACCCTAAACGTTTGAATGTGCACAAATATGTAATGTGCACAAGTTTACAATATTGTCTATCCCTAAACACAGTTTTCCACATTGTTCACACAGACAGCTCACCTAGATTAGGCATGGAACAGTCACCTGGCATCTTGTTAGTACTTACATAATTGCTATAGTCACTAATGTAGCACTGGCCATTGACCGCACTGCCTGGACTAATGGATCAGATTTCATCTGTTGCAAAACGACAATGCTGATGGTCAGTCCTGATCAGATTTGATAAGATTTGAAAACCAAAATAGATTTTGGGATAGTGTGAACAAAGCCTTTAGATCCCATAGACTGCTGTTATAACCTGATTCGACTTCCGGCTTGGAAATGTACTTAACAAAACTAAAGCATAAGGTTTAGTGAAGGACGAGAGCTGAACGAAATTAAGATATAATCTTTCAGTGACTGGTGTGAATTTTTGATCCTAGATGTTATCCAAAAGAGAGCATGAGAGCCCAAAAAAACTGCAAGCTTTCAGTCTGGCATCTGTTCGGATTTAAATTGTTAGTCCGCATTGGAAAGCTGGTCATTTGTATGTTTAAATATCCCCTCCACATAAACATACAGAAACTCTCTTCCCAGCTGGAAAAAAGTCTAAGCTAAACACTGATTGAAACAGATCATGATAAGATACTGTATACAGAATATGACAGGCAGGTAACGTCCCTGCCAACAAACAAAACAGCTAACCATTGCTAATATATTCATAAGTATGTACACACCCCCTTACACCCATATGCAAACACATGCATATAAACACCAAAGACTGCATGACTAATCTGCAGTGCTTTTTAAAACCTTCAGGGATAAGCTGGATCATTGTGTCTGGTTCTGCATCTGTGCAGTTTATGATCTAAGGTCAGATTATTGAGGTCAAAGATTTCGCCAGGCATTAACACATGCTTAGAGAGCTGGCAATGCGAGTGGGGTGATCCAGACACAAGGCACATCTGTCACAGCTACAGTCCCTAAATTGAATGGATTTTTCCTTAAGCCGGAACTCACAAAGGCATGTTTACAGTTTTATAACTGTGGAGTTCTTGAGAATAAAATTCAAGTGCTGTTTAGATATTTATAGGATCACGCCAGGCTGATATGTTTCAGGCTTCATGGTATGAATTTTACAGAACAGAGGAGGCTTTTTATATTATGATGTACTGTGTGAACACCAAAGTATCTGAATTATACAGTATATGTATTAAATAGTAAAAATTATTTTGTGTAATGCAGCAAATAACAACACAATTGTTATGAAACATAATGAAAACAATGGCAATATATCTACATTGTTACATTTTCTGAAATTGTGAATTGTTTTTACCTACACAAAAACTACAACCACAATACTAGGGCTAGAGGGGCTTGCCAGGGCATTGCCAAATAGTTGCTGGAGTGTTCTGTGTGGTTACTGAGCTCCAGTAGATGGTTACAAAGGTATTCTGTGTCGTAGTTTATTCAGGCATTTTAAAGTCTTAATGACATCCTGATTCCTAGACATGACACTGCTCCCTTCTTCAGTCTAAATTTAATTGGATGTTTTGCCTCCATGAAAAAATAAACAATGTGCCCTGATCCCTGAACTCCCATAAAAATCAGTAAATAGTATTTATTCACTTTCACTTTAGATGTTTTTCATCCATTAATTGCATGCACAGTCCCCTGGGCAGAACCAGCCTTAAGTGCCTTGATCAAAGACACAATACTAATAAAGCACTGTAGGTCTGTGATCACAGTAACTCTCTGTTCCTCATCACCTTCAAATAAACCTTTAAACTTGCAGGAACATTAAGCATAAGGAATACACCATCTGTATTACTTTTAATCAGTCAGATGGCCCATCATGTATCAGATTGTTGTAAATATGTCACTATTTAAACAAGGCCTAAACTTTAAGCTTTATGATTCCAAAGTCATTTCTCACACTATCTATTCTTGGTTGCCATGGTACTAACATTTAGGCGCAGGAGGATCCTCAGCTCACAGCCTTGTCTGCAGGACAATCTGTAATGAAGGCAGTGAACACGGCATCATTAAAGAGGGAAAACCCGCTTCCCTGATGATGACACTGTACACTCCACAGCCCCTTGGAATCTTGTAATGACAGCATGGGTCACACAAAAGGTCAGGATGGAATCAATAGCACACACAGTAGCATCCCACAATGTGATAAAAACTTGAAGCATGACTTCATTTGAGGTTTTTATTACATCGCTGACACAAAACATGTTGCTAGTTTTGAAAGTAGTAACATTTCCACTTTATTTAAAGGGATAGTTTACCCAAAAACAAAAACTCCTGCATCATTTACTCATGTCATTCCAAACCTGTATGACCTTTTTTTTTTTTGCTTCTGAGGAACACAAAAGAAGATATTTTAAAGTACATTGGTAACCAGACAACAGTGGCACCCACTGATGTCAACTGTATGGACACAAAACCACTGAGACAACACCACATTGAGACAAAATATATATTTTATATGTGTTCCACAGAATTAAAGTCATATAGGTTTGGAATGACATTTAAAGTGTAAAATGTGTTTTTTTAGCACTGTCAGGTTTGTTTTTCAGTACACAGTTTAAGACCATTTGTTTTCAATTAGATTATATTCAAAGTTAAACAAATATTTGCCAGTATGTCTAATAAATATTATATACAATAAGTGTTGACCCATATTAAGTGTGACAGGCAAGATTAAACATTTTGTTAAAAATAAAGAAGCAGTAGGTTGTACCAGTTTCTTAGTCCTAGTAGTCAATAGATAAGTCACCATGATACGGATTGGTTTTCTTTAGCAAAACATGATCCATGGTAATGTTTCATGGCCAGTATCCTCTCTCCAAGCAATGCTGAGAAAATGATTATAAATAGTCATTTGATGATGACTCAAAGTCCTTCTTTTAAAGTGTATAAACTTTTGATAGACTGTATCTGAAATATTATGATGAAATTACCTTTCAGAAATGCATTGTATTCACTGTTTATATGTAACAAAGCTCTAGTTTCTCTTTGTGTTCTCCTACAGCCCTTCACATTCCTGTGTGCTGGACTGATGCATCACTGACTGATGTTTCTATTGTGCCTACAGGGAATTACCCTCAATATGCTTCAACATCCACAAGCTTTAACAGACTAAGCAAAGCTAAAATAGGTCACATGGCACCACATCATTAATTCTCCACATTTTAAAGAAATGTTTAAAGTAAAGCTACAATAATTGTAACATACTCTTTACCTTTATTTAGAATGTGAATGTCCAGTGGCTGCAAAAAAGTGTTTGTATACTTTTAAATGTATGAAATTAATTGTATAGATAAGAAAATAATAAACAACCTGTCATCAGTAAACAAATGATGCTACAGCAAACAAATGACTTGCAGAAAAATGGGTTTGTGCTATTTTTCTTTAAAAAATTATACTTGATTTTACATTGCTATTTATACATTTTTTATATAGATATAGCTCAGTAGCCAACTATTTGTTTTTTTGGGGGGAGTGGGTTATTGACCTGCTTAATTATAAAGAAAGCAATATTTATCCAAATATTTTAGCAATATTTTTGGTTTTATTATAGTAAAAATGTAGTAACCATGTTTTTGGTGTATTGATTACCATTTGTATAATCACAGTTTTGCTACAAGTACTATGGTTAAACTATGGTTGCTGTAGCAAAGCCATGGTTAATTTGAGGTTACCATGGTAGTTATTATACCTGTAATAACTATGGCTTTTTGGTTTAAATTGTAGTAAAACCATGGTTAAATTTCATTAGGGATATGGTTCTGTTCGATAAAGCTGAAATATAGCTGTTTGGAATAAAATAAATCCACAATTCTGGAAAGTGACATCACTGAACAGCTAAGGGCAGTACATGTGGCATGTGATAAAATCTCTTACAACTGACATGCTGGGATTACGTTTATTCCAAACCTGGGTGCTGTGCTGATAATTATTGCATTTTCTGATAATTCAAGCGTTTTTAGTTAACATTGCCAATCTTATAAACCACCATGTTTGTTAAATAATTGCATGGTACATCTCCTTCCACTACCAAATTTTAGCTTGTATTTTACCTTGTAAGAACCACTGTAAAGCACAAAGTTTTCCTGCATGAACAGTATATCTATTCTTGGATTTTTGGGAATATATCACTTCAATTATTAAACGTTCTTCAAGCTGATTTTAACTGTTGTCTTGCAATAATTCCAATTTAAATGTTTCCAAATTTTGTCATCCAAATTTTGGATGACTAAAATTATTGTTAGCTGTAATCTTATTTTAATAGTTGTGATTTTTCCTCCAGTTTTAAAATTATAGTCCTTCATATGGGACCCAGTGTTGCATAGAGTTCAAGTTACCTCCATTCTCACAGTCAAACTCACCAGCCTGATCAAAATCAGAAGTTTTAGCTTAAACTAATACCATTTAAGGTTTGACCAGTGCATGCTTGTGTAACCATGGCATCTGAGAACCAAAGGTTGTGAGGATCAAAATGCATTTTATCTAAACAGAACTCAAGAATCCAAAAACAAAACTCAGGGAAACCAAGAATCCGTGGAACAAGAATTCAGTATTACAACCCACAAGGATACAGATACAACAAACACAAAATATGACAAAGAGGGTTATAGATATACACATGGAGTAATTAACAAACAAGAAGCACCTGGATGCACTCAAGAGAGGAATTAAAGAAAAGACCATGGGTAACTGAGTTTCAAAATGTGCACATGAAACAAAGAAATTGAACGCAGTCTCATAGCAATCTCACAATAATTTATACAAGTTAACCTGTAGGCAAAAGAAGCACTATTTTAAATCAATAAAAATTAGCAAAAAAACATATTCAGATCTTTTGCAAACCAAAAACTGGCAGGAGGTGGAAATCTTAAAATCCTGAAATCTGTTTTTTTTTTTAATTTCCAAAGTGCCCTTTCCAGTGTCTGAAGCTATAACTTTGTTTTAAGGTAGATGCTGGTAACGTAAATCAGTTTCCATCAAGATCCAAAATTCAACCTCTCAACCTCACCTTCATTGAATGGAAATAAAAAATAAAAAGTACTAAATAATGAAACCACCTCAGATGAAAATTCTCTCATCATCTTTTCACTCAAAAAGTGTCATGGAAAAGAGTGCAAGACAGGCTGTCATGCTCCAAGAGGCCAAGAAATATCACAAAGGTAATCCATACAATTCATGCACTGTATGCCAAGTATAGCTTTCAAATCTCATACATTCAAATCTGCTGTAGTTTTGATTCACACGACTAGCAGCCTGAGATTTAAAAGCTATTACAAGACTTTAGAGGACTTTTTATTGAATTTGTGTGGTATATTTAGAGATTGACAGCCTCAGGTGCCATTCACATATGGGAAAATAGTAATAAAATAACTTGTTTTGTGTTCCATAGAAGAAAAACATACAGGTTTGGAATAATTTGATAGGAGAGTAAATGTTCATTTTATTTTAGGATCTCAGTATTTGGTGTGTCAAATGTGTCAGTTAATCTGCAATATTATAAGAAGGTATGTGTAAAGAAAAAGTGTGCATGATACAGCATTTATATTGAAATTTCAGAAATTGTAATTGTTGATTGGTTTGTTTTGATGGGAGTAAAAGTATTTTAAACAAGCTAACAGGTTGTTTATTTGCAGTAACATTAGAATTTCCTCATCGTCTATTATAGCAAATTATTTCAATAGAATATCATCCAAATGCATCACGTTTATTTGCCATTCTTTGTCAAGTTAACTGAATATTAAGAAAATAAAAAGACCTATGTAATTCAATTCAATGAATAATTCCAAACAGCTTGGAATTTATTGAACAATATTTCATGACCTCATGAGGGTCAAAATCTGTGTAAGAGGTCACTTGTAATTTGTAAAGACCAAAAGAGATAACCAGGACAGTTTTTCTAAAGTCCCTCAGATCTTTTTATTGATCTGTTCTCAAGTGGAAGTGAGACCAGTCAGTAGAAGGATTTTTAAATAACAGCAAAATCATTCAAATCACACTCAGAAAACAGCAAGGGCCACGAAAAGTGGCAAATGCCCCTGATATTTAAAATGACCATTATGATTTTTTCAGAAATATGTTATTAAACATTTTATTTCATAATGTTCTATTCTAAGTTTATCTAGTGATGAGTTTAGTTCTCCTACAGACATGAGGCTGGTGGATTTACTGTCTCAGACGCTAGCATTGAATGTGTAGCAAATATGAAGTGGCTTTGGAAGGTTAAAAATGACTAAAAGCAGCTCTGAATAATCTCTTTGAAAGCTCTTTAGATTTTTAAAAATGTCATGTGCACTGTAAACCCTAGTGAGCTGAGACTATTCTAATGATTTGAGAAAAGTGATTCTCTCACTTTAATTGAGTAATGGGGAAATTGACAACTCAGTTTGATTACGTTGACCTAATACGGCATTTTCACTAAATTAACTTTTGTTGAGTACAGATAACTTAAAAGGAGAACAGACTAAACTCAAACTTTCCAGTTTATATATTGTTGTGTTTACTTTCTATTAAATAATTTATAAAACAATAGTTTTTTTTTCACATCTTTATTAGGGTTACACTACATAGCTGAACTTGAATAATGTATACAGACTTAACAGCATATTAACATTTCAACAATCAATAAAAAGAATTACAATACTTGGAGAAAAATTAATCAACCGATGAAAAATGTCTTTAGAAATCAGCAATTTAAAAATAAAGTTGACCATATCAGAACAATTAAAAAGCACAACGTAAAAAACAGACATGTACTTCAGGGGTCTTTACAATGACAACATTACAATGACTCTCTCCTCCTCCATGCTGGTTTCTGGACCGCCTGTCTACTGTTGGCACTGTGAAAGGATAATGGAAAATTGAGCACTGTTCTGATGTTCTTACAGAAAGTAACACTAACACATTTACACCTTGAACATCACTCTAAAAAATAAAACCTTTTAAAAGCAGACCACTCAGTTCACTAACAACCTGTTTGTTATTGTGCCAAGCTTGAATTTATAGCGTTGTATTAGTGAGGCTCTTGTAAAAAGCAGTTAAACTGCACTGGGATGTTATTATGGTTAAACTGGCATGCAGAGGCAACATTTTGTTTACAGACATTGGCTACTGTGTAACAAGCTATGTACTGTGAGCAGTTTAGATTCTTGTTCTTTTTATTTATTTATAAATAAAAAGTTTTTGTATATGTTTTTGTATATGTTCTTGTTTGTTCTTGTTTATCCTTTTGATATTGTACATTATATCCCTGTTAGTTTCTGGTTACACATTATTTCAGTAGTCCACTTTAGGCTGTAAATAACTGTAAGTAACGTCTCTCAGTTACGTATGTAATCTCGGTTCCTTGAGAAAAACAACAAGACACTGCGTCTGGTTATGGGGAAGGCCTTCGGTGCAACCAGTGTCTGAATCTCATGTCTATTTCCACCAATCTAATTTTCCCATGGCAGTGTTTAATGCGCATCAGGTGCACCTGCGAGTATATTAGGGTATCTCATTCCCTTTCACAGGGAACTAAGGTTACATACAAAACCGAGAGACGTTCCCTTTCAAAGGAACTCAACACTGCGTGTGGTTTGATGCTATCAGAATGGGGCATGCTGAGGGGAGCAGCTGCCACATGGTCCATGTTGAAGCACAATCACCATAGGCATAACAAAATAACACTGCTGATGACAAAAAGCCTCTCTCAGGCCACTGCTCAAATGTAATTCCCTGTTGTAAAAGCTTACACTAGACATACATGGAGGTGTTTGCTGGAGCTAGTGCATGGAGCTAGTGTGAGCTAGTGTCCGAGCTAGTGTCAGCATGCCAAAAACACACGCCACTGGGCCAGCTGTGTAAAGACTTGCCAATAATGGCTCATAAGCCAGATGCTGCCTTTGTGAGAGTCAGCTTAATGCAAGCGGTTGCCTTTCCAGTCTGTTACTAAAGGAGTAGGAGACGCTCTGCCCAAATATTACCTTTACCCACAGATATAAGAGTTGTGGCTGAAACGGTTCTACTGCTCAATAAAAGATTCTCCATGGCTGAATGGAAAAAGCAAGATTTGATGCATCACATTACAGAAAAACATTATGTGAGCACTGACAGATAGCTTTGTCTCATGAGTTCAATATGACCTTAGAATTCAATTAACAACAGAGGATTGTATGGGATTAAAAAAAGTTAATACTAATACAGCAAAACATAGTATGGATTAGTGGGGACAGATGGTGGGATGGTGTTGTTGTCTTATAATATTATTATAGTTATAATATTTTTATGGGAGGTACAGTATTGGGACAAAAGGGCAATTTTTGTTAATTGTTTCCTTTACAGTGGACTAAGCAAGCCAATTAACTTTAAATGTGCTAAAGCCCTCTGGGGTTCCCAGTGGTTTTAAATCACTGTAATACACTGAAACAAAAAAAAAAAGAAGGGTGTGAGACAAGCGTTGAAAAGACAAAAAAGAAAAGAAAAAAGATACAGATTTTGTGAAATGAACATATTAACCTTTTATCATACCTTACTTCTTTTTAAATGCGTAAATATTTATTTATTTATTTACTTGTATACAGTAGATTGTGTATACAATCTTTTAAACATAAACTTTAAATTATGAATATACCTTCATAATCAATTTCAGTATATTTTTATGCAAAAAGAAAGAAAACCTTTAATAAACAAACCTTAAATATTTAATTACCTTAAATATTTATTGTGTAAAATGACATATAAAATGAAGTTCTTATAAAGTCCCTCACAGCCAAAGATTTTGTCCTCAAAAAGTTAATGTGCATTGTGTGTTAACCGAAAAGGCAATAGCAAGACCATGCTTGAGATTAAATATGAAACGTGAAAAAAAGAAACTATTGTTTTAAATATGCAAAACAAAATGCCTACATTTGAAGAAACATCCATGAAGCTAAAGGAAAACTCAAGTCAAAGATAAATAATAGAGATCAGGAAATGAGGGCTAAAAAAGGTGATTCTTAATATTCTGAAACCAGTCATTGTGTTAAAAAAAACTGAGGCAATTTCATCCAGTCCTAAAAAACATCACAGCCAGTAATAACTGAGAAATTTTGTAATAGCCTCATGTCAGATGAGATGATTGTCTTAAATGACTATTTTAATCTATTTTAGATTGTAAAAACATTTCCCTAACATCTCCATTAAATAACAAAAATGTTTAAAATGTTAGTTTGAAAGTTGCTTAGAATGCTCAAAATGTCAATTTTTTTAAACATTGTTTTAATGTTGTTGCTTGGTTATAAGAACATTATTCAAACATTTTCTAATTGTAAAACATTTTTAGCACTAATTTTAACATTTAACATGTTACTGCATAACATTCAGTTAACTACTGAAGAATAAAGGTTTTGACGTGATATATAAAGTTTAAAAAAAAGTTCAAATAACATTACTGCAATGTCTTTGATAACATTGAGAGAACTTTTACAGAATGTTAGACAATGTTCTGAAAATGTTTCCTGCTAACTGGGATAAATAGCAATGTGTAATTTTAAGATGGATGATTTTCTACATACATGTAGCCTGTAGGTAAAGTTAATGTGCTCACACATTTTGAAATTGGGTTTGAGAAGTAATTTCTTTTGTTTTTGATTATGTTTCTGTGTTTAGTAATTTTCTTTTTTTTCACTAGTTCATGCTAATTAGAAAAGACCCTAATTAGAAAAATACTAATTATGTTTGTGTGTATGTATGCTTATGTATGCACATATTTTTTCAACGGAATTAAGAAACACACACACACATGCAGCTACAAACAAGCAAACACCTACAGCTACTAAACTTTAATTGAGGTGACTCGCAATCTATCAGGAATACAGCAGTGCAGTCTATAGTGCACAGCTGTATATGTTTGAGGAAGAGACTGATCCTGAGTCAGCTCTACAACCACAAAGAACTCAGCAGTCTGTTTACATTCAAATAAAAAAGATGTGTACTTCTAAATACTCCTATTATTAGACATACAAAATAATCCTGAATGTTGTGATTTTGTATTGTTTTTTCTTTGACAACAGTAAAATATGCCCAAATAATGTATGTTGCACTCTAAGCTATACATATAGTCAGAAGATAAATAACAGAATAAAACTGGGTACTTAAATAAAAAGGGAACTCAACACTGCATCTGGTTTGAAGCTATAGGGAATGCCTTCGGTGTGACAGGTGTCTGAATTTCATGTCTAATCACACCAATCTAACTGGCCCACAGCAGTGCTCAATGGTATATTGAAACACATTTCTCTGTAATAAAAATCTATAAAGAGTTCAGCTCACAATAAAATGTCCTACATTACCAGCTTAGTGAGACAGTTAAATAATGCATATTCTAGATTCTTTTATTTACACCCTGGGGGAAAATCCTTCCACTGTGGCTCACAGGTTAAAGACATTGTTGAGGTAGGCAACATCCTGGAGGAATGTCAAGACTTTTTCTCATTATCTCCATGTGTCTACTGCCAAGGGTGGAGTCAAAAGAGCAATGATACCAACATCATCAAATGATGAACAGGAAATGGAAGAGACAGAGCATTAAGGTCAGTATGAAAATAGGGGCACACAGGTGAACAATTGCATGTTTCTCAAGTGACCAGTGCGGAGTGCTTTATCATCATCAAACAGTAAAAAGAATATTTAAAGTCCACTGTAGCTGATAGTTTTAAAACTCATCTTTAAACATCAAAAATACATTTAGAATATTTAAAATATTATTATACACACTTGCTTTATTTCATATACGTCCATGAATATGCAAATTAGTCCCCACCCCCACTTAATTGCACCAGCATGGATTACCTGATTCCCTCAGCCAACTATAGTGATTCTAATAGTAAGTGGAAATATTGGTTTAATTTAGCCATATATGTTTGTATTGGAAATTGATTCAGAAGAATGTCAGGAAGAGGGTCATCTACAAGTCCATGTATCAGAATGGTAATGCGTTTTATGTTTCACTTTCTTCAATGTCAGACACATAATTGGTAATAGATTAGCCTTTACTTTGATTAAACAGCTAATAATGTGCTGCTAGTGTTACACAAACAATGTTACATTTGCCAACTCTGAGTCATATATGGACATTGTAATATTCATCATATAAATAATTCACAGTTTTAAACATTGACTGATGAATTTGCACATGGTTTCATTAAAGCATATTAAAAACACTACACAGACATGTAAACAACTTTAAAAAACTTGAGTTTCACCACAGGGGGTCTTTATTGTTCATTTTATTTTTGAAAAACTGATTCTGTAATTGTTGCCTGGCTTTTAATTTATAGTCATCTTCTTTTGGACCATTTGTCATCAAACCAATAAACTCTGTTTGTGATGAAGGTTGCAGGTATGAGGGTACATCTCTAATTTCATACTATTGGGTTTATTTTTTTTACTGCTGACTGCATCCTTGTCAAGTTTTTCGGGAAGTCTTCTTTGTGTCTTATGAGACACCCTGAAGAATAAATAGAAAAAAATATATTTTTTAAATGTTTTGATTTAAATTCTCTATTTGCAAGCATGCACTAGAAATGGAACAATGAAAAGGGATAAGTATGCTGATTTGAGGTACATATTACAGTAACCTTGGAGCATCTTTGTGTTAATGGATTTTCCAAAGACCACCAGAGCAATAGACAGTGAGATACCAATAAACTCATTTTTCTCAGAGCTCCAATCTTGTTGTTCACCCCCAGCTCAGTAACCAAATCTGTGGCATCTTTCCTCAGCTATACTATGCAGTTTTGCACAATTAATAGCCAGCACAGATGACTGAAATGATGACTGTCAGTCGACAAACAGCCAACCACAAATCTCCTCCACAGCTCTGTCATTCTGTTAAAGTATTTATAAAAAAGTTATACAAAATTTACACCAAATTCACAACAGGCATACATCTACATCTGTTTTTTCCCTCATTCAAATGTTAATAAATCTAGATTGTTCCAAATGAGATTCATTGTGACCATAGTAATTTACATAATGTAAGATCACACCAGAACCTATTAAATTTTTGACTGAGCTACAGTGCACGTTGTTATTTTACACACATTTAATATACCTACAATGTGTCACTGACCAAAAATCGTTTGAGATCTCCTAACCCAAGCTAACTTTAATTTCCTGTGTTGAGAAACTTAAAGTGGGACATTAAGAGGTTGGGTCAAGTTATAGTGTTCTCATTAGCAATTATGCTGATTGACTTTTCAAGGCTTTTCAGATTATACACTCAAAACCTACCATGTTTTTCCCCAAACCACTGAAATACACCGCAGGTTAAATAATGCCCAAAATATGTGGTTGGGAATATTTTCTCATAGGTTTACGTCCAATGGCATTGTTGAGCACATTTTCTATTTTAATATGTGCTGCATCTCATAAAACCCTTCATGCTCTCCAGAGTGCCACAGTACATGTCCCTCCCTCGGCCTATATTTTCCAACCATGCATCACTCCTTTCCTCTTTCACCCTCCATTTTCTTCTAGTTCCATCTGTCCCCTTTGGCTGACTCTATTTCCATAGGTCCAATGATGGCCTGACTCCCCACTATGGCACCCTGAACCTGTACATCAAAACCCCACTCAAAGTTCCTGGCAGAGGGTAGATGGTCCCAGCGGAGTCCCTTTAATAATGCATTCTAACAGCAGAGCTCACAGTGCTACCTTTTAGGTAAACAGGTAGACACAGACTCATCATAGTGGACATGCAATTGCCTACTGAAATTCAAAGCATGCCGTTTTTTAAAGAAAAAGTCCAAGACATGAATTTGACAGCATATACACAGGGGAAACAGGAGGTAATTAACAATACTGCTAGTTTATTAAAATCACAGAACAATAAGCAGAAGTAAAACATCAAATGATTCAGAACAAACTTGACAGTAAACCAACATTGTAAACAAAGAGGTAAATAGTTAAGAACAGATACTACTTGTCAACAGATACTACTTGTAACACAAACACTACGTGTCTTAAGATAACTGACTGATTTAGAAGTCTTTTCTCTGTATATCAGGTATAATCAGATAATCCACAACAAGGAGATCACTGAAGAGGTGTCCAGGTAAGAAACTAGCATACGAGACCCAGGTAGGTCCACGTAGCTTTTAAGTAGACTAGCTACTTAAGCGGAGACAAGTGAGCATGATTAAAAGTCAGGAGTGGATAGGCATTATTGGATGTGGGGATATGTCCCTGACAATCACACAGTATGAAACATATTTTTATTACCTTTATATCATCAAAAACCTCTATATTTCTTTCTTCTGTAAAACAGTAAAATATATTTAGCCTGTCCTGTCTGCTTTTTCATAGTATAATGATAAGATATGATCAGTACTGTAGCTGTCAATATCCACAACAGAGTACAGTAAAAAAACAGTACAAATAATCCATATGATTTATGTAGTACATAAAGTGTTTAAAAGCTATACAATAGTTTTGTGTTGGGATAAGACTACAATTTAGGTCTTTACCATGCTGACAAGACCATCCTATAATAGCGTAAAGTTCAATGCAGCTCTAGGCTGGCTTGGTGTTTGTCTAGCTTGTGGATTAGCATAGCCTTTCTAGTGAAGCTGGTTGACAACATATGCTGGTGACCAGGTACAGTATGCTGTTTTTTTAGCAGGGTATTCATTAACAATCTTACCTTCAGCCCATTTAAATGTGTGTTTTTATGATACATGCAAGAATGTGCTTGTTTGAATACAGCAAACAAAGCCCTTCACATCACAATGAGAAGAAGCAGAAGAAACTGTTCACAAATTGAATTGTGAGTGTCATCAATGTACCATGTTTAAAAATATGAAAGTAGAAACAAAATTAAAAGAGAACAAGATTTGTCTCATGGGAACTGCCATGTTGCACTAGCCAAATACTGCTTACTTTATTTCAGTAACCACCATGTTATTGGACACTTTTACTCATGAAATAAATTAATCATAGCTGACTGCTGTCATGGATCTGCCAGGCTCCATCCATACCCAATCACCAGCCACCATTCAGCCAAGCCCCTTTTTTCAGCCAAGTACCAATCATGACACACCAGCTCACACGAGCACTGTCACTCACACCTGCAAGCACTCATCACCTCATCAACTCACCACCTCACAAGCCAGCACTCACTGTCTGCTCTTGTTTGCATGCAAGGACTGTTTAACTGAACTCCTGTGTTCTGATGTAAATGCCTGTGTCCATTCCCCTTGTGTTTCTCCATCCATCGAGTCCCCTTAACAACTTACCTGTGGAATAATACTTATCTGCTCCCCATTTGGATTTCCTGCTCGGTGTGTGCCACCATCTTCTTCACTGATCACCAATCATGAGCTACAGAACCTATAAGGACATTCTCAGTGGGTATATTATCACATTGTAATCGCTGCATTAAGATCAACTTACCCGGTTCCTGTTTATGTGCATCTATAAACAACCTCAGTGTACATATTGTAACAACTGTGAACTGTGCATTTCTACAACAGTGTCAGTATCTAAAAATGTTTTCATTGTGTCTGTAAAATTAAAATGTTTGAGTACAACCACACGTTTGTCTCTTTCTCACACAAATCTGTTGTATAGTTTCAGAAGACTTGGAAAGAGATTTTGAAATGTTTACGTTAATGGTGCTTTTACAGTAATTGTGTTCAACTTCTAGTTTGACAGCCCTGTTCTCTGTTTGGAACAACATAAGGGTAAATGACTTTTTTTTTTTTTTGATTAATTCCCTTATTTTTAGTTTTTGATTGATCCCCACTGTTCATGACAAATATTAAGTTGTTCCAAAAGTCCATGTCAAACCCTTGCATGTGCTCCTTCGTGTGTGATAATGAGCCCTATGTGTGTGTGTTCATTAGCTCTCAAGGTCACTGGCCTCCGCACAGTTACCTGCACTGTAATAGGTAATTTACCAAGTGGGACAATGTCTCCACTGCATTCTAAATCAAATTACTGCCACAAAATTACAACTGCACTCCACCAGCTTTTGTTTTTTTAATAGAGGAAAATAAAAGGCAGAAGAAAGTTTTTATCATCAAAGCTTGTCTTTGATGACATTGTGGTATGGTAAATAAAATGTTGCATGCGTGGTAACCAGAGACAAAATGAAGAAGGGATTGTGAAACTATAAGAGATAACAGTTATTGCACTTTGTAGGCCAAATTTTCTCATGGCTTGGCATTCTTTTGGAATTCTTCTGTGCCAAAAGAACATCCATATCAACAGAGAAATCTACTTTGGTCATCAAATTCAAAATAGTAAAAAACAAAGAAACGGTTTAACTACTGCAGAGACACAAGTCACTGAAATGGGGGAGGGTAAACATCAATGTCCAACAAACATTCACTCCTCAATTACCTTATGTAAAATGCCATGTGATTGCTGGAAATTCAGAGAGTAAATTAGCCTTGACCATTGTTGCTGTAAGCACTAACTATAGAGTCTACAAAATCCTGATCAGGTCTAACAATTGTTGTGTTATTCAACAGCAATAAGAGAAGTGTGCAATTCAACGAGTGAAACACAAAACTGCTAGGTGACAGTAATGGTTCTGTCGATCCGTCAATCCAATGCTGCCGAGGCCTCTCCGTCAGGGTGCCCACTCATACTTCAATATGTTCATAGGTCACAATGTACCCCACTTACCCAGGGGCCAATGGCACCATCTCTGCTGAAAGACTGCTTCTGGTGGCCCAACATGGCCAGGAACATTAGAAGGCTTGTCCGAGGCTGCTCTGGCTGCATCATTGATAAGAGCCTTGCCACTTACCAGCTGGCAAACTTCCTAAGTGCCCTTGGACAAGCCTAGGTGTGGACTTTATCACTGACCTGCCCCCCTTTGATGGCAACACATTTTAGTAATAATTTTTCTCAAAATCCTGACATCTGCTCCCCCTTAAGGGTCTCCTCATGCCTTTTTTCCACCATGTCTTCAGGTATTTCTGCATTCCAGAGCACACAGTATCTGACCATGTCCACAAGTCATCTCTCAGGCATGGAAGGCTTTTTTCTCTCTCCCAGGTGTGACCATTAGCCTCTCCTCAGGTTACCATCGTCAAGTCAAACAGGAAGACAGAGAGAAAGATCCAGGAAATAGGATGTTTTCTACAAACCTTCTGCCATAGCCAGCAGAAATCTTGGAACCAGTTCTTCGGCTGGGAAAAGAGAGTGTTTTACTCAGTGCTTTATGTATTAAATATATTGATGCTAAAAATGAAAAAAAAAGAAAAAAAGTTACAAACTTCTGTGTTTGTAATGTACCTCATGGTGTATATTTAAGGTGGGCCCTATTGTAGTTAATGCACAAGTTTAAACAAAAAACAGACAAACAAAAGATGTATCTTTTAGCCAAACTGTAAGATTCCTACTGCTAGCATAATAAACCTTGCTTTTTCCCCATTCATTTTAACAGGCTGTTAATGCAGGCTGTAAACTCCAGTTAATGCTGCTTCATTTTCTTGCTCCTCTGTCCTCTAACTCATTACCGAGAAATTGATGGAAGTTCACCATCATGAAGGGCATATTAATTCTCCATGTGCATTATGAGGATAATTATACAAACAAACTGTGCATTTTAGAAAATATTAAATATTTTAAATATTCAAATATTACAAACATTAACCAAGCTCCAACAGCAGATCCCTAGAGTGGAACTACAGCTTTGCAAAGTCACCCATAGTTAATGTGGCTGTGAAGTGATGCTTGGGTATGCAGCATACTTAGTTTTATAAGAAAGTTTGCTTCTGTTCTCATCCTTATATATTCTTGCATCTTAAGGAGGACCTAGGATGTAAGACAAAGAAGCAAGGAGAGGAAGCACACAGTAAAAGAAATGAAATAAGTGGAAATGTTTCAGTGCTTGTTGCTGGTTTCCCAGCATGCACCACAACATAGTACTTCCTCATTTTTTGCTTTATTGGCACTTTTTGTGCTTATTTTCTTTCAGTTGTGTATCATTGTGAGATTCTAGAGCACCCTGTGACCATCTGTGACCATCTGTGAACTTCTGTACTTATGAACTGGTGTACTCCATGCTCATGTCCATGACAGCTTACATCCCGTAATATGATTAATATAGTTGTCAAGATTATCTTCCTCTGGAGCGATCAGTTTCCTTTCCTCTTTTATCTATATAAGCAAACTTCTCAATAAAGACTTTGACATTGTCATTCTTGGTCCCTGGTCCCATCCTTGAATACTTTTTATTTTAACAGTCGTGTAGAGTGGCACCATTATAGTGTTTGGTGTTTGGAATGTATTTCATGTCTTGACTGTCATGATATTAATCTGCAGTGATCATTGCTTAAAACATTGCTAACAATAACACCTCATTGTTCAAACACCTCATTTATACAAAATTTACACCTCATTGTTCAAACACCTCATTTATACAAAATATTCTAAGTGTTTAAAGTCGATTCACGTAAATAACCAGCCTGTTCACAAGTTGCTCTGCTTGACAATTTATGTAGTTTATCGGGTTTTTCCTCCAGAGAGCTCATAACTAATGGTACATTCAAGTCATTTTGGAAATATCGTATTTGAGATTTGAGCGCACGTCATAATTACAAGAGGGAAACTCAGAATTTTCTTTTAGCCTCAAGTTTCCAAGCTGGGGACATGTCAGTGAGAAAATACGTAAGAAGCAATGACTGCAACTTTTGTGTTTCGTATATGCAACACATTATTAAAAACAGAAGTAACCTGGTAGACATTTAAACATCTATATAAAGAGATATGCTTTGATTTTCTGCTTTTATATTCTTATTTTGTTTAAACAAAAAACTTATACTGTGGGTATAAAAGCTTGACTCACCAAGTACCACTTATTTATGTACAAATGTCATCCTCACAAAATTATAAAAACAAAAACATTTTGTTTTCTTATGAAATTAATTATTATGATTAGTTATTTCAATCTATTAATAGTTTTTTTTTTTTGCCAGTTTAAGTAATAAAGCAGCAAAACTTTCCAAATACCCTGTGTGGTTTATGTACTCCTGGTTACAAAGTATGCTACCAAGCAAAATTGCAACTTGTCACTGTATAGAAAACAGCGACTTTGAAAGTTTATTGTATATAATTCTTTTTTTTTTTGACAGTGTGCTATTTAAAATTTATTTGGCTCAAAAATGAGCAGGCTGGTTTTGCACACATTTATATTTAGACAAGCTTGTAGTATTTCACTGTTTCTGCATATTTCTCATCACATGTATTTATGAAAAGTCAGTCGATAGTCCACTTTCTCTCTTTGACTTATTTGTTGTTTTATAGACTGGTTCTCCAGACAACATAAATACAGGAAATTGCTACTTTGCTGACAGTTTTCAGGTATATAAGTGGAACAAGAAATTGGCATGTGGGGAGCAACAGTTTTATGGTCACTTGGTTACATTTGCTTAGAATCTAAAAAAAAGCAGACTGTGAGGAATTTGGACTGGCAGGAAAATATAAACCAATCCCAGTATCAAAAGATGAATCTGTAATGTGGTGGTTGGCACTGGGCGTTTTTTAACCAACCTTTTTAACTGTAACTTTGCAGTTAGAGATGGGTTATATTCTTGAATATAAAGATAATTGGAACAGATTGAAACAAGACTTTAAGACTGAAATGAGATTAACTTTGAATGGTGCAATCTGTTACTTGTCAATGGTAACACAACTAGAAAGAGCTGCTTAAAGTTAAATCAACTTAAGGGAAAAAGATTTGAAAAGCTACATGTGTTTTAAATATAGTCAGGGGAGTAAGCACCACTGTTCGGTTTCAGAATACTCAAGATATCCTTTAAGAAAGATAGAGGTGAATAGGTGTAGTTTACAGTTCGTAATGAATACGAGTCTAGCATAAGGCTAGAATAATTCTAGCATAAGGCTAGACTTAAGCTCTGTGATACACCCGAAACTGTTGTAATCGATAGAAACAGGAATAGATCTGGGACAGGGCCAGGAATATGCCAACTCAGATTTGAATGGTCCCTAAAGTGCCTCTGTCCTGTCAGTAGCACTAATAAGATGCAGCTAATAAGATGGGTGCTCATTAACTTCAAGCTTAGTAGCTTCAAGGCACTTAATTCGCTGAATGTTGCTGATTGCTTCATTTCAAAGGGGGTAAAAGGTCCCTGAGGGGGTCACTGTGTTGTATTGTAGACATATGGACAACAGTAACAGGGTAAAATTGTTTTAATACGCAAATACTTTAAATATGACAAAATCATTTTTGAGTAAAATATAATACATAACCAGCAATCAATGTAACCAATGCATTTATATGTCTTTTGACATTCTTATAATACATAACTTTTAACGACAATATTTTTATTTATTTTAACTATGTTTAACTTATTGTTTCTAAAGAGTGTACATTTAACACTACACAATAAGTACAGGTATATTTTACAAATGATCTCTGTTTGCATATCCTTTGCAACAAATACAATCCCCCCAACCCCCTTCCATCTGTTATGCAAGCCTAATGGAAAGCAGAATATTGCAGTTTAGCAGGCATTTTCTCCCTTTGCCTATACCTAACAGTGTTTGTATTCCCTTTATGACCACAGTGGGTTTTCAAATGTAAGCTTTTGGATTCAACTTTAAGGGGTTTTGTTTCCCCAATACTATCATTTTACTTTATTTCACAGGTATCATATAGATATTTGTAGTGTCTGTCACATGATTTTGACTGGGCCAAGCTGGACGGTCTATGTCTAGACTTGCAGATGAGAATAAGTAGCTTTGGCAGAGGATTTTTTTTCCAGGGGCATTTTTATTTCCACAGACACCTGTTCCTTAACATGTTTGGATGGCTGCAGAGCCATACTAGATGGTTGAAAAGCCTCAGGCAGGAAATTAAAGCTGAATTTAATAAACAAATACATGAGGGAAAACTCAGGATGAAAAGAAGACACATAAAAAACAACAAAGGCTTCTTCAGATTAATATTGCACAAGTGACCAATATGAGATATAACCAAATAAGATGGCAGACTGAATTGTAAGTCATTATTAACCTAATAATCTTTTTATTTACTGCTTATTTTAAATCTGAAAATGTTCGAAATGGCATGTTGCATTCATTTATGATACATTAAATGAGCACTGTGACATAAATGACATCAAATCTGGCATGATATATAATTTGTTAATCTAAATAATCTAACAAATCAGCATGTTAACATACAGGATTTAAAGGAAAATAATTTTTGTTTTCTAAAACAACCTGAGGGAAATGACAATCTTTCTTTCAATGGAAGTCAATGGAAACATTTAGTGAGTTCATTTACTTTTAAGTGACATTCACTTCACAAATGCCTGAAATCATTTCCTCTGTCTGACTCAACATCGCTGTTTGTAACTAAAGGCATCTACCGCATGCAGCAGCGTGAGGACCTTCTCACCACTTCTGTTAACATGTTCTTCCACAGGAAATGGGAATATAATAAACAAAATCATAGGGATCTACAATCCAGCAGGTTTCTTCTAACTAGTCTCTTCATGTCAAAGCAAAATCTCTGTCCTTTTAATGCCCAGCATAAGGTTCATTATTTATTTTCATGTGTTTATGTTTATTACAATGGATTTTTTTCAGCTGTTTGTGACATCTGTAACGTTCCCTTTTCATTTCTTCAGTAAAATAAAACTTTTGGTTTTTTGCTCAGGCAGTTCTGTTGTAACTGTTTAACTATGCCTCAATACAGAATAGCAGTAATATTCCTGGGCAAATTGAGTTTGAAACCTTGACAACATTCTTTGAACCAACCACAATTGATTTGTGAGTGTACACAGATGCCACACTGCTCTTGGCCTTTATACTTCTTGTTCTCCGATTTAACAAAAGAGGTCATGTTTTGTAATGTAAAACAAGTCAGTAAAGCTTAGATTTACCAGATACCGAATATCCAAATCACAGGTTCATCTACAACAAGTGTGGGTGCAATGTGCTCCTTCACTACAATCAAAAAGAACTGGAATGAAGACGGAATTTCAAGTAGAACTGCCAACACTGTTCATCTTTCTATGAGAATGACCTTCAGTGTAGCGTAAAGAAATCCATACTGTACAAAGTTAGTCACACAATTACTTGCAGCACACGCACAGGCAACCTCTCTTATTTATTTTGCAGTGCTCTGTAGGTACTGTGGTTAATAGATGGTAGTGGACTAAAAGTCTGGACCAGCTGTGTGTGGGGACAGCACTTAGTTTAGCTCTTGATATTAAAAGCCTTTATAATGGTGTTAGACGGGGTTACTAAATTGTAAGTGTTTGCACATTTTAGTTGCCATTTTTATGTCTTTATAATTGGATATTGGTATAATTTTGTTTTGAATGCCCTGTTGTGAATGATCTGTGGTGTTCTGATGTACATTGTAGATGTTTACACAGAATGTGGAGTCAGTATTTTAAACCTATAAGATATATTACATTGTATTTATATTTTCATGTTGCCAACATGAAAAATGCATTTTTCTATACACGCTTATTTAATTTTATCTCCTGGAAATAGTGTTTATTATTTTGGCTTATTATTATTGTTAGCTGTTCAGAAGGAAATTTAGAGACGATTATGATATAGAATCTGTCCTAGCTTCTCTGAGCAAAACTGCATTACAGCATATAGCAAGACTTTAACAGAGTTGCCGGTGTTACTGCAGTGATGTGTGGGAACTGAATTACAGTTATCAGAACCACATCCTCCATCTGAGAGACCAATTATCTCTGACTTTATATCTGTCTCATATAGACTTGTGATTTATGTTTCAGTTTATACACAACTTTTAAAAACACAATGAAGTAAAATGCAAAAAAGGTTTGCCACTATTGCAGTTAAGAAATATATGACGATTTTTGACAATTCATCATGTGAAGGTCCTTTGTTGGAGAAGACAACTATTTTATGGATTATTTTGCATCCTTTCTGTATTTTCTTTAAGAGGTGGTTCAACAAGGATACATAGTTTTTAATAATTCATTGCCTTGGCTGCTGTGCCTTCAGTTTCAAGTATTGCGTGCGTGTGTGACTTGCTTCAAAGCCCTTAGTGCAGACACTGGAACAAAAGAGATTGCATGAATAATTGTCTAAACATGGTCTGTGCTACTGCCTGTGAGTTTGTGTCAGAGCATGATGAACTCTTTTGTCTGGCTTGTTTTATTTGTCATGACATCTGGCCATTAAGAAGATGAAAACATACAGTCTTTTAAAGTAATTTACCTAAAATTCCAGCCTTTAACTTGACTAGTGTCTGAATCAAACACTGATACTCTCAGTAATATGTCACACAAAGTGTAGGATATGAAGATTAACATGGTGACAGATAAATAAAAACACTTTTTCCAGGAACAGTGTGTGAGTGACAAATTGAAAGAAATGATGCCTTCAGACAAAAAATGTTTTAGGGACACAAGATGCATTCTGGCAGCAATTGTCTTCAATTTAAATCAGCATTGTTTTAAACATGACAGACCCCACCCCCGCTATCAGTGAAACATCCAGATACAGTAAAATCCCTCTCACACTCATTCACAGATAAAGGATTATTTTTTATACATTTTTTTATGTGTGCTGTGATATTTTTGATAGACTGAAGTTTTTTTGCTTGTAAAAGTGGATCTTAGGGTTACTGTAGCAATAGCTGGTAGACTGCTGCACTGGTAACATCAAGGCCATGGGTTGATTTCCAGGGACACACAAGCTGATTAAAACTTCATTCTGAATGCACCGTGAATAGCTTTAAATAAAAGCAATGCATGATGCATAATGAAAATCTGGTACTTTATAACAGTCATGATTTTTCCAGTGCTGTAAATTGTTATTATTATGCAAGTATAGTACATGATGGGCTGTAAATATGTTGTGCTGTTGTCCTAAAATAAATGTAAAGTAAAAATAAACAGAAGTGACATATTACCATCAGGTGGGATCAATGCATTATCTTCAAATTAACATTCAATTACAACAGGTAAAATCAGCCGTAACCTGTAAGAGCCATGCCAACAGTTTTTTTTCTGTGTACCCTAAGGAGACACAGCAGTTCCTTCCCACAATAATAGATTCACTTTCAAACAACATTGATTTTCTTTCCATTGCTTTCCATTTGGTATTAGAAGCACAAAGTAGGAGGCCAAGGCTAGTTATCAGACAGGGAAGTTACATCTTAATATATTTAGCTATAAAGATTCAGTCAAAACAGTCAAAAAAAATTGTTTTCTTTAGCAGTTTCAAACACTCAGTTAAATAAGTATACTTTTGTGAATTATATTCTATAAGCCAAATGCTCAATATTATTTTTTGTAATAGCTGTTGGCTGAACAAGTGAACACAATAAAACCACATTGACAGACATATAGGCAAGGCTCTATAGATTATGAAAGTAGATTTTATTAGAAAGGAACTGTATTCTCAAGGCAAGGGTATTTTCATAAATGTCAGGTCGGAGCAAGTTGTCATATTTGTTTACCATGTTGTCGTTTTATTAATGGTTTGCTTCATCATTTTTTGTCCTTATAGCTTTTTTGCTGAAAAGCTATCAGATATTTCTATCATCCTATAGAAAACCTATTACATTTCTTTGTGACATTTTGTTATTTTAAACTGTGGATTTTTCTTTCTTTTTTGTCTGTTGTTCTTTTATATTTGACCCTCTTAAATCTCTCTTTAATTCCTGTGTTTCAGTTCTCTGCAGCAGAAAGAGTGAAATTCACTATGTATTCACTACATAAGTGAACCTGACTGTCAGTCAAGAACTATAATGACATATTGACAGATTCACAAATTTTCCTTTTCCAGCCAAATGGCAACTTTCTTATGGCTTGTAGTTTAATTATTGTGAGGGAGCAAGATCTTGAGATCCCTCTTTGCAGGCACATCTAATGCAAGCAACATAAGCATACAAAAAGCATACTGTCCTCTGCTTGTGTAGATTTGATCCTTGCTGCTGTACACAGCGCAAGGCTAGGTTAAGACCTCTCTGTTCCTCAGATTCAGAGGTTGTTGGGCCTCATGGCAGCAGCTGCCAATGTCATACAACTTGGGCTGTTGCACATGACACCATTTCAGTTTTCAAAAGCAAAGGGTTTCATCCTAAAAAACATCCACTAAGGGTGGTAAGGGTTACACACCAAGGGCTTCATATCCTTCTTATGTGGAAAAGACCCTGGTTTCTCACCTCAGTTCCCACTCTAGGGACTTGTTGAGGACCGGCTCTCGATTGGACTGTGGAGGGTTCGTCATTTGTCTTGGCACATAGACATAGGAACTTCCTCCCACAGCTCGCAGGCCAACATCTTCTAATCTGTATGGACAAAACAGCCGTGGTCTCATATATAAATCATCAGGGTATAAAATGACACAGGGTGGGTTGCATTCACACTGGGCAAAGACCAGACCGCTTTCTCTTAGAGCCATTGGAGGCTCCATCTAGGTGTAGTGAAGTCCATTTGGCAGAGGTTTCACTGGGCGTAAATGAATCTGTTCACCTCAGTGGAGATGACCCAATGTCTGTATGCATTTTCTTAATTTGCTCTGCTGCCAGGAGTTCTAGAGAGAGTTCGCCAGGACTGAGTCCACCTGTTATTGGTGGATCTGTTCTGGCCCACCAGAGTGTTGTTCTCAGACCTAATCTCTGTTCTGGTTGGCACTCTGTGGGAGCCCTCCAATTAGAGAGGCCTTCTATCTCAGGAGCAGGGCACTATCTCAGGGAACATGGTTACATGAATGACCTGAGGCAACCTGTACATCCCCATCCTTTAACTTATTAAAAATAAAGCTGACTGATTTAGTGTAAATGGAAACACAAAATATTTGTTAGCGTATGATATTTTTTAAATTGTTAACATTTTCTGTCCATCTAGAGTAGTTAAAACTGCTTAGAAACCCTTAGTCCTCTTAGGAGCCCCTAATTAAAAGCCTGCAGTAACTCTGGTCCCTCAGTTATCACTTGTCTTGTCTTAATTGACAGTCTACTAAAGCCACTTTAGGCTGTGTAACCTCAAAGCATTAGCATAATGCATGTCTGTGGCTCTCATGAAACACATTAACAATCTTTCAGCTTGATCTTTTTTGGCTTTATGGTAAACTGGACTGACAGAATGAAATTACAGCACAGAACATGTTCTAATTCATAATTCAATAATGCATCATATTTTAATTCTTCCTATTTAATTGAACAAGGTAAAGTTTGATTTGTTTGTTTTGGGAAGTTAATTCAACATTGACCTCTGACATTCTAGGGGAATTTTGTTCACCTCTAGCACATTCATCTTCCTGGTGGCTTGGTTAAACGAGGCTTAAAGAGAACGGGAGCTGAAAACAACATTTCTGTTTAAACACTGAAGTAACCTTTACTGGTTTACTGTCAGTGTTGGTCAAGGTCAGATTCTTACCTAAACCCACAGAACTCTCCAAGTACACTTGGATATTACCAGGGATCAATCTGAGAGTGGGGAAACCTCAGGGTCACGTTGTTTAGTCTATATAGTTGCAGCATCATCTTGGCCAGAACTAAACCATTTTATCAGATGTGTGTGAATAAATAATAAAAAAAAAATATTTGGGAAAATCTTTTATTGGAAGGCAGGACGTTCTTCGCTAGAGTGGATGTACTGAGTGTAGCACTTTTCCCAGTTTACAGTAATAGCACTGCTGCATCATGTAAATATCTATGGCCTTTTACTTTTGAATTTAATAACACTAATTTGCATAGAAGGGAGACGTGTTTGTGTTGAAAAGTATAATATGGATTTAAGTATGCATGATCCATCCCTACTGTATTTCAGTGACTGGCTGAACTGCATTGCTGAAGGTTAGTGAATGAGTCAATGGCTTTTGCATTCCAATCAACACCAAATAATGTTAAATGTTAACTGACTTGACTAAATTATTAACTCTTAAACACTGTAATTGTCTAAAGGTAAAGTTTTTTTAATTTGGTAAATGATGTCAAATGAAAATAGCAACCAATTCTGAGTAAGCTATTCTGTCTGCAGAGAACCTGCTTTGAAGCCTCCGATATAATGTAGTTTGACACATCAGCCTCGAGACAAAATACACATGAAAACCAAAACAACTCAGGTGTTTGTTTTTTTTTACTTTTTTTATTATGAACACTAACACGTGTTTTGGAGGATTTCAGAGTCCACATGCAATTTAAAACACGAACTTTTCAAAAAGATCAGTCAAGTGTCACAATGAGTTGCAGAGTTAGCATCTACACCCAAAATTCAAATGAGATCTATCAATGATTAATGTAATGATGGGGCACACTCTCGAGGATCCATTTGCAGCAAACAATTCAAAACGTATAACAATCCAGTAACAGGGCAGGCAGCAAACAATCCAAAAACCAAGTAACAATCCAAACAGTAACGAGTAATCCCACAATCGGGTAATAAACACTCAGAAATGTCACCAGGTCAAAACAAGACTTCGGACTGAGCATGTGAAAGCCAGGGGTTTATATACACAGGAGTTAATGAGAATCAGGTGAGAGTACAACCAGGAAGCAGGAAGTGATCAAACCCAGGTATGGGGTATTATGGGAAATGTAGTTCACGAAGACGTTAATATTCAGGAGATGGCTCCCGCTGGCGGTGAGTAGGTGGAGCGGGGACCTCCTCCGTAACTATTAACTAGCTTGACAAAATTAGTGTGAATTAAAAGCTCCATTAATTTAACTTTTAAAATAAACTTTTACCTCTGGCATGATCAGCTCTATGTGTAGGTGCAGGTAATGAAAAAAATGAATCTGGTAGACTGACATTCTATCAACAAGATAGATTCCTAAACAGGAAGTTAATTTTGAAGTGAGCTTGGGTGTAATTACTAGCTGTGGGGAAAACATATGAAAAGATGTATTGATCAACATCAATTGCCTAAAAAAAGAGAACACATGTTAAATAAGGCAGTGTGTTCTACATGAAACTTCTCTATAGAAATAAGACTTATGGTTTTAACAACTAAATATATTCATCTGTCGCTCATGTTACTACATTCATTACCATTTAAAGTGGGGTCAAGTTAATAGTATGTTAATACGATGCTGTATAAGAACACTGAATAAATTAACTTTCAAAACAGAATTTTACTGGAGTAAAAAGTGTGACAACTAACCCCGGTCTCTTTTATATACAGTACATACACGTCAGTGTCCTCAGATGTCTGTACCTTCTTTTATCAGATTCTCCAGCAGAGGGTCATATTACTTATTTCCCACTGTGCAGACTGTCCATCACTCTGATAAGGCTTTAGGCATTCCAAAGTTGCTATGGCACTTACGCTAGCCTCGACCAGACAGGATGTTCCCACTCGACATAAACACTGCCAATGTAGTGTATGCATTACAAACCTTATTCATATAAAACTTATCTTTTTGCTTGAACCAGATTTAACATTTTAAGTTTTACTTTTTTAGTAAAGTCAACAGTAATCAATTAAAAATGGTTTCCTAAAAATTTGCCATTAAGAATTATAACATTTGTTTGCTGAGAATTCTAATTTACATCAGGAGTTGCATCACATTTACATCCAAATGATTCACATGGAATGAAACCTAACCCATAAAGTGTAATTTTTGTAAGCATATTGGAGATGCTGCCACAGTTCTTATGGATTTAGACACGTGTCATTTTTCTCCTGTTTCTTGATGTAATTCCACACTGACTTGATGATGCTGAGATCAGATCTCTGTGTGGGCCATACCATCTGTTGTACGACTCCTTGTTCATCCAGTAATTTCACTTAATTATTACAGTTGGAGAAGCTGATATTTGGATTTTTCATACTGACACATTAAAGCAAAAGATAGAAAGCAAAGCAAAAAAATTATGTTTTGGTTTGAATGGTTTTGAAGCCTCTAATATGCCTAAGACTTTTGGAAAGTACTGTAGGTTAGCTAATTTATTTTTAAAGGTAAATAACAGACATGCTAATAGATGAAAGCCCTGCCACTTTTGAAGATCTTCAGGCTGCAGCTATATATATACTTGCAAGCATGTATGCTTACACATACATGATAAGCATGTATGTGTATGCTTTAACCTATTAATAAAGGCTATAAAATGAAAATACACCACATATCTTGCAACAGATTCAATATAAATTAAAAAATGTGAAAAAACTGCATTTTACCCTCAGGAAATGGACTAGGAAAGTGAAAATGGTCATGTTTTTACTCTCATTCTGTATTAGAAAAGCTAATTATTTTTGACAGAAGTTAAGAACACAGCATGAAAGCCCCATGTATTAAAAAACTTGGAAAATGTATGTTACAAATATTATCTAAATCATTTTTTGGGTGGTTTTGCAGTCACAGATTTGTGAATATCTTCACAAACATCCAGCGCAGGTAGACAACTAAATTAAAGGTGACAGAGGTGTCTGACTCCTGAGGGTAAAGCTCTCTGCCATAGACTTTGCCTCATTTCACTACAGTGTTTCATCACTAGTTAGTAACACTGCTTGTAACAAGAGTCACTGTTAAATAAATAAGCTATACAACCCCTGTGCAGAGGTTGTATAACTGAATATATCTTAATTCTGGATTATTCTTTATATAACTATAACTGGATATAACTTTACAGAAACTACTGATTATTGTATTCCTAATGCTGTTACACAAGCTGGGATTAATTATCCTTATTATCCTTGCCTTAATTAATCTGGTGATTATGACAAGTATTCACATTGGTCAGCTAATTGGATTCAGAAAGACCTCCAGACTGTTCATGCCTTTCTCCATTTTTGAAGTGTTAAATGCCAGAGTGAATGTGTGGATCTGGAAAATGGAACACTGGTGATAGGTGATGGATAAGGGCTTGTTAGCCTAAAATAATGACAAATTTGTGCAAATTAGGTTCTTGAAAATGACAATGACAGTGATAAAGATGCTGTGTGCAATTTTGTAATACTACTCATAAAGTCCCTACTACCTCATAAAGTCCCTACTACCTGACACATTACTAAAACAGGTGTTTTGAGAAATCATGCCTGCCTGTTTGACAGTCAAAAAACAGGAAAGAAAAGACAGGTTGTTTTCTTTTTTTTTTATTTTAGCCAAAAAAAAACCAGAAAAGCTCTCTGTCTGTAAATAATTTTGCCTGTTTGGCTTTGGTGACAGCGATTTGTCTTACATGTAATTGTAGGTGGGGTTTTGGAGAGAGGATGTCATTTAAAATGGCTAAAATTGCTTCCAGCACCTTTTCCTATGAGATAAAAATATTTAGACACGTTCAATGGAGTATTGCACTGATTTTGTCAGTAGTAATGGTGTCTGATTAATGTTGCAGGCAGCAAGCACTACTGTGGAAAAGAACCACTTCAGTATGACAAGGTTTTTCTGAGATAATGCGAACAAATGCCTTTTGCCATCCGATAAGATTATAGGACTACCGCCAGTCACCTCTCAGAAGGCCACGGACAGAAACACAAACTTCAGGCCCTGAATAAAAGTGAACTATTCATTGACCCACACAATGGTCCCAGTAATTAGAACTTCTCTGGTCCCCTTGACAAGCTTTCAGCTGGGAATGCCAAAAATGCTTGAGTTGAATGCAGTAATTTGCCTGGCCATGTGTTAATTTAACAAATGCCAGCTGGTACAGGCTGTGTGGCGTGTGAAACTTACTCCCTAATCTCAAGAGGCACACTAGCGACTGATGCTATGTAGTGGCCGTGGCCTTTAACTTTCTTGTTAGCATGCCAAACTCCCATGATGGCTTGGATGCATGGTTCAAATCTCATTCAGACTGAGTGGAAGCAGTTACATATTGGTATTCCCACACATCTTACGAAAGGATGTAATGTAAACATTGCTCTTCCATTTACCATTTTTATATATTAAGTCTGCCTGTACAGCCTTACAATGCGAACTTCTTATACACTGATTATTAATTTAAATTGCAGGTGAGTTTTGTTTACCTTTATCACCATAGTGAACATTATTCAACAAGCAAGGCACCTCCACATATGTATTACAAATGTTATAGTGTTAATCCGGAACATGGATTTTATTTATGTATCAATTATATTGTATTAAAATTATTTTTAAATGAGTGTATCTCAAATTTATTTCAAATAATCCTAATAGCTAGGATGCTAATGATCCCAGATGTAAATGTACATTTACTAATTTCTGCACAATGCAGGCCAATATTTTGTGCTAAAACAATTACAGCAGTGTGTAATAACAGTTAATATATCCATTTTGGCAATTTGCTGACTGAAAATAAAAACTACAATTGTCAATTACAGACATGTCCTTACAATAATTATTTTCAATTGATACCCAGCACATGAAATCATTTTAAGTCAACCTGTCAATCAGACATCCTCTGATGGTTGAGCAAACTAATATGGCTTCACCTCCCAATACAAGTTTAAAATTCTATAAGCAATCCAGTTATATATATAGATCATTGGCCATGACCCAGATGGAAGTGAGGTTTGGGGTGCGTTTTCTTGTTAGTGCCCAACTCCTACTGTATGCTGTTGTTCTGACATTTCATCCTACCGGTCATATTGTCCTACCAGGGCTTACTGCACATTAATATTTTTTGTCCCGCTGAACAACACATCCATAATTTTATATTACTTGCACATACACTTCCTCAGGTAATGCAATTTCTTAACTATTTATTAGCAGTAATAAGAGCTATTTACAGTCTATTTCTTCATGTAAGGCAATTTGTTGACTATTTGTTAGTAGCAATGAGGATATGAAGGGGTATTTTTGACCGTCAAATCATCCTTCTATTGCCTATTAAGAATTTTCAGCAGAAGCAGAAACCCGCAGTAGGTTTTTCATTGTGGTAGGATGGATCACTAGAAATAGCTAATATTTTTTGCTACAGCAGAAAAATCTGACAAGGTAGCTTGATTGCCAGTTCGGATTTGGCTAAAGTGGTTCCAGAGGAACTGGTTACATTCACACACACATACTTGATTTTGCACCAAATGCAGCACTACTAATACTCTACTAATACTAATGAGAGTTAGCTGGCATGTTGGTGCAACGTTCAAGACAATGTCTAAAGAGACCATCAAAATGAAGTGTTACACGGTACATTTTAAAGATAAAAGAGCAAATGAAAAGAGAGAAAGAGAGAGAGATAGATATATAGATAGAGAGAGGGAGAGAGAGAGAGAGAAGGAAAGATAAGGCGAGTTAAACAAATACAGTAATTGTAATTGCTGCATTATTACCACAACATCACAACAGCAATCTGATAACAGCCATGCATAATACATACCAGACATAATTTAGAATCAAAGACTCTTGGTAATCATCTTACCAAATAACACCTGGTCACAGATAAGGACCTCCTCACCTTTTCTTGGCTCAAATGAACAGAACGATTGAGACAGTCCATGAAGAAGTGACATCATGAAAGGTCACCTGTCAATTTGGGCTGTGTGGTTGAAGGCATCCACTGCATAATGGGAATTAGCACTGTTTCCCCAGCACCCACCCCTCTCTTTTGAGCACTGGGTGCTAAGTGAGGGTTGAGTGGGAAATGTCACATTTGTTCCACTGAACGAGTTACTCTTGTGTGGAAGGCACCATCATAAATTTTAATGAGTTCTGTAAGTCATTAATAATTTCACTTGACATCAAATTGGATGACCACAAAGAGCCTGTTCTGATCGATAGAGCAAAATAATATGAAAAAAATAAACAATAAAATAATAAATAATAAAAAATAATAAAACCACAAAGAAAGTGAACAAGGTGTTTGGTATTTTTATAATATATTCTTTTGAGGGGGGGTTGGGTTCTTTGGTTTTGGGCTCAGAAGCAATTACAAGAGGAAACAGAATTATCAGAGGTTTTCCCGAACAAATGTTAAAGTCTTAACTTTGCTGCATTTCTTGTCTGGAGATCTGCTGCCCTGTAATTTTATTATCATGACCTCATTCCATAAATGAACAGCTGTGGTTTGGGAGCAAGTTTCCACACATTCACAGGTCAGCATGTTTCTCAGGTGCATAATGCGTTTTGACAGAGATGCCTTAGTCATGAACCAATTGATGAGGTGCTGAGTGAAGTCATCACATGTAACTAGACACTGTATTCCTAATGATTCACCCAGGACTGCTTTGGTATTTATCACCACTCTGGCTTCATGCCTTTTTGAAAATTATTTTATTTTCTTTGCTATATTTTTGTTACAGTTTTTAAATTGCTTTTTGAGTAATTTTAATGGAATTTGAGTCCATTAAGTTCATGATGCTTTCTGGTTTATACGAAAGATGCAATACTGGTGAAAGAGAAGGAACATAAAGAAACATTGATTTTGTGAATCTGTTTGCATGTAAATTTCCAGTCAGAGCCAGTATCTCAAATAAACTGGAGATCCAGTTTATCTCCAGTTTAAAGATCCAGAGAGATTACATCTGAGAATGCTGATGACCATTTTAGAATATGATGCTTTCATTTCTATGTAAATAAAATACATTATTCATGCGCTGAAAAAAGGCTTTATGAAAGGAAACCTATTCTATGTGATAATGTTTAGCCTTTACCAAGTTATTAGCATTTCAGAGGGTATTGAATATATGACACTTTTATTCAAAAATCCAAAGAATGCATTTGACTTTTAACAGTCCAAAATGCAAAAATGCAATATATATATATATATGCATACATGTAATGCATACATGTAAATTATCTGATATATATTTGATAATATCTGATATATATATATATATATGCAGAGCATTTAAAAGGCAATTGAATATCAAATTAAACTTAGTCAACAAAGTGCCCTCCTATTGGGACAGTAAAGAAAAAATGTTTGCTGTGGAGTCAACCAATCTTTTATGATTAAAAGATGAATATGAGGCAAAAATATGGAATGTCACATTTTGTTATTTGGCTGTTAGGCTGTCAGTACAGTAATGTATTCTAGAACTTGACATAACTGGAAAGATTTATCAGATAATTTACATGTATGCATTTGGCAGATGCTTTTATCCAAAGCGACTTACAGTTAGTAAGTTATAGTAAGCAAAAGTTATACACATTTTAATCAGTGCTTGTGTTCCCATGGAACTAAATTCACAACATTTGCATCACTAACACAATGCTCTACCAAATGAGCAACAGGAGCACCCCAAAATGTATGTAATATATTCAATTTGTTGATAATGCTTGTTATGCCTTATTCTTACAATTTTAAGCATCTAGTGGGCCCCTAATGTTTCCCGGCCCCCAGGTTGAGAAACACTGACATGTGAAATTTCATGTGAATTGGACAAACTGATTTTACTTACATGTAGACACCCTAAAATACAGTTTTTTAATCATTCACAATTGAATTCATTGCAGCCAAATTTTGATTTCTTGCCATTTGGCCAGTTGGTAATATAGCACTTTTATGACAAGAGGTTTTATTTAACAAAGCAACTTTAGTCATCAAAAACAAGGTTTTATTACAAACCATTAAAATTCATGGAGAACCTTCAATGCCCAAACATAAAAATAACTTTGGTTCTTTCTAATTTTAAAGGTTAATGATTAATTGTAACAGAACAGCAGGAAAGTAAATTACGTTGTTGCAATTATTCACTGCTGACTCAACCTGACTGAAAGGTCAATTAAATTTGCCCGTTAGCCCCACTGTGACTGACTGAAATGCACAGGTGTGACTTCCTAACTATCCCTCCACACATGAAACAATAAAGATGTCTGCTAACAGCTGTTTGTACTTACAGCACCATAGAAGAGTTTAAGCCCAATGTCTCCTACATTTCTTTGTGTTTAACTCAGATTTGAATCAAATGCTTTCCTCTGAGTCACACATTTTGCTCTGTTAATCCAGCAAAGACTAAATATCTTCTCCCACATGCTATCAGTCTGCCCTAGGAAGAGTTCACATATTGACAACTGCCTTTATCTCCAAAATCAAATATAAAACTTCAGTGTTTATTGCGCTGCCGCATATCTTTCATCTTTGGGGTTATCAAGCTCTAGCACATTCTTTATGATTCTGTTCTGCACACAAGATTTCACATTTATTAAAACTGTTTTGTGACAAATATTTTTTCGACTGGCTAACTGTTACTCATTGGACCAATGCTGTTCTAAGAAAACCTTCCCTGATGGAACATAAGGTTGTTATTTTTAATGTTCTGTCCCAGAGATGAGACATGGATTTGGCCTATTGCAATTACATGACATTCTGCTTCTGTGTACCAGAAAAGTATTATACCTATCATAAAAATGTTTATTACTCAGAGGAATAGTTCACCCAAAAACTCAGACGTCCCGTAACTTCATTTCCCCAGCTACACACAAAGATTTTTAGAAAAATTCAATTTGTGTAGGTTGTAGGACCTGAAATGTTAATGATCCAAAAAGCACATACATCCATCATAAGTAATCCATATGACTCCAGTAGATTAATAATTCATTAATGGCTTCTAATGCAAAATGATAAGTTTAAGAAAAATAAAATACTACAAGTTTATTTAGTAAAATCTCTGGTCAAATCCTATTGGTCGTTGCGTGTCTCGCAACTAAGTGTCACAATATAATCATAAGACACGCAGCATGTAAGATCCATTTAGAACATTACTTTTTGCCAGTTAATTCAGTTTAATGACAAAGTTCACCCTTTCTCTGACCCTGAAATAGGCTGTTTTTGTTTGTTTATTGTTTCTGTTTGCTATGCAAATTCCCTTTCAGATACAGCCCTTTGCAAATTTACTCACAAGTTGCATGTTTGTTGTCATGTGACACTGACAAAATCCCAAAACAATGCATGCTGAGACGCACAACACTGCAACACACAAGCTGTGAAGGTCAGTCTGAAACTTTTGGGGACTTTAGCCCCTGACTTTTAAAAGTTTCACACCACACATATGCAGAGCAGCCCAACTGCAGCAGCAGGCACAAATTCTTTTATACTGTCAGCAGTTCTATTCTGTTAACAGATGCTCTATACAGAAAATATGTACTTTCTGAGGTCTTCCTTTCATAACCAACATACATTTACATCTATAAATAAAAAAACATGAATTTATAAACATGTTTCAATTTAAATTGTTTTACTGAACAGCTCAACAGGGATTCTAAAATAAACAATACAGTATGAATTCTGTAAAGCTGCTTTACAGTGAAAATTCAGATAAATGTAGCTTGACCTGATTTATTTTTTGATTTCACAACCTAATGATTTACTAATGCATAGCCCACATTTTTACATATGTAAACAGGTTACCTGTATGTTCGCTCTAATGAATTTCATTCCACTCCACTTACTCCACACAATGCACTGAAATATTTTTATTTCACACATCAAGACAACTCCTTATGTTTTAACTAAGTACCATTTTAGCAACTGTTGCATTCATGTTTTTGAAAAACATTTCTCCTGGTAATTATATACTCCCAGTAATAATACCACTAATACCACATAAATAACTTTTTAACTAATTTTAAATTAATTTTAAAATGAATTAACATTAAATGAGTGTACAAATTCATCATATGTACAAAAAAAAAAAAAACTGGCCACATGGATAACATACTCATTTAGAGTTTCTCTGACTTTTGTATGGTAGTGTCAAGGTGGTTCATGGACGGTCTGATGTAATTAGATGTGTACTTTTGCTTAAGAACCATTGTTCCAGCAGGGATTACCAGAGGAACGTTAACTTGGTTATGGGACTAGAATTTCCTGTATCGTATAGCCACAAAAGCCAAGAATGTGCTTGGTGGATTATCATTACTGCCTCATACTTCACCCCTGAACAGACGACCATTAACGCAGCCAAACACACTAACGCAGTCACTTATTCAGAAAAAGAGAAAAAAAATCCATTACTTTAATGGACAGAAACATTCTGTTCTCCTTATTAATCAGACACTTTTAAGACACCATTAAACCAGATGTTGGCAGTGTCATGTTATCTGAGAGCTGGATCGCTAGGTTTAATTATTTTTTGTCGGTGTTCTTTTGTGTGCTTTTATTTTGAAGTACTGCTTTGTTGTTGTTGTTTTTCGTCTGACCTTGTTTCAGTTGTTCACATCTGTACCTTGTTTTCTTATTACTCCCATGTGCTTTTATTATTGTATTTTTTATGTTGATGTAATATTGCTACATTTATCTGCCGGAAAACATTTTAAGTCAGTAAATAAAGTTAGAAACAAACATTTAAATAAACAAACATAGGCTAAACATTCTAAAAACTTAACAGGTAGTGTGTGTGCCTCTTCCAGCTGTGGCAAATATAGACCCATTCACAGGCACATTTTGTGCAATTATTGTGAGTCCAGTAGAAGAATGTTGGAAAGTTCTGTAATAGTTCAACCCACTCTGTCTGCTCAACTGTAATATTTATAGGGATTTTTTTTTATCAAAATGTAGATGAAAATATTATGTGGATGCTATATATCAAATAAAAGAACCTGCTTTTTCAGATGTTGTACCTGCTTCAACTTTATTATTCAACAACATGATCACAAATAAAAAGACAGGAGTTTTTTATTTTTATTTTTGCTCTGTAAATATTAATATTTTTACACATCTTCTACTTTCACCTCAGGGTTATGTTTGATAGTGATTTTACCTATAAGCAAATTTTTGATTAAAATGGATCAAATAGACAGCGTCATTACCCTGTGTTGCACACACAAATCAAAAATAATTACAATAATAAAATACCCATATAACAATATCTGTTTTACTTACTACTAACTGCTATTGTTATTAATTTTCACTTTGTGTATCATTAGTCACCAGATCCTTAGAAACACTACAGGTGCATGATGGACACAGGCACCTTGAATCTAAATGAGCTGACCTGGTTGCCAAAAAATATCTTGCTTACATTCGTTTTGATTTAGATGTGACCCAAAATGGGTCAGTGGGTCACCTGTTTTTTTTTTTTTTGGTAATTATCCTGTTTGTTTCAATTGTTGACCGAATCAAGCCAATTTGTGCAGCTGCTGTGTGTATGATAGGGTAAACAGCCAATCCCAATACTGATGGAGGTGTTGCCTCCTCTCACATGACCTTTCACCAGTATATCTTGGTTACTTCCAATCAAACTTGATCCACACTTAAAGAGGTCCTGTTATCGTTTTCACTTAAATTATTAATTATTATAATTATAATTATTAAATTATTTTTAGTTTTTTTAAGCAAAAAATATGAAATCTGATTTGCACATGCTGACCCTGTCCACTTTCATTGCCATTTAAAGTCAGGTTTTTGCTAATGGGTCGCAGTCTGAATAATCAGATCAAAATGTAATGTTTATGTTTGTTTGGTTGTTTTTTCTTCTGCCATTTTGTTGAGTGAAAGGTTGTTACATAAGGGTTTCTAAGACAAAAGAAAGAGATATCAGAAAATGAAAGAAAACAAGTCTTGAGGATGTCATGTTTCCACCGGTCACTCTTTGGGGGTCTTACAGCAAAGCCTGCGGTGACAGCAGCAACAAACGTTGCATATGCTGACCTGTTTAATTTTGGTGTTGTCTATAACAAATGAGAGATTTGAATACTGTGCTCCAGAAAACGTCATCAATAATGAAAAATCTGTTGCTAAAGGTTCTCATCACATGAACCTATGCAGGTATGCATCATCACTATGACAACTGATGTTGTCGTGCCAGCAAAAGCAACTTCAGTCTGCACAGTAAAAAATCTGACCTGACATAACATTTCTCCTGTAATATGTGAACAAAGCCTAAAGTTTTTGGTTTATGTTTTTGTTGTCTTGTACTGGATAAGCAGTTCAAGGGATGTTGACATGGACTATTCATTCCTAATGATGAGCTCACTCTCAATTAGTATGTTTTTGAAGTTCTGCCTAATACCAGAGATCTATCTAATGGGTTCTGATATCATCTTAAGCTGGCATCAGAACCCAACACTTGCCAAAACCAACCAGCACTCTTTCTACAGATGCCTCTCCAACCTGCACACTCCTACCAGAGTAGGTCAGCACACTGCCTTCACCTATACTGCCCATACCACAGATCCCATGTCTGTCCAAGAGTCAGTGTTAGAAGCTGTTTCTCCCAGTCCTGTCACAGTCAATCTTTAGTTGCTGGAGTGATGTAGGTTTGTTTGTGTGAGCCTGATCCAGATGTGTCTCTTGTCAGCCCCTGAACCTGTTCCTATGTCAGTACCATCCTTGTGTCTGGGTCCTCTACCCCAGTGTCTGTGTGCCATGATTCAGACCTAGTGTCTGTGTCCTGAACCTTAGTGTCTGAGCGTGCACAGAATCTGTACCTTTGTCTGCATCCCCAGTGCAGCGTCTGTGTCATCTCCTTCTAATCCTGTTTGTGATGTGTCATCTGCTCTGACCCTGCTTGTGATTCCTGTCCTAGTTCATTTGGTAACTTCTGTGACAGTTCTGTATTCCTCTTCATGTGTGTGTACTGCCATTGTTGCCCACTAGGGTTCCTCCAAATCCAGACCAGCCTCACCAGGGCCCATTCCAGAGCTGGTCACGGCTCTTGGTTCTTGGCTACGATAACTTGGATTTACATCTGTTGACCTGCAGAGGGTTGCAGGGACCCAGTACAAACTTCCTTGCACAAGCACTTGTGAATATCCAGTGTTGTGGTTTTCATTATTTTGCTGGAATGTACATCTCTTGTCCTTTCTTTTACGACTACCTGTCAAATGTTTGAATGGTTATCTACCCGGTTTCTGCTTGAAATTTCTTTTTTGTGATTTATCTGAACCTGTTTTCACCTGTTTTTCAGTTGGTTGTGTTGTAAAGCACCCAGAAATGGGGTTGAGGGAAATTCTAAAACAGATGTCTCAGAATTCAATTCAAGTGCCTTATTTTCCATTACTTTAATGAGTAAAAACATTCCGTTCTCTTCATTAGACAAATGCTGTCAAGACACCATGGAACCAGATGTTACGTTGGCAGTGTCACATTATCTGGGACTTTCATTTCACTCACTACTGAGGTTCACTATGTTTGATAGTGTCCCTTTTTGTGTCCACTTTAATTCTGAAGTGTCACATTGATTATTGTTTTATTCGTTTTATTGTTTACCTGTACCTTCTTTCTCTGTTATACACCATGTATGTATAAATAGAGTTAGTATCTTGGTAACTCTCTTTCTGACCTTGAATACATAATTTGTATGTAATAGTTAACCTGATACTCTAAGGTATCTTGCATGTTCCTGTTGTCATGGAACTTTATTACATCATCCTTGCATTCATCCTATTCCTTGTTGCATAAATTGACTGCATTTGAGTTCTATATTTTTATGTTTTTTATACACAGTTCGTGAACTAAAATTAGGTCATATCTTCATTCTAGTTTTTGAGCTTGTCTCATGACAATAAATGGCCATGGTATAATCTCTCGGTTGACTGATTGCTTTTCTTCCGTCCATTTCCAGACTACTATTTTAGGATCCTATCCAGTGACATCACTACATGACAGCCTACATGAATGCATATGGCCTCAGGTCCGATCTGGCGAGTGCTAGTGTAATCTGTCTTACTGTCCACAACTCTATCTGCTGGTACCCAGATGCTTGGGAGAAGAACCTAAAAATGCAAGGATGCTTTGCACTATTCACTGCTGTTCCATATTTTACTTATTCTCATTGTTTTCATCTTCTGAGGTCACTAACAATGTGATTGGGGGTCATTCTTCAAAAGATCAATGCGTTTGATGTTTTGGGTCTAGCCTGCTTATTTCATGTGTGAAGCCAGAATAGTTCAGCAATAAAGACAAAGAACAATCATCTTCTGCTGATCACTGTGGACAAGGACAGCTTGATAGAAACAAGTATTTTATATGTTTTCTACTTTTGAATTCATGCAATCTGGTGGCCTTTCAGTGCCATTAAATCTCAGAGCTCACTTGAATTTTTCTGTTCGTATAGTTGATTAAAGGATAGATCTCATAGTTACGTTATACTTTCAAACATCACAAACCTGTCTTAAGTTTATGTTTTTTGATTTTCATTTCGATAGGATTAATAAGAACTAATGTTATATTAAAAATGGGAATGTTATGAAATAGGGTCTATGAATTAATGTTAAGCACACAACACAAGAATGTCACCCTGTACACATCTGATATTTTGTTTGTTAATTTTCTAAATTATTACAATTTTATATACATTTAATTAGGCCAATTCACTGACCAGACTGTTTTGTATTCTATAAACTCCAATTTTTCGTTATGAGAGCTTCATTTATACTATTGTGGCATTTGTCATACGTTTAGTTTTAATCTACAAATACATAATGTATCTGCTTAAATTTGATCCTCTCTGGCCTAAGAAAATCTGCACTGAACATTTAGTGTTATACCACTTGCTAGAGTCAAAATCCCAAATCTATGTCCAGCATACTGTTGACTATGACATTTGACAGATCATCAGACAGCACTTTTCAGTCTGTTTTGAAACGTAAAACTTATGGAAGCAGAACATTGTGTCCTCTTCATATTAGGGCCATCAATCAAAAGTACAGTGAGAAAGTCAAAACTGCTAAGATGGTAAGTAATTGTTCTAAGTATGCATTTTAAGCACAAGTTCAGAAGCATCTATAAATGTACAGACATGCTGTTAGTTTGAAAAAATAATCAATAATCTCTTTCTCTCTGTAAGGTTTTGCTGCTCCTATAAAAAGGCAATACACCTTCTCCTGATGTGATGCACTATGGAAAATGTTTTTCATACTGTGATGGACTGGTCATCTATCCAGGGTGTTCCCTGCCTACGGCCTGAGGTGCTGGGATAGGCTGCAGTCCTACCATGACCCTGCAAAGGAGGATTTGGAGAATGGATGGATATAAAATACACTTGTCCTTTCCATTAAAGCTCATAAACTTTTACTGTCCATGGCATTCATGTTTAATTCAAGATACATTGCCTAAATCCTGTATCTTGCAGACCAATGAATCCTTCTCAGTATACTTTAAAATGATTATATTAGTCTTTCCAGAAAACACTGCAGGGTTTATGAGGTTTATTATATTATTACTGTACAACATCACATTAAATAGCATGAGCATCCCAGCATGGCTCTCACTGGTTTAAATACAGATTTAAACACTGTGAAAGCAACAAGTATTTTATTTTGCATTGCAAGCATTATAAATAAAATATCATCTCCTGTAAAAATTGACATGTTGGCTCTGAACGTTCATGCCCTGATAATCGGTCCTGCTGTGCTGAATTACTGACAAGAGCCACCAATCGATAAATATTTTTTTAACATTGACAATGTGAAAGAACACAGTTTGTCCTCCCTGTAGTGTTAGTGAAAACATTCATGTATTAGTAGTTTAATGTTTGCTAACATTTGCTCATATGTGCACTTGCAGGTATTTACAGAAGTTCAAGCTTTTTACACTGGGGGCAGTTGTTTGAAATTCAGAAAGCAAGGACCATTTTCAGTGGTCAAGAATTGTGACTTCCTGTAGCACACAATCAGGCTGATTAATACTGGAAGTGTAGAGGTAAAAAACAGAAATGCTGTTTTTGTGGCAGAAAAAAAGGTTTAATTGAGAACAATATACTCCCTTTTCATTTTCCTAGTGTCAATGACTTACATATACTCCATATAGTTACATATACTACATGTTACTATATACATATACTCCCTCATATAGTGTCAAATATTCCCTTATAAATCCTTTATATAGTGTCACTAAAGTGTCATACAGTCTATAATTTTCTATATTATTTGGACCACTTTAACGTGTATGAATAGTCCTCCTTTAACTTCATACTCTCTCTATAGACTCTCACTATAGACTCTCAACAAACTTTCTACAAACTTTCATACACTCATCATCAACAATGTTTCCTCTTATGTTTTGTCTCATTACCCTCTTATTTGATTATTTTTAGTCTAAGAGCTACAGAACTTTCATAATCATTGTCATTATGATTATAGTAACATATTATAGTTTATTTTTAATACTTGCAAATGAGCAAAATGACAACACATCTCTCAACTAGTCAAAAACATAAATTGTCTATCACAATAATCAGAGTTTAGATCAATATAGAGTATAATAATATTAGCACACTGAACACAAACCTGAATGACACATTTTCAACAAAGCAACTTCACAACAATGGAAAATAGCCATCTTCAATGCAAGATAAAGGAAAAGATCACAGTCTCACTAAAATATTTTGCATACATCTGATGCAAACACACACACAAACACGCACACACATTAACATTCAAATGTTAAGTTTTCAGCTTGCATTCAGAGTAAATACTGTCAATTAGCTAGTAAAACACACAAATATTAACATACATATAGGTTTAAGGCATTGGTGGCCTAGAGTCTAATGTTTTACTTTGACCTCTAAAGCTTTTCACCTTTTCAGAAACTAGTTTATGAGTGAACATTTACACTACCATGAACCTTTATTTACACGATACACAGAGATTAAAATCCTGTCAAAGTTTTACAGCAATGCAAAAAACAAAATATTTCCTATATGCATTCCCAATACACACTGTGTGATCATTGTGTTTTGTGTATTATAAATTATTCTTTCCCAGTCATGCAGATGCAGCGTAAATCACTTTTAAAAAGGATGTGGACACCATTTCATTTCTATTTACTTGAATTCCTCTTTTCATCACAAAACAAGTCTTTGCATTTCTTGTAGGTTACAAGTCTTGTAGGTAGAGAACTACTAAAAGAGATTTGTAATGTATATTAATTGTTCCCTTTGAATAGCAAAAAGTATCTCAGTACTTACTGAAACATGGTAAATGTAAATCTCCTTTGACCCTGGATGATATACCATACACTGAATAGGCCTGTGCAGACTTTATTTTCAGGTCCATTACTTGTTGAATACTGCCATTAATGCTATGGGTAATAAATTTTAGGTAGCTGCCTCAGTTCTGAGCCTCTGTTGCTGGTGGCAGCTCCCAGCAAACATCAACCATACCTCACCTACTTTACAAGATTATAAAACTATAGTACACCCTCACCTAATGTACTGTGTTAACCACAATAATGCATGGATATCTCATATGAAATACTTCTGGGAAATTAACATCCACCCTGGTGTGACGTTATATTTTGTATAGTATATATTTAGGACCATATTGAATGACAGACTGCAGGAATATTTAAAATGTCAAATTCAAAAATTCATCACAATGCATTATTTCAAAATGAATCAGTAAAAGAAAAGTTGATGATTTAAAATGGCTGGAAAGAAAAGATAAGCAGTAACTGTACCTGTACTGTACATTTTCCATATATATATATGTGTGTGTGTGTGTGTGTGTGTACACATTTGTATTATTTAAATTGTATGCTCTAATTAAGTTTAAATATAGTGTATGCTTAAAATTATCATTAAAATTGTTTTAAAAGGGAAAATGTTCATTTTTTTCAAGGCATAATGTTCAAGGCAGCTGTTTTTAATAAATTAAAAATATAGAATACATTTCTGTAGAAAATAAAAACAAAGGTATATTAAATTCTTATTAATATTCTGATTATTATTATTAATATCTTCAGTTAGTGATTGATTGTTCCACCAATTATTTTGCTCTGTGCCAATTAATTAACAATCATTCACAAGAAAAAAGATTTTTAATAACTGAAACTAAACTAAATACAATAGATTAAATGAAAATAAGATCCTAATCTATATTATTAAAACACACCTGTATCTTTCCACACATTTATTTCTGTAGATCAGACAATGTTTGTAGGTTGTCACTTTTTCTGATTAGCATAGGTTTGCTATTTGTTTTTTCGAAAACACAATCTCCATGCATGGGTAATAGATGATGATTTCTGAGTGAAATCTGTTCGCTGCTTTAGTACCAGATGCTGTCTAAGCCCAGTTCCAAGGCTGTGTCAAGCTGTGAAGAAAAACATTTATGTATATTATCCTAAACAACCTTTAGTTTCTTGATTCTTGTTGCCTCAAACTTTAAATCTTTTAATTGCTGATAAAATCATATTTTCCTTTTAATTAACAGTGGTAGCACAGTCCATAATTTCTGGGAAGACCTGGGGAGTAAACAGGCTTAGGTGGGCTCAGTTCTCTACCTAAAGATGAACTGATGTAGCTGAGTGGAACAGTGTTTGATTTGTGCACGTGAGGTCATAAGTTTGAATTTCACTTGACTGACAGTGGCATATCTGGTTGTATCTCTTCTGGCACTGCTGTTTTTTGTAAACACATAATCATGGATTCTTGTTGTCTGACAAATAAGTATATCAGACTGTTAGATTTAGAAACACCTGTGTTACCAGGCATAGTCTGGGAGCTGAGAGTTTGTGTTTGCTCTAGCATGAGTAATGTCATAATTACAACCGAGTGTGGTTTTTGAGAATTTGGTTACTGCTAATCAAAAGAGAGCTGTGGGCCACAACCTAGCAAGACTGTGTTCTGAGCTCACAAACTGCACAGTCAAATCTGTGTAACATTCCCAAAAAAGACACCCGGGAAACAAACCCTTCCATTTTCAGACAAAGCACCAAGCTGAGAGCATTTACAATAGCAAAAGAAGCCACCAGACTAAGTCAGACGCTGTGATGTCCAACTAGTTAAAGCTTCCCACAGCTCATGTAAAATGGATTTTCCACAAGCATAGGATCCAAATGCTTACAGTTTCACTGGATTTACCTGGCAGATGTTGTTGCTCTCTGTCTGTCTGGCCATTTTCATGTAAGTGTATAGAATTTAATCGATTCCACATTGTCACAAATATTTCCTCCATGAAAGCATCCTCTAAAGGTAACTGGCCTCTGTATTTTACAAGTGGTAGAAAAAGACCTATTGTGGCCTATTGTGAACTATTAAGAACCAAATAGAAAAACAAGGTCATGTCCATAAATTCCTTTGCAGTCAATGTCTGTGCAACTTACTGCACTCTATTCTACAATTTACTATCACATTTAGAGCTCAATAAGTGTTCAAACTCAAATTCATTATTTGGTTCTGATTTTTCCTTCTTTTGGACTTCTTAATAAATGTAAAAGCTTTATAGGAAAAAGTTGGATTTGTTAGTCAGTATGCTGCTGTTTTAAGCAGTTTTAAGCTGTTTTAAGCATGGTTTCTCAGTTTAGAAGGATCCAAACCTTCTAAGATGTCTATTTAAATAAGTCTTCACACAAGGATTTCTACTACTCACTATATATTGTACTCATTGATTCAATAAAAACGAGTCGTAATGTGTTTGAAAATGTCATGGCTAAATTTATCTGCTGACCTCATTTCTCTTCCAGTAAGAATAAAACAGAAACATCTGTTGACACAAACACAGCTTCATGCCCTTTTCAAAATTAGGTGATACAGCAAGTATTTTGGCCTTTTTCAAACCCTGTTATCAGAGCTTAAATATTTAGTTTAATCTACATTTGGTTTCATCCTCTCTGATCTAAAAATACTTAAATTAAGCAAGAGATTTTTTGAAACAAAAAATAAAAAAAACGCAACAGCACTGTCTGATCTCTGGATGACCAAGCTCCATGAATGGAAAGGGAAAATAGGCCTGTAGTTTGTTGGGAGGTAATCAAGGCAAAGCATCTTTAAAGGAGCCTGGGGATAAGTGTGGATAAGATGTAATTTTTTCATAGGAAAGCAAACTCAGGACGTAGATTTTCATTGATTAGAAACCTGTGTTTAGCCAATGAGAATACAAAAAAATGTAGACAGTAACAGATACAAAGACAGAAAGTGGGAAAGAAGCAGAGTGGACTGTAAAATGAACGAAAAAAGCAAATTAATATTTGAGGAGCGTTTATGCTGGTTCCTGCTTGGTCATTCTTTACCCTTGGTTTGTTTTTGTTTGTTTGTACATAATTGAAAAAGCACTGTAAAATAAATAGATTAAAGTAACTCATTACCATTTTTCAGAATAAATTACACTATATAAATGCTATGCAACCACCCGCAAATTTTAATATTGGTTAATATGATATGATTGGATGTAAACCTCATAAAACATGAGGTAACATGAGTTATTTTCTATCTTATGAATGGAGGGAGATGTATTATCTATGCATTTTAACTGGGAAAGCTATTCAGTGTAGAGGAAGTACCACTCTTTGGATTCAAGTCCAACTACCCAACTACCCCTAGCCCTCTAAAACATTTACCATTTCTCTATTCTGAAGGGAAAAAACGTACAACAGGGAATCAGGTCTAAATGCTTCTGTATGTTCTGTGCTCTTATTTGAAGAGGATAGTTTCTAAGGTCCTTAATAAACTTTTAGCTACAATATGTACAAGGGCACATAGAAGCCATAAATCAGCTGACAGATCATGCATGAGTTTATCCCAGTTAGTGGAGCCACAGTTCAAAGGTCACCTGCATTTGCCACCACTTATAAGAACAAGCCACAAACTGTGAAGGACATGATGGACAACTTTAAAAACAAAATAAGAGTTTTTTTATATAATGATGATGATGGCTCAGACATTGGAATTATATGAAAAACTCTAAGCTAATTCAGAGCTTCACCGCACTTCTTCTGATGAGACAAAACACTCTGAAGACAACCCTAAGAGCAGAATAGATTTTATAAAAGCTGGATATGTTAAGCAGGCACTTCATGTAGTGTAACGTAACAGAGCATACAGCTGGCATCCATCTTACCAATTTTTAGCCCATTTTTTCAACAAAAGCTTCATTTACATTTGGAGATAGGAGGGGGTTGGTACACACAGCCGTCTCACAGTAGGTGGGTGGTACTAGCCTCAGAGACTCAACTGCCTCCAGAGTTAATGGGCCTGCTGACTCTCTAGCAACATGAAGCATGTTTGATGTCATCCCAAATTTGGTGACCAATGAATTTCTCTCACGTTAATGAACTGACACAGCCTACTCAGATCTGATCCAGACCTCAGCAAACACAAAGCCACATATCACAGTGATTGTTATCCATGGTGACTGTGTGACTGAGCATTTTTCTAGGGTTCACCTATTTTTAATTTCATCAGAATTCAGTCAATACATGACAGGGAATCATCAGGTAGAAGTGTCACGGGCAGTCGATTACTCTGGGTTTTTTCATTTGTAAATAGTGAGTGTGACATATATACAAGCATAAAAAATTGGCAGGTTCGACATCCCACCAAAATCTAGTTGTTTTGCCACCTTAAGTACATTAATACAAATCTCTGTATATATTTACTACGTATGTTTACTACGTAACTCTATATATATACAATTACGTAAGAAATGGTTCATTAAACAACAACCAATCATGGGATAGCATGCAGTTTTCTTTGTTGCAGGCAGGCATGAAACAATAGGTCTGTTATAGCCTAACTGGTTTCAAGCAGCTACAGCTAACATTAACAGCAGTCAAGACTGCATTTTTAGGCATAAGAGCTGATAGTTATTTATCAGCCAGAACATTTGTCAACATCAATCTCAAATCTTCTCCAACTATCCCAGCCTGGGTCGTCAAAGGGGCCGCTTTTTGGAAATCAGCACGGCCCCATGGTGCTCACAGTTGTGTAGTTGAACTTGGACATGGAGACACCAGTGGCAGTGACCTCATCATCGTTCTCCCTAAATCCTCGCATGCGGCAGGACCAGCAACAGCACGAGAAGGTGGTCAACAGAGCCTTACGAAAGCGCTTATTCATAAAGCAGTAGATGATGGGATTGACACAGGCAGAGGTGTAGGACAACAGGTGGATGAAAGAAATGGGGGCCCCAGAAAGAGCCCTGTGAGCAGAGGGTAGGTCAAATGCCTTCCAGGTGTTCACAGAGTACAGAGGCATCCAGCAGACAAAGAACATGGCCACAATGACAATAAGCATGCGGATCACTCGCTTCTTGGCCATTAGTTTAGCTTCAGATGTGTTGCTGCGGGGGCGGTCCACCTTAGCGGAGCTGGTTGGTGTCAGAGCTGACATCTCCATGGAGTTGGGCCTCTTGGACACCTGTATATAGCAGCCATCTCCATCATCACTGCTAGATGAAACAGTGGCACTGATACCATTTTTCATTCCTAGAGAAGAAACATTGCATATTCCTCAAATAAAATTTTAAGGCAATCGTTTAGTTATGCACACATCCAAAGTAAGATTAAGATAAAAGCAAAACTACATTTAAACTGGATTGCATTTCCTGAGGGAAATACCAGCGTTTGCAAGGCAGAAAAATAATACTGATTTTGCCTTTGTGTAAAGGTTTTGCCTTTACAAAAGAATTGACAGTGCATTCAAGGCTCAATACATTTGGGTTATATATTTGATACATTTATGTATTCACTAGAATGCTGCCCATGTCCTTGGCTTTGCAATACTCATGCCCATATTGTGTTGAGAAGAATTGTTGAAAAACACCATAAAATTTCTATGTATGTATGTACTATATGTTAATATTCTTGCACTTTTGAGGGGATGCTTCCTCAAAGGTATTAAAAACTCATTTGTGAAATCATTGCGTAATGATTACGTAATCATTACATAATTGATCCTACTTTTGCGCAAATTGTGACTGATCAAAGTTGGGAAAGGAAATGACATGTTGCTGATTCAAACAAAAACATCTTAATGGGAAATGAATGACTCACCTAGTAATGGAGTTCTAATGCAAGATTACAGTATCCCAGGAAAAAACAGGGGAATATTTATAACATTAACAGACTTTGATATACCACAGTTAAATTACAATAAGATGTAATGAAAGCTTTCTAAGGTTTCTGCCGATGAGCAGCGGAACAACAACAGTATTCAAGTTTATATTTTCTTCCTATTCCTTGCTTTATTTGGGGGCCTTGGAAATTTGCAAATTATTTCTTTGATAATCGTAGGCTGCATATCATTACTTAGGAAATTAAGTCTCTTTCAGTTTTTTTCGTAAACAGATGGGCATGAGTGTGGACAACACAGATAATTAAATCCTCAGGGGAAGTTGTTAAATATGTCCACAAAGACTAGGGCAGATAATACCCTTTGGGATGGCCTGGTGTTTATTAAAAACATGTAAATTAGACTGTTATATATTAATGTATTATTATAACTGTTATGTTATATTAACTTCATGAGGGTCTCACCACACTGTCCCTTCTTCTGCTCCATTTCAAACTGTATTCCACGGTAGAGTTCTCGAGAAATGAGCCCATAGGCGATGATCATCACCACTCCAGGAATGAAGAACAGAACAAATAGCAACAGGATACACCTTTAAAATGACACACAGAGGAAATAGAACCAACAGAGGCAAGGTGATTATATAGAGCTCTCTTCCTGCACTACACTTTGAGTTATATGGAGCAATAAACTCCCCACCAATACACCCACACATGCACAGCTCCTTAAGACATGTTTAGAAATGTAATGACTAATGTGCAGTTATTGATGAAGTGTTCAGTTTTGATGAATAATGTTCTGCCTTGATGAATCATACGGATAATAGAAGTTTGAAAGGTTGACATTAAGGTTAAGATACGATGTCTATAAAGTTTCTACACTGCTTGGCAACAGCCTACAGGCTACAGTGGAAGAAAAGTTTATTCAGATTATTATTACTATTAATTACAGTGAATGTTCCCTCTAATTTTCTTCTTCCTGAGATAAACCTGTTTCTGTTAGGTAGACCATTCAACCACCCTACAGACCCCTGTAGTGTTCACTGTACAAATTTAAAATGGAAATTTTATAAAATATAATGTTAAGTAATGCAAAACAATCAGTTTATTTATTAGACTATTTATTATTTTTAGGGGGATTTGTCATGTTACATATGGCAAATAGCCCTATTTATTTAATATTAGCATATTTAGTATTGCAAATCAAGTATCTAAAGTTATTCATGTAAGTTTTTTAAAGATCATGTATCATTGTTATGTTTCTGTCTTGTTTTCTTGGACAAAACTCAATATAACTTGTCAATATAACTTTTGTTATTTCAAATGAAAGACAGAATGTGTAACCTCAAGAAAACAAGAGATAAATAGTAATGCATGAACACTGTGGAATTCCATCTGTTAGGAAATGGTAATTTTTTTTTGCAATTCCATTTGGTGCCCTCATGAACTTGTAAAAGGATGTGGCCCTAGTCTTCTGAAAACAATCAGCACTGCGTATTTCCACACAAGATTAGTCACAGCTTCAGTTTCATAATGAAATTCAGTATATATATGGGGATGGACTCTAGTTGAAATGTTGTCCAATCATCTATCTCTGATTCAAGTAATCTAGAGGGAACAATGTTTGCAACATGTCTAACAACACTTCTTATTCGTTGAAAAATTCCCAAAATGCACAGCCTCTCCTGGGTTATTGCTTTAATAGAATATCAAGATAAAACAAATAATGTATGAGGAAACACAGAGAAACCGGGAGAGAGAGTATTGTTTTTGCTGCTTGCAGTCTGCCCAGCCACATGATAACTAGAGGATGTCATAAAACATAAATGTGCCACAGGAGGCAACAAGCAGACTATAAGACACTTGTTTCTAATCACACACTGCAAAGGGACCCTTTGATTGTCTGTCTTTGTCTCACATAATGAGATACAGACAGGAATGTTACAGTTTACGGTATAAATTCTTATTAAACTGTTCTGGGTTCAAACTAATTTAATATCTATAGACAACTATAGCATGTGGCATATAACTATATCTATATGACACATCTGTGGCATGCTGTTGATTTCCACTGACAATAATTTTACTCTTCACAGGTTTTAAAAGCAAATAAAAATTATGTTTACAGTAATGCACTTGATAGAAGTCTATAGTACCATTTATTCAGAGGGCTTTAAACGTCTTTAAAAATAGTTATGTCAAGTTCTAGTATCCTTTGCAGGGAGTATACAGAAACTACAGGATTTACATGTTTTGATCAGTTAGAAAAGAAACTAAATTTTTCTTTGTTTGTTTAATTGGTTGATGATTTGTCAAAATTACTGTTTGTGATAATCAACAGCATGCATAAGAGCTTAAGTTTTATCCTTTTGTGCTTGTTGAAGGTGTACTCTAGCATCTATAACAACCGATCCTGTGCACAGTCTGCCACAAATAATCACAATCATATTATAGCAGCAATATATTATTACTCTGTTATTACTGTTTATTACATGTAGAATGTTTTCTTCACAAGCTTTACTCACCATGCTTGCTCAACCTCAATCTTCGGCCAATCATGGCGGCACATGTGAGCTGTGGTGTTGTTGGGTTTGGTGAACTTTACCAGGGTGCTGAAGATGGGATAGGGTGTCATTATAAGGAAGGACACAGCCCATGTTGTAGCGATGACTTTATAAGCATGGGACCTGGTCTGCCATGCCCGCGACTTCAGCGGGTTGCAAATCGCACTGTACCTCTCAATTGCTATAGCCACCAGACTGAAGGTTGATATGCACACTGAGATTCCTGGGATAAGACCAAAGAAATACATAAAGGAATGGGCACATAATTTATGATTCAGTGAATTGTTAAATAACCCCAACACCTTAAATATTTCATCTAAATACAGGCTACAAATCACCCTGGGATTAAATTTGCCCAGAACAATCTGGAACCTGGCACCTTTGATTGAACAAAGAAAAAAACTTGTCTGTTTGTTTTTCAATCAAATCTATTCCCTGTATGAAGCGATCTAGTATTTGTTTTATTCTGTTCACACATATTCACCTATACTGCTTCCAGTTTAGCGCTGAAGAAACCTTTCAGGTTTATTACATTAAGCATTATGCGTCCTTTTTAGTCAGAAGCAGACCCTAGTGTAGTTTGCACTTTGTCTCAGACATGTGCTCCATCTTAGTTTCTTAGTTTTCTCTGGGCAAATGTAACTCCATTGTAATATACATCCATTGATATGCATTAGAAGGTTTGCTTGGACTAATAAAAGTTTGAAACCTCAGTTATGTTAAATTCAGCTTTGTTTTAGGTGTTTCTCCTAGAACTTCCTTATACACCATGACATGCAAGACCAATACAGACCTATAAAATGAATGTGGATGGCATAGCTCTGGTAATTAAAAAAATGATTAGGAATATTTGGGTTCATACTTTTAATCTGTTGAGCTATCATCTGAAACTTGGAGGAGAGAAGAGGAAACGTGACATATAGTCTGTGTTTCAGGAGCAAAATCTGAAAAGCAGAAGACTAACCTCACTGCTGTCCAGGAAAACTAATCAAGATAACTAACTTAAAGAAATCCCATTTGGCATGTTATAGACTTTAGGTATCTTTGTATAATTATCTCTACAATGCTATTTTTTGTTTAATTCTTTCTTTAATTCTAGCAAACACTTTCACACACACACATACACACACATATAAAAGTTTCAATACAGGGAATGGAGGCCTAGGGCAGTGGTTCTCAACTCTGGTCCTGGGAAGCCATTAATAAAGGACCCATACAAAATGTGAAAAATGAGTCAAGAACCAGTGGCCTTGGGCATCAGAATCACCACCATTTAAAATTCACCTGCCCAAAAATCTAGGTTTAATCTCTGCTTTCACAACCGATTTATCCATCAGGTTTTCTGATACAGTTGCTCCTAAAACTTCATGTATTTATTGCACATCTGTTATGTTTTTCCAAGGGATGCCTTGCCTTTGGCCTAATAGCTGATCTGATTTCACCCTTTGCACCAAAACTCATACCACAGGAATTGTTCTTTGCTTTACAAATCCCTTCATTTCCCTCCCCCTCAAAAATAAACAGTAGGAGGGCAGTTGCAGTTGGCACAATGCACTGGATGTGCTGCCGCTCCACTCTGACACTGCGTGGTCCCCGGGTGCCTTGCACACCCTCAAGCAAATAAGATATGCTGTCCTCTGAACTATGTCATCCCCAAGAGTACCACCAGACAGAGAAACATGATGGAAGAAAAATAACATGCCTTAGAAACATTATCTGTTGGCCCATAAATCACAATGTAATTGTTCTTGGGGCAATGTACCTGAGTACCTGGGTCTTTATAGTACCTTCTGTGACTTGTGTGTGTGTTCCTCTTTTGTGGTGTGCTGCTGGCCAGAACAACATCAGTCAGAATGAGTCAATTTTTTCTCCTCCAAGCCATTTGCCAGCAGCCCCTGCACATCAGAATTGACCTTGGTTTTGTATCAACTGTTGGGCCTTGACTTTCATTTAGCAAGGTAGTGATCCATGAAAAAATAAACAGCTTGGTGCATTCGTTTATATGTTCACATCAGTGGACATATTTTTCTCAGTCAGTGTCAGTCTTAGTAATGCAATAAAAACCTTGGTAAAATTTAGGTAAGTTTACTACATGCAAACTTTACTCTTCAGACTTTTGATTTGTGGCATGAAATCTGGTTATTCTACCGAAAAACTGCCCATTTAGAAAGAAAGAGAATGATCTGATTGACACGTAAAGCAACCAACCACAACAATAAAGGTGTGCGGAGAAGATGGCATAATTGGTTTATGCAGAAAAAACTCCAGCGTTTGCCCTGCGGTTTGTAAATCTGATTGGATTTTTTTTTAACATTTGTATGCAATATGCATCAGATGGTTAATGAACAAACTGTGGAAGTGTCAACTGACACTGAGACTTAGCAAACATTATAATCTAAAAGAAAAGGTTTTTAATCTGTGTAACATGCCTTCAGCTTCTGCTATTAGTAAATGAGTTGCTGGTACAGCGATAAAAAACATATCTTATTGTTGACAAGGTAGCATCAAGTAATTGATCTTTTAGTAATGCATGTAAATCTGTAGTAAAAAAGCTTGCTTACCCATGAGATAAGCCACGATCTTGCACATGGCAGCTCCAAAGATGAAATCCTCCAGGAGGTTGGGAATCAGAGTAAAGGGCATGCAGAAAACAGCCATCATAAGGTCACTGATGGCTAGGGAGAGCAGGAATGAATTGGTGACCGTCCGCATTCGTTTATTTACCACCAATACCACAATGATGAGCAGATTTCCAAACACACTCAGAAAGAAAATGAGAGAGTACAGCAGTATGCGGAGTGAATCCATTTCTGAAAGACAAACATATAGATTCAGATTGTAGACAGACACATCAAAAGTTGGATCTCTACTTTTGAAACTAGAAATGTGTAATTACTTGTGAAAAATAAGAAATCAAGTACACCAATAGTGGAACAATAAATACAGACTTTAGGATTTGTTAAACTGTTCAGACATTGCTGCATACAGTATATTTCTGTATTATTGAAGCAGTTAAAATTGCTTTACTCAGTCAAACTGTTTCATGCTCACCCACAGTTTTGGGTCTATTTTCTGTACTGTCAGTAATTTGCTGATGTGGTAAATCTGATGTACATAAATCACAGATGATTTATAGCATGTGGCTTTGGGCTTCTACCCCTAAAACAATAATTCATCATATTTTTCAGGGATTTGACAATCTTTAAAATATATTTTGAAATTTATGATCATACTGTTTGCACTGATATAGCTTGAAAAGGTGATTTTTCCAGTTAAAGAAAGTTTAAAGAAAATGCAGTTAAAGAAAGTTTAAATACAGTTAAAATAACCAAGTATAATGTTTTCTATTGTAGTCTAATCTTCTTTTAAAGAAAACATTTAATTTAACAATAAATAGTAACAGTAACTGCATATATCAATAGTCATTATCAGCAATATTTACCTACATCTAATTTTACTAAAACATTTTAACTGTTGTTTAAATTAATCAAATCGACATTTGCTGCTGTAGTTTAAATTACAAATAGACCATTAAAAAAATAGTTTAATGACATAATCTTCAGGAAACCGAAGCAATGAAACTGATAAAAGATCGACTCAAAACGACTGCCATATTCACAGTGTTGCTGCATTTTTAGATTAAATATATATTTGCATTTGCATTGCTTTATATATATATATATATATATAATAAAAATAGGTCTACAGCCCTAATGTGTTTTTTTTTTTTTTCAAATAATGTGATTCAGCTTCATAAAAATTGTCTGTCTTGAAGAATAAGACATGGCCTAATGAAGTCTGGCCATATGTGGTGATCAAGTGTTTTTACATTGACGTTGTGACTCAGCTACATTAGCATGTAAATCAATAAAGTTGCTATGCACATATCAGGTGTTTCATCCTTATTCCAGAGAATTTTTTAACACTGGTCAATGAATCTAATGTAGTCCACAATACAACCTCAGGTTGGTAAACAAACCAGCTATCATCAAACAATATTCTTAGAATGTAACAGCTCTCTCAAACATTTAAAGTATTTTTGGGGCTTTTTCAGTCTCTGTGGCCAGAAATCACATTTCCATTAATGTAATCATTCTTTCTGACACGACCGTCACCTAATTTGAGTTAGAAACTTGATATATGTATCAGAAATGCTGATGTGTAATTGGAAAGTTGTCCAAGCGTTGATCGATTGAGGCAATTGTTTAAGTTTAACTTCAGTGACTAATGGAGAAAAATGACTGAATTACTGCAAAATTATATATTAGAATCATAGTCCTGCAAGATCATCATAAAGTTTTAATAAATTGTAATATTATCAAAAATATGAAACTCTTTATAAAGAATTTAAATATATAATCACATCTGCTGCATTTATACATGATGTCACTGAACTTAATCAGATGATCTGTTTTTAACATGCAGCTTTCACTGGCTGAATCGCGAACGTTTAGTTTCACATCCACACCCCATGCAGTCTGAGTTTGTTCTGTATTATTATATCATTATATCCATCATTATCATCTTTAGCTTTTTCAATATAGACAGACATAGTTGCTTTAACTATATAGGTTTAACTCTAAAACATCTAGATATTTTTTCTAAATTTATTCTGTTAAGTTTAAATTGCTTGTACAGTAAGACCGATAACAAAGTCAATTCATATGGTGAATAATGACAATAAAATTACTGTAAACAATTCTTTAAAAAACAAATCAAATATCACTGTAAACCTGTTGAGATCTCAATGATCAAAGAACTAGATTTATGATTTTATTTTATATGATGTCAAAAAACAAAAATGTTAAAATTATTCTTCCAAAAACAGATGTTAGCCAGATTTTTCTCAGATCAAAGAGAGCAATGGGAGAAGATACATAAATACTTCAGTCAAACATTTTCCAATAACTTTTGGTTAAGTGCCAGTATGACCTGTGCAGTATACTATTCATCACATTCTGATTTTTCACACTGGAAAAATACAAAGTGTTTAAAACTAAAAACATCGATAAAAAATACTACTGTCAATTTATGGTCTAAACCTATGATCTCATATGATATTTTGTTTGATATGCAAAGGCACTCGCTAGGTGAGTTATTATAAAGCAGATATTTTACAAACATATTTCTGACTATAAAATTGGTAAGAGCAGAACACTTACATCATAGTTACATACAGTATTGTCCTAACTTTGTAATGATGCGCTACACATTGTAACAATCCACCCCAACAGTGTATTGAGTTCTACTTTTTAGGGCCCAGTTACTCAGCATTGACAAGAATCCATCTTTTTGGCAAAGTGCAAAGTATTCCAACTGCTTTTCACTACTGTCTCTGAGGATCGTAGTCAGTGTGAGCCAGAATGAGCAGAAAGGATTACGGGATGTGAACAGTCATATTCTGTTTTTGGCTTAGTCAGGCTAAAGCAATCAATCAAGGCAACCTTTGACCATAACACAGACTTCTGTGTGTGTGCTCCATTACTGATTACCTGTAGCCAACAGTCGTAAAGGGTTATATTCGCCAAAATGATGCTTTCAACTCCAGGACTTTAATCTTTCATTACATGTGGTCCACAACTAAAACCTATGTAATCTCTTACTTTTCTCTTATTGTTACAAAGAATGCCTACAAAAGTATTCTGCACATGACTCTAGATTCTATGTGGGAGAACCATGAACATTACCATGCTGTAATTTCTGTCACAGTTGCTGTAAATCTGTCACAGATGTGGGTTTCACAAGCCTTTGGGAAACTTTAACTTAAAAGTAAATTTTTAGGTAACTCAGATAACTCTTCTTTTTATTTTATTTTTGCCTTAGGGACAAATTTACTTTGTTAAGGTGCAAAATTGAGATTTTGAACAGCAAGTTACTTTCAATTTTTAAGAACCAATTTTGAAATCTCTAGTATACTTAGTTTAAGATTAATTTGTACATGCTGTACAAGTTTAAAGATCAGTGCTTAACAAGGTCCTTCCTTTTTACAAATTGCTGGTACAAGTAAGGTAAATTGAAAATTAACGCTATTTGTCAAGCTACAGTATCTTAGACTGACCAAACACAAATACCAACAAATAACTAACAAACAGGCTGAGGCAAGCAGAATCAAAGAAACATAAATTACATTCGGGAGAATGAAACGTTTCCCTCCTGACAACTGAAATGTTACAAAGGCACTGTCTAATCAAAACCAATTACTCCGTCCTCTGTCCTGTTCCTCAAGGATGTCTCCCAAATGTCTCCCTCAGCACATTCCACCATGTAATCTTTGCATCGGTGACACCTGTCTGTTTAAGATGATCTCAATGCATACAGGCACAAACCTGTACTGTCAACGTTCAAAAACTACGTGACAATTGATCCATCATAGCCAAGACACCATCCCATACAAAGTGTCTATAACCTTGCTGCACTATTAGCGATTGACAATCATTTTAAAATCAAATGTGATTGTAAGTAATTTATTATTTCTAAAATAATCTACTCCATCACAATATTACAATGTTATATCAATTTTAGGTCTGTGTACATAGTGAAACATACAACAAAGCATGATAGCATGATGCCTACCACACATAATATAATCTAAATGTGTAAGATATACAGTTGACTGAATCAGATGTACATTTTTAACATATTAAATGCCTTGGCACTATATCCTGTATACAAAACTCTGATTTCTCATCATTTACATTTTTTACAACACATTAGCAAAAAGAACCATAAAGCCACTGTTTAGAAGTTGAATTTACCCTTTACAACATTCAGCCGTTTCAAGTCAGTCTTATGATCAATTCATAAAGTAATTGAACTGGGTTAAGAATATAGTTTTTAATGGTGGGTTAGTGGAAATGGCTTAACCAAAGGAAAGCATAAATAATATACAGTAATATCAGTAAAAAAATCAAGAAATCTTAAAAGTTAGTTTTATGAATTATGAACCAGATGAGAGCTGGTAAATATTTTATATTTATATGTACATTTTGTTTTCTCACACAATGACGCTGCTTTTACATGCAATGAATCAACGGCTAGTTGAGTCCGTTGTCAAGCAAGCGAATTCTGAAATGTTTAATCATGGAGTTTTTTGAGAAGAAAGAGAAAACTTGACTTTCAGAAACAGTCCTTTTCAGTCAAAATCAATATTCCAGATGTAAAAAGGTAATCCATGCTGTTTCTTGAAGGTTTTTATAATTGGTGTCCTACATTGGTGGCACATTAAAACCATTATTTAAGACGTTTGTTGTAGGGATCCAGTTTAGACTCTGTGTATTTAATGAATAATGCAGTGGATGGCTGTGCAATAGTATAACCAGATTAAAAGCTGCTTACTTAACTGTATGAATTAGGGGGCATATTAATGACTATGCACAATATTCAGTCAATTGTAGGCTAATATGGTGACACATGACTCGTGATGACCCACAATGACCCTGAGCTCTTATTCATCTCAATCATATAGACATCGTGCCTGCATTGCATATATGCTGTATGCTGCATTGCAAAAATGCTGTATTGAAAGGCTGAAAACGTGACTGTGTTGGAATGTTGCTGCTGTAGTTACCGGAATTATTCAAGGCCTCAGGAGATTTTCTGTAGCAAAACACCAACAGAATTCAACTTCATGACTTCAGCTGCAATTAGTCTACAGTGAGTCAGAGAGTGTTGCAGGTGTTGGTTACAATTTAAGTGTCAGAAGACGTGTGCCCATCTGTGTCTGCAAGAGAAAACTATGTGGAGGAAAAGTGGACGAGTTCATACACATTACAAGTCCCAGGTAAATTATTCATTCATGGCAACTTAATACATTTTAGAAACATTCAGCTCAGCATTCAGACTTTTTAGCTATAAACTTGTCATTTCCAATTGTCTTACGCTGAATCTAAGTCTTACTACTAAAATTTGCCCAGACATTTTTTCACAGGTGCTCACAACACATATTGAAACATCATAAAAATGCATTGATGTACAAACACAGATTTTCTTATCCTCAACTACAATAATTGAGGTTTGAAATGACCAGATTGCAAATGTTCTCTACTTATGTACTTTAGCATGTGAGCCAAAAAAATATAGTCATTCTGAACCACATCCTGCTGTGCTTAGGGCAACCAAACATCACATTTGTCCATCAATAAAGCTGTTTCTGGCATTCAGTACTGCAGTAATACAACTAGCTTATATCACTCATCTTAGATGAGAGGCATCAGAACATCGTAGAGACAAGTGTGTGGCCTGTTTCGACTCAAACTGGCAAGTAGTCTTTAATTATGACCATGGAAACTGTCCACACCTTAGCAACCATTTAGAGCACCCTAGCAACCAACATGAATAAGCGGTATCTCAGCACCAGAACATCATAGAGACATAGGAACTCTTTTGATTCCTCCATCTCCATTCCTCCAGACACACCTCCATCTATTGGTTTTTAACTGTCTAGCTACAGCATAGCAACCATTCACAGTTCCCTAGCAACCTTGTTATGAAATTATTAAGCCATATCTCAGTATTAAAACATTGTAGAGGCATGAGGGTGGGCTTATTTGACTTTGGGCTTTAGGTATTGCCCTGGCAACAATCTAACCACACCCTAGCAACCATTTAGAGCACTCTAGCAACTGCATAACATCAAGAATAAGCCAGATTTCAACATATTTATCATGCTAACATGCATCTAACATGCTAGCATCATGTTACAGTGCTATTATCATGTTAATTAAAGTTAAAATGGGTTAGCACCATGCTAAAATGTGTTATTATTAAGCTAATTAATGTTAAAACTAGTTAGCATCATGTTAAAATGTGTTAACATCATGCTAAAAAGTGCCAGCATTATGCTAAAGTATGCTAATGTCACGTTAATGTCATGTGCTAATGTCTGTGCTAGCATTTATGCTACAATGTGCTATCACCATTATTTATGTGCATTGACTCAAGTGGGTTAATAACTGTCTTCTGAAGCTAAACAATTCATTTGTGAGAAAAAACAAAAGAAAATCTCATTGGTTCTTGCATGTCTCATGACTAGTCGTCATATGTGTGTTTCCTTACAAGAACCAATGAGAGTCTCAGTTATAATGCTGCCATATTTAGCAGCCTGATCTGTTTGTTTACATGGATGTGTGACATACTGTAAGACATAAGAAATATATTAACCCACTGGAGTCATTTGGATTACTTTAATGATGAATGTACATGCTTTTGGGAGCTCCAAAACATTGGCATCCATTCAATGGCATAACAAAGCTAGGAATAGCCAGGATATTATTTAATATAACTCCAACTGTGTTCAGCTGAAGAAAGTCCTATACACCTGGGATGGTGTGAGGGTGAGTAAATTATGAGATAATTTAAATTTTTTGGTGAATTATCCCTTTAGGCGAAAACTAGAGTCTATAAATCAGCAAATTTACTAATGACATACGTGTTTAGACGTAACATTCTAAATATGCAAATGTGTGTCAATCATCATCCCATCAAGATCTGTCAAGGAAGTTTATTAGTTACCCATTAAAGATGTTATTATATTACGCAACACCATGACAATCTGCTGGCGTCTGTGTGATCCTGGAATTAAAGGGCTCAGCTACTTCGCTGGACTCATCTAAATGTTAAATGAGTTCATGATTGATGATCTCACCCTCAGTGGATTCAACAGGGCTGTCACCAGAGACTGGATGTAGCATTCTTCCAGCCTCGTTTGTCAAGTTAATAAAGCGCATCTGAAAGCCAGCATATAAGATCTGAAAATATACTGTATGCACATACACACACAGATACCAGGCAGATAAACGATTCGCAGCCACCTCTCATGTATTTATTTCAATAAAAAATGTCAAGTGTAGAAGGGATTCTGAAATTTCTCCAACTGACAGACTGTCAGTTTCCTTGTTACAGTACCTTAGATAGCTTCATAGAGTGACATATTTAAGACAGCCGCTGAACAGACAGCTTTTAGAAGTGGTGCATCTTCATCTTCCTGGTGTCATTATATGCCAGGAGTACGGGTATGAGTGTGCACTCTATGCTAAAAGGCCCAAATCTGTGGATTTGAAGAGCACCATGTGATTTCAATAATCACAGAAGAGTGTTTGATGATCAGGGTGGACGCTGGACGCAAGAACAGAGTGTCTCAACAGCCTCTACTGATGGAGGAAGTAGACAGCAAATATGTGTATTGTAGAGCATTCTCTGATTGGGCTCTTCAGCGGCTGTGCACTAAATTTAGCCTTCCCCTGGAGGTATGCTGAACACTTTCACCATGCCACCCAGGGAGACAGACAGAAAGCCTAGAAACCTCTTGTTCCTGCACTGCAAAAAGTGAACATGCACTTGTTACCCTAAGGAGCTATTCCTGTCTAGTCTGACTGAACTGAATGATCTTAAAATTACTTTTGTTGTTTGGTATATTTAGCTGAAGTAGCCATAGAGCACATCTTTTACTGGGTCGCAATGAAAATAGGACTTTCACTAACTTTTTTTGCTGATTATTTTATTTACATCTATTCATTGTTTTATTTTGTTTTGTTCTAGATTATGCTTCTTTGCCCATTTACCCCCGTGCAATTTGTCTAAAAAGTCTTTAAAAATTCAAAACTGTAGTTTAATATTTAAATTCAGGAGTTTAGAAATCCAGTCACAACCACCGAAATGGAAATCCTGTTAAAGAGCACAACAGCATGAGGCCCTGGGGCCACTGTGGTTATTGCCTGATATGCTGCAAGTAGCAGTTAAGCCCTTCATATAATGTTCGTCCCTAATCTAATATACAGCTCAATGTATTCTCATGCATTTCTCATGAGCTTGCTGTGCGTCTTAAGACATCAGACACCAGTTTGTTCCCTGTGACGTAGCTCATTTGAATGCAAATATGGATTTCCTCCGTGCATTACTAAGGAATGCTTCATACTGTAATATTTAACTGTTTTGTGGCTTGATATTGATTGTTTGCAGTGGATGTTTTAAATAAATCAGGAATCGGTAATCACTACGTCTGCGCAAGATTAACAATCACTGTGCGTAAAAAACAGCCGCGCACGACAACGCCCGGAGGACGCGCATGAAACAAATGCAACGAGCGGCTGCTGAATTATTTACGCGCCTTGACTGTGATTCTAATAGCAGAGGAAAGAGCGCAAATGCAAACTCTGCATTTCCTGAGGAGACACGGCCTTATTAGACCTAAAATAAAAATAAAATCAAATATATAAAAACATAGTTAGGGCCGAGAGCGACGTGTCTGATCCAGTATTTTCAGATTTGTGGTATCAATATCAATATATTTGTTGATGTTTTAAAAGCCTGGAAATTTATTGAATGAAATATGCAATCAGGTTTCCATAGAGACGTGACTTATTTTTATCCCTTTGTTGCAGTCGACTACAAAAGCGCAGTACAGTAGGTTAATAACACCAACTTTTGAAGTACATGCGTCTTTCAAAGACAAATCAACACAACCTGTTGTGATACCGAGTACATTATTTCAAGATACGCAGATTGTAATTTCCCCTAGTGAACACATAAATAAACCCTTATAATAGAAATCAAATAACTTTAAAGCTTATTTTATAGATCAGCAAACATATACAGATACAACAGTAACGGATTACCTTTGGGTCGCACAGATTTGGGCAGAAGCGCGTCTCCGCAGGTGCCATTTGGAACCTCCAAAGTCCCGTTTGCGATCCCGTTCAGAACCGAACCGTTCTGAAAATGGAGACATGCCCAAATCCCAGATGTTTCATTTAACGTTTGTAAATCCATTGCGGACCTAGCTGCAACAAAATTAAGGTAGTCGTTCCTCGTAAAACATGCGTCTAATAAAAGCACAATAGTAGTGGTTTGGGGGGGGCAGGGATTTATAAAGGATTAACCCAAGAGTCAATAAAAAAACACAAACAGGGAGAAGTAAAGTGAGACAATCCGCTTAGCACATACTGAATAAAACGTTTCTGCCGTAGTTGTTGCTGACTGTAGGCACGTTTCTGTAAGAGTATGTGATGTAGCTCTGGGCGCCACTGGAATCTCTGCCTCTCTTTACGCGTGGACTGAGTGGTTATTGATGTGGTTTTAAACAACAGGGGTGGGAATTTGGGGTGAGTCTGTGGCTTTCAGGGATCTGAGCATCGTGGAGAGGTGGAGACATTGAAGAGAATGAGTGGGAGACGGAGATTTTAAAGTTATGAATGATGATGATGGTGGAGTGATGCACCAGTGCCCCCTTGTGGTGTCTAAATAATAGAGAGCGGAATGTCAGCTATTCCATCGAATCGTTATAATGAATACTTCTCCATATAATGAAACAATATATATATGTTATTGTTGTTATTTAAACAAGTACATTTCTGTAAGATTGTAAAACGTCTGTCAGACATAATGTCTAATGTGTTAATGCATTTCACTGTGAAATGTTCACCTAATTAAATGAATAAATTCACAGAACAGTACAACTCTATGATGAGTTTATGATGTAATGCATGTATAATCATATAATATGATAATGCGATAACGTTTTATTGTATGATAATGCAATTGTACATGTAATCATTTGCCTGTCCAAGAAAATGGTTTTATTTATTTATATCTTTTTGCTTTCTGCCCATCTTTTTCCCCGATGAGCCATTGAAACACAGATTCCAGGTCCAAATGGTCGAGTAGATGCTCCAAGGCTGACATGTTTGTGGATGCTGTAATGATCTGCCTTATGGTTGAGAATGAGGTAAACATCAACAAACATTTTAAATTGCTTAACACGCATGCAGTTGCATACCTGCAGAGGCTATGAAAACTCTTGACTTTACCACACTGTTACATTATTTATCAGAAGACTGACCTGCAAAACACTGCCAGGCCCTCTGTTATTTGCCTAAACATCTGTTCATTGTTGAAATAAACAGAGTAATAGACATTGCAGCTCCCATTTCTCATAGGGGTTTTATGAAAGCCATTATAGGCTTTGTTTTTTTATTCTAATATCGCTGTGATTATGAAGAAATATGGCACAACATCAGAATAAACACTTAATTTAATTTATTTAAAACAATTTATGTTGTTTTATGCAAATTTCTAGAGCCTGAAAAAAATCTCTCTGAACTGCAAACGTTTGTTGTGCAATCTGGTTTCTTCAATTGAGTTTTGAGGTTGTGGATTTGATTACAAAAAAAGTATGTAAATTATTAAATATTAACATATGAATATATCATATTTGTTTCTTTCTGAAGTTTGAGTATGATACAGTTACTCATAGCAACAGAGAATAAACGTCCAGCCATGGTACATGGTTAAATAACTCACCTTTTAGATCAACCTTTGGCTTGTCAAAGTCCTTCACACACACTTACACACTGCTAGATAACACCTGAGTAGAAGCAGGCAGCCACGTCCTTTAGGCTGGGACATCGAGAACACTGCAGCTGGTGAGTAGTATCCACTTTCCTTCATTATATAGTTTTTGCTTAATGAATCATTTTAAATGTCTTAGACTTTGTGTTTATCTGCATTGATGTGCACCTGACAGTTTGGAAAGGATTTTAGCTGGTGTAATATGATAATGTCTTATCAGAATAGAATAGAATAGAATAGAATAGAATAGAATAGAATAGAATAGAATAGAATAGAATAGAATAGAATAGAATAGGGGTGGCGGGCTGGAAGGTTGGCGGGCCCTAGGAATGTTTATTATATATCCTATTAATTTGTCCCGGATCCTGTGAATTTAGCCAATGACTCTGATCCTTAAAAAGTGCTTGCAGGCATGTACAGAAATGTAATCGCATAACAGTTTGACAGCTTTAGCAAAATTCTTGTTTTCAAATTGCTTGTATATAAAGAATGAATGAGAAACAATGAGAAAGCAGCATTTATTAAACAGCAAAAAGGTTGTTTCAGCCATGGCCTAGTAATAGGAAAGCATTGCCAGTTCATAGAGCAGTTGATGGACCACTCATGTGTGAGAAGTGTACTTGAGCTCTCAGCTGATGTGTGAGGTATTGTGTAATTGATATTACATCTATGAGGCTCGACTCTATTGCTGGATGCTTATGCCTTGGTGAAACATTAATCAAAATAAACCAGAGCTGTAGGCAATGTTTTTAAAATCCTGAATGCATGCTATAAGTCTGTATAAACCTTCAGCAACATTTCATAAGAACTTCATGGCTGACAATTATAACACAAACAAGGTAAGAACATATTGTACTTTGGCATAAACACATTCAGCTGCTTTGTTAACAATTAACAATTGTGGAGTCAGAGTTTGTCCCATGGCTGGACTGTCTTTTAATTTAAATTATATAATATAAATGAATAATTCTTATTTTTAGCTCTCACAAAATCAACATTGCTGCTTTTTCTTTCTTAATATATGCTCCTAGTCTTTTCTCCTCAATTCATTCGTGCATGCTATTCCAAAGAGGAAATCCTTATCTTTTGTAATATTTCATTAAAATGTAAAATGTTTCTTCACCTCTGAAACAACTTTTCTTGCCCTCTTTCACCTTTTGTCCCTCAACCAACTGTCATATAGATGCCAGAAGCCAATGAATTACTAATGGATAAAGTCCACTATACAATTCTGTTTTCTCACAAATTATCCAGTTTTACTCAGAAATACATCACTTTACGGATGTCAAATAGCCTGTGAAATAGCTTTTTTGTGTTGACTCTGCTTCTAGTAACATAAGCTATAGCTCTGCAGGTGCACAACACAGAATGCGAATTATGTGGTCTTTGATTAATTTTATATTACCTCAGTTATTTGTTATATTTATGATAATATGATTACATTATCATATCAGCGGAAGGGTTATCCCTAGTGTATAGTCAGTACTATAACATGACATATATTAATATTTACAATATATATGGTGTAGATTTATGTCAATATAGGGAATTGTTCCAATTTCTAATAGGTTACATATATGGCATATATGGACATTGGATTGGATTACATTTGCATACGGGAAATCATAGAGTACAGCATACATACGAATTTAGACATGAAGTGTCTCGCAACACTTATACAGTACTTATACAATACTGCATTATTATTACCTATTGTAATCACTACATTCCTGGTACATAATGATATGTGGCCATTGCGTATATGATAATATCAGATTTGATTAAGAATGTATATTTCATTACATTACATTTTGGTAGATGCTTTTATCCAAAGCATCTTAAAGTACATTCAAGCTATACATTTGATCAGTATGTCTGTTTCCTAGGAACCTAACCAATAATTATTTTGTGCTGCTAATGCAATGCTCCACTAGTTGAGCTACACAGGAACATTCAGTTCATGGTGGGCTGATTCTGACCAGTATGGGACTGAGTGTGAAGGTAAAACTGATCTATGGGTGTTTCCCAACAGAAAAATGGCTTGGACAAAATCACGAATCATTACTCTTACCAAGCGTGAGGGACAAAGCTATGGCTTCTACCTCAGAGTGGAGCAAGGGGAGGAAGGTCATCTGGTTCGAGCCCTGGAGATGAGCGGCCCTGCTGAACTGGCCGGTCTGAAGGATGGAGACCGCATAGTCAGAGTCAATGGAATATTTGTGGACAATATGGAGCACAACCAGGTTTGACAGAATTTAATTCTGTAAATGTTAACTTCTAGAGATAACTAATGTTATCTCAAATGCTTTCAATAATTTATGGTATTAAAAGAGGTTTTGTACAAAAGGTCAGGTGATATAGTTTGAACTTGTTGTTTTTATGGACAAGGTTGCAGAAATGGTGAGTAAAAGTGGGATGACGGTCACATTTCATGTTATTGGAGAAGAGGCATATAAGCAGGCCAAAGCCAATGGTGTGAACCTTGTTGAGCCTCAGACCCATACTGGTCAGAATCAACCCACCATGAATGGAGTGTCTGCACCAGCACCCAAACCCAAACTGTGTTATCTGCAAAAATCCAACAGTGGCTTTGGTTTCTCCCTAAGATCTACCAAAGGTAGGCAGAAGTTCTTCTAAGACTTGTATTGGATAAATCACGTTGATCATTATTTGAAATACTAATCTGTTTGGCCCTTAGGTGAGCAGGGCACATTCATGATAGATGTGATTTCTGGAGGAGTGGCCAATCAGGCTGGTGTGAAGGCAGGTGACCGTGTGGTGGAGATCAACAGTGAAAATGTTGAAAGGGTCACACATGATCAGATTGTGCAAAAGGTTGGTAACAGCTTTTTATTTATATCAACGCAAATATGACAAAAACCCTTTTGATCACCATTGTATATTCTATGTACCACAAATATGTAAAATTCATAATAATAAACTCAAATGATTCTGTCTTTGGTAGGTGAAAGCAGCAGGGAACAATGTCATGCTTCTGCTGGTGGATGAGGACACTGACATATACTTTAAAAACAAAAGCATTCGGCCAGGGGTGGCTAATGCAACAGTCAGGCACCTCCCACTTAAACCACGCATTGCAAACATGATCAGAAGAGCAGATGGATATGGCTTCATCTTGCAGGCAGAGCCTAAACGTGCAGGTGAGGGCATGCTGTGTGGTCAACAAGAAAACAAATCTGACCCTTTAATTTCCTAATACACCTTCCTGGTCTTAAGTATAAGCAAATAAATAATTTACAAATAAAAATACTGTCAAAATGTAGTAGCGTCCACCTCTGAAATTACTTTGTTTTTTAGCTCCAATAACCTGGCTCCATTTTAATATAATTCAAAATGTTAAAAATAATTCCTATTGACTATTATCAAATCTAAAGTTATCAAATCTGTACAGTATTAAAATTTTGGTTGGTCATCTTAGTGATGCAACTTACATTAGAACAGATTGGGGGATACAACAGTACACCTTTATTTTTAAAGGTATGCATTTCATCCAGTGTCTTTGGGAGTTGACTAATTGCATGGACAGCTGTCTGGAGCAGGTTGAGGTTAGGTGATCTGATCATAGACATTAGCTCAGGGGATATAGAACAAGTTTGCTACTTAAGTTTCTGGGTCCTAAACATTCGGTGTTAGCCTGCTAGTCATCTGATCCATGGGTTACTGCCATAGTGCTAGCATGGTGATGTATAACTGATGGATGCTACTAAAATTTATCTCAGTGTAATCGTAAGGGCAATGTGTCTGTTCATGTCTAATGGATAATCCAGAATGCCTGTGATAGTCTTGTCAAAGTAATTTTGATGACACTATAGAATGATGCAAAGGTTATCTGTGTACTGAAATGGCTCTATAATGTTCTCATTTAAAAAAGAATTAGCATTTCAATGCAATTTAAAACAATAAATTAACAGCATTTAACAATATTTTGTTAGAAGCGAGTGCTGACCAAATGTTTTAGCGCGTAAAGAAGATCTTAAAAACATGTAACATTATAATATATATTTTTATATAAAATGATAACCAGTAGTACATTAAAGTAGTTTTTATTACATAATCATAATTTAATAATTAAAAATATTATTATAATAATACACCTTATTATTATTATACTATACCTAAAAGGTGTATAGTAAAATATTTCTTTTGGCATTGGCAAAAATTAAAGAAAAATTTAAGGCAGCAGAAAAATGCTGTGAGATGTGTTATGCCATATATACATTTTTAGACAAAAGTTCTATATAGATCATATAGATCTATATAATGCTCAGTATTCATGTAGTTGTGACTCTGAACTCATGCCTCAGGCCATTACATTGGAGAAATCGACAAAGGAAGCCCTGCAGAGCACGCAGGACTCAAGGATATGGACCTACTAATGGCTGTGAACGGAGAGGAAATACATAACTGCACACATGAGCAGGTGGTAGAGAAAATAAGACAACAAGGAAACAAGTGCTGCCTCCTGGTGTTAGATGCTGAAACAGAACAAATGTACAAACTGGTGAGTCTCTTTCATTCAACATGTTTTCTGCAATACTGCAGAAATACAGGGACACATATTTGGTTTGCCACACTTGGACACCCATAAGCACAATGGTTATAGCTCAGGGTTTGATCTTACAACTTTTCAGTTTACAACCCAGAACCTTATTTATTATGTCACACAACACTATACAGTTACTATACAACTAGAATTTTAAAGTATTTTAAAGAAGAGTAGTAACAATTCTTTAAGTTTTATTAAAACATTTCCAGTGTCTGGAAATCTTTCCACATTTTTATGTCTATTTATCTGTCTCCAAAACTAAACTGCCTCCTGAGTGATTATGAAAGCCATATTGTGTTTTGTACATATTTTGTATTGTACAGGGCGGCGCTTCTCCACTTCTGTACTGGGAGGAAATGAAAGCATCTCTGCCCAGCCATCCTGAGTCTGGACCTGAATCCAGACCTGCCCAAGTACCAGCCCCAGTAGTACCTTCACCTGTCCCAGCAGTTCCTACACTTGCCCCAGCAGATGTGAAGCATAAACCCAAACTGTGCCGACTGGAAATGACTGCTGCTGGATTTGGCTTCCATCTCAATGGTGTCCAGGGAGTGCACGGACAGTACATCAAAGAGGTGGGGTCTCAGATCTTTGAAGTGCTACTAGCCCTGTGTTAACATTTAAAGCTGCATTTGTCTAGAACTGTTTGTAGGCTCAGCATTTTATGTTAAAGTAACAGCTCACCTAAAAAAGAAATTTCTGTCATCATAATTTTACTGATTTTCTTCTGTGGAGCATAAAAATAGATTTCTTGAAGATTGTACAGATCTTTTTTTTTCCAAATAATGATAATAATCTCCAAAACTACACATAAATAAATAAATAAATATAATGAGTGGGCAAAAAGTACTCCATACATCTCATGTGCCATACATCTCGGGTCCTCTGAAGCCATATTTTCTCACGTTCAAATACTGATGTTAATAGTGCCATATTTGAACTGAAGACTTCAATTTCAGTTCCCCAAACAAAACTTTTGCATGGCTGTTGTTTTCACTGTCAGGTGGTGAAAGGTGGAGCAGCAGACATATCTGGACTGGAGGATGAGGATATTGTTGTGGAGGTGAATGGAGTGAATGTGGAAATGAGCACACATGAGCAGGTTGTGAACCTCATCCGCAAAAGCAGTAATACGCTGGTCCTTCTAGTGGCTGGGAGGACAACCTACAACCACCTGAAGGCACAAGGGATCCCCATCACACCTCAACTCCTTCATGAGGAGCCCTTCACTGATTACCCAACAACAGCCTGCAGACAAGAGGAGAGCAAAGAACAGTGCCCAGACACAGGAAGTGACAAAGAGACAGATAAATCCATTACTCCACCCCGATCACGGGTCAGTACTGCTGTCCAACCTTTCTTAAGGTTCTCAAGAGCAAGAATTGTCTTCAGTTATAAAAAATGATGAGGGAGGGTCAGCAATTATAATGTCACTCATTTATAATCAGGAATATTAATAAAAAAACAAAAATATATGCTCTTTTCCATATATTGAAAGTTAATGGGGACCCAGGATGTCAAGATTCAAAATGACAGAAAAAGCATCATAAAAGTCTAACAAACACATTCAATATGACTTTATGGAACTTTTGAAGTTTTCTGAAGTCATATGATTTTATATGTTATTTTTAGAAAACCATGCCCTCAGATTCAAACATGGCAGTTTAAGATGCAAGTAGTAACAACTTGACATCAGCATGATCAATCACGACCAATTGTTACACAACTTATTACAGTGAATACATGTAAATGTATATACACATATATACACAGCGAATACATGTAAATGAGATATAAAAGCTACAGAGGATATGATAATTTGAATAAAATCTAAAGAATGTAATGTTTTTTTGGTCTGTTCCTAGCACAAAGCAATCATATTCCTTATTTTAAGTATTCCTTCAAGAAAAATACTAATGCTTATCTTTTCACTCTAGACATCATCATCCTCATCATCTTCTTCATCAGCAGCAAGTGAGGACGAAAGACTCTGAACTCACTGCACTTACCTATAATGATTGATCCTTTCAATATCCTAATTTAGTGACAGGTCTATGCACTTACCTGATCAGTTACAATGTGGTAAGAAAACAGGGAAATGCCTTTTGAACAAGAGACTCAAACCTTTGATTAAAGAATACTGATGTATTTTCAATCTCAGAACATTAACTGCTATGCAATTAGTGACAATATAAAATGGGACAGGTTTTTCAGATTATTCATGTACTGTTCTGCTTTCATTACTACAATGGAAAAAATTATTTTAACATGATTTATTAACCTTTTGATGCATGAAATTCAAGAGTGCAATCATTCTCAGTTGTTTTCCCCAAAATGATGCCTTCTGATGTGTAAGAGTTACACATCAGTATGTGTAAGAGTTACACATCAGTCCATTCCAATTTATGGTAGTTGATATATACATGGCATTTAAAGACTTGTCCACTGTAGTAAGTTATTTATCAAATATACAAAGATAAACGCTTTTATAGTAATTTAAATAACATAGGCACTTTTTGAAAATGTAAAAGCAGTTATGGTCTTTCAGACAATGCATACTGCTGTATAATTTATTCTACAGAATGTTTTTATTTTCTGGTGGATTCTTTACCTCTATACCCATTTGTAAGTCGCTTTGAATGAAAGCATTTATAAATGACTAAATGTAAGTGTATGGAATAAAACCACTGTGGTGTAAGGCCACAAAGACTACACCAGACTGGTCTAATCATGTGAAATTTCTACCTTTTTAGGAAACAATGGAAAGGCTTTTAATTGAATTCTGAGCCTCCTTTATTCAAACCTCATTAAGTACCATCACTCACACAGACACTGCCCCTGCGGTCCCTATATTAAGAACATTCATCACAGTTTGACAGAAAAACATATTGCAGATTCTGCAATAGCCCAAAATGAATCAAATAACCTTAACCACATGTACTTTTACTTTAGGTGATGACTTCAGTACAGAATTGGCTCTCACATACAGTTTTAATATGTGAATTATTACAATCCTTCAGTATAAGTGAACAACACATAGAATGAAATTAACAATTAACAGTCCAAATTATTAATTAAAATGAACAATTAACTGATCTTTTTAAAAGATGTAGGTGATGTAAGTGTAATTTGTGATAAACTGTGTCATGATTTAATAGTAGAATAACAACTTAGTGAGGATGGTTTGTTTTTTTTCACCAAAACAATTTGAGCAATTTTTAAGACTGACTCTAAACCACATCTCACACGAGTATATAGCTAATACAGATCTCAGTATAGCCACAGGATGGTCAGATTATTAAAAAAAAAAACATTCAGACAACACAAAAATACCTGATTTAGGATATTTTATGCCTAGTTAACCATTAAAAGATAATGTGAGAAAAGTGAGGAAAAATTACATGTCCTCTTCATTCACAGAGGTTAACCAAAATAAAACAGCAAAACCAGTGTCACTGATTTGAGCCAAGGAATATAAAAAGTCTCTAGGCCCCTCCTGATTCAGGAAATACAGACACAATTTAAATGCTCATTACAGGGTGTCAGCATTAAAGTCCCTAAAAAATACAAAAGACACTTCAGTCTGTTCTGCCCTCCTCTGAAGAGGTCACTTGTGAGGTCACAGGGTCATGTGCTTCTCAGGTGCCTGTTTATGGGCCAGGTAGAGGAAGAGGATGCTGGAGAGGGCACTGACCAGGAAGATCACATCGAACCACCGGTGGTAGAAGTTAAACTGGAGTTCTCCCAGCACCTCGGTCACTATGGTGCGGTACTCCAAAGGCATGCTCATACGCATGAGGAGCACAGATGAGACAAAATACATTCCCTGTAGAGACACATGAGAGATGTCACAATCAGCGTGTTTATGGTAAAACAATCACTGTTAGCCATTAAGACTGGGGGCCAGGGTATGATGCGATCAACCAATCAAATACTCCAAAGAGATGTGTAATTTAAATATCTGTATCAGCCAAACTTTTTTTATTTTAATGTTGATGCTTAATGGATGGTCTGAAGTACTGCTTGACCCATGTAGTTATTTTAATGGCTTATATGCCAAAAAATGTACATCTAAATTGCAGGTTGGCAAATGGCCAATAACTGTAAATCAGTCGTGGTTGTTGGCTGATAATCTAAAAACTGTCAAATATCATCTTATAAATTGACCGCAGGCTTAAACAATCAAGAGTAATCCTTATAAAACATTGCAGTTGTTTTCTGAATATTTTATATTGTGTCTCACCATAATCTGAGCCAAGACAAGCACAATGACATTGGAGGACTTGGAGCTAGAGATGGCGTAGAAAAACTGTAAACAAAACAATCTGATTAATCCAGACTGCATTATTTTGTGGTCTACATGCCATTAAAGCTTCTCAGAAACTGAACCTGGGCGACACTTTGCCACAGATGAGGAAAATCTCACACTACATCGCTGAACAGACATGCCGAAACATGTCATATGTGGCAGTTTCCACCTAAAGTGAGAAAGAAAACCACGTTCATGCCTCATTACCTTGGTAAGTGTGATTAAAAGGCCTCGTATGGATGTGACTATGATGATTCCCACCAGGATAAAGGAAATGTGCTGAGACCAGAACTTTACCTGTGGGAAACAGAGGTTTTAAGAAGTTCTGCACATGAGTTACGAGGCTTTATCCATTAGAAGAGGATGAGCAGTATTTGCTCTTATCAGAAGAGAGAGAGAAGTTGGACCCTGATGTTACATGTTTAAGAGGCTGAATCATTAGCTCCTCATGGGGAAAGATTAAACCATCATTATGACAGCTGTGTTGACAGAGATTTTAACAGGCTGGAGAACCATTAACTACCAACTAAAGCTATGTCAGCTGACACAGCACTCAAAACCATAGCTTGCTTATGTCAGGAGTATAAAGTCATTAGGGTGGAACAACAATATTGTGTTTACAAGAGATCAGGGCCCTGATACCTTCTCGTATCATATTTGTCATTTAAAATGATTATACAAACAAATGCACAGAAATTCTATGTTTATGACTTAATTTCTTCCACAATAGTGGAAGTACAATAGAGTACAATAGTTATTTATAGCAGATTATTTGAGCTGCTCTTTTCTATACAATGAAGTAATTAAGTAACAATTAAGTAACAATTTACAATTAAGTAACAATTTCTAACACAAAGCTGGTCCCTATCCAGCCCCTGATCTCTATCCATTTTCATGGATAGAGTGAACAATAAAAATATTCCTCAAAAATTCTGTTGTTCTACAAAAGTTCTAAAGGTTTAGAACACTAAGTACGTAAAGTTGAGTAAAGAAAGCAGAGATGTGTAGAATTTAGCTACATATATTTATCTTCAGTGAAGTAATATATATACCTGTGTGTGTGTGTGTGTGTGTACATTTAAAACAATTTTATTTAGAAGGTAATTTATAGGTGTGTGTAGTACATACATCAAACTGAATTCCAAGATAGTTCACTGTGATCTCAATTCCTCTTGTTACTGGGTCCGTTTTGCCCACACGGTCAAACACTATGTTTATAGTGGCCTACATGGAATACATTTCATTATAACACATTATATTAATTTACTACACACACGAACATTCTACAAAACAAAAAAATCTTACCATAAATATTTTCCACACACAGTAGATAGAGAAGAAGTACCCTAAAAAGTTGAAGTATTTTCCTTGAAATGTTTTTGAGTATTCAATCCGTTCCTTAAACATAAAAAAACAAAAGACCATTTCTATTATAACATGTTATAGTTAAAAACAAAAATACACATTCAATACAATATGTATCAATATTAATATGTAAACTACCTTGGTAGCCTGCAAATCCACAGTCTCTAGGAACAGCTGTCTGCTAAGTTCCTCAAGAGCATCCACTTCCTGCTGGATCAAAGACAGGTCTGCAGTGCCACCGTTAAGAAAAATCACTTGTGAGATCCAGGTTAATCTTTCTATTTAACATGCACACGCTCACACATAAACTCATCAGTTTCTTGCCATTTCGCTAATGCTTTTCAGTCAAACATAAATGTCAAGTTCCCCGGGAGCAATCCGGGTTTAAGTGTCTTGCTCAGACACTTAAGTCAGTAAGCCACAGAAGTGATGAAATGTGATCTGACAGTATCTGGGTCACTGAAATGAACTGGATCAAAAACTCTTGTATTGTTAGCTCAAGACCTGTATTATAGACCTGTAGTCAACCGCTTTGCATTAACCTGGTGGTTAAGGATACTCTCACTGCCTGAGGGTGAGGAGGTAACACTCTTGATCATCCCCCAGAACCCTGTCTGTTTATTCTGTTCCTCTCCACGCTGGTACATCTGCCTTCTTGTCATGGCAATCCTACAAAAGAGATATTTAAAAAAACAACTTGCAGTACCATTCAGTCAGTCTTCTGGTGTCACTTACATTTTCTCTCAAAGTGCTGTAAGCTTTTTTTAATTTTCACACATAAAATGCTGCTACTAACTGGCAGGTATTTGACTGAAATAGGTGTCGTAAGAATCATAACTGTGTTAGTTAGTGTCGATAGTGTTTAATGATTGGCTTTATTCGCTAGAGCTGCTGTAATGATAGTAACAGAACCGCAGCATCTTGTTAATATCTTTACCTTTTCTTTTTGCTGACAATCATGTCCATGGTCTGGAGCAGCCTTCTCTCCAAGGCAAGGATATCACTGTCCGTTACATTTCTGAGGAAATAAAACATCTAGTATTTTATACTGAAAATATGCACCCATATAGCACACTCTTGTGTTATTTTATGTGTCTGAGCAATGTCACCTCAGGAAATAGGACATGTATGTATAAGGACAGTTAACAGCACCAAAACCAGACAGTAAAGCCATTAGCGTGACCCCAATGACCCCCACACGACTGATCAACTGTTCTATGGACAGAATGCCTGAGGAGACAAGAGAACGATACACATCTGCATATTAGGCTGCAAGACTGCTCAAATAAATTGCAACAGCATTTTTGCAATTATTACTCAAAATGTACAGGCAATCACTTGCTCCGCCTCTCAAACAACATCTCAAATCTCTAATACTTTATAAACCCCTTACCTCCAAACTCCAGGCCCTATTCTTGTACATACGCTCACTTTTCACAATTTCAAACCCCGATAAATGTTCTTTTATCCTAAATTTTTTCTTATTGAGCATTTTGTTTCACTCAGAAATCCAAATGAAGTCTCCTGTAGATTTAAGCTAAAACAGTGCTGTTTCTTACCATGTTTTGGACTTAGGATAGGGAAAGGATCTCCCAGTTTCCAGAAGAAATACATAAATGTGAACCAGACAACACATGAAAACAGCAGTCTTTGTCTTTGTACTGAAGAAGAGAGTAAAAATATGGGATAAATGTTTAATCAAACAATGAGAAAATGTAATTAACAAATACTCTTATGCAAAAGCTACCAAATCAGATGGAAGATAAAACTACTTACACAAACGTATATTACTGACTACAAAGTAGCCAATGTAGAAAGGCACCACAAATATTAGAACTAGTAATATTACATACAAATTCACCTTCCAATGGAAATACCTAGACCTGTGGGGATAAACATCAGTGACTTTCTGATCTAGAGTATAGTTTTCATCAATGATGGTTTCATAGGGTGGTTGGAATACTTACGTGCTGCTTAACACACCAAGGATCTCAAAGATAATGAGCTCAAACATAGTACAGGAAAAGGCAAATGTGACAGAGAACACCACCTGCACAACATACTGTCGAACCTGAGGAGAAATTGACAAATCACCTGTAAGAGTCATTCAAAACGGCCAGAGCTAATAAGATCAAATCTAGATTTCTATGCATGATACCTCATAATCTTTAAACAACTGTCGCATGAAAAAGAGCCACCCAAAGCCAAAAAACAGCACCTGTGTACAGAGAAACATGTCACATCTTTAAATCACAATCATTCAAATCCAACAATCATTAACATTCTGACAATTAATGTAGGAAAAACACACCAATGCAAAGCGTCAAAACCAATAACATAAGAATATTTTCTGGTTTTGGTTTAACAGCAAAACCAGACAAACTTACTTACACTACAGAAGTTTGTAATGATTTTTGCACATAGAGAATAAAAATTTTCATTATTATTATTATGTATGTTATTGAAAGTGCCACCCTTTCCTGGCTTTACGAAATGTAAAGCAAGTAAACTTGGTAACGTGTTGCACATTTCAATAACAACGAATAAAACATTACGTCAGTGTTGTTCGTGTTCATTTTTATCTCATAACAACAATAAAGAAATCAGATTGTTGCAGCCACTGCAGCGCTCACCTGAGAAGTGAACATAATCACTGAATCTACGAAGAAAGACATGTCGCAATATGCAGTGTGGCGTTAAGGTAAACAAATGTCAATTGTAAGCTCAGCTCATTATTTTATAATGTTATATTAATACAGAGAAACAAATACTGCACAGATCATTATTAGAGCTGTTCACATAAGCTATGTTCACATAAACTATTCTAGATGGTGACGTCATAACGCAGAACAGAGAGCTTTTCCGGCGCACAGTAATGTCGTCATCAACAGACTCATCAATTCGGCCACAAGAGGTCGTTATCATCAAATACAAAAAATGTAAACGGGCCTACCAAACGACCAGCATAATCGTTTTAAAACAACTGACTAAAAGAAGAAAAATAAAGCAATATCATTACCTCTGTTTAAAAAAGTCAGTGGAAGGCCCTTACTAAGCTACAAAAGCAAATCTATGTGTGTATTTAATTAATGATTTGACAATGTAAATCTTTTTACTAGGTCTATAAATCGGGCATCTGAATAGTGGTAGTGCTGTGGTGTGTGATTTATGGTAGGGGTTGTGTGTTTCATTATCAACATGCAAGTGTCATCCAGAGCCGTCCCAAGCAGGGCCCGTTCTGGGGGAGTGGGGGTTCCCCCTCGGTCAATTCACTGTATAGGTCCCCCCTCAGGTGTGGGGATGACAGAGAGAGATGATAGGTTCTCAAGGGCGAACCCCTAGTTCCATATCATCAACAGGGTGTATTTTGAAATGTACAAATGTATGCCCTTTGGCTTTATTTGACAGGACTGACATGATGCAGGCCAGATTTAACCCTGCATACCTTTGAGTAAAACAACCATCAGGTACTGCTAAGTCACAGCTCTGAACTGTAACTGTAACTGAACTGCTGTCTAAAACAATTACGCATACTCTGTATTATGTAATGGATTATGTAATTTTAACAATAAACCATTTTGTAATATGTTAAGTTGCCACTTGATTGTTCAATGTAAAATCTGACGCCTGAAGGAACCTACTTGAGAGCCACTGCTTAAACACACCTTATCAGGACTCATCACTTTCTCACTATCCACCACCACGGTAGGCGTCTCTTCCTCACAGCCCCTGAAGTGCTCTCTGACAGTGCTGAGGTGTGAATTAAAACAGATGCTCAGGTGTCCCACAGCCCTCTCAGCAGACAGTCTCAGCAGAGTTGACAGAGAGGTTTCCAATTCATTGGCTGATTTATTTATATATGAGTGTAGGATTGGGGGTTGTTGAATGGGAAGCATCCACTGCTAAAACTAAGAAGGCTGGAAGCGATAAAGTGTTTCTGATGAGCTTTAGGGACTATTAGGTGGGAAATATTCTGTGTATGTGTGAGAGCTGACGCACACACACATGCATGTGCGTGCACACACACACACACACACAAAGATTTGCTTCTGAACATTTGGTCCCCTTCCCCCACACAAGTTCCTTTTTTTGAAACAGTAACAACATATGTTCATTTGTCTGGAGATATTTCTTTTCATTATGCAAATATGATTTATATTTATTATTTATATGGTTTTCATCTGGGTCTTACCTTTGAACTTCCTATTTTACTTAAATGTTTTGTCAATCTTATTTTATAAATATGGATTTACCTTTGAGGGGGTTGTATGTGTGTATATGAGAGAGAGGATAAAAAAGAAAGTCATGTTTATGTACAGTATGTGTGGGAGGAAACAGCTGTCATAGACAATCTCTGTCAAAATCCTCTTCTGTGAAAGATAAATTAAGCTTGTCTCACATGGGTGTTCCTTAAAGACCCTTAAAGACACCTCCATAACGATGCACGTAAAACTCAAATGTCCATTTCAAGGTTTAGTCAGTAAATGTCATCTTTAACCTTCAGCTGTGGTCATGAATTTTAAAATTACACACTTTAATTATACTATTTTATCAACCTGTGCAAATACCTTACACTTTTCATCGTTGTGTGTAATTTCTGCACCTTTTGCATCACCAGCATAATTGCAAAAACAATGACTGTTTCTGAACACTCTCTGTGTCTGCCGTTACAACAGATAGTCCTGATTCACATGATTGGTGGTTTGTCAACTTCAGTCTTGCACCACTGTATTTACATGTCGTCATTTGGCTCCTATTCAAAATTACTATCTGAATTGGATTTAGAGATAAACAACGTTTACTTGTATTACTTGGAGAAACAACTGTTTATTGCACATGACTATTGACTATTTATTGCTGTTTCTTATGTTAATAGGTAACTATTTATTGAGCTTTGGTGTCTTTTATCATATTGCTGTTCCCATTTTATGATAGCAATAAGCCATAGTAAGCTGTGCCTTACAGAGGTAAAGTCAGTAACACTGCCTCCATTTCTAAGTCTACCTTTATTCTAGATAGACCTACACAATTTATCAGTAAATAACAGTGTTTCTCATAAATAAACAAGGTGATTCATACACAACTCTTAGATTTTCAATAATGAGGTTTAAAAATATGTAATGTGGAGGAGTGTATGCTCTGGTTGGCACACAGGTATGCTGTACAGCTATATGGAGTGTAATGAAGGACATGTTGAGGCAGAGAACACCATCAAACACACTGTCAAACGGCTGCACCAAACAGAGACAGATGGGAATGTAGATAGAGCCCAGTGCTGGGGGGAGTAGAGGTGTATGCTATTGTTTCACACGTCATAAAAATAAAACAGTCCCAAGGGCTGACACTTCAGAGCTTCATCAATGCTGGGTGAAGGAACCTAGACTTGGTCCCTCTTCCCCAGGCTGTGTACAAGAAGATACTGTGATCTGCTTGTTTGTGGTAATTAGAAAGCCAAATGGGTCTTGTAAATTCTTTAAGATGCTGTAAGGGGTTTATAAGAGCAGGGATTACAGCTGCTGGGCAATCTGGAGGAAGAGGCTGAGTATACTATGCTCTGTACTGAGTATAGAGACTAAACTGAGTATACAGAGTATTAGTGTATAGGCTGGGTAGTTTCAATATAACTCTGTACAATATAAATCTGTACTAAAATTCCTAATTTTGTCAGTCGTCTTGTTTATTTCATCTGGAGTGGGTGGTTGTTTATCTGGGGGTCAGACAGGGCTGCTGATGGATTTGCATTGCCAGTTAAAAGTTGACATGACATTTTTGCATTTGGTTTTGGGTGTCTGCCTGTTAAAGTGACATTGTTTGAGCAAAAAGCCAATCAATAAATGCCAAAAACTAAACTATTCCTCCGTGAGCTAGCCAGATAATAAGTTTAGGTTGTAAGAATATTTCCATAATTTTAAATTAAGTAACAAAAAACTTCATTTTGAATGCTCTATGAACAATCAAAAAGTCCAGAGAATGTTCCCTGTTGGGCGGGTAAGCAGTCCTGTCTGCTTAAAGGGAAATGGCCTAAACACTGCACCAGACCTCTGCCCAACATGGTAGGAATTTTACAAGGCTAACATCACCACTGTGTTAAGATTTAACCATCTAATTTACATATACAGTAACTAGTCTCTATCCACATCACATTCCAGATGCTGATACTTACATACAGAAAAAATGCTGGTTGTGCACCCTCCTAGCCACATTGCTTTTGCAAAACTACAGTCAGAAAATTTTACTATACCTCAATAATACTGTACATTGTTGGAGTAGGGGTGGCGCTCTGTCAGACAGTCAACATTGGGTGCCTAGCTGTATAACAGTAACAGTGCCTCACTTTATCAGAAAGGACACAAAACTCATTTCATTGTCTTCCATTGTGTCTGTCTTTTCTGTTCTGCTTTTAATAATATTTTAAAACTTTGTTTTCCAGCACTTCTTGTTGCTGTCTCTATTTGATGAGTCATTTATGGTGGTGCATTTCTCATTTTTAGGTCTCTTTGCATAATAACGTCTCAAAATGATTAATGTAAAACAATTTCAAAACACAGAGTGCTGGAACCCTGTTGTTTTTGTAAGGATTTTCTTTAGGGGTCCAAGCACGAAGTACCCAGAAGACAATCGAAATTCAGCAGCTAATAACATGAAATCTGAATGGCCCACCATTACGAAAATGGACATACTTATACACCACCTAAAACCGAGTACGTGTTCCAATTTTTTTGAAAATTGGCTACATTTTTACACTTTTGCTAATAATGCTGCAATCGTGTGATAAAATTAAATTTTTTGTTTCCCCAAAATCCTTGCTTTAAGCATTAAGTAGTGTATATCTCATTTTTATGTCTAGCAATAAAGTTTTTCCACAGTTCTCCTTTTCAGAAGAAAAGTCTTTTTGAAAAGTTTTCACACAGTGATTCTACTGAACTCTATGTACAGAGAGCCTGACAAAGCCTGAGAGATATATAAGTACAAAGACTTTGACAAACCAAGCATAATGGCAGCAGTGGAGACTTAAATTGTGAGAAAATAAGTGCAAATTGAGTTAGTGGGGTGTGTGGACACTGGGATGTTAAAAATAAAGGGTGTCAGAGAGGCACCATAGGTAAGAGTTCAGAGTAGATTCCAAAACACTCTTATGTCATTATCACCCACTACATCTATTTTAATAATAGATTCAAAGCCCAGATTGAATTTCTTGTACAGAAACAGCTTTGTGAGATATTTGTGACCGAGCATTAAATGCACATTTGGGGCTTGTGAAAATAAAATGTCACAAAATGGCCCCATGTAAATAAAAGTGGCAACCAGGAATAGTGTTTGCAAATTAAGAAAATCACAAAAAGCATGATATAATCATACTTGGGAAATCTTAAAGATGTATGAATGACTTTGCATTACATAATAAAAAAAATGTCTTGTATAAAAAGGCATACCTGTTAAAAAGATACTTGGTGGAACATGTGATACAGAACACCTGTGGTTACTCTGCTAAAACAGATGCGTGAACATGAAAGGAGGTTACCTCATAATAAAAAAAGCACCAAATTCTGAGCATTGTTAAGACTGAGCTCTGAAATCCTTTGTCTGCTGATGTTCTTTGATTTAATATTAAGTTTAGATGTTGGTCTTATTTTAGTTCAGTAAAGTAGTTCCTGCTCTCAGTGTTTATCGCCCTTGTGGATTTTACTAATAAACCAAATGCACTTGGATTCTCATCTCTGCCTGTTTTCCTTGCCTGCATATCTCATTTGTACCAGAAGTCCTAGTCCGTCTGCAGTAGGGTAACTGTACCCTTGAGGACCGCATTCAGAAATTTCTGGACACTGCTAATTTTTGTAACCTGCTGGACTATGCACTCATTGACTTTTTCTGTTCAGGACTGAACAAACCATTGCAAGATAGATGTATCCTTAATGGTCCTCAGGGGGCATTTGAGTTTCTGGACTATAACCTCCTGGTGATTGGTTCCTTCTTCACGGTTGGGGAGGTTGAGGAGGACCCTAAATTTCACTGAAATATTTTTGGAGCTTGGCTGACCAGGATTATCAGCATGCCCTACACTGAGGATTACAAGCCCAGTATTTACAGTGACGTCCATGTGAGGACCTCTCTATGAGCCTCCAGGCGTCTGCCTGTTTTGCTCATCCCTTGTCTAATGTTTTCATTTCATTGAATCATATATGCTGTTTATATCATATTAATAGCATAACAAATCTGCTTTAGGAAACTGTTGGCCTTACAAAATAATCATTAAAATCTTACACACACTTAGAAATTCTAAGACAGATTTGTCCAGGAACAAGGAGGTGTGGAAGGATGTGACGTTTTATGTGAAATAAAATGAACAGAAGCATCAAACACAGACTGATCACTCAAACAAAACTCTGCAGCAAGAAGTGGATTTGCTGATGCTTATCTGAGAGATTACAGACTCTAAAACTGCATGCACCGGATGGTCCATCTCTTAGTGATGGTTTACCTCCACCACTCATCTCACTGTAAGCCTCATGTCTTAACCTCTGACCATCAATGTGTCTCTCGCTCTCCAACATGATGCTTCCTCTGGAGTAGACACAGGGCAGTACATAGTACACAACTCGTGTATATCTCGGCTAAAAAAACTAGTGTCTGATCAAACAGAAATGGAAATTAAGCAAAAGGATAAACCTGTTACTGGTGGACCATTCTTTAGATAGAGGATAATCTTTTACTTTGGCTTATGAGGAGCAATGTTTCACTAGCTGTGGATCTTTACCACAGTTTTATTTCTCTCCCCTTTTCTTTTCCTCTTACATTAATATTCTGTGTTATTATATTTATACAGTATAACACTTATGTTAATGTTATAAATGGATTAATTTGGATACATCTTAAAGTTCACAATCTCTCAACACTCTGTTACAATTTAAAGTTAAACCGTTTACTTCTATCCAGAAGTAAAACAAAAGCACAAAGAATTTTTTTGTTTTATACCAATATTTACATTTGATATTGATCAGTTGTTTTGTTCACTATAGCACCTAAACATCATAGATTTACCTCTAAAAATTTAAAACCGCAGTGCAGTATTTTTCAGTATTTTAAACATGAATGTTTTGAATTTATAATCATCATGATTTATTTTATATAATATGATTAATTTAAACAAAACATGATCTTATCACCATTGCAGCCTGAGGTAATTTTGCATGCTTAAAGTTTGGGTGACAACAAAATTGGCCTACAAAACCCTACCCAAAGAAAAAATTTCAGATGTAGCATTTCACTGCATTTGTGCTTCATACTGTTTGGACACACCAGCAGAAGTCACACCAACAGAAACTTTCTGCTAGTTAAATGTTACTGTATTGTATCTGTCTGTTTGTTCTATTTTATTTTGTAGTTCTTTTGTAGTCCTTGATCATGGTTATTGTAGTTCTGTTCAGGTTTCTCCACTCTCTTGCTCCCACAAAAGTCTTTTATCGCCACAAATAGTCTTGCATATATATATATATATATATATATATATATATATATATATATATATATATATATATATATATATATATATATATATCCCAGTGTTTTCTTCTTGGTTATTGTTTGTGTCTCTGCTGTTTTCTAGTACCCATGTTCATGTCAAGGATCATTGTTCATGTTATGAATTATGTTAATGTTTTGGATTTATTAAACTCACTCTATATCTGCATATGGACAGTACTTTTTTATCTACAATTGATTATGGTGACCTTGTTTATATGCATACAGCTTCATCTTTATTAGTCTTTGGGAAATTACCTTATATTTCAAATTTTCTAACCTTAAGCCAATACAAACCTTACAATACAAGCCTTATACAAACAGTTATTATACTAGATCTCTGTCATACATTCAGTTAAATGTCCCAAAGATATGCTTTGAATTTGGTATGTGTGCTTTTCCTTTCACACTCCTTGAGTCTGGAATGAATTGCAAAATGAATCTAGCTTTTATTAATTGTTTTGTATGAGTATTGTTTTATATGCTATTATTTCTGTGTGAAATTCTATGTACAGCCATCCTGATATCTAAATACAGGACAAACAAGTAAATAAATAAAGATCCAGCTTCTGTTTCATGTTCTGAACAGTATCTGACAGTTACTAAAACGTCCATATTAATGTGATAGACTACATCCATGACTTTTTATTTTAATCTAATGACACATTCATGGCATTCATACATTTTCAAGTGAGAATTTGGTTTTTTTTAGGCTGACTATATAAACTTATCTACATCTCTCTATGAATCATTCTCTCTGTTTTTCTCATTCTGTGTTTTTCTCGTTCATGACTTTAACCAATGTCTGTCTGGGCTCATTCAGTACTAATGAGAGGGCGTTTTTCTCCTGATTACAGGAGAGAACACAAAATCACCAATGTCCTTCTTCAGCTTGCTCTTCATGATCCACAGTCTAGACCCTTTACTTTACGCACACACATACACATTCTTGATGTCTCAGTCTCTACCAATGTCTCTGTCTTTTTTCCCTTACCTCTGTCCTGCTTTTTCCACACTCTTTGATTTGATTTCCAAATGTACATAAGTGAAGCTGAGAATGAGTTCTGGGATTTCTTCCTCCCAATGGCACACACTTCAGGATAAATTGGAGTTTGCAGAATACATTAAACCCACAGATTTCACCCATGATGATTTCTGCACCTTACACTATAGGTCACAATGAACATCTCAATTTTAAGTAAGAATAGTGAGAGTAGTCAAGATCCTGCCAGTGAGTGATTGTCTTTAAGCGTCTTTAGATGCTACCTGCTTTAAAACAATGTGGCTCTATAGCAAAACATTGAAATTAAAATTATTAGATTGTAAAACCTTTCAATCCAAAAGTAAACTTGACGTGCAAACAGAGTGCTCAGTTATAGTATATTATATATAGTTGATGAATTATAGTATAATTCATCAACTCTGTCTCAGGTGTTTCTGTTTAAATTCCTTAGGATAAACAAAAATAAGACTATTATTGACATAAAGTAAGAATATACAGTATACGCTGATTTTCTGTGAGGAGTTTCCAGAGTACATATAAGGCTGGTAAACTCCTCTAGGGGTGTATTTAATACTCTGTAATCCCACCTTCATCTATAAACAACGATCTCCACATAAACAGAGAAGAAAATATAATATTATGTATCATGTAAGACATATTCAGGGCATCAGATAAATACTCCCCAGAGAAAGAGAGAGAACTGTAGAATAGATTTTGTGTATGGGTGTGAAATAGAGAACCCTCCTGCGTTTTCAGCTATAAATGCTTATAAATCTGTGAGAGCCATTCAAAGCCCACTGGTGGTCAAATTTATGGCCTTCATTTTGAGGGGACAGTCTCTATCAGTCTCTCCATTGGTTGCAATATTTTCTTCCTCCCTGTTTCTCATCATCCCTTCAGCTCAGCCCAATACATTTCATTCTCTCTCTCTCTCAAATAAAAGCCTCAGCATTTTTGGACAGCACAGTGAGGACTTAAAAAATGAGGGGTTAGTAATTACACCCTCCTTGGATGACCAAGCTTTATTTTTCAACAGTAGACATTTGCTCATCACTATGGTAAATGATCCTGTACTTTAAAAAGGGTTATGCTTTGTTATTATTTCTACCCTATTAGGTCCCTTTATAATTTTAGTAAAGCTTTGACTCCTATAATTTATAAGAGTAATATCTATATCTATCTGTTTCCTCCTTATTACCTCACAATGATTGGGTGGGCCAAGTTTATGAACACTGAATGGGCATTGTGGGCAGTAATGTGTTCACATTTCTTTGACATCAGGAAGTTGCAGAAGTACAGAACAGGCCATGTTGCTAAAGCTGCTAAAGCTGCAGTTTGTTTTTTAAAGTACAGTTGCATTTTTAATTTAAAAAAGAAAAAAGGAAAGTTTGATTCCCCACAATATGACATATATCCTTTGTAGGAATTGCTTACTCAAACATAAAAAATTCCATCATTTACTCACTCTTCCAAATCCAGAAACTTGTTGCTCTCACATTTTAAACATATTAACATTTGACATTTCTATTACTTTGGAGGCATTTTTATCCAAGGTTAATTTCTAAATTTAGTTTGGAACAACATGGGGGTGCATACATGATGACAGAATTTTCATTTGTAGGTCAATTATTCCTTTAAGACCAGTGTAGAGTATCTGTTCCGGCCTCAGGGTTCTGAGTTTTGGGTTTCAGACTCTGAAAGAGTCTGTTTAAAGAGCAATGAGTTTAAAGAGTAAATGTCAAGCTGGGATAAATTATTTCATATAAGACCACAACAGATTTTTATGAATACCACTTGCTGGTCGTGAGTAATGCATTTGACTTTACTTTTGTGCTTTGAACTTTTTTACTTTGTTTTCACTTTGTTGTACCCTCTTTCGAAGTGTTGTTGCATTTTATGCTGCTCGTGAGGTTTTCATTGTTTTGTCTGCTAGACGCACTGCCTTCTGTTCTTTCTTCCTGTCCCTCATACTCTGGTATGTCATGCCCTACTGTCTCCGGCTTTGAGAAAGAGAAAAACAGACAGTGCTGCTGCAGCATTATTTTCTGCTGCATCAGGGAATATCACAATGAAATACACACACACATAAAGGGTTAGTTCTCTCAGAAATGAATCTCCTGTCATCTTTTACTGACCCTCATGTCGCTTCCAAAATCATATGACTTCTTTTTCCGTGGAGTACAATATACATACAATGTATGAAGTACAATGAAAGGTTTTTAAGCTTCAGAAAAAGCTTTTGTAGCATAAACAGATGTATATATACCTCATATAGTTTGTGAACTATTTTTAATCTTCAAAATTCAAAGCTTCATACAACAGCTTTGTATGAAGATCATTGTTATGTTCCATGGAGGAATGTAAGTAATATGGATTTGGAAGAATGAAAAATATTGTTTAATTTTGACATTTTCATTTTGGGTGGTCTGTTTCTTTAAGATCATCATCTCATGATCATTATCATATTTTAATGATTTTATATGCAGGTAAATAGATATCATTACACATACATACCACACAAAATAAACAATTGTGTGTCCTTTCTATTTCGCCTGATATGCATGTGTATCAAGAGTGTGTGTGTGTGTGTGTGTGTGTGTGTGTGTGTGGTGTGTGGATATATGTTTGTCTAAAGAGCATATTTCAGGCCACAGTAAGACTCATAATAAGAAGCCTGGATTTTGGGGGAAGACATCTTCAATAAAGACATTCCATTCTTGTGAGCAGTCACAAACTGTCTCTTTCAAATGAAATTATGACTGTCCTTTACTGTGGAGTCATCTGTGGAAGTTCAAATTTTCATGTTGCTGAGACAAATGAGAAAACAGGATTATGTGATTTTTCTCACAGATTTGTTGCCCTCTGGGGCCAGGCATCAATCTTTTAGCTCAGTGGTCTCAGATAGCTTAATTCATTCAAGTACTTGACACTAAACCATTTGTTTCAGTGCAAAAATCTGCGTCTTTTTTACTAAACACAAATCTAGTTTTTAACAGTGTTAATGTCCTCAAACAGCACTGTGCCATAATGAGTATTTAAATGAAATCATTGTCATTCTTTCTATGCAAACACGCCTCATTTCTGTGCAAATTAGGTTTATTATTGATGCCACCTTATTCACAAAACTTAACGCTATTTGCCTAAAGAGATGTTTATGTACAACACTTATGTAACAATGCTATCAGTGGAAATAATTCATTAGCCTTTATTCTTATTAAACAGTTGTCTGTACTTAGTCTGTACTAAACGGTGTATTTGAATAATTTGTCAATAACAACCAATATCCTACACTGTGCTAGGTCCAGGTGTCTCTTTCTTTACATAAGATAATTTAAATTCAAATTAATATTTATTGTCCATGCATTTACTATATTTTATAGCTATATTTAAGTAGCATTATGTAATATTTTGTAGCAATGAAGAGGGATATTTACAGTCAGCCAGTCATAAATATATATTCCCTGATCACCCTGTTGGAATTACTTTGCAGTAGGGATCATCTGACTGTGTATTATCCTTTACATATTGCATAAATTAATTTACCATACATAATAATATGCAAATTAATAAATTAGAGATGATACATAATAATAATAATAAATTGGAGAGTGATTTACCATCAAATGGACCATACACTGGACAAAATAATGCTTTGATAATAACCATTTTACAAAAAGATGGATTACAAAAATGCCATAGTGCCAGTTTGAATGCATGCAATGCCCTTTGTCTACCAATGCCAATATTATAAAAACATGATTTTCCCCTTTTGAAAAATTGAAAAGCCTATTTGTTTTGCCATCCTGCCGTCAACTATTCAAAACAATTTGGTTAGTTGGATAGCAAGTATTATTTGCATTACCATTTTTTCCATAGACATGAATTACAAGAATTTCTACAAGTCTTTTGTCTAAGTAGCCTGGACCTAAATACAGACCTGTGGAACATCTGGGTCACAGCTGACAGGTATGACAGACAGAGATATTATGAAATAAACAGGTTAATTCTGAAGTCATGCTATGTTCTCTGGAGATTATAGCCCACAGTTTAGTCTACTGGTTCTGGTGGCAGTATTTACATTTCCCTTTGTCCTTTTGGTATTTGGTTTGCCTTTCTGTTTATTTTCTACTGAAAAAAAACTAAAATTAACTCTTTATTTATTGCAGCCCACACAGTAGTCGATTAGATCACTAGGATAAACACAGCAAAATAGATTGATGGCTACAAGCATGAGTTCGCCCATGTTTGTACAAACATGTGCCATTCCTTTGTTCTAAGCTTTTCTCATCAAAAGAATGACTGTGTTTAAGTTGACTCATGGCACTATCAGTAAATCTCTGATGACAAGTAAAGCTTACATAGGTGATGTCATGAGCATATACCATTAATCATTTCCTGCTTTTTACTGCTTGATCCCTCTAGCCTGAACTTAATAAACACTGGCTGTGATCACACAGTGGCTGACTATGGATCTCAGTGCTGTTTGAAGTGTTAAATATGGTTCTGTCCATGGCTGTATGAACGGACTGCAGATGACAGCTAGTTAGTCTGTTGTTTCATTGACATATGTATATATATATATATATATATATATATATATATATATATATATATATATATATATATATATATATATATATATTTGGCACACAGTTTGTGGAAAATCCCTGTCAATCACTAATGTTAGGTCTATTAGTCTCTCACAAGTTCTAAAAAATGAGGTGAAGTTGTGAAGCAGGAGAGCAAGACAAAACTTGTCCGAATGTTTGGGTGAAGAAATATTATAACACTGAACTTGATGGAACCAGTGTGATCCAATAAAGCAATGGGGGCTGATCAAATTGCCTGAAACATACAGTGTATATACACGCAGAAATACTGTACATATACATATATATATATATATATATATATATATATATATATATATATATATATATATTTTTACACGCACACACATATGCAAATGTTTATTCAAATGAGAAGCAAGGTAATATACAAGCTACCAATGGGAAAGCAGAGAGTGATCTGCTGCCTGATAACAGTTGGATCCAGTACAAAAGCTTTTCAAGCTCCAGTAATTTAATTGCTGTCAGTGAGGATGCCATTTACGCTATGTCCAACTACCTCTGCTTCAGTCTAAACTGCTGTAGCCTGTTGCTCGAACTTTGTGCTTTGCAACACTAGAGCTGACATTGGCTCTACCTGGATGATATAAAACCTTGCAAAATCTAGGCACTCATTGTAAACAGAGTGTGCTTGCAGATCCCCCACCCTCTTGATGGATGTGAGAGCTACAAGAAGAGCCACCTTCAGCAAAAAAATGTCTGAGACTGGCATCTCTTAGAGGCTCTCTGTAGGCCCAATAGGACCACTGAGAGATCCCAAGAAGCTGCAGAGCATGGTCTAGGAGGATTTAACCTCCTTGCAGCTCTAAGGAACCTGATGATCAGGTCATGCTGTCCAATAGACCTCTCCCCAACAGTCACATGATAAGCAGAAATGGCTACTATGTAGACCTTGAGGGCTGAGGGAAACATGTGTTGGTCAAGTGTCTCTTGGAGAAAAGACACAATGGTGCATCTCTGTGGATCCTTTCCACAAGCTGAACACCAGAACATTAATAGATGTCACAGCAGTATAAGCAAAAAAGAAAACATATATGCCTTGGAGGGGAGCTTGGGATAATTCCTCCAGGTGACAGTGCTTTAAGGGCAGGGGTGCACCACAACAGCATGCACAACCTGACGAATCTCCACATAGCCAGCCCTGTGAAGTGTGTCTGGGCCGAGAACGGCACCTTCCACAGCTTTGTGAGCTCTTCGTGTACCTCTGGGACAAAAGGCAGTGGAGTGGGTCGGGACTGAGCCAGTGAAGAGATTTCCAAAGCATTCCCCACATTGCTTGCGGTGCTCACTGATCCGACCGTATGAGATGGGCCAGGCTGGGGAGCAACTGCTGTGGCTCTAGTCCTTGATAAGAAGGACATGATCCACAACTGCAATGTTCTAATGGACATATTCTCACAATGAGAACACGTTCTTTCACAAAAGCTGCCTTGGCATGTTGGCAGCCTAAGCACTCGAGGCAGGCTTCATGACCATCAGACAGAGAAATATAATGGCCGCATCCAAGGGCACAAACAGGGAAAGACATCTTTATGTCTTAAGGTATCTTTAAACTGGTGAAGTGCTCAGGGAACCATGTCAAGGTGAGAATAGATTAAATATGCCATATCTGGCAGTTTTATTTTTTTGAAGCTAGATCAGAAATTGCTTCATAGGCTCTGTAGAACAAGAGCTGAATGAACGTTGCTCGCCGTCTCCCTTTTATACCCGTATGTACAGGGCAGAGATTGGCATGCTAATTGTTAATGTTGATCGCTAAGAGCATGTTTCTTCTTGTTTATAAGTGCCAAATGTACAGATGGAAACCAAAAACATGTCCATTTTCTCAGAAGGTAAAGTTCACCCATAAAGGATTTACTCACTCTCATGTCATTCCAAACCTGTGTGACGTTCTAAATTAGCTGTTACCAATATGTCTTCATTCCAATAAAAGTAGATGGTGTTTTAAACAACATAAAGCTGAGTTAATGATGATAGATGATAATTTGTGTTAAATACGCTATTTTAACTATGATATAAAACTCTTTGTACGGTAAAGTCAATCCATCATCTGAAAAAGCATTTACAAGTCCACAAAGAGACAGTGATAAATGTATACGTCAGATGGAGTCAGATTCACGTCAGAATCTGTTAGATGTGTGCCCTCATTTTCCATATCAACTTTGATGACAGGCAGAAAAATAAAAATTTAAAATATGTTAATATGAACAGCTTTGCAGCAGTCTCTAAGCAGCATCTCCTTTATTTTGTTCCATATTGAGATGATACTTATGAATTAATGCTGCATACAAATCAGCCAGTATAAACTGAAGTGACTTTGGAAAGAGAAAGTTTCGAGCAGAAGTGACCCAGTTCAGTTCATTATGGCCTTACAGAAGAAGAAATAGGTTTGAGTGTGAACGTTTTTAATTTAAGTGTGTTATAGTGTGTTAAAGTGATTTAAGTGTGTTTGTTGTAGGCTCATATCTCCTTACATACGTGCATTTTACAGAGAAGTATGATTTTTAGTGATGAAAGATAAGGACATCTAAATGTAAAACTATGAAATTCAAAGAAAATTGTTTTAAAATAATGTTGTACGTTGGAATTTGAACACAGTTCACCTAGTCTAAAAAAATCTTACAAGATGTTAAACAGGGTCATACTTGCATTATATAAGTATTTACATCTTCATTTTAATTTTTATCCAAGATTTGTTTTTGCTCTTTAATGTTCAGTTTAACATTTATCTTTTCAAGAACACTGTACCATCAAATTCTCATTTTGTCCCATGCTTGCTGCCTTGGCTCCATGTGTAAAACATCATTTGAACTGCTGAATCAACAAACATTTGAAATCTACAGTAATTAACTGTAATTCTGAAAGTAATGTTCTTACTTTCATTTTTGGCATTATTGTTATTTTTGCCTGTTTTGTCTTGTTTTGTATCTGTGTTCTTTGTGAGTCATAATCATGCATTTATTTGAATGTGGTCAGTGCTATCATGTCATCAGCTTTATTTGAAATTCCAAGTTTTATAGCGACCTATTTAGTATAAAGTGTTTACTGAATGTAGTTTTTGCTTACTTTAAAAAATAAAATAATTCTAGGGATGCAGTATTAACTCCAGGACACATGAAACAAAACAGAAACTTGCATGCACAGGCACTTTATTGAAAGCTGCTTAAAGTATTATACTTTAATGCTATTTCCATCTCATACTATAAAAACACAAGTCATCATTTAGTCATATAGTTCACTCTGGTCTATTACTGTGGTATCACTATTTCTGATAAATGCACTATTAACCGCACAGATAAACAAACTAAATAGTGGTTGTTTGCTTTACATGTTGGTCTCTTCCTGTTCCAGAGGACTTTTCTGGCCAGAATAAGTGACAATGTAAACCAGACTCTATGCCTTTTAGTCAAAAGTCTGCAAAAGTCAACTAGTCATCAATTTTTTTTACTTACAATACACCGACATTGTCCCCTGGGAGAAACCTAAAATGTAAAGTGGCTTGCTCAAGGGTAGAATGATTATAGCTCACATATGGTTCTGTTTAGTGCTTAAACCAAGAACCAAGTTACCAGCTTAGATATTTAACCCCTGAGGATCCGCACCACACCAAATAGCATAATTAATATGTACAATAGATTAAAATGTACATTACAAAGGAAGAGTTTAGCCAAAATTATGTCAGCATTTACTTTTTAAAACTTTTATTATATATATTTATTATGGAATATTTGGCTAGATGTTGTGTTCTATAGAAGAAAGAAAGCAATATGGGTTTGGAACAACATAAGGGTAACAAAATAATGACTGAATTTTAAACTCAGCTTTAAATGACATCTCTTCTCTTCTGACCATCTCAATTTCCCTGAATCACTTCCCAAAATATCCTAAAAATGCCTTGCACGACTTCTGTTCCCAGTGGTTTAAATGGGACATTAAGGTTGGGAAAATGTTATCATAAGGACTTCCTATCTTTTGAACACCCTGTGTAAGCCTGGCACCTTCCCTAAGAGCAGTCAATGAAGCAGGGGGTGAGCTCCATCTCTGCCCCTCATACACGGATGAGCAAACACAGAGCCTCTTATCCTCCTGCTGTCTCGCTCTCTGTAATGGAGCCTAAAGGAAAAAATCTTTTACTGGAAGGCAGTCAGGTGGATGATAGATAAGAAACATCCTCTGTATCTGGGGATCAGTGCTAAACATGTTTCCCCCTGTTACACAGGGCACTGTAGGTCTTATGGGTCATATATTCATTGAATCAATTATTCCCTCCACTAGTTTTACCAATAAGTTTATGTACCATGTACGTGTTGTTTGATGTCATTTTTGCTTGGGGTCATGTTCGTATAGTCAAATAAATACTTGACTGGCATCTTTTTAAAAACCCACAATTCATTTAAACAGGTGCTGTATGGAGTTAGGCTTTTAATTGTTGTTTTGTGTTTAAAGTAGGTTGTTATGATTTTTAGTGTCAGCCTAAATATCAGCCTATATATAATTGCAATTGACATATCTGGCCTGAACTTTTTGGTCTTGTCCCAGATGTTTTCTCCTAAAAGTGATAAAAATATGAGATTATTATTGACATACAATTAGAATACAGAGCTATATAAGTGATGTGAAAAGATTCATTTGGCTAATAATTATCTAAATAATATTCTGTTCTCTGTTTTTGTCTAGTTTTTCTGTATTTGTCTCTTTTTCTGCATTAGTATGTAGCTCATGTATTACCCTAGTTTACTCTTCAGTCTGGCAGTGTGATATTGTGGTATTGTTAGCTGTTATGGCATATTGTATGTGATATTGCTTGAGATAAAAGCATTACCTAAATGTAAATTTGGCTTTGGAAGAACTTTGTGAGAAATGTTTGCATCCATATTTAAGTGATTGCAATTTTAAGTTTGATTGCAGACTTGTTATCCAGCAAAAAGTGAGCACAGTGTGAGACACTAGGGGCTTTCACACCGCAGGAACTTTTGCATAGTTCCTAGAACTATTGGTTAAACTAACCCTTTAAATGTGTAAGGTAGCTGGTCTAGTGATCAGTGCTAGGTTTATCTGAGGCAACACATCTTAAAACAACAAAACACAATTTGATGTTTGTTCCCAGGATATGGTTCCTTGCATCCCTCCATGTGGCACAGATACTTCATATTTCATCTCTGCCTTACCCCCTTTCCTCTCACTCTCTATCCTCCCTCTAGGTTAAGATCAACGGAACTCACTAAATATATATGTGCAACATACAGTGTGATGTTAGTGAGTTTCAACTTTCATGTTTGGCATCATTTTAAAGGCTATGGTGTGATAGGTAAAACTAATTTCTATTATTATAGGTTATAGTGTTCTAAGGGCTTAAAAATTTAGGAAAAAATCTACACCCCTGTTATGTGTGTGTCTGTCCCAGGAGACCTTGATTATATAGTGTTAACTATCCCACTGGGGTATCCCTTTGGATCACAAGAACCTTACCAGACCAAATTCGGAATTGGCCATAGAATTTATGACTCTTTGTGGTTCATCTGTGTATATAAAGGGGGGAAAAAAAAGCTCAGGGAAGCATTCTGTAACCAAAACTTCCAACACAATTACTGTGTGTGTGTATCAATTGCCAGGTATGACTTTAACTCTGTAACTTATATTCTTCTATGCTTTTCATTTTAATTTATTTGGGTTTGAACTATGTTCTGTAATGATTTTAATTGATTGATTTAAGTGTGCTTGGTTGATAGATTGATTTAAGCATGGGGAAAAATGGGAATGTAATTGTCAAGGACACGGTGATGGAGAATCCAAATGCAGATCAGCTTTTAAACCAAAATCTTTATTAAAAAAACTCCCACGAGGGGGCAAAACAAGAACCAAAACAAGACTGGAGACAGGAACAGGGTCTTGGACAGCCTTGGCGTAGGATTCCTTCACCTTCTGGGGACAGTGCAAGTCCTCCACCATCTCCCAGAACAACTGGATGGATGTCTCCAGCAAAGGTGGAGAATCGTTGAGGCCCGCCAAGAAGTACCCATTAACAAGGATTTCCGGAATCATCACCTTCTTTTTGTCCAATTCCATAGCATACTCACACATAGTCTGCTTTCCCTGAGGGGGGAAATGGAATACATGTCTCTGCCAGCATGCATGTCAGCTGTGGCGGAACTCCACCACTCTTCAGAAACAACCATTTTAAAAGCTGTCTGCTGGGTTCAGAGTTGGCTGGTGTATTGTATCTTGTTTCTTGTTTCTGATGTTCTTGTTGCTGATGTTTCCTGAACTGTTTTGAAGTCTGCCCTGTGAAGTTTTCTGAGCTCAACTATATAGATTTATCTAGTCTTGTTCTGATTTTGTTATCTGTAGTTTTGTTTTAGTTCTTGTTTTGCCCCCTCATAGGAGTTTTGCTTTAATAAAGTTTTTTGGTTTAAAAGCTGATCTGTATTTGGGTTCTTCCTCACCGTGTCCTTGACATTAATATGGTAACATATAAAAAAGCAGTGGATCAAACAAGCATAGCCCTTTTACTATACAGATTGTGGTTTTTATAAAGATTGTATAGCATTATTACATACAAATGACATTATGATGAAGGTTTTATGTTTAGCTAATGTTTCTGCTGCCAAAATTACAGTTTAAATCAGCTTAAGATGTTTGCTGATCTGGTTTAAGATGGTTGTGCAGCCTGGCCAAGCTGGTGATTAGCTGGTCTACTGTAACTTGCCAGCAAACACGTTTCTCAGACTGACCAGCAGAAAAGCATCCAGAAACCCCTCTGAAACCAGCCATCAGACCAGCCTTACAAGTCTTACAAGGGCTAAGACCAGCAAATCATCGTAGGTTGCTTTAATCATGTTTTTTCCCAGCAGACATATGGTATGTTTAATTACTTCTATTATATACATGATGATGACAATACTTGCTCCCTGCATAAACTTCCTTATACATCTAATCGCTGCCCATATTTATTTACCAGAAACCTTCACATTGCAGTTTTTCTGGAATATGGTCTGCTGCAGATGTCGATGTTGTAAAGTGATCTGCCAGGCAGAAGACACACTTACTTTGAACAGAGCATGTAGTATTAGCAAACAGGGTCTGAGAGAACATCTCCACTGAGTTCTGGTGAGTGCGGCAGACTAGAGGACAGTGGGGTTAATGGTTACCGCATGCATATTTCATGCCCATATGAACTCCAGCTAAGAGGAGAGTGGAGGTGCAGTGCTTTTCTGCCTTACGCTTTCTTTGTGCTTAGCATTTATTATCATGCCTGATGAGGCACTTGCTATGAACAGAGTACAAAACAGGGGCTGAAAGTGGGATATAGTTAAGTATTACATTTTTGGTTATTATAAAGAGGTAATAGTATTGTACTGCAATTATTTGAATGTTATTTCGATAGATGTAACCAAAACGTAAATGCTACCAAAATCATGAAATTTGTGCCTCTAATCCTTAAACAAAAGTAATAGAATACCATTGCATCATGTTTATGGAACTGTCCAAGAAAATGAGCGATCCATGTTCTTCGAGCAGGTATATATTAAAATGTAAAAAGAGAAAAGAAAATTAGAGATTTCGCACTTTCCAAAGACTGGTAATTGTTCTACCGTTGCTAAATATGTTGCACCAGTTATAAATTACTGACTATCTCAGTTTCCCAAATTGTTCCTAGCTATTTTTTCCTGTCTGGCTGCAATTTAAATTTCCTTATAGCACAGTTTGTCAGTCATTTTGAGGTTGTTAAAAGGCAAAGGACTTAAGGTCTTTAACCTGACCAAGGCAAAATAAAACATGGAAACATGCTATGACTACATACACTGGTTAGTAAGGTAGGGAAAGGACCTCACTGAGATATGCACATTTTTGGTGTGTTTCATCATTTTGATTTTAGCTTTATTTTTAAAAAGCTTGCAGGGCGCACAATGTGCTATTCCGCACAACATAATAGATAATTTCTGCCTTGGGCATGATATCTTTCTGGGCTTTGTAAATTTTATACTTAAGAAAAGATTAAAGTTTAAAATCCTCCAATGACCTACACTAATATTAAAAATTCAAAATGTGATGATGTCATCATGGTAGTTTTAAACAGAACTGTGATTGCTCTTTTCTTGTCTTGTATATATTTCACCATGTATAGCTACTTTATACTTTATCACACCATCAATTCTGACAGAAAATAAATAGCGTGATGAGTGTCGCAAAAACACTAAAGCTGCTCTGACGCAACATTTCATTTATCATGGAACCAAAGACTGAAATCTAAACTTACATAAAAAAAAATTTGCTGCTTAGAGAACACTCGTATTTCCTTCACAAAGAAGACCTATTTTAATAACTACTTTAATTTTTTTGGAGTGAATTATGACTCTATCCAAACAGCTTGCGTTTTGAAAACAATCATGCACTAAATTTAATATTGCAAGCCCACATACAGTGGCTGTTCACATTTGAAGAAATAAATGCCAACACATTTCTTTTGCTCTCTCAGAGAATATATACTGGTAAAATATTTGGTCACAGAGGTGTTTCATTTGCAGTCATATTGTATTCAAAACAGCAAAAACTCTAGCTGTGGGAAAATGGCAAATGGGAAAGACAAGCCGTATTTCTGTGTGAACACCCGCAGTCTGTTGTAGATAATTACCATGTAAATGGTTACCAGTGCTTCAAAACAGATGTGCATGGCCCTTTTGAGAAAAGGGGGAGGGGTGGGACAAAACAACAACGAAATAAGACAGAGAAAAAGCTACAGAGGTTATATTTAGTCCTACGGGTACATTAAAATACCTGCACAGCACACCACTTACATGCAAATATTCTGTAGGCATAATGTAGTAACTGTGTAGAAGCATAGATCTGTCTTTGTTGTACACTGGATAAATGTATATGATTGGATGAGTGCATGTAAAAATGTGGTATGGTTTTCAGATTGCAGGATTATTCTCTGTCCTCATTGGGATTCCACTCAAGGCCACTTTCATGTTGGACCAGCACACATAACGCACACAGCCGTGTCCGTCACTGCCTTTGTCGCCATGGTAACAACCTAGTTCCCGTCGGTTAAGGGGAGAGCGAGCTGGCTTGTCTAATCACTGAGAACTTAACAGACAGTCCAAGAGCTCTAAAGAATGAAGGTGTTACGCTACGGTGATTCCCAAAGACCTCTTGGTACTCACAGCATATGCCTGAGTATAAGCTAATCAGGTCTCCTGTAGCTGAAGCTGCCTAATCCTGCTAGCTGTAGCTGCTAAATTATTTTCTGCTTTAGCATGAGCTGATATACTTTGCAGTTTTATTTTGCATATTTTGCAACACCGCCCTAGATATATAAACAAGCATTGCTGAAAATGTGAGTTGGGTATAAATTATGGCTAATACCAGATACCATCAGCTGGATGTTAACACCTAAGATAACGTATTCTTTAAAGCCCATTAGTTAGGAGTAGTTAATTTGGCAGTGCTGATTTGATAATGAACACATTAGCATACACCAAGCTGATAAGTAAATGAGATGGATCTGACACAACGGGCATTCATAGAGTGATGCAGAGACAAGAGGACCATGATGGAAATGTGTATGAACACCATTGTGATGATCTAATAAGATAAGACATTATCTGCCAGACATTTATATTAAACTGAATTATATCTCTCTAAAGGATCGCCACTAAATATCTTATTGGTTCAGATTCCCTTAAAACATTTAGAAATGTTTTGTTGAATGGCAACATAGTAAATTGTTTGTGATAAACATGGAAAAATGGAAGATAGAGTGTAAAGGTCAGTTGAATAATATTCAGTCACATGTCCAAACTTTTGACTGGTAGTGTGGGTTTGTTTAAACACAAGGCTTATGATATTACATCAGGTAAAAGCTATCAGATAAGTTACATTTCTTCCTAAGAAGCTTAATCCCTAGACACACCACTTATAATTTGTTGGATATAATTTTGTGAGCACTTTGTATATGTTGCAGATACAGCAACAACATAAAAGAAGTTACTTAGAAATGAGAGCTTATCTCAGCTGAACGTGTAATGTTTCCTGTTCCCGGCATTGCATGTATAGATTAAAAGAAGCTCCCTGCACCGGATTACGCTGGTTCTGCCAAATATCTCCATCTCAAGACAGCAGGAAGAGGCTGTTGGGGCCCAGTGGGAGATTGTGAGGGGGACTGAGCTCAACTGGCTATCTGCTAACTGTAGTAGAACTCTTTACCAGCAATACACAAGACCATCAGCACCATTTGGCTCTGTCTGAACCACCTTTTTAAGTTCCAATGAGGGACAAAACAAAAGAAAGTGAGAGGTTTCTAGCCATAACATTCTCACTTTGCCCCTGCAATAACCCTTTGAAAGAAGCCTTTTGAAATAGTATATGCTTCACCTTTTCTCAAATGTCAGACATAAGCCAAAGGCATAAATGTACATGTTAGGATTGGTAAAAACCGGCTCTGAGGGGTTAAAATGCTCCATGAACAGAGCTTTAAAATGAGCTGACCCACATAAAATTCATTTCAAAAACGCTGATCAGCGCAGATGGGTCTCAATGGCTGAAATGTCTTTTTCACCAGTCCAAAAAAAACTGAAGATTGACAGAACCTATCTGTCCCTATGGTTACCGTTACTCATTTGGCACCCTAACTGCCCTAATTATCATCCTTAAACACAATAAACAGAAATAAACAGGGCAATATGCAGATGTTAGGGGAACATCCTCCTGCTTTCTCTGTGAATCACAGGAATAGATGAAAATATTAAACAAATGGAGAATAGACTGTTCTGGAGACGATTACAAGTATGATAATGCTTTTGATGATGATGATGATAACGCTGATTGGATAGCTACTGGTGGCTCTGATGGTAATGTCGAAGTTAAGTGATCTTGATTGCAATAATGTTATTCTCTGTGAAAAAGAGAGAGAAAGAGAGAGAGACAGAGTTTCACAAATATGAGGTGGAGGAACAGAGAAACATTTTACAAAAATGCAAGCGACAAATAACTGCTGAAACAAAATATGACAAAATGAAACAGTGAATAGCAGTGAAGAACGAGTGACTGCCCATAGCTGACATTATTTCAGCCATTGTGGGTACAAAAAAAAATACCACTTTGATGTTTATTCTTTGATCCAAGTTAGCAAGTCATGTGAGAAGGACAGAACAGCAAATTAGCTGCAAGTGAACTATACAGTCAGTGTTACATTGCATTTACCACGGACATTAACAAATGGCAAGTATCTATAAACAACACTTGGACATCCAGAGAAAAACAATGGTAATAATGGCTAGGTAAGTCCTCGCTACATAATGTGCTGTCATCAAAAGTGCTGAGACTTTAAAGCTCTCAACTTTAATGTGAATACAAAGATGGAAAATAGCTTGAGCAGAAACATTTCAAAGTTACAGGATGCAGAAGCCCCATAGGTTTGAAAGGTAATGAGGTGGAAAATAGAGAAGCAGCAGCCATAACTTCACTTCGCCTCCAACAGGTCGGCCCAGTGAGACATGAGAAACATAGAGGAAAGGAGAGGAGGTTTTGACTAATGAGAGATTACCGTGGTGAGGAGGGATAAAAGGAAAATTCAGCCTTTAAAGGGGGCTGAAAATTCAGTTGAGAGGCCAGACCTGGCTTTAACCCAGAAAATTCAAACTGGGCCATATCAAAGCAAAAGGTTTGGTGGAGTATAAAGATGCATACCATGTACTCTAGGCACACTGATGCTTCTTCAGTGCATGCTCCACAGGCATATTTTAAATGCATACAATATTTCTGCCCTTAGCTATAAGGGTGAAATAAAAGAGCACAGGTGAACATAATGCAGCTGGGTACACTGAAACACTCTTTCTGTGCACATACATTGACATACATGTTACACAATCTAACCAGTGTAGATTTTTGTTTTTTTAAATAGATGTCCATGGGCAATGTCACGGTTGACGGTCAACATTATCTGGATGGGAAACTGTACACTCCCCATAAACTCCCCATTATTAACACTACCCACATGGTTAGCATTGTCATCTAGGTTTCCCTCCACTGATAACCTTTGCAAATAAAACATGCATTCATAGCCAGAATTCTATTGCATTAATTTAAGCGTGCTGCCAGTGAGGCTATCATTTGTAATGGTCCACAAACGAATGAATAACCACAGATTGGCAAGGCATTTACTTATTGACATTTACTAATGGTACAATTAAGAAGCAGACTGTTTGCACCAGAGGAGGTTAGCGCCTGTTTCACCACAGCATATCATATGGTAGAAGCTTCTGATTGTATCCAGCTATTTTTTTTACCTGACAATATGCAAGGCAGGTGACACAACAAGTTGTTGTTATAGCATGCCCAACTCCATTCAAACATTCAAAGATGCTTATGAAGTCCTACAAATTTCAAAACTTCCTTTCTTTCTGTGATATGAATTCTGGTCAATTTCCTAAACAAAGTGCAGGGCAAATGTTCTATAGTGTTTTGTGTATTTGTTTGTTTTTAACGGGCATAGCAGTCCTTATAACTGGGGGAGGGACACATCTCCCTGACATTTATATGTTCATCATCCTCACTTATTGGGAAATAATCAATATTTTTCAAATTCAGCTATGCACACACACACACACTTGTTTGTTTCAGTCATGCCAAAATAAATTATTCATTGTCTCTTATTATTTTAATACCAAGGGGTGTCCAAACCCCCTTGTGTTTCTTACGCCACACATTTAGGAACTGTAGGAATTTAGGCTGAGATATTCCTTTGCAAACCTATGACATAGCTACTTTTAGTATGATACATACACACAAACAGGTCCTAACCTTAGGGTGATCACCATGTCGGGGTTTATTTAGCAACAAAACCAAATTTACTTTATTCCTTACATAATAGGCACTCTAGTTCTAACATATTAGAACTAACAATGACATTTTCGCTGTTTCTGAAAAGTCACTAACAAGAATACAAGGTAGAAGCAAGGAGAGAGAGAGAGAGGAAAATCAATAAGTTTGTCAGAGTTGTAGTGGGGAGTGATATAAAACAATAAGCTGTCCCAGTGCTTATCCTTATAACATTCTTGGAAAGCAAAATCAGATTTGAGGACTATAACTAACTCTTAGTAACTACAGTGCTAGTCGATGACAACTGGTAAAAAGAAGAGAGGACATCATCAAATCTACAAAGTTCTACATAGGTAGAATATTATTTATCAGTTAATTATAGTAAAAACACATAAGACTAGTCAAAATATAACACGCTACTATGCAGGATAAATCCAAACCAGCCTTATTATTTGTCATGTTGCTATAGATGTATATAGATGCTATATAGGAGTTACATACATAGGAGACATATAGGCTATATAGGAGATGCTATAGAGTTTGCTACATGATCGCGTCAATAGCTAACTCATCTGACAAAGGGACTGAGATTAGTAGAGCGCTGCTACCTAATTAAGCACTACATGTACAGAAGCAGTTCTGATGCTCCTCCCCTCCATGAAAAACTAATCTGATAAAACGATGAGACCGTGAGTATGGCAGATACTCTGTGCCAAAACCAAGTGTCTGATCAACAGACTGAACGTCTTAAGCTTTCAGGGTCAGTGCGGGTGACACATGTGATGACCTGGTGTCAACGTCTTAAAACTTAAAAAAAAAAGTTTTTTTAACGAGGTGAGGAGCCAAGCAGCAGTTTAAAGACTACAAATGAAAACTACAGGCACTAAATACGAATATTTTATACCTAAAAAAATCCATACATTTTCCTGCTGTACTTCCATGAATAAGCCTACAGAAAGGTGCTGTAGACTGTTATGGTCTAAAGATGTATTCCATGACAGACAGATCTAAAGATGTACACGAAAGTATCTTGTTTTACCAACAATTATATTCTTGCTTTCATATGAGAACAAATTGGTTTTGCAATGTTTCTCACTTGCTTTAATAGTTGCTTTAATATATATTAAATTGTCTAAGTCTTTATAAAAATTAACCATGGATTTACTAAAAAACATGGTTTAAGTATTCATAGTTTGACTATGGTTTTTGTAGTCAATCTGTAGTTATACAATGGTAATCAATCTACCAACAAACATGGTTACTATACTTTTACTATTAGAAGGACAACATAAGTAGCCCAAATAATCAAACAAATAACTAAAATCTTAACATCATGTTTTATATCAATAACTCCCTGAATTAACACTGAATGACTCTTAATATGATTACTAAATAACATAATAGCTCAGAAATAAAATTGTAATGCCAAAGTGATAAAGTTTAACTGCCATTTGTGTTCCTTTACGTTTAGAATCAGCTGAATCTGCCTGACTAAGTGTGTGCACAGACAGACTAAACTTTCAATAAATGTCATTTATTTTCATGTTGAACACATACAAACAATAAGCCAAAACCAAATGATTAAAATCTTGTACAAAATCATATGTAACACGTTCCTACATGTGCTTTCATGTTGTTAACACTTACTTATGGTGACCAGTCGGCAGTGCCAGTTACCTATCATCTCTCCAACATGCTGCTTACGTGTGAAGACATGTTAAAACAGGCTTGTGTTTTTCATACCTTCATTTAACTTTGTATGCTTCAACTACGTCCTCCAACTAGTCCACGGTTGATTATTGCAAAGTTATGTGCAGTGAATTATTAAAGAAAGCAGGACAAAACTGGTGTTATGGACGACATACTTTGATGGCTATTTAGGAAAAGCAAAAGATATCTGCTTACACCTCAGTATAAAAATTGAATATGCTATGAATTACATATGATAAACCATCGGTTTTCTTTCTATAAAATGTGCTTAACATTTATATCACACATCTATCATGTCTACTTTGTATGCTTACTCTGCAGAGCTCTGATAATGTCTAGGTCTCAGTAGGATACGTTAATGTTTGAAGTACAGCAGGAGAATGTCTGGATATTTTTTCACAGTATAAAATATCTGTATTTAGTGCCCGTAAAGTATATTTAAAGTCTTGTTAATATTAAGACATCTGACGTCACGTCAGGTCGTCACGTGTCTAACACGCACTGTTAGACGGTGAAAGCTCACGGCGTTGTGTCGGTCTCTCGGTCGTCGTTTGGTTTTGGCACGGAGTGCCCGTCATACCGGAGGAATCAAAGACTGCACGATCCACCGTTACCGCCTGAGCATCACAACCAATCCCGCAACACGTCTCCAGCTCTCTTCATCAGAACAACGCAAACAATAGCGGTTAGTAGGGATCTAGAGGAATATATTAGTCTCTTAACCAAACAATGAACGCGGGCTGGATTCTCAGGTAAGACGCCGGTACAATGAAGACTGTTTTGTTATCGACACTCGTTTATTTATTTGCCTGTTTGTTTTCTACAGCAAATATAAACAATTTTGTACTCCGCGTCGCCTCCGTGGATTGGTTGCTCGTAACACAATCTGAGACAATGTAATAAAATCGACGAGCTGTTAAATCATTTAAGCGCCTGATCCAGCGGTGCAGCTATTCATTGCGTTTAATCTGACCGGTACGCAATATTCAGAGCGCTTTAAAATCATGTGCTTGTGGTCCAAACACACGCAGTGCTGAGTTCAGCGTGCTTTTTAACAATGCCCCGAATGCATTCACTGATGCTTCATTTGCATGTTTAAATGAAACGAAACACCTTAAAACAGCCTCGATGCGGGATGCAAACCAAAGGTGTGCAGAAATCCTCTTGGTAAGGTGCGAAGGCTGGTGGGAAAATGTTCTGGTTGGGTAGCAGGCTGAAAGTTCTACATTTGGTAAGTTACAGCCAAATGTGTGTGTGCCTGTAAGGGTCACATTTATGAGAAAAATGTAACAATTTGTAAAATGTATATATGTGTGTGTGTATATATATATATATGTATTTTAATGATATATTATGTTGGGATTATATATCATTTTTAAGACCAGTTGAAGAAGAGGGTGCGAGTGTTGTGTAGGTATTCAAGTTTGTGTGTGGTGGGTGAATCTAGGCAATTCTCCAGTATAACAAGAACAACAAGCGCTGTGACAGACTCAGTCCAGATAAATTTAAAAGAACAAGGGCAGCTTTTCTAGCAGAAAACACTGCTGTGTTGGGTAACAGGTACTAAATGCTACAGATGTGGTTTAAACCAATACTGAAGCAGAATACAGTGTGTGTATTCTCTCTGTCGTTCTGCAGATCTAGTTAATAAAAGAAAGTCAGTTAGTAATCACTATAAGGTTTATTGCATGGAAACAGCCATAGAAAAAAATGAAACTGTTAACCGAATATAAACAAAATTCAAAATGTGTTAGTAGAGAAAAAGTAAAGCATTGGAGCCTTGCTCTTAAAATATGGGTAGTTAACATTATTAGTGTTAAGACGAGTAATCAGCCATCAGTGCAACTTATAGAGCTTTGAAAAACACAGGTGCATCAATGTTGATCATGGATTTTTAAAGATCTTGGTGCCAGACCATAATTTTACACCAGCTGTTAATGGCCCCACAGAGGAGCAAAATTTGATCTGCATATGAAAACGTATACGGTAGATGCTGAGGCTGTGTTGAAATGTAGTTTTAGACTGTAATATGACACCTGCTGACTGCAGTATCTGTCCACCAGACCAATATGGTTTTTACACTTTGACTCTGTGGCTTATTGACCATTGTTGCATCTTGCAATTCTTGGTCAATGATGCTGTCCATTTGGATTCTGTTTTATAGGTTGTAAGAGATTCAGTGGAACATTGTTACCATTTAGTTTTTGTATTTTCAAGTTCTTTGCTCCTGTTTGTGATTAATTTGTGTTTTCTTTTATTTAACGTATGACTAAACTCACAAATCATGGATTTTATATTTTTCTTTGTTGTTGATATTTAATGCAGTGTTGGTCTTTAATTAGCTTATGTGGCTTAACTTAATTGCTTAAGGTTTTAGTCTGTAATAATATTATAGCTCATTTTAAATTACTATATTAGCATTGGCTAATATACCTGTGGTAATGTTTTAAACGGGAATAGACCTAAATTGCAACTAAACTGGCATCTTTTATATAATGATTTCTAAGTACATTTTCCAAACAATGACCTTTGCTTTTTTCTCTTATTTACACGCAACATGCAAAACATGTCACACAGCAGATGCATATTTTAAATAGCTTCCTTTTCTTGTTTCTGGGTGTTTTCACAGTTAGAAACATCAAAGCTGCTGTCAGGGTGAGTAGAACTTTAGTGTTGCTGATGTTCCAAGTTATTTGAAGAAATTAATCAGTCATAATTCGTAACATCCCAGCATACTCAAAGAATATCAGGCTAAGTTAATTATCAACAACATCCTCAATAACCTTCAATGACACCTGCCCAACACAAAATCATTTCACCAGTTCAAGGACATTTTAGAAGGACAAAGCAAAGGCCAAAGCCAGAATAGACAGAGTAATAAAAATGATTACACATTTTCATTGTTGAGAAACAATGTTGTCAGCTTTTTTGCACTGTTACTCTCTTTGTAGCTGAAGCTATGTGTCTCTTCATTCATCTCTTTATATAGCGAGGTAGTCATATGCATCTGTTGAATTCATCATACGTATCGTATCCTAATCATGTGTGATGTAATATGTTTTCAGAAATTTGTCTGCCAACATTGTTATTAAAACTGCTGCATAACACATTTTTAGGAGGGAGAAAACTGTCAGTATGTAGCATCGCACCTTGTTTGGAAACATTGTTACATTTAGAAAATTGGAGGGCAATTTTATTTTCAATTTTTGTTTTTGTTTGTCCAGTGTGATTTAGATTTAGGTGCTCAGTGGATTGTTGATTTTTTTTTTTTTTTTGTGTTGCAAGAGAGCTGTGTTGCATGCTGAACAGTGCGAGACGTGCACAATGTTGTGGTCGTACACTCTTAAAGATAAAGGTTCCTAAAACGTTCTTTATTGGGCTGTATATTTTAAAGAACTTTTAATATCCACAGAACCTTTGTGCTGCACAAAAGGTTCTTTGTAGTGGGAAAAGGTGGAAAAAGGTAATACAGACTATTAAAGGCTAAGGAAGTAATGGTTCTTTTTGGACTCTTCTATCAGGGTAATGTTCAGAAACCGTAATCACCTTTGTTATCTGTTTGAGTGAGTGACCCATCATAGCAACATTGGCTTAACCAATAGGGTGAGGTTGACGTTTGTTTAAAACGCAACAGACAAAATGCAACAAATCTGTAATATTGGCCATCATGTCAGTAAAAGTGTTTGCCAAAATCTTTAAAATTGGGCATTCGTAGTCATGGCACAATTTGCTTTGATGTGGGCTATATCTTCATTTGGCCAATCTTTATCCTATAAAATGCCAACACTCCTTAAGATTAGTTTCAGCAGATGCTTTGTGATCCAATGTGACTTACAGTATGCCAATTATAGGAGCGATCCCCCTGGAGCAACCTGAGGTTAAATGTATTTCTCAGTGGCATAACAGGAACAGACTAGATTTTGATCACAGTAGCTTCATTTCCTGGGTCACCATGATTTGGGATTAGACCTGAGCCCTTTGCGTTACATTTCTTTAATTTCAACCATGAGCTGCTGTCATCTCTAAAGTCCTCCACATGGCACATCATCAGAGCACAAAGACCTGTAATTACATGAGTCTGAGTCTTCTTGATTTTCATTGTCTTGCAGCTGGTACTATGTTCATAAGGATATGTTTATCTTATGAACATGTCTAGACAGTTTCAAGGACTGAGCTTGTCTAAAAGCCCACAACTGAAAGGAAGAGATGTTGTTGTTGTTGTTGTAAACACTGTAGAAAGACTTAAGGAGCTAAACAGTTAAGATCAATCTTTGCATTCTGACAATGTTTTCAGTCTTTCTGAGAAATTTACTGAGTAGTCAGTACTTTCGTTGGAGTTTACACCTCAGTTGAACTGTTGACAGTCTCATGGAAACCACACACTTTAATTAATGACAATGAAAGAGTTTCTGCTGTAGTTACTTTCAAGCTTAGCTTGAACGCTTGCATCGCTCCATAAAGATATGTGTCCTCCATATTTCGTGTACCTCTGGACCAGGACACGCTGATCATGAATGTTTGAAATGGCATGAAATGGCCTGAAAGTGTTTTTCATATAAGTAAACATTGCTTCAAATGGTCGATAATAAACTGCAAATAATGAAACGACTGAAAGCAAGAGCCTACACAATAAACAAGAGCATAAACTATTTCATCTAACAGCATCAAGTACTCAAGTAAATTTATTTTTTCATTTATAAATTCGCAATACAATCAAATATAAATTAGAAATACTTCAAGGTTATTTCCACCTGTGACAACTATGACTAATAAACCACATATAAAGGCAATTGGTTTGTGACTTTTGTTGTTTGTACTCCGTTGCTGATCAGCCAGAAACTCATAACAGATTACCAGCTGTCCAATAATTTGGGAAAAATAATCAGAATATGTTGTCTTTCTGCTCTACTTGGAATTTACTGTCATTTGTATAATAGATGCACACCTGTATTTTCCTTACGGCTAGCTTGACTGCTATGACAGCACTCACAAACAGAAATAAGTCTGTACTTTGTGTTTCGAGTATTGTAGCAAAAATAGCATCAGATTTTTTTTATTTTAGTAGTGACATTGCTTGGACATCTGTGAATTTTTTCTGGGCTTTGTGCAGTTGATATGTTCACACTCACAAAAAAAACTGCCAGCAGCCCAACATTTCCTTGGCTGCTGGAGCATGAAGCTGCCAAGCCGTCCATTACTGTGACTGAGGGATGGATGCTTCATGTGCAGCGCTGTGTGCAACAACACAGCACTGCTTTACACCGCACTCTGTGGTGCTGTCTAATTTGATGTCAGGTGTCAGGGGCAGCCGCTGCATAACTGCAGCCAGACTCCGGCCTGGGGGAAACAGAAGAGTGTAATTACAGATGACAGGCAAATACCAAAGTTCTGGGTCAGACCTACAAGCACCAGAAAGGTAAATTTATCTGATGGGGGGTGGGGTCAGCTTTGAACTTCAATGAAGCTGAATAAACTTGAATAAGAATTACACAAAACAAGTGTAACTGAGTTTAAGAGAAAGCTGTCTGTAAATGCTTTGGCTGATAAGGTTTAGTTAGGTGAACTGCTCTGGTTTTAATCTATATAAATCCGTCAATAAAAATATATCTATACAAGTAAAATAGAAATTAAATATCTACTGCATTATAAATGGTATAACAAAATCTCTGATTGAACTGGCTGACTGATTGGCTGACTTGTTAGAACATTTGCACTATATTAGCTATGCCTAACACACCATCAGCCCTTGTAGTAGGGATGTGTTGATTAGATATTTAGTATCAGAATGGGTCCGGTACTGGCTGGATCAAATATCGCCAAAATAAAATATAGCTGCAAACAGTAATTACGAGGTCAAGCCCACTATGGGCACAAACAGAAATATTTGTGGATGTCATTGAGTTTACAAAAATAACCTAAAAAACAAGTAAAACTATCTACAGCAAAATGAAGTTACTTTATTTTTGACCTGTAGGTAGCGCTTAGTTGGCGCTGTCACCAAATTGTTATGAGGCACTCAGGATGTGGCCACAGTGACACATGCAAAGTTGCATGTCAATATGGTAAAGTGTCGTTGAGACACAGCCTCAGATCCTCTTTGGCGTCTTGCCATATAATTTCTTGGTGCGTTACTCCAGAACCCTGTAATATATCAAAAAGATTTTAATAAGTTTTTGTCAGGCGTGTTCCTAGATGATGCATGCAAATCTCATGTACAACGTAGGAGGAGTTTGTAAAAGTAGGCTTTATAAAGAACAACTTGGTATCATTTGCATATTGACATGAAACTTGGTACAGGTCATCACCTAAAGGTGCATGCACAGTTTCATTACACCATCACTCACTGGTACAAAATGGCTGTTTGTGCTTAGAACTTTTGAAAAAAAATTTTTTTGATAAAAAAATCTAAAAAGATTATTAAAAATCACAAGGTTCAAGCCAATAAGAGTTACATTTTCTCTGTAACAGAACACTTCCTGAACCACGTTGAATGCCTCGTTTGTAGTCCTGCCTTTATTTCTTTGACATAGCTATGTAGCTATATCACACATCTGCATAATGCCCACCTACTGGCTTCTTTGGTCTCAAAGAACAGCTGAGTATGTAATGTTGCAATTTTATTCTGCGATCGTATTGGGGACAAATTTGTACCCACAAGTCAGCTAAACCTGACAAATTTAAGCAAAATCTCCTTTTTGGAATGTCCTCGTTTGTAAAAATGCTATAAAAATATAATACTTTTTAATTGTAAAAATGCAGAACGTTTTCTTTTAGAGTTAAAGTACGGGTTGGGTTAGGTTATATTGTTTATAACTACCTGTATATAAAAACAATAGAAGTCTAAGGAATGTTCCCATTGCGTGCGTGCGTGCGTGTGCAGGTGTGTGAGTACATGTGAACTGTGTTGTATTTGTGGGCGGCTATTTGGGTTTGATTGCCAATACTCATGTATGTGAGAATTGGCTTCTGTTCATAAGAACAGTTGGGAGACTGTATGTTTACTCCCGTTTGAATACCAGACATCATCCTGTGCCCAGGTACACAGCGGGTTTCTGGACCACTGTTCTGAAGGTCAAAGTTCATGCATGTTTCCTGTGGAACAGATGGAGCCTAGTTTGAGTACAGGTGTAGTGTGTGTGTGTGGACCTGTGACTCTATGCTGCTTCTTCCCCCACCTAAACAAGCACCGCTTTCTGAGAATGAAAGGTCAGATTAGAAAGCGCTTTATTTAGGGTGATCTTATTCATGTTTGTCCAGTACAAACCTTTTCATTTTACAGGGTGGGTGAAAAGTAAAGGCATTAAAAGCTGTTAATAAAATACATTTCTAATACAAATTTATTGCAACAAATTGTACATGTACTTTATTACATAGGAAAATGAAAGCAAAAAAAAAGGAAGCACCGGTGGCATCAATCGGTTTCCTTAAAGATTTCTGAAGGAAGTCGTTTGGGATATTGCTGAGAACCTCTCACGGCCGATGCCTGTACTATCGACACAAGAAATATGAAATCCTATTTACTATTGTCTATTTAGACACTGTCCAGTGATAATACAATTTGCTATAGACAATTGTATTTAATGCCTAGTTACTTTTCACCCACTCTGTATAACTAACAGTCTGTAGGTCAGTATTTTGTGTCCTTCAGTTGGTCATCATATTGAAACCATGATTTATTTAGTCTCATGCAGGGTAACATTGGCTTTCTGAGTGATTTTTTTTTTTTTAATGTTGCTATATTTGTCATTTGTTGCTAATGTAAAGGGATGGGCATTTCGGCGATTTAAGTGTGTTTATTCTTCACATACTCTGATTTTGTCTCTTTGCATTGTATTAAATACTTTCAAATTCTCTTATTGGTCACCATTGTGCACAAAATCGATTTTCAATTTCTCTAAATCTTGCCTGATTCTCACCAAAATCAGCTTGAATGATCTTGGCCGTGCTGCCTCTCAGCTTGAACTTTTACTGGTTCTGGCTGGTGTGATTTTTGGTGCTTGGCCATGTATTGCTTCTTGCAGCTCTTTAAACTGGATTTGGATCAGAGAGAAATGTTTTAAATTTGAAGTCATGCAATAATTGCACTTTCAGGATTAATCATGACATGTCAGGTTTAATTGCTTGGCTTACAGTTCTTTTGCTAAATCAGATATTTAACCCAACTTCTTAATTAGGAAACGCACAGATGAACTGTTAAAACCAGCCTTAGCAGGTAAGGCTGAACAGATTTTTTGTTGTTACTGTTTTGTTTTTTTTTTTTATTGAGATCCCAAAGATTCCCAAAGCGCAGGTGTTTTTTTTTCAGCTCTGACATGATCCAAAGCTGTTTGCTTTCTTGCCTCCTGGACAGTTTCTGTGCTTGTGCATAACTGAGGAGAGCCCTTATGGAGGACTCGCTTTCGAACCAGGCAGGGAGTTTGGCATTGGTGTGTGTGTCTGACTGACAGCTTGCAAGATGGTTGGAATGAGGACCAAAGCAGTCGCCTGCAGGGTGAATGCAATACTTGTGTTGGGTGCCAACTCAGAGAGCACAAATACAGTGTTGTGTGTTAAAATATTTAAATAAATTCAGCATTATAATATTGTGTAACTCATAAAATGCAATTAGTTACATTTTATATGTTATATTCATAGAAAATAATGCATTTCTTTTAGTTTGTACTTTGAATTGACTGACTGTCAGTTGACTGAGGTTTTATCTCTCTCAAGTGAAAGCCGTGTGCTTGGCTTGCAGGTGTTTAATGGCCACACCTGCAAGCATCTGAACTACAGAGCAAATCCACTGATTTGAATTGGTATTTTGTCCTTCAGCATCAAGAATGACTGATTTCCAATGAAACACTTGGATTTCTTTTCTCTGGGTGGGCTCAAAGACAACTTGCACACTGTATGTCACTGATAACCTTATCATTTAGGTCACAGCACTTCTGTAGAAGTTTAACATGAAGGTTGGAAGCAAAGAGCCCAGACAGACTTATATGTCACGATTATATCCTGATCTAGAATAGCATTAAAATCAGAGCTCCCTCACTCGCAGACACACAGAAAGATATGGAGAGGAAAAGTTGTCCTTATGTGCTGCGTTTAAAAAGGCAGTGTGTGCATTTATGAGTTGGCTTTTTTGTTCCACTAGGGTCTCGGGAAAGAGAGGGGCAGGGGGATATGGGGGGTGCAGGTGATGCAAATTTCAATAGCAGTGTGATCGCACCTGTCATCCTCTCAGTCTTTTACGTGTAGGTGGTGACACAAACAAGGAATACAATGAACTCTTACCTTGTCCTAATTTAGGCATGTACTGCCAGTTTGATTCTTTTTTTAAACACTTTTCTCATTTTCCATTGGGCTATTGAACAGCTCAAATGTTCGGGTCATTTTGACTCTGTAATTTGAAGGTGCTTACGTTTCCACCATATAAACTGTAGACAGATCAATAAGGCATATGAATTACAGCTCTCTAATAAAAGTGTAGCTGTTTTAGTGCAGTAAGAGACGGCTACACAGTCCTTCTCAGGTCATTGTTTAACCCATAACTGTGGAAAACTTAAAGTTAGCATTTTTACATTATTTATAGCTAAAATTCACTGTCATGTTCAGCTTTGGTAGGGTTGGGTGATATCCTGATTTAAAGCATACAATTTAACTGCCTACAGAGTATGTGTTAGAAATAATGTATGCCTGCTGCTGAAGTATTTCTGGTCATACACATACAACAGGATTCTATGTGTTAACATTATAATTCATGCATTAGTTATCAAGAATAAACTTGCAATCAGGAGTGTGAAAAACTAAAAGGGTAAATCCACACAAAAATAATATTTGCCTATAAATTACTCAAGCTCAAGGCATGCTAGGATGACTCTTCTTTCAGCCGAACACAATCGGAATTATATTAAATGATATCCTGGCTACTCCCAGCTAAAAATGGCAGTGAATGGTACTCATTATTTTGAAGCTCCAAAAAGCACATCCATCCATCATAAAAGTAATCCATACGACTCCAGGGGGATTATTTTGTAATTGCCTTGGACGCAATGCCTCTCAAATGTGTGGACAGAGTTGACAATCTCTTTGTCATGATATTAAAAACACTTCTGTCTTATTCTTAAATACTTGAAATTAGTTTTGTAAATATACAAATTATGCCTTATGTGTGAATTTCTTCACAAAACACTTAACTAGACGAGTTAAAGGAAACATGCCCAGCATACTTGGGAACTCTTTCAATACTGAAAAAGAATTCCAGGTGGCACCTCTTGAGGTTGGTTGAGAGAATTCCGAAAGGGTACAGCGCTAGTTGCCTAGTGATCTGAGTAAAGGGTGCATACTGTGAAAAAGCTAAAATACAAGGCTGTTTTGATTTGTTTCTCACCACTTACAGTAAGGTAAAAGATGAGGAAATGAGGAAGCTTATTTTATTGTTCCTTAAAAGCCAACAATAAACAGTATACAAAGCTGTGTTTATAAGTAGAAATAGTATTGAAGCTAGACAGACGAGAACAGCATGACAGAGGAAAGGGTTTTTTATGTTAGCAAAGTTTAACAATGGAAAGTTAAGAACTGTTAGAGATTAGTCAAGTGTATTTGGAAAAGTTGTGTCCTCAATTGGATTTAAACCCAGATGTTTAAATTTGGATTATCAGGTTTTGCACAAAACTTAGGGAGCCCACATCAGCTTGAGTGCATGTCATTAAAACACGAGGGCATAGAAATTATGTACAAATTATGTAGTTTTTACTCATTGCTATGATGATCATGTAACTTGCAACAAATCATTCTTAATTTAGAAAAGAACACAAAGCATTTGCACAATCAGCATTAGACCTTTGGACAATAGAGTGATTCCCAAATTTCCATGTTATTTCATAATTTTCAATTGCTTTTATATTATTCTAAAATGTGTAAGGAGTAAAGGATAGGTAGGTGTGTCTTGACTTTGTGACTTGGAGTGATGGTGTATAAATGAACATTAACCATGATATATAAATTATGTTAAAAGTAGTGTTCACAGTAAGGTCATTAATATGTTTAGTCATATTCTATGCCTGTTTGTCGTGGTTTCAGATTATTGTTCTGCCTGTAATCTGCCCAGATAACTTTAGATGGCATATAACTATAAATGTAAAACATGGTTATGATGTCTTTTGCTGCTGCCTCTATGTTGGTTAAATATTCCTGACAAGGGACTCATGGCCTGTCCCTGAAACTTTCCCTACTTATATTTGTCACTCTCAGGAGCCGAGACTAAAGGAACCATGTGCCAAACCAGCGTCTGTCCATCTGACATGTGCATTTTCTGCAGAGCAGATCTGATTCTAGGTTGATTAAGAAACATCTGTTTTTTACTGCATTTTAGTTATTCAAAGCTGTTAAGTCATAGTTATGCAGACAGGCTGGCATTTACAGACCCCGCTTGACCTTGAGTTAGTCAGGTTTGTGGGAGGATTATCATGTAAAGGTGTAAATAATTGAAACTTGTTTTAAAATTACATGGAGACATTTCCTTTTGGGCACTTAATATTTTAGAAGGTACTAACAGGTTAGAGTAACACGACACAGGAAATGGGTTGCAACATTTTTTAAGGAACATTTGTGTTCATCCTCATACACATGCCCAAATCTTTCACAGTCGATGTGCTAGTTTTAAGTTACGTTTGGTGATCAGGTGATATAATCTTCATTTTTTTCAGAGGTTTTATCTGTGTGAACAATCATCCACTTTCTGTGAGACCACGCTCCAGCGTTTTCAACATGGGACCTCAGTAAACTTCAGAGGGGGCCTCGAGACGACTTAAGACAAAAGCACCAGAATAAGCGAAAACAACTAAAAATCAAGATACTTTTTTAGTGTTTTGTGATTTTTATAACAAATGTGGTGCTGTCCAAACAACATAAGCCGTCTCATAAAGAACTGTATTTCAAAATAGATCCATTATAGTTCATCTGGATGTTCATTTCTCAAGGTCGACGTCCCTTTGAAACAAATAGTGCAGTTATTGCTGTTGTGTAATCAAATTGCTTGTGGCCTCATACCTTCAGAGAGGGCTTTCTAATTACCTTATAAAAGCATATAGGATGTTTATGCCCCTGGCAGCCAATAACCCCCATTTCCTGAGCAGATTCCATCTCTGAATAAGTCTGCAAAGTCATGCAGGCTGGGCTCCCACATTAGTTATTTAAATGGATGCTTCACAGTTCTGTGACAAAATGGATGAAGAGCAATATCCTCCTCAAGCATTCTCCGAAGGGACACACAGCCTTTAAGCAATGCTGTGAAGAAATTTTTCATCACATCATCTTACCTTAAAGTGTTTGACAGAAGGTAAATAAAAGGTGCTTGGCGTTTACAAAAGCCTGCCAAAACAAATGAGAAATATATCTCCTCTGAATTTCTATTACGTCAGATTACCGTAGATTATTCTGTTAAACATTTGGATGTGCGTCAGACAGGAATCTATGAATAATGGATGTCAGAGAATGGGGCTTGTTGCTAAGGGAGGTGTGAATTCAACCGTAACTTTTACAAGATGGCCTTTCCCCATCATTTCAAATGAACACTTTTAACTCGCACCTTCATATCAACCGTTTTTCCATTTATTTGATTTTATCGCACCAATTATGGTTGTTACATATGCCTAATGCCAGTGAAAAACTTACACTGCCACTCAAAACACCCATTTCAATTCCACAGCAAACAGATATGCTACTGAACACAGATATTTTAGTTAAATTTTGTTAAATATTCACATTAGTTAAATTTTTACATTACATATTCATGTTTCTTTCTTGCTGTTTCTCTTCTAGCAAATAAAGAGCAGAGTTTCTTTTTCTGTCTTTCTCAGTATTGTTGGTTGATTTAATATTATCCACATAACAGATATTGGCAGGTCTGTAAGGTGTGTTTACACTGCATTTTGACGCATCTGATTTTTGCATGTTTAGTTCTGAAACAGCCATCTGTCAGTCACACGCTGCATGGGTACCGAATTGAGAGCTGTAGAACAACTGGTATTATTTATTTATGAATTTATTTTTAGTATCAACTTGTACCATTCTTTTGACATCACCAGTGCCTGCATGCAGATGCTTTAGAGGAAACAACAACACCTTTTTTCTCGGTCCGTTTGTCTGCTCTTCTTCAGGGACATGGTACAGATGGTGGCTTTATTTCTGATTGCTTGTGTAGTGTGTGTTGGTTTAAGACATTTTCCCAGCTGGATGGAGGCAGCGCTTGTACGTCTATTTTGTCCATGTGCATGGCACTAAATGGTCACTGGATCAGAGGTGCATGTGAGATGAAACTGGACCAGGCAATCAGAAGCAGACCCTCGGAGATTCAAAAGCTGAGCTTTTAAATCCTGCTGAGGCCGTGTTAAAAGTTCTGGCAGTGGATTGGTTTACTGAAGTGCATTAGCATGTAGATGAAGAGTTCAGGGTAATGGGTTCAGTCTGTGACAGTGAGCATGTGTTGGTTCATCAATCTGTTCTCTCCATTTTCCATGTACATGCAGTGAAATGACCCCTGAGCTAGTTTCCTCACATCACTGCACTGCGGTGGGGAGTCTTTCACAGGGCACTGCCTGGTCATCCATAATGGGGAGCAGCATAAATGGGGTCATCCAGAAATGGAGTGGATTGAGAACAGCAGTCTCAGGGTTGTCTGCTGAGAAATCCTTTTCCTTATCTCTCATGCACTCTGTTTTGTTTCTCGTCTTGTATATTGATTGCCCTCCACAAGGACAGAACAAGCCTTGGGTGCAAATGGTTGTCTTTGGTGGAATTGATGAAACGATTGTGGGTTTGTCAGCGTGAGAGATAAACCTTATAGACAGCCCTGCTGTGAGCTCTGAGTTTGAATGATGATATACTGTTTGCTCCTGTAGAACCCACAAGTCAGTGTAATTTCAGCTTAGTGTTTATAACTCAATATCCTGACAAAGAACTACACTATCCATAATCCTGAAGCAGTCTCCACCAATCAGATGAGTTGATACCGTGAAGACAGTAATTGCAGCAAACAAGAACACCCAGCAGCGAGTTCATGCATTTAAAATTGGTCTTCCTACAGTCTTGGTACTAAGTACTTATATATTTGTGTGTATTATGTTTTTATGCTAATCGTTGGCTATTTTAAAAATTCAATTTTAAGGATTTGGTCAGGTTGTGTACTATTAAAGTAACTTAAGACGAATGAACATTCTTGCTTTTAAAAAACACATAGGTGGAGCAAAACACAAAACAGGGTTCTCAAGACACATTTTTACACACGCCATCTTAAAAACACATTTTTAAGATGACATTAAGAAGGAGGGCAAGACTCAAAGTCAAACACATCATCTCGTGTGTGGCTTTGAAGCGCTTGAATTTAAACATGCAACTTTTCCTAGTAAGTTTTAGTGTGCAAACAGTCAACAACTGAAAAACAGCAAGCTGTCTTCATGGAAACTTAAGCACAGCCACTACAATAACACTAAAAAAACAGAAGTAATAAGTCAAGCTCAGCTGTTGGATGACTAGTCTATTAGTCGATCAACATGACCCATCCCCCACTTCTTGCTTGTGTGTAAGAGTGACTTGCATATTGACCTAAAAGATCTCTTTTTGAAGTCACTTTTAATGGGTCCTGCGAATCAAATAAATAAAAAATGAGGCTTGTAGGTCCCCTCACTCTTCTCCCCTGTGCTCCTTACCTTGTCCACTTGTATTCCTTCCTCTGTTTGTACATTGTACTCTACATATACATTGTGTACATTGTGTTCTACATAATAGGAAGTTGGAATCATGTTCTTGGGGTTGTTTTTGTTTGGTTTTTTTTTATCCTTCATTGGGACAGTTTCATTTATAGCTGATATCAATACCGGCACAAGCGTGTTTTGCCCCATTTGGTGTCTGGAACTAACGGCTGCTAAACTCAATTTTAAACAGTGACAGGGTCCTGGAGTATGATGTACTTGATGTAAAAGTCTCTTAAACAGCATTTTGTTGTTCCACTACAATACAGCATTATTGTACAATTCTTACATGCTGCTAGTGTGACTAAACTAGCGTGATTGTATAAACTGAATACAGCTAAAAGTGGTCAGTCAGAGCACCTAAAATCAAAATGACACGTTTTTTTATGTACCTTCTTAAAAGTGCATGGCTTTATTTCACTCCAAATCCTCCCCAGTTTTGTGAAACTAGTTAAATGTTAAGTTTAGTTTTGTGTTAATGAGTATTATTCTTTCAGTCGGTGGGAGATGAAGTGATAGACTATGTGTTACTGTTCTTTAGAGCAGGGCTGAACATTGCCTCCACACAGATCACAGATGTGGGCTACTTCCACCAATTCCAGTCAAAACACAAAATATAGTGGAGGATTATTAAAATACTTTGCACTAAGAGCAAACAATGATTCATTGTAGCCACATTCAGATTTACATAAAGGAAGTGTGGATGCTAGAATCACCCTTGCTTTTGTTTTGTGGTCTCCTTGCGTTGATTTTGCCTTTAACATTGACATGAAGCAACTTCTGTTATTTCTTTCTCAAATGCTGTTTTGATCTCAGACGTCCTCTCACTGTCTGTCACATTTCAACAGTCACCAAAACTCATGCTGCAAAATCAGCCCCTCCTTCCCTTTTCATGCTGCAGGCACACAACGCTAAATGACTCTCCAGTGCTTTATATTGAGCGTTTCTAAGCAACAAATTGCTCTATTACAAAAGAACAGTTAATTCAGAAATGAGTGTTCTGCTATTTACTCACTCTCATGTTGATTCTGACGTGCATGATGTTGTTGTGTTTTTTTTTTAAAGAATCTTCACAGGTCTGTTTCGTATACAATAGTGATGTATAGTGATCTGTTAAGCTCCAAAAGGGCCCCAAACACTATTAAAGCATTTCATAATGTTGTGCTATATTCCAAATTCTAGCCTGATTTATAATGGCAGTTTTTTACATTGACACCAAATGACACTGGTTCACACATGTATTGTAACTGAATGTTAAACGGTAGTTGATCATGTAGAATAGAAACATTTGAGGGGGGAGTTTTATTGTAATATACTGTACAGCATTGAATTGTAGAATTGAAACAGCATTAGAGATAAATACATGACTTAATTTTTATTTTAGGGAAAACTCTCTATACAACTGCATACAACTGATTACAACTGCATAGCTTGTGTACTGTAAGCTAGAATGCTATTGCCGTGACATATCTGCTCGACACATCTGTGTGTGGGACAGAGCTGTAAAGTACAGGAAGAGCGTTTATTCTGTCTGTCTTTTAATTGGTGGTTAGTCGTTTTATATATGTGGTAAAGGCTGGTTAGTATTGATCTGATAGTAGAACTACACCAGCTGCAGCTGAGTGTCAGAGCCTAAAGTGTGCTGAGGTTGTTGTATTCACTTCTCTTCCTCTTTCAACCAAAACCTTTCAGCAAAAGTACAGTGTCTGGTTTTAGATTTAAGAAAGGTTTTCATGGAAAGTACTGTGACGTTTAGTTAAAAGCTTATGGAGTGACATCACATACTTTTTGTTTGTTCAAAAGACTATTGTTGTCTCTAATTAGTGTCTTTTTGCCTTTCAGGGATTGACAAACTATTTGAGAATAAATGGAGTCGAGGAAATAGGAAACACAAAGAGGTAAAGAGATTGTGTGTTCAGTTCATTTGCGTAGTGTAACAGTAATTTATTTTTTTTTTACATATAAAATACTGTAGATAATGACTGAAAGAACGTTATTGCAGGCACCGTTTTCATGTCTAAATTGAGATCAGCAGTTAGAGAACAGAAAAACAATAACTAACAGTGTTTTGGAGAACGAGAGGTCTCAGGGGAGATGACCTTCTCTTAGGAGAAAGAGAAAGGAAACAAAAGAACAAACTTTCATTTTTGAATAGAGACAGAATGAGATACTGTCTAGGTGCTGACTGCATCTGGTTTTAAACCACTTGTGAAGTGCATTTGCAGGCTAAATTGTCAGGTTTTAATGCTTCATCGCAGCGTTTGCAACCAAGTATGCAAAATCATGTAATATTTCAATGCAAGTAACAGGTGGAAAAAAAATGATTGTACTAAAATGATTTTGGAATAAGATGTTTATAGGTGTTTTTTGGTGGTGGTGTTCAGAGTTAAGTAGCCATGTTTAGATTATCAGATTTTGCATATGGTTACTAAATAAGATGCAAATGTGATGTTTCCTGCAGAGTTCTCAGTTATTTAAGAGATTTTACCTGTATTAACCGAACTTCATTTAGTGGTTTTTGGTCTGTGTCTCTGCATGTTGATGTCAGAACATCAGATGTTCCATTAGTTAAAGAGAACTCAAAACGGTGCTAAAAACCGAGTTAGGTATTAACTAATTACATTTTATGTATTTTAATTCAATCTACATTTTATGTAATTACGTACTTTTTATGAAGTCACCTCATCAATATAGAAATATAGAAGTATTGTGTTTTGATGGAGGGAGAAGAACTGTGGGGAATGTGTTGGGATGAGGAGAGAGTGATACTGTCATAATTTTGATAATATAATAGGAAATCAGAGGACATGAAATGGTATATTTGTTTAACAGTCTTCTGGTGTTAATTTTGGTTCATTTAAAAGTGGAATTTTATTTTTGAAACCAGCTTAATTGTAAAGACTTTTTTTTTTATCCTGTGTCTTGAGAATGAGGTTAACCATTCATCTCTTGTCATAGGCCTCCTGCTGACCCTTCCTCTGTTGGGTCTGTAGTGCAGTGTCGTGTGGCTGAGAGGACTGCTGGGAAATGAAGTCCATCCTGAAACAGTGGCGGCGACTAGGCCTCGGCCTAATGCTGCTGTGGGTGCTAGTGTTTTTGGCTCTGCTCTCCTACTTTATGGAGTCCCGAGTGGACGAACCACACTCTGCAGGCGCTCTCTCCTATACGGACACTCGCCGCCTGACCTCGCTGCAAGGCAACCCCCTCACCTCTAGCCCCTTTGCCTCCAGCAACACCCAGCAGGAGAAAAGTCAGGAGGAAAATCCTAGTGTCGATCCACAGCCTAGTCCACTCAGTCAGGAGGCCTACCCATATCCAGACCCTCAGAGCCTGGCGGCCTGGTCTGCATTTGGCACCCAAGACGTGGGCTTCAGATCAGCTGCTGCAAGTCGCAGCCGTGAGAGGCAAGACTATAGCCAGGATTCACCTCAGCAAGATGAAGGTGAAGATGAAGAGGAGGAGGATGAGGTGGTTGGAGGAGAAGATGACAGGAGAAGAACAACAAAACGAGTTAGAGCAAGTGAAAACTCTGAGTCAGATGATTATTATGTTCCAAGATCAAAGTCCATGGTTCATAATCTGTGGAAAGGGAGTATGTCTGTGGGCATGCTCAGTCCACGTCTGCAGAGGGCTATGAAAGACTATCTAAATAATAATAAACATGGCGTGGCCTTCACAGGGCATCGCAAGGCACAACAGAGTGGCCAACAAGTGTTGTGTGAGCTGAAGAAGTGGGGGCAGGTTAGAACTTTGGATGGGGTGGAGATGCCTTTCTCCACTTTAGGCTGGGAGAAGATTGTACCTGCCTTACCGTTAAGCCAGCTCTTTGGGCAAGGCTTCCGGACCTGTGCTGTGGTGACCTCTGCTGGAGCCATGCTACACTCTAGACTTGGCAAAGAGATTGGTGAGTTAGCAAAACAGTTCAATAAGTTTTAATGGAGTTAAGAACAATGTATCTCTTTAAGTATTACTGAAAAATAGCATTCAAAGTATTTCTTAGTGACTTGTCAGTTTAATTTATGTTTACATTTAGTCACTTGCCAGGCACATAAGCAAAGCTTGTTACAGAGCATTCAAAGCATACATTCTCAGTTTTACATAAGAGTACAGTTCTAACACAGTGATCTACCATTTGAGCTACAGAAAGAGTGGCCACAGTTTATTGAACAAAATATCTTTTATTATATTGCTATGCCCATAAAAAATGAATCAAAAATAACACTTTTTTTTCTGCCAGGTAATGGTTGTTAGGCTACCTGTGGGCTGGTCACAGTTGCCAAGCATTAGCTTATTTTGTTTAGGAAACAATTTAAGCTTTTCTGTGGCTTTAGTTTGGCTCATCCAATCAAATTGTAAAATCAGAGTCTTAAATGAGTCTTTAAACTGTTTCAGTCTAGTTACTGTATTCAACTGATGCTTCAGGTAGCCAGTAAGTATTCAGGCATAATTTCTAGTTATTGGTTATCATGGTTCTTTATTTTGAGAGGTTTTGCTTCACTCAAGCTTCACTTATCTTGGTTCCAAACCAAAATAGGTGTGCTTATTTGGCCTTTCCTGAATAGTTTCCTAAAGGAGCTAGTGAAGCTAGTCTTTCTCAAGAATACAATCAAGAAAGACACAATTTGGTAGGGTTTAGCAGCCATTATTTTTAATTCTCTTTGCCTGGGGTTTCTGGTTTCCGCGGTGATGCCACTTGAATGGGTCAGTGGGATACTGATGCCCTTAGCAGTTACATAATCTCGAGAATCACAAGACACACAAAGAGCCAAAATTCTTCCAGCTTTGGCATCTATGGTGGTGGTAGTGGGCACAGAGGAAGGAGTTTCCATGGTGATCGCACAACATTGATTGTTCTTTAGACAATAAAGACTGAGCCAGTAAAGACATTCGATTTTTGTCTTTATTGACAAAAATAGTTTGATTCTTACTCATATAGTCTTATTTAAATAGTTTGAGCCTTTGAACATTTTCTAAGATCATAATTAGATTTTGGCCCGGGTCTTTCTCTCCCCCTCTCTCCCCCAACCACCCCCGCTCTCCCTCTCTCTACATAATTGAAGCAAATACTACTAAATACTACTAAATTGCCTTGTGTGTTGTTTTTCTTTCCTTCAATATTCAATTTTTTTTATTAGTATTATGATTATTATTATTATAGTATTAGAATACAAAATTATTTTGTCTGAAGTATTTGTTTATTGCAATTAGTTAGATGACACATATTAAATGTTTGTGTTCTATTTTTTTCTGGCTTATAGTCTTTGGTGAGTCTAAATAATCTTCTGACCATCTACTATTCAAAAACCTCCAGGATCACTAACTGCTTAAATTTTACTTTCACCTTCTACTTTTAGTCTAGACAAGTAATTTCCTCTGAGACACATTTCAAGCAAGTTCAAGTCATTTACTGTAATTCTCTATCACAAGATTTTATCATTACACCCTCATCAAAATTAGCCAAAATGACCAAACCTCACAAAGGTTATCGACAAACTATAAATGATGCTACATCTCACTTGAAACAACACTTGGCAGACATCATTGCCACCATGTCATTACTCTCCCACTATAGTTCAGTGTTACGGACAGATTTGCTGATAACATTGCTGCAGTTGCTAGGCCTAAAATCTCTCTTCATTGGCTTTGCAGAGTTACAATGCACGTCAACAATGCATATGAATTTCCATATTTTGAGTGTTTCAATGAACTGTTTCTATAATACCAAATTTGCTACAAATGGTAAACCGGGAAAACCAGACATACCAGATTTGGCAAACATGTTTGTGTTCAAAACATTTACCTGTGAGCAGCAGTACCTCTCCAATGCTTTTAGATGTTTGGCAACACACCAAAGCTGTGGATGTAGCTCAGTATGGGTGAATCGCTGAACCCTAGAGCTACTTTTCCTATAGTCATCATATGGGTGCCAAGACTTACCCATCTTCTCAGCCTTACAATAGTCACAATTGAGGCATATATCACAGTATGGGCAGCTTTGATCAGGTTACTTTTCTCTGAAGTCCGTTTATCCTGTCTATTAAATTGTGCTTGTCTTGTCTAAACATTTCCCTTTAGTTGTGCCAACCTAGTGTGTCCTCTAAAAATACTCAAGGACAAGTATGACAGCCAGGAATACTACAGCACAGCCAAGAGTAGACCTGCCAAAACTGTCTCTCAGGAAAACTTGGCACTTCATGCACGTAAAGACAAGAACCAAAAATTGCTTGAGGCTCAGGTCTAGGAATCTACATTCATTACATTTGTACCTTTGCATATTATAAAAAGTGCAATGAATCAGTAGCCAGAACGGCATGAACAAATCTTTCATGTCCATATAAACCCATATAATCTTCCTCAGTGCTCACCTGTAATAATGCCATCTGTTCAGGTAATTCTGTCATTCTGCTTGATGTAGTTTATGTTTAATAATGTGTTTTCTTGAAAGTATTCTAAATCTACTGTACTGTGTTCTCAGACCTGATGACTTATGATGTTATTGTACAGAAAATACTAGTCTGTAACACCAGAGTACATGTTGTTTATCATGTTCATATTTCTCATGAGGATTTTACATTTTTGATGTACATAATACCACTGGAGGTTTATGAGAAAGCTATCTCACAGCTGTGCCTTTGATTTAGGTTCAAAGGCTGCCTGCTACCGTAGTTGTTGGTCTTCATCTGCCACCTGGTGGTAATGCAGTGTACGTGCAACTCTCACACACCCAATTTTCCAGTTTAAAGCAAAGAACCATTGACATTAAAGGACATTTTATTCGTAGGTCACTAAACAAATGCAAGCAATTTTTCACTCAAGTTGTTGCTGATTATATAACTTGGAAAGCAAAACATATTTTATTTGAAATAATACCAAAAAGCATTTTGCCTAATGATTTCCAACCTTTCCCACCCTCTGTTGTACACAGAGTGATATAACTTTTAGTCAAGGATTTTATGGCTTGCCTCTGTTTTACCATTCTGCCTTTTCACACTCTGTGTCTATATTATTTCCTGCTTTCTCTTGTACGCTCTTTGTCTTTCTTTGTGACTGATGTTCTCTCAGGAGACTGATGTCTCTGTCAGAATTGTGGGGACATGCTCAATGTCAAACTCACATTTACTGCTTTAAAAAAAATTGCTAGTTGATGAATGCCAATAAATAGTATGTCAGCTGAACTGAGAGATGGATGTGTCTGCCCGGGAATTGTGAGATCAGTCATTGTCACACACATCCAGGGAAAACATCTACCCACCATGCATTTTAATCTCTCTCTCTCTCTCTCTCTCTCTCTCTCTCTCTCTCTCTCTCTCTCTCTCTCTCTCTCTCTCTCTCTCTCTCTCTCTCTCTCTCTCTCTCTCTCTCTCTCTCTCTCTCTCTCTCTCTCTCTCTCTCTCTCTCTGCAGTATTGTGTTTAGAACAAAATATTTTATTGCTGTAAACATATCGTCCACCAGAGAGCACTGTTGTTTTAGATCACAGATTGATTGCTCTTGTGGACTTTGTGTGAATTTTATGTAGTTTAAAAATACTGCATTTGTTGAGTAACGTTTACTGTATTGTAGTTAATGAAATAGTTAACCAGAAAATGAAAACTGATATTTCAAACCTGTGTAACTTTCTTTAATGGAAAGAGGAAGCATTTATTAGCCACTCTGCAATAAGTAAACACGAATCTGGGCTGTCAAGGATCAAACTTTTTTTGAATGCAAGTTTGATATACTTGCATGTATTTCTTTCAAAATGACGCTGTTACGCTGGTCTTTTCTATACAGTTAAAGTAAATGAGGACAGACAACTTGCTGTTTTCCACGTTTTCTGAAGGCATGTGATAGCTTTGTGTGAGAAACAGACTGGAATTTAAGTGGTTTTTCATTAAAAAATCCACAAGCCTGTGACTGAACCATGAAACCAATCGAATCGAATCGAGCTTTGCTGCTTTGTACTCTGCTAAACAAACATCTACAGTTGTGTAACCTCAGTTTGAATGAGTGGGATGTCAAGCAGTTATATGAAAGATTATGCATTGAGCACACGAAGATTGTGTTATTCCTTAGCTCAGTTGGTAGAGGATTCAGTTCAGTTAGCTGGAATGGTCATGGGTTCATTTCCCAAAAACACATGATAAAATGAGTATCTTAAATGCCCTGTAAGTCGCTTTGGGCAATGTTTGGCAAGAGTGAAATTTATGTGTTCAGACCATTGTTTTGCTAATTACGTTCAATCTTAGACATTACCTCATAAAAGCTTCCATTTGTGTATTTCCAGACTCCCATGATGCAGTTCTGCGGTTTAATACAGCTCCCACTGATGGTTATGAGAGAGACGTCGGAAATAAAACCACAGTACGCATCATCAACTCTCAGGTGAGCTGCGTTTGATGTTTGCAGAGGTAGTGCTGAGACTACCTGTGTACCCAGCACCTGTCATGTTTGAACACCCATCCAATTCATTTGCTCTGATTACGTTTGTTTTTACAATTTAATCTATGAGTCATCACATCCAAGTCCACAGAGTTTTTCTAACATGTTTCATGCTTCGGTTTGTTGTGTGATATACTGAAATACTTAAATCAACAGTTTACTCGTCCAAAATTTAAGTAGTAATATTACACTTCTGGTTTCCACAGATTTTTAAAAATATTTTTTTATTTGCTGGCCAAACCTCTGTTCCATTAAGTTGGTTGCACTGGTGTTGGAAGGACCTCTTTAATTGTCTTTTTTTTGTTGTTTCAATGTAACTAACATATCTTCTGTTTTCTGATCAGATTCTGGCAAATCCCAAACACCAGTTCAACACAAGCTCATTGTATAAGAATGTAACACTGGTGGCGTGGGACCCTGCACCATATACACTCAACTTGCGCAAAGTGAGTACTGACCACACAGCTGCCAATAAAGCCATTTAAGTTCATTCAGGATCATTTTAAAGTGAATATGGTATCTGATAAATTACTGAGATTTTATTTCTAGAATTGGGATTCATTTATATATTTGCTTGCACATGTACAGAAAGCAGGTCATGTGGCCCTTTTGCAATTCAGATGAGCACAGAGGCATAAGCAGCTGAGCACAGGCAACATGCTGAAAGGTTAAGCTCATTTGTCTGGTCTGAACGATTCTGCCAAGATACATGTGGACCACAGGCCCAGGTGCCGGGGAGGAAAGATGAGAGCATATTACTACGTATGATTTCAATCTGTCTTTTAAGTCCTTCCTTCACTGGAACCTCTTTATAACATTATTTATTCTGTTGGCCCCAATCCCATCACGCTTTGCTCTTGTTGTTGTAGACAGAAAATGGGGCATTAATAGACTACACACAGAATTGATGTTCTATGCTGCTCTGCTGTGATGTTTCACAACTAATTTATTTCTAACACCTCAAGGAATAACTTCATATCCCTGACATGATGTGTACAGGGCCCCATGATTGCATGATGAAAAAGTGATGATCAGGCCTTTTTGTTAAACTGGTTTTTACAAAACTGAAAAAAAGACCACTCAGACGCCAGTCATTGTGCAGGGCTTTTAATTAGTTTTAATGTAAAAATTCCAGTGCCTAAAGAATGCATATTAGTCGTGTATTCTGTCCAATTAGTTTTTTCTTACAGTCTTCTAACTCTGCTTTTGTCTTTTATTCTTGTAGTCAATTTAAGAACACAGTAGTGTGTCACAGTGCGTAAGAGCCTGTAATTAACATCCTGTGGAGCTTTTAAAAGACTGAATATTGCAACGAATATTAATTGTTGAACACAGTGGACACTATGACCTGATGAATTCCTGTTCAAGTAGAGGCAAAAAATTTTTCTAGGAAATCCAGATGCCCTATCACATTGGTATTTATTAAGCTTAGCTTTTATGGGTTAACGGTAAATGCATTGCTGCCTTGACATTAAAGGACATTTTATTTGTAGGTCACCAAACAAATGCAAGCAATTTACCCAGGGGCTGGGAAACTTCCTGTCATTGTACAGCTGTTTATTCATGCTGTGTATTTATTTTTGTTTTGAATAAAGTCTGCCCCCAACAATAACTTGATTAATATTGAGTAAACATTACTGATGTGAACTGGAATATATGAATGGAATGAGTAAATATTTGATAGAAATTCTGGGTAATAGTACTTAATGTTTAAAATGAGTATACACTAACTGATCTTTCCATGTAGAGACAAAAAAATCATGCAAAAGTCTCCCACTCTTCCCCCTTACATCAAAATGCTGTGCTGCATGTTATTAGTACATTAGATCATTCATATAAGTGTTCTGCTTGTTCATTCTGAATGTGTGCTGGTTAAGTGGGAACATTGAAGCAGATGACTTCAAATTGCGATGCAGTAAAGAGACATACATTACATAGAAATGAACCAGACTTGGTGCAGTACTTAATAACACACAAAGGCATCTCATTACTGTACGCTTTGTACATACATTTATGCGTTATGTGTTTTTGATGTGGTTTTCTTGGATTTCAGATGTGTTGTGATATAGAGCAGGGGTTCCCATAATGTAATTTGCATGCCTGATTTAGTTTTTTGCTTAAAAGTACCCCATGATATATTAAATTGTTTTTGATATTTTACATGTTTGTATGTTCACCTGTGAAGTATTGTTTTTAATTATACATTAGTTCATTTCTATCACAGATCTCCTACAGTTCCTTTATAAACCTGTAAAATACTACTTGTCAGTAGCTGTACATTAGTAATAGTGTCTTTTGTAATGTTAACATTTTATTTTGTGAATGTCCAGGAATAACAAGTAGAGCAGTAGTGTGTGGGTGTGAGAGCTGTGTAGAGAACCTGCACTCTGTGCTATGCTAGAGAACATGCAAATGCTCTATGCCAGAGATCAAGCAAATGCTCTTTACTAATGCAATCGCCCCCCACTGATGAGTGACATTTATTGACATTAATGTAAAAGTGAAGGAATAAATACTAATGACTGGTGAAAGGAACATTCAAAGTAAGAGAGTTTACTGCATGCCCTGTATTTAGTAAGCATTAAGAAAATTCACAGTCAGATTTTTAAAGGACATGAGGTGAAAGATGGGGGCTGAAGCCTTGTTAGGGTCTAAAATTGCTGATTGGTACATTTTAATGTGTTACAGAAAAACATAGATTTTTTTTGGTTTTATTGGATTACTAATTTATAAAAAGCCATTTTTTATAACACACACGAGTTAAATGTTCTAGCTTTGTCCCTGGTTCAGAATGTTACATTGGTTGTTATTTAACGATTTGGGTCGTAATATTTTTGTTGTGTTTTGCTTGTAGTGGTACTCAAATCCAGATTACAACCTGTTCACACCATATATGAAGCACAGGATTCAGTTCCCTGCTCAGCCTTTCTATATCCTCCACCCGAAATACATCTGGCGGTTATGGGATGTGATCCAGAGTAACCATCTGGAGAACATTCAGCCCAACCCTCCTTCCTCAGGATTCATAGGTAAGATCTGCACATGCAAAGATTGCACCGAACACAACAAAGAATACATTTATGAACATTTCAAGACAGTCCTACCATCAGAGGTGTGGCTGTTAGAAAACATACATTGCTGCAAGCTTTTAAAAAAAACTATTTAAAGTTACGTTTGGTGATGCTAGTGGTGCAGGAGTTACACAATTTACTTCTAAGGAATAGTTAAGCTTACCTTAATTGCACTTAATGGATGGTGTTCTAGTATGCGTTGCAGAAAATGCAAAATGTAAAAAAATAGACTGCTCTGCTTGCTGGGCATCAAGCATGCTTGATGTCAAAAAACTAATTTCTGCAGGCTTAGATTGTTTGCAATTGATATGAAAGCATACATGAAACATTCTGAACTTTGAATTGTGGTCATATGGAAGTGGGTCCACACCAAACACCTTTGTGACACACACTGACCACCAACAAACACATTGTGACCATATATACAATTAAAGAGATTTTGCAGTAATGTATTAACATTCTATAAATAATACAATGCCATAGTTTACCCACAAATAAACACTGCTCCAGCTTCGAGGGTAAACATCCATGGCGGCAGTTCTTATTAAATTATACAAGGACCCCTTATATAAGGATCACAAATTTGGACCCTGTTTCTATGGTAATAGAGGTCTAAAGAAGAGCAGGTGTGACATAAAGGCTTCGTTCTTTTCTACAGTGGAAAGCTAGTTATGGATCCTGGTTTTAAAAGAATTGCATCTGTGTGATTAATAATTGCTGTGTTACGCACAATTGCACAAAAAACAGAATCGTGTATGCCTGCCCATTCATAAAAATCACAAACATTTATTCAGAGATGATTCTTCTGAAATCAATTGCTGCGCCTCTATTTCTAGATTGATTTGCACTTATTTGAAAAAAAAAGCACCACAAATAATGCAACAAAGCAAAGCAAATAGTATTTTTGAAAATTCATGAAAATTACTACTCAGTTTTTTTACTCTTACAAATACACACACATAGACACAAATGCTCACATTGTCCAGGGTGCATGTTTGGCACTTCTTTATACACAATCTTTTCAGTACTCTTGAGATAGTAGTGATGTTCATAACCTTGAGCAGTTCCATAAGTCTTCAGAGATTCAGGTTTCAAATGGTAAATTTCTTTTGTTCCCTTTGATATCACTGGAAAATTCCCCATGCCAGATCCAAAGTGAAATTGATGTATTAGTCATTAGAGGGTCTGTCTGCTGAGATCTGTGTTTCCACCCAGAGACACATTTCTTTCTTACTGCACTGTACCTGAAAAACTGTCTTTACAGCTGTGACGTACACTGGATTATTGGTATTATTTTGCCTTATTCTCTATTGTAGAACAAAATGTCTTCTAAGTGGCTCCAACACAGATATAACTCGCCACATAAAATATTGGAACACATGATATTTGTTGCACAAATTAAACATTAGTTGCAATTTTGGAAATTTAATCTAATACACAAAGGGATATGATGGAGATGATAATAGAGTTCTTTTTTGATAGCAAATAGATGTAATCATGGTGTTTTCTGCTTAAGCTGCAAAACGGTTACATTTTAACTAATGGAAATTTTTTAATTACTTGTTACATATATTTACCACAAAGGAAAAGCTGTTAAACGCAGTATGTGATAATTGTGTATTAAAAACTAGTTCTTCAACAGAGTAAATTTGTCAATTTGTAAAATATTCTTAACAGTTTCTTTAAAACTTATATATAATATACATAACACAGACATAATACTCTTGAATGGTTTAACTTGTGTACAAGAACAAATGTCAAAATCAAGGAATTGGAGATTTGAGAGCTGCATTCATTGAAGCACAGGAAGCCTGACCATTGTCACGACTGTCCATGTGGTGGTGTGAGTTTTCTCAACATCGTGACGGCAGAGAGCTCACAGTATATGCAGCAAACAGTAATGGCAGTACTAATGTAGGACTGCTGGGCTGTGATAGTCCTGGTTAGGTGGTGACCTGTGGGGGGTTGGTTTTCTCTGTGACAGCAGTGCTGCAGTCGTGATTGTGGTTGTCAGTAGGGACCTGGACACTGCAAGCAACTGTGTTGCTGTGGACTCTGCGGTGAAGTTCGATGACTGTGGTCTTTGAGGGCATAAGGGAGTGACCGTTCTGCACCGACGGTCTCTGACAACCAAACAAGAGTTGAAAACACCTGTAGAACTTAGCAAAAGAAAATAGTATTTTTAGAAGATGAGGATCATTTATCTTGCTTCACCTCTAAAACCAAATTTCTTTTGTCTGATGTCACCCTACTCCTTTTAATGTCACATGTAGAAAAACATTTAATCAGTTCCCAATGAGTAAAGTAAATCCTACAATTTTTCTTTCACATTGAATATCCTTCCATATTGAATAATCCATTTTAAAGCTGTATAAGCACAAAGTGAGTGCACCATCAGCCTCAACCCCTACTGAAAACTTCCTTTGTTGTCAGGTATTTTACAAACTACTGAAATTGGAATTTAATGTAGACAGAAATTTCAATGAGCTGGGGCAGGATTCAAATGCCAAGTCTAAGCATTTAATACATCCGAAAGAAAAATGCATGACTTGAACAATGACCAGTGTAATTGGTAATAAGTGGATTGGCACATGTTATGTACTCATGTATGATCTTATATGGGCTGGTTTGGTGACGTGGTTTGGTGTTTTGTGTTTTTCAGGTATCCTAGTGATGATGTCCTTGTGTGAAGAGGTCCACGTGTATGAGTACATTCCTTCACTTCGACAGACCGACCTGTGCCACTATCACGAGCGTTACTATGACGCAGCCTGCACCCTGGGTGCGTACCACCCCCTGCTCTATGAGAAGATGCTGATTCAGCGAATGAACGTGGGCTCTGATGGTGACCTCAAAAGAAAAGGCAAGGTCACACTCCCCGGTTTCAAGAAGGTTTACTGTGAGCCCTGAGAAAGAACTCGGGAGAAAAACGCAATAACTGCCTTTGTAAAGCAGAGAACATCTGCAGACTGGCGCGGGACTGCACAGATCCAGACTTGCCTGCGGCCCAGATCGCCCTGTGTTTGTATAGATTATAGATGGTGTTCTGCAGGCCAAAACTACCTGCTGTAGGTCACTTACAATTGCATTTCCTGAGCCTGTTTAATAAAGATGGTTAGAATAGCAATAGAGGTGTCATGAGAAAAGCTTTTATAGATCTGTGGGTGTGATCTTTGTGGTCTTAAAAGCCATCAGAAAACAGTGTTTTTTAACTGAAGGTATAAGTAGTCATACACACTGAAATCTACACAAGCATCGCAAGAACACAGTGAACACAAAAGCTTTTTGCAGATTTAAAGCTTTTCACCATAATATGTGTCAAGATTTTTTTGTAAACTTGGTCTTAGTTTCTGCTGTCCCACATTCACAACTTTCTTTGAAAAAACATTTTTGCGCTTCCAAAACTCCTCGCTGAACTGTGGTAAAGAAATTACGTAGTCATGTTTTTCTTCTACTTTGCCTAAATATTCCTCCATTTGTACTTTGTACAGTTCTCTTACTGAATGAGTCACTTAAAAGCAGCTTTTCAAAACCCAAATGGTTCAATAGAGGAAAACTGAGTTTTCGTTTTCAAACTAGTATTAGTCCTTTTAAGGACTAATACTAGTACTTTAAGAAACCTGCCATTGCAGGTAGTTTACAGGAAAAAGCTGTTTTTTGTAGAAAAATTCTGAATAGGAATTTGATTGCTTGTTATGGATCTGTTGCAGCACTGTAAATTTTACCTGGGAATTTAATGCTGCTTCTTGGCAATATAACAAGTACAGTGGTGGTATTTGTCTAATATAAACTGAGGTAGGCGGGTTTTTCTCTACAATGTCTTGTAACCCCTAAAATAAAGAGCTGTTCCTAACTCCCACTGGGGTTTTCTTTAAAGCGAATGATTAGCGATGCATCTTTGCATTGTCTTCTCTTAAATGTACAGCAGTTAATTTAAATTAATTCACTTTGTGGTTAGACATTTTTACAGAAGGTAAAACTTGAAGGTATGTTTACTTGTGCATTGTTTCAATTTGTGCCATTTAATTAAGACAGAAAACATTCATAAGCTGATTGTCATTTTTCTGTAGATCTGGTGAGCAGAGCTAAAGTCTGTTTTAATGGCTCCTGTATATAACAGAAGTAAAACTGTAATTGGTTATTTCACTCAGGACTCAGTTTGTTGCTCAGCCAGGGTGAAACATTTCATGTTCCTTATAGTTCTATGGTAAACTGAAGTGTTTAACCTTTACACTGAGTTTCCCCATGTTGGGGGATTGTATACATAGGAAATGGACTGTAATTATTATTTTTAATGTGGAAGTCTAAACAAGGTCTAGATGTATTGTACCATAACAGACTTAAAGCAACTGTGAGTGTCATATGCAACATAGTGTTTCCTAAAAATGACTCACTGGTTGTTCAGTCTGGGCTGGCTGTGTTTTTTGGGACTGAATTTAAAGTTTGTGACTAACTCACTGTCCAATCATACTTGCTTGCAGCGTTTAAAGTTCAGATAATTGTCTTTGGCCTTTTTGCCACTTTAATGACAGGGTACTGGAGAACAGACAGAAAATGATTGGGAAAAGTAATGAGAAAAAAAGCAATCAGAAAAGAAAATGACACAAGCCAAATTTTGTGTCAACTTGTGTCACCCGCATGTATCGGAATACATGCTGTTATCACTGGGTCCCATTTTTCAACCTGTATTGGCCAAATTGTGATAAGCTTTCTGACCAATAAATGGACTAAAACTCTCCTTTCTCTTTCCTTATTGGCCTGTTTCTCAGAGTCAAACTAGTCCTACTCTGTGAATGTTCTTACACAAGCCTTTAACAGGAGGCATTTTAGCAGCGTAAAGCCTATCCAGTCTCAAAGAGAGAGGACAGGATGATTTTAGATACAATTATTATTTTAAGAGTATTATTTAAAGCGTTCACGGTAAATGTAAACTTTTACATGTTTCTTTGATATTAATTGTTATGAGGCGATATGACTACTTTGCGGGTAGGGGTTGGGGAGGTGTGTTAGAAATGTACGTTATAATGCATGTGATATAAAGCAGGGCTTTGATAGTATTTATGGTAAATATGTTACAATTGCAGTTATGGAAAATGTAAACATTTTGCTTGTAACAGGAAATTGAACTTGGTCTGTGTTTTTTAATCAGTCTAAAGTTTAAGTTTACAGAGAAAAAGAATTGCAGGTGTTTTTACTGATGAACTTCAATACAGTGTCAGATGTGCACAGTGGAATCCTGAAGACTGTGCCAAATGTGTGGAAGTATGAATGGTACTGTATCTGTGGTGCTGTTCTGCTGTGCCAACTTTGCTTTTCCTTACCATACTGTACATTTCCTCCTGTATACTTCCTTGCCATACATTTCCTGTACTTTACAAACATGTAATTATTCTTTCCAAACATTTTCTTTTCACAGTGCACCATACTATCTTTCTGTAGCTCTGCACCACACAGCCTTTTAAAGTGTTTTCTGCTACTATCTTATATATAAAAGGTCTTGATCTTTTGACTGTAAATATTGGCAATTGTCAATTACAATTCAGTTTAGATTAAAAAGCCATGGAATGTTTTATAAAGCTTATTTCCTCACATGTTAACACACATTTGTCATTTAATTAATTTTTAAATAACTAAATGTTTGTGTATTCTTTTGACCATTGTTTCTATAATAAACCTTGACCATTCTAATTGTTCTTATCTCTCTCTTTCGAGTGTTTTGATAAGATTAATGCAATCTCAACAAATGGAATCACAATATAACAGATCTTTTCCACATTTCATTTATTAATTATCAGCTTAATTATAAACACATTTGTCTGTATCAACTGGCCTAACGTTCACAGTTTTTAATTAGAATGTAGTTTTCACCTGGTTATTTGAATAGTGGTTTTATTTTTTATTTAGCTTGTACTTTCTTTAGAAAATCTTACCTGTTTGTTCATAAGGATGTATATTAGCGGGTTGATGACTGTACTGCTCTTGGCGAGGAGAGAGGGCACCACACTTGCCACAGGCGAGATGATTCCTGGCCGGCCAAATGTAGCCATAATGGCCACAATGCCATATGGCATCCAGCACAAAAGGTAGCACACTACAGTGGTGATGACCATGAACAAAACATGGTATTCCCTTTTACGGGCTGCTGTCTTGCGAATCTTCCCTACCTGAGAGACACAGAGACAGTTAATGCCAGGTACAAATGATACAGTGAAGACTTTATTGAAAGAAGAGTGTTAATTTGAAAATTTTAGACTTCAAAATTAAATGCACTGCTTTATTCTAGATAATAGTCTAATAATGTTTTCAAATAAAAAAAATATGGGATTTGTGCCTCCAGATCTTTAAAAAGAAACAAGTGACCTTTTTTGAAAAAGTAACTGCTTCACGGAATCTTACATTCAATACACCATGAATCTTCTTCCTATCCTTTTAAATAAATTTCATGAGTATTATCAACTGCATTTACACTTGGACAGAATCAGCACATTTGTTTCATGTGATTGTTCGAGGGACAAGTAACAAACATCTTCCCCATAGCTATTGATTTCTGCTGTCACAGAATGTAAACTAATGAGAATGTGTAGAAACTAAATGAATCTGCCCCATTCACACAGTGCTGAAATGTGAAAGATGTTCATGTCATGTCAGAAGTGTCTTAATTAAAATTTCTTACAAGTAAAATCAGATTTTACAGTTAACTGTCATATACAGAAATCTTTAATAAAAAGGGTCTAGGTTACTTTATTGTTCATTTAGAAGAACTCATTTAACCTCTACTTCAACGGAAACTATATAAGTGCAACAGCAAGTAGGGATGTTCAATGTTTCAACATCTTATAGTGTAGATTTCAGATTAAACATAAAAAATTCTTAATATTTTCATCCAACAATTCACAAATTTGAATCTGAGAAAATGTCTTAACTGCATCGGAAAACATGGCCGTGATGACCTACATATATCTGGATGTCACACTGACTCGCATGAAGGTAAAAATAATTAGTCCCTCTCAAGCCAAAGTGAAATTTCTATGTTCTGATTCTCACAGCAACTAGCTGAACCCAATTATATTCCAGTGAGTGTGATGACCTGGTATCACGGCATCCAAGGCCAATCTTACTCTGTCATGTACACAAATGAGACCTTCATGCACTCTAAACAGGTTCTACTAAAGAAAATGTACTGGATCACTGCATCAGCTCTAGGCAGCATGCTAACGCAACAGATATGTGACAGAGCTGGCTGTCACATAAAAAGAGCTGTCGATAAAAGAGGAATGTTTTTTCTGATATGCAACATTAAACACTTGTGAAGGCAGCAGAAACATAAAGTATTAAAAAAAACATTCTTGAGACTTTTTCATTTTTTTAGTAACCATGGAAATAGCTTTTCTGCTCCTTTAGCCATGTTAGTTTTTTCATTTTTTATATAATGCTTTCTGTAGGAAGAATAATGCTATACACACACGTAACATTTTATAACCCTTTATGCTGCTAACTGCAGTCAGGCCAGAAACCACCTACCATCTAAATGGCGAATATGCATGCTGTTTTCTCCAAAGCCATTTTTCCTCACTTTGAGCTTGACGAGTGTCAAATTTGGAATTTGATCACAAGGGAAAGAGTTCTCTGTAGATATAACCAGATACTGTCTAACTTGGCAAATGTTACCATGTCATTTACTCTACAAAGCATGCTTTCCCAAAGTCTTCCCATTGACAAATATTAATGTTAGACTCTGATCACAAGTTAAAGAGTTGTCTTATCTGTGATCAGATTCTGTTTTTTACCTGCTTGACAGCAAAGAGCAGTCTCCCATAGCAGTAGACCATGATGAGCACTGGTAGACCCAGGCAGAATATAAACAGGCAGATGATGTAGGCATGAGACTGGGCAGTGCGCTGGGTCCATGATACAGAGCAGCTGGTTCCAGCCCCCTCTAGCCCATAACTACTCCAGCCCAGTAGGGGGGGCACTGTCCAGATCAAAGAGTATAGCCAGGACCCCCCTACTGCCAGCAGAGGTTTGCGATAATTTGGACCGTGTTTATGGTACACTGTTAATGTGCTGTAGCGGTCGTATGACAGAACCACCAAGGAAATCAGAGACACGATGCCTAAAAGAAAGGTAGAAAGGAAGAGTGCAAATAAGAAGTTGATTTGTTTTGGTATGGTCTTCACAGCATTGGTGAATGGCAGGTTCAATCATGTGTGTCTGTCTGAAAAGAGAGAGCTTTGTGTTTATGTCTTTCAATAAGAAAGGCCACACAGTGAGGTGTGCTGTCATTTTATATTCGTCACCTCAAGGCCACCATACAGATCATTTTCAGCAGTGGTGCCTCACCTCCTAGACCTTCTGTACACACATATAGTGCCTTTCTATAACCTCTATAATCTTCTCTATTGTTCCACACTTTAATCACAAGTAATTTTGTATCTGTCCGTCAGGACTCAATGACCATCAAAAAAGCCATGAATTAGCAATGCCAGGTTGTTGTCTACTCTAGCAGAAAAAAACAATCACCAATTGCCCATTCACACACTATTACAGCTGAGATATTGGTCCAGTTATAGTAGCAATCAATCAAGGCTGCCCAATATGCATCCCTTCACACTATAAAGACCCTGATAAGAACTAATTGAAATAGTTCTGCTAAAAAATAAAAAAAATTGTTAGGCATGAGGTGTTAATACAGATGCAAATTTAGTTGTGTTTACCTGAAGGAAAAACAAATGCAGAGCTACATTTTCTATTAAATCTGTTTATCTTTGTTAGCACATTATCACTACTTTAACACAGTGAAAATTGCCTGTCATGAATGTGTGTTGACATCTCTGCTGCAAAGGTAATAAACGCTGTGGAGAAGCTACAAAACAAATAACAACAAACCTCAATAATTTTCTGAAATTTTGTTGTTTGGTTTACATTTTTCTTTCTCTTGTAATTGTAAATGAGCTGTCAAAATCCTTATGATTACCACCATTTGCTTTTGTCAAAATATAGCTGCAGTGTTCATTATTCACCAGGAGAAAAAATAAAATGAGCACTGTGAATGAAGTCTTTCTAATGAAGTCTTTGACACAGAGAGAGGGGAATTTAATTCAGAATTCCATTTTCACTCTTTTTCTCTTTCAGTAATCCTATCATATTACGATAATAACACACACAAAAACAGCTAGGACTGAAAGGTTTGTCTGACCTCTGACTACATTAGTAGTTCAATTAATTTCTGTTATGTTAGCACTGCAAATAAATTCTCTGTAAATGAGTTTGTGGTTAATTTGTTACTAAGGCTGTAACTAATTGTTACTAAGCTGATAAATACAATCCTTTGGCACTGAATTGCATATTTACTTTTAATAATGATTTTTTTTTATCTCTACTTTATATGGTCTTCAATAGCTACTGTAACTAGGTCTAGAATCAACTGGGACAGCTTTGTCATGCATAGATCCAGATTCTACTTGTTTTTTGTCTACTTGAGACATTTCCTATTCACTCTTCTTAATTTTCCTTGATTGTATTACTTACTGAATATTTCAGTTTAATAAAGTTTACATCAAGATATGAAGATATTAGGCCCTCACTGATTTGATTTGTGATACTAAAGAAGTTTTACAAGTGCTGCACTTGATTAAACTGAACTCCTGTTCAGCTATTTTCTGTAAATACATTTCTTTGGCACTTGCAGGTGGCCATGGAAAAAGCTGCCATCATTTTGTTTCATTATTGGAAAGAGGGCACAAAATCTGTACGGATGACACACTTAAGTGCAATTATGAATTTACATCAGCTGCTTAGCCACCTTTATTTACCTCTTAATCCAGATTCCATTCAGTCAGATGGAAGTATGTTTTCCATTACAAATATACATACACAGTTATAGAGGAGACCACAATCACACAGGTATCAGACTATAAAAACAAGAAACCGAACCGGCCCTCTTGATCAGTTTTAGAATTTAAATGAAAGTTATGACATTTTTAATTATCTGAGGTGCTCCTCCAAAGGACCGCAGTACAGAAATGAAAATCAGACACCTAAGATCTCACAGATCGGAATACCTGGGCAATCTCAGAAGTAAAACCTGCTCTTGGACTTGTTGAACTTGTTGTCTGTCAAGTCTGCTGTTTGGATGAAGTTTGGGTGACAGGGAGGGAATCAAGGATCATAAGGATGATATACGAACTGACAACAGAAAGTGAATTTAGCAAGCAGTGACCCACAAATACCGAAGGAATGTGGATGCAGTAGAAAATTTGATGGCTGCCACAATTCTCTATCTCAAACTACACAGCTTTCATAAATGTGTGTACAGTATAGTCTTGCCCACACAAGCAATGCATGCAAGTATCTTCCCTGTGAACTAACTGCTATCAGAGAAAAATGACTCTGCATCTCCTAGGTTCTCAACCACTGAGGTACACTTTAGAAGGATTTATAATAGTGTGCCCCCTCCACCTTCTCTAAATGATGAATTGTCTCTAGGTCTACCTGCTACCAGCTCTTCTGTCTGGCTAATGTTCCTCTGCAGGCAGGTCTCCCTAAACTACAGTCACCTTTTACTTTTTAATGAAGCCCATTATGGCACACTTGGGAGAACTTCTAAATGAAGAATACATAATCTATCATTAAAGTATCATTAGTCATTTGTAAGAACATGAAGGGAGCCAGGATGTTTCCTCAAAATACCCTAGTGTTTCCCAACACTATCTCCAATAGACAGCTTTCCATTTACCCAGGTGTTTTTATGAACCATGGTGAATCATGCATTATTAATGTGGAACATGGCTACATTTCCTCAAAATAGTTAGAAAAAATATAGAAAAATCAAAATATAGAAACTGTGCTGTTCAGAGAGAGGGAGACTGAAAATCAAAGAAATCTATGGGAAAGAGAAAAATGCAGAGAAAGAAAAGGAGTCAAACACAGAGAGATTAAGTGGGTTAAAGATACATAGGAAAATATAATTAAAAAATATTTACAAAATAAGGCTCTGCATAGACTACAGCTAAAGTAAGTGCAGTGAATATACAATTATTCAATACATAAATTCAAATGTGTGAAGATTAACACAACATATAACAAAAAACAAAGCCTGAGCATAAATCCACATTCAAAGTGCTATCATGTTTCCATAAAGTGAATGTTTTCATTCAAGTGCTAACCTTCTGTTTATAGTTAGAACTGCATTTGACTATTTAAAACGCAATTTATGCTATGATCCTCTGGGTTTAGAATGGGTGTGTGGGATGTATACACACACATATTCTGGGTTTACTCATTCTAAACCCAGAAGAACATTTTTATCATGAGGCATGCTTTGCAAAGGAAACCACCCAACATTCATATTCAGGCAACACATCACTTTGTAGAACACATTTCAGATGGTAATCTATTCCTCACAATGGAAGCTCTGACACAGAAACATACAGAATCTACTGATAAGGCACAAGCCACAGCATTTAGCTTATTTGAATTACTGCCACTGCCTCTGCGCTTCACAGCTCGAAAATTCAGGCCTAAGAGCCTAAGTTGATCATAGAGACAATTGGTGCTGATATATACTTAGGCTTGCTTTTGAGAAATGCAGCCCAGCACTACCTAAATTAAGTATATGTAATAAATGCAATTATAAAGTAAATAAAAAAAGAGTATTGAGAATTTAAGCAGAAACTGACAGATTTGAAAGGAGAAAAGGAATGATGGACTGCTGAAAATCAATGTGCTGGTGAAAGGGAATCAACATGTATATATGTCTGGCATTTTTCACATTTTTTCCAACCACAAAGCAAATGACTTGAAAGGTTTCTCAATTCAACAGTCCCACTCTTAATGACACAAGCATACAAACATACATGCTGTGTAGGATTTAACAGTTGCCAGAGTGAGGGTACAAAACAAATTGAACAGTACAGGGTTCAGTAGAGAGCTCATTGATTACAAAACAATTTTTAATCATTGTTTATGAAAGGGCCAATAGTTAAATACAATATATGGCTATTTATTTTATAGGTGATACAATTCACATGAAAGCTGATCTTAAACCTTACAATTATTCAGCTAATATTGTACCATTGTAAGATTATCAGTAACAGCAAAAGCCTGTGTCCAATTTATCGATGTGTTAATTCTCTGATGTATAAATTCTCCTATACCAATGGATATTGTATTAAATAAACTTTTCAGCTAATCTGCATAATCACAATTTCTCATTAATTTGTACTCTGGCAATCTTACACAGATATTACACACGCTCCAGATATTATATTGGCCCTTAAAAACCCATATTGGTCAATTCCTATTTTGTGTGCTTTGTGAAATATCAGTGAAACATCTGACATTTTCCAGTGTAAAATGGAAGCTACAGATATAATTGACATTGTAACGTCTATATTTGCTGGTGTCATTCAAATTAAAAATATTGTTTAACATGACTGAATCAACTTGAATCCTCAGAATAGTCAGAAATTGTATACATTTCGGGAGGTGTTTAGTGATCTTTTTCCAAGTGATGATTTTACTTATATGTGTATGGGTAATCCAGACGTATTGTAAACAGATTTCAAACTCTGTTTAAGAAGTACTTCGGCCATCAGCTGTTAGGTAACTCCTGCATTGACAAAAGCTAACCTACAACCAGTGGAGCATCACAACCGGTCAATCAGTACACGTTTTAAGTATCCATTTAAATGGGGACATACCATAGACTTCTGTTGTTTTTTTACACAGCTATTTATACAGTTATACAGTGTAACCCAATGTAACTCTAACCCATACTCTAAATGAAAAGTTTCTGCGTTACTAAAAGTAAGTTTTGCTCAGATTTTTGCTTTTGGGTACAAAAAAAATTGTTAAGTAATCCCCACCCCCGATTGCATATATAATAAGTAGCCTATAGCCTTAATGTTTAATTTGTAGTTTAACGGGCCGAGTTTCTCTATAGTAATTGAATTTCTGTCCATGTATAGATAAAAAATGTAACCTTTTTCCTCAAATCAGTGGTCCACTTAGAATTTTTAATATTCGGCTGTCAAGATAAACGCACGTACCGAAGCAGGAGTTGATGAAGCCGTACCACATACAGCCGCGCCGCCCCAGCAGCCACCGTCCCCGCACACTGGACGCGAAGCTCAGCGTCGTCCCGAACATACACACCAGCATGTCACTGACGCTGATGTTTAAAAGAAGCATGTTAACCGGGGTCCGAAGCGCTTTAAACTTACAGAAGAGGACGAGGACGATCAAGTTATTGAAAATGCCAAAAGTCATAATGAACCCTAGCATCACGGACAGGGCAATAAAGCCCGCTGGAGAAAGCGTCTCCACCGGCGAGTCCCTCCAGTCCGCGCCCAGAGAAGTTAACAGGTCTTGCCCGCTCACGTTCCCCGAAAACATCATTGAATAGTCAGAAACTTACTTTAAGTGTTGTTTTTCTTGAGGTGAGAAACTCATCTAACCGTACTCTCCTTCAGTTAAGACCTCAGCTCTGCTCCGTGCTTCATCTTACACCGATTACCGAACAGCTGGAGACAGTGACAGCTTACTATAATGAGGCTTTACTTGGCGATGGGTTTAAAACTGGGTTATAGTTATCACCCCAGCCACTTCATTATTTAACTTGAGTGTTTTGCCTTGTCTTACACTAGCGTGTAGCCGGTTCTTTCTGAAGAACTGAAGTCCGCCGTATCCATCAATGTGTCCGAGTGCATTGAACGCAACACCGTAGTGACCAAATGTGAGAACTGTTAGAAGGGAAAAGTAGAAATGTTGTTAACCATACGCGATCCGTTCACGGGCTACTTGTCGGTTCCAATTTTTTAAAATGCTTGAATTGTAAAGACAAAAAGTTTCCGTGTCAGTCCCAAATATATACAGAGCAGTCGTTACCTCAGTCCTCCCGCCGAGTGCGCGAGCTTTGCTGGATGGGCGACAGGCATCATTTAAAGGCGTTGTGACGTCACGAGAGAACTACAGCCTGCATCTAAGCACGATCTAAGACCCTTAAACTGATCAGTGTTATTATCAATGTTATCAGTTAAAATCAATATCGTGCCTACACCATTCTGAATTCCAGATACCCATACCTTCACCTTTCAAAAATCAATACTTATCACATTCACGTTTCTTTTACCTGATTGTTAATTGTAAAGAATAAATTACAGATCATCAGTTTATTACAGTTTTTAAGAAAAGGCTGGTTGGTTGTAACTGAAAACAAATCACACACCATCCATACATTATTATTATATTGTAATTGTTGTATTTTCTTACATTGTTGTGTTGAAAGTTTCTTGACTTTTAATGATTTCAAATGGTTTTAAAGTGAACCTTTTCATGCCTTGCAAAGTTTTTAATTATATATATATATATATATATATATATATATATATATATATATATATATAACTTCCAGTCTTATTTCCTCTTCATCTCATAATAGACTTCATCAGCCATGTTGGACATCATTTTGTTGAAATGTTAATGGTAAATCTAGGAAATAAATACTGCCTTTTTCGGTGACATGGCATAATTCTTACTTTGCAAGCTGGCCCTAGCATTGGTATAGTACTTTTTTTTTTTACAGAACCTTGTAGAATTTCCAGGAATTTTCTAGAATTTCATCGTTCAGTACTTTAAAAACACAATCTGTCACTACATCTGTTCACATCTTTCATCCCCAGAGAGCTTGCTTTGTCAGTGACCAGAAACACAGGGCTGAATGGCTATGGCTGACTGGGGACTAATGCCTTCTGCAAACATTAGCAGCAGATGGATAAGCTTTTACTGACATATCTATTCTGTGTTATTATCTTTAGTGATGCTTGCTAAAGGTAAGAATCATTTTAGTGACATTGCTGGATTTAGGGTTAGTGGTTTTAAAAAAATCCTTTAAACTTTGGTCTGTAAATCATCATGCATTGTTTGTGCCATGGATGTGAATAATATCTCAAATCATAATGATGCGACATGTTTTATGTGGCACCATGGTCCTGGAGGAAAGTTGTTTCATTACACTACATACTGCACCTGCTATATTTGGCATATATATAATTACATTTGCAATTATTAATTATGAGACACTTTTATCCAAAGCGACTTTGCTAGGGGCTGGATGAACAGTAGTTTTTTGTTGAATATCTAAGCATTAGAGATTAGTTAGGTGTCTGTGAAACAGGTGTGTTTTAAGTTGTTTCTTGAAGGTTTTGATGGTCTCAGCAGATCGGGTAGAGGCTGCCTGCTCATTCCACCTGGAAGGAACAGATGAACATCTTAAAGAGTGATCTGGTACCTCATTGTGGGCGGAAAAATCAGACATTGCTTATTTACAGAACGTAGTTGGCAGGAGGGGATGTTATTTCTGAAGGAATGAGTTGAGGTAGGAGGGTGAAGTTCTGGTGACTAACCTAAAGGCAAGGGTAAGAGATTTAAATTTAATGCAGGTGGCTACGGGGAGCCAGTGGTGTGAGATTAGGAGGGGTGTGGCGTGGGCTCCCTTCGGTTGACCAAGAGATTGTTGCAATGTGCGTAGTGAATTTCAGCTGGAGTTCCATCTTACTGAGATCACCACTCACGACTCATAATTGTCATGATTTTCAAATGTGCTTTCTCTTTGATTTCCCTTCGAATTTATCAATATATATATATATATATATGGTATATATAGTGTGTTATATACTTATAATGTTATAAGTGTTGTTTGTGGCATAGTAATAGTTTGTGACTTTTTGATGTACCTCTACAAAAAGCAGAGTCGCCTTGTCCAGATTGTTCAAATATTGCACTGGTATTTCAAATAAACCCTGTAAGCCATGTAAGCCTTGTATATGGTGAGCAAAACACCCATATGATTGGAGCAGATCTCTTATTCTTTAATAAACAGAAAGCATAAACATGAAAGAAAACATGCACATGGCTGCGTTTTCTCACTTACACAGTGTCAGAGTTCATGGTAATCATCCTCTTTGTGGAAAATCATCAATGATAAATCATTGTAGGCATCATAAATGCAAAAGGGTTATTTGTATCTGGTAAAGTGTATTGTATCTGTATAAAGTGTATGGAAAAATGAGTGGCTTCTTTTTAAGATATTATTAAGATATATTTAAATATATAAATTATTTTAATATATACATATATTAGCCTGGAAATGTACTTCCCTTTCTTACTGATTTAGTGTTGAGTACATGATTTGGGAAAACAATTCCTGGTTAACATAACATTAAGAGAAATATCCAGTAGGTTTAGCTATTTAAAAAAAAAGTTTATTTTAATTTTTTCCCAATACATTTTATTACATTTTGTCATTCCCAATAAAATAAAGGCCCAGAGGAAAATTTTATTTCTCAGAGGTTGCTCTTTTAAAGTTTAAGAGATTTGATGAGATCTCAGTTGTATTTCAGTAAAGTATCAACTTTGTCTCAGACGTTTCTCATAAAATTGCTTAGACGAAATAAAAATAGAACCCAATGAGACAATTGTTAAAATCCATTATAGAGCATTGAGCTGTAAAATTAATGTAGATTGTAGCTAAAATAATCTGGATTTGGACTTCATATTGAAAACTAATAATAATCTAATAATAATTTTGATATTTGTTTGCAGACCTAACTCTGAGCATCTGAGTTTAGTGGAACTTAAGCAAAAGTTTCTATTTGCTCTACATTTAATCTCATTGATGAATAATCATACATCCTCATATTAAAGATAAAATGCACTCATTCAGCCTCTTCATGTGTAACCTTTCTTGAATGACAAATGACTAAATAAGTGCTACAGTGTGCTGTTTAAATATTATAATGGCAAAGAATTTTTAATAAAATATTTTTAACACTTTGCCTAACTGAAAAGAAAGTAAATTAGAGGGCTTTGAGTTAAATTACTGTAATCATCCAATAATTACAGGATAGGGCTCTGTGTTTAAAAAAGCTGAAGATGCAAGATAGTAAGTATTAGTCTTAATATGTAAGCTAATGTGTTTTAAAGGTTTAAAGGTTTAAATACAAGCTATCAGTAAATAAGACTTGATATCCTATTATCTATGATAATCTGAACCACTTTGCCTTTGATGTCTTATTGATTGCAGTTTTACTCAGTATACTGCTTCTAAGATCTGGTTTATACCAGTAGCCATGAGCACAGTGTCAATAACCAGGTATGGTGTGATGTGACAAATAGTTGAAAAGTATATCCAGCTGTTTACAGCCTTTTTCCTTTTGGTACAGTATGTGTCTTAGCATTCAGGTCATGTTTATCTCTGGAATTAAGTTTAGAGGGAAAATTGGCCCCTCTGTCATAAAAAAATGTTCTCACTAATAGAACATTTGAATAGAAAATGCTTCATTAATAATCTAGTGTGCTCTAAAGCTTTTAGCACATAAATATGAATAAAGCATGATTAATATTTTTAAGTGGGTGCTAATGGATCTCTGTGACACAATGTGGTACAATATTAGAGTGATTGCAATACTGTATATGACAAACAAATATTTATTCCCAAACCAACACAGCTAGCAGTTTAATGATTGAATATATTGGAAATGTTAAAGAGATGTGTGGAATAGTAAAAAAGGTTACCTGTGTTTGAACAGATTGCCTGAACACTCCCCAATCTGCCATGTTGTATTTTGTCAGATTCATAATTAAAATAATTTTAAAAAAGTAATTGGATAATTGAACAAATGTTTTTAGGGTGATTGTGGCTAAAAACCAGGGAGTTTTAACATTAATGTCTAAATGATTATGTCTGAATATGATTATGGAATACCTTATGCAAGTCAGAAGGGGGATAATCAGTAAAGAGTACTTGAAGAGTTATTGACGTACAGTATTAGAAAAGGAGATGGACTACTCCTAGAAAAAAACAGAGAGAAATCCTGACCATCCACAGACCATCCTGTAAATATACTTTCTAATAAACTATATTAGCCTTTACATCACTAGAAATGTTGATATTTGAAATCAACACCTAGACAAACGCATTATCTTTTCTCATCATCTACCCTCAAAATTATGAACATGTTATGCAACACAAGCAATGAATGACTAACAGCTGGCACATGTGCCCCCATTGCTGATTGGCTACAAGATTGTTATGGTGTTGTGTGGATCAGTCCAGTTTTGTGTCTCCAGTTTGTATTTACACAGCCAGGACTGTGTAAAAACACACTATATGTATATATTTGTATTTTTAACACGTACACACAGACATCTAGTTAATATTCACCAAATTGTTTGTTTGGGTGGTGATTTCAATATTCAATGCCATTTATCAGAAATTATTTACTGCACCTTTAAATAATGTCAAACCACTAATTACAATCAAGGGCATCATTTTTAAATCAACAGTAGTAGTACTAATACAAATAACACATTTTGCAGATTTTGTAAGCAATCTGTCTGCATCCCTATTGTTTATTGATTATTAGTCTGGGTTTTAAAGTGCTTGCAAAAACAAAACAATCACCACAATGCAGTTATAAACATGCCTACCAGGGCTGAAATAATAGCTTTAGTGTCCTGTTCCACTCACAAGATTTAGCAATAACAATTATGCCATGATTACACCAAAAGCTCTTGATTACTGTAAACACATACACACACACAGTCCAACCAATTTTTTCTGACAGCTTAACCTTTACACTCTAATAATATTGAATTCTGTCAGCTTCTTGGCTGAAACTGTGTCCAGTCTGATTATAGGTGATAGCAGGGGACTATTGAAAAACGTCTGAATGTCTTGGATTGTCTGAATGTCTAAGATTATGGCCTGGAGCTACACAGACTGGAATTGGATGGTTGATGACTATTCTTACCATTAAAGCCCTTTTTTATATTTTTAAGACTTTATGTGTCTAGTAAATTAATGTTGGTTCTAGCAGACAGATATTTGAGTCTGTCTCTGATATATGGGGTGTTTTTAAATAATAATAAAGTTATTATTCTAGTTAATAATGTACTTAAAAATTACAAATATAGCATAAGAATTGTATTGCATCGGAATAAGCAGGAAAATTTGGGACTAAGTTTATCCTGTGTGTTGGGAAGGGCCGGGGTTTGTAGCCTGTGGAGAAGGTCAGCTGCGTACAGAGAAGCTTAGAGATTCTAGTCAGGTTCAAATGAGATTTGTGGAAGTCATTAATGAAAAATAAGGCTTCTTCTTCTATGATATCACAATAATGCATACTTAAAAGCTGTGTGAGGTTTTACTCTCAGCATATGTATTCTAAAAAACAAACTATTGTTTAATTCCGATGCCATACTTTTGACACAAAAGCCATATACCAGAAGTGATAGAATTTGTTTTACAGCAGGTTGCATTGCTTCTGGTTTAGGTTGTTTGTATGTGCTTTGTTTAATATAGCGCTGGTTTACTCAAATGCTATCAAAAATAAGCATAATCAATGTCTATCACATATGGATTGCATTGATGTCCAAAAGTTTTCTTTTAAAATAAAATAAAATTGTCAAACCACAAGAGCTCAGTTGTCCAAGGTGTATTTAGATTAGCACTGTGAAAATTACGCAGCCTCTCACTTCTCTTTCCATTTTCCTTAAGGGAATATTATAACCCTTGGACAGAGGAGTTCGGAGGTTGATTACGTTTGAGACAAGGTATAGATCAACCTTTCTCAGCTATATTGATTGACTGATGATGTCTTTAATCTTTTAAATTTGTTAGCAATAACATTCTTTTGCCTGTAGTGTGGAAATCAGGTTCTCATAATTGTAATGAACTATGGCACCAAAGTCACATAAATGTATGGCAAACAGGATAGAATGCAATAAGGAAATAAAATATATCAGCTATGAAAAATGTAGCATAGAATTTCAAGTCAGAAATAAAATCTTTTGGACCATTTGTTGCAAAATTAAACAAATAAAACATTTCACAGTCCTGCAACAAACAACTAATAATTTTAATACCAATAACCAATTACTTTATTAAGGTAATTGCTTTAGCTGTAAATATTATTTGAATTCAAAATATAAATGAACTATTTAATAAATATAGAGTCACATGTGGGCAGATCCCTGACAGCCATATAGCCAAGCTGTTCTGGTACCCTCAAATGCACTTCAAAAGAAAAAGAAGGTTTGATTCTTTTTGTTTCTATCTCACAGCATTTTGTAAGATGAAACATATAATTCTCCTGAGCTGATTGTCTGATGCTAAAGAGAGCTACACTTTAGAGAGCTATAGCAATTTTATTATTTATTGCTGCTACGTAAATAAGTGGATAAGTGTACTCAATATACTTTATGCTTAATTTTTCGTTTGAGTATAAAGTATATACTCATTTGAGTATAAAGTATATATCAAATATATAATTTCTCGAATTTCTGACTCTTTTCTAAAAGCAATTATCAGTGGCAGTAAAACATAAGTGCACATGACATTTCTTGTGTTTGTTGTCTGTAATTTCCCTGCATTGTGCTCTGTTACGTCTTTCTTTAGAATATAAACACATATCTCAAATGGAGCAACAGAATCATTTGCATGCAGCAAAATTAATACAATAATTGTAAAAATAATTTTAAAGCACCATAGATTTTCTAAAGACTAATGATACTCAAAACACCTTTTGTTCACAGCATGTGGCCAGTAATGCAGTTCAATCTGCCGCTACGTAAATATCAGTTCAATCTACATCTGAACTACTCATAATTACTCATAATAATTTTGTGTCACTTCAGGGCAATGCTGTGCTAATGTTACTATGCCATCAATGCAAATTTAATTTAAGGACACAGTTTTAACAAAACATGGTTTTCATGGAGTTTTTTATACACTAGTTTTATACACTAGCTACGTGTTACTGTTGCAATAATGCAAGCTGCATTTAAAATGTTTTCAATGTTTGAGATAATTATTTCTTTTTTTAAGTAAACACTGTGATTATCAAATTTTAGTTTCAATGCTAAATGATGGCTGTGCAGACCTTATAAAGGAATACTCCACCCAAAAATGAAATTACTCGCCCTCAAGGCATCCTATATATGACTTTCTTCTTCCAGCCGAACAGAATCGGATTTATATTAAATAATATCCTGCCTCTTCCCAGCTTTGTAATTGCATTGAATAGTGCCTGGGATTTTGAAGCTCCAGAAAGTGCATCCATCCATCATAAAAGTAATCCATATGACTCCAGGGGTTTAATAGTTCAGAAGTGACACAATACATTTGTGAAAAACCGATTACTATTTTAGTGTATTTAGCGATCAAAATGGGACATTTGAATGTAAACATTTGTATGAAAGACTAAACAGGAGACACGTGAGAACCAGTGAGATTTGGGGTTATTGAAGTGCATGAAGAATGGTGTTCCCCTGTGTTCAGTGTGGTTTTTCATGCAGATATGTTTGTACCCTAATATTAAGGTTTTCATTTCTTCCATAATAAAGTTATCCCTGTATTCCGCAGCACTTCTCTTAGGTGACAATGGTTTGTCGAGAGTTTCTTACAGACTTTAACAACAGCTCAAAAAACTTAATGTAGATTACTGTTGATCTGTCCAAAATACTCTTTTATAATTGTGTATTATTTGTCCTTTTCACTGGCTTGCCCTGTGAAACTCTTTGTTGAATGTCAGCACCTGAGAGTTCTCTTCAGTGAAGCTGTATGTGTCTCACATTAGAGACTCTTGCTTCTGGACTTCTCCACCTCTGTCCTGCTAGATCCAGGTTGTGTTTCAGGTTGTGAAAATACATTGTATTGCAATTTTTATTTAGAAGAATTGTTTTCACATGTGCTTAGATAATAAGAACGATTTCTGTAGTAAAAAGAATAATTAAGAATCAGGTTAGACAGTGTTTTAAAAAGCCAGGTGATTGGCTCAAATTCTTGTTTGTCACAGGTAAAAACTGGATTGTGGTTTTTATTTTGTTTTTTAAGTAGCAATGATTAGCAACATTGCTAATGTGTGATAGTACATTTGTTTGCTTTTGAACAGGTTTTGAAGTTTAACAGGTTGCAGATTTGTGCAGATAGAGGTAAAACAGAAGTTAACACATGATCTGCTAAAAGTGATTTCCTCTCCACTTGGTTTTCAGAATGTTTGATACACCCACAGACCAACTCACAGCTTCCCAATTCCAGCTCCAAACACACAGACATGCTTGCTTGTACCGCCATTATTCATGCTTCAATCATTCGTTCATTTGTTTGCACCAAGTGTTGCACAGGCATCTGTGTTCACGCTTCTTGATAGACTTTTACATTGCACAGTGCAGTCCTGCTGAGTGCATCTCACTCTGAGTTTGAAGGATTGATTCACATCTGACACAGCTCCACTCTCTCTTCCTCCAGTGTACAACATGAGTCTGTACATGTAACAGAGATAAGTTCTTATCATTAATAGTATCTTAAAGTAAAGTGGTCTTTTGATTGCCCTTTAATAGCTTTACATTTACATTTATTCATTTAGCAGACGCTTTTATCCAAAGCGACTTACAAGTGCGAAATACATCAAGCGAGTCAACCTGAAGAGGCAACTAGACACAATAAGTGCTCACAATACAAGTTTCAGACATTGCTCAGAGTATCATATGCTACAACAAGGGAGAGATTTAAAGGGAAGAGGGATAGGAAATGAAGGGAAAGGATGTTTTTTTATGATGAGGTTAAGTGCTCACGAAAGAGATGTGTTTTCAGCTGTCTTTTGAATATTGCCAGGGATTCTGCATTACGGATGAAGGCAGGAAGATCATTCCACCAGCATGGAGTAGTGAATGAAAATGATCTGGAGAGTGATTTTGTGCCTCTCTGTGATGGTGCCACAAGCCTTCATTCCTTCTGTGATCGCAGGCTTCTGGTGGGAGCATAGACTCGTAAGAATGAGTGAAAGTAGTAGGGTGCTGACCTAGTGATAGATCTGTAAGCAAGCGTCAAGGCCTTGAACTTGATGCAAGCAGTGAGCGGTAGCTTTAATGTGAGGATTCATTGTTTTGGTTTCATAAGCCTTTGCTGTAGAGTTTGCAATGTCGGGTCCGTCATGCTTATTATATGTTACTGTGTTCAGACTGTCTGGATGACACTTTTTATGATGACACTCAAAGCTGTTGTCAACCAATTTTTCTGCCTGACCTGCTGTATTTTCTTTAAAAATTGTGTCTACCACTTCAAATACACTGAAAATACACTAAATTACACAAACAGAATCCAATAAACTGTTTACTGTCTGCACTGTGTGAAACCAATCATTATAATTTTCTCATCATGTCAGACGAGCTGTCACTGACATTAATTTCTGTATAATCATAAGACATGATTTTCATGTTTCATCATCTTTGTCTGTCAATACATATGTCGATATAAGTCAATACAGTGTCTGCCAAGAGTATATGAATATTTGCAAATAAACAAATTCCTAAATAAAGGTTACAACAAAAACTTACCATGCAATGCATCATACATCAATATAAAATATTTTTTTAAGAGGTTACAAATTTACCAGCAGTCCTTTTAATGTTAAATACATGTTTAACATTTCGTATATTTCAGAGCTCTTTCTAATGAGTTTAGTATGCATGTTTTAAGCGTGTTTGGTTATATTAAATTTTGCACTGGTTACAGGAACAGATTTATTTAGTTTGATAGGTAACTATTTATAATGTCAGCATCAAGAAATAATTTCTGGTAGTTTGACATACAATCAGCATGCTGTGTAATTTTCATATATTTGCTCTCACAAAGGTAAAAATGCTATTTTAGGAAATAAATTCCAAGGGCCAAAAATTTCCCCTTTAGAGAAAGAGTACATTTCTGATACTGCCCACTGACATTTTGCATTATTGTCCAAACTCTGAAAAGTTCTTTGTAAAGGCTGCTTCAATTCTGAAAGTTTTTGATCTGATTCTGAAAGAAATGTCAAGCGCACATGATAAATATCAACCCAGAATCCCCAACATGCTTGGGTGACATGGTAATAGTATTCTACAGCTCTCTCCTGCTCATTGGTCACATGCCCAGCAGTTGTAGATAGATGCTACATATTACTCAATGTTAAGATTTATGATTTGGTTTTAAATCAGAAGGAATAATTCAAGAAATGTTTCTCTGATGCAGACAAATAAGCATTTCCATAAGGAGGGAAAATAAATAAATACCATCACAGAAGGGAGAACAGAGGTCATTAAAAAAACATGTCACCACTAGACTAGTTGCAGTGGGCATGCGTTAGTGTAAAATAAATCCACATTTTCATGTATGTACATTACTCAGATTTACATATCAACAGGATATTTGATGTTCAAAGGGTTTCTAGCAGTTAGAGGAGTTGTATTAATTTAGGAGCTTAATTAAGTTATTATTTTAAGGTCTAACTATACTAAGACTAACAATTGCACTATTTAATTTTATACTTAATAAGCTTATAAATAATTAGTCAGACCATAAGCTCTTGATGTTCATGTTAAACCTTATTTTATTGCCTGTTTAAATAGAAGAATTAAATTAATGTATGAATGGAAAACTCACTGATCAGTTCTGATCATGTTTAATTATTCTCTGAATGGGCCACTGTTCTCAAGAAGAATGGAAAATTACATTATCACCACATTTACATGGTTCTGAGGAGTCTCATGGTCTGAAGGGACAAAACTGTGATGCAGTCTGGCCATTTGGGCCCATGCTTATGTATAAAACTTTTAATGTGGGCAATAAAATAAAACGTTTATTAATATCTTATATGTAAGCAAACTAACATAATTTATTGTAAATGTATCACTGAGAAAAACATACAGGTAGCATTCTCATCAGTTTTCAGTATATCAATAAAAAGCATGCAAAATTCAATAATTTTAGATGTCTGTTATTTTGGCACATAGCATGGGGGAAAAGGAGCAAAGTAAATCACTGTCCTGACAGTCCTATGATAAGGTGATACATAACCTTATAACAGTTCAATTATTTGCCATCAAAATAAAACAAATACTGATTTATTGATCTCTACATGTCAAAAATGTATAAATTACCTCTTAAGCTTCTCTGTAGTAAATAAATGCAAAATTTATAATCATAGATGTATGATGCAAGATTATAATCATATCACACATACATGACATGAGAAGAATTCCGGGTCAGTTGAAGTACATTGAGGTTTCTGCAGTCTCCTCTAAGATATTTTACACAGAATTACTTACATTTCCAGCATGTTGTTTACAGTTTATAATGAAATAGTTTATAATGAAATAACCTTAAGATCTTAACCAGTAACCTATGAATAAAAGAACAGTGTTTCATCCAGTATTGGCATTAACTTATGATAAAATACTCTGTGCAGCTCGATGGAAAAAGCATAGCTCAAGAGACAGAGGTTTAGAGCAAACATTTATTATACATCTAATTTATAATGCATTGAACTATTCACTGTTTCTGTTGACGTCACACCTCCAGGGTTCACTTTTTATGCAGCACAAGCTAGAAAAAAATGATGGTGGCATCTTTTAAAAGTGCAATGTAAAAACCTTCCACTCAGATGTATGGTGATGAATTAGAAATGGATCAACACATTACAGTACAGCTATAATAGCATGTATCTGGAGTTTGCTATTAAATTAAATTATTCAAACTGAAAACTTAAATAAAAGAAAATTGTTTTATTTTGGTGTATGCTAATGTATGTTTGGTGTATATGTAAAAATGTTTTAAAAAGTGCAAAATTAAAGTAAAAGTGTAATTTGTGAACAAATTACAAACTGTGTGTTAAATTTGGAGTACTTGGAGGCTCTTTAAATAATTAACAATGTTTTCGTATTTATAATTTACATACGGTGACAAAAGGGTTTAAAAACCTTTAAAACGATATACCAAATTACCTAATTTGCCTAATAAGGAAGTGATGTGGAAATACCTAAAATTTTATTGAAAATATACAGGATGCTGTATTTTAGGGATATCCAAAGACCAAGAAACCAAGTTATAAAGCACAGAGGTATGAGTCAACGTGGAAAATCACTGAACTTTAATATTGCTCCACTCTCATCTCACTCATAAATGGGCCACTGTTCTCAAGGTGAATTTATCTGTGTGTGATTACTCTCCTCTGACAACGCACAAAAACACACTTAAAAAAAACTTGCGCCTTTTAATATTCACTTATACGAGAAATAAAATACAAGAATATTTACATAATCTCGTCCAGTGACTTGCAGTCGTTTAACTATGAGTTTCGCAAACAAAAGCCATTTAATATCTTGCTACGGCGGCAGGATGATTAATCGACAGCAGAAAGCATCGTTTATGTTATACTGCTCGAGACGCTGATGCGGAGTCGCGTTGTCTTTCGCTTCACTTGAAGACTTTTGGACTCTTTATTAACGAAATCCGTTTATCGACAAATCAGTCCCAAGGACTAAACTGAGGATTTAAACAAAACCCTGTGATATTAAGTGCTACTGTAACAGTTAGCATTTCTAGCTGTATGTCTGGAGTTATGACGCTACGTTGCTAACTGGGAAATAATTGGCGACCAAAATGACGTTTTACTTTCTTTAACCAATTAAATGCCCGTCGAAGATAAATGTGCTAGGGTACTTAAACGGCCAAATATTGTTTTGCCGTTGAACCTGTTTTGAGAGGAAATTCAGTAGTGGTTAGCTTGTTTTGGTTCACAAACTGCTGCTTTCCATATAGAAACTTCGTTTTGTATTACTTTGTAAGTCGATTATAGCTCGATTATATACGTATAAACTGAATACAGAAGGGGGTCAACAGGTCTTTGCTTCTCCCCAGTCTTAATATTTAACTAGCAGGCTAAACTCTCAGGTCAGACAACTGAATGTCTGTAATGAATAAGAGTGAGATGCAATAGAGGTGAGGGACATCTCAATGCCTTGTGTTCTGGAGGATGATGCGGATGAGCTGGATGATCACAGTCATTAACAGAAGAATGATGAAGATCCTGATCGCCCTCGCTCTTATTGCTTACATTGCCAGTGAGTATTTCAGACTGTGTTCCACTTATACACTTTGATGTACTCTCTCTCTCTCTCTCTCTCTCTCTCTCTCTCTCTCTCTCTCTCTCTCTCTCTCTCTCTCTCTCTCTCTCTGTGTGTGTGTGTGTGTGTGTGTGTGTGTGTGTGTGTGTGTGTGTGTGTTTGTGTGTATATATATATATGTATGTATATACGTGTCAATTTGATGGGTTCTTTATATGATTTGACAGTGACCCAATTACATATTACCAGAATTACTGGTTTACAGAACTATGTAACATGCTGTGCGTCAGTGTATAAAAATGCCTTCAGCTGATTTACTTGCTGTATTCTAAAATATGATCCAGTTCACTAAGTGCACAATTGCTTCCTTGTTTAGTCAGGTTTTCCAGCTCAGGCATTTCCGAAGAACTGTCAGCTGTCATTATCAAGATGTCATTGTTTGTTGTCAGAGGCGAAAGTATGAAAACTGACGGTCAAATTACAATTAGCTAAACAGTGTTCAACAGTGCTCAGCTGTTGTCTTCTCAGAATGCTGAAATCAAATTAAACATCTTTTTAATCTCATTTTACAATTAATCAGCTAAATTAATGCTAGGCCTGACTAATATTTGACTGTTCTGATAAACTAGCAATATTTGTAAAGCTAGCTCAGAAAAATTACAGATACTGCCTCACCAATAAGTAATGTTTAACTGGAAGTTTTCCAGCTGGCTTATATTGTTGTGGAAGTTCTTAAGAGAATTCTATGCATGCAGTGTATGTATTCCCCTATACACTAAAAATACTGTTTTCAGGTATTATTATTATTATAAAGTTAAAAAGGGAATCTAGTGTTATTTAGCATTGCTGGTGCCATGCCAAGAACCCTGCTGCCACAGCAAACAGAACTGAACCAAACCGTGGCTCCAAAACAGTGATATGAACCGAACCATGGTACACCCCTGCAGCATGCAAAGAGAAAAATAACTTCATGATCGAACATTGTGGAATAGCCCACAATGTAATAGGCCTCAAAAACATCTGTAGTATTCTGTAATATGGATAATTAACTTTTAGATAAAAGCATCTGGTAAATGAATAAATGCAGGTATATGATTGTAAGCATGTGTGAAGCATGTGTGAAGCATGCACATTTGAAGTTCAGTTACTTGACTAAAATAACTCAGAATACAACTTGAAATGTCACATTTGTGGCAAATTTCATCATTTGATCAGTCATGCTCAATTTTAGGCACCAGTCTTTGTTCACTTAGTAGTTGCTTGTCATTTGGGCTGGCATTTTCAGTTATATTAGTGATTATTCAGAATTCTTTGTCCATTAGGTTCCCTTCTTCCTAAATGACCAGTGAGAACAGACCAATTTTGAAACTTTGCTGTGGTCACATTGAGAATTAATTAAGTGTTATTATCACACTATGATGGCTAATAAATGAAGCAGATTATTGAGACATTATACACTCAGTTTTCTTCTCTGTTGGTGATGCTTTCTAACTGGAGATTGTCTTGATTAACAAAAAAAAAAACAAGCAGTTACTTGTAGAGTTGTTTAAAAAAAAAATTGAAAATATGCTAACAAAACTGCCCATGTGCAAATATTGCAAATGCAGATTCAGTCATGTATTAGACTGAAAAAAGCAGAACTCTTGGGTAAGATGACTGACAGAAGAGTTACCAGCAGATGTTTCAGACTTCATGATTTCAGCACTGTAAAAAGGTTGGTTTATGTGTCTAAAACCCCCGAGATGGAGATTAAGGAGGAAGATTACAGAGAATCAGAGACAATCAATCAGCTAATGGTGAGTGGTCTGTCCAACTCTCATTGAAGCACAGTGGGTAGACAGCACCTGGTAGGTTTTAATATGTGTACAGCAGACCATAACAGCCCCAGAAGGCTGACTTTACCACCGATTCACTACTAGTTGTAGGAATGTTTCTTTTAAGATGCATTCCTACATCTAGATGCAGTTTACCTTAGAGCGTTCTGTGTTCGTAAAAGCTACAATGTATTAAAATTAGATTCCAAGATTGAACTGGGAATCATTATCTGAATCATTGTCAGAATGTGTCTGTAGGAACAATGGCAGACCAATGGCGCCAGTCTTAAAAGATGTGTGTTGTAATTATAATGTCGATGATGGAGAACTGGGGAGCTAAAGTGAAGAAGAAATGGTGTGATGTCATGTTTTTTTGATGTGTTTCTAAATGTAAGCACAGAATATACAAAAGTTCTAGTAGTGCAAAGAAATTTACAGATGTTTTTGAATCTCTGTGTGAAGGAAGCTTTACTTAGCCTGAGCATAAATCTAGAAAGGCTCTTATTATAGTTTTTGCTTCACTAATGCAATCCTTTCATTTCCTCCATGCTAAATGAACACTGCTTGGCTATATTTAGCCCTTTTCCTAATGTTTGAAAATTATAAGCCATAAACCACAGTTTTTACATATATAATGCGTCTGAAATGCCAGTGGTCATATTTAAATTGCCACACAGTAAACCTGTAACTTATTTATTTCTGCTTATTGATGAAAGCAGGTGATATGACCTAGTTAAAGAATGTCACAATAGACAGTTCATCTCAGAAACAGTTGATCTTGAGATTAAATGAGACAAATGCTTTATATTGATGTTATTTTTTATATCTTTTAAATAATTTATAATGTTTTGTTTTGCACTGTATTGTTTGGGTGGCTTTATCCGTTATTGGTGATCTCTTTGCCTGTCTCTCTCTAACCTGCTGATATCAGTTGTGTCTTTTCCTTTCTGTGCTCTATATCTTTGGAGGATTCAGTGCCCTTTCTGAGATAATCCTTTCAATATCAGCCCGACTTCAATTCGCTGTAATTACAAGTTTATATTGGCCACAATAAAAAGCCAATTTGGCGAAGCTATAAAGCCATACAGGACAGTGCCACTGAATGAATGCATTAATAGTTGCATAGCAGCTCAACATGACACTGTTACTACTTAATACAAACTGATTACTAATTAATATAAAGTGGAACAGAATTTGTCACCTAAATGTCTTGCTTTGGTCAGAATTAGCTTCCATTAACTCTACTGCTAACAAAAGTGTGTACTGTAATGAATACAACAGCAAAATAGGGTATAATTGGAAGCCTCCTGAGAGAAATTTTAGAAGTTAGAAATTTAGAGAAGTTTTAGCAAGAATATACAAATCTTTCAAGACAGACATGCTGTGAGTGCAGAGGTTGTTAAGCAGTGATATATGCCAGTGTTTCCTTGAGTTCTAAAAAAATCAAACCACATCTCTGGTAAAGAACTACATTATCCTTAATTCTAAAGGGAGGTTCACCAATCAGATAAGTAACTGTTACCATGGAAATGATTATGACAAATTGTTTGACAGTGACCACCTAATTCCACAAACACGAAAGACTTTCTGGAGTCTGTTTTGTTATATTTTCATAAAGAGATACAAACATACAATCTTTTTATGAATCTTTTATATAATTTATGATAATGTTATTTTCTCGGTAAAAAATGTTTTTATTGGTTAGCATGTGCTTAACAGTGACACATTTGTAGGTTTTATCAGCTGCTAGCACAGAGGTTTATTCAGGTGACTCACACTCTCATGAACCTGGTCCACACTAAACAGAGACTCTGTACATTGTCTTATAATTACAGTATATGATATTATTCATTCAAAGGCATTTTCAGAGATGTTCCTATAGTTCAATTATGTATGCTATGGCTCAATTTGTACAGCACTGAGTTAGCAGCGCAAAGGTCATGGGTTCAATAGCCAGGAAACACCCACCCTAATAAAATGTATAGCTCAGATGCACTGTAAGTTGTAAGTGTAAGTGTAAATGTAAAGATGTAATCACAAAAAATTATGTAATGCACAATGTGTTTGTAATTGTCTTGGTAGTATCAAATCTCAGTTCTGTATGAAGCAATAGTTATCTTCAGATGTCTTTGCTGTTTAGCTGGATGTGTTGTAATTGGGGTAGCTAGCTATAAAAAGATAAAGACCAACAGATAAAGATAAAGATTTTCTTCAGCTCTGCCATGGCAGTAGTTGATTAGAAAGAGAATCTGACCACCGAAGCAGTTTATGTGACACATTAAGAACACAGTTCATACCTTGTGTTACATTATAAATTGTGATTTGATACATTTTGTTTTTATGTATGTGCTTGCATAGTGCATGTTTCAAGCCTAAGTAAACTGGAGGTACATCAGTAAAACAAGTTTTTGTCCCAAAACCTGAATATATTTGGGTCATGGGAGTGCTACTCTGATTAACATCTGCTCTAGTTCTTTTGGACATCTAAAGAGACCACAGGACTCAGAACAGGTGCTCACCAAGAGAGTGACCTTGGCAAATCGGTCTACCACAGCTGCCCACCTGCCCCAGAAAATAACTTCTCTGCCTTTTAACCCACCCACTGTGCTAAAAATAATGTTGTCACTGTGAGAACTTAACCAGATACAATTGGAGTTCTATTTCCTGTTCACTTCTGTCTTTTATTTGTATTGTTTTATGTAAAAGTGTTTAGTCCTCTATGGCCAGTCACAATTTTTCCTTGTAAGGAATTTATGTAGCAAACTGAAATTTTTCTTCATTGTCAAAAACAACATAGTGCCGTTCTTCTGTGTCTTTCCTTCAAAACAGTCAACTTTAGTCACAGCTTAACACAATTCATCCCTTGTTGATTTTCATGGTCAGCTGCTTGTGCCAGCCTCAAATGGATTCTATAATTGCTGCTCTTTTTCTATTTGCATTGGCAAGGCATTGGGCGGCACGCCAAGTTGGCTGTTCACAAGACAAATTGTAATAAATAATAAAGCACCCAGGAATTGTGGCGACAGGAGCAAGGACACTGGGATTGAACTGCTCAGATTGAGAAAAGATCCATTTGCATAATTATCACTCCAGTTCTTTCTGAAGAGCAAGTTTTCTGTTCACACTTACCTTTTGCTCTGGATTTGCTGTCAACTGTACCAAGGCTTGCCAGTTTTTAGGAGTTTTAGGACCTGTGTTCTGCCTACTCTATTCTCGTCTGCTGCGAGCGGTGCTGTGAGAGATGGATGTTAGACAGTGGAGAATAGGACCTGCATGTGTTATTTTATAGTGGTGATGTTCAGTCCCTGCTTAACTGTATAATATTGTTAATTTTTATATTTTATAAATATTTTTATAAAGAGTTAAGGGCATGTGGTCTTACTAATATATTAATGTCTGTTGTATTAGAAATAGTCATTTTTATTTATTTATGAGAGTTGGAGCCTCTGAAGTAACACCCATTACATGTCTTATCCAGATTTATATTCTATACATATGCATGTACTAATTAAAAGACTAAGATTTGTAGATAACATACTTAGTAGAGTGAGTATGTTCTGTGACAATTATGTTAGCTTTTAAGTATTGTTTGTTGATGGGTCCATTAGGAACAGTGTGGATTATTAAATAGTAAATCACAGCACAGAATTTGATTTGTGGCTGTAAAAGGATGGCTATCATGAACTTAAATATTTAACTTTTAAAACTTTCCTTTTAGCCTATCTACTATAAATATTGGGCACATGGTGCATATATATTTCATCTTTACGTATTTCACTTCTTCCTGTTTACCTGATCACACTTATTACCCTTTGCTACAGAAACTAACAGCTTAGCCATATATTTATTGTCATTATGTCATCATTAGAATGTCATCATGGTACTGATTGTTAAGTTCTGTTATTTGTGGTTTGGTTTGTATAGCGTGATGATGTTGATTTGGTACTAATGTCTAATTTTCTCTGTTCTTTCAGCTGTCTGGGGAACCTATGCAAATATGAGGTAATACCATCATCTTTTTGTAAAAATAAAGGTTTCAGACACTTTTTAGAAAGGTGAGCAGCTGTTGTGTTGTGTAGTCAAGACTACTTATGGTTCCTTCTAGTTGGGATACTCACAGCTGTTCATCATTAGTATGCCCACATCAGCACAATCTTGTTTTAGATTGAATGAATGTGATGGAACTGTAGAACTGTAGAACTGAGTTCTACAGTAAAACAGTAAAACTTTATTTAACTGAAGAAATAAAACCTTTTTACCTTCTTGCTACACGTCCCTGGTTTTTACTGTATAAATATTCTGTTTTTTATTTTACAGAATATGAGGTAATACAATGTTTTTTTCTATTGTTCCATGAAAATATTTTCAATAAATATTGGCAAAATATTGGCAATACTTGCCAATAAAACAACAAATAAAAATATAATGTTAACTTTATTTGTCATGAAAATGACAGCTACATATAATAAAAAGTGTTACAATGGGGCAACATCTAGATGCTCCTAAGGCTGCATTTGACTTTCAGTCTCCATTTCCTGGTCAAAAAGGCTTCTCAGAAATAAGGGCTAGGGCAGTTTAGCTCTATCTTCCATTCTGGAGAGTGCACATTTTTCATGATAAAATCACATTCTGCCCTACATTTCTTGATACATTACAGAAATAAAATGGGTTTCTGCCTTTAATGTTGGCTTTCAACAGAACTAAGAATGCTTAAGTCTTATTGGTTGCTTAATTAAGCACTTAATTAAACATAGTTTATTTAACTCTTAATTTTACTCTTTCTTTTACTGACAAATAAGTTAACATTCAATTCGTTTGTTAACTTGATGTTGAGGTTTTCATATGGAATATTAGAAATAAAAATTATTCTGTAACAGGCCTAAACTAACAGGCAAACCAAACAGGTCTAAATTAAACAGGCAAGAAACAGAGTACTGTGAGTGATTTTGTGAAGATGCCATTTGAGTTCTGTGGTTTAGACAGTAATTAATACAGAGCCTTTGTTTCCTGACCACTGGGTGTTAATCAGAAACAGAGGCTGCAGGCTGGACTGGGCCTTGGATCCATAATAGGAGATTGAAGGAAAGCAGTTTTTAGTGTAACACCATCATATGGTGCTGTGAATCTTCAGTGTGTGTCCCAGGCTGAGCTGAAAAAGGAGACTTGTGTTTTTCAGTAAGCGCAGCTATGTGAGCAAAAGATACCTTTTGTGCACTTGTGTGTCTGTGTGAGTGTGAAAACCCTATGTATTGTTCTTTCCCACAGGTCTATACAAGAACATGGAGAAATGAAGGTTCAGCAGAAGATAAGTGAGGTTAGTTAGCACAAGCTGTTAATGTGGATTTTCACACTGTGCTTCAATTTTTTCAGTTTGTGTGTTTGTATATTCCTTGCATCCTTGTTATTGTCACCACCAGCAACATCTCATCACTGAGAATTATTTGCCACTAACAACAGATATTTCTTGAAGCCAATGTGCAGCTACCAGAGTGCACACTATAATTAATACTTAATTACTCATGCCTTTGATACCAATTATTTTGCTTTGCTTGGGTAGTTTTCTGCTCATTTATCGAAAGAATAAATATGACTTTTCTGAGAATAGAAAATTTGAATATTATTGTATTGTTTCTTGTGGCATATTCTCTTACTCAAAGCCACTAACCTTTTGTAAAATTACCTCTATTTACTTTAACTTGATATTTTTGTCTACGTTATTCTAGAAACAAATGATCTTTGTGACCTTTAAACCTTTAATCAAAATGTAATGATGTTTTTTGTACCCAGTTCCTCTTTGACCACCTGTCATGTAGAGACTACTGTTTACCATCCAATTAATTTCTGGTGGATAAAATCAATTAAGTCTTGCACATATTTTTTTTAAATGTCTTGTTACATAACATAAGTTAAATGAGCTGTAAATGCCGTTCTGTGTTGATTTGAAAAATTAACACATAACTTTGCACCATTTGTGCTACTGATATGAATAACACCTTAAGCTGTACAACATGTTGAGGAGACGAGTGCTTTTTTAACTTTAGTAAGTGTTTTGTTCTGTTAAGTTGCCTGGTAGATGATTTCACAGGTGCAAATATCCAATAGACTTTAACTGAAGGAGGGAGCCAACAGTATCCATAGATCAGAATATCAGAGATAACATATCTAAATAAGAGACTTGGTGGGCCCCTCTGCCCCAATTATAAACCAAAACACTTTAGCAACAGCATAGCAATGCCTTTGAAACCACCAACAACAGCATTGTGAAAGTGATTTCTGCATGGAAAAACACCACTCACATTTTCCTCTGAAAGTGTTAAAATCATTTAGGGGTGTTGTGTTTATCCAATCTGTGTGGTGTTTGTTATTCTCATCATGTTTGGAAAAAAGTATACTTTATTAATATCTTGTTTGAAACTGGATGAAATCATTTAAATTGGTGTGTGTACACACACAGATTCGCATTAAAAGTCAGCGCTGTAACTGTGATCCCTATCGTCTCATTATAGATTTTAAATGTCTGCTTATCACCTGGAGAAGCTCATTAGAATAACTCCTTTTTCCTATCTGGCTGACCTTAAGGTTCAAAGTGTTTTAAAACATACAGAGGCCGATATAGACGCATCTGTGATTGCTTTCAGAAATGCTGACATTTATTGCCCTGTGTGTTCAGTCGCCTTTTGGAATGTCGGTGTTCAGAAGTCAGGAATTCTTAATTAACATGATTGTAGGATATTTCCTTATAAACACATACAACTCTAGATAATGCACAAGTAGTCAAACCAGGATATTGTTTTGTACAAACCCAAATTTCTGCACTTTGAATTTCCTTCTGTGAATTCCTTAATTATAAGATGATGAGTTTAATATTAATAATCTAATTGAGTATATATTTCTGTTCCCTCACCAATTACTTTCCTTCACATTCCTTACACATATCTGACTGCGTTCCTTTGGTCGTAGATGTTGTAAGGCTGCTAATAGTTGATGAGTGTGTCTACACTGTTTTTTTAACGTTCTAGCCATTTTAATTAATGTAGTCATTCAAATTAAATTGTAGTAATTCATTCCCCACAAATCACTCTCTGATTGCACCTTTTGCTGTTCAGCTTGTCTCATCGTATTGTGTAATTGCTGACGTGTGCATGTCATTTTTCAACAGGCAGTGGCTCCTCTCAGAGAGAAGATACGCGAACTAGAGCTCAGGTATGTGTTTCTCTGTCATATGACAAGCAATTTTACTGCCAGGACAGTCATTTTTCTCTTAAATTTCTCTTAATTTGGGTTGGCGGTGAAAAGAGACAGGCATTACATTATCAGCACAAATTTTAAAGGCAACATATTTTTTTCCGTCCTGTGTTGTGATGCCTCCAAATTATAAACTGGATTTTTAAGATTTAAGAAGAGATTTTTAATATGTTTAATGTAGTTTTTATTAATATTATATTAGCATGTAACAGTAGATAAGTTAAATAAAAAAGTTGAATAACTTGATTTAGTCTTTGTGCATGCAGGCATGCACAAAGTAGTATAACAAAAGGAATTCATCTAAAATCTCTCAAAAATCTAAAACTTAAAAGAAACTGTGCACATAGCTTGTATGGAGTTTGACCTTACATTCATTGAGAGACTTCATGGAACTTTTGTACTTAATAATTAGGATTTCATCACACTGACCATTAAAATACATTAGTTTGAAACTGGATGAAATGCATATAAATTGGTTTGTGTACACACACAGACATGCATTAAAAATCGTCTCTGATCCTAATAGTCTAATGAAGTCAAATGTATGCTTATCAACTGCAAAAGCTCATTACAAAAAGGCTTTTACCTATCTGGCTTAATGTGAAATTAACTAGTGAATTCAAAATGTTGAAAGAGAAATTTGTAAAGAAAATGTGACAGCTTTCAACAATAGTGAAAAAAACAATGTTCAGAGCCCTGATTACAGCAATGACATGGGTAAAGAGTATTTCACAGCCTGAAAATTACTGTGTCAGAAATGACAGTAAGCTGTGATATTGTATTCTCAAGCAGTCAGACAGGGTTCAGCAGCAATCTGGAGTGTGTACGCAGGGCCGTGTGGAGTATGAGACCGGACATGGAAACATGATTGAATGCAGATGTGCCAGAAGCTTCAGTTGACATGATGAGAAACAGACAGGGTCAAAATCGCCCTACAGTCCCTAGTTACTTTTGATGAAGTTTAGAATTTTCAGACAGTGTGCGTGTCTCTCTCTCCTCACTAGCCGCATCTCACTCAGGGCTTAAGAGATTACATTATGCTGTTGATTGGCACTGACGGAACAGCTTTTTTGTTATATGTGATTGTTGTAGGTAAGTGTTTGTCGAAAATGCTGTGGCAGAAAAATGACCTATTAATATGTCTAGTCAATTTTAGTCAGTCCAATCGATTTGTTCTAAGGTTTAATAACTTAAAGATTTACATTTTTGATACCAGCTTGTAGATTTGTTTCAAAAGAGAAGAAAACAAAAGTTAAAGTTTTGTTTATGTTAAAAATGGAACTTCAAACATTATTCTAAATTTTGTTCATTTTACAGTTTTACCCAGAAGTATCCACCTGTAAAATTCTTGTCTGAGAAAGATCGGAAGAGGATTTTGGTGAGAATTCAATTTTTTCATTCAGAGTTCTGCACAAATTCTAACAGAATGAACAAATATATATGTCTGTATCTTCAACTTCTGTTGCACCTTACCAAATTATAGTCATCACAGTTCAATCATTGTTATTTACACTTCAGTAGTCTTGGTGTTTCTCAACTTCCAACTGAAATCTTATTAAAGAAAGTGTTCAGAAGAAATCTCACACATTTACAAAGTTAGTGTCAGATTAAAGCACAGTCAGTAAATATACAGCTGTGCAATACTTTGAAAAAGCTATAGAGGAATAAATAGACTGTGGCACAGATAATTGTGAGTGAATAGGAAAGAAGAAACTGCAGAGAGTAGAAACCTACTCATTTTTTCTGATTGCACCCTGTTCTCATCATTCAGTTTCATACGATTCAACCCCATGTAAGACCACTGTTTAATTCAAACTTTTGTTTAAAAGCTTTTATAAGTGAGTTTACCTAAAAATAAAAATGTTGTCATTATTTGCCTTATGTATTTCCAAACCCATATAACTTTCTTCTGTAAAACACAAGAGGAGAAATTTGGAGAAAAGTGCTGATGCTGCTTTTTTCCTCTTCACAATGAAGTGAATGGGGCCTGAGGCTGAGCATACAGCCTCACATCTCCTTTTGTGTTCCTTGGAAGAAAAAAGTTATACTAGTTTGGAAGGACATGTGGGGAAGTAAATAATGACAGTCTGGATCTGAATTCTTATCTGACTCTGATCTACTTAAGTGAATTAGGAATCAATAATGTGATATACTTTATATTATTAAAGTGATGTACACAAGGATTTGTGGTGTTTTCTTTGCTAGATCACAGGTGGGGCTGGATTTGTGGGTTCCCACCTCACTGATAAACTGATGATGGATGGTCATGAAGTAACTGTGGTGGATAATTTCTTCACTGGCCGCAAACGCAATGTAGAGCACTGGATTGGCCATGAGAACTTCGAGCTGATCAACCATGATGTGGTGGAGCCTCTCTATATTGAAGGTGAGAATGACTGTAACTTGTTTGCATGTGAAACTTTCATGATTCAGTGTAAAATGTAGTAAAACTAAACATACATTGATAGCAGTGTGTTTGAAGGTCAACATGAAAGCATTAAATCAGCGGTCAGATATATAGTGTTGCTATATATAGTGTTGTTATGAACAACAGTCATTATTCATAAATAATTCACTGCTAAATGTCACGATTGACCAATCAAGTATTCCAAAGCACCATTTAATAAATATTTGTAATAACTTAGTTTAGTTTTTGTAATTAAGGTTTCACTGTAATTAATTAAATTAAATTAAATTAAATTAAAAAAACAATTAAATATGTATAAAAGCATATGCACAAGAAAAGAATATACACATAAATACAAAAAAACAGTACAAGGATCTAAGGTAATCTGCAGTATTTTTAGGATAAGAAAAACAAAACATTGATTAATAATTGTATTGGCACTGCTTAGTTTAATATTATTTGTGGTGATAACTGTTGAAAACCTATCATAGATGCACTGAATGTTAACTCAGAGCAGTCTTTTACTCATTCAACTCCACAATAAGCACAAAATGTTTTTTTTTAATTAAGCTGTTTTTGTTAGTTCAGTTGTCTTTCACCAACAGATGTGCTCATCTTTGTCTGTGAAATCCACAAGGACCTTTAAAATGGGAGTGAAAGTTCTAAAAAGGCATCGTTATGATAGATGTAAAGACTTTCCCAGGAAGTGTGAAATGTGATTTAGATTCAACTGACTCTATAAACTCCTAAAGTTTTGAAAGTTCAGGAGGTGACCAGAAATAAGCACTTTAGGAAGGAAGGTGACTTTTGTGAACTTTTCTTTGAGAACTAAGCTGACAGTAAGTAGAGCCAGCTATGGGCGTTTGAATAAAGTGATGAGGCTAAGACAAGCTTCAGGTCATTGTTATGGGCCAGGTGTAAGACCTTCCCTTCTATATCAAGCAGCATCACACCTCCCACCTTTCTTGCTTATCAGGCTAGGAGAAGTGAGAGAGAGGCTAGTTAAAAACTATGCCTGCTATCTTTGGAATGGAAAATCTCACCAGCTTGCTCCAGCCTCTGATGAGAGCAGACATCTGCCGACACACTCAGTGTCGGAAAGACGTGTTATATACAATGTCGACATGATTGAAAGAGCAATAAGATGTTTTGTCTGGTTGGTGTTTTATTTATTTTTAATTTTATTTTGATTTTTTTTTTTTTTTTTTGGGATTGAAGCACATAAATTAGTAAGAAGACTGCATATTTTCAAGCACAGCTACACATTCCACTTTTTGTCAGTGTTTTATCAATTCATATTTTTTTAGAAGGTTAAAAAAATCTGACCTATTCAGTCTAAAAATAGAAAAAATCTAAAAAATTAAGTCTTAACAGTTGCTCTGGGGTGTTGTATCTAAAGGAGCTAAAGCCCAGATTTCAGTGTAGCCACAAATGTTTTTGGAATGCTTTTGCTGTAATTTAACTTCATAATTGCTTTGTTTAGTCAGTCATTTATTTATTTTAGCAAATATGACAGCATTATTAGATAAGCACCAGATGTAATCTGGTAATCATTTTGCGCAAGGGATTCTTGCACTATGCTCCCGTTCCAGCTTGCACTGGTTTGGTTTTGCCAGCTGCTGTGGATTCACTTTATGAATTAGTATTCCTTATCAACCTCAATCTGCTGCTGCTGCTCCTTTTTAAACCCCTTATTATTGAGTAGTGTCTTTTTATTCCTGTTGTTCAGAATGATGTTTCATATATGTATTCTACATTCATAATTTTGACTTGCTCATGCTTTACGTCTGATTCACATCCTTACCAATATTCATTCTTCTGCATGCCAAACTTTATGTAGAAGGCAGAACAATGAAGGAGGATGATGAGAATAGTAGATATTGTAGAATATGACCTTTCTGCCAAGTATGTGTATATGCCAGCGGGTGATGTGTTTATGCTGCATGTGTTGTAATAAACCTCTATAGCCTTGGATTTCACTCCTCAGCTGTGTTGTAAACATTAGTCTAGTGGCTGAATGCCAGTAGCATTTCCAGTGAGCAGACGTTTCTCCTGGCAGAGGACTTCTGGCAAATTTGGATGACAAGTTGTGCGCCAGTTGTTCATTGACATCTTACAGCAAGATTCATTTGCCTTTGCATTAATAAGACAACTCATTCAGCCAGGCATGAAAACTGGCAGATGGTATGGGCTGTTGTCTTGGACTATTTTAGGCCTAATTCAGGATCTGCAGTAATTGTTAAATTGGTTGAGGTTTAAATGGAAATGTGTATTATTTTGCCCTGTCCTTTGGCAAAGAGTTGGTCCTAAATTTACAGTAAAAAAAACTCAAAGTGTTTTCCCGTTTCACTTTTAATTTGTACTCTTTATATTCTTTTGTTCTTTCCTCAGTTGACCAGATATATCATTTGGCCTCCCCGGCATCACCACCAAACTACATGTACAACCCTATCAAGACACTGAAAACCAATACCATTGGTACTCTCAACATGCTGGGTAAGTATTGACTGATGTTTCGAATAACTGTGGTTCAATAAAAGCTGCAAAGGGCTGCAATGGAAAGACTATTTGTGTTCTATAAACACATCCTGAAAGATGCACATCAACTCAGATGGGTCAGAACGATGTAAGCAGAGAACAAGTGTAGACTTTGCATAGTAGGACATGGCAAAGCATATTTTTTTCAAATCACATCTGTTAACCTGTTAGAATCAGCGTCCTTAGTGCACATTTTTTTATGTTACTACCAACCCACATACAAAAAGGATGCTTCATGCTTTTTATCATAGTCTTATGTCTAGTTTTGATAATGTGTGTAAACATGTTAATTACATTTTTTGATCTTATGTTAAATATATTCAGTTCAAATCAATTCTGATATTTGTACCTATGATATTTGTTGGTTGTCAGTTTAACATTTATTTAGTACAAAAGCACATGAAAAAGATCACATTTAATAATTTCCCCCTTTCCAATTCCCTTTTACTCTTTTTGCCCACTGTAAGTAACAGCCAAGACCATAAAATAAATGATGTAGTAAGTTTTCATTTATGTGTTTACAGCTAATCTCCGCAGCTGTATATAATTACATTATCTTGTGGAATTACCTGTGTTTAAAGTGACACGTCTGATGAGGAAATAACTAACAGTTAACTAACTAACCAGAACTAACAGTTGTATCTGCATGTTAAGTCATGATGTAAGGAATACCATTTCTGGGTCCAAAACTGCACTTATAATGAAACTATCTTAACAGCTATTTACCAACATTATTTAGTCATACCACACATTTAAGCCAAGGTTTTATAAACTCAGTGTACAAGCTCACAGCATTCTGGACACTAATATTTTAACAATTCATAAAAAATTAGTCACTGTGTGGCCATCTGTGATTTCAGTATGGATATAAAGGTTAGGACTGTGAGTGTACATTAGTAGTGTTTGTTGTTTGCTTTAAGCATCTGATAGAGCATTGTAACCTGAAGCTACATTAATGAGCATATAATTATTTATATTGTACATCCAATTCACACCCTGTTCTAATAGAACTACTGATATGAATATTTTTCCAGCCAGACAGAACACTTAATACAAAACCAATATTTACAAATGAACTTCTCAGTCCAATCATTAAGCTGTGAAAAAAAAATTGTTTGTTGCACATTATTATTCCTGATCAGACTGTGTGGTTAGACTGCTTTTGCCTTGCGGGGTTTTTCTGATGGATGTGTTGTTTGGTTCTTTTTGACTCTCCCAGTGGGACTTTAAAGTAAATAGATGAGTCAGACTCTATCGTGTTAGATACAATAATTAACACCTAATTTGCTCTTGTCTCTGTCTATCTGCAGGTCTTGCCAAGCGAGTGGGAGCTCGCCTGCTCCTTGCATCCACTTCAGAAGTTTATGGAGGTATGCAAAGGTCTCAATTGAAATATTTACATTGGAGTAAAAAGACAATGTGTGTGTGTGTCTGTGTGTGTGTGTGTGTGTGTGTGTGTGTGTGTGTGTGTCTGTGTGTGTTGTGTGTGTGTTGTTGGGTGTGTGTTTTTGTTTTTTTTTTTTTTTTTCGTTCTTTGTGTCTGTGTGTGTGTGTGTGTGTCTGTGTCTGTGTGTGTCTGTGTGTGTCTGTGTGTGTCTGTGTGTGTCTGTGTGTCTGTGTGTCTGTGTGTGTGTGTAAATGAGGTAGGTATATCCTAGTGATATAGACTGAATCCTGTTAAGGCTAGACAGACACGTGGATAACAGTTCATAGAAAGGCAGTGCACCAGTCTCTATTATTACAAAACATTAGTCAGGCATCTGAAAAAAGTGAGAACTTGTAAATCTAAAAAGGTAGAGCTTTATGTCCTCAGTGCTTATAGCATATTTACATAATAGAAGTTGGTATTGATCAAAAGAACCTTATAGCAATTATTTGTAGATCTTCAATGATTCTAAACATGTAGGAAAATCCATGATGTTAGACCATGATGTTTGGGAATCCAGCACTTACAGGATGCTCTTACTGCTGTAATCTACTGTCAATGTCAAAGAGATAGCCACATCTTACAGAGTTGGACCCTAACCCGACTGTTAAATTGGCACAGCCTGATTTAGCTCTGTCACATACTTGAATGCATTGCACCTCTGTGGTGGCTGGCACTGTGTCCCAAGGTTCCTTCAAAGATGTCAGAGATGAAACGTATTTTTCAGGCTCTTCAGCTCATGGTTCCACCTCTTGCTGTGACAAACACACCAGTGGATCTTTTCTAAACCTTAAACCAGAGATCTGATGCAAGAAGTCTCTTAATTCTCTCTATCTCTCACATTCACTCTCACTTAGATTTTCTTTAAATGAGTGCTTCCAACTACCTCTTATTATCATGAGATGGATAATGTCATCATGCACCCCACCCAGCTAGTTCTAGTGGGGATTCAATTCATGCTGTTTGTCTCTCAAAGGTTTGACTGGGCCTCAAGAGTAAGTTTTCTTGACTTTTGCTATGCCACTGTTTGGCATGAACAAAGGTACCTTTGCTTCTTTGACCGGTTTGTGAGGTACCCCATTGGAATCAGCTTCTGAGGAAGCTGATTTGTTCCCCTATATAACACCACATAAAAGGCTGCTGGGACTATATGTAAGGTGTGCAGTCTTTAGACATAAGAGATGACCTAGCTGTGTGCAGCAATCAGCTCCATCTAACTGACAGTTTTACAGCAATCACCACACACATTCATCTTCATTAAAGACACAAAATATGTAAGATTTTACATAAATTACACAGAAGCATTAAAATACTCAAAAACCACTAGCGTAGTGCTACATACTTTGTTGACCTGTCTTACTTACATTATACCAAATGTTTTCCACAATGTTTGAATCCAGAGAAATTTGCCGTTTTAAGCAGTGCCCCCATCCCTGTTTTAGGGTCACCTGTCAATGACACCATGTCTGCATTATCCTTGGTTTCTGCTTTACTACTGTAGAAACCATGGCAACACAGTGACTCTCACAAAAAATGTGGTAATAGTAGTTGTAGCATCTAGTACATCACTCTGTTGTTGTTTCGCACAGTCATCATGGACCAAAATTATTTATAATCGTTGGCAGTAGGTTTTGTCACCAAAACGTCAAGAAACGTAAATGTAATGCCAAGAAGCATAAATGAAAAACCTAAACGTACGAATGAATTCAATGACCCAAGAAGAGTTTTAGACAAGAGGAGAAATTAAACGAGGATTAATATAGGTTATTATGTGTTTTACATAAATAGTAAGTCAGTCATTGTTGCAAATGCTGTGGGTATGTTCAAATGTACTTTTACTATGTTTGTTTTGAACATGTAAAACTGTGCTACTGTTTAAACCAATAAATTAAGTGACATGTACTAGTAGTAATTTAGCTATAAACATTACGTTACTTGTGCCTAGTTCATTATAATGAAAAAACACATGTGATCACCTACCAGTTATGTAATTTCATTATATAGTCCATGAACATGATTTGTTAGTACCGTCGGATTGATTTTCATCAGCAGTGGAGGTGATGAACCTCTACCAACCTCTTGCGGCACTACATATTGTGCCTTTAATCCCTTTAGGAACTAGACACTAGTTATAACTGAAAATTTCAATGGAAAGAATGATAGTCAGAATGGTTTTGATCTGTTTTTCAAAGGTTAAACCGGTTCTTGCCTCTGAGAGTACGCACAAGTACTGTCTCACACTTTATTTGCTTTAACTGTCAGACTGAACTGGAGTTCTGGCTCTTGCTGTGCCACCAAGCACCAATTGTTGAAGAGAAATTCCCATGTGCTAGTTATATACCATGTATTGCATTGTAGGATGATTTATGATGATTGTGTTTTTGTGTCTTCAACTAGACCCAGAAGTGCACCCCCAGAATGAGGACTACTGGGGCCATGTGAACCCTATTGGCCCACGGGCCTGTTATGATGAAGGAAAGCGTGTTGCTGAAACTATGTGTTACGCCTACATGAAACAGGTAAGAGTGAAATTCATCAATTAATACATTACTGCTCACCACCTCTAAAACTCCTTTCAGCAGCTCAAAAATATCTGTACTTATTTATCTACTGCTCAGAGTTTGAGTAGATTATTAGGCCCGCTGGAGTTTGAGCTCAGAGAACTGCCACAATATTCCCATTCCTGTCTGCATTTATGTGATTGGAAAGCGTGAACTTTACAGCATTGAGGTTTGCACATAAGCAAGAAGAAAATGATAATCTGTAACAATTCATATCTCTGTAGTTTTATGTGACAGCTTCAGTATTCCTGCTGGAATAATGTAATATGATTGACTGGCACCATCCTTTGCTGCAGTTAATCTGTTTTTCTTCACTTGGTATTACTGTCAGATTTTTATCGCCATCACTGTTCCACCATTTCAGACATTTTGCTATAAACGACATGATCATTGTTCAGGAAAATGTGATTTCTCAGAAATTCCCCCTCCCTAGCATGATTTGAATATCATCAATGAAATCTAGTGTCTGGCTTGTCCTTTAATAATGAAAATTAGGGTTTTTAAGATTATTTTGACAAAGAGGAAATATGTCTCAATATGAAAATATGTTTCTTAACTAAATGCATGTTTTAAACACAATGTGGAACCTGAAAGATTTTTCTGGTTTGCTCTGTTTCTGATCTGTTTGTTTGCTCTGAAGTCTTCCTAAGGTAAAATTCAAATAAAAGGTTTGTATGAAACTGGATGAAAGCATAGTTGTGATTTAAAGTTTACCACCTCTGAAAGATAGCAGCAGAAGTTTTCGCTTCCATTAGCCTGTGAGAAACCAAAAGTTAAACCTTTTATAAACCATCTGGGATCTAGAAATGAACCATTTTCTCTCTCTTACCCTGTCTCTGTTGCTCTTCTTATGTTTTTTTCTTCTCCCCGGGGTCTCTCCTCTTTTCCCTATCTATCTGTCTATCGTCCTCTCTTGCCACCCATCAACCCCCTCTGTGCCTGAGCCAGCATAATTGCTGGTGGAGCAGCTTCATCTGGCCCTGTATCTGGCTGTGCTCTTATTTCGTACGCTCGGGTATGCTTGAATCACTCCTCTGTTCATGCACTTCCATTGATATTGACTGATTTCTCTATTCATCTGATTGCACCCAGCCTTTTGAACTGTGGACTGCCTCACAGCACCATTCATTTGTGATTTCAAAAGTTAGAAATTTTGTGATACACGCTGCAAAGAACATTCTCTTAATCAGTATTTTGCCCCGTTTTTATGCTGTTTTTATGTTATGTTTTTATGTTATGTTTTCAATTGATTTGACTGAGTGGTTATGCATTGAACATTCTTTGAAGTTGTAGTAAATTTAGTAAATGTCTATTTTATTTAACCAAGTCTCCTTGTATCTTTTTTGATTCCTCCTTTCTGTCTTTTCCTCTCTTCATCTTCAGCCTCCTGTGTCTTGTTTGTATCCACCTCATATATGCATGTATTAAATAAGGTTGGTAAAAAACAGTGCTGTGACCTTTGACCTCCAACATTCTCTTTTAGCCAGCTTTCTTCTAATAAGGTATTTTGCAGGACAGACATTTTTGGCTTTAAAAATTTGACTGAATTAGCCACATTCAAACCTGCAAACACATTAATTAAGCCTACAGTTAGACTAATGAACTTTATTACTTGATAGAAGAACTTTGATTATCATTATCATTAATGCATTATCATTATACACTGATAGCACTGTTTAGTTTATTCACTGTGAGCAATTAGTCATCTAAATCTCTTTCTAATATTTGTGTAATGTCTTACAAAAAAAAACTCAGGTTTGATCGACCATAGAAGTACCACAGCTTTTGTTGTTATAGTCTGACGCTAGACAGTAGTTAATGTGCAATTTCTGTTATTTTTGATGCCACTTCTGCCCCAAGGCCTGGTGAGTTGTACAGTATGACAATGTAAAAGGGTGTGTTTGAACAGTTGTGCGCACAAGCAAATTGTTTAGCTTTAGTGGTCTGTGGTGAACTGTTTTCTTCAGGGTCTTTTGGATAAAGGCCTTGTCTAAGTCTGTTGTATGCTTCAGCAATTTCATATCTGGGACAGAGTGGGTCTGCACCCACTAGTATCTTGTTGTATGTTGCATCATTAGCACCCAGTTTTAAAGCAGCAACCCCATGGGATCTAATAGTGGTTCTAAACAGTCATTATTCCAGCACCTAAAATTTCTCTCCCTTCATACAGCTTGCTATTATGACTACAAGGTGAATTAGAAAGCTGCAAAATAAATAGTTTGCTCTGGGTTTGTTTTTTTAAGGCATCACTTAAATTTAACCCAACTTTACTGAAGGTCAGTTGCTCATTTTTAATAAGTTCCAACTCACAACCCACCTCATGTCAATATAGTAAATAAATGGTGTCTCGCAGTGCTATTTACAGACTGTGACCAACACGAACACTTATAAATGAATGGTGAGCCCCACCCCATCTAACATTTACTAACCTATTTGTGGCGGAACTCCATTCTGGAATCCTGTGTTGGGGCCAATATATAAATGTCAGGTTCAGTCTTGCATTTGTTTAGAGATCCTTCAATAAGTGCATTTCATCTATAATTACCCGCAGCAGACTTGAAAACACATTGAAGTGATACTAAAAACTCATTGGCTTGAAGGGACTTTCTGATAGTGATTTGTTGTTTATGTTGATAAAAGCAAGCCCCTTTGGGTTTTGGATGCATTCTGGAAGGATCTTGGTTGGTCAGTTTAATAATGATAAAAAGGCTGTTAGCGGTTCTCTGGCAGTTGTGCTGTCACAACTCGCATGGTCTACCATAAATGAAAGAAAAAAAAATGTATCATGAATTAGTGAGAGAACCGAAGTTATACAAGTACCCTTTTTGGTAACTTTAGGTGCTAGCCTCATGTACTTTTGTTAAACTTTGCTTCTTGCCTGATAACTTAGTGGTAACATCAGTGTAACCTGCAGCCTCTTGTGCCATTTTGTGTTAAACTATTTAGGTGTACTGTATTTGTGCTATGCATGCACGGTGTGTGGCGTTTATATTTGTATGCATTCAAATTGGAGGCCTTGCAGTAAAGCACGTGTATTCATTTCTAAGAAGGTCACTTAGGTAGGCTGTCTTTGCTGTGTCCTTGTTACGTACTGGCATTTTTGTTGCCCATCCTTCATTTATAATGCTATTCATGAGAGTTCTCATGTTTTTATTCATATCCAGAGTTACATTTTGAACTGTTGCACATAAAAGGTCCCTGTTTCTTAAGTTCTCAGTTTCTCTCACATTATTTGAAGACAGGTGCTGGATTTGGACACATTATTTAGTGGGTACAAGAGCAGGTTCTGCCTTGAGTCTTTCATGATTAATGGAGCTAATATCACTAGTTTCCTATCTTAGAAGACTGTTCTGTTTGTTGAACTCTATTTATGCCCATGTATTTGAGCTGCCAGACTGTTAAGAAGCCATTTGTATTCCTAACCATTTTGCATGGTTTACAGTTCAGCTGTACTTTATTGCAAAGTTATTCACTGCTGGGCTTAATGTACTCTGCTGAGATTTTTATTCTTGTGGGTTTTAATATCTAGGATGATATCAATGTTACTGTATGTAGCTTATAATCAACATTTACATCAGCAGTGTCTTATAATTAATTATGTATTGATCGTGGCCTTTTTTAAAGCCGTAGATTTTAGGAGCAGACATTAAATATTTTTAATATATATATTAATTATGTATATGATAAATTAATTTGGCTGTACTTTTAGCCCAAAGTGTGTTGCATGATGGGATGTCAGCTATTCAGATACATTGATTGCAAATGTGTTTGCGTGATACATAAGCTCAAAAGATGTTTCTCTTCCACAATGTTGCCAGAGCCACGGTCTTTTGATCAGTGACCAACACCATACATGCAAATAAAAAAATAATAATGACACCTTTTAACAAAACCTCCCTGCGGCACTCAGTGAGTCATCCTGAATGACTGTCTCCATCCCATAATGCTCTTGTCTCCATTATGAGTCAATCTTTGGCTCCATGATTCTGTGATATAGACAGACAGAGACTCCAGTAGGGATGATTTTCAACTACTATACAGTACGTCATGATTCAATACACCACAATGTATCGTGTATTAATATACTTATGTCTATATCAGTAATTGTTAATATTGATAATTGCATCACTATTTGAAAAATGTTAAATAAATTAATTCAATGAGTGTGTGTGTTTGTGTCTCACAGGAGGGAGTGGAGGTGAGGGTGGCTCGGATCTTCAACACCTTTGGATCTCGAATGCACATGAACGATGGGCGGGTGGTCAGTAATTTCATTCTGCAGGCTCTACAGGGAGAGCCACTGACGGTAAGACCTGATCTTCTCATCAGTTTAGTGAACACACACCCAAAGTCAAGGTGTTATTTACATCTTGTAACTCTCAATTGCAACAATCTGATTTGACTGAGTTCTTCACTCAGTAACACAAAAACACATATGGATGTTTATGCAGATATGAGCACTTTTAGTACTTTTCAAAATGTTAATGTGACATTTATATAACAAATTAAATAAACCAAAATCTTAATTTTAGTAAAAATCAGCCCCTAGGGCCTTAAAGTATCTATAAGTGAAAAATGTCCATATATCAACACACACTTGTTCTTGAGAATTTCATGTACTGATTAAAAATTCTTCAGTCACTTCTTTTCTTGGATGTTCTCATTTTCACCTACACATTTTCTGCACTTTCAGGTTTATGGTTCAGGGTCTCAGACAAGAGCGTTTCAGTATGTGAGGTAAGAACTGTTATGTTTTTCTAGTGTATGTTTGTTCTGTTCTTTAATGAAATGAAGCAAGTTCTGAACCTCTTAGAAGAACATAAAGCATGTATGTAATGGACACGCATGCAGCAAAACATCCACCCTTTCATAGGGTTGATACTGTGATCCATAAATCCAGAACCAAGCAGTATGTTGGCCAAACCGACCAAAGGAGAGTTTCAGAATTTCCGCACTGCCATGAACAGATAAACAGAATGTAACTTTATGCACCTTTCTACTTGTTCTTGTTTGTAATGTCTCTGGTTTTCATTTTGCTTTCTAATGTTATTGTGCATTCAATTGATAAGAACGAAGAGAAAACCCAGCTGGTCTTTTACTCTGCATCTGAGCAGATACATCTGTACTTGTTGTCGTAATGAAATAAACCATAGGAAAAACAGACCTTTTGCAGACAGATTGCTCTCAGGATGAAAGTCGGCTTTGGATTGAACTACTGATGCTTTATGGTAATTGCATTGAAGATATTTCAAAAGTGGAACTACGTGTATTGAGTTTAAAGGCTGCAGTGTTTGCATTCAGACTGATGTTTGCATTAGTGCAGGCAAATTTATCAGTTTATTAACCGGCTGATGCCCATATAATAGCCACAGAATTGGAATATAGGTGATGGGGTCCAGTGGTTTTAATGTTATATGCCCTTCATCATTTGTGTTTGGCAAGAATTTTCCTCTCTTTGTTCTATACACAACTTGATCCCCTGATCGCCAAACACACACAAACACACACATTTCATCATCTTATCTGTAGGGATTGAGAAGGAAAAACATGATTTTAAAAGAAATGATGGCACTGTTTGTAGAAGTTTTTTTTTTATTTAATTAGGGCAGTTTCCTTTGTCGAGCTATAGCATATGATATTGTGTGCAGCATTTTCTTTTTCAGACTCTCCTGGCCATAGTTGTGCGCCAGACTCTTAAAACTCCTTCCAGCTTTTAACTGTATGTTAAAAATTAGCCACCCTGCTGAGGAAATTGTGTCTAACATTAATGTTGCTGGGGGGGGCCATTAAATTCATGACTCATTCAAACAGCATAACACACATGACAGGTGACAAAGGAAATGCAGGGCGAATATAACCTGGCAGTCATATGGCATCCCACAGATATAATGGCAATGGTTTGCAGTGTTTGAAAGAGGTGCATTGTGTTCTTTTTACTTTATTGCTTTGCAAAATGTCTGCAACATGCTTTGCATTATTTTTGGCAGCTTTTCAACTTGTTTATATTCATTTATTTTATATTCACTATTGTAATTCCCATTGCCATGGTAACAGCAACTGATGCTTCCAGTTTCTGTTTTTTCTTTGCAATTCTGTTCAATCAAAACAGTGGCTCATAAAGTGCACATTACTGGAGCTTTTTGGACTTGCTTTTATCTCTTGCTGTGTTCTTCAGTGTAGTGGAAGTTCATTTTCAAATTGCTTTCCCATACCTGCACTCATCTACACAAATCACCTGCCCTCATCTACACACATCATAGATAACTTGCACTCATCTGTGCAAATCACAAATCACCTGTTCTCATTAACACAAATTGCTTTCTCATACCTGCACCCATCCACAAATCACCAGCATTCATCCGCACAAATCACCAGCATTCATCCGCACAAATCACCAGCATTCAGCCGCACAAATCACCAGCACTCATCCACACAAGTCACCAGCACTCATCCACACAAATCACCTGCACTCATTGATACAAATTACCTGCCCTCATTGATACAATCACCTGCCCTCATTGATACAAATCACCTGCACACATTCATACAAATCACCAGCACTCATTTATACAAATCACTTGCATTCATCCGCACAAATCACCAGCACTCATCCGCACAAATCACCAGCCCTCATCCGCACAAATCACCAGCCCTCATCCGCACAAATCACCAGCCCTCATCCGCACAAATCACCAGCACTCATCCGCACAAATCACCAGCCCTCATCCGCACAAATCACCTGCACTCATCCGCACAAATCACCTGCACTCATCCGCACAAATCACCAGCACTCATCCGCACAAATCACCAGCACTCATCCGCACAAATCACCAGCACTCGTCCGCACAAATCACCAGCACTCGTCCGCACAAATCACCAGCACTCGTCCGCACAAGTCACCTGCACTCGTCAACACATCACAAATCAGACATTTAGACATTTTTTTTCTTTTATATTAGCAATGCATTAAACGCACATTGTTTCTTTAATAATGTAGGTCTGACATTTTTTATTTCACCTTTGATTGTGTGCACATTAGTCTTTTGGAATAGTAGGATGTTGACCTTGTGAACAAAGAGGATGAAGGCAGATGTGTTGTAGAAAATTAAAGGGCTCACACTGGGGAGGATGATTACTTGCTGTTAGCTCAGAGCAGGATTGGTTAGAATTCTTCCTGATCGAACCTACTTAGGATAGTAGTACCATATAGTGGTACTAACCATATAGTAGTACCACATAAGTATAATAAATACAGAAAATACAAGCAGCGTATGGTTTCATCTTCTGTTTCATCCCTCATGGTATAGATACCATCATTGCTAGAAAGAACTAGATTTAGCTGAATGTATACTGTAGTTATTTTGGTGTCGCTTTACACCAAACACTTTATACTCATTATCAGTCTTACCGCCATTTTATTTGTTTGTAAGCCTTGTGAAAGCCAAGAAAGAAACAGAACTCCTTACAGAATTTACAGTTATGTTCAAAATAATAGCTGTGTTTTTAAAAAATTGAATAAAGCTCAAAATCCTTATTACAAAAAATAATTTAATTTAATTAAAAAATTAAGTAATCAAAATTACTTTTATTTTAATATACACAAATTTATTGGGAACACTGCACATTCTATTCTAAATTAAAACATGAATTAAAAGTTATTACTTTACAGAAAGTGAAGGTATTCCAACCCAGGACAATTGCACTACATACCACAATTCCTCTGCATTTCTTGGTTTTGCATCAGAAACAGCATTTGTGATGTCACCCCACAAGTTTTCTATTGGATTAAGGTCCGGAGATTGGGCTGGCCACTCCATAACATTAATCTTGTTAGTCTTGAACCAAGATGCTGCTTACTGGTTTGTTTGGGGTCTTTGTCTTGTTGAAACACCCATTTCAAGGGCATTTCCTCTTTGACATAAGGCAACAGGACATCCTTAATGTACTCAGACTGATCCATGATCCCTGGAATGTGATAAATAGGCCCAACACCACAGTATGAGAAACATCCCCATATCATGATGCTTGCACCACCATTCTTCACTATCTTCACAGTGTACTGTGGTTTGAATTCAGTGTTGGGGGTCATCTGACAAATTGTCTGCGGCCCCTAGACCCCAAAAAAAACCTTGCTTTCATCAGTCCACAAAATATTGCGTCATTTCTCTTTAGGCCAGTCAGTGTTCTTTGGAAAACTGTAACCTCTTCAGCACATTGTTTTTTCAACAATGGGACTTTGTGGAGGCTTCTTGCCGATAGCTTCACATAGGCGTCTTCTAATTGTTACAGTACTTTAAATTTTCTTTGATCACCCTGGATCTGATCATTGGCTGAGTCTTTGCCATTTTGGCTATTCTTCGATCCATTCGAATGGTAGTTATCATTTTCTTCCATGTCTTTCTGGTTTTGTTTGCCTTTTTTAAGCATTTGATATCATTTTCTGCACTTCCTTATGTTTTCCCCTCTCTATTCAACTTTGATTATAAAGTATGCTTTTCTTCTGAACAATGTCTTGGAACGACCCACTTTACTCCGATTTACAGAGAGAGATACATACTAGATGCATAGTAGATGCATTTATCTAAGGACTGCTGCCTCCGTCCTTAGATAAATGCCACTTATCTATTTGCAAATCTAATTGATTTACCACACTGCTATTATTTTGAACACGCCCTTTTCAATTAATGATTAAATTTCACAGAATCAGCAGCATGCATGTCATGACTGTTGGGTCTGTTGGTTTTCTATTACTCTACTACAACTATTAGTAAATATTTGCCATGTAGTAATATCATTTAATATAATATAATTTATATAATCTAAAGAAAGAGAGAGATGATTGGACAACAGAAAAGTGAACCTTTTTAGGTTCCTTTTTAGGAACATGGCAGCCAATCAGGAAATTCACGTCTCACTGGCTCTGATATTATTTCCAGGGTCAAAGCCCACATCATTCAGAGAGATAACTTTGCAGCTCTGCTCTGCTTCATCCTCAAGATAAATATAGAAGCGTTATCTCAAATAACCAGTGTGCACACATTGGGGAGAAGATGAACCAATATAATTTATCTCACAGTGTTATGGGACAGAAAGAGACTCATTCTCACTCATCTCTTCATCTCTATTGACAGCATAGAGGAAACTTCAGGGGTGTTCTGCAAATAGAATCAGAAATGAAAATTGTAATTTCTTTAACCCACCCTCAAGTTATTTTAAACTGAATTCTGTTGTTTTTCTGGGAACACAAATTACATTTTGAAGAATTTTATGCAACATCAATACATCATGACGATGTATTGATGTATGTCCACAAGTATCATAATAGTAGCAAATATCATTTGAAACTATACAATAACTTTTTTGTAAGGAACAGACTGAACTTCAGTGTTCACTGGTAATCGTCACTGGCAATCTGTTTAAAAAAGACACTGTTTAAAAAAGGCTAAGAGTCTGTAACATCAAAAAGCAGTAGTTCTCACAGGTCTTACAAATGGCACACCTGTTTGGATATGCTGAATAGAGAATGTTTAAGATGATGAGCAACATAAATTTTTAGTCTTCCTCAAGTAAAGCTATCATAAGAGCTGGAACATGGCCCATGAGTCATATGAACAACTTTAATGGTGTCATTTCTGAAGCTTGGCATATGTGGTCACTATAATGTCATTGCAGAGAAAACAGCTTTGGAAGGAGGATAAGTAAATGGAACATTTTTGAAAAAACTGTTCTTTTAAGCAGCACCTTGAAATTTTTGTGTGGTGTTTGGATTTTGGATTTATTTATGTCAGGATACCATTAAGAAATTTTAAGTTTTGCATTAAGAATTTTATAGATAATTCTTTGTGCACAGAACCATTGTATTTCTTTATGCAATGGTTTAACATATTGTAGATCAACTGCTGACGTCAGAGACCCCAGCTGTGCAGTGATCATGAACATGAATGCCTTGTAACCTTGCAGATGGCTGCCACATGATTCCTTCATTACAGCCCGTACAGAGTCATGCCTAATAGGCTGCTCTCTTATTGTACTGTACAGCAGACATAAACAAATAAACTCCTACCCTGATGTCACACTGCCTATTAAAATAAGCCTGCCAATGTTTATTTTATAATGTATTTTTGTCATTTGCACACAGTCCTGAAAATTGCATGTGTTCTCTATAAGTTACTTCTGTACTTTTGTGACATGCTTTATGTGAGCTGAAAACGGTACATAAAACCAATAGCACAGCTGCACATCTGCTAGAATAGAATAGTTCATCGTTGGCAATGACCAGTGAACCCTGATTAGCACGCAACAGCACCTCCTCATGTGCAAATCACATTAGAGAATGAAGCTATTTTATCCTTAACTGAAAATGTAGTGTTGTCCTCTTTTGTTACATTTTGCAAACACTGTACAACACAATATTGATTGTTTTTCAGAGTGATTGCTGAAGGTCTGTTTAAGATTGCTTAAGATTGCTCCTGTTCTTATTATTCCTGTGAGCTCAACTTGATTTCCACAATAAGCCGTCCTAGTCACAGAATCAGTGAGAAATGTCTGAGGTGCACATTTAATGGATTACCTCTATTTCCTCTCTTCGGTCTTCCAGCAGTGACAGACCCAAAGTAACTGTGAGATTTTAGCAGCAACAATCGATAGCTGTGATGTTCTTAAGAGTTAACCAGACTTATTGTTACTAACCAAAACCTTAAATGATATCAACAGTAACAGCATCTATTTTTAGGAAAGGAGGAAAAATCACTACGTTTCTGTCTTGTTTCTTGTCTCCTAGATCTCCTAGAAACAACATACCTTATTTTTGGATAATTTCTGTAAAATGTTGTTTAAAATGTGTAGTTTTTGTTAAAAAAACTATAATGCATACTCATAATGTAGCAGAATTTTATAGTTAAAGGATGGATTGGAAAAGCTAATCTGATCAGTCTTTCAGTTTATACATTTGACATCCATACCACAGATTTTCAATTAAATACACACACTGATCCATTTGCACTATGGTTAACATACAGTAAGACCAAAGAAATGGATGTTCATGTCACAAACTCTAACAATTTTGTGTTTCTTTCCAATTTCAGAAATATTTGAGACATGTACGAATAATCAGTTCTGAGACCTATAAATAATAGATGTTTTGAAAAATTAATGCAGCTGCCCAGCAACAAAAATCAGAGCAGAAAGCAAAGGAAGGAAGAGGGTTTTCGGAGAAAAGTGCAGGCGGCAGACACCTCTGAACCTGAAGGAAATTGTGTGTATGTTTAAATGCTAGGGCACTCATAGCACCGCAGCACTTTAATAAAACCTAAATATCAAGTGTCTGTATGTTCAGCAAGCAAAGTCCTTCATGATCAGTCCTTACAGTCTTCAATCATTCTTACTCACAATGTGCGTCATGTCCATTAAAAGCCTCTGCACATAAAAAAAAAGCTCTCAGGCATCTGTGTCAAACTCTGCTTGCCGGGTTTGTTTGATTGTGTCGCCCTTGCCGTTATGTACATAAGAACTGTTTCTGAAAGATGTCATTAATGTTTTTAAAACCAAAGTTACACTATGACCTGTTATATCGATTAACCATATTAGCAAATTACCGACAGCCTCATTTTAATAGTGCTTAACAGTAATGTGCAAAAGTCAATACAGCCAGAAAATACTGGTAATTTGCATGCAGTATTAAAAAAAAAAAATTAAAACAATCATTTTCAATAGTATTTAGTGTGACCTCCCCGTAGATTTGAGCAATAGCCAAAACCTGACTCTCTTAAATCTAAATGGAATAGAAACAAATTATTTAGGAAAGTAAACTTTGACTTTTGCCTGAAGAAGCCATTTTGTTCTAAATATGTTTTTATTTTGTGTACATATTTTCAGTGTTTTCTGTTTGTTTCTTAATAAAAAGAAGAAAAATAAATATGGATGGTCATTAAAACTTTGTACAACTACAAAGCTGACCGTGGCCTATGATTTTTGCACAGTACTGAATTTATTTTAATCCTTCATACACTACAGATTAAGTCATCAGCCTCATGGCAACTGATTTATTTGTTTGTTTTCTCCACAGTGATCTGGTTAACGGGCTGGTGTCTCTAATGAATAGTAACGTCAGCAGTCCAGTCAATCTGGTGAGTTTATCATATTGTAAAAACATACGTGTGTAAAAATGTGTAGGGGCCATTCACACAGGATATGTTCTTTTATTTAAGCTAGACAGGGTGCTGCGGAAGTCCCGGCGATGCTAATGTACACAGTACACTTGAGGGTCTTATCCTACCCCCAAACTCATCTGATTGGTCTTTTTGATAGTTTTAAAACTTATTGCATGTCAAAAGTTGAAATTTTACACATTGTATTAAAAAGGCAGCACATGACGAAGCTAGCTCAGTGGCTGATGAGCTCAATTTTACGTGTATATATACGAACATATATATATGTTCGTATATATATATAAAAAACACCACAGACACTCTGCATTTGAAATAGTGTACTGTAATGGCATGTACTGAATTAGATGAAGTAGTTACTTGAGCATTAAAACAGTAAATTGTATATAGTATCATCCCCATGTTTTCATTGTCATGTGACTTGTATGTCACATGCCAAAGAACTAAAAGTTTTTCTAATCTTTATAAATCCCATTAGGGTCTTATCTGTTGTCATATATTTCTACTTTTCAGAGCTTTTTCAAGACAGTTTGACAGAATAATTCTGTCTTTCCTTTACAAGTAATAAGTATTGAACAGAGAAGTCAGGTAGCATTTAGCACTTGTCCTGAGGTTACATTGCTTGGCCTTTAATCAGAGCCAATACAACTTGAAGGTTAAGTCCCTTTCTACCTCTGTAGCCCTATTCATCTCTCTTTCTCATAACCTGCTTACTCTTCATCTTAGGGAAATCCCGAGGAACACACCATATTGGAATTTGCTCAACTCATTAAGAGCCTAGTAGGTAAGTTGGGACTCTGTATAATCGCTCATGGGGTGTTATAATCTGTAATTAAATTAATGCCTCTTTGCTGATTGTCTCCTCAGTGAGCCGTAGTCACATTCAGTTCCTTCCAGAAGCTCAGGATGATCCACAAAGACGACGGCCTGACATCCGTAAAGCCAAAATGCTTCTAGGCTGGGAGCCTGTGGTAAGTTTGCATGTGTTTTGTCTAATCTTTCTTATAATTACTGTGTAGAGCTCTTCAGTCATGATGTTTTTGTAGGCCAACCAAGAATTTAAAATGTTTAAGTAACAGTTACTCTAATCAAACCTTATTTTACTCAAACCTAAACTCTGATGCACCTTTTTAGTTTCTTCTACGTGAATAATTCATGCTCTTACCTCAAACGTGAATGTTGAAACCGTAGTATACCGTAGTGTAAGTTGCATACAAGTTGCTATATAAGGACAACAAGGATTCAATCATTCATCAAACATGTAAATACTACTTTGTTCTGGACACAGAATGGTTAATCAGAGATGCACTAAAGGGTGTAATTGGTCACATGAGTCACGTGACTCAGTAAAGTCTCTGCAGCCTGCTCTGTTAGGACCCTTTCATCTATTTAATACCTTTTCAAGCATATGTGTGTTTGCAGGTTCCACTGGAAGAAGGCTTAAACAAAACCATCCAATACTTCAGCAGAGAGCTGGAACATCAAGCCAACAATCAGTATATTCCCAAACCCAAGGCTGCACGAATGAAGAAAGGCAGACCCAGACACAACTGAAAAATTGTTTGTCTCAGGGATACTGAAGGACTTTAGATATTCAGCAGCCATCATAAAGTGGGTGTCCCCCCCTACATAAAGATAGATCTTTTTGAACAGAAAGTTGTTTTTGCAATGTTTTGTAAAACTGCTCAAGTGAAACGCTGCTCTAAAGAGTTTATTTTATCGTGAAATGTGCCTCAAAGATATCCAATTTACAGACTTTGCCTTGCACTTTGGTTTGTCAGTCGTCTGTCTGTTATTTAAAAATCAGGCTTAGATCTTCATGTACATTTTTTTGTGTGTTTACATCCTGTGCTGTTTTAATGTGATCTTTTTTTATCAGTGTCAAAGATAGCAGTGTCTTCCGTGGACACCTCTTACAGTGTAGAAATTTATTACGGCAATTAGTGATTGCAATTTATTTAAAGATCTTCAATGTTTGGTTTGGAGCAGGAGACCTCACTCAGCTCTGCCAAGAAAAATACAAGGACGCAGGTAAAAGAAAAAGCTTTGGGAAAAGTTTCTGCTTTAAACTTTGTGGTGATTTTGAACAAAATCTGTTGTTACTTTGTGAAACTTCATACAGAACTTTGGGCTTAAGTGATTTAAAGTGAAAAGGATATTTTAATAAACTATTTACTGTGATTTTTACTGTATTCCCTTTAAAGTCTGCCCATTCTCTCATTGGTGGCTTCCATACGTCTCTGTACAGTCACAAACCTGCTGTTGCTATGCAGACTACCCCAGCCATGTGATGCTGGGTAGAAAAGCAGGCCATCACTAAAGGAGAGGAGCTTTAGCTATAGGTGTCATTTTCATTTAATTCACATTTGTCACAAAAGATGTATTTAGTTGAAAGAATATGCTTAAGAATAAGGTTCCAGATTTTATTTAAGACATAGACACAGTCTTGTTTATCCACTGAAATACACACATTTTTAAAAGAACAATTTAGAGAACTAATATTTTATTGTTCATCTGACTAAAACAGGTACTATAAATTAGGTATTATAGGTATTATGATTGACTTGCTATTGCCATCCTTTTAAATTATTTTTATTACCATTTGTAAAAGTACAAAAGAAAAAAGAATCGGCTTCAAGTCTCTGAAAGAACAAAAATAGTCAAGAGACTTTTATGAATCCACTACAGTTGTAACTAACCTAATGGGCATTTTGTGCTTAGCTGAAAGGACTGTCTGACCCTCACTGATTAAAAGACTTGGACCTTTATATGTGTGACTGACACTAAAGGACCTTTAAGTATTAAGAGAGACCATTAAAAGGGCCACAGTTATTGATAATTATTTACAACTATTGACAACTATTTTGATTTATTTTATAACTGTGATGCCAGGAACTCTTTGGCCTTGGAGGGAGTCACTGCCAGAGCTGAAGCTGGTTTGACATCACCATCCACTAGTGAGAGACATAGCAAAAGGACAGGTGGACACAAATAGGGTCAAAGCAATCCCATAGAAACCCCACCCCCAATCGCCACCATATTTAAATATACAAATGGAAAACATACTGTAAATGTTTCTTTAACGTTCTAAAATGTACCTTTCTTTATCAAGTTTTTTTCCCAGCATGTTTTTAATGGCTACCTCTAAAAAAAATAGTAAAAAATTAGTTTTATATTTATGTTTGTGTACATCATTTATAGGAAGTCAGAAGAAGCATCACAAAAACATTTTTGTTAACCAAGCCTTTAACTATCCAACCCAGACAACACAAACAGAAGGACTAAAAAAAATCACAAATGACAATTTAGACCAGTTAGCTTAGTTTGTTATTTTTAAACCCACTTTCAAGGGCTTTTATTTTGACACATTTAACAACCTATTTGTGGGAAGTCTGATGTACTCAATCCGACAAACTAATGAAGTGGGAAAAAAAGAGAAAGTGAAATCGAGAGATGAAAAGAAGCTACTACAAGCCTACGTAAAGATGTTGAACAGATGGTCCAACAACCTGGAATGGAAGGGATTCAGAAACACTTCAGATGTTTTGACTGTGACATGAAGCTAAATTTCGTAACTGTTAGTGTCACTGCAGATACTCCTACGCTTGTGTCACCATAAGCGTGTACATAAATATGATGCAATTTCCCAATAAACATGAAAGAATAATTCTTAAATATTTACACCCACAGTCTTCAGACAAAACACATTCTATTTCTGCCCACGTCACATTCCCTGACCTTTTTCACATCAAATGAAAGCTCTTCGTGTACTTTTTTCCTCTGTGATCCTTATTTGTACTTCAGACAATAATTTCAGAGTGAGAAATTATAAACGGACACCACTGAAAAAAGAAACCATGAGCTGAAAAGAGTGACAATAATAAAGAGACAGACAGTAATATACCTGAGAAAGCCAGAAAGCTCAGTAAGGTCACAAGCGTGAGCAGAAGCAGGCAGAATCTTTGAGAAGTCATGATTTCTTGTTCTCCTCTCCTTCGTTTTGCACAACAGTGTGGGTGTGGTAGCACACATAGATAAAGAATAGAGAAAACTCCCCTAAAGAAAGCCTATGCAAACATTCTCAATAGAAACTTTATGCCATTGACAAATGACTGTAAATCTATGGCAGCTAACAGAAAGGTCCAATTCTTGTATATTTGATTACACATTTACAGCATGAGTACTGTTCCAGATTAATGGGAGCTGCGGTTTTCAATGCTGAAATATGATTCTAGTTTGTACTAAACCATCTTTTAACACAAGTTAAACACATATTTTTTCCAAGCTATGACTGTGTGCAACAGTCTTAGACAACTAGAGGACTCATATTGTACATGATTAAAAAGGTGTTAAACTGCAAATCACTAAAACTAAACATTGGTTTACTATCTTAGTTAACATGAACTAATAATGAGCAATATTTATACAGCATATAATAATCTCATTGTTAATTAAGATTTCAATGGTGATGGACACAATGTTGATGCACAGTGATCTAAAATGAACAAATAATTGTATTTGCATTAACTAACATTCAACAAAATGAAGAGCACTTGCATCCAAACTGTTAGTTTTGACTTTAAATGAAGCATGTGTTCTCTTTTTCTATTGTAACATCGTCCACTTAACTAATTTCATTATTAAAGAGCTGCTAAACCCTTTGGTTTCAAAACCGTGATAAAAACCCAATTGTCTTTCATAAAGTGTACTTACAGCTGTAATTACATTTTAAATCTTTGATTTGCAAAAAGTGTGCTTTCTTACATTAAACATGTTTGAATCACATGGATCAGTTTGTAAGCAATTCACTAGACTCTCCATTGAACAAAGAATGAAATAACGAGTGAGAGAAACAAATAAAATCATTCACAGAACAGACTGTAAGATGATGCTCTATAAGGAAAAGCCATGTATCGTAACAGATACAGCCCAGCTAATAGACAGGAAAATTACACAGAAGGAGCCCAGAGAAGGAATACATTTCCACATCTGTTCAGTTTTCAGCCTCCTGCTCTGAGTGGTCCTCTGGAGTGCTTTCGTAACCTAGATAGCTGCCGATGGGAAAGTGAGCCCAGTAGGTTCTTGCCAAATCCAGCAGTGTGTCATATCCACTCTGGGATCGTAGCTCCTCCAACCAGCCATAGAAATCTGAGGACCACAGGTTCCAGTACGGTTGACTCCTCTTTACCCTGCTCTCCCTCTGAGCTGGAGCACCCGGCAGACAACAGAGGAAAAACATTAATGATGAGGAAACAAAATTTATTGGCTTATATATTTAACCCTTTCCTTTCTCCTCTAGAAATGTGCAAGAAATATAAGGTCAAATGTTATAATTTCACACAAAAAGTTCATCCAAAAATGAATAATTTGTGATCATTTGCTGACCCTCATTGCAATTTTTTCTTGTGTGGAATTCAAAAGCAGACATTTGGTGGAGTGTGGATGCTGTTTTTTTTCTATACAATTAAAGTCAATTGGTGATTTATTTCCTTCATTTTGTGCTGCATAGCACACAGGTTTAAGGCAAACCTGAGGGTAAATGATGAAAGAATTTTCAGAATTGCCCCAAATTGCCTGTAATATATATACTTACACAATTTCAGTGCAATTCATGTCCCCTTTCACATAATAATAAATATATTTGGTCTATGCTTTGTGTATTTATAGTTTCCATGTCACTTTATTTTACATTTTTCATCTTTGACAATATATTTCTAAGTTGTACCTCTGTGCACTGGAAACTGTCACCAAGTCAAATTCCTTTGTGTGTGAGTAGACATGGCAATACAAGATTTCTGATTCTGATTAATACCTGTGCCTAACCACAATAAACAATTTCTCAGTAATAACCATCCGAGTGTAGATATCTCTCACCATTCTCAGCTCCTGTAGGAGAGAAAAAAAATAAACATAGCACAGTACACTGTTATGGCTGATATAACAAGGTTCCACATTTAGTTTTAAACTCTTTATTGGCAAAACACCTTGGTAATTGACTAACATAATACTGCTCAGCTGGACATGCATGCCAAATGCTTGAACTGTTTGGTCTGCTGGTGATAATGGGTCTGTCTGAAACAGACCAGTGCACAGGTTAAGAAAAGAGCGACTTAAAGAGATCTACTCAAAAATGAAAATTCTTCCATTTATTTTTTTTGAAGGACATTGGTAAAATAACAACAATGGCACCCATTGTCTTCCACTGGACAAAATCACTGAGACATTTCTCAAAATATCTTCTTTTGAATTCCACAGAACAAAAAAGTCAGGTTTGTAGTGACATGATGGAGGGTAAATGATGGAAAACAAAGATTTTTCAATAAACTATCCCTTAAAGGATGATTAATCCCATGAGCAGATGGGAGAAGGAATGAAGATTTTACCTGCTAAACAGAAGATCAAAAGTGAGGTGCAGAGAAGCACAGAGACACAGATGTGAGACATGCTCTCACCCTGTTAGCTGAACAGATGAAAGGAGAGAGTGGTCACAAAAACCTGACTGTCATCAAAACTGACAAAGACATAAAACAATTAACCCTTACGAAAAAATGAACCTAAATATGATCTTAATAAACAGGTGTAATACATTAAATGCAATTATGATAAAGCAACAACCACAAACTGAAGTGTTATATGGCAACAAAGGATTTATAAACTAGAATAAACTGATGCCTTTTATGCTTTTAATGGAAATGGATTCTTTTTAAAGCATTTATTAAGATTAGAAATAAGTTTTCTTTTTATAAATAGTCATAATAAATCATTCTAACATGCACAATTGGTACTAGAAAAACATTTTATATTGTCTTGTTAAACAATTATATTGTTTAGTTAATAAACTGTGGTAATCAGAAGTACGTTTTTAACAAATGCTGATTTTTAGCATATTTATCTTACAGAGAAAACTCAAAGTATCTTACCTGAGAGTCTGTGTAAACTGTATACAGACTGAGCTTGTGTCTGCCCTGCTCAGAAAAGTGTTGTGCTCCTGACAGCCCATCACAGCACTGGCACTTTTATTTGCTTTTCACCCGAACAAATGCCATCATATTCTTTATGGAAGTCAGACTCAACATATCCATGTTACTTTAGCTGGTCTGTGACTGAATTGACAGAGAGAACTGCCAGGTACAGAAGTAGCAAAAATCTATAAAAGGTCCAGTGGCACATTCACCATGCCACAATGCCAGTCATGCTTATATAAGATTGTATTGACATGACAGATTTCAGAAGTGGGAGAGAAAACCATATGGCAACTGAACAGAGAGACAGAGTCACATTCACATCCTCACTGCATACATACAGTGTGTGTGTTAGGTTTTCCAAATAAACAGTCAGACAGTCACACATCTATACAAACATGAATGAGGATTTGGAAACGTTTTATACAATGATTCAAACTTTTTGCAAAATGGAGAAACAAAAAGAAATACAGTATATCTAATATATGGGGTTGCCAACTGTCTTGTATCAGCAGACATTTTTTTGAGCAGCCAGACATTTTCTATCACGCACAAGACATCTTCTCATGTGGTATGACAAAGTCTGGGCATCAAAACAAAATGTCTGTTGGTCTCCGCTGATTTCAGAGAGAAAACCAAGAGAGTTCACATGCAATGTAGGTTATAGGCTACCTCAAATGAGCAGATGCATAATGAAGCATGGCAAAAATATTATGAAACAATGAAAATATTACAAAAGTATTTACTTTTTCAGACTATGGACTAAGAAGGAAGTAGATCTACTGTATAGAGGCAAAACTATTTGTGTTGGGAGATGCCAAGTAAGTTTACCTATTTGGAGTCATGCTGCATTCCAGCTGTTTTTACAAGATGACAGCTTTGTTGTCCACAAATTCACTGTGGAGTTGTTCACGTCCTTATATTTGAAAGTTATGTTTCTATGGCAACGCTAATTGGCCAAACTATAAATTTGGCTATGCTGCTGTGTTGATGACAGTAAAATTTGGAATCACTGAATTAGTTCTCTGTATTCTCCTGCAGAATGCTTAAGAACAATGAAGGTGCAGCAGGTCACAGTGTCTATGAAAGAAATAAATACTGTGCAGAAATATTTAGTTATATTGCCTTTAACTGTAGAGGTCACCACCATCTTTCTTTTTAAGCTACATTTATATAAATATCATGTCTCTTGTAATTTTCTTGTAATTTGTGATCGTGTGATGTCTAATTACTAAAACGTAAGCAGTTTTACAAGTAGTAAACTACTACTAGTTTAGGAAAACTGAAAACGTACAAATCAGCACCCTGAAGAGTTGGAGCATTTCTGTGATTGGAGCATTTCTGTGAAACAACAATTGGAGCATTTTTGTTCTGCATTGACATAGTTAAAGACACATATCACCGAGGCTACACTCCGGGACAAGGTAAGAAACACTCATTATAGGAATCTCTACAGAACCAGTCCACCAGACTGCCAGGGCCTTCAAAGCCTCAGGCCACACAGTCTGAAACTGCTAAAAGAATTCAGCCAATAGCAACACATCAGATTTGACACTAATGGGTTTTATTGACAATTTACTTTTCTGTTAAAAAATGTATTTCTTTACTACAGAATATAGAAGGCCTCCAAAGACAAGAAACCAGGGACATCATGGGTCCATGATCCAGCCCTGCTTATTGACTAACTCCAATGTGTCTCAATTTTTCTGAATCACAAAGGGAATAATAAGTGACTGTACTTTGCAATGATTGGATATGACCAATTTGTTGACTGTGTACACTTTGGCTTTAAATGGCTGATGAAGGCTGCATGATGTTGTTTTGCTAGCTATGGTAATGTGCATTTTTACTTTCCTTGATGGCACAAATTACACAAAATAAATTATGCACATTGTATTTTCTAACTAAATATAAATATAATTATACTAAATATAATTATGGATGGAATAACTAAATTGGAAAATTGGGTTTTTAATTATCCTACATAAACCACAACACAGAGGTCTAGTAGGCAGTACAAGAAGGGGCAGTCTAAAATATTTGGGAACTTGGTCCTCTGTACGAAAGTGTTCTGTCAGATAGTGACATCTATTGGTGAATTGCAAACATGACATTCAGATTTTGTAACCTTTTGCAGTATTTTGATGCACGGATTAACGTTGGTCTTTAATTTTGCCATTAAAAGTCATGGGTAAAATCATGGAGAAATTGAGAAAAGAAATCAGAGAAGCAACAGTGCTGAAGGTCCTTTTAAATTATTCTGCAAAACTTTTATTGAACAAAAGTATTTCAATTCTCACCACACTGTCCTCAATACAGTACCATAATGCTGGATCTAAACGATTTATATACGCATCATATCTTTTTTTTAATATATATCTGTACATACAGTGGAAAGAGGAATTAAATAACATTGCTCAATAACATTCAGACAATAGATTTAAAAAAAGTTGAAAAACCCTTGACTAACATCTTATAGGCAAACTGAATAATATGACAAAAATAAAGAAATAAAACCATATTTTTTTGTTTTATTACTCTTGAATTAGTGTTCACAATCAAGGATGTGTGTTACAGACAGCAAAGAAGACGTGTGTTGGTGAGGCATAATAAGACATCAAGAGTAGCAGAACTGTAAGCAGGTGGCACATTTGGTTGAACGGACACACATTCAAAACTCTCCCCTGGGCTACAGAAAGTATTCTTTCTCAAAAGCTTCTCTCTCTCTCTTTTCCTCCAGCATTAACTGAGGCATTTATCTCCTATAAAACACCCTGATTCGAAAGAAACCCTGAATCCGAGAGAAATACCTGGAATACTGTATACTTTTGTAGTGTGAGAGTATTGAGAGCGCCAGGAGTCCAAACACTGTCTCCATGACGCCTGGATGAGGTTAAGCTGCAAAAAAATTTGGAAAAAAAGGATGGAAAAATACAGCTTTATTTCAGGGTCATATGTGATGAAGTTACCCTACACCCAGACAAGCAGCTGCATTGTGAACACACAGAAAAACTGTATAGTCACTAGAATGGAGACTAGAGGACAATCTTCTCGTCTACCATCATTTAAAAGCAGCCATTATGCTCACCTACTGTTTTGGCTTTTTTTGTGGGTGAAGAAAGGTAAAAATGTAAACCAGTGTAAAGTGGGTTGAGGTGATGGCTTAACACTGTTTCACCAGCAACAGAAAGAGCAAAAGAAGTTTTTTGCACCAGGGGACTTCTACAGAAGTTGCTAAGGGCAGATGGCATTGTGTCAGTTTCCTTACCAAAACCTCCAAAACTGTCTGTTAATCAATTGTTTAAAAAAAAGAACAGGGTATGTATATCAATGAACTAGGACATTGTGGTTTCAAAGAATAAGAAGCTGCTACTTCAATAGCGGAGGCAATGTAGAGCTCACAAAGAGGTGTCACAAAGTCCTTGAAATTGCTCTGAAAAGGAGCTCCTATCTTCAGTCAGGGCTTCAGTAAGCGTATGGAAAAAGAGGGAAGGGAGAAAGAAGAGATGGGATGGGTGTATAGGGGAGAGGTAACGTCTGCTGAGAAAGCACTGAGTTCAAACAAGAGGCTTGACCAGGTAGAGTTTGTCTCCTTGCTCGCTGGTGAAGATGGGTGCTTTCTTGTAGTGCTCTACCAGCTCATCCATGCTGCTGAAACGCCGCTGACCGATGCAGTACATGCCGTCCTGCAGCTGCACTTTGAAGTGCTTGTTCTTCCCTGCTGCTTTCAGAGAAATTGAGAAATCACTGGGCTGGAAAACACAAATGAAAATAGTTATGTTAGTGGAACAGAGAACCGTGCTGCTACTTTTCCATGTCTAAACACTAGATGGCAGCACTTACTCGTATTAAACAAGGTCTGACACTACTATCACAAAAAATACCTGTTAAGTGTGACCTTGCTCAACAGAGCTGAATAGATGACAACCAGTGATTATCCACTTAATTTACATCAGTTCATAAAAAAATAAAGTACTTAATTTTTTTGCATCTTCAAAGTGCTTTCCTATTTTACGGATCCTATTTTCAATCCTTTCAAGGGGTTAGCAAACATTGCCAAATATGGTTTTTCGATGTGCCATTTTTCCTAACCACTGCATTACATCATAAAATCAGTTGTGTCCCCCATCGCATCCAAATGTTTCTCTTAAATCAGTTGAACTTACCGAAGACTCACTATCTCTTATCAGGAAGTCTCCCTCTGCTCCTCTCTCATTAAGCGCACACTCCGCTTGGTGCCGCGTCACATTGCCATAGTACCAATCCTTTCCTGCAAATTTGCCCGTACGTGAAGGCCCCATGTGGTTGATGTGAGAGGAGCCGTGACTCGTCCCTGGGCCCCTCCCTGAGGGCCCATCAGTAAGCACCACCACATAGTTCTTGGGCACAAGGCCAACCATCCCACGACTGTTTTTACACCTCCACCACTCTGGGTCGTTCTCAGGTTTCTCCAAAACCTCCATAGTCTCGCCCTTCTCGAAGTTCAGCTCCTCCTCTGTAACCGAGCTGAAAGGGTACAGAGTCTGGACCACGTGAAGAACAGAGCTCCCAGAGCCCCCTGGCCGGCCATTAACCATTGCCGCCACTTGCCCCACCTTTAAAGACTGGAAACCCACCAAAGTGTCCCCGAAGACCCCGTCATGGTCTGCGAATCCCACCTCCTCTTGAACATAGTTTGACGGAAACCAACCAACACGTCCAGCGTGGCTGCCCCGCCACCAGCCGTCACTGCACTTCTCCATGACCACCACCCTCTCCCCTTTAACCAGGTTGAGTTCATCTTCCCGCTCTGCCATGTACGAAAACTTCACCAACGCAGGAATGTTGAGATCATAGATCCGCTCAGCCCCACCCATAACACTACCTCCTGTGCTCCCATTGGATGGGTACTCTGCCTCCATACTGGGTGTTGGGGAGGGATCACGGGTACTGGTTTTCCTTTTCGTTTTTCCTAGCCCTGGAAGAGAGAGAAAACAGTAAGAAGAAAAAAGCTGTCAAAAGGAGTGATTCATCAGAGTCTTGATGGATCTTTAAACCAATGAATCATTAAACCAGACTAAACCAGATTAGACTAACATTTCGAAGCTAGCGTTTTAAACACTTCTTAACAATAAATTTAAAGTTTAATTGAATTAAATAACTTTTTTATTATACAAACCCAGAGTTCAATAATTGACATCAGACACAGCCTTTTAATTTGAGAGACCCCACATCCTCACATCAAATCTCTTAAAGGGATGAGCATAAACGTGAGTGAAATTTTGTAGTGTTGGTGGCGCTACAGAGTTTGAGATAGGGGCTCCAAATTTGTTATGGAAACATTTCAGGCTGTCCTCTATGTGTGTGCCAAACTTCATAACTTTCCTATGTACGGTTCTATGGGCGGCCATAGACTCAAGAGTAGAAAAAGAACAATAAGAAAACTAATGGATACAATAGGTGTCTTTGCCACTAAGTACAGAAACATACATCTTATAAATACACACCGTTATCAGATAAATTGTTCTGTTGAAATGTCAGTGAAACAGGTACAATATTTCAAAACATCTCAAAAAGGACAGCATTTGAGAGCTTTGAGAAGAGGTCAGATTAACCCATGTTCTTTCCTCTATTGGTCACGTGGCTACGCACAGTACACACAAAGTTTGTGCGTTTATCGCCAAGCCCAGAGTACACTGAAAGTGTAGTGAGGTGTGGAAATGAAGTCGAGGCCCGGCAAACTCCTTGCAGACTCTGAACCCCAGCTGTCAACTCAAGCGCAATGGGCCTCCCAGGCAATAGGGGCAGTGTGCTGCAGCTGACAGAGGTGGAAGGGGATGAAAGAGCTTACTCTGAGCTGACAGGAGAAAGTCAATTTGGTGAGCGATGACCCACAGAATAATGGCAACATGGGAATGCAAAAGAACATTTGATGTCTGTCACAATTCTCTTTGGAAACATGCATGCATGAACATGCACAAACAACTCTAACAACTAAGCACTACAAGACTGATAGACAAGCACTAACAGATACTGTATACATATACTGCACACCACATTACTACAAATTAACCTGGATATACATGGATTTCTGAGTTAAGCATTAACCTGCAGTCATTCTTGACATCAAACAGATAACAAGCAGAGGGCACAATAATGTGAAAATGTCAACCAAATAAAAGCAACCAATTAAGTGACAGCCAAGATCAATAATTGCATGACATTTCACACCAATTTAACAGTAACAATCAGATCCAACAGCAAAAGCCAAAATGGTATAGTAGTTATTTCTAGTGTGTGTGGGGGAGTAAAGAATTAAGGGCAGTCTCACAGAACGAATTCTTGCATTCTAAAACAACCAGACAGCTGAATAAACCATGAAAGAACTTTTTATAACTATTTTATTGCCACAATGTCTTAAAAAGTAATGCTCAGCAAGATGCTGAAAAATAATGCAGTTCTATTATGTACATAAACCAACAATTTAAAGACATGTAAGGGTTTTGGTAGGTGTTTGGTAGGTGTTGAGTACTCAAATAAAGAAAATGACCAAAAAGGAGTGACCTGGACTGCAAACAATAATTAACAGTCTTTGAGTTCAAAGGAAGAGAAAACTTTCCCTGCTCTGAAGTGGCATGTACATCTGAAGTTCAGGCTGACAGGGAGTGAAGACAGGAGCACAAACAGAACAAAGACCTTCTGGGAAATCTCGAAATAGAAGCACGTCCCACCACCAGCAACAAATGCGTGAGAGGAACGCCTGAGAAGACTTAACAAAAAAAGAAATAAGTGTTTGAGGTGACATAATATGAAACCTTTTTTCTGAAGTCCCAGTGAGGGATGAAGCTGTTGATTTGAACAAAGAAGATTTGAGGAACTGCTCTGGGCCATCTCAAATGACAGAAACAAGACACAGTGAAGTATTACAATGACAAACGCTCCCTTGTGGCCATTCCAGCGTAATCATTCTAACACAAGCATGCGAGTATATTCATACACTGTTGCAAAGGCATTCACACAACTGTGCATGCATTGACACTGAGGCCGGGTTTAACTAGCACAACTGGCACAAGCACTCTCCATTAACTCACATTTCCCGGTAGCACTCAACTCTGTCCTTATTAACCTCTGAACCTGCTGTTTACCTGTGTATTCTTTCCAGTATCAGGTTGACTTTATAGCACGCAACCTCATCCAACCATCACAGCTATAATAATGGTGCTTTCCTTCCCATTATGCTGGCCACTACACCCCGTACCACAACATTACCCAAATATTATTTCATTCAATTAACTCTCCATCTCTGTGATTAGCTCATAACAGGCTCCATTCACCATTCATTCTTGTCTCTATTAGGAAAAATAACATTTTAGGGGAAATGTTCTGCACACGTTCTGTCAATGTCCTTACACTGCTGTGCTGCGCTTTTCAGAAGGGATGGAAACCCTAATAAGACTAGTCAAACGAACAAGCTAAAACTTAAGAAATAAAGAAGGCAAGACTCCATTACTGTTCAGTAGGAAAAGACATGGGTAAAGTCAAAGACAAACAAAACAAACCACAACTGGCTGGGTAAACCATGTCTGGCTAAGCCACAGTAAAACGACACTTTTTAAAAAGCTATTTGAAATGTTATTGTTCATTGTCTGGTCATGTACTGCACATTGTAAGAGCTTTACAGTAACCACAACCTTGGCTTTTTATTTGACATCATGCCACAAATGCTGTCATATAAAACTCAACATGTACTGAAGCCAGAACATTCTTTTAAGTGAGGAGGACAAGATCAGGATTATGCTCTCTTACGGATTGGACTGTATGAGTTATTACGACATGCCAATTCACAGTACAACTCTCATGAGTTACAAGTAGAAGGGTGAAAAATGTGTCTGAATTCCGAAAATCAGAGGTGTCAGGAGAAAGAGTGTGTGTGTGTGTGTGTGTGTGTGAGAGAGTGTGTTCGCTGACAGTTCTTTAGTGAGATCCTCTGATCTTCAAAGAGTGACAGCATTAGAGCTCAACAGGATGGAGGGAGGGTTTGAACGCAGGTATCCGTGACAACCACCAATCAGAGGTCCCCTATGGCCTCACTGTGAAAATTAATTCCCAATGCAGAATTAACTCAGAAGGTCACTGGTGCATGCTGATGACCTTTCTCTTGGACTACAAGAAAATTGCTCCCTGTTATCTTTGTGATTATAGGGGAATACTAATGTACCAGGACTCTAAATAGTTCCCTTTTTATGTCTGCCAAAGAAAACTGAATCTACAGTGGAATAACCCATGTAAGAAACATGTCCAAAAAATAATATATGCAAAGATTACAGAATAAATACTGCTGATCTCCTAGCTTTGGGTGAAAAACAACTGGAAACCTTTCTAATTTTGTTATCTCAGAGCGAAATGTGCTTAACTGTGGACAGACAGGCAGATTAAATCTAAATGGGGATTCTTATTTCAACACTCGTCCAACCTGCTTCAACAACTTCCTGTGAGCCTGCCAAGAATTTACAAACATTCACACACACACACAATGGAACACAATAGAAACAAAGCAGGTAAAATGTTACACTGTTTCCTGAAAGCTGAATAATGGCCTGTTCTAATTTCACTGCCCATCCAGGGGACCTGCATGGGGAAAATGCATTGGGTTTAATAACTTCAGTAGCTATTAAACCTCTCTGTCTCTCTAACCCCTGCAGCAGAGGAGGCATTATTGATTCACTGCTTCCGGTTTTTAGGGGCTCATTAACGAAATAACAAAATGTTATTCAGAGATCATTAACTCATGGTAATCACATATGGGATGAACTAAAGCATACATAGGGCTAAGTGTGCCATTATGCAGGCCTTCAAATGATTTAAAATGGTTATTAAGTAAGGTAAACATAAACATACGTTATTCAGCGCGGATGGTATCTTACAAATCAGCAGCCAATCAAATCCTGGTCTGGCAATGCAAGGGCTTTTTAAGCTCTCTATATTTCCTTCAAAATTTTAAAGGTTACATTCTCAACCAGTACGAACAAACTATCTCTTCTTCAGAAGCACATGGAAGTTGAAACTTTTTGGCCTAGAATTCGGGCATTTCTTGAGCAGGGCAGGAATTGGAGTGCACTGGACCAAGAAATCCATTAATCCTTACACACCTGTAGTGTCTTAACTGAATCTAGGTCCTAAGAAGCCCAGGGGAGAACTGGCTTTTCCATGAGCGTAAGCTATTTGTCAGTGATGGTAAATATGACTGCACATAAATGATTTCATGTTCTAATGATGTTATTTAGCATTGGAATACTTACTTACTTAATTACTTTGCTTACTGATTTTGCAAAAAGCAGGCAGGAAAGGTCAAATCTGAAAACTTGAATATTCCAAAATAAAAGATACAAAACAATGTTTACTTTTAGGTCTAACCTTCCACATAATGAAAATGCACTTGAAAATATTGAGGGCCATACTAATGGACAGCAGGGGGCACGTTTTATAGCACCAACTCTTAGGGTAAATGTAAGATACATTTTAAAGCCATTTTTGTATCATAAAATGTACATGATGCAATTGTGAGCCTGTAAACTGACTTTAGATTAAACGACCTCCAGAAAAAAATGGGTTACATAATGCATAACCAAACACTATTGTGAAGACAACAGTTTCAGGTGTTACTTAATGTATCTCTGTGTGTTTGTTTTGTGTTGTCTGCATGTACACAACTGGCTCCGAAAAGCTTTTGTCCCAAGAGTCTTCCTCAGTGCCTTGAGATGACAGATTGAGCACTGAAGGCAATAAGCTCTGGAGGCGAATGAGGAAGTAGGGCATGGCAACTGCGAGGGCATCTCACACACGTCATCACCTGCTGATGCAGTTCCAGGTCTAGACCTGCACAAGTTCCTCAGTAAGAAACACTTTAGCTAAAGACCCAACCAATCTTTAGGATAAATCTGACTGGTTTACTCTGAGGATACAGGACGATGAAAATTGCCAGTTATAAAGAGATCTGGTGTTATCCCCAATAAAACTGGTGCTGATTTGCAGGGTAAGCACATGAAGGAGAGGACAGAAAAACAAATGGGTGAACAGACACTGTAGCAGCTGTAAGAAAGAAAATGTAGTTAAACAAAGCCAACTGGCTCAATTGTCAACACACTCATCCATCTTTTTGCCTGAGAATGTAAATGCTCAATGGCTGAACCAAACAGAAAAATCCAGTTTCTTAGCTTGATTGGAGCCAGAAAAGCACAATTTATGGTATCACTGTTGTCAGATTTTACTGGCGATTGCACCATAAGCTTAGCCAACAGTTCCAGAGACTTCAGGCTGTCCCCATTCAAGTAGAACAAAGCTGTACATGGCTACTGCCTACACAGAAAATAGCTGCCCGGGGGCATTTTCAAGATGGCTGCCAAGTGAAACAATTCACCCTAATTGGTCAGCAGGACTGTAAATTGATGTTAACACTTCACTGAACTGTGAAAGTTCTTACCGAGAGTGTCCTTCAAGTTCTTTACTAGTGAGGTTTTCTTTAGACTGTTCTTGCGCTCTACGTAATTTGAGGGGACATAACCGGTCCGGTTTGATGCATTGCGGACTCTCCACCAAGTTTTGGAATCATCCAGCAGCCACAGGCGCTCGTTCTTCCGGATGTCCAGTTCCTGGTCTTGCTGAGCTGTGTAGTCCCACTTGGCTATAACAATCACCTCCTCTGTCATCTTTCATAGAGTCCCACTGGAATGAGAGAGAAAAGGGGACAGTTGAAATAAAGTAGATGAAAGAGCTATCCTTGAACTCCATAAATACTTAATACTGAATAAAAAGGTGTTCAGAACCTAATAATTTATAAAATGGTAGGCTGACCAATTATTATATCTCAAATGCTAAGGAAAATGTACAGATAAGCATAAGAACTCAATTCTAAATGGTTCAGATTGGTTTTTAACAGCTTTTCAGACCGTCCCCTGCATTAAAACATTAAGTCAGACTTTTCTGACAAATGCATGACTCAGACAAGAGACAGACATGATTACATATGCTCTATTTAACACGGCTTAATCGACAGGTGAGCTCACACTCCCTCCACCCAACCCAGACACAAGAGGCAGAGAGAGAAAAAGAGAGGAGAGCGAGATAAAAGCACAATGAGAGGGCAAGAAAAGATGATAATGGTACGCAGTGACACTTTAGTTTAAAGAACACTGTGGTTTCGGGGGATTTCATGTGTTAGTTTGATTATCCCAACCATCCAAACAAAACAAAATGTTGGTTCAATGGATGGTGTGCATTTGAGGCGTGGCTGTCTGAACAACCAATGGCAGATGAGAGGGTGATTGGAAACAGTTGTTTTTTGGTAATGTTAGTTTATGTTAATGGCATGTTTTCTTTAAACATATGATGCAAAATTGCTAGCTAACAAATAAGCTAGTGATAGACCGACACGTGCCGATATTTGGCAAAATTATCGGCTGATAACAATGTCTTTGATATCAATGTCAAGTCAGTTCTAAAATGTACAATAAATAATTATCTATTGAATGAGAGAGACAGAAAAGTGTCTCACTTATTCACAAAGGCTGAGCCACTTAATCCATGCCACTGGTAAATAAACAACACAAAACAGGCATTAAAAGGACTGAAGCTGTCAAAGGCTGCGCAGAAGTATTTGAAATACATGGAACACTCTTGTTCCTCCCGGCAAAATGACAGAAATGATAGCAGGCAATTGCTAAGCCCATAAATAAGTAGGCAGGTTTATTGGCATGGCAGATTTTGAACGCCTTGCTTGCTATGTGAGGGAGGGCATGCCGAAGGATTAAATATGCAATATGCTGAATAGTAATGGACTGATTAAGTATTGATGGTGTTTCAGGCAAGCACACTTAAAGCTCTGTTCTCCTGCTGAGAGACGCTTTAGGAATGGCTACTGAGTCAAATATACCATTAGGAGAGAAAAAGAGATGAAGAGAGATGGAGATAGAGATGGAGTAAGAGATAGTCTGAGAGTGTGTGTACACGTGGGTGTGTAACACCTGGCAACAGCTTTCATTTCACGCTTTGCCTACAACACAGAAGTGATGTAGATCCCATATGCCAGGCTTCATGATTTCAGAATATAGCAGAGAGACGGTCATTGAGTATTTAAACTGCCCAGTTAGTCTATTTTATCCGAATGTCCTGGTGTTAATCTGCCTGTGTACTGATGCTAGCCTTTGGTACACCTACTGGTTCTTAATGAAGCAATGTCACATTAGTCTCAGCCCCAGGCGGCCCAGTCATGGACCATCCACAGCCTGTGTAATGATGGTCTGGGGCATATTTTACACAAACTGGCCAGCACTGCCCAAAAACCAGCAGATCCAATCTGATTGGCTGGCTTTAAATAACATCTGTGAGCGAGAGAACATTAAGTTGTTAAATCAATTCACCTAGACACAAAGTCATGCTTACAAGACACCAGGCTGATGTAATGACTGCTTTTGAACAGCTAATCCTTCAGTTTTCCAAATTAGTGGCATCAAATCATTCAAAAACACTTATTTTTTAAAGAGATTTGTTTGAGGCACTTAACAATTTAACAAGATAAAACTACCTTAATTATGTCTACAATAATCTAAATACTACTAGTGGAAACTTTTTGTTAATATTTAAAATATGCACATACTATGTGGACCAGACATTATACCGCAAACCAAATGTAATCCGTTAATTATGGACTCCTCAAATGTAGATAAATTCATCTCTTTTACCTTTTTTGTTTAATTTCTTTTATAAGATGTTAATTCTTATATTAACACCCATCACACCAGAGCACACAATTCAGAGAAGCCTCCCACATGCAATTACAGCACATAAAAGATTTCATTAACACCGGCAAGATGAATATCCATAAATGAATATTTCATAAATGCAAATACGGGCACCTCAAAGACAGGGCTCATTTTCTCTGAAAGCACTCATTAAATGACAGGTCAATTAGTAAAGAGGCTGGCTAAGACAGGGCAGACGCTGTATAAAAATGTCCCGTGCTTTAATCTAGTCATCCCACTGTACTGGCTGTGTGCCTCAGACTCATCCATTACTGGAAGAGCGTGACCTCACTCTCCGTGTTTTGGTACAGAGCAGGAAAGACAGCAGCAGAGAATGTGGAGCTGCCTAACCAGATTCTCTCTCAGGCAAACCCAGGGGAGAAGAGAGAGGAGGGAACAGCAGGCCAAAGTTTATCAGCAGAATTTTGTTGCACTTTTCAAAAAAGCACTGCCACAAAACGATAATAACCATCTACGGATACAATGAAGTTTGAGCTGCCATTGGCTAGTAAATTTTTTATTTTACTTGCCAGACTTTTGATATGAACAATCAACTGAACTAATTAAAAAGAAAACACTTTAGAAAAGGTATTGTAGTCAGTTTTTCATTTCAATTAATTGATAAATTGAGAAACAAGTACTCGAGCACTCGGGTGTACGGCATGAGCATCATGTTGATAATGAAAATATTTCAATTAAAACAGAAACCCACACTCGTAAATTAATAATAATGCATTACAATTTTTTTTTAAAAAGTGACATCTGAAAGGAGTAGCTGTTGGAGGTGAAACTGAACAGTGAATGAACAGGGGTAAATCGAAGCACTTTCTATATCACGCATTCTATATGAGAATAATCAGACACTAGATACACAACATAAATGATATTACGTTTGCATCTATCTGCACAAAATGCAAGTGAACTCACATCGTGAAAATACAGTGTGCTTTAAAACAAAGAATTCTATTAGCATTCACCATCTTCTGTCATTCAACTTATTCTATGCATGCAACTCAATCACAGGTGAGTGAAACTGGACAATTTACTAGTCATTGCCTAATTAAAAACATTTTTAGACACCTAGCATGAAATTTGGTAAAATATGCACATGATTTAATAATATTTTAGAGGTTTGATTAACAAAACGACAGTGAAATGTAACTTGAACAACAACGATATCTGAAGTCTGTTAGGGGAAACCAAGCTTGGATAAAACAAATGACAGATTTATGGATAAAAGCTTCTGGGCTAATCATATGTTCACTAATTTGCAAGCTGCGTTGCCGTCACCACTTACTGTTTTATAGAAAGAACCACAGGCATTCTTTCAGGGGACATTGTTAAAAGGTCACGGTTTATCGCCTTCTCTCCCTCTCCTCCTCAGAAAACCAAAGGGGTCTCTGTCCTGGCAGTGCGGTGATAGATGACACCCCTTTCTCTAATCGGAGCCCCACCCCCCATAATATTCACACATCCAAGCCCGCCTCCTTCATAATGAGGGCTGTTAGGAAGACCGATGGATCTGCTGCAGGAAAGCTGATCAATCCTCACAGCTCAGAATTCGCTCACATGCTGGAAAGCCACTTGGTAGCAATCAATCTTACCAGGCTCACTGTCAGCTTACGCACACTTACACGTGCACAGGAGAAGCCTTTTAGCTAAGAAGAGATAATTAGCAGAGTTATAAACATTTCTCACCGCAGGCAGAATGAAAGTTGTACTACAGTTTCCATAAATGGTTCAGACAAGAAAACAGTCTTTTACAGCCGGCAGCTCTTTTCTCAAGACAACTTTTCTCAGACTATTTGCGTGCACAATGTTTGCACAGACCAGACAAGCAGAAAGCCACTCTGTAACCTTGAATTGATCCATCCTCTTTTGAGATGTGTTCCCATAGTCCAGAAACTCTTAGCACTCCCACATTCTAAGCCCTGCACTCTAGAGATTCAAAACATTTAATACTACTAATACATCCGCTAGGCAAATGGCCAGCTCACATTCGCCTAACCCAGCTAAACGTCTCACACACACAAAGCTGCTTCGCCTTGTGTACAGATTACACAACAAATTATGATCATTTTCCACGAAACTCACGAATCTCAGTTTAAGATCTCAACAATGTCTCAAACTGTGCAGATTTGAAAGACAACAATAAAAATTCAGAATTATCAATATGAACTTAAAGGTTTCTCTTCAAATTCTTGCAAGCCCAAATTCTTGCTTTTTTGTCTTGATTGTATCTACATCGGGGTTCAAAAGTCTATTTTGAAAATCCTTGGACTGAAAATCTAATTTAAACCTGTAAATAAACTAGTTTTAAACATGACGTTCAAAACATGACCTACACTATGTCTATTTCTAAACAGGTTCGTTTATGTTTTCAATGAAGCACATAAGATGGTTTTTGGATTATTCTTAAAACATGCTGGGACAACATTAATCACCAGGTCTTGGAAGAACTGCTGGCTATTAGAAAGAGGAAAGATCAAACACTAAGAAATACTGACATTTATCCATTTTCTCTTAAATTGCTGGTGCTGATAAAATAATGTGTAATGGTAAAAACATGAAATGAGAAAACTACAACATTTTTGAACCCCACCGGTTATCTCTCCAAAGAAAGTTTAGAGAAACATCTGGTACGGTTAGACACTTTTAGAAGACATCTAAATGAAACATAACATAACAGAACATAACAGAACTCCACTGGATTTCCTGAGCTAAAATAGTAACCTGTAAAAATATATCAGGGTGGCTATGATATATCCTCTGTCCTGGCATATATCTGTTCCAAAAATGCATTGGCTTTCTCAGATAAGACCACACTATATTCTCTTTTCATTTTGCAAGTTCAGAGAAGAAGATGAAGGTAAAAAAGGAACTGAAAGGATGAAGTATAAAAGCACAAGTGAATCAAGACATAGAAAGTTTACACATGATACCCTTACTTTGCCAGAATGCAGCTGGCCTGGCCTGCCCACTCAATTGAAATTTCGAGTGGGAATAAAAGAAAAGATTCTGTAGGCTGCATCAGCACTCTATAGAGAGACTCTCTCTTAAGCTCTTACCCTGCACAAAAACACTGCAAAGAGGGGAAGAGACTGAAGACAAAGAAAGAGAGGGATGGGGGAGAAGACCCACCAGATTCTGCTTTCAGGTCGTGGATGAATCACACTCATAATCTCGTTCACGCTCTCATTGGCTCTTTTTGTATTTTATTCATGGCCATAGCAACAAGGGACGACCACATTTATCTCCACCAAGAAAACATCTCCCAGTGCTTATACAGGCTTATTCAGTATTTTCCAAATGAGTTTTAGAATTAGGCTAATGTGGTGGAGTGTGGGGTAGGGGGGAAGGAGTAAATTTGACCTGTGGTAAAACCGTTATAAAAATCAGGTCAGGACATTTACTAAGCAGAGACGTGTTTTCCCATTGCTTGTGTTTATCATTAGTCCAAACCTGCCTATTGTACACTATTATACAACAGCGAGAGATGGAAGAGCAGCTTGAAATAGAAAGGTACGAGAAGGAAGCACATTTTGACAGTGACATGGCAAAACAAAGATTTCAGACTAGTTATTTGCAAAAATGAGAGACTGGGAAGATGTTGAAGCAGCACTAGGCTGTCATTGTCTGTCGTGTTTGGATGGCTGAACTCATCAAATTATACACATGGTAAAAAATTCTGAAAAACGGAAAACATAAATGTGCATGTATGTGTGAGATTTGCAGTGAATGTCACTAAAAACACATTTAATTTAAACATAGTGACAATTCAATACAGTCTGAGAACAGAATTGTATTATACTATACTATACTAACAGAAAGTTCTGTATACTGGATGTTGATAGGCCAGGTAAATGTACATGTCCAGAACTGAATCGTCTAGGGGAAATATGGCACTTAGGAATTTGAGTCTTTGTGAATGCAAGAACGTTTTATGTTAGTTCCTCTGCACGCTCTGTCTAATAATAACCTTAAACCATGCGTAAACCTAAACTCACAATATGTCAACCTATCTTATTGTTTAACTGTGTCTGTGACTTTGTACCTATCCCAAGAGTCCTTTGAAGTGCACACTGTTAAGTGTGGCACATTTAACATATTTGTTACAATTCAAAGTCAACAACAACATTCTCCTAAAGGCATCTCTAATGAGATTAGCAGTTGCTAACAACTGCTCTTCAACAAGCAAAAAAAGAAAATTAATAATGCTTTGACTGCTTGATGACATCATCCAAAAGGTTTTGAAGTGACAGGCATTAAACCATATGGTTATTAGTGAACAGATCTCTACAGAGGTCTTGCTTTCCTTTAAAATGTTCCATCAACAAGAAAGATAAACCAGCGGCTGATTAAACCACAATACAGAGCAAAATCTTCAAGTCACAGAATGATTTTAAGCAGTGATTTTCAGCAAGTCCCACACTGATGTGATTGTTGCCTACATTGTTCTTACCAATAACAACTTGTTTGTGTCACAAGCAAATCAGTTGGTTTCTGTCATCACTTTGCATAATGAGAACGATCTGAATTAAGACTTTGAGTGCAGTGAAAAAACATGGAAACTAGTTTGTCTTTGATGTCATTCTTCTAAGATGTTCCAGCACTGCTTCTTCCACAAATGAATTCAGCTTTGTTCGGCAAACAATCTTTCCATTGTTTAACATGCATCTCAGACCACTGAGTAATAATCTAAAGAACCCCCTGATCCTGGAATGACCCTTGAACCGTGACATATGAAGACAAAAACCCACACAAATAGCAGCAGTCATAAGAAAATCTTTACTTTATATTGAAATGTTATTCCTGGGCAGGTAGCATATGTGTGTATGCAGGACTGAAAATGGGGGGGACTAAGTGTGACCAAGCAGAGTCCAAGCAGTGAATTTTAAGGGGAAAGAAATTCCAGTTCAAAATATAGAGTATTTTCATCTTTTATTCACGTAATAGCCTCTAAACACTATACAAATTTCATGTACAGGATAGTCAGTAGGATTGTCTGCATCTATGGTTAAAAAAATACTGACCTTACTGCGGTTGGAACGATAAAACAATGTAGTTGTTGATACCAATGTAATAAAATCTCAACACCAAAGTAAATACTAATATGCTACTAAAAAACTCTCCTTTATTTAAAAGACTTAATACAAATAATTAAATCAAAACAACAGCATGAAGCTTTAAAGCTAAAATTAAGTAAAAATTACTTTGTATTTTTCCCCAAGTAAATATTCAGGTAAATTGTAAGTAATAAAGTAAAAAGAAATACGTTACCAGCAGCGAGTGGCTTCATCTTTATTTTGTCAATTTGATTATTTTGATTATTAGAAAATGTTATCTTGGCAGGTAAATTAAACAGTTTTCACGGCATAGAGCCCAGATCAAATATTTTGACAGAAATCTAATTTTTTACTCTCACAGACACTTTACAGTGAGACACTAAAGCTCTTCACATATACTGTACACATGAGCATTCATCAGCACACACCTGTCAATCACTACTGTACTCCTGATTGTACTCGCTGCTCCTCATACTGTAAATTACTCCAATCATTCTGTTTCCAAAGTACCTGCAACTGTGACATCAACAGAACAGACCAGTACTACCAACAGATGAAATAAGCTATACACGAACCAGTCAAATAAAAAACTGCTACAGAGCATTTGTTATTAAGATTAAGATGTTATTCAAACAGTTGCTCACTGGTTCCCTTGGATAAATGTGATAATTCTGCCAATCCACACACTACGCTGGTTTGTGGTTAAACTTTATATATGTCATAGGTCTGACAGCTCTCATGTTCATCTCACCAGGACAGAGAAACCATACTACAGAGCTACAGCATGGATCTCCTTTCCCTCTCTGAGCTTTTTTACTCAGCCTTCCTCTTTCTTACCCTCTTCCTTGAAATATAGGCCTTTGTTTGCCAGTTTCTATGGTTGCGGCAATCAAGTCTACTCTGTAGCGATGGACAGGCGAATGGGTGTTAGCACTTTCAAGCTGAACAGAGAGGAGACTGAGACCATACAAATTGAAACAAAGAGTTTGCCATCCCCAACACAGCAGAGATAAACTAAACAGGGGGTCCTGAATGGCAAACTGCATAGTTTTGTGTTCTTTTCCAAAAAGGCCTGCAGGCTTTGCAAAAATAAGACACCAGAGCCATTTCTTATTAAAGCCATGAAAACTAAAGTGTAGATCATATTTTATAAAATGATGAAAACAAAAACAGATTACTGGGACACAGGTTGGGCGATATATAAGCTAAAACCCATAAATGCTAAATCATTTTTTTTTGCCATTTAATTAAATACCGCATATAATTAACAAACCCATTGATTATTAAAAAATCAGTGTGAACTGACTGACAGAAGTCAAACTTGTCAAATCAAACTTTTGCTATTAAAGTTTTATTCAGAAATGTTACTTAAACATTTGTGCTAATGCATCTAAAATGCATGCAAGTAAGGATTGTGAAACTAGTCTAATGACATAATATTTAGAAAACTTTGTGCAAACAATAAATGCACTGAAGCTTCGTAATTATTTTGTAAATATTTAAAAAAGGCCCAGCACTAATTAGTTTCCACAAAATAATAAACACTTCTAAGATTTGAGTCTAAAATGAGCATGTTTAATTGACATTTAAAACTTTCAGACAATACAAAGCTTTAGAGCAAGCTTTTTGACCTCCATTTTCCCTCAATATACACTCCAGTGGCTCTTGTCCTTCCAATATACAGCAAACTTCCTGTGAACGCGAGAAGCCCTCTCTCTGCCGCACTGCTGAAACTCCTTCAAACAACTCATAATTTTCTTATGTTGTTTTGTTCTTTTGTTGCTCCTCAGAGTGAAGTTGTCATTCCTCTTTCTCTTTGTTCTGTCTGTGAGAGTTTGCAATCTCAACAATATCCCCACACTTGGTAACAAACTGGAAAACAGTGATACACAGAGAACAACAGCTTTGAAGTGTTACCCATTTATGTTGTTTGTTTTCTCCCAGCAGAAATAAGAGCAGAATGGATGTTGTGTGACTGTGTGCTGCATTCACAGAAAAGGTCAAAGTTCACATTTGCTCTATGGTATTTTATCTCCTTCAGCTCCACTTCTGGGGACATGCATCACACATCAGGATATTGTGTAGAATTCAGTCCAGCCTGTTCTACAATCCACTACTGACCTTGTCTCTGAAAACATGTAAAGCAATTGACTCGTTATCAGTCACAGAGTTCACAATACAGTTTGAAATAAATATATCTGCTGCTGTTGACTGGCTACATCAAGCATGTTTGCAGTTAAAACTTCGATGTGTATTGCACATTAAGCTCAGATTCTGCCATCCTTTTGGTGTCTATTTTCTCAGAAAAAGACGCAAATCTCATCTCATCCTGATTCATTCCCCAGGGTATTTTCCATGGGAATCAGAATGGAATCCTCCAGCTGGGGTGCAACTGATGCCTTAAAGACAAGACACTGATGTTACAGTGAAAAAACACCGCTGTCATTTAAAACTCATTATAACATACATTGCTAAGGGTGCTTACAGACTAGAGTTAACGTTGCATCAGAAAATGCTGTAAATGTATTCTTGTAGCTCAATTAAAGCATTGCATAAGCAGCACTAGTTTGTTTGTGAGTTGGCTTCTCAGGGAACACATACTGATAAAAATGTATACCTTAATTGCACTGTAAGTTGCTTGATTAAACACGCACAAAAATCCATAAATGTAAATGCACTGATTTCAATAGGGTGGTGCATTAAAAGAAGGAAAACGATGCTGGGGTTTGCAAAACCTGTTGCAATGCACTGATGTATGCATCCATTGACCAATGACAATCTCAAATTTGCATGTTCAGCTTTCAATTCACTGTTTTCCTGATTGATTTCCATCTGACCCTTTTCTACACCTTTAAGTAATACCTAACACATTTGTATGTCAAACGCTGCATTAGATCTTTTTCTAGGTTGTAGAAACACTACCAACCACAAACCCACACTGCAAAGGCAGTTTTTCTTTTCTTACCAGTAAAAAAAGGGAAAAAGATCAGTGCCGTAAAACTGTTACTTGATCAGTGCCGTAAAACTGTTACTTGATCAGTGCCGTTAAACTGTTAATTGATCAGTGCCGTTAAACTGTTAATTGATCAGTGCCGTTAAACTGTTACTTGATCAGTATCGTTAAACTGTTACTTGATCAGTGCCGTAAAACTGTTAATTGATCAGTGCCGTAAAACTGTTACTTGATCAGTGCCGTTAAACTGTTACTTGATCAGTGCCGTAAAACTGTTAATTGGTCAGTGCCGTAAAACTGTTACTTGATCAGTGCCGTTAAACTGTTACTTGATCAGTGCCGTTAAACTGTTACTTGATCAGTGCCGTTAAACTGTTACTTGATCAGTGCCGTAAAACTGTTACTTGATCAGTGCCGTTAAACTGTTACTTGATCAGTGCCGTAAAACTGTTACTTGATCAGTACCGTAAAACTGATCAGTATCGTTAAACTGTTACTTGATCAGTACCGTTAAACTGTTACTTGATCAGTACCGTTACACTGTTACTTCATCAGTACTGTTAAACTGTTACTTGATCAGTAAAGTAAAACTGTGCAAGATAAGAAAACTTGTTCTCAAAAAATTTCAAATTAAGTATTTTTCTTACCCCATTGGCAATTTTTTTCTTTCTATGCTTACAAAGAAATGCTCATAGGATAAGATGTAAGATGTAAAAACAAGTCTTAGTATCTCATGGGATTTTATTCCTGATGAAAATTTTGTTTAGGGATATTTATATAACAGGGAAGGTCTTACATTTACAGTTGGCCTGAAGTAAAACAGATCTAACCCAACTGAAGTGTCACTCAAGAGATGTCATGATGCAACTGCAAACAAAATCCAGCTGTGATCAAAAGGATATGCGGTGCCCCAAAAGTGCAGCTATACCCTGCAGCGACACAAGCACAATAAATAAACACACTGAAGTACAAAATACCATTAAATCATCTACAGTGTCATCACGAAACAGGTACAGATGAATATACAAAAGCCCTCCAGCAAAGAAAGTCATTTACAGATAGGATGGGATGGCGAAAGTGTCTGGTGTCTCATTACCAGCTCATATGCCTTCTGCAAACATTTGACCTCGCCTTCGCTGCAGGGCAGGCTGCTGACGAACATTCACCATGACTTTCACTGAGCCTGAGGTGAACCTAAGCTAACCGGCACTTTCCAGACCAAATGACTCTTATCGTCAGCTACAGTTACAATCTGCACAAATGCAGCGCTGAAGAAGGTTTCACCACCTGTCAAAACAAACATGCCCAGCATGTCTGCCAAGTCATGCATATCTCAGGCTGTACAATGAATTATTTTAAGAGACATCAGCCCATTAAATGACACCACTTTACCTTGTTCAAACAGTTGGCTTGATTCTCTCCGTACCTGTCTGAATTGACCATTTCTGTATATGTTTGATTGTGCTGGGGGAAAAATCATACAGTTTCACTATACTCATAGATGCATCACTATGATTTTTTAAACCATTCTGAATTAATGCAGAAAAATTCAGAATCAGAAAGTTCAGAAATTCAATTTTGAAACTGGCTACTAATAAAGCATATGTACGACAATCACTACAGATCCTAGGGATGGGCAGAACAGACAAACAGATTAGCCATCTTCAGTTACTCCTTGGCTTCAAATTGCCTGTTCCCATTATTGTGTGTAATTCTGTCTGTGAGGATAACAATAGTGTTGTGCATATTTAGCCTAAATTTATGATTCTTGCCTGATTACATGCTTGCCTTCAATTTTCTTAATTTTTTGTCTTGCCTTTATTTTTGCAGTGTCTTGCATCATAAGTGTTCTGTTTTTAAACAAATTAAAGTAGCTCAACTTTTAAAAAACACATCTCAAGAGCCTTGCTTCAGTTGATTCTGTTGCTCTGATTGCATAATGTTCGCAGTTAAAGTCCCTTAATAAACAGGCAGCATAATTATTCAGGGATTCCCTAAGATTGACTAACTGACTAGTTGTTCAGACAACCCACCAACTAGTCAGTTCTGAAAATATTTAATTTTTCACATTCCTTCATGCAGTGTGCACAATTAGTCACACCAAAGTGTAGTATGTTAGGAACCTAACTAACATTCCAAATTCACACTGCGACTTTCAATTTGAAGCTGGAGGAACAACAGCCTGTTCTTGTAGCCATTACTTCTCTACAGAGAATCCTCAAGCAAATATTAAAGCTCTATGTTCTCTGGAAAGGGCAAAACAAATGACTAGTTCTACCACGTTTTATTGCACAAGATGTTCGCTGTTACATTGGTGCATCGAGAATTGATTTGTAATCAGATCATTCATACTCTGATGCTGTGAAGAAAGAGATCTCTAGAAATGCAGCCTGCAGCCTGTGACAGACAGCATGGAGTTCTCATTCTCCTCAATCCCAGCAGGAAGGTACAAGTTCCAAACTCAAACTTTAGAGTACACACAGACACACATACACAGATGATATGCTAATGAAGCAAACTGTATGGCAGCACTAACTAGGCTGGCCTAAAAATTTACTCGAGGCTCTGTGTGTGTGTCTGTCGTCCAGCTGCTTCCACTAGAACAACTAATGACTCTCTCTCTCTGCCCCACCGGCGATGTATCCACTGTGCACTTACATACAGCTCTCATGGTTATACAAGTAATACATGCACCCACACACACCCCAAAACAAACGGGCATTTCTTGCAGCTTTAATTTGGAACAGACACGTCTCTTCCCACACATAGGGTGAAAAAGCCTGTGGTTTATTATACATAGGATAAAAATACATAGTAGAAAACAGGATACCTGCTTTCTTCAGGCAGAACATGAACAAATGTACAAACCGGCGCATGCCTGCAGATTCTGCATCTTGTTTATCTATGCTTGCATTGTATGCAAGCGATGACGTGGTACCTAAACAGACAGCTGTGGTCAAGTGTTGAAGGTTAAATCACTGGCGGGGATGAAGGAAAGGGGCAGCTTGTGAACATGAGTCTCCTGGCTGGCAGAAAGGGGCTCATCAGGAATGAGAGAGAAAAGGATGTGCTCAGGAGCCTGGCATGATCATGACAGTGCTGTAACGGTCATAAATCTCAATACAGTCATAAATGTCAATTAAACGGCGGTGCTGCACGCACACGCTCGTGCACAGCTGCATCTAGATTACACAACACTGTGACTTATAGGGGGCAGGACACAGACAGCAATGGCTAACAGCAAACCTGTGGGCATCCCCGAGAACTTGAGACAAGGCCCCGCCCATGAGTGGTGATAAGAAGGTATGCTGGGACATAGTGGCACCTTTCTAGGACACATTGCAGAGTCCATCCAGACATGTTATAAGCAGACCACACATATAAAAACTAATCTGAACATCTTGGATAAAAGAACCAATCATCTTTTTCACAGAATTATCATAACATTCAATATGACGGTTATAACTGGAACTTCATTAACTGTCCACTATCGACTAAATCAAGCAGTGTGGTATGCACATGGTGAAAGAGTCCATATGGGCTTTTGTAACATGACTGGAAGTAAAGATGCAAAATTTATGATACCATTATTGTGTGATTTTATTACTGATTCAATACATGTCACTGAAATGTGACATATAGTTCCCTATTTATGACAGAAGCTGTACTTGTGTGATTGGAACTGCAAGGAACTGCATCTTCAGATCAATCTCAGCAAGACAGAATCCTGGTAATCCCAGGCAAGCCATCATTAGAACACAACTTCACAGTTCAACTTGGATCATCAACACTTAAACCTACTCGGTCTGTTTGGAACCTTAGGGTGGTGTTTGATGACCAGCTGAAATTCACTACTTACATTTCACACATTACATTTCATTGCACATCTCTTTGCCATGCAGGTACGTGCTCTACAGCATCAGGAAAATCAGACCTTTTCTGTCCGAGCATGCAACGCAGCTTTTAGTCCAAGCACTCATAATATCAAGGCTGGACTACTGCAGTGTCCTACTGGCTGGCCTGCAAATGATCCAGAATGCTGCCGCATGGCTGGTTTCAATCAACCGAAGACAGCCCGTGTCACACCCCTGCTGATCTTACTCCACTGGCTACCTATAGCCACCCGCATTAAATTTAAATCTCTGACCCTGGCCTTTAAGACAGTCACCGGAGCTTCACCCCCCCACCTCAACTCATTCCTTCAGATATACGTCTCCTCTCACCAACTACATTCTGTAAACGAGCACCATCCATTGTTCCTCCTCAACGAGGTTCCAGATTGCTCTCTAAGACATTCATCTATTCTGTCCCTTCCTAGTGGAACAAGCTCCCAGCCGCCACCCGATCTGCTGAGACCATCACAACCTTCAAGAAACAACTGAAAACACACGTTTGACAGACACCTGACTAATCCCTAATGCTCTGTTCAACTTAAAAAAAAAGACCTTCTACTGTTCATACTGTCTCTAGCATCAGAACGTCATTCCCACTTGTAAATGTAGCTTTTTAGACTTGCCTTCTTGGTTCTTAGGGCAAAAAGTTAAATTCTCTCTCTCTCTTTGTAAGTCGCTTTAGATGAAAGCTTCTCCTAAATGAATAAATGTAAAAATGTGAATGTAAAATAGCTTCTCTAGTTCTATTATGGCTGCAAAGTGAACTGACTTGCTTTAAAGGGACTGTAATCCCATTGACTGCAATGAGGTGACAGAGCCCCAATTAAATGCATAAACAACTGATTTAGTAGATATTGACTTTGTACATCACTAAACATTTGACACTGGCATAAATTACAAAGAACTGTCATGGCAGCAAAGGTTAAGGTTCACTTCATTTAACAACCTTTGCACAGGAAAGCAGTCAACCTGTCCACACAATGGACGGGAAATTAATCAGATTTCTCCACAAGACCCACGTAAACAACCTTGACCCGGTTCATACCTGGTATTAATGCCTCCAAGGAACACTTGTGATTGGATTTTGCTGAGGAAAATGTTTTGTGACTACATACATCACTTACGGTCTCACTGTGCACAAGTGCATGTTGAAGAAAAGAAACCCTAAAAAAATACAATGATCAGGAGAACTGGAAGATGCATTATGCATGTATGACTTATTTACAATGTGCTTGTCTTCAACCATTAATACATTTCTAATTTAGAAGTGTGTAGGAAAATATTGTTAGTTTCTATAATAAACCCCTCATGTGCTAGTTTCATGTAATTTTTATGTGGTATCTTACAGCTGCTCTGCCTGACACCTACCCAATTAAACATCTGTGTGATGTCATCACACTTTTCCCATACACTCCAGAACTGGTGGGTTTGGCTTTCCCTTCATCTGTGCTCCATACGCAGGTCTCTGGAATGCACACACCAGTTACAGGATGTGATTAGAATCCCAGGTTGTAATCCACCATTGGGCAATTTCTTTAATAGGTCGGCCAACGTTCCACAGAGAGCCTTACATTAAGCCTCAAATATCATCTATATGCACATGGATGAAAGAATATTAATGTTTTCCCAATAACTGGATGTGAAGATGATGCAACCAGTACATAATTTATTAATATGATCACTTTAAGACACATTATGTGATTGAAGAAATGTAAATGTATGCAAAATATCCTCAGCAGAGGGTTTCCTATACTCCTGCACATAAAATATTTTCCTGTTCACACCACATTTGGCACCAAAGTACTGGCACTTTCAACATCCATACATTCAAAACATATCACAATATAAATCTTCCTACAGTGTAAGTAGCGCATAGAACCACCTTAAGACTTCTGCACCTCTCTGTAACATGACTGTCTGCATGAACTGTCAAATGCAACTGTCAAATGTCTTGTGATGAGGCATTACTGACTGTTGCATAATGCATAATAATTACGTAACAAATTGTGTAAATACTGTTTTCTTTTAATTTGTTAATATGTACTAAGCATTTTTATTACTATATTAGTTTTTGATGTGTTATCAAAACGTATTGTGAAATTTCACTGGTATTGACAACTGTTCTTTCTGAATTATTGCAACCCCACTAAGTTTATAGGGAACAGAGATATAAAAGTTAGATTCATTTAAAAACAAGTCAAAGAGGGCTGATTACTGTAGCAAAAAATAAATAAATATTCACAGATGGGGGATGTCAACATCTCAAGATGGGAAACAGTGGATATCCACAGGCCAGTTCCCAGCAGGTACAGTAGACTGTCAACAATGTAAAGATCACATATGCAAAAGCACCTCTCTACAGATGTGCATATGGAGCAGATTGTAACAAGCAGAAGTCAGGAAAGAACTGCTGTTTACTCTCACTGAATGTATCCTTCACCTTCCCTTTGTGCTATAAAACTTCCTCTCTGATTGCTGATGAATTATTCCCTTTGATGAACCCAAACATACACACACACAGACTGCAGATTACCACAGTCCCCTTTCAATGGTTAGACCTCAAGGTATGAAGCTGGGAATTATGCGCTCACATGAGTGCATGATTGAATCAGTTGACCTTTACCAATGTTTACCAGGCCATTAGGTGTTTTACAGGTTTAGTTTAGTTGATTAGTCTTCTGATTTCTCTTTTCTTCCTAATAAGTTACAACTTAATAAACAATGATTTGTCTCTAACTGTCATGATATTTTCTACAACTTGATGTACATGGAACTGCTCTAGGGTCTGTCCACCTCCCACCATAATGAAGTGTCAAATTCAAAGTGTCAGGTTCGACAGATCAGCAACCAATAGGGTCAAAATAGGGTTGAAATTGCTTGATATTTAAACACCGCATTACAACTAGCCTGCATGCAACACTGCTCATGTGAAAGGGCCTTTAGTCTCCCCAAAAACAGACAGGATTCATCACATGCCAATTCAGGCACACTGTCCTCCATTTAGAAATAAGCTACATGACATATTCACTTTAAAGGGAATAGAGTTTTTCAGCTTCATTTTGTCCTGATTGAGCAATCACAGGGGAAGTAGGCATAGACTCCTACTCACCAGTAAGTGTCAGCCATTTCCACCAGTCTTTCAAAAGCAGACCCCTCCTCACCTGCCCAACATTTTTCCTCTCTCTTACCTCTACTATAATAAGGCTCTCATCCAAAAACAGGACAGCTGGTTTTACAAAGACTGGGATGACAGCACAACTCCAAGGGAATGAACCAATTAGCTCTAACAATATAAAACGAGAGAAAGGTGCACCTAAAGCTGTGTTTAAATGCTCAATAAGCCAAATGAAAGAATGTGGTGGTATATTTAGAAACCAAAGTGCTGTGAAAATCTCAAAGATAAATCAAATCTTTTGTTAAGCTCCATTGTGACAGTAAAGATATGACTTCAAAAGCGCAGCTGAGATATTTGCACTTGTCAGTGCGTCAAGAGAATATCGCTGCTCTTGCCCTGTAGCCCTCAATGAGAAGCATTCAGGCAGACAAAAAAAGCATGAGCCTGTCCAAACGTATATATAGACATCACTTGGTTGAGAGCCATAGTTCAGATGATAAAACTGAACTACAAAGCACTAGGAATGCACATAACAATTATTTTGGTAATTATTTGACTTTAAACTTTTATTAGAATGAGAAATTAACTCTGCATCGTTAAATTCTGCATGTGTTAACTAATGGTAAATACAAGAAGATAAGTATCTTTTACTTGATAGCAGAGTAGGCCGTTTTTGGAGAGGCTAGCAATAGTAACCTAGCTTTGCATGCATAAGCTCCCAACATCTCTTCAGCATACTCTCCAAAGCCACGCCTCCTCCAGTACATGAACTCAGATACATTGTCTGAAAGGCAACTAGGACATCCTATCATTGCATCAGGTCTGAATATTTTATGGTCCTGCACCTTCCACAGAAGATATAAATACATAAATAAATATGCTATCAAGATGTGAAGAGACTTTAAACCTTTTAAAGCATAACAAAAAATGTTTCTGGGAAGATCTGGAAGATGTAACCATTATACTTTTCTTAAAAGATTAGTTTACCCATAATGCACCAGGCTACATCAGGCACCATGCATTATTTGAGGTGTGAGTGACCTTATGTTACATTGTGTGAAATCACATGACTATTCAACAATGATAATTTTTGTAGCTGAATTCAACAATGAATTCAATACATTTTTGTGTCATTTGCATTAAACTTGGGCAGAAATTTAAGAGTTTGATGTTTAGAAAGTGCAATAACAGTTGTTACCAAAAAACATCATGAAAGTGAAGGGGCTCTTTTAGTTTATAAAGGGCAAAAAGTTAATTGTGTCACAAAGTTGATACATGAAGGTCAGTGCATTTGCAATGCATTTTGCGCATCGGCAGGGAAAAGGCCAAGACACAGTAGCTGACAGGGTACTAACGCATCTCACAATGCAACAGTGTGTTTCTGTGTCACTGTGGCCTTTTCATGCTGCCCGACAGGGGGGATGGGCTGAAGGGGTGGCAAGTCATTACATAACCCCTGTGTTATTGTGACAGAGCAGGCGGATTCTAGAGAACGAGGTTAGGGTCCAGAGGACAGACAGGAAGCTTCTTACTCGGAGCAGATCGTGTTCTGGGCTCCTGAAGGGCAGAGCCTGGCAATGTGTTCAAGCACAGCATGACACACTGAGGCAAAACAACACTTACGGTTGAGACAGCAGAATTCATATCCTGTACCTCCCTCCATCTCCACCTATCCATCTAACTTTCCATCCATCACTCAATAACTGGATCAGGGCCTCAGACTAAAATAATGACTAGGGAGCCACTGGTTTCTGACACAAAACATTTTCTCATTTTACCTTGAAGTGAGAGACTTTTTACTGTGTCATCTATTATAATTCCCATTTTTTGTAATTTGTGTACCAATTTGTTGATTTGATTATATTGTATATCAACATATAGACCTGAAAAAATCGTATTTATTTTTTCAGCTGCAGTCTGGATACCTGCAGAGACATTTATCCAACCTCATCTCTCTCTCTCATGCTATTTCAAATATGTCCCTCTCTTGCTACTGCTATGAGTCTCTCCTTGGCTTATGTTGGCTCTCTTTCGAAGTATCATTTTCCATCGTTATCTTACAGCAGATGATGTCATTGTAAACCCATGTGCCAACTGAACAAGGGCTGGCAAGCCACTGAATTGCGGGATTTAGGAGGACTAACAAGTATTTGCATATCCCTCTGCTCGCTGCTTCTCTGCATGTCATATTCCTTTGACATCAGCTTGAAACAGCAATGGCTTAGGTGATGAAACAGAACTATTACACACTCATCTGGTTTGGCCTACGCAATTTTGGGGCAGCGAAGAGACTCACTTGGTGATCATTCGCTGTTTCCCCCCCATACCCCCTCCTCCACTGCAGCTGTCACAGACCTCCTTTCCCATTGCCTAATAAACCAGTAATGCAAAATCTCAAAAAAAAAAAACTTTGCCAACCAAAAGTCTGTGATGAAAAGTCTTTTTATTAGATGCAGCACACAATAATTACCATTCCACTAAGTACTGGCCCAGGCAATTTTTGTGTCATCCAATTAACCCACCAAGAGATCTGTTAATAGTCGAGCATTGTTCCATGCAGATGACTCAAACTCCAGTTGACGCTCATCCACAAGCACAATCAGGTTAACCGTCCTAATGTGCAAGGTTTAATTCATTAAATATCATACTTTATATACACTGCCTACACACAAAACACATTTAATGGGATTTGTTTTTCTCATTTTAAAACATTACAATCAGAGTTCAAAATTTATTTTTGCCCCATTCACTAATGGAGCGTGAATTGTGAACATTGTGAATTGTGAACTGGCCTTAAATATTTCTCATCACCAACGATATTACAAATCTTCATATAACTGTACCTGTCACAAAAACGGGGAAATGACACAATGAGCTCCCACTGTTAATATATTCCTTGTCATGGTTTAATGCAAGGAACATCCCATATCACCACATAGTGTTCAGGAGAGAAAGAGAAACATGGATAAGAGACGTCTTCTTTAGGAGATGGGTTTGATTATCTGATATGGATCACTTTTGTCACTTTGTGAAAGTCAGACTATTATTTTTATTTTAATGTAAACCATATTAAACTGTAAATGTTAATAAAGTTTAATAATTAAGTCCTAATAAAGTTACTGGACCCCAATTACAACATAAAGCAAGCCAAAAGAAATGGGGAAACAAAAACTGCATGAACATCATTGTCAAATCCAGCCAGGAATGTGACATGTACAGGAATTAGTCAGGTCAGAATACACATCATTTCCTGTGTAAACAGCAGTATGTATTTTGGCAACGGCTGCAGAATGTATTTGGAAAAACAGAAAAAGGATGTTTGTGAACTTAAAAATAAGTTCAATCTTTGGTCATATTTTTTCCCAGAATCACTTTTTTTTTACTAAGAAACGTTATGTAGTTTTATAAAGCTCTTCCTGTCAGAAATTACAGGTTTAAAAAGAAAGTCTAATGAGGCCTTCACACAGCTTCATGACTCAGTATCATGACTGTATGATTGTCATGTGTGTTTGCATGGGTCATTAAGGTATTACTGATTAACCTGTGCTTGTCCACACCCTGCCCAACACAGCGCTTATGTAAAACAAGTAATTAGACTTTTTTTTTGGTTAAGCTTTTGTGAAGTTTGTGACCGTGCATGAGTGACCGTGCTAACAAATAAATAATACAGTAACATACCATTTCTCCAGTTATACAAACAAAAATAAAAGCAGGAGGCCTGGCAGCAGATCAAGACTCTTTCTTTGCACTGCAGGTTCAGGTCAAGATGTCTCTCAGCTCTCTTACATTCATACTCAGTTTTTCCATTTATACTTACTTACTTATACTTACAAATTTACAAGGATTAACCCCTCGACTTCCAATAAACTACATCAATTAAAGCTGGATCCCATACTGCTATTACATCTCAATACTTTAGTTTTTTAACAATAATTACATTTAAATGTTTATGTGCTTGCTCTGAAATGGTTTAAAGAAAAAGCTAAAGCTGCAATCTGTCCTTTTTAGATTCGAAATGAACAAAAATCAGTTACTGAGCAAGAACATAACAGATCAATGTTTAAAACGGTCTCCTTACCCTACCTCATACTCACATATCACAAGACAGGAAAAGTTTTGAAAATATTATGGTCTGCTAACTACTGAACAGCAACAAAAAGCTGCACAGCAAAAAGAACTTCATGCAAAGAACTTCAACCAAAAATCTAACCAACAGACACAAGATGGATTCTGCATTTGAGGCAGTAGGCCAGGCCGGAGTGTGAGGCAGTGGTTGTCTTAATTAGACCTGGACACCAATGGTTAACACTGCTGGGTGGCCTGAAGTCCCCAACAGCAATAGTCCAACAAACACAAACACAGCCACATCAGCAAATATCTTCATGTGCTACCAGGAGCGGCATGAGGGGGAATGTCTTATTTTCTTCAGTAGCCTCTTCACATATGAATAAAGAAGTAGTGTTTTCCACACTCTGCCTTCAAGCATTTACATTGCAGCCAACAGGGCAAGGACAGGGGACACACTGAGGCAGTGTGGACTGATGCAATCTACCAGTCAAGAGATGGACAAAGAATAATCTGCAAGCTTGAATCACAATCTACAGACATTCTCAGACCACCATGTATCAACAGCCCACATCTTATGCATACTGAACAAAATGGGAGGTTCAATTCGATTGGCAAGCAGCTACACAGGAAACAAGTCTGAAGTCCATCAGGAAACAAATCTGTCTTTACAAGATATGAGATCAGTACAATAAGTGCTTTTAAATAAGAACCATTTAATGCATCATGTTTGTGATATCAAACTTTTGAAAAGGTTTTATATAAAGTAAATAATAGTAGTTATTAGTAAATAAAAGTACATTCACATACATTCTCAAGCAAAACTGTTTTTGTTTCATAGAAAATTACACAAAAACATGTAAGTGAACTGGGCTTGGCTGCTTTACATGATCTCATTATGTCTAAGATTGCTATTTGCAGAACAAGTTACAAAGTGCACCAAACTTTATGCCAAAAGTCACAAGTCTGCTATGAATGAATAATGACTACACAGGCCAGGTGTTTTGGGTACACACTGACAAAAGAATGCTCAGCTTCATTATATACTAAAGTTCTTAAGCATCAAATTATATCTAAACTATGTATTCTACCATGAATGACCTTGCAGATCATGGTTTAAATGTGGTTTAAACATAACATTTATTTTCATAACAGACTCCCAAAAGAAAAGAGGTACACTAAAATCACAGATGACATTGAAAAATATTGTATGGAGGCGATGAGACCAAAAAAGTAGGAAAAAGATGTGAGGAGAGGAGAAGCAAAATGAAAGCAAGATAAAGAGAAGATAATAGGATTGTCTATCAGGCCCCGCCACAGTTTCTAAGAAACTGGGTAAGAGATTAGGCTGCATTGTTTTCTAAAAGACATACTAGATGAGAGATTTCTCAGAAACTAGCGCTGCAGTGAAGATTTTAACCTCACCCATGTACAAAGTTCAATAAGTTAAGAGAGGGAGCAGGTTATGAATGCTAGAATAGTTGACTCTCACTTAACTTTCAATGTTAACACATCTTAGCGAAGATTTCCGTTGGCTCTACACAACAGCTAGTCCCTGAACCGGAGTAAAAAATAAGGAAAGACTCCAGGGTATCAACTTCACATTCTTTAATATCTTGTGTATCTGACTGTGTACTTGTGACTGGTTTTGTGTTACAATTAGGAAAGGGTTTATTTTAAGGGATTCAGATATGCCAGAATGTTTTGCTCACCAAGTTCGCTATGGCCTTCTTAACATGCAAGATTGTGTATATACTCATATAGGGACTAAGGTTGAGTCGTTTAGTTATAGATGACAGTTATATAAAGCACCTAATACTTTATTCACATAAAATATGATAATCATAATTTAATTATAATAATATATTTTTCATTTCAGGGAATCACTAATTCAATAATTATTTTTCAGCATTTAAACATTTTTCTAATGTGTGGAATTTTACATGCTTTGCTTTATCTTTATGTCTACAAATACTGCTTATTTCTATGCAATGTATATCACTGCAAAAAATGATTTTATATTTATCCACAAGTGTGGAAAAGTTCACCCAGAAATGATTTTTTATTCCATTATTTTCTTCCCCCATGTCATTCCAAACCTGTATGACTTTTTTGTTTCTGTGGAACAAAAAAGATATTCTGAGAAATGTCTCAGTGTTTTTTGTGGTTTTGCTCAGTTTTGGAATGACATAAGGGTAGGTAAATGATGGAAGAATGTTTACTGTATTTTATTCTTGTTTTCTTTTAAAACTTTTAACATCCACCTAGCAACAATAGTTGTTTAATTGAACTTTGAAATGAGGCATTTTAGTACAAATATGAGATACTGATGATCATCTAAAGGCTGAAAAATATATACTTTTTTTTAGATATATTACTCAGCCCTAATAGGGACCTCTGCAACAGCCCAATGACAAATACAATTATTTATTTAGGTATGCTAGCCACATGAACAACTGGATTCAAGCAATCAGAAAACCAATTTCATCCAATTAACTGGTGCAAAAGCAGCCACCAACAGCCCTACACAATCCCTCTGACAAAACAAATCAGCAAACACTTACAGCACCAACAGAATCATACTTAACAACAAGAGCACATCAAATTTCTGAGTGGGAGAGCTGTCCCACTGGTGCATTTTTCTTCTGTGTGTGAATCTCTCATGTGAACTCCCCTGTCATTTCTCTCTCTCTCTCTCTTCCTCATTTCCCTTCATCTTTCCTCTGGCTCAGTCTCTCATATTTTCTTCTCTGTGGTTGACAGCACAAATCAGTGGTCATGACCTTTTTTACCTCAAAGCCTTACTGTGAGTAGTCAGGCCTTGAGGTCTGAAACTCCGAAGCAGTCCCAGATGTCCACAAGAAGCCCATCACAGTTCAGCACAGCCCCTGGTTCAACACTGGCAGACAGTTCTCTCAGTACTCTCTCTCTCTTTAACATATGGCCATGGTCACCATCATTTCACTGAAAACCTTGTACTAGACAGAAAACAATATATTTAATTTTTAATGTGCATTAATACAAGGCTGTGTTTTACAGGTGTACAGTATATTTAACATGTGTACAAAACACCAGAGTCTAAAAATATCTTGGGCTCTGTGAAAATGAAGGTCCTGGTGTTTGGTCACATAAAATTTCCATGTTGTCTAAGACTTTTGTGTCCATATTTTTTGTGTCCAAATAAAATATGTCATCTTGCTCCAATTTATTCTATTGTAGTTTAATGTAGATTCCACAAAGACATGTATATATAAGCACATATCATTTAAGTACTACCATTTTCAGGTGAAGAAACCATGTCTCAGCTGCTTTCCCCTCGCCAGGTAGGTGTGCAACCATGATCTAATCCCTTCAACACACACACGCACACCTTTAAGTCTTACCTCAGTGAACTAAAATCCACCCTCTTCAGACAGATAATGAAACTCAAATTCCCATGACTCCAAGCCTACATTCCACTCTTCAACACCTTAGCAAATTAGACAGTAAGTTAAAATTTGGCTGAGGGAGGGCAGCAGAAGTCTTTGCAGTAGAGTCAGCATGGGAGAGGGGCCAGCAAGGCCCAAATCCAGGGCTCTGAGCTACATGGTGCACTTAGAGGTGGTGTTGAATTTCACACTCCTGTCCCGCACCACCTGGTCCAGTCCAGCATGGCCATTTCACTGAAGAAATTTAAAACCAGCCATGCAGTTAAGAGCAGGCGACCCTTAATTATGGCTTAATGAGCCCATTTGAGGGTGTTTATAACTGTAAAATGAATTAATAATCAGTTCACCCTGCATGGCAATAGGGTGCTAAAGAGAAGGGCTATGTGTGATGTTCTTTGCAAGGATAATGATTTTATGTAAATCTATTAAGGCATGGCTATATTTGAGAGGGCAAAATCTTTGAAAATTCACAAATATAGTGAGATGTCAATAATGACTGTTTAAATCCTGTTTCACAATAAGTATGTTTACATGGAGCATTGTATTCCAATCGCAAGGATTACAGTCTGTGCACTGGCACTGGTACAACACTGGTACAAGCTCTGGTACTCTTCCTCATAACACATACTATAATGACTGGGTGAGAGTGGGCAATGCATTTCAAGGATGGACTCTGTCTGCCAAATGTAATGTGATCACAAGCTTTTGAATGCCTTCATATGTGTTCTCAGTGATTCGATCACAAATGCTTTGGGCCCTGTTTTCACATGTATTCAGCACTGATTACTTATGAACGGATCAGCAAAAGTGCATTTTTATCAGGTGGAAACATGATCTATAAGATATCCCCACTTTTATAGTGAAACAAATATCTGTGTGTTTGTTTGTTCCAAAGAAATTGCATATATTGCACAGAGAGATGACAGCACCTGTTAAATTATGTCCAATATGTGCTAGAATTCGAAAACACAAACAAGTGCCAAAAAGAGGAAAAAATGCTCTATGCAGCTATCTGTGTCTAGCACAGTCAGCCCAAGAAAGCTTGTTAAAGAAACAGGTTCAGCCAAAGGACAAGTCTAGTTTAATTTTCCCATGAGTTTTCACACCATATAGACCTTTTTAATAAAGATTTCCTTAACTGCTAATAGTTACCCATGAGAACATTCCCCATGGTCAACAAACCTTGCTTTGTTAATGAAAACAAAATTAACAACAATGTCCTCATTAAATAAATTGCTCTTTATAAATGGATGCAACTGCAATGTACTGAACGCCCAGACTGCAACCCACACAACAAAAGTTCAGCATGAAAAGCAAAGCTGCAGCAGCCCTTTGTGCCACAGTATTTGCAAATGCAAATGCCAGAGGCTTGAGCATCAACTATCACCATCCTTTGTTGAAACAATCATCAATACACAGACTTATCAAATTTCTGCCTGTGAACACCAAAAACAGGCAGGACCCAGCCTGCATTGTAGGCATCTAAACCATTTTCCCATGATTAGACGTTTGTACATCCAGATATTTATTTCTGTTCATAGTGGCTTTGCAGGCACTAAATATTCCACATAAAAAAGTAAGACATTTTTGCTGATTTAGAGGAACAGTGAAGTTTCTGCAATAATGGCCATGATAGCTTTACCAGTTGAATCTCTTCAGTCTATGCATATCACCTATAAAAACTAGCGCTAAAGAGAAAATCAGTGCTCGAATTAAGTGAGCACTGATTTATATGGGGGGTCTCTTTTGCCTTATGGGGGCTACAGATCCCCTTGGCCACCAACATGTTTTAATTTTAGTAAACATAATGACAAATCTGTTTTTTTACAATTAATTTACAATTATTCATTTGATTGAAGTTTGTTTTTAGGGTAGTTGTCATGTCTCTTTAAAATGTAAAAACCACACATCTAAAAACCATGAATGTTTACTGCTCACTTGGTGCTGTTCCAAGCTAACTTTAGCAAAAAATGGAGAATAATAAACCTCCACTAAGTGTCAGGAAGAGAAAGCATCTTACGGGGGTAATTTTCTTTCTCTGTCTTTCTACTAAATTGATGTACCCCATAACAGGATTCCTTTACAAAAACTGGAAACGTTTAAGCTTGTGCATTTTTCATTATTAGTGGGCCCAGTACATAAGGGTGTATTAGATATTGTGATGAAGATGAGTGACAGTCTGTTAGTAACTATAAAATGAAGTGCTGTTTGTGCTCTTTCTGTGCGATATATAATCCATTCAGACCTTGTATAAAATGTGTATTTTCCATGCTGCTAATAGGACCAATGGCCACGTACAGACTCCAAAGTTTCAGGAATAACATCCGCATATAAATGTGGGATTCACTTTTGAAATTGAAAGGACTGACATGATAATATGACAGTGATAACCACAGCATTATTTGTTCCTGAATAAAGCAGCCTTTTTGAGTGAAATGGTTGAATAGTCTGCTAATTGACTCGCTCATAAAGATTGCTTTGCCACCACTCGCGTCCGTTTTAAAGGGTACATTTTAATGTATTTTTAAGTTACATGCTTTTACATAGTCCCTGCTTTTTTTGCCATAGTCAGCCTTTTTGGTGTGTTGCTATGTCACATTCTAAATCTAATATTACTTGGAGTAAGCCATTTAAAAGAATAATAACAGCTTATCTCTCTTTGTTATATAACATTGGACTGAGTTTCTTGGACTAAAAGTGTACATATTTTTGCTCATGATCAACACAAAAGTCTGTTCTTTCATGCAAGCCTGTTTGTAATAAACAATATATAATTATGTATATTATAATCAAATAAATATGCTGTATATTTTTAATAATTGTATATTGCAAGATTAACCCCCACACCACCAAAAACATTTCTCTTACAAGTCCCCTTATGCAGACCTCACCATAAGACTTGATTCAATTTAAGCACTGGAGGAAATCATACTTGCTCTTTCAGTCTCATTCAAACTGAGAAACAACACATTTAGACAGCACCATCTGATGTGTAAATCCTCTTTCTCATCAGAGACATGGTGACCAATTCTGCTCCCCCTAGTTCCCATTGCTAAATCAGCCACATGCTTAATGGCTGCTCCAGATTACGAATGATTATGATAAAAATAACAAAACTCCAGCCTGACCTTTAACCGGCATCTGTGCGTTCTATTACACAGGGCCGACAATCTGGGCCTTCTCTCTCTCTTATGATGCCTCTTATTTTGGGAAAGATTAAAATTTGCTGTATGACGGCATGTCACAAAAAAGCAATTTCCTGTTTCAAGCCACAAAGTCTGCTCATGGCATGATGTTGGAGATGCAAACTTTTCTCTTCCATTTCCCAAATTTCTCTCCAAATATGTATGGACTCAAGACAATGACATGGGGCGTTCTCTTTGGTGCTGTTCTCATGCTCAAAATTCTGCAACTTTCAGACGGAGTGTTTTAAACTGTGTTCACCACATTGTGCATGTCATGTACATTTACAATACAAACTGAAAACATTTTTCAGTGGACCATCTAACTAGCATTGAAAAATGGGAAGTTTTAACCACCACTATGTGATAAATCAATACATTTACAAAATACTACACCACAAACTATCTGCGGCTATGTCGAATAATTGCAAGACGTTGCCAGATCCATAAACACTGTAATTACAGCCTTTTACAGAAAAGTTAAAGTATATTTAGGTCAAAGTTCTGAGATAGCCAGTTGCAGTGAGGTTATTGTAAACCAGCTGACAGACACAGAAAACACTTGCCTTGCAGGATTTTAAGACTGGATGCAATTACCATTAAACACAAACTATAATTTCAAACAAATCATGTCTGAGACTGCAGGGCCAAACATGTCTCATGTCTCTTATTGACTGATTCATCTGTATATCACAACACACAACATTTCTGAACAAGGTCCGACTAGCAAAGAGAAAGATATAAGATCAACTCAGAATAACACAGTTTACATGTAATATACATGGGAGAGCTCTGATGGGGTAAAGGCTGCCATCCTCTGCAAACACACAAGGAGAGAAAAAAGTGAGAGCTTCGACTGAGCAGTGTTTTGTTTGGTGACTGTTAGCGGGTACTGAGAGAGTACCGTGTACATAGAACATTCCAGAGCCTGGTCCAGAAAACAACCCATTTGTAAATGAGCTGAGGAACAAGAGAACATTTTCTATTTTAGGCTCAGATGTATTCAGTTTTTCTCCTTAGGTCACTGAGATAAAATGAGAAATGCATTGAGATGGCAGAGTTGTGTTCAACAATAAGATTTAAAAAAAAAATTCTTTATGAGACACAAGAACAAAAAGTTCTTTATGAGAGAACGTGACTTTTGCATTGCGCAACATGAGACACTTACGTGAGTTTCATAACAAAGAAAGCAAACAGAAAATGCAACAGCCAAAGTCTTAGATTGTTCATACCTGTCACTGCAGGCAAACATGCTACAAAGCACGACTGTGTGAAACGTCAGCAGTGGGTGTGATGAGAATATTGCAAAACATTAAATAAAGGCATTAAATCAATAGAGATTATCAACACAAAACTCAGACACGTTTCTAGAGACAAGAATCCAGCATATGTTGAAAACACATAGACAACATAAGGCTTTAAAGTTTTGCAGATGTGATGAGAATATTACTCAAGTACTATGTAGCAAGTATAAGCCGGTTAGTGATTTCAATTCTCTAAGGATGTTTCTTAAGAAACTACAAAATGGGATTATTGTCTTCGGTGTAGCCCAATATTTGAGCCACTTATACAGCACATAAGCCGAGAGAGTAAAATCCTGACTGGTGTAAAATTCAATTATCATAATGCAGGACAGTATTTGAGTACCCAGTCTGTGAGATTGAGACAGAAAGGAGTACAGCATCATCATGATCATGATCATTCATATAGAAAAGCTGCAACAACCAAAATCACCCCATTTCATGCTTGCTTTACAGATACAGAAACTATTGCGAACCTTCTTAAGCAATTGGTATTTGTCTGTTTTCGTTTATTTATTTATAAAGCCCTATTTACGCAGCAAAATTTACACAGTCCGTTGACCAAAGTGCTGTACATTTTAAGAGCCAAATATAAAAACAATCCTAACCAAATAAATAAAGCAGTTCTTTCAGTGGTTTACAACCTCCGAGTCACAAAGAAGACAATCACAGTTCAGTGTTGTTATTTTATGCCTAAAAACCACTACAGCCAATCACAGTCTACATCAATAATCCAAGTTTCACTTTCGAAAAAGTAAATGCACACTTCATTAGAGCAATGGGTATCTAATACATACGCTACACAGCTTTGTTACATACATAAACAATGTTGTAGATTGTAGCTTTATATGTAGCTTTAGGTTTAGAATGTGCAACGAGTCCACGGCGCGTGCAGAGCATGTAGTGAATAACAATAGACATAAGCAGCCACCATTTCATTCTTTCTCTATTATGATCACAAAACAAAAGTATCATGCATCAGTCATGATCTTCACTGTAAGACAAATGTGTCAGATCCAACCATTTAAAAGAGACGGTTTTGCTGCTCTATTGTGGCAACAGACCTGTTAAAGACACAAAAGATGAGAGAACGAGAGACGATCACTCAAAGTGCTTTTGTTTCTTTCACGTTTTGCATTGCACCATATACACCAATACTGTCGGGTGCACCCTATTAAAGCGATACTGATGAAGACACGACACCGATCACTTTCATTTGCGCTCGGAAAGCACAACAGCGCAACTTTAGGAGAGCATATATTACTCATTTTGTCTGTTCTTACCTTGGTGTAACTCTTGACAGATCGGGCTTCAGGACAGCTGGACAAAACACACACACTCTTTGCAGACTTGGTTTGAAGGAACGGTAAGTTGCGAATTTAAATCCGATTCGGTGAGTTTTTGTTGTCCGTGGGCCCTATCCGCTGTTCTCTCTAACCCTCGATGTGCTCAACCTCTCGGTCTCAGCGCGAGTCAATGCTCGGGTGACGTCACCGCTGCCATGGCACAGTGCGAGGAGGGAGGCGCGAGAGCTCTGGGGGAGCTGCTGATGGAGACGCTGGAAAAAGGGTCACTTATGATGGAAGACTTTATGATTTAAGTTTATGATATACAAAAGAGCGGAGTACCACAAGCTGCAACCTTTGTGTTAAATTAATACATGTATCTATTTGCTTATATGTATGTAGTGCTATTCATTTTGGAACATAAATGTTTCTTATGCCAAAACATAGCAGGTACATTTTTAGTTGTTTGAGTGTTACGTACTGGTGGACCAAACCTGCAATAATTCAAAATGCATAACATAAATAAATATAATAATATGAAGATAGTGGTTTATATAACGATGTGTAATATGAAGATGATAAAGGAATAAATCACATTATTAAACAAATACAAATACTTTAGTTTTGACGGAAAATGCAAAAACAATTACAATTGCCCAACGTAACCTACGGTTTCCTGTCATTTGTAACCAATTACAATTTGTAACTCCTTAATTTGTGATTTGTAACACCTAAATTTGTGGTTCTGTTTTTTGAGCATGTAGACTTATTATTATTAAGCATATGCTGACAGTACATTTCCTCTTTTTCCTGTGAGGTTTTATTGAAGCTCCATGTTTTTATCATGCGATTCATCATTTCACATTCTTCTTGGTGCACTTTTATTCTGGGGACCACAGCATACTGCCAAAACCTTGCAGGAATTTCAGACTACACTGTAGTAAAATGTCATCCTGTCATTGTCAAAGCCAACAACAGGATTTTTATAGTACCTTCAAATTAAAAAAAAAAAACATTTATTGGATTTTGATGAGAGTTTTTGTCAGGCTGGAAGACAAAGTTTATTGGCTCAAGTAATTGCAATGCAATGTCCAAAAGTGCTTTTATGTGAGCAGTTGTCTATCAGAGTACTGTGGTACTTTAATCATGGTACCCTTTAAACTGATTAAAAGTGTTTGATGAGAAACTACAATAAACAGACTGTGAGTCAAACAGATCTATTCATCATATTTTAAATGGGAACTGCAATAGCAGGTAAAAGGTGCAGAGGTTCACAGAGGTAACTCAAAAAGTCACCAAATATCACAGCAGTGATTCCCAAACAGATGTGCCCAAGGTGGTACATAACCAATATCCAGCAGAAAGATTTCATTTTTGCTTTGTTAAATGTGATGTGTGTCATTTCTTTGATGTTAATATAACACTGTACACAATACAAAAAGGTTGGGGGAAAGTGAAAGCCTAAACCAAGGTAATCCCATTTACTGCCGATCTACCACCTTAGTGTATCTGTCCACTGAACATAATACATCTAAATAATTCATTTGAAAGCCTAATTTTCAGTCATACACAGTATACTGCAATATGTAAATACAAACAAATAATATCTTGTTTGTATTTACATATTGTATCACTTTCTGTTCTTATGAGCAAAGCCAGCCTTTTGTGCTCTGCATTCTCACATCTAACACTTACAGCAAAACTTATGGTTTCATGATTAGGTCACATGACAACTGAAAAATACTAGATGTAGATTCTACAAAAATGTAGAATACTACTTTTTGAAATGTTTATAATTGCTTATGCATATTTCAATTATTTATTTTTCTTTTTTAAACAGCAGGCAGTATACAGTATATACTCTGCAGTATTATGTAAGTACTAAGCTAGTATTCCATCCGAACATGGCTCCAATGAATATTACCCCTTTTCATCAGCACTGCACAGCTGCATGAGAGCTACTGTACAACAGCCTTGCTTACCATATTTATTAACCCGCCAGCATAAACAGAGAATAAGCATCTTATATGCTGTTTCAGCAAACATGCACCCAAGACCACTGAAGGCAAGTTCTCAATATTCTGACTTTTAGAGAGAAACCTCAGAAACAGGAAAAGAAGACCCTGTCATGTTTACCAAAATGAAGCATTGTATTTTCAGTTTTGATAGGTTGTAACTATGGCTATTTTGTATGGCTATAGTAGTGATACTATGGTAGTAGGCTTTCACACTGACAGTAAATTCTCTAATTGCCATGTGTTGGTCAAAAAATGCTTATATTATTTGTGTTGATTTATGTGGGTTTTCTGAGTTTTCTAAAACAATTAGTAGTCTTATAGTCATATAGTTTTTTATGATTAAGGTCATTGCAGTGAGAGTTTGCTAGTCAAATGCTTTGGGATCCTCGAGAGAATACACTGTGGAGCCTCCACTCTCCAGGGAAAAATGTGTCACGAGATGGGTCTGCTGTGGGTTTGAATTTGCCTGGGATATGAGTGGTTCTCAAAGGCCGCAGTCTCTGCTGACTCCAATGGAAGAGGGCAGTGGGTGAGTTATGACATGCGACAGGAGCCATGGAAACTGCTACAATCACCACGGCCACCTCGGGACTCAGATCTGCAGCCAGTGCTGAAGTGGTCTCACATGTATCAATTTATACTACTGCTGTCTCTGAACAAGCTGAGGCAGTTCAGCATAGGCTGAGCACACTCTGAGTCCAATTCCAACTTGGGAGAAGAGGAGCTTAGTCTGCAGAGGACAGCTTGCTTCTTTTCCAGTTGACCCAAGGCCCCAACAATCTAGGTGGCTGAGCACCATGTCCCTGAGGGTGCACAACTAATTTTGAATAAAAGCCAGTTATCAAGGTGGGTCGAGTATACGACACCTTCTCCATAAGAGGGGAAGGCAGCTGTAAGGAGGCAGAGACAGGCCAAAGGGATAAGTCCAGCCCTTGAGAGAAACCATAAGCAGTCTGTGTCAAGGCATAACAAAACATACAGCACATGTCCTTCAGGTCTATGATCATGCACCAATTCTGGTGTTAAACATGAGCATTTTGAGCAGCCAATGGCACTCTCCTGTGAGTGGACCTTCGAAAAGTTCAAGGCGGAAACTAGCAGGGGGTGTCAGATCCGCAAGGGGACGGCCTTGGCGATGAGCATATGGGGCATGGCTCCTTGGTAGCCTTGACAAGGAAGTACAGTAATGCTGGAGAAGATGCCTCTGTCTGTCTCCATCAAAAACTGCATTGCAATGCTCAATGGTGTTGCAAAGAGGCGACCTTGTGAGATAGGAGCATCAAAGAAGGCTCTCATCATCTCAGCAAAGTTCAGCCAAAGATGGTGCTCTGGGGCCACTAGGGTGGGAATTGTCCAGCCCAGTGCATGTGCCATGGCCTTTGTTGCCTCAAAGAAGCAAAGTCAGTCACTATGCACAGTTCCTATATCTGCGCTGGGTCAGAACTATCAACATCCTGCTTCCTGGTGCCTAGTGGTGCATGCCATCTCCCTTTTCTACCCAGATGACCGAGGAGCGATTGGCATAAAAATCCCACGTGCAAATTGCTGTAGGCATTTTATTTTTAAAGCCAATTCTCATTAGCGTTTTCTGATAAGAAGCAGAGTGATTGGTCTCCCAAGGTCAAACCCCTAGTGTCACTGCATTTAATCAATGTCGAGTGAGTGACAAAAAGCAAACAGTTTCTACAACCTTTACAGTTCAAAAGTGGCACCATTAGCATAAATAAACTGTGTTGATTATGAATGCATAAAATGCAGATACCTAAACAACACATTTATCCATCTTGCATTCTTAAAATACAGCACAGCTTCTAAAAAGTTATGCATTTCTAGTGGTATTAGAACAACTAAGAGCATTTTAGCCCTGTTCCACGTCGTGCCTAGGTGCCCTTAGCTGTTTAAAATTCACTGTAAGCCACAGCTTCGGGAGGCTTATTGCTTTATTCTGATATACATAGCAAAAATCTGTTTACAGTTATGCTTCAGGCAGTATGAATACTGCAATATTAAACTTAAATGAATGACAAAACAAGTTGGCCTACTAATAGCTTAGGCACTACTTACATAGGTGTTTCAATGCAATGACTCAACCTCAAAATAAAAAATCAGTTTCCATAATAGAAGCTGTTTGGATGTTGTCATTTCTCTAATGGGCAGACAACAATGTAACTGAGGTCAATTATTCAGTGTTTTCTTTCTGTGATAAATAACTGTTACAAAGTATCTCAAGCGACACGGTTAATTAATTAATGGGATTGTTGGTGGATTTGGATCCATTAAATGCCGGCATGATTAATGGTTTCAAATGGACTTTTTTAAATGTTTAGCCAGTGATAATCTTTGTTTGTTAACACATCTACAGGTAGTATAATGATTGAACAGTGAATGAGGTGAACAGTGTGAATGTTGCTGATAAAACTGTCTTCTGCTAAATGCACATTACAATTCGCAGAAAGGAAAATGTGAATGAATTAGTTGCATATTCTGTAATAACGCAAATTAATTTTCACCATGTTTACATAATCAAGCATCATCATGTGTTCCCATTAGTCATGAACTAGAAGCAGGGTAATATGGGGCTGAACTAGGCTAAGGGAGATGTGTCAACATTAACTGGAAGCAAACAACAGAGGTACAGTACTATTCAAATAAAATACCAGAGAATAAGATGAGGAAATGTTTTTGACTGCATATTTAATTCAGTATCTTTGTATATTCTAATATTTTGCCTATATATGTATGGTTTTATTATTCAGCATGTATAGCTGCACAGGCTATACAAGGCAATAGTAATTTATTTCATTGCTAAGCAGTGGTTAGGCAGCGTTTATTTGCGCTTTAGCGCCTCCTGGTGATTAATGATGACATTACAGTGAGAAGAACGATGGCGATCAGTTTGAATGTCCACAGAAATAATGAAACAAAATTTCTTCACATGTACAAAAGAAATATTGTTTTTGATTTATGAAGTCCTTACCATTAAACACTGTTTATGAAAACGGCTAAACAATAAAAAAAAGATTTTCATCTAAAGGTACTCAAAAAGTTTGTTTATATTGTTCTGTGCAGTTTGTCCATATTTTTTATGCAATGTATATTTCTGCATTCGCACAATCACGTCTTCCTCTTTGCTCCGCTGAATTTGCACCAACAGGGGGCGCTTTTATTTCTGACCACAGTCACTCATGTGAAAAATGTCCTCCTATCTTATTTGCGCCTTATGCTTTGAAGAGGAAACAATATGTTTTTAAAGATAAAAATATCATTCCCCTTTCTGGATACTCTTTATCTAAAGTTTGCTTGACATAAAAGATGTCTTGTCTTTAGGCCACCAGATATATCAGATGTTTTTTGTTAGGGCACTTGGTCAAGCCCATGCTGAGGTTAATCCTGTGGAAGAGACTTGACTAACTGAAACAACATTATTAATTGAACAAAATATAATTATAAAAATCCTACATTTCAAGAAAACTTGTTTTCCTGATGTAAAAGTATACATTTTCTTCCAACGTCTGTTTAACTCTTCTAAACAAGCAGCAATGTCACTGACCGTAGGGACACAAATGGCAAAATTAAGTTTTGTCCACAAATGTGGTTCAATAATTTGATTACATTGGAATAGAGTTTTTCTCATAGACCTGCAGTCCGACCTGTTCCTGTGATGCTTAATTTTAATGACCTATTTAATACACTTACCCAAATGCCTGACATAAGTTTTAGATTAGTTACTTAGTATTTGTTGTAGGATTGAATGACTGACTAACTAAATTACATTCTCAAGGTTCTAAAAACTAGATTATTACAGATTATTAGGGCTTTAGATGATAGTCACATATTTTCTCCTATCATATCATTTTATACTGGTAATAAGGTGCTTGATAACCACTAGTATCTAATAATACAATGCTCAGTGATCACATTTTAGGGAGAACACCATTTCTATAGGAGAAAGGCCCATAAAGTAAGAATGTTATATTATGGTTTAATCACCTGACATCCACATTTTCTTTGAGACACAGGCCGGTGTCAGTTATATCTAAGCAGACTAATTATCTACATGTGCATATAAGTAACTCTTTTTCTCTCCTTAGATCCACCTGTCCTCTGTCTGTTAGGGTTGTTCATTCTTTGCTTTTATGGCAGAAGGAAACACAGAAAGGTGGCTTTTTGGTCACTCAGGTAAGACTACATAAAATTAAAAGTCAACTATTCCAAGTTGCATAACTGTCTGGCTTCAGGTGTCATACACTATTTTTAGCTGCACAAAACAGCTTGTTATGAGGCTTGATGTTGCAAATAGATATTTTTACCATATTATTTTAATGCACTGTTTGTAGTGCAGTTATTGTAGTTATTTACCTAAAGCAGCTAATGACTCATTCACAGAAAACAGATTTCCTCCATGCACAAAATTAAAGTGGATTTAACCTTTAGCCCATTGCTGAAACAAATGGAATAGATGTGCGTGAAAGGCAAACTAAATGGGTAAGCTAGCTTTCAATATTATGTTAACATTACCTCAATTCACTTGGAAAGTTTGTTAATATATATTAATAGCTGGATGTCAGCTGGAAAAATTGTGCATGAGATGCTCGAAAACAAATTTAACAGATGACCTCTTGTGAAAGTAATAAATGTATGACTTCAGCATGTTTTCCTATTTTGATTTTATGTTAAATCTAGCGAACATTTTTTTTGTCAATGGGTTGTTGGGAGGTAACCATCATTTGCATAATTCAGGCCAGAGCAAAAGAAACAATCATAAAGCAAGAGCTGATGTTGAGTTTAAAATTCAAACACTTGAGTTTAAAGTTCAAACACAAGAACTTATCTGAGGTTCATATAGTATTAAAAACTTGGTATAGGGTGAGAGCACATGTTAAAAAATATAGTAAAGACTGTATATAAAATACACAGAATACATTAGACATACGTAAAATACATTATAGATTCAGAAGAGTCAGGTTGATCCATAATTTAAAGTGCATCTTCAAAAAGTCACAGTTACAATGTTGGTTGTAATATCTGTCTGTCTAATGGTTCAGGTATTTTGAGAAATCGCTTTGCACTGGTACAGTTACATTAGATACTCCTCACAGGCTGGGTGTCAAGGCAGTGCCTTCATGTTGGGTAACAGCAATTATGATAATGACGTTGGTGCTGATGATGATATGATGAATGATACATGTCAGAGGGTCATTATGTGTAAGAAAACACACCAAAATTAGAACTAAGAAATTCTAAAGATGTGAAGTGTAATTCTAAACTTTTAAATTCACAATGAAGGGAGAGATCTATAAAAAATGTGCCAAAATGATATATTAATGATGTTTACAAAATGTACTACAAAAACTATTTGGGAAGGACTTGGATTTTCCTCCATGAATTAAACTGTATAATATCATTTGCTGGGTTTTTAACATTGAACATGTTATTGCAAGCACCATGTCTCATTGGGGTAAATATAAGACTAAATCATTTAGATCATTTGGATATTGCAAGTTAGATTCAATCCAATCCACAGAGTCCATATTTCTGAGTGACATCCAATGACATCCAAAACCACAGAGCTTGACAGAAATGGCACAGTAAAGGATCCATTTGATATCTGGAGCAGTTGGCTCTCCCCCTGCCATTCTCAGGTCACTAATCACAGTGGAGGATTTGTGGGATCCGTGTCCATGGTCCAGAATCTTTTGTGTTTAAATGCTCGGGCTCAGCTGTCTCCAGCTCAGCAGTGCTAGATAAACACAGAACACCCCTGCACTATTAATAAAGGAGATCAAATTTCTCACAGGATAAGACGGTTAAGTGGTTTCACTCTTCAGTGAGACTGATGTAGGGAAAACCTCTCTGCTTTAAGTATGTTCTAATGCACCATAACGAATACAAGGGAATCTGTAATTTAACTTGTTTTTTGCATTGGCTTTAGCTGTTTTTCTGTTTTGTTTTCAATGCCTGCAAAAACCTCTGGTAAATCTCTGGGTCATTGGTCATTTGACCCATAAAACATCCAGGAACTTTCCATGGGTAAAGTCAACTGCCAAACCCTGGAGGCGAGCCTGGAGTGAAAGCAGTTACTATAGCCCACTCCCAGAAATAACCAGCTGTGCTAGGATACAGACAGCACAAGCACACTGCAAATATTCACAGGGCTTTAGAAGCCTGGGCACAATGCATGGCCAAGAGACTCCAGATTTTACTGTTTGGTTCCATGTCCAAGTGAAGAAACATGAGAGAACATTTTAGCCTCATTATGGTCTTGCAAAGCTAACTACATATGACAAACTAATGAATCACGACCTTTAAAAAGTATATTCATATTCAAAGTCACACTGTCCATAGCATTAACGGGTAAAGTAATATTTGAGTTAAATGAATTATATTACCAAAATAAATTCAATGACAAGTCACGATTTACAAATGTTAAGATTTCACAGTACAGTTTATAATATTAGGCTGATACAGAACAGCACCTCTGTGTTTAAGCAGTTACAGTAAACATACCTCCCAAATTCAATTGCAGCACAATCTGTGCTCTCAAGGAGTCAAGTTCCTTAATGGGTCAGACTGTATTATTTTCTCTCTGTACATCCAGAAAAGTTCTGTGGTAAAACCATGTTATTTATTTATTTTTTTAGATATGGTATAATGGTAATACCAAGTTTTTACTGACATTTACATGTATGAGTGAAATGTAAATACCACTGTAAAAAAACATTCTTTTGAGTGTGTGAACTGGGATTGTAATTGTGTCACAGTCTAAGAAGAACCATTGAATGTAAAAGCAACTTCATCAACTAAGTTTAGATACAAGCACCCCTAATCCAAGAAATAAAAGAGAGAATATATTTAATGTACAGCAATGAAAGCACAAAATGACCAGTGAGAAAACATATCTGGTGTTCACAACAAGAACCTGCAACCAGAACTTCAAAATAATACACACAAAAACAAGAAAAAAAAGAACGCTAAACTCATTGGCCCTGCTTTGACAACAATAATGTCTACCACATATTTTTATTCCTCTATAAAATCACTCTTGAGGTGATAAGAAAAGCGTCTCATCAAGCTGAGGTTCAGGACTCTAAATGAGCCACTCCACATGCTGTTGTTACTCTAGGACTTTGTTTAGGCCATTGTCTGAGTAACAGAATATTAAAGCTGAATAAATAAGAATTGTATAGAGGTTTTGTTTATTTCGCTCTAAACAAATCAGAATGCACCAAGACACACTGTCCCGCCTTCCAACATGGTTAGGACGGTTTTATGACCAAGGTTGTGTAAAACTGCACAGATTGTGCTAGAGTGAGCATATGTTTCACAGGTCGGTCTGAATGCTACGATAGGTTGTTCTGCTTGCCTGTCAAACTATGTATATGCATACACACCCTGCTCATACAGACCATCTTCTGTCATCTGTGTGTTCATGTGTTTTTTAGGAGTCGTGGCTTTTGGAGAGCACTCTGAAGGGAGGGTGGGATCTTATGCTTTCAAAGCTAGCTTGCTATTGCAAGCCTGTCTAAAATAGCCTACCCTTTAAAGGTTTTTATTTATTACTTTACTAAATTTCACTTCTTTAAGGTTGCATTGTCTGAACTCTAGTGCATTGTAGGAATCTAGTAAATGTGTAATTACCTATAGATGGGTTACATCTTGTTGCATCACTTGGTGTTGAAATTGGAGTGCTGTGCCCTTTTCTCTGTACATATGGTAGCATTGTGTGTTTAATTTAGTTTAATTTAGTTTATCTGTCCACAGAATATTCTGCCAGTAGTGCTGAGGAACATCCAGCATCCAGCAGGCTGTTTTGTGAATTTACAAGCACCAACATCCCTCTGCGACATCCCCCACACTGTTCTTGTTTAGTGTTTTACATACTGTAGACAAGTCAACAACTTTCTACAATATGTAAAAGAAATATGCGGAAGAACAGGGAAGAACTTTCTTCTTTTATGGACAGTTTGTCTTTTCATGGAATGATGAACATCAGGGCTTATTGAGAAACCAGAAATCCATGTTAAGAAATGGTAAACATGTTTTATAAAAAAGGATACAGTTTCATCAAGGTATGTCTGAGGTTGCAATAAGCAACAACCTCCGGAGAAATTTCGGGTTGGTATGGCTATCTGATGCTAAGATGTGGCATTGTTTTGCTTGCTCAAGTCTGTTTGTGTTGGCATAATGTGGAGAGCAACAGTCTTTTGTAATGTTACCTCTGCGCTGGTAAGCCCCTCTTAACTCTGCCGAGGAATGAGACTCTATAAATAGATTCATAAGGGCTGGAGGCAACGTAAGGAGATGAGTGAGACCCTATTTGATGGAGACTTACTGGAAAGGCTAGCTGATCTCTTGTTATGCAGGGGAGGTTTATGTCAAGATGTGTTTGTTGGAAATAAAATGTAGAGGGGTTTGAATATTGGAAAAGACGTCATTAGCTCATGTTCTTGTGGCATGGATACGCTAGGTTTATGGATGTGGTTTGATGGTCTTGGATGAGATGAAAAGATTAGGAAGAAAAAACATAAGACTCCAGTAAGGTTGTGCCCAGTAACTTAGCATTTTCCTTTTACCTAATACTCTATCTGTACTCAATAATCATGCTATCTCAAGGGAAACACATAGTTTGTGGTCTAAACTGTGGGATGTAAATACTATGGCTGAGCCTCCAAAATGCAGGACGAACATCGACAGTTGTTTCTGTTGCCTTTAGATATTTTTGTAAAATTTTATATACCACTGAACAAGAAATATAATTTGAAAAATATAATTTTCCCTTTTAAAATGCACCCTACAAAGTTTCAACTTTAACATGAAGACTGAATAGGAGCAAAGGGGAATAAATTAGATCAAACACCACAGGACTAACCCTCCCTGAGTTTATAAAACAACACAGTAAAGAGTGCACAATTAAGAACAAGCATCTGACTTACAATTGGTTTAGTGTGATCTGGCCACCTTCCAGAGCCCTCATAAGATGACTCATAAGATCTTCCTTAACCATCTATCGACTTTTAGCTAGTTGCTAAGAACTAGCCACCATGGTTATCACTGCTCACTTGAACAAGCAAAACAGACAATTATAAAGGAATTGTGAACTTAATATAACAGAACAATGTAAAGACTGTCAGAATCAAGAAACTTTCAACAGAATCAGGTGAGACAAATGGAAAGCTTATGGGGCATTATCTTCTGTTATCTGATGTGATTTTGAGAGTGAATGTTACAGAACACCATTAACTCATGATTGTTTCAAATGAGAAATCCTAATAATGAACAGTAGTGCACACTGCAGTGAATATATCCACTCCTTTGCATATGAAACAGAAGCTGGATAGCTGGTAATAGATTAAGCCTTGAGATGACAGATGTGTAGGGTGCTTGCTGTTTATTCCTCCATCTGTTGTTGTGATGATGAGACGACTTCCCAGACTTCGCCATGCTTCCTTTTAAATATCATCCATAAATCATTTTCTTTCTATGAGGGAGGGAATCCCCAACCAATGTAGTCTGATGCTGGAGTTAAATTCCAGAAGCTACTGATTGTGTAACAAATTGACAAGTTTTGGGGGCTTAGGCAGAGCTTGTTTGTCCAATAAGGTGAAAAAATTCCTGAAATTATGTAGTGGATCTGGCAGTTATCCAAAGTCCAGGATTATTCCATAACCGATAAAAGATAAAGAGAGGTATGGGAGGGGCTGGGGGAAGTAAAATGAAGCTGGTGTATGATTAGAAAGGGGAGAGAGATGAGTGATGGTCAAGTGCAGAAATAACTCCAGAATATTCTCAGAAAACATACAGAGGGATTGTTATCAGGACACATGGAAAGCATCCTCAACACAACCCATGAAGCCACAGAAAGAGAGAGAGAGAGAGAGAGAGAGAGAGAGAGAGAGAGAGTTTAAGTGTATATAGTTTACGAGGGCTGGATGGGAGATTACGGGTAAGAAAAGAAAGTGAAGACAGTGACAAACAGAGAGTGAGAATGAAAGCAAACAAGAGAGTGTCATTCTTTTCTCATAAACTTTATGCAATAACTTTTAACCAACTGAAGTCAAGTTCCACAAAGCAACCAGTAAGTGTTTCTTTGTTGAAAAAACATCATGCCATTTTGATGAATTAACACAACCCAATGCATTCACATTACCAATATAACCCAACTGAAAAAAGTGTTCAAACGTCACTTGTTTCTTCACTTTTCCAGTAACAAAGTGGAAAAATGCCTTTTCAATGAGAACATGGGAGATTATAAATATTCTGATAGTCTTTGTTCTTTGTTTGTTTGTCCTGGCTCCTTCGCTCTCACAAATGCTTGAGGGACAGAAATTAAATCAGGAAATAAGAGGCAGATAATGAAGATAAGAATTATTACTATAAGGGAGAAAATCTTACATAATACCTTGGGGTTCAAGCATGCTCATGCTTGTCTTTCACCTTCATAAATTATTTTGTGACAAAGTCAAACTGAATAGTGTGATTCATGGACCATGACTCCCTAAACCAACACAAGCATTGCATAGGTTCACTTAATTAATTTAATTTTACATGAGGGCTTTTAATGTAACTTTCAGAATGCAAAACCAAAACATTTTTCCATTCACAAATGATTTTTTTTCTTTTTCAGGCATAATCTAACAGAACCTCAGTTTACATGTATACATAAAACAAGAACAATGGAGCAAGGCAAATGTGCACAATCTTATGCATTTTAGCTTCTGAAGTAAATTCATATTTTTATATTTAAAACATAATTCTTTAATGTTTGTAAAGAAAAAGTTATTTTTGCATTTTTTGCGTTTGTACTTTTTGCACTACAGTTTAAGACCTTAAAAGGACTGTGTGTGTGTGTGATTTTATTTGAGTGGACTTTATCTTCTGTGGTGGTCTTTGCTGCTGCTGTTGTATTTATAGCTCATCATGATAAAAAAGAGGCGGCAGAATCTCTCCACCACCTACTCCAATTAGTCACTTCATAGGTGGAGTAAATTAATCAGGAGGACATACAGCCTCAGTTGAGAGCCATAAACGCTCAGTCTGGCCAGACTCCTCTCACAGAAAGGAAGGCTGCCCTTCTCCTGAGGTAAGGACCAGAGCCACTTGTGTCCATACAGGTAGAGTACTAACACCTAACCCCACTGCTAGACAAATGACCCTTGTGAGCAGCGAAGCAACTGCCCTTTGTCACTACATTTGTTTTATCTGTCAAAATTACATCAGTGTGTTTTGTTATTTGTTAAAACCTCTGTTCTCGTTTGCATTTTACTGCTGTCCATCCCCATCGAACATAGTGTTGTTTTTACTGCTTAAACGTGTAGTTGCTTGTAACTATCATGTGAATATTTGTCTTATAATGTATGTCTACTCTCAAAAATAGAGTTAGTCATGATATTGAATTATTTTAAAACACTGGTTGACATGTCCATGAACTTCTTTTTTTGTCATCAAAAAAAGATTACATCAAGTTTTTAGCTAAAAATGTTCATGAATGTTTAATGGAAGGTGTGTATTTTAGGTGCTGGGACTGGTTTAGTTCACTGGTTCATTTGTAAACTTGTGTAAATGGTTTTGTGGTGTGACAAATGAATTATTAAAGAAGTCTCTCATTAAATATTTGTAGAAAATGTAACAGTAAGTAGAAAATAGCACTTCATTCCACACACAAAACCATGTGCAGCAGATGTGGCACTTTTAAAATAATTTTGCATGCTTTGAACATTTCCACAAGGTGCCTAACCAGGATTTATTTAATGAGTTGGTAATAAACTTGTCATCTTTGCCAAAGTCAACATTATGTCCAAATTAATTTCTTGTATTCAGATTAAATGAAACAGTCTCTACTGTATAAAAGCCTGACTGAGACAGTGGAGAGAACCTGAAGGGCTTTGTCTGCTCTTTTCCTCAAATAATGGCGCATACATCTGACAGATTGAAACAGTCAAGAATTCATTCCACAGTGGCTTGAGATTGCTATAACAACTTGCCATAGTCATTGTATGTGACACCCTAAGGCATATGACAGCTATAAGAACCTCTAAAAGCATTTACAGGTGTGATAAAGGGCACGGTGGGCATTTATAGAGCCATGATGGGTGGTCGGATTCTTGTCTCACCCTCTCCATGGATATGGATTGTGCTGTATCAGGAATGAGAGTGTGAAGGTTGTGTGAGTGCAAACACAAGGTCTTAATCTCAGGGGAGATAGTCTTCTATCCACCTGTCTGCAGTCTCTTTATAGTGGCTTCTAAAAGCATTCCATCTGTCTTTCAGAGCCCTGCTGTACTTCTCATTAGTGTTGTGTGATATGTATGTTTGATAGCATGTGTAAAGGTCGAAACATAGCAGAAGGATTATAGAAGATAAATGAAGATTAGATTAGATTGAATTATGTAAAAGTATTTTCACATAGAAATATATATTTAATTATTTAATATACAGGCTTAACCATCTTCACTGCCTCTTACCCATCTTATGACTAAACCTGTTGAAAAATATACCAATTAAATAAACAGGGTAGGTATTAAGTTGCAGAATATCATAGTGAGGTTTTGGTATTTACTGCCCAGAAGCGGATTGAATACTAAATACTTTGGTGTAAACCATGACAAAAAGAAGATATGAGGGAAGGAGAAAGTGAAGCCAGACCTATGGAGACTGTTGCAATAGGACAAGGTTTCCTTTGAGAATATATGGGGTAACAGAGAACTGAACTGTAGTGGTAATAAACAAAATTCAATCATGTAGATATTTTATGATCAAATATGTTTTCTCGTTTTCTTTGCCTTGTCGTTCAGTGATACTATGAATCTCATTATGAATAATTTTAACTAAATCAAATAAACCTTGATAATATATTCAGTAAATTAATCTCAACCCTAAACTAAGAAAGTCTACACCCTTCTAGCTGTCACCTTATAATTATCTAAACACAAGTGTGCATATTACTTAACTCCAAATTAATGGGTGTCAGTTCATGTCCAAAAACAGCTCTGATGCTTAGATGGTTTTGCTTAAACACTACAAAATGGTGATATTTGAGATTTAGTTGATCTGTTTTCTATTAAAAAGCAAAGCAAGGCTTTATTTAACTTATATGAATCTTTTATAAGAGCAAAAATGCAAGTACTGAGATTAATCACAACAATATTTAGTGGCATAAAATATATACCGATCAGAATATTAAAGTAAAAATATCTTGGCCAATCATTGTCAGGCTTTTCATTTTGTTACTGTACACCATGGAGATCCAATTTCCAGAACTAAGAAATCAGGGTGAGACAATTTAAAAACAATTTGGCAAGAATGACCTGCAGTATGCTATTTCAATAGCGTTGAAAGACAGAGATATATCCAAATGGAAAGAATTGAGTTGGCTTGCCAGTTGAATCAAAAAAGCCTTAAGAATTAAGACAGCAAAAAAAAGCAGAGACAAACAGGAAGTAGAAGGAGGGAGTGAAGGACTAAAAGCATTTTCTTAGAAGGATTTTGAGCAAGAGAGCAGCTTCTCCTGGTTTCCACCATCTGCTGCCTTTTATGGTCAAACTGCAGAGGGGAATTTGGTACAGTAGTGAAGCCTGGACGTACGGCAGCTCATTTGGACACACTCAGAGCAGGATAGCAGGGGGTTGAGACACAGGGAGGCAGCGTGGGGACACTGGAGATCCCTGAGGCAAAGGCACAGAGCAGGACAGCTGGCATAGAGTGAGGTGGCACACAGCACCACAGGCCTCATGGGAAAAATATGCAGAGGGGCTTAACGGGTCCAGAACTCACACAGCTGCGTGAGTACATGTTTTTCCAGCATGCCATAATTATCAGTCATTTTCTAGAAATCACTACAGCTCTCTATAACTGCCTGTCAATAACTGTCTCTATAGTTATATATAACATTTCATAGACTGTAGCTTCAGAATCAGGCTGTTGAATCAGAATCAGATGTTTGTTACATCAATGTTATACATGGAGTCTATTAAAGAACATGTGGTCTATTATGGATTATTCTCAGAAAAAGTCAATTTAAAGTGATGCTTATTGCTAATCAAATCCATGCCAGAAAAGCCATCCTTACACACAAACACACACAGTGTAATCACTGACAGCTGGCAGTGAGATAATAGGCTGGTTACGATGTAATATGATGTAGTATACTGTGGAATTTCAGTGCGTTTCATCCAGAACCGAGAATGCCTGGTGCCTCGCTGTTTGCTTTTGGATTAAATTGAGTGAATTTGACAGAGGGAGAAAAGCGGTAATAAAAGGTGTTTGAAGCTCTGTTATGACGCTATAAGCAAGATCTGTCATCCACCACTGATGACCTCGCAAACTATGGAACCTTCATTCCTTATACACACCTATTATATATTATACATAAAGTATGCATATAAAAGAAACGGAATATCTCACAGCACAATGGTCTGTGATGGTTTAAGCCAAATATATAACACAAATTAAAATCGCTTCATCAGACTCTAAGTGTCTCTTTTTCTCAAACTCTCTTTCCCTCATTAAGGACTAAGAAGTAAAGATGACTGAGCGTTTTGACTGTCACTACTGTAAGGAGTCCCTGTTTGGGAATAAGTATGTTCTTCGTGAGGAGAACCCATACTGTGTGAAGTGCTATGAGAGTTTGTACTCCAACACCTGTGAGGAATGCAAGAAACCCATCGGCTGCAACAGCAGGGTAACATCAATTAAACTACTTACTGTACCATATAAAGTAAATATTTTAAAATACAGACCCAGTTAGAATAAAAGTAATAGTAATTGTGTAGCCAGACCTTTGACTTATGGGATAATGTCTGGTCCACATTGCACATTCTTGCCCACTTAAAGAGCAGCCCACTTAGATAAATTACCAACTGACCTCAAATGTCATTTAGGGGCAAACATATCTAAAATAGTTACTATGGAAATGTACCAACATGGAAAAAAATGAAATAATGATACAAGAGAAGTTGCATAAATTGGGCTTTCCAGACTGAGAAAGTGCTTTCTAGATTTTTTTAAAATAGAACTGTCATGAGAATGTGTCTTATTGATCTTGCTGATTTAGGATCTGTCCTACAAAGACCGTCACTGGCATGAAGACTGTTTCCACTGCTTCCAGTGCAAGCGCTCACTGGTGGACAAGCCCTTCTCCACCAAAGACGAGCAGCTGCTGTGCACTGAGTGCTATTCTAATGAGTATTCCTCCAAATGCCATGCATGCAAGAAGACCATCATGCCTGGTAAGAGATTCTTTGAGGGAGGAACATTCAACTCTTTACTCATATAAACTGACGATTTTATACTCAACACTGCTGTAAAAGCATAAGTAATTTAGCTCAACATTCTTTACATTAAAGCATAGGAAACAGCTTTTTTATTCAGGGCTGATCTTTGTCTATTTCTTAGGAAGTCAGAAGAACTATCATTATACACATATATTATAGACCCATCATTATTTCTACATAATACATCAGGTGACCTGTTTTCTGCTAACAAAGATACATTTATAAACAAACCACTGTGGTCTTCAGCCCAGTGCATCATGACCTATTAAAAGTTAGTTCCTACAATGTAATCCAGTTTACGCACAAAGTCCTGTGGAATGTTCCAAGTCCCACAGAATGAAACCTAATATTTAAAATCTGGAGCACATGGAAAAAAGATAAGGGATTGAAGCCAAACTCTTTAAAACAATGAAACTGTTCTCTCAGTGGTTACACTGCATCACTGGTGGTACTGTCTGGAAGAAGATTGATGCTGCGTCTGATGACCTGGTAACAGCTAATTTAATCAAAGCAGGGCTGTGCAAAATTCAGAATTGATTTAAGGATACATTGTTAATTGTAACTCATGTCCAGTTTAAACTGATTTTAGATTTAAGGTATCAGACAGGACACAGAATTGTAAGCTGAATCTAATGAAGTTGAATAAAATTAAATTAATAGAAATTCATGTTGTAAGTGTAACCCTAACCCTATAACACATTTTGTTCTTTAATATGAATCACCCATAAATGCATTATTAGACAAATAACATTTCCAGAAACATTATATTACATTTATTATCAGAGTTTAAAATTCCACCTAAAGATGATGGAAGAACATTTTCCACAATGCTATGATTTTATTATTAATGATAGGAATAATAATATTAATCTTTAATGCATTTTGATTAATCTATTGATTCAAATTTTGATGTTAATATTTTCATAATACTATCTGAAAACAATAAGCAATTATATTAGTTTACAAAATATGCATAAAAATGTATAACGTGAAATACATCAAGAAAACAAATTTGGTATAAGTAGGCATATAATATAATAATATATATATAATATATGACACATAATAATGAAAACATTTGTTTCAAAACTTTGTTTTTCTTACTGTGACTTCTGTTCAAGTGACTTAAGTGTTGCAAATTAAATTCAAATTCAGACTCACAAAATGGAATTCATTACTTCTCAATTCCCAACATTTTGAAATGGAATATCCCCAACATGATCGAACTAAGATCAGAATATTTGGCCCTCTCCCTCAGGCTCCAGGAAGATGGAACATAAAGGAAACAGCTGGCATGAAACCTGCTTCACCTGCCAGCGTTGCCAGCAGCCAATTGGCACCAAGAGCTTCATCCCCAAAGACAGCCATAACTACTGTGTGCCCTGTTATGAAAAGCAGTTTGCCATGCAGTGTGTTCACTGCAAGAAGGTACAGTGAATCTTAAATAGCCTTTTAATGTTTGGATAAGTCAAACATCAAACATATTTCAGTATTAAAATCCAATATTTATACCTTTTTCCATCCATTCTCTGCCCAGCCCATCACCACTGGAGGTGTGACCTACCATGACCAGCCTTGGCACAAGGACTGTTTCCTGTGTACTGGCTGTAAGCAGCAGCTGTCTGGTCAACGCTTCACCTCTCGTGATGACTTTGCCTACTGCCTCAACTGCTTCTGTAACTTGTATGCAAAAAAATGTGCCTCCTGCACCACCCCCATCAGTGGTACGCACAGATTAACATATGAGCCACAAGTAAATCGCTTTGGATAAAAGCGTCTGCCAAACGCATCAAAAAAATATATGGCAAATAAACAATGACATGGTTGAAAAATGCCTTTTAAATTCCACATTTATTCCTCACTATGAACTTACAATTACAAGTTCCTGACTGTGAGTTACAAACAGGATGCAGAATTGTAAATGAAATGATGATACATTTTTGCAACATCATTATACCTAAAGTAATGTAATTAATTTTGTTTTGTGGAAAAAGACCTTGTTGTGCCAAGTTTCTTTAAATTACAATTTAGTAAGTTATGCATTTCAATTTTAAAAACAGTGCCAATTCTTAAATTAAAAAAAATTGCAAAACACTTTTTATTAAGCTTAAATCTAGAGGCTATCACAAATGTATCAAAGCAACCTTCATGATATATGGCCTTATTTAAATGCTCATAACATGTTTGTCATTTTATGTTTGCTGTAGGACTTGGGGGAAGCAAGTACATCTCATTTGAAGAGCGCCAGTGGCACAATGACTGTTTTAACTGCAAGAAGTGCTCCGTGTCTCTAGTGGGCAGAGGCTTTCTGACTGAGAGAGATGACATCCTGTGTCCTGACTGTGGCAAAGACATGTGAACCAGCGTTCTGAAACATTCAGACATGCTAAATGTTAATTAACAGAAGCATTCATGAATGCCACAGCATGAAACAGTGTGTGAGTAATGAATACATTTACTTTATGTGCTTCATGAAAATATAGTGAATAGGAAATTGTTAGCAGAAGTATAATAGTCTAATTATAGGAAGAGGCAGAGTATCTTTATTTTATTGAGTTATATGAACTGGCAAAGAGTGAGAAACGGATATATTGTAGATGCTAGACAACAAACAAAGATATTATATTATTGTCTCTTTAAGATGTCTGACTGACTCTCTGATGTGCCACATAACATACAATATGTCTTAACTTGCAAAAAAGGTGTTTTGGGTTTTTCTGTATCCAATTATTAATCTAAATACAGTTAATATAATTACAAATATCATTAAAAGTCAATCAAAAATCAATTGACTTTGTGCTGTCTTTTAGATTTTTCCAGCAACAGTTTTAACATGAACAAGTGGAACATATTTCTGCTACTATAATCCGAGTAAAAAAATTAGCAAGCACGCAGTTCAGATCAATCAATAAAAGACAATAGCGCCCTCTAGTGATAACCAATGGCCATGCAAAACACTGTAAACCCTCTGCTACAGGTTTCTTATTAGTACATATGCAAAATTCTACTTGTCAAAGTTCTACATTCTACAAAAAGTAGGGAACAAGAGTTATGGTTCTGTGTGCTGACATAAGCAAATACGAACAGCTGGTCATTCAGCATGCTGTAACTGATTGCAGATAAACCATGAACTAGTTTTCCTTCCTTTTTGACTTCAAAGTTGTTTGTTGAGGCCCTCTAATGGCCCCCGGTCCACTGGTTGAAAAACACTGCTGTAAAGATATGAGACCTTGCTAAACTGAGATGGACAAATTCAGCAACACAAGACAGCCAAGAAGAGTCCAACTTCATTGTGGTAAAGCAGGTAATTGGGACAAAAGTCGAACGATGTTACAGCCGATGGATTTTTGCACCTTAGAAGCTTGTTCATTTTACTGTGTGTATTAAACAAGCAGCTACTTACGTTCAAAATACCTAATACCATGTGCTCTCTGGAAATCAAACCTACAACTTCTGCGCTGCTGACGCAATACAAAATGAGCTACAGGAACCCTAAGCCTTAAGACACTAAGAATAAAAAGCCTTTTTATTGCTTAATGACATCATGCTTATTTTCTGATTATATTTAAGCCTCTCCTGAATGACTTAAATATTATATGAACCAGTGAACGTCTAAAAATCGATTTCAATACAAAGACATTTTTCAATTTAAAAATATTATTGGGAAACGTTTTTCTCAGAATGCTCTAATTTACCAATATTTTTCTGTAAACTAACATTTACAAGAAGTTTACAAGATAGACAGCTATTGATAGAAATTTGTTTGAAATTAAATTTGTCTGAAATTGATCTGCAATTTAACAAATTCTTGTCATTTAAATAAAAATGTAATATTCATGGGACAAATAAATTTAAAAATTTAATTTATGAATAGCCAGGGAGCCAATTAATATATTCTTAATTTTGCCCATTCCTGACAACAGCTCATGAATATGCATTAAAACATTGAAGGAGCTTATTTGTCATTTACACATTTACTAATCTTGTGGCCTAGATGCTTTACTTATGTCAATCCCAGCATAAAGTATTAAAGAAAGTTTACTGCTGCACCCATAAGAGCCACACCTGTATATTCTTTTCAACATCTTTAGTTTTTTTAAACATTTAGACTCAACTTTCTTTTAAAGCTTCAATAAATCATGACACACAATCAATAATTTAGTTTCATTGTTAAATCCAGATAAGGAATCTTAGGTTTATTTCATTAGGTTTGTTGCCACTGAGAAACATTCCATGTATTTCGACTGCAATGTTTGAGAAATAATCTTAATTGCAGTGATAAAATGGTGAGAATGTGAAAAAGGTGAAAAAACACAATGCTGCCTTCTGCGTGATACACAGCACATATCCTTAAACTGTATCTGAGCCTATAGAGCCAATAAATTCAAAATATTCTTTGAAAAAGTTTAAATATATTACATCATTGCTTAGACATTAAAACTTGGGCAAGTCTTTTTTTAGAACAACTCATCTATTCCATATTTTCTTCTGGTGTATTTGATGCGTCAACACGATAAACTGAGACTAGAAAGTTTATTAACTCCAAAATAGAAATTTCACCAAACATATTCCCTAAAAGGGGAATCCACAGTGGATATCAGTTGGGCTAAAGACCAACATACAACTGCTAGGAAAATCCCAGTTCCCTCAACACCACATGAAGGTTGGATGCTAATGCATGAAATGAACCATATTCCACAGTTCACCTTCCCTGAGGCTTGTACACGAGGAGCTGAAGAGTGATGCTGGAGGCGTGTTTGGTACCATGGAGAACCCAACTGTCTTATTCAACATCTTTGATGAAGAAATTATGGCCATGTGATATGTTGAACCTTTTTCTTCATATTAGGTGACTTAATGTCCTTCTGCAAATCAGAAATCAAATAATTAATACAAGAAAACTTTAATAATGAACAATTGTCAAAATTCGTACTTCACAAAGATTTACTGCCAAGACAACACTAAAGACAACTCCAAACAAACCTGTCAACATAGGATGCTCTCTATACTCACAGCAGTGTCAGGACCTCCATCACTGGAGGCTGTGCGCTTTAGCTTAGATGTCATATTGTTAGCAGTGTTGGAATTATTGCAGGTGACTGAAGGGCTCTTGGGGCTGGCCCCTGGTGCTGATACTGGAGTCCTGTTATGGGAATTTGAGGATGATCCATTTTCAGATCCAGAGAGCTTGCATATGGGGTTTGTCAAATTGATGCTGGAAACTGGAGGCTTCCGACTGTCATGTGCAACAGGCACTGGTAAAGTATCTGGTTTCTTCAGCTTGACACTGCCCGTGTTAGTGGAGCTGCCATCAAATACAATCAATGGCCTCTTCCTGCCACAAAAAGGTGTTTCAATAAAGTAATAAGATAACCACCAGTTTGGACTATTTTATGCAGTTATGAAGGACAATATGAAATCATTTCTAGTTCAACCCATGTGACTTTCTACAAACACCAGTATTTTTCTAATACAGTAATTTAGTCAGTCACTGAACAAACACTTTTATGTGCCTGATATTATGTTTCCAACAACGTAGGCCGGTACAATAATCAGTCATTCATAACAGACTTGTATTCAGATATCACAAGGACAACACCCCATGGAGCAAACTGACATTAAACGCTAAAAATATGTATATTTTCAAAACTCTGTATATTACCCAAAAATGAAAATTCACAGTAAGACCATAAAAATGTGCATTGTCCTTTTTGAAACCTGACAGCATAGCATCTCCATGAACTGCCGCTGTATAGAAAAGATCTATGTAAAAATTATTCTTGGAGTGAACAATCATCTTCTTTAATCACTAGGCTTAACCACTGAAACTTCTGCTGCTGATAAACCTGTATGTAGACATAGGTCCATCAGTCACCTGTTTGCAGTGATGGAGCTCTGCCCCACCATGCATCTCTCTATCCTCCGAGCCCAGCGTGTGTTGCGCAGGTCTCTCTGTGGGAGAGGAATGACATGCCGCAGGTACAGATCTGTGAGCCGGTCACGGTCCTTATGATCATCCACCGCTATCTTCCTCTAACACACAACACAAGTCATCATAATTCATTACAACGCTGCGAAGTCTTTAGAATTCAGCCAGGATTGCGACATTAAATATAAACTCCTTAAAACTGCTCAGGAAAAGCCTGATCTGGCCCAGAAATATAGAATTCAACATTAGCACTTTATTTACTGTCTAAAAAGCCCGAAGGTTTCATGTAAACAGACGTCTTATCGTCCTCGTCTCACCTCCTGTAACACAAGCTGAATGAACTCTTGAGACAGGAGCTCGGGGTGAAGCAGAAGCTCGGCCTCTGAAACATCTCTAGCATTTGATCGGTGATTTTCAGTGCTTTCTTGCCTGCGTGACGCCATCTTTTTCATTCCACTTCCGGAGGGCGCAGGAAGACGCGCCTCTTCTTCTGTGCTGAAGTGAGGAACTACACATTGACCATTACTGCCACCTGCAGTACAATGTGCGTTAAAACCAATCCGAACCAATGTAAAAATGAGGGAATTTAAAAATATATCCACGCACGAGTCTTCTTCGCATACTCATCTGACACAATTACATATGTACACATGTATTCAAACATAAGTGTAAAGCTCCTAAGGAAACTGATTAAGAAGTGCCCTAGAAATCTATACATCGAGACACTTTGAGAGACATAAAGTAAAATAAAAGTACAACATTCCGGTTTTGGGAGAAATGGAAAAATTAAACTGTAGTGACTCTGATGAAAAAATATTTTAAAGCTTTTAAAACAACAGCATTCATTTTGGTTTCTTACATTATTAATAATTAATATTATATATTTAATTGTCTGAGCCACTGTTCAGCAGTTTCACTTTGGGACTAGCACTCAAAAATGCGTCAGAATACTGGCAGGCATAATTTAAATGTAGGAGCAATTTGTGTATTAAAAATTGATATGTGTGTGGTGCAGCTAGCAGCAAGTGATAGTAGTCAACCTATACTGCTGTGATAACACCAAATAGTTACTACAATATCTTTTTCCATGTATTGATAAAATGACAACACTTGAATGTATTTTATCGGTTTGCATTAAAGTATCTGCCAAATGCATAAAATCCAACTGATGAACAACAAAAAAATCCACCAAACAAGTGTCTTTCTCCATTATTTTCCTCAAAAACTCATTTCCAGTTAATCAAGAGTTTGGTTGCCTTATTTGCTCATTTTAATGTTTTACAAAATTCCAGAACATTTAAAATGCTTAAAACAGAAAATAAACAAATCACCCATTCCAGAAACATACATGTTTATTGCTTTAATAAACGTAAGACAGCTGATGCTGTGTCCTTCATTACTGCAGACTATGACAGGTGAAGTTGCTTAAGTATTCAATTCAAACAAAAAATCATGATGACAGAATTTCAGACCCACAACAAAGCACACAACAAAGTTCTCTGAACCCAACCTGTGCCAATAAACACCATAACAGGCACAAGTGTGACATGTTTACAGAAATATGGATATAATATTACTTCCATTTTTGGCATAGTCATTTTATATATTTTGGTGCAAGATATTTTAGACTGATGATTGGGTCTCACTGCTGCACACATAAATGTTGCTGGGTCTTATACGCCTGTGACTTCTCCCAGGGATCTTTGGACAGAGCTGACAGCTCTTAGGTATAAACTCCAGGCAGGCCTCACGAAACTTTCGGATCCTCCAGCAGTATATCACAGGGTTAAAGACAGCTTTTAGGTAACTCAGCCACAATGCCCCGATACTGATTGGGTAAAAAGCTGGGCTGAGGTAGAACCGCTTATTGAACACTGCCACCAGGCTTACCACGGTATGTGGCAGCCAGCACACGGAAAAGCCAATGAAAAGGATAAGGATAGTGGTAAAAGCCCTGGTTTTGAAACTCATGTCCACGTTGACTTGGGGGTGCTGCAGACCAGTCAAACCCAATTTGCTGACGTGGTTGACTGCAACGCTGCCTTCACTGGTGTGGTCGTGGATGCGCAGCGCATTGCGACGAACCGTGTTTAGAATGCACAGATATGAATACAACATTACGCTGAAGGGCACAAAAAATACGGTTACCACAAGCAGCACAGTGTAACTCCGGTCTGCCAGTGATTCACTATATCCCAGAATGCACTGCGGCACTTGCACCTCAATCCCAGCAGTTTTCCAGCCAACCATGGACGGTAAGGATACACAAAGCGACAGAGCCCATGACGTGGCAATTAGAATTTTTGCTCGATGAGGCGTCAGCTTGTCTTGCCGCTGAACTATAATGAGGAAACGATCAACACTAATGATAAGCAGGATAGACACGCCCTCCAAAACAAACAGCCAATAAAGCATGACTGACACACTGCAGAATCCCACTCCAAAGCTCCAGTCTGTCGTTGACAGGGTAACAGCAGTGAATGGCATGCACAACAGCGAAAGCATGATGTCAGAGAAGGCCAGAGTGGCTAGCAGTAGATTAATTGCTGAACGCATTGCCGGTTTCTGATACACAATCAGACACACAATGGCATTACCAAGGAAACCAATGGTGATCATGAAGATCATGATGGCAGCCAGCGCCACCCTGAGAGTGGTGGGCATAAGGGCAGTCTCAGCCTCCTGCATCTTAGTTTCCATTGGTTCAAAAAAGCCACACCCCTCCAGTGAGCTGCCATTACATGCAGCCATGGCAGCTGTAACCAGGTGTCATCTATCCAAGGGTGAAAAATCATACCCAATCCTTTGCCATGGTCTTGACGGCACCCACTGAATAAATTACTCTCCAAGCTAAATGCGTTGGACAAAAGTATCTGAAACAGAAGACTATAACAAGGATAAGGTTTGTTAATAACAATACATTGGTTTGCTTATAGAGAGTGTTCAAAAGTCAAGTCAGCGAATTGAAGATCTGGGATTATTTTTCTTCATTTGAATCTGGAAATAAAACATTTCAGGATTTAATTTTTAAGAATAATATTGAAAAAATATAACAATCAGCATTATTTGTAACCAACTTTGTTACACTTGACACGTTAAAATGTTTGTACAAATGGTTGCCAGCCAGGAAATATCAAATACAAAGAATTTCTAAAAAAATTTTGAATTAATTTCTCACTCAAATAATTATGACATTAATTTAATTTGTAATAAAACATTGTATCTTAAATTAAAATGTTGCACTATTATAAATGCACACCTAATTTAACCATTTAACAGACTCACCTGTTAGAATGAGGCGTGCTTATTGTTCTGTGTCACTCAAGGTGTGAAATACAACAGCCCAGAGAACATGCAAGGTTCTGTCTGTGAAAGGATTTTAGCAATTGACTTTTTTCTGACACCAGCTGAGAACTGCATAATCAAGCACATGTACATTTATTGTGGATCAATGGTCAGTTCATCAATGACAAATGAACAAATGTTTATGCAACACTTTGTCATACATAGTTAAAAATTTTAAAATGACTTCACGTAAACATCTGCAAAGCAATCTGTCTTTTGCTCAGAGCTGTTGTGTACAGCACAACAAGAGCAATATGGTGAGCATATACAAACACACAATCATTTCATGTTTAAACATAAAAGGGGCAAAGATGCTCACTCAGAGGATGCTGCTGTTGCCATGGTTACTCTAGGCTGATCTTTGCTAAGGATAGTGCAGATACAGAAGGCCAAGTAATTTCCAAGAATTTACCTCGGAACTCCAATAGCACATCCACATACTCCTAGACAAAAAATACCAATTTAGCACATACACACAATTATACACACTTACATATAGTAATCACACAATTATTCCATGTATTTAGAAATTACAGCGTACACATAAAATCTAACAGAAGGCAATACCTGAGAGCCGGTAATTAATTTGAAGAATATACAGAAACAGGTCACCCGAATTTTGCTTTTGGTTACATCATCAACCGGTTGCTAAGATACTACAGCAAATATTTTGATTGATGAAATCAGCTAATTATGAAAAGATGTGAGAAGACAACAGAAAAAAACCATTATTTTCAGAACCACTGTTGAGATTTACATCAGCATCACATATATATATTACAATAAACTGGCCATGGTTGTTTAATTATTAGGTTACAGTAGTCATTATAAGTTTTAATACAACACTTCAGAATTTCAGAAATTGGTTAAAAACAAAACATTGGTTCTGTCAACCAAAGAAAGCTTATGGTAGCAAAACTGCTTCCTTAACTTTGACGTTTGAGTGAGAAAGTATTGTTACTGTTATTGTTATAATTATTGTTATTATTGTTTAGGATCCAACTGCACGTTTCAGTCATTATAATCATTATAATAATATTCTATCACAGTCACGAAACATTAACAACTAAATGAATTAAAATTACAGTTTAGATATCAAACAACAGGCTACAGACGTATTATTAGAATATAACTGAAAAGCATTAGAGTAATATGCATGACATTTCTTCTCAATATCGCATATTTACTGATGTATTCATTCATCACAGGATCACATGATTAAACACTTCTCACGTGCGCTTTCACGCGTGAAGTATAATGTGACATACACGCAGTCAGATTGTGCGGCTGTTTTACCTTTATATCTCTTAATGTCCCAGTAACTGTTATCCGACGAGCCGCCAAAAATCCGAAACAGGTGAAGGACAAGATGTTATTCTGCTGTGATTTGATTTCAAAGAATTGCTTTTGTTTCCAGTGATGCGATTTCTTCCTGCATAAAACTCATGTGACGGGGTGTGGATCCAGTACTGGAGGTGTGACAACGATAATCAATCAATACTCCAGAATTATGATTTACGAGGGAAGATTTAAGAGGTAGCCTAGCCTACAAGCCTACAGGGACAACAAACTGCATCCAGTAATAATGGAGCTGACGTATATGAGAACATATGACATCGATGCTGCATTTTTGTATAATCGTCTATAACCTATTGAAACTTGCATCCTTGGCTTGTCTCCACAATGTAGCTTTTCCTCCCCACAATTTAAGTGTAAACCTGACACACACACGTTTACTTATTTGTCAAAATGGGGACATGCCATAGACTTCTGTTGTTTTCATATATAGCTAGTTATAAACAATATAACCTAACCCACACTCTGATCCTTACAGAAAACTTTCTGTATTTTTACAATTAAAAAATTATTTACTAGGCTTATATATTTACTATACACTGCTCCGCACTAACTTCCATTCTTTGACCGCTGGCCTGGTGCCGTCATGACATACAGTTTGGCTGCAGTGGACACAACTGATTGCGGTGAGAACTTTCCATACACTTTAGTTGTTTTTAAATCAAGCAAATGCCATCCTCTATACACTAAACCAAACCCTGCTTTCAGCATTCATCAATGATTTTTCATCATGCTGTTTAGATGTTGCAGGCGTGATAGGAGTGACATTGCTGTTGGCCTCTGAGATCTCCAGATAATTGTGTTGTGGCAGTGCAACCTCTCCATCTCTGACCTGTCAGTAGTGGAACACTCTGTACTCTTTACACTCTTTGTTTACTAACACGTCACTGAGACACAAGGGCCACATGAGAGTGACCCAGATGCTCTCACAAAAAATGCATATCAAATATTTACAGCAAAATAAATGAAATTACTGTAATTCTTAATAAGATTCTGAATCATTTGATTCTCAATTACAGACATAACTTGGATCACCCAAAAGCAGTGGGAATGTGATAGACATCTTTATTGATCTTCCCATTATCTATTTACCTCCAGCTCAGTTAGACTCTATAACAAGTTTTATTCTCTGTGTAGTCACAGCAGTGTGATATTATAGCTGCCATTAGTAACATTATTTCTCTGTTGACATCTCTGTTAGTAACATTCCCCAGTGCATGACATTTGTCACAAAATCAGACCAAACCATTTTAAATTGACTAAATGTCGCATAGTCTTAGAAAAAGTACCATACCATTTTGGTAGGCTGTCTGGATATATTACTTTCTCATAAACCACTGAGATGGGTATGAGCCTTTGCATGCAATGACAGGTACTTGCATATGCACCTCCATATCTTTAAATGGTTCAAATGTGTCATAGTTATCATCAGTTCAGCCAACTTTATATTCATATATCGATTACAATCTTTGTATCACTAGTTAGTTTTACTAATATACATCTTAAAATGAACAATAACATTCGCAATAATACCATGTATTCTAAGTGTTATACATATTTTATAATTTTCCTGTTTTTGTATTTTTCTTTTCATTATATGTAATAAATTTGAATTTAATTTAAAGTGATTCAGATTCTATTTGAGATGTTGTATATGTTGTGTATATATAATGTGAATAATGGTTACTCAACGTTGCGTAAAATGTGTGTGAAAAGCGCTATGTAAATCAAATTTGAATTGAGATAGTAGAAGAGATGCCTGTATTGCCTGGTATATATTCTCAGAACCGTTGCATGCAATTATATTTTCGAACAGAAGATGGCAACATTGCCCGGCTTATAACTACAGTTTAGGAGCAGCTGTGTATCTGTATGGTGAGTAATAGTGTATAGGGCACAGAATTTATGAGCAAAGCAAAGAAAAGTTATTTTATTAGTTAATTATCAATATCGTAAAGCAAATATGCACATACTGTTGAATGTTAAAGCAGACATACAGGGTGTTAAAGTGTAAGACCAATGAAAATACTTTCTGACATTTTTGTAATGGCATCACTTTTATACAAGCTATACTATATACATAGCAAGTTGAGTTAAAAGTTTATGTGAAAACACGCACAATTGCAATGTTTTTTAGTATTTTGTATGTTTTAATTTTGCTTTATTGTTTACATGCACTCTAGCTGGCATTAACTCCACAAGCCTGATGATTCCCATTATCCCAGCATTGTCCCATGTGTGTTTGTTTAGTAGAAGCAATAAAATCTAACCTTTTGTACAGGAGTTCGATGATCAATGTCATAAATGTACCTTTTTAATTAGTGACCTAGAAAAATCCTAAATATTTAAAGTATGAATTAAAACAGTATGTTTAGTTATAATGTTGGATGTAAATTAATAATATACATCTTTGCTTGTATGTGAGGTGACTGTAAAGATGCAGACACATTTGTCTAATTTGACATCAATCCCACCAGTCTGATATGGCCATCAAGTTTTGCAGAGCTCACACTCCAGTGCTTGGTATCCAATGGTGGTGTACAGGTATGCTGATCACGCAGAATGACACAAGCACTACAAGAGCTCATCTCCCTGTCAATTACCTCAGATGTTTCCTCTAATACCATCTCAACAGAGCTCCTCTAATCTGCCACCTCTCACTCAAAAAAGGCAATATGTGGAGCACAAGAATTTTCCTCAGTATAATGGAGGATGGAGAAGACAAGGTACAGACACTGAACAAGCTTTCTGAATAACCAAATGAGATGTCATTTTAAATAGAAATCAATGAATGAGGATACAGTTAATTACTTTGGGCTCTTATGTAAAGAAGCGTTTGTAGTCTCGTACCATATTGTTTCTTATATAGCAGTTTTTCATGTATAGTACATTAACTATTTGCAAGAAAACAAACACAATATCTCATTTACATGGCAATATTTTTTTCTCATCTGTAGGTAGGCAAAAAAGACTAAACCACCTGTAAAGGCAAAAAAGAAAGATTAAAACAATGAAAAGTTATAATGCGATTGAAAAGTAATGCGAAGGTTTTTCATTGTTTTTGTCACAAAACAAGTTTGTACTATGTTAACTTGTTTGTAAAAATGTTAGATTTCCTTTCTTCCATTGATCATCAGGTTTTACACTTCTTATCTTGTGGAGTATAACAAAAACATACCAAAAACAAAGAGATTTACACATTTTTGTTAATTTTTCCAGTTCCGTTTTTCACTTAAATTGTGTTTGCTATTAGAGAAAGTGTATTAAACTGGTCACTTTCCCTCATCTTCAACACACTTTCCCCTCATCTGTTCACATGAGCCAAGATCATCATTGCAGGTGTTTACTGCAGGGGGATAAATAGATGGATCAGAAGCACCATGCTGAAGGGAAACAGGTTCACATATTAAGATGATCTAGTAAGGATAGATATCTGAGATATAACAGCAGGAGTCAATCCAAACTCCTACACTTACATCTGTCCCTCATCTGGCTCTCATTTATCAGTTCTCTTCACAGTTCCCGTCGGAAGACAAACGTCTCTCTCAGGTGTGGGTGAAAATGAGGAGAGGTGTAGTTATTAGTCAGTCTTTTGCATCATCTAATCTGCCATCTTCATCAGTGCAGCCACAGTTTCCTAAACCCGTTTGCAGGCTGACAGCTGCGTCTCTATGACAACTGTCCCTCTAGAGATTGACCGCAACCCAGCCACTTAACACTTCCACCCTCAGGGGGCCTAATGGACAGGTGCCCACTCTCTTCCCGTCTCTTCAGCTATGAGGTGCCATTACACCTCCTGCTGTTTTAACACTGTCCCTTTTCTCTGCTGTCATACATCTGGCAGAGCTGTGCTTAAGAGTCACTTTCACTTAGACACACCCCCTCCTAACGAGTCCATTTATTAGCGGCCAGTGGGTAAAGGGAGAAAACGACTTGAGGCGACGAAGAATCGAAACAAATCGGCAGGCTGTATCAATTAGGGGCAATATTTCTGCTCTGTAATTGCAGATGTGATTAGAGGCAGTATGCTGGCCGATTCCTGTTCAGAAAGTATAAAACACCATTTAACAAACCAATGCGCAGAGACCTGCCTGTTGGTGGCCATATAGGTTAATCATTCCTGCACTTTTATGGGTTGTTTGCTTGGTTAAAGGACATTTGCAGATATCTTTGCCCTTAGTTTGAAACTCATTAATGACAAAACCTGTCAGTGTAACCTCAAACAGAGGAACCGTGACTGTGTCATGACTGGGTACACTTGTGTGAAAACATTCACAGTTCTAATGTGTTGAATAGAGTTTTCTTTATCATTTCTATATAATGAAATTGTGAAATTAATGAAAATGAAGTGTAAACTGAGATAAATGTGATAAGTAGTGTCAGTCCATTGAAACATCTAAATATCCACAGTATTGTGAACTAAAACACTTTTATATTTAGAAAATTCCAGCTACAGTCATCTAATAACTGGCTTTATCTGTGATTGTTGGCTTAACATGAGTATTTATTCCATTCACTGAATTGCCCTTGTATTCTCTAACCTATTTGTTTTGGCGGCTTGAGTTGTGGATAATAAGATCGCTCTGCATATTACTATCATGCCTAAATGTAATTTATTCAACATAGCTTTTCAAATAAATCCTTTTTATTTGAAATATAAATTTCAAATAAAGGATTTTTTTAGATTTTTATAAATCCTATTTGTATGTGTTTCATAAATCCACAATTTAACATGTTTTAAATCACTAAGTTGCTACAAATCCAGCTTTAGCAGTCATATTTATGTTGATAAAGCTTTGATTATATATATATATATATATATATCTATCTAATTCATCCAGACTGTTAGAACAATCACGTTAATTATAAAGTACCCTGACAACCATTCCATGTATTGCTGAAAGATTAATATTAGATGCTATCACCATGGGATGCCATTAACTTGCTTTTCCTGTAACTGAACTAGAAATGTGTTGTGCACTATTAGCCCGTGTTAATCTTGATAAATCATTTCAATAATTTAGATCCTGTGGAATGAAAATTTTACCAAATTTACAACCAGTAGGGGGCAGTAATGATCAGTGGTACGATCAGTACCACAGTGGTATAAAAACAATTGCATTTGCAAATCAACTGACAATATAGTGAACGTGTTAATTTAGCCACTTCCATTTCATTCAAAACTTCCAAGTGTATCTATAACCACATCCCCTACCCCATCTGGACATGCTCAGTTTAAATGTTAAAAGGAAGGAATTCATTGCTCAAAAAAACTCACAAAGATAAATACACTCACACGCACAGATGTGTTAGTAGCAGGTGAAACATGAGCCCGTGAGACTCAGGAATGACACAGGAAAGAGCCACATAGACTTCCTTCCCCCCTCTTGCTCAGGCAAGTGCTGAGTTTGAATATAAAACAGCCAGTCTGCTCCACATTAATCTACATTATGCTGAAATGTGAAAACAGGTTAAACCAATAACAAACCAAATTAAGTGCTTGAAATATGTGCTTTTTGTATTATTTGTTATTTTGTAATGCATATCATTGCTGGTTATTTTATACTCTTAATAACGTTCTGGCTATAATTTCAAAAACACCAACAATTATGATCACTTCAGATCTTGCATTACTTCAGATTATGCAAACCCTGGACATCTTTTGAAGTAACTGCCACTGACCTGCTTCGCAAAGCTCAGAGGGCAATAGGGCAAGACTGCTGGGGTGAAAGGGTGGGAATGGTTCAACAATCAACACACTTCAACCGGATTGCAATTCTCAGCAGGCCCAATCACGTTAATCAGTGTTTGTTTCCTGTGGAGCTCCAAGTCTGCTGTTGCAATGTGGCAATAATTAACAGCAAACACAGAATAACTGAAGCCCCACTGTTATAAATATGACATCTGACAGAGAATTTATACCGGAGTCTGACTGTGTGACAGTAAAGACAAAGAATCATGGGGAAAAAGGATGGCGTAAAGTTTAATTCTGTTTGTATCTGTTTGCACCTGTCCATGTATACCTGGGGTTAGTACAGTAGGAACACTGTATTAAAATGCTTTATGCCACTATTATAAGTGTACATTGTGTATGTGTATGATATTTTTTCCTCTCTACCACCCTTATCACGGTGCTTTGATACAGAAGCACAAATGACTAAGACAGAATAGCAGGATTAACACATGATACATAATAACAGTCTTGTGTTCATCGCTGCTGAACATGGTTTGGAGAACAATTACTAGCAATTAAACCACTGCCAGTTATTCAAAGAGATAATTATGTCCTTGGTGTATTGCATCAATTAGCTACTTTTATTTCAGCCTGCAAACTCTCTGCTATGGTTTTATGTGACATGTTTGGAGAGGTTTGAACAACAGGAATTCCTGCACTTATCTACTCTAAATACTGATAAGTACACTGAAATATGAGCATAGAGAAAGTGAAAAGTATCCTCTCATCTATGAAAGGATTTTGTTGTTGTGCCATTTGTTGTCAGTTAAAATAATGACGTGGTCCAAGGAGAAATCTGTCTATGAAAAAGTGACTATGTGGATTTAACATGCCCACCGACTCCTTTACTAGTAGAATATTGGATAAAATAAAATAGAGGATTAAAACCAAACAATCCTGCATTGGTATTAAGGATGAATTTCTTGAGCTGCCAAATGGCTTGTCGTGTAGGCCACTTGTGTATATTGAATTCGGTGTCCGTGAGCGGCTGATGTGCATACTCTAATAGCGTTTCAGAACGGGTCTGTTGGGGCTGTATTCTAATGCTGAGACCTTACTCAACGGGTTTAGGTGTACATTATTTCCCATTCTTTCAGAGGGAGATTGACGCTTTAAGAGCTTAGCTGAAATTCAGATGTGCCCTTGAAGAGATATGGCTTTGTGTTTTTTGATGACCTCAGTGCAATTCTGACTCAACCCATTCAGACAAAGATTTGACCTTAACAAATTGTGCAGTGCCTACGATGAGTTGAATTTAAAAAAGCTTATGCCTGAAAGGACACTTGATAATGTGTAAGTGTTCTTCAGAAGCAGTAAAAAAAACAAGCAGATGCAAATATTCAGTATTGCATTGAGTATGCCAAATGACTGTTTGTTTTTATAAAAACACGTTTGAGAGTTTGAACCAGAAGCAGTAGCATATTTTGTTGAATTGTGTTGTTTCTTTTTCCTTTTTTGGGCCTCAAGGGTATAATGTCTAACTCCGAATACCTGTGTCCAATTGTAAGTAATCTATTAAACCACAGCGCCTATAGCCTATTTCCCCTCTGCCTCATATCCTCCAGTTAATGTGATAGCTACACAAGCAGGAACACCTTTCACCTCCTGTTCTCTACTTACATCTTTTATCACTGTTCATCTTCTCTCTTTCTCTCTCACACACTCTCACACATGCATGTTTATAACATATTTGTCATTGTTGCGTATGGAACCTGCTGTAATTCAAAGAGTGTGGAACTTTGGGGGAAAAGTGTATTACTTTGTAAATTAGCACAAATCATGCCTCATGTTGACATTATAAAGGTTAAAGATCTTAGCCCTGGTAAACTGGCCCTTGCCATGTGTGGAGTCAGTTTGTTGCTAAGCATTTTTATGTGTGGTTTTTGGTCCCCATTTCCTCAAGTTTCAGGGACTGGTCAAAGGCAGTGGTGCGTTGGCCGTTGGCCCCAGTGCTCTTCAATGGGCAGGCTCTGACATGCTGTCACCTTGGCAACTGCTGCCAGGGTAATGTGCCTGGCGGGCTAACTGACCTCAGCTGGCATTGTGCCATGGGCTTGCAGCAGGTGTGTGACAGTGAAGGTCCCTTGGCCACTAATGCAGCCATCTTTTATACCCTCAGACTTTGTTCGACCATGTTTATTAGCCTATGGTCTAAAGGGAATTCCTAGAAAAAAATGTATGCTGTGTAGTGACACAGTTAGGTGACCAGTCAGTCAGCACAGAATAAAAAAAAAATAGGGCTGTAGATATTAAGCAATTGAAAATAAATAAGTCACCATAAACATCTGATTTCTCTTTCTAAATGCCTCTTTAAATACTTAATTTGTGCGTAAAACACTTTAAACGTGACGTTAAAATATTTATGTTAAATATCACAACTGCGCCATTTATCTTTATATTTTTCCAAATAGATCAAATAGTCAAAAAGAAAGTAGCATGCTTAGGGAGAATTCTAGTTTATATCTAAACTGTTTATAGCCCGGTCTTTTAAAGTTATAATGTTGTTTACAGATTTTCATGTAGTACTTCTTTATCCATATAATTGTATGAGATTTACACTCCGAGAGGGAATTCCAAAAGATGGCGCTAAAGAAATATGAGAGGGTAAGATTTTTCTTCAATTGTCCATATTTACCCTGCGTATAAAATCTAATGTAAATAAAAAATAATAATTAAAGCATAATTTAATGAAATAATTAGACTCATTGTAATAGCTATACTTTCAGTCAAAGAACTCCTCAAAAACAGATGATGATACTGTGACTGGACAGACTGCCCATGCAATGTATTACAATTAGAGTTCTACGTAGAATAGGCCTTCCAGTTTGAAAAAAAAAAAAAAAATCCAAAACTTTAAACATTTTATCGGATTAATGTGACTACAAAGCAAAGCGTCAAAATGTTTTATTCATTTACATTTTATAGTTTTAACAAGTTTAATATTTTAACTTACATTTTTTAGATCATAAATTAATAAAAAAATATTTTGTTAAATTTAAATAGATAAACATTGGTAAAAAAAGAAGACATCCAGTTTTTATATTGTGTGTTATCCTCGAACACATAAAGAGAGAAAAAACTTATCTGATTTATAGCCTTTGGTTTTTTAACTCACATTTCATACATTTGGTTAGGGCCAAATAAACAGGAGGTCAACCATAATCATTACATAGTTTATTATCAGTTTCATTGAAGACCCACAGCCAAATGCCTTTCGATTATTCACTTCTGTTGAAGAAAGACGGATACGTTTTATTTTGTTTTTGATTGTTTTTATTTCTTTAAAAATATACTTTAATAATAAAGTTACCCGTGCATATTATTTGCTCTACATTTTAAAAAGCACAAATTTAGATTTCAAAGTAGATAAAGTATGATTAAATCTAATGTTTTATTTTCATTGTTATTGTTTCTCTAATTCCCTCTGCAGAGCTAATAGTGAACTTTGTGAAAACAGTAAAATGTTTTGATGCGGTTTTGAGAAAAACGGATTACTAACTTTGTGTGTCTGAACGATACTAGCAGTTAGTATATTGCATAAAGGGTGGTGCGTTTGCTTATAACTACAGGTTAAATTTCGTTGCCACGCAACGGATGTAAGGTAAATCATCCGCGAAATTTAAATCTTCAAGAGAAGGGCCGTGTGTTTGGCTGAATAGTCACTACTACAAAAAAGTTCTTGGGAAAAAATAATCAGCTCATCTCCTAAGTCTCAACAGAAGTGTCGTTCAGCTGGAAGGTTAGTGTTGCGCCTTTGCTGAAAGAGTGGAAAGCCAGCTATTTCGAGCATAGCAGAAAAGAATACAAATAAGAGAAATTGCCAAACGTGTCTTGATGAAAATTAGGGGCTAATAGTTCTGCTTTTCCCCACCAGAGACGGTCGGTTTAGAGAAAAAGGCAATTCAGTCACACAATCGCTTTTGCACGCTTTTACATTGCAATCTGATGGAAGGATCTAGGCCCTTTTGCACTCAGAGAGCTACGTGGCAGGCATACGAATTTCCATGCATACAAATTCACTCCTGCTTTAAAGCGTGCACGGAATGGATTCCAAATTACGTCACTCGCTTGTGTTTTTTTCAAATTCAAATTTTTGAAAAAAAACAACAACAACGAAATAATCGTTTCCATTTGCTGAAATGACGCCAATTAAACATAATGAATTTTGTTAGAATAAAACCAATGTTTGTATTTCATGCTGTCAGGTTGATATATGCATAATTCCGTTAATTCGTTTAGTTCATCCAGTTATTTACTAAAATAACTACAATAAACAATAAACATATTATCCTAAAATACAAAAACGTAGGGTAAGGTAAATGGATTGTCCATGGAAGTACCACGTGGGCAACAATACTTTCTGTTTCACAAAGATGCACCAAGAACGTTACTGCATGTATAACACAATGTATAGTCAACGCAAAATATAAATAAGCTAATCTGTTTAAAGTTATAATACACATCACTGTTTAACTTTAATGGTGGTAGGAATATGATTTATACGTAATGTCACGACTTTTTTCTTTCTTTTTAGAAGGCATTAGAATTTTTATGTTACAATATGTAAAAAAACCCCCCACTTTTTTACATATTTTAACACAGGGAAAGATATTAACTTATGAATATGAATAATGCATGTCAATGAGGAAGAATGTGTCACTGGTATATCACAAATGTAGCTGCAGCTCACCTTTGTCTAGTCTAGTAGGAAAATGTTTTTTTAATCAAATGTAATATATACTACACTACTATTTGTTTTGCAACAACTGCGTGAAGCGTGTCTTTACTTGAAAAACGGCATTAGTAGCAGGTAGCCTATATTGACAGTTGTGACAAATAATTTTCCCGCACCCCCGAAAAAATCCAAACGAAAACACATACAAAAGAGCAGGCTAACAAACTTAGTAGCATTAAAGGACAGATGACATACATATTCAGGCTAAGAGTGAAGAGAACGAGTAAAAGAAACCCTTCTAAACGTGTATTCATATCAGCAATGAACAATATTTAAGCAAGTTGAGAAAGAAAGAAAGAAAGAAAGAAAGAAAGAAAGAAAGACGTCGCACAGACACACAGTTGCATCTGAGAGCTATCAGATTTATTATTGTCATTCACCTCTCGCTGAGTCAGTATACTGAGCTTAAATAACAACGGGAGAAACGGTTTGACAACGGTTTGTTTCAGCTGTGTCAGTGTGTTTGTGTACAATATCTTTATATAATAACAAGTGTGATACTAACAGTATAAAATATAATCAATATTTAAAATGGCAGAGGGAAAGGCCTATAAGAGATGCTACTAGGTTGAAAGTCATCACAGCGCGCAACAAATCTGTCATTGCTCCTGAAAATATTTGAAAGATTGATTTTAGTGAAAAATATAAAGCAAATCATTTAAATCAACACAGAGTTGACACAATTTAAACAATTTATATTGCTAAATTTACACAGACGTGTTATCAAAACCCACCAAAAATATCTGCCTAGAAAAAAGCAGTTAAGAGAGGGCAATATCCAAGATTATTCAGCCAAAAAAACAAAAGGTGTTTACAGGGGTAGGCTGAAATTGGACAATAAGTGCAGCTTGAGAGTAACCAATCTTTTTACTTTTTCCTTATTTTTTTCTTTGTGTAAAAGCTATTCACAGAAGTTTAGTCCACAAAAAATACTATGGGATACAAAACGTGTAGTTTGTTGCACATAATGCTCCAAGGGTATAGACAAGACAATTCATTTTTGATAAAACGAGTAATATAATTCCTGTGCGTAAAACTGAAACGTGTCCTGGAGTAATTTCTTCCTCTGTTTAATATTTAATGTTTGTCTGCATTGATCCATGTCCTTGGGAGTTCTTTTGTAATTTCCCTTAAAGAGAATCCATACAGTCTCTGTTGGCTTTGGGTTTGTTATGATTTTGGTGTCAGTGCACCAGAATCTCCTGGCCGTAGGTGCCCGTAGTTGTCACGTTGTGGTTGTTGTCCGGTTCATCTTTCAAACTTGCACCTTTTAAGTAATCTACCACAAAACTCTCCTGCAACACAGAGCAAACACAGTCATGTAACGTTAGGGACACTGGAGGATAAAACGTAGAGTTTTTATAGACCAGTTCTGGGTTTGATTTTAGTTTCTTTGTAAATACATAGAATATTTATCTTGGTGACAATCGTCCAATTACTTGAAGTGTACATAAAACAATTTGCTCTACGTCTCAGTGAACATACGTTTGCAGTCCATGGACGGAGGCGGTGTGTCTGCACTCACGTTGCCGGCATGGGTGTACACGTCCTCGGGCGTCTGAGGGACTCCGGGCGGCGTCATCCTCTTCTCCTTCTGCCTTCGGTTGCAGAACCAGACCCGAACGACCTCTTTTTCCAGTTGTAGGTTGTCTGCCAAAGTGGTGATCTCCTGTGCCGATGGTTTTGGGCATTTTAAAAAATGGCTCTCCAATGCCCCCTTTACGCTTACCTCGATAGAGGTGCGCTTCTTTCGTTTCCTGCCTTGAGCTGCTATTTTGTCAATGCTGGTGGGACTGCCCGTGGTGGAATCGGCCTCTTCCAACCACTTGTTCAACAGTGGCTTGAGTTTACACATGTTTTTAAAGCTCAGCTGCAGAGCCTCGAACCTGCAAATGGTGGTCTGAGAGAAAACATTTCCGTAAAGAGTTCCAAGCGCTAAACCGACATCAGCTTGAGTAAAACCCAGTTTGATTCGACGCTGTTTAAACTGTTTGGCAAACTGTTCCAGGTCGTCCGAGGTCGGCGTGTCCTCGTCGGAGTGCGAGTCGTGGCTGTTCACTCCTGCGTGGTGCTGGTGGTGATGGTGGTGAGGGTGTTGCTGATGATGATGGTGGTGATGATGGTGGCTCCCGTGATCCATTTCGGGAGAATCTCCTCGCATCAGCCCTGGGTGTACTATACTCCCTGGAGGGTTTAACATCCCGTTTACTGTGAAACCACCCGGCTGAGAATAAATGAGAGACTGGGGGGACTGCTGCTGTCCCCCGGTGATGGTGGAGATGTGCGAGGCTGCGGTGCCACCCCATGCGCCTTGGTGAGACTGGTGAGCACCTAGATGTGAGGGTCTGTGGTGCAAGGCGGTACCCGAGTGCAGGTCGTCCCTGTTTGAATTGTTCTTGACATCTTGCTGTTGAGGGCTACCAGCCATGCCAACAGGGCTGGAGGTCCAAGGGGAGCCGGCTTCGGCAGCTGCAGCGGCTGCTGCGGCGGCAGCTGCGGCAGCAGCGTGTGGCAGTGAGGTCACCCACTGATGGGCATGACTTAGCATGTGCCCCCCGTTACTGGCCGTCATGGCTCCCTGCATGAAATCGCTCTGCACCATCTTGACCGCGGGGTCTCCTCTGTAACCACCCGACACCGAGGTTACGGCAGCACTTCCCGGCTGCATGCCACCACCTCCGGACTCCAAGTGCACGATCGAGGCTGATGAGAGAATACTATTGCTGGCCAGGTAAGGATTGGAAGCCGCTGTGGCCATCCCCCCTCACCACTTTGAACAATTCCACTTATTATTCCCCCTCCCCGTATTGTCGCAACTTTTTTCCGACCCTGGAAGGCACGCTCTATTTCATGAATTATTCAAACTGGAAAAGTATGCCTGGTATTTTGATTTGGTCCACGGTCAACACGACACAAAAGTCGGTCAGATATATCCTTCAAAAACTCATTTTATTATAAGCAAAGGAAGAAAGAAATACCTTCAACGTAGAATTCCACATCATGAATGGAAGTTGTTACAATGTTCCAATGCATTCCATTCCTAATGTCTTTCCCGTAAATGGCAATTAGGAAATCAAAAATAAATGAGCACAGATATTTACAAAACCTTGCTTCTTCTTTAAAACAACTTCACATGACGACCGCACAAATTCCACACAAAACTTTCTTGCGCGCAATCTGTACTTGACGTGGATAGCAGATAATGTTCCTTTTTCAAACTTCTTGTCCAGAGATCCGCGAAACGTTGCTTTCCAGCGTCTTGGTACTCATGTTTCTTGTTTTCACAGAGTCGATCTCACATTAATCTTCAATGCATTCAGCTGCTCGCAATTCTCTTAATGCACGCGCAATGGAGAGCTTTCACTGTCCTCGCGCTCTCGGCTCCTCTCTTCCAGCGCAAGAGCAAGCGAATGTTTACGTTCAGACCCCGCGTGCGCACACCATCCACATCCCTCACCCAATTACCGCGAGGAAGTTTCTGCGAGATGGATGCTCATTGGATATCCTTCGGGAGAGTGACAGATCTCAGAGCAGCTCTGAGAGTCCAAACCAAGCAACCACGTCAAGGCGCTGCAGTTTGCTACGTCTAATTCGCATATGTCAACATACAGATAAAAGCGACTAGACCTTCTATCTGATCGCGAAGCTTTAGTTAATATAATTAGATAATAGAGATTTCTGTTGCATTATTGAGTGGTCCAGTTGACAAACAGAGTCGTTGTTTATGCTTTGTTTTGTTATAGGAAACTTTATAACAAGTTCCCTTTTGTTCACCTCAACTATTGTTTGTTAAGAGTTATATTAGGCTGGTCTTTTGTCTGCAACATGCATACAATTCTAATACATTTCTGATGACTATAGATTGTAATTGTGTATATTATAGGCTGATTACCCATGGGCATGTAACAAACAAACAAACGCTAAACGAGTGGCAAATTCAACTGCTGCGGTTAGGTACAAAAGAGAGAGATATAACAATATATAAAACAACAGATAAAACAAACACAAAAGCATAAATAATGATATTATTGGTTTAGAAGCAAACATATGTATTGCATTTTTATTAAAAAAATAAAAACAAAAAATTGTAAAAAATGTTACATGATTTTTCTATGTGGGGACTGGGAACTTCACGAAAAGTTTCATAGCTTATTCACATTTATTATAAGACTAAAACTGAGTTATTTCAATGAAAGAGACGTTTAATTTTTAAACTTATTTGTTAAAGAAAGTATAAAAATGATCTCTACCACTCCAGCCTCTGTAATACCGCATCCGTCAAATTAAAAGAATGCAAAAATAATTCAAACACCAGTCAATTCTTGTTTGTTTCACAGCAATTTTGTACATATATCTTATGCAAGCAACCGTAAATATATATTAGACATTTCAGACAGTAAAAATCAGCATACGATTACAAAACATGTTAATCCCTATTTGGTGCATTGATTTATGGTTATTTCTTTGTTTGTTTGTTTGTATAGTCCCTTGATCTACCCCCAGCATATAACCTATTGTATAGTGTCGGGCACAGGGACACTCCTGCACTGCGAGCAATGAACAGTTAGTGCTGATTTTCATTTGCATACATTTTCATATGTTTAAGTGAAAATAATAACGGAGCAGAGGAGAGCCGGATTCACTCCAGACGGAGGAAGAGAAGGAGCTGCGCTGGATTCGTTCCTGCGGTAAGAGATGTAGCTCTCTCTCTTTAATCACAATCCTCGACCTAATGTTGCTTTTAATCGCGTGAAACGGTGTATATTGAATTGAAGGGCCGTGTTGTTTTGCATTACGTTACAATCTAATCTGTTATAAGCACACGCAGATCTAACAGAGCTTGTTTTTCGCTGAGGGCCTTGCGCTGACGGTAACAGTCTGCGTAGGTTTTTAAATTGACATTATTACTAAAAATGCGGTCTCGCTGGGCGGAAAATCACGACACCGAGATCGTTAAAAATGATATACAATAAGATGGTAGTGGGTTAATGCCATAAAATCCTGTACAATTCATTAAGCTTCTTTTGACTATGCAGAGATTTTATTGGACTGTATGTAAAGTGTGTATCATGTGTATAAGGCCTTATCATGTGTATGATAAGGCACTTATGAATTTATTATTTCAAAAGTTGACGGATTAGTCATTTCAAGTAGATCTATCTGGTGTGCTTTTACCTACTGTTTAATAAAGAAAATAATAATACTTTATACAGATAGATGATCTGGAGAGGTACGTTTAGTGTCCCATGATCAGCACAGTCCAACTTTTATTTAAAACTCTATAAAACAACTTACTTGGAGCTACTTTTATTTACATTACATGTTTATTGTGTGGAAATTTGCTTCCTGGTGTTAATTTCTGTAGGGACTCTTTTTATTACATGTAAACATGTAATAAAATTGACCCATAAAATGAAATTAATGTGTCAAATGTTAAGATATTTGCAGTAATAGCATTACACGAATTAATGCGCAAAGATTTAAGCTATGAAGTGAGTTTGTATATGTAGTCTAATGATCTGGCATGGGTGGCTAGATGATCCATCAATCACTGTCTGAAGAAGTGACGTTCAGCACTGGTGCTGTGTGTCATTTATAAATAAATCTATTTTACGCTACATGTAGATACGTTTTGCGTACTAATTGACGCTTGTTATTAAAAGAATGTCTCTTTTTGGTTAAACCAAGTCATGACTACAAATGTTTGCTCCCACAAAAAATTAAAAAATTGAATAAATTGTAGTTAATAAAAAGGACGGTAGACAGTACTATATACACTAAGTATGCTTAGTGTATATAGTAATATGCTTATGCTTATATATATATGTGTGTGTGTGTGCAGTTGTTAATATTTTCAACAGCGCAGTCGATGCCATTACAAGTAATCACATAGGAATTATTAGCAATTTCCTTTAGAAAAGATAAGGAAAATGTATCTGGCGCCATACTTAAAACTATAAGGTAAGAGTGCCATGTTGATGCAGTGTTATAACTGATCAAAGGACCTTATAATTAAATGATCTACTGTTGAAAGTAGATAAGTAGTAAAAAGTAGTAAAAGTCTGTTGCATGAATGCAAGCTGTGTATGTCAAAGTTCCTCCAAATGATTCCATTGCTTAACCCCCCCCACACACACACGCAGAGTGTATGTGGTTTATTAGGACTATCAATAGTAATGGTTTTTATACCGTACAAACTGTATATTCTATCCCCTAAACCTAACACTCACAGAAAACTTTTGGAATTTGTTAATTAACAAGAAATCACCGTTTAGTATGTTTTGTAAGTTTGTTTAGTTTGTGAGGATATATATGATGGGATATCCCCATATACCATGATTACATTGATATACACGTCATTATACAAATTTGTGTCCTCGTAAACCACATATTCAACCGCCCACACACAAACATGTTGGCATATGATATGTTGACACATGTTGGCATATGTAGTTTATGAGGACTGTCCATAGACGTAATGATTGTTATACTGTAGAAACTGTAGAAACTTTAAATTAACATAAAAATTCACCATTTATTTAGATTATGAGGACACAGGAAATGACCCTGTAAACCATGTTTACATTGTTATACATGTTATATACATATCATTATACACATTTGTGTCTTTATGCAACATATGCAAACACACACACACACACAGATGTAAGGTTCCTTTGTTTTGTGGGGAATTTCCAAAACATAATGACTTTTATGCATATACAAACTGAATATTCTATCCCCTAACCCTCACCTACTTCTAAACACAACTCCAAACAGAAACCTTTTGCATTTTTACATTTTCGAAAAAGCATTATTTAGTATGTTTAATAATTAATTTCCCTGACTGGTCCCCACAATGTAGGTGTGTGTGACTTTTACAAAATGACCACACACACACACACACACACACCTATTTCCCCAGTTCCTGTATTACATTAATCAAAGCACATATTTCCTATGGGAATTCACACATGGATCATAGTAAATCCAAGTGAAATTGAATCACACAGAGGCCTAACTCAGCCGCCTGGCTGTTATTTTCCATACATATTTTTGAGTGATTTCTTGTAAGAGAAAACATGAAAAATATTTACACCTATTGACATTCACTACTGAATAAGCTGCTCTGAATGAGATTCCTAGATAGACAAGGCATTGGCTGGTAGCACTATAGCCAGCCTCATGACTCAAGCTATTTGTTCCACAGTAATTCTTACTGGAACACAAAAAACGGCATCAATCAGATTTCATTCTGCTGTGCTGTAGACTAATGGTGAAATCTGGTTGCGGTATATGGGATTAGGCATGTTAACTATTTCCGATAGCTTGACCTTATAAGAATTCATTTTGTACCTAGCAACATTGTAAACATTTTTACATATACCTGTTTAATCTGTAGAAAGTTTTAAATGTGCAGTTTTTTCTTCTGCAAGTGACTTTAAATCTCTTTTCCCCCTGCAGGTAAGAGCAAGTGCCTCTGATAAACACAAGACACACAAGGCCTTCTGTCAGTGAAAGCTCTTTTATAAGGGCAGGATGACTGGGATTATCTTTGCTTGTGTCTTCCTCTCTCTCTCTCTTTCTTGCGCCAGCTCAGCAAGAGAGACATTTCTGTAGTATAGTAAGTACATTCTTAGACTATTAATATGTTTGACATATTTTGAGACACAGGAGATTCTGGATTCAAGCACATACTGTGCACTGTTGTAAATTGACATAAAACGTTTGACTCATTGAGAGATCTTAATAATCGCTGTCTAAAAACAGCTGTTCGGTGGGTAAAGCTCATACCAGCTGGAGCAGAAATCACAGAATTGTCTTTCTTTCCCATGTGCTACATTTGCATTTTACTCAGCTTACCAAAAGAAATAGCCTGCAGCAAGAAAACTCTAACCACTATACATTTAGGAAAGAAAGAGAGGGAGAATAAAAGAAGCAAGAAAGAACAGAGGCAGACAGACTGAAGGAAATGAGAGATAATCTCAAAGCCACTGTCCATTTCCACTGTAGTCACAAGCCATCATCCGTAATGGGAAAAATGCATCAGCATGCAAGCCAGTAGATGAGGTGCAATCCATGCTTTCTTTTGTCACCTAACCACAGATATCTTCACTCTGTGGTCTCAAATAGTCTTTAGAGCAATTTACAAAAAAAGAATAAAAACTCTTTGGCGTTATTACTGAAGAGCAGAGGTATTATGTTATCCTGTCTTCTGGGATGGGGTCGTTCTCAGAAAAGTGAATGTGTGGAGTACCTTTGCATGTTAGCCGAGGGCCCCATGGGCGTGTTACCACCATCAGACCCCGCTAACTGTATAGGGCCTCGGCTCTTCTGACAACTAAAGGGACCCATCAATGTTTCAGCCCACAGAGAATGACTCAAAAGGCCTTTAAAGTGAGTAAAACCCATTCTCTTTAATTCTGATTACACTCTGAAAGTGTCTTTAGCATGTGGCGGCTAAATTGGGCTATCAGCGCTAAGTAGTTGCGGGGAAGAAAAGAGCCAATTATGCCAGTCAAAGCCAGATGATGATTCTCATCTTCACTGTCTCTAACACACACAGACACACACGAACAAAGAACAAGACAGGAGAGGAATACATCTCTTTTTGTTCCTACATATACATAGTTCACACATATCTACTGTTGTACCTTTGGGCATCGCTATCTTGTACACAGTATGTTCAGGTTCATATTTTAATATTCACTCTTACAGAATTATTTGACTTGACAGTAAGTCTCTACATCTATCTAATATAAATAGACAGAATAGACTTCATTTCCATAACAATCAACAACATCTGTGTAAAAATAAAGCAATCCTAAAACATTTACTGTGTTCTGATTTATTTATTTGCTTGTTTCATGCAGGATGGATGTTTATTTGTGTGGGATAGAAACAAAACCTGTTAAACCTTCCACAATACAGTAAGACTTAATTCAAGTGAGTATATCCTGAGGGTATTTCATGCTAAATCTGAGCTCCGCAATGCCTGCATGATTAATGTGCATAGAAGACTTTATCCCTTCAGACTGATTCACTGTTTTGCAATGCAGCATTCTCAGAATATTGTTCTGTTCCATTTCCTCACAGTCCATTAACTACTGATATACTCCTGATTACTCAAAATCCTCCACTGTCTGCTGTATGTGGTGTGTATGAATTCAAGTGCACATCCAATGGGAACTTTACTATGCCAGGAAGGGATAACACTGTTTTTGTGATCACAACAGGACGTTTGGAACAATGTCCCAGTAGCTTAACCGACAGAGAATAGCACACATTTTTTAAATGTATATCTTAAATATACTGTACATTGCTTTGGATAAAAGTGTCCCTCAAACGCGTCAGTACAGAAAATGTAGCACACCTGATAGATTAAAGAAGAGGACACTGAAAGTTGTGCCTCTGATAAGACCTGATTACAAAGATATGTACTGTATCCTATGTGAAAATACGTAAAGCTGTGGACCAACAGATTAACACAAGAAACACAGATCTATATAGCTGAATGCTGATAATTAAGGCACATCAAGAATCCCCAAAGCTTGACCCAAAGCCATTTTAACAAACAAACCCACTGATTCTTTATTCAGGTAACAGCTGCTTGGCACCAGTCAAAGGTTTGAACACATATGACTGTGTAAGTATATGCTTCATGTAAACTTTAAGGTGATCTTGAAGGATCTGGAAAGGCTAACACTTAAATGCTTTAAAGATTTTGCATAGAAAAATAAACCTATGATTTAAGCTGATGCTGAGAGAATGCCCAGAGCATGCAGATGTCATGGAAAGTGACAACTGTGAAGAATCTAAAATAAGATTGTTTTGATTTAACTTTTTATATTTTGACCATTGCATAATTGTCTTTATACAATGTTCACTGTTATTCTAAAATGTAAAAAAGTAATATTAAAGAGTGTGTCCAATCCTTCAACTAGGGCTTTACCTTGTACTTTTCACAATTATTACCTGACCTTAAATCTGATTGGATGAGAGGTGTTCCAGCATTTTACTGTTTTGTATCACTGTGCTAGAATAACCATTGAAACTGTTAAAAACCACTTGGTTTTTCCTTACTGATTTACATATTTTGTGTTGTCTGTGAAACTGTTGTATAAAAGTAATATGTCACTGTTATGGCTGCACGCTGTGGCTACTTCCAGTCATGCTGATATAAACACACTTTTGCTCGTATAATATTGCTTTATTAATTGAATCATATAGCAAACTTTCAGTCTTTTGTCCTGGAATCCACAAAACCAAAGAAAGATCCATGATGGAGGATGACTGTTTAACACTTAAAACCATCTTCATTTCATAACATGCTTAATACAGTAGCAGCTCAAGGGTCATCACCTCTTTATCCTTTGTCAGGATTTACGACATTAATACGCCATTGCTTGACCATCCAGCTATCCATAATTCCTGAGGCTATCAGCTCTTCTAACATATTGAGTCGAGTTCCCAATTAACCAGTCTTGGAAACACAAAGCATTTCTGAAGATCAACTGCAGTTGTGAACTAAAAGAATCTGAAATAAAGCTTTCTGTCTCTTTCTCTCTTAGACTCCTTCTATTCTGTGGTTTATTCCACCTCTGCTCACTTTTCTGGTTTTTCTTCACAGCCCTTATCTCCTTCTCACAAGAGCTTCCACAGTCTGTGGTGCTCAACAGGCCGTTACTGCTCAAACACTGCTTCATAAAAGCACCAACAGCTTACACACACACACATGCAAGCACACACACACACACACGCACACTTTTACCTATTTATCTAAATAGGGACATTCCATAGACTTCTATTGTTTTTATAAACAATATAACCTAACCCTAACCTTAACAGAAAACTTTCTGCATTTTTACAATTTAAAAAAAAACTTTATTTAATATCCAAAATAAGGTAGGATAACCCAAACACGCCCTGTATCCATCAGTAGTGTTACACATGTTCAGCTACCCATTCACAATATCAAAAAGCTATGCAAGCTACCACAAGCAATATCTCTGTGTATTTGTATACTGTCTGACTGTCATATATAGAAACCACTGAAAATATTACAGATGTTTCCTTTATATCAAATACATAAATGTGAAATACTCAGTTACACTTTATCTGTCATGAGTTCCATCAAAAAAGAAATAGAAAGAACATTTTCTATGCTTGATGTCTGTGGAGTTAAAATATTGAATATAACTTTACAGTAAGGTTGTTAAGACATTGTACACTAATTTCTACACGAATTACACTTATTTCATGCCAACAACTCTGTTGTAGGCTGATGTTCCAGCATGCATTTTATGTTTATGCATCTATTCATTTATTTCTATAAGGGAGGGACAATCAAGGGACATTCTGTGGTGATTGACATTTTACCACAAATAATATGGATTGATCTGAACTTGTATTGAACCTGGAACTGTATTAACTGTAAATTACCAAGGCTTCTGTATAACAACATCAAAATTGTGATGAAACCAGTGGTGAAATACATTGGTCTCCAACACTCATAATCTCTGCCGATTTGCAGATCACAGAATAAACAACTGTCACCCCATGTACATTTGATTAAGGCCTGTTATCTTTCACACTCAGACAGTTCACAAGTCCACTTAAGTATTAAATGGTGTTACATTTTGGATGACATGAACAAAATATCACTTTATTGTTTTCAGTGTGACATAGTTGACTACAGCTGTGTTCTGTATTCATTAAAAATCTGGCATGCTGCAGATGTTTATAAGGGTGCAAATAAAAGTTGTGCTTTACTGCTCTTAAAGGTTAGGAAGATATCAGCCAATCCTAAATTTTTCTAGAGACAAAATACATCTTGGTTAAAACACAATTAAAACAAGACAGTGTAAAAACAGACATAAGTTTGTTTTTTGATGAATTGAAAGGAATTTCCTGGTGGTAACAGGTTTTGTGGTTGCAAAAACAGAAAATGAAGATAGTTCCTGACAATGTGATAGTTATTCTTGTGATAGTGAGCCTCAGCAGATGTCCCTGGTAGTCCAACAGCCAATGATTCTTGTTGTTCTAACACTAATTGTCTTCGAGCTGAATGTTTCTTTCATGTTCTAATGCTGAAGGTTCCAGATGATTCATCTGACTAGAGTAGAATAGTGCAGTTTCATAACTGATGGTGTGCTGGAACATTGTCAGTGGTTTCATAATGGAATGATGTTTAATACAATGTCTTTCTGAACACCTGAACATAGGGCACTCTGTATAACAATAAAAAAACTCAGATGCCACATGACTTCAGGAAGACCACCTGTAAAAAGGAGACAGAGATACCTATTGATCTGAAAAAAATATAATACCATTTAATTTCCTGCAACATTTGGGCTAAGCAAGTCTTGGCCAATTTATGAGAGGCAGTCATGCATTATACTTTTTCAAATCCTTGCCTCACAGGCGGGCCAAAGGAGGATATAACAAAATTGTTTCAAAATTGTTGACACCATCTGTGCCCTGCTGATGACTACCACCAGAAAGTAATGCTGACTCGTCAGTTTGTAAAGAACAACCAAGCAGGCAATGAGGAAGCAATCTTAGAGCACAAATAAAAAATGAAAACATTAAATTAAACATATGGTTTTTGTACATTGTGTGATCAAATGTCAAATGAGGGCATGATGTGAGAATCATTGAGGTTTGATATTATTGGTAGCCATCATATTTGATTGAGCTGTGCACATATATTAATCTTCTCTTTCACTTTACAAGGCAATTTTGCAGCTCAGATAACAAACTTATAACAAATATTATAGTAAACAAGGCCACACATGCTGTCTATATAAAGTTGTATTTAGGCAGAAATAGCCTTTAAATAACAAACTACACACAAAAAGCCAGATAAGCAGTCAGACAGACAGAGGTAGGTAGGTACATGAATGAACGAACAGATGGACAAACAGTCGGATAGACGGACAGACAGACAGAGTTTGTATGTGTGCACATGCTCATTTATGTGTGTGTGTTTTAATGCACACACTCCTGCTGCTCTGTTTTCTCTGCTCCCAGTGTGTATTAAAGTTTGATAACCTGTGGACACTGTGTCTTCTTTCATCTCCTTCCTCTCTTCCTGTACTGGAAGCTGACTAGCGGCCCTACCCGGAGTCAATGCACAGCAATGAAACATGTATCCCTAACTTTAATTCTAAACCCATGCAAACTGCCTAGTAATCAGCACCAAATGCAATCAAGACGGTTTAAAATCTTTAGTACACACCAGTTTCCACTAAACAAATCTAACGATCCATTGAAATCTGGCACACACCACTTGCCATTTGGTCAGAAACAATGTACAGTTTATAAAAGTTCTTGAAAACATGACATCTGGTGTGCTAAACATCACCATAGCCTTGTCTTCACATGCTGCAATGCCACACCATTTCTGCTGAAGCAGATTTATGGTTTGCCAAGTGTTTTCCAGTAATCCCCTGCTGTGTTCCACTGGATGCTGCAGAACAGGAAGTGCCAACTTCACAGAAGATCTGGCATCACGATTCCTGCTAGAAATCCTACGTAGGAATGTTAATCTTTTCTTGTATATGGACAACATGAATATATTTGCGAGCAAACATTAAAATATTTGCAGAGTCAAATTATCTTAAGTAACTGAAAATAAGTAAAAGCAACATAGGACATCCAAGCAAGTTTAAGTACACAAAGCTTGTCTTTGTGTATGAATGTTTTCATTGGGTATTTACAGCATATATTTAGAGGGCATAGCTCACCCTGTGTGTGTTTCACAGAAATTGCCAGTAAAACCCCCTCGCCATAGCACTTGGCAGCCAGTTGGCCCGAGTAGCCTATGTTGCCCAGGGACTGTGGAAAGCCAGGCTGGCACAGTGAGGGCAGCTCTGGGGTAGAGGCGACTGGCAGATCCAGGCCTCGAGGGGGAACAGAGATGCTTAGAGTCCAGAGAACAGTCACCTCACATTGGAGGAGGAGGAGGACTCGGCTGGGCAGTGCAACTCTTCTGGGACCTCACTGATCTTGGTCCATCGTCTTGACCTGACGACTCCCCATAGATACTGGCACAGTACCAAGCCGTAACGGCAGGCTGCACAAAGGCACTCTGCCAATGTCCTGCTGTGAGTTTGTGACTGGCAATGAATATAAATCAGCTATGTGTACATGTGTGTGTCTTTTTAAGCTGTTTGAGACTTAGTTCTCTAATCCATTGAAACTGAACATGGGTATATATGCATGTCAGTACATAACACCGTACTCAGCAGTTTTAGAGGTTCATGGGTGAGAAGGTCTGAACACATCCGCACAAAGTCACACCCTCAAATTATCTAAGATTCAAGCCGCACCCATGAAGATATTTAGATAATTATTTTTAGGATTGTCTCGTTGTCTGAGCATGGTGTGTCCCCAGATGCCATGACCCTCAACCCCAGCCGTCTTCCTTGGTGTTCTTTCTCTCTCTCTCTCTCTCTCTCTCTCTATGGCTCAGTTTTATGTCTCTTTCAATGTTTTCAGGAACTGTCACTGAGAAGCCCAGCAGATATGGCTGCCTGTGTTAGTCTGTGTTATTTCAACATTTAAATTGACTCTATAATCATTAATTGTCATTTAAATATTTTGTGGTGAGAAATAATGTGAACACTTTTTTAAAAAAAAACATCAATGATTTTTAAAATAATCAGTGCTTTGTGTTAAAACTTGGTGAGCTGGATTGCTGTCTACTGCCTAAATAGGCAGCTGTCTTTTAAAGCGTCATTCCAGCCAAGATGGAAATGACTAATTTGGGATGGTGTACATAGGCAGCAAAGTCTGCAAGCTACACAAATAAAACTCCACATGGGAGACTTGACTTGCAATTGATTCTAATTGATTGATTGTTGTTATGCTAAATGTGTGATACTCTAAGTGCCAAATAAATAGCACACACAAAATAACTTTTTCAGTTCTTTTTAACAAAATGTATTTATAATTGACATTTCTGTCACCTCATCTGCCATCTTGGATTCATGTTTCACTAAGCTTGGCCCAATGCATTTTGGAATTCCTTGTGCCAGGATTAGGCACTATCATAAATTATTCAATTTTTAAAAAAATTAATAAACAAAATTGGCTTTCTGCAATTTATGAGTTAGAATTGTTTACACCTCACAGAATGTTAGAGTAGGAATGACCGTACTTTACTGAACTTTAAATTAAAATAAATTTCAACACAGTTACACAACAGAATATTTTAATTATTCTAACACAGGAATATACTGCCAAGAAAAGAAAGCCACTGCTAATATTTCATATTGCAAAATAAAACACAGCAGGGTCATTCTTTGAATTTCATTCCATTTTAAGACTACTTTAAATTCAAATTAGAATTCAAGTTCTGCATCTTTTTGCCATCTAAACTTAACTTCAGGACCTGCATTGGATTAAGGCATTTTAATTACATTCTGAACAGTTGTGACCATGTGTGACAACTGTTCATGTGTGAACACCATGTGTGACCAAACCAAGTCTTAGTAGGCAGTTTATTTGTGTGGCCTACCTTGTGAAACAGCCCTCACATCTGATGCCTTAAGCTGCCTACACAGGCAGCTCACTGTGTTTTAGAACAGACTGACTGTATGGGAGACCTACACAGTCATAGAACTACAGTACACAAAATGTATGAAAAAGTACCATGGTACTGCAATGTTTTTTGCTTGGACATAGAAATCAAACAGAATCACCAAAATACCATTTGAATACCATGGTACATTCAGATGGGATCTTACATTACCATCAGATGTTGCCTAAGATTCAGGTAACAGTTAAGGGTGAATGACTGTGTCTTGCTGGGGTTATTGGAAATCTTCTTGATTTAAAGTGAATGATAAGAATTTCAATGTTTACAGTGGTTTGTTTTGAGTTTGTGAGTAAGAGAGTGTGTTTGTGTGTGTTTCCCTGTGTACTGGAGTGTTGGCCTGAGGCCAAATGCTGTGTCTCACTGATAAAGCCTCCAAACTTTTGAAAGCCACGCTGTGAGTGGGCCTTCTCTATCACCGTGGCAACCCCAGAACATTCCCGAGGTTTTTCATTGCCACCTCTTTTGGGCTTTCATCATGGCATTCAAGAGATTGCCCAACCCATCCCCCAAAACATGCACACACACACACACACACACACACACACACACTGACTGTTTCGTCTCTATTTCCATCAAAATTCCTCTGTATGAAAATCAAGAAACTGTTTGCCCAATCCTAAGAAGGAAGAAAGAGTCAGAGCTTTTTAAAGTACAGCTTAACAACTCAGCATGACACAGAGCGCATGAGACAACTCTCAGTTCAAATCAAGTGCTTTTAGATTATTTCTACCTCATTTTAACTCCACAGAGACTTCAGTCTCTGGTGTGAATTTAACAATCACGCATGTGCCCTCGCATTTGTTTATTGTAAATTCCTGCTTCAAATGAGCATGCTAAGTGTAATGTACATGCGCAGTGAATCTCGACAGAATGCATTACAAGTGCACAAGTACAATAGCATCTTCCTGCCCAGACATGGTTACCACGAGCAGAGGCAGTAATTGCATTGTATTTCTTTGGGTTCTTTCTAATGGCTTAGCATTGTTTCCCTGCCTGTGCTGCCTGATCTTTTAACTTGTGGAGCGTTCTCCTCCTTACAAGTGTTCCATTCTTTTCATGCATGTGTGACCCTGTGCCCCTTCTCACACCCCCTTCCTCTAAACAATGATCTTCTCCCAGGCATTGCAGCAACTCTCTGTCCCACACTGCAAAAACCTTGGACTGGTCATTTGTTTAGCGGTGTTGTCTGCAGGTGTGGAGATGGTTCTGTATTTTGTCTATTTCTTCATCATAAAACACAATTTGAAGCATCGAAACTAGCATAACCTTTGCTCTGTCCTCTATATTCCCACTGTTACATTTTTCCTTTGTCCCATTTCACCCCTCTCTTCCAAGCAATTCCCACTTCTCTCAACGGGTTTTCACAATTTGTGAGAACTTCAGACAGAGTGACCTATTGTTTGGGGGCTGTGCCTTTGACCCAGTAGCTGAGCTAGGGCATTCTCCCCTTTGTTTGCTTGTTATAGCGAGCCCCTCTTATAGCAGGGGCACTGCACTCCTGCGTTCCCACGGCAACCCATCCACCCTACCTCTGCACCACAGTCAGGAGGAAGTATGAGGTAATGTTTACAGAGCAAACTATGATTGTTCTGACAGACCTTTCTCACTCACTAATTAAAAGATCCTTCACAAGCTGGCAGCCGGAGTGACATGCTAAACCCTGTCTGATGTTCAAAGAAAAAGAGAGAGAAATACTGTAGAAATAGGCAAGGTTGAAGGATTAAGAGATAGCAAGTGAGAGTTATGTGAAAAGAGAGGGTGAATATTGTAAGAAGAAAGAGATGAAAGAAGAAAGGGAACAGAAGTTCTAAAGCTTATATCTGGCATGTGTAGTTTTAGTGGTGAGGTGACTCCACTCGCAATAGCAGGGACACTGTGGCATGCCTTCATTAAACAGCTGCATCTTCCTGCATCTTGTTCACTAACCACCCACAGTCAGGTTTAACCAGATGCAATGTGTGCTGGTATAGCACCATGTATTGCGTTACATTTGGAGACTTACAGGGCATTAAAGATATAAAGTAGGTATTATGCAAAAAACAGTATGTGCATTTCCTGTAAATCAAACCTATTACCTTGGCATTGCTATCACAATGCACTACCTGTTAAGATACAGGAAAGCTCCTGGAGGACCAGTGTCCTGAGGAGTTTAGCTTCAACTTCTGCAAACCTGCCTGGAAGTTTCTAATCTACCCAGTAAGACCTTGATTAGCTGGTTTAATTGAGTTTGATTAGGGTTGGAGCTAGGGTTGCCACCCGACCCGTAAAATACAGAATCGTCATGTATTTAATTGTCAAATGATGCGTCCTGTATCAAATGAATGGTATCTGTTGTGTATCTGTTTTCTTATGTAATCAGATATCCCTTGTCTATTCTGCTATCATTCTTGTACATGATGTTGTCATAAATAATAACCTTACCCAGATCTTACTTAAAACTGATGGTGGCAACACTATTTGGAGCTAAACTCTGCAGGACACTGGCTCTCTAGGAGCAGGATTGGCATCTCTGACTTAGCAGCTCTAATTCATTCTTAGTAAATTGCCCACTATGTGTTTGCATTACTTTGTAAATAAATAGTTTTAGAGCAGGAACAGTTTAGCAGTACATTAAAACAATGTGAAACAAAGTATGTGAATTTCCTTAGTGATATCAGGAAATAGGAAATGCCAGATCTGAACTTGTGTTCAGGGTTGTATAAGCACCATAGCCAACTGATAGAGTAATTTTCACACATCTACATGCTGCCATTATACTGGTGCTGCGCTTGTCCTATTCAACACACACACACACACACATGTTCCCTGGGGAAAACTGTGAGGAACATGCAGTGAGCGCAAAGAGAAGCACTGATGCTGCAAGACAGAGAAGCGAGTGAAGCGACTGACACCGCTCTCCCCGTCAAGGCCTGCCAGGCCTATTTTTAAAATGTTGATGCCTGGAGCTCAGACACACTCTGTTCAGTTCATCTGGTTTCGGTAGGAAAACACTCTGGAGTCTGAAACAGCTTAAGTGACAAGTGAAAGAACCCTGAGATACTCCTAAACAAACATAGACTATTGCAACACTAAACTTCACCATCTTAAGGGCAAATATGATGTGGCACATACATGTCTGTCACTGTCTCTTTCTTTTATTAAAGCAGAAAAGAAATAGGATACTATGATGGTTAGTGCTGGTTTCAGTAAAAGATTAGAAATGTCTTGGTGAAGCCAACAAATCTTGCTGGTTAAACTTGTTAAATTATGAAAATTCAGTCCACAATTACATTACCCTCATGTTGTTCCAAAACCATATGACTTTCTATCTTCTGTTTAAAACAAAAAAAAGACAGGCAGAAAAAGAAGGCAGAATGTTCACTTCTGTTTTCTACATGTATGCATTCAGTGACCAGGGGGTGTCAGCCTGACCATGATCATAAATACCATAAAACTTGCTTGCAAAACTTGTGTGCAGTTTTATTTAAATGGCTACCAGTGGAGTAAAGGTGCTTACCCTATTGAGAAAGTTTGGCTGGTTAGCACTAGACAATGCTAACCAGCCAAACTTGGTGGGATGTTTCATTTTTGGCCAGCTACTCCTTTAAACAGCACACCAGCATCCAAAACACAAGATATGTCAGCGATCAGATATACTGGTCTTGTTAGCAGGGTAAAGCACCACAAATTTTATCTCTCCATCTTTATATCCCCACATCTTCATCAGCTCAAAAAGTCTCATCCTGTTCCTGAGTGAAGATCATCCCTCAGAGGCACAAAACACTTTTGTGCAAAACTGTTAGACACATTCACTGTGGTTAGACAATAAATTATGACAGTAAGACATTATGAACATGAACAGACAAAATTAATAGCAGTCATATTAGTGGGGGAAGCTCATTAGGGCATTCATTACAGTACAATTAGAGCAGTTGATGCATTATATAGTTATATTGCCACCTTGCTCATTTGTTATGGAATGTCACCATTTCTTTCATACATGATACACAACCATGTCCAAACGCATATGGGCACTCAGTCATCACACCCATATGTGCTTGTTAAACAATTCATATTTAAACCAACAGCATTATTAGGGAGCTGATTCTTCTACAACAGATCCTACTCTTCTGCAAAGGCGTTCCACTAGATTTATTCACTAGGTTTATGGAGAGATTTGATTCTATTCAAACCCAAAAGCATCAGTGAGGTCAGGCATTGATGTGGGTGTAGGGTCTGTATGGCTTTCCAATTCATCTCAAAGTGTTTAGGTCTGTGCTTTGTGCAGACCAGTAAAGTTTTTCTGCACTTGACTCGCTAAACAACTTATTTACATTTTTCGTTCTGTAGTTTAATAAATTCTAGGCTTAGACTTTATCCTCACACAATATCTTAAGCAGAAGTCAAATTGTATTTCTTACTGTGAATCTGACCACAACATACTATGTATTTAAAAACATGTTATCCAAAATAGACAAAATATTTGCATGCTTTAACTTGAGTGTTTATTTGGTACACAAAAACTGTAAGAGAAACCTTAAACCATTGGACACTGAAAGTAAATGTGTAAAGTCACCAGTTTCCTCTCTCAGGTGGGACAGAGCTTATGTTTCACTACCATCTGCTGACCCTCATCACACAGATGCTCTACACTAGAACAATACTGACAAACAATTACAATTATAACAATTACAAAAACTACTTTGGGATGCTCAAACACAGTAACCCAGGGCCTATCTGGCATGAAATGAGAATACATCATAGGTTTCTGCACACAGTGACAAGAAAATGGAGAGCCCCACAAAAAAAGCCACAGGGAAAAAGGTATCCACACTGATCAAAACAAAATCAAGACAGAGCTGCACTTTCTGATAAAAAAACATCTGGGAAACCTTAAACATACAGCAGTATTTGATCATTTAACTAACAAAAACTTCCCTTTTATAACAGAAACACAAAGACTGCAGTCACAGCAGCACAGTGTGTCTGCCTGCCACAATATAAGGGACAATGAGTAACTACATTTTACTATGAATTTAATGATAAGCAGACTCTGACAGGAGATAAAAATACTTTATTGTTAGCAATAGCGAACACAAACAGGTGAGTAGATTGAATGAAACATCAGAAGTAATCAGTCTCTTAACTTTGCAGGGCTGGATAAAGATTGAGATGGCTGGTCGACGGACACGCACGCAACTCAGTTGCAGTGGAGCTGGATGACTTGGAGGATCTTGGAGCACACCAAGGAGCTCATAAAGGCAAGGAGTCTATAGTCCACAATAAGATCACAGAAGTCAGATGGGGACTATGACTGAGGTGTGTGCTTATATACTGTGGTCATGGGCGGTACTAATGAGGAACAGGTGATTAGAACTTGGGAGAAGCAATATGTTGAGTGGGAATGAAGGTGGAGCCTGGAGAATCTGACGTGAATGTTTCTTAATGTACTTTATTAATACATTCTTCTCTCTTTATGTGCAACTTTTAATCACTTATTATTAATGAGTTTCCCCCATTACTAAGACTGCTACTAATTTTGACTGTTCATTCACTTTTATTATTTATCACTGTTCTTTCTATCTTACCTGTCAAATATACATTGTATACCTATACACATCACAAGTTATATACACCATGTATGTTGTTTTAAACTGTGATTGCTGTTGATTTGTTATTTTAATGCGTTGACAATACAAACATACAAGTATTTGTCATGTCAGTAATAAAATACCTTAAAACTGAAAAAATAAAAAATAGAGAGGTTAACAGGAGAGAAGATACACAGGTTTCATAGCATGAGCCTCCCCATAATCCCCCATAGACTGTTTATAACCACAACGGCACCAGATCATCAGAATAGGATAGAAAATTAAAGGTATAGACAGAGAGAGAGAGATGTGAGGAGAGAAGGAACAGAAATCATCAAAGATGGATCCAAAACAAGCTGGAACACAGGAATCTCTGGGAGAAGATCCAGAAGATCCCTGAGGAGGGAATACACAGATGTGAGAGTATGAGGGAGAATGTTGGAATGGAAAGGCCTCCCTTTCTCTCCTGTTCCTGTGTACAGGCATATACGTATGCATATGGTGGGTGTAAAGAGGGGATGGGGGTGCTGCCTCTGGGGGCACGCGGTTGTTTACTTCACCAGGAAATTTACCAATAACACTTTTAAAACAGCACACTCTTCCTGTTAGCAGAGCTTGTGTAATTATTGAGAGAACAATCACAGAAGTTCATTTTGATCTTGCTGTAAAAGGCTTCCTATAAACTCAGAAACATACGGTTGAAAGCGAGAATATATCACGCACACACCAAATGCATATACACCCAAATGCATCCTCAAATAAAAACATGTCTTCAAAAACCACAAATCTTGCCACAGCAAGGGAATCCTTTGCTCTGACATACCGTAGTGTTGAGTCAGTAGATGTGACAGTCTGAGACTTACACTGTGAGAGAAGCATAAAATGTTAAATACATATAAACAATCCTCATTGTACAAATACTGGAACATTTATATTTTGGAACTGTCTGCATCTCACAGCTGAGAGGAAAATGTAAAGCTATTTGTCAAAGCTATAGCTCCGATATAAAATTATTTAAAATGTTGTGCTTTAAATTTCAAGCAAACAGTAAAAGAAAAATGTTATTGTAGATTACTGTGACAGTGACCATTCACTTTGCTGTAGGTAGCAGCCCCATAAACATGACAGAAATTTTAACAGGCAGTAAACAATAGAGGAAAAATTGTCTTCCACCGTCTGCTGACACAGTAGAAATGATGTTTGATAGAGCAGCTGCACTGGCTAATTTCCCTCAGCCTATTCTTTCTTATCATGTCAATGTGGTTTCTCAGTTAATAGCATGTTTTAATTAGCCCTTAGTCACTATGCTTCCACTGTCAGAGATACGAGAGGAGGGAATCCCTATGGACATTTCTCATAGTACAGCACCGCCACACACACGTGCAGACCTACACAAACAGACATATCTCTTTCTCTGACCTTCTATCTCCCTTTTTCTCCTTAGGTTGGAAACCAGTTGGATCCAGCCATTCATGAAGAGAGAGCATGTGGTCCCTTGCTTTTGGACCGAAAATATATTATTGTGTGCAGAGCTATAATTTTAAAGCACTTTTCAGCCTACACCAGACTGACATTTCCCTGTTATTGCTGCTGGAATTTTGACATGGCAGAAACGTGGAAGAAAAACTCAGCAAAAAACACTCAAATTGACCAGTTTCATTTCTGTTTAAAAAATAAAGACAATATTTGGGGCAGCTGATCATATTTGTCAAATCCTGCTCAGTTCAGTTATGCTCATTCATTCATTCCTTAATACTCTACTTTGTTTGAACTGTGAAAAAGATTTAGAATGGTTTTCATCCTAAATCTTTTTCACAGTTCAAACAAAGTAGAGTATTAAGGAATGAATAAATGAGCATAACTGAACTGATGGGAAAGTTGGGGGTGGTCATTGTTATAGCTCGTCTTTGTTGTGATGTGTCCAGAAACCCAGATAAAATGACTAACCTGTTTATCACTCTGATTGGAATTACACAAGCAGACACCATCCCCCCTACCGAGCCTTAAATGAACGGGTCTAAAGGACAGGGAGAGCGGTTAAACGGTACTGAGGGGGAGCCCATTATCTGTGAATGGGGGTGATTAATGTGCAAAAATAAGACTTGGCGGGATGCAACGAGAGGCCAGCGCTGCCTCTGACCCTCATTTACACCCAGGCATTCACCCAAGTACTCCACAGGAGAGAATGCAACAAACACACACAATGATCTTTTCTACATCTGATCTCAGGCCTGCGTGTGTTCCAGCTCCACTAACTAGTTCTGCCCTGCTCCAAAACAAACAAAATAGCATATTGCCACCTGTTGGCTACTGTCCAGAAAAGTAACAGCAGGCAAACCTAGCAACAAAAACACCTGCTTGGTGAACAGCTAAATATCTTAGTTAAACTGTTAGCCTGAATTTAGATCCCCCCTGTACACATCTGTGAGTTGTTAACCACACATTAGCTAGCATGTAAATGTAAACTTTACAGTGTGATTCGTTATGTATATTGTGTTAAGCCAAGTGGCAGTCTGCACAGTAACTGGCTATATAAATAGCAAAGAAAGAGGTTAATCGGTGGCAGAGAGAAGCAGAGGGAAAGCACTCGCTAGGTCAAAGGTCAAATGATGAGCCAACACAAAGCCATTACAAAGACAGCACTCTGCTGTGCTCTGTTTGTGTAGGCAGTGCCAGGGTCAGGCACACAGAAAGAGAGTGAGTCATTGACACACATGCACACACACACATATATAAACATGAAGGATACACGTCCTCTGCTTTCTTGAGTTATGAAGTGATGACCAATTGTTTTAGGATGTGGGCTGACCAAGAGCTGTTATGAAAACAGTATCAGTGTGCATGCATTTGCATAATAGAAGGTTCATGAGCTCTGGTTTCTGCTGTAACTGAATATTGATTGACAGGGAGACTCAAGGAAGAGCAAATGTGGAGGAGGAAACCCTTGACATGCTCAGCAACAACTTTCTTCGAGCTGTGTGCAAGGAATTAAATAGGAGCAGTTAGACTGACCCAAAAGCCCTGTTGGTTTTGACCACATATGGACTCTGTTTGACACAGTGAGACGGTTGACAGTAATTGTTATTTTGCAGACAAGAGCTAAGATATTTTGCTTTCTAATGCCTTTAAGCTAAGTGGAATGTTGGTGCTACATTTAATACAGCTTTAGAAGTGATTGCATGTTCTTTAAAAGAGCAAAAGTTAAAGTACAGCAAAGTACTTCTGCCTCTCGCAACGTGACCTCTGATTGTTGACTCTGGAGAGACGACTTACTAATCGCTAAATAATCAACAATGTTGTCAGATTGGTTTCCTACTGAGTCCATGGCAACACGTCAGACACAACAGGCTAGCTGGAGTTTTTGGCACTGCTTCCAAAGGGCCATTTCCCCCATATCCAGAGGGCTTTGAAACAGCAAAACCATGAGTCTTTGGACTCAAGCCCACGTCTGTGCTGGCTAATCCGCTAAATAAGGGACCCCTTGCCAGGGACAGGGGACCGAACATAGAGCCACATGAACTGTGGCACAATGCACATGCACGACACACACAGCTAGAGACAGAGAACGAGAAATAATGGCTGCTTACAAGGAATTATAAACCAATGTAGCAAATGGATATTAGGAAATGACAGAGCAGGGACAGGATACTTAGCAATAATTAAAAGGCCATATAAAGAAACTGTAAGGACTCTAGAACAACGGGAAGTGGATTACATTATTTAGTTGAAATTATGGTTTATGCACATTTATGTTGCTGGAACAATCATATACTACATTCACATGGAAAAAAGAATTGCCAACCTGTTGTATAGAAACATAAATAAATAACTCCATATGAATTCAAGCTAAAAGCACTCATTGCTAAAGGTGTTTTTAATCCGACCAACTGGACCACTGAATAACAGATAAATTAATAAACATGAGCATATCTGATGAATCTTGAAGACAAAATCAGTGGGTCACTTTTTGGTAATTTTTTGATGCAAAATAGAAACCAAGTGATCAACAAAATGTTTGGTTACTTGTACGGGCAAAAGCTTAAATTAATGGGGAAAAATTACTTTTATCACACCCCTTGCTTTGACTCGGCACATCTGGTTGAGGCATGCTGTTACAATATGAGCTAATATTAATCAATTATTAATTTTAAAGGAATGACAAAACTGATGACTAAAACATCTTTCAAGCCACCATGGCAATGTGTGTAACTCTAACTGTGTGTGTAATTACAGTGCACGAACCCATCACAGGGCACAGAAAGAATGACACTCTGTTTTAAGAGCCTGCTAAGTGCCTCATCTGCTAAAACCCTTTTTAATGTATTTATGTGATTTCCATGCATACGAGTGCAGTAGAAACGATGCACCTGTTTTTCCCATGCCGCCACTGGCACTTTTCCATGCAGAACATCGCCTGTGTTTTGCAGAAGATCAGATGTTCTCAATTGTCATACCTGAAATAGTTTCTGCCGGAGAACAACAGCTAAGACTGGAAAGTATGTTGCTATAACGTGCTACAACTTAAGTTTCCAACAAATCCGCCCATCTTGCTGTCAGTGTCTTGGAGTCCCTCTTGCCTTCCGTTCCCTTACCTTATCCATAGCTTACGGTATCTTTTCCTGGATAGCTGTTCACAGCTGCTCGGCATGGTGAAGCTGAATAAATGTAACAGAGACAGGGCAATTAGGAGCTCAATTCAAGCTCCATTATCTTTATCTGGAGCCACAGCCTTAACGGGATGCTCATTATGTTTTACTGGAGAAACACAGTCGGGTCATTCTTTGTCATTATACTTACATCTCAAATCTCAGAAAAATTGCGATGCTCCTTACAGCTCTGCTACGTTTCTAATGACACAGTACAATTACTGTAATCTTCATATTACATACAAGATATGTCAGGACAGCTGTATGCTACAGATCTTTTGTGGGTGTGCAGTAACTTTGTGTTTTATGTACTTGGATAAGAAAATCTGAGGTAGTATCTGACAATTGTGCATTTTAAACTGGGTTTCTGCTCAATTAATGTGTTTCTAGTGGTGTCAGAGAGAGGACAGGTGGATAGAACTCTCAGCCGGCCATCATTGGACAGCTATTGAATAGCTCTCAAAGATCAGGGGCCAACACCCCACTGGGGTGAAACTGGAGTGGCCCACTTTTATCACCTGACCAAGAGTGTTTAACTGGTAACTGCCCACTTATTGTACAGGGATAGAGGGGAAGTAAACTAGAGTGTCAGCAACTCATATAAGTCCTTGAAAGTTGGTGAAGCACTCTAGGTGGGAGACAGCTAGACAATGACCACTCTTATATTGGCCATGATGCTCTGTCTAGGTCAGGACTTTCGTGGAGTGCAAAATAACAGCATTTGTTTGTTTGTTATTGTGTGTGTGTGTGCATGTTTGTTTGTGTGTATTGTGGGGGTGTCTGTGCTGGTAAATAAAACAGGATGTCAAAATTGTTTCGCATAACAACTCTTGAGTCCCAGAATTCATCACTAATACCTTTGCTTTAAGTGGGTCGTTAATGGAAACTGTCAAATACTCGCCAAATAAGCCATTCGTTTTTACTGTATTCTATATAAGCAGGCCAATGGAGTGAGGTCAATGGAGTAAAATTAGCAATGGAGTAAAATATTTTTCACTAACAGATCAAATCTATTATTAAATAAGGTAAGATTTGAGAAAAGCTTTAATGCAACTCTGATGTCCTATGATATCCTGGTATGACCATGATAATAATCTCTGCAGTCATTCAGCTTCTATGACAGGTACAGTGGCATAAGACCAGGCATAATGTAGGTATTATACTACACAATAGTACCTAGTAAATATTTGAATAAATACAGAAAACCCTAATAATTATGATAATTAGCTAACTTTCTTCATTTTGTCAATATGGTTATCAATCAATTAACAATGAATATCAATCAAGTGCTTACAATTATTTACCAGAACAAATAAAACCCCTAATCTAAAGTCAAATTTAGATCAAAATACATTTCTAAAATGTTTTTTTTGTTTTTTGATATTTTTTTCCAGGAAAGCCTTGTTGTTCACCATGAAAGGGTTTAATCAGCATGGTCTTTCTGATGAAGCAGGTTAACCAACTTGTTGATTAATTTAAGATGCCTGGTCAGCATTCCAGCATTCCTGCATCCAAAACATAACATATGTCGTTGACCAGCATTTCTGGTCTTCTCAAAAGAAAAATGCAACAGGAGCATTAATGTAGACAATACAAATATTTTGATATGATACAGAATGTCATATGGGACATATATACATTGTTCATTTATGTATATAACAGCTATACCATGACAAGCATATGATAAATTGTAAAGCTAAGGGGGGTGGGGTGGGGGTGTGCCTTCTGTGATCAGCATTTTGGGGTGACATTCGTTAAATGTCAGTACAGACTCTATTCAAGCTTCACATCCTAGGCTGCCCTCAGGGTTCCCTGCTGAAAAATGGCATCTGTGAAGAGTAGGACACAGAGAAAAAGAGGACCGAAGAGCATTATGCACGTTTTATGTGCACTGATAATAGGAAGTAAAAGAGAAAAGGGTTAGAGTGACAGACACAGAGAGAGAGAGTTTTACAAAAGAGAGGAGCGATAACTCAGCTGATCCACTGCATCCATGGAGCTTGAGGGGGCAGACAGTTGCTATGGAAATGCCACTGGTTCTGCCCAAGGGCGATAAGTCTGTATGAATCAGACGAAGGTTAAGATGCAAAATAAAGAGTTGGGGGGGGGGGGTTGAAAGAGACGGATGCAGATGAATGGCTGTCTATTGTAAATGGCGACAAAGTGAAGCTACGCAAAAGGACATCACAGATGAACTAAATGAAATATGTGAGGATTCACTGCTTGTAACTAAATATGTGTACAGCTCATGTACAGCTCATGTTAATTGAGGGCATCAGAAAAAAACTGTGAATGAGCAACAGAGGAAAAACGTGCGCTGAAGGTTGAAAAGGGTTTTGTTTGGATTTTCAGCCTGTCTTTCTTAGCCACATCAAATTTCCACCTATTAGTCACATATTTAGTCACATAATTTCCACCACACATTAGTATGAGTTCCAAATGTGTGTTTGAATGAAAATTATTGAAGATAAAATCAACCAGAGGCAAAGGTCTTCAGAATTTTGCCATGGCAAACACAATTGCTTGAATAACAGGGATTTAGCAGTGATAATATAACAATAATCATAACAGGCATCATGCACTATCATGCATTTTTTATGCAGGTAAAAGAAGGTCGGGGTTATAGGTAAAATAAGACATAACCAATGAATAAACACGTTTTTTAAATATAAACTTGAACAGTGAGTGATCACCATTGTCATTGTACAAAAAACAGCTTTGGCAATTTGATAACTGTTCTATTACAAAACCTAGTTTCTTAAGCTGTCAGCATTTTAAGGCATTTCAAGTGTGCCAAACGTTTTCTTTGTAGAGAAAACAATACTAAATAAAAAATACATAAATAAATAAATAATACTATAAATACAAATATAAATACAAAATACTATCAAAGATGATGGATGAAGCAAAAGAATATTTCGTTTTCATAGTTGAAAACATTTTCCCTAATTTTAAAATCAATTCAGTGCTGCCTATGTAAAAGATTTCAGGTCACTTAAGAAATTCTGTGACCATTGGTTTACTGCATCAGAAAGTAGCTGCATTTGTACAGTTTGTTTGGACACATTTAGACACAAACATGTTAATGACACGAACTTATCAAAAACACAAATGTTTGTTATTTTTAAATGTCCTTATTTGACCAATAATAAGTGTGCAACTGGACAAATGCTGCAGAGTCCAGGCAGACTAACGGTGCATAAGAAAGCATGGGCAGGTGGTTCCTGACAGCTAGGGCTGGATGAAGAGCGAGGAGTGTGAGGAGATAAAACAGAGAGATGGATAGAACCGATAGAAGCGATTCGCTCAGTAGATGAAAGTATAATTTATTACCGGCTACTCAAGGGAGACAGGATATTCTTCTCATGCACTTTTCCCGTCATCTCATGTCTGTTGGGAGGAGGGATGAGAATATGTTGGAAAGAAGCAGTTTCTGGCTTTTCCTTAAAGTCGGATGAGCTGTGCCGTGTGAAGGCATCACCATATGCTTTGAGGTCATATGCTTTTGGGTCGAGATGTCCCCCGCGAGAGCTCCTTAAGCGTTGAATGTATCCATCATTGAGACTTGTTCTGTAGATGGATGATGTTTCATCTGATTCATGCAATCTACACTTTGGTCTAAACCCCATAAACGAGACACATGTCGGGTCCCCTCCTACTTGAAACCATTCTTTAGCTTTTTAAAATGAAACATTTATAGCCCGTTTGTGATGATTCCATACTTTGACAGTCTCTTAATTTTCCCCAAAAAACATTTGAAAACAAGAACACACACAAAACAAACACTTTATACGTCCTACACAATCATCACGCAGACAGATTTCCTGTTATTTTAATGAAAAATGCTTCTTTTTTTAACACAGATGGTGGATGTGGCCTAGGAGCTGAAAATTATCCATCATATCTGTTAAAGAGCTTCCCTGTCGCGTTTGCTGATATCTGCAGGTATCTAAGGTGTAACTGGCTAGGCCAACCGCAGCCCTATTAATCTCCAGTGTCAGTTTAGCTTTAGCTTCCAGAAGCTGGCAGAAATGACCTTCGCTGTGGGAGAGCTCGTTTATCTGCGGCGTTTCTGTGGTAGCCATCAATAAACAGTGGTTTGTCTCCAGACAAACCAGCGTTGATGAATGAGAGCCAGTGCTTAATTGCTGGGTAAATTAAAAGCTCACCATAGTGACAGCGCACTGTTGCGCCGATATTTAAAAACTCATTAAGCATGTGGATGTCTCATTTTGTTTAGAGTCAAGGAGAACATTTCTGTCAGAACATGACAAAGAACTGTGGGGAAAACAGCACTGATAAATGTCACATATGAGCCATCATTTCTGAGGTTTTTGACCAGGTTGATCTTAGTTATATTTATCAAGTATAAATATAAATACACATATGCACATACAAATGTAGATGCTACACCCATCTGTTAGCCTACCAAACTCTCTTTAAATCTGTCTTATTTTTCAAAATGAAACACCCAGTTGGTGATGTATTTTCAATTGAAGCAGGTTAGATGGGATGTATCCCATTTTTTAAATAGCCAATAGGTTGTAGTTGTGTCATGGCTATGAATTATGCTTTTGGTGCCCCCCATTTTAAGTTTGATTACCTCACCTGATCACTAGTATGATAACGGGAACCCCAATATCTAAAATATGCCCTCTAACTCAACAGAAACTAGGGCACAAATAAATCGGTGACCAAGATGAAAAAAAGCACCAAACCTTACGACCACATCTCAACACTGACTCCCACGAGATTTCACCAATTAAGTTCACTCCCTGAGCAGGGGAGAGGTCTCCTGTCATACTGTCATGTAGATGGAGAGACTGAGTCATTACGGAGAGCCTGTATTCCTGGCTGCAGATAGTGGCTTTAATTGGCAGAGCGTTTGTTTGGAAGTCCTGTCTGCTTGGCTTTCTTAAGGTGAGGACTGCAGGGATTTGCTCTTTATGCAAATGCCTCCCCAAAATACTCAGCTGCAGCTGGGACTTGAGACTTCTGTTCTGACTCTACTCGATCAACAGCACGGGTCCCTCTTATGAATCTGAACAATTTTATGACTCTTCTACACTGAGCACAATGACATATGGTCTTATGGAGAAATGACACATGAAAGCTAATGACTTGGAATGGCTTTGGTGCTAGAGAGCTGTGGTAATAAATCTGCTTTACGGAACATATTTTATATATTATCTTATATAATCTTATATCTATCTAAGATACATTTTGATAACATACCATTAGAGAATTACAGGGTGTATTACCCAGAGGATGTCAACTAGATTTACACAGATCCTGGATTTTACATCACCCATCACCAAAATTCTTCGGTGTACAAAAGTAAACAAACACGTACTTAAGTTTAAATGTAAAAATGTATTAATATTGCTAAGTGTTAATGACACAAAATGAATAACATGAAAAAGACTGAACAGAAAAAAATGGACAAATGTGGTCTCTTGAATTTCGATAGTTTCATGCTCTCAGTATGAAGTATAATGCACCAGGCAAAACACATTGTGGTTTGGCACACACCATGTATATTCTTGCCCGCAAGTGAACCCATATTTAATGTAGTTGTATTTGTTGTATATGTTGGCATCTGCCTAATTTGGCAAGACTCAAGTCACAGATGAATTTAAGCCAAAATTAAATGCAGTTGAAAAGCCAGTTTATTTCTGCTATCCTGAATGCAGCTGGCATTGTATACTATGAATATTATTGGCTCTTATGGCAAATTGTGATGTGATGCTCTTAATTTGTATGTCGACTAATTAATACATTAAATTGTATTATGAATTTATCATTGTTTTGCTGTCTGTGACCTCTGACTCGTTTTAGGGTCATGATCCGCTACTTAAAACATAGTATTAAAATAGAGATGGCCCTGACCATTTCATCTTTCTCCTCTTACATTTTTCCCACTTTTTTCAATTTTGCTTTATTTTTCAAAGGATCTATGTTCTAAACTCAAATAAAGACACAAATATACTGGATCCGCTGTCCCTGCAGGATCTCTGGGATCAGCACTATCTGAATTCAATGTCAACATTTGCTTTAGGTCCATATGAAAGACAGAGAGAGGAAATAAAGAGGGGAAATACTGTATTTCCTTTCATTTCAGCACTAGCATGAGCTCTGTATGCAGCCATGGGTGACCTCAGAGAAATATTTGCTTTAGCAATACCCACAAAAAGTAACAACTGATCCCTTTGAACAGACTGGTGCAAAATCTCTCTGATCAAACAGGGGAATGCGCCAACATGTGAGCAGATGCGACTCAGGAACCACTGAGAATGGCTAATGTTAGCTCCACTTACAAGTACAGTTCAGATCAATAGATTCTGACACATCTGCACCTCTATCATGGTATACCTACTGTACCTGATTTTGTCTTATAGCCTCAGGGCTTCTGTAATATTCACAGAGGAATGCTATACGGCTATTATACTGGATATACAATACAGATACAGTTTCAGTAAAATAACTAAATAATAAGAAGCTGAATATATTGTCTGACATGGATGTCTGAGTATGTCTGATACATGCACATGGGTGACACAAAAAGTATCATTTGAATAAACATTTCCCAACACGGACATTGTGTTTTTGTTTGTCAAATTGCAGACATTACGCTTAAGGGTAGAGAGATTGGTAAAGGATGTTGGGAAAACTGACATGGATTGGTCAAAGGTTCACTAGCTCCTCATATCAACTCAAAACAGACCAGCACCCTGGGCAGACAGGACATTTTGCTTCATTGCAAGGAAAAAAGCAAAGCGGAAAAAAACAACAATGAAGAAGTGTACAAAGGCAACATCTGGTTTCATATTCAATAGCTGTAAAGGAAATAGTGGGACTTCTGTTTTGATTTATGGAATCATCTGTGGAATGGTCTTCCTACCATTTATCCTGTCCATATTCACATTGTCACAAAAGTGAGAAACCTTGCCACATAGTGACAGTATTTGACTAGATGATTGACGTACAGGGCATGTACAGTATAAGGTACAAAGAAGACAAACAGAAAGACATTTCTGTTATTCTATATTGTATTCACCTCTTATTTTTATATCTACTCTTATAAAGAATGATTCATACTTTTACCTTGAACAACAATCTATGTCTGCTAAATTGTATTACCATAAGTAAACAAAAGTGTCCAAAAATCATGCTATTTTGTGACGGTAACTGTAAAAAAAGAGGTGTTTCATTATATAAATTATGTCAAATCAGTCTATCACAACCAATAATTGTTCCTATAAAGTTTTTAAATGTTATTGTACTTGTTTACCAAGGAGACAACACTATACGCCTGGAATGCTATAGCAGATGATAAAAGAAGATAAACAAGTTAAATATCACTTGTAAACAGAATATTTATATTGTCATTTCCAATCACACTGTCATTGTTTGTGTGAAAATGTTTTGTGTTTGGGATACATAAAATGCTATTAGCCATAGCAACTTCATGACCAAAATACAAAAAGTGTGAAAGTTGGAGATGTGGTGGAAATGACTTACAAATGATAAAAATAAATTAACTATTGTTTAAGCCCAGGATCAAAGTGCCCATAGCTGAAGAAAGATCCAATAAATAGAACCAATTTTTCCATACAAAGTCTGCATTAAAGAGGTCTCAGGACAGTGGACTAACAGTTACTCATTCAGATGTCTCTTTGCAGATTCAGAGAGGCTAACAGCTGAAATGGGCTTTTATTAGCTGATACGGAGTTTAAATACTCCTTAAAGCTCAGTAAAAACGATTCAGTCTAGCTTGCAGCTCGTCATGACAGGTTATATTGAGAGTACATAAATATATGGAGTAGTAATTAAATGTGCAACCATTGCTGGTATTTACAAGGTTACACAACTCTTGCACAGACAAATTGCTGGTGGGCAGGAATGCAGGAACGCAGAATCTCCCAAAACATATTTTTTGGGAGATTCTGCTGGAAAAACAAACAATCCACTGGGAAAGTATTTTAACAACCTGTTTCAACAACACACTACAATTGAGAATTGAATATATTAAAAAGGACATAAAAAAAAGAAAAACACCAAAACAATGAGGGGTTTAACACACACACCACTCACCATATCTCTTTCTAATATTTAATAAACACAGCATCAGGGCTCAGTCAGTCAAACAAAATCAGAGACACCCAGAGGAAAAACTTGGGCAGGAAATTCCACAGGAGCACAGCACACATAGTGGGGAACACAACTGTGGCCCTGTACCCCAAAACCCATCAGCTGCCAACTCAAACAGCAGCTCTCCATGAGGAAATGACTGGCCAAACAACGCAGCAATGAATCCGTGTGGCAAAAATGTATGGGCTTCTCCATGCTGTTTCTAGTGCCTGTGTTTTTCACAGCAGTCCTGTGTGGCTTTACCACCTCACTCCAGTGAGCTTCACTACAGTACGACTAATGAAGAGGTATGCACTGGTTTTAGTCATATTTTCACATCTATGTATTTTGATTATAATGTCTAAGCCAATCATGTCATTTATTGTATGGTATAACACATCAATGTTGAACATGAACATGTTCAAGTACATCAGTGTCTTGGCTCAGTTTTTATTCCATCTGAAGGAAGGAGACCTTGATTAAATGCTTTTGTTAACAGCAATTCTCATCTAAGAACCTCTGACTTAATTTGTGTCCAAAAAGCCCACAGTCTGCTTTTGATAATGTTGCTGACTTCCACATAATCTGATAAGATCACACAACTGTGAAAAAAAATCACTTTCCAGATGCAGTGCATAAAATGAATGTGGGCTCTTCTCTTGTTTGTCTTGGAGTTTGTTTGACTGTGTTTACTTGTTTTTTATTGAGCATCTGTGGTGAATTATTCTAGCCAAATATTTGGCGATACTTGGAGCTAATGTGAGAGCCAAAGTTATTTTCCCGTTTTGATTATTATCAATAAAAAACAACTTTGTATCAAAAACTTCTCAGTATCAGAAAATGATTATTCACCAATTGAAAATGATTAAAATGTTAAGAGGATAAATAAAATGTTTTCACTTCAATGATATTATTCTTTAAATAATGTGCTGTGTTTTGTTTTAGGAAGTTCTGCCCTTCATATGCTGTAGCATGATAGAGAAGAATAATAGTGAATGTTCCAAGTTCTTTTGCTTCAGGTAAATCACTTCCAAGAGTTGTTTACACAAACAACCAAATTAACTAACAGACATAACTAACAAATTCACATTCACTCTCTCCAACAATCCATAACCAACTTTAATGGCAATATGAAACTATGCAGAAAAGTGATGCTATTTCACCATAAAACAAAACTATTTTTATCATGAAAGGTAACCATTGGGCAAAAGTTACCAAGGGTGTACACCCAGGGCCTAGTGTATATTAAGGCCTGCATTTTTCTTACATTATCAAATACTGTGTTGCAAAAGAGGATTTTCTCAAAAGCCGCAATTCTTTACACATTACAACAACATTATCACATGGGGTTGAACTATGCAGGGACAGACAAGAAAATAGCACAGCACTTGAAAATATCAGTCATGGCTTGTATTCTCTATTGAATGTTGAGATTTACATGACAACAAAAGGTAACATAATACCACTTGGCAAAAGCTAGTCCCTCATTAGAGCATCTCTCTCCCTCAGTCACCAGAGTCTGATTCACAGCTCCAATCTCAACACAAAGATGAGCTTTAAACATCCATAAACCCACATGCCCATGAACGCCTGAGCATTATGATGCATATATAAACAATTGAAGATAATCACGCTATGCAAATGTGATATTCCCCATGGGGATGAACTCCACCTGAGACAATGGGACTCTGGCAATACTTCAGGTAGCCAAGAAATACTGGAAAACATTACACATTTTTACTAACTTTACGTGCTTTCCGAGCAGGATAAGAGAAAGGATTGAATTAACCAGAACTGGGGTCACTTTAAGTCAATGCAATAAAAAGACAGATTTAAAATCTTCAGTGGCTTATTTTATTTTTACTTCTGAGAATGCATTTACTGTCATAAATTGAATTCTGCTAATGAACTGCAGCTGAGCTTTGCCACTGAAATAGCATAGCCTAGTTATTATCCAACATTTTACTGATCACTAATGAGAATAAAACACAGATGAAAGCTATGCATGTTATTTTTTTTATATTTTTTTATTTGTGTATTAAGTGTGTAGAATCTCAGAGGAACAGATGTTGCTTTTTCGTTACAGGAATTGAAGTTCTCAGATATGTTTTAGTTAACTGTTTCTCTCAGATGTTTCTTCTAAAATTGTTAGAAAACACAACAATAACATTAAATGACACAATTGATAAAATACAGTAATGAAAGCTTTTCACATTTCACATTTAAATCTGAGTTTTGATTGTAGACTTTGGTATCATGACAAATCCAAGCAGAGTCTAAGACATATTTTTTAAAGCTCTAAAGGAGACATATGTGAAGTTGCCAGAGTCTATACTTATGAGAAACATCTGAAAAGCAGTCTCCATTTGCTCCATGTAAAAGAAACAATTGAGATGAAACAATTGAGATCTGATTCATGATTATTTTTCCTGTAGGCGTATACATGCAGCAATTTTGAGGTCATGCAAACATTCTAAACTCTCCATACTCCATAGACTTTCTCTTCCCTGTCAGAAATACCCAAGGATGAGAAATAATAAATTCTTATCTCTTGAAAAAAAATAAAAAAAAAAAAAATATTTTATAAAAAAAAAAATTAAAAAAAAAAAAAAAAAAAAAAATTTACACTGGTGGAAAACTGAATTGTGTCCTTAAATAGGCTCCTTGAAACTAAAAGTTTGAGGTGGAGATGTTCAGTCTCTTCAAGGGTAAAAAGCAGGAAAGGGGAGAGTAAGTTGGCTACTAATGAGTGTGGACAGGCCTGACTCTCAGGAGAATTGGGTTCCTCTTTTGCTGTTGGACTCTCTCAGATAATGCTGGATTATCTTCCCACCTGAATAAACGTTTCCAGGCAAAACATCTTTCCATCTCACTGTCTGGGAAAAGTTTAGTCTGTCAGTATCACAACATTACTGATTACAGATCCCAGCTAATGGGCGGCAGTTTAAGTAATAATGCAAATCTTTTAGTAGATATTACCAGTGCAAAACAATCACAGTTTACATAAATATGCTATTATTAATTATGTTTACAGAAATCAAATGATGGTGATACTTGTGTTACAGCTTAAGATACAATATTTAGTGTATGAAAACTGCGCAAAATCATTTTATAGTATAAAAGCAGCTACAAAGGCCTTGAGGATTGAAAGGACATCCAGTCTGAGTCAAAGGGTGTAGTGATCTTCAGTAGATATTTGAGCAATAGCCATATGGCAAAACTGGTCACCATATGCAAATACATTTGAAAGCAATTATTCAACAGTGACTCAAAAACTATGGTATCACTTTATTTCACTGCAACGTGTTACATTTACTTACTATAGTAATAACAGCAAATACATGCATCTAACCGTAAACCAAATCCTAGCCTATAGTACATGTTGTTAATTAATATTACCCAGTACATAAGCATATAATTACACTGTAACAAACATACCTAAAATACAGTATAACCAAAACAGCTTATTTATTCATAACCACTATGTTTACCACACAATAACACTAAAAACATAAAGGCATTGAGAATTATCTGTTTGATATTCTACATAAACCATGCAACATTTAAAAAAAATAATCAAGTAGATAAATTACTTGAACTTCAACAGTTTGTCATTGGAATCATATCTCAAATTTTACAGTACACTGTGACAAACAGATGTTCAGAAAAGTACTTTTTAGTGTTTTAGTAATTAAGGGTTTTGGGATCAATTGAAATCAAAAATACCTTTAACCTCAGAGGCCCCCCAAGAATACTAATATTGAAAAGTACACAGAAATCTTATTGATTCACAACAGGAAATTAAAATAAGAAGATATCAGTACAATATCAAAAAAAGGAAAGTGTCCAAACCTGTTCTGACATGTGCACTTGCCTTAATAGCAAAGAATACAGACTCTTTCTCAGATGCTTGAAGCTGCATATTTAAACACCCAAACACACACACACACACTGTAGTTTGTTGTACTTGTGGAACCTGTCAGCAGTTACAGATCTTGCTCTGAGCACTTCACCACTAATTGCCTCTGGTGCTAAATTTAGAGTGAGAGAGAGAGAGATGCAGTAAAGAGATGGAAAAGAGGGAAGCTGGAGACAGGCAGAGAGAGGGCTAGATATAGTGAGTGAGATCTGGAGCTCCTTTGATCAGAAATACAGATTGTAGTAAGAAGCCACCCTCCCCTCCTCCTCCTCTCAGGCTGGCAGGCAGTACGGCTCACTCACCAGCCCCTCACACTCTCTTTATTTCCCACCCTTTCTCACTCCTTCTGAGTCTCTGGAGAGTAGCAGAACTATTCCATATGTCAGACCTGTCAATCAGAGCAGAGCGGGAGATCCCACACTGCAATCCATCACCTATTCATGCGCCACAGTCCACAATTTACTTTCTCACCATGGGTGGTTTTAACCCTCCCCTGAACATTCTGCTATAGTATCTAAATAATCTGAAAAATTAATGATGTTAATTGCTCCGTTTAATGATTCTGGATTGGCAGTATGACAGAGAATTCAAATCTACCCCAGGAAAAGTGCACAAACAGAACATGGCTTTATTTGGTATGTAACAGATTTTTGATATTGTTCCTGCTGTCTGAAAAACTTGTTTCGTAACAGGATCATATTTGTTATTTAAGGATAAAAGGTTTGACTGACTTTTTATCAAGTGATTCATCATACATGGTGTTTTCCACAGTGTACATGTAAATTATTGGAGAAAATGTATTAAAACATTCCCTTTGACTGTATTACAAAAATGACACTAAAATAAGCCTACTTATCACATCATCCTTCATGGAAACCCCAGTACTTACTTTTTAAATACAAATACATTCATTACAAAAGTGCAAAAACTCATAAGTAACTACTATGAGGTAAAATCACTCATGTAGTTCAATAAAGCAAACATATCATAGGAAATTTTCTCTTTTAACACTTCAAAGAACAAGAAGGACGTGACAATTAGCAGTCATCTCATCGTCAGCTGTCAGAGGAGAAATTTAGAGCACCACACACACAGCCCAGCTGAGAAGTCCAACACTTCAAAGCCTGCTGGGATGTTCAAATACTGACTTCATTTTTCTCTCTGACATCATAGAATTTGATCTTAAATACAGCCAACAAAGAATCACGGTTTTCTATTATATATAAAACACTAATAATAATAATGAATTATAATAATATTAATAAAAATTATTATTTTATAAAAATTGTTATTACTATTAATAATATTATTGTCATTTTATTGTTTATAAATTGTTTTAAAATATAATTTTACAGTTCTTTTCTTTAATAAAAAGAAATGTGTTTTTCAGGATAACTTCTGGTAGTGTAAAGAAAAAGCTATATGACTAATTTATTCATTATGTATAGGAATAAATTACATCACATTCTGAAATCACATTCTGTATTCTGAAATCTCCCTTTCATCATTACATGGTGTCAGAGCTGCCATGGGACCGAGATGGTCACTTGTTCTTGTGTGCTGCACAAGAGAAATAACTTCATGTATGGGTTTGGAATGATGTGAATAAAGACAGAATGTGTGAGTTTTGGGTGAACTGTTACTTTAAGATTTATTTTCACCAGCAAAATACATTTCAAAAGACTTACATACACCACAAGACAGCATTAACCGCTTTGGCTATAAACACAAGGTTTATGTCTGTAATCTGCTGTTGTGAAAATACAGCCATGACCACCATGCATGGTCCAGCCTGCTTGAGCCTGCAGCTATGTAATCAATCACAGCAGAAGTGAAGTCACACAGAGGAACAGAGGCTGAGGATTGTACATACAATTACAGAACTGTGCCTGATACTGCTGTGGTCCGATTGGACGCATCCATAATATGCACACTCACACACTCACAGAGGAACTAGCCAATGAAACACTGAAATGGTAATATACTTAGACAATGATCCAATACCTGACAGCTGTCATAGATTTGTTTGGTTCTCATTAATGAAAGGGTTGTAATTTGTTTAAGGAAAACACACAGATAATTTGACAGCTTACTATTGCATAATGAAATGAAATGTGCAAGTGGTTTGCAATTTTCATAGGTGGATTGGGCTTTAATTGGATCCTGGAATCTAGATGTATCAGATCTGAGCACAGCCATGTGTTCTTGGACACCTCATAGGAAATACCACAATCTGCAAAGACATGATGGCAACTACAGTAAATTTACATTGGTAACCTTGTCTGAGGTCTGCTTCATGTCATTTCTGTCTATAATTCTTTGACTTTTCTAATATGTAAGGGAAAGATACATAAGCAAGCATACATGTGTCCACACATGCATTCGCACACCGGAAACATCACACGTTCTTGCATGTATCACACACACATACACGCACTCACCTTTTTGTGAAAAAGAAATGCCTGACTCCTTAACTATATAATAATTAATTACAACGTTCCTTTGACATTGACATACAATTAAAAGACCTTTTCTGTCTCCTAATTAGACTTTGTTTCAGGTGAAGTAATTGGTCCCAAGGTCTTTTCGACCCCTAATTAAACACAGACAAAAGTAATAACAGCAAAAAAGGTCAGAAAAGCTCTGTCAAAACAATTAACGACTCAATAATTCATTTCAAAGGTAATCCGTATAAACTCAAAAGGGCTATACATATATAATCATATACATAATCATACATAGACATAATCACTAAAAAAAATCTTAAAGACAGTTATTACAAGTATATTTTTATTTTATCTATTTTTGTAAAGTTGAGGTGGTACACACAGCCAGGCACAGCACTCTTTAACAGAACTATTATTTCTATTAATAGTTCATCTGGTGTTTATGAATAAGAGTAACATATTTATATTACCTCACCATGACTGGACAGGCCAGTTTCTGAACCCAATATGCTGTAGGCGTTGACTTTTAAATGTGAAAAATCATATGTTAACACTTCCAGTATTTCAGAATGAGTCAATAATGCAACTTGTTTTAAATAAATGTTTTTTTTGGAGTTGTTTTTAAAGTCCAATGAACTCTCAAATTGTTTCATTTCACTTGATATAATAACATGTCACAACACAATATATATGTCTATTTGCAGTTTTCGTATTGGCTGGTTCAGCACACTAAAGATTTAAGTTCTTCTGTGTACAGTGTCTGATGCATAAATCTAGACAGAAGCAGTCTGTTCATGAGCCCTGAGCTCTGCTTGAGAGCTCTACCCCGTGCTATCAGTGTCTCTCTCTTACTGCTCTGACTCTACATGAAACCCTCCAGGGGACTATGGGAAAAAGGCTGTCCCTCTCTCTCTTTGTTTCTCCACTCTCTGGTCATACCGCATCGCTCCCTCAGGATAGAAAATATCCCCTCTTCTATGTGTCCCTCTCACATGTCCAACTGCCTGTTCCCAAACACACAACGGGCAATAAAACAACAAAATGTCCAGTTTAATGAGGGCAATTAGTGACACAGTTTCCTCAGGTGTGATGTGCCACATAAGTAATGCATGTGCATGTCTAAACCTCAACACACTATTATACAGTCCCACGAACCTTCTCAAATTAGCCAAATGAGAAACTTCTTCAACTAGAAAATTTGAAAAAAGGACTAACGTTAGAAATAAAATAGCTGTCATGACTAACGTCCTTCTTCATAAACAACAGTTTGAGGGCCACGTAAATGTTCCGCTTTATCTGCTTTTATCTGCCACTATACAGTAAATGTCTACACTTTTTTCCTGTATTTCTGTCTGTCTGTCTGCCTGACGCAAGCCTCTACGGAGCCTGCATTTATCTCTCCCTCCATCCTCTCCTGCTCCACAAAAGATCTTTTATTTCACCATTGTGTTCTCTGTCTCGGCACATGATGCATGATTGCACGGGTAGGTGGCAATCCATCCGCCCCTGAGAGGATGTTTAATTCTCTTTGGACCTTCCTTGCTGACAAAATGGCCCAGTACTGCCTCATGTCTCCACAGGTTTGGCCTCATTCATAAACAAGCACTGTACTCTAGCACTACAGGTTAGTGCAACCATTAAACAAAATGCAGGCAATTAAAATGAAGAAGTCCTCCTCTGCTGGTCTCTGGATACAGTGGAGAGCCATTATCTCTGTGATACCACAGACAACCAGAACACATGAGGCTAACTTAAAAAATGTCTAACCACTTGCATCTTATTATCAGTTGTGGATCTCTGACATTGTTTCCCTCAGCGTTACTGCCTCCTTAGCAGGTTCACCAGCAAAATGCTCTCTCTCTCTCTCTCTCTCTCTCTCTCTCTCTCTTTATTAGGGATTAGGAGTCTGCAGCTGCAAGTGACACATTTTTTTCTCGCTTATTTTGTTCAGCTCCATTGCTATTGAAATGCTTTTCTGTCTGCTACTGGATTTGTTCTGTTTTCACGTTGTTGGTCCAGTGTGGTTTCTGTTTATTCCAATACCCTCTGATGCTTTGGTGCCCCTTTTTATTTCCTTTCATTAAATGTGAAGTGTAATTTTTCAATGTAAAAATAATTTCAACATTACTGGCTTAATATGCAGAGACAGCTTTGGGTAATAAAACAGTAGGTTGATTTCCATAAAAAAGTGTAAACATTGTGGCGCTATCTAAACATTGTTTGTTTGAGCCCCCCAACCTGCCTGACATAGCAACATTGGCTTGAACGATGAAGTGGCTTAGGGGCAGGAATATCTGTTAGGTCAACCAATAGTGGATTGGAGAAGTTTCTCTGAGAGAATATGCAGAGACCTGGCCATATAATATGGCATTATTATTACATTACACTGATAGCTGGGTCACAAAAACATAATGTTGTGATTCCATGTGAGATGTGTGTAGTTATTCAAAACTGTGATATACAATATTATTTTATTGTGACCATGTAGCAATATAATATTCTGGTGCCAGGTAAAATATTTAATATTTAGAAATATCATTACCCAACCCCATGTCTATTACTGAATATGATGTTGGCCTAATATGTGACATAAAGTACTATAACTTTTTTTTAAAAGCCTACATATACTGCAAATAGGGCCACAGTTACCCAACTTTTTGCACAAGCCTAAAACTTGTTTTTAGAACCTTTGGATGTTTTCGCCAGTCCGCAGTGATGCACTGGAGGTAGACAGTCTGACCTTGGGAGACTTGCTCTGAGCACACAGGGGGAGCAATTCTTTGATATGCACAATCAAAGACCTCCCATGTCCGCTGCTGTGAGGAAGGTTACTTTTGTAGTTGTTGTTGTTTTCTATAATACTCTGTACAAAGGCAGTTGACCATGACTTTCATACCAGGTTTCTGTTTGTGAAGGTCAGCGAGGAGGTTTTAATTACCTTGTGAAGAAACAACAGAACTCAACAGGGGTTTGCTCAGGGGAAATGGGTTAACTTCAACATCAAATATACATACATATAACCAAAGCATGTGCCATCTATATGCTGGCTAATGTTGGCTAATGTTCTCCAATGTTCTCTCAATAAATGTTAGATTGTTAGTGAAACATTGATTTTAAAAACACTGCAGAATTAAATAAAGTCTGAATTATGTTTTTGTAACCACACAATAGTAATAATGCAGCATCTAAAAAACTGAAAAAACATACAGCATAAAATTGTTAGCTGGGATGCAGCAGCAGAAGATTTGTGGATTTAACATTCATCCAGTGAATCTCTGTTCCACCTCATCTTAAAGGCCATTGTGGTCATTGTGGAAGTTACTGCAGAACACTAAACTGATTGTATTGTTTGTAGAAGCAGATGACTTGTGCTTTGTGACATGGCATGTACCACACTGGAAGTAGCCAGCAGAGTATGGGTAAACTGTGGCCACAAAAAGGATACACATGGTCAGCAATAATACTAAAGCAGACTGTGACATTTAAATAATGCTCAAGTGGTGTTAAGGGGCTTTACATGTGCCAAGAAAATATTCTATTCATAGTCTGTGTTGTTTGTCAAATTTTGCCCCTAGCATCTCCATGTTGCAGCAGGAAAAAATTGGATTAAAAAGATAAATTAAGATTTATCAGATCTGACATTCATCTAATCTTCTGCTGTCCAGTTTTAGTAAGACGTTGTCTGCTGTGTTTCTGTAGCTCAGCTGGTAGAGCATTGCGTTTGCAGTGCAAAGGTTGTGGGTTTGATTCCCAGGAAACACATGATAAAGAATTCCATATGGAAATTTGAAGTAGATAATGTATAAAATATACTCTATACACATGACCAAATATACTTTTCTGTATAAGTCTTTATTAAATGCATAAAACATTTACACATTTCACACACATTTATCATCAACAACAAACAACACAATATTTGCGTTTGCTTATGTAGCTTTTTGCTTCACTACAAGAGGTGAGAATTGTTTACTTTTGACAACATCTTCTTTTCTTTTGTTTATCTTTTCCTTTTTAAATTCCAACTGCAGTCATCATCTTTTAAGGCAATGTGCTTCACATCTCAAACAAACTTAATGTCTCTGCTTTTCTCTGTTCTGAGGAACACATGCTTGTTGCTGGTGAATGAGATGCCCGCTTACAAAAGGAACTGGACCTACATAGACTCTAACCTGCTAGATTAGAAACCCAATGAGCTTTTGAATCGTGCAGCTCAACAGCTTTCTGCAGATTTTAAGAGAGTGACAAGACTGAGATTATAATGAACAGAAACAAAAGAGATCATTTTCTTTTGGTGTTAAAAACATTCACTGGTTCAGTCTATATGTCTCTTTCTCTCTGTGAGTAGGTGTGGGTTTTCATTTTAAATCTTGAGTGTAATATCTGATATTCTTTTTCTTCTTCATCTGACTTCCAGACTCACACTGGTAACAGACCTGCTGACAGGAAGAGGTAAGTGAATACAGTGGGGTCCAAAAGTCTGAGAACACACTGACAATCTCAGATTCAACACCTTATTAAAAACTGGATGAAACTGTGAGTTTTAAGACTTTGGAAAATGAAAAAACAAAACAAAGAAACATGATGTTAAATGAATAAGAACAGTTATTATTTTGCTTAAATGTTGAAATATGGTTGTTGATATTTCTATTTCAATAATCAATTACCTTTGTGAGATTGTTTACAACTTTGTATAAAAGTTCACGTTTTTCTTCCATTAAACATAATCAAATCATGCTGGGATAACATGGATCAACAGTTTTTCAGAAATATGTAGCTTGCCTGTATAAATTCCCTAAGATTGTCATAAGCCAAAGGACATAGGAATTTATGTAAATAGATTTAAACATTAAATTTAAATGAAAATTATGTTTATATATTTGTCAATATGTTGTTGTGAATAATTTCTGATATTTTGTAAGGAATTCTAAAAAGAGAGGAATTCTAAATTCTCTCTCATCTGAGAGATTTGTATCACATTGTACTAGCTAACCCCCACCAAGTCAGAATGATTAGCAAGAGTCTGTGTTGAGCAGGAGCAGCCTTGATACAGCCATCTGTATAAAGAGGGTCTCAACTCTCAGACAGGAGGGGGAGGAGTTGAAATGACAAACAACTGCACAACTGATGCTACAACAATAACATGCAAATACGAGCCAAACAGAAAGGCCTATACTAGGAGAAAGATTCTTTAAACACACGAACATATACACTTGCTCTGTGTGTTCAGGAATTCAAAGACTTACTGGGTTGTGCAAGAACATTATGTATTCATGAGATGTAGGTGAGTGGATGCAGATAAGGGGGCTAGGGGGTTCTCTGCAGTATTTCTCTTTGTCTTAGCGCCCCCTTCTGGCTGCTGTGGCATCTCCCACCTCCGTCCTCAAGACCTCAGACACCTCTGATTTAGATTAGACCTTTCCTATTCTCCCTCTCTCGCACAAAAGCAGAGTATTGCAGCACGGAGCATAATGAAAAATGTAGAGCATTTGCGAGAAGGAACAACTTGTCTTCGGGTTCAGGGGAAGTTCAGAAGAAGCGTGTGGTGGTAAATGCTAACGTCACAAATTCTGATCACAAATTCTAAAGGATTTGTGCAGTTTTTTGTTATGAATTATTAGCCAACTAGAAAATTATCATAAATGGATACTGATTTCCAAATTTGAATGCAGAAAACGTACAGTAGAATGTACAGTTACTGTAGCTCAACTGGTAGAGCATGGCGCTGGCAATGGCTGGTAAAATGCATAGCCCAAGTGTGCTGTGAAGCGCTTTGGATAAAAGCATCTGCCAAATGCATAAATGAATGTAGAATGAAGAGAAAAACAGGGTTCAAGTTAAAGTGAGGTGCACTCCAGAGGGGAATTTGAACATGCTTTGGGCACAGGAGAGAAAATATAAGCACTGCTGCAAAGCTTCACGCAATTATGCACGCACACTCATTCACCCCACAAAAATGCACACACAGAAAACCTGGACTTGTTCTTTCAATATTTCTCCTCCAGAACTGGGATGGGAGAGAGGGGTTGAGGAGAGCTGAATAGAGGTTCGGTTACAAACCTGTGGGCCAGAGTCAGTGCAGAGCATTGATCCAGTGCTGGAGCGGACCAACACAATAGATGGATTACAAATGCCAGGACTGGAGCCCCTCCCCTACACACAGATGCGCCCTAACAATAGGAAAGAAACACACAGGCAAATTACACTCAGAGAGGAACACACAGAGAAAGCAGCATATTGACGAGGAGAGCCACAAACTGACTGTGCAGGTCAGATTCAAAAACATACATTCCTGTTTATGTCTCCCCTGGTTCAAAGAGCTAATTCATTAGTCCTTTCTGTAAATCAATCTAGTGCTTTTTAAAACAGTGTCAATTTAAGCGTGACGCCTGTCAGCTTGACGTCGCTCTGTGGATATTTAACTTGAAGCCCAATTAATCATCATGATTAATTCCTGCACAAACCAGCTGCAACTGTTCAGTAAAGCGACTTCTCCCCCTCACACTGCAGAGAGCACAGGGGGAGAGAGAGAGTCTACACCAAGCATCTTTTGTAATTACTGGTCCCTGGAGAGAGACAGAGAGGGAGAGAAAGAGAGAGAGACAGGGAGAGAGAGAGAGAGAGAGAGAGAGAGAGACAGGGAGAGAGAGAGAGAGAGAGAGAGAGGGAGAGAAAGAGAGAGAGACAGGGAGAGAGAAAGCTTGGGATTTAAACTTTGTATGTCAAACCAATAGTCATTTGTGTGTGTATAAGATATTTTTCTTTTTCTCTCTTCTTCTGAGTGGCAGGATGTCTGTGTATGTGCATGTGTATATAGTGTGACTGGAAAAGTGATTTAGATGTACAACAGTGAAAACAGATGGAAGTCAAATGTGCTTTTAACATGACATTTCAGTTGAAAGACCAACCATTCATGAAAACAATAAATTCAGATGAAAAGTAATGGGGGGTTTTAATTTTGGATTAAAGTATAATGCAAATGTACATACAATGTGTGTGTGATAGAATAAATCTAATTATATTAACTCAAATATTGAGGCTATAAAATTATAAAACTTAGCCTGATATAGCTAGTCTGTCACTAAATATTAGTTTATAATTCAGAAAGAGTCAGTTCTCTGAAATGATGTATGAAGCAGTCAAAGTTATGCTTGTCCCAGAGGTCTCTGCTGCAGAAGTTGAGGGTTGAGTTCAGAGTCTCCCACAAAGGTTTGTCAAAGGGAGAAACATTGGACTGTTAATAAAGCTATGTGGGAGGAATCAGAGAGGTTACATCGTGAACCATCACCACCGATCTGGGTTTGTAGCAAAACGTATCTTCAATATTCAACATTACCATTTACTGTCATTGCTGTTAAGAGTCATAAGTACAATGGTTTCAAATTGTAGATTACTATATACATTTAATATCATCTGCCACTTTTTATAATAATAACCAACCAATCACTATAATTATCTTGTAAAAACCATGTGTGCCTTGTGTAAAAACTGGTAACATTTTGGCATAAACACCTATTAAATTAACTGCCCTCTATAAAAAAATATTTGTAACACTTTGTAAATATGTCTAATAACATTTTAAATACAGAACATATAAGTGCTGTTTTTGTGTTCGAAAACTTGTAATTCGTGTTTACAGGGTTTATGTAATTGATCTTGTTACGAATTTAAAGTTAGGGTAGCTTTGAAAGCATAAGATCACCTAAGATCCTTACAGTGCTTCCCAAATCCACACCTCCTCCAAAACACATGAACCTGCTGAAAAATGGGAAATGCTATTGAAAATCTATCCTGTGAATATATGTATATGTCTGTTCGGTGCGTGTCAAATATCAACAGCATTTGTCAGAAATCGCTTGCTGCACCTTTAAACACTGTGCAGTGAAAGCAATGATGCATCACAGCATTTCTACTTCTGTAAAATATTATGTGGGTATTAAAATGTCTTTTAAAACTACATAAAATGCAGTAAATGTAATGTAAAAAAGATTATTTAAAATGTCCACGTATCATAAGATTTTTACGAGCGCAGTCAGATCATCCACAGTGCCAGAGAGGGATCATCACAGTGCCAGAGTGAGAGAGAGAGAGTGAGAAAGAAAGAAAGAAAGAAAGAAAGAGAGTCTCAGTGGCAAAGAGTAACTTACCACATTAGAGTCAGCAGCCACTGTAAACTGCATGAATGAAGAGTGTGTTATTCTATCATTTGATTGATATCGTCTTGTATAGGGTATGAATTGATGACTTGTGTAAAAAAATGCAAGAAACAACATCAATCATGCAGTTACCTGGATCTCAAACCAACTGTAAACCAGCCTGAGGTGAAGAACAAGCATTTGATCAAAAGCACCAGGTCATCACAGTGCCATAACTTATTTCCAGAATGTTCTTTCTGCATTAGAGTATCACTGTCAAAGGAAATCACCACAGCTCCATATCTTCTTCCACCCTGCACCCTGCCTCACTCACATGTTCATATGACACAGCACCAGCAGACCAAGAGCAGAATAATATAATAAAGCAGAGCTCCTCAGCCTTTTGACCATTTAGGACCACTTGAGGCTCTTGACTTTGGAACATGATGTCGACAGCTAGAGAGGTGCTGAGCTTAAGTTGAGTTTATGTTTGCTAGTTTTGAATGAATTTCAGTTCCTTATTTTGCTGATAAATATCTGACAGTGCTTTATAAGCACCTTCATTAGTATGCCTGTGCAGTTTGATCAGCAGATAGGTACATGAAAATATATACATTATAAGCAAAGTAGTGATTCATTCATAGTGCCAGCATTGAGAAGTTTCACTCTCTAACCAGTAGGTCCCTTCAAATATTTTCGTATATTGATTGCTAAACTGTATATTTATACAGATAGCTTCAGTCCTTGATTATGATTGGTTGAGTCAATTTACAAGCTCTATACGCTTGTGACATCAGTATTACTGTGCCACTGTGTGTTACTGTGCCACTGTGTGTTACTGTTTCTAAAGAAATATATTGATGGTGGAAGAATATTTTTCATCGAAATTGTAACCTTTTTTTGCTGTGTTTATTTTATGAAACCTTGCCAGGTATTTGGAATAACTGTCCGCTCTGCATCATGCCTAACAATGCCCCTTAGCTGTTCTAAAATCTCTATAAACCACAGCTTCTTGAGGCTTTTTGCTTTATTTGACCACGGTCCTGGGTTATCAGTTTCAAACATACCAGCGTTACTTTCATAGTTTCTCTCATTTCATATTAAAGCAAGACACAATTGCTAATTCACACCATCACTTGGCAACAGACAGTACAGTAAAAATGGCTAGGGAGGACTTATGTGTATTTAGATGTATGTACTCAACAATTCCATAGAAAAAAAGTCATTTGGATTATAGATTTATATTAAAGGGTGTAAATTAATATTGTAATATTGTTAAAGTGTTTATTGTGTGTATGTTCCCTGGGTGATTGTGTACTATGTTTTAAATGGGTTGTTTGTCCTAGCAGAAGCTTTAGGCTAATATAGAAATTAAATATAATTGTCCATTTATTTATTCTATACGGTAAGTGGCTAAGCAGGATCATGCACAGTCAGCTGGCCATTACCACTAATAAAACCCCTCAGCTTTGTGTTTATTTTAGCATTATGATTGTCTGCACTGTATATTAATATACACATGGACATAAATATAGGATAGTATGTTGTCCTTTGTAACCTTATTTCAAACAGCAATTTAAAATGATAGCAATTTAAAATGATTTAAAATGATGAAACAAATCAGCTCCTAATAATAAATATGTCTGGAAGAAATTTAATTAAGTGATTATAGTGGATAATTGTCGCAATTGCTAACACATTTCTTTTCCACACTTAACAATGCACTGTCATTTCCCAGCAGATAACCTTCTAATTTCTCTCTTTACCGCTACATTATATTATATTATTATAATATAACTTTTTGTACAGTACTTTTATCTTCCTGTGTTCTTTAAATGTGTGTGTGTTCATTCTAAGCATTTGGTTCTGAACTAAATCGTACTTTCTAATAGCATTTAGTTCATGGTACTTTATAATTAAATTACATATATAAAAATGCAATTAACATAAATGATACAGAACTGGGGTTGGTGTGGGGAAACTCTTCGGTCAGACACTTTCACAGACAGATTGAGCTTCAGGAAGTGTGTAGGGTGAACCGTGTTCCAAAGTTTGTGTTCACGTTGATCTCTCTACTTCTACAAGCAGAAGGTCAAACAGTATGTTCAGGGCAAACTAAGATCGGGGCATATGTTTAAAAAAAGGTAGAACCACTGATTAAAAGCAAGCAAGAAAGGGGAACAAAAGAGAAAAACTGTCAATGCCATTTAAGTCAATGATTCCCAGACAGGGGTGTGTGTATTCCATGAGTTCTTCTATTATGCACTGTTAAACTAAAAAAAACAAATTATGCTTTTAAAATTAAAATATTTTTACTGTCAAATGTTAAAGTATTCAAAACTATACTGTCAAATGTTAAAGTATTTAGCAAAAAAGAAAAGATTATACAAAATTAATTACAAATTTTACACTTCTTTATATACAATGTAGCATTCTTTTCTGTTTCCTTCCTATCAAATGTCTGATCCAAAAAAACAATACTTCTAAAATCTAAACACAGTTATAAAACAACTTATTCTATATTTCACACACCCTTTCAGTTTGAGAGTAGACTAGCTGCTGATTCATTTTTTGTGAATCATTATAATAGTAGGCATTGTAATAATATTAATTATAATACTAAACAATATCCAGTGTAATACGAGTTAAAAGGAACACATTTATGGTTTGGTGTGGATGAAGTGGTACTTGAGCCATACTGATGGTGCTATTGGGGTACAAAAGACAAAAAATATTGATCTAATCAAACTACAATAACTCTTTAACCCTTGACACATAATGTTCAATTGTAAAAGCTCTATGGAGGAAACACATGACCTGACACACACAACAACACTATGTCAGGTTCAGTTAATCAGTCCACTAAATGAGGATATCAGTACCAGGGTATCCTGTCTTTCCATCATCCACTCCACGTGGATGAGATGAGCCGGAAATGGCACTTTATGAATATCAGCCATGATAGGAGCTCAAGCACAGAGCGTCTCATCTTCACAGCAGAAACTTTGATGGATCTGATAAGGTGGGATGGTAATTAAACCACACCCTTCCCTGCTGAATTAGACGGTGGGCTGGTCCGTCCACCACCGTGGCTTCCTTTCTTACAGGGCTGTTTGAAGACTGGGACATGAAAGAAAGCACGGCTCTCAACGTGGGCCTGTATCATTACTCGAGCTCAGCGATCTTAATTAAAACGCATTGCGTGTTATGTGGCATAACAAAGGAAAATTTGAGTTCATTTAAATCCAATTATGCCCGGACAGTATCTCCAAAGAAGAGGGAGTAATTGCTGTTTGAACATGTGGTCCTTTATTCTATCACCATGAGATTAATAAGCATAATCACAACACCATCTAAAACAACGGTAGATGAGAAAGGGTGGAGAATCTCTACACCATAGGCTTTGAAGGGTCTGGAGAACCTTAAGAAAAGCTCAAAAAGTATGTGAGGAACCTGCCTCACATACAACCTTTGTAAGTTAAAACCTTTGTAAGTTGAACCCTTTAAAAAATTCAAAAAGCCATGAGCTAGATCAGTGTTTTTTTAATTGCAACAAAAATAGGTCACAGTTATTAAAAAAAGCAATGCAACCCTCCAATAATAAAATACAACTAATCAAATAACCATGCAGAACAGTTTATTGCACAGCTTTCTGGAATACTTGATTCTGATTGGTCAGTTCCCTGATAACACAACCTCTTCATATCAGGGTTTATTTTGTAATAACAACCAGATGGATGTCAATATATTATCCCTTACAAAATACGTAGGTTATCAACAACAACTTTTGTTCTTCAAAAGCTATGCGCCCAGTCAAACTCCACAGCGCAAATTAATTTGTTGTGACAAAAGCTAGCCCAATAAATGCGGGCCAGGTTGTGAAACATGCCAAAATATAAGCAAGACTGCATTACAATACATTTCACAATGTGTTTTGCACAATTAATTGCTGACTGCCAACAGCATGAAGTTACCATAATTGCTTATTGTACAAAACAGAATTTTGATAATGTGTTTACATACGGTTTCACATGTAAAACCTGAAACCATACATAATATGTAAATCAGAACCACTGATTTACAGTATACAATGTTTCAAAACCCATTTTAAGTGCAACTGTAATATTGAGATTATCAATATTATTGTTATCCAACTGAACGGCCAAAGTGTGTCTCATTTTGCCACTTAATACCCCAGTAAGAAAAACCAGAGAGATTAAAATCCTTTAAGAGCTCCTATTTTGCCTGACCTTTCACTTATTTTTCTAGTCTCAGGTGGTGGCTGCTTGGGGGCTGCTGGGAAACGTTACCCTAATCAATACTTTCCCTTCCTTGCCCTTTAGGACGGAATAAATCATCTGCTTAAGAGAAAGCCTATCAATGGAAAAAGGGGCCTCTTTTTTCTGCAGGCTCCTGAATCAGCAGTCTTCATATTTCCCTGCATGCTCTCCTCCCACAAACCAGCCTGATCCAACATCTCCTGATCAGACTAGCATTGACCTCTGGCCTCTACCCTTCTGTCTGATGACCTATTGATCAAGCCTGGACTTGACTTGGGGCAACATCCACTGATAAACCAAATGGAAGGATGAAAAAATGCATGCATTGAAGAACCTTTAATAAGTATTATAATTACATTATAAGTACTGAAGCAGCAGTACTCTGTTAATGGACACCAACAAATGTAATGAACACATCAAATAAAAGTGTGCAGGCTTGTAAAACCCAAGCCACCAAAATCACACACACTCACTTCTCATATATATTCCTCAGTCTCTTGACTTCAGTTCATTTATATTTCCTGTTTGTTTTAGATGTTTGGACTGGGCTTCCACACCATCAAAAAAATCCTCAATCTATTGCTTTGGCATGAAGACAAAATCTAAAATATTTCTAGGCTCACATGAAAGAAATCAAAACTCCAACACAAAATGAATTTTGATGTGGATACAGGTAGCTGTCTGACTCAATATCACACAAGCAGTTTTTGATCTGAAGGGAAGAAAATAAACAGGAAGGGTTTATGTCAAAAACAACAAGAAGATAAAATAAAAACAGAAAACAAATCTATAACTCCAAGGCTCAAATCTGCCTTCGTGTGCACTTTCTGTATGATCCCTCCCAGCATTTCAGTTTCTCTCTCTCTCCATTTCTGTCTCCCTCATTGACATGTTGTGTGTTTCTGTGATGTGTAAACCTTCGAATCTGACCTACTGCTCTGTAAGGCCTGCAGCTATCTCAAGCATGCATGTGCAGCCCCAATGGGAGAGGTGCAAGTCAAACCTCTATAAATATTTCACTTCTGTTTTCCTCTGCTCCCAGCTTCTTGCACTGAAACTCTCTCACCTTTGCTGCCAAACCAACTATACATGCTCAACATGCAACTGGGGAAAAGCACTAAAAATTAGCTACCTGAATATATTGTCAATGTTTCACGCTTTGAATTCCTGATCATGCAATGCTGTGATAAAAACTGTGAATTTTACAATACTTTAGTATTAAGGGTATCGTAATCAAATATTTAGCTTTCATATTTTATTCATATTATGAGGGTAGGACATGCCCCAAGTGTATGTTTGTGTGCAAGACGTGTGTGTGGTATCCAAATCAATATGACCAAGCATCCCAGGATCCATTAAAAGAAGATTCTCTTTCTCCTTGCCACTTCACCAATCTCTCTCTTTCACCCTGCCCTAGTTTCTTTGCCTGTCAATCTCCATCCTCTCTTTTTCCCACTCGTTCTTATCACCTCTCCCTCTCTTTCTCACTCACTTTCTTCCCCCACCCCCTTTTTCTTTTTTTTCAAATAATAAATGTCTAACCACTTCATACAGAAGACCCCACTCTGGGGATGTATCTTGGCCTTGTGAAACACTATTGACTCATTTTAACCCACATTTCTAACTGCCCAGTGGGCAGGCAGAAAGCTTAGGGGTTGGGGGAGGGTGGTGTTGTCAGTTTTCATTTGAACAGCATTTAGCCAGCGCTTGTACTGTCCTGCTGGTTTCTCCCAGCCCACTCCTAATTCAGCTGGAAAACATGGACTGGGGTCAGAGGTCATGTCACAGGTCAGAATGCAGCATTAGCACATGGTCAAGGTGAAATTTCAGAGGTCAAATAAAGGATTAGCTCAGAGGGAAGGTGACGCGAGGGGAAGGATAGAGGTAAGCAGTCTCTAGGGGGCACGAGGTGCAAAGATCACATGACTGGTGTTGGCTCATGGTCAAGGTGACAGAGAGAATTCTCCTGAGGGTGAAGTTCATGCCTGCTTTGACCGTGAGAAGATCAATACCAGCACAACATCTGGTTCTCCCTCTATTCTAAAGCACTTTTCCTTTTCTCTTCTACAAAATAACAGTTCTTCATTGTTGAATATTTTTAATATACAAAGAAGAATATTAATATAAGAATATTCTATTAGTATTTTTTGACAAACTAAAGTACTACTACAACAAATCTGCTGTTGTTACAGTCTACCCCAGTACCAGTGTGATTGTAAAAGATGAAAAATTACTAACTAATTAAAAACATTAAAATTCACCTTGAACATGTATTATTTTATTTATTTACATTCATTCACAGATTTATTTATTTGGTCAGACATGACAGGTGTTCATGTAAATCTTGTGCGGATGTTGCATATAAAACTGAATGAGAAAATCTGCTGATTCTGATAATTACAGTGATGCAGAGATGCACAACATGAAAATATACAAAGCACACAAAATTTACAAAATGTTACAAAATTACAAAATTTACAAAAATCACAGCAAAGTGTAGCCAAACACAAGACACTTTGTTGACCGCAAAATTAGTTTTTTTCTTTTGTCATTACATCACTTGTATGACAAAATTGTTTCCTGGTGGAAATGCATGTGTATATATTATACAGTTAATCTGAGCATTTGCCTCCTTCCATTGTCAGGAGAACTTTGGTTTGCTTTGAAAATTTCATACTATTTATGAAACAATTTACACTTTATAGTAAATGTATTTACTATTTACACAAATGTAAACAGTAAATACATTTACACAAATGTTTATTTTCTTACCTTATAACTGGTAATGTAAATAACATTAAATGTTTACACAGAGACCTACAGCTTTTACTGGCACTTCAGGAGAGCAGTGGTCATATACAGTATAGTAGTGATATGAACCTTGCAGCTAATTTATAATTGGCTAACTGATGGTGTTACAACTCACCCTGTGTTACATGACTCTCTGGGCTCCCAAAAATGTGTATAAGTTACAGAGTTCAAAATATACTGTGTAACACAACTAATGTCTGTCTTCCATATTCCATTGCTTACCATCATTTAAATCTTATACCCTCCCTCCATTACAAATGTGTTTCGAAATAAACCTTTGATCAAACAATTATTTGGCATTTGTTTTTATATATAGCTCACTGAGCAAAAACCATCGTTGTGGTACTCATGGAATCTTTTGGGTTGTATTGTATGCAATTTCCACTGCCTTCTCCTCAGCATGCATCACTCTGGTGCATTTTTGTGGCCAGAGAATGGTAAAAGGCAATTACACACATGACCAAGCTGATAGCCAGACAAATAACTGCAGCCTTTATCATCAGGGAGTGAAAGCACCGCTGTTGCTGTGACCCACTGCTGTAGTTTGCATTTCAATTAAAAATGGATGAAAACTTGTCCTATTTCATTCAAAAAGCAATTGTAGGGCTGAGCACTGGATAAGGGTGGAAGAGAAGCCAGGCTTGCCGTAATGAAAAAAGAGCAGAGCAAACAATAAAAAGATTGTATCAAGAGGCAACATACTTTGTTTCTTTCAATTCTTTCGAAACACTATGGAGATGAAAGTGTGTGTAAATTGAAATCTTAACAGTTTGTTTTATGTACATTTGTATATAACGCTGGAAAACGGTTGTGGAAGGCTAAACTCAATAAGGGAAATTGAAAATATGTTTGGGTACTTGTGCAGCACCTGCTTAAAATAAAAAAAACGAGAAGATGCCATTATTAAAGATTTGTTGCAATACACCAATATAATCTTTGCTGTTTTCATAAAGGGTTAGAAAAAAATGCATTAAAGTGTAGTAAATATTCATAAATAATTTGAGAGGGTAATTTCATAAACATAGATATGAGGCTCAGACATTGTGTGGGAGTTAATAAAAATGTATCCAATTCATTTTAGCCCTGCTCTCCTTAAGTGGTCAGTTGGTGGGAACGAAAAGGTTCATAACCAGACCCACTTATTTTATGTGGCTATAGGATAATTAATGCCTACGTTGAATAATTGTGCTATTGTCACTGTACGGTGTTGGCTTTTGTTTGGCACATTTTGTTCATTTAGTGAAAGACTTCTTTAAGTTTTTTTGTTTAGGCCTTGTTGCTACATTTATGCAATGTCCTGTTATTTGCATAAATTTGGTATTTTTGGCTCCTCCTGTGTGGAAGAAAAATCTGTAACTGCACGACACAGACTGAGTCAGCCTATATTTATCGTTATAAACAAAGCAGGACTGAATGTAAATGGAAAGAGGATACAAAGTTGAACCTCAGTTGTGAAGTCAGCATGTTAGTGCCGCTGAGCAAGCAGTGATGACTGAAGATAATCACTGGCTGTGTAATGGTGAGAAGGTAAGTGGACAGTACAATAGATTATGAGAATGGGACCTTACATTGACATTAAACTCAAAAATCCCATTACCACTGTACATGCACTAGCATGTAACTAGCTGTTTCAATAACGTGTCTGGTTTTGTGTTTTTTTAAAACTGCAATCTGTAACATTTTTATTAAAACAAACAAAAATAAGTTAATGAGCAGGTACATAACAAATATATTGTTCAAAATGATTTCTTTACCTTACCCTGATTCACAACGGTTAGTGAAATGTCAGTTTGGCTTCATTTGATTTCAACATACTTAAATAAAAGTATGCAAAGTAACCTTTAATTTTGAACAGAGAGAAAGAAAAAAATTATATATTGCAGCTTTAAATAGTTTATTTCCATGTTACTAGTGTCTGATAATTCTGAAGACGGAATCTGTTACAGCTATTACAGATGGGTCCTACTCATATGCTTCAGTTGTCATAGTGGGGATTTCAATTGACTAACCTCTGAGTCTAATCAATATTGCCAGGAATCTCAAATGCTGTTTTAAGTGGAGACTGGAGATTGCTAATTATCACTGGACAGATCGCTAATTGATGGATATCTCTCTCAAAACTTACCTCATGCACAGGTTTAATAACGTTATAAAACATATAGCCACTAGTACTGTTTGCTCATGTAATCTTGTTAAATTGCCAACTAAATTCAGTGACAACTTATTAAAGATACACTTTAAAACATTTATTAGAATAGACAGTGAGTGAGAACTGTATACAAAATACAATAATAACTGTACTTTTTATGGATTTTTTACCATACTAAAAAAATTACATTAGTCCAGACTAAACAATTCATAGTGTTTCATGATATCCATTGTATCTATGCAGGCCTCAGTTTTTATCCTATCCACTATTTCTCTGTATAAACTTTTGCATATAGTCCTGAGCCATCACTGAAGATGGACAAACACTATCTCTGCCAAACATCGCCAGCAAACTGTGCATGGCCTATTGCATCATGACTTTAGTAAAGAGATCCAAACAGCTGAAGAGTCCTGTCCCCTTGCATCCAGACCAAAACAGAAGACAAAAGACACTATGATCAAAGACTGAACTCAAGACCTAGGTCCTCAAGAGTAACGCCTGCCCAAGCAGGGAACAAAGGCTCAGTATTTTCATCTAGATCACTGTTAACTCACACTGACTGGTCGGACCACTCCTCTAAACATTTAAGTGTATGAATCATCTCCTGTGGTGGACAAGAGAACATTCAGGGTTCCTTTGAAGAGTGACTTTGTCCAGCCTCCCCATCACCCTTGAGAACAGTTCTGTAACTTCAGAACAAACCGTTTTCTGAACTTCCTCTCATTTCATTTCTGACGACTCAACAAAAAAGTGCTGCATAACCTGAGGACATGTATCATTCCCCTAGTGCTCACTGCTCAGCACACTGCCTGTGGGGCTGCCTTTCTATGGGCACTAATGTATTATTTACAGGGCTGTCTACGTATTTGATCATGCCTTGATTAAAACCCATACAACCTTGAACAATTAAGCCTCTTTTCTTCAAAACTTATTGAGAGCAGATATTGAACTTTTAATGTTTTACTTTAAAACACCGGCCCTAAGAAGATTTATGTCAAAATATGAGTACAGTTGAGAGCTTTGTCTTCAATGAGATCACACATGAAAAAAAATCTAAGGGTTCTTCTAGGAACTAAGTGCGTTTACATGCGTGATCTTACGTGCTTTATAGTCCGATGACGAAGTACAAAGGTCACGTACCATAAGGTCATGTAAATGACTTAAACCATGTTGTTGCATTGGGTAAAAGTTATAAACATTTAAAGCAAAACTATTGGCACCCACTGATTTTTGCTTGTTACTTTATGCGTGTGTCTGTTTAGTTCTGACATCTCTTTCTCTTTGAAAATCTTATGTAGATCCAGCTGTCTTGCATTGTAAAATTATCTTACTTAGTGTTTCGTGGATTTTGTTTGTTAACACTTTTTTAAGATTGCACAGATCATTACAAACATTAGTAAGTGGAAATGACTTTATACTGTAAGTTACTGAGGAAGCATTAAAAATTTCATGCGTAGATAAGTGAATTAACTAACACTTCCATTAGTGGCCATGAGGGACACATTGCAACATTGTATTCCTAATTAAAGAACACACTCCTGACAGCTTGTTTCCCCACTTTGCTGGTAAATGAACCATATCAGATTCTCCATGTAGGTAATTATGAATGTTAATGCAGTGGGTTCTCTTCAAATGACAACCCTCACTAAACATTGGTAACATCAACAGCCATTTGCTTTGCCTGCCAAATGTGTCTCGTCTGCAGTGTTATTTTTAAATATACAGTGTACAGGAAGAAATCCACGTTAAATTTGATATTTGCAAACAGTTTGTATGTTCAGAGGAGACATTACCTCAATAGCTGCTATTTATCATTATAGTGTTAAAGGCAGTTAAAGGCCTACTGGTGTTAAAGGCCTACTGGTATGTGAGTCAGACTTGTAATCAGAAGGTTGCTGGTTTGATTCCAGCATGGGCAGGTAGCAAATGAAGTGCCCTTGAGCAAGGCACCTAACCCCCAATTGCTTCCCGGTGCAGTAGCGTGCTGCCCACTGCTCCGTGTGCGTGTTTACAGATTGCAGTGTGTGTTCAGTCCTCACCATGGGTTATGGTGATGGGTTAAATGCAGAGGTCACATTTTGGGTATGCGTTACCCTATCTGACAAATATGTCACTTTTATTCCCTTCCACTCTTTCAGCCTTTCATGCATCCTCCCCACACACAAGACTTGCTAAGAAGATGTTAACTACTAGAGCATAAATATACATTTCATGAATATATTTTCACAAACTGATTGTTCTTTTTGGTCTCCTGTTACTGTCATTGTTTTCTTTACTGATATGGCAAAATGATTAATCAAAGGGAAACAAATAATGCATTCTAGCAATTGCATTAAGCATTTGCATTATCTAATGATTAGTATATAATTCATTAAATTTTTATTGTACAGTAATTTAAATATTTATTTATTTAATATGTTAATCTTCCATAGTCCCACAGTCAAACTATAATGATAAATACAGTACATAAAAACAAAAAAAAATTATATAAAAAGGAAATCAGTTTTGCCTCATAAGGGCTAAAGACACATTATGGGAGCAAGTCTTGGTAATCTTATTTAATGAGTTTTATATATTGTAATTATTAAGCAAGATGTAACTCATGATAAACATTGTTTATTAAGGTACATGCATGTTCATAAAACTTTTACATTTGTGTTTGCATTTTTTATGTATTTTATTATATTTTGCATTTGGCATCTGGTAAAATAAGTGCAAATGTAACTGTACATATATTTTATACACGCAACATTCATTACAATAACATTACTGGCTACCAATTGTACAACACATAGTAGATGGTGGATAGTCACTAGATGGTGAATGATGAATACACTACACATTCTTGTCCTAAACTGACTTTATAGCAGTATTTTATTCTGTGGGTGTATTAAATACAATTTTGCTACAATGCATTATGATTACACTGTACAGTGTTGCCAAAATGTGCACACCTGGACATTTATTTTAACAACTAAATCATAATATTTGCTGTAATGATGCGGAATTATTTTGATGCAAATTCCCAGCGGTAATGTCAGATACCCTGTTGTGTGACTGGTAAGTCTGCACAACACAGCTGAACAGAGCTGAACACAGCTCACTCAACTGAACTCATCACAAATCACCCACTGACTTCCTCCTTAAAGACACTTGAACTAAATCCAGCCATGTCATAACACTTATGGACATACAATATGTAATTGTGGTAATCTTTTTTTAAATATGAACCTCCATGCACATTTTGTGTTCAGTAACTTAACATCTTTTTGAAGCATGTCAAAGGCTACATGATAAATAACATTATCTATGGGATACAACTATGAATTATTTAGCACACAGGAGAATTAATTCTAATTTTTGTTTACTGCAGACTTTTTTACTGCAGAAAATTTGCTTTATTAAAATTAACAAATTAAGTTATAAATGCTGTTAACCTTAATTTAGCTATCGATTCACGGTTTTAAAAAATGCACAGCAAGCTGAAACTGTTCAGGAAAATCACAGTATGCAGCTGTTCCATCTTTTCTTGTCAAAGTTACAATTTAAAATCATACTAATCCATCATTCTGCCATGTAAAACATTAAATTAATGTCACCACAGAAGAATGGATTTTTCAGAAAAATAAGAAGAAAATGCTGATGAAGCATTGAGTGAAGGTTATCACAGGAGAGAGATAACACCTTCCTGAGTTTAGTTTTTACCGGATTTCGTAAGATCACCTTTGTGTCTAATTCACAACGCAGAGTACACATAATTTCATCTCTTCCATTACTGACCAACCTTTTTTTTAATATTAAACAAACTCATTCATTATTGCCTTTGCTGAATTTGACAGTATGTTAGGTTCATTTTGCTTCTTCCCCTCGACTTTATGCAGATTGTGTGTTTAAAACTTATGGCAATAGCGGCCAACTTATGTATGCAAATAGATTCGCCTCTCTGTTGGGTGAGATTACTGTGAAGTGCTGCTATTTGCATTTGAAAATGATCCGGATTGGAGTGAGCGTGAGGCGAGGTGCAGTTAGGGATGATGGGTAAAAGAGAGCTTGCCACGATAAGCTGAAAATTGTGTTTGCCTAAATGCTTGCAGCAGCACACCTCGCCAACGCTTTGTAATTTCTCTTTTCTTTTTCGTATCTGTCCTTTCTTGTATGTGGTTTAACTGGAACACTGTTAACAGAGTTGCGGTTTAATACTGAGTCCTCTTTTAAATCTTTACGGTGACGTGAGGCCTCTGGTTGTGGATTACTAGTCCTCAACAAAGTCAGATTTTAGAGAGACCAGTGTCAGTGTACCTGCAAATACTCCAGATCACAATGAATTAAAAACACCACAATCCCCCTTTAAACTATATAGCCAGTCTGAACGCACTACTGGAGATTCCACTTCACTTTGCCATGCAAAGATTTTTATTTATATGGTGCTATTGGGTATTTGATGTGAATTTTCTGTACTGTGTGGCATCAAATGTGAACCTTTAAAGAGCCAAAATCAAACGGGATTAAAGCAAAAAAAAGTATTTGCCTGTACTTACATGAATGAAAAAGTCAGCACAAGCTAAGTCATGACATTAAATGTGAGAGTTCTTTAAATTGTGAGGGAAAAGCACAGGTTTTGTTTAGGGAGTGTTATGGGCAGCAAGAGAGACGATACATGTCCAGACATCACAAAGAGAAAATAAATTAACCAATGTGAGGTGAAGAGAAAGAACTTTGCTGGTCTCAGTTAATAACCCAAAGACAGAGATCAGCTCTCAGAGACACTCTGGTAGTCCTGAACGTGTGTGTGAGACATTGGAGAAAGAAAAGAAGACATTATCTTAGACATTCTCCATAGCACTTAAGTCCAAGGTTCATGACAGTTATAGTAGAAATAGTAGTTTTGTTTTAGTAGTATAGTAGTGTATACTTTAGTAGTAATAGTTGTGTTTTTCAGTGCTTTCGGATCATTTCTACTATGCCCCATCATATATGTTTTAATATACTGAAAAATAGTTGATTATCATAATATTACAATTAATTGAATAGGGTCTTTAAATCTATTTGGTTTGAGTGGATGTTGCCATTTTTGCCATTTAACTTCATCAAAATGTTTTAAGAAATATTTCAGGTGTTATTCATTCTTTATTCATTTTTCAAACAAAACATTTTTAAGGATGGTTTTAATTGAAAGTCAGTTTGGTTAAGTAATTTATCCTCAGTTTTACTTTCCATCCTGTTAGCTGTTTATAATATCCCTTTAACTAACAAAAGCCAGTTCCTTAATGACATCATCCGTCAGTAAGTAAACATCATTTAAATTAAGTTAATTGCTGCATCCCAGTTCATTAAATTTTACTAAAATATGTACTGTTTTTGTTATGGGAAAGTAAATGCATTTCAGCGTGTAGCAAAAAGTATGCAAGTACTAGAACATACTAACACAAAGCAAAAGTAACTTGCCTAGACAACATTGTGATTAAAAATCACACACATCAAAATTGAGCTCCTCCTTGCATTTAAGCATTTCTTCATTCATTATATCTCATGTAATGTTCACTATATAAGTGTAATTCAGTGAAGCATCTTCTGTGGTTTATTAATTCAGTTTAGCGTCACCTTCTCACAATTAGTTGTGGGTAGTATCAGCTTTTGGAGTGTGCATGGAAAGCACTTCTAATTTTTACTGGAAACAGTAGAACATCTGGGTACTTAAGAATACTCATTTCAACATACTGTGATTTGGGACATACTAATTCTAATTTCCAATACGTTTTAGGATGGATAATATGTGAACCTGTGACACTGGGAATGTTAGTAATAAATTTAATAAAATCTTGTTGTTAGTTGGTTGTCGCACTTTAAAACATTTAATCAGATTAGATTTAAAATTGTAAAAAAGAAAATTGAATGTCATAATGTTATTGTGTCATGAAAAGTTACATTGCACCTCCCACATAAACAAACGAAACACAATCATGGCGCTTTGTGTTTTCTGCTCTTGAATGAGTTTAATCTGCACAAATAAGGATTTCAGAAATCTGCCTTTTAAATGTTAGATGCGTGGGACTGGCTCAGGTGTATTGCATTTTGGAAGACTGTAGTCATAGCCACCGTTTAAAGCACCATATGAAATCACAGAATAATGTGTCTCTATAGCACACAGTCTCCTGGCTGAATCCCATTAAGCCTGCACAGCGCTGGGTAATGAGATCGGCCACGGGCCTTTATGTTCCTCATCCCACCCTCCCCATACTCCCCCTTGCTTCACATCACGGCCTGTGAGGATCCCACATCTCAGCCAGGATAACGTGCCACAGCCCAAGCCAGCGTCACAGATGAATATTCATTACCACAGCTTTTTGCGAATTTTCTCCTGGATACGGCTGCCCCACCGCCCCTCCCACTCGCTCGCTCCTCTTCGCCTCTGCTCCCCTGGCAAAGCCGGCTGAAGGAGAGAGAGGAAGTGGGGTGGTGGGGGAGTAAGAAAGGGTGGATGAAGGGGCAACTGGGTCTCGTAACACCTCGGGGTCTAAGACGTGTGCATAATTTGCTTGTTGCATTTTACATTATAAGGCAGACACAAGAGACCCGAGCACTTGGTATGAAATGTATGACATAGCACAGTAACTATGACAGAAAGAAGACATTTATTATGATTGAAATTTAAATAAAGGAGAATATGAGAAACCTCTGTGAATCTGTAAACGCTCTGAGCAACCACATGGCCTCCTAACACAATTTTAACTGAACAGTTTAAAAATTAAAGGATATTGTGATCTCATTAGCACTTGTGGGTATAGATACAGTGAGGTGAATAGACACCTAAAACTTAAATGTCCTTATTGAGCAACTTATTAAAGCCTACATATACCTAATCCAACATTATAACTGTTGTGAAACATTATGCAAACACACAAGTCAGTGATAAAGACCACCAAACACCAAAACATTAACAGTGTTTTATTTTATGATACTTGAGTTTTGATGATACAAAATAATCATACAATGAATGCAAATGCCACTTAATTTTATTTCAAAATAAAACTCCCTTAAATAAAGGTCTTTTAAAACACCCTTAAATAAAGCTCTTGTTTCGGTGATGATCCAAACATACAGAATTTGCATATGTACAATTTATATCCAATACTTACAAATATCTACAGTACAAATATGAATGGCATTATAGTGTAGCTTGCCTCAATCAGGTAAGTTACACTATGAACTCTGACCCTTGAATTACTCTGTACCTATACTTTACCATACCATACTTTACTATACCATTGACTTGAACCAGCAGCTGAGGGGGAACGTGTCCACACAGCAGAAGCGCTCATATTTTGCAGTCAGCCCACAGCCTGAAGCGTCTTTCCTCCAGTTAGATACTATATTAACATTACTGCCATCTCAGCAACAAAATTCAGCTTTGAAGTTTCTGACTTTCACAGAAAAAAAGCATGAATTATTCCTATTTTTATAACTACATTAACTGCACAGTCATAAATTGATTAGTCTTGTCTGATGGGAATGAATATATCAATAAATATTTAAACTATACCTTTTTTCCTTTTTTAGACAAAAGAATGTTTCTTGTTTTACATTAGCCTCTCTTCTTGGCTTGTGTTATTAATTTAGTGAAACCTTCACATTGCAGAATTTAAAAGGAGAAAGAGAGAGAGTTTGAAATAAATGAGAATAATACTGACCTTTGCCAAGGGTGATGGATGAAAATGAAACACTCACTGGCATCCACTACACTACAGACGTCACCATGACAACCCAGACAGCCGCGACAGCTCACATGAATATGTACAACCCACATCTGGACAGCTGGTTTAGCCAATGCACTCCTGGTTATGGTGCGTGTGTGTATTTGGGCCTACATTTGAATAAAGCGTGTGTGTGTGGCAGGTTCAATATATGCATTGTGTCTTTTATATATTAGTAAGAATTTTGTGATATATAGCATAAAGATAATTTGATAATTAAAAACATGATGTGTAGAACAAATGTTTTTAAGTGTGGGAGACTGATTAGAGACAGTTGGGCTAAAAAAAAATGTATCTGGTAAAGCACCGGTCAAGCCAGGCCTTGTGGGTAAAGATGCTTTTCCAACATTTCCTGAGAATGAACTTCACTCGTATTGTAATACAACTTGGTCAGAATACATCCGTCAATGCGCAGCGGTTTGGCGTGACACATAATTACTGGCTACCCCTTGGATGTTTGAAACCATATGGTTTCTGACCCCTTTTTCATTCAAGTCATTTTCAATTAGAGAAACGCACAACAACACAGCGGCCAAAAGAGAGCCGTCGCATGTTCCTACTTCATCCATCACACCATTTAATCGGGGGGAAAAAAGACATCTAGAGAAACCAAGAAAGAGAGCAAGAAAGTGACTATTCTATTTATGCAGCATCTGGACTCTCTTTTCAGATTATTTGTTCTTGGTGCACCCAGCAGTGTATGTGTGCACTGCAAGAGAGACGAGGGAGAAAGAGAGAGAGGCAGGAAGGGAGGGGGGGTGGCTTTGTTACTGTTACTCAGTTCACCTCATTGAATTGTAAATAAGGTGTGATATTTTTACAGAGAGGAAAAAAACCTGCACAGCCGGTGCACAGCCGTCTGAATGTCTGAATGTCTGCCCGCGCTGTGCCTTTACTCCAATGTAACTACGACAGTCAAAAATATGCAATCGCGGCCAATGTGTAAGGGAAATTTGAGTTTAAACATGTAATGCTTAATCCCAAAACAAACGGAAAAGCAGCTCCTCTGCATAAATCTAAACATTGTGGTTTGGGACCTAAATTCATTTATAACGACTTGGACAGATGAGCTGGCTATCAGTGACAGCTTAATGATGTTTAAGTACACATTTAAAATATGAAAAATTTATGTGACTTTTTTCCGTTTATAAACAATAAAGTGTAGTAGACTTGCAGTACACTTTCCAGAATGGGCATAAATGTGCTTAACCTCTAAAAAAATCATCATATTCAATTTTAAAGCTAGGCACACCTAACTTGTTTCACACAGGAAAGCACTAATATTTAATAAGTGGTTATGTATAACAAAACATATTCATGTACAAATGAAAGATCATTTATTAAAAAATGTGTTATTTACTGATAAATTTTTGCGCTTATGGTGGATTGTTTCTTCTTTTTGGAACTTCACAGTCCTCTTTCACTTTCATAGTGAAAGGTTACCATTGTGGTAACCTTTCTTTCTTTGGAGAAAGGTTACCACAATGCTTTTCAAATTTGAAAATTTTGTGTTCAACCAAAGAAAGAAAGTCATGCGGTTTTAGAATGACAAAATGACAAATTCACGCATACAAATGGTGTACTGTGAGTATGTGTATCACAATTTACAAAGTTTCTGCTTCTGTAGTTTTAGTGTGTTTGTAAGCTACTGGTCAAACCCTAGCCCCTTACCTAGTGTTGCCTCTCAGCTTCACATATTACATTTCACTCAGTATTTTAGATTGTTCCTTTTCTTCAGTTTTCTTCAGTTTTCAGCCATTGTCTTTCCTCTCCACACCCCTGGATGAGATTATCTTCTCTTTAATTTAACAGGAAGGTTTGAAGTTCTCAGGTTTATATAAACAGCACTGACACTAAAGTTCTCTTCTGCTTTTGTCTTCTCACCTCTGTATTGTAGCCGAAGTTCAAAGGATGGCCAAGATCACTCAATCAGCTCAGAGTAGTCGGGCGTCTGATGTGAACTCACCCTGTCCTGCGCTGTCTCTTACTTGTCTGTTGTTGTTCTAAAAACTCTTCTATTTCTCCTCTATTTCTCTCCCCTGGCCTTCAACTCACCTTCGCTTTCAAACATCATCGGTACACTTCTCTGTCTCTCCACTCTTTTAACTATTCACTCTATTCTTCTCTGTCGCACACCTTTTTTCTCTGTCTAAGTGGTCAATGAAAGGGTGGCTATTTTGAAGGGACCAAAGGGTTGAGGGATGACCTTGCTCTGTAGATACAACACAAATGAAACTGCTACTCTGTAGCAGAGAGCGAGAGAGAGTTTGGTTTTACTTGTTTGAAGTGAAGGTGAAAGGCCCTTTGAACCTCTGCGCTTATGAATAAAGAAGTTCCTTTGAAAAAGAAGATGTGGTCAAAACAAAAGCATCTCACAGATGATATTGGTAAGCTTGCATGCTTACATATGACAGAGAGAAGATATGGATAAACAGAAACAAATCTAAATGCTTTTCCTGGTTGAATGTTTTGAATATGACAACTGCATCTGTTTCAATGCATTTGCATTATAAAGAACAAGACAAAAGTATGACAATTTGACAATGTCGTGTTTATTGTTTTTATCAAATCTACTATTTAAATGTATCATTTAAGCATTTTTAAGTTGCTTTTTCATGAGAATTTTTTCTGAGACCTGTTGTGTAACACTTTCTATTCCCATGATTCACTGCAAGATTTCAGCTTCACCATATTAAGTAAAACGCACGCCTGTTTTTGAAAGGTCAAACCCGGGGTGTTCATGAATATTCAGATGACACATGCAAAGTAAATTACAGTTGTTTGCTGCAAACTTATTTGAACCCTCTTGAACCCCATTTGTTGTGAGTTTTTCAAGTGGGAATATTTTTGAAGTACAGACAGTTTAGAGTCATGTACAAATAAAGGTGTTCAATTCTCTTTTATACATATCACACATACATTTTTCACAACAACTTATGTTAGGGAGTTTTATATTGACACATTTATGACAAGTTTCACCAAAGGAAATAAAATATTATTTATTAAATGTACCTATTCTATTGAAATGTAACAATTTACAAATCAATATGTAAAATAATGAATATCAGGAAGATCCTATATACGTCCTATATACTTTCCTGCTGTTCTTAGCTTGCCTCAGGACCCAGTTTTTTGTATTGAGCATCAAGCTGCAAACCAACACAATGAAAAACCTGAAACTTGTATTTAAAGTGGTCTGAGTCATACTGTATTTAAGCAAAATGGTATGAATGGCTGTACTCTGATGTGAAGCAGAGTGTTTGCAACCCCTTCAGTTGTGACTATATTACTAACATAGCACAGCTTGAGTGCCTTTATGCTTTTGTAAAATGGTTATCACATAACAAAAATATAAAGGATGCAAAGAAAATTCCTCCAGTAGAATATGCATTGTCTGACATATAAACAGTAACAGAGCACCACACAGAATGAATAATGTTTAGCTATTGGTCCTGCGCAGTGACACAAATAGCAGCTCAGTGATGATGTCAAAGCTGCACAATGTCATGAATAAATCACAGTTACTGTTCAATCAGCAGGACCTGAACTACTGAGTTTCTTGTATCTCACCTAGTATTGGATGATCAGGACAATGTCGTGCAACCTGCCTGGGTTGGCATCTGCCAAATTTGGCTTGCTCACATGCTATAAGCTACTGAGTTGCTACATTAATGACACACTTCAAATTGCAAAGTGTTGCTAACATTCTATACAGTTTGATTGGTGTTAACATAAATAACAAATGTTTGAAAAGTAATTGTCCTCCCTTTTAAAGTTGATAATCCTATTTATTTTCCTTTATAAAGTCACAATTATATGGTTTGTTAGCACTGTATGAACATTTAGCATTGTTGTCTCTATGCTGTCTGCAACCGTATCAGAACAGACCTGTGATACATTTGAGTCGAAATCCACCAGTTAAGCACCACAGATATACAGGATTTAATTCTCATATAGAGATAAGATTAATTCCAGATTAAAGGTGAAATTTGACACTGAACCCGCATTAACAGTGTAAATTTGCCCAGGTTTAGGCTTACTCTTTCACTCTGAAACCCATAAAGCATTTAATGAACTGGCCCTTCAGCCTTCATGTCCCACGCCACTGCCCCACCACCCTGTTGTACCTGGAATGGTGCCCTGCTTTTCCCTTTTATATGCCCATGAGACTTAGCTGGCCCCTCCAACCACACACCCCCATCCTCATGACAACCTACCCCCAGTTCCCCAAAAGTGTCACCCAGTCCTCCTAACAAGGGTGAAGGCCATATGTGACTCTCTCATTAACGACTACATGAAAGAGACAAGGAGTACAGAGGGACATCTGGACATGAGACACAGAGGAGAGAAAGCAAGAGAGAGCATGGTACAAACACAGAGAGAGAGAAAGAGAGAGAGAGTGGTACAAAGCAGCAAGTACATCATGTTCAACGACAGTAAAAGACCATGGCTCTGCATCAGCATAGCCCAAGGCTATGGAGTGAAGAGCCAGCTAAAGCGGTTGACTCAGTTTGACGTAATGTCTGTCTGTGATGATTGGTCCAACTTTGCACTTTGTCATATATTTTGAGTTTGTGGTTTGTGATGATTTTGAGTCATTACTGATGTCTTTGTTCTAATAAGCACAAAACAACAAAACCTCATAGATATCTTGAATGTTTCATTTCCTTTTTTCCTTTAAATGACCTTGTGGTTTTATTTATTTTTGATACTTTCTCATTGTTTGTTCAGTATACTTTCCATACCTCTCCCTCAACAATATACCTTTTTCTGTTCTGAGCTGTTGATGTTTTTGCCTGTGGAAAAAGCTGTCAGAACACTTGCAATCTCTAAGCTATCTAAGGTTAATTTACTCTAATAGCCCTTTTATCAGTCAGTAAAAACAATAAAGTTTGTTACATGAAATAACAATCTTTGCCTACAGTTATTAAATCCTGTTTATAGATGGTAATGTTAAGCACAAAGCACTCCAGTTTTTAATCATGTAATCACCTGAACACCAGTGAAGTCATACATATAATGTGCGAGTACACCACCATTACTAATATACATATACTGACAAACCTTTTTTAAAAAAACTGTGTCAAGCAAAATTCAAATCCATAACCAAATCAAATTAAGAGAATAAATATTCCTGTCAGCTTGTGTTCAGAACCCCCCTCACTGAAATTGAATCGCATCAGTGTGAAACTGTGTATACCAGCTTCTTGTTTTCTAGAAACCTTGTGAAATCGCCTCTCTGTGACACTATGTGCAATGCTTTTCAAAACGCTGCATGCTGCATAGAAACCCTGCTGTGTATCATGTGACAAAATGTTGCAAAGAGCAGGGACCGGAAAGAGCAAGACAGGTCCTCTTTCCTTTAGCCTGAATAGAGAATACAGCAGATCTTCTAAAACATACACAAGATAAACAAGACAGACAACTTCACCTCTAGCAGCCAAAGCAAAGCAGTGCGCTGTGAGCAGTCAGCACCTTCTTTCAAACATACTGTGGGCCGACTAATGGGACATCACCGCCCGATCATTTCCACCACAGAGTGCTGACAAAGATGTCGTTTCTCTCTGACAGCCTCAGCAGTAAATACACACACAAACATGCAGCACATTGCATGCTGTCAGTGGAACAAGTCTCAAAACTAAATCAATCCCAGGATGCAATGACACTTCTGTCATTTCCCACATCTCCTTCCCTTGTAGACTCACAAGTACAGCAAGAAACTCTGTTAGCACAGGCCTCACTCACTGAGAGCTGACAGACTCTGTGTGTGAACTACATTTACATTCATGCATTTGGCAGACATTACTACTCAAAGAGACTTAAAGTGCATTCAAGGTATACCTTTCTATCAGTACCTGTGTTACCTGGGAATCAAACCCACAAACTTTGCGCTGTTAACACAGTGCTCTACCAGTTGAGCTACGAGAACACTCATAGCAGACAAGGTTCTTCAACACAGGCAGGGAGTACCTCTTTTTACATAAATTAAAGAGTTCCACTAACAAAGAACAAACAAAGAATGTGTGTTATTATTAGCAATATGGTACAAGAGACATATGGTCTCATATGGACATATGGTATATTGTGATACATTCACTAGTAAAGGGCATTTTTAAATATTGATTCAAATATTAAAGGATACTGGGCAGTGACTTATCATTGTGAGTGTGAGTGAATGGTTGGGTCTGCACTGCAAGTCTTAATGCTCAGATCCGATCTTAAGCTGTTTACACTTACACCTCATAACTGATGCCCGTTTACATTTGTCTCCCGGCCAAAAAGATTCCAGTCGTTCACTAATATGAGCGCCATGATTGACCCTCGAATTGTGGATGGACTTTCGCTAATTCATCTGTTTAAAAGTTGGCAAAAAATACACCCAACAGCAATTAATTAGATCAAAAAGTGAAAGCGTTTTTAATGCTGTATTTATAATGACTGCTTTAATGTTTTTTTCAAATCCGTGACAACAAGTCCATATATCTTTATAGCCTCCTTATAATTGGCTTTAATGCTCTTTATTTTGTGCTGGCATTGCAGTTGGGTTTGGTAGATGTGTGAAATGATGACGTTCAACACAACCCATCACGGAACAGTTATAGCCAAGGTGAATCGGATATGTGTGTTTAGATGCATGTCAGATATCTGGATATCAGATATGTATCCATTGTTTGAAAGTGGCTCAGATCGGATCCAAAAAATAGGAACTTGTGTGTTTACACATGTGCAACAAATTCCGATCTGTGTCAGATGTAAAAAAAATCTGTTTTTTGTGCCAGTGTAAACACAACCATTGTGAACAAGTGTTTCATTTTATAGCTGTTACTAAATGTATAATTTAACACAGCTGGAACACTGTATTGACCAATCAGGCTGGAGCTACACTCAATGGCATCTGTTTTATAATATTCACTTTATAATTAAGCAATAAGGAACAGCAAGCAGTGACTATATTTACAACATAATGCTGCCTGAATGCCACTCTTCAGTTAAGAAATAACAATGTCTGACATATAAACAGCGAAATAATGTTGATATGCAGCAACAACAATAATCTATGGGTGCTGCACATTGATGACATGTTTTGTATGTACAATAAGTAAAATTTAAGCATATACATATTTTGTAAAAATAAAATGGATAGCCACTAAGTGAACATCTCAGGTGAGATGGTAGGTATAAAATGAAATTTTGCATGTTAAATACCTTTTGCTGCTGTTAAATACTTTTGGCTGCTAAATGCTTATACAGCACATAGTTGTATGTTAACACACCTTTATTCCACGAAGATTACTCTGGAACAGAACTGTGTGCTGGTCAGCGCTGCACCGGGACATACTATGTCTATTGTCTGCCCCAGAAGTCATTGTACTGTCTTGTGCTGTCTGAACATGTTTGCACTTGTGCACTTTATGTATAAATGATGTATAAATTATGTAGCCTCGTAGTTCTGTGTTGTTCTGTGTTTATGTAGCACCCAGTTCCTGGAGAAACATTGTTTCGTTTCACTATGTACTTATATATGCTTGTATATACTTGTATATGGTTGAAATGACAATAAACTCCACTTGACTTGACTTGACTTGAAAGATGGCATGGTACTTTGTTTGATAAGAGATTTTTCCAGACCTCTTTCTGTTCTTTCTCCTGAGCAAACTACATATCCCTGTTCCATTAGCTCTCTGCAGGAAGAGTGAGGAAGGTTACAGGTTCTCCATCACAACGAAGACATCCAGGACCCCCTGTCAGTCTAAGAGCCTTCTCTCCTGGGGTACTGTCAGGGGGAACAGCTGGGTCCCTACACTGTTTGACCTCTAGCTTTTAATGGCAGATCACCTTCTTCCCTCCAACCCAGACAAACAAACTCTATTTCAGCAGAGCTGGTTTACTTCACCCCTACACTTCACATAACAACATTTTTGTCCTAAATGATATCACATGCTAATAGGTGCACTATAGTATTATTGTATTATTCACGATTTAACGTTTTGTTTTATTCTATTTTTGCACTGAAAAATTCCATAAGTTCCATAAAAATTCTCAAAATTCAAACCAAAAACCAGGAGGCATCGATGCTCCCTGTGTTCTCTTACTGAAAATCACCTCACATTTTTTTAATCTTTCTAACTGAAATCATAAGCCAACTTAATAAACATCACAAACAGACAGAATTTGTGAAAAGACATACATTTATTTTATTAAACACATTGCTAAACAGGCAGGGAACACAATCTTCTTTACATTTAAATTTACCATTTGGCTAAATTTATGCACGCACATGTCACAGAAAGTGTTTTTCATAATGTACTTTGATCAGTATTAAAAAATAAAGTCAGAGAGATATTGGTTTTGCCTGTTGGTAATAAATTCCAGTGGCTGAGTATCACAACATGCCTTAAGTAGTCACATCACAGGAAAATAAGTGTCCCAGCGTGTAGTGAGCTTTTAAGCATTTTTTAATTCTGTAACTTTTTAAAACATTCCACTAACTACCACTAACTACTACAATAAAAAATGTTGATATATATCGTTAAAAACATTACTGCAAAAACATTTCTGATAACTTTCAAAGAATTTTATGAGAACATTTCCTGTAGACTGGGACAGTGATCAATTTTATTGTATATGTAAACTTGATTGGATTGCTCATGAAAACACCTACAGCACCTCAGAGTAGTTCAGTGCAATCTCTCTTTGCCTCTGTGTATCATTTTATTTCTCCTCTCCTGCTTTAATGTTTTTATTTTTGGTCAGGGACTGCTCACAGCATGTGTGGAGAGTCCCTTGCACAGGTAAATTATAAGTCTCAGAGAGACAGAACTCGTTAGCTGGCCTGTCAATCAACATGAGGCACGTTGGGGAGGCAATCACAGCATCGCCGGCAAAGAGGTCACCTATGAAGACATTCATTTTCAATTCATCCATCAGATCAGCACTGAAATCAATTTACCGCACATCCACGACATTGGGCTGCCCCCTTGGCAACCAACACAGCAAAACCGCCAGGAATTCAAATTATTCGGACTCCCAACACATCTAATTATCAAAATACCCGAATGCTATTAAAGTGCAAAACCGTCATAATCCCCCACTAAAAAATAATCCAACATTAAACATATGCTTAGAACTTGGTAAATATATGCCTGATTGTGATTATTATCTACCTGAATAGATAACTCCTTATGGAACTGATGGTATGGATACGCTTGCTCATTCTGTTTGGAGTTACTCATATGTTCTCATTGAGATGCAGTAAGTGACATGCAGGCCACAGGGAGATCCGATCAGCGGCATGCCTATTAAATGAAATGTCTGCGTTCTGCATATGTCAGCACAGTAGTTCATTAATGGTGTTTGTTTTTGAAAACCTGAAGAAATATGATAAAAAAGGGAAGATAAAAGAGGATGAATGAGTATTGAGGGAGCGTGACGGGAAGGGACGGGGGTTGTTCAGCTGAGTCATCAGTGCACCAAGGACACAGTTTTTGTATCAGTAACTATATACTTAACAGGCCCACGGGCTTCACAGATTTGCACAAAATTCGAACAAAAGTTCCACCTGGAATATTTGTTTAGCTAAAATGTGTAATTTTAGCATTACTAAAAGAAATTGTAAAAACTAAACAAAAGGTTTGGTTTTAAGTCATACGTCTGCCCTTGGTCAGAAAAATATAGATAACACAATTTAATGTACCTTAAATGTCCACCATTTGGACATTCCACCATCCATTCTTGCAGCTACAACAAACAGAGCTGTTTTAAAAAAGCACCACAGGGCCACAGTTTTTAGGGGAATCAACCTATGATTGTCTTATAGCTATATATGCATTTTAAATGAGAATAGGTGTTACGGAGGAGGTTCCTGCTCCACCTCCACCACGCCACCAGAGAGAACCATCTCCAGAGTATTAATCGAATGCGGACTACATTTCCCGTAATGCCCCATACCTTGGATTGACTACTTCCTGTACACCTGAACCTCATTAACTTTTGTGTATATACACCCCAGCCACACTCCAGTGCTTTGGGAAGTTTTGTTTTGCCCTGGCAACATCTCTGAGCGGGTTTCTGATTACATTGTTTGGATAACCTGTGTTTTGCTGTTGGACTGTTTATATCGTTTTTGCCTGTTTTGCTGCCTGATCTGATTTTTGAACTTTTTCTTGGATTATTTATGTTTGTTTGTTTGCTGCCTGCTGCCTTGCCTGTTTAACGTTTATGCCTCTGTCTTGCCATTAATATTCCTGTTTACCATTGATCTACCCTGCCTGTTTGACTACCCGAATAAAGCGCTGCAAATGGATCCTCAAGTGATGTGTACATCATTACAATAGGAGAAAGTATTAAACAAATTATGCTTTACCTTTAAATATTTAGGCTCATTTGAAAATGCTTTCTGTTACCAGTATGAGAATACTATTCTTATCTCCATTTCACCATATTTACATTCAATCCATAGATTGGTTTCCCAAATTCACACAGAATATGTGCAACGATTCAGTGCATATACTCTACCTGAGCCTGCTTATTAATAATACATTTTAACATTTTTTTTCACGTGGCATCTAAGAAAAATCATTCATGAAAAGAAAGCAAATGCAATAAAATAAAAAATAAAAAGAGCAATATTATAATAATATTAATAATTAATAATTATAGCAATATTAATAATCTAAATAGTGAACTAACCTGAAATAATTTGTCCTACTGTTTCCCTATACATACATGGACACTATATCCTGTAAGGTAATAGGTTCATGACTTCTCACTTCCATTCCACAGAACATATGCCATTCACTCCCACCCAACATGCAGGTGTGACAGTGCCAACAGACTAAATGTGTGAGGACAGGTCTGCAGGCCATGACAGGGTGCAGAGGGACACAGATGTACGTCAAATAACTCACCCATTATTTTTCACCTTTCCCTTTTCACCTTTTCTTCCATCCAGCTCTTTTAAAGACGAGCATCAGGAGCTTGGGGAGTGAGGGTGTCTCAGCAGTACCGGAGGCTCCTCTTTGAACAAAAGAACACCTGAGATTCAATTAGAGCAGGTTAACAGTGGAGGCTAGGATGACTCACGAGTGGCACTCTGTTATATAGATATCTATCTAGAAGTTATCTAGATTCTGATCATAAAAAATTGTAAGAAAAGCTGACACAATATCGTTTGTCAGGGAGAGATGTATCATAGAGGAAGTGTCCTGTTTACCACACTGCTATCAGAACATCATTTTCCAGTTATGTTTTTGGCAGACACTTTTATTCAAAGTCACTTACAGTAAAAATTATATATTTAATCATTACATGTGTTCCCTGGGAATCAAACCCCCAGCCTTTGTGCTGCTAACACAATGCTCTACCTGTTGAGCTACAGGAACACAACAACAAATAACATTTTATGGGCTTGATTTGAATAAATAGAGACTTTACAAATTTAGATAAGTAAATCTTCTGTCCGTCACACACCAGATGTGGTCTCCTGCCATAGCAATGCCTTTTGTTAAATAATCCACAGCTAAGCATTAAAGTACTCATAAAAAGTATCACATGAGAAGGTTCGGCCTTTTGAGAGACCAGGAATCTTTGGATCCTGCCACGTAGACGGTGCATTATTAAAATTCATGTGTTGCTGGGGCATTATGCTAAATGTACAACTAAACCCCTGCCGGGACCAACACAGCTAACCCTGCTTGATTAATGCTGGTGCAATGTTGTTAACACAGGTTTAAAGAAATACAATGATCGTTTCAGAGGCTAACACCATTGGAAGAAGTGATGAGAAGATGTGCCAGCTGAGTGGTAGGACATAAATGAAAGAAACTGAGCTGAAATTGAGCTCAGTTCCTCTTGAGGAGAAATCTTGTATATTTGTTTGAACAGCATCTGTGTTTATGCTAAGCTTTTCAAATGGAACAGAAAACACGTCACTCCACGCTGTTTGGAACACAGAATGTGTGAGTCTGAAGAGCAGAGGTTAATTTCAGGTCCACAGCAGACTCAGGAGTTCATTGTTGTTTGTAGAGGAAAACAACATTACAAATCAGCAAAGAATTCTACTTGTTACAGATCAACAGCATGTTGCAAACAGAAAACATAAATAATGAATAACTGTGAGAAATAAGAATGAGAAATACAAATACTGCAAGTATATTCAAAGTCTAATTAATAAATATCACAGAAATACAATATAAATCATATAGCGTACAGATCATATAATACTACTTATTTACCTAAATAGATCAAAAGCATTAAAAAAATTAATTCATATTTAAAATTGTTTAAGTCTTAGTAACATTAAAAAAGGAAAAGAAAACATGTAGCCTATATGAAAAATATATACTGAAAGTACACTGCAGTTCATTTCTATTGACTAGTGAGACAAATATGTTTCTATTGGCTACACTAAAAAAGAGTAAATAAATAAAATATATAATAACATAATTGCATGCACATGTGTCTAAATGTACTGTGAGCAACAGTCAATGCAATAGACTGATGGCTGTAATAAGCAACAAGTGAAAAGCAGCAGATATTTGTAGAACTAACAGATTTTACTGTCTATGTTCATGATGTCCATGAACATAGACATAGTAAAATCATTTCTTTAACAAAGTATATTAAAATTAACAGAAAACAAGGAGTGTGCAATTTAACTCCAAATAAACACCATAAATACATGTGTATGTATTTATGAGAAGTCTTTATTGAAACGTTGTTAAAGGAGAACATAACACTTGAACTTTTATTTTGCAGTGACACAAAACTAAAACCTGCACTTCATCATTACTGTAAATGGACTGAAAATGTATCACTGTTACAGCAAATGCTGTGAAAGAGACAAAAAGATCCACAATCAGCATTACCAGTGTTCCAATACAATTACAGCAACAAAGACCTGCCAAACTGTAACGCCATCTAGTGGTTCAGAAATGTGCTCTCATACAGAACAAACAAAATGTAAACCAAATAAAAAGGTACCAGATCAAAAGTCAGTAAGCTACAGTATATAGAAACAAATGCAATTTATCTTGTATTTACTCATTCACAGACTTTATTAAATATATGATAAACAGATTACTGCTAACGGATGCGTGAAAACCCTGACATTGTTTTTGCATTTACATCATCAACATAATGTAATGAAGATACTTATTTACATTAAGGACAAATCAAACAACCTCTGAGTTCCTAACTCACACACACACACATGCCTGCATGTATCAACAATCTTTCCAAGACAAGCCATCATCGGTTATTGGATAATTAACCTTTTTGACACGCTTTATATAATCAGATCAATAAAGATCAGTAAGTTCTGGTGTAGGACATGATGTACCATCAGCATCCAGCACTGTAACACCTAATTAGCTGTAAAGGACAACTTTAAATCAAGCAAGGAGGAGGGATCCTCATGCATTTGTTTTGCACTGCTCCAAGGCATATGGGGTGTCGCAGAATGGGGTGGTGGGGTGTGAGGGACAGATTTTGCATGCAGATATTTTAAATGCAATTGTGTTCTTTGTGTGGGCGAGCGAGGGGCTCTTTGGAAATTGACTTTTTGATTATTCATTTAGTGTGATAATTAAATAGTCTTTGCCCTGGGAACCAAGAACAAGTGAACCATGCCGAGGATATCTAACAGGGCTTGACGGATTCTTTAAATAATGTTTATTTATCTCCACTAATATTTTGCTGCCTAAACAAGGTTCGCTGCTGTTCTGTGACCTGTGTCTTTCATATAACATGAGTTTGTCTCATTTTAAAGCATTTAAAACTTTAACTTTGACAGGGGGTGTAAAGTTTAACTGAAGGCTGTCTGTCTTTTATCTTCATTGTAGGCCTCCTAAGGATGAGGAGGACAAAAACAAAGGAAAAACTTTCCATTTTTTACATTTGTATATGAATAAGAATAAAGCGCATTACGGATCATTCTTTTGGACACAACATCTATAAATTACATTGAACATATTCATTGAATACATGAACATATTCATTTTCAAATCTACATTGCAACACATTATGCACTGACCTCAGTGTGTTTCAACTGGAGATATCATTATACTTTAATTATAGCTCAGGTTTACCATTGCCCACCACTCCTACATTAGAAAATTAATTTTGTTTGAATGTATTTACGTCTTTCTAATGTCAATTCTTTTTGAGATCAACACAGTTCTGAAATTAGCAATTCCAGTAATATGTTAAAAACATACCCAGCCGAAATATATATATATATATTATTTAATTATTTATTATAAATTACATATATATATATATATATATATATATATATATATTTTTTTTTTTTTTTTTTTTTAATGGGAACAGTTTGTGAGGCACAAAAGTTTCGAGGAAGAGAATGCGACCGGTCGACAAAGGAATTTATTCACTGCATTTACTGCAGCTGTGCAACTAAAATTCAACTTAACTGAAGAAATGATTAAAGCTGGAGAACCACTGGAGGAACTTTTTCATACAAACATGAAGACAAAGGAACACTGGGAAAAAATAGAAAGTAAGTGTATAATTATGTTCTGTTTTTTTGTAAAGGCACAAAGGTTATTTGAACCTGTCAGCATTGATACAGCGGCTATAAAACAAGTTGTGAAACAGCACTAAAATATGTTAAGTTGAACTGGTAGGGCTTTAAAAATTTGAATGTTTATATTTTAGGTGTGTTTTACTTTGAAGGTCTCTAAAATATTATTTCCTAGAATCTAATCTAAAATCAATTTCAGAATACACAGAAGAACTGCATAATGCAAACATTCTGTGAAAGTGTAATCTTCTGCTGTGAATGTCAACATTATAAAATGAATATGAAGTCTTTACATTGGTAAACCCAAATAAACGTTTTATTGCTGTTCTTATAATAAATTCTACTATTCACAATTCTACAGTGTCACATTCAGACACACATATACAGCTTTGGCAACTAGGGACAACATTGTTCTTGTGCAGAAATTTTATTATTGCCTGGCTGATTTGGGTTCAAATGCTCAGAGAGTTATCAGGCTATCTTCAGCCTAGATCTGCTCAGATGAACTGTGGTTGCACACTTGAGGTGGAGACATCAAGAAATCGAGCTTGTGGAAATAGAAGCGTCCTCGTTATGTAAATGCAGGACACACTGATAGGCACGTTCTCTTTCATGAATTACCGGCCTTGTCACAAGTCAAATTACATTTGAATAACCTTTGAAATGTTTTTTACAGAGATGTGACTTTCATGCCAGTCTTGATTTGGCCACTGGTCTCAAAACAGACCTTATTTTCCTGTTTGTATAAATTAAGTGGCGTAATTTTCATAAATCTTATTCAAATGAAGTTGCGTTACATATTCAATTGTACTGTGAATTCATGTGAATAATCGCTACAATGGAAATGTTACAAATTTAAATAAAAGTAATTTGAATTGGACATTTGTTCATAATATATGGAGAACAGTGTTATTTAGTGTATATTTTTAAATGATTTTCCACATTCTACCATCATCAGCGCACAAAGATATGACAGATCATTACTGCAAGGTAATATTAATAAACATGATATAATGTCAGTATATGTCTACTGTGAAATTTTGAGTAAAGAAGAAAACAAAGAGAACAACATTTGCAAACTTAGACAAAAGGATTTGTGGGTAACTCATGAAAACAATGATTAAAAACATTTTCAGAGAAAGTAAGTTAATTATTCAAAATGTATATTTAATTGTATCTTTAATTGTATAGAAAAAGTCATTATTTAGAGTTCCATATGTCATGATTGAGGTTTTCTATTAAAGAAAATTATGCCTTAATATATTTGCCTGTAAGAACCTAGCGGGCAAGCTAAAGCTGACTGTGGCGAGGTTAGGTGGACCAATGCCAAGTGTCTATTTGTATAGATTGTAGTTGTATAGATTGTATGAACATAGTGATAAAACAAATAATTAAAACAAAGTAAAGGGCTTCAAAACAAAGAAAAGTAATGTCACTTTTTGTTGATGCTAGAAGTATACAGATGTAGTAGCTCATTATTATATTTGTTTATCAAACGGAGAACATGTGATAAATATCTGTTTGAAAATGTATCTTTACATTTATTAGCTATAGTAAAATCTGCTCAGATGACTACTATGTAGACTTGCAAGACAACATATGGTTGGTACAATCTTAGTTAATTCTTGTACCAAAGTTTTTACTGCATTTCAGTAATTTTAGTAATTATATTATTAATCAGTAAACTAATAAAAAGTACACATTCTGTTAAAAAAGGAACAAAAAAAAATTTCACATCTTGGAGTATTTAAAATATTTTTGTTTTTTCGGCTAAGTAAATAAAACAGAATACATACACAGAAGTGCATAACCATGGAAATGTATTCTAAAATGGACTGTATTCTTACCAAAGAAATAGTCAGTAATGTTTGGGCTGAGGTTAGCAAATCCCTAACTCAACAGTACAACACTTAATATAAACAACATACATTATACAATTAAGACATAATTTTAGCTTTGCATCAATCTGTGTACGCTGACACTGTATTTATGTAAACACATGTATTATACATGGAATCATCAATTCGATTTAATTTCGAGTTGCGTTTTAGATGTTAAAATTCACTTACTACAGATATATGTCACAAGCTTATATCCCACAAAAGTAATGAGTACCTCTGCAACCAGTTTTTACCTCTTCTCCCTGCAACCCTTTTTAAAATTGTTGAGGCTAATTTCAATATTCATGAGTTCTCCACAGGATCAGTTCAGCAGTTTCCATTAAGCATTAATTAGGTGCCGGAGGGGGAAGCAAACACAAATAAGGAGCTGAATAACTAATTAAGGTGTTTGAAATGCTGGGGGCCTGCAATCCCACTAATGGCTGGTTAGGCTTGAACAAGGTATAGGGGATCCGGTCCCACAGACAGATTCCCACAAGCACATATACAACCAGCAAATACACACACAACACATGGACAATGCAAAAACATAAACAAAGCCAATATCACTTATTCACACACATTCACAAAAAGAGGTTCGTACTTATTTGATCATGAACAACTGATTTTGTGGCTCTACAGAGTTTCCTTCATTGCTGATGCTGAAACTGTCAGGCTAAGTACAGATGTCAGCCAGATGTGGCTTCTTCTGAGAAAGTGAGATTAAAGAGTACTTGTTTTCTCCAATTGTGGTTTAGCGTTTAAAATAAAAGAGTGTGAAAAGATATTGTTCTCATCTTTATGCGATTTTGACAGATGGGAAACCCATCACCATTCAGTACAGTATGTGAATTCAGTATTTCAATTTTATACCCATCATATATCCACCCATATTCATTTCCAGACATTACGTTTAAGATCTAAATGAGCCCTATTGTAAAACAATCATTTGGTAATATTTATAAATGAGCACTAAATACAGATGTTACTGAGGTGTCTTCATGATCTAAAAGATAATCTCCATATCATTTGTTTTATTATACTCATTATCATATGCTTAAGGTATAAATAAAAGTATAGGCATGTCATTGTGTTTGACATGTCGGACAAGTGAAGTTATTTGTTTAAAACTACAGTAACATCATAATATTTTAATGTTACTGTCATGCTGACAAATTCTCCAAGTAGATGAACTGAATTACCATAACTTGTGTAAACAAGGAGGTCATTGAACTGTAGTTAATATAATCTGCTTTAAGGAACATTGATAGGCATGCCTTTTGTAATATTAATAATAATAATATATGAACAATGAAGCAGTGAGCATGGGGTTTTGGATAGCATGCTGTATAAACACAAGTAAATGTTTGTGTATTCCCTCTTGGGCTTTCAATAACACAAAGCACTATTTATTTTCCCTCCACGTTTTATTTTCATTAAATCTATTTGTCCCATTTGGCCAAAGCTTTGTGGGCACAAAGTCTGGTTTTAGAATAGGATCTGAAATACATGAACAAAATAAATGGTATTTCTACAGAGGCATATCTGTAAGCTGGGGAATATGATTGGAACTGACTTGATGAATCCTAATCAGGTATTTCAGGTTTAACTAAGGTCACAGTACTGAACTCACACCAACAGTTTATTTAAGAAACAGGATCAAAATACTGAACTGTATATATATTAATAAATACTTCAGTATAGTTCATATATATATATATATATATACAATCAATCATACAAAGCACAATTGTATCTTTTAGAACACTGTTGATCCTTTACTGCAATAAGAGTTAATTTTATACATTTTTAGCCATTGAAATGCAAAACACTCCCTTACAAGTACTCCTGCATAAAATCAGCATTTATAACTTAGTATCATTTCCTCACATAAGGTGGGTAAAACAGCTAGTTGAAAGGGTTTTTAACTAGTCTGAACGCAGAGGATTTGCAGCTGCGAGAGAATACATCACATTTCTTCTTTCTAGTCTGAGAATTCTTACCCTTTTCAGGCCTCTCTAGGCCCATAAGACCCACAACTATGATCTGAGCTCTCACCCCACACCACAGCACCCCAACAGCCTCCAGCAGTCAGCACTGCCTGCCCCCGTACCTGCTGTGAGGGGAACAGAGTCAAATTAAACTAATTATTCCAACACCCAACAGCCTGTTTTTCTCCCAAAACCAGGGCAGTGCCCAAAGAGCAGTCTTTTCAAACTCTTAATAGGACAAGAGTGCAGGGTTTAATTTGTGTTTCTTCCTCGTATGCAATGCAATACATCTTATCTCCAACCAAGAGGTCATTGGTTTCATTATTCTCTAGTACAAACACCTTCACAAATCAGTGTTATGTCTATTTTTTATATTTTGACAACCAAGTATCAAACTGAGCAATTCTAACTGTAAAACTAAAAAACATAATGGGATGCCTGTTTGAGAGCAGTTTTAATGATTTTAAAATAACAAACGATTAATATGATTAATGACATAATGGTCAAGGAAGAAAGGTACATCCTTTTCTTTTTGCATGTGTTATAACATAATAATGTTATGTTAGTAAACATAAGTAATTGTGTTTTTCTTGTTTATCCATGTTTATAATCAAAACATTTTTCCATTTTTATCACACTTGAAGAAATTCCCTTGTAGTATGTGAGAATTGCAATAAAAATATTGAAGAACAATTTGTTAATACACAGTGCTAACGAAATAAACTACCAAAAAATGCCTTGTTATTATTATAATCATGATACTATGCAGATTGTGGTACTTTGGTTCCATAGTACATAAGTAGCATAGTACATAAATATGGCAATTATTCAATCTTTTTTATGGGTATAGCATGTTGGGAGGGCTAAGAGAGGAATTATGGAGAGTCACAAACTCTATGACTCTTCAGCAAACACAAGTCACTTTGGGTCTACAGCATGTTACACATCTAACACTTGATGTATTGCAAGAAGCACAGTGTGCAGATAAACAAGGTTTCTATTCCATTTCTCTGCTACTTGATTGCAAGTAATTATCCAAGAGCCTATGGCCCTTCTCCTCCACCCATCACCTGACACTCCACATCATGGCAAAATGGAGGAGAAAAAACTATACACACACATATAAACACAACATGTAATTTTGCCTGGTGGCGCTGAAAAGGATTGTTTACCGTAACCTTGTAATCAACCTGCCTAGCAGCTCCACCATTAGCCACTAAAAGAAGCCCAGCACAATCTGTCTCTAAAACAGAGGAGCCCGTCTCTGCCGAACCTCCTCGCGGCCTCAGCCATGGAGCACGACGCTGCCCCCTCTGTGCTCCTCTCATCGTTTGTTTTCAAGAAGCGCAATTTCCATTTCAGTTGGATTACACCTTTTAATGTATCGCAAGCTTTAAAAAAGAGAAGGGGGGAGGGGTATTAAAAAATGGAGTAAAAAGAAAACAGCATCTCTCATGCACTAGATTTCAAATGGGGTATTTGAGCCTTTGAGTGAAGAGGATCAGATGAGTGCAACCGCAATTAAAATCAAAAAGCTCAGCGCAGAGAAGCAACAGTCCTCAATAACCCTTTGTGTGCCATGGAGCCAATGGGAGGATTTGGGCAGCTGGACCTGGGTCACATGATGAGACATTACCTGCCCTTTTGTTATCACTTCAGATGTGTAATGTTCAAATGGGCCAGAGGGCCACTTCACTTAGCAGAGATGCTTCCTTAACCATGTATAGGTACAGAAATAACTGAACGTTTTAAGTTTTATTATTATCTACTCACCTTTAAAGCCCATTTCTTTTTATGTGTTCCACAATAAATGTGGAACACAATATACTGGCTGGTCTTTTCCTTAACGAAGTGAATAGGGACTCACAGTCTGAGGCCTGCATCATATTTGATTATGTATAGACAGCACAATTTTGTGTTTTTGTTTTGTTCATCATACAAAGCTACTGTAAACAAGCTTCAAAAGCTTCACAAAGCTTTAAAAGATTTGGAATATTGCATGTGAGTTGTAAGGAGTACTTTAATGGGGCATTTGTCATTTTGAGTCCCCTTTCACTTATTATATAGAAAAGATTGGCCAGTAGATTCTATAATGTTTATCTTTGTGTTAACGAGGGTTAGTAAATAATTTTGGGGTGAATTCTTCTTGTTAGAAACCAAGAAAATCTTGTTTGCAACTTTTTTCTTAACATCATTAATTTCTATAATGCGTAATAATACATCACGTTAAGAGAAACAAAGAATCCAGCATGCAAACTTTTTATGACATTTTTATTTTCATGATTATTAAAAAAGCAAAGTAACATTAAACAGAGCTCTCAGACAGGTTGTGTGGGAAATCGTACTGTACCAGATTGTCTTCCAGTCTATAAAAAATGTATTGACCCCACAGGTCATTCAAATTTGGGCCATTTATTTTTGTTACTCAAGTATTTCTTCCAGGCTTCATACCTCCACCACCACAGTTCATGTTGAATCATGGGTCTTAATTGTTTGCTCATGCTCTGCATTAACATGTGCATTAACATAACCCATTGTTTATTCATTATTTCCAAGCCATTTCTGAAATTATGTAAAACCATTTCTAAACAAAGAGCAGTCTTTAATCAGACTTGCCATTTTGTTTCATGCAATTCAAATACTAGCAAGATTCTGAGGGGCAAAATGAACAAAAGATAACTAAAATGTCAAAAAGGATTACAAAGCTTTACATATAAACAGAGCTTTAGGAAAACTTGAAAAGGAAGAGTTACGAGTCTAACACAACCAAAAGTTGCTGAGGTTATTGTTGTAGCTCTTGTGTAGTCTTAGAGTTTTTACAGCAGTATATGAAAGAGTTTAGTTGGAGTTATAGCACTCAGAAGTGAAAAACACATACTTACACTTGCCTTTTACCTCCAATAGTGGAATAAAGCTTGTGCAATCATTATTAAGCAACAGCCAAATAGCTGTATGCATAGGAAATATGAATTGTGTGAGTCTGCTTTCAGTAGCCTTATTATAAAAAAAACATGTATTATGTGGCATGTGCATGTATGAATTCTGTATTGTAGAACGTGCATGGCAATATAAACTAATTTTATCCAGGGGAAATTTGAATTGCTCAGGGGTTAATCTGTCATAGCCCAGGTGATTTCATGCATTAACTTTGATACGAACGTTTTTTTCCTAAAATTGCATAGCATTTAATTTTATAATATAGCATTTTATAACATAATATTAACTTTATTTACTCCTTGTGCTATTATTCTAACTGATCTAACACAGACTGTCATTCTGAGTATAACAACATCCCATATGAAAAAAATACAAATTTGAACTCCTTAATATTTTACTATAATGACACTTTTACTTTTGTTTTTCAGATGTTTCTGGGATTCTGAAGTTTTGGGTGGTGTCAGAAATGTCTTACACGTATCTCATATTTGCCAAGATATCAAGTCTGCAATTAAAAGTCATTCAGCTAAAAACAAATGTTAGAGCTCTATATGCTTTTACTGCATGTCAACAATTGTCTCATTTGTGAGACAATTTATTTCTGTGTCTCCTAAGCATGGTTAGGTCTGTTGTGTACATGAGTGTATATATAAGGACAACATTTGATTTTTAATTTGTGTTTGTAACAGATGGTTCTGATGCTTAGACATACACACACTAAGTGTGTACTATTACTGGACGGCTCTCGACTACATGGCAGTGGAGCACAGTATTCAGTGCAGTGCTGTGAACACGCTCATTACCAACACACAATTATCTGGCCTAATCATGTGGAACTGCACAACAATCACTGGGGACTAAGGAACTAATGACATTTTCACCCAGACATGCACATGCAGCAGCACACATGCATGCATTTATTGACTCTGCATCAGGAGAAAGCAAGTGTCAATACTCTCCTTAGATATTATTTTTATGCATTCTCTATCTGATTGATTTTCACTTCCCTCTCATGTTTACACACACATACACACCCACACACACATGCAATAAATGTGTAATGTTCTGGGAGATAACCTTTCCCTGAAAGTATAAAGAAAGAGAACAGAGAAAACTACAATCAAATGCACATTGTTTTATTACACATAGTACACAAACCATATAAAGTGCATAAAAATTAAAGTAAAAAACAATGCTCTAAAAAATTCTATGCTATAAATCTGTTTTTCTCTTTCAAAACATTTAGAACATGAATTCACAACTGTGTCACATTACACAGAGTTTTTGTACCTGGAACATCAATCCCATAACTCACCATTCAGTCATGTAAAAGTTTAATGTTTATATTAGAAGCTAACCATTACACTTGATCAAACAGATATATTTGTGAAAATGCATGTTATGTAACTGCAGTAAGCAGTATGTATGTTTGCAGTGTTATTTTAACTTATGAATCTACTATACATTACGTTTGTCACTATTATTGTGTAGCGGGGTTGACAATATCTTAATTTCTCGTGCAACAGTGACCTCTAGTGGCTAAAATGACGATGACAATTTAAAAAAGTTATTAAAGTATACTTAATTAAAGTGCTTAAAACTAGTATTATTAAGTAAAACGCCAACAAATGACTGTCTGCTGTTCTACAATGCCAAATACTAATTATGGCATATGTTTTGTTATGGCATATGTTAGGTCATTTGTGCTCCATCTTACTGCATGCATAAGGTAACTGCAGCCCCCCTCAGGAAACAGGAGCATAACTTGTTTTCTAAGTGGCACCCAATCTTTACCATCTGCAGCCTGTGTATTACCCCCGATCTGATCCACAGCACTCTTAGGTCAGTATATGAGCACTCTCGGCTTGGTTCTCATGTGTAATACTATCCAGGATCTTTAAATAACACTGTTCAGCATTGCAGGAGGCCTCTAGTGAAATGTAATATATACATAGACATTCTGAGGACTGACACTTATACATATACAAACAAGAAAAAAAATAGATACACAAACTGAATGAATTCTCTGTTGACTGAATGAGTTTTTGGGAATCACTGATTATTAGATTGTGCTGTGCCCACAGATGTTAATTGATATACATGCTCAAGTTGACTGGTGTCGTCATAGAGATCATATAGAAGATACTGTACTCTCAGCTGTCACCTGTCATATCGATGAGTCACACTGTATCTCTCAGCATTTCTGATGTTATATAAACACACCTGTCACTGTCTCATCTCCAGACTGACTCTGATGGAAGAATGAATCTCATCCTCATAATTCTGCATTCGGCCTACCACTCTCTTTACCTTACAGCAAAATATCTGCAGTTCGTAAGCTATAGGTATGAGAGCTTTGACTGATGATCAGCATGGAATGCTAAATAAGGACAGACACGGCATGCATCACCTTCAGTACAGACAGTTACAGAAACTTTTTAAATTAAAGCTTTAATGAATCATTTGAAAAAGTACATGTCAATTGTACTTTATATCAATATTATGCATTATTTACAAACATTAAATCACACAATAACATTTATAGTTCATATTTAACCACAATGTGAAGAAAAAGTTGTTTTGCATAACAGAAATGAAGTAGAATAATTGCAATACATTTAGCACCAAGAAGATTTGTTGCAGCGAGACTCCTAATGATAAATTGCATTTTCTCCCCAAAATATCATACTAACAAAATAAAATAATGCTACCAAACATTTTATTTGAATTTAGTAACGATTTGTATTATTCTCAATAAATAATTTTATTAGATCATCTTTATTGTTATGCAGTAATTCACAGTAATTTACTGTAGTTTTTTACAGTATTTTTAATACAGTATTAAAAATACTGTAAATTTTGTTCAACTAAAAGCAGTACAACAAATAATACAACAATGTATATTTAGATATATACAGAATTAAAAATAATTATTATTTCCCAATGCAAAAACACTTCTGACATTTCTGTAAGCCAAATGTAACTTTCCTTCTTTAGATTTTTGAATGAAATAGCCATCTATCCATTCATATATTTTATACCGTATCATATGTAGGGTCACAGGGAGTGCTGGAGCTTATTCCACCAGATCTCTGAAATATGACATATGAAATGTGCTTTTGGCAGGCTTTTACATCTGCTGTATGAACAAGCTGTGTAAATGAAACGTCAGCTTAATATGTTGAACTACAATGCTTAAGTCTGCTCATGTAGTTCATTCAAAGCCTGTGGAAAAATCCCCTCAAATAAATCAGAGAATAAAGCAAGTGCAAATCAAAAAGCAAAGAGGAACAAAATGTAAAATTTAAAGCAAGCACAGTGAGGCCTTCCTACAATACTGTACATATTTCATTATTCCAATCCAGGCATTACACAAAAATGCCACAGCTTACATAAAATAAACTTTAACGCATACTGTACATGAAATGATCCCAAACCATTCATGATCCATGTTTACAGTACTGCTCATAGCCCACAGAACACCAATGACATATCAGAACAACATTTGCAGAATTCCAAGGCAAATTTAGATCAAATCTTTAATAACTCTACCCCAGCATGTGATAAACTCAATGAGTTTCAAGATCAACTATTAAGAGATCAAATCTGTTTTCTTTCAATGGTGGATGTCAATGTATTTTGAACAGATAGTGTCATCATAGAGTTCAGAGGTAATTATGTTTGACTGTATGACCAATAGCCAGGAAGAGAAGCCCAGCCAGAAAACAGAAGAACACACCCACAGGAGCAAACATAAAAGAGATACCATAACTCACACTGAGTTCAAAATATGTGCACTTATTAGACTTCTGATATTCCACATACAAGCTCATTACATCCAGAACGTCTAGCCAGATTACATACATCACAGTCACAATGAGAAGGAATAAACCTGGAGAAAAGAGACAGCATGGTGAGTTGAAGAAATGGAAAGTAAAAGAAATGATAGAGATTCGGGGTAAGAAACAATTCAGATGTTTATTGACTTGATCAGACTACTAGAAGATTTTTAATACTGTGTGTGATAGTAATGACTTGTGATGGTAATGACATACCATTGTACTTGGCATACCATTGTATTTGTATCTGGTAACTTGGTATTGCCATCTAATAAACCTAGATTATAATATAAAACTATATTATTATTATTATTATATTACTATATTAATTACATCTTCAGATTGTCACTTTGGAAGATGTGTCTGTGTTCTCCCCAATGGCCAAATCTAACATTTTTAGGGAAACTCTATTGTTCTCTCAAGTGTTTGCCATGATAGTAAGGCTATTAATTTGGAGTGTTCTTAGAAAACTATAAAATGCAATACACTCAATATAAATTACTCAATACAAACTTACCAGAAATGAGGTACAGCCCACCCCCTGCTTTATAAAGACAGTGACTGGAAAACGGGGCTGCACATATGATAATGAAGCCACCTGCCACCACAGCGACCACACCCACCAACATGAAGACACTCCAGAAGCTTCTGTAGACTAATAATAGAATGTTTTTTGGCAACGCAAGCCAGTGAAGCAGTGAATTCTTGATGTTATTAAACAGGCATTGAATTATTGAATATTATTTTATACTTAGAACAACATGTACCAAAGAATTGTGCAAAGACCAGGATTGTATTTTATTCAATAATTCCATAAACGATAAGCAAAATATTATGATTGGAAAAAGGTCTTACTAATGGTAGTCTGATAGCTGGTGGAGTTGTAAGTGTAGTCAGGGATTGGAAAGGGGAGCAGATAAGCAGGTTTGCAGACCTTCACATGTGGCTGATTTTCTAAGGGAAGAAAAAGGAGTTTTAACTCTTGTTTTAATAAGAACTCAAAAGCTATTTAATCTCCTTGAAGACCTTTGAACCTGCTGTGGCCTTCTGTAGGGCAACAGGTCAGAGCCTTTGACTGATGTATATTTGTGTATATGTGACTCTGAACTTCGGTCTGAGGCATGAGGTCCAAATACCATGTACAATGATCCCTTTACAATTTTAAATATGTAATTACTCAAACACTCTTAGCCCCACTGATGTACTTGTGTCCATTACACCATAAAAAAGGATAATTCCTCACCGAACCAGAACTTCCAAAGGTCGTTGTCCTCCATTATTTCATCAAAGGTACAATGCCAAAAAAAGCCCTCATGGTGAAAAGTAACGTTCTGATCTTTGTGGCCTTGGCCATGATTGACCACAATATAACCCTGTTGTGAGAGAGCAGAGGTCAGAGATGGCTCCTGTTACGGAGAGAGTGAAATGATCAAATTGAAAAAGAGCTGGGTGAGTGTCTGTGGGTGGGAGTTTGTCGTTCATACATTTAGCTGCAGTGTCAAGGGGTGTCAAAGACATTATACAGTTTTATGGATTTCAGAGGTGGTTTATGTCTTAGAAAATATACATTTATGCCTGCTTGAAAATCGAACTTATTTTGATTTAAGTTGTGTTTTGAAACACGAGAGCAGGTTTCTACTGTATAGCTATAAGCCAGAAATTAGCTGGTTGACCAGTGGCCATATGCCAAAAAACAGCTTGACCAGGTGGTCTACCAGCTAGGATAAGCTAATGACTAGCTTGGAAAATGTAATGTGAAATTTGGACAAGCTAATTACCAACTTAAACCATCTGGAATCCGGCTATCATGTTTCAAAACACATTTACACATTCCTGACAGATGCTGGAAAGATGGCTTTACCATCAAGAAACACGGGAAAGGTGGGCTATACTAACAGTCGGTGAATGTTGTACAGTAATTCTTAGAGTTGCCTACAAAGAATACTTGTGATAGGGCCTTCTAAATCGTGTTTGTTAGAGCAGCTCTGCAGCTAATTAAAGTACTTAAACAACTACTGAGCAACCACTCAAATTTCTCCAGTATTAACCACAACCTAACCTAGAAAACAATGATTGTGATTTAACCTTTTGAAGACGACATGCATAAGGTTAAAGTTCACCTTAAAGGTCTTCTGCACCCTTTTGGTGCTAGTGACCTTTTATCAACTAAGTGATTATTATTCATCCACCTTAAAGCTTCCCTATGCACAGACATATCACACAATTATCTCTCATGAAAAGCAAGTCTGTCCTCTCTAAATGGCTGAGGGAAACCGAATTCATGTGTGACCCCTGTAAAGACATTGCATTGAGATTCCAGTTTCATTGCTCAGTATTAAGTGTGGTATCACAGTGCAGCATATGATAATCTATTTTACAGCAACTCAAAGTTTGTAAATAGTGATGCACAGGGACTGGTCATATTACTGTCCCAAATATATCCATGACTGCTTAATTATCTATGTCCAATGACGATCAAAGAGTAAACACACAGTATTGATGCAGTTTCAGTAAATGAGACTTTACACTAATGTACAAAACAGATATAGTTAAGTTAACAGTTGAAAAGCATTTTATATTTTTAGAAAAAACACGTTGATCTTGACTGCTGATATTTGACCCAGAACTAATCTTAATAAAAATGAAATGCACAAGTCCATGGTAATTACAATATAGCTGTCTCTCTTTTCCCTAGATTAAAAAATGTCTCCACCCACCTCGTAAGTAAGCTGTGTCTTACAGGTCTCTGACGCCAGGAGCCAATAGTTTGTGCCAAATGACAAGAGAACAAACAGTGTTGCCAAAGCACCAAAGAACCCGGCGAAAAATAGCGCCACATGTAACTTCATGATGATAATGAAAAAGTGAAACTTTTTTCTTTTGTTGTGTTTCAAATAGTTTCTCCTCTTTCTCACATGAAACAGATGCAGTAACAATGTAGCTCCTCAAAATTTGTGTGAAAACAGATTTTTTTCCTCCTAGTCCAGCAGCACTCAGCAATGTTTACAAGTTCTGGGTGTGAACGCAAATGGTTGTTCTAGGACTCCTCCTTGCCCCAGTGTCTATGTGCGTGTCAGTATCTTCTCCCCTACCCAGAGCACTGGTGTCAGCATAGGACCTGGCTCTGGATGGGGAGCAGGCTTCACAAACACATGCTCTAGTGTAGAGCTATCCATTGGTCTATTTTGGTCTGTTGAGTGAAGGTGCCGGCTGCCTCCCTCAGAGGAGTGGCTTGAGAATGGGAAAGAATTTTAGGAGGGACGTGTGGACCAAAATATCTCTACACAGGACAACCAGCCGAGAGAGGAATGAAAATTCCTGAAATAGTAAATTAGTTAAATTGAATTAGTAAAATTCTGGATTTTACTAATTCAACTCTTCTGATTTTGTTTTATTGTGTTATAGGACTTAAGTTTCCACTTTTGCAAAAGAACTCGAAACTGTCAATGTGATAAAAAAATGGCAACAGCTTATATGTTTAGTGGGGCATTTTACAATGAGCGCATAAACCAGTGATCAGTTATCACTGTGCTGTGAATGAATTTAGCTCCACTGAGGAATGCACAGTGTCTCAGTGACTCTTTATGCTGAGAGTCCATAGTTCAGGACATTTAATTAAGTTCACAGTTATATTTCATTTAAGTTTCTGACTGAGACAATTGTTGGCATACGGTTAGAGTACAGAGCTATAAAAAATAATGTGGATATTTCTTTAAAGTTCCCTGTGCAGCTACATTTATCCCTGCACACTTTGTCTTGTTGTAATACAGGGAAATGGCATCTTCTTGCTTTTTATCCATAAAGCAAGAAAATAAAAGGGCCCTTTTGACTGCTGATTGGGATTTATTATTCCAAATTAAGTTATTATATGTTTCTGTACCATTAAAATCATTCTTTAAAAAAAAGGTGGGAGGTCTACTTGTGTTGATCCATGTGTGTGTTTATGTAAACTGTTTTAGGAATATCAGTGTATCAGCTGCAGTGTGATTGCTATTGACAGCCTAACACTGTGGTAAGAGTTCTTCCACTAGATGGAGCTCAAGTTAATCATTTACAGAATAAAACGACCACTATCATGGAGTTGCGTTGAATGAAACAAAACTGCAATAAGGACTTCAGTTTCCTAAAAACATTTTGGGCATTTGTGATCAGAACATGCCTTTAAAAAAGGTAATAAATAGGTATAATATTCGTCGTCGCGCTGGGGAGGCAAATGTCACAAGTATTTAATTCTAGTCCTCCTACAACGGACCGAGAATTATAGGAAATTCTTTGGTTTCACACAGTGTGTATTACCTATAAGAATACGTAATCATTGTAAAATATAAATATAATGCTATTGAATAATGTTACTGTACCAAACTGAGAGACACAAAATATAGGAAACTGCATTATGGTTCAATGGACTGGTTTTCGCTATTTAAACACAGCGCTTGTTTCCCCCACCAGCTTGCTGGACTGTACCATAACTACGGACTCATTGAATGATGCATTTCATTAAATAAACGGCTAATCGGTATTTTACCGTGAGATGTCCTGCCCGTACGCACACACAAAATGAACAATCACTTCCACTAACACTTAAATAGTTACCTAAGGATATACGTGATTTCCAGGCGGGAATTATTTTCACAACTCATTGTACTCCCCTTTTAAAGGGACAGATGGTCTCACCCGTGCCTCTCAATGATGTTTCAGCTTCCGCGTTGACTGCACTGCTGAATGTTAATGCGGGAGAATGAATAACTCTAAATGTGATATTACTCACAAGCGAAGGAGACCAACACGCATCATACGATGTATATACGTGGTCGGATTCATGGTGAGTATCCTCATTTGTGTTTGGTGATGGTCAGAGGTCTTGTAAATAGCACTGATCGCAATGACACATATGGGACTGCTGTCAATCGGTCATAAGTTTACATAGATCTGATGCCCCTTTCCTGCACGTGATAATGCCTGACATGTTCAGTTGTCTGCCTTTATATTTTCTCAATGAGTTTATTATGAAGTGAACGAAATTGGCGTGTTGTTGGTGTCTTAATGCTATAGGTAAGGGGATACAAGAATGTTGTATTGCAATGTCTTTTCATTGATATAACTTAATAATTATTTGTATTTTACCTTTTATGCTGTCACATGACCTCAAGGCAATAGGTTCATTTATTGTTGTACCACATTTTAACTGGGATGTCACAGTAACTTTCTGTATCTATAGCAATCTCAGATGGCTTTCATAATTGTTTTGAGACAACACCCATGAGAAGAAAACATTCTCCTTCTGACACACACTCTTCCTGACTTTAATTCAGTGTTTTACTCGCATTCAGACTTTTGGTTTAATAGGAAGTGCAGTGACACCGGATTGAGGTACAGTGTGACTTTAATCAAGTCCCTAGCTGGCCCGATTGCAGACTAGTTCTTTTTAAATTAGAGAGAAGCAGGCTCAGTTATGTGAGGTTTTGGAACAGTTCTGAATGTGAATTGCAGCAAAGGAATTTAGGTAGTGAATTCCTTATTGATTACAATATATGAGCCAGCAGACACTGTCTTTTCTTCCTGTATAAAGACAAATAACACATTGATTTATTCATTCATTGCGTTTTTGACACGTTAATTACTTACAGTTACAATACAATTGTGAACTGTTGTATTAGTTTTAAATAAAAGGGGGTTTGTTTAGTTGTCAAAGAAGCTCCCTATTTTTTTTATTCTGAATAGGTCATCTTTTCCTGGTATCCTTAAAGGTAAGGTAGGCGATTGCTGAAAGGCTTGCAATAACAATCTAGCTTTGAAAGCATAAGATCCCACCCTCCCTTTAAAGCTTTCTCCAAAGCTTAAAGCCTCCAAAACAGATAAACACGTACATACTTTGACAGACAAATAGAACATCCTATCATTGCGTTCAGACTGAATGCAATGATTGGACGAACATTTTATGGTCCTGCACCTTCCACAGAAGATATTAATATATTAAGACCACTTCACTTACCGACATAACATGACATTTTTTCCCAAAAACATTTTCACCCTCCCTTTAACTTCTGAATCAACTGGTGATACAAACTGTAATCACATGCCCATAGATATGTTTTGTGATATGTTGTGAGATGTAATACTGTTAACTTAGCTGTAAATACTGATGCAAATCCATTTTGTTCTTTTTTGCAGGACCTCTTTGGGGTCAGTATGATCATCCCTTTGCTGAGTCATCATGTCAAATCTCTGGGAGCAAGCCCCACAGTGGCTGGAATTGTAGGTAAGTCTCTCTGATGTTGTTATTTATGGATTTAAAGGTTTTTAAAGGTATTTAAAATCAAACTTTTGTTATAAATTGAGAAAATGTGAATGTGCTGGCCACTTTTCTCATTTAAAACAATGAACCAAAATGTCTCCAAAATGACGAAAAAGTGAAAAAACATAAAAGGTTTAAGATATTTTTGTGAGGCTTTTTGGCACTTCAGAGCTTGCCAGCCCCAATGCCCATTCACATTCATTAATAATTGCCACACTTTTCTATATATTCTTCAAAAGTTCATGTTTTGTGTTCCATGGAGGAGAAAAGGTGTGAAATGACATGAGGGTCAGTAAATGATGCTGTAGTTCTTATTTTTAGGTGAACTATTTCTTTAGCAATATGTAGAAAACAGCTGATGAAATAAAGCCATCACCTCCGAATTAGAAAGAGAGCACCCTCAGTGGCTATGAAATCAAACCCCTTCAGTAGTCAAATTTCCTTCTAGTCTGCACTTTAAAAGTCATTATACCAATTTGCTACATTTTGTATTGGTACACTCTTAAAAATAAAGGTTCTAAAATAAATTCTTTGCAGCAATTTCATAGAAGAACCATTATTGATTCCCCAAAGGACGTCTCAGTCAAAGGTTCTTAAAAGAACTATTTCTTTCTTTATATAGTCTGAAGAACCTACATCCATTACAAAGAACAGAAATATTCTGTGGATGTTAAAGGTTCTTTATAGAACCATATAGCTCAACAAACAACCTTTTGGTAACCCTTATTTTTAAGAGTGTATGTGTTCCTGGACTTGTTGGATTAGTTGGTGCACATAAGAATGTACAGCAGCAGCTGTAGGTCTAAATAAACATGTTAATTTATGGTGTAGAAAATCTGTTCTGAGTGAAAATGTACAAAGGTCCAATCGATGCAATTACTTCAATGTTGGTGTAACAATCATTGTAGCTAGATATTGTTGTTTTCATGTTACTTTTCTGCTTTTGCATTCTTTATCATTGTACACTTACACTGTTGACTTTATTGCTGAGTGTTTTTTAGTGCAACAAGCAAGCCTTTAAAATGAAAGCTGTTTATTGTCCGCACTCTATTTCTGATTGAATATGCCGCTTAAATGACACATATAATTCATTAATCATTGATTTCATGAGGCTGGTATCTTAGATTGTGGTCACAAGCTCTCTGTTGCCTAAACTAAAATTTATCTTAGATTAATTTATTCATTTGTTTAGTGATGTTTCGTGGTGCTGTAATAATGTGTCTTAACCCATGTTCTTCCAATTCTTGTAGGATCTACTTATGGAGTCTTACAGCTCTTCTCCAGCACTGTGGTTGTAAGTACTGATTTTTTTGATGCTGTAATATGATTATCAGTATGCTGCTCTCAATTTAATAATCCATGTTTATCTCATCTGATCTGCCTCCATGGAGATTAAAGCACATACCACAGTAACAGGGTTTCTCAAACTGCAGATTGCTCTTTTGTCAGGCGTAGATTACTGTAAAATGAGCCAGCATGTTAGCACATCAGCCAATAACACACAACCACCCATACACCCACCACCCTCCCCCCCCCCACACACACACACACACATACACATACATTTAAATTGGTTACAGACTGAAGGGTCATGAGGCTACATAAGAAGGAGATGTTTGTCATTTGTTGGATGTTAAGCTTGCAGATCTCTGAGAGGAACAGTGAGGCTTTATGACATGCCTGTAGCCCAGAAATAAGAAGAACAGTAAATTAAATTTTGTTTTTTATTGCATTATGCCAGTGTGCAGTGTCTGTTCATTTTTGGTTGTGTGTGTGTGTATTTGTGTGTGTGTCATTCCTCACTCTAATGAGTACTGGTATGGGGACGCCTGCAATTCTTGCCTCAGGGCCTGAGCTGTTTGATTAGGCAGGTCCGATCTCTCTGTCTGTGGGCTATAGATTGCTGCTTTCTGCATGAGGGACTGTTTCCTTTAGTTAATGACTGAAACAGTAAAACTCTGACTTAAAGATGCTGTAAGTGATTTTTATGGATTAGCACACAGAATGTACAGTAGAGGATCTACAGTAGACATGACCCCTTAAGCTATCATTCCTTTATTCATATCACTAACCTACTGTTAAAATCAATTACATTAATTGGGGCTTCTAAGGGCAATCAGGAATCCATACGATGGAAATGTCTCATTTGATGACAAACTGTTGCATTTCAGTGTATATTACTCTCTGTTATAGTACCACACATCTGTACTAATCTTTAATATTGGTTTCTCTAGATATAAATGGGGGCTTTGAGTTTTAGTATATTTGTTTTAATTCAATATAGTTAATGAGCATGTTTTCATATATTTTAGTGTTTCTTATGTATTGTTTTAAATCTGATTGGTAGGGAAGTTGGAGTGATATAGTAGGAAGACGCTATTCGCTGCTGACGTGTCTTTTGTTTAGTGCCTTTGGATATGGCCTGCTGGGTCTGTCCACTAGTATTGCACTTTATGTGCTGGCCAGGATACCAGTGGGTGAGTACTTGGGTTTATATTGCTACATATTGACACTACTGAAAGTCACACTCTAATGTGATTTTCTTTCTGTCTAAAGGGCTCTTTAAACACTCACTGTCTATCTGCCGAGCGCTCTTGTCCGATCTTGTGTCAGAGAAAGATCGACCTCTAGTGATGGGTCACTTTAATGCGGCTTCAAGTGTGGGATTTATCTTAGGACCAGTGGTTGGCGGCTACCTCACCGAACATGAAGGAGGTTTCTACCTGTCTTCATTCGTCTGTTCAGCCATCTTCCTTCTAAATGCAGGTGAACAATATTGAAAATGGTTATGTTAATTAAAATGTAGCTAAAATTGCACAGGTAATTTATAACTTATTAAAGTTGAAGCAGATCTTGGCCTAAACTCACATTATTGAGCCATTTAGACTGATGTCAGACTGACTGGGTTACAAAAAAATAAATGGAAATAAAAACACAGCAGTGTTTTCAAAGTGTCACAGTGTTTACACTTGTCTCTAGTTTATGTAAATTAAGATAGGACTGTAAGACACTTCAGCTTTAAATGTCTTTGTTGTTTTTACCCCATTAAACCCCATTTGTATACAAAAATACTAGATTAACACTACCAAGGCATTTTAAATAGTCTGCTTATCCTGAATTTGTCTGCTCAGGTTTGGTGTGGATGTTACCATGGAGTGAGACACTAAATCACCGTATAGATGCCAATGCTAATAGCAATTCAAAAACTACAGATTCCTACAATGGCTTAAACTCAGCCCAGCAGAACTGCTCAAAGAAAAACCACATTCGGCATCTCAATGCACCTGCACTGAGGCAAGCCGATCACGGCTGGAGCTGGAAGGACATGTCTCTCTTCCAGCATGCCTGGAGACAGCTGACCTCAGTGTGGGTCCGGATCTGTATGGTGGCTTCTTCCGATATGTGGGATGTGTTCCTGGTGCGTCTTCTAATGGCTGTAGCTATCATGCTGTACTATAGTAACTTCTCCTTAGCCATGGAGGAACGCTTTCAGCTCAAGCCAAAGGTGACGGGCTACCTGATCAGCTACAGCAGCACACTGGGGGCCCTTGCTGGCTGCTTGGTGGGGCCCGTCACCCATCTCTATGGCAACAACATGTCTGCTTTATTGCTGCACTCTACCATGCTCACCTGCACTTTGATATTACTGTATACCACAGCACCCAATGTCTGGCAGGTCCTGCTCACCTCCACATTTTTCGCAATCTCTACCACCATTGGACGCACGTGCATCACTGATTTGGAGCTGCAGCGTGGGGGGGCCCAGGCTAGTGGTACGTTAATCGGGGCAGGGCAGTCAGTCACAGCTGTGGGCAGGGTTCTGGCACCACTTCTGTCTGGTCTGGCTCAAGAATTCAGCCCCTGTGGACCTCCAAGTTTGGGGGTTGTGCTGGCACTGGTAGCTGTAGGACTGCTGCTTGTAAGGGCTCCTGAGTGGGACAGTAAGGCAAGGGTTAAACAAAAGAGTCACAAACAATAAAAGAAAATGTGTAGAAGAGTCAGTGTGAAGGAAAGATGAAGGACTGTGATGGCAGCTGTCTTTTTTTCTCTCAGGTCATGTGATCAGTGTTTTAGACTTCTGGGTTTGGATCTTTATACCCAGCTATTGATTGTCATGGAGTCATGGCATTGACGTGGGACATTTTCATGAAACAGTCAGTAAAGCTGAGCACCCATACTGACAGAAAGCAATAGAAAATCCAGAGAATATTAGTAAATGATATCGTCAAATGATAGCATCTAATAACACAAATACACCAAAACACCAGTGGCAGATCCAGTGTAAAATCAAGCAATTTCTAAAGCTCCAGAAATGGGACATTTAATCTTTGAAATACTTCATAACAGTACTTCTGTGTTTCTTTGCCAAACTCAAAACTTTATCAATATGAAGTTTATAGGCTCCCAAATAAGTATCACAAAATAATAAATGTATGCCATGGGTGCATGACACCCATTGAAGCTCCACTATAACTCACAAAAAAATGTTTAGCATTTTAACAGGAGAAGCATAGTTACGTGATAGAGTTTTACTCTGTGGCATTGGGACTCCTTTAACCACTATTTATAGTTTTTTTAAATGCTTGTTTCTGATGGTGTTTTTAAATGAAAGCTGTGTAGTTGCCCTGAAGGCTAGCAATAATGATTTTGATACAACTGGACAAGAAACTGTCCAATAATTTTTAGCATTGTTTATCTGACTTTATGTTATGTATTACTGATTGTTACTTTAAATTTAGGAACTTTTTGGTAATGTCATGACAGAATACAGTGTACATACTTCAGTGTAATTACACCAATTTTGTGTGTGTAAGAGTACACCATTTTATTTTCACACAGGTAAAAATTAAAGTCTGAGGCTACACAAAGTTGTGGTGTTACTGTATTTGACTTATGTATGTGCTGTATGCCATTTTATCACATAAGAAGTTTTACATGTATGTTTTAAAGCAAGATGTATGAACAGGTTTTAACATTTTTATCAGGGCTAGAAAGACATTTTTCTCTATTTTAATTCAATGCTAACTTTCAGTTGTAAATTTTATTCACAAATGACAACACCCCAATGAATACCAACTGACATCAACACCCAGTAATTTTTTTAAATGATGATTCATATCTTTGAGTATATTTAATATAACAGTTCTTCCCTCGCTCTGAAGTCGAAGTAGTTTTCACACTGGTAAAGTGTATTCAGTGAGTAATAGTAGTCCAGCTGCATTTACAGTGTCTGCAGATCTCATTGGTCCTGTGGTTTTTGTGGCAGCCACTGTGATCTCCTCAGCAAGGGATGTTGTACATCACTGTTCTTCTTGGTTTGTTGTCTCCATGTGTGGGGAGAAGACACTGATTGCTGCTCTTCACCCTCAGAGCCACAGTCTTCGTATTTGATGTTTCTAGATGAACCATAAGTCTGACTTGATGTCTGAAGTGCTGAACTGGTAAAGTTAGTCCCAAGACGTGAAGACCTGTAGCTTTTCTGCTTTTCATTCTCCTCATCCCCCATGTTCACAGAGGATGGACCTTCCTTTAGACTGCCTAAAGACCTCAGAGGAATCATTGTTCTGGATGAAGATCTCTGTGGGTGCCTGAACATGGACCTGACTGATGCATAATTCATCTCTGATTCAGTATCACCATCCTCTAAAAAGACAATAATGTATCTGTTACAATGCTGAAAAAAACTCCTATCAAAACAATCAGATGCTTCAACTGAACTATTAAAATATCCTTGGTGTGGTACCTTCATAAATGTACAGTAATATTTTAAGTCAATCAGAAAGTGATAGATAGCTATGAAAAATAATGCAGTAGTGGTATTATAACACGACTATGCTGTATCAACTGAGCATTAAAGAAATAGGGGTTCAATAAGTGTGTCAACAATCAGACAAATGTTCTTTAACACTAACTAACGTATATTTTACAAACAATGTGCACAAATGAGTGTGTTGTATTGGTCAGCTTCTGGGATGGGTTTGATGCTTAATCTTCTGTAGTCTATGCAGTTCCTGTAGCATCTACTTGGTTTTGCTACAAGAATCAACAGGAGATGACCAGGGCGATAGATAATGGTTCAATGACATTATCTGTTATAAAATACTTCATATTCTCACCAGCATCAACAAATCTCCCTGAAGGAAGTCTGGAGTTCAGACTCTGACCCATGGGTAGAGAGAGAAACTTCTGGGACATTTTAGTAACATTCTAGTAGGGCACAGAAATAAAGCAGTGAAGGGTCAATACAGTGTAATGTCAATGTTTAGAAAAATTATAGTAGCATATGTGGTTTGCATGATTTGTTTAAATGTGTGCTAAGTGTATACAGTGTCACCTACAGTGCCATGAAAGCTTCCTGCTCGAAGACTGCGTCGTAGACTCGTGTGCCGTCTTATCAGGATCTCTTTCGCTGTGAGGTCATTGGGTAATGAATGTTTATTGGTGTATGACATGGTCTGTGAAGCATAATGAACAACAATAGATTACAAAATGTGAATTATTTTTAAACTTTAGAACCAAAAAATGTATATTCCTCATTTAGTTATTTAGGCCACACATACAGTAGCCACAATGAATACGGGTTAAGGAGAAGCTGAAGCAAACACACTACCCTGAAACTGATCAATAAGTTCCACAGGCCATTTTATCTGTCTGTGGTTAATCAGTAAATTATTGTGATGCAAGCAACTGTTGGATTGTGAAAATCGTATTAAATTCGTCATCATTTCACAGTGTATATTTCTTAATGTATTACAAGATTGTATTATGTACAGTTGGAAAACCTTTACATAAAGTAGGCACTATAAGGTCAAGTAGCCTTCAAATTGCTGCTCTGATGTACCATATTTAGGACATTTGTGGTGCGGTGTTTGTTGAGAATAAACTATAGGGGTGTTGAATTGGATTCTGTGGATATATTACAGTTTAGATCTGAAATATTTAACATTGATATTCCTTTGATTTGTTAAAATATTAAAGCCTTAACAGGCAGTCTAACATTTATAATTTATAGTTTATCATTATAAATGTGTAATTTAAATGATACTTTAAATTATGTTTAAATTGTTTGTCAATTGTTTATTATTTTGTTTATTTATTCACTCACCCTTTGTCTGATCTTGTACATGTTCTTTGATAGGAGTTGATGCATACTTCTCACGTCAGAAGGCTGCACCTTCCTGGACTTAGAGGCATTCTTTCTCATATCACTATAGTGAAGACCAGACCATTGTTGTGATCATAACCACATAACTATTATATTTTTTCGATCATTTCAGTAATGTTACTGAAATGACTCAGTAAGCTACACAAAATCATACCCTAAACCTAACAGAGCAGCCATAATTTGGATGTGTAAAGATGCCTAGAGAGGAAACAGTAAAAAAAATCTTAAAGTAATACATACTATGTTGGCATTAGGGAGGGAGCAGAACTGATGTCACCAGACATTGAATCCAGTATCTCCATGGTATTTTGGAGCTCCAGTTTCTTATAGAGAGCCACAATACTAGACTCCGGGTGATTATCACGGATTAAAATCTTGCGGATGATCCGGTTGTTAAACTTCATGAACCTGACATGGATCAAACAATAATAATTCCTGATATAACACAAGAGAGACTGGAAAGTGTTTTAGCATCAGTTAAATTAAATTCAAATTTTATTTGTAGCAGATAATATGGAATTATGATATCAAAGTCTGAGACAAACAGCGTGAAAAACAACACTGTTACAGATGGTGGAACCAAATGTTAAAATACTTCTAATCCTAGAATGGATTATTTCTTTATTCATTCTAATCCTCTGTCTAATCCATTATTAAACAGATGACATGGGGTAACATACTACAACAACTCTAGTAGTAGCAGTTAACCAGCTAACAGGAAACATTCTCAGAACGTTGGCTAACATTCTGTAAAAGTCTCTCAATTTAAAAAACATTTTTGCAGTATAATAATCAAATTAAATAATATATTTTTAAAAAAACTGGACGTGAAAATAACATTCATTTTAATGTTTTGGTTCCTTATGTAAACATTAGGAAAACATTCTTACATACTAAAATTGTTGACTGGGTTACAGGAATATGATAAATAAATTAACAGAGGCCTGAGACTAGCTGCTATAATGCATGTCTGTATGACACAGTGGGAAAATGACAGAGCTGCAGAACCAGTCTAACCTGCAGTCTAACTTTGCAGGATGCTAAGGAAGTTGCCAAGAGTTAAAATGTCAAATCCTGGCTAAACTCAAAACAGCTGGTGATACTAAGATATCAACAGAGAACTAAACTTTTTCATTCAGATAACCTGTGTAGTAAAAAAACATCTACTTGTCTTTCCAATAGTAGTGACTCCATTGTCCACATAAGTCTTCTATGCCTGCAACAGTGTGCTCCATTACCTGAAACAGAAAGAATGTATTGCAGTAAGTATTGATTATTAATTTATTAATTATTAATCTAGTATATAAGTCCTTTAAACAAACAGTGAAGACATACCCTTTTGTGAATCTCAACATTGATGGTCTCTAAGTTTCGATTTGTCTTCCGAACATTCATTAGTTTAAGAAGGGGCCTTATAGTAATTCCCTGGAACGAGAAACAGTCTTTAGATATTGTATACATGGAAACCACTTTAATGTTGACTATTTCACTTTAAAGTATCAATCAATCAAGTTTACCTATGTTGTTATAAACTACAGTGCAGAAGTAGTATTAGGCACCTAATATAGTATATGAGCAGAGCAAAGATTGGAGAAGGAGACAGTAACCACAAAGGTTGTCAAACTCCAAACATACTGAAAAAAGGCATGTCTGCTCGCATGTCTTATAATCTGTGCAAATGTCTTCACACAAAAATCTTGTGTGAAAAATGCTGAAAAAGACATTCTAGCCTAGTTTTCTTAGTAAACAAACTCAGTCACTCATGTTATAAGATACCTGAATAAACACTGTGAAGATGATGATGACAATCGTGGCTGTGATGAATAATTTCTTAGGACCAATGCTGTCTGGTAGAGTAAAGGCCAAAGCAAAGGACACAGCCCCTCTCAGCCCCCCGTAAGCTAAACCAAACTGATCTTTGAAGTTGAAGGGAATGGTGCGGAAAGGGTTAATAATCTGTGTCAGGACCAGGATTCCTAAATCAAAAAGAAAACAATTACATTTGGTGCTTTTACAACGCTTTTACAATTACAACAGGTGTAGGTCATTCGGTTTTTTTGTCAGATTCCAACAAATCAAATATCATTTTACATTTTTTTTAATAGAGAATATGAAAATACCAAGAACTCATTTATGAAAATTTTAGCTCTATTTGACTCATTTTGCCAGTATGTCACAAATGAAAAAAGAAAATAATTTCCTCCTATTAAAAAAAACTTTCTAATGATACATAATAGCAGCATTTTTTTAATTCACTAACTCTCATACCCAAGCCTCTCCAAAGCAGCGTAAACAACAGAGAAAAAAGGATATAGCCCCAGTTCCACTCGTGCTCTGTTGTAATGGTAACAACACCCAAAAAGAAGAAGATCAGAGTTTCCGAGACACTTCCAACCATTTTGATGACATGCCGAAGAGTGGTACAGGAACTCTGTGATACATTCTCCTCAACGTAGTATTTCATGGTAAGGGCGCAGGTTACAATACTGAAGAAACAGAGAGACAACATTCAACAGATGGAATAATTCCTTGTGTATATCAAAGGCAAAATGTGGAAGCAGGTGTGTGTGTGTATGTGTACTTACGCCATGATGCTAGAGATAGAAAAGAGCTCAGCTATGAGGTAAGCCAGGTAACTGTACAGGAAGATAATTAGCGGCTCAATCTCCCTCACCTTTCCAGTAAAGCGTGTGGTAAAGGCTGCCACAAAGCCAAACAGTAGGCCAAAAAGTGTACCACCCAAACCTACCACAAAAAAACGAGCTATTCCCAGAAAAACATAACCGGCTTCAACTACATGCAGTTCTGCTACATGGTTGAAAAGGTTATACAATACCTGAAACAAGACAGTGAGACATTTACCAATGGCTATAAAACTATACAAATATTACACAAATTGTTGCGCAAATACAACACACTGTGTAATGTCCAAGTCCAAAGGTGATGATTAAAACACCTTCACATGCAGACAAAGATATAGTGTAAATACAAGAGCTAAGATTATTTGCTAGGTACAAAGCAGTTATTCAAACAATGTATAATAGAGGACAAAGCTCCATTGTGATTGTGTATGAGGCAAAGTTTTGTGACTGTATTATCTAGACTGTGGCATTTGCTTATTAATTTTTAATCTATTGCTTTTCCTTTTCTCATTTTCTATTCCTGTATTATGACAATATATTCTAGCTCAGGTTTAGTAAAGGGAGCAGAGATTATGTTCATACCTTTTGAAAAATATTGTATCTGACATGGTTTAAGCCAGTATCAAATGACCTTACACCTGTGTTTAGTTTTGGATTTCAAACTATTTGTTACCAGGACATGAGTTGAAAGAAGTACATCAGATTTCAAAACCACACCACAGGTCATGGCGATAGAAGAGCAGATTTCTTTAGAAGAGCTAATTTCTCATGTGATACTTTTGTTGGAAGATGTAATGTTGGACCTCTAATGTTGGAAATCTGAAACCTTCATACAGGTAAAACATATTCTTAGATTAAATAAATATGTGGCTAAAGATGCAAGTGCGCAGAAAACCACTCACCACAGTAACTGCATCATTGAACAGACACTCTCCAAATACCACAATATAGAGCTGCTCATGGATGCTGATGTCTTCAAACACAGTGAGCACAGCCACCGGTTCAACAGCTGAGATAATGGAAGCGAAGAGGAGGTTCTCCTGCAGGTTAATGTCCTGCACACCAAACGCCTCGATCTGGCAAATGGCGAACAGAGAGATGCCCACGCCAATGGAATTCCATAAGGTACCAACAACAGCAAACCAAAGCACTGTGCCAAAATTCTCAAAGAAGGGTCGAGTGGGCATAAAGTAGCCCGACTCTAATACAATGAGTGGCAACAAATAGAGGAAAAATATGTTGGAAGTAAGCACTGCCGGTGGTTCCTCGTGCACTGAGTGCATAATGCCCCCCACTATGAGGCCAATGGAGATCAACAAACAGGACTCTGGCACCCAGACAGTGATCTTATGGTAGACGTGAAAACCTATTTAGACAAAAAAGCATTTAAAGATATTATGCTTTATTTCCAATATCTTCCACATTTAATTTACTCCTATAACCATATATGCAAAAGTGATGAAGTCATTTGAAAAGCATTTAAAAATGTCTATTCTCTTTTCAATATTTTCCACACTATAGCACTATGAATAACACTTTTTTAATGTGAATCAGATAAATCTATTCATTCGATCTTAAAATGATGAATTTCATTTTACATTCCGTGTATTCAGCGTTTTTTAGATCTTAAAATGAAAGTGTATGTCCTCACCTATTTTGGCAAAGGAAGCAAGCAGGACCCATAAAGTAATCTCAAGTGGTATCTGAATGCGAGGATAGTTCATCCCGAACAGCGGCACGGTGGTTTTGCCCGGGTCGGGGTAAGCATTAGACTCACCCTTAGAGCTCCAGGTAGGAAGATTAGACGAAGGCGTACCGGTAGGTTTAAGAGGGATATTCACGTTTGCTCCGTATCCAAACGATGAAAGAATTTTACAAAAAATTAAAAATGTAAAAATCGCCCTTACATCAAAAATATAGGCCATGTTTCAAATCGTTGCTGTATGTCAGAAGTCACAGCACAGTGGAAGCACAGTAAAGCTGTAAAAATAATAATGATCATAAAAATAAAAAGGGAAAAATCCAAATAAAGCTCTTCACATTACTAAACACCGACATATTCTTCAGCTGTTCAATATTAAGCCCATGCATTTGCCTCGTATGTCTGACAATAGTGTTGTACGTGTAGTAACAAGCAACTAAACCACTTCACGCAGGTTCCTCCACGTTCATCGTGTATTGGCTCTGCTGTGCACCTGGCAGCAGGTGTGCGGTCAAATGAGGCGGGCGTGGATAGGCGTCGCACTTGATTCGTGTGTCAAGTTGCTACTGAAATAGTTTCACCTCCTCCAGAGTGTTTTTTCAACAGCGATACCATATTCTGCCATAATAAACACTTCCAAGTACAGCTATCTTATTTTATTTTTATATGCATGTATTTCGTAGTATTATTTTACAAAATGTACCTGGGAGTTTTTATTAGAATAAGACAGTCCCTTACAATTGTCATCTAGCTACAAAACGAAATTAAACCAAATTGAAAAGACACAAAGATTGAAATTTAAATGAAACAAAAATATAGTATGGTAAAATCTTTGTTGCAAGGGCAACAAAGCTATTAAAGTTATTAAATGCAACTCTTAACTAATGATCTGACGAATAATATTAATTTATAAATGATATTAAAAAAAATATCCATTTTGTTCAGATGTAATGAGAAAAAAAAACAACAAACAAACAAAAGGAAAGAAAGAAAGAAAGAAAGAAAGAAAGAAAATATTCTATTGCATGGAGATGGTGTTATAAATCCAAGTTAATGGTCCAGAAATCCATAAATCCAAGTTAATTTTGACTTTAGACTGAAATGCCTTCTGTTGTAACCACTAGATGGGAGTAAGCAACCGCTTTGTACAGCACCTGCCTTGTGTTTGTTTTGGTTTCAATAAAAAGACCAAAGCTAACGTATTAGTGCAAATCTCTGTTAACACAAGCAGTCGATGAACAATTTTATGTATTCCATCCTTCACATACATTGTGTCTGAAGAGCATTAAAAGAGAAGTGGGCGGGGCACCGAGTGAAAAAATCTGACGTCATATGTGGTGACGCAAAGATAGGGCGAGTCCAGAACGCAGGGCAAGTGGAAGAATTGCGAAGATCGCTGTGTATGAAAACATTGATGTGCACACTACCTAAAAACATGGATCGTATCGATGACTGAAACGTAAGTGATGTAAGAACTGCTTTCTTAAAAAAAACCTAATAATGGCTGCAATTCTGTCGTTTGTCAATACATCGATAATCGATTGGTAGAAAGCAATGAACAAACAGGAATCAATTTTCACTGAATGTTGAGTTGTGATGTGATGCGAGAAATCGTGAGTATTAATTAGCAGCTCGGTGGCTTCTAAATTTCTAAATCTTTATTGGGTTATTATAAGACATAACGGTGGACGCGGTCGTCTATGCAGTCGTCATCACGCTTTGTATTCCGTCATGAATGCGTTAACACGTTTTCAATGGGCTGTATGGAGATGATACTCAAACCGCTGCTGCAGTAGCAAGTATGTGGTTTACATGTGATCTAATAATGTTCTTGAGGGTTAAAATAATCCAGTCATAAATTATTTGTTTACTTTATTTACACAGTGCCTTGTAAAGCATACGGTTTAGGCCCTAGTCATTTCTTCTCACATAAGAGAATACTCATATTTGACTGAGATATTTGCTGGTGTTTGGTTCAATGACATGACTGTTGTCTGTTGAGACTGGCAATACATTCAACAGGATCTGGATTAATGGGACTGTTGTCTGACTAAAGGTGCTAAAGACTTACAGGTAACACTTTACAATCAGGTCTCATTTAAAGTTAAAACATACAGAGATTAATGAATGATAGATAATATTAGTCTATTCCTAATGCAAAGACTGTGGATTTATTTTAGATTATCTCAGTTCTCATCACAAGTAATCACAGAAATAGAAGAAACAAAGAGCAATTTAAGGAATGTTTCTCAATGTCTTCATTTTTTATTGTGTGGATAAAGGTGTGAAACTATGCTTTTAGGCTGAGATTTTGTAAGAGTATACAAGCACCTGCTGTGGTGACAGTTTTTCTGGCATCCCCCACCTCCAGTTCTTTATCTTTTTCTCATTCATTTGTCTTCTTCTTACTACATGCATTATTTTCAAAGGCTTGAGCTAATTATGTGGTTAAGCCCTTCTATAATGGACGACACACCAAATCCACTTAACATTTTACAAATTATGTTGTTATTTCTGTGAACCAGTGAATTTAGGCTTGATGTAAAATTTGACATTTAGTAGTTCATTATCTGTATCTCTATTTAAGTACCTCTTGCCACAAGAGGAGTTTACTGGCCTTCACACACATGATCCACTTGTTCTTGGTCTGATTGTCACAAAGTTCATGGATTCTGTCTTGGTGAGACAATAGCTGCTGATGACAAGACCTTGTACTCTTTGGATCTGTGTTATTCTGCAAATTCATACCTGAAATACGAACATACATTCTTTTCATCCCTGTTATACCTTATTCAGTGCCTGTCTGCCCTTCCTTATTCGTTAAGATTTTTTCACGCCTTTCATGTGAATTTTAAATAATATGCTTAAGTCTGTCATTATATACAGACAGAATATGACTTGTATTCAAGACATGGAGACAGCGATGGCAAAGTTTGTAAAAGTGAGGAGAGCAGAACGTTACTTAGTTGAAAGAAATGAAAGAGGAAGAAAGATGAAAGAAGAGCATGGATAATCCTGGTCTTACCAAGACAATGACTCATCACTAAAACAAGATGGCTGGTTATTACTGTATATCATGGCTGCTTTAATTACAGTTTGATATCATTTCCAGTCAAATCAGAGATTAAATGGCAAAGCGCCCTTTTTGATTTTTGTGGCATGTGCACATCTTTTTAGTCTTCACTTGAATTAACTAATGCTAATTAAAAACTTTTCATTAAACATTAGAAAATTAGAAAATGCATGGGTCCATTTATGGATTAGCTTATTTTTATATTTAGCATATAAAACATGTAGCATGTAGACGCTGGCAACCACACTAGCAAACACCTATAACATTTGTCTGAGTGTAAACCTTTAAACTATAACCTTCAACTTATAAACTTCAACTTATAAGCTAGGCTTTATCAATCTAATTTCAAAGTTTTGTTTTCTAATTACATACATTAAATCTTTACAGTAAATAAATACACACATTTTATGGATAACTAGGTGGTGCTCTTTAACTAGCCACCAAGATCCTCTTGCTCAAATGGGTAATGCTTTCTCTTAAATGAGTTGTAAGAGGTGCAACGCTGGTGTTAGATCTGGGGCCATGTAATTAATTGTCATAATAAACGTTTATCTACATCTTTTGTAAGGAAGCATTGGATTAAACACTGATCAGGAGGCCCAGACAGAATCCGTGGACTTTATTTTTTTCACATTATCTTAATGAATTTTGTAGGAAAATCCATGGAATGAATTCAAAATGGCAAAACCTGTGAAACAGACTGCAACTGAAAAAGTGGTAGGAGATGTAAAACTTTGTGCATTACACACATTTGAATTCTGTGAAAATCTACAGAAGCGTTCTGTGCACATAGGCACATTGAGGGATGAGAATGATGAAACCCATGTTGAATTGCAGGGCTTACAAAGTGAAAGGTGAGAAATTGAGTGGAGTGAGAGAAAAATGTCACGCATAAAATACACAGGAAAGGAAGTATGTGTGTTAGTCTACCAGTGAAACACTTACCATTTTCACTTGGGTCATTTCCATTGATGACTTTTGTGCGGGGGGAGTTTTGAATGTGCAGGGTGCGAGAAACACTATGAGCCAGCATAAAGAAAGAGAGATAAAAAAGAGAGAGAGATTCATTTAGCGCTGTCACATTCTTCATCATGGTATTTATTTTGTATCAGCTGAGTATCAGGTGTCAGCTGAACTCTCAACAGATTTAGCTTTAGAATACAGAAACATTTTGCTGTATAACTGAAATAAACCATAACATCAGTGGGACAGATTGAGAGATGGAGGGGGAACAGTGAACGTGATACAGTCAAGGAGCATAGAATGAAACTAGATGTTGGGTTTATGTCATTAGACAGATTGTGGATGAACTAATAGGTACATAAGAGGTATTGATTGTTAGACCTGAGTATACATGTGACAGGTCTTTAACATGCATATACAGTAAAAACTGAATTGTTCAAATGATTGTTCTTTAAAGACTTGGATGAGAACTAAGTTCTCAGTTATGTTTCATTTAAGTATAATCTTTGTCTTTGATGTTTTTGCTAATATAATTAAAATGAAAATAGACACAATTGAGTCAATTGTTGACATTCAATAAAATATAAAACTGTATATTATTGTGAGTAGCATAGCCTAGATGTTTTGATCTTGAAATAATTTGTTTGCAAAAATGCAAACATTTGTTTGCATTTATATTGAATTTCTGGCAATTGCCATGCTAAGAGTATTGCTTTCAGATTCTTCATTTATCTCAAACTAATCTCACTGCTGTCTAAGAAAAAAAGAAATTAAAGCAATATGCTAATAACAGTTCCTGAAAGCTCAGCTGTAAAGAAAGTCACTCACACTTCCTGATTAAGCAGGTCATTAAAGGTCGGATTGTGGTGAGATGTCACGAGAGGTGGTGGAGTATTTGGCAGATTGTCAGTTAACAGTGTTTTGAATGACAGTGTAAAAGCAGGAGGTTCTGTAGATGGAACTTAAAGGGACTGTCGTGTTCCTCATCCACACCATCTCTATTTACACAGCATAATACATTATACTAATGAAAAAATACAGATTGCTGTCCAAAGTTAAATTATATGAACTGTGTGAAGCAATATCACATGAGAAATTTACTTTAGAAGTTTATCTGCGGCTTTGTGTCTACAGCAGAACCACAGCCATGCTGTATTTACTGTAACAGCACTCTTGTGCAGTATTGCATACAAATTCTACTCTGATGGATACAGATTTTTCTCTCTAATTTTCAGGAGACTAATGGTACAGTATCTGGTCTCTACTGGCTCCAAAAAACTTTTGCTTTAAGTGCTCTCCTAAACAGTCCTGTTTAGGAGAATGCAAAGTTCAAGACATGGCTGATAATTTTACACCTTTATTCTGTTTGCAGGTGTTAAATTCTAGTTTCCTTAAAATGGGCCTCTGTGGGTTGTCTAACACTTTCAGTGTTCATAACTTCCTCCAGTCAGTGTTTGATGTTCAGTAGCTTTCACTTCCTGATAATTACTAACAATGCTCACTGCAAGATTCAAACATGTTTTGAACATTCTTTATAGTTTAACTTCTATGAATGCTCTTAAGTTCACTTTCCTTTCTTAATAAATAAATTCCCTGTTATTATAAACCTCAATAATCCTTACTACCTTAGTGTTACTGCATTACATTGACCTGTTTTCTAGAAAATGATCACCTCATCTCATTTCAATTCTCAGTTCCATAAACCTGTCTCTTCACATTAGAAGTGAAAGAGACTTATATTTTTTGAATGTGTGTGTGTTGTGTGTGACTATACATTAAAACATTCCTTGGGTTCAATGATTTTACATTTAAAGGTATATTTAATTAATTTTTAATACGATGGCATTCAGAAACCTCTATAATAAGATATCACTGAAATAGATGTCCTGAAATATCACTCTCATTTTTGTGACATTACTAGACTCCGTAAACAAAAATGTGGTTTAGCCAATCAGAATGTTTTGAGGCACTTTTTGCCTGTCAATCATTTTGCATGTGCACAAAGCAGACAATGTATGTGTAGCACATGCAAAGAGAGTGTCAGTTTGTTATGATTTTTGTTGCCATTGCTGAATACACTGTTTAAGTTTGACACTTAAGTTACACACTGCTGCTCTTCTGCTCCATCTCTGACTACAATGTTCTTGTAGCATCACTGTGTGTGTGAATGTATTTGGAGGATGGGCGTGTTTAATTCACTGGTTAAATAAGGTGAAAATTATAGAGCAACTAACATGGCCTACATGACCTAATTACCATGAATTAAACTTGATATAATCTTGATGTCAAATTACACTTATATATTAATGTTCTGATGATGTAATCCATACACCGTGGATGCGTTTGGCATGGCGCCAAGCTGCTTTAAAACCATAATTGCATTTAGGACACAATTTGAATGTGTATGAATTGTGAATGAGTGCATGAATTCTTGAGTATGCAGAGGTGTGTTAACTGGGGCTAATGTGGTTGAAATGTCAATGTTTATGGGTGTGGTGATTATCAAACACCTACTGCCACAGTTTATGGTAGCTGACTGTTCTGATGATGGAAATTTACGTTCTTGATTGCTGTGAACACATTATGGTAAATGTCTTGATCATTAAGATCTATTTCTAGGCTGTGTGCTGAACTATAACAGGCAGATGGATGGCTGGTGGCTTGCAGGTTGTGTATGCTGGTGGCTGAGTCAGCCGTCCACCCCTTCAGCCCCAGACTTCAGAACACTGCCTGCTGCTGCGCATATACCACCACCAAAAACCCACTTGGGGAAAAACACTGAACACATGGGATGAACATTTACTCTGTTTCTCTCTCAGTCAGGATGACACGTGTCTTGTATTTATTTAACACTAGAATTACCAAGGCAGTCATTTTGACCATTTTAAAATTTTGTAATAATACTACAAATGTAATGTAATGTAATATCTTTGTTGAAATAAAACCCTGACTTTTCGTAAATGTGTGTATATTTCATTCTAACATTATTTTATAAAAAATTACAAAACACAAAATGCCTTGTAAAAAGATAAATGTAAATTTATTTAAAATGTAAAAAAAAAAAATACCAAAAAAGTACCCTGAATGGCCATAATGTCAAATTGACCGTATGGATTACAGTGTTTGTTACTTTTTCCTGCCACTGGAGATGTTGCCTATCAACTTTTTCTAGTTGTTTTTATATGCCATTAGTAATTATATCCTAACATTTGTTTTTATTTTACAAAGAAATAAGCAGAATATTGGAAAAACTTTGCTCTCCTGTGTGCCGGGCACAAAGTGAAGCACGCACTCTCAGAGGTGGTCTAGTAGCTTGTACACAATTATAGGCTATATTACAAAAAATATCGTTTTATTTAGGGTGATGGCTTTATAAAATATGACGACAGACATTCAAAGCTTTAATCTAAAACCTCAATAGAAGCTTCAAACATAAATATGACATGACAAAAATGACAGCTATGGCCATTCTAACAGTTGTGGAAGTCCGGTAGTTCTAGTGTTCAGCGTGTTTGAATTCATATTGATTGAGTTACAGTATGTAAAAATGGTGCAAATGTTTAGTGAGTTTGCTCCTTTGACTTACAATACAAAATGATCTAAGTAAAATAATGAGGGTTGTACTCAGTAGTTGGACCTGAGATACTTTCAGCTTAGCTTGACATTTCCTCTGCTTTCATGCAGGTCTTGGTAGATAAAATTCTTCATTATGTCCTCAGTCCTCTAAAAGTAGCTTTACAACCCACAAACTTTATATCCACAGGTTGTATTAAAAGGACTGGACTAGATAAGACCTCCATCTAGCTATTGTATATTTCGAGTCTGAGACCGCGACTGTGACTGAAGATGTTTTAATTGTAGTTTACAATAAAAACAGAGCATTATGCATCAGATGCTTAGCAAACAAACTCAGATTCTTGGGAATTCGCCTTTGCTTATTCCAAGAAACAGCTTCCTGTTTTTCATTTTATTATGAATTATCCAGCCATAAACTTGAGACATGTCAGGGTCCTGGCTTCTTGTCTTGAGGTTTTCCTAGATTCTCTTGCCAGGATCCTGACAGCTCCTGTGTTTTGTGTCAAAGCATAATGTTTGGATCCTGACTCAGTCCTAGTCTTGGTTCTTGTTCCTTGGAGTCAGGATCTAGACTCATGCTCTGTGTCTTTGTGATCTGTGGAAGCACATGGTCATTGTTTACTTTGTGCCATGTGCTCTCCGGTCTCGTGTCTTGACCCCACCCCCTTGTTTCCTCATTTTCAATCCCTTCATTAGTTCATTCCCCTCACCTGTCTGCCCTGGTTTCCTACCTTGTTTGCTGTCCTATTTAATGCCCTTGTGTTTGTTGTCTTGTGTGGGTGGATTGTTTTCCTGTACCTGATGGTTCTGGGAATATTTCGAAGTATGTTTGGTGTGCAACTTTATATTAATCTGGTCTTGTTTTAAGTTTGATACCTGAAGTCTTGTTTCACTTGTGGAAGGTTTTGTTGTTTAATAAAGTATTTTTGTTTAAAAGCTGATCTGCAAATGGGTTCTCCCTCTGCATTCCTGACAAGACTCTACTTTTGACTTAAACCTGTCAGTCTGTTATATTATAAATCCTCTTCCCTGGAATCAGATAAATAATGTGAGCAGTCATACAGGTTTGACAACCACAAATCTTCTTTATTTGGTTATTTCAGGCTAAGTGCTTTAGGGTTCAGTGACAATTGTTGACGCAAACATTGACATTCTTTTCGTCTTTTTCTCATTCCAGCTTTAAAATTGTGCAGAAAAGTGGAGATTTTACCAGCACTATAAACTAGGAGTGTAAGAGAAATTCTTAATAGGACACTAGCAAGATGGCAGGTAGAGAGCGCAGTCCACGCCACAGGCCTTGGTCCGTGTACCGAGCCAACACATTTGATCTGTCCTCTGAGATGATGGGGTTGGCGCTAACAGGTGAGGGGTTATTAGGTTCATTTGGTATGTGACAGTGTTGAATTTATTGTAATTGCAATTCAGTAATTTCCCTATTCCTGTCATTTCTATTCAAATTTGGGATTTTAAAGGAAAGCAATTACTATTATGGGTCTTTTGACCAAAGCCTTGTTCATGTTTTACAATACCTTTTAAAAATATAAATGAGATTTTACATTTAGATAAAAATCTTGACATTTATGTCAAAAAATTTGGTATTTAAAGGTCTTTCAGTAGTTTCACCAAAAATGATAACTGTAAAGATAAAAAATGTTCAAAAAAAGTTAAGTCTGCACCACTAGCCAATCAGACTCCATTTGAATATAAATGGTTTGCTTAGAATAAAAATGGTGTTATTGTTTGTTCTTGTGGATGCTAATATAGTTATCATTATAGTTATCTTCATTATAGTTGGTTTGTAAACAGGCATTTAGTTCTCACACTTCCATAATTTCTGAATAAGTGTGTTGTGATTTACATGTGTTTAGGAAACAGTCAAGATCCTGATGAGCCAGTGCTTGAGTTCAGTCTGGGTGAGTAATGGGTGATACAGTCAATGATGAAGTGATAATACACCTTTACTAAAGTACTCTTCCAGTTACTAAATACAGGCCCACTAAAGCTGATGTCTTCTCATTCAGGGGCATCCAATCTGGGGTCTATTTCCTCATATTTCTCATCCTTTTGGCAACTTGCATAAAGAATATGCAGCCTGTTTGTAAAAGAAATAAACTGTTTATCAGCCATACTCTCTTAGTTAACATGCAATAAATATCTATACAGCCTATCTAGGAAATGTTATCACAAATATTTCTATTGTAGTAGAGGCACTGGGTTTTGTCTGACAATTTGTTGCATTTCTTCATTGTAGTGGAAGAAACGCAGTACTTTGATTACATTTTGCCACCTGGGGTTATTTGCTATTTCATCATATGGCGAATTTTATTATTCATCCCAAGAAGAATTTCTGAATTGTTGTTGTTCTTTTCCCAGCATGCAGTGAGCTGGTCACTCAGTCACTGGACCGCAAACCCAGCAGCTTTGTAGCAGTGAGCTGCACCACACCTCCACAAGCATTTTGGACCAAACACGCACAGACTGAAATTATAGAGGTGAGAAGTGACACATGGATTCTAGATATATATCACACATTTTGCAAGGTGCTCATGCAAGAATTACATTATGCTTTTAAGGGCACCAGTAATCCGATCTTCTTGAGCAGCATTGCCTTCTTCCAGGACTCTCTCATTACCCAGCAGACTCAAATCAAACTGTCTGTCTATGATGTGAAAGACCGTTCGCAGGGGACGGTAAGATTGAAACCTTTATTTTTACCATTCTGCTCCCTCATTCAGCCACATAAACTTGAGGCCAGTCTTTCCTTGTTTCATTAGATGTACCTGCTTGGTTCGGCTATGTTTACAGTTAAAGAACTGCTTCAAGACAAACACCACAGGTTGCACCTTATGCTGCGGTATGTCAAATAACATGTAAAGCTCTATGCAAAGCTGAATTTATTTAAATGATGGGAGCTGCTATAGCATAACATCACTTTTTGGGTCTCACAGTAGGATTTTTTTCAAATGTCCTGTGATTATTCCACTGATTAAGGTCAGCAGAGAACGAGCGGATGGGTAACATCACCATCATCGCATGGCAGATGGAGGAGAGGAAAGACCAGCGAGCTCCTCTGGCACGTTCAGACACAGTTAATGGCAGGGTGAGTGTGTGCATACACAATTCTTAAAATTGATCAACCCACACTGACCACCTGACACCAACTGACCAACCAAATGCATAATCGCTGGAATGTAATGCTTTAGCCAGATTTGGCATTCTGTGCTGACATTAGCCAGTCTTCTGGCTAAAAAAAAAAGCAATTTAATATATTATTTGGTTTGTTTATTCATATCCCAACAGCCTTCAACAGTAACAATAAAAGATAATAAAAATAAAATGTTAACCGTGATAAGCCTTTATTTATTTTGCTAACCTAAAGTAATGATACATAATTACATTAACCCCCCCAGTTAATTTGGTTACTTGCATTTTGTGTATTTTTTTCCTGTTTGTCAAGGACCATATTGAAACAAACCTGTGACCAATGTGACATGCTTTACTGTATCTCAAAAACAATGCTTTATTGTATCTCACAGATGGTGTTACCTGTTGATGAAAGTCTGACTGAATCCATGGGAGTCAAAGCAAAATCTGCCTCCCTGTGTAAAGACAGCCTTTTAAAGGCAGGTGAGTGTCTAATCCATTACACTGACATTCATTTTTTTTTTTATTGTTTTTATATCTTTCATATCTATATTGCATCTAGAAGCAGCTGTTATTTCTAAATGTGCCCCTCATAGCAAATGGGCCATCAATGAGCCACAGCCTCCACTTCCTGCTGTGCAGATCAGCAAAGCAGTTATTTATAGTATGTTAAATATTCTGTGTGAATATATCAGCTCTGTAATTAGATCTGCATTTCCTCCTATGAAATACCTGTGCTTGCAAAGCAGCAGAAGAATAGTTTTAGAATAGTGGCTCTATTCTATAAGGCAGTAGACCAGTTGCAGTTTAGCACTCAAATATTACAATGACATATTCACTGTTGGTTACATTCTGAATGCTGAGACTTATCAGTGTAAATCATTAGGAGATTTTTCAACCTTAGAATTTACTAAAAAGAGTAAAGTTTACAAAAGAAAAAAGGAATAACAGGCCATAGACTGAAGTTATGTAAAAAACAATGTTTGTTTAATGAACTGTAAGAGCTTAAGTATAATAAGGCTATAATACTTAAGGCTGGAATTGATTGCAGAAATGTGTTGCTTTGGATTAGGTGTTCTGAACAAACCCCTAGTCAGAATATTTGATAAAATATTTGATATTTAATAAAATATTTTAATGGCAAGCTAGGGCTCTCAGATAGTAGTAGTGTTTGTAATGTTTCCATCTAGTGTAGCAAAATAAAGACAAAATTCTGCCATTGTAGCTGTTCTTTCTACACATCTGACTCAGTATTGCACACATTTGCTTGCTTGCTTGATTGATTGATTGCAGTATTTGGAGGCACTATGTCACGGATGTACAGATTTCCTACCACTGATGGGAACCACCTGCGTGTGCTGGAGCAAATGGCAGAGAGTGTGCTGTCTCTGCACATACCAAGACAGTTTGTCAAACTGTTGTTGGAGGAAGATGCTGCCAGGTAAATTCACTTCACTTTAGAGGTGCGCTGTAACTTTTCTAAGTGACCAGACTTTGTTCACCTGTGGAACACCATCTGGCAACAATCCAGTACACTCTAGGTGCCATAATCTAAGTGCCATTCTTGTTAGTTTGCATTAGCACCATTTACATTTTTTCAGATAATGTAAAAGTCTAGATACAAGTAAGATTTCATTATATTGTTATGCTCGGCTTGCATGCAGGGTGTGCGAGCTAGAAGAGCTGGGTGAACTGTCGCCCTGCTGGGAGAATCTGCGGAGACAGATCATCACACAGTATCAGACCATCATCCTCACCTATCAGGAGACTCTCAGTAATTTACATGAATACAAGGGTCAGTGTTGTGTCACCTACTATTACTACCAATCTACTATTAAGATTTCCATGCATGTTTCTTTATGCATAAAGCCTAAATCACACCTATAAACCTGTTGAAATTCTGAAGTTATATAGCGTAAATGTGAATTTCTGCTCCCCAGCAATGACACTTCTGATGACACGTCAATGTATTTGTCTTTGAATCTTCTTGCATGTTATTCATCAGGCCCTTCCTTCAAATCAAGCACTCTAAAAGGAGAGAAAAAATTGGAGTTCATGCCTACAAACCTCCACATTCAGAGGATGAGAGTGCAGGGCGAGTCCGGCTACGGTGAGATATTTCTGGTAGTTCTGTCCATATTTGTGCTTCATTAGAGACAGCCTTAAGCAGTTGTCAGAATGGAGTAAACCTTATGCTGTCACTCTACAGATCACACATATGATGTGGTGACCACAGGGGCCCCTGCAGCCCATCATCAGGGCTTTAAGGGCAGCGGACTGAGGAAACTCATTCTAAAATTTGAGGAAGCCAAAAAGCAGTAAGGAACTATTCTTTAAATCAATCAAAGCACATTCCAGCAATTACTCGCAGGATTTTTTGCTGCTCTGCTTGCTCCGATGGTTTCTTTTTTGATCATGTTATGCTCTTAGTGATAGAAACCTGATGTTTTATTTTGATCACATTTTGATTGCAATTGTAATTTTGCTGTTATGTTGTTTGCTTTCTGATCAGTGCATATGAGGGTGAAGGGTGAGTGTAATGGTTGTTGTTATACAGTCATTGTCATATGTGGTTGTGTGCCATCCTGTTTGTGATTGATCAGTATTAAGTCCTTTACTTCACTTTCATTTAATGTGAAGGATCTTTCTTCTTTGCACCAACAATGTGTTTTTACCTGTTTAGACAAGTGGTCATGCCAGACGCCATTATCACCTGGTATTAACATGCATCTTAAATGTGTCAGATCTCAGAGGGTCTCTGGTTTTGTGATGACCTTTACTCACAGTGTCAGTGCTTCACATGTTATGGGTCACGGCATGTTGACGTTAAGCAAACCCAAGACGTTTCATGAAGATCTGAGCATGTGTTTTTCGCAAATTTCAATTGGACGGTTATTTCTGCATGTAACTGGCAGTTTAAAGCTGCTGTTTAGATGCAATTCATGATTAATAGGTAAGTAAGACTGATGTTGTAAGACTCTAATGTTATACATGATGCATCAGAACTACAAATTTGTTTTATTCCGATTACCTTCAAATATGGATTGTGTGACTAGATAACAGAAACTTTGGACCCCATATAAACCTGCATTTAGCACTGACCACTTGTCACCTGAGACAGATGTTAATACCAGTATAAATAAGGTCTTTGGAAACAATATTTTCTCACTCTGAGTAAATTTCTAACATGGGCTTGTAAATCACACATCTCATTTGCAAAAATTTCCACTTGAAATTGTGAAACAAGACATGGGAAATTTAAGAACGTGTGATCTCTGTACTTCTAGTGCTGGAGAATCAGTTCCACCATCAATGCGGTACCAGCCACAGGATGTGTTGAAAGCCAAAGAAATAATTTCCCACATCAACACTCTCAAGACTCAGATCAGCTACTACACAGAGCGCCTGTCCCGCGCCGCAAAAGAACGCTCAACCAATGCACTGGAGAGGACCCTCGCTATCCTCACAGACAAGGTGAGATTGCTTGCTGAGAATTATTGTAGTGCTATTGTAGTCTCATCCTCAGACAGCACTTTCTCTTCTTCTCTCAGACACGGCAGCTGGTGACCGTGTGTGACAGTAAGCTGCTGACCACAGCTATCCAGGCACTGAGTGCTGCCCGGCCAGAGTTCATTGCCTCCAGAGGTTCACCAGCTGCCCATGACACTGAGCGGGTGGTCCTGAGAAATGACCAGGGTTCTCCACAAGCCAAATGGAGTGGAAAGGGGAACAGAGCCTCTATGAATGTGAACTGGCAGGAGGAGGAGTGGGTAAGGACAGGGGTGTATTCTAACCTGGTGTAAAGTTTGAGCCTTTTTCTGTCCTGAAATGCTGAGAAAAGTGAAATTATAAGTAGTCAGAACATACTGGGGAGAATGTTTACATTTATTACACATTTGCATTCCTTTGGGATTCGAACCCATAACATATTGCCATGTTTTACCACTTGCTACAGGAAAGATCAGTTGGAGCTCATCGATGGCTTCAGTTCACAGTATGATTTCATAGCACATTAAACTCTTATCTCAAAAGATAAGAAAAATCAAATTCCATGTGACCCTTTTAATACACATCTATGTGGGCCAGATTTTGATCACATTTTACTGTGGGTGGGAATAATCAGTGCAACACAAGAAATCAAACAAAATCATGTGACGCTTTATTGCATTGTGGCTTGTTTGGACAAAACGTCAAATGAGATATTGCTTGTCGTTTATCTTGCAACATTTTACTACAGTGTAACATGAGGTGATAAAATAGACCTACTTCTCTTTCTAATCCAGGAAAAGATTTGGCTGAATGTGGATAAGAGTCTGGAGTGTGTGATCCGTTGTGTGGACAGACTCCTGACAAGAGAACGGTTGCAGAGCGACAGCAGTGAGGATGTCTTTCTGTCTGACCAACCAGCTGATAGCAGCAAGAGAGGTAGCCAGGGCAGTGTGTTCTTGCTTAACTCTGGTTACGGTGTCTCCTCCCCATCCTCCTCCACCCCCCAGTTCTCATCACACCCTCCTTCATCAATTTTATCATCATCATCACCACCTTTACTTACCTCTGCATGCTCATCCGGTTCTAACAGACACTCCTGTAGGTTTCGCTCCGTGTTCAGGATTATGGTTTTAATCCCCTTTTGAAACTCTTAAAGGTCTTTTTGATGTGAAACATTGATTGTATTTAAGGCATTTGCAGGTTGAGTTCCTGTGGTACTATTAAAACATTTGTTTGTTTGAGTATCTTGACATGGCAACATTGGCTCAGCCATTGGCGTAAGTTTTGGGCGGGGCCATCTGGTTTTTGTTAACAGTGGTATATAGGGAGAGTATTCAGGATACCTACAATTCTGCAATTCCATTTGGTAACACTGGTGCCGCAGAAATTTCACACATCATCTTTTAAATACCACAGATGGCTTTCAGTTTTGCATCCTCTTTCCTTGACAGGAAGTGATCATTTCTAGTGGTCATTTAATTGTTGACATATCACTTTCTCCACCCCTTTTTAGATGGTAGTCCCGGCATAGAGGGATCGTCTCCTGGTAAGAATGTGTTTAAATGTAGACTTTCCTTTTAACGTTTAATTTATTTCAAAGGTAACTATATGTGCTTGACCTGTATTTGTGTATGTATGTGTTTACAGGAGAATGGAGTGAAGCTCTATATCCTCTCCTGACCACTCTGAATGAGTGTGTTGCCATGATGAGCGACAAAGCCAAGAAGTCCATGGTCTTTGTACTGATGCAGGACAGTGCACCCACTATTGCCATGAGTCTGGCGCTACAGTACCGCAGAGATGTGGTTTTCTGCCAGACGGTTAGTACAAAATGTTTTATGCAAATTGAGTACATAATTTTTTGGGTTATAACCAGATCCACATAAAACTTGTGTGTGCAGAATTCCACAAAAGTCTCTGCAGATTATTTGTAGAAAGTATTAGAACATCTGTCATCCAAAAACATTCTACAAATAATCCTTCCCTTATATGTTGCTTTATTAATACATAATTTAATAATGCTTTCAACTACCAATAAGGATGTGGTACTCTCAGCTTGAACATATTTTGCCAGATTTTCATTTAGAAAATTAATTCTGGGTGCACTACAGTTATCAACCCTAATGCATCAGTTACACCATCCGTTATAACATGATTGGCAGGATATAGCAAATACTGATTATGTGCAATAATGGCTTGTATATCCTTAAGGAATAGTGGTGAACCATTAAAGTATTCCTTTAAAAGTTTGTATACACAATTCACCAGCTGACTGTACATTATATTGCCATATTTTAATATTATGTGTGTTTCTCTATAGCTGACTGCTCTGATCTGTGGATTTGTTGTAAAACTGAGGAACTGTCTCAGTGACAATGGCTTCCTCAGACAACTCCACACTATTGGCTTACTGGTCCAGTTTGAGGGTCTTCTGAGCACATATGGTAAACATCTGAGTGTGAGAGAAATCAAAATTCAACTCATTTATGCATTTGAGTGAGTGTCTGAGTCTCTATTTTTATTTTATAGGGGAGGAGCTTGCCATGTTGGAAGACATGAGTGTAGGTGTCATGGACCTTCGGAATGTTACCTTTAAAGTTACCCAGGCAACCTCCAGCTTCAGTCCCGACATGCTCCCTGTCATCACGGGTAACAGAGACGGGTTTAATGTCCGCATTCCCTTACCAGGGGTGATGTTTGATGTGTTGCCACGGGAGATCCAAAATGGAATGCTGCTGCGTGTTCAACCAGTATTATTCAATGTGGGAATTAATGAACAACAAACATTAGCCGAAAAGTAAGTTCAATAACCTCTTGGTAAACTGTTATTACTCTGTTACATTTATGTTTTGTTTACTGTGTTAATTCATATACATTGTGTGTTATTGTTAAGGTTTGGAGACACGTCACTACAGGAGCTGGTGAATATGGAAAGTTTAGCTCGGCTTACATCCTATTATGACCAATTTAAAGAGGTCCTGCCCGAAGACTGTGAGTTCTCCACACTACACTCATCTACACTGCATTGGTCCCTTTATAAAAGTAATCAAATAGTAATATTGGGATTAATTGTAAAGTGTGTAGCCTGATTGACCCCAAGAAAATGTCATTTATCTCCTTAATATCTCTTGCCTCAGGTCTACCCCGCTCGCACAGTCAGAACTGTGTGCCTGAGCTGCTAAAATTCCTCAGTCAGAACGTCAATGCCAGGAAGAGCAAGAATGTAGACATCCTGTCACAGGCTGCAGAGGTACAGCCATCAGTCATTACTCTTATTTACTCCTGTGCCTAAGTGTCAAACTTTTAATCATAACAACTGCAGACAGGCCCAAGCTTTTATTCTGTGTGCTGTAAAGAAACAAGCTGAATATGGTGTCAGGTTAATAACACTAGTAATAGCAGTGTAAAAGTTGCTCTGAGAGTTTGAGAGTCATTGTTTACATTGTTGCTTCAGGTTTGTCGGCGTCTGAATGGTGTGCGTGTGACCAGTTGTAAAAGCGCAAAGGATCGTACGGCTATGTCAGTGACCCTGGAACAGTGTCAGATCCTCCAGCTTGAGCACTGCATGGCCCCGCAGGTCTTCAGCCAGGCACTGGACTGTATGCGCAGGTGAGATGATAATTCAGCAAATAGTTGAAAATCCAAAAATAATCATTTTTAAACAAATAAAATGTATTCACCCACAGGTCGTTCCAAACCTGTGTGCTGTTATTTTTATTATGTGGAACACAAAAGAAGAATTTTTACAGTCTTCACAGTTCATATGATATGTGTGAGGAACTTTCCTACTTTTTTTTGGTGACTTTTTTGAAAATCGAATTAACTGCAAAGTTTGTACTATTATTTCTGATTTTTGAATCTGTTTATTTGACATCCATTGGCACAATGAATTGTCATAGTGTAGGGGTTTGGAACAAACACAAGAGTAGATGAAGAATTACAGAAATTGTATTGGTGGTTTCTTTTAATATGTATGGGGAGCTTTTATGTTCACATTACTCTGTAACTACATCTCTATCATTTCTCTGATCATCTTTGTTCACAGCGAGGGCTGCAGGAGAGAAAATACCATGAAAAATGTAGGCAGTCGCAAATATGCCTTCAACTCTCTCCAGCTCAAGACTTTCCCTAAACAGTACAGACCACCAGAGGGCACCTATGGAAAAGTGGAAACTTGATTTGATGAGCAGTGAGCTGTTCTAGCCCACATGACTAGAGCTGCATGTTTCTCTATCTGCTTTATTGTCACATATCTGAAAGAACATTATATTATGCACAGTCATGCTGATTTCTGCTCTGGTTATCACCAAATAATGTTAATTTCCAAGATGTCAAAATATCCTGATCCCCAGCCCTGATGAGTTGTGGTTCTGAAAAGAAAGGAGATAAGCGGGAAAAACAGTAGAGAGAAGGCGGCCTGTTTTCCCCTTAATTACAATGAAAAACAAGATTATTTGTAAGCAGGTCTCAAATAATCCCAAAGCATCCAAGTCATTCCATTTAGGTTGAGTTAACATGCCCAGTTTTAAAATATTCTAAATGCTTTTTCTTTGTACAAAATACAAAGGTCATGAATATCAGCACTAAAGCAAAGCGGTGTTATCATTCAGCAGAGTAATTTCAAAGTTCAGTAGGTTATAGGTATTGTGTGTTGAAGTAGAGTAGATGACATGTTCCCTGTCAGTTTTCACATCTGTAAGGAAGGTCAGGCTGTTAATTTAATAGACTCCATATATGCACAAAATACTAAATTTCCATAAAATATTACCGTAAAACCATTGTTTATTATGACTTCATCTAAAGTACACACAGTGCTAACTGCCTTAAGAGAGTCCACTATTGCAAAGTCCCTCAATGTCAAGATAAATATGTTGATATTTCTAATCTGTGTATTTGTGATGTGGCAGAATATGTTTTATTTGTTTACGGTAAGACTCAATTTACAAAGTTTAAAAATGTTAGTGCTTTACTATAGGTCTTCGCCCTGTTGACTGCATAGGACATGTTATGCATTGTACAGGTTATAGCGTTTAAAACGAAAAGCTTTCTCATACTGTTGCCAAGCACAGCTAGTTTTTGTACAGTCAGCATACAGTGTTAATATGTTCTTTAACTTTCTATGGAGACGTGTCACGGTCTGTACATTGGTATGTTGACTTTGTAAGGGTTTTCACAGTACAATTTCTCTTTAGGGGTTAAACATGTATATAGGTTATGAATGTCAGTAATAATTTAATGGAACACAACACAATGGTGCACCTGATCTTAAAATGTGAAAAATTTCCAGCACTGTTTTGTTTTCATAAAGCAGAGGGATGCTCTCAGCTCTCTATTTATTTCATTGTAATAGTTGTCTTAAAATCATGATCCTCATCTTGCATTATAGAACAAAATATTCTATAACCCTTAGCTCTATATATAATTGCCTATCTACACAAGATGTAGATTCCCATGGTATAATGACCACAGTGGACAGAACATCAGCCTTTCTCTCTGCACAAATACATGCACATATTGTCTATAATTCCTGGTTTGTATGGCAAGAATAACAAAATGAAAGCTGACAACTGCAACTCTGCCAATAAGAGCATGTGTCTTAGCCGCTGCCTGCATGATGCAGGACACATTTTAAAATACAACTGCTATTAATAAAATGTAAGGCTCTGCATAAAAAGCTATAATTGTTTTACTACAAGCCTTTGGCATTTCATCAGTTTTAGTTTCACATGTACAGAAGATTTACATTTAATTGATGTTTTATTTTCTGCCTTCTCTTGAAAGATTTTTTTTATTGTAAGTGCTTAAGCACTGTGTTGTGAAAGCATGCTAGTATTTCCACTGTCCCTGTTTTTTTTAATTGTTTTTATTATTTGTTTTTTGTATAGTTAAATGTTTTAATGCTGTACAAAATTGCCTCTCTTCCTAACATACAGCTTTAAATTAAAATAACATGCTTAATGATGTGATTAAACTTCATGCTACTTTTTTGCTTTGTTTCTATTTTAACAAGCAGAATTCCTCAGACTACGACAATTGCTATATACAAAGTATTTTACACTACATTATACATACATACATACAATAGGCTTACACTACTGTGTGTCATAATGTGTCGTACCAGTGCAGTCTGAAATTGTTTAACAACAACCCTCCTAACTACGTTGAAAAAAACTTATTCAATATATATTACCATAGAAACAGTAACATGGTAGGCTGGAGATTTATACGATTTATTTGTTTCAGAACACAACAAAAATATTTTTTGTTGTATGGACTTTTATGTAAATAACTGCATTGGGACATCACTAGTAGTATTATTATAAAGGGCGCCATGTGGCTCAAATCTCATTTTATTAAAGATAATTGTCCATTACAACTTTAAATCAAACAATCCAAAGGCCAAATCCACCCTAGAAATGTCTGTTAACAATTCATAACGATATTTTTTGTTTAATCACGCACAACGTGAACTGTAGTGATGGGTCGTTCTTGATCGATTCGTTCATTTTGATGTGACTCGGAAAGAGCGAGTCGTCTCGGCGAGTGATTCGCTCAGTTGCGCATGCGCTTAACCTAAGCAGTCTGAACCAGAGAGAATTGATAAGATAGTGATGAGTGGACGTGTGGGCCGTTTTGCAGCATAAAGGTATCGTGCCGATTGTGTCATTGAAATAGTAAGCTGTGTTTTCTGCAGCGCCTTTTACACGTACTTTAAGAAGAGTGTTATCTGTCAGCTTTAAATCAGTCAACTGACACGATTAACGTGATGTTATTTGTGTTGTGTTGGAGGTCGGTACATATTAACTCGGACTCCTGCACCCGGATCTCACCACTGCCGTGCAACGCTGCTTTAACATTAAGAGAAGTAACTGCCACTACAAGTAATAGGTAATTTGGTTAACTAATTCAGCAGATACTAATTACCGATTCTTATTAGTCACTTAATCTTTTACCCGAAATGTCGTATTGGCAGTTGACGACTGGTTACCAGTCCACATTTATTTAACCAGACTTCCTCATCAGCGTCTGTAACTGAATGAATGTCTCCTCTACAGGTCAACATGAAGAAGCTGCTTGTGGATGTTGACTGTGGGGTGGATGATGCTCAGGCCATTATGATGGCTTTGGCAGCGCCAGACGTGCAGATCCTGGGCATTACCTGCGTTCACGGAAACACACAAGTAGATAACGTCTGCAAGAATGTCCTGCGTGTGCTGGAAGTGTGTAAGCATCTGGAGGTAACATGGACACACGGCTTTATTCAGTTCATGTAGCTCTTAAGCAGACATCTTTTACCTTTAACTGTGCACTCATTTTGCTTATATACAACAGATTTTAGGGCTGTCACTATTTTTGAAATGTGGCTGACGATTAATTGTCTAATAAATAATTGGGTTTGTCCATTTTACAGCTTTAGCAATTATTTCTGATTCTGTCTGATTTTGTGTGCTTTAGTAGTTAAATATGGGTCACATTATTGTGATTTGATTTAATCTTTTGTAAATTGTCACTTGCAGTATACGATTAATACACACAACACCTTGGTGTTACTGTATCTTTTGGAAATGTGAACATTTCTGTAAATAATTGAAACTATCACTATAATGTGACCATAACAGAAAAGACTGTGTTCAGCATAAGTCCTGAGCATCCAAACTAAAACTGAGATATGAGAATGTCTGCCTTTTAAATTTAAAGTTTTGAATGACATTCATAGGGGATCTGTTATGCGAAATTTCCTTTTTCATGATGTTTGAACATATGTGTCAACGGTGTGAACACAACCACCCTTTTATGGTAAAAATCCACTTTTTTTATAATCCCATAAAACCTCAACAGTCTTCGAGAACAATCCGTTTTCATTTTCTGAGCAAGAAAGTGAAGACTCATTGGTTAGGCCCCACCCATGACAGGTGCCGATCTGCTCTATTACCATAGATACTGCCTTGAGTGAGCCGCTCACAGTCTACCATGTTTATATCTGTTCTTGAGCAGCTAGTGATAACAAAAATGTCCTGGCTACAGAAACAATGTAAATGTTTTGTTGTTGGTTGTAACAGTGATGGGCCAGTTGTAACATGATATTTTATTTAAACTTTATTGAACAATATATTTCTTTTAAGTTAATAAAAAAATTGTAAATTGTTGTTTTCTTGATTTGTTGTCTGGGCAAATGTGTGGTAAAATAACATAGTAACAATCTATTGAGCTAACATTAGCAGGTCAGCTTTATAAAGGGGGCAGTTGTGGCCTACTGGTTAGTGAGTCAGGCGAGTGAGTTAGTTGTGATCAGAAGGTTGCTGGTTCAATTCCAGCGCTGGCAAGTAGCAACTAAAGTGCCCTTGAGCAAGGCACCTAACCCTTGATTGCTCCCCAGGTGCAGTAGTGTGCTGCCCACTGCTCCAGGTGTGTTTTCACAACTTGCAGTGTGTGTTCACTCCTCACCAGTGATGAGTTAAATGCAGAGGTACCATTTCAGGTATGGGTTACCGTATCTGACAAATACGTCACTTTCACTTCATTAAAATGTTACCAAAACATGTTATTTAATATGTTCATGTCTATATGTAAACCCTATTCTATACATAAATATATTTTATAAATACAAACAGGTTTAAAAAGTTGGTGACTGTTGGTCATACAAACGTGACAGTGACATTCAGCTGTATCCTTTCCTGCCATTGGCCACACAGTGTGTGCTTAACTGACTTTGGGAGACCACAAGATTCTACTCGATGTAGTACAGTAATGGATTGTTCTCCAGTGCAGAACAATTCAGCATAATTAGTAAAAATGTCTCTGGATTTATGCTCCAGATTCCTGTATTCCGTGGAGCAACTAAATCGCTTCTAGGGCAGACCACCAGTGCTGGAGAATTCCATGGAAAAGATGGACTTGGGGATGCCCCAGATCCCAACGCTCCTGGTCTGGACCACATTCAGTCAGAAGGGGCTGTGTCAGCCATGATTCGAATAGTCAGTGAGAATCCTGGGGAGGTGTGTATGATTATTGGACATATTTGTTAATGTAAGGGCTACACATTGCCAGTTTTTTACGATTGATTGCTTTTCTTCAAGGTATCTTTAGTAGCCACAGCTCCACTGACAAATCTGGCATTGGCAGTGAAACTTGACCCCTCACTCCCACAGAAACTCAAAGGCCTTTACATTATGGGTGGCAACACAGACTGTGAGTCCCTGATGCATTACACTTAATATCATCAGACAAATCTTACACTTGTCTTCTAGCTCATGAGGTTGAGAATGTTCACTTTTAACTTAAACAGTAGCAAAGATAAACATTAGAGTTTGTAAGTTTAATTAATTTCAGTGAATTTGTTAAGAACAAACAATGGATCAGAAGTCTCTGATTCAGTGATTCATTTGAACTATCACAGAAATGGTCAGTCCCAATGTTGCAAGAAATTATATACTTTTGGAAAAAAATTTTTTTGTTTTGAACTAGGTTTTGGCTGTATTTTTGATGTATTAAATTGCTATGGCAGAAGGCCTTTTTATATATTTTCCTGTAATTTAGCCAGACTAGAAAATAACAACAAATGTTAATCTTTAGCTCGTGGAAACACTACTTTATGTGGAGAGTACAACTTTGCAGCTGACCCTGAAGCAGCTTACATTGTTCTAAATGAGTTCCTTTGCCCAACTTACATTGCAACCTGGGAGTTCACCTGTAGAAGTAAAATACCCTGGGTAAGATCATCTCTTGTAATAAAACATAATTATCCGTCATCTAAAAACAACTTTTCATTGTATTCTGGATGCTTGTGTTTGAATTTAAAATGAGAATTCATATTTGTGTGTGTCTGTTTCAGGAATTTTGTGACGACTGGCTGGCCCTGGACACGGACAAGGCTCAGTTCATGAAGAAGATTTTTAAGCACAGCATGGAGTCCAGCCACAGTGAGAGGGTGGAGAAGGAGCTGGTGTCAGGACAGGGATTCATCTCCTGTGATTCTTATGCCATGGCAGCGGTTATAGATGATAAATACATCATTGAAACAGACCACAAAGCTGTAACTGTAGAGCTCACAGGCAACTGTTGCCGAGGAATGATGGTTGTGGATCATCTCGAGCTTCTGCCAAAAACTCATAAAGTCCACATAATGAAGAAGGTGGACTTGGAGAGGTTCAAAGTGCTCATGATGAATGCTTTGAAATGAATGTACATTACAGCATCATGTCCATAATTGCACTTAATCTTAAGTCCATACATTTTACATTTAATAAACATTTTTAACTTGTTACATTTCTCTGTTTTGTCATAATTCCGTGCATACTTTTGACAGATTTTGAGGGATTTTATTAAATTTTTTTTAATTTAATAAACTTACTATTACAGGCATTAAATATTACCATGTTATCGCTTGTTTACTTATTCTTGTTGATTTACATGGCGCTTCATGTGGTACTCTGATACCATTTTCCTGAGAAAGCTTTCACACCAGACATTGACTGGGCAGTGAGGCAGCCACCTTAAGTTTCTAACACAGAAATCACTTTTAAGTATTTCCACAATTACAGCACTGCAATTACCTTTTCAAATGAGATGTAACAGAAGAAATGATTTGATTATTGTTTTCTTTTGTGGTTCCTGCAATTACTTTTTTAGTGATTGAATGAGAGACCATTCACATCTGAAAAACCTTTAATGACTTTATATAGTGACAATTCATTGTGTCCCCAAGTCAAGTGTCTGGCAAGTACAACTGTATTTTGAAACAATGGCATATAAAGCACAATATTTACAAGACAGGAAAGCTTTGTGTTATGTTAATATCTCCAGCTCAAACACGATAGCTGGTATTCAATATCCCTTTCTGCCTCGGAATCGAGATCGTGTGTCCAGCTATAAGAGAGAAATTAAAGTTACTACAAACTATCAAGACATCCTTCTAATCTGACGACTTAGGTTAATAAACTCTTAGTTTAACTAACCTTTTAAAAACTGTTAAGCTGTTAAAAAAGAACCAATAATATAAAGTCCATATAAAGACAGCTTTCCTGGAGTAGTACAATGGTACGGTAATGTACAGAATGGCAATATTGGATGATTACCATACATTGTGTACAACAGTATATAAATAGTTTAAGGTACTTGTAATGCCGTGGTACAATGTTTTGTACCGTGGACATTCCATAATAATGTAAGTGCCAACAACGTTTCCAAGAATCTAAGCAGAAGACGTTCTTACCATGGATCTCTTGCACTCAAAGAAAGCCACCTGTAAGCCTTTGCAATGTCCCTCCTTCAGACACTCACTGGGTTTCTTGCCATCCTGTGAACACACAACAGACCAGCTAAGCTTCAACTACGAACCTTTAAAGCTCACGGCAGAATAGAGTTAATTCATAGGAAGGTGTCAACCTAATTTTTGATAATTTCTTAACCATCTTTTGAAATAGTTACATTTACATTTTGCTTTTATCCAAACCTACTTACAATGTAGTCAAGGTTTATTTTTAATTTTTTATTAAACCCGTGTCCCCTAGAAATCTAAACCATGACATTGATACATTATAACGTAATTGTTACGTATAATGTATCAGTGGTGCTTTAAATTGTGATCATATTCATACCATATACAACAAATTCAATTAATAACCAGATGTCAATTACATAAAGGAAATAAACTGCTGGAATACTGCTGATAATACTTTTGTATTATTTATTTTTTGCCACGTTGTGTTGCCACTATGTTCACTTAAAACATAATATAAAAAAATAATACCCGAAAATAAATGATAATATATTTTCCATCTTTGTATCTTTAAACATATGCATGTTTAAAGAACTCTCAACGTGACGTTACATGATGCCGAGCTTACCTTCACTACACAATCATGCTGAAGGAGACAAGCTTTAAAATCCTCTCTGATCCCAGCGCAAGCGCGGCCATCTTCCTCTTTATCCTCGTAATATTTCGGCATTCTGTAAAGCTTTCATCCGAGCAGGTTTAAGCTAAACAGGAAGCAATAACGTTTGGATTAAAAGACAAATCAAGCTACATATAAGTCAAACATATACTGCTATGGAAGGTGCCATGTTAAGTATGACGTTCGTTCGGAAGTGGAAGGGAAATGCATTATGGGAATCGTAGTTTCCTTCGCGCGCATATAGAAACTTCAGCCACAGCTGCACTTTGCATATTTGAAAACAGGAATACATGATACGATTGTATGCTGTCACTAATTATATACGTCATGTCGAAGTCTGGTGTATTTAATCACGTAACCAGTAGGCCAAGTATTTAAATTGACCAGATGATGGCGCTATAACAACTCTACTTTGTGTTTTATCAGAAAACAGTGGTCCTAAAAGGTAACTATCAAGCACTGTAATATTTGACTGTAACGGAATATCAAATATATCAATACGAGTGGCATAATCATTACTGACAATAGTAATTTGAATAAATATTTTATCTTATAATAATACTCATACATTTCTCATGTAAGTGTGGCCCTTTTGTTCTGGGTCCACTGTACTTGGGGCCAGTTCATTATTTGGAACAATCCTACACTGCCCTAAATCACACACATTCCTTTTTGGTCACCTGACCTCCTCATCAAAGATTTAAGATGTCACACAATAACTACAGTCGAGATAAAACAGTTAAACAAAGGTGTCCAAACTCAGTCCTGAAGGGCCATTGTTCTGCAGAGTTTAGCTCCAACTTGCCTTAACACACCTGCCTGGAAGTTTCTAGTCTGCCCAAGACCTTGATTATCTGGTTCAGGTGCGTTTAACTGGGATTGGAGCTAAATTCTGCATGACAGGCCCTGAAGGAGCAAAATTGGACACCCCTTTGTTAATCAAAACAGGCAATAAACAGACACCAGAGAAACAAAAAGGGTTACGTCAGAACAGGTCATTTTCATAACTGTTTATTCAAATCAATGTCAGAACAGGAGACAGACAGATGAAGGCACATGAAAGTCCAGAATGCACCTCACAGGAGGATTTGTGAGAGAAACATTTCATGTCTGATTCATCTCAGTGTAGGATTGGATGATGGTTTTAAAGATGGATAGATGTAGAGCCCAGATAAGGACAGACGTGTCCTTATACTCACCTCAACCCACCTTATACCCACAACAACCCACCTCTCGCTGTTAGAACAGCTGTGGAAACAAATCGTGAGCACAAATCAGACTAAAAGGCAGCAATTTGGCAAAACACTTTCTTTGGAAAGGTGAAATTCACGCCACTGTGGTTTCACATGTCCATTCCCCAGATTTCATGTCACAAAAAGATGCAGGAGGAGGATCATACAGTGCTCTACAATTTTAGTCTCACCTCTCAGGGTAGATCATAAATTGTAAACAGATGTGGATGACAGTACATTGGCTTATCAACAGGTCAACAACATAAACTGGACAAGTTCTGCAATTCACATCCAGCCTCAGGTAGTCACAAAACATGGGAACAGGTCAATAAAAAGGATATGGTCTGAAACTCTCTGCTTGAAGCATAAAGGGTTTGACAAGGAGACATTTTGACAGGCTAAACTTAAATTATATAATGATAAATATTAAAGATATATACCATTACATGAGATGAGAGAACTTCAGAAATGTGTACAGTAGTTACCATCAATTCCCAAACAAAATAAATTAGAACCATAGTTTTACAATATAAAAACCAGGTCCAGTCCTAGTGACCAGGCAGCACAATTAATTGTCAAAAAACAATTAGCTAAAGTGTTTATTTAGCCTTTCTCCACTGACTTTGTTTTCATCATAATTATAACTTCATTGTCCTTGTAATATTTTACTCATGACCAGAAACAGTTAATCCACAATTGCAGAGCTTGACAGAAAGCACTGGATATTTCTGCATCGTCAGAATGCTCATTGGTCATAAAGTTCTGTCCACATCCCTTTGCATGTTTGTTTATGAAATATTTTGGCCAACTCAAATGAATGGGGCTTTTAGCTCAGTTACCAGTAAGACAGAAGTACTCTTAACTCAGGTTAGCTTGACAAGTTAAAATGCATTTCCAAGTATCTCTTATACCCAATGCAGAGAAAGGCAGATTTTGTTTGGCCCTGGTTATATCTCAATGAACATTCTACAGATACCCTTCTAAAGGTAGGTGATACAGCATACAATATGCCCAAGCTCAATGAACAAATGGTAGCTTGAAGTATTCTGGAACATAAATATAGACATGCTATGTTCTAAACTGTAGTGTGTCACTTAAATCAAGCACATAACAGAAGTTCTATTAACTTTAAGCATTTTGACAAAGGGCGCAAGGCAGTCCTTTTCCAGGTCCCCTAGGATTACTGGTTCATAAGGCACAGAGGTGGGTGGCCCTGCACCCCTCAGAATTGTACAAAGATAAGAACAAACACAAAGCAGTTTTCTTCACTCGACTTTAGCTACAATCACTCAAAAGCAATAAATTCTCTGCCACAAAATTTCAGTTCACAAAAAAATTAAAGGATTTACCTCTTGAACAAATAAAGATTTATTTTAAATAAATTAATTCACCTTCATATCGTCATAATAATATTAATAACATCAGCAGCAATATAAACCTTCAGATTGAAAACCATGATTGACGATAAACTGACACTAAGGAAAAATAGCCACTTTTGTTGACCGGGTGGAGGTCTAAGATATGCTGCCTGTTTTTTGTTTTATATGTAAGATTTTGGCAAATTAGTCTATAAAATAAACAATTTTTTCTAAGTATTTTTAACAAAGTACCAAATATCAACAACCTAAAATCTAGACAAAATTCATTTAAGAGACAAGCAAAAAACTTCTTAGAAGCAAAAACTTTTTGACATTTCTGTTGCCCCACTTTTCCACCTCTCATCTGGAGGGTAGTTATCTGACTGAGGGCTCGAGGTCAGTTATGGTCCATGAATGCTGAGAACATTCTTTACCAGTAGAACACATCACTTCCTCTCCAGCATTGGTGCAATCTAGAATCCTTCAAGACAACAATGATTGCAAACCTTCATGAAACAAATGTCTGAAAATGTTCCATCAAACAAAAAGTGTCTTTTTTTCTGTACAGTAGTAGTCACATTTACACAACAGAATTCAGGGAATAGTATAGGGAAAATAAAGTAAAATGGTAAAAAAGTAGAAGAGAAAGAGAGAGGAAAAAGTGAAGAAAATTAAGCAGGGGAACTTTGACAGGCTCCTTCCATTCACTCCAATAATGTCACTTTCTCTTTAAAGTGGCTATAGACGGGTGTGCTGGGCAACACAACACATCTAAAGAGACCATTTGGGTCCTCAACCAGTGGGGAGACATGCAGGTAGTTACCCAGGTATCCTCTTGATATGAACCTAAACACAAATCAAAGCACATTTATTAAAAAAAGATCTCTATACATGAAAAATAAGAATACATGCAAATCTAACTCTCCATCCTACTCTCCAGACAACCAAGTGTCTCTCATATTGTATTGACGTGTGAGGCAGAACTTTGTGTTAACTCCTTGTGGTTGGTGTTGGTTAGGATAAACACTAACTACCATGATGTGATTTATCCCTCAGTGCCTTATTGTGTCATGTTTGGTTTGGACATGTTAATATACGTGATATTCAGCAACTGTAGTTAATCTAAGTGATCCATGATAAGAGAGTATATGATACATCAAAGCCAAAAACAGCATGCAGACCTCACTAATAATTGCCCAAACAGCAGAGTCCTTCTGGACAGACAGACGTAAGGCCACCACAGGGTTGAAAGCAGGGTCAAGTGTTCCCTCTGCCACTCCTTTCTCGAACTGAGCTGTGAAAAGATATATTTGTTTGCTTAGTTTAGTTCCACTGTGATCATCAGAATGTCACATTTGTTATGCATAATTATTATGGCTGAGCAGCTATAAAAATGTTTCTAATCGTTTCCACATGTGGATTAAAGGTGCAGTAAGTGATTTCTAAAAAATGCAGTTGAAATTGACACCCAAATTAACTTCCCTCATTGCTCTGCCCTCAAAAAAACAAACACTATGCAACACAAGCAATGACTAACAGCAAACGCCCTTATTGCTGATTGGCTATGAGATTGTTATGGTGTTGTGGAGACAGTCCGATTCTCTATTGTTTTCCCAAACAAAGAATACAAAAACTTGTTTGGGATTTCCCAGAAATCATGTTTAATAGATCAGATCATAAACAGTGTACACCAATATTTAGCATTACCCATTTGTGACTGAGTAACCTGAGATGGTTGCTTTTACCAGGTGCAAAATGTTTTAAAAAAAACTGTAATTCTATCCTTGCAAGTATCATATTTTCAATATTTCTCTACAAGAGCAAAACTGTTGATGTGCGCATACATGTAATAACTCACCAATTTTATAGAAACGGTCCTCTGTTCGTTTGTATTTCTCTTTGGTCTTCAATTCAGTGTCCTGTAAGAAATTACATTCTCATTTAGATGCAATTACAGAGCCTATGTGCAGGCCACTAGCAATATGCTAACAACATTATACACAATTATGGGAGAAATGTTAGTAAACTTTGATAAAATTATAAATGAAACTAAGCTCACAAACCCATTTACACAAACTCAGATGCATTACCTGTCTCATTTATTTAAGAAAAGTCTACAAACAAACATCCAAGCCAATTTGAAGATTCTTTAAGCTGTGCAGCACAGCAGGGTGGTGGTAGACTGTCTCATTACCACAGCCGCTCAACCTGCTATTGACTAAAATTAGCCTGTGTAGCAGTGCAAACAAGAGACCTACACCAGATATCCCTGTCAACCTGCAGTTGACAGGGACTCTGACAAACCTGTCACCCTGGGGCTTATTTGAACACTTAAGAAAAAACTGAATAAATCTAATCGAAAGTGTATTCATTTCTTTTTTTTTTTTTTACCTTGAAGGGCAGGATCTCGACAGTAGTGTTCTCGATTTTGTCTCCAGGGTGCTCCTGGTTTCCACTGCGAAAAAGGAACCTGCCAATCAAAAGGCTGATTGTTAATGAATATTCATGTACAGGAACGAACTTATGAATATTTGTGAATACGCATGTGCACGCACACTTGCAGGACATGGGCAAGAATTTACTCTAACTTGAACGAACGAACGAACGAACGAACGAACGAGCACACACACACACACACACACACACACACACACACACACACACACACACAGAAAGAGCCTTTAAATAGGCCCTACTTGAGCTGCTAATTAAATCTAGTCACACATAAGTAAATTGAGAGCTCATCTTGTTAGCACTGTTTATATAAACAGGTCAAGCCTGTGCTGTACAAGAAACATTAATGGCCACCTGTTCTGAAATAGCCTGTCCTCTGTGGAAGGTGGTCCAATCATTTCATTCGGTCCAAATGCAATGACAGGACATTCTACTTGCCTGCCAAACTATGCATTATTTTCATGTACTGGAGGAGGTGTGGTTTAGGAGAGCGCTCTGAAGAGAGTGGGATTTTATGCTTTTAAAGCTAGGTTGCTATTGCTAGCCTCTCCAAAATTGCCTACCCTAACCTTAACATGGTCTGGAAATCTTGTCATGAGTGGTCAGAGGACACCTAGAGATTTCCAAACGTGACCACTGGTTATGCAATTTCGAGGGAAGGGTCTCTGATTTAATCAGGTCACATATCACTACATACTACTACATCATGGTGCTACTGCATGGTGATAAAACAAAAAAGTTAAGAAAAGCTTTAATTGCACAGCTAACCTGACATTTAAAAAGAAAGGTTACTGATATTTTATTTACGGGCATGTTGTAACTGAAAGTGTAATAGGCATGTTAACTGTGTGCAGGATGCATTAGGACAGTTTACACTGCAAATACAACAGGGTCTCAGATTTTCTATCTATTTTTTTATCTACTTAGTTAGAACTAGATCTACTTATCTCTGGTGGTTTTAGAATAAACTCTTACAGAGTTCAACAAACCAGGTGTAAACAGGGTCTCATACTCACTATTTGTCTTTCAAAAAAAGAAATGTTTTCTCATAAAGCTACAAGGTCTGTATCTGTTTGTAGCCCATCTGTAACTGTCCTCTCGACAGTTTTTCCATTACTCTCTCTCTTTCTCTCTCTCCCTTCAGAGTTTTTTGTTTGCAGCTTTTTTATTTTAGAAGCTCTCATTAGCCACCTCGACTCCCCTGTGAGAAGAGCAAGACATGGAAAAGTGCGAATGATTTCTCTTGATCAGAGCTCTCTGAGCGAGTGTGAACATCACTTTTAGGAGTAGGCGAAAAGCAGAGAAAAGAAATAATTAGTGTGTGAACGTATATTTCAAAGCACTTTTTTATTAAATATTAATACTTCTTCACAACACAAATTAACAACAAATTAAAATCAAATAACATTTAGGAGGCTCATTGGCAATAACAGCTGTAAATTACCCAGCTATAATAAGGACTTGTGGGGCCTAAACTTGAACAAATGAACTGGCCCTCCAGCCATCCCCACAAAGGCAACACAGAATCTACCTCATACACCAACGTGTGGCAGTTGTTTTGTACAGCACATAGAAAACAGTTTGTCACATTAACGACCCGCACCTGCTTTTTTGATGTTCAGCATCAAGAGCTTGTGCTTTGTCATGTCAGATTAAAAAAGGTCAAGTGTTAAAAGTGCATCTTTGCACTTTGTTCTGCTTTGCTCTGTCTAGCAGTTTTTTCATTGCTGACACTTTCTGCCTTCACTTGCTTAACAGGCCCAAACATCTCTCACAAAATTCTCATCTACAAGCTCTGTGCATGTTAATACTTGCTTATAGTTTGGGGACAAAACTGTCCCTAGAGGTGACAAGATGACAAAACCTTCCTTTGGTGATGACTTCCTCATTCGGGAAAAACTATTCATGCATAAAATAATCACCTAATGTAAGAAAGTCAAGGAAATATGTGTGTGTAAATATGTGTACATGTACATGCATTTTACAGCCCCAAAGACACTGTTCCGATAAGTGAATGTGCCCACTGACCTTTCTATGTTGACCGGTCGATCAAACTTAAACAGGACATAGTCTCCAGCCATGGGAGTGATGGCCCAGAAGAAGTCCTCACCCATGTAGGTCTTCTCAAGCGTGTGGCCTTGATACACTTTAAGAGAAGTGGAAACTTCAGCCGGAGGGTTCACATGGATCTTATGCAGCAGAGGTTTCAGGAAGTCTTTATCCTTACAGAGAAAAAAAACAGTTCTGTCTGCAGCCAACAGGAAGCACAAGTGATGCCTTGAATTGACGTTCTTCAAAAATACAACAGCAAACAAAATTTTGAAAAGGGTCAGCAATTAAAGAAAAGAAAAAACACTGAACACAGAAAAAAGAAACATAGGCAGAAAGAAAACATGATAGAAAAAAATTAACAGAAATGGAAAATGTGACTCGTGCTGGCAAAAAGAGTCAGAATGTGCACAGGCTAATCATGAGTCAAAACAAGTTAAAGATTTGGTCTAATTTTGGTCTAATTCGTGGTTTTCACAAAAATTAGTTAATTAAGCCCTAGTCTAGTGATCCTAATGCTTCAAATAGCAGTTACACATCTAAAATCATCTTTATTTGTATGTTTTCCTTCCCAAATCTTTCCTTTGTTTTAATAATCCATGAATAATGTTGTGGTTTCTTCCACATCTTAGAATGATCACTCAAAGACTTTTTCAAAGGATTTGATGCCAAAAGATTGAAAATAAAGTCTGAGACATAAAGCCGAGTTGGTCTGCAGAACAACCGTTTGTACCTGGTTGGGGAAGGGTCTTTATAGGAGTCTTCTCTCACACACGCGCACGCACACACACACACACACACGCACACGTCAAATGAGTTAATGAGGGGTTCCTGGAGTTACTATCTTCCTCCCTTGGGCCCCGAACAATAACAAGAGATGTGCTCGCACAGTTAAACGTAGAGTAGAATTATAATGGTAAAATAATTAATTTGTACCTGATTCTTTTATATTTTGGTTAATAAAATCTTCATTAATTACTTTTTTTCTGATCTCTTTCTGATGCATCAAAAAGGTGTAGCTCATTCATTTTTGATTGTCATTGTCAGATTCCAACAAATCATACATCATTTTCATTGTTCCTCATTTTGCCAGCACGGGTCACATATGTTTGTACAGAAGAAAGTAAGAAACATCTTAACAACAGGAAAGATTTGCCAGCTTTATGCAGTGTCAGGAAGCCTTAGTTTACACCTTGATTTGAGAACCGGGGTAAATAAGGGGGATGTCAACAGGGTCCAAACAGTTTTATCATCCAGTCAATGAAACAACATTTAGATGTACCCGGATAACAATGAAGGACTGTACCTCTTGTAAATCATTCATTGCTCTAAAACAAGAATTTTAAGCTTGTACAGTAATACAGCTTGAGAAGAAAATAACTTTCTTATATAAATAAAGTGACGTTAATATGTCTGTGGTGAGATTAAAATTCAGTTACATTTGTGGACTTTTTTGGCATGGTGTTGCCAGTAGGATATGTCAGAGTGATATGTTGCACAACCCACAAGGCTGCGTATCTGACAAAGTAAGCCATGTATGTAGTCTTGAAATCAGAGAAGCGGCCACAGAAGATACATTTGAGATGCATGTTACCACCAGGTGCAAACGATAATGTGTCTTGGCTGACCACTAAAGACGGATGTTAATACAAAGAGCATAAAAGCTGAGACAACAATAAACTGGTAAGTTCACACAACAAAACTATACACTGACAAAGAAGACTCGTGAAATAATAGTTACTGTGAGTTTCTGGATTTTCCCAGCCAGGGAGGAATGCAGACCAACATGCTGGAATAGAGAGGGCCTAAAACGAATGCGCAGACTGGACTTCTGCCTCTCACAGTGTTTCTAAAAAGAGAAAGGAGGAAATACATACACTGCAATGTGAGAATGACAGAAACAAAATACAGAGAAATAAGGCACTAGAGGCAGACAAAGTGTGCGTGTTTCCCAAAGGTGTGAAAAGTCTCTAGTCTCACACACTCATGCATGGCCGGTATTAACTCACAGCATCTTTCTCTGGGTTGCAAACTTTGACCCAGAGTATGTGATCCAGCAGCCAATCAATGGGCTTCTCCTTATAAAACATGAAGATAAACTCCACGATGAGATTCAGATCTGGGGCTTGAAACATCTTTCCTGAGAATAAGATGAAGAAAGTCTCAGTCTGGATTTATGATGATGATGTAACAGTTCACTCAAAAATTTAAACTGTCATCCTGCACTCATATAATATAGTAATTCCATGGCCATATTGTGCTTTTTCTTCTACGGAACCCAAAAGAAGACATTTTGTGGTGCTTTTTATTATTTTGAAGGCTTGACAACCTCTGGTCACTGTCTCCTTTTGTTTTCCATGAAAAAAAGCCACAAAGGTATGAAAAGGATGAATAAACGACAACAGAATTTCTTTAATGTTTCAGAACATTGCAACTGATATTTTAATAGCTGGGGCTGTGCAGCGAAATAACAGGAATAGTATGTTATAAATATATGAGTCTCACCAATGAAGCCCAGTTGTGAAAACTCAAGAATCATCCAGTCCTCAGACGCGAGTTGTAGGGCGAAGTTTTTCATGGTGGCAAAATAGTTGGGCTTGGCAACAATGTCATCCTCTAACTGAAAGAGGAACAGGAAATGCACATGAATCACACAGTATTGATCACACTGACACAAGCGTGTATTGCAAACATCACCTCTAAATAACAATCAACCTGGGAAATAAAGTCTAGCGCACACACACACACTCCACCCATTAACAGAAGCATAGCCAAACAAAGTTAACATGTTCTATACCTTTGTGTAACATGAGGAACAAAAAATATGATGAAAGCAATACCTTTTCCCTGTCCTAAGACAGCACAGCGTGTATAGAGAACACAAAGACATGAAGACACTGGAGAGGTTTATTGGCACAGCACAGAGAAAATCAAAACAAACAAATGAATGAAAACAACATATTCAGTACAGCCAACACAGAGACAGTGAGACAGACAGACAGAAGCATGTTAGAATGAGACAGACATGAATGTTCGTACAATGACATAAATATCAGATGATGAGGTTCATTTCTTTTGCTTGGGAAATGTGAAAAGGTCAGGCAAAAATGACACTTAATACAAACTCACACACACACGTGCCAATACACACAAACATTAATTGCCACAGATACCATTTAAAACCTTAAAAACTAAACTTTCCCAGAAATGTCAGACACTGAAAAAGTTTAATAATTATGTTGAAAACACTTTGATTTTTGACATTTGAACTTTTTGATTTTTTTATTTCAAAGAAACTTCACTTCTCTCTAAACAGAAAGTTTACTTTCTTTCAGTAGCTTCATGCACAAACCGTGCTGAGAGTGGTTTGGATCATGAATATTAATTATGTTGCGATTTGCTGAAAGGCTGATGTTGGAAGGCGAGCAGAAGGTCTACAGAATTATCATTTACCACTCATACATTCGTTCAGCCCACTAACAACCAGTTGGCGGAGGCTGCTGCCTGATTTTAAAGCTGTAGTTCAATGCAGCAGTCTACATTTTGGTCTTGCAAAACTCCTTTAACTACAATTATTATCTCCACAAAATATGTGTGGAGGATGGGGAACAATAAATTTAGTCACTTCCAAATATAAAACCACTTAAACTGGTCCTTACTCTCCTGCATTTCATATTTGTTCAGCAGAGAGAAATAAATAAAATTATGTTCACATAACAATCTACGGTGATAACATACAGTTGCCTTGACCATTGTAAAGCCTTTCCAATGGTATTCCAGATGTAACATTATCACCCGAAAAACAAAAATCCCCAGTCCACCACCACGCGTTTCCATGACAACAAGCTACAGATTCGAAGTGTGTCTTGTGGGCATATCCACATCTTCCTTTAGCTACATAAGTTACCACAACAATCCTTGAGCAAAGACCTTTTGGGGTGCTTATGTAAAGAGCTTCCAGTAGGAACTAGAAACCCAGAAATCTGAGTTGAAATACTCATCTGAAAAGCTAAAAATTCAAATCAAGAGCCTGTGCTAAAAATATTTTAACTTAAGACTGTTGACCTGTCCTTCAGTCTGTATATATCTATATATATCTATATATATATATATCTATGGGGCACACGTTTAAAGTAACAGCTGAAACTTAACCGTCAAGCAGGCAATACTGCAATTGTTTTAAAATGTGTTTTGAAATTGTAACCCATATAGTAAACCTGGCACGTTAGCATGAAAATGGTTGATAGACCTGACCAAAATGAACAAACTTGTCTATGTAATGAAATCTTTTGTTTGACATACTAGCAAGGGACGTGCAAGAGATGTATAAGAAACAAGTAACTCAAGTAGGTCAGGTCACACATTTTTGCATTTCCCCCTCTGGGTAAAGGGGAAAAATGGGTGTTTATTGCAAATGTTATGGCAGAGATGTTGTCAGTATACATGGGTTAAAAAAAACGTACGAATATTCTACAAACGTGGAACAAAATCAGTATATTTGACAGGCATGAAAGTATCTTTAGATACTTTAGATCAATTTTTCGATGCTCACTTTTTATCCCAGTGTTACAAAGAAAACAAATTAGCCATTTGTTGTGTGACTTCTCAAAAAATGTGTGGAACACTGTGACTCTGTGAACACTGAGCACTGTTAATTTGGAGAAGTTTGTGGCAGGATTGTTCCTGCTTGTTAACCAGTGAAAGAGAGAGGAGGAGTCAAGAAAACCTGTTTGAAAATGGATGCAGTTATATTTGTCATCCAAATCACACACTTCACCTTTTAAATTGAGGATTTGATTACCTGAACATAATAGACCCCTTTGTTGACAGCATACATCATTAGAAAGGAATAATCCAAGTTCTGTTTGGTTCGCCATCTGCAAACAAAATCCCCAAACAATTTCATCACACACACTGAAAAGGGAGATTAACACTGATTGTCGATGTTAATTATGTTGATTATATTAACATTTGTTGTTAATTAACAAATGTTAATTATGAAATGCATGTTTTGTCTTATTTTAAAGCATTTTAAGTTCAATATTGAGGCCCCCTTGAAAGTTTGTTGAGGACCCCTATGACCTCAGCACCCTGATTGAGCAACTCTGATCTGTATACTGATTTCAAAGGCCAAAATAATGAAGGAGTGATGCTATAAACAAAGATACATCACTCACACAAAACTCAGCTATAAGTGGGAGGCAAATACAGTAAATTGCTTCTGTCCAAGGCAGAAAAATGAGCCCTATTTATCTCTATCAACAAACACGCATACACAATCTAGGACTTGTTATTCATTCAACCTCTGCAGTGGGGTTCACAGAAAAGAGAGGTATAAATATTCAAAAAGGACAGAGAACTTTAAATGTGAGGAGCATGAAAGCTGCCTGTTTCCTTTGATCAAACAGACTTGGATGAAGTGATTGAGAGATGAGTCTATGGCACATAATAAGAGGGAGCTTAGAGGCTCCACAATGCATACTTAAACACGCAGACAGGCAGTTAAACCCGCACACACACCCACAGCGACATGCGCAGTCAGTTCAATGGTTTCACTGGGCAGAATTTACGCCCCATTAAGACAAGTAATTTTGAAAACGCCCCCAACAGGGTCCAAAATTAATACCAAGTTATGTGCCAAATGAGTGTAAAAATTAGTTTTGGTGAGTAAATGAAACAGAGTTACTCACCGGTGGCTGGTAACATTATAAGACACTGCAACATAATACATCTTTTAAATCAGATTGTAAGAATATTAGCCCTTACTGTGGGAAGCAATGTGCACATTTCAAATTAAAGAAACCGTTCACAGAAAGCATCTGTCATGACTTGTATGACTGTTAAAAACTTATCACTGTGGAAAATTACCTGGAACACTCCAAGTGTTAAGTAACCAAATAAAAATATGAGGAACAAAATCAGTGTGTCTTCTTGTGACAAGTGTGGTTTTATTGAGAGATGACCTCGTACAAGATTATCAGATTATTATTTGCGCTTTTTAAATTTTGTGAAAAATAAAGTTACATATTATCGTAGGAACAAACATCCTTCATCCTTTTGAAAAAAAAAATCCCTAACAGAAGTTGACGGCCAGTAAATTTTCTCTATTCACTTGTGATTGGAAGGTGTAAAAAAGTACATTTTCACACCTAATTAAAATGAATTCAAATAAATGTAAAAATTAATTTTTAACCCCAACAACAAAATGATAAATTTGACTTTATTGGCTCAAATCACAAAAAAATAAAACGGGCGATTGGCTGTTTTTTACATGATAATAAACACTTCATTTTCTACAGGTCTATAATGAGTAAATAGCAACTTCGCTCATTCATTCATGTTTTTTTAATTAGTTCTGCTTCCTTTTCCTTTTAATGTCTCTGACAGAATCAGTTCTGATCATGAAAGCATGAAAACACCACAAAGAGACAGAAGAAGCTTTAAATGAAGGAAAAGAAAGAGATACCCAGAGTAATTAAGATTAAATTGAGACAGCTGTGGATGAAAGATTTAGAGAGAGCCAAAGATGAAAAGGAGTCTTTTTAAGACAGACAACATGAATCATGGAAAGACAAAGAGCAAGCGAGAGAGAGAGAGACAGAGAGAGGGGAAGCAAGGAAGAGGGGAGTCAAAAGTTGTCTATGACCTTGAGCTAGTGGAGGAGTGTAGCACAATACTGTCTTTTGTATCTATTTCCTGTCTCTCACAATACATTCACCATATTTATCTTTACAGATAATCTTACTGGTGTCTGTCTTTCTTTTTATAATCACATTTGTTGCAGTAAATGAGTTCTGCCACTGAAATGAGATCTGGGCTAATCAAAACTTTATTTCATCTTCACCAGGGAAATGGATTGTAACACAAGCACTATATGCATATAAATATCATCATGTACAGCCACCACAGTGACAGTATGATGTCACACAATCTGCAAAACCTTTCGAGATAAAGGCTTGTGATTAAAGGTTAAAAGGTGATCACAGGGTACAGAGCTGTAATCTACACAAAGAACATGTGATCTAGACAAAGGTCATGTGATTTACCATTGTTGGTCATTACTTAAAGTCCTTTAATTTCATGTGTGTTGCTTTACAATTTTTATGGATTTATTATTATTTTAGTATTTGGAAAATAATGTGAAAAGTAAAGACATTTTGATTGATAGGACTGAAATTACTTTCAATGTTGGTGCAAGATTAGGATTAGTATGTCTAAAATCATTTTAAAAACAGTACGCCAAAGGAACCCAGATGACAATTTTTTTTTTCAATTAAGTATGCATCCATGTATGGGTATGCATCCATAGCAGAACAGAACAGGAAGTTTTCAAGAGTGCTCTTTGACTTTCTGTCTGCACAAAAATTGTGAGAAATCTCTCTAAAGCTGCAACAGCAATTTTTCAAAAAAAATGTCAATGTTTATCTAGATTTAGCCAATTTAACTAGATGCTAACACTCACAGTATGCAACTCTCATCACCAGTGTAGTATATACTATAATATAATGCACTACACAAGTATGTGGTCTTTAGAGTGCAATGAGAGGTAATAATTTCTGCATACTTACTTAACCCTTTCCTTTGAGTCACCGAAGGTCTCTTTCAGGTTGTTGAAGTCTGGATAGTAGCTAGCAGGGGGAGATATAACCTCCAACAACCCAGAATTCAGTTCAGTGTAAAACCTTACAGAGAGTAACAGAAAATAGCAAAAGTTACAGGAATAATTTACCTCATGTCGTAATACACCTTTATGCTTTCATTTTTTCCATGGAACATAAAAGTTTTTATTTTTACTTTTATGTTTCCTAATAAGGTCCTAAAAGGTCAATGATCTACATGTGAGCTTCGAAGAAGGGACAGATCTTGGTATTGCTCTTGGAATTGTTCCATTTGTTATATGGCAAAATCTGCTTAATGATAACTCAAAAATTCTACTTCTGTAGGAACAGCATAGGTTCATTGCAGGTTAATATACACATACAAACAGTTAAAGATATACAGACATTATTACTTTAAGGAATTAAATTAATACATTTAAGAAGGTTCAATTTGTGGCAAAGGAAATTACATCACTTACTCTTTCTCAAGGCCTGCAACCACACTGTTTACATATTCAATGTCTGTCTGTGTGGAAGCAAAACACTGGTTAGTAAAGTGCGTGTGAGTGCACACACACAGACACACACACACTTTATAAAGGGCAGGTGCAATAACAAGGAAGTAAATAAAAGCCAATGCCTGACAGCCTGGAAAAATATGGGAATAGGATCGACTCTGCTCTGGGCTGTTATCTTGTGAGAACTACATGTGACTGTTCGCAAAGCTTTTTTTACCCTGCACCATCTGCAGGACCAAGCAAACCTACAGCGGATGAAGATGAAAGGAAGGGATATCCTGTCTCTTACAGAGATTCTTTAGCTGCACAGCCACTGGGTGTGTTCACTTAACTAAATCACTCCACACTAATGCCATTGTTCCAGCAAGCCACAATACAAGACAGATCAGACTGAAGAACATCAGCTAACAGACAGCGACATATCAGCGACAGACAAAAATAACTCAATGTATTACACTTCTGTACACAGCTACTGTACAAAAATACAGGACAAGCATGTTTCCAGCCCTTTGTAATGCTGTAATTATTTTCCTTATTAATAATTAATAACCTAAATTAATTTAAGGTGTTTGTTTATTAAGATCAATACAACTTTACACCATTTAATGATTTAAAAGAAGAAAGAGATCATTACAAGTCTTCATTTTATAAATATTCATTTTATAAATAATTCATCACTTCACAATTCACTTTAAATATACATGCACTCTAAAACATTACAGTATCTCACCTAAACAGGATTCTGAATTTTTGTAATGTCAAAATATTGGCTTCATATTATTTTTGTTGCAGTTTCGTTGCAGCAACAATTAACAATTTTCATTTGCCCTTCTCCTAAAATACTTTCCTGTCTCCCATTACTGTCTTGTCTAAAAAAGGACAAAAGTAAAAAAATAAATTGGAATTAGTAACCACAAACTAATGACACCTAATCACCTACTTTTTTAAACTACAACTTAAAAAAATCCCACCCAGTCAGCAGTGACACCACTCAGTACAGTAGTGACACCAGCAACCTGCCAGTATGCTCCTCTGCACCATGAAAGTACTGAGACCCCAGCACCACCCACCTGCCTCCACCAGCGATAACAAACAAACCAGAAAACCCCCTTGACTCAATTCAGCCACTCGCCATATGTCAATCAATGTAAATATGCCTCAGTGATGTTCTTTAGAATGACCGACCTATCCCAGATATTTAGACAAGACACCCTCACACGCAAACATAACTCAGGAAAACACTCACCTCTCCAACGAACACTATGATGACACAGTCGAGTTTCTCTTCCGCTGAGAGTTTATCAATGAGCGAATGAAGAGTTTCTGACAGGTACGACTTCACTTTCCGCTTCACTGTCGGAATGCCCATCACCATGGAAACTGCATAGGGCAGGGAACAAAAACTCAGTTTCAGGCCCATAAACTCAATTTAGCAACATTTCATACAGATAGATGACAAATTATTGTGAATAACATAACATAAGTTGATTTGAAAACAGCCACTCAAGACAAATGTTTGTCACAGAGAGACACTGTGGTTGTGTTCACCTCAGTCACCCCTGACAAACATCAGTGTTTGAGAAAACTGAGAGAGAACTGCATCTAAAAGAAAATAAACAGTCATAGAGATATTCTGAGTAAATAACTATGAGTAATGCAAAGTATGACTTTGCATTACAGTGCATTTTAAAATTCAGTTTGCCTTAGAGAGGAACACAAGCAAAGCACAAGAACAGAGCCCTAATGACAATAATTGTTACTGTACATTGCGTGAGGAACATTGTACTGATTTTTCATCTCTCATAGAAAAACTGTGAAAGTATTTTCAGCACAATTTATGTACCATAGTGCCTCTGTATTATTTACTTTTGAGATCTTTTGTGATTCTCATTACTCTTAATGGTCACTCATTTATGTTAAAAAACTTCATAGTTTTTTTTATTATATTGCATTAAATTCTTTAATTAGTTTATATTAAGTTTAAATCAGTATAAATTACAGCAGTAATAAAATGTATAGAGAATGTGAAGGTATTTAATTGCTATGAAATGAAGGTCACAATCCAAATGTTTGATCCAAATGTTTGAGTTTTGCAACGTTTGACGCATAAATAAATTTCAAGCACGTTTCTATACGTTTCAAAAGTTTCATTTTCAATTAAAAAATAAAAACCTGAACATTTTTTAAATAACAAGCCTGGTCGTAGGAATAATTTCAAAATTCATGCGAAATAGGCAAGCAAAAACCACACATGCATGGTAATATGCATAATCCTTAGAATAAATCAGAAAGACAGAAAACTGTGTGGAATGAACAGGATCACTTTCCATACAAGTGCTGAAGTGTGTGTGTGTTGTGTGTTAGGCAGTGAGCTGATCTGAGTGACAGGCTGACAGAAGCCCTGTCTCCCTTCATCAGTACCAAACAGAAGATAATAAAATATGTCCCCATTCTGCACTGCAAGTGTTCTGAGAGAAAACACCATGTGGTGAGGAAGTAAAAAGATTGTAACTGGTTGAGAATCGAAAAGGAGAGAAAGAAAGAGGAAGAGATAAAGCACTAGAAAGACCATGACAGAAAAAGTAAAAGAGATACCAAAACAGCAGTTAATGTATGAACACAAGTCATCTCCTACGCCACCTCTTCTCTTTCACAAATGTATTTATTGGCCTTCAGGCACTACGTTACATAAAGACATGCTAAGCTCCATCATTTACCCAGAAAGCTTAGCTATGAAGTCTGCGTGCTGCTCTGCTGTACTTTGAAACAGAGCCACTTAACGCCTTGAAATAAACTACAGTAGATTTATACAATATTTAGAAGCATTACAGTGCCTTATATGGGCGAAACATGTCACTTCCAGTACCACGCTAAATGGATTAATTTAAATGGACAGCTAGTTTGAACTCATTCATGGGGACGAATTAAACTTACCAACATTTCTGTCTCGTAAGTTTAAATCCGATACATCCTGTTACAACGCTTTCATACACATGAATCAATTTGAAAGAATTGTAAAACCAGTATTAATAATGAGTTTAAAGCAAACTTAATAGCTAAATACAAAAGCACATTAAAATGTTCACAAAACTCCTTTTTATACTGCCAGCAAAATCAAGTAAAATGTGCATATTCTATATATTGTTGACCTTATAATGTGTATGTGCGCGTAAGAAAGAGACAGCAGAAGCCCTCACTGCAACCCTGTATTGCAGAATATTTTTATTTTCTACTGTCAGCTTCTCTTAAATTTTTCTCCCAGACTGGTAAGCGTGGGATATGGTGCACAGTCTCCAGGGCCTGGACAGAAGATGATGTCCCCATTTACTGATCTAAAAATAGCCTCTCCTAAGCCACAATCTCATTGAGAGGAGAGGGACTGCACGCACAGGCATGAGCAGAGTCAACTGCAGTATATACAATATGACAAGAGGAGGCTGACATTAGTAAGCCAGCAGGGGAGGTGGGTCCATGAGTTAGGGAGGGGGTAGGGATTGAACATGGGTGGCCTTTGGGGTTCCAAAAACAACACACTCCCTCCATTTTTCCCATATCCTCAGAAAAACAACCTCTTTGTGTGACAAGAGTCATGTGAGGTTTTATTGACATCCTCTAACGTCATTGTTGTCATTCAAGAATATTGGAATGCACCGCAGACCATCCTGGCATAGGATATCGCTTGTAATGAAGTCATTTTTAGTTAACTTAACTCACCTGTTGTTAACCCACATACCACCTGATACAGTATAGTGTGGTACAATGTGTCATACAAATAAGAACAAAACAGAAATCGTAACAAAAGAGAACAACAGCTCCAGGCTTAGGGTGTCAGTGCTTGATTACATCCCAGCTTAAAACAGTACAGAGTGGGTTACAACTCAAAAAAAGGTTTCACGTGATTGGCCATTGACAGACGAAAGAAACAATGCTAAATGCAAAGGCTATATCAAGCCCTATGCTATTTTAGCACAAATTAACTTCTGCTGTTAAGCATCAACAACATTCTTAGGTTTCCTGACAGTTCAATTTAGTTTTAATTTCAAATTTGATAATTTTTTTGTTAATGTCAGGTTTTTTATATTATATTGTTATTATATTTATGTTTTTGCCCCATAGTAAAAAATAATACATTTCGTGTTTTAGAAAGACAGTTTTGCTATTTATCTACAATAAACAATTTTGATACTGTGTTGGTTCGCAACTGTATGGGCCCTGAAGTAAAAACAGTAATAAGTGCCCATTGTAAGACAAAACCACAGTAGAAATCAAGTTTCAAAACACAAAATACCCACAAATCCCCATTCCTGCAGATTCTATCCTTTGTCATGTTCATTTCAGAACTGTCCTCTCTGTAACCCTTGCAGGACCCAGGAGGGCTTGATTCCTCTAATGAGAATTTGATAGGCCTGCTGTGTGTAATACAGGAAAAAAGTTCTCCAGGGTTCCAGTCAGGGATGCCGGCTATGGCTTCAGCTCTGACAAACTGACCAGGCCTGTGATAGCCCAGGTGTAACACAATCTGACAGGCAAAGACATGGTACACAACCCCCACTGTTTGAGTGAAAATGGGAGGAATGGAGGGTAAAAAACAAACTTCACGAATACTCTAAAGCCTCACAAGACCACAGCAGTGATTAGCATTTGTCTAGCATGTGCCATTCCAGCACATCTCAGGCTGAGGACAGGGAACCACCCTGAAAAGGTGGCTAATTAAACAAGTTATATAAATATTATATTATATATATATGTAAATAAAGACTGAAAAATTAGATGCAATTACCGTGATCCCACCATTGGCATGATATTAAATTACTCATATTGCCACAACTGGAAGCCTTTCAATGACAAAAATTACAATGCTAATGACATACAAGTTGTTTGGCTCACCTCCGGTACGGCCCTGGCCCACCTGTACGGCGGGGTTGAGGCTGCCCTCATTGTTGAGCAGGTGAGGGAGGTGGTGGTAGATGTTCGGCACCTGGAGGGGCTTCCTATGAGCCAACTCCTTCAATAATTTCTGCGTCTCATCTTTAAGAAAGCACAGCAATTTAGCATTATCACAAATTCCAGATCTAAATGTAGTGACTGATGTAATATCTAATATAATATACTCATTCAGTGGAACCATTTGACCATGGTCAGAAATGTTCTGACAAATCAAAGTATTGTTTAAACAGCATACAGTTTGTTTTCCTTTAAAAAACAATCTTTGCAAAACTTTACTTGTGGCACAACTGCATTATCAAGTCTAAGGCTTCAGATCCCAAAGAACTCTGCAATTAAAATTTAATAAACAATTAAGCATTTGCCCAAAATTGTGGCTTGGCTTAGAGTGTGAACATTGTTTTGTCTTGAGAGATTTTATTAAAAGTTTGCAGGACACTTTGAATTTTAACTATAAATACAGACTCCACAGTATGGGGGTGCCAGCATGAGTGATAAAGGTTTCAAATTCAACTCCTGGAGAAATATATCTTCTATGTTTTAATAAACAAAGTCACAGAGCATATCAGTGGCCTATCACTGAGAATATATTTGGAGCCAGGGCACATTTTGTTCATTTTGGCTTCTTTGAGATGAAGGGCCAATGTTGCTGAAAGATAGTATCCGAAGATTTATTAGAGTTCTTCTGAGAAAGTTGCAGGCTAAGAATGAGTGAAAAACTGAGAGAACACTGTTCTCCAGAGCAATATGCCTATGTGGACTGTGCCAGGATCTGGAACTCAACACGATTGTACAATTCTGTAATACATTTTAATATAGTAGGACTTGTTATACTGAGCAGAAATTGTTTTTAATGAACCAACATGAAACAAGGAAGGAAAAGTAATTCTTCAGACACAGGTTTTGCGCATTAAAAATATACTCACTGCTACTAATTTTGGTAACAGAGGAAGAAATATCATCTTAACACCAACTCATGTGTTTTAATGTACATGTAAACATGCAAAAACCTGAGAAGTTGGAGAGAGCATCTTTGCTGCTGTTGGTCTCTGCGATGGCATGTCTGAACTGTTCAAGGATAGCGTTGAGCTCAGATGAGCGCTGGAGGGTTCGGTGCTCTGCCACACGCAGCCGCTCCCTCAGGGCATGAAACTCTCTCTGGTAAGCTACCAACTTTTCTACACAGAAGAGAAGAGGAGACAGAACATTAGGTCTGACAGATGCACAGCTCAATTAATGAAAACAAAATATAGCTGTTTCAATGCAAATCTTTTAATATAGGACTAAAAGAGAATTTTTTTTTGATAACTTGAAATTTGAACTCTTTTTTTATTTATCACAATTTCCCAATGATGTTCTCCTTTCAAACCACATAACTATTTTACTTTTTGTAAATTAGTAGCTAATTCATATGAATTTGTATAATTTCATTCACACATTTACAAAGATAAGCTTTCGGCCCTGTGACAGTTGGGTTTAGGGGACTTCCACACTTGCCTTTTTTCTAATATTCATACCATTTTGTATGATTCACACTGTATGAATTAATATGAAATCATCACCATAAAATAGAGCCGGTTGGTTGGTGTGCTTATACAATCAGAGCACCCTGTTTATACTTTGTGGAAATCAATCTGAGTATGGTTTACTTAAAATTTTCTCTGCATATTAAATCGGGACAGGAAAAAGTATTTAAACATAGAAAACAATTACACACTTTTCCTTTAAATGACATGTACAATTAATGACAGTCCTTCAAGCATGCTTTCATGCTGTTAAGCATCTGCTTAGAAACAAGAAACTAATGAACTAGCACACGTAAAAGATAAACAATGGCTGTAATTCGGGGGTTGAATGAAAATACCCTTCTAAGTGCCAAGAAACTACAACTATCAAGTCTCTGAAGACAGCAAAACGGTTATTGTCAGAAAAAAGACCAGCCGTTTTTTTCCTGATTACATCACAGTTTCTAGGAGAAATGGGGTTCTAGGAAAGTTATCTTTCTTTTGTTCAACATTAAGAAGAACAGACACAGAGAAAGAGAAGCAGAAACACCCTGGTTTGTGGATTCAGCTAGAAGAGCTGTGGGTCAGACCACCCACTGGATTTGCCTACACTACATGCTATGTATCAGAAGTTGCCCTAACTTCACATAAATTGCATCTGACAGGGTTTAAAATCCACATGAAACTTAATGTTTTAGGTCTGCACACAATAAATAACTGTTTGTTTTCATTTGAATGAAACAAACTTTTACAGCCAATCAACTTCCATTTCGCCAAAAGCTTATGGTGCAAATTCTGCAATCAATGTTAATGTTCATGTAAATTGTTTTTCATATAAACATTGACGTATGTCTCTGTAAAAATGTCATGTCTCCAAAAAGAGGAGAGCATGATCACTGAGAACTTTTGCTATGACAGCTTAAAGATTGCCTTGGTTGCTCTACCACAGCATGTTACAACTATAAGGTTGTTGTAAGGTTTCAGCATCTCTTGTAGACTCATTTATAAACCTAGCATGCTGCCTTGCTGTCTACTCCCTACTTAGGCAGCCTCATAAGAGACAGATTACCTGATTTCAATGCACAAAGGCAGCAACTTAGTTCATGACACAAACACAATTTTAAGTCTGGCCTGATCACGTTGCTAAGCTAACAACACCATACAACATGAAAAAAACACGCTCCTAAACAGACATGCAATCCATCCAGTGCATACTGTTTGTCTATTTCATCAAAACAACTAAAATCTAAAGCTGAATTTGCTTAAAACTACATTACTGATCATGCTGAAAGTGTTGGCGAAAGTGTTGGACAGACAACCAGCCAGTGCTATGAGGGATTCTCATATTCCTAGAGGTAATAATTTATCATGTAGGAGACTACAAGCACTCCATCCAGCAAAACTATGAGGATAAAATAACATGTTATTTAACACATTCATTACTTTGAGAAAACAAAAATGTAAATGTTAGGCTATTTGTGTTTGCTGTGAAAAACAACATTGCAAGTGTGAACAGGAGGCACCTAAGCTTCTAGATAGACATCCACATTTAAACAAGCACACTTCAAGGGGACTATGTTACCCGGTCTGCATCTGTCATGCACATGAGTTAATGAAGACGCGGCATGTTGCTGCGGCCCTGAGCACAGAGCTTGTTGAGGACTCACTGATGTGCAAAAGGGAAGGCGCAGCTGCTACCATCCATAAGAAAGACGTTTTACGTCACATAAGAATATACAAAGAGTACAGCTCTAGTACACGGGTGTTAGGTAAAGAGGTATTTAGACTAGAGCTGTTCAAGTGGATCCATATTCATCTGACAGCAGCATTTGACTTGTGTTTAATGTATAGGAGGTTTTCTAACATACAGAGCTAGCCACACCCAGATCATGGCTTGATTTGAACCTGAGAAAATGTACACTGAAAGTCACTGCAGTCAAAAGCCAAATGCGAATGCAGTCTTCACCTCCTCAAATCGTTCCCTTACTAGAGTCGCAAACAGCTGTTTGTGCTCTTGTTGAAAATTAAAATATACCATGCGTCAGTCCTAAAAATAAATGTAAAAAGAGAACCATGGGGGCTGGGGGAAGAAAGATAGCAATTCGAACTCTGGTTCATACTATGCATCACGACACAAGAAAACTGAATTTTGTTTTGTTCATCATATAGTGTGACTGTATCGCTTCAGAAAACTATGAG